>OY728159.1:1428520833-1433520833 GCA_963277665.1 Viscum album | reverse complement strand
TTTAAGTTATAGAGATATCATTTAAAATTTTTTATTAGTATAATATATATAATAATTTATTCATTAAATTCATTTATATATTCATTCTTCAATGAAGATCACGTAGATCAAATCGCATCACATCGTGGTGACGGTAGGTTGTACGTATGCACGATCAATGATATCATTCCCATGATTGTGGAATTGTTTTGATGTGTATGGTTTATAATATTTAAGAATAAATATCACTTTAAAATAATAATATATATTAATTTCTCACATCATTATACCAATCCAATTTTGTTGGTGACAAAAGAAAACATTACACCACGACATGGAGGCAGTATTCCGTACATACGCACGCGCTGTGATTTCATTTTTCGTTGGATGGGTAGAGGGTGAAATATAGTTGTTTCATTTTTATAATAACATATCAGTATATTATTGATAATTATTTTATTATATTAAAATGAAACAACTAAAAATGAATATGAAGAAGAAGAAATAAATTTGAATGTATTAGTGGAAGATATTACCTCTTCTTCGAAGTTCCTTCTTTAAACATGCTCTTAGTGAACTAGATTTGATATTTTGAGAAGACCGGAACCTATATAATGTAACTAGAGAGGTTTATAAGAGGAATTTTTTGGTTTTGGCTGAGCGTTAAATCTCGAAATGGAGTGAAGAGAAGAGGGGTGAGATTCCCTTTTATAAAAGAGTAGAGGCGCATTTTTGGAAACCTCCAAAATATTAATTTATAATTTACTCAATACTCCCTTAAAAACTTCCAAAGTGACTCAATTTAGAATATGTGATAATATAGGGTTGTAATATCATCAAAAAAATCAAATTTATACATGTTTTTATTTTATTTTAAACCTTATCATTTTGATTTATTCTTATTTAATCCATTAAATTTATTTATGTGGAAATTATATTCTAAATTTTAAATGGTATAAATAATAACATATGTGTTTTTAATTTTACATAAAATTAATGAAATTTAAAACCATATAAATTTCAATTTTTAATTTTTAAATATTTTGGGTTTTTTAAACAATTTAATAATATGTTATTTTAATAAAATATCAATAGTGTAAATTTGGACAATATTCATTTATTTGAATTTAAATTAAATCCAAATAGATGAAAGAGTTGAACCAAAATATATAATAGATTCATAACATGTCATATGAATCTAAAAAATTCTTGGAGAATATTTATTAGTTCATATATGATTTATTTTTATTATTTTGAAAACCATTCATTTGATATTTCTCTTAATAAAATAAATAATACAACATTTTTAGATAATTATTTAATATACTTATTTGTTACATAAAAATTAACAATAAAATACTATAATGAATATAAATCTAATATATATCATTATAATACTTTTATGATGATTTTATATTCTAAAATACCCAACTTTTTAAATGTTATGTTTATTAAATTATGTTGGTGACAACATGGACATCATAAAAAATAAAATAATATTAATGCCATAATTTGTTTTATATGGATCTAAATGGACCACAAGTAGACAGTTGGATTTTTATGGTGTAGATATAGTCTACCAATATTTTTTGGCCATGTTTTTGGGTCTTTATATGGGTTTAATTATTTTAATAAATACTATATTACTATTTTTTCAATAAATAAATAATTTCTGCATTATTAATGTATAAGTTATTAAGGTAATTATATATCTCATAAAAATTAAAAATAAATTAAATTGTTAAATAAAATAATTTTAGCTTTCAAATGACTATTTATAATCAAATTTATATCATTTTTATCATTATATTAAAAATAATTTAATTACTAATGTTTGAGTGAGACATATTTCACATTTCTTAAAATAAAATAAATTAAATGTTTTAACCCCATCCAAGTTGGTTCCAATAGATAAAATTTCAACCCATGTATATTTCAGGACTAAATATAATCATCCAATTATATTACGACAACTGTTAGGGTAATTTTATAATATTATGTTTACCCTTAATTATTTGATTACCTTTAACTGTGGTAAATAAAATTTATTGTTGTTGCATTTCATAATGGAAATAAATAAAAATAGACAAATAACATAATTAGTACCTACTGATTCCAAATATGGAATCCATTTTTCTAACTTTAAAACATAGAAGATGTAGTAATTATTTTAAAATTAATCCCATAGTCGAAAAAGGGTTTTTATTTAAATCACTGCAAAAGATAGAAATGTTTTTACCTATGAATTCAATGTAAAATTAATTATAATGAAAAACATTATATTAAATTGTAAAAATATATTCTAGTTATAAATTAAAACAATTCTATATTATAATTTAAGCATATATATTATCTTGATGAAAATTTTTTTAATTAAAATTTACCGTATTTTTACTATTTATCAGAATATGAAAATTATCATAAAAATTTGAAATATATATCCAAAGTAAATTTTTATATCCTTATTAAAAATAATTGGTTTATTTTTTCAAATTGAACTTCTAAAAATTTCAAAAATTATATGTAAAATGGGTGCACCATCAAAAGGTAGAAAAACAACATTTTCGGAAAAATACTTCTTTTATACGAGAAATTGATTATGTTCTCATACCATGTTCTAGAAAATGTGTATGATTTATTATAATGTTTTAAAATTAATAATTTGGTTAGTAATATTCATAATGGCTAGTTTATAATAATATTATAATATAACATTGTTTAGTGAAACTCGGTATTACGTACCACGCATGCTATTGAGTAACATTGATATTGCGTATAATACAAGCCAAGTATATTTTTGCCTATACTGCAAACTAATCTTGGTGTAGCGTAAAATAGAAGATATCAAAAAAATTAAAAAGAATTTATCTACTAAAATCTCAGGGTGTTGCTTTCTACCCCCTTTAAAAGAAATTTCGCCCTCAAAATTTGTCAGGGTTATAATTGGTTTACAACCGGAATGTTTCTTTTATAGAGACCCACATCCTAAAAAGGAATACTTAAACATAATTTTGAAAAATAAAGTATGAAATGTATCATTTACACAAATTAAAACATCATTGGGTTTCCACGTATGAGAAAATAGCTTAAAACATGGATATGAAATATAAATCTGACCACCATGTTCTGATTGAGAGTGGTAGAGAGCATGTCTATGAAAATGTCAACAATCACAAAGCGAAATTTTTTTGATGATCTGAGGTACCATCTAATTCATGAGATATGAGGGTAGTAGGATATCATTTTGGGTTTTCAAGATAATTTCCCAAATGTTGATGAATTTTTTCATAAAGATAAATACTTACTTGATTTCAGTGTGATATCATCCTGGGTCATTCGATAAGTATTTTCCAATTCATCACTTATTTAAATAAATGAGGTTGAATTTGTAATTGATGAATTGTGTAACGTCCTGGATCCGGGTGCCAATAAACGGATTCCCTGAACCTGGTTGGTCACATGACCTCATGCACATTTTCCCAAACTTCATAGGCTGCCAACTAGCAGTGAGGGCCTAGGTAGGATAGTGGGAAAACTCTGCCACGATTTTTCAAAGTGTAGAGTAGCAGAAATAGATAAAAACATATAAAATGCGGTAGAAGCAAAAAATACCAAAGAAAAAATAGAAAGAGAAATGAAGTAATGAAAAGACTAATATTCATATATAATGATGCAATATGTCCCTAAGTCTTATAAAAGCTACCAAAATAGGATGCACTTCAATACAAGGGTCAATATAGAAAAGCAAAATAAAACAGCACTGTAGGAACCCAACATCATCGCAAGCCTAATCTCGGTTCCATACTCTTCTACTCCTTTCCAACAATCACGTACACGTATATAGACCCTTTCCCAAATCCAAACCAGCAGAAATATAATCTATTTGGGCCCCAAAAAAGACCCAAATAGGGTGTGAGAAATAAATCCCAGTAGGCAACCACCAAAGGCATGTTCCCAACTGTCAGTCAATTTGTGCAACATCTGTGTGCGGTAATGAAAATGTAGTAAACTTGGAAGTACTGAAAAGTATCTACTCCTATCAGTTTCATTTCCATTTAATTATTAATTAACAATTCAATATAATTGAATTATTTGTTCTCATGACGCAGCCTTAGCCGACAATCCCCAAAACGGTTCTGCAACGAAACTACAACAAGTTATCTAACAAGTACAAGGTAATACAATACCAATCGTGTGCATTATCTTGGAAGATATAACATGTAAAATGATCATAGTGAATATATAAATAAACAGTGTCCTTATACATGAAATTTTTACCCTTAGGTAATCAGAATTGAATCCCCCAGGTGACTACCCATAGGCATAACGAATATTTCCCGCAGGCGTACGAGGTGTCGCCCCCAAGCAAAGAATTCACTGCCCACAAGCATAAGAAAAGTTGCCTGCCGGCTAAACCAACACAGCCCTCAGGAAAAGAAAGTAACTGGGCAGAGCCCAACACATAAGCATTAAATTTTTACACAATTCCTCTTAAGGAAATATCAAACATCCTGAAAATCATGGTATACAAACATTTATCGAATCCAAACGACTAAACAAGGGAAACGAAGCCACGAGGTGCCCCTGGATCAATGAAATGATCCCAATGAGCAGTTGTACATATTAATTAAATAAACTACACAATTTTAGGTATTTAATTAATTGAGTCCACAGTAATATTTCATGTTAAAACATAAATAACATCCCTTAGATGAAGAATTGGTAAGAACAACTCAAGGAGAAGGAAGGACATACTCGCATAGTTCAGACAAGATTGATGGTGTAAGAAACAGATTATTGGTGTACGATCGGGAGCTCCTTCAAGCTCCAGGATCTCCCTCGAGGTCCAAACATCTGTTTTTGCCTCCTCTGCCAAAATAGGAGGCAAATGCACATTTTAAATGAAAAAAAACTACATGGCATATACTCTCAAGTACATGGCGTGTAATTTTCAACATATTATTTTTCCTCTGGTGCCTACTTATCACCGCCACACTCTTCATCCATCGACATGATTACACGGCGTGTATTTTTGATTACATGGTGTGTATTGTCGCTCTGTTGGCGGCTACATTCACCAACTTACTATTCACATGCCAACTGATTACACGGTTTATAAATACCAAGTAAATGGCATGTGGTTAGTTTTTACACCCTTCATCACCGATTGGCCTACAAGCCCTATGTACTCATCCTACACAGCCATAGTACATAGCCTGTGGAAAAATACAAAGCGTGTACCCATAAAATTTGGGATTTTCTCCCATTTTCATTATTTTTTCAAAAACACTAAAGTAAAAGTAAAAGAAGAAACTCATACCTAAAGAATAAGAATCGGGTTCTTAAAAACATCCCACCATAAAATAATTCATCCCCAAATTTCCCTTCCCAGTGTGGTGAAGATAATGCTCAAAACAAGTCTAGCCACTGAGCACGTACGTTGGTCTCTTGCTCCTAGGATTCATCCTGCACTCGGCCATGCTTCCATAACACCCGTAAGAGAGGAATTGACTAGCCTTGGAGAACCTCCGTTCTCTTATCAACATTAAAAATCAGATGCTCCTCAAGGGAGGCATCGGCCTGAAGCTCATCCTCTTGGGGATGAAAGACATGAGACATGTCTTAGTTTTAATAGTGCAACTAAGATAGATGGATGAAGTCATGCATGGACTGATACCTCAATGATAACTGCAACTGATATGCAATCATCACGAGACGTGGCCCCAGTAAAGCTGCCTCACCTACCTCCAACCTGCAAAAAGGTGATCAGAATGGCCTGACATATAAATCCTCGTAAGGTGTCATCTAAATAGTTTCTTGAAAACTAATATTATAAGAAAAATCCACCAGGGTTATGTGCTTCTCCCAAGATCCCCCAAAGACCAGGATGCATGCGTTCAACATGTACTCAAGCACCTGTATCGTACGCTTTGACTGGCCATCGGTCTGAGGGTGGTATGGTGTGCTCAGAAGCACCTACGTGCCCAGTGCCCTCGGAATGCTCTTCTAGAAATAAGACATAAAAACAGGTGTCCCTATCTGAAATGATATAACGTGGGAACCCATGAAGGCGTAATACCTATCGGATATACAATTGTATGTGCGCGTCAACACTAAAGGTCTCCTTGATCGGCAAAAAGTGAGCTACCTTCGTAAGTATGCCCACCACAACCCACACGACATCTCTACCTTGAGGTGAACTCAGCAACACCATCATGAAATCCCCTATGACATCATCCCTATTCTAGTTTAGAATGGGTAACTACTTTAATTGTCCAATAATCCTCTGATGCTCTGCATTCACCTGTTGAGTGGTGGAACATCTCCCAACAAATCTAGCTACATTTAATTTCATACCTACCACCAATACAAACATCTCAAGTCACGACACATCTTGGTAACATCCAGATGCACTGCCCAAGGTGAATCATGAAACTCCCTTATCAGCACCTCTGGTATATCCCCCGGAACCCACACTCATCCATGGATATGCAGTACCCTGTAATCGCATATCATCCAACCAGGAGGAGGGTCCTCACTTTCAACCGACTCCTGTAGAACTAGGCATTCCAAATCTGATAGTTGTCTCATCGTCACTCTATCTTGGAGGGTAGAAGTCACAACTAAGGAAGATTGATAGGCTCTCCCCTAACTATATTGCACCTCCAAATGCATCTCATAGAACAAATCCATGAGATGCCACTCACCACTGGCCTCCTGCACTACCTGTATCAGAGTCCTCCTACTTAGTGCATTAACAACTGCATTACCCTTACCAGGTGTATATGCAAGCATAAATTTGAAGGACTGATGGTATTCAACCCACCTTCACTATCATAGATTTAGGTCATGTAGGGTTAAGTTATTTTTGAGATTTTGTGGTCCGTAAACACCAAAAAAATTCTGTCCCAAGAGATAATGTCTCCAACAGCGTAACACATGAAAAACTGCAGCCAACTCGGGATCATGTGTTTTGTAATTCCTCTCCGGTGGCCTCAAATACCGAGACCTTTATGAAACTACTCGATCTCCCATTATAAACACTGCTCCCAAACCAATACATGATGAATCACAATAAACGATATATCTCTTCCCTTGCTCTGGAAGTATCAGGATTGGTGCTGATGTCAACCTTCCCTTTAGCTACTAAAAGGCTGTCTCGTAAGCTTCTGACCAAACGAACATGACACCCTTCTTTTTCAAACCCTTCAATGACGTTTCTATGTTGGAGAAGTCCTGTATAAATCTCATTTAGTAACTATCCATCCCCAAAAAACTTGGTATTTCAAACAAATTCTTAGGCTGCTCCCTGGAAACTACTGGTCTTACATTCTCTGGTTCTACGGCAACTCCTGCCTCTGAGATAATATGACGAAAGAGATGTATCTGCTCCATCCAAAAGTGGCACCTTTAGTGCTTATAATATATCTGATTCTCTCTAAGTGTACTCAAAATGATCTCCAAATGGGTAGCATGGTAGGTCGAGTGTGAGAGTACACCAAGATATCGTCCACCTAGACTACCACAAAAGAATCCAGATAATGGTGGAACACATGATTCATCAGATCCATGAAAACTGATGGCACATTCGTGAGTCCGAACGGCATAACCAGGTACTCTTATAGATCATATCTTCTCTGAAAATCAATAAGTGGTATGTCGGATGACCTAATGCACAACTGATGATATTCGGATCTCATGTCAATTTGGGAGAACACTCATTCTCCCCGAAGTTGATAAAAAAGATCGTCAATCCTCAACATTAGATATCAGCTCTTGACCGTCAACTGGTTCAACTTCCAATAATCCACAAAAAGTCTGATGGTATTGCCCGCCTTCTTAGTAAATAGGATAGGCGATCCCCAAGGAGAAGTATAGGGTTGGATGAAACCCTTTTCCTGCAACTACCTCTTGAGCTCCTGCAACTTTGGTGTGGCTATCTTATAAGGAGGAATGGACACCAGTGCTACTCTAGGCACAAGGTCAATAGAGAAATCCACCTCTCACTCCGGAGGTAGACCTAAAAATTCATATGGGAAGACATCCCTTAAACGATCAGCTAATGGAGGGAAATCCTTCTAAAAAGTTCTCGGGTCATCCAGATATATGCTCGCAGTCTGGGATGTCACTCCACCTCACCCACGATGCTCGGGTCCACCTCAGCTCACCTGGACATCCCATTCGCCCTTGTATGGAATCTATCCACCCTCTGGTGATGTGAAACCCACCCTATGACGGTAGAAATATACAAAGGCTCGAATAGGCACAAACTAGTCCATCCCGAGAATGATTTCATTTCTCTTCATCTCTATGATATAGAGGTCCCATAGAAAGTGACAACCACCGGCATCTTAGGGGTACTCCATTCACTAACGCAAACCAGCCATTCTAGTCCCAAATGGAGTATCTAGCGTCATAACATCAGAAGAAGAAGAAACAAAAATCCCATGGCATTCCACAACAGGATCATATATAAATCTATGTGTATCACACATATCAAAAAGTACTACAGATAAAACAAAATCTATTAGAATAATACCTCTGACAGTTAAAGGATCAGGGTCCTACTCCTTTTTGTTCTGTTGCACTTCGTATGCCTTCCTAGTGTCGCGGCCCTACGACACATCCTAGCTACCCTATGCTGACCCACCCAGCTGTCTCTGAGATCCTGTTGTCTGGCTACCACGGCCACGACCCACACCTTGGCCTGAACGTCCCGAATTATCCCAATTCCCTGACCGGTAAGAAGCTGCAGGCCCTGCACCCACATGTGGAGTGTGCACTGAACACCTATCAATAGCCACTAGTGGAAATTACCTGAAAAAACACAATAGATAACCCATCATGCCACATGCTCAGCACTCCACTAGGTCACGTGGACACTGAGTTCTATTGTACCAATCCCTACTACATTGGTAGCACATGACATGGCCACCTGAAGAATTATGCTGACTAGTACTCCCACCAAAAATCCATCTGTCTCTTCCTCTTACCGGTAGACATAGTACCAGAAACTTGTGCCGAACTGCCCGAGCCAACGCCACTAGCCTCCTGCAGGTTTCACTCAGAAATTAGTGCCTGATTCAAAATAGCATGCGTTGTAGGCCACCTGGAAATGTTCCCAAGTTCTCAAAAGTCATATCGAAGAACATCCTCAATGTGTCGATCCCTCAATGTCTCATCACCCTCCAGAACAGGTGAAAAATTTTGTATCTCGGTGAATCGGGCAGAATAATTCATCACTGAATTGGCGCACTACTGCAGATTTATGAACTCTCAAGCTCGATCTGCCCTCAGCATCTCCGGGAAGAAAAAGTCAAAGAAGAATTTCTGAAAATCTTTTCACGCCATGTCTCTATGATTCTTAGACCAGGTGGTAACATCCCACCATCTCTTGGCGTAATCACGCAACATGTAAATAGAGAGCTTGACCCTCTACGAAGGAGACGTCTCCAGATGCTCAAAAAGTTTCTCTATAGAACCGTGCCATGACTCTATAGCCTGTGGTACACCATCCCCTGAAAATGTAGGAGGATGCTACTGTTGGAATATGCGTGTTAGCTCTTCCATATATGTGGTAGTCGGCTGTCCTCCCTGGAAGGTCTGCATAAACAACATGAAGCCTTCCCGAAACTGAGCATCAGCGCCTGTGTCCATTATAATGGTTGGTGCCACATCTGGATCTGCTAGAGGATCCATCAGTATCCCATGGCCTGCCGTTTGTGGAGCATACTCGTTGTCACTCTCCTAGCGAACAACTCAAGTTCGTTTCGGAGGCATGACTCTAAATGTTCTGAAACACGCCTTAGATTATGTTTATCAAGGACTGTAAACAAAAGGTGTAAGAAGGAACATGATAATGAAAATATTCATGTATTACAAAACAAGACTACACTGTGTGTATAATGACGACATGGTCTCTTCCCTTAAGTCTTCCACTTTGGAGTGTACTTCTGCCAAACTGGTCGTGTAACACACCAAAACATGTGGTGTGTTGTCAAAACACACAATGTGTACTTGATTTTTTTCACCCCTTCCCGAGTCCCACTTCACGGCTTAGCCACACGACTCTACTTTTGAACGAGAATACATGATGTGTATAAGGTCTACACGGTGTGTACTCGGCAAGCTTCACTGACCTGTGTTATCTGTTACACTACCGGGTACAAAGATCACTCTACACGACATGTTCCAGATAGACACGATGTATACTGCTTAGATTCCACTGCTTGTGTTGTTAGTGACACGACCATCTACTCGGCTGACACTACATGACGTGTTACACCCGTACATGGCGTGTACCCCACCCTATTTCCCCAGCTGCATGACCATGTCCACACGGTCTTTCATCGGTCAAGACTACATGGCGTGTCCCTCAGGTACATGACATTTTTAAGAAGATATAACACTGACCCGTGTAGTTAGTTACACGGCTAGATCCCCAGATCAAACTACACGGCATTTTAGTAATTGACACGGTGTATGTAAGCTCAGATTTTTCTCCACCCATGTTTGTTTGTTTCATAGAGGACACAGGTTCAACACAACATGGCATGTATAATCACTACACGACGTGTGCTTTCAACGTTTCAGTATCCCATGTTTCTCCCTAAACGGCCAATGACACAGGTAGAAACTACACGACGTGTACATACGATACATGGTGTGTTCTTAAAATTTTTATTTTCATTTTCTCCTAAAACAGAAGATGAAACGGAGTGTAATAATAATTATTGGCGTGGCTTCTAGGTTTTTCTGGATAGTAAGCCTCAGAAACTAATCTGCATCCCAGAAAATCACTGAAACCAACACCAGTTTTCCAAATTCTGATCTGTGAGGGCCCATACTCCCCACAAATCAATGCTCGGCATCTTATAAATATAATCTATCACAACTTCATGCCTTTACTAGAAAAACATCTATCAAAACAACATGAAATTTCTAATACACCTAGATGGAATGATAACTATGCATGGCATGCGATTCTAACATGTTCCTAAATGATGCATGAGATGGCATACCCTCATCTCATTGTGTTTCAACTAAAATAGAACCCAGGTATAAAAAAATAATGGCACACCACAAGTCCGTCACCCAATGGTGAATATCAAATCAACTATAATAACCATAAAATGAAAATCAATATTTAAGTCAAAGCTACCCATCCTATACCAGTACACAGGGTAGCTACTTCCGGGCATAGTTATTACTGAATTTCGTAACAGTTTATCTCTTTTCATTGTCGAAAACAATAAAATAACTCAGAGGATAGAAAAACACCTCTGATACCACTTTTTTACATCCCGAATCCGAGTGCCACTCAACAGATGCCCCGTAACCTGTTGGTCGCATAACCTCTAGCACATTTCCCAAAACGCCAGAGGCTGCCGACTAATAGTGAAGGCATACGTTTGATAGTGGGGAAACTATGCCACCATTTTTCAAAGTGTAGCACAACATAAATAGATAAAAACATACATAATTCGGAAGAAGAAAACAATTCCATAATTGAAATAGACAAAGAAATGAAGTAAAGAAAAGGCCAACAGTTATATGTAATGATGCAATATGTCACTAAGTCATAAGAAAGCATCCAAAATAGGATACACTACAACACAAGGGAAAATAAATCAAACCAAAATAAAACAACACAACAGGAACTCAGCAGCATCGCAGGCCCAAGCTTGGTCCCATGCTCTCCTACTCCAATATAACAATCAAGTACCAGTATAGGGACACATTCCCTTATCCACACCTGCAACAATATAATCTGTTTGGGCCCATGACATGACCCAAACAGGGTTTGAGAAATAAATCGTAGAAGGAAACCACCAATGGCACGTGCCCAACTATCATTGGATTTGTGCAAAAACAGTGTGCATTAATGAAAATGAAGTAAATAAGAAGTAATCAAAAGAATATACTTCTACCAGTTTCATTTCCATTTAATTCTTATTTAACAATTGAATGTAATTTAATTCTATGTTCTCGAGACTCAGCCTCATCAGAGAATCTCCTAAACAATGCTACATCAAAACTACAACAAGCTATCTAACAAATTCAAGTTAAAACAATACCAAGCATGTGGTTTAGCATGGTAGATATAACATGTGAAATCACCATAGTGAATATATGAAATAAATAGTTTCCTCAGACATGCAATCCTTACCCTTAGGTAATTGGAAACAAAACCCTCCAGTGACTGCCCACAGGTATAACGAATATTGCCCGCAGGCGTACGAGGTGTCGCCCAAAGTAATAGAAACAACTACCCACATGCATGAGAATAGTTTCCTACAGGCTAAACGAACACTGCGCTCAGGATAAGTAAGTAATAGGGATGATCGAACACATAAGAAAGAAATTTATACAAAATTCCTCTCAAGGAAATTTTAAAAATTCTAAAAATCACAGTATACCCACAGCTATCCTGTTCAAATGACTAAACAAGGGACACACACCCATGTGGTGTCCCTGGATCAAAGCAATAATCCCAAACCGTAGTTGTACATATTCATTAAATAACCTATACAATTAAAGGTATTTAATTAATCAATGCCTCCGCCATACGAAACCTAAATCATGGACACGTAGAGGAATGGTACACAGAAACAACATTAAAGTGGGAATTAGTCACCAGACCACCTACCTCAATCTCCACAGATTGATATACGCGAATATCATCACTCGAAACGGCCATGAATAGCGTAGATATGAAATAAATGATTTCCTGTTCAATTGTAAATAACATAGATTAGAGTAAGAATTGGCTACAATGGCTCATCGGGAAGGATGGACTTACCTGCACGGTTCAAACAAGATCGGCGGCGGAAGAAACAGATTCCGTCCATGTGATCTGGAGCTCCTCCAAGCTCTTGCCTCTACCCCAAGCTCCAAATGTTTGTTTCTACCTCCTCTACTAAAAGAGGAGGCTACATTCTGTTTTAATAGAAAAAAACTGCACATCATGTACTCTCAAGTACATAACGTGTGCATCTCATTATATAATTATCCCACTGGTGGCTATATTTCACTGCCACACTGTTCATCTGTCGATATGATTACACGACCTGTATTTCGAAATACACAGCCTGTATTTTTGCTACATTGGAGGCTACTTTCACCACCTTACTATTCACCTTCTGACTGATTACATGGCGTGTAAATACGTAGTACATGGCGTGTAGTAATATTTTAATCCCTTCATTACTAACATTCCTACACGCCCTGTGTTTTCATCGCACACGGCCAAAGTACACGACGTGTGGAAATGTACATAGCGTGTACCCAATAATTTGGGGTATTTCCCCATTTTCCTTATTTTATCAAATACACTAAAGGAAAATGTTAAAGAAGAAACCCATACCTCAAAAATAAGAACCAGGTTCTTAAAAAGTGTTAGCATATCATGATATAGTATGATATGTCATTCTATTTGTCTTTATCACAAAATGGTTAGCACAAATTATTAAATATTATAATCTACATCTATGGTGAGATTAAATGTATATGATTCCATAAATGGACTAATACTTCATCAATCATACCGCATACAAAAACAAAACTAATTTCTACTAACCAGGTACTTCATGTAGGCTAGTGGTGAGCAATAAGGGCATGTTTCACTTTGGTTGTGGGTTAGATTCTCGCATCCTTGTCGGATGTGACGTGTTGTCACCCATCCTGCATATTGTCCTTTTTCTAAAACGACACTATTATAACATTCCATAACTAATATCGAAAAAATTTTGTAGCCTTAAAAAATAATATCAGATTTTTATCTTAATTTATTCCAATATTTAGGCTCATATAAAATACGTCTTTCCAATGTGATATTATAAAGAAAACGATGACTAGAAAGGTCATCTATTAAGCATTTGATACCATCTTTTATCCCCTGTATATAATAGGATATATATTGATGGTCACATACCAATAATGTGAATTCGTTATTCATGTATTCTCTTGAAACATGAATTAATATAGAATCTTAGTGAAAACATGAATGTTGTGAAAAGTTAACTCTTTCCACATACCAAAATCCAAAAATTTCTAAATACGCAATCCATGATATCACTTTGTCATTATATAATTCATGAACTCATTAATACTATCAAACATTTCATTGTATTCTTATCCATTCATTATGCACATATTAGGTGCTTTCCAAAAATATCTTAACAACCTTTCATGGTTACCAGTACCATTCAATATATACATTAAAAAACATAAGGAAACACAATAATATAACAATACATAGAAGTTTATTTATTCCATAGTACCACGAAATTACTTTTACAATATTAATCTTCATAAAAATGCAATCATTCCACTACCTTATTAAACCATTGAACGATCTTCATCATTTCATTATGAAATAATTCTTTCATCTCAAATATAATTTTTAGTTTCTTAATTTTCATCTACCTAAATACTACCCATACGACCATGCTGATTCCATTCATGAGATTTTACCTTTGAGAATTGGTTTTCATAATTCCATTACATTCCACATTTAGAATATTTAACAATTGTTGATGTCTTAGCAATACCATTATCCTTGTCCATGATGTTAATTTCTCGTTTTCCTTTCCAATTACTGGATTTTTTCCCTTCTTTTCCACACCCAAAGCATCTTCCAGTTCCATTGAAACATTCTCCTCGATGCCTCTTCCCACATGATTCAAATGAGGGAAATGGAACTTTCGTTCCTCTATGATCATCATGAAACTCCATCTTTATATTATTAGATGATTCATGAAACATAAAAATGTTGAGATTATTGATCATATTAGGAGATTTCTCATTAGGAAAAATAATGATGCAACACCTTCTAAATCCAGTTTCATTTGGTTGCTCAAAGAGAATACCATTCCATTGTATATCATATTCTCTATTAACAAGAATCTTTATGTTTCCATCCATTTTATAAAACCCCAAAAGAATAGTTTGAGATGGCAAAAATCATACAAGGAAAACAACTGAATCAAGGTGGAGTACAATAAATCTCTATCATATTAGGTTTAATACTATGTTATTCATGGTAGTTATCATAATTCCTCGATTATAACTGATACTTATTCTTAACCTTACAGACATCCATATACATACCTTATATATATCTCCAGGGATATCAATAATGTTTTCGCATACTAGTTTATTAACCATCACTCTGATACCAACTATAAGAAACCCAATCTTGATGTACATGTATATTGCATTACATTTGTGGATTACTTAATGCATAACAAAAACAGACACCCAAGGGCCGTAATAGGTTAGTGTCTCTCAAAACATAGAACTCAATATTCTAATAATGGGGAAAGATATACAACATCTCCCATAAAGATCTCCCGCTTCTGTTTTATTATCTAAAACCTTTCTTTATATCCAGGGGAAAGGAAAACATGTAAAGGGTGAGATCAAATGTGCAGTAAGGGTAAACAAATGAAATGATAATCATATCATATTCTTACGGTCATAACATTTGAAAATCTTATAATGCATAAGAGGTTATAATATCATGTCATTGTATAAATAATAGAACTACAATTTAATCCCAATCATCGTAAAAAAGGCATGAAAAATGGAGGCATAAAAATATAAGCATATAAAATCATTTCAGATTAGTCATGGATCATTTCCAAGACCATCGTAGTGGACAATATCCATTACTGAACCGAGTTCACTGCTCATTCTAGTCCTGTGTCACTGAACCTGATTAATTTTTCGTTCCATCCATGCCTATCTCATGATATAAAAATATTTACCCAATGAATTAGATGGAGATATAGGTCCCACCCATCTCATAAAAAACATTCTTATGTGTTACACAAAATCATAAATCATCCATCATAGCATAACCCCTGTAATAATGTAGGAATCTTAATAATCATGCCATCATAAGATAAATGGACATCATAAAAATAATTCCATTAGAACATAATCAAATAAATGTAATAATAGTTAATGAAACATTTCCCTATATCATCTTAGAGGGAAACTAATTTTGATAAAACACATTAACTTAGTTCTTGAGGAAAATATTGTTTCTTCATCAATAACATTTTCGTTTATCAACATGTCAGGAAATTAAAAATTAAAAGAAGTTAATTTAAAATAATAATGAAAATATGTAAATAAAGATTAAATGGAAATAATTTCCTATTAAACCATAAAAATCCAATCATTTCGTATATGTTAAAAAACATTCTTATTATATTTTGTCCGAAAAAGACAAAACGTTTCTTGTACTGAAAACAATCAATGATTTTTTTCATTTCTTTTAATAAAAACTCATAAATATGTAAAATTGTATTTAAAAAATTGTAGCAGGATAAAAATAATATAACATATTGGGGAAACATGGATTTTGATGATAAATATTCCCCAGTAAATACAGAAGTATAAACAATATCGGGTAAAAAAATGAGATTGCGAGATTTTCCCTTACCTTTGGTCCAATATTCTTTGTAGGTATCTGATACTCTGGTATAATGATTCAAATAATGTCATTGATTTATTCAAGAGTCATAGTCATATTTTTTATATCATTTATTGTAATATTATTATATTTTTATTAGTAACATTTCTTTATTACTCGTTGTTCGGGTGTTAACTGCTTTATATTCTTATGCATGTTTTGTCAAATAAATTTTTGTTCTATTTTTAGTTTATGAATACATCATTTCAAAAATGGTATTAGTATAATATATATAATATTTACTAATTAATTAAATTTTTATAATCATTATTCAATGAAGATCATGTAGAATGAATCGCATCACATAATGGGCAAAGTAGGTCGTACTAACACATGAGCGATGATATCATTCCCATGATTGTGGAATTGTGTTGAGTTGTATAATGTATAATATTTCAGAAGAAATATCACTTTAAAATAATAATATATAGTAATTTAATTATTCATTATACCCATCCATGTATGGTGGTGATGTAAAACAAATATTACACCACGGCATGGAGACAGTATTCTGTATGTACGCACACACGATGATTACATTTTTCGTAGGATTGGTAGATAGTGAAATAAGGTTGTTTCATATTTATAATAACATATAAATATATGAGTGATACTTATGTTATTACTTTATAATGAAACAATTAAATAATAGGATGTATATGAAGAAATAAATTTGAAAGAATCGATAAAATATATTACATATTCCTCAAAGTTCCTCCTTTAAACTTCCTCTTAGGGCACTAGAGATGGTCTTTTGAGAAGACCAGAAACACTATAATGTTACTATAGAGTTTTATAAGTTATATTTTCAGGGTTTGGAAGAGAATTAAGGCCCAATATAGAGTGAATTGATGTGGGAGGAGGTGCCCCTTTATAAAAGAGTAGAGACACACTTTTGGAAACCTCCAAAATATTAATTTTTAATAAAATAAAACCCCCCATAAAAACATCCAAAGTGACTCAAATTATAATATGAGATATGTTAGGGTTGTAATCTCATCATCCCATCATATTTAGACATTTTTGGATTTTATTGTAAACCTTCTCAGTTTGATTTATCCTTATTTAATTTATTTAATATTATTTGTGGAAATAATATTCTAAATTTTAAATGGTTATAAATACGTACTTGTGTTTTTAATTGTCAAGAATTGGATATGTTATGATTATTTCGACCAAAAAATTTCATGTTTCAATTTTAAAATATTTTTGTGATTTTTAATCAATTTAATAATTTTTTATTTTTATAAAATATCAATAGTGTCAATTATGACACTATTCATTTATTTGAATTTAAATAAAATCCTAATATAGGAGAGAGTCCAAAAAAGTATTTAATAGATTCCTAAAATGTAATATTCATCTATAAAATTCATGTAGAACATTTATTAGTCATATAAAATTAATTGTAATATTTTTTTAAAAAATTATTTGATATTTCTCTTAATTTAATTATTACTACAACTTGTTGGTATAATTATGTAATATACTTATTTTGTGCATTAAAATATAAAATAAAATAATATGGTGAAGATAAATCTAATATATTTCATAATAATACTTTTAGTATAATTTATTTTCTAAAACACCAAACTTTTAAAATGTTATGTTTATTAAATTATGATGGTGGAAACTATGACATCATTTAAAATAAAATAAAATAAATGTCATAATCTGTTTTATATGTCCCAAAATGGTCCACATTTGGGCCAATGGATTCTTATGGGGTATATATACTCAACCAATAGGTTTTGGTAATGTTTTTTTGATCTTTTTATTGGTATTATTGTTTTAATAAAAACTATATTATTGATTTCTGACTATATAAATTATCTCTGCATAATTAATGTATAAGCTATTAAGGTAATTATATATTTCATAAAAATTAAAAATAAATTAACATGATATAGAAAATAATTTTATATTTCACTTTATTTGTAATAATCATATTTATATTCTATTTAACCTTATATTAAAAATAATTTACTTACTATAGTTTGAGTGAGACATAATTCAATTTCATTTAAATAAAATATATTAAAGGTATAAATCTCATCCTAGTGGGTTCTTATCGATAAAATTTCAACCCAAGTATATTTTGGGACACCATATTACCATCTAATTATATTAAGACAAGTGTTAGGGTAATTTTATAATAACATCTATACAGTTAATTAGCTGATTTACCTTTAACTATGGCCAATAAAATTTACCGTAGTTACTATTCATAATAGTAAAAAATAAAAGTATCCTATTAACATAATCTAGAAATAATTATTCAAAATATGGAATCAATTTTTTCAAATTAAAAACACAGTATATGTAGTAATAAATTTAAAATTAATCTCATTTTCGAAAAAACGGTTATTTATTTAAAACATTGCAAAAGATTGAAATGTTTTTACCTATGAATTCTATGTCAAATTAATGATAATGGCATACATTAAATTTAATGTTAAAAATATCTTTTTTTATAACTTGAAACCATTAAATATTATAATTTATCCATATAAATTATCTTGATGAAAAACGTTTATTTTAAATAAAATTTAGCGTTTTTTACTATTCATCAAAATATTAATGTTATTATAAATATATGAAAAAAACTTCCACGTTAAATTTTTATACCATGATTCAAAATTATTAGTTTAATTTTTCAATTTTATATAATAAACATGTCAAAAATTAGTTTTAAAATATGTGTGCCACCAAAAGGAAGGAAAACTGCATTTTTTAAAAATATATCCTTTATACGAAAAATTGATTTTGTTCGCATACCATGTTCTTGAAAATTTGTGAGATGAATTATAATTTTATAAAATTCAAAATGTTAATAATATTAATAATGGATAGTTCATAATAATATTATAAGATATCATTGTTTAGTAAAACTCGGTATTGCATACCACACAAGTTATTGAGGAAGGTCGCTCTTGTGTGTATCACAAGATAAGTATATTTTTGCATATAATGCAATCTAATGTTAGTGTAGCATACAACATAAGATATCAAATAAATTAAAAAGAATATATCTCATAAAATCATAGGGTTTTACACATGGCGAATATGGAATGTGTCTCCTATAAAATATAGTGAGAAGAAAATCTAATACCTAATGTATCAATATGATTTATAATTGTTCAAACCATATTTATAACAAATATATTATTTTCATATTTATATTAGAAACATTTAGTAACATATATGACACCATATATCCCCAAATTATGACATTTTATTATCATTTTATTATCAAATGTTTATTAATATCAAATTTTTGGAGAATAATTACATTGTTTTTTTGGGTAAGTTCTTATTCATTATTCTTAGAACTATTATGTATTCCATGGATAAATAATATAAATTATTTTTATCATGATATAAATATCCTATATATTCATAATATATTTATCAATAGCAATCTTTTAAATATAGAGATATACAATTAAAATTCACCATCCATTGAAATGTTAAGTCATATGTTTTCCTAAAGTTTGTTTCCATTTTCTTGACATGATGAATAGTTTAATGGTAAATAACATATAACCATTAAAAATCATTTTTAGATAATATATATCATATATTTCAATTAAATCCTTTTATTACCTTTCTTGTAAGGTTTGAATTAATACAATCACTTTGTGTGATGATAGTCTACCATACACATGAGTGATGCAATCGTATACCCACATAATGGAATGTAATAAAGTATATACGATATATAAATTACATATAAATTTTAATCTCATATATATAATAAAAATTTTTAAATCCATTATTATATTCATCCATGAATGGTGTCGATGAAAAAAACTCCATCGTTTCGCAATGAGATAATTTTTTTCACACGATCGACGGTTCTATTTTCAATTTGATGGAAGTGGAGATGAATATAGGTTACTAAATTTATATAATAAAAAATCAATATATATTATATATTGTTGATTTTATATTTTATGTGTAACGACAAAATTAATGGTGGAAAAGAAGGAGGAATCTGTCAGATCTTAAAGAAGAAAATTACCTTCCCTTAAAGGCACCTCATTTGGAAATAAAATTACACAACCTAGTTTTGAAGTTTTTGTTGTAATATATATTCTATAAAATTAAAGCAGATTTTGGTAAGTTATTTTTTCTAATTTTGGATGAAATATATTTCATGATATGTTTGGACAAGTGAATGGTGATGGTGGAATTTTATAAGTTGGGGAAGGGAACCCAGTTGAAGAATACTAGGAAACATCCCAGAAAAATAAAAAACGATAAAGTAATAAATATTTGAAAATATTAACAATTACGATATATTATTAATTTAGAATTATAATAATGAATTATGTCTATAAAATATGAATTTTATATGTTTCAAAATAAATTGTATCATCACTATAAACACATTTTTTACATTAGATGAAAAGATTAATTTTTAACATTTTATCTATTCATTATGGAATAAAATATGTTTTAATTTTAATATAATATATTTTATTTTTATTAAAAAAAGATAATATATTTTATAAAATTAAATCCATATTATTTAAATTTTTATTTTAAAATTAATACCATTGATTTGATGTTTTAAGCATGTTTTTCATAGAGAAAATATGAAAATGATTAAATTGTTATTATAAAAAAACATCATTGATAAATTAATTCCAGTGAAATAAATTGAATTAATAGATATATATTGACCGTTATATTACTTTTAAATGCATATTAAAAAAGCAATGTTTTAAATGTTTCAAAATAAATCGAACATTTTACAAGAAACGTGCAATTTAACAATTCAACGAAAAAATTATCTTCTTAGAAACTTATAAAAAATTACATATCAGATAATTTTGATATTTTTCATTAAAGTAAAATTTTAATTTTCTAAACTAATTTAATAAATGTTTCAATAATTTTTTTTGAAATAACTGCTCAAAATTTTACAAAACTGATTTTTAGAAGAATATAGTTTTTATGATTAAAATTGGATTTATTATTATCGCATTCTAAGATAACACATAAGTGAATGTTAAAAAATTCGACTACATATATATAATATAAATAAAATTAAAATTATTCAGAAAAATTGATTTATATTATATTTCGAGAAAAAACACATTTGTGGACCTAAAAAATAGTTTTTCAATAAATGATTTCCCTTATTTTCAAATGGTTTTTTATTTTCATTTATAATTAATTATTAACCAATGAATACATTTTATATAAATGTGAAAAAACTATATTATTATAATTTTATAAATCCTATACATATACATCAATCTAATGGATATTTAAGAATATATTAATAAATAATAATACTATAATATTATGTCACATTTTTTATAAATATTTGGTTTTGTATATCATAAATTCTACTAAATATTATGTATAAAAATCCTTTTCAATAAAATTAAATTTATTTGAAAAATAAAAAAAAACTTCTGTAGGTGTCATATTCTATAACATCCAAATGAACATATCACACTGAATTGGTTACTTTAGTAAAAAAATACTAAAGATATGTATACCTCATTACATATATAAAACATCATCAATATATTCGTTTCACAAAAAAAATATTGGTGTGAGATGTCTTCTTTTGTTGAACATTCCCTATTAGATACATAATATTAACCAATTTTTTAATAAAAAAATATCATGATTTAGGGATACGACCACTAAATTCATTATATGTGATGGATCAGGTATGTAATTTATAATGAGAGATATATAGAACACATCATAAAACAAGGGAGGATCAGTTGAGATGAAAATTTATTGGACACTATCCTAATATGATCAATAATTTTAGTGTGACTAATATATCAAGTGGTCACATTTCTTTTATAACATAATCAAAACATTATACTTTACTTTTTCATTGATAAATTTCCACATCAACTATTTCTCAAATCAATGAAAATGATTTATTTTATTAATGCAACACTATCAAATCACTACATCCATACTTTAGTAATAATTTCTTATATATATTTATACTTATAATAACATAGTTTTCACTGGTTATTCAATGTGAGTAAATCACCATATCATGGATGAATATATGAAACTCTAAAACCACAATTTTCTAAATAAAACATTTCAAAAAATGGTTAATTAAATGACCCTAATAAAAATAAAAAATTATAAAGAAGGTCACTAAGGTTGGGACTACACCCTATTATCCTAGAGTTTGAGTCTTGCATCATTACATTAGAATAATATTCATGATATCACATCCAATAGAACAAAATATTTAATTATTCTTGATAAACTAGATACATATTTGATACTTTCATTACATTCGAATAGTAAATTTACAACTTAATTAATTCAAATAATTTATCTTGTCTATCTGTAATACAGTTTATTATAAAAAATAATACACTTGATGGATTCCTAGGGAATCGAAAAATATAAAGGTGGGTGAAAATTAATTTTATTGAATATATACATTGGAATAAATAATAAATCATTAATAATAATAAGTACCTCAATGTATGTAACTGAAAAACCAATAAAATAAATCTATTAAATAGAAGGATATGCATCTAGGGATAATATTACTGTGAAAATATAATGGAAATTATTAAATATGTAATGGTAAATGCCTAAATACACATTAAAAAAATCAATAAAAATAATATCAAAACATGATTTGGAAAAGTAAATATTTAAAGGAAAATAACTAAAAACGTTTTCAATTTGATAAATTAATTGAGAATGAAATGTATTGAGATGTAATATATTAATGAAAATCACCTATATAATAATAGCTTTATTCTATATGATGTAAATTGTTAATTATTACATTAAATGTATGTGTTACAGGATACCAATATCATCATGACCATTCAAAATAATTTTTTAAAATTGATGGTAAAAACCAATATAATTAAGGATGGAAAACTTATTCATCCCATGAAGCTACTGATGAGATTAAGGTAAATCATTAACAAGATACCACCATTTTCTTCCATGTAAGAATCATTACTCATATATTTATTAATTACTTTAAGTCATACAAAATGATCTTTGTCACCAATTATATATTGTCACGACCCATCCCCCGGGGATCATGGCATGAATACCCCAAGCCCATCTCCCATATGCCAGGGGAGGGCGACAAGCACCAAAGGAGTAATTCCCTATAATATGGAAGACATTGCCTTTATTACCTGTAAACGCACAGAACAGAGCACACAGCTGGATACAAAACACTATGTACGCTATATAACCAAAGTGTGCTGAAATGTAAAGGGGGCCGAAAATAAATTCCCAACTGTAATATACAAGAAACTGAAAGTACAACTGAAGAAAAGAAAAACTACCTCTAGGTCATCCTCTGAGGTTCCTACATGAAGGGTTGGTACAGATCGCCTACTCACCACTCCAGGTCTGTCCATCTCCTCCATGTACTGCCACACCGTATGGTCCACCACTAGGTACCGTCCAATCCAGGTACTCTAAGCCCCAGTCATCGCTATCTGTCATCTGCATCCAACACAATGAGGCGCGGGAATAGCCCGTGTAGGGGTGAGTATAATGATACTCAATACGGACCCCAAAACCCTCAAGGTCTCAAAAAATACAACAAGGATAAACCAAAAAGTATGAAATCAACAGATATACCGACTTAGTTATATGCCCACACATATACCTAAGTTATCATATAATCCATCTCAATCATGAGTAAAACACCAAAGTTACTAACTCAGATCAATGAATATTTTATTCTCATTATTGAAACCTCGGGTGCTAGAGGACTCATCCTCTATCGAGTATAGTGGGAATTCCACAACACCAAGGCGTTTTCCCACTAAAAATGGACTGCTGACGTACTCCTCCTATTGAGTACGGTGTGTCTGATGTGTCACATAGAGGCGCTACCAACCGTGGGTCTGCCACCACAACCAGGTGCTCCCCCTAATATCTTACAGTGGTATACCTCTTATCGAGTATTGTGGGTCTTCTGCCACAACCAGACGCTCCTCATCCATGGGTCTACCGCCACAACCAGGCGCTCCACACTAGGCCAGTCGAGTCACTCCGTGTCAATCAGTCAGCAGTCTTCAAGTCTCTACCAGCTACAAGGTCTCCACACTCTAGCCGCTCGTCACTAGGAGGATCTTCTCCATGAGCTACTGGTCGATACTCCATCAATCACGATGTTCCACAGAGAATTATCTCAATGTTTCTCCACGTCATAGGGGTCTCAACACAACTAACGGTGCGTCAATCAGATGCCTTGTCTATGAGTTATCAGTCCATCAGTCCTGGGGGCCCGGATGGATTCATGCATGATCCAACTCAACCATATCTCAAATATACCCCAACACAACTAAAGATGTTCCAAGAAGAATTATCTCAATGTTCTGCCACGTAATAAGGGTCTCAACACAACTGACAGTGCGTCAATCAGATGCATTGTCTATGAGTTATTAGTCATTCAGTCCTGGGGGCCCGGTTGGATTCGTGCATTATACAACTGGACCGTATCTCAACTATACCAAAAAATCTATTGGGTTATACTCAGAGGGAACATCATGTTCCATGATTACTATGGCCACTAACGGTTCATCAAACAGACGACTGGTGCCAAAGTTATGGGCAAAGATGGTAATGTGTCGTAGTGGACCCAAGTCCAGTCCGACCTGGTCGGCCCGACCTGGCCCTACCAGGTCTGGGCCGACCTTGTTTGGGTTGACCAAACATGACCCGTTGGGTCTGGCTTGTCTTGTTAAGTAGGCGAGCCTGTTAGGATTGTCCCCACTCGCTATCCCCATCCCAACATGCCGCGAGGGGTTGTAGAGGGCTATGACGGCGTGGATCAGTTTTGGGGGTGCGAACCGGCCGCTGGTCGGCTTGACAGTGGTTTGGACCGGGGGTCACAGTGACGACGCAGCTTGGCCCAGTGGGCGCTACAAGGGGCCATCTCGGAGCAGCAAGGCCCGGGGTTGGGGTGACATGGCTGGGGCCAGGAGGCCGGCTCAGTCGGGGCCCAAGGGGCATGCACATAGTGGAGCTGTGAGGATCACTGGGTGCATGGAGACTGGTGGACTGGTTCGGCCAGCGGCAGTGCGACATGCACGGGGCGCGCGGGGTGCGTGGAGAGAAGAGCAGTGGGGCGATCAAGGAACGCATAGGCCGACTCATCCGGGGCTCAGAAGGGCGCCACGAGGGGCATGAGAGGTGTGGTAGACACAGCGGCCGGGAGCTAGGGTACAATGCGGACAAAGCACGGCTCGACCAGCGTGCGGCGGGGCTCAGGCCGATTCAGCTAGTGGGTAACACAGCCGGCAGGCAGCGCAGCTGGAGCGGATCAGATGCTAGAGGGAAGTGCGGTTCGGCCTAGGGTGCAAGAGCTTCACAAGGGCATAGAAGGTTTCCTTTGTCTCCTTTGTCATCTCATTTTCATGCCAATGAACATCACAAAGAAGATTGACAGCGTTGGTTTTGTCCATGGTAATTTGGCATGCACCCTCCACATTTAGGGTGGTATAAATTTGTTTATCAAGAACATAAACAACGAACAATCATTATAGATATCTGGAAAAAACATCAATCCACATTATCCCTCATTAACAAAAACATTCCCATTCAGCAAGGAAAAAATTTTGTTGATCAGCTTGATAATAAGTTGGTTTGAGTTCATTGTGTTGGAAGGAAAGAAAGAAGAGAATAATATCAAACTTAAATAAAATCCCTACTTTTGTTCATTGTTCATTGAAAAAGTCACTGGAAAGAAGATGGATTTGTCATCATTTGTCATGTCTGCCACACACATCCAATCTTGAGCTCGTGATTCGGTTCGTTGACGAAGATATGGAGGGAGAGTTGATCTTATAAGATGTCCCACATCGGTTGCTTCTGCAAGGTGCTTCCGAGGAAGAAGTCTATGATTCCCATTTCCAGAATTCTTTTTTGGAAGAACAAGTTCTTCATTCGTCATTGGATAACCTAGTTATTTGTTAGAGAGACTAGTTCTCCATTGGAGTGTTTTCTCTGATGATTTCTAATCCTCCATTGCGATCCTTTTTCCAACAAAAGAATTGGTATCCCCTCCAAATAACAGATTATCTATTGTTTAGTTTTTTGGGATTAAATTTTGAATTGGGTGAATTAATTATGTTGTCTCCACTTAATTAATTCATCAGGTTGGCACAGTTAAAAGAGAGGAAGTGTTGACACCATTATAGGAAGGGGTGGATAGACTCTCCCTCATTAATGAGGGGAGTTGACAGGTTTTCGTCTACCGCCTTTATTACGGGGGTTTAGTCCCGGGTGGCCCCCACATCATATCCTCTGGTGGGAGGTTAGGTTTGGGTGGGCCCCACCACCATAACCTCTCATTTTAGGTTAAGGTTTTGTGGTCCCCGCCTAATTCTTTCACACGGGTGGTTATTACGAATAAAAATTAAATAAAACATGCGTTTAATTTATTTAATTAATCCCTATGAAAAAACCCAAAAATGTTCTTCCACCATTGACCAACTTTCATCGAGGTTAATGTATTCTAAAGAGAATAATGGTGCAACGAGTTCAATAGTGACCTCATATTTCAATTCCTAGCAGCAGTTCAAAATTTATAAAAACACACTCATACGTTAACTGAACATACCCGAAAAAAACATTAGAAACTGATTTCGGGAACACCGGGCATTGGAATCACGCACCGTCAAATTTCGTGGACCCGTGAAATTCCCATTTAGAAAAAGTACATAGATATTCTAGGTCTTTACATTCTCCCAACAAGAGGGCTTTACGTCCCTGTAATCTAGAACTCATTACTTAGGGAACAAGTTCGGGTACTGAGCATGCATCTAAGCCTCCCACTCCCATGTACTCTCCTAGAGGTTACCGTGCAGCCATCGAATGCGTACCAGATGTAACGACTATCCACGAAGGACCCGCTCCTGTCGATCCCCAATCTCAACTGGAAATTGCGTAAAATTCACCCCATTATCAATGTCTAGGTCTCTATTGTCGATGATTTGAGAAGGGTCATGCACATATCTCCTCAGCTGAGATACATAGAAGACGCCATGCACCTCGTGCGACTATGGTGGAAGTGCTAATAGGTATGCCACCCCGAAAACTCTGATGAGGACCTGAAAAGGTCCGATAAATCTCAGAAATAACTTGCCTCCTCATCCATTTAATCATAGACCACGTCAGGGTGACACCTGTAGAAAGACGTGCTCACCATCCTCGAACTCTAGAGGTATCCCTCTCATATCAGCATAAGACTTATCCCTACTTTGTGTAGTCTTCATCTGCTCCTGGACGGTCTTCACCTTCTCTTTGGAAGCTCGTACCATCTCAAGTTCCACCATTGCTGACTCCCCTCGGTCATTACAGCACAAATTTGATCTGCAAGGTCGCATGTACAATGCCACAAAGGGTTTCATCCCTATGGTGGAGTGATATCTTTTGTTTTATAAACACTCCACCAATGTTTAGTGGTCCACCTACCTGCGATCAAAGTCAAGGAAACAAGCACATAGCATGTCCTCGAGGGTATTAATGGTCCGCTCAGTCTGACCATCCGTCTTAGGATGGAAGGCGATGCCCAAATGAAGTTGCATCCCGAAAGCTTCATGCAACCCCTTCTATAGCTGGGAAGTGAAGCGTGCATCAAGATCAGAGACAATTGTCGAATTTACTCCATGTAGTCGCACAATTTAATGCACATAGAGGCTTCCCAAGATCTCTATTGAACCCTTCTCTCTGATAAATAGGAATTCGGTCGACTTGGTGAGTCGATCGATGATCACCTAGATCGAGTCATGACCTCTAGATGTACATGGAAGTCCTGTCACGAAATCCGTGGATATTCCATCACACTTCCACTCAGGAATCTCTAAAGGCTGATCCAAGCCTACTGGTACATGGTGATCCACCTTCACTTGATGACAAGTGAGGCACTGAGAGACAAACTCTGCAACTGCTTCTTCAATCCTAGCCACCAATACTATCATTGGAGGTCCTGGTACATCTTTTCCACTCTTATATGCACAAATAGAGGGGATGCGTGGAACTCCCTCAACACTTCCACTTGAAGTGACTTGGTACCATAGTACGTCCAGTTTAGAGGATGATGTGCTCTCCACCGTCAGAAAATCCATCAGGTGATTTCCGTATGGATATATAAGCACGCTGTGTCTCACAGTCAGCGTCCCCATGCTACGCCTCCCTGACTCTCTAAAGATATGGTGGAGGGACTATAAGAGAATGAAAGAAGGAAGCTCCATCTCTATCCACAAATGATATCTATAAAGCCGCCAGCTGATCTATCGCCTCACCTAGAAATTCTATACCAGATCTTCTATTGAGTGAATCTTCAACAACGTTCCCCTTCCCATGAGTATAGACTATCTCGAAGTCATTGTCCTTGAGAAACTCAAACCGACATCGTTGTCTCATGTTCATGTCCTTCTAAAAGAAGATATACCTGAGACTCTTGTGATCAGAGTAAATGATAAAACATTCTCCCATTAGATAGTGTCTTCATATCTTCTAGGCGAAGACCACTGCTGCAAACTCTAGGTCATGGGTAGCATAGTTCTACTCATGTTGTCTCAACTGAAGAGATCCATATATGATCACTTCTCGATATTGCATCAGGACACGTGCGAGTCTAGTCACTGATGCATCTAAGTAGACTATGTACCCTACTCCATCCTCTAGAAGCCTCAAGATGGGGGCACTATTCAGCCTCTGCCTTAGCATCTGAAAGCTATATTGGCATCTCTCTGACCACACAAAGGGTTTCCCATTCTTCTTCAAAGCTGATAGTGATGCTGCAACTCTAGTGAAATCTGGCATAAATCTCTGGTAGTATGTGGCCAAACCCAGGAATGTTCGTACCTCTGTCACACTTTTGGGTCGATACCAAGAATGTATTACCTCAATCTTTGCTGGATCCGTTGCAACTCTTGCCTCCAATATGACATGTCCTAGAAATTGAACCTCTCCAATCCAAAAATGTAAATTCGAGAGCTTACCATAAAGCTGGTTCTCTTGGATTGTGTCTAACACTACATGCAATTGATAGGAATGCTCCTCCTCAGTAGTATAGTAGATCAGAATGTCGTTGATGAAGAATATGAAATAGAGACCGAGGTATGGTTGGAAGATCATGTTCATGAGTCCCATGAACATAGTTGGAGCGTTGGTAACATAGAAATACATAACCAAGAACTCGTAGTGGTCGTACCGAAATCTGTAGATCGTCTTTTCGACATCCTAGTCTCGGACTCCAAGTTAGTGATAGCCTGATATGAGGTCTATCTTTGTAAACCATCGTGCTCCCTTCAACTAATCAAAGAGGTCATAAATCCTTGGAAGTGGGTACTTGTTCTTCATGGTCACCTAGTTAAGGCGTCAATAGTCAAAAAATGCCTCAAGTTTCTATCCACCATCTTCACGAACAGAATCGGGGATGCCCATGGGGAAACACTGGGCAAAATGAATCCCTTTGCCTATATGTCCCCTAGCTCTACCCGCATCTCGCGAAGCTCTGTGGAAGCCATGTGATATGATGGAGTATATATCGGTGTCACCTTGGGGTAAAATTCGAACTAAAATTCCACCTCTCTACGAGGAGGTAGACTTGGGACATAAACAGGGATATCATACGTGTACTGGTCTACCACTACAGGATTTCTCAGACTCTCCACATCAACTGCTCCAAGGGTAAGGCTAGCAAACTAATGAGTGATTGACTACACGCTCCTCCAAGTAAGTCGTTCCTATACTGAAATGGCTTCCTTTTCACTGGTGAAGGTAAACCTGGTCACATCCATGTGGACACACCGCACTTTTGCATCAAATACAGTCAATATGAGCATGGACTATAGATAACCAGTCCATACCCAAGATGTCATTGTGTGGCCTCGATGCCGCTACTATGAGATCCCAGCCGATGCACTTGCCTCCTAGAGTAAGCTCACAAAGTCAGCACCAGTGCGTAATCATCACGTCTGCTTTCGTAGGAGTCTGTAGCCGTAAGGATCGAGCCAACGAATCTTTTGGAATCTCTGAGCTCTGAATGAGGGTAGTGGAAATGAAAGAGTGACAAGAACCTATGTCTATAAGAACTGCAGCTAAGGTGTAATAGAAACAAATTGTACCTCGTATCATCTTTGGTGAACCGTGATCATAGGACATAGCTTCCTTGAGATGAGCTCTCCCTTGTCCACCAGATCCCTGTGGTCGGGGTGGTCCTCTTGGTGGTGGTGGTGATAACACCTCAAAACACCACCCACTGCCAGCTGAATGGCCATCTCCTCTACCACGTCCACCAGCTCCCTGCAGACATCCTCGATCGAATCTATGTCTCTACCTGGGTGGTCCATCGACCATTTGATAATCATATAAACAATGATTCAGACAATCACGAGCCATGTGATCATGCCCGCTGCATGTGAAATAATGCCCGCTCCTGACTTGTATGTATTGGCTCGAGTGCCCCGCAAAACAGATCTTAATTCATGAAGTTGTCCACCTATAGGTCTGATCCTCTTTGACCTCTGTGAAATTTGTCTATTTCCAGCTGCAGAATGATATTCTATGTGTCGATGGGTGGTGGATCTCACTGCTGGAGAATTCTTAGCAAGGATACTCTCCACTAGGAGGGCTCTCTCGAACACCCATTCTTGCATCAGGATGCTGAGTGAGATCGATAAAGCTCTAATCTTCCACCTGGGTCCCTTCATGAAGGTCAATGCCCTGAAGAAAGGGTCTCGTACCATATCGGTGGAGTAGCATGAGAGGTCAATGAACCTCACTGATTACTATGATACTATCATATTTCCCTACTGCAGATGAAGTAGCCCTTTTATGTGCACTAATTGATGTGTCTCCGGAAAAAACTCTACCTAAAATAGGCACTCTATGTCTACCTAGAGAAGCGTCATCTCGTCATGATCTTGGAGCATCAAGCTCCACCATCTACCCATTGTAGCCTATAGAAGGATGGCAGCATGAATAACCATGAGGGTAGCTAGTGTCCCTACCAGTCATAAAACACTCAGAAAAGCCTCCATCCAATCCTCAGATGCTGGTGGGTCCATCTCTATCCTGAGCCTGGGTGGCCTCTTGCATTGTAACACATGCAACACACTCAAGTGGCGGGCATCACCTACTACTAGGGTAGGTGGAATCGGTGGCCTAACAGGAAGTGGTACCACGGGTGCCTCCGTAGGAAAAGGTCCCTACACTGAGGCCTCGTCTCTCAGTGGTCTATCTCTACATACCACTCTCGGGACTCTTATTGGTCATCCGCAGGGAGGCATCCTGAAAGAAACAAATGTGAAATGGTCAAAAGATTATACGTGGAGAGCTAACCTAGTTGAGCTGACTAAAATGAAACTTTTGAACACACACACTCAATTAGTGCTTTGGTGCACTAATTTGGGAATCCGAAGTCAGGGTCCTAGTGTATGGATTCGTCAGCCTCTACACCAATACCAGACTCCCTGAACTAAGAACCACACTCACTGCTCTTAACATTATTTCATTATAGAAAAGAAATACTAGAGTCATAATTTCTGTAGTAGAACCAACTCCTTTGATACAAATTTTCCACGACCCATCCCCCGAGGATCGTGTCCTAACTACCCCAAGCCCACCTTCCATAGGCCATGGGCTGGCTCCTAGCACCTAAGGTGTAATTCCCTAAAATGGGGAAGGCATTGCCTTTATAACCTGTAAATCCATAAATCATTTCAAACTGTAGGATACAAAACACTACGTAAAATGTATTACAAAAGTGTGTTGAAATGTAAAAGGGGCCGAAAATACAAGCCCAACTGTAAAGTAAAAGAAACTGAAAGTACAACTGAATAAAATAAAAATTGTTGTTGGACCTTCCTCCGATGTTCCTACATGAAGGGTAGGTAAAGATCGCCTCCTTAGCACTCTAGGTCTTTTTGCCTCCTCCATGTAACTTCATGCTGTATGGTCCACCTCTGGGTACTGCCTGTTCCTGGTACTCATAGCCCTAGTCAGCGACGTCCGTCATCTGCATCCAATTCAATGAGGTGTGGGCATAGGTTGTTCAAGGGTGAGTATAACGACACTCAATAGGGACCCTGACACCATCAATGTCCCATAAAACCCATCAAGTTTAATCTACAATGTATGAAATCAACAGATATCCCCCCTTAATCATATGCCCATACATATAACTAAGTTATCAAGTAATCCATCTCAATCATGAGGTAAGCATCAATGTTATTGACTCAGCTCAATTAGGGTTTTATTCACATTATCGAAACCTCAGGTGCAAGATAACTCCTCCTCTATTGAGTACAATGGGCCTATTTTGACACCAAGGCGCTTCCAACTAAACTTGGTTTGCTGAGTTACTCCTCCTATTGAGTATCGTAGGACTTCTGTGTCACACAGAGGTGCTCCCCACGTTAGGTCTACTTCCACAATTAGGCACTTCCCCCTAATAGCCTATAGAGGGAGTCCCCCTTTAGAGTCCACGGGTCTACCGCCACAACTATGAGCTCCTCCACCGTGGGTCTTCCCAAACAACCAGGCGCTCCCAACTGGGACAGTCAAGTCACTCTGAGTCAATCGGTCAATAGTCATCAAGTTTTAGCCAGCTATTAGGTCTCCACAATATGTCGGCTCATCATAGGGAGGATCTGCTCCATGAGCAACTGGTGGATCCTCCAAATATCAATAAGTCCCATGAAGAAGTTTCGAAAAGGTCTGCCACGTCATAGTGGTCTCAACACAACTAACGACCTGTCAATCGGACACTCGGTCAGTGAGTCTTTAGCATTTTAGTACCGAGGGCCTGGATGGATCCATGAACGATCAAACCTAACTATATCTCAACTATACACCAAACTCTAGTGGGGTATACTCAAAGAGACCGTCATGATCCATGATTAAAAGGGCAACTGATGGTTCATCAAATGGATGCCTGATGCCAAAGATATGGCCAATGATGGTAAAGGGTCATTGTGGGCCAGGGTCTGGTTGGATCTGGTCAGACTGACTAGGGCCAACCCGGTTGGGGTCAACCAAACATGACCCATTAGGACTGGCCCGACCCATTAGGTTGGCCAACATGTTCTGATTGGCTCAGTCGGCTAGCCCCAGCCCAGCGGGCCGTGAGGGGTCGCAGAGGGCTGCAAGAGCGCAGAACGGTCGCGAGGGAGCGAACCAGCCGTGGGTTAATGCGAGGGTGGTTCAGCCCGGAGGGAACCACGAGGGAATGACTCAACCCAAAGGGCATAGTGAGGGGCCAGATTGGGGTGGTTCTGCCCGGGGGTGGGGTGGCATGGCTGGGGCAGGGAGGCTAGGGTGTCGCGGGGCGTGCGGAAGGCAGAGCCGCGAGGCACAAGAGGTGCATGGAGGCCAGAGGCGGGTTCATCCAGCGTTGGCACGTAGTGTGCGGGGTGCATGGGGTGCACAAGGTGTGCGGGGTGTGAGGATATGAGAGCTGCAGGGTGCACGAGTTGGGCAGAGCCCAGCTCGGAAGGGGCTTGAGATGGCGTCGCGATGGGCGCGGGAGACACGGCTGCCGAGAGCTAGGGCGTGGTGCGGCTAGAGCACAACTCATCTAGGTTGCGGCGTGGCTCGAAATCCAGAGGGCGATACAGTTCTTCCCGGGTCACTAGAGCATCACTAGTGCGGTGCAGGATTCCTTCGTTTCCTTCATCACCTCATCACCATGCTGAAGAACATCACAAAGATGAATGATGGCGGGGGGTTGGGAGATGTTACTTTGTCCCACACCCTCTGTGTTTAGGGTGGTAGAAATCATTTCATCAAGAATATAAACAAGGAATGATCATTGAAGATATCTTAAAAACACATCATTCCTCATTATCACTTACTAACAAAAATATTCCCAACCTGCAAGGAAAAACATCTGAGGAACAACTTGATAATAAGTTGGTCCGCGTTCATAGTTTTAGTAGGAAATAAACAAGGAGAAAATTCCATACATAAATATAATCCCTACATTTGTTTGTTGTTCGTTGACGAAGTCACGGGGAAGAAGACCGAGTTTTCATCATTCATCTCATCCACCACACACATCCAATCACAAAATCGTGTGTCGGTTCGTTAATGATGATGAGGAGAGAGGTTCAGTCATCAAAAACATCCCACGTCGGTTGCTTTCGAAAGGTGCTTCTGAGTAAGATGTTTAATATGCTCCTTGCCAGCATTCTTCTTTGAAACAAGGTGTTCTTCATTATTCAGTGGAGAATGTAGTTCATCGTTGGAGAGACTAGTTCTTCATTGGAGAGTTTTCTCAAAATAGCTCTAGCCCTCCTTTGCCAACCTTTTGGCACAAGAGAATATGTAGCACCTCTAAATAATAGATATTCTATTATTTAGTTTTATGGGTTTAAAATACGAATTAGGACAATTAATTAAGCTAGATCCACATTATAAATTCATTAGGTTTCCACAATTGAAATTGAGGAAGGGTTGAATCCATTAATAGAGGGGGTGGAGAGACTCTCTCTCATTAATGAGTGGTTTTGAGAGGTCTTCCTCTCCCACCATTATTAGGGGGTTTAGTCCCGGGTGGTCATAATATCATAACCTCTCATGGGAGGTTAGGTTCGGGTGGGAGCCACCCCTATAACTTCTCATGTGAGGTTAAGGTGTGGTGGTCCCCACCTCCAACTTTCACTTTGGTGGTTATAACAGATTAAAATAAAATAAAACATGCATTTATTTTATTTATTTATTCCCAAGAAAAACCCAAAAACTATCCTCCACCCTCGACCAATTGACATCGAGATGAAAGTCTTCTAAAGAAAATATCGACACTGCGAGTTCAATGGTTCCCTTGGAATAAAATTCTGAGCACCGGTTCAAAAGTAATAAAACCCCGCTGGTACATTTACTGAACGTACCTGAACAAAACAACAGAAATTGATTCTGGAAACTCTGTGCCTCAGAATCAAACACTGTCATATTTCTCAGATACGCAAAATTTCCATTTTAAAAAATTAAATGGAAATTCTGGGGTCTTAACATCAATATTTATTAAAGGATATGGATTTATCATCAATTCCCACGATTTTCAAATAACATTCGATGTAGAAAAATATAAGTATATATGATATCTGATCATACACATAAGTATATTTATGATAAATGATATGGATAATTCTGTGAAATTTTATATCCAATGATCACTATAATGTGAATATTTTAAGGGGAACTAAATGACTACATAAATTATTCATGGAATTTAATATCAATAAATTACATGGTCAAAATAAATATAAAAAATATAGAGTAATATTAAGGATTGTATAAATATAACATATTATTATTGTAGATTATGTAAAGTAAAGGGATATTATTATCTATGAGTAAAAATACCATAAAAGAAAGCTTCAAAATCCAATTGATAATACACTTCTAATTTTAAAAGTCACGTTTTTATTTTTTTTGAAATAAATTTTTAAAAATAAAAAATTCCATAATTTTTAAAAAATTATCATCAAAAATTTCATTGAAATAATTCAATGTAGGATTCAATTAAATGTTTTCATGGAGATTGGATATTCTCTTCATTTTGAAATTGTTAAAAAGAATATTCCATTTTTAATGTAAAAATATTATAAATTTTTCTATTTGGAAAATGATATAATTATTTTTTTCCAAACATTTTTTGAAAAGTAACAATTGATAAAATTTTTTATTAAATAATTTCTAAAAGGATAAAAACATTTTTGAAAATTATTTATAAAACATGGTTTTTTTAAAATATTTTCCCCACCAATTAGAGTAATGATGTGAGATATTCTTCATAATATATTCATAGACATATTATATATTAAACAGTGGAAAATAATAAGATTTATTTAAAATATCCTGAATCAATAAAGAAGAATATAATTAAATGGTTTCATAGCATAATAATCATATAACTTCGATTAATGGAAATTTAAGTACAAATAATCCCCAATGAATTTGATTATGATATAAACCCTTACAATGATCATAACATTGAAGTGGGAATTGATCAATGAAATTATTATGTGTATGAAATGTAAAAAAAGAAAATAAATGTAAATATTAAATATTCTGAAAATATTTTTTAACCAAAATAATCAATTAAATTCAACTGAAATGAAGTTGTAATATAACCCAACAAAATGTAATTGTGTTTATAAATCCATTACCACATGGTATTTTTTTCAAATACACATTAATGAAATAATTAAAATTGAATCATATAATACCATGATGTATAAATTCATTATTATATTACATTTAATAGGGGAATTATAAATAATAAATTGGGTACATAATATTACAATATGCCTCAATTAAATGAAATTGAGGTAAAATCCATTAAGTCATGTTGCCTTTTTATTTTACATTCATTAATGTCCTATATATTTGTCTTAAAAAATTTATTAACTAATAATATAGAAATATAAATTCTTTTATTATAACATATAATCTTATTATAACATTTTAACACCATTTTGAAATAATATTTCATTATCTTCATTGTTTTGGGGCTTAATTTCCTTTTTTCATATATGTTTTGACAAGTAAGATCTTATTATTTTTCATATTATATAGTATAATCATCACCATAACAAGAAAGAAATAATTTCATATTTTTACATCAATTTTACATTTAAAACTAACCATTAATTATATTTATGAAAAATAAAGTGATACATGATCACAATGATGGTATGATGTACGTACGAATGAATAACATTAAAATTTTTACAGGAAAATTTATTAAAATAAGGTAAATAATAGTTTATCATTATATTCTGATTATAATATAATATAGATGAAATTATTTCTTTACATATACTTATATATATAATTAATGGTGTTTTGGGATGAATGGAGAGTATCATCATTTCTGGATGGTGTTAGTCTACAAGTACCCCGTCACTGTTGTCATATTTAATTATTTCTTGTGGTATGAATTAAAATGATATATAATATCTTTAAATAATGATAAATATTACATGAATATCATAATTATTTCATTTTTATAACATATATTTATTAATTTTATCTTATCTACTTTCCATGTAAAGCACTAGTTATAGATGAATGTAAATGGTTCTTGAGGCAGTAGCTCATCGTAAAAAGGAGGAATGTTATTAAATCCACCATGAAATGGAGAGTAAACAGTACTATACACTATATTGACTCAATATGTATAATTTTATTATATATATCATATATATATATTATTTATATCATGAAATATCCCAATCCTTGAGAGGTGGTAATGGAAAAACAATTGATATCTTTTTGCTAGGCAGTAGTCTGTTGTACACAAGAATGATGATTTCATTACCAATTTGATAGAAATGAATATTTTTTTGTAATTAACATAACATAAAACCATACAAGTATATATAATATACTATATTTATTACAAAATCATTTTGATAAATAACAGAGGAACGTGAAGGAATAAATAATATAAGAACGCTCGACGAAGAGTGTTACCTATTATTAGGATATCATCCATTGGTTTTCACTAAAGCATTTCTATGATGGATTTATGACTAAAATAATGAATATAGGAATATTGTAGGTATGTTTGGAAATAACTATGATATTTATTTTTTTATACATTGAGGGTTGAAGGAGTGAAGTAGAAAGGATAGGGATGACATTTTACAATTGTAGGGGGGGTGTGCCATAATTGAAATATTTTGAAAAAAACTAATCATACAAACATTTTTATCATTCCAGTTTTATCTAAAAATGTGTAATATTAAATTTAAATGACTTTTGTTAAAATATGTCTATCCAAAATAGTGTTTCATATGTTTATAGTTCATTTTAACACATACCATCTTAGTTTAACACTATGGTAAATTAGTTTTTACCTTAATTGTGGTAAATAATTATTAATACATTCAGTATTCATTTTTTTCAAAAATTATGTTTACCTTATTAGAAATAAAAAATTAAGATTATTACAAATATTAAATCAAATTTTGAAATATATTTTCATAAAAGTGTAAAATTATAATTTGAAATAAATCTAATGTGTACAATAAGAAAACATGTTCCTATAAAGAAAATTTTGAAAATATTGTAATGTTTTTATATTTACATTCAATATTAAGTTATTACAATAACATAAGTTTTAATAATAGATGTTTAATGAAACATTTTTTAATTTAAATGAAATTAAATATCTAATTTATCAATATAAAAAATTTAATCAAAATTATAATTTTAATAAAAATAGAGTTTTTTACTATTAATAAAAAAATTAATCTTTACCGAATAATCTGAAAAAATAATCCTAATAATAAAAATTATATTTAATTTTTCAAATAATTTATCTATATTTTTTGAAAATTAATTTTATATTATGTTCATATTGAAATGACTACTCGTCGTTTTAGAACAAATAATGTTCTTTTTATTTTTTCATTCAAATAAGTATTGTTATTTTGTTTATAATATTTATCCAACCAATGATGTTATGTTTATATGTGTAAATAATATATAATAATTTAATTTTTTAACCCTATTCATACCACCAAATCTTATTTTAGATAAATAGTAATAATAATTGTTTTTTGGTAAAACATGTTATTGAGTGTCACATAGGTTATGGAAGAAACCTGTTTTTGCATGTAATGTTAACTAAACTAGGCTTTCGGTTCTTTACAGGGTAATATTTAAGAGAATGAATTTATTAAGAATAATAAATAATTATAAATGTTTTGGGGTGTTATATTATCATATATGAATGGTGTTGTGTGTCGTACATTTTATCGAAGGTATTAAATTATTTATAGAGAAATACATTCTAAAATATAAGGGCGTATAATTGTCCAAAAATTAAATAAATTTATTCCTCAAAATTTACAAATGATATCAGTAATCTTGGGTTTTATAACTAAAAATTATTTTTATCAAAACTACATCATGTGAATTGATTAAAATATAACCTCTTGAAAAGTGATAATTTGAATTGGGATGGCCCTATGGAATAACACATAAATAAATTTAATTTGGAAAATATTAGTGGAATGTGAAGATATTTACATTGTTGAAAGGAAATAATAATTATAAATAAATATAGAGATTATTGATCAAAAGGGGTTGAAAAATCCAAGGAAATATAACAACCTCAAGACTATAAATAGGTAAAAATTTAAAATAACATTTGACTCATCAAATATTAAGGTCAAATGATAACATTTTTATTTTAGGATTCAATCCCCAATCATAATATATCATTTACATACATTATATATAAGGAAATTATCTCCATTGAAATGTTTATATTTCATAATAATAATCCCATCACTTGCTATTCATTAAATCAATTTCTAATTCATCATTTACTCCTATAAATGAATATCAAAAAAATAAATTTTTTATACATGTAGCACTAATATTCACTTATAAAGGATCTTATAATCCATAAAAGCGTGAAATGTAATTATATATACATGAAAATATTCTCTGAATCCAAAAATATAAGAAAATTTAATCTCGTATAATAAATCAATCTATAACATGATATATAAGACCACTATTTCATCCTAAATATTTCTCGTCCGAACAATTTTAGTGAAAATATTTAAATACTAAATATTACATAACATGGGATTGTATTTGGAAATAAACACTTATTATCCTTCAGTTAGCTCTTCTAGCCCCATGGACATGATGGACATTTTGGGTTATCACCTAGAAATAAGATTTTCTATTTTATAATATATGATTATAATAATTCCTACAATGTTCTAAATAATAGGATGAACATCCATGAAAAATGATTGACCATTAAATAACCATTTTTTTAATTCTCAATACATCCATCATTTTTGAAAAGACTACTAATCTTATTTTACTACTATCAAAATAACATTAGTGATCGTATTGACTATAAACGTTATCATTACATTAAAACATGTTTCTACAAAATATAATGGAATTTTTATCAAATAAAAATTTCTCTACATACCTATTCATATTATAAATTTCCCAATGATATCCTTGATCTTGGTAGAATCTCACCACATTGAACCCAATAAGATATGTTTATGTTAATGAACATGTGACCAATATAAATCTCATAAACCATAAAGGTATTGATAACTCATTACATAATTAATACACATATGCTTAAAAAATTACACAATCCATAGATTCCACATGATTATTAAAAACAAAATACCATTTGTTAAATAATATACTATTTAATTATTTAATTAAGATATATAAACTCTTCATCATTTCATCATAGTTAACTCATGATATAGGGGTTAATGTTTAGAATAGATCATTGAAAATATATATTCCTAGGTTCTTCACATTTAAGACAACGAATATTAAATGGATACCAAGAATGTGACTGTATTCCTTATATTGTACTCATCTTTTTTCCTCAAAAAAATTTTATTTTTTGAATTATTTTTTCATACAAAAAACATTTACCCAATACATGGAAACACCTTTTGATAAGTCGAATACTCCTTGTGATTAACCTAGTTCATACATTATCACCATCAATTAAAATTATTCATAATTTTTTTAAAAGAAAAAATGAGTTATAATAAGAATATTCCTTGATAGTTTCAAGCCAAATGCATAATAAATATTATTATTGGGTAATAGATAATGCCCGATTGAATCCTGACATGAATTTTGTGGAGTAACAACACATATGTACATATGTTCCCAAAATACTTACACATTTAGAAAAAAAAATTTATGCATTTTCTTGAAAACCATATATTATATTCCATAAAAAACATTATGATGTTCTTATATACTAGAAAAAAATTTAACTAATGTATTATATTATATAATATATGTTTTTTTGAATATAGTTCTCAAGGATTCTATAAAATTCATGTTGATACAAACTATGGTGACCCCAGCCTTAGTATCCCAGAGGTGATGTCATGGTTCATTAGTTTGTAATAAGATATTATTTATCACATCACAAAGTGATGAATACTTTTCTAGTATTTATAAATTTGATTCATATGTGACTCTTGAATTAGAGTTTAAAACAGAAATTACAATATAATTTTGGATAGAATATCAAAATTCACTATATAATATCCTCACATCAATAATACTACAATTCATGGATTCCAAGGAAATAATAAATAAAAAAGGTGATATCAATGGATCGGTAATGGTTATGTACATTGGAAAAAATCACAAGTCCTTAAAAATAATTAATATATAAAGATAAATAACCTAACACACAATCCATGGAGTCGATAAAATATGAATTTTTTTATCCAATGATAATGTTGATATTAAACTATCATGTATAATATTCATGTGTCAAGGTAAATTAATAATAATACATTACATTTAATCTATAACGTGATTATCATCAATGTACAACGAATAATCAATATATAAATATAAATAACTGAAATAATATTCCATTTAATTGATAAACTGAGAATGTACTAAGTCCTAAGAGATTATCATAGTGAAAATATAATGGGAAATAATAACTAAATTCTTAATGAATTAAATGATTAATTATAATAGCTAATTTATCAAGAACATGATACAACTACCATCCAGGTCATTCACAAGACATTTTAAAATAGTTTAATTGATACCCAATGTTTCCATTTTCAAATTTCTCAAAATGAATGTATATAAATAATATTTTATATTTATAAAATATTTTTTTTTCATAAATTTTATATCAATACATTATATATATCCAAATGAAAATTGATATGTCATGGTCATATAAAATGAAATACATATATTTAAGGAAGAATAATTATGTGTGTAAGAAGATGTAAGGTTTTTTTATTTCATTCTGGTGTAACGATAGAATGAACACGATATATTAACATTGACTATTTGTAATTAATTTATAATCATAATATATAAACCTTATATTGATTACTATAAGAATCTATGAATAGACCTGATAGAAACCCAAAAAAAATTCTTGGAGGGGATGGTATCCCACCCCTATGAACAAATGATGTTTTAACATTCCATTGGATTGAAAAAGTGACTAAAAAGAGTTCTTCCATTATAATAATAACATATCTATATATTTAATATACAAATGTTATTATATGATAATGGTTAAAGAATATTATATGGTGGCGTAATAAGAAACAATTTTGAAATGACAAACATACATTGAATTACCAATTTATCATTCTAGGTTGGTTTATCAGAGAGAATAGAAACTCTATAACTATGGGAGAAAGATTTAAAATTAGCGTAGTTATTTTTGTAGATAAATTTTTCCTGATGTGTGATAATGAGAGGTTATTTGGTTGCCTTTTATATGTTATGGGGTTTGTAATATTTTAAATACATTAATTATTAATATATAACATGTTTTTAGGGAATGATTAAAAAAGTTACACACATACAATCATAAGGAGGATAAAATCTAAATAAATTAAAAGACAAATTTATACATGTTATTTGGAATTTTAACAACATCACATTGTTTAATACCTAGTAGACCCTTTTAAGATTAACTATGGTAACAAAATATTCATTCTCAATGGTTCATGGATGTAATATTAAAAATTAAAATGAATCATAAATAGAATATTCATGATATACATTATTTCTTTTCATCCAATTTTCTAATGATTGGTTTTATTTTATTTTTTTATTTATTCAAAATGATCATTAAATACAATTTCATGTTATTTTCATGATTATTCATATTATTTTACTTCAATTTATTCAATGTAACAATATATTTACAATATTAACACATTAATAAATGTTAATCATTTATATATATCTATAAAATATATTGGGAAACAAATTTCATCATAAATTTATTAGTCTCATCGTTTTTAATATAATTTGCAATAAATTTAAACTTCTTTTTAATGCCTTGAATAAAGGTTGTGAAAGAATTATATAAAATTATAAATTTTTAATAATAATGAATGAATTAATATAATAAATATATTTCATTTATATTTTTGATAAACACTGGAAATTATTATTAATTATTTATAATAGAAATGAGAAAAAGAGATATTAAGAGAAATAAAATTATATATTTTTTAATTATTTACTACATCAAATAATATAAAGATAATAATCACATGAAAGAGGAAAATAATTTTCAAATATTAATATTTATTAAGATGGAGAAATTAAACACATATAATGCTTTCATGTCCCATGTTCTGGATATTTTGAAGCATAAAAATTTATTTTAATACAATTGTAACTATTTTGGCCATAACAATGGTGATAACAGTTATTACATTGGAAAATATTCATTATGATCATATATTAAATATGCACTATCACATATTATTAAAATCATATTTTCATATATGATTTTAATTTTTTTTAAATAAATCACTAGATGTTATTACAATTAAAATGAAAATTAATAGGATAAATGAAATGATAAATAATATATAAAAAAAATACATTTTTAATCAAAAAATTGATTTTACAACAAATTAAATTATAATATTGATTCCAATATAAATATTGGAAATATTTTTTTATATAATAAAATGGTCATATTCATTATAATAAATAATGATACATTAGATTTCATTATTTTAATGAAAAAATTATAGTTTAAAAAAATGGTAATTTTCAATATTTCCTCAAAAATAAATCACTTTAGAATTATAAAAAATCACAATAAAAATATTTTTTATTTTTTATAGAAATCTTTTTTTGTTTTATGAAATAAAAATTTATAATGGTGGCATAATTTATTTATTATTTACACAAAAAAATAACTTAAAATTGCCATGGAAAAAATTTGTTTTAGAGTCATAAAATTAAATTATTCTTATTCTATGATAAAACCCCAAATATAATTAATTTTAATTCATATTATTGGATATATAATATAAATTTTTTACTAAAATCATTCATAAGAAGTGATTAATTTAATTAATTATCAAATAAAAATGGTCCCCCAATGAAAAATATGTCTTTTACCTTCAAATGGTTTTATCTTCATTTCTAACAATATTAATTATCAATGATAACAAGAGTATTTATTTTTTAAATCATTAAAATTATAGATATATTTTATAATGAGGTTAATCCTATTCATTATCACTAATTCATCATCTTTGGTGTATCAACCATATTTAAATTACATTTTAATTGATTTTCGCATTTCATTTTTTGGATTTATATTGTGTATGGAAGAAAAAAACATTTTTAGTACCCTGTAAGGTAATAGAAACTAAAACAACATGGCGTGACATTCATTTAACCAGAAAAATGTTTCTTCGAATGGGTTTTTTCTCTTATATGATGAATAGTGGATGAAAAAATATAAATTCTAGGAATATAAAGACAACCCATATTATCATGAATGGAATTAGTTTTTCATGTTTTTAAATTGCATATTTTGAAATCTAAAATTTTAAAAATAGATAATAAAACATCCTTTTGAATAGTTTAATCATGGTAGAATGAAGGTCTCTTATAATAAACTTAACATGCTAAAAAATGTATATGAACATTCATGGAATGTGAAAATATATATATTGAAAATGGTGAGATTTAGAATATAACATTATACTTATTGAAATGAAATAAAATTCTTTTTCCATCAAAAGTGTTGAGTACATCAATTTATCTATTTTTATAAAAAAATATAAAATTTTATTTTTCATGTTCCTTTTTCTAGAGTTTAGGGATTCATTTACAATCATGATAGAGAACATAATGAAATATATTTAACTTCTTTATTCAAATTTATAAATGAGATATCATTCATTTGGTGTGTATCTGAAAAACTCTATATTTCATTTAATTTTTAAAAATTTCAAAATTCATGATGAATAAATCTTATAACTAAATAATGGAAATAATATTTTAATAGATCATTAAAATAATAAAAGGTGGAATATTTATTCCTCATATATTTATTGAAATAAAATTTTCTGGTTTGGACCACCATGGTCCAGTAATTTGTCACAATCTGGTGTTTATGGTATTCTGGGGGGGGGGTGGATCATTCCCTTAGTATTTAAAATTTCTAGTTTTTTTATCAATGAGTCAGGAGTTGGAGATTCACATCGGTAGATCAATGTTAGTTACTCAAGATGTTGGGAGGTCAGTGTGTTGGTAGCGCAATGAATTAGTAGGTTAGAGCATTGGTCAGTCAGGGCATTGTTTGGTCATCATGGTAGTGACATAGGGCGTCAATAGGATGGGAATCATGGAGTTTTGTCGTTGAGTTGTGTCGGTGAACCACATCAGTGAGTTAGGAATATGTGAATCACTTTTGGTGAGTCACCCATCGATGATTCATTTCCATTTTTTCCTATTTCACATATTTTTAATGTAAAATTATTTAAATTCCATATTTACTATGATTCGGGTAGTTTTAAAATGAATTGATCCACAAAAAACATGAGGCTTCCTTTGAATCATAAACTATGTGGTCTTGGTCTTGATCTGGATTGAATAGCCATTGAAACCATTTCCCCATAGATTTCAGATCATTCCTCTCTAAAGATGAATTTTTATTCATTTAAACCCTTCCATTTTATCTACTTTCTGCAAGAACTTTTCATACCCAATGAATCATGTGCAAGTGGTGTAGTAGACTGTTCAGGTTTCCCCAATAGTCATTCCTGCTTTTCATGTGACTCCTTGTTTTGGCAGAAGGAGGAATTTTTATCATCTGTTGTTCTCAGTTGGGATTCCTTTATCTCGTTTTCTTTTGTACATCATGTGGGATTTGTGTACTTATGTTCCATTTTGAATACTATTGAAACCAATTTAACGAAGATAATAAGAGGAAACTAAATATTCGTATTGAGTATAAGGAGGACGATCTCTATTTTTTATATTTTATCTTTGATCTATGTTGTGAATTTTATGGGTTGCGTCCTTCTAAAATTCATGGTCGTTAGTGTCTCTATTTGTGAACCTATATGATTTGTGAATCACTACTATAATAATTGGAATCTTGTTAATCACGTATACTCATTTAATTATATTGATTCGGCAAGATCATAATTATTATATGATCATCTCTTTTTTATTAGGTGTAGTTAAATTGTCATTGCTACTAAAACAGATTTATCCTTTCCATGTTGGTGTGGATGTGTACTATGTGTGGTTCTATTCAGATCATGTCTTTGTTGTTATTATAATGTTGTGGATGGGAGTGTGGTTGTGAGTATTGAGTGGTATGGGTGGTATAATGGTATCTCAGGTTGATAAGATAGATTATTATGGAATATGTGATCTTCTGATACATTGGTATTGTATTTGGTATGCTGTTGGGAACTAGGGATGCAGGAATGGTTTGAGTTATGTTCATGTTTATTGGTGTGCTAGGTGTGGTGTTGAAATGCAGTGGGGATACTGAGCGGGGTTGTGACTTGTTAATTGGGGGGGGGTTTACTTATTGATAGGATGTACAGGGTGGATTGATTATGAATAATGATGGTGGAAATAGTAAAAGGGTTTCCTAGAGGAGGGGGGGTAGTGGGACGAAAAATGTGTTGATTTTTAATTTTTTTAAGAATTTTTGTTAGAATATATTCTTCTACCATTGTCATTATTCATTGCTTGGCTTTGAAAGTGGTTGAAATGGTTTATTTTCCTTATAACAATTGAAGTGTTTGGTTGTCACCTGGGTAAGGATGGAATGAATAAATAAATTAATTGAAAATGTAGAATAAAAATTGGTTAAATGAATTGGTTAAGGGTATGTTTCAAGTTGTGGATTGTAGTGAATCGTTGTTCATTTTTTGGGAAGTGAACTTTGTTTTTGTTCATACTTTCATGTAGGTTCATCAACAAAGGATACTATGGTGTGGTCTTTTTGTTTTTTTCAAAACCCATTAGTTGGGATGATTATTTAGTAGCTATATATATTTATACATATAGTTCCTGGTGAATTTTATACACACCCCACACATGTTGAGAACTATGAGACGAACATCCCTATTACTATGGTGTAGGGTGTGCTTTCATAATATCCCAGTCAGAGGATGGATGGCTAGTTATTGTCTTTTCTGCACCCTCATCTACTAGATTTATAATACTCATTGTGTGATATATTTTTTGTTTCCCAGGTTTCATTGGGATGAGACACAAGTGTCTTTGGGAAAGATGTGTGGTGGTTGTGTCCTAGGTTTTACAGTTGGGATATGTTGTGGTTGTAGCCCGGTATTTACGAGCAGGATGTGATGTGTTATGTGGCCCATGTGTGTGCGGGCAGGTTTATGACAACACAACATAAGGAAGATAATTGTAGTGTTAGGACGTTTTCTATTATAGATGAGTAATTAACTAGTGGGAAGTAGTGTGGTGTACTCAAATATAGATGTGCTTTCTAATTTACATTACTTGAAATGCATTATTTGGTGAGTGTTCCTTAGTGAGGTTGAGGTGGATGTTATTCTTTTATAGGTTCTTTTTAATTTCTATTATTTTCTTTATATGGGTTTTCGAATACTTCTCCCATATGTGCATAGGTGACTTATGTTTTTTCCTACTTAGTGTACTTGCATGCTATCCATATATATATATATATATATTACTATATTCATGTTTCTTGAGAGATTATGTGGACTGTTCTAGACCTTACTATTTTGGATATTGGGGACGGTTGTTGTGTCGATGCTTAGTTTTATTTTGCATCTTAGTTGGGTGATTCCTTGTATTTCGAGTAGTTTTACATTAAAAATGTGTGTGGGTGGAATTGATATTCTTTATATATATGTGTCTTGGTGTTTTTTGAGGATGATTCATCTTATATCCCAATACTGGTTACTATAAAAAGGGAAATTCTTCCCATTTTTTATGATATTTCTATACCCTTTGAGTTGGTCATCACCCTGGGGAAAATTTGGGGGGTGGGACATGGGGTTCATTCTCTTTCCTTCATCATGAGGAATGAAGGTCTCAACATTTTTTTATCCCTTCACACATCTTGAATAAGGTGGTTTATGACCGAATTGTATCATATATTAGGATGAGAGATTGGGTAAAGTTTGGAGTAGGCACAGTAAGGAATGCATGGGTTGGTACGGTAATAGTGTTAGGTGACCTTGGTGTGTGTCATATTCCAGGGAAGACCAGCTAGGAAAAGGGATTTTAAGGCCACTCATGATACAGTTCAAGGACACTGAGATTACTGAATAATCATGTGAGGCTATAGTAATTGCTACGTTGAGACCCTAGGGAATGTACATGCATCACAATGACTTAATTTATTATTTTTTGGGGTGGATTGTTTGAAATTAACATAAATAACGAGTTTAAATAAATCCTAAATAATATCTATACAACATAGCCCCAGGAATTACATTTTTACCTTTCATCTATAGAGCCCATCCATCATCAATGAGTTTAATAGTTAGTGGAGGTTTAGTTGGACAATCCAGCTAATTGGTAGATGGTGGATCGAGAGGATGAAGACAACCAATGATAGAACAAGCTTCATTCATTATAATGATAGACTCTGGGAAAGTAAAAAAAGTGTTTCAGAAATGTAGTTGGAAGGTTGGTTCGAGAAGCTGGCAATCCCTTTGAGCTTGATTCTAGCATCAAAAGAGTATTTGGATCCCCTTGAAGTGAGACAAAATATAAGAGAACTATGTCAGTGGTTGATTAATTGCCTCCAGGGAGTAAGGAGACCTTTTTCTTGTGGGACAACATTGAGAAGGAGTTCTGGCCAGAATTAAACTATTCGATGTTGATGGATGAGAAGAGACTAGAGATACTCCCCCTCTAGTAGGCTAGTATGTTTGTATAATATATGTGTATCTGGTTTAGGTATCACCTTCACATTTCATTGGATCTTATTCCAGATTTGGATCCTTAGGGGAGACATTTAGAGGTGGCACTTCGTACTTCTATCCAGTACACTATTAATCGCTTTACCTTATAGACATACCTAGAGTTTTGATAGAAGGGTGAGGTAATGAAATGTATGTACTCAAAAAGAGGTATACCATTATAAGGGAGATAAATGATTTCTTCAAAGGGGAATTATGTCAGTAGCTGGTCTCTTACTTCAGGACATTCAAGGATTCGACTGGCAGGGATCCAACCCCAGTAGTTTCAGTTCTAACCTTCTGGTTTGCATTATTTTCTCATAGGCTTGGGTCTAAAGAGTTTCACATCAAAGGTCATGGGACCCTTCAGATTTAGTTATGAATTTCTACTCAGTATGGTTAATGTGGGATGGTGATGTGCCCTCATTAGCAGTAGTTTCTGACTGAGACATTTCAATAGTAGGGACAGTGAGCTCCTTCTCCACCATGGGGAGGGAGTGTAAGAAGTGGTCGACCTTAGGGCACTCCATTAGGACCACAACCTAGGCATGGTCCAGGAGGTGATTGACCGCAGAGGTGAAGTGGAGTTTGGGATGGTTAGTAGCATGTTTTGGAGGCATCAGTCCTAGCAGGGTCGGAGTTAATTCAAGGTACATTCAGTTTGATCAGTTCTATTATATGGGCCGTGATTGATTTAGGTTCTTTTCACTCATTTATTGCATGTAGTATAGCGAATTCTTTGGGACTAGACATTGATAAAGCTATTTTTTCCAAATTGTTCAGTACACTAGTCCAAATTTAGACCAATTTGTTTGATGTTATCTATAGATTTAAACTTATGTTGGGATCACATCAGTCTAGTGGGGATGTTTTTCACCTATAGATTTATCCATACAATGTAATATTTGGAAATGACTTATTGTACTTGATGTATGCTGTAATCGAATGCATCCAGAGAAGTGTCATGTTTTTATACAAGAAAGGAAAACTTGTATCTTTTATTAGTGATTATAGTTTTCAGGTGGGAAGCTGGAGTATTGAGAATCTTATTTTCATTTCAGAAGAGTTGTAAGTTGAGTCAGTGGATGTGGAGGTGTTCATGGAATGATGAGATGTTAGAGAGTTCTTTGATATATTAAACTACAAGGTTGTGTCTCTATCACCTCGATTTGACGTTGACAGTAGGATAGACTTGTATCCTAGATCTTCTCAGATTTCAATGTCTCTTTATCATATGGATTCATTTTAGCTACCAATGTTGATGATCTAGATTGTTGATATGATAAGGAATGACATTATCTAACCCAGTGGGTCATCGTGGGGTTCTGCGGTGTTGTTTCCAATGAAATAATATTGTAGTATGTGGTTGTGTATATTCTATTGAATGTTAAATTACGTAATGGTCAAGAATTGTTACCCTCCCCTAAGGATATATGATATTTTCGACTATTTGAGAGGAGCAAGTTGGTTTTATGTGGATGATATGTGGTTTATATATCCTTAGTTGATGGTGATGGAGGGTGACATCCCAAATACTATTTTCTGATGTATGTACGGTAACTTTGAGTTTGTGGTTATTTCGTTCGTCATTACGATCATACCATCCATGTTTATGGGGCTTAACAACTCCATATTTCATGAGTTCTTGGACTAGTTCATCATCATATTTATTGATGACATAATAATCTACTCGAATTCATAGGAGGAGCATACCAAGAATCTCTGAACTACCCTAATGGACCTTCCACACTACCATATCTACAAATATTTGTTGAAGTGGACGTTTTGGACATGGGATGTCCACATCCTTGGTATTGTGGCATCTCAATAATGTGAAGGATTGGACCCTTTTATGGTTGATGTAGTTGTTTCTTGGGAAGAACTCAATAATGTGGAAGATGTTCATTATTTTCATTGTCTAATAGGCTACTATCAGATATTAATACCTAATTTATCTCGAGAAGCAATTTCATTGATGGATCTGACAAGATAAAACCAATATTTGGTGTGGACTGTGCAATTTGAGGTAGCATTTGGAAATCTGAAGGGGAATTTGTTCCGTGCATCAGTGCTCAGGTTGCTAGTGGATGTGTGTTGTTTGAGGTGTATTTTGATGCTTCCTGTCTAGCATTGTGGTGTGTGATGATGAAACATTTGGAATTGATTTCTTATTGTCCTAGGTAGTTACACACCCATGAACGTACCTATGCCACCCAATATATGGAGATAGCTTCTTTTATCTTTTTTTAATGTTGTTGTATCATTAAATTATTGGGGAGCACTTTTTGGTCTTTAGGATCACAATATCTTGAGGTGTAACTTTTAACAACTAGTTCTGAACTTGTTGTAGTGGAGGTGGATGGAGTTTCATTAGGATTCTGATTTTTAGATATCCTACACTTTTGGAAAGGGGAATTTTGTGGCCTATTATATGAGAAGGAAATAATAGAAAGTGGTAGTTTGAGAATCTGTGCATGCATGGAGGGATATGGAGGAGTAGGATGCCTAGAAATAAGATGTAATATTGGATGGTAGTAGAGGCTATGTATTTTAGATAATGTTGTTGTTACTTATGTGGCAGTAAGAGGAATATTTAATGTGTGGAGACTTAGAGGTTGAGGTGACACATGATCTCATTTACTAAAGGGATTCTCTAGAGGTATGGTCATGGGATGGGTAGAATAAAATTATCTTCCATTGGAAGCTGTTTGTTCCCATGACGAAGTGAAAGAGAGTTCTCCTTGAGTTTCATGGTTCACCCTAAGGGGTGCACTCGAGGATTTACAATATTTATTCGGGAATTATGGAACAATTATGGTGTCCTAAAATAAATCTTTTAGTGTAACAATTTTTGGATGATATCTCAGTGTTCCAGTAAGTGAAGGTTGAGCACAATGATCTTGGTGGTTTGTTGTAGACCATAGATGTACCAGAGAAGATGTGGGATGACATCCCAATGGATTTCGTCACATTTCTACCTAGAGCTCTGAGAGGTTGTCATATAATTTGGGTAGTAGTGGATTGTTTGATTATATTAGCTCTATTTTTAGCAATCATATAGTCGAGTGCAGTGGATGCCATAGTGCATGGGTATGTGGATGAGGCGGTGTAGCATTCCAATGGCACTAAGTTACACTACACCACTTCTTTTCAACCTCAGACAGATGGGAAGATAGAGATAATCATCCCTACATTGTTGGAAATGCAATGAGAATGTGACTTGGACCTTGGTGGATCTTTGGTGTGACTCTATCCATTTGTGTTGTTTGTATAAAATAATATATATCACTCTTCCATTGACATGGATCCATTTGAAGCCATGTACAACAGACCATGTAATTCACCTTTGTGATGGGAATAATTTGGGGAGGCACCTCTTCTTGGTCCGAAAAAGGTGTAGTGTATGACTGAGAAGGTGTGAATTTTATGTGGGAGGATAATTGCTGAAAAACAATCATAGAAATCCTACGAATATCTTAAAAGGAATCTCTTGGAATTTGAGGATGGGGACCATGTGTTTTTTAAGGTTTCCCCTCAACATGCGAAGAAGAGGTTGGGTAGATGGAGAAAAAATTCTCCCAATTTCATCGGACCATTTGAGGTGTTGTGAATAGTTAATGAGGTGCAATACTGGTGGGCTTTGCCATCATATTTGGGGCAGGCAAATGAAGTTGTTCAGGTCTCCCCGATTCATCGGTATCATCAGGATGAATTTTGTTTCATTGATTTTTGTTATTTGGATATTAATAATGATGCAACATTAGTGGAGGAACCATTGGAGATCCAGAATGGTCAGGATAAGGTGCTTCATGGATGCATCACTCCCTTGGTTCGTTTGTTGGGAATACATAGTGGCATAGAGGAGAGTTCATTGGAATGGTATATGCAGTTGCGTGCTAAATACACAGATTTGTTTTTAGTGCTACCTTGTTATTTTATTCCCTGTAATGCTTGAACCATGATTCCTATGACATAATTTTTTACTAGTTCTCTAATGAATGATAAAGTACTGACTTTTGAGGAAGGGGGTACCTAATCCCTAACCAATACGCATTAATGAAGATTTTATTAAACCCATGATGTTAATTCAGTGCCACCCAAAGTGGATAATATCATGACATAAATGAAGGAATTCCCTATCTCATATGTTCGGGTTGTGTGTGTTTTGGTTCCATTGTGGTATGTCTTGCATCTTATTGGGATGGAAAATCTAGGGGTGGTGTGCATTGACGTTGAGGTATGACTCCAGATTTTGAAAGAATACATGGTGGTCTTATGGGATGGATATTCATGCCATTTTTTCTTATATACTTGGTTTATAATTCTCAAGTGTGGGAATAGTTTTATAGTAATCAGATGTAATGGCTTAGATCTGTATAGTCCATTACATTGTTAAAATCTTCTGCTTAGGGTTCTAGGGGAATTGGTGGTTCATTTCAAGAGTTTTCCAAATTTCCTATTTTTCCCTCAGTGAGTCAGGAATTAGGAAGTCATGTTGGTAACTCATCATCGGTAGATCATGTCAGTTGCTCAGTGTTGGTGACTTAACATATAACCACATGAAGGAATCATTACCTCATGGGGTTGATAGGTTAGAACGTCTATAGGTAAGGGTGTTGGTAGGTCTCCATGTCGGTAAATCTGGCATCTGTGACTCAAGTCATCGGTTACTCTGGCCATAAGTGACTCTCGGAATCAGTTAGACAAGAATCGGTGAGTCGTGTCGGTAATCCGCATTAATGACTATTGTCTGTGAGACAGGCGTTAATGACTGCATGTTGGTGACTCACCCATCAGTTGTTCATTTCATGATTATACAATTTTTAAAAATTCTGAATTAGTTTTATGTAAAATGACAAAAATTATATATATAATGAGTTTTGGGAAGTTTCAAATGGAATTTATCATAAAAAAACCAAAATATTCCATTGAATCATAAATTGTGTGGTCATGGTCGGGATCCATCTTTAACGGCCTTTTAGACAATTTCATTATAGATTTAGGATCAGGCCCCTCTAAAGCCTACTCTTCTCTATCTTTGAACCCCTCTATTTTATATGTGTATGAACAGAACATATCTTCCCCCCAAGAATCATGCACCTACCTTGTACTAGTCTGTTTGGTTTTCCCCTAAATTCTTCCCTACTACTCGTGTGAAACCCTATTTTGGTGCAAGGATGAAATCTTGATCCTCTATTGTTCTTTTTAGGGATTCATTCTTCTTTCTTCATTTCATGGATCATGTTGGGTGGGTGTACTTATGTTCCCATGTGAATATGGTTTAAACAAATTTAAAAATGTTAATAAGAATCAAAAATGAGGGTTTCCGAGAAGAATGATGATGATCATTTTTCTTTATATTTTACATTTGATCCATGTTGTTAATTTCATGGGTTGTATCCCCTTAAAAATAATTGTCCTTATTGGTCTATGTGTGTCCTTTATGCATTATGAATCATCGTTTAATGAATTAAAATATAGTTAATCATGTATATTTGGTAAATTATATAGATTTATCATGATCAAACTTATTCAATGAAAACTTATGTTTCATCATGTGGATTTAAAAAACGAGTGCTACAAATTCTGAATGAACATTTCCTTATTGGTGTGGTTGAGTGGTGTGTGTGGTTATGGATTTCTCAGGTATATGTTTTTCGTGTGAGATTGTGGTTGGGGTGTGGTTGTGAGTATGGGGTCATATGGGTCTTGTAATGGTATCATGGGATGAGATGATGGTTCATTATTGAATTGATGAACCTTTGATATAGTGGGACAATATCTAGTCAGTGGTTGGGAAGAGGGGTGGTAGGACTAGGTTGATTTATGTTCATCTTGAAGGGTGTGTTTGGTGTTGTGTTGATAATAAGTGGAGATATTGATTGGGGTTGTGATGAGGGGTGTTGCGGGGGTGGGGGGTTACTTGTTTAGAAGATATATAGTGTGTCATGACAATATATAAGTTGTTTAATTTATATTAATTTACATTATTGTCAAAATAATTTCCACAAATTTTTGAAATTGAATCTTGAAAATTAATTTATTATTTTTGAATTATAGTTTTAAAATTTGGAAAATTGGTCCTTTTTATTTTTAGTTATTATGAATAATAACTATGGTAAAATTTATCACCCTTGTAAAAAATAAAATTGGATAAAAAGGATAAAACTAATGGCACAAATTTAATGATTCCTTAACCCAAGATGTTACACTATGTTATTAGTTTTTTTTAATATTAATTCTCAAGATTTCAAAAAATTATTTCTATAACATATATTTTTATTTTCGAAACAAATGTTGAATTTTATGAAGGAAATTTATATATAATTAAATTGAGAAACCATTTCGTTTAACTTTTCAATTAAGGGAGTTATTCATAGATACACTTCATTCATTCTAAAAATTTATTAGAATCATCCTTTTTATTAACTTATCAATAAAATTTCTGGAATCTAATTTATATCATTATTTCATTGTAAAATTATTTTCATTATAATGTTGGGTATTTTAATTAAAAAAATTCATGAATTTTTTCTTATATTAAACATAATTTATCCATCCTATAGAAATTAAAATTTCCCAAATCGGCTCAAATTTTGAATTAACAAGCCCAATTGTTTTTAAACAGACCCTTTTATTTTTGTTCATATAGTTATAATATCACGGAAAAAATTATAATTGTCATAGTTTTGGGTAAAAATGAGTTCAATGTAGTTTAGATGATAAATAATTATTAAAACATAAAAAAACATGTTTCAATGTGACTGGATGAGATTATTTAAACTCTATCACATTGTATCATCTAGTTAGTGGTTCCCTATTTTTACACCAAATTACTAATATAATTTTCATTTTCTATATTCTTATGAGTAATTTCATGCGTTCCCCTTCCCTCCATTATATAATGACACATATTATACACTCTTCGACACACTATTTTTGAACTCTACCACATCCATGAAACTCCTAAATAACTTCTAAAAATTCCACAATATGATTTATATTCCATAGTTTGGTCTTGAAAACAACCAAAAAGGGCTATATTTGTAAACCATAATATGTCTTCTAACTAAGAGCTATCATTATTAACTAGTCATTTTTTTATTTATTTTTTTAATAATCAAATATTCTTCTATAATAGTGAAAAAATGAAAATGTATATTATGAATTATAATTGGTTTTTAGGTTATTGTAATGAACTATATCAAATCCCCATTTCATAAAATAGGAAACAAAACTATTATTTATGTTTATGAAAAACTATAACCTCATGAATTGATCTAATTATTTCCTGTTAACTATCTCTCATAGATGGTTATAATTATAGATTTTATATAAATTATGTAAAAAAATTTTCCTGGCATCGTATCTATTAAATAATATTTGGATTACATTATAAGATTTAATTTATTCTTGTGGAAAAATATCAATTTCATTTTTCTTTTGAATTCAAAATGGGCATTTTATGAAATAGATATTTTGATGTCCTATTTTATTTCTTATAAATGAAACACATTTTTTATATCTGATGAGGGAAATGAAATACTATATATCTAATATTTATATTATTGGTCATGGGAATTGTTTTTAATGTTTTATGGTTCCCCAATAAAATATGTATCAGTGGTTTCATTATAATCCAAATATGGGGGGTTTGATATAATTTCAGGATAAATGGGTCTACTATAAGCTTTTAATGGATCAAATAATTATTATGTCTTAGGTTGACTATATTGGTTATTCAACTTGTATGTGTGATTGTAAGTGTGATAAGAAAATAATTCAACAATCTAACAACATTTTTTAATTAATACATTTAATTTTTTGGATATATAATTATTCAACATGGTAAATAGTCTGCTAACATTTAATGCAATTATGTGTTACTACATATGTGTGAAATATATAAAATTTTTAAATGATACTCATGATTTCAAATTACCCTTTATGATTTTCATTATTTACTTTAATATTTATGAATCAATTTCTTAAGAAAATATTTTGGTAGTCAAATTTATTTCTTTTGAATGGAATTTTTTTCTAAATCAATGTTTATTTTGATAATGCAAATTTATTACGAATAATTATTGTTTAAAAAGATAATTTAATATATTTTGTATCCACTATGAAATTTCATACTCATCCAATTTTTTTTAAAAATAATTTTAATTTAATGTTGATTACTGATAATGATGTGGTAAATTAAGAATTTGTAATTATATATCTTCAAAAGAAATAATATAATATCATAAACATTTTTCAATGTGGAAGAAAGGATATTGAGTGGAAGTGTCCACTTTGTGATGTAAAATTTAATTATCTATGAGGAATTACATATTTATCTAAAACTATAAACCATAATGATCCTCAAAATGTACGAAATTTAATTCATACCTAAAAAAAATATTATGTAGTGACTTAAGGTCAGGTATTTGTTGTTGGTTTTTGAATAAATCTTTAGATTATTTTAGAGTATAGGATATTTAATGTTAATAATTTTAAGGTATTATAATTTATGGTTAAAATTTTATAAAATTGGATGATTATCATGATTAATTATTTAATCTATGTATGTTTAGAATTGTTTTTTATAGAGGAAATACTGTAACTTCTTTGGGAAGGAACCATAAAAAAATATCATTCAAAATAAGTACCCTAGATGGTTGTAATTAACACTAAAATGTTTTTTTCAATGATATACTAGTAGATGTAGTCGATAAATTGTAGTAGAATAGAAGATATATAGATAGAAAATCAATTATATATGAATATGTAAGTAGTGAAAAAATTTTAGAGACATCATGCACTATAATTTAGTTCAACATATAACTGAGTTGTTTTGGGGAATAAACTAAAACCCTAGAAAACATATTTTCAGTCATGGTTTATTTTGATAATCATATGTTAATAGTTTCTATCTATAGTTTTGAAGGATATGCTGATCATGAGTTTTCAAGGGTTATGAATAATTGGTAATGATAAAAGATCAATTCCATGGACCTAGACACATTGTTGTATCGTTCTAATGATAGATATTTTCATATAATTTTATTGCCTTATGGTTTAGAAAATATTGATATAATTGAGGATAAAGGATTATGATTTAGTGGATTTTTATGAGTTAATTGTCATAATTTATTAATGGTACATTAAAATATTTTGCAACAACATTATAGTAAAATAAATTGGTATTAATCAACATTGAAAAAATTATATTGAAATGAATTAGAATGCTATGAATATAAGAGTTAGTAGAATCTTGTTTAATATGCAATGAGGGGAAAAATGGAATTTACAAATGATCATGTATTTTACCAAAACCAGAATTAAAAGATGTGATGGTTGTATACATTGTAACAAAACCAATAAAATAAATTTTAATGAAAGAAAATCAAGTTTCTAATTTGTGATAGGTTCATTGAAAAGAACCATAGGGAATGAATAATTTATTTTTGTATGTTCTTTTAAGATGGAATGTCCGAGATTAATGATCATTATTAATGAAAATATATTCTTATAGACGTAATATCAATTCTGATAAATAGATAGTAAGGTATTTTAAATGCAATGAGATGTGTAATTATATAGTTTTTTTCTAAAAATGGAATGAATGATGGGAACCAACATGACTATAAGTAGAAGGGAGTGGTTCAAACTTTTGCAACTACATCAATAGGTGATTGAATGTAACATCATGTTTCAAGAGGTATATTATATATTTATATATATTATAATAATGTATTGTCTCATTTGTGGCCTATATTGTAACAACCTGAAATTTTATGATAGATAATATTTATTATTTTATTGATGTATTGGGTTGTATGATACACCAAGATTAGTTTGCGCTATACGCAACACCATTTTATCTTACAGAATAAGAAACACATTTATTGGCTTGTTTTATGAAAAATTTCAAGATATTTTGATATAATTAAAAACTGAATACAGATTTTGATCAATGAAATAAGATTAGATTAGGTTATACGCAACACTAAAGGAATCTTTCACGCAACACTTACTTGGCTTATGTTACATGCAAAAGCGACCTCCCTCGATGGCTTGCGTTGTACGCAATATCGACTTTCACTAAATCAAAATATATTATTTTCATGAAATAGCCTTTATGAATAGTATTAACCTCATTTTGAATTTTTTATCCTTATAATTCGTCTTACTCATTTTCTAGAACATGGTATGAGAACAAAATCAATTATTTGAATAAATAAAGTATTTTTCAAAAAATGTAGTTTTGCCGCCTTTTAATGATGCACAAATATTAAATCTAATTTTTTAAATATTTATATGTTAAATTTCACAAAATAAACTAATTATTTTGAATAAGGATATAAAATAATTACTTTGGATAAATGTTTCATATTTTCATGATAACTTTCATATTTTGATGAATAGTAAAAATATGATATTTTTTACTTAAAAAGCATTTTTCATTGATATAATTTATATGGTTAAATTATGATATGGAATTGTTATATTGTATAAATTTAATACATTTTTACCCTCGAATATAATGTATGTAATTAGCATTAATTTTAAATTTAATTCATAGTTAAAATCATTTCAATTTTTTTGCAATGTTTTAACTTTTAAAACCTCTTTTCTAAACTATGAGATTAATTCTAAATTAATTACTACAACTACTATGTTATGAATTTGGAAAAATGGGTTACATATTTGTAATATGTGCGTCTAAAATATGTATTTCGGTAAATTTTATTTTTAGACATTTTGAATAATTACAACTGTAAATTTTATTTTGTCATAGTTAATGTTGAATCAATTAATAAAGGGTACAAATAATATTATAAAAATTCCCTAATAGTTTTCATAGACTAATTGGATGATTATATTTTTCCCAAAAAAATAATTTTGTTGAAATGGTTTCTTTTGGAACCCACTTGTACGTGATTAATATATTTATTTTATTTTATTTAAAGACAAGTTAAATATGCCTCACTCAAACGTTAATAATGAACTTATTTTTAATATAAGGTTATACTGACTAAAAATTTGATTACAAAAACTAATTTTAAAGATAAAATATTATCTTTATCATGGTAATTTATTTGTAATTTTTATGAAATATATAATTACATTTATAGATTATAAAATATTGATGCCGAAATTATTTATTTAAGGAAAAATCAATAATATAGTTATTATTAATATAATAATACCCGTCAAAAGACCCAAACACTAGACCAAAACTTATTGGTTGAGTATATCTAAACCATAATCATCCATGAGTCTACTTGTGGACCATTTGGTGCCTTATAAAACAGATTATGACATTTATATTATTTTATTTTAATTGATGTCAAATTTGCCACCATCATAATGCAATAAACATAACATTTTAAAATGAGGGTGTTTTAGATAATAAATTCTTATAAATTTATTTTTATGAAATAAATTATATTTATATTAATAATTGTATTTTATTTTTAATTTTTATGCAACAAATACGTATATTAAATTGTTATACTAAAATGTTGTAGTAATTATTTTATTAAGAGAAATATCAAATAAATAGTTTTAAAAATATTAAAATTAATATTATATAAACTAATAACAGTGTTCAAAGAATTTTATAGATTTATTTGACATGTTTGGAATCTAATAAATAATTTGGTTCAATTTCATTAATATAACTGAATAGTGTCAAAAATGACACTATTGATATTTTATAAAAATAACATATTATTAAATTGTTTAAAAATCCCAGAAATATTTAAAAATTGATAATTAAAATAAATATTGTCTAAAATGTCATATAGTATCCAATTATGGCAAATTAACAACACATAAGAAATTATTTATAACCATTTAAAATTTATAATATTATTACCACAAAAAAAATTAAATAGATTAAATAAGGATAAATCCAAATGATAAGGTTTAAAAAAATTCAAAACATGACTAAATATTATTGGATGATGATATTACAACCATTTCATGTCTCATATTCTAATTTGAGTAACTTTTGTTATTTTTATGTGTGGATTGAGTTTATTATTAATTAATATTTTGGAGGTTTCCAAAAGTTCACCTCTCCTCTATTATAATAGGGCACCTCCTCCCACTCCACTTCACTACATTTTGATATTTCAAACATGGCCAAAACCTACCCATTCCCCATCACCAATTTTCTAGAAACATTCTACAGGTCCAGGTATTCTTCAAAGACCATATTCAATTCCCTAAGAGGAGGTTTAGAATAAGCACGTGGATAAAGATGTAATATCATTTAACGATTCATTCAAAATTATTTCTTCTTCTACATCCTCTATATGAGTTTTTTCATAATTAATTAATAACTAAAGTATCAATTATATACTGATATATTATTATGGATATGAAACAACTAAATTCCATCTTCTATCCATCCTACGAAAAATGAAATCACCACGCGTGTGTACGTACGACTTACCGTCTCCACACCATGGTGTAATCTGTTTTTCATCACCATCATAATTTGATGAGTATAATAATGGAATAAATAATTTTATATGATTATTTTAATGTAAAATTTATTCTGAATTATTATACACAATACATTTGAATACAATTTCACAACCACAGGATTGATATTGTTTCCTGTGAGTACGTACAGCTTACCGTCTCCATGACGTGATTAGATTATTTATCCATGTTAACCATTCAAGAATTATTATAAAGTATATATAATAAATAATCATGAGATATATGACATAATAATTATACTGTATTTATATATATATGTGTGTTTCATTTACTTTAATAAAGAAACGAAAACCGCATTCATGCGTACATACGGCCTACCAACTCCATGAACGGTGGTTCATTCCATTTATCAATCGATTATATATATTAATATATTGAATATATATGATATATAAATCATGTTTTACGTTTTGTATGTAACAAATCAGGATATAAGTAATCATAAGAAAAAGTTACATGTCAAAACACATATGATAAATGAGACGATATTACCCAAAACGTTGTTATAACATGGAATTGACAAATGAACGGGAAATATAAAGTCATAGTGGATCATATATGATATCTTAACTATTCTTATGGTTCTGTTACAATATTATAATATGTTTAAAACCACTATACATGTGTTTCAGACACGTACGGAAGAAATTGGACCTAAGGTAAGGTATTATTTCCCCTTACTTTTATTTCTGCAAGATATATGCCTTAATCACTATCTATTTCATTTGAATGGTGTTTTTGATTCCCATGAAAGATTTATGATTTATTTTATAAAGGATATGATATTTACATATGCATGTAATTTTATTTATTTTATGACACGTATGATATCACTGATCATAAATTGTAAGGGATAATTATTCCATTCTTGTTCTTATCTAACATTGTTTATTCGTAATTATTTACTGGGGTTATATTTATCAATCATGTCCATGTTTTATAAAAAATGTTTTTCATAATGTTTTTACTATTATTCCCTATATGTTTAAATCATTGTTTACCACTTTTTGAATTTTACTAGGTGGAATGGATGGAATCATTCTTTTGTTACCATATGAGGTACTTTTTGACTTTTCTGTCAAAAGTATGAGTAGAATGTTTTTTTAACTTATACGGCGTGAATGGATTTTTACAATTTCATAATTCTATATTTACATAAAGCTTCCTCTAAAATATTTTATGATTATTTAATTTTTTTTAATTTCACTTCATTTTGAGAAAATAATTTGATTTGAAAGAAGAAAGGATATTTACCTCAAGAATTAATTTGAAGTATTTTATCAAACTATTTTCCTTCTGTAATTAAATTCTTTAATATGGTTATGTTTCATGTATAATGAATACATTATTTACATGGTTTTATATGGATTATATTATGAGGGGTTGATGCTTATGAAACCCATTTTATGCATTGGGTTACGATTAATGAATTATGTTTATTTTGTGGCACACAAATGAAAGATTTCATAATGAGATTGGTGGGACCTATATCTCTCTCCAATGCATTGGGTAATTATTTATATCTCATTATATAGACATGGCTGGAAGGGAAAGTAAATCTAGTTAAGTAATACGTGGATGGAATTGTAGGTAAACCAGGTTCAGTAATGGACTTTGTCCACAATGATGGTCTGGGCAGTAATGCCTTAGCTACTATGGAAATCATATCATGTTCTTAATGGTTTGCCATAATTACATGTTTTATTCTAAAGTTTTTTTATCATTATTAATGTTCCTTTATGATCAATGCCTGATGTATTTCCAATATTTATTACACAACTCAAGATTTTGATGTATAAACATTATGTTCAAGTTTTTATGTTCAAATGTACATTGTTTGTTTCATTTTCACCATGCGTACCCATACTGAGCATTTGAGCTCACGCTTTTTATGTTTTATTTTACCCAAAATATAACAAAATGTATTAGGTAAGAAAAATAAAGGGGAATATATTTATGGGAGATGTTGATGCTCGTTCACCATGAATCTAAGATTATGTCCCATGTTTCCCAAGACACTAAACTTTTACGGTCTATAGCTGTATGTTTTTGTTATGTATTATATATTCCACAAAATTAATGTAATGTCCAAGTACATCAGGATTCAGTTTGTTATATTTCGTATCAAAGGGAGGGTTTACTAATCCTTTGGAATCGAGTATTCTGAAACTTTAGTGAGTTCCCTAGAGAAATATCTATGGTATGTCTAGGGATGTCTGTAATGTTAAGTATAAAGTATAGGTTACAATCCTAGAATTATGATAACGATCATGAATAACAAAATATTAAACCAATGATGTTCGAGGTTGAACGTATTCCCCTTTGATTATGATGTTTTCCTCATATGATTTTTTCCTCTCACATTATTATATTTGGATTTTAGATAATGTATGGAACCAGAAGGAACCATGTTAAGGATCAATTCACTGGGGAATGCAATTATTGTCCTCTGAAACAACCAAATGTTTTGGGAAATGGAGTGAAAAATATTATTTCTATACTTACACAAGCTATGAATCATTCTGGAATTCTAAATCTGTAGAGAAGGGAACAATATTCTATTGAGTCCTTTATGAGGCAATGTCCACATTACCTCATTGGGTCTCTTGATCCACTTGTTGCTGAACAATGGATCAATACCATTTAAATGATATATTCCATACATAGCTGTTCGGAACATGAAAGATTCATTATGGATGTTTACCGTCTAAAAGGTGAATCAGACCAGTGGTAGACTCTAATTTAGAATACAAGGCCCAAAGATGAAATTTAATCCATAAAATGGGATGAGTTCAAGAACATATTTTTCAATAAGTACTTCACTCATAATCATCGAACAAAGATGAAAAAGAGTTTTCCAATTTTATGAATAAGGATGATGAATTTTTTGGTATATACGAAGTGAATTTTAAAATGCTCACAAGGTATGAATCTAGATTTATATTACAACCTGAAAGTAAAGTTGATCGACTCTTCAGTGGTTTAAAACCACGTCATTGAAAGGAATAAGCGATATGAGACTTTAGTAGCTATGAAGAGAATGTGTGTTGTTTTATCAATGTATAACAAAATGTTATTGTTACATATCGATCATATGGTTTTGAAAATAAATGAAAGATGCATTTCAAGTAAAATTATCAAAACTATGGTGAAAATAAGACTAATGATTCGTTATGCTCAAAGTGATGAATGAAGCATGGTAAAAATTGTCTTAAAGGTACTCAAAAATGTTTTAAGTGCGGAAATGAATGTCATTGAGAAACTGAGTGTCGATGTAATTGGAAAACGGTAGCTAATGATGTGAATAGAGAATGTACTATAGATAACATACCACCAACACTTAAATGCTACAAGTGTAGGAAAATAGGGAATTACGATAACCAATGCCCTAATCCATGGGTTAACAATGATCGACATCAAAAAACTCTTAAGGAAAAGGCCAAATTGAAGTCACATGAGATCACTATTGGTTATGTTGAATATAAAAATGAAGTTGTGGAATGATTAACTATTTATTTAATGGGATTCCAAAATAGTGTTGTGTAATAACATTTACAATATCGTAGAATTTTGAAATATTTAGGAATTTTGTTGTTGTGGTTTTCAATAATTATATGGTACTAGTATCCCTAAAAAGTGATTAAAATATATTCATAAAGTAGATGATATATTCATAATGAAGGGTAAAGAGAAAATAATATGTTTGTTAGTATTAATGAGCTCATTACAGATAAAAGGACAAAGTGATATCATGGTTTGAGTATACAGATATTTTTTAATTTTTATGGTGTGTGGAAAGATGTATCTTTTTTCAGCATTCATGTTTTCACAAAGGTTCTATGGTAATTCATGTTTTAAGAATACATTTTTAAGGTATTCGCCCGTATCGAAATAAACATAAGATATATGGGGGATAAATGATGGTATTCACATGCTTGTTATATGAACCTTATAGTAATTGTTTTCTTAATACTGTGAGTTTGGAAATAATTATTTTGGATAAGCCTAACGGTTTGAATAGATTATGTTGGACATCCGATTGTATTGTTTAAGGATATACTATTTTTTCATATTATTTCTGGAATGTAATAATGGTGTACTTTTAGAAAAATGACAACCCACAAGATGTGCGACAACCTGTCGCGTCAGACAAGGCTGCGATAATTGAACCCTCAATCGAAGTATGACATGCCTTTATCACCTACAACTGGCCTACAGGAAGTCCCTGGTGAGTAGAAATGAGTTTATATTATTTATTTGTATTATATTTGATGTATAAGTCTTTTTTGGGAACCATATATGATTTACATAAACCGTGAATGGACTTATGTATATTTAATATCTTGTTCTTACCTTTTTGTGACAGAGAAATATGGAATGACCTATCATTATATCGCAAGATCTGTTACCACTTCAAGAATGACAAATTCAACTACATTTCTTTATGTTACAGATAAAGTATAAATTTTTCATTGAATGACCAACAGTGATAATACACTGAATTCAAGTATGTATTTTTACTTATGAAAAAATTAATCAATATTAGGGAAATGATCTTGAAAACAAATGACGTTGTCCTTGTACCCTCATATCCTATGAATTAGATGGTACCTATGATATTCAAAATTTTATGGCTTTTTTATTGTTGTATTTTTCATAGCAATGTTCTCTACCACTCTCCATCAGAACATGATGTTTATATTTCTCTTCCATATCCACATTCTCACTTATGTTCTCCTATGTGGAAAAACAGTGATGTGTTTATTTGGGTATCCATTATGTTTCCTACTTTAGTTTTTAAAGTTATGATTTAGTATTCTTTTTTAACATGTGGGTTTCTATAAAGGAAACTTTCAAGTAATAAACCATTTATAACCCTAATGAATTTCGACGGAGAAATTCATTTTAATGGGGGTAGACTATAACACACTGAAATTTTATGAGAAATATTTTTTTAATTTTATTTATGTTTTGTTGTATGCTACACCAAGATAAGCATGTGTTTTACGCAAAACCTTTTTAGCTTGCAGTATACGAAACACTATTATTGGCTTGTTTTATGCACAATTTCAAGTTCTTTTGATAGAATTTAACACTGAATACCGATTTTTTTTAAATATGATTAGATTATGTTATACGCAACATCAAAGGAATCATTCACACAACACTAACATGGCTAGCGTTACACGCAAAAGAGACCTTCTTCGATGGCTTGTGTTGTACGCAATACCGAGTTTCACTAAACAACAATATATTATTATCATGAACTAGATGTTATGAATAGTATTAATTGTATTATAAATTTTATAACATAATAATTCATCTTACACATTTTCTAGAACATGGTATGGGAACAAAATCAATTTTTTGTATAAGGAAATATTTTAAAAAAATGCAGTTTTCCACCATTTGTTGACGCACCCATTTTAAATAAAAATTTAAAAATTTTATAAGTTCCATTTGACAAAATTAACCAATTATTTGGAATCAGGATATAAAAATTTACTTTGGCTAAATATTTCATATTTTTAAGATAACATTCATATTTTGATGAATTGTAAACATACGGAAAATTTTACTTAAAAGAATCATTCTTCATCGAGATAATTTATATGGTTAAATTATAATATTGATGTTTTTTAAAGTATAAATATAATATAATTTTACCATTTAATATAATTTATTTAATTAGAATTAATTTTACATTTAATTCATAGGTAATATCATTTCAATCTTTGGCAATGTTGTAACTTTTAAAACTCATTTTCTCAACAATGAGATTAATTTTAAATTAAACACTGCAACATCTGTGTTTTGTATTTTGGAAAAATGGATTTCATATTTTGAATCAGGAGGTCCAAATTTTTTAAATCCGTTAATTTTTTTAGACATTATGAATAGTAACAATGGTAAATTTTATCTACCACATTTAAAGTTAAATCAAGTAATTAAGGGTAAAATTGATATTATAAAATTTCCTTACCACATTTCTTATTATAATTGGATGATATTATTTCTCCCTAATACATAATTTAATCGAAATTTGTTCTATTGGAAACCGCTAGTATGTGATTAAGACATTTATTTAATTTTATTTAAAGAAATGTTAAATATTTCTCACACAAACTTTAATAATTATTTTATTTTTATTATAAGGTAATACTCAATATAAATTCGATTTTAAATACAAATTTGAAATATGAAATTTTTTTCTTTATCATAGAAATTTATTGGTAATATTTAAGAAATATATAATTACCTTAATAAATTATACATTAATGATGAAAAAATTATTTATTCAGTGAAAAATAAATAATATAGTTCTTATAAAAGTAATAATTCCCATTAATAGACCCAAAAAGTTGACGAAAACTTATTGGTTGAGTATATATAAACTATAAGCATCCATGTGTCGACTTTTGGACCATTTGGTGCCTTATAAAGCTTATTATGACATTTATATTATTTTATTTTAAATGGTGTCAAAGTTGTCATCTTCATAAGTTAATAGACATAACATTTTAATAGTTGGGGTTTTTAGAAGATAAATTCAACTAAATGTATTCTTATGAAATATTTTATATTTATCATCTTCATAATCTTTTATTTTAAATTTTTATGCAACAAATAATTTTATTAACTAATTATACAAAAATGTTGTTGTGATTATTTTATTAAGATAAATATCAAATAAATGTTTTTAAAAATATTAAATATAATATTATATAAACAAATAAATTTGCCCCACAAATTTTATTGATGAATATGACATGTTATGAATCTATTAAATATTTTGGTGTTTTTATATTAAAATAAATGAAGAGTGTCAAAATTGTCCCTATTGATATTTTATAATAATAACATATTAATAAATTGTTTAAAAATCACAAAAATATTTAAAAATTTAAAATTTAAAATCATATGGTCTAAAATTTAATAAATTATCCAATTATAGTCAATTAAAAACACATAATTATGTATTTATATCCATTTAAAATTTATAAAATTATTACCACAAAAAAATTAAATAGATTAAATACGGATATATCAAAATGATATGGTTTAAAATAAAATCAAAACATGAATAAATTTGATTGGTTGATGATATTAAAACCCTATCATATCTTAGGTTTGAATTTGAGTAACATTGGAAGTTTTTATGTGTGGTTTGAGTTTATTATAAATTAATATTTTGTACGTTTCCAAAAGTTCCCCACTCCACTCTTATAAAAGGGCACCTCCTCCCTCCCCTCTTCAATCCATATTGAGATTTCACACTTAGAGAAACTATACCCATTTCCCTTCCCACCTTTCCTAGAAACATTCTAGTGGTCCTGGTATTCTTCAAAGACTATATTTAGTGCCCTAAGGGGAGGTTTAGAAGAGGCACGTCGAAGAAGAGGTAATATCATTTACTGATTCTTTCAAACATATTTCTTCTTCTACTTCCACTGTATGAGTTGTTTCATAAATAAGTAATTAGTATAGTATATCTTGTATAATGATATATTATTATGGATTTGGAACAATCATAATCCATATTCTATCAATCCAATGAATAATGAAATCACCACGCGTGTGTACGTACGACTTACCGTCTCCACGTCATGGTGTAATCTGTTTTTCATCACCAACATAATTGGATTAGTATAATAATGGATGAAATAATTATATATGATTATTTTAATGTAATATTTATTATGAAATATTATACACCATACACATAAATACAATTTCACAATCATTGGAATTATATTTTCACTCATGCGTACGTACTATTTACGGTCTCCGCAACGCGATGAGATTCATTTTCCATGATAACCATTCAAGAATGATTACAAATTATATATAATAAATAATCCTGAGATATATGACATAATAATGACACTGTATTTATGTATATATATATGTCAGTTACTTTAATAAGTAAATGAAAACAACATTCTTGTGTATATACAACCTTCCTTCTCCATTAACGGTGTATTTCATTCCATTTATCGATCGATTATATATATTAATATATTGAAAATATATGATATATAAATCATGTTTTACATTATGGAATTAATTAATCATGATCTAAGTAATCATATGAAAAATTTACAAGTCAAAACACAGACGATAAAGGAAATGATTTTACCCAAAACGCTGCTTTAACATGGAATTGAAAATTAAACCCGAAATATAAAGTCTTAGTGAATCATATATGATATCATAAATATTATTATGCTTTTATTACAAGTTTATAATATTATTAAACACAATATACAGGAGTTTCGGACATGTACGGAAGAAAATTTTCCTAAGGTAATGGATTTTGTTCCTCACTATTATTTCTGTGAGACATATGCCTTAATAACCATCTATTTCTTATGTATGGTGTTTATGATTCCCATGAATGTGTTATGATTTTTATTATGAATGTTATGATATTTAAATATTCATGTAATTTAAATTATTTTATGAAACCTATGATTCAACTGATCATAAATGTTAATGGATAATTAATCCAATCTCATTTTTATCCGATATTGTTTATTCATAAATATTTAACAGGGTTATATTTATCAAACACGTACATTTTTTATAAAAAATGTTTGTCATAATGTTATTAATATTATTCAATTTATGGTTAAATTATTCTTTACCTATTTTTGACTTTTACTATGGGGTATTGAAGGAGTCTTTCATTTGTTACCATACAAGGTACTTTTTTACTTTTCTGGAAAAAGTATGAGGAGAATGTTTTTTAACTTATATAGTGTGAATGGATTTTTATGATTTAAAAATGACTAATTTACATAAATATTCCTCTACATGATTTCATTATTATTTTCATCAAAAATATGTTTTTTAAGATTTCACATCATTTTTATAATAGAATATTATTTTAAAGAATTAATTATATTTTCTTCAAGAATTCATTTGAAGTGTGTTATTAAAACTATTTTCCATCAATGATGACATTACTTAATATGGTTATGTTTCAAGTATAAAGTATCTATTATTTAATTTGATTTATATGGATTATGTTATGATGGGAAAATGATTATGAATCTCATTTTATTTATTGGGTTATGATGAAATATTTATAGTTATTTTGTGGTACACGAAAGAATGATTTCATTATGATATGGGTGGGACCTATATCTCCCTCCAATGCATTGGGTAATTATTTATATCTCATGATTTTGATATGGCTAGAATTGAATGTAAATCCAGTATAGTAATACATGGCTAGAATGGAAGGTAATATCAGTTTAGTAAACGATATTTTCTACTATGATGGCCTTGGAAGCAATGCCTTGGCTACTATGGAAATAATATTATGGGTTTAATGGTTTGCCAAAATAAAATGTTTTATTCCAATGCTATTTTATCATTATTAATGTTACTTTATGTTTTATGGGTTACATAATGTAAGTATTTATTTCACAACTCAATATTTTGATGTTTAAACTTTTTGTTCATGTTTTTATGTTCAAATGTACATGGTTTTTTTATTTTCTCCATGATTACTCTTACTGAGAATTTTAGCTCACCCTTTTTATGCTTTCTTTTCCCTAAGATATAAGGAATATTTTTGGTAAGAAAACAAAGGGGAAGTTATTTATGGGAGATGTTGAAGGTCTTTCACCATGATTAGAAGATTAGGTCCCGAGTTTCCATAGGCACTAAACTATTATGGTCCATGGGTGTTTTTTTTTGTTATGTATTAAGTATTCTGAAAAAGTAATTTAATTTCCATGTACGTCATGATTTGGTCTATTATAGTTGTTAAAAGAGGGAATACTTATAAAACATTTGGAAACTCAGATAGAAAATCTTTAGGGAGTTCCCTTTATATATATCAAAGGGATTTATATGGATTTCCTTAAGGTTAAGTATAATATATAGGTTACAATCCTAGAATTAAGATAGTGAACATGAAAAACCAAGGATTAAACCTAAGTTGTTTGATATTGAACGTACTCCCCATTTATTATGTTGTTATCCTATTATGATTTTTTCCTCTCAAACTATTCTTTTTGGGTTTTAGATAATGGATAGAACCCAAAAGAACCATGTATGTGATCAATGCACTGGGAAATGCCATAATTGTCCTCATGAACAACCAAATGTAATGGGAAATGAAGTGAAAAATATTATTTCTATACATATTCAAGCTATGAATAATTCTCGAGTTACCAAAGTGCATATATGGGAACAATATTCTATTGATTCCTTCATGAGGCAGCATCCACCTTCTTTCAATGGGTCTTTTGATCCACTTGTTGCTGAACAATGGGTCAGTAACATTGAAAATATATTTTCCATACTTCGCTGCTCGGATCATGAAGAAGTCATTATGGATATTTAATGTTTATAAGGTGAAGCAGACTAGTGGTGGATTCTAATTAAGAATACAAGGTCCCATGAAGAAATTGAATCCATAGAATGGGGTGAGTTCAAGAACATTTTTTTCAATATTTAAATTCTTTTTATTCTTCGATTGAATATGGAAAGGGGGTTCCTTGAGATTAATAAAAAGGATTCATAATCTATTGGTTTATACCGACCTAATTTTACATGGCTTGCAATGTATGCATCTGGATTTATCATCCTACCTAAAATGAAATTTGATCGGTTCTTCATGGATTTAAACCATGTCTTTTAAAGGCATTAGTTATAAGAGACTTCAGTAACTATTATCAAATTGTGTGTTGTTCTATTAAGGTAAAACTGAAAGTTAGTGTTACATATCCTTCTCATGGTTTTGACAAGAAACTAACGACAGAGTTTAGGAAAAAAACTCAAAACTATGGTGAAAATAAGATGAATGTTTAGTTATGCTCTATGTGTGGAAAGATGTTTGGTAGAGGTTGACTTAAAGGGACTAGAAAATATTTTAATTTTGTAAAATAAGGTCATCGAGCAACAGAGTGCCGATGTAATGGGAAAAAGGTTGTTGATGATGTGAATAGAGAAAAGACTACAGAGAACGCACCACCAACACTTCAATGCTACAAGTGCAGGGAAATGGGGCATTATACTAACCAATGCCCTAATCCAATGGTTAATAATGATTGTCATCACCAACCTCTTAAGGAAAAGGAAAAAGGGATGTCACATGTGATTACTATTGGAGATGCAGAATATGATAACGAAGTGTTGGAATGATTAAGTGTATATGTAATTGGATTCCCAAATAGTGTTGTGGAATCTCATTTATAGTATCGTAGAATTTTGGAATCTTTTTTTATTGGTTTATAATGGTTTTCAATAATTATATAGTACTAGAATCAATGGAATGTGATTGAATTATTTTTTGAATGTAGATGATAAGTTCATAATGAAGGGATAATGAGAAAATAATAAGATAGATAGTATTGATGAGCTCATGACTGATAAAATGGCATAGTTATATAGTGGTTTGAGTATGTAGATTTTTTTTTGGCATTTTTGGTTTGTGGAAATAGTTAACTTTTTACAGCATTCATGTTTTCACTAAGGTTCTATAATAATTCATGTTTCAAGAATACATGATTAAGGTATTCACATGTTTTGAATGATATTTTTTACGATATATGGGGGATAAATGATGTTATTCACATGCTTGTTCTATAGCCTTTCTAGTAATCATTTTCATTATACTATGAGTTTGGATAGATGTATTTTGGATAAGCCTAAATATTGGAAAGGATTTTGATGGAAATCATATTTTATTTTTTAAGGAATGAAATTTTTTTCGATATAATTTCTTGGAATATCATAATTCATTGGATTTACAAAATGGACAACCCGTAGGATGGGCAAGAACCTGTCACATGAAACAAGGCTGTGGGAACAAAACCCACAACCAAAGTGCAACATGCCATTCTCACCTACCACTAGCTTACATGAAGTCCTTGGTTGTTAGAAATTAGTTTTATTTTATTAAGTGGTATTATTGATGAAGTATAAGTCCATTTTTTGAACCATATATGTTTAATCTCACCATAAATGTACTTATGTATATTTAATATCTTGGGATATCTTTTTTTATATAGATTGATGGAATAACTAATCATTCTATCGCATGATCTCTTACGACTTCAAGAGTGAAAAATTCAACTTCATTTCTCTAAATTAGAGATGAAGTGGAAATTGTTCATGGAATGACCGATGATGATATTACACTGAAATCAGTTAAGTATTTTTCCTTATGCAAAAATTCATCATCTTTAGGGAAATGTTCTTGAAAACCAAAAATTTTGTTCTAGTACCCTCATATCTGATGAATCAGATGGTACCTTATATCATCACAAATTTATGGATTTGTTATTGTTGGATTTTTCATAGCCTTGTTCTCTACCACTCTCCATCATAACATGATGGTTAGATTTATCTTCTATATCCATGTTTCCTCTAATGTTCTCCTATGTGAAACCCAATGATGAGTTAATTTTGGTAACCATTATTTTTCATACTTTAGTTTTTAAAATTTTGTCTTATTATTCCTTTTTACGTTGTGGGATTGTATTAACTAATATTTCAAGTAGTAAACCATTTATAACCCCAACGAATTTCGAGGGTGAAAGTCATTTTAAGGGGGTATAATTTAATACCCAGAAATTTTATGAGAAAGATTCTTTTTAATTTTATTGATGTATTTTGTTGTATGCTACACCAAGATTAGCTTGCATTGTACCCAACACCATACTAGCTTTTAGTATATGCAACACTATTATTGGTTTATTTTACTAAAAATTTCAATTTATTTTGATAGAATTAAACACTGAATATATATTTTGTTCCATGAAAAAATTTTAAATTATGTTCTACGCAACACCAAATTAATCATTCATGCAACTCTGTCTTGTCTTGCGTTACACGCAAAAGCGATCGTCCTCGATTATTTGCGTTGTTTGAAATACTAAGTTTCACTAAACAACAATATATTATTCTCATAAAATAGCTGTTATGAATAGTATTGACCGAATTTTGAATTTTATAACCTTATAAATCATCTTACACATTTTCTAGAAGATGGTATGAGGGAAAAATCAATTTTTTGTATAATGGAAGTTTTTTTAAAAACATACGGTTTTGTTACCTTTTGATGACACACCCATTTTAAATCAAATTTTTGACATGTTTATAAGTACAATTTGAGAAAATAAACTAATTATTTTGAATAAGGATAAAAAAAATTAATTTGGATAAATATTTCCTATTTTTATGTTAACAGTCATATTTAGATTAATAGTTAAAATACGCTAAATTTTACTTAAAAGAAACATTTGTCATCGAGATAATTTATATGGTTAAATTATAATATTAAGTGGTACTAAAGTATTAATAGAATATATTTTTACAATTTAATATAACGTATGTAATTAGCATTAATTTTACATTGAATTCATAGGTAAAATCATTAAAATCTTATGCAATGTTTTAACTTTTAGAACATATTTTCTCAACAACATGATTAATATTAAATTAATTACCGCAACTTCATGTGTTTTTAATTTGGAAAAATGGATTCCATATTTGGAATCAGGTGGTCCAAATTGTGTAAATTTGTATCTTTGATTTTTAGACATTATGAATAGTAATTACAGTAAATTTTATTTACCATAGTTAAAGGTAAATAATGTAATTAAGGGTAAAAATAATATTACAAAATTTCCCTAACACATGTCATAACATAATTAGATGATTATATAGTGACCTTCAACATAATTCGGTCGAAATTGTTTCTTTTCAAACACACTTGTATGTGATTAAGAAATTTATTTTATTTTATTTAAAGAAAGGTTAAATATATCACACTTAATCTATAATAATTAATTTATATTTAATATAAGGCTATACTACATATAAATTCGATTATAAATACTGATTTTAATGCAAAACAGATTTTTTATCATGTTAATTTATTTTTAATTTTTAAGAAATATAACATTACCTTATTAAATTATATATTAATGATGTAGAAATTATTTATTTAGTGAAAAATCAATAATATAGTTTTTATTAAAATAATGATACCCATAAAAAGACCCAAACACTTCAAAAAAACTTATTTGTTGAGTATATCTACACCATAAGCCTCCATTTGTCCACATGTGGTCTATTTGGAGCCTTATAAAACATATTATAATAATTATATTATTTTATTTTAAAAGATGTCAAAGTTGTCACATTCTTAATTTAATAAACATACCATTTTAAAAGATGGTTTTTTAGATGATAAATTCAACTAAAAATATTTTTATATAATATATTAGATTTATCTTCATCATAGTATTTTATTATAAATTAATATGCAATAAATAATATTATTAAATAATTATACAAAAATGTTGTAGTAATTATTTTATTATGAGAAATACCAATTAAATGGTTTCAAAAATATTAAAATAAATATTATATGAACTAATAAATGTGCTCCACGAATTTTCTAAATGTATTTGACATTTTAGTAATCTATTATATATTTTGGTTCAATTTTATTCAAATAACTAAATAGTGTAAAAATTTACACTATTGATATTTTATAAAAATTACATATTATTAAATTGATTAAAAATCAGAAAAATATTTAAAAATTAAAAATTCAAATTTATATGGTCTACAATATCATTATGTATACAATTATGGATAACTGAAAACCCATAATTATGTATTTATAACAATTTAAAATTTAGAGTATAATTATAAAAAATAAAATTATATAGATTAAATAAGGATAATTAAAAATGACAAAGTTTAAAATAAAATCAAAACATGTATAAAAATAATTGGTTGAGGTGATTACAACCCTATAAAATCTCATATTTGAATTTGAGTAACTTTTTATGTTTTTATGTGGGGTTTGAGTGTATTATAAATTAATATTTTGGGGGTTTCCAAAAGTGCCCCTCTCCTCTCTTATAAAAGGGTAACTCGTACATCTCTTCATCACTCGATTTTGAGATTTCAAACTCGACCAAATCCTTCCCATTTCCCTTCTCTACATTCTTAGATTCATTATAGAGGTTCGAGTGTTTTTCATATACCATCTTTAGTGCCACAAGTGGAGGTTTAGAAGAAGCACGTCGATGAAGAGGTAATATCCTTTACTAATTCTTTCAAACTAATTTTTTCTTATACTTCCTCTATATGAGTTGTTTCATAATTAAGTAAAAACTACAGTATCACATGTATAAAAATATATTATTATGGATATGAAAAAACCATATTCCATCTTCTATCCATCCTGTGAAAAATGAAATCACCAGGCGTGCGTACGTAAGGCTTATAGTCTCCAAGTAGTGGTGTAATCTGTTTTTCATCACCAACATAATTGGATGAGTATAATAATGGATTAAATAATTATATGTGACTATTTTAATGTGATATTTATTCTGAAATATTATTCACTACACACTTCAATACCATTTCACAATCATGGGAATTATATTGTCGCATGTGCGTACATACGACTTACCGTCTCCACAACGTGTTGAGATTCATTTTTAATGTTAACCATTCAAGAATGATTATAAATTATATATAATAAATAATAATTATATATAAGAAATAATATTTCTACTAGATTTATTTATATATATATATGTCACTTACTTCAAATAAAGAAACAAAAACATCGTTCTTGCGTACGAAAGTTATACCATCTCCATGAACGGTGTATTTCTTTCAATTTATCAATCGATTATATATATTAAAATATTTAATATTAATGATATATAAATCAAGTTTTACATTATGGAATTAATTAATCCTGATATAAGAATTCATATTAAAAAATTATAAGTCAAAACACTTACGATATATGAAATGATTTTACCCGAAATGCTTCTTTAATATGGAATAGACAAATGGACGAGAAATACAATGTCCTAGGGAATCATATATGATATCATAAATATTTTTATGCTTATGTTACAGGTTTATAAAATGTTTAAACCCACTATAAAATATTTTAGGACATCTATGGATGAAATTGGGCCTAAGGTAAGGGATTATTTCGGCTCACTTTTATTTCTGTGAGACATATTCCATAATCACAATCTATTTATTTTGTATGGTGTTTATGCTTCCCACGACTGATTTATGATTTTTATTATTAATGATATGATATTTAAATATTCATGTAAATTTATTTATTTTATGACACATATGATTCCACCTATCATAAATGGTAAGGGATAATTATTTCATGCTCATTCTTATCCAAGATCGTTTATTCATAAGTATTTGTTGGAGTTATATTTATAAGCCAAATACATGATTTATAAAAAATGTATTTCATAAAGTTATTATTATTATTCCGAGTATGTTTAAAGAAGTCTTTAAATCTTTTTGAATTTTACTATGAGTTATAGAAGTAATCTTTCTTTTGTTACCATATGAGTTAATTTTTGTGTTTTCCGGCAAAAGTATGAGGATAATGTTTTTTTTAAATTATATGGTGTGAATGGATTTTTACGATTTCATAACGCCTCATTTTCACAAATATTATTTAATAATATTTAATTATTATTTGTAACAAAATCCATTTTTAAAAATTGCACGTCATTTTGAGAAAAGAATATTATTTGATAGATAAAAAGATATTTTCCTAAAGAATTCATTTCAAGTGTTTTATCAAAACTATTTTGCATCTATGAAGACATTATTTAATATGGTTAGGTTTCAAGTATAATGTCTATATTATTTACATGGATTTAAATTGATTATGTTATGATGGGATGATTTTTATGAATCCCATTTTATTAATTGGGTTATGATGAATGATTTATGTTTATTTTGTGGCACACGAAAGAATGTTTTCATTATTAGATGGGTGGGACTTATATCATCCTCAAATGCATTGGGTAATGATTAATATCTCTTGATATAGACATTGATGGATTGGAAAATAAATCTGGATCAGTAACACATGGCTGTAACGGTAGATAAACTTGGTTCAATAATTGACTTTGCCCACTATGATGGTCTTGGCAGTAATGTCTTGGCTACTATGGAAATACTATCATGTGGTTAATGGTTTTCCACAATTACATGTTTTATTCCTGAGCTATTTTATCATGATTAATGTTCCTTTATGATCTATGAAATACGTATTGCCAATATTTATTTCACAACTCATGATTCTGATGTTTACTATAAGGCCCCAGCCTTAAACCTTACATAATCTTGAGTTATAACAAGATTACACATTGAGGATCTTTTCGGGTTTAGAGTTTTAGAGAATTAGATAATAAAACTTGCATTACATTCCACATATAAACAAAGTGGTTACATAAAGATAGTATTCTTCTCTCCCATCAATGGAAACATATTTAATATAAAACATGGATACTTTCTTGACACTTCCTTGACATTATCATCATATCATATACCTTTCCCTTGACCTGTGAAAAACATTTCAAAAAAACTTGGGATGAGCATACAAAGCTCAGTAAGGGATATAAAAATATGGAATGGAAACATGGGTACATATATACATAATAATGAAATCATACTTTACCCATAAAACATAAGAACTTTAACATACATCATCAAATCATGAATAAATCATAAAAATCATAAGACATAAAGGTAACTTGAGGCATTCATATCATTCTTACGTAGGGAGTAACCCTCTTGGTTATGTTTGGAATACCCATCACAGTATATTCTCTATATCTCTTCGGAGAAACCTTAACGTTTCACTCCTTCGCGTTACCCAATTCATTGGAGAGCTATATCGGGCTCACCCGCCCTTAGTTTATCACGGGACCACCCGTCTTCATAATAATGCCCAAGAATCTCAACATAATCGTATCACATAAAACACTTATAAATGAAACATAACATTTCCACCTTTCAATCACAAGATATCAATACAACACATTGATATAAAAACATTATGAAAACCATTTTCAATACCAAAATAAAAGAAAAGTAAAACAAGGTATTTATTTTTCATTTAAAAAAAGGTATGGCTTGTAGAGGAAGCCGAAACTCAAATAATGGTCACGGTGGCAGAGAAGTCATTGTCGCCGCATACGTACGACAAAAACATTCCCTCTTGTCATTTAGTAAAATGATTCATATAAAAAAGATTCCTTTTGGATAAACGTAAAAGTCAATGGGGTTTATACACCGTATAAAAGAAGGTTGTGTATAAAAAAAATATGCCTCAATGGAAGGAGATTGAGATGAAGTCCCATACCTTGGGTCTGACTTGACTCGGTCGTTCTTTAATCTCCTGAATAATAAACTTGAGTTAATTTTTACTTGATTAAGAACCTTTTTAAGGTTCATTATTGTAACAGCCCAAGATTTTATGAAAAATATTCTTTTTAATTTCATTAATGTCTTATGTTGTATGCTACACCAAAAGGAGCTTGCACAACACGCATCCTTGACTTGTCTTTCATTACACGCAATCATGATCTTCCTCGATAGCGTGTGTAGTACGCAATAACGAGTTTCACTAAACAACAATATGCTATTAAAATATTTTTAAAACCAGACGTTATGAATAGTAATAACCACTTTTTGAAATTTTGTAATTTTATTTTTCAAAATGGAATTCTTTTTTGGATTCGTAATATCGAAATTAGATTAGGGTGAAATTTTGGTGATTTTCGGATAACATTCATATTTTGATGAATAGTGGAAATTACTAAATTTTAATTAAAAACAACTTTTTCAATCGAAATAATAAATAGTGATAAATTATTAATTTGAGTGGTTTTAAAGTATATTTAGAATATATTTTTACAATTTAATACAATTTTGGTCATTTGATGTAATTTCACATTTAAACCAGTTATAAACAATTGTCAATCTTTTGATAGTTATTATCTCTTAAAAACATGTCTTTTGTTTTTACGATGGGAATTAATTTTTAAATTAATTAATGCAACTGATATGTTTTGAATTTGGAAAAATAGAAATAATTTTTGAGTTCATAATATCACATATATCTTAGGCCTAATTTTTGGTATTTTTCTGAAAACTTTCAATTTTTGATGAATAGTGAAACCACTAAGTGGTAGTTAATAGAAAACTGAATTGTTCATAAAACTTAATTTTACCACTTATGTGAGTGGAATTTCAAAAATCCAAGATACACGGTTGATGTCAGTAAGTAAAATGTGGTTCAATGAGATGAAAATAATTTTTTTGTGAATAGTAACTTTTTACTTTTATTTACCACGGTTAAAAGTAAATAGGGTAATTAAGGGTAAGAATGATATTAATATTACCCTAACACATGTCCTAATTCTATTGGACAAGTGTATCTCGACCGAAAACAACCTTATGTGTAAAATATTATCATTTAGGCCCCCTTGGATTAGATTAGGACATTTATTATTATTTAATTCAAAGAAGAGTTAAAAGAGTTAAAATCAAAGTTTATTTACTAAAACATTTTTAATATAGGGTTATACATAAGATAAATTAGACTATAAATATTTATTAGAAAGATAAAAAGATTTCCTACATAATCGTATTTTATTTATAATTTTTAGACATTAAATAATTTAATTTATTGATGACACAATGATGATGCAGTAATTATCTTATTAATAAAATATTGACATAATTGATGTTATAAACACCAAAATAAATGTAATTTGAGACTTTTTATGAATTCCACTAATTTTATAGGTTACTATGATATATTAGTGTTGATTTAATCAACTTTTTTCGAACATATAATTCTGTTATGACTTTCACAAAAATCATATATCCAGTAGTTTCACAATTGACACAAAATAGTTTTTAAATCAAATATTATATTATTAATTGTTATTTTGTTCCTAAAAATCTAAGAGTCGGACAAATGACTTAGATAAGGATATATATATTAATAATAAACAATTTGGGGTTCGTTTGGCATGTTATAGTAAGTGTATTAACCATATAGTGAAAGAAAACAAAAAGACATGGTAAAAGTTAAATTATTTAACTTAGAGTTAAATCTTATTGATAAGGTTAAAATAATACCCTAAACATGTCTAAATCCTATTGGTTGATAGGATTCCAACCCATATCCACTTTATCATCGAAATAAGACCCTTTGGAACCATTATAAACCGATTTTGACTTTAATATAAAATAATATTTTGAGATATTCCTAAGGTGCCCCTCTCCTCCCTTATAAAAGGACACCTCCTCCCCCTTCTCCTCACACCAATTTGAGCACTCAAGATCGGCCAACCCCTGCCAAAATCTCTTCTCCACTTCCCTAGAAACATACTAGATGTTCTGGTCTTCCTCAAAGACCAATTTTAGTGCCCTAAGAGGAGGTCTCAATGAGGCGCTTCAAAGAAGAGGTAATTACCGTTACCAATTGTTTCATATTTATTTCTTCTTCCACTTCTTCTTCTTAGGTTGTTTCATTATGAAGTAATAACATCAGTATCACTCATATAATGATATGTTATTATAAGTATTAAACAACCCTATTTCACCAACTATCCATCCTACGGAAAAAGAAATCACCGCGCGTGCGTACGTATGGAATACCGTCTCCACGCCGTGGTGTAATCTATTTTCCACCACCACCTTACATGGATGGGTATAATGGTGTAAAGAATAACTATACATAGTTATTACAACATCATATTGATTCTGATATATTTTATAATCCACTACAATTCAATTTAATATTTATGGAAATGATATCATCGCTCGTGCGCCCGTACGGACTACCGTCTCCACGACGCGATGAGATTCATTCTCCATGTTAACCATTTAAGAATGATTATAAAGTATATATAAGAAATAATAATGAAATATATGACATTATAAATATACTGTATTTATGTATATATATATATATGTATGTCATCTACTTACTTCCATTTCAAGACAATAAGGAAAGGAAAACAGCGTTCATGCGTACGTACGGACTACCGTCTCCATGAACGGTGTTTTTCATTTTATTTATCTATCTATTATATATATATATACTGAATATATATGATATATAAATAATATTTTATATTCTGTAAGTAAGTGAATCATGATATAAGTAATAATTATGTCAAGAACAACAAGTCAAAACACCTACGATAAATGAAACGATTTTACCCAAAATGCTTCTTTAACATGGAATTTACAAAAGAACGGGTAATATAATGTCATAAGTGAACCATATATGATATCATAAAAATGAATATGATTCTGTAATAAGTCAATGACATTATTTAAATCATTATACAGGAGGTTCGGACACATACGAAGCAAATCAGACCTAAGGTAAGGGAAATATCACAATCTCATTTTTATCCGAGATTGTTTATACTTTAGTATTTACTGGGGTGTATTTTATCATCCACATCCATATTTTCTCAATATGTAATACTATTTCCATCCACCTACAATTTTTTAAATCCAATTTTACCCTTCGGTGAGTTTTTAGTAAAAGATATGAAAGGAATCTTTTGTCATTTTTCGTACGAGGTACTTTTTTGACTTTTCCGACAAAAGTACGAGAAGAATGTTTTTTTTAACTTATACGGCATGAATGGGTTTTTAAAAAATTATTTCCAAGAAGATTCCTTTACAAGTTTTCAAGTTTATTTTTAATCAACTTCTTTTAGTTTTAAATTGTAAGACATGTTAAGAAAGGAAAATGTTTTTGAAGTAGAAAGGATATTTTCCTCAAGAATGGATATCAAGTGTTTTATCAAAAATATTTTCCATCTAAGATAATAAAGGGTTCTGTTTCTATCCCTATTATTACATGGATTTGATTATGTTGTGATGGAAATATTTTTATGAATTCCTTTATTATATATGAATTGTTTTATGATGTCATGTTGTTTAAGAATCCCATTTTTATTACATGGGTTATGCAATGATGTATGATTTATGATTTTGTGGCACAAATAAGAATGGTATCATTATGAGATGTGTGGGACCTATATCTCCCTCAAATGCATTGGGTAAAGATTTTATATCTCATGAGATAGACATGGATGGAATGGTAGGTTATACCGGTTCAGTGAAACAGGACTGAAACGAGGGTCACTCGATTTAGAAATGGACTTTGTCCACTAAGATAGTCTTGGAAATGAGTCTTGACTAACAAGAAATGATTTTCTATGATTATGTGTGTATGCCACAAAGTTTAATGTTTTATGTTATGATTATTCTGAATACATTTCACTGCCATGAGTTATCCCAGGTTATGAAATTATGATCTCTTTTGCAGGTTAAGATTTCCAAAAGTTATGTTCTTATGTATATGATGTGATTTATATTTCTTTTCTTTACCCTTACTGAGCATTTGAGCTCACCCTTTTATGTTTTCTTTTCCCCAGGATATAAAGAATGGTTTTAGGTAAAAAAAAAACGGAAGATCTTTATGGGAGATATTGAAGATCTTTCACCAAGATTAGAAGATTATATTCCGAGTTTCCAAAGACACTAAACTATTACGGTCATTGTGTGTGTGTTTTTGTAATGTACTAAGTATTCCACAAATGTAATGTAATGTCCATGTACGTCAAGATACAGGTCGTTATAGTTGGTATCAGAGGAAAGGTTTAGTCAACCTTTGGAAACTAGGATGTGAGAACGTTAGTGAGATCCCTAGAGATATTTCTAAGGTATGTCTAGGGGTGTCCCTAAGGATAACTATACATATAGGATATATTCCTAGAACTATGGTAACGATATTAGAATATAACCTAAGATGTTAGATATTGAGGGTACTCCCCCTTTACTATGTTGTTTTCTCTAGCATGATTTTTGCCTCTAAACGAATTCTTTTTGTGTTTTAGTTAATGGAGGGAACCAGACGGAATTCGGTTAACAATGAATCCAATGGACAAATTAGTGACTATAAGCAACAAAATTATGTAATGCCTAGAGAGAAAGATATTGTGATTATGCCGAATCATTCATCGCGATATATGATTAACAAGGTGAAATTTAGTCGTATACCTAATTCATCAAAGAAGAGGAAGATAGACTATTATGCATGTTCGCATGTTGAGCAGCATAAAGAAAGGAAGATTGAGATTTCTAAAGAAGGGAAGAAGAACCTTGATGAATACCTCAAATGAAGGGACCGATGTTATTTGTGTGGAGATAAGGGTCATAGAGTGACAGACTGTTATGGAGTTCAATGTATTATTTGTGGAGAACATGGTCATTACCCAACTCAATGACCTGACCTAAAAAGTTACTTCTAAATCATGGAAGGACTTATTCCAGGACAATAATTGAAGAGTATGGATTGAAGTGTTTATGTATTGGTATTCAAGAATAATGTTCTTGAGGTACTTTTATTGTTTATTATAATATCTTTGTATTATTGTGGTTTTCAATAATTTTAACGTAATGGTAACCATGAAAAGTGATTCAAATATTTTGGAAAGCAGATGATATGTGCATAATGAAGGGATAAGGATAAAATGAAATGTTTGACAGTATTCATGAGCTCATGATTGATATAAGGACTAAGTGATATCATTGTTTGAGTATATAGAATTTTGAGGATTTTGGTATATGGAAAGTGTTAAATTTTAAATGCATTCATTTTTTCACTAAGGTTTTCAAGAGAATACATGATTAAGGACATTGAATGTTTGGAATGTGACCAAAAAGACATATCTTATGATATATGGGGATCAATGATGGTATTAAATCTCTGGTAATCGTTTTCATTATATTATGAGAGTGGACTGCAGTATTATGGATAAGCCTAAAGATTGGAATGGACTATGTTGGATATAAGTTAGTATTATTTAAGGATAAAGGTTTTTTCAATATTATTGATGGGATGTTATAGTAATATAGTTTTAGAAAAAAGACAACCTGCAGGACGGGCGACAGCCCATCGCGTCAGACAAGGCCGTGGGAATCAAACCCACAACCAAAGTGCGACTGGCCTTTATCGCCTACCACTGGCCTACAGGAAGTCCCTGTTTAGTAGAAAATAGTTTTATTATATTAAGCTGTATGATATATGAAGTATAAGTCCATTTTAGGAACCATATATAATTAATCTCACTAAAGAATGACTTATATATATTTAATAATTTTTGCTAACCTTTTGTTTGAGACAGATGGAATGACCTGTCATACTAACACTTCAGGAATGACAAATTCAACTTCATTTATTTAAGAGATGAAGTGGAAATTGTTCAAGGCACGAACAACAGTGAGATTGTAACAAAATAAAGTAAGTATTCTAATTCAAATTCTTCAACTTTAGGGAAACGATCTTGAAAACCAAAAATGTTGTCCTAGTGCTCTTATATCTGATTAATCAGATAGTACCTTAGATCATCACAAATTTATGGATTTGTGATTGTTGGCTTTTCCATACCCATGTTCTCTACCACTCTTCATTAGAACATGATAGTTAGATTTCTCTTCCATATCCATATTTTCACCTATGTGGAAACCCAATGATTAGTTTATTTGGGTAACCGTTACGTTTCATACATTTGTTTTTAAAAATTGGTTTTGGTATTCCTTTTTACGATGTGGGTTTCGATTAAAGAAACTTTCGAATAGTAAATCATTTATAACCCCGACGAATTTCGAGGGCGAAATTAATTTTAAGGGGGGTAGAATGTAATAGCCCAAGATTTTATGAAAAATATTCTTTTTAATTTCATTAATATCTTATGTTGTACGCTACACCAAAAGGAGCTTGCACAACATGCATCCTTGACTTTCCTTTTATTACACGCAATCGTGACCTTCCTCGATAGCGTGTGTAGTACGCAATAACGAGTTTCACTAAACAACAATATGCTATTAAAATATTATTAAAACTAGCCGTTATGAATAGTAATAACTACTTTTTGAAATTTTGAAATTTTATTTTTAAAAATGGAATTCATTTTTGGATTCATAATATCGAAATTAGCTTGGGGTGAAATTTTGGTGATTTTCGGATAACTTTCATATTTTGATGAATAGTGGAAATTACTAAATTTTAATTAAAAACAACTTTTTCAATAGAAATAATAAATAGTGATAAATTATTAATTTGAGTGGTTTTAAAGTATATTTAGAATATATTTTTACAATTTAATACAATGTTGGTCATTGGATGTAATTTCACATTTAAACCAGTTATAAACAATTGTCAATCTTTTGATAGTTATTATCTCTTAAAAACACGCCTTTTGTTTTGACGACGAGAATTAATTTTTAAATTAATTAATGCAACTGATATGTTTTGAATTTGGCAAAATAGAAATCATTTTTCAGTTCATAATATCACATATATCTTAGGCATAATTTTTGGTATTTTTCTAAAACTTTCAATTTTTGATGAATAGTGAAACCACTAAGTGGTAGTTAAAAGAAAACTGAATTGTTCATAAAACTTAATTTTACCGCTTCTGTGAGTGGAATTTCAAAAATCCGAGAGACACGGTTGATGTCAGTAAGTAAAATGTGGTTCAATGAGATGAAAATAATTTTTTGGTGAATAGTAACTTTTTACTTTTATTTACCACGGTTAAAAGTAAATAGGGTAATTAAGGGTAAGAATGATATTAATATTACCCTAACACATGTCCTAATTCTATTGGACAAGTGTATCTCGACCAAAAACAACCTTATGTGTAAAATATTATCATTTAGGCCCCCTTGGATTAGATTAGGACATTTATTATTATTTAATTCAAAGAAGAGTTAAAAGAGTTAAAATCAATGTTTATTTACTAAAACATTTTTAATATAGGGTTATAAATAAGATAAATTCGACTATAAATATTCATTAGAAAGATAAAAAGGTTTCCTACATAATGGTATTTTATTTATAATTTTTAGACATTGAATAATTTAATTTATTTATGACACAATGATGATGCAGTAATTATCTTATTAATAAAATATTGACATAATTGATGTTATAAACACCAAAATAAATGTAATTTGAGACTTTTTATGAATTCCAATAATTTTCTAGGTTACTATGATATATTAGTGTTGATTTAATCAACTTGGTTCGAACATATAATTCTGTTATGACTTTCACAAAAAACATATATCAAATAGTTTCAAAATTGACACAAAATAGTTTTTAAATAAAATATTATATTATTAATTGTTATTTTATTCCTAAAAATCTAAGGTTCGGCCAAATGACTTAGATAAGGATATATATATTAATAATAAACAATTTGGGGTTCTTTTGGCATGTTATAGTAAGTGTATTAACCATATAGTGAAAGAAAACAAAAAGACATGGTAAAAGTTAAATTATTTAACTTAGAGTTAAATCTTATTGATAAGGTTAAAATAATACCCTAAACTTGTCTAAATCCTATTGTTTGATAGGATTTCGACCCATCCCCACTTTATCATAGAAATAAGACCCTTTGGAACCATTATAAACCGATTTTGACTTTAATATAAAATAATATTTTGAGATATTTGTAAGGTGCCCCTCTCCTCCCTTATAAAAGGACACCTCCTCCCCCTCCTCCTCACACCAATTTGAGAACTCAAGCTCGGCCAACCCCTGCCAAAATATCTTCTCCACTTCCCTAGAAACATCCTACAGGTTCTGGTCTTCCTCAAAGACTAATTTTAGTTCCCTAAGAGGAGGTCTCAAAGAGGCGCTTCAAAGAAGAGGTAATTACCGTTACCAATTATTTCATATTTATTTCTTCTTCCACTTCATTTTCTTAAGTTGTTTCATTATGAAGTAATAACATCAGTATCACTCATATACTGATATGTTATTATAAGTATTAAACAACCCTATTTCACCATCTATCCATCCTACGGAAAAAGAAATCACCGCGCGTGCGTACGTACGGAATACCGTCCCCACACCGTGGTGTCATCTATTTTCCACCACCACCTTACATGGATGGGTATAATGGTGTAAAGAATAACTATACATAGTTATTACAACATAATATTTATTCTGATATATGGTATAATCCACTCCAATTCAATTCAGTATTTATGGAAATGATATCATCGCTCGTGCGTACGTACGGACTACCGTCTCCACGACGCGATGATATTCATTCTCCATGTTAACCATTTAAGAATGATTATAAAGTATATATAAGAAATAATAATGAAATATATGACATTATAAAGATACTGTATTTATGTATATATATATATATATATGTATGTCATCTACTTACTTCCATTTCATGACAATAAGGAAAGGAAAACAGCGTTCATGCGTACGTACGGACTACCGTCTCCATGAACGGTGTTTTTCATTTTATTTATCTATCTATTATATATATATATACTGAATATATATGATATATAAATCATATTTTATATTCTGTAAGTAAGTAAATCATGATATAAGTAATAATGATGTCAAGAACAACAAGTCAAAACACCTACGATAAATGAAACGATTTTACCCAAAACGCTTCTTTAACATGGAATTTACAAAAGAACGGGTAATATAATGTCACAAGTGAACCATATATGATATCATAAAAATGAATATGATTCTTTAATAAGTCAATTACATTATTTAAATCATTATACAGGAGGTTCGGACACATACGAAGCAAATCGGACCTAAGGTAAGGGAAATATCACAATCTCATTTTTATCCGAGATTGTTTATACTTTAGTATTTATTGGGGTGTATTTTATCATCCACATCCATATTTCCTCAATATGTAATATTATTTCCATCCACCTACAATTTTTTAAATCTAATTTTACCCTTAAGTGAGTTTTTAGTAATAGATATGAAAGGAATCTTTTGTCGTTTTTCGTACGAGGTACTTTTTTAACTTTTCCGAAAAAAGTACGAGAAGAATGTTTTTTTAACTTATACGGCATGAATGGATTTTTAAAAAATTATTTCCAAGAAGCTTCCTTTACAAGTTTTCAAATTTATTTTTAATCAACTTCTTTTAGTTTTAAATTGTAAGACATGTTGAGAAAGGAAAATGTTTTTGAAGTAGAAAGGATATTTTCCTCAAGAATGGATATCAAGTGTTTTATCAAAATTATTTTCCATCTAAGATAATAAAGGGTTCTATTTCTATCCCTATTATTACATGGATTTGATTATGATGTGATGGAAATATTTTTATGAATTCCTTTATCTTATATGAATTGTTTTATGATGTCATGATGTTTAAGAATCCCATTTTTATTACATGGGTTATGCAATGATGTATGATTTATGATTTTGTGGCACACATAAGAATGGTATAATTATGAGATGGTTGGGACCTATATATCCCTCCAATGCATTGGGTAAAGATTTTATATCTCATGAGATAGACATGGCTGGAATGGTAGGTTATACCGGTTCAGTGAAACAGGACTGAAACGAGGGTCACTCGATTCAGAAATGGACTTTGTCCACTAAGATAGTCTTGGCAATGAGTCTTGACTAACAAGAAATGATTCTCTATGATTATGTGTGTATGCCACAAAGTTTAATGTTTTAAGTTATGATTATTGTGAATACATTTCACTGCCATGAGTTATCCTAGGTTATGAAATTATGATCTCTTTTGCAGGTTAAGATTTACAAAAGTTATGTTCTTATGTATATGATGTGATTTATATTTCTTTTCATTACACTTACTGAGCATTTGAGCTCACCCTTTTATGTTTTCTTTTCCCCAAGATATAAAGAAAGGTTTTAGGTAAAAAAAAAGGGATGATCTTTATGGGAGATATTGAAAATCTTTCACCAAGATTAGAAGATTATATTCCGAGTTTCCAAAGACACTAAACTATTACGGTCCTTGTGTGTGTGTTTTTGTAATGTACTAAGTATTCCGCAAATGTAATGTAATTTCCATGTACGTCAAGATACAGGTCGTTACAATTATTCCTTTTATGTCACTTATTTCCATGTCATGAACACTATGTAATTATTCAAGTTAATAACGGTCATTTTAACGATCATTGGTACTTGAGTAAAAAATAAACCCTTTATAATTACAAGTTTTTCATTTATCCATTATATCCATAATGGTATTCATGATGTACATATCAAATATATCATATATATCCAGTACATGCATTCATTTATAATATTACATAACATTTAGAGGTAAGAAATGAAATGCACCGTTCATGGAGACGGTAAGCCGTACGTACGCATGAACGCTACTTTCATTTTTATTTCGTATTTTAGGAAATGGAATCATAATGATATAAAGTTATATTATAATTATAGTGTAATATCATATATAATATAATAGTTCCATCCTTTATACGTCCCATATATGGTATTTAACGAATCAAATCACTTTGAGGGGGCGGTAGTCTGCACTTCCTTAAATGAAGATATCACGTTTACCCATAATGGAATCCATAAGGGTATGCCCAAAATGAAAAATACAGAAGCTTATGAAAACATAAACATATTATATATCATATATAAATATAGTGACATTTTAATGGCCACCTTTTAAGGTGTTATATGAGTTTTGGACAATCATCGTTTGGGGAGGCAGAAATTCGCCATCCACAAAAACAGAATGTTCTATAACCATTAGATGTAGGTGTGTGTAAGTGTAGCTCGAATCCTTCTTATAAAAACATCCTATTATATTGAAGATACTGGAGTTGTTACAAAAGAAATTAATAAAAAGAGTTTAGGGGGTTGGAGAAGCAAAATAAAACAAAAGGACTCAAGTGAAGACATTACCTTAAAATCAGGTAACTCCATTTGGTTTGAGCAAAAAGGATTCCTTGGGAATACTTCTGCCCAAAGTGAGGCTTTATTGAGTAAGAGAGGGAAGTGGAGAGACAAAATGGGCAGGGTTTGACCGAGCCAAAGGCTTTGGGAGTGTGGGTAAGGAGGTAGAGGTGGGAGCCTTTTATAAGAGGAGAGGAGGGACACTCTTGGAACGCAAAGAAATGTTACATTATTTGAAAATTATTTTCGGATTAAAAAGGTCCCACAGTGATATAATTGGAGGGTAAGGTGATAAGGGTTCGAAATCCACCCATCCAATATTTTTTGGACATGTTTAGGTCATAGATTTTACATTATCATTTCATTTTATTTAAATCTTTTATTAATGAGGTAATCGCTCCATCATCATGATGTCATAATTGATTTAATTTATTTAAAGTATAAAAATTATTAAAAAATTACTATGATGTAGGAAATATTTTTAGATTTATAATGAATATTTATAGTCCATAAGATCATTTATGAAGACAAAATTAAAAATATTTTACTTAGGTGATACATTCATTGTCACATTTAACATTCTTTAAAAATAAAAAGATAAAAAGTCAATTTCTCACAAAAGTGATTCCATGGGGCCCCCATGTTTGGCACAATGCATACCATGGTCCTACATGAGACAAGAAGTATCCTTAGGACACTTGTTGTGGTCTTTTTTTATTATTATGATATCGTTTTATTATCTTTAACTACCTGATTACTCATTAATCAAGATAATTAAAGATAATTACCATTATTACTATTCATAATGTCCAAAAAATAAAAGAGTCTTAATTACATAATTAGGACCTTCTGATTCCAAATATGTAATCCAATTTACCAAATTCCAAACTCATAAATTGCAATAATTGATTTAAAATTAATTCCCATTGTCAAAACAAATAGCGGGTTTTTTTGAAACAATATCTATGAAAAGTTTGGCATTAGTTTATGACCAATTCCAAAGTGAAATTAATCATAATGACCACCATTGGATTAAATGGTAAAAATATATTCGGATTACACTTTAAGACCATTTAAAAGGATAATCTATCCATATAATTAAATTAAATGAAAAAGCAGTTTTGATGTAAAATGCAGTATTTTTTCACTATTCATTAGAAAATGATCATTGTCAGAAAAATACCACAAATTTATCCAATGTAAATTTGAATGTCCCAATCATAATTAATATGTTTATTTTGACAAATATAGATTATAAAATTGTCAAATGTTTTATTTAAAAAGGGTTTTCCATCAAAAGGCAGTAAAACAATCTTTTAATAATATTAGTGTATTCCATGCATAAGATTGTATTTATTTTAATTTTAAGCCTCTCAAACACTATCTTAATCATTAATAGACATAGATGAAAATATATATTATTCATTACTTACTTGGGATGTTACATCCTTCCCCCCTTTAGAAAATTGCATCCCCGCAATTTATTTACTTATCGAATAAGTGGGGGTCTTTATCTCTCATTGCACTTTCAGATTCCCATGTTGCCTCTTCCATCATGTGGGTTTTCCACAAAACCTTTACCTGATTAATCACCTTCTTTCCTAACACTTTCTCCCTGTGGTCAAAAATCTAGACCGGTTGTTCCTCAAAAGATAGGTTCTCTTCCAGCTGAACTACCTTTGGACTCAAAACATGAGATGGATCTGGCATATACTTTCTCAACATCGAAACGTGATAAACATTGTGTACCTGAGATAAACATAGAGGTAAAGCCACCCGGTATGCAACTGATCAAACTCTCTCCAGAATTTCATATGGTCAAATGAGCATTGGTCTTAGCTTTCATTTCTTACCAAATGTCATCACACTTTTCCTTGGTGAGACTTTGAGAAAAACATGATCACCTACCTCAAAAGTTAGATCCTTCCTCCTGTTGTCTACATAACTCTTCTGCCTACTCTGAGATGTTCTCATGTGTTTCTGAATCAGCTAAACTTTTTCTGCCATCTCTTCTACCAATTCTTGTACCATCAACATCCTTTCACCCACTTCTTCCCAGAAAGCTGGAGTTCGACACCGCTTCCCATATAACGCCTCAAATGGTGCCATCTATATACTGGAATGAAAACTGTTATTATATGAAAATTCAACCAAAGATATATGTTGGTCCCAACTTCCATGATAATCCATCGAACAAGCTCATATCATATCCTCCAAGGTCTGAATTGTTCGTTTTGACTTCCTATCTAATTGAGGATGAAATGCTGTACTAAAATTTAATACAGTACCCAACGACTTCTGAAGGCCTTTCCAAAAGATAGATGTGAACCTGGGATCATGATCAGATACAATGGAGAGGGGAACTCCATGTAACCAGACTATCTATTTAGGATACAAATGGGAATGTTGATCTAGGGAAAAGTATCTTGTATAGCAAGGAAATGAGCAGATTTAGTCCAGCAATCAACAATTACCCATATTGCATTATTACCTAGAGATTTCTTCGGTAATCCCACAACAAAGTCCATGGATATATTCTACCATTTACACTCTGGCACTGGTAGAGGCTGAAGCATCCCATTCGGTAACTGCCGCTCTGCTTTAACCTATTGACATGTCAAACACTTCACAGTAAAATCAGCAATATCTATTTTCATTCCATCCCACCAGTAATACTCTTGCAGATCTCTGTACATCTTAGTACTACCCGGATGAACTGAAAACGGAGAACTATGAGCTTCACATAACAACTCTCTCTTCAACTGTGAATCATAAGGCACACACAATCTCTTCCCAAATCTCAAAATGTAATCATTATCAATGTTGAATTTAGGCAACTTACCTTTCTGAACCAGCTCTACCTTTTTCTGCAACTCACTGTCTTGCTTCTGTTCTTGGTTGATTCTATCTGATAGAGATGATCTCATTGATACCTAAAATAAAACAGAATAACTTCCTGCACCAACAACTTCTATGCCAATGTTAATCAAATCCATAACCAAAGGATCACGTTCCAAATGCAACATTTCTAATGAAGCATTACTTTTTCGACTCAAAGCATCAGCCACTTTATTTGCTTTTCCCAGAGGGTAATGAATTGTACAATCATAATCCTTGATTAATTCCAGCCATATCCTCTGTCTCATGTTTAACTCTTTCTGAGTGAATATATACTTTAAACTTTTGTGATCAGTATATATTTCATACTTTACTCCATACAAATGATGCCTCCAAATTTTTAAAGCTAAAACAACAGCAACTAATTCCAAATCATGTGTAGGGTAATTTACCTCATGAGTTTTCAAGTGTCGTGAAACAGAAGCAATTACCTGATCATTCTGCATTAGGACACAACCAAGTCCTTTCTATGAAGCATCCCTTTAGATAACAAACTCTCCATTCCTCGAAAGAAGTGCCAAAACTGGAGCATTCACCAATCTTCTTTTCAATTCCTGAAAACAATCATCACATTCTTTTGTCCAGATAAACTTAACACCCTTCCGAGTTAGCTTAGTCATTGGACTAGATAACCGTGCAAAATTTTCAACAAACCTTCGGTAGTAACCTGCCAATCCACGGAAACTACGGATCTCGGTTACATTGGTGGGTCTTGGCCATTCTTCAACAACCTTTGTTTTTACAGGATCAACGATTATCCCATCTTTAGAAACAATGTGACCAAGGAAAGAAATTTGTTGCAACCAAAACTCACACTTGCTGACTTTCCCATACAATTTCTTTTCTTTTACAGTTTACAAAATAACCCTTAAATGTCTAACATGCTCCTCTTTACTTTTAGAAAACACCAAAATATCATCAATGAAAACCACCACAAACTTATCCAAGAACTCATGGAAAATTATATTCATTAAGTCCATGAATACAACAGGTGCATTGGTTAGCCCAAAAGGAATTAAAACAAATTCATAATGGCCATATCTTATACAGAATGCGGTCTTCAGAACATCTGCTTCCTTTACCTTCATCTGATGGTATCCCGATCTCAAGTCAATCTTTGAAAAATACTGAGCTCCCTGGAGCTGATCAAACAAATCATTGATATGAGGCAAAGGATATTTGTTCTTAAAAGTGATGTTATTCAAGGCTCTCTAATCAATGCAAAGTCTCATTGAACCATCTTACTTTTTAACAAATAAAATAGGAGCACCCCATGGTGATGTGCTGGGTCGAATGAAACCTTTCTCTAATCAATCTTGCAATTGCTCCTTCAACTCTGAAAGTTCAATTTGAGCCATTCGATAAGGGGGTTTTGAAATTGGCTTAGCCTCAGGAACTAAGTCAACAGTAAACTCAACTTCATGATATGGTATTACTCCAGGAAACTCATCAGGAAAAACATTAGGATACTCATTTACCACTGGCACATCATTAATATGAACAATTCCTTTATTTTCAACGATGTGTGCAAGGTAACATTCATTTCCATTTTTACAAGTTTCTTGGACTCTTGATAAGTTATCAACAGTAAGGGTTCATTCTTGTACACAAACAGAAAGTCTTTCTGAAAAGAAACTTCATTAGCTCTACAGTAAATCTTAGAATGTTAAATAGAGAGCCAATCCTTACCCAGGATAACATCCAAATCTACTAGAGGTAGAACAATAAGCCTTGCAAGTAGGTTCTTTCCACAGATAAGGATAGGAAGATTCTTATGAATTCTTTTTGCCTCAAAATTTCCCCCAGGTGTTTTTACCAAAAGTTCAGGAGTCATTTCTTGAGATGGTATTCCCATTTCACTAGAAAAGTTTTCAGAGATGAAAGAATGTGTAGACCCCGAATCAAACAACACACTGGCATAATCTGAAAAAACAAACAAAGTACCTGATACAACTTCATTTGATGCCCTGACATCTGCTGAAGTAGTTGCAAAGGATTTCACCACCCCTTTCTTCTTGTATTCTATCTGCTTCCCATCACTCGAGCTCTTTGTCGGGAACTCATTTGCATAGTGACCCATCTCATTGCACTTAAAACATTTCACTAACTGTAAATCAAATTTGGTCTTACCTTCACCTTGATCTTTTTCAGTGCAATCACAAGCCTTATGTCCCATCTTACCACATCGATAGCACTTTCCAGAATTCAGAAGACATTCCCCAGCAAGCCTTTTACCACATTTATCACAAACTAGAAACTTAGTTTTCTTACCATCAGACTTTTTTGAAGAATTATTTCCTTTCTCCTGCCACCTCGGTCTCTTCTTCTGTTGGTTGCTATAGAACACTTGATCATCGGAAAATTCCATTTCCACCTTCTCAGCACATCGAACAACATTTTCATAACTTTTGAACTCACGAGAAGCCAATGCCCTTCGATATTTTGGCTTTAACCCTGAGTAAAAATGATTGATTTTACTATCAAGGTCTCGGATAAAATTTGGAGCATACCTTTCCAATCGAGTGAACCTTTCTTCATAGGCATCCACTGAGTCTTCCTCTTGCCTCAATTCCAAGAATTGCTTTTCCATCCTAAGTCGAACAGCCTTAGGAAAATACTTCTCAAGAAACATACCTTTGAATTCATCCCAGTCAAGAGCGTCAATCTCTTCGGCATTCCTGATATTTTTAACCATCGACCACCGCTGATCTGCTTCACCCTCAAAACGGTAAATAGAAAGACTAACCTTTTGATTGTCTGAACACCCCATGACATCAAAAATTTTCTCCAGTGCTTTAATCTACCCTTCAGCTAGCATAGGGTCAGATGATCCTCTGAATGATGGGGGATGTTGCCTCATGAAATGTTCCACCACTGACATGTTCCTCTGTAGTTGATCTGGCTGATCTCGTGTATGGATACCACCGCCATTTATCGCTTGAGTCAAATGCGCCATTACTGCAACAAACGGTTCAGTTCCAATTCTGACCATCTTAGGACGCTGATTCGGAAGGTTATTTCCTTCTGCATGCCTTCCTAGAACTGTTTCCCAGTTTCCTCTGTGGAAAACCATTTTTAAAAAACATGTCTTAGATGAAGCAACACGGTAATCTTCAAATACAATATCACTTCAATTTGACCATAAAGAAAAAATTTGGATAATCATTTAATAGAATTCTAACTCCTAAAGTTATCTAAACCGACCTCTGATACCAACTATAAGGCCCCATCCTTAAACCCTACATAATCTTGAGTTATTACAAGATTACACATTGAGGATCTTTTCAGGTTTAGAGTTTTAGAAAATTAGATCATAAAACTTTCATTACATTCCACATATAAACAAAGTGGTTACATAAAGATAGTATTCTTCTTTCCCATCAATGGAAACATATTTAAAATAAAACATGGATTCTTTCTTGACACTTCCTTGACACTATCATCATATCATGTACCTTTCCCTTGACCTGTGAAAAACATTTCAAAAAAACTTGGGATGAGCATAAAAAGCTCAGTAAGGGATATAAAAACATAGAAAGAAAACATGGGTACATATATACATAAGAATGAAATCATACATTACCCATAAAACATAAGCACTTTAACATACCTCATCAAATCATGAATAAATCACAGATATCATAATACATAAAGGTAACTTGAGGCATTCATAACATTCTTACGTAGGGAGTAACCCTCTTGGTTACGTTTGGAATACCCATCACAGTATATTCCCTAAATCTCTTCGGAGAAACCTTAACGTTTCACTCCTTCGCATTACCCAATACATTGGAGAGCTATATTAGGCTCACCCGCCCTTAGTTTATCACGGAACCACCCGTCATCATAATAATGCCCAAGAACCTCAACATAATCGTATCACATAAAACATGCATAAAGGAAACATAACATTTTCACCTTTCAATCACAAGATATAAATACAACACATTGATATAAAAACATTATGAAAACCATTTTCAATACCAAAATAAAAGAAAAGTAAAACATGATATTTATTTTTCTTTTAAAAAAAGGTATGGCTTGTAGAGGAAGCTGAAACTCAAATTATGGTCACGGCGGGGAGAAGTCGTTGTCATCGCATACATATGAAAAAAACATTCCCTTTTGTCATTTAGTAAAAATGATTCGTATAAAAAATATTCCTTTTGGATAAACAAAAAAGTCAAAGGGGTTTATACACCGTATAAAAGAAGGTTGTTTATAAAACAAAATATGCCTCAATGAAAGGAGATTGAGATGAAGTCCCATACCTCGGGTCCGACTTGACTCGATCATTCTTTAATCTCATGAATAATAAACTTGAGTTAATTTATACTTGTTTAAGAACATTTTTAAAGTTCATTATTCCTTTTATGTCACTTATTTCCATGTCATGAACACTATGTAATTATTCAAGTTAATAACGGTCGTTTTAACGATCATTGGTACTTGAGTCAAAAATAAAACTTTTATAATTACAACTGGTTCATGTATCCATTATATCCAGAATGGTATTCATGATGTAGATATCATATATATCATATATATCCAGTACATTCATGAATTTATAATATTACATAACATTTAGAGGTAAGAAATGAAATGCACCGTTCATGGAGACGGTAAGCCGTACGTACGCATTAAACGCTAATTTCATTTCTATTTCATATTTAATGAAATGGAATCATAATTATATAAAGGTATATTATATTTCTAGTGTAATATCATATATAATACCATAGTTCCATACTTTATACATCCCACATATGGTATTTAACGAATCAAATCACTTTGAGGGGGCGGTAGTCCGCACTTCCTTAAATGAAGATATCGCGTTTACCCATAATGGAAACAATAAAGGTATGCCCAAAATGAAAAATACAGAAGCTTAAGGAAAAAATAAAAATATTATATATCATATATAAATATAGTGACATCTTAATGGCCACCTTTGAAGGTGTTATATGAGTTTTGAACAATCATCATTTCGGGAGGCAGAAATTCGCCATCCACAAAAACAGTATGTTCTTTAACCATTAGATGTAGGTGTGTGTAAGTGTAGCTCGAATCCTTATAATAAAAACATCCTAGTATATTTAAGATACTGTATTTGTTACAAAATAAATTAATAAAAAGAGATTAGGGGGTTGGAGAAGAAAAATAAAACAAAAGGACTCAAGTGAAGACATTACGTTAAATTCAAGTAACTCCCTTTGGTTTGAGCTCAAAGGCTTCCTTGGGATAACTTATGCCAAAAGTGAGGCTTTAAGGAGTAAGATAGGGAAGTGGAGAGACAAAATGGGAAGGGGTTGGCTGAGCCAATGGATTTGGGAGTGTGGGTAAGGAGGTAGAGGTGGGGGCCATTTATAAGAGGAGAGGAGGGGCACTCTTGGAAAGTAAAGAAATGTTACTTTATTTGAAAATGATTTTCGGATTCAAAAGTCCCCACATTGATATAATTCGGTGTTAAGGTGATAAGGGTTCGAAATACACACATACAATAGGATTTGTACATGTTTAGGTCCTATATTTTACATAATCATTTCATTTTATTTAAATCCTTTATTAATGAGGTAATCGCTGCATCATCATGATGTCATAAATAATTTAATTTATTTAAAGTCTAAAAATTATGAAAAAAATACTATGATGTAGGAAATATTTTTATATTTCTAATGAATATTTTAGTCCAAAATATCATTTATGTAGACAAAATTAAAAACGATTTACTTAGGTGATACATTCTTTGTCACATTTAACATTCTTTAAAAATAAAAAGATAAAAAGTCACTTTTTCACAAAATTGATTCCATGGGGCCCCCAAGTTTGACACAATGCATCCCATGGTCTGCCATGAGACAAACAGTAGCCTTAGGACACATGTTGTGGTCTTTTTGTATTATTATGATATCATTTTATTATCTTTAACTATCTGATTGCTCATTAATCAAGATAATTAAAGATAATTACCATCGTTACTATTCATAATGTCCAAAATTAAAAGAGTCTTAATTACATAATTTGGAACTTATGATTACAAATATGTAATACATTTTACCAAATTCCAAACACATAAATTTCAATAATTGATTTAAAAATAATTCCCGTTGTCAAAACAAATAGCGGGTTTTTTTGAAACAATATCTTTGAAAAGTTTGGCATTAGTTTATAACCCATTCCAAAGTGAAATTAATCCTAATGACCTACATTGGATTAAATGGTAAAAATATATTCAGATTACACTTTAAGACCAATTAGAATAATAATCTAACCATATAATTAAATTAAATGAAAAATCAGTTTTGATGTAAAATGTAGTATTTTTTCACTATTCATTAAAAAATGATCATTGTCAGAAAAATACCACAAATTTATCCAATGTAAATTTCAATGTCCCAATCATAATTAATATGTTTATTTTGAAAAATATAGATTATAAAATTGTGAAAATTTTTATTTAAAAAGGGTTTTCCATCAAAAGGCAGTAAAACAATCTTTTAAGAATATTAGTGTATTCCATGCAAAAGATTGTATTTATTTTCATTTTAAGCCTCTAAAACACTATCTTAATCATTAATAGACATAGATAAAAATACCTATTATTCATTACATACTTGGTATGTTACATTTAAACTTTATGTTCATGTGTTTATGTTCAAATGTACATGGTTTTTTTTATTTTCCCCATGTTTACCCTGACTGAGCACTTGAGATCACTATTTTTACGTTTTATTTTCCACAGGATAAAAAGAAAGATTTTAGGTAAGACAAAAAGTGTAATATATTTATGGGAGATGTTGAAGATACTTCAACATGATTAGAAGATTATATACTGAGTTTCCAAAGACACTAAACTATTACGGTCATTGTGTGTCCGTTTTTTTATGTATTAACTATTCCACCGAAGTAATGTAATTTCTATGTACATCAAGCTTGGGTAAATTATATATATATGTTATATAATTCCTATTATATTTTCAACGATAATAAAAATATCACCAAAATAAATAAGGTCATAATTATTTTAAAATCACAAGGGGTGGTCATAAGGGAATTCTAATTTATAATGACATTCCTATTAACATATATTGATGAATCTTCACTACCATCTATTTCCTCTTTCCTATTATATAATTTGATATTATTCTAGGTTTAGATTGAATCTTATTTTATCCTAAAAAGATACATTTCAGATCCAAGGAAGTAATTTTCTAAATTGATTTTGTTTGTTTGTTTTTATAAAAATGATTTCATACCATTTATGAAATAACATGAAGATCGTAAAATAGAATATAATATTAATTAATGGTATCTTTATCTATTTATTTTAAATTTGGGAACTGTTTAGATTAATAATGTATTGATAGTAAAATAATACTTTCATTTTTTTCTTAATTAGTTTCCTTGTATTATATATGTTCAGAAAAATGAACATACTATTGATAATAGGAATCTTATGAATATATATTTTAAAAAAATATTTATATGTTTACAATTTATTTATTGATGATATTCCTTTTAATTCATTGACATATCTGTAAAAAAAATCGATGGATTGTTTATAAATCCCTAACATAATATAATATATATAAGATACATTGATAATATGATTGTTTGTTGTTGATGATATTTTTATATAGTAATATTATAAATGATATGGAATAAATATTCATCATACTAAAATTAAAGTGTTTGATGAATGTAAAAGATATTCAATTGTTTATAAGATTAATTTCTTCTTGTAATACAAGTATATTGCCATATTTTTTTTGAAAACATTTTCAAGTTATCAATCACAATAAGTATTTTTCCATGAAAAGGAGTTACATTTACCTTTTAAAATGATTTATATGTATAATTATAGTAATATAAAATAATAATATTGAATTTCCATGTTGTGGACATACCATCAAAATATTTTAACTTTTTAATTTATATCAATTCTTAATTGAAGTGTATATTTTTTGTTTTATTTAATATTTATCGGGTAAATAATTATATACAATTTCAATTAAAATCCTATGAGAAAAATAATTCAAAAAATTCCATTGAGTTGTATGTTTTTGCTTATTTATAAAACATTGAGAGACATAATTTTTCTGTTGAAATGTTTTCAATATATATTGTCCATTAGTGTTTGGTGAAAATAGTCACTCAAAATTATTTGGACATGAGACAAAAGAGATTGATATAATTTTTAATGTATTATGATTGACAAATTAATTATCATCCATATATTAAAATTGTGTAGAAAATTATCTGTTTCATAACTATAATGCATCTTTGACAATGTCACATCTCAAATAGTTTAAATTGGTTGATGATTTAGTGAATTATTTCATATAAATTTTCCTTTTATGAACCCATTATATTTTTCCCAAGTTTCAATACAATGATCTTTTAATTATAAGATGAATAGTTTTCTTATGGAAGTAAATTTTTAATAAAAAATTGTATAATTGTTTAATAAATGTATGTTTTTTTATTTGAATACTGGGAAAGAAGGTTTTTTATATTGAAAAAATGGGTTTAGGTTTTATGATATCCTAAGATGATGTAATAAATAATAATTGTGGAACATAAATAATCATGTTATATATATACATAATATAAAATAATTTATATATTCATTTGGGAATTTTTTTTTCTTATGAAATGAAGAAACATATTTATTATTTTACTACAAAATGTTTGACTAGTTAACAAGTTAAATACATATAATATTTACTTAAGGGGATTATTCATCCTTTTCTAGTTCTATAATGGTTATAAATTGATATAACGTTGTAATAACTTATTCTATTATCAACCATATCATGAGGTAATAATTTAATTTTCATTCTTGTTGATTCATTAACTAAATCTTCTAACTACCATTAGATTCAAGATAATGTTTCCATTGATAACCATTCTCAACATTATGTTAAAGAGATAATTATATTAAATTAAGTCCTTATTTTTAAATTATTTTATCATGATCTCATATTGACATCTAATTTTTACAATTTACTTCAAAAGTGATAGGATTATGAATAATATTTTAATAGATCCTTTAATTATCAATCTTATAGGCAAACTAAATGAATAATTCAATATTTGGAGGACATGATTTGGGGAATTTAATAGATTATTATGGATGAAGGAATCATTTTCTAACTTAGGTTGATTTTTAATTTAATAAGATACCTCATTCTACTACAAAAATGAGTCAATTTGGAAAATTATAATGAAAGTTTTTTTAGAGACCATATTTTTTAAATGATGTAAGTGGAAGAATTTTTTGGGTAGCAGATTTGGTAAATGAAATTTTTGTATAGAAAATATGATTCAGTAACACATGATGATGACTCATAGAATAATGAAAATTTATATAGAGAAATAGTGGAAATATCTTTCCTTTAGGTTATGAAATAATGTTTCTCATTGATATTTTATGTAGAAAATATTTTATGAATTTTTGAAAAATGATGATGATAAGACGGTGAATCATTAAAATGGATGAAATCATGGATATAGTTGCATTGGATTCCCATCAAATTCAATTACCATAGAGTTTACCTCATGTACTTGACGTGTTTCAGGTTTCATTTTTATAAAAATACATGTTATATACATCTCTTATTTTTTTAGACTTGAAGTAATATAGATTGATCTTAAACATTCTTATGAGGAAGATCCTAAGTACATTCTTTACTACTTACTCAACAAGAAAACATTTTCTAGCCAAATTATATCATCGAAGAAGAAACATGGGAATCAAAAAATTATATGATGAAAAAATATCCCCACCTGTTAAAATAATGATTAAAATTTTAAGGAAAAAATATAAAAAAGGGGGAGAATGTGACATATCACGTAATGTTTAGATAAATTCATTCAGTGAGTTATTAAAATTAATTAATTAGTTTTTATTTAATAAAATTCACTATTCTAGTATTATATAATTTCCAATAAAAAAAGAAAAAAGTCTTTTAGTGATTTATTTTCAATTTATTTGGACATGAATTTGAAAAAATGACCTCCAATTTTATATAAAATTTATAAATTTTTTCATAGTGTAATATTTATGTATTTTTCTAAAAGCATTTATTTTCAAATAGATAGTAAAAAATTCACAATATTTATAAATCATGCATTTCAATTAATTAAATAATATAATTTAAATAAATCATTTGAACATAACGTAACACAAGAATACATTAATAACACATTATCTAAGTATTTATATATATTTAAACATTATATTATATTTTTTGATGAGTTAATTTTTGTGCGATAAATGATTTTTTCTAAAAAATATTTTTTTGTTTTTTATTATATTCTTAAATTAATCAATTGACACATATAAAAATATTTAATATTTGAAAATGTATTATATATTTTTATTAAGCTTGTTAATTTTTTTTAAATAGGTCATTTTGTTATATATATATTATAAATAGTGAATTTGGTTAAATTTATCACCTCAGAAAAGGGTAAAATGAGGTTTAATGGATAGAAATGGGGTAATCAATGAAACTTGTATTTATATAATTATAAGAGTTTATTTTGAAGAATTTCATTCTAATGTAGTTAAATAATTTACTTTAAATCATTACTTTGTAATTGGGAGTCCTGAAATTACATTTATAGAAATAAGCCACATAATATTGAAATTAAAAATTATATCTAATTCATTTATATTATCTTTATGGTTTGAATATTATATTCAGTTTTTTCTTTACCCAACTAAACAAGAAATATCATTTTTTCATTTTACAAATTTGTTTCAGGGTAATTAATTTATTACATCATTTCAAGGTAATATAAATTTTACTGTAAAATTAATTATTTTCTAGAAAAAAAAATTTAATGTCATTTCTATTTATATAATAAATGTAATTTCTATATACCATATAAATTTATTTTGATAAAATTGGTACAATAGATTGAGTAAAAAATTTAAAAAATTATTTCCCATTTAATTTGATTCCATATTATTACATTTTAATTTCAATAATTATATTATCATAGATATGGTTAAAATGACTTTATGGTAGGTTTACAAGTTTTTCTGATTAATAATTAATAAAACATGTATAAATATTAATGTATGTGTTTATTTAGACACTATCAAATATTATTTTAGAATTAGAGGTGTATTCATTTAAATTGGCAAGATTATGATTTATATCTATGTTATTTAAACTATTTAGAATCATCACGTGTTTTTAATAAAAATTTTAACACATATCCCCTTTTATTCACACCTTTTCACCACTCTACCTCAACCAATTCTTAAAAAATCTCTTCATTTCATCCATACCAATTTAGTTGAGAACTATGTTTGATAATAAATCCATCCTACTAATTCTTTCAGTGAACATATTAAATTGTTTTTGAAGGATAGTTTTAGTTCTTAATATATATTTTTTGTATTATTATTTCGCATACCACATTCAAATATATGTAAAAATGATAATATAATCATACATGTGTCATCCATATATATAGTTATTTTTCCATTAATGTATTAACCTTTATCCATACCCTCTTTTGTTAAACTGTTATGGAAATCATTATTTGTGTGTATGGTGGAATATCAGATCATGAACCAATGAAATTATTTTCAGGTCACCCCCTTTGATGGATTATTAATGTATTAACCTTTATCCATATCCCATTCTCATTTTTCACCTCGTTGGGTGATGAGTTCAACCTATTTTTTACGATTCTCATCATATTCGTTGATATAAGCTTTTCTCCTCCGACATCTTCCTCATTTGGCCAGATTAACATCTCCTTAACACCCTATTTAATTTAGGATGATCCCAAGGGTTAGGGATGATCACATTTCTCTTTCTTCTATGGCGCTATAGCTTTCAAAGTGTCTCCTAGGACGTCTTCTGGAATATTACAACATCTGTCACTAAAAGTGAAGCAGATTGGTTCTTATCAGCATATTGTGGTAGCATGAGGAATGTTTTTATTTCCACATCCTTGTGTATCGTATTTATATTTGTATCCATTTCGTGGGTTTTAGCCACAAGTAATTTTGGTAGTATTTCATGGTCATCAATAATGCATGTTCGTGTTATCTTTTCTGAAGGAGACTAACTGTGTCCTCATGCTTATGCATGTATACGAATATATGTATGTTCGCCTGTTATATTTATATTAACTCAGTGGAGTGAATATATACATATGTGAATTAGTTTTATTATGTATAATATGAATAATGTAGTGATGTGTGATTATTAATGAGTATGTGCATATATGAGCTTTTTTATAAGGATCCCTTTTGTATACGATTAGGCCTATGTGAATATGTGCATATGGTATAGGTGCCCTTAAGTATATGTTACAATTCATATTCTAGGAGTTACGTAAGAGTAACTTTGAGTGGTCTACATTGAAAAAATAATGTGCCAAATTGTTTTTGTTTACAATCCTTTTTAGGTATGATCTATTTTCATTCCACCATTAAATTTAATAATGCGTTTATTAATTTCTACCTATTTACAACTTTACATAATGCGTTATTGTTTATTGTAGTTCTCTAAAATGATTTCATTGGGTGAATTGAATGTATTTATTAATTGAATAAATGAATTATTTTATAAAATATTTTTTGATTTAATAATAAATCCCCTCTGTTGAGGTGATCTTCGATAACTCACTGGGACGACTTATGATTTTATAGTTTGTTTGTCCTTGTAGGATTTTACCCCACCAATTTTGTCACCCTGAAAAATATCCAATGATACTTATTACACGAAATTCTAGGTTTATATAATTGAATGAGTTCAAATGGATTAAATGATTTTGACATATGTAGGATGGTTACAACATGAAATCATCTTATTCATTATAAAATTTCATATATTAATTAAAATGTTTTAAAAGGAATTGAATATGGAAAATGACCAGAATTTGTGGCCTTTTCCTCATGGAATGAATTATATATGTGACCATTCCTTTCATACAGTATAAATTAAAATGGGTGAGCTGTTTTTCAATATTCATTATGTAATTAATGAATACATATTTTTTAATGAATATTGGCTATATAAATTATTAATTATGGGACATAATTTCCCATTCCAGCTATACATAGTATTCACCCTTATATATTTTTTACATTTGTAAGGGTGTGATGATCTGGAAGTGTAATCACAATTCATTTCAAAGTTGTTGAAGTTGGCATCTCATAAAACTGCTACGTTATGGGTGATGGGGTTTTGAGCACCATGATTTATCAAAGAGTGTATCAATTCTGTTGGCACTATATATATTATATTATTTAGTATAAAATCACTCATTTTTCAGTATTTAGTTTATGTACACTATCATTGTGATTTTAGGTATGTTAGACTTGTGATGGATTCATGTGTGTTTTGTCCGGGTCCACCCAACACAATTATTCAAGGTATATGGTCATCAGTCGTCGACAAAAACTCAGTTCATATAGTTAGATTCAATATATAATTGTACTATATATGTATCTAGGGTTTATACCATGAAAAATTCCCCTAATGATGGATGTCTGTGAGTTAGGAAATGGTCTAGCTAGCACCAGTATCCCATGTATATGACAAGTTTACATCGGTATACACTTTGTTCATATTGGTGGATTCTATATATAACTGTACAATATAAATATTACTATATATATAGAACTTGATCAGACTATTATTCCATCCCAGGTCCCAAGTAGGTATATCCATCAAGTTTCCCTTTGGAACATAAATAGGATGTTTTTTGTATATTCATTTATATTTATTTTTTCATTATAATTTCACACTACCATAATTTATATTTCATGGAATAAAATGTGTTAGAAATTGGGGGTGATGACCTAATGATATTTATAGTATACACCTTACTCAATACTACATTATACTATGGTACTCAAGTATTCAATATGTTTATAGGACCATAGACCTTTATTGTTAATGTGTGATTTTACCTATGAGTTAGGAGAAATGGACCATGATTTCTCTTCGTGTTCTTTAAGAATTTCCCTCAAGGAGTGTTCCTATATTCATTATTTAACTAATTAATTTAATTATTCCTTCATCCTTTATCAGGACATTTCTTTTATATTTATAATCATTTTTAATACAATGTCTATTCGATGTTTTAATTTTCTATATCCATTAATTTTTGTTGATTACTATTATTCTATCGCTTCTATTTCAATTAATAAATGTTAAATCTGTCATTATATATTGATTTATATTGTTTTTACCGTTGTGATATTCTTGTATCATTGAATAGTTTCCCACTAAAAACATGTCACACCCTCACCTATAGTCTATATCCTATTTTATATGGGGAGATGCACATTCTTCAATGTGACCCACCATTCCGGATACTGTCTTATTGGACATCTAATATGGGTTGTTAAAAAGTGGTATCAAATCCTTATTTTTCCTTTTTTAGTGCTTTTTTAGGTATAAAGGAGACTATGAATGTTTTTATGCATGATAAATAGTCATGTCTTGTGTTTATCAACCTACTAACTAGGAAATGAAAAAGATTATAGGGTGATTAATTTCTATTTATATTTTTGGATGTTGTAGTTCATATGATTTCAACTAGAGTGATTAGTTTCTTTTTATCTTCTTAATTATTTCTGTAATTTTTGATATTTTTCCCATGGCCTTGTATAGAAATGAAGTAACATGACATGAATCATTATAGGCGCATATGGAATTCACATGCCATCGATATAACATTCCATGTAGTTTTGTATTTATCTTGTTTTATAATTTTTATTTCATGCCTTGAGCGATATTCTATTTTTTTATTTTTTGTTATAATTTATTCCTACATAACATGATTAGTGGAAAATATTCCATGTTGCCTTATTATTTAGCATGTCCCTCTTGTATTTTTTTATGTTCTTATTATGAAGTTTCTATGTGTTTTTTTCTCATGAAATTCTAGTTTCATTTTATATAACTATATTGGATAAACAGGTTAAAAATATTGGTTGCGAATACAATGGGGGAATGTTTTAGGTTGTAAGGTGTATGGGTGTCGTATATAATTTGAAAAAATATTGTATTCTTTAAATGGCTGATAATGTTATAATGCTAATGTTTAAATTTTAAAATGTAATTTTATTAAATAGTGGGTTCTAAATAATAAATTTTATGTTTTATTGGTGGTTTATAGATTAGTATATGGCCACCCATATGACTATACAATTAAATATGACAATGTTGTATTTTTAAATTATTATGAATGTTAATGATGTTTAATTTTAATTTGTAATGAATTGGTTAAATTAAAAAATGTGCAAATGGACAAATGTAGGTCAGTTGGGGCATCATTCTTTTTAGGTGACCCATTCAGGTTTTTTTCTCTATAATAACTTATTTACTACTGTGTTTGTTTCTAAAGAACCCAGGTTGCCTTGATGAGAGACATGTAGGTCACATTATCTTTTAAAATGAATTTATAGGATCAATTTCCTTATTAATATTATATGTGAAAAAAATGTTTACTATTTTAGAATTATGTTTTCTGATTCATTCATGTTATTTTATTATGTATTAATTAAATCATTTACCATTTTACTTATTTTATAAAAGATTCATGATTTTGTAGTATCAATAATTTAAATGGTTAATGATTAAAAGTGAATCAATGTATCATATGTAAAATGGAATATATTCAAATGCCCTCTGTATAATCCCTTGTGCAAGGGTATTTTGATATTATCAGTACTTTCCATGGAACTAAACAAAGATCACTTTACATAGTGATTTATCATTTTAATAAATGACTTATATTATCAGCATTGGAACAAAGTGTGTAACACCCTGAGATTTTATGAGATTCTGTTTTTTGTCTTATGTTATATGCAACACCAAAGGAATCTTTCACAACACACAATACTGACTTGTCTTCCATTACACGCAATCGCGACCTTCCTTGATAGCGTGTGTAGTACTCAATACCAGGTTTCACTAAAAAACAATATATTATTATGGACTAGAAATTATTAATAGTATTAACTACATTTTGAATTTTATAACATTATTATTTATCTTACACAGTTTCTAAAACAAGGTAGGTGAACAAAATAAATTTTTCGGGTAAAATAAGTATTTTTTAAAAAATGCAGTTTTGCCACCTTTTTATGGCGCACCCACATTAAATATAGTTTTGACATGTTTATAAGTTCAATTTGGAAAAATAAAATTCTTCTTTGGAATAAGGATATAAAAATTTACTTTGGATAAATTTTTGATATTTTTCTGATAACTTTCATATTTTGATGAATAGTAAAAATACGCTAATTTTTAATTAAAAACAACTTTTTTTCATTGAGATAATTTATATGGTTAAATTATAATATTGAATGGTTTTAAAGAATAAATAGAATATATTTTTACCATTAATATAATTTATGTCATTAGCATTAATTTCACATTGATTTCATAGGTAAAAACATTTCAATCTTTGGCAATGTTTTAACTTTTAAAACTCGTTTTCTTAACAACAAGATTAATATTAAATTAATTACTACAACTTATGGGTTTTGAATTTTGAAAAATGGATTCCATATTTATAATCAGTGGGTCTAAATTATGTTAATAGGCTACTTTTTATTTTTGGGTGTTATGAATAGTAACTACGGTAAATTTTATTTACCATAGTTAAAGGTAAATCGGGTAATTAAGGGTAAATATAAGATTATAAAATTACCCTAACACCTACCAAAATCCTATTGTATGACTAAAACACGACACATATCACCTAAGGGTCGGATTATATTAATTTAATGGACTTTTTTCCATGAAAATAATTTAATTATTATTAAAATTAATGAAAGTGACAACATGTCACTTTCTTAAATCTTATAAGTATAATAATTTTATTTTAGTGGTAATCTTAATGAAACATCTAAAATGAATAGTGTCCAGAAATCTAATACAATTATCTACATCATAGAAATTTATTTATAATTTTTAGGGATTAAATAATTTTCATTAATTATGACACAATAGTGATGTTGAAATTAATTTTTTTAATTAAAATATCAAATAAATTATTTTAAAAATATTAAAATAAATATTATATGAACTATTTAATGTGCTCCACTAATTTTTTAGAAACACATGGCATTTTATGATTCTATTAATTCTTTTAGTTTGAACATATCTTCTATATATATTTTATTTAAATTCAAATAAATTAATAGTGTCAAAATTGACACTATTGTTATTTTATAAAATCAACATATTATAAAATTGTTTAAAAATAAAAAAAATATTTAAAAGTTATAAATTAAAATTTATATGGTCGAAAATTTCATGAAGTGTAAAATTATCGAAAATTCACAACACATATGTAATTAACTATAATAATTTAAAATTCAGAATATTATTACCACAAATAAAATTAAATTGATAAATAAGGATAAATCTAGTTGATAATGTTTAAAACAAATTCCTAAAATGCCTAAATTTTATTGTATGATTATATTCCAACCCTATATCATCTAATATTCAGATATGAGTTATTTTGGAAGTTTTTAAGTGGGGTTGGGATTTAATATAAACTAATATTTCTTATATTTCCAAAGGTGCCCCTCTCCTCCCTTATAAAAGGGCACCTCCTCCCTCTCTTCCTCACACCAATTTGAGCCTTCAAGCTCAGCCAGACCCTGACCATTTCACTTCCCAACTTCCCTATAAACATCCTAGAGATCCCGATCTTCTTCAAAGACCAATTTTAGTGCCCTAAGAGGAGGTCTCAAAAAGGCGCTTCAAAGAAGAGGTAATGTTCGTTACCGATTCTTTCAACTTTATTTCTTCTTCTACTTATTATTATATAGTTTTTTAATTATGAAGTAATAACATCAGTATCACTCATATACTGATATGTTATTATAATTATGAAACAACCCTATTTCACCACCTATCCATCCTACGGAAAACAAAATAAACGTGCATGCGTGCGTCCAGAATACCATCTCCACGACGTGGTGTAATCTATTTTCCACCACCACCATACTTGGATGGGTATAATGGTGTAAATATTAACTATATATGATTATTTTAAATTGATATTGATTCTGAAATAGTATACATACACTCCAATATAATTCCATAATCATGGGAATGATATCATCGCTCGTGCGTACGTACGGAATACCATCTCCACGATGTGATGCGACTCGTTCTAAATGATTGTCATTGCATAATTATTATATAAATGAATTGAATGAATAAATATGATATATATTATAGTAATAACATTCTGGAAATGAGGTGTCTATAACCTAAAAAGAGGAATAAGAATTTATTCGACAAAACACACATACGAACATAAACCAATAAACACCTGAATAACAAGTAGCAATAAAATATTACTAATAAGAAGCTAAGAATATGACCATATATGATATCATAAAAATACGTATGATTCTAGAATAAGTCAAGGACATTATTTAAATCATTATACAAGAGGATTGGACACTTACGAAGAAAATCGGCCCTAAGGTAAGGGAAAATTTCGCAATCTCATTTTTATCTGAGATTGTTTATACTTCAGAATTTACTAGGGAATATTTATCATCCACATTCATGTTTCCTCAATATGTAATATTTATATCCTTCTAAAAAATTTTAAATCCATTTTTACCCTTCAGTGAGTTTTTAGTAAATGATTTGACATGAATATTTTGCCATTTTTCGTACGAGGTACTTTTTGACTTTTTCGACCAAAGTACGAGAAGAATGTTTTTTTAACTTATACGACATTAATGGATTTTTAAAACATTATTTCCAAGAATCATCCTTTAAAATTTTTCAATATTATTATTAATCAACTTCTTTTAGTTTAAAATTGTATGACATGTTAAGAACGGAAAAGTGTTTTTGAATTAGATAGGATATTTTCTTCAAGAATGGAGTTCAAGTGTTTTATAAAAATTATTTTCCATCTAAGATAATAAAGGGTTCTATTTCTATCCCTATTATTACATTGATTTGATTATGTTGTGATGGAATAATTTATATGAATTCCATTATCTTATATGAATTGTTTTATGATTTCACAATGTTTATGAATCCCATTTTTATGACACATGTTATGCTATGATGTATGGTTTATCATTTTGTGTCACACATAAGAATGGTATCATTATGAGATGGGTGGGACCTATATCTCCCTCCAATTCATTGGGTAAGGATTTATATCTCATGAGATAGACATGGCAGGAACGACAGGTTAAACCGGTTCAGAAAAACAGGACTGAAACGAGGAGTGAACTCAGTTCAGAATAGGGAATTGTCCTCTAAGATAGTCTTGGGAATGAGTCTTGACTACTAAGAAATGATTTTCTATGATTATGTGTGTATGACACCAAGCTTCATGTTTTATGTTATTATTATTGAAATTACATTTCACTTCAATGATTTATCCCATGTTATGATCTCTTTTGCAGGATAAGATTTTCAAAATGTTATGTTATTATAAATATGATATGTTTGATATTTATTTTGTTAACCCTTACTGAGCATTTGAGCTCACACTTTTGTATGTTTTCTTTTCCCCAGGTCCAGATGAAGGATATTATGTAAAATATTCCAAAAAGGGACTCTAGATATGATGAAATAAATTGGAGACAACGTGAATGATTTATGAACCAGTTGTTTTTTTTCCCAGTTTTTAAAGACACTATACCTATACGGTTCGTTCATTGTTTTGTTATATGTTGTAATAAGTATGCTTCAATTTTGAAGTAATAACCATGTATGTAAAGTATGGGTCGTTATAGTTGGTATCAGAGGAAAGGTATAGTCAACCTTTGGAAACTAGGATGTCAAAGCCTTAGTAAAAAACATAAAGATATGTCTAAGCATAGAACACAATCTTAGTGTTTTATAAATGGCCATGAACAACATATAATATGACCTTAATTGTGAAATTTTATTCTTGATTATGTGGTTTTCCAATTATAATTAGTGTTGATCACACTATTCTTCTTGGTTTTAGTCAATTGCTAGAACCCGAAGGAACCGTGTTAATGCGGAATGCGATGGGAAATGCAATGATTGTCCCCCTGAGCAACCAAACGTTATGGGAGCTGGAATGAAAAATCTTGTAGCAATTCTCACAAAACATTCTCAAGCTATGAATCATGCATGACTTCCAAACTAGCAATCAAAGAAGCAACATTCTGTTGAATCCTTCATGAGGCAGTGTCCACCTTCATTCAGTGGGTCTTCTGATCCATTAGTGGATGAACAATGGATCAGCACCACTGAAAAGATATTTTCGGTTCTTCAATGTTCTGAACATGATAAAGTCATCTTAGCAGTATATAGTTTGAAAGGTGATGCTGATCAATGGTGGAATCTTATTAAGAATACAAGGAAAAGGGATGAAATTGAGTCCATGGAATGGGACGAGTTTAAGAACATATTTTTCAATTACTATTTTCCTCATATTCATTGAACAAAGAGGGAGAAGGAGTTTCCTGAACTGAAGCAAAAGGATGATGAATCTGTTGGTACCTATGAAGAAAATTTTACTAGACTTGCAAGGTACACTTCCGAAATTACTACCCAACCTGAGAGTAAGATCGATCGATTCATTAGTGGCTTAAAAACAAGTCTTTTAAGGGTGTTAGCCATAAGGGACTTCAATATCTATGAGGAAATTGTTTGATGTTCTCTCAATGTTGAGATGGATATTGGTGTAACACATCAGTCACGTGGGTTTGATAAGAAGAGGAAAATGTAATTCAAAGGAAAATCTAAAGACCACACTGAAATGAAGATGAGTTTTCCCTTATGCTCAAATTGTGGAAAGAAAAATGGAGGAAATTGTCTTAATGGGACAAGAAAATGTTATAAGTGTAGGAAATAAGGTCATTGGGCAATTGAATGTCGAAATAATGGGAAGAAAATGTCTAATGATTCAAAAAGAGGAAGGGCTATACAGAATGAACCTACTACACTTCAATGTTTCATGTGCAAGGAGATGGGGAATTATGCCAATCAATGCCCAAATCCAAGGGTTGATGATGATGATCGACGTCAAAAAACTCTTACGGCCAAAGAAAAAGGAAAGTCACATGCAATTACTATCGGCGATGTGGAGTATGACAACGAAGTGGTGAGAGGTAAACTTACCATCCACTCAAAAGTAGAAAATGTTTTATTTTATTCTATATCCACCCACTCTTTTATTTTTGAAGAATTTTCTAAGGGTATTTCTGAATTACCTCAACAATTAAATGTTGAGTTAGCTGTGACACTCATAATGGGACAACAGTTGCATCAAAAGTTTACAATTCTTCTCCAATTGAAGATTATGGGAAAGTGATTTCAGAAAATCTTGTGATCCTTCCTATAGTGGAATTTGATGTGATTCTTGGCTTGGATTGACTTTCTTTATATGGAGCTCATATAAATTTCAAATGAATGGAAGTCACATTTCATATTCCAGATCAATCTATGATCGTCTATCGACGCAAGGATGAACATAACCTTCAAGTGGAAATTTCTTCCATATTATGGGTCTTGATTCCACTAAATGAAGGTTATTTATCTAAAATGGTTGGAGAGAAACTCACGATTAATAATATTCCCATTGTACGAGAATTTGATGATGTATTTATAGAGGAATTTCCTGGTCCTCCACCAAATCGTGAAGTTGAGTTTTCAATAGAACTCAAACTGGGTGCTATGCCCATTTCAAATACACCTTATAGAATGGCCCCAATTGAGTTGCAGGAATTGAAGAAGCAACTCCAAGAGAATCTTGATAAAGGATTCATACTCCCTAGTGTGTCACATTAGGGAGCACCTGTTCTATTTGTTAAGAAGAAACTTGGATCAATGAGACTCTGCATTGATTATCGAGAACTTAACAAGATCACTATCAAGAACAAATATCATCTCCCACGCATTGATGACCTGTTTGACCAACTACACGGAGCTCAATACTTTTCCAAGATTGATCTTCATTCAGGTTATCATCAATTAAGGGTCAAAAGGGAGGATATACCAAAGAAAACATTCTGTACAAGGTATGGACACTAGGAATTTATAGTGATTCCATTTGGTCTTACTAATGCCCCTGTTATCTTCATGGATCTAATGAATAGAGTCTTTAGAGACTATCTTAATCGGTTTTTGGTAGTCTTTATAGATGATATTCTTGTATATTAAAAGAGAAAGGAAGAACATGAAGATCACTTGATAATTGTATTGAAGACCCTAAGAAAGGAGAAGATTTCTGAAAGGTTTACCAAGTGTGAATTTGGGTTTAAAAAAGTTTTATTTTTGGGTCACATAATCTCAAAAGAGGGGATATCTGTGGATCGAGAAAAAATAGAGGTTATCAAAAGATGGTCGAGACCAACAACAATAACTGAGATCCGAAGTTTTCTTGGTTTGGAAAGATATTACCGTTGTTTTGTGAATGATTTTTCAATGTTATCTAACCCACTCAGCAAGTTGACTCAGAAAGGAGTTATGTTTTCATGGGCATAGGAATGTGAAGAGAATTTTAAAGAGCTAAAAAGAAGGTTAGCCAGTGAACCTGTGCTCACACTACCTTGTAGTGGAGAAAGGTTTGTGATCTACAGTGACACATACAAGATGGGACTGGGGTGTGTTCTCAGGCAAAATGATATGGTGATAGCTTATGCCTCACGATAGTTGAAAATCCATGAGCAAAATTACCCAACTCATGATTTGGAGTTAGGTGCAGTAATCTTTGCATTAAAGATTTGGAGGCATTACCTTTATGGTGAAAGGTATGATATTTATACTGATCATAAAAGTTTAAAGTATATTTTCACACAAAAGGAGTTAAATATGCGTCAAAGAAGATGGTTGGAGCTGATTAAGGATTACGACTGCTCAATTCATTACCACCCCGGGAAAGCAAACAAGGTAGCAGATGCATTAAGTCGACAAGACCATGCTAGCTTATCCATGATGAGGATCACAAAAGATCCAATATTTATGGATTTACAAAAGATGGATCTTGGAATTATAATAGAAGGGGAAAAATCTTATCTTTCTCAAATGAAAGTTCAACCATCTATACATGTGAATATTAAAGAGGAACAGAAAGAAGATATTGAGTTACAAAAGAAGGTGAGAAATGATCCTAAATTCATCCTTGATTGTGATGGTATAATAAGATTCAGGAACCAGGTTTGTGTTCCTCCCATCCCAGAATTAATGAAGGATCTACTGGACAAGGCTCATAGTTCTTAATTTTCTATTCATCCTGGATGTATGAAGATGTATACGGACCTGAAAGAGTACTTCTGGTGGGATGGCATGAAAAGAGATGTTGCTGAATATGTCTCTCGATGCTTGGTTTGTCAGCAAGTTAAAGGTGAGAGACAAAAGTCTAAGAGGATGTTACAACCATTACCCATACCAGAATGGAAATGGGGAAACATGACTATGGACTTTGTCACTGGACTTCCTAAAACATCCAAATGCAATAATGCAATCTGGGTTATAGTTGATTGTCTTACGAAGTCTGCACACTTCATTGCTATTAGAGAAGATTTTTCTCTTGATCAGCTTTCCAGGATATATGTAAAGGAAGTGGTAATATTGAATGTAGTACCACATTCTATTATATTTGATCAGGATCTGAGGATTACCTCAATGTTCTGGCGAAGTCTTCATCACTCTCTGGGTACATAGTTGAGTTTCACCACTACTCATCATCCTCAGACAGACAGTTTGTCTGAGAGGACAATTAAAACTATAGAAGACATGTTGAGAGCTTGCTCTATTGATTTCAATGGTTGTTGGGATCAACACATATCTTTGGTGGAATTTTCTTATAATAATAACTTTCACTCTAGTATTCAGATAGCTCCTTATGAAGCCCTCTATGGAAGGAAATGCCGAACTCCAACTTGCTGGGATTAAGTTGGCGAAAGAAAGCTATTAGAACCTGATCTTGATGATGAGATGGCAGAAAAGGTCAGATCTATTCAACAACATATAAGATCATATCAGAGTTGACAGAAATGCTATGCTGATAACCGAAAAAAAGACCTAGAGTTTGAAGTGGGTGATAAAGTATTTTTACGAATATCTCCCAGGAAAAGGGTAATGAGATTTGGAAGGAAGGGAAAGTTGAGCTCTAGATATATCGGTCCTTTCGAAATACTAGATCGTTTTGGGAAGGTAGCTTACCAATTGGTTCTTCCACCGAATCTCTCTCAAGTTCATGATGTGTTCAATGTATCTTTCTTGAGAAAGTACATACTCGATCCTTCACATGTACTCAGCTCAGAAGTTGTACCACTAGTGCAAGATCTTTCTTATGAAGAAGAGCTGATAGAGATTCTGGATCGTAGCGAAAACGTTATATAGAACAAGGCAACTCGTTTGGTGAATGTTTTATGGAGGAACCACCAATTAGAAGAAGCTACATGGGAACTTGAGGATATGACGAGAGAGAGGTATCCTCATCTGTTTGTAATGAAGTGACAAATTTTGAGGGTGAAATTAATTTTAAGGGGGGTAGAATGTAACACCCAGAGATTTTATGAGAAATTATTCTTTTTATGTATTATGTTATACGCAACAGCACTGTAATCTTTCAAAAAACACAATACTGACTTGGCTTGCATTACACGCAATCACGACCTTCCTCGATAACGTGTGTAGTACGCAATACCGGGTTTCACTCAACAACGATATATTATTATGGACTACCCATTATGAATTTTATTAACTACATATTGAATTTTATAACATTATTATTCATCTTACACATTTTCTAGAACATGGTAAGAGAACAAAATAAATTTTTCGTGTAAAATAACTATTTTTAAAAAATTACAGTTTTGCCACCTTTTTGTGGCACACCCACATTAAATTTAGTTAATGACATGTTTATAAGTTCAATTTTAAAAAATAGAATTCTTCTTTGGAATCAGGACAAAAAAATTTACTTTGGATAAATTTTTTATTTTTTTCTGATAACTTTCATATTTTGATGAATAGTAAAAATACGCTTATTTTTAATTAAAAACATCTTTTTTTCATTGAGATAATTTATATGGTTGAATTATAATATTGAATGGTTTTAAAGTATAAATAGAATATATTTTTACCATTTAATATAATTTATGTAATTATCTTTAATTTCACCTTGAATTCATAGGTAAAAACTTTAAAAACTTTGGCAATGTTTTAACTTCAAAATCCTATTTTCTTAACAAGGGGATTAATTTTAAATTAATTACTGCTACATAGGTGTTTTGAATTTTGAAAAATGGATTCCATATTTGGAATCAGTTGGTCCAAATTATGTTAATTGGCTACTAATTATTTTTGGGCATGATGAAGAGTAACAACGGTAAATTTTATTTACCATAGTTAAAGGTAAATCGGGTAATTAAGGGTAAATATAGGATTATAAAATTACTCTAACACCATCCAAAATCCTATTGGATGACTAAAGGTCGACCCATATCACGTAATGGATGGATTAGATTCATTTAATTGACTTTTGTTCTTTAAAATAATTTAATTATTATTAAAACAAAAGAAAGTGACAACATTTCACTTTCCTAAATCTTATAAGTATAATAATTTTAATTTAGTGATATACTTAATGACACATCGAACATGAATAGTCTAAAGAAATCTAATAAAATTATCTACATCATATAAATTTATTTAGAATTTTTATAAGTTAAATAATTATCATTATTTATGACACAATAGTAATGTTGAAAGTATTTTATTAATCAAAATATCAAATTAATTATTTTAAAAATATTAAAGTAAATATTATATGAACTATTTAATGTGCTCAAATAATTTTTTAGAAACATATGACATATTATGAATCTATTAAAGAGTTTATTTCAAACATATCTTCTGTATATATTTTATTTAAATTCAATTAAATAAATAGTCTCAAAATTGACACTATTGTTCTTTTATAGAAATAACATATTATAAAATTGTTTAAAAATAACAAAAATATTTAAAAATTATAAATTAAAATATATATGGTCTAGAATGTCATAAAGTGTCAAATTATGGAAAATTCACAACATATATGTAATTATTTATAATAATTTAAAATATAGAATATTATTACCACAAATAAAAATAAATTGATAAATAAGGATAAATCAAGTTGATAATGTCTAAAATAAATTCCTAACATGAATAAATTTTATTGGTTGACTATATTACAACCCTATATCATCTAATATTCTTATATGAGTCATTTTTGAAGTTTTTATGTGGGGTTGGGATTTAATATAAACTAATATTTCTTATATTTCCAAAGCTTCCCATCTCCTCCCTTATAAAAGGGCACCTCCTCCCACTCCACCTCGCACCAATTTGAGATTTCAATCTCAACCAAACCCCGCCCATTTAACTTCCCCACTTCCCTAGAAACATCCTAGAGATCCTGGTCTTCTTAAAAGTCCATTTTAGTGCCCTAAGATGAGGTCTCAAAGAGGCACTTCAAAGAAGAGGTAATGTCCGTTACCGATTCTTTCATCTTTATTTCTTCTTCTACTACTTCTTCTTTAGTTGTTTCATTATGAAGTAATAACATCCATATCACTGATATAATGATATATTATTATAAGTATTAAACAACCCTATTTCACCACCTATCCATCCTATGGAAAACAAAATCACCGTGCATGCGTACATATAGAATATCGTCTCCACGACGTGTTGTAATCTATTTTCCACCACCACCTTACTTGGATGGGTATAATGGTGTAAATAATGACTATATATGATTATTGTAAAGTGATATTGATTCTAAAATAGTATAAAAACACTCCAATACAATTCCACAATCATGGGAATGATATCATCGCTCTTGCGTACGTAAGGAATACCGTCTCCACGATGTGATGCGACTCGTTCTACATGATCTTTATTGCATAATGATTATATAAATTAATTTAATGAATAAATATGATATATATTACACTAATACCATTCTGTAAATGACATGTCTATAACCTAAAAATAGGAATAAGAATTTATTCTACAAAACACACATACGAACATAAAGCAATAAACACCTGAATAACAAGTAGCAATGAAATATTACTAATAAGAAGCTAAGAATATGACCATATATGATATCATAAAAATAGTTATGATTCTGGAATAAGTCAATGACATTATTTAAATCATTATACAGGAGGTTCGGACACTTACGAAGGAAATCAGACCTAAAGTAAGTGAAAATCGCGCAATCTCATTTTTATCCGAGATTGTTTATACTTTAGAATTTAATGGGGAATATTTATCATCCACATCCATTTTTCCTCAATATTTAATATTTATATCCTTCTAAAATTGTTTAAATCCAATTCTACCCTTCGGTGAGTTTTTAGTAAAAGATATGAAAGGAATCTTTTGTCGTTTTTCGTACGAGGTACTTTTTGACTTTTCTGGCCAAAGTACAAGAAGAATGTTTTTTTAACTTATATGACATGAATGGATTTTTAAAACATTATTTCCAAGAGTCTTAAATTACAAGTCTTCAAGTTTATTTTTAATCAACTTCTTTTTGTTTAAAATTGTATGACATGTTAAGAAAGGAAATGTATTTTTGATGTAGAAATGATATTTTCCTCAAGAATGGAGTTCAAGTGTTTTATCAAAATTATTTTCCATCTAAGATACTAAAATGTTCTGTTTCTTTACCTATTATTACATTGATTTGATTATGTTGTGATGGAATTATTTTTTTAAATTCCTTTATCTTATATGAATTGTTTTATGATGTCACGATGTTTAAGAATCCCATTTTTATTACATGGGTTATGCTATGATGTATTGTTTATGATTTTTTTAAACACGTCAAAATGGTATCATTATGAGATGGGTGGGTCATATATCTCCCCCCAATGCATTTGGTAAAGATTAATATCTCATGAGATAGACATGGCCGGAACAGAAGGTTAAACCGGTTCAGTAAAACAGGACTGAAACGGGGAGTGAACTCAGTTCAGAAAAGGACTTTGTTCGCTAAGATAGTCTTGGAAATGAGTATTGACTACTAATAAATGATTTTCTATGATTATGTGTGTATTACATAAAGCATCATGTTTTAAGTTATGATTATTGGAATTACATTTCACTTCTTTGATTTATCCCATGTTATGATCTCTTTTGCAGGATAAGATTTTCAAAATGTTATGTTCTTATAAATATGATATGTTTGATATTACTTTTTTAACCCTTACTGAGCATTTGAGCTCACCCTTTGTATGTTTTCTTTTCCCCAGGCCCGAAAGAAGGATATTAAGTAGAATATGCCAAAAATGGACTCTATATATGATGAAATAATGGGAGACAATGTAGATGATTTATGAACCAGTTGTTTTTGTTTCTCGGTTTCTAAAGACACTATACCTATACGGTCCTTTAATGGTTTTGTTATATGTTGTAATATGTATGATTCAATTTTGAAGTAATAACCATGTATTTAATGTATGGGTCATTATATAGTGACTATTTGGAAATTGTTAAATAGAGTTAAAGTTGATTTTTTATTTATTTATAGGTATTATCTCATGGTAGGTAACACCCTTAGAACATCGAGGCCTTGCTAATGTGGATGTTTTTCTAAAGTTTGTTATCGATTGAGTGTCATTTTCTATATTATGGTTCATATTTTTCTAAACAAACTGCTTATTTGGAGATATGTTCATGTTTTTCTTTTACACTCCATACATGCATGATCATTGAAGTATGATCAGTTTCAGAAGCCCAAACATGCTATGGAATGGTCGGATGCTTCATAGGTCCTTTGACCCCCTTCGTCTTACTCCATAATAGATTTCTTGGTATGTTTTTTTCCAATTGAAAGGAGTTATGTTGTAGTATGAATCTATGAAACATATCTTCTTTAAGAAACCTAATACTCTAATTCACCAGGATGATAGATTATGGATTGTATCAAGAATATTAAAATTTTTATCAGGAAATAAGTAGGCAGTATGTGTTGTTATATGTGGGACATAACATGTTTTAAATGATATAATAATCCAATTGGGTTAGATGAATCCTTTAAGTCTTGATATATTTATTTTGGTCTCAGGTCACACCATGTAGAGTGACCTGGGCATTGGTAATAGTCATGGCTTGTTCCTGTGTTTGGGATGATGTTGTAATGGGAATCTGGTGTTTGAAATATTGTTCAGTTGTTATGGAATTTATTCCACATTCCTTGATATGTGTGAGCATGACTCTTGGGAGTATCACACATTATTTGTGGTTGAAAAAAAAAATTATGTTAATTATTTTGAAGTTTATCTTTTGTTATGGGAACTAGGACACTCCTTAGTTGACTAGTGTCATGTCTGTTACAATGAAACATGTCCTTTTAGGTTGAAGGAGTGAAACTGAAAAGAGATATTTAAAAATTTCTTGGAAAATCTTGAATGACCTTAAGGATATCATGTTTTGAAGTCATGTTATTGATTTCAAGGTAGCATGACATTGAAATGGTTTCATGTGTATGAATCATTTGAAAACACCACAGGTAATGGGGGACTTCAGTGATTCTTCTTGATTGATTATAGAAATTTAGTGGGTGATAAATGAATCATCGATCCGTAAATGACGCATTGGTAGATAAATCTGAGTTTCATTCTAGGGATATCAACCAAGGGTAGTTCAACTAATTTCACTTTTGTATTCCGAGTTTTTTATAAACTATTTAGTCCCTTTATTGCTCACTTCATTGAGAGATGAGCATACCCCCTATCGTGAAATCATACATGATGTACTAAGATTGTATTGTTTTTATGTCACATGAATTTATTACATCCCTTGGGCTTGTTTGTGGAATTATAATCAGCATTTCTTGCTAAAGAGTGGTTCATTTGAGGCTTGGTTAGGCCTGAGTGTGACACAAGCATTCTATAACATCCCTGCTTTTTATTACACATAAACCTGATTTATTACATAAAATCAACACATGATAAAACATAGAATATTAATAGGTCTATAGTATTTGTGGATTATAAACATTATATAATGAATTAAAACATGAAACACAATATATTTATTGAAAATTACCTTTACATGACCACTACATTGCTTTGTACATAGTAATGCATGGGATAGCTTATGGACATGCATAAGAAAAGGGTGACATATAAAGCCCAGAAAGAGACTAAAAAGGCATAACATGAAGAATACAGTACATGTTAGGAAATATGAATATCAATGAATCAAAACAGAAATGTGAATAGAAAGGAATGATAAAGCATGATTATCATAACATAGAAATGTGGTGACAACACTTAATATGGCATTACCATTCGCCAAGGATCATTGCACAAGGAACATGAGTAAACCCTCATTGATCATGACTTATCATGAATAATACCTCATTGAACTTTTTGTATCATGATACTAATCTTTTCCCTATGCATTGTAGCACTATTATGGGGCACCCTCCTTAATCATTTCATTTCTTGCATAAGTGTGCCACATCGAACATACTACATGGAATCATTAAAGATATTCACTTATTACAAGATGAAGTAACGTGGAATTAATAAATCAAACTATATAATCAATAATTAAATGTGCATAAATTTTAATAACCTTGATAGATAAAGAGACATTGTATTCAATACACAATTATTTTTTCTTGGAAATTCACTGTGCAATTCCTACAGCATAACGGTGTGACATAAATATTCTCAAATAATTGATAATCTATGATAAAGGGGTGTCTCATAATATGTATGTGAAATGTAAAATATGTGGGTCATATATATACATGTACCAACATCTAAAATGGAATTTAGATTCATAAAACAAAAGAATTTATTGAACGTAAATGTGGAGAAGATATTCTATTCGAAATTTTGGCATGGTAACATGTGTACATGGGAGGAATTAAAGAAATATTAAGGGTATATAATAATTAAAACATAATGAGGGATGTTTGGGGGAGGTTATAAATCATACCCCAAAATTTATAATTTAAAATAAAAGTGCATAAGAATATTAAGAAACATGGATAAAATGAGAAATGAATGAATCCCTTACATGGAATTGTGATCTCAAAGGACATTGATGAGCTTGAGAGAGGGTTTTTGAGAGCTCAAGGAGACATGGGAGGAATCTAGAGAATTTATGGAGGAGTATGGCTGAGCTCCAAAGTCCTAGAGTGAAGAGGAAGTGGGAGATTGTGTGGGTTTATATAGGAATGGAGAGGGAATTCTTTATTATTTCGGTTTTGGACACCACTCAATAAACTACCCAAAACCACAAACCAACCCAGGGTTATTGCCAATGGTTTCTTCCTAATGGGAGAATGAAAAATTATTTTATAAGGCAAATGGCCTTAAAACATAAAATATTTTGCTTGACTGGGTGTAGGTGAATCCCACTCTCAAGGAAATCAACTTAAAAAGTTAAAATGTTTTATAAGTATTAGAGGTTCCACTAAATCATTCTAAACTAAATTAAACAACATTAAAATAAAATTATTTCGATGGAAAAACATATATTTTCCTCCCCTACTATTTATAGCATTTTAACATATCACTGTTGGGTCATTATGATGTCATAAAACACATTATATAATTAAATGGTATTTATTTTTTACCCAAATATTCGATGGTTCTTAGAATGCTATGAAAAATTCACTGTTGTATAATTTCGATGTCCGGATTCAAAAAATATTGTTCATTTTGATGAAATAATTTTCAATGTATTTTTTTTTAAAAACCCTTCATTTATTGAAAATTCATGTGTTTCGACAAAAACATCTTTCAATACATAATAAAAAAATGTAACTCTATTCTTAAAAATTATAAAATCATTTATATTTAATAATATAAAATTTAGTAATAATATTAAATTATTATTTACTTCAAAATTCCAATAATTCATCAAAATAGATTTCTAAATTGAATGTTAACTAAAAAAATTATTTTTTCCTTTAAAAACTATTTAAAATTTAACAAGAATAAAATTGAATGGAAATTCATTATTATATAATAAAATAATGTACATGATAATAATTCTACGGTCTTGTTACATAACCTCTTATAACACCCACATCATACCGAAGGGTATGGTGTAAGATGGTGACAGACTCTTGAGGTAGCTTGGATAACATCGCTCGGGTGAGAATCTCTATCAACTTACACTTTTCCTGTATGCAATTCCCCTCAAACTTATTGTGTAAACCTCGGCATGGGGTTGGTCATGTCTGAAGCCCAATGATGGCACCTCCTTTATGAGCATAGAAAAATGGGATTCATATATAGCAATTATAATGGATGAGGACATTGCTTCCTTTGTCTGAGTAAATTGGATTTTTTAAAAACCCTATAATTATACTAATCATGTAATCATTTTTACACAGCTATATTAGTAACAATCACAATTCATAATGGTAATTTAAAATCCAAAAACATAAAACCAATGAAGAGTATATGTTATATAACCATATTACCTAATAAAATATTTAATTATATCATGTTGAAATTTTATTAATAAATTTTTGGGTCATTACAATATTCCCCCCTTAAGAAAATACTCCATGCAAATTTAATTTTCCTCGACTAAAATAAATGTGGATAACACTACTTCATCAGTTCCTCTGATTCCCTACATTTCTTCTTCAAACTTTTTGTTTCCCAATAACACCTTGATGAGGGGCATTGTCATATTTTGTAGATATTTTTCTCTACGATCTAAGATATTCAATGGCCTCACTTCATAGGTGAGCTCATTCCCCAATTGTACAACTTATAGATTGAGTATATGCGATGGTTCTTATATGTACTTCCTCATGAGTGATACATTGAATAAATCATGTACTTGAGATTGGTTCGGTGTGAGTACTAGTAAATAGGCCACTTATCCAATGTGATCATGTATCTCAAAAGGGAAATGTACTATGGACTATGCTTTCTCATCTTCCTAAATCCCATAAATCTCTTCCATTGTGATATGTGGAGGAATACCATGTATTTGATGTCAAACTCTATGTTTCATCGATGATTATCAGCATAGCTCTTTGTTCGACTATGAGAATATTTAACGTGCATTTGGATGGTCATAACCTTCTACACCATTCCATCAACCATTTCTGAAACTACGAGTTTTCTCTTCCCAACTTCATCCCAACATTCCTGTGTTCTACAAATCTTCCCATACATGGCATAATAAAGAGCCATTTGGACACATTAGTGGAATCTGTTTTTAAGTGAACTCAACTATATGATGATGTTGATACCAATATCCATTTAATTCCCTTGAGAAAACATAGAACATGTAATCAAATGATTGGATAGTATACACATATTGGCCACCAGTTTGAAGATGATAAGTCATACTGATGTTCAGCTTAGTATCTAGATCATGTTGATGTCTCTTCAAAAAAATTGAGGTGAATCTTGGTTCTCAATAAGATATAATCAATAGAGGTACTCTATGAAGCCTTACCACGTCTATGATATATATCTTTGCCAATTGATCCTATGAGAAATCCTCTCAAATTGCAATGAAGTGTGTAGTATTTGTAAGATGATCCACAATAACCATGATAGCATTGATTCATTTGGATGACTTTAGAAGTCCAAAGATGATGTCCATGGTGATGTTCACCAATTTCCATACTGGTATTGGTAATGGTTGCATCATCACCTTCGACATATTCTTCTTGGCCTTCACATTTTGACATACCAGGCACTTTGAGGTATACTTAGCGAACTTCTTCTTCATGTCATCCCACCAAAAATACTCTAGGACATCTTGATACATCATTATGTTTACTTGGTGAATGAAGAAATTATAACTATTTTCATCATCTAAATGATCATTATTTAAATCTAGATTTTATGGAACACATAGTCTTGTCCAAAAGCATATAATTCCTACTTCATTAACATTGAACTATGATGATTTCCATTTTTTGATAGTGTCCACTTTCATTTGAATTCCACATCATCCTTTTGATCATCTTTTAACCTTTCCAAAAGAGTTATATGAGAAATCATTTATAATAGGATTGATGATGTTCCCTTATTTTTTATTCCCATGACCATCTTCATCAAATCAATGAAGATTGGTTACTTTTCAATTCTCATCAATGATAGGATCATTGGGTCATTTCTCTTTAGTGAATCCTCTTGCTTGTTAGATTTCCCAGGGTGGTAATAGATTTATCATTCATGGTCTCTGATTAGCTCTAACCATATACGTGGGCGCATGTTCAACTCCTTCTGAGTGAATATACTTGAGTCTTTTATGATCCATTTATATTTCATACATCTCCCCAAAGTGGAAATTCCATCAAATTTTCAAAGCGAATGTCATTTCAGAAAACCCCAGGTTAGGCATGGGATTGTATTTCTCATAAACATTCAATTTCCTTGAGGCCTAATAAATTACATTGTCATTTTTCATCAACACACATCACATTCCCTTCATCAAAGAATCACCGAATACCAAAAAATGTAATCCCCTTGTGGGTAGTGTGTGCATGTGTATAGTGATCAGCCTCCTTATCAACTCCTTAAATCTCACATCACATTCGTTACTCCAAGAAAACATTACTAACATCTGATTTTTCTCGTTATGATGATTGTACAATCTTGAGAAATTTCTCACAAATTGGCGATAATATCCAACTAACCCATGGAAGTTATGGATATCTGTTACTGATGTTGGACATGGACATCTATCAATTATAGTTTTAATAGAGGGATCCATAGATATCACATTGCTTGTGATGATATGAACCATGAATGACACCTCCTTCAATGAGAACTCATACTTGTTGAACATTTCATTGATCTCCTCCCTTCGTGATGTCTTTAGTATAGTTATAATATGCTCCACAAGCTCCTAAATGGTTTTGGGGTATATTTTAATATCATCCTTATAGACTACAAATTTTTTTTGAGGTAATCTGTAAAGACTAAATTAATTTATTACATGATGATTGATTGAGAATTAGTGAGTCCAAAAAGAATAACTATGAATTCACAGTGCCTATATCATATATGGAATGTAGTCTTGGGGATATCATTTTTATTCACCCTTACATGGTAACATCCCGCCCCCAAATACACCTTCGGTTAGTATGGTGCTCCACATAACTGATCAAATAAGTCATCAATTCGGGGTGATGAATCTTCTCCATATCATGATTTTTTAAGCTCATGATAAACAATGAAAAGGCAAATTAACCCATCCTTCTTATTTACAAAGAGGGCTGGTTAACCACATTGTGAATACCTTGGGTGTATAAAACCTTTATCTATATTCATCATTACTTTTTTCTTCATCTCCTCATACTCTAAAACATCCATTCTATAACGAGTATTGGACATTAGAAACACCCCATGTTTATGATCAATTGGGAACTTCATATCTGTTCTTGGAGAATGACTAGTTAATTCCCAAGGATACACAACAATTAATTCCCCCATAATAGGCTTATCATCAAGGATGTATGATTCTTTAGACTCAATCATCTGATCCGGGTATATATGCTAATAGGGTAGTAATGTCCATGCTTGAGATGATGGTGATAAAGAAGATTCATCTTCCTCCATGAACTTGTATAGAATCTGGTGTTGATTCTCTATACAGAGAGTGATTTCCCTCTCACATCAATTTATGTTGGATCAATATGAGGAAATTCAATCCAAGCTGATAATTACATCAAATTCTACTAGAGGGAGTATGACGAGGTTCACTACGATGTTTAATCTAGAGATTGTGACCGAGGATGTGTTATATTCCTAGGATGCAATGAATTCCCCATTTTCAATACACACTGACATCCTCACTTCCATGATTTTTGGTGTTGGTCAGATTGTTCTACTAAATATTTGGGATTCAAAAGAATGTGTAAAAATAGAATCGAAAAGTATGTTTGATATTCATGAATGAGTAACTAGCATACTTGTCACCAAATCATTAGAGAGGTTCACATCGGTGATGGTGATGGAAAAAAGATCATCCATTCATCCATGGAGTCATTGGATGCCTCTAAAAACACTTTTCTTAGGGAACTAATATGAAAGGATCCCTGGTTCATTGTGGTTGATGTAATTATAAAAACATTTATGGTTAAACAGAGCATTCCTATCCTCAGTTGAAGTTGTGGGATTTTCTAAACGGTAGTTAACGGCTAGGTTCTCTTCTCTTCCACACCTAAATAATTTCCAAGTCCCCTTCAGGCAATTTCTTGGGTTCTTTCTTTCACCCCATTGGAAAGTGGGGTGGTGCATTTTCTTAGCACCATTGGATTTATCCATCGGGCCACCAGGATTGAAGTCCACCATACACTTCATATCCCTATGATACCCCTAACATTTCGTAATTTCCATTTTGACCATGAGGGAACATATGAAAATTTACTCATAGCTATCGAAGTCGTATATCTACGTGGATTACCATATGTTAGGTTTTATCCCACCAAAGAACAGTTCAACCTTGTATTAAGGGGAAATGAAAAAGTCAGAGTTGTATCTGACATTACTTGTGATGTTTTCCTTATACGCTCTAATGGATTCATAATCTTTTTTTCTTGAGGGAAAGGAAGTCTCTATCCATATTAAGATAGAGGGTTTGAGGAAAAAGAAGTTGAAAATCATCTTCTAGAAAGCATGACATTACAATGACTCAATATCCTACTTAGGCTTTGTATTTTTTTATCAATGTCCACCATTGATCTGCTTCACCCAACATACAAAAAGCATCCATATGAACCTTATCTTGTAAGGAACATCTAAGGATGTAGAATAGCCTTTCAATGTGTTCGATATATTGTTCATAAATTAAGGGATCATATGATCCATCAAAAATAGGAGGACTTCGTCTCATTATGCTCTTGACTGTGACTAGTTCTTTCATGGGGGGGGGGGGGGGGGGTTGAACGTTCATCTTGGCTCAGGTTTCTATAAAAACCGTGAGTTAACTGAGAAATTATCTAGATAATGTTCTCGATTACCGCCCCCATTGGATTGGGTATCTCATTAGAACATTCATCATAGTGATGTTTGCATTAGTTGATAGCCCGAGTCCTCCTATTACTGACCATTGGCTAGAATAAAACGAATGTTATGGGTATCACATAAAGATTAATCCAACGACAAAAATGGATGACTTATTAATAACTCTTATTTCCTTATCCTAGGAATCTATAGGCTTCAATCTATGTTATCAATGATCTACTTCCCAACATTTATTCTTAGAGGAATTTTTTTATTCTCTTAACAATGGTTCATACTAAATTTATGAATTTACCAAATAATATCCCCTAGGAGTGTCGTAAAAAAGAGTGCAGCAAGGCATGTTCTCGTGTACCAGGATACCCCAGGTTAAGCCCAAAACTCCTTGTTGGAATTTTCACTCCTTGGTACATTTGTGCCAGAACCGCTGTTACATGCTCAAATCCATATAGGGATGTATTTGATTGATAACCCACTTACTCAAAACATTCTTAAATATAGTGACATTTTTATTATACTTATTATTTTCTTTAAGCCTTTACAACGGTTTTCTAGTCCTAATCCAAAAAATAACTAAACCTATCCTTTGATACCGACTATAACAACCATTATTTTTATTATACAGAAAAACATGATTTATTACATAAAACATTCACCTGATACAACATAGAAGATCTATAGGTCTAGTTTCTTTTGGAATTTGGATCATTACAGAATGTCTTAAACTATTAAACAAGACATCTTTATAGAAAACATCCATTACAAGACCACTACATTCCTTCATACATACCATTACATGGGATTACCTGAGGACATGCATAAGAAAAGGGTGAGAAATAAAGACCAGTAAGGGAGTAAAAAGGAATAACATAAAAAATATAGTACATATTAGGCAATAAGAATATCTATGGTTCATAAGAGAAATGTGAATATAATGTCATGATAAACCATGATTATCATAACAACGAAATGTGGCAGAAACACCTAAAAAATGGAATTCTTGTCACATCCATTTCAACATAGACACAAATCATAAAGTAATATTTTCATTCAATGATGTGGGAATATAAGAAAATAAAATAGACAAAAAGGCAAAACTAGACAAGACGACCCACTCCTTGGGGTGCTGAAATATTGGAGGCCAAGGGAATCCCCTCTAAACAAATTCACTCTTTGGGGCTTCAGGCTGGTCCTAGTATGAACCCAAATATTCTCTGAGTAAACCCACATTTATTTTGAATTAAAATGAGTAAATCAATATTGAACTAGATGAATAATGATACTAATCTTTACCCAATGCATTGGGGTGCTATCAGGGCACGCCCTTCTTAATCATTTCATTTCATGCATAATTTTGCCACATTGATCATACAACATGGAATCCTTAATTATCATCATTTATTTCATGATAATAGAATGTGGAATTCGTACATGAATCACTATAATCAAAAAATAAATGTTCATAAAGGTGAATAACATTGATATATAAATGGGCATGGTATTCACTACCCAATGACTTTGGCATGCAAAATCATGGTGCAATTCCTGCAGCATAATGATGTGACCTATAAATTCCAAAAAAAAAGAAGATTAGTGAGATAGGGGTGTATCAACATATGTAAATTAAATGGACAGTAAGGGTTTCATATAGATACATTTCCCTATATCTATAATGGAATTTAGATTCATAATAAATTAGAATTTATGAATATAAATGAGGAGAGAAAACCCCTTTATGGATTTTTTTGCATGATAACGGGTTTACATGGGAGGTTTTATTGAGAGAGAAATGGGTATCTTATCATTCAATAATAAAGAGGGAATTATGGTCGAGGTGTAAAATCATACACAAACATTTATAATTGAATATAAATGTGTGTAACAATATTCTGAATCATGGATAAAATGGGAGAGTAAGGAATCCCTTTCTTGGAAGTGTGATCCCAAAGTCGTGAGAGGGGCTTAAGAGAGGAATCATGGGAGCTTGGGGTGCATTGGGAGGATTCTAGTTAAGGGAGGCCAGTGGATGGATCAGCTACAAATGCAATGAGTGAAGAGGAAGTGGGAGATGGGGTGGGTTTATATAACAAAGTAGAGAGAATTCTTCATTATTTAGGTTTTGGACACCACACATTAAAATAATCAAAAGCACAAAAAATCCCCCGGTTTTTGCCCATGGATTTTCCAAAGTGTAGTGGAAAACATTTATTTATAAGGCCAATGGACGAAAATTTTAAAATATTGGGCTTTCTTATGTGGAGCTGAGTCACACTATCAAGTAAATCAATTTTAAAGGTTAAAATGTTTTATAATTATTGGAGAATCCACTAATGATATTTTGAATTAATCAAACAAACCTGAAATCACATTATTTAAATTGTAAAATATTTATTTTCCGAACATACCATTTATAGTATTTTATTACATCACTATTGGGTTATTATGATGTCATCAAATACATTATATAATTAAACGATTTTTCATTTTTTCCAAAAAATTCGACTCTTTCAAAAAATCATGAAAAATTAACTGTTGGATAATTTAGACGACCTAATTCAAAAAATAATATTCATTTTAGGTAATATAATTTCTAAATATGTGTATTTTTAATTTTAAAAAAAGACTGACATTTATAAAAAATTCATAGGTTTAGACAAAAACAACTTTCAAAACATAATAAAAAATAGTAGTTGTATTCATAAAAATAGAATCATATTTTATATATAAAAAAATTAATTTAATAATAATATTAAAAATTTATTTTATTAAAAAATAAATTAATTCATAGAAATAGATTAGTTTATTTAATAATAACTAAAAACACATTTTTGACATTAAAAACGTTTTTCAATGTAACAATAATAAAATTAATGCACATACATTATTATATACCAAAATAGTGTACATGATCATAGTTCTAGGGTCATGTTACATAGCCTCTTATAACACCCGCATAAGAAAGAAGGGTATGGTGTGTGATGGTGACCGACACTTGGGGTGTCTTGGATAACATCACAAAGGTGGTAATCTCAATCAACTTCTACTTCTCCTATAGGTAGTTCAAATTGAGATTATCATGTTAAAGCACATATTTGTCTTGCATAAGAGAGAATATCAAAGACTCCACCTCCTTTCTGAGATTTGAAAAATGGTATTCCTATGGAGCAATTCTACTGGATGTGGCTATTGCTTCCTTTATCTGAGTAAATTAAATTTTTTTAAACCCTAGGTTTATACAAATCATGTTGTCACAGTTTAACATCAATATTATCAACAATAACAATTTATAATGATATTTTAAAATCAAAAATTATAACAAAAAGGAAGTGCATAAGTAATATAATGATCTAACATAATTAGTCATTTAATTAGATCAAGAGGAATTTTCATTAATTAACGTCTCGTTCGTTAAATATTCCACTGTAAGAACACAATTTACGGATTCTTGGAAACCTATCCTACATTCAATTTACTCCACCGCTAGGGAAATTTCACTCTAGGATAAAAAATGTTCTGATGTAGATGTTTTGGATTTTATTAACATATTACTTATAATAAAGGATTATGAACTACTGGTTTAGTTCTTAAAACTCTTGTTCGTTGAATTTGCGGTCATCATGGACTAGTTTTCAAGCTCAGAGGTGTCTTTTCAATTGTAACGATTGTGTTAGATATTTCTATGATTCACCCTTTCTCATGTCAACGTACTGCAATTTAAATTTTTAAGTGAGGAATAGACCAAGGAAATTTCATTGGTTGTGAGGTGTGGGCATTAGTGAGTGTGTTTTTCATGAGCACATGATGCCTTGGGTGGAAGCATCATAGGTGCAATGTTATGTTTCATCCATCTAAGATGATCGTCTCTCATATGGTAATTTGGACATGAATTTATTCGTTTGCCTAGTGTTTGGTGAGTAATGTTGGCAAAGATCCATTATATAGAATGTCTCAAGGGGAAGGTGGGTGTGGTGTAAATTTTGACTGTTTTTTTTTCTGTGAATGAAACTGAAACCACTATCAGTAAGGTCAATCAATGATTTACCATTCCTCTCCACGAGGTTCCTATTAAAACCTCTGGTGTAATATGGTTCACTTGGATAAAGGCAATAATCTTGGAAATTGTTATAATTCGTAGAATGTTCATGGAGGGATATTCCTATATTAATAGTATCATGACTCAGAATTGACCCCCCCTTTTTTTGAGAAAACATTCGGTGGGGAGTACCATTTTCCATATTTTAAAATATGTGACATTGTTATCATGACTCAAGCTAAATGGGATCATGTATTCTTAGTTTATTTTCTACAGTCAGATAAAGTGTACCAGATTTAATTTGGATTGCTTATTTTCGATGTTCTTAAATGAAAGCATGGAGGAGTGTCATGTGTTTGGATATGAAATGTGATCACTTGAATTTAACATCATGACCCTTGTAGTCATGTGTTGTAATCAATGATCCTAATGTCTTTTCAGGGATGAGAAGTTCTATGGAGGAGATATTATAAAGTCTCTCATTGTTAACAAGGTTAAAATTTATTAGAATTTGTATATATCCATTTATAAGATGTATCATATTTATAACCAGGATTCGAAATGATATTTTTAGAGTTGGAATACATTAATTTTCTTTGACTTTCGTCATGGACCAAATGTTCCCTTGAATGTCTTTTTGAGTTCTGAGAGAATCTGGTTCATGAAATAAAATGTTTTGTGGGACATTAAAGGATGCATGTTTTGTCTGATACATTGTATCCCTAAATGAAAACATGTGGCCTTGATCAGAGAAGAAATCCCCCACAAATTATGTAATATTTTTTCCAAATTTTTCTTGTAGCCCACACTAGTGGTACCTTTTATACACTACTTTGACATTACTAACCACAATGTTAACTATGAACAGTTTGCATAACCATGCTGTAAATCCAATGTGATATGGATTCTTATGTAGATGGTGTCACATGGTTGGAAATTGATTTGGATAAATGTACAACCTAATCAATTTTGTGTTTATCTTTTTATGAAATTAATTAATTAAATAACAATTAATTGGAAATAAATTAAATGACAATAAATGAGGATTAAAATTAAAAAAATTAATAATTACTATAATAATAATAATATAAATATTATGAATATTTTTATTATTTTTTTAGGATTTATAAACAACTAAAAGGGTGTCTCCCCTTAACTCTCACATGATACCCCCACGGTCTAACCCTTTTGGTGTGACCCCTTCAACATCTTCTCCTATTTAGATGTTGATTTCACCCGGTTTTCTTGAGTATTATCATTCGATTTGGTGATTTATGCCTTTATTATCCCACTTCTTCCGTACATGGAATATTTTCATTCTCTATGTCACCATATTCATATTTTTTATATCCTAGGGGTTAATGTTGACTGGATTTCATAATATTTTCTAGCAGAAGGGCATTCAATGGGTCTCTAAGGTTATCTTCGTTCATATTTAGGCATCTGGTGATGAAGGAGAAAAATATTAGTTCATATCATCATGTCATTAACACTTAAGGTTATATTTCAATACAACTTCCTTGACTATCATTTTTATATTTGGTTTCTTTTAGTGGTTTGGAGTACCTATTTATTTTTTTAGTGAGTTTAGGTCATTCTCAAGGCGGGTTCAGGTTGTTATTTTCAAAGGTGACTTACTGAATATGCATAGCTAAGAATATATTTATATGTATGATCCCCTATTATATGCACATTCACCCATGATAGTAAAAATATATATATTGGGAAATGTGCCTCTATGTATAATATGATAAATGCATATATGTATGAGTGTTACTGGGTATGTGAATATAAGAGCATGTATGTCAGGTTCCCCTTGAAAATAATAATGTCCATGGAAATATGTGAATAAGGGATAGGTGTCCTTATTAATATATGATGGTTTTTATGCTATGATTTTTTTGAGAGAAGATTTATGTGATCATCGATGAAACTATATGGTTCAAAAATGTTTTTCTTTGTCCAGTTCATAATGATGGATACCTTTCCTTGAAACCATTCAATTAAATAATGAAATGATTAATATCACTCATAAAAACATTGTTCAATGATTATATATGTATGGTATTTTTCTAAAATTATTTCTTTTTGGTGAATTATATGTGAATCATAATTTATCAAATGAACTGTTTAATAAAAATTTCATTATTTAATAATAAAACCATTTTTTTTAGGTGTGTTGTCTCTAAAAACTCACAGTGTTGACATAAGATTTACATTTATGATTGCCTTTGTAGGTAATTTCCCCACTAATATTGGAATATCCTAAATTATCTTCTGTGAATTATCATATGAACATACAAGATTTTATAACAGAATTAGTTCAAATTTATTAAATTGTCTTGACATATTTGGGATGGTTACCACTTGACATTAGGTTTTTCTTTATTAAATTCCTTATTTCAGTTGAAATGTTTTAAATGGAATTGAATATATTAATTTAAAATATTTATAGTTCATTTCCTCATAGATCAAATTATATATGTGACCATGCCACTAATAATGTCTAAATTGAAATGTTTTTGATTTTTTCCTTATGTATTATGTAATTATTGAATACTCAACTTATAAATAAATATGTGATATATAAATTATTATGAATGGTATGTAGTTACCACTTCTAGATATATATATTATACACCTTTATAAATTATATTTACGATTTTATGTGAGTGATGATCTAGAAGGGAATTGAAACATCCTTTCAATGGTGTTGAGTATGGCATCTCCCACCACTGTCGTAATATAGGATATGGGATTTCGGGCACCAAGTATCATCACAATGTTTTATAATGGCATGAAAACACTCAATCCTGAGTGATGTAATATAAATCATTCACTTTCTCCGGATGTATGGCTTGTACCATATCATTGGATTTTAAGCCCATGTAGACTGGTGATAGATGTCTGGCCATTATGTCCTTGTCCAGTATACAATAGTTTTCGATGTATATTTCCATTATGAATTGGAACACTCTTGATTCATATTGGTATATGTAATATATTACTTCATTATATATGTATCTAGGGGTTATACATTGAGCCCTTCCAATAATGTTAAATGTATGTGAGTTACATCCAAGTTCAGCTAGCACTACTATCCCAGGTATATGACCATTTGGTATCAATGCATACTTGATTCATATCGGTGGATAATCTATATAACTATAAAGTATTAATAATGTTTATATATATATATATCCCCTAATCAAACACTTATTCTGGACATGATTTGAAGCATGTATGGCAATTATGTGTCCCAAAAGAACTTGAATGGGTTGTCGTTTATTTATTGTGTTCAGATTACTGTTTCTTATACTTTGATACTGCCACAATTTATATATCATGGAATGGAATGGAAAATACATCATGGGTACCAGTGTAGATATATTTATATCTCACACCATGTTCGGGATACCGTTGCCCAAAGGTACCCGAGTGGACCTTATCTTGCCATGATCATATATCTTGCTTATTATTTTATTATAAATGGGAGTTATGTGAAAAGGACCGAGCTTGATGTCCAAACTTTTTTGGAGTTTCACTTATGGATTTTTTCTATTTTATTTATTTAATTATGTTATATATTGTATCTTTCTTTCTATAGCATGTATTATATTTTATTTTAAGCATAATCATTGATACTTTCACTATAATATGTTGGGATTTTACTTCTCTTATATATTCAGTTGATTAGTATTATTATTTCACTAATTTTTCCATCATTAATTACATATTCTAATATTTTATGTTATATAATATTGTTTTTCCTCTTTTATATGATTATATGAGGGTATAGACTCCCCCCAATCACTCCCTCACACCCTTGCTTCTAGTCGGTATCCTATGGAAAACTAGGAGATGAACATAAGGCCATGTGACCCACCAATCCACCTACCATCAAAGTGCTCATCCAGTTCGGGATGTTAAAATATTAATAGAATTAAATAACATGATATATGAGAACATATCATTGGGATAATATTTATATATTTGGCATATAGATAAGAATTTAAATTCATTTCAATATTAATTATGTCAAATTTTCACAACTATCATTGTAGAATGGTTTCAATCCCCAAACTATAGAAGTAGTTATGGATAACTCAAAATATTATCATAGTGAAAAAATTATAATACTAAACTAGGTTCAATCTCTATATTAGTCATGTCTATCACATGATAGAACATTTATTAATAAATTCCCTAGTGGAGATACAGATCAAACCGATAACATAATAAAAATAATACATACGTTTGAAACAATATCATAAGAAATTAATTCTAAAATATCCCATTAAATGAAATGGTTTTCATAATAATGAAATCATGGAACAACCGATGGAAATTGAATCGGTTTCTTATAAATTTCATCATCTAATTATAGTGTATCCCATGGAAAAATAATAAGGTTTCATAATCAACTAATCATTTTATACTAATTTTAAGTTAAATGGTTTTTATAAAATTCTTTTCATCACAAGCATAAACCAGATGGAAATTAATTTGAATAGTAACCTCAGATTATATCCCCAGTAAAGAGAAATAACGTCAAATGATTTCATCAAAATTGACTATTAAAAGACACTTGCATCAATTATTGGGGCGATTTCTCTAAAAAATAACTTTTAAATAATGAAAAACAGAAAATAATTTTATAAATCCTTAACTTTGAAAATACTCTTTGAAACATATAATTTAATCATTAAAATACTCTTAAAATTATGTGAAAAAAAAATCATTTCCACTTTGTGGACCATTTTTAAAATATAATACAACTTTTTAATCATTTTTATTGAAAATAACCTTTGAAATATATAAATTATTTTTTAAAATAATTTTTTGTCATTGAAGTGGAATATTTCGTTCATGTTCTACACATTAAAAAAATAGTCCTTTGTCATTTTTGGTAATATACATAGGGGTATGGTTTGGAAAATTACATTATGATTCTAAAAAAAATAAAAATGTTAATCATGGGTATATGAGTATTTAATAAATAATTTAGTATATTTTATAAATATTTTTTAATTTTTTTAGAATATTGTTTGGGATGTAAAGTGGTTTTCAACCAATGAGAGAAATTAAGATAATTTTTCTTCAAAAAAACGCGTTCAACTATTATGTAAATAATGAGTAGAGAATGAAGAGAAATAGTTATTCTTTAGAAATAACAAAATGAGGAGAAAAAATTAAAATTTATGATATATTGATCATCCTATTTCATCACTGGAATCATAATCATGAGAAATCTAGATTAATTAGGAGATGGTAACATAAATCCCATTCCATTTTGGTGACATTGAATCACAACACCCATTAATCTATATAATTAAATCAATCATATAATATTTTATGAATAAATAGATTCATCATATTATACGTAACAAGGTTTGTACATACATATACTAAATGAGAATAGGATTATGACATGAAATACGTCTCAAAGAATGAAATTTAAGGATAAAATTGTTTATCACATTAGTAACTATTAAACTATGAACCCCATGAAAGATAGATCCAAAAACGGTTATGTAAATAAATATAATTTTAATTATAATAAAAAAAATAAATATAATTTATTATTAATTATTTTCACAATATAAATTAATTTCTTTTTAAATACTTCTTCTCCCACATAATAAGAAAATTGAGACTGAAATATCAAACGTTTTGTACCAAATTCATTGAATAATTTTAAAACCTATAGTATAATTAATATATATTTTATTTATAACTTCATTTTATTACCATATTAATATATATCATACAATATATGATTTATTTATGATCTTTAATTAACAATATATGTATAATTTAATGTTAATGCCTAGTTTTGGGCAATAACTTCCTTTTATCTAGTATGTTTTGATTTTTTATTTTTGGTCCTCTTAGTTTTATCATGGATAAATATAAAAAATTAATAGAAACGTGATATTAATGTCATATATATTCATTATATATGTATTTAAGCTAATCTATAAAATTTAGAGTGATCAAATTAAATACACTGTTTATAATGTTGATAGGATGTACGTACACTGGAATCTTGTTTCCATTTTTCAATGTATCTTAATAACTAATTATAAATAATTTATTAACATTATAGGAAATAATTCATGTCATTTATATCAAATATTTTCACTAAAACTACTCTTATTACCATCCACGTAAAATGTTCATAAATAACATCACTTCGTGAGGCTTTAATTAGTCGTACACATGAGCAACATTTTCTAATTCAAATAGATCGGAAGGTATGATAATAATTTTGATATAATATTTCTATAAGTATTATAATGTCATAAATATCATATACATATTTTAAACCCATCATTATATCCTTCATTGAATGGTATTTATGGAAAACAAACTACATTAGTTCAAGAGGTAGTAGTTTGTCATACAAATTAAATGGTTTTGTATTCCATTTGAATTAAGTGGGGATTTATATAGTTAATTATGTAAACATAATAACATATCATTATTTATGATATTAGAGTGTTACTATATAGAAATTTTTGTGACATAATTTATGTTCCAAAAATATAAATGATAATTAAGGAGCTCAGTGAAGACAGTTACCACCGCTTTGAAGTACCTTTGGCGGATCTCTCATTAAGGGCCCCTGTATTATTATTTTTAGAGGAATATAAGATCTTTAAAAATTATAAGTATGTTTGGGATGGGTTTATGGGATTTATTAACTATATAAATTTATCGTTGTTAATAAGTGAAGGGTGATGGTGGCCTTTTATAAGTTGTCCAAATAAACACACATGGAATCTACTTGGAAATTATGAAAAATAATAAAAAATTATGAAGTGATTCAAATTAATAAATATAAGAATTTACCATATATTTAAAATTATAAAGTGTAATATTTAAATATTTATTTTTAATATGTATTGTACATGTGTTATAAACATTTTAACCCTTATCATCATTGTTTAACCTTGTGGTAAACCCCATTTTACCTTAAAAGTGATAATATATGTTTCTATTTTAAATATTTATTATGGTAAAAAATTTATAATGATTTATAATATAATTTTAATTTCTCATATTTTCTATGAGTTATTATTACATATTATATGGATTAATTTTTAGACTAGGCACGATGATGGTGTGGGAATATAAGGCTTGATGTGCCTGAGATTAATGTTTGAAATATATTAAATATATTAAATAGAATTTGCATGTCATTCTCCTAATTAATTTTAATAACTTCTAAACAAATTGTACCTCCCTGACCCTAGGTACCCAGATGTCGGTGCATTATTTTAATACATTGGCACGTTTACAAGGAATCTAGTCCCGAAGGACCGATCAGTTTAGTAGTCTTGGAAAATAGATTACATGCATGATTGTTACATTACACTTTATAACATAGAAAACAACATAAATAATCCTTTATGAACACCATTATTACCTTTGATTAACCATGCATATCAATCACAGTACACTTCTAAGAATCCTGGGAAAATAAAACATATAAAGGGGTGAGCTCAAACACTCAGTAATGGTATGCAATACAACATAAACTTTCCAAAATAAGCATAAACATTTAAGGCAATTTATAAAACTAAAACAGAATCCTTTTAAACATGAAATTCAGCATAATATGTAAGAAATAAAATGTAACAATGACATTTACTTATTCACATGGATATTCTACTAATCGAATAATCACATTCAATATCAATAACCACTTTCATAACGATGGAATGCATAATGCCAGACTATCATAACCACATAGCCACGACCTCGTGCCAAGACTACAAATAATATTTTGTCAAGGCCTCGTGCAAAGACACTAGTTTATCTCATGAGACCAACCGATGCATCGAGAAGATATAGCGGGATCCACCCGTCACTTATTATGTCCAATGCATTCCTCATATGAAAAGGTCTAAACATAACATAAACATTTGTATTGAAACTAGAATACGAAATGTCAATACATAACCCATAAAACACGAATGGTATAAAAATTACATATCCACAGTCAAACATATCACACAACCTTAAAAAAAAAATGGAAGATTTGTATCATGATAAGTCAACTTTAAAACATGTTTAAAATCCATTAAAATTTTTGACATGGATGAAAATGATTTGTTAAACTCTTTAAGAGAAATACCCATTTTTCATGAAAACATTTAAAAGCCAAACAATTTATAAAAGAAGTTATCTAAAGTCATTTTTTAATCAAAGTGTCACATACCACTTTGAAACTTTTGATAGGAATTAAAATTTTAAAAACATTCTTGTCCATATAAATAAATCCTTAAATCCCATTTTGAAGACATGGACATTAATGAGATAGATTTAGAAGAATAAATTTTTAAAAAAATTTAAATGATGTTTTAGTAAAAAAATCCCTTAAAAGAAACCCTTTGAAAACTCTTTTATAAAACATGGACATGGATAATAAAAATGTCCCAGTAGATACTTACGTAAAAACAATCTCGGATAATAAAGAGATTGTGAAATTAACCATTACCAATTTGGTGACGTACGAAACATACACCCCATGAAAGAGGTATCATACAATGAATATTTAAATAAACATAAATTAAAGTTTATTACACAAATAAAACAATTATGGGTAGTACATACACCACACAAAAGGTAATAGTGAAAATATGTCATTAATGTCATGGGAATAAAGAGTGAGATGAAAACACCTTACCTTGCACTTTCCTTTAGTCGATGGTATGTTTAGCCTCATGTATGAAGACTATAGTATTTAATTAAATTATAACAGAAACCTATTGATATTTATGATTCCATACATTATTAATTTATGATTTTCTACTACCCATTTAATAATAATTTCTATGTAATATTCATATTTCATGTAATAATTTCATTCTTTATCGTACGTGTTTTAACTTGTTACTCTTGAATGTATCACTTATATCACGATTTATATACATTTAGAATATAAAACATGATTTATTTATCATATATGTTTAGACTATAAAAATTTATAATAGATGTATATATGAAATAGAAAACACCGTTTATGGAGATGGTTGGCTGTATGTACGCATAAATGCTATTTCTGTTTTCATATAGTATTGAACAGAAGTATGTGAATAAGATATATATAAGTACATAAATAGTTATTTATATAAATATATATAACTCCAGTATAATTATTATGTCATATATTACATACTTATTAGTAATATATATTTTTATAATCGTCGATAAATGGTGAACTTGGAGATGAATCTCATCATGTCGTGGAGACGGTAATTCGTACGTACGCACGAGCGAAAATATCAAACTTTTGATATTAATATAGTATATAATTGGATGGTATATAATATATATAGAATACTTATCATGATATATTTATTATTTACATGAATTATACATCATTATTATACCTATCTAAATAATAATATATTGAATAACAATTACACCACAACGTGGAGATGGAAGGTCGTACGTACGCACGTATGGTGACATGTCATTCATGGGATGGATTGAATAATGAATTGTTTTGTTACATATTTATAATAACATCACATTATATTAAATATATTGGATTTATTATTTTAGAATAGAAATAACAATGAAAGAAGAAGTTGAATAAGAAAGGAACTTGAAAGAGGGTGGTGAAAACATTACATCTTCTTCAGGTTCTTCCTTTTGATTTGATCAAAAAGTCTCCATAGGATGGATTTATTATCAAACTAGGGCCTCTAATGGCTCAAAAGTGGATTATTAAAAGCCTAAGGTGGTTATTGGTATAAATCCATTCATCCAATAGATTTTAGATAGTTTTGGATCATTATATGAACCTTATATTTTAGTTTTAACTCTTTGTTAATTAGTTTGACACTTACCATGTCACTTTGTATTTTTATATTATATAGTTAGTAAAATTATTATATACCTCCAAGCTAACCCCAAGTGGTCCATTAATGATACACCTATCATGATACAAGTCCTTTTTCCGAACATTGTATTTTTAGGAATTTAATATCAATTAATAATATAATATTTGTTTTTAAAACACTTTTATGTCAATTTTGACACAATTTCGTATTTGATTTTTTGGAAAATCATAACAGCGTGATTACTTAATAGAAAGTTAATTAAATCAACAATAACATTTCAGATTAACTTATAAAATTTGTGGTATTAATTAAAATTCTGAAAATTATATTTATTTTGGTATTTATAATATCAATTATTTTAATATTACAGTAATAAGGTAATTACTGCATCATCAATGTGTCATAAATATATTAAATTATTTAATATCTAAAAAATATAAATAAAATATTATTATGTAAGAAATATTTTTATCTTTATAATGAATAATTATAGTTGAAAATATAAAATATATAACCGTATGTAAAAAAGTGTTTTTCTAAACGATATAGGCTCATGTCATTTTTGTGTTTCCTTTAACTTAATTAATATAATGTGCCGTTATCACTTACAAGTGGGTCCATGGGGTCCCAAAATCGACCTAAATATGTCCATGGTCGGACATGTATCAATAAATAGGGTTAAGACACATTTTAGGGTAATTTATTATTATTATATGATTATTTTTTACCCTTTTTTACCAGATTTATACTTTAACCATGATAAATAAAATATTTACCGAAATAATTATTCAAAATGTCTAAAAATAAAATTTACCTATTTACACAATTTAGAAATCCTGATTCCAAATATGGAGTCCATTTTTTCAAATTCAAAACATATAAGTGGAAGAAATTATTTTAAAATTAATTCCCGCTGTCAAAATAAAAAGTGTTTTTTATGAGATAATAATTATCAAAAGATTAACATTTGTTTATTTTGGTTTAAATGTGAAATAATTTCCAATGACTGAAATTTTATTAAATGGTAAAAATATATTCTAAATATACTTTAAAATCCCTCAAATTCAAAATTTATCAATATTAATTATTTCGATTAAAAAGGATTTTTTAATAAAAATTTAGTAATTTCCACTATTCATCAAATTATAAAAGTTATCCGAAAAGTACCAAAATGTCATCCTAGGATAATTTCGATATTCCGAATCAGAAAATGAATCCCATTTGGAATGATAAAATTTATAAAATTTCAAAATGTAGGTATTACTATTCAGAATGGCTACTTTGATTGGTTGTCGTGTGTGTTAGAACTCGAAGTAGCGTACAACACACGCTACTGTGTTATTCAAAGAGAAGCGTACCATGAAATCTTGGGGTGTTACATTCTCCCCTAATTCAATAAATTGCATCTTCGCAATTTTTGCTCGGTATTGGAAACATGGGGTTGACATTTCAAAACATCTTAGTTGAAATCCCACATCGAAAAATTGATTAATGAGGCCTCTATTTAAAATAAAGAGTGGTAAGTATGAAGGCTACCGAAAATAACAAATACTAGGGTTATATGTACTAAAATATGGATATGTAAGAGAAATATAACCATCAATATATACTGAAGAGTGGTAGAGAACATGGCTATGAAAAGGCCAACAATCCCAAAGCCATAAATTTGTGATGATCTAAGGTACCATCTAAGACAACAATTTTGTTCTAATTTTCTTTAATTAATGTTGAGAAATTTATTTATGAGATTAGATAAGATCATAAGGAGATATAATTACTTTATAATTAGCATTTTATCCATTAATAAATTTCTACCTCAATATCATTTTCACCCCAAAACATAATAGAACTCAAAAATACTATATACATCCTAAACATATAGGGTTTCAAATACAATGAATTTATAATTAACATATCAAACATTTAAAAAAAGAAACAACATTATACCATCCAGGAACATCACATAGTCTAGTGGTAGGCGATAAATCCCAATTTCACTATGGTTGTGGGTTCGATTCCCACAACATTGTCTTAGGCGACAGGTCGTCACACGGTCTGCATGTTGTCCTTTTATAAAAATCCAAAAAACAACCTTTCAAACATAATCCATTCCAACCTTTATACTTATTAAAAATACTTCTATAAACTCTTAGTCCAAAATTTATATGAATGTTAAACAAAATGTAGATCCTTTTTACCCCGAAATAGCATGTGAATACCTTCATCATGTATTCTTTTAAAACACTAAAACATCCTGAATTACCATAAAACATATTGATTACATTCATGCTCCCTTATTCCATATATAATTCATCCAAAAATGTTTTAAACTCCAACAATGATGGACTATATAAACCTTTAATCGGTTTTAAGGGAGTCATGAATATCCAATATAATTTGCCCAAATCAAGCATATATTATTCCAAAATCAGTACCTCAATATTAGGACCATATTAAGGTTTATCTTTCCTTCAACCATGTAATTTCCAAAAATGTTTAACTCACTATGAGTCACTTTTCTTAGTACCATAAAATCTCCAATCCTCAATGAAATAGTACTACTGTATAATCCTTATTTATTTGCAGAACAACATTGATACAACACTTAAATGAAATAATTCTAAAATAACAACATAAAAACACTAGTCATTCCTCATCATCTATTGTAGTATCATAACTTGATTATTATCCAATATCATCATTTGCGGCATAGTCTTATGACTAGAACATTGATTCATGTAGTGTCCCCACTCCTTGCAGATGAAGCATTGTACATTTGAACTCTTTTTCTTACCCTTGTAGTCACTTACATGGTGTCCTTTTTCTCCACAATTATATCATACTCTCATTCCTTTCAATCATTTTCCAAGGAGATTCTTCCCACAGTTATCACATATGGTAAAATACTTCTTTACCGTCTTCCCTTTATCTGTCCTTCTCTTTACCATCCTTAACTTCTCTGGATTCCCATCAAAGCCATAGGACTCTGAGATTTATTTACTTATCTTATCAACACATGATATTATTTCTTCATATGATGATAATTGGTGGGAGACTATTTCCCTTTTAAACTGTGGCTTAAGACCATGAATGATATGATCTTTCTTACTCTTTGGATCACACGTATTGATGGAGTTCTCATTCCTTCTACTAGGTTCCATTTCAAAACAATGGAACACACTAGATTAGTTTATGAATAGAAATACCTAATCCTGAACTTGTAAAACACTTAAGATAAATTAAACAGTTTATGGATATAATCTATAATCATAAAAATGTTTTCTTTGAGTATGTATATACTCATAGGCCCTTCATAATGGTTTGTAATGAAAATGAGAATTGTCCTAAGCATATCCCCCGGGAGTGTTGAAACCAAGAGTGCAACAAGGCCCATTGTCGTGGACCAGTTCCGTTCTTGTCTAGCTCAAAGCAGTGTTTTCAGGTTTTACCCCTAGGTACATCTGTGCCAGAGCAGCCTCTACCTGCTCATTTCCAGACAGAGATGTATTTCTTGAATAACTCACAAAATCTCAACAATACCAAAATTCTAAGAAGTTCTTCTATACTGATCCTCAAATTCTATCTTAGGGTGATGTGCTCTAATAAGAGTTTATCTAAATCTAGTTTACGAGGTTATTTCTAAACTTACTCTGATACCAACTGTAACGCCACGACCCTAGTTACCCAGAGTCAGTGAATTATTTTAATACATTGGCATGATTACAAGGAATCAAGTCCCGAAGGACAGATTGGTTTAGCAGTCTTGGAAAATAGATTACATACATGAATGCTACATTAAACATTATAACATACAAAACAACATAAATAATCCTTTATGAACACCATTTTCCCTTGGCTTAATCCTGATCAAAAGGACTCCATAGGTCAGATTTATGATCAAACTAAGGCATATATGTTGAATTTAGGAAATTTGGGAGGATATTTGGGCAGAGTTTGGCTGAGCCAAATGGATTTAAAGGTGTGAAGAAATGGTTATAAGTGGTTTCCTTTTATAAGGGAGATGAGAGGATCTTTAAGAAAAACATAAAGTATTATTTTAAAATAAATTCATATACAGTTTCGAAGGGCTCCAATGTGTATTATTAAAGACCTAAGGTGGGTATGGGTCTAAATAATTTCATCCAATATATCTTAGATAGGTTTGGGTCATTATATTAGCATTATCTTTTAGTTTAAACTCTCGGTTAATTAGTTTGACACTTATCATGTCAGTTTTTATTTTTATATTATATAGTTAATAAACATAATATATACCTCCAAGAGACCCCAATGTGGTCCAATAATAATACACATATCATGATAAAAGTCTTTTGGCCGAACCTTATATTTTTGGGAATTTAATATCAATTAATAATATAATATTTGTTTTAGAAACTCTTTTATGTAAATTTTGACACTATTTGGTATTTGATTTTTGTGAAAATCATAACATCATTATTACTTAGAAAAAAGTAAATGAAATCAATCCTAACATGTCATATTAACCTATAAAATTCTTGTAATTCATTAAAAATCTCAAAATATATTTATTTGGGTATTTATAATATCAATTATTTTAATATTTCACTAATATGGTAATTACTGCATCATCATTGTGTCATAAATAAATTAAATTATTTAATGTCTAAAAATTATAAATAAAATACCATTATGTTGGAAATTGTTTTATATTTCTAATTAATATTTATAGTCGAATATATAGAAAATATAACCCTATGTAAAAATTGATTTTCTAAAAGATATAGGCTTGTGTCATTTTTGTATTTACATAAACTTAATTTTTATAATGTGTCATTATCTCATACAAGTGGATCCATGGGGTCTCAAAATCGACCAAAAGATGCCCATGGTCGTCCATGTATCAACCAATAGTGTTAAGACACGTTTTAGGGAAATTTATTATTATTATTATATTAATTGTTAACCCTTATTTACCGGATTTATCCTTTAACCATGGTAAATAAAATATTTACCGAAGTAATTATTCAAAATGTCTAAAAATAAAAGATACCTATTTACACAATTTTTAAATCCTAATTACAAATATGGAGTCCATTTTTCTAAATTCAAAACATTGAAGTGGCATAAATTAATGTAAAATTAATTCCCGCTATCAAAATAAAAATCATGTTTTTAAGAGATAATAACTATCAAAAGATTGACATTTGTTTATGTCCAGTTTAAATGTGAAATTATTTCCAATGAACAACATTGTATTAAATGAAAAAAATAGATTATAAATTTACTTTAAAACCACTCAAATTCATAATTTACCACTAATAATTATTTTGAATAAAAAAGTTGATTTTAATAAAAATTTAGTAATTTTCACTATTCATCAAAATATAAAAGTTTTCCGAAAAGTACCAAAATTTCATCCTAGGATAATTTTGATATTAAGAATCCAAAAATGAAGTCCATTTTGAGAGATAAAATGTATAAAATTTAAAAATGTGGGTATTAATATGCATAACGAATAATTTGATTGGTTGTGGTGTGTGTTAGAACTCAAAGTTTCGTACAACACACGCTACTGTATTTTTCCAAGAGAAGCATACCATGGAAGCTTGGGGTGTTACAAAAATTCCTAGATTAGAAATATGAGTGCACCATTGTGTTTTGGATGCGTGTCGTACCCTAGATGTGACTAAATATTAGTTGGTGCATATGGTTTAAAAGAAAGATTTCGTGGGCGTAAAATAAATAAAATTATTAAATAAAATTATTTTATAACAAAACGAACATGTTTTCACATTAAATATATGCTTATGTAAATTTCATAGGAATCCTTTGAATTTTACTAGTGCCATTAGAGCATTGGAGGAGTACCCATTAGAGGAAGACATCAGATCTTGGATTGACCATTCATGCTCATTGGATTTGGTTGATCATTGCAATAATGACAATGATGCATCATTCCTCTTTAGTGATCGAATCGAATTGAATTTCGGTCTATGTTTCAATTTTTTATTCCCCTCTCATCATTTCTATGATGAAACCAAATATATCATTGAACAAGTTTATTTCGGGATTGATATCTTACAGTATGGAATTATATTAGCGGGGGTTTTTGAAGAGTTAAATTTTTTCATCAAATTCCTCAACTGCCATTATACCATCAACTAATTGAGGATAAAAAACACTTCCATGGATCATGATTATTTTTTCGTATTTTTGTCCCGTTTTTATTAGTTCCTTGTGTGTGTTCTTCACTCAACCTATGGTTTAATGATTATTTGATGAATCGATTGTTTCAAATGTTTTTCATAGTTCAACGATCTGATATTGATGATCAGATCTTGGTATTATGAAACAAAACTAAAATGGTTGTAGAAAAAAAACATTGAATTAGTATGTAACCCATGATCAATGAGATATAGATGCATTGAATATAATTCAGAAATACAATCTTTGTTTTTATGATGAGATTAGACTATTGGAGTGTGTTTATCACTGATAATGATGCTCAGAAGAGGAAGATCCATGAATCAATTTGACATTAGTGCCAGATTCCAAGGTGGTGCTGGTGTGTTAATGTGTGAGAGGAAGAAACATTATTTTTCTAAAATCCTAATACACAAAAAATATAATCTAGGATTACAAGAATACACCCACCCCACCCCTACCCCCCGAGCGGCGTCTTGGATTTAGGGTAGTATGTGAGTATCGCCAGGAATGTGGCATAGTTTACATGGCGTGTCTTTCATCCATGTATACACGACATATACATTGTAAAGTAAAGAGAAATAGGGTGGACTAAACGACCATCGAATACTATGTGTACTCCCCCACACCGGCATGGTTTGATGATACATGAAATTTATACGGGCAGTACTTGGGATCAACGGACAAGACATGTAACAATATTATATGACGAGTGTTACATTATACATTTATTAAATAAATTTCCATCTATATATTAGAGAATATTATTTAGGTTTTTCCCCATATCATTTCCATAATATTTTTAATGAATTCTTCCCTACTCTATAAACTATAATCATGTTAGTAGGAATTCCTGTATAGATTTGTTGGATTCCAACTAATAAGACAATAATGGAATTATTTATTCATCTATGGGACCTAGGTGGAGTAATTGGTATTGACATGAACAACTCTTGTAACACCTAGGACCTGAATTCTACTCAACAATTCCCATAGCTAAGTTCTCCACAAGGCCTTAGGAATATCTCCACAAATATCGATGGTTGCTGACGAGTAGGGAGGTCATAGTTGAGTCACTAGAGGGACATTTCATTCATTTCAAGAGAATATCACAATATAATTAAATAATATTAAATAGTGGAAGCATAAAAACAAGATGTAAAATGGAAACTAAACAAGTTAGGAATATATATACAAAACAGTAATGGATCATATATATAATGATGTAGAAGTTACATGTATCTAGAAAACAGCCAAAATATGTACCTGGAAATATATTACTGTAAAGTAATCCAAAAATAAAAAAATGTCGAAAAAAGATTACCAATAGTATCGCAAGACTAGTCTTGGGCACATGATTTTATTCACCAATGATACAATCAAAAATATGTGTTAGGGAACCATCTCTTAGAATCACCTATTATAATATAATTTTATTGGGTACCCCTAGATTCCCAAATACGGTGTGAGATAATATCCCATTAGGTAACCACCTAAATGTGTATAGTATTCTAAGAATCATGGCTCAATATTCTAAACAATAGTATGTGTACTATAATACAAGTGTGAAAGCCTAGGGAATATAACCACAACATTCATTTAATACCAAAAAACCTCTCAATTACCCCTTAAACAAGTGTCATCTCCAAACAAGGAATCTAAAACAAATATAAACAAGTAACTTGACCTCACCTTACGTCCATCAATATCCATCCCACTTGGCCTTTATGTATGATTAATTAATATGAAAAACTCAAATCCATTACATATAATGAAGTGTATCACATTTCGATGACAATGACATAATAACAATGTTTTCCTAGATCCCATGGTCGTGATGTATAGTGATCTATAGACCACAAATTTCTAGATCCATGATGGTGAAAACCAAGGAATCTTCATCGAGACCCATGAGAATCTTGATGGAAACTTGGTATAGGAAATTGTTGAGGTCCTTGGAGATGTGTACTGACATTTTCTATGCAGGTCCATGGAAGCCTACTTTATTGGTTAGCAAAGCCTGAGGCATCCCATAGAATCTAGACCCATGAACCATCAGTACTCAAGGCCTTCACTACCTCATTCTAGATTCATATAGATCCTTCAATGACATCTCTACAACAAATCATCCACTAAATAGAATTTAAATATTCAATTACATATTAGTATACAAGCTCATTTAATCAATACCATTCAGAACCATACACTGAATTTACCAACTCATTTAAAATATTTCAAACCAATATCATCTCATGAGTATACACACACATGTATTCTGTCTCCATTTAAAAAAATAAAATGGCTATACCCACAAATTTATCACCATTTTCAATTATACAATCCACATTGGTATACCCAGCCATTTATCCCCAATTTCATACTAACATTTCACATGAGTATACTCATCCATTCAATTAAATCATTTAATCCATTTGATCAACTTAATCATGTAATTATATATTAGCACAAGGTGAGTAGGTAGTATATATCCTAACGTGTAATTCAATCCCATTTATTTATAATTGAGATTCCATGAACATGGAAAATAAGAGACTCACCCTTGGATTGTTCATCAATGTTAAAACCAATTAAACTGAATTGGGAAACACATGGGTGGCCTCAGTTTGGTGAAACAACCACTAAAGGATGACAAGGAACCTATGGGAATCACTAATAGGATAAAAACATCCAATTCAATTTAACCATTAAATTCTGATCATGTGATGAAAAATCATGTGGGTAGCATAACAGCCAATATCTCTAAAAAGCACAAAATGATGAATGACTATTATAGATCACCTACCTTATCTCAATAGTGGAGTTCTCTTCTAGTTTCAAGTCCATATTTAACTTGGTTTTGGAGAAATCTGAATAATGGTAAAATTGTGCTTATGGTCTTAAATCCAAATAGCATAATCGAATTCTTGAAGAATCTATAATGGCCAAAAACTAATATTAATCTTCTCGTCTGAGATCTATGGAGAATAACCAAACTGGAATTCTAGACCAGACATTCTAGATAAAACAAATCTAAGATTAGGTAAGGTTGGGTGCTCTAAATTGTAAGCCTTTGTCCATGGGAGAAGAATAGGAATTTAGTGTATAAAAGTAATTATTAATTTAATTATAAATTATAAATTTAAAAAAATAACGTGGTCGGACGGTATAGGTGAGTTGTGTAACACCCCAAGATTCTACGGTACGCTTCTCTTTGAATAATATAGTAGCGTGTGTTGTACGCAACTTCGAGTTCTAACACATTCCATGACCAATCAAAGTAGCCTTTATGAATAGTAATACATAATTTTTAAAATTATATAAATTTTATCTCTCAAAATGGACTTAATTTTTGGATTAAGAGTATCGAATTTAGCCTATGGAGAAATTTTGGTACTTTTTGGATAACTTTTATATTTTAATGAATTGTGAAAATTACTAAATTTTAATTAAAAACAACTTTTTTAATAAAAATAATTAATAGTGATAAATTATAAATTTGAATGGTTTTAAAGTATATTTACAATATATTTCTACCATTTAATACAATTTTGTTCATTGGACATAATTTCACAATTAAACAGGACATAAACAATTATCAATCTTTGGATAGATATTATATCTTAAAAACACATTTTTTGATTTGACAGCGGAAATTAATTTAAAATTAATTTCTGCCAATTCTGTGTTTTGAATTTGGAAAAATGGATTCCATATTTGGAATTAGGATGTCAAAATTATGTAGATAGGTAACTTTTTTTATACATTTTGAATAATTACTTCGGTAAATATTTTATTTACCATGGTTAAAGGGTAAATCCGGTAAATAAGGGTTAACAAATAATATTATAATAATACTAAATTACCCTAAAACGTGTCCTAACCTTATTGGTGAATACATGTCCGACCATGGGAATCTTTAGGTCGGTTTAGGGACCCCATGGATCCACTTGTATGTGATAGGGACACTTTATTTTAATTAAGTAAAAATAAATAGAAAAATGACATAAGTATATATCTTTTAGAAATACAATTTTTACATAGGGTTATATATGTTGGATTTTTTACTATAAATATTAATTAGAAATAAAAAAATACTTCCTACATAATGGTATTTTATTTATAATTTTTAGAGATTATATAATTTAATTTATTTATGACACAATGGTGATGCAGAAATTACCTAATTAATGAAAAATTAGAATAATTGATATTATAAATACCCATATAAATGTAATTTGAGACTTTTTATAAATACAAATAATTTTCTAGGATAATATGATATGTTAGGATTTATTTAATTATCTTTTTTCGAATTAATCATTCTGTTATGAGTTTTACAAAAAACTATTATTGAATAGTATCAAAATTGACATAAAAGTGTTTTTAAAACAAATATTATAATATTAATTGATATTAAATTCCTAAAAATCTATGGTTCGGCCAAGAGACTTATATCATGATAGGTGTATCATTTATGGACCACTTTTTGGTCTCTTGGATGTATATAGTATGTTCTTAAAAATATAATATAAAAATAAAAAGAGAGATTGTAAAAGTAAAACTAATTAACTAAGAGTTAATACTTAATGATAAGGATAATATAGTAACACAAACCTGTATAAATCATATTGGTTGAAGGGTTTTAGACCTATACCCACCTTAACTTTTAAATAATCCACTTTTGAGCCTTTAGAATCCGAATATGAATTTATTATAAAATAATATTTCTAGCTTTTCCAAAGGTGCCCCTCACCAGTCTTATAAAAGGGCACTCCCCCTTCTCATTAATTCACACCTTCAAAGCCTTTTCCTTCGGCAAGAACCTGCCCAAATACTCTCTAAACATCCCTCACTACAACCTAGAGGCCTTTTTGTGATCATAAATCCAACCTATATTCCCTTTTGATCAAATCAAAATGAAGAACCCGAAGAAGAGGTAATGTTTTCACCGCCCTTTTTCATGTTCATTTCATATTCAACTTCTCATTTATTTGTTATTACCATTATAAAATAATAAATCCAGTATCTCCTATATAATTTGATATTATTATAAATATGTTACAACCATATTCAGTATTCTATCTATCCTTTTAATGACATGTCACCATACGTGCGTACGTACAGCTTACCGCCTCCACGTCGTGGTGTAATTGTTATTCAGTATATTATTATTTTGATTGGTATAATAATGATGTTTAATTCATGTAAATAATAAATATAACATGATAATGATTCTTTATATTTGAGATATAATCCAATTATATATTATATTAATATCAAAAGATTGATATTTTCGCTCGTGCGTACGTACGGATTACCGTCTCCACAACGCGATGAGATTCATTTCCAAGTTCACCATTCATCGACGATTATAAAAATATATATTACTAATAATTATGTAATATATGACATAATAATGCTACTGGAAATATATATATTTATATATAAGTATTTATGTACTTACATATATCTTATTAAATACTATGTAAAAAACGGAAACAACGTTTATGCGTACGTACGGACTACCGTCTCCATAAGCGGTGTTTTCCATTTCATCTATACGCCTATTAAAAATTTTTATATTATAAATATAAATGATAAATAAATCATTTTTTATGTTCTGGATGTTTTTAAATCATGATCTGTGTGATAAAATTAGGAGTAACAAGTTAAAACACATACGATAAAAAAGCGATTATTACCCAAAATATTAATATAAATGGAAATTATCATTCAATGGGTAGTATAAAGACATAAATGAATAATGTATGATATAATAAATATTAATATGGTTTTGGTATAATTTAATAACATAATTTATTCTTCATACATGAGGCTAAACGTACCCTCGACTAGAGGAAAGTGCAATGTAAGGGGTTTTCATCTCACTCCTTATTCCCATGAGATTCATGCCATATTGCCACTATTACCTTTTGTGTGATGTGTGTACTGTTCATTATTGTATTCTTTGTGTAGTAAACTTTAATTTATGTGTATTTACATATTCATTGTATGATACCTCTTTCAATGGGTGTATGTTTTTTATGTTACCAAATTAGTAAGGGTTAATTTCACAATCCCTTTATTATTAGGGGTTGTTTTTATGTAAGTATCTACTGGGACCTCTTTATCATACACATCCATGTTTCTTAAAAATATATTTCAAAACATTCTTACTATTTTACAGAATATGGGTTAAAGTCATTTATACCCTTGTTTGAATTTTTATAATAAGTTTATGAAGGAATCTTTTCGTCGTTTTCCAAATAAGGTCCTTTTTAACCTTTCTGACAGAATTAAGGTAAGAATGTATTTTTAACTTATACGGCGGGTGTGGCTATTTTCCGTCGTTATAAAATCATAGAAGCTTACCTTAAAATATTATAATGATACTTTCAAAGTAAATGTTTTATTTTATAATTATGTGACTTTTAAATGATTTCAAAAAAATAGATCTTTCTCTCAAATAGTTTTGATTTCATCTATGTCAACATCCATTGATGGATTTAAAGCTTATTTGAAGTTGATTTATTATGATACAAAACTTCCATATTGTATTGAATATTTTGTGATATGTTTGACTGTGGATGTTTTATTTTTATACCATTCATGGTTTATGGTGAAAGTATTGACATTTCGTATGCTTGTTATTATATGGATGTTTATGTTATATTTCAACCTCTTCTTGAGATAAATGTGTTGAACTATTATGTTCCAGGTTGGGGTTCGGTCACAGAAGACCCTCCAGGTTGGTGTCCGGTTATTAGAGGCACTCTAGGTTGGTGTCCGGTTGTTAGAGGCACTCCGAGTTGGTTTCTGGTAATTAGAGGAAGTCCAGGTTGGTGTCCGGTTATTAGAGGCACACCGGGTTCGAGTTCGGTTATAGAGGATCTCTGGGATGGGTTCCGGTTACAGTTATCCCTTAGGTCGTGGCACGAGGCCTTGACACAGAAATTAAATTTCAGCATTATGCATTCCATCATTATGAACGTGGTTAGTGATATTGCTTGTGATTATTAGACTAGTAAAATATCTATGTGAATAAGTAAATGGAATTACTTCATTTTATTTTTTCCATATTATGATGAAGTTCAAGTTGAAAAAGCTTTTGTTTTTGTTATACATTTCTTTAATTTTTACGCTTATTTATGATATTTCCACTGTATTTTTATCCTTACTAAGCATCTGAGCTCACCCCTTTCTATGTTTTATTTTTCCCAGGATTCCAAGAAGTGTATATTGATTGATATGCATGGTAAAGCAAAGAGAATAATGGTGTTCATGAAGGATTATTTATGTTGTTTTACATGTTATGAAGTGTAATGTAACATTCATGTATGTAATCTATTTTCAAAGACTGTTAAACCGATTGGTCCTTCGGGACTTGATTCCTAGTAATCATGCCAATGTATTATAATAATTCACCGACTCTGGGTAACTGGGGTCGGTGCGTTATAGTTGGTATCAGAGGATGTTTAGCAATAACCATGGATACTAGATTTAGATAAACTCTGATTAGATCACATTACCGTAAGATAGACTTTGAGGATTTGTATAGAAGAACTTCCTAGAATTTTGAAAATGTAGAGATTTTTTGAGTTTTCCAAGAAAATACATTCCTGTCTGGATACGACCAGGTAGAGGTGGCTCTAGAACAGATGTACCTAGGTGTAAAACCCAAAAACACCGCTTTGAGCTAGACTCGAACTGGAACTAGTGCATGACAACAGGCCTTGCTGCACTCTTGGTTACGACACACCCAGGGGATAGGCTTGGGATAATTCTCATTTTTATTACAAGATGCTATGAAGTGTTTGTGAGTATATACCTCCTCAAAGAAAACATTTTTGTGATTATGGATTATATCAATTATCTATTCAATTTATGCTAGGTATTTCACATGATTGAAATTATGAACTGGGATTCATAAACTGACTTAGTGTATGCCATTGTTTAGAAATGGCGCCCAGTAGAAGAAATGAGATCTCCAGCAATATGTATGATCCAAAGAGTAAGAAGGGTCATATCATTCATGGTATTAAGACAACATTTATAAAGGAAATAGTATCCCACGTATTATCATCATATGAATAAATAGTATCAAAAGATCAGTAAATAACTCTCTGAATTCTATGGCTTTGATGGGATTCCAGAGAAGAAAAGGATGGTAGAAAGAAATATGGATAAATGGAATAAGGGAATGAAGGATTTTCCAATATGTGATAAATGTGGAATGAATCACCTTGGTAAATGATTGAAGGGAATGGGAGTTTTTATATGTATGGACAAAAAGGATACTAAGTATGTAATTGCAAGGGTATGAATTTTTTTTCAAATGTACAATGCTTCATCTGCAAGGAGTTGGGACACTATGCAAACCAATGTCCAAATCATTAGAGTATGCACCAAATGATGCCAATTGGATAACAATAAAGTTATGATACTACCATAGATGAAGAGGAATGACTAGTGTTCTTATGTTGTAATTAAAGAATTATTTCATTAGATTGTTGTATCAATGATGTACTGGTTATATGAATTATGGAGATAAATAAGGATTGTACTACAGTACTATTTCATTGAGAATTTGAGATATTATGGTACTACGAAATATGACTCTATAGTGAGTTAAATTTTTTGGAAATTAAATGTTTGAAGGAACGATAAACCTTAATATGGTTCTAATATTGAGGTACTGATTTTCGAATAAGATATGGTTGATTTGTGTAAATTATATTGGATATTCATGACTGCCTTAAAACTGAATAATGATTTGTATATTCCATTATTCATGGGGTTTAAAATTTTTTTGGATGGATGAAGTATATCTAGTATTCTATATGGAATAAGGGATCATGGATGTAATCAATACGGTTTTATGGTTATTCAAGATGTTTCAGTGTTTTAAAATAATACATGATGATGGTATTCACATGCTATTACGAGGTAAAAAGGATCTACATTATGTTTACCTGTCATATAAATTTTGTACTGAGAGTTTAAAGTATTATTTTGGATAAGTCTAAAGGTTGGAAGAGATTACGTTTGAAAGGTTATTTTTGGATTTTTATAAAAGGACAACACACAGACCGTTTGACGACCCCTTGCATCGGACAAAGCTGCGGGAATCGAACCCACAACCATAGAGAAATAGGTATTTATTGCCTACCACTGGACTATGTGAAGTTCTTGGATGGTATAATTTAGTTTTTTTAAGGGTCTGATATGTGAATTATAAATTCATTATATTTGGAACCCTATACGATTAGGATAAACCGAGTATTTTTGAGTTGCATTATGTTTTGAGATGAAAGATTAGTTTGTGGAAGAAATTTATTAATGAATAAAAATCTAATTATAATGAAAGTATATATTTTTATGATCTTAGACAATCTCATAAATAAATTCCTCAGCATTAAGAAAAAGAACTTAGAACAAAAATGTTGTCCTAGATGATACCTTAGATCATCACAAATTTATGGCTTTGAGATTGTTGGTCGTTTCATAGCCTTGTTCTCTACCACTCTCCACCAGATATTAATGGTTATATTTCTATTCCATATCCACATTTTCCTACATGGATCCCCATTATGTGTTATTTTCTGTAACCTTCATACTTACCACTCGTTATTTTCAATAGAGGCCTCATTAATCCATTTTTCGATGTGGGATTTGAACTAAGATATTTTGAAATGTCAACCCCAAGTTTCCAATACTGAGTATAAATTCAGAGGATGCAATTTATTGAAGTAGGGGAGAATGTAACACCCCAAGCTTCTATGGTACGCTTCTCTTTGAATAATACAGTAGCGTGTGTTGTACGCAACTTCGAGTTCTAACACACACCACGACCAATCAAAGTAGCTGTTATGAATAGTAATACATACTTTTTAAAATTTTATAAATTTTATCTCTCAAAATGGACATAATTTTTGGATTCGGAGAATAGAATTTAGCATAAGTCGAAATTTTGGTACTTTTCGGATAACTTTAATAATTTGATGAATAGTGAAAATTACTAAATTTTTATTAAAAACAACATTTTTATCAAAATAATTAATAGTGATAAATTTTGAATTTGAGTGGTTTTAAAGTATATTTAAAATATATTTTTACCATTTAATACAATGTTGGTCATTGGATATAATTTCACAATTAAATCAGACATAAACACGTATCAATCTTTTGATAGATATTATATCTTAAAAACACGCTTTTTGTTTTGACAGCGGGAATTAATTTTAAATTAATTTCTGCCAATTTTGTGTTTTGAATTTTGAAAAATAGATTCCATATTTGGAATTAGGATGTAAAAATTGTGTAAATAGGTATCTTTTATTTTTAGACATTTTGAATAATTACTTCGGTAAATATTTTAATTACCATGGTTAAAGGGTAAATCCAGTAAATAAGGGTTAACAAATAATATTATAATAATACTAAATTACCCTGAAACGTGTCCTAAACTTATTGGTGGATACATGTCCGACCATTGGAATCATTGGGTTGATTTTGGGACCCCATGGAGCCACTTGTATGTGATAGGGACACTTTATTTTAAATAAGTTAAAATAAATACAAAAATGAAATAAGCATATATTTTTTAGAGAAACAATTTTTACATAGGCTTATATATGTTGGATTTTCACCTATAAATATTCATTAGAAAGATAAAAATATTTCCTTCAGAATGGAATTTTATTTATAATTTTTAAACATTATATAATTTAATTTTTTATGACACAATGATGATGTAGTAATTACCTAATTAATAAAAATTAGAATAATTGATATTATAAATACCCTACTAAATGTAATTTGAGAGTTTTTATAAATAAAAATAATTTAATAGGATAATATGATATGTTAGGATTGATATAATTAACTTTTTTTGAAGTAATAATTCTGTTGTGAGTTTTACAAAAATCAATTATTGAATAGTCTCGAAATTGACATAAAAGAGTTTTTAAAACAAATATTATATTATTAATTGATATTAAATTCTTAAAAATCAAAGGTTCTGCCAAAAGACTTATATCATGATATTTGTATCATTAATGGACCAATTTGGGGTCTCTTGGATCTATATAGTATGTTTAGTAACCATATAATATAAAAACTCAAAAAGACATTTTAAAAGTGAAACTAATTAACTAAGAGTTAATACTTAATGATAAGGTTAATATAGTAAACCAAACCTATCAAAATACTTTTGGTTGAGTGGTTTTCGACATATCCCCACATTAACCTTTATGTATTCCACATTGTAGCCATTAGAAACAGAATATGAATTTATTATAAAATAATATTTCTAGCTTTTCCAATGGTGCCCCTCACGCCTCTTATAAAAGGGCACTCACCCTTCTCATTAATTCACACCATGAAGCCTTTTTTTTTGACAAAACCTTACAAAATACTCTCTTAAATTCCCTCAATACAACCTAGAGGCCTTATTTTGATCATAAAGACAACCTATGGAGCCCTTTTGATCAAATCAAAAGGAAGTCCCCGAAGAAGATGTAATGTTTTCACCACCCCTTTTCAATTTCATTTCTTCTTCAACTTCTGCATTATTTCTTATTCCCATTATAAAATAATAAATCTAGTATCTCCTATATAATGGGATATTATTATAAAAATGGTACAACCATATTTAGTATTCAATCCATCCTTTGAATGACATGTCACCATATGTGCGTATGTACGGCTTATCACCTCCACATCGTGGTGTAATTGTTATTCAGTATATTATTATTTGGATTGGTATAATAATGGTGTTTAATTCATGTAAATAATAAATATAACATGATAATTATTCTTTATATATGATATATCATCCAATTATATATTATATTAATATCAAAAGAATGATATTTTCCCTCGTGCGTACGTTCGGATTACCGTCTCCACGACGCGATGAGATTCATTTCCAAGTTCACCATTCATCGACGATTATAAAAATATATATTACTAATAAGTATGTAATATATGAAATAATAATGCTACTGTAAATATATATATTTATATATATAAGTATTTATGTACATACATATATCTTAGTCAATACTATGTAAAAACGGAAACGGTGTTTATGCGTACGTACGGACTACCATCTCCATAAGCGGTGTTTCCCATTTCATATATTCATCTATTATTAATTTTTATATTATAAATATATATGATAAATAAATCATTTTTTATGTTCTGGAATTATTTAAATCATGATCTATGTTATACAATCAAGATTAACAAGTTAAAACACGTACGATAAAGAAAGCGATTATTACCTGAAATATTAATATAACATGGAAATTATCAATAAATGGGTAGTATAAAGTCATAAATGAATAATGTATGATATCATAAATATTAATATGGTTCTAGTATAATTTAATAACATACTATAGTCTTCATACAGGAGGATAAACGTACCCTCGACTAAAAGAAAGTGTCATGTAAGGGGTTTTCATCTCACTCCTTATTCCCGTGAGATTCATGCCATATTGCAACTATTACCTTTTGTGTGATGTATGTACGGTCCTTAATTGTATTCTTTGTGTAATATAGTTTAATTTATGTGTATTTACATATTAATTGTTTGATACCTCTTTCAAGGGGTGTATGTTTTGTAAGTTACCAAATTGGTAAGGGTTAATTTCACATTCTCTTTATTATTCGAGTTGTTTTTACGTAAGTATCTACTGGGACCTCTTTATCATCCACATCCATGTTTCTTAAAAATGTATTTCAAATCATTCTTACTATTTTACAAGATATGGGTTAAAGTCATTTATACCATTGTTTGACTTTTTATAATAAGATTATAAAGGAATCTTTTTGTCATTTTCCAACCAAGGTCCTTTTTAACCTTTTTGACAGAATTAAGGTAAGAAAGTCTTTTTAACTTATACGGCAGGTGTGGATATACTACACTGTTATAAAATCATAGAATATTCCCTTACATTATTATAAAATATTTTCAATGTAAATGTTTTATTTTATAATTATGTGACTTTTAAATGATTTCAAAAAATTGACATTTCTCTCAAATAGTTTTGATTTCATCTATGTCAACATCAGTTGATGGATTTTAATCTTATTTGAAGTTGATTTATTAAGATACAAAACATCCATACTGTATTGATGATTTTCTGATATGTTTTACTATGGATGTGTTATTTTTATACCATTCATGGTTTATGCTGAAAGTATTGATAGTTCGTATGCATGTTTTAATACGAATGATTATGTTATATTTCAACCTCTTATTAAGATGAATGTGTTGGACTATTATGTTCCAGGTTGGGTACTGGTAAAAGTAGAACCCCTAGGTTGGGGTCCGGTTACAGCAGACCCTTCGAGTTGGTGTCCGGTTATTACAGGCACTCTGGGTTGGTGTCTGGTTATTAGAGGAACTCTGGGTTGGTGTCCAGTTATTAGAGGCACTCCGGGTTGGTGTCTGGTTATTAGAGGCACTTTGGGTTGGATTATAGTTATAGAGGCACTCTGGGTTGGGTTCCGGTTATAGTTTTACCTTAGGTCTTGGCACGAGGCCTTGAAATAGAAATTAATGTTCGGAATTATGCATTCAATCATTATGAAAGTGGCTAGTGATATTGCTTGTGATTATTAGACTAGTAGAAAATCCATGTTAATAAGAAAATTGAATTAAGTCATTCTATTTTTTCCATAATATGCTGATGTTCAAGTTTAAAAGGCATTTGTTTTAGTTATACATTTCCTTAAATGTTTATGGTTATTTATGAAAGTTTCCGCAATATTTTTATCCATACTGAGCATCTGAGCTCACCGCTTTCTATGTTTTATTTTACCCAAGATTCCAAGAAGTGTATAGTGATTGATATGTAGGGTTAAGTCAAGGGAATAATGGCATTCGTGAAAGATTATTTATGTTATTTTATGTTATGAAGTGTAATGTAACATTCATGTATGTAATCTATTTTCCAAGACTACTAAACTGATCGGTCCTTCGGGACTTTATTCCTTGTGATCATGCCAATGTATTAAAATAATTCACCGACTCTGGGTAACTGGGGTTGGGGCATTACAAATTGTTTTGAAAACCATGAAATGATCTTGCATTGATCATATAGGCCAAAGGTCACCCACACAGTTCACCCACATTGATTGAAAATAGATCATAAACTATATGTTAACCCTCAATTATTATCTGATCAAATTGAAAACATGGCTTCACAGACATCCACTCATTCCACATAGTTTTCCCTAATCATCCCACATATTCCACCCTTATTCCAGCCTCGCATGAGTCAGTCAACCTTTATGGCATGCCCCGCATGGTTTAGTAAAATAGTGAACCAAGACAAAATCACCACAAAAATGGGTTCAAGGATCTGAAAAATACCTTATCAACCCCAAATCACATGTAATCAACTTCATCACTCACATAAACCCATGTTTATGGATATAAATTGAAAAATCAAGCATTCGTACCTCATACGAAAAGATATTTTCTTATAATATTCCCCTCTTATAGCAATTCATCCATAAATTTCTCCTTGAAGGGTAGAAAAGATTCATCAGACAAAAAAATACTTCCACTAGGCTTGTATATCATCCCCCTAAACCCATGTATCATCTTGTATATTGTCATTCTGTCATATCCCCCATACTAGAGAACTCACCATCCTTAGTGAACCATTGTTATAATGTCAACGATTTGAATCAAATGTTCTTCAAAGGATGCATCACCATGTAGCTCAACCTACTTAGGCTAAAATGAATGAGATGTGTCCAAATGATAATCGTTCCACAGAGATACGTAGAATACATCATGCATGGCTCAATATCTCTGAGTTAACTACAACTTATAGTCTGTCAACCCGAATATCTATAGAATCTCAAACAACATGGCATATCAAAATGAAATCATTCCATGTCTCCTGATTTTCCAAGGTCTTAGAATCAGTGAAACATGCTGGAAAACTTATTATATGTCCTAAATATATTGGGGTATTCTATGGAAATTAGTTTATGGTTTTTGTTGAGAATATTCTTTATCTATTTTCTTCTGAATTAACCGGACCTACATTAAAGTCTTCAGTTTGAGATGAGGTCCTAATAAAGGTTTATAATCTACCTCTAAATACCATAGGAGTGATCATAATGGCATACCGTATGATGCCTCATATGGTACCATTTTTATTATCAACTAATAAATGTCGTTGTAGTTTAACTCAATTAGGGGAAGGCACCCCCACAAGAGCCTCCAAAATCATAGATTTATACTTATAGCATGTCCCCTAAAACATATATCATATACACTAACTGGAAATCAGTGTGAGGGTGGTATAAAGTTCTCAAAAGCACTTGTCTACCCAGTGACCTCTAAAATCTCTTCCAAATTAGAGACATAATATGGGAATACCTATATAAAAAAATGGTTCATATGTCCTAGTGAAGTCCTACTATCTCATGGATGTACGATATTCCTTGATCATCGTCACAGATGGTCCACTTGATCATATTGAAAAAAGAAACCCTTCTGATCCTTTCAACAACATCACATACAGAATTGTTACATCATGTGAAGCTTATAAAAATGATCACTAAATAAATTTTTATAATATCCTACATCTACTTAGTAAAAGTTAACTGTAATAAAGTCCTAGTGGTCCACTGGTGTTTTTCTTTTTCCTGCTGATTGGTCGATCCCAGTGTAACGAAACCAACTTCCTACATTTTCATGACCAACCAGCTGTACTGACGATGTAAGTCATATTACATCATTGTGAACTTTTTGGGAACATACCATACTGAGGAATGAAATTACAAAAGTAGATCCTTATTTATATCCATTGGAACCCAAACACATCTTCAGATATATAGTATATCATCCTCAACTATTGTCTAATAAGGAGATGGTTCCTCACCTTCCACACTCTCCCATTGGACTTGGTCCTCAGAATAGGTTAGATGCCTCATCCTCAGAATATGTAGAAGGGTAGAGGTAAAAAATTTGGATGATATATAGGTATATAACAAACAATTCTGATCCTCTAGATTAATATTTAAGAATAATTCCCTAAGAATTCACTCTCTACTGGCCCTCTAGACTATATATATTTGGATCCTCCTACTCAGTTCAAAAAACACTGCATTTCTTTTACTAGGAATATAGGAAAACATTAAATCAAAATAACAAGGTAATCCACCCATCTTCTATGACTCAGATTGATATCATGATATTTATATAATACCTAAGGCTTTTGTGGTATCTATGCACCAAAAACCATTCCCCTTGTAAAAATTGTCTCTAACAACTCAATGTGTGAACATTTACAGCTATCTCAAGATCATGTGTCTTGTAATTCCACTCATTTGGCATCATTAACCAAGACCTGTATGCCATGAATATATATTCCTTCATTATCATGGCTCCCATACCCATTATTGATGTGAAAAAACCCCATTGTACCTATTTAGCACTTATAGTATCAGGAGTGGTGATGATGTAAACCATTCATTCTACTATTCAAAGTCTATCTGACAAGATCATTTCATAGAAACATCACACCATTATTAGTATAGACACTCAACTGTGATGTTAGGAATGAGAAGTAATCTATGAAATTTATATAGTATCCATGTAGTCCCAAGAAACTCTGTATGTCAAAAAACATCACAGGTTGTTCCTAATAATCTATAACTCTCACCGTTTCTGGATCAACTGATATTTCTATCTCTATGATAATGTGACCGAGTGATTGAATCTGATCTATTTTATAGTATCATGTTGTGTTCTTATAATAAAATTGATGTTATGTCAATGTATTCTAAATGATATCAATATGGTTTCCATGGTCATTTCGAATGTGAGAATACAAAAAATATCATCCAAGAAAACCACAAAAATGGATTCCACGTAAAGAAGGAACAATCATTTCATCTAATCCAAGAACACCATCAGCATATTCATGAGACCGAATAGTATAACTAGATAGTCATATATATCAAACCTTCTATGAATGTTTTTATGATTTATTTCATTAGGTTGAATACAGACCTGGGGATATCCGGACCTCAAATCGGTTTTCGAGAACAATTGGACTCCTTGAAGATGATTAAACAATTAATTTATCATTTGATAGGTATATCAGTCTTTAATAGTTATCCTGTTCAGTTCCCAATAATCCAAACATAGCCTAATAGTTCGGTCATCCTTTTTTGAAAAAAGGACCAGAAAACCCCATGGACAATAAATGTATTAAATAAACCCCTTCACCTCTAAAAACAGTAGTTTCACATAGAGCACATATAACTTCATTTTAGACATCCTATAACTAGGAATGTATACAAGTTACGATCTTGGATCCAAATAAAATGAAAATTCCGCCACTATATTAGTAGGTAAAACTGAAAAGTGGTCGATAGACACTTCTTTGAAATGATCAACCACTTGATAAATGTTTTTCGATCTCACTCCCCAATCTTCTAGATACAAATTAACAATTTGGATTGTGATTATTCACATCCCACAATGCTCAGGTCCAACTCGACATTCCTAGAAACCCCATTCACCCTTGTGATTATACACTAAACCCTATGGTGATATTAAAGTCACCCTCTAGTTAAAGCAATCAACATAAGCTTTATAGGAGACTAGAGAGTCCATCCTGGGAATCACATCAAACCATGTCATCTTGAGGAAATATAAATTCTAGACGAAGTGAACCCCACCATCCTCATGGGGAACTCCCCACACTGCCTCACATCTTTTTTTTTTGATTCCCAAAAGTGTTTCTAGTATCATAACAACTTCAAATATAAAAAAATACCATACAATTTCACCACTGAGGGAGATATAAAACTATTTGATTCCCCACTAACAAAAATAAAAGATATAACTGTAGAGGATACTAGGATTTTACCTCTCACCATATATACTATATAACACTATAGACTGAGGGTATGCTGTATAGAATAGAAGTTTCCTATACTACATCCATGTGATATAACTTCACTACAAATAGTATGCCCACTCTAATGTCTCTGTGAAACTACTGTCAACCTTCCACTTCCATTACCACCACTACCTTGGCCTGATCTGCCAACATTGATCAACCACTATACCTAACGCAGAGATATGGAACCATATCCTAAACATAGAATTGGATCTAAACGCCTACCACTCATATTTGGAATGGAATTAATGAAAAAATGGTACACATGGACCATCCACCTGAAATCTTGTCACTACATCAGGTCACAGTCTCACGACTCTTCATCAAGGCTCACCCACCACACCAATAAAAAACATTGAGCTTACAATACTCATAGCATAACCAACAACCTTCTTTAGGGAAGCCTCAAAATGGTGCTTCTTTTCTGAAGATGTACAAACACTAGGTCGAGAAACAACATTGCCCTTCTCTTCACCCCTAACATCCCTTGGGGTAGATATTGTAATCAGCACCTGATAGAAAATCTTAGTGATTTAGGTCAATATGAACACATTGACTTGATATTTGATAGCATGTATGTGACCTTACTTTAATAATATTTTTTATTAATGATCCTCAGTAAGGTAATTCAACAGAAAATGATGGAGCTCTTTACAACATGTCGTGTACTCCATAATTGTCATCGCACCCTACTCTAGATACATTAACATACTCACCTAATCTATTAATGGAGTTTTGAGATAAATGTAGAAATAGAATCGTGTTTTGCATCATCCCAACCCATATCTCATAGCATGTCATCATGGTTCAGTACATCCGACAACATTTTTCTGGTCCACAAAGAAATTAGTTGGCGAGCATGACCCACTTCTAAGGAGGAATCACAATATGATCAAAATTTTAAAACATTTCATTAATCATTAGCCTTGATACCAATGGAAAACCATCCCCCCCAAAAGAATTTGTGAATGAAAATACTTGAACACAAAAGTTTTCTGAACCATAATCAAGGCATGATATGGTGTTCCCTAAATATTCTGCATATCACGAAAGTAACCCTCTTAGAATAGTTCTTCCACACATATTCCCAAAATATCCTCTTGTGTCATAGTTATCTCTATGGGAGGATCATCCAGCATCCCATGTCCCACCACCTTCAAACTGTGTTCATCACCTCCCATGTGGTTTAACACTTGTGGTCATCATGGAGGCATCTCACTATAATTCCAATCACAAACCTAATAAAGGAATGATTCCATGATTCATCTATCAAGATTATAGAACATATCCAAACTATCCAAAAACCATCATACCCCATTGACAGCTCCTATATCCCAGAATTTAATATTTAACAATATCAATGCAACAATAAACACTGCCTCTTACCCACTCAAAAGTCTGGTCTGGGTCAAGTCCTTTTTATAATTTCAAATTTTCAATTTCATTTTTACATGAATTCACATATATTTCACATTTCATTTCCATGAGTTAATTGATCATATGGTTTAGAAAATTAATCACCAATTTCAAATCTATGAGGTCCTATAACACCTAATGCACCCAAAATTTGATTACCATTGTAACCATACATATCAAATTAATATTAAATATTTTATTTTTCTTATGTGTCATATCCTAGTCCATAAGGCCCCATTCACATTAAAACTAAAAGATGAAGTCAATGTATTATCCACTAAAAAAAATCTATCACGATGGCAGATATAATTGTCTCAACACCTACCACCACAGAATTCAATGACTAATGCATCCTACATTCCACGGAATAATGCATGGAATGCGATTTCGAACGAGTTAATATATGATTAATGAGATGGTACACTATAATTTAATTATGTTTCATTACAAATAGAACTTGAAATTTTATAAAAAATGACATTGTAAATCAAATGTTTCACCCAATGGTGGAATCAATTCAATTGTATTAGATAGAATCCTGAAAATAAAAAATCAATTCATGGCTATTTTTCTTTTCCCTGTATGAGTTGTGGCCAATCCCGATCATACCTTATTACCAAATTTTATTTCATTCTTATCATTTCTTATTATAACCAAATAGGTTTTCAAAACATAAAATATGTCTCTAATATCAAATTGTAACATCTCGAACATGGAGGCCACTCAACTGTTCCCTAAGCCTGGTTAGTCGCAGGCCTAAAGCACATCACCCCAAATTCCAAATGTTGTCGACATGAAGTGACGGTATAGGTGAGTCATTAGGGAGACTATTCCCACATTACCTAATTATATCATAGTGAATGTAAATCACATTAAATAAAAAATTATTATAAATAAGTATTCAACATGAAAACAAACATGACATGAATTTATAAACATCCTAGAAATGTCTCACATATAATGATGGAGATGATACATGTATATAGAAAATGAACAAATAGGTATATGGGAATATAATATAGTATAACTCTCCAAAAATAAAAAATGTCCAAAAAGGTATACCAGTAGCATCGTAAGCCTCCTCTTGGTCCCACACTCCCATACACCAAGGCATAAATGAAAAACTACAATTAGGTTGTCTGAACTTAGCGTAACCTATTACCATATAATCATTTGGGGACCCCAAGGAGGTGAAAATAGGGATTGAGATAACAACCCATTAGGTCACCACCAAAATGTCCATACAGTTCTTTGTATCATAATACAATGTGATAAATAATATTATGTAAGTAGAAATGATTGTCTTAATGTCTAAAGAATATAATCACAAAAAGAATGTAATACCAAATGGCCTCTAAAGTCTCCCGGTAACATGTGTCAACTCTTAATAATAAATCAATTAAAAATTTAATCATTTAACACAGCCTATATGTACATCATTCCAAATCCTATCCCCATGGCCTTGGTAGATAGTGAAGTCATATCAAAATCTCATCTCATATCCATATAATGAAGTGTATCACATTGGCACGACCACTCTATAATTACCAATGTGTCATATATCCCATGATCATGACATCTAATGATGGTTAGACTGTGAATGTATGGATCAAAGGTGTCACATACCAATGAATCCTCCTCGTGTCCCCGTAGTATATAATTGGATACATAGTATAGGCTCTGTTTTGTGTCATAGGAACATGTGTACCAACATATCTTATATGAGTCCAAGTGATCCGGATCCATGTGAATAAAATCCTAAGGCATCCCATAGAACCCCAACCCAGGAATAATCACTACTCAAGGAATCCACTATCATGTTCAATATCATTAGAGATCCATCCAAGGAATTTATACAACCAAACATCCATTTCATACCATTTATCCATTTTATCCATATCATTATACTCACTCATATAATCAATTTCCTTCAAAACCATTCAATGAGTTTACCTATTAATTTAATACATTTATAATGAATAAAATCTAATGTGTATACCCACTCACGTATTCCATCTCCATTTAATTAACTCCCATTAGTATACACACTCATTTACCACCATTTTCCACGGAACAAGCCATATGGGAATACCAACACAATTTTAATCAATATTAAACTAACATGTCAGATGGATAAACCCACAAATTCAATTAATTAGATTAATACATTCCATCAACTTATGCATGGAATAACATATTTGTATAGGGCAAGGAGGTCATACATATTCTAACATGTAATTCAATCCAATTTAATTATAACTGAGCTTCTTTAAACAAAGGAAACTTAGGTACCCTCCCCATGGGAGGTTTTTCATGATTATAAACAAATCAAAGGCATGGCTCGTTGCATGGGTGGCCTCGAGTTAGGGTAACAACCACCAATGCATCTCAAGGAAGATATAAGAATCCATAATAGTCTCAAATAAAACTAAGTGAATTTAATATTTCAATTCCATGCCCATGCAAAAATGTATAATGGGAGGCTTAATGGAAGATATATTTAAATATGAAAATTGACGAAATAATAGTATATACCACCTACCTTATCTAAATATTGGAATACTCATCTAGTATCATGAACTAATTCGACTTGGTTACATGAAAATTTTACGAACGAGATAATAGGTCACACGTTCCATTATCTAAATATCATAATAAACAACCATAAGAAATGAAAACAGATGAAAAAGAAATTAGATCTTACCATTACAAATCCAGGGAGTTGAATCATGCCTAAATTGGAGATCAAATGGAAATGATACCTCAAAACCACGCATAGGTGAGGGTCAGAGCTCAAAATCATGATCCTCATTCCATGGTATATGAATATAATTTTAGGGTCTAAATTGATTTTTTTATTTAATAATAAATTATAAAAAATAAACAACACTAGGCACTCACAGTTTTTGAATACAGTTTAGAAATGTTTGTGTTGATCATGCTTGGTTCATTGAGGAAAATGGGAACCAACATGGTTTACCCACATATGTTGAAAACCATATTTAATCTATCTGCCAAACCTCTATAAATATCTATAAAAATTGTATAAACGTATGCATGGTCATAAAACACCTTTTGTGTTGTTTTTCCTAGTAGTGTAGACTACACTACCCCACTGTCTAGCATCTCATAGTTTAATGTAACCAGGATTCCATCCACACATGATTTTGTTAACCCATGATTCAATCCTAAATCATCCCAAACTCATGTTATGAGATTTGAAAAAGCCCAAATAAACACCAAAACACCCATGATCATCTAGGGAACATACATAAGGAAATAATTAAGAATTTAAAGTTAAAAATGTGGGATCCTTACCTTATAAAAAACTCATGTTCTTGAAATACTACCGAGGTTTCGATAATATACATAAAAGGGTTAATCTATATTGAGTTATGTAATCACCCCATGGACCTACCTATTATCATCAATTATGAATCATATTTTATTTATACTATTAGAATGAATATAAATCATGACAATAGACATAGAGTAGTACCTCTAAATGGATGTCATTAGTGCTATCAAATAGAAGAGAGTGTTCATTCAGATGATTGCGTCATTGAATCTTAAAGTTGGATCCTAGGCCGGTATAATATGGATGTGGATTCAATACATACATTTGGTATTTGTTGAGGGTATCTGTATATTCCATTTATATGTTCTATAGACATATTCCTATGTAGAGCTGACTATATTCCCATTTGATATAAGATTTTTGGTTTTGGGGTGTCGTTCTGAGTACATTTATACCAACCCCAGCATGGGTTTTGTAGGCACATGTCATGTATTGTGAAGATTATCATCCTTTTAATAGAGTCCTAGTCAATTTAGGCCAAGAATGTTCATGGTGAGATAGAATAGACTAAGGTCTGTTCATGCGGCCTTCATACAGTAGTCATAATATATTTAATTTCATGTTTCACTTATGTTACGGACTCTTGGTGGTGGGTTTCTATTTGGTTATGTTTATAGTCATTAATTCATTTCAAAATCTGGTTGTGGGTTATAAATGTATACATGCACTGATTATTTTGTTTTTTCACATTTTAGAAATTTTTTGGGCATGGATTTGAATGTGTTCATATAGGTACCTAGGCAATGCCTCCCATGTTAGTTATATGTATACTCCGTGTAAGTCACCATTCCATGGCATATTGGAGAATGGTTTTGGGACTCGTGATAATGGACCCACTATGATGGGTGTTGAGAGAGTTGTATCGGAGTAGTTTATTCAACATTAGATCTAGGAGACTGTTGGATTTCCTTGGGGAAACAATGTTAAGTGTTTTGAGTTTGAATTTTAGGACATGGACTATAGTGTTTATGCGACAGGTGACATATCCATAAAATAGCACTCTAATAAACTATATTTTAATACTTTTTTATGGAAATCAATGGTTCATGAATCATATTGAAATCGGTTGTGGTATCCTTGTCCCTCTTGATTCTGCTCTACAGATGTAATCATTGACCATGGTACATCATTTTTACTTTTAGGATGCTCTGGGATGAATACAGGCTAGGATTTAGTAGCTTTATGATGAGGATGAACCCCTTAGTGCCGAATTTTCAATACAGGGAACATTTCATGAGATGATACCTCTAGTTGGTGTTCCATCCAAACCACCATATTTAGATAAACACATGGTATTCGCAGTACCATCGAATGAGGTGCATAAAATGAGTACCCTTTACAAGTATCAATGTTAGATACCCCTTAGGTTCTAAGGCTACCTCAACATGTATGAATCTGCGGATTAGTTTGAGTTTGTTACCCAATTATTCAATCTTGTTATGATATTTTCATATCACATTGTAGACCTGGAAATGAGACTTCTTCTTGGATCTGTAGGGAGATTGTGGATTTTGTTTACTCAGACATAAATTGAGGAAACTCTTGTATGGAATGCATATGAGAACATATTCATTGAGGTGTTATCACAATGTATACATATGTATATGAGTATCCAGGGGATTTTGAAGCTCCAGTATAACAACATGACAGTTGTAACATACCATTTTCGAAAACCACTGAGAGGAGCCTAGTACCCGGTTGGACACATGTCCTAAAGTGCATTTCCCCAAATTACAGAGTATTCTGACTAGCATCTTGGTCCTTGGGTTTGATAGTGGGGAAACTATGCCTTCATTCGCAGGGTAACACAACATAAGTAAAACAAAAAGCACTACAAAAAGAAATAAGATTACCATACAAAAAGAAACAACTGAAGTCTAAAGAAATAGACAGCTGAAACATATATATATAAGGATGCATGATACATATCAAGGAAAATAGAAAAACATGTAACAATTATGAATAACAATACTAATCCATGTACAAAAGAAAAATATTAAACAGGTCCATAGCATTGCAAGTCATAGCTTGGTACAATGCTCTCAAGCTCCACAATAATCATGTACCTGATGTAGATGGGAGCTTGCCCTTATCTATACAAGAAAGAAATATAATCTATTTGGGCCCAAAAGCTTGGCCCAAATAGGGTGTAAGACTAAATCCAAGTAGGAAACCACCAAAAGATCTGTACCTAACAGGTTTTCAATATATGGAACGTAACAAGTAAATAGAAGTAGTAAACAAGGAAGTACTCAGTAGTAAACAATCCATAGTTTCAAAGCAATCTTTTCAATATATCAAACAATAGCTTATCATACTATCTATCCCTCTAGGTGGTACTCTTAGCCTAACCCCTCTAGTTTAACCAAAACAATAATAGATATTCCCAAGACTCTATAAGGAAGCACTCTCCTTCCATTCAACCAATAGTCATGTGTGATTCAAAGACTCTCAGAGGAAGCACTCACTGTCAAACCCCCCTATAGTCATTCAGTGGTAACTACATGTGCTATGAGGAAGAACACAACATCAATTTCTCATTTGGACTTCTAATGTATCTATATACCCAGGGAGGGAGCCCTCAACATCAACCCCCCTATGGTATCACAACATGATAATTAAAATGGACACTCTGGGAAAGCCCCCGTTTTCAATTTCCCCTATGGTCCTACTACAACAGGTTACTGCAATCCTGTGTAAACCAAATATTAAAAAATGATGAACAAAAACCAAAGTGATCCCCTGTGACTACTTTGCATAAAATCTATAGCATATCAGCATGTGAGATAATATAAAAAAACTACATCCTACAATATGAGGCATGGAAAACAAATAGAATCCTAAAAGGCATAACTAGACCAAACGGTCAGAACAATCAATGAGAGAAATACCTCAAAGGCATAGCCATTAAACCTATTAATTTGAAATCACCCTCTACTCAAGCATACAAGCATAATAGAAAATTATTAGGGCTAAAACAGTAAACACTCAATACCCCATTCATGTGTATTGGGCACCTTTGCACATATATGATAAAAACATTCAACCAAAAGGCCCAAACCACTGACCTCAGTGATGGGAGATCATTATATTTGAACCTCAAGACTTGAATCTCCCTAGAAAACCATAGATCTACAAAAACATCTAAAAAATTCAACCAAATATAACTCTTGATGGATGTGGAATAAGGAAACAAATCTCTAGAAGAAGGAAGATATTAATAAGTTGATCCCAATGCAATCGATGACAATCGTATCGGAGGACAGATGATCGATTGGGGGATCATAGAAGGATCTTGGTCATACTCTCTGTCTCTATCGCTCGGATGAACCAAACATAGATGAAGACAGTTCTATAAATCAAACGCGACCCGAGTGTCTTTAATGAAAAAAAAATGAATGGACATGGAATGTACATTTGAAGTACACGACATGTACATTTGAAGTACATGGAGTGTACTTTTTGTTTCCGTACACTGCTTCAGAAGGCCTTTAGGTCACCCCACAAGGTTGTGTGCATGGATTCTACCCGGTAGCACACGACTACCTACGGTAACTGAGTACATAACATGTACTCATAATGAACATGACATGTACATAGGAAATTTCTAAAAATTTCGCTTTTTCCACCAAAACACAATAAAATAAGGGCATACTTGAATTTGAATATCTAGTTTCTTATAGTCTTCACCCCCTATAGAAATTACTCTTCGAATTTCCTTATCAAGGCAACGTAGAAGAAGAACCCATGCACAGCTCAAGAAATAGAAATCGTACATCAGCCTCCCTCTCCCAAGTCTTGCCATGTACTCGACCGTGCAGCCACATCACTAGTACTAGAGGAACAGACCGAACACAGAGAACCTTTCTACATCAATCTTCAATCTAAATAGGATGCTCCTATAATGATGCATCCTCTTCAAACTCAATCTCCTCAGGTTGGAAGACATGAGACGGGTCTGATAAGTAACATCAAATCTGGGAAACGTGGAAGACGTCATGCATAGCCCGATACCTCTGAGGTATCTTCAACCAATATGCATCCAGAACAACTCTCTCCAACACCTCAAATGGCCCGACATACCTCGGAAAAATATTACCATATATCTTAATCCTTATGTGTCCCAACCATGGTGTGACATGCTTGAAAACCTAATCCGCGACCACAAACTCTAGATGTCGTCTTCACTGATCATCATAAGTCTTATGTCGAGACTGTGCCCCAGCCATCCTCTTTCGAATCTACTCAATCCCCTCTATGGTCTCTTGGACAAGATAAGGTCCCAACATACCAACCTCTCCTGCCTCCAGCCATCATAAAGCTGATTATTAGGGATTACCATACAAAGAATCATAAGGTTCCAGATGAATAGTTTCTTGAAAATTATTATTGTAGGAAAACTCAACAAGAGGATTATGCTTCTTCTACGAACCTCCAAAATCCAGGAGGTGAGATCAGAGGATGTCTTCAAGCACCCGAATCATATGATCATACATGTCGCCTATCTGGGTGTGGTAAGCTTTACTCAAAAGTACATGTCTATCCAACACTTTCAGTAGCCCCTTCCAGATCTGTGAAGTAAAATGGGCATCCATATATAAAACAATGGAGTGTGTAACCTAGTGCAGACGTAAAATCTCCGAGATGGAAATCCATCCTACCTTATCAAAACTAAAGGTCTCCTTGATCTACAAAAATTGTGAAACCTTTTTGGGTCTCTCAATGACAAACCAAAAGACGTCATTTCCTCGAGGCGAACTCAGTAAACCTATCATGAAATCCTCCACGACATCATTCCACTTCCACTTGGTAATGGGTAACTACTGCAATAGACTTGTTGGTCACTAATGCTACACATTCACCTGTTGACTGGTGGAACATCTCATCATGAATCCAACAATATCTCTCTTCATAACTGGCCACCAATACTGACGGTGTAGATCACGACACATCTTTGTGACACTGGGATGAACTATCCAAACAGAGGAATGAAAGTCTTGTATCAGCTCCTGGTGTATGTCGTCTGACACACATACATTCCCCTAGAAATTCTAGATCGCATCAATGCCTTTGGTCCATCCAGGAATTGGGTCCTCTCATTACATGATTTCTCGTAGGACTAGGCCTTTAGAATTTTATAGCAGCCTCATTTGCAATCGAATAAGAATAGTAGAGGTAACAGTTACAAAAAAAAGAAACATCTTCCCCTGTCTGTTGTGAACCTCTTAATGCATCTCAGAGAATAGAGCCATAAGATTCCCCTCATTGCAGGCCTCTTGAACTGCATGTATCTAAGCCCTCCTACATAGTGCATCTTCTATAGCATTGTCATTCCCCATTATATAGGAATGCTCAATGTCAAAAGACATAAGTTACTCAACCCACCTTCATTGCCTCAAATTCATGTCGTGCTGAGTGAAGATATATTTAAGACTTTTTTGGTCAATGAAAACCAAAAAGTGCTCTCCCAAAAAATAATGTCTTCAATAGCGTAAGTCATGAACAATAGACACTAACTAGAGATCGTGTGTTGGGTAATTCATCTCATGTGGCCTCAACAATAGAGACCTGTAAGGGACGAAGCCTTCTACATGCATAAGCATGGATCCCAACACAATACATAAAGCATCACAATAAACAATATAGCTTTTTCCCGGGCCTGGAAAAACTATTATCTATGCTGATTTCAGCCTACCTTTCAACTCTTGGAAAGATGACTGGCATGAATCAGACCACAATAACTTTCCACCCTTCTTATTCGAACCTGTCAGTGCTACTGCGATGCATGAAAAGTCATGTATGAAATCCCTGTAGTATCCATACTGCCCTAGAAATATTCGTATTCAAAGTTGTTCTTCGGTTTCTCCAAGGAAACCACTTCCCTCACATTCTCTGTGTTTACTAGCACTCCTTTCCCGGAGATACCATGATCAAAAAAGTGAATTTGATCCATCCTAAAGTTGTATTTTGAGATCTTAGCATATAACTGATGCTCTCTCAGTGTACACAAATTGACCTCAACTTGGGTAGCATGGTCGTGTCGTGTGTGACAGATCACCCTGATATTGTCCGTGAAGACCACCACAAATGAATCTATGTAAGGATGGTACACCCATTCCATCAGTGACATGAAAACTACAGGCGCACTCGTGAGACCGAACATCATAACCATATACTCATATATACCACACCAACATAGAAAGGTTGTAAGTTGTTTATCAGAAGGTCTAACATGCAAATGATTTAAACCAGATCTCTAGTCAATCTACGATAACTCCCAGGATCCTCCAAGCTAATAAAATAGATCATTAATACTCAGTAAGAGATAAATTTTCTTGACTGTCAATAGGATCTGCTTTCGATAATCCACACAATTTCGGAGGGTATCGTCTGCCTTCTTTGAAAACAGGAAAGGCGAACCCCACAGGGAACTACTGGGTTGGATGAAACCCTTTTCTTGAAACCTCTCCAACTGCTTCTTGAGCTCCTAAAACTCTAGTGTAGCCATACGATAAGGAGGAATGGACACAGGTGCTGATCCTGGCACGAGGTCAGTAGGGAAGTATAACTCTCTCTCTAGAAGCAAACCTAAAAATTCCTCTAGAAAGACATCCCTAAAACGATCAACCATTGGAGGAAAGTCCATCAGTGAAGTTCCTCGGTCATCCTGATATAGACTAGAAATCTGGGTTGTAACTCCTCCAAACCCATGATGCCTATGTCCCGCTCTGCTCGCTTGGCCATCCCATTCACCTTCGTGAAGAAACTATTTGCCTTCTGGTGATGTGAAGCTCACTCTACGACAATAACAATCGACGATAGCCTAGAAGGGAACTAACCAGTCCATTCTAAGAATGAATTCATAGCCTGTCATCATTAAGACATATAGATCCCAAATGAAGTGACACCCACCAACCACTAGACGAAACTCCCCACACTGTCATACACTAACTATTCTAGTCCCCTATGGAGTGTTTAGAATCAAGATATCAGCAGATGAAAAGTTACAGAGCCCATGGCTCTCCTCAATTGTAACTGATATAAAGTTGCGGGAAGCCCCTAGGTCAATAATAGAAGAAGATAAAACTAAGGCAACTATGATCATACCTCTTACTGAATACGGTCTGGGATTCTACTCCTGCAGGGTCTGCACTACTAAAAATGTATGGCCCGTACCATGACCTTGTGATCCCGCATGACTACTCTGAGTTGAGCCACCTTACTGTCGCTGAAATACTGGCCACTGGTCACCATGGTCACAACCTCTCCCTCGGCCCGAATGGCTGGAAGAACTCTATTTCCCATATATATGAGAAACTAGTCGCACTGCTCTGGAATGAGGAGTCATAGAAGAACCTCTGTCACCAGCTGCTGGTCAAAAGAACTGACTGAAATGCTAAAGGTGGTCCATCTTGCCACATGATCAGCACTCCACTAGGTCTCTCGGGAAATGTGGCCCTATATGCCTGACCTCCCCGCACAGGTTTCATACCACATGTCTACCTGAAGGTGCATCAATCTTACTCAGATATCCACGGGTATTCTCCTTGTTGTGCTTCCTGCTATCAGCTGGCGGGACACCAACTCTGGATGCCGAACATCCATGGATCACAGCTCCGGAATCCCTCAGATTATGCTCCATGATCAGATCTTGGTTGACTATACATGTGATGGAATTAATCATGAAGATGTTCAAATGAGATTAGATGTCGTGCCTCGACCATCCTCGAACTTTCATTCCATGAATTACTCGTCTCCTCCTGGAAGGGGTGTAAGGTGCGGAAGAACTAAGAAGTGAGAGGAATACTTCATAATAGAAAGAGTTCCCTACTATAAAATCTTGAACTCTTGGGCTCGATCATCCCTCAAGGTCTTTATATATATGTGACCGTAGAATGTGTGCTGAAACTCATCCCAAGAAATAAACTGCTGGCGTCCCGCCTGTGAGATCACATTCCACTATCTCTTGTTAGATTCTAGAAGCATGTACTTAGCGAGATTCACTCTACTCTATAGTGGTATCTCCTAAAGGTGAAATATTGTCAGCAAAGCTTCTATCCATGACTCTGTAGCCTATGGACCTCCATCCTCTGAAAAGGTGGGAGAATGCTGCTGCTAAAAAGTAACACCCCGAGATTTTATGAAAAATATTTGTTTTAATTTCATTAATGTCTTGTGTTGTATGGTACACCAAAAGGATCATGAACAACAGGCATCCCTGACTTGCCTTGCATTACTTGCAATCACGGCCTTCCTCGATAGCGTGTGTAGTACGCAATACCGACTTTCACTGAATGAGATATTATTATTATGAACTAGCTGTTATGAATAGTAATACCCACTTTTTGAAATTTTATAAATTTTATCTTTCAAAATGGACTTAATATTTGGATTCAGAATATTGAAATTAGCTTAGGGTGAAATTTTGGTACATTTCGGATAACTTTCATATTTTGATGAATAGTGAAAATTACTATATTTTAATTAAAAAAAAACTTTTTTAATCGAAATAATTAATAGTGATAAATTATTAATTAGAGTGGGTTTAAAGTGTATTTAGAATATATTTTTACAATTTAATACAATTTTAGTCATTAGATGTAATTTCACATTTAAACCAGACATAATCAAGTGTCAATCTTTTGATAGTTATTGTCTCTTAAAAACACGCAATTTGTTTTGATGACGGGAATTAATTTTTAAATTAGTTAATGTAACTGATATGTTTTGAATTTGGTAAAATAGACATCATTTTTTAATTCCTAATATCAAATATATCTTAGGCCTAATATTTTGAATTTTTCTATAAACATTCATTTTTTTGATGAATAATGAATCCACTAAGTGGTAGTTAAAAAACAGAATTTTTCATAAAACATAATTTTACCGCTTCTGTGAGTGGAATTTTGAAAATCCGATAGACATGGATAATATCAAGGACTAAAATGTGGTTCAATGAGATGAAAATAATTTTTGGTGAATAGTAACTTTTTTCTTTTTTTCCGCGGTTAAAAGTAAATAGGGTAATTAAGGGTAAAAGTGTTATTATTATTAACCTAACACATGTCCTAATTCTATTGGATAAGTGTAATTCGACAAAAAACAATCTTAGAAAAAAAATATGACCATTTAGGCCCACTTGGATTATATTAGGACATTTATTATTAATTTATTTAAAGAAGGGTTAAAATAGTTAAAATCAATGTTTAATAACTAAATCATTTTTAATATAGGGGTATACATAAGATAAATTAGACTATAAATATTCATTAAAAAGATAAAACTATTTCCTACATAATGGTATTTTATTTGTAATTTTTAGACTTAAAATAATATATAATTTATTTATGACACAATGATGATGCAGTAATTATTTCATTAATGAAATATTGAAATAAATGATGTTATAAATACCCAAATAAATGTAATTTGAGACTTTTTATGAATTACAATAATTTTATATGTTAATATGACATGTTAGTATTGATTTAATTAACTTTTTTTGAACTAATCATTCTGTTATGATTTTCAGAAAAATCAATTACCAAATAGTCTCAAAATTGACATAAAATAGTTTTAAAAGAAATATTATATTATTAATTGTTATTATATTCCTAAAAATCTATGGTTTATCCAAGATACTTATATCACGATAGTTGTGTCATTAATGAACCACTTGGGGGTATCTTGGATGTATATGGTATGTTTATTAACTATATAATATAAAAATACAAAGTGACATGGTAAATGTCAATCTAATTATCTAAGAGTTAAAACTATTAGATAAGGTTAATATAATGACCTAAACTTGTCTAAATTCTATTGTATGAGAGGATTTCGACCCATAACCACCTTATCTTCGAAATATATCAATTTGGAGCTATTAAAAACCGAATATGGCTTTATAATAAAATAATATTTTTAGTTATTCCAAAGGTGCCCCTCTCCTCCCTTGTAAAAGGGCACCTCCTCCCTCTCTTCCTCACACCACATTGAGCCTTCATGCTCCGCCAAACCGTGCCAAATTCTCTTCTCCACTTCCCTAGAAACATCCAAGTGGTCCTGGTCTTCTTCAAAAACCAATGTTAGTGCCCTAGAAGGAGGTCTCAAAGAGGCGCTTCAAAGAAGCGCTAATGTCCGTTACCGATTCTTTCAACTTTATTTATTCTTATACTTCTTCTTATTTAGTTGTTTCATTATGAAGTAATAACATCAGTATTAGTCATATAATGATATGTTATTATACATATTAAACAACCCTATTTCACCATCTATCCATCCTACGAAAAATGAAATCACTACGCATGCGTATGTACAGAATACTGTCTCCACGCTGTGGTGTAATCTATTTTCCACCACCACCTTACTTGGATGGGTATAATGTTGTAAATAATGACTATATATGATTATTTTAAAGTGATATTGATTCTATAATATTATACATACACTCCAATAAAATTCCACTATCATGGGAATGATATCATCGCTCGTGCATACGTAGGGAATACAGTCTCCACGACGCGATGAGATTCATTCTCAAAGATTAACCATTTATAAATGATTATAGAGTATATATATAATAAGTAATCATGAAATATATGACATAATAATGATACTAGATGTATGTCATCCAATTAATTCCATTCAATTTAACGAGGAAACGAAAACAACGTTCATGCGTACGTACGGCCTACCGTCTCCATGAATGGTGTATTTCATTCCATTTATAGATCTATTATATATATGTATATTCTGAGTATATATTATATATAAATCATGTTTTATATTCTGGAATTAAGTAATCCTGATCTATGTAATCATATGAATAATTACAAGTCAAAACACGGACGACAAATGAAACAATTTTATCCAAAACGCTCTTTAACATGGAATTTACAAAAGAACGAGTAATATAAAGTCATAGGTGAACCATATATGATATCATAACAACGAATATGATTCTGTAATAAGTCAATGACATTATTTAAAAAATTATATAGGAGGTTCAGATACGTATGAAGCATATCGTACCTAAGGTAAGGGATAACTTTTGCAATCTCGTTCTTATCAGATATTTTTATTCGTAAGTATTTACTGGGGTAATTGTTCTCATCCATGTCCATGTTTCCTAAAAATGGTTTCAGGTATGTTTAATGTTTTTTACCCATTTTTGACTTTTACTACATGGTATGTATTGAATATTTCTTTTACGGGGTACTTTTTTGACTTTTCTGACAAAAGTACGAGAAGAATGTTTTCTTTAACGTATATGGAATGAAAGGATTTTTACGGTTTTATAAAGCCTTATTTTCATGAAGCTTCCTCCAAAATATTTCATGACTATTTTCAACAAAATAATTTTCTTTTAAAATTTCATGAAATTCTGTGAAATGAAAATGAAATTGAAGAAAAAAGAATATTTTCCTCAAGAATTCATTTCAAGTGTTTTATCAAAACCATTTTCCATCTAAAATGACATTATTTCATATGTATATGTTTCAAGTATAATGCCTCTATGATTTACATGGTTTCACTTTTCTTATTATGAAATGATATCCATTTCAATTATATAGATTATGTGATAATGTGATGATGTTAATGACACCCGTTTTATTCTTGGGTTATGATGAATGATTTATGTTTATGTTGTGGCACAAGTAAGAATGATTTCATTATGAGATGGGTGGGAATTATATCTCCCTCAAATGCAATGGGTAAAGATTTATATCTAATGAGATAGACATGGCTGGAATGGTAAGTTAATCTGTTTCAGTATTACAGGACAGGAACGATGAGTGAACTAGATTTAGAAAGGGACGTTTTCCACTAAGATGGTCTTGGAAGAAGTGCCTTGGCTACTATAGAAATCATTACATGTGCTTAATGGATGCCACAATTACATATTTTATTCCCAGGCTATGTTATCATGATTTATGTTCCATTATGATCTATGCCTTATGTACTTCCATGTTTTAAGTTGTTGATCAATATTTTGATGTTTAAACATTATGTTCATGTTTTTAAGTTCAAATGTATATTGTATGTTTTATTTTATCCATGCATACCCTTACTGAGCATTTGAGCTCACCCTTTTTATGTTTTATTTTCTCCCAGGATTAAAATAAGGGTTTTAGGTAAAGAAACAAAAAGTGGAAGATCAACATGGGAGATGTTGAAGATCATTCACCACGATTAGAAGATTATGTTCCAAGTTTCAAAAGACACTAAACTATTACGGTCCTTGTGTGTCTGTTTTTGTTATGTATTATGTATTACACAAAAGTAATGTAATATCTATGTACATCAAGCTTCGGGTCTCTACAATTGGTATCATAGGAATGGTTTAGATAACCTTTGGAAACTAGGATGCGAAATCTTTAGTGAGATCCCTAGAGATATTTCTAAGGTATTTCTAGGGATGTCCCTAAGGATAAGTATACGTCTAGATTATAGCCCTAGAATTTCACTAATGATCTTAGAATTTAACCTAAGATGTTAGATATTGAGATTACTCCCCCTTTACTATGTTGTTTTCCCTAGAATGATTTTTAACTCTCACACTATTCTTTTAGGGTTTTAAACGATGGATGGAACATGAAGGAACCATGTTGATCAATGCAATGGAAAATGCAATGATTGTCCTCCTGAACAAAAAAATGTAATGGGAGATGGAGTGAAAAATCTTATGGCTATACTTACACAATCTAAGAATCATTCTGGACTTCCAAATGAGCAGTGAAGGGAACAATATTCTATTGAGTCCTTCTTGAGGCAACGAGCACCTTCTTTCAGTGGGTCTTCTGACCCACGTGTTGTAGAACAATCGATCAGTGCCATTGAAAAGATATTTTCAGTTCTTCAATGTTCTGAATGTGATAAATTCATCTTAGCAGTATATCGTTTGGAAGGTGAAGCTGATCAATGGTGTAATATTATCAAGAATACGAGGCCAAGTGATGAAATTGAGACCATGGAATGGGACGAGTTCAAGAACTTATTTTTCAATAAGTACTTCCCTCGTATTCTTCGAACAAAGATGGAGAAGGAGTTTCTAGAAATGAAGCAAAAGGATGATGAATCTGTTGGTGTATACGAAGAGAATTTTACAAGGCATGCAAGGTATGCATCTGGCTTTATCATCCAACATGAAAGTAAAGTTGTTCGATTCTTCAGTGGCATAAAACCCAATCTTCGAAGGGAATTAGCTATAAGAGACATCAGTAGCTATGAAGAAATTGTGTGTTATGCTATCAAGGTAGAAATGGAAGTTGGTGTTACTTATCCATCTCATAGTTTTGACAAGAAATGAAAGATGGAGTTCAAGGAGAAATCTCAGAATAATGGTGAAAAGAAGATGAATGTTTCCATATGCTCAAAGTGTAGAAAGTATCATGGTGGAGATTGTCTTAAAGGAACTAGAAAGTGTTTTATGTGTGGAAAAGAAGGTCATTGAGCAGCCGAGTGTCGAAGTAATGGAAAAAGGGTTTCTAATGATGTGAATAAAGAAAAGACTGTAGAGAACGCACCACCAACACTTCAATGCTTCAGGTGCACGGAAATGGGGCATTATGCTAATAAATTCCCTAATCCAAGGGTTAGTGATGATCGACATGAGCAACCACATAAGGCAAAGGACAAAGGGAAGTCACATGTGATCAATATTGGTGATGTTTAATATTAAAATGATGTGGTGGAATGATTAAATGTTTATGTAATAGGATTCCAAAATAATGTTGTATATAGTATCGTGGAATATTAGAATATTTATGTATCGATCTGTTGTGGTTTTCAAGAATTTTATGGTACCGGTAACCAGGGAAAGTGATTGAGATATTTTTTTTAAAAAGATGATATGTGAATAATGAAAGGATAAGGATAAAATGAATTATTTGACAATATTCATGAGCTCATTACTGATATAAGTAAATAGTAATATCATGGTTTGAGGTTTTGGTATGTGGAAAGAGTTAACTTTTGACAGCACTCATTTTTTCACTCAGATTCAATGGGTATTCATTTTTCAAGAGAATACATGATTAAGGCCTTCGAATGTTTTGAATGTGACCAACAAGACATATATCATGATATATGGGGATCAACGATGGTATTAACATGCTTGCTATATGAACTCATTGGTAGTCGTTTTCACTATAATATGAGACTGGACAGAAGTATTTTGGATAAGCCTAAAGATTTGAATGGATTATGTTGGACATAATTTAGTACTGTTTAAGGATAGAAGTTTTTTTGATATTATTTATGGGATGTTATAGTAATGTAGTATTAGAAAAAGGACAACTTGCAGGATGGGCGATAGCCCATCACGTCAGACATGGCTATGGAAATCGAACCCACAACCGAAGTGCGACTGGCCTCTATCACCTACCACTGACCTACATGAAGTCCCTGTTTAGTAGAAACTAGTTTTATTATATTAATAAGTACGATATATGAAGTATAAGTCCATTTTAGGAACCATATATGATTAATCTCATTATAGATGGACTTATGTATTTTTTGATAACTTTTCTAACCTTTTGTTTGAGACAGATGGAATCACCCGTCATACTATCACATTATCTGTTAACACATCATGAATGACAAATTCAACTTTATTTCATTAAGGGATGTAGGGGAAATTTTCCAAAGAATGACCAACAATGAGACTGTACCAAAATCACGAAAGTATTTCTTCTAATTCCAATTTCATCAACTTTTGGGAAATGATCTTGAAAACCAATAATGTTGTCCTAGTGCTCTTATATCCGATTAATCAAATGGTACCTTAGATCGTCACAAATTTATGGCTTTGTTATTGTTGGGTTTTTCATATCCATGTTCTCTACCACTCTCCATCAGAACATGATGGTTTGATTTTTCTTCCATAACCATATTTTCACCTATGTTCTCGTACGTGGAAACCCAATGATGAGTTAATTTGGATAACCGTTACGTTTCGTACTATAGTTTTTAAAGCCATGTTTTAGTATTCCTTTTTACGATGTGGGTTTCTATTAAAGAAACTTTCGAGTAGTAAACCATTTATAACCCAAACGAATTTCGAGGGTGAAATTCATTTTAAGGGGGTAGAATGTAACACCCCAAGATTTTATGAAAAATATTATTTTTAATTTCATTAATATCTTGTTTTGTACGCTACACCAAATGGAGCTTGCACAACACACATCCCTGACTTGCCTTTCATTACACGCAATCACGACCTTCCTCGATAGCTTGTGTAGTATGCAATACCGAGTTTCACTAAACGAGATATTATTATTATGAACTATCCGTTATGAATAGTAATTCTCAATTTTTGAAATTATATAAATTTATCATTCAAAATGGACTTCATTTTTTGATTTGGAATATCGAAATTAGCTTAGGGTGAAATTTTGGTACTTTTCGGATAACTTTCATATTCTGATGAATAGTGAAAGTTACTAAATTTTAATTACAAACAACTTTTTTAATCGATATAATTAATAGTGATAAATTATTAATTTGAGTTGTTTTAATGTATATTTAGAATATATTTTGACAATTTAATACAATTTTGGTCATTGAATGTAATTTCACATTTAAACCAAACATAAACAAGTGTCAATCTTTTGATAGTTGTTATCTCTTAAAAACACTATTTGTTTTGACGACGGGAATTAATTTTTAAATTAGTTAATGTAAATGATATGTTTTTAATTTGGTAAAATAGACATCATTTTTCAATTCATAATATCAAATATAGCTTAGGCCTAATTTTTGGTATTTTTCTGGAAATTTTCATTTTTTTGATGAATAGTGAAACCACTAAGTGGTAGTTAAAAAATTGAATTTTTCATAAAACATAATTTTACCACTTCTGTGAGTGGAATTTCAAAAATTCTAGAGACACGGTTAATATCAAGGACTAAAATGTGGTTCAATGAGATGAAAATAATTTTTGGTGAATAGTAACTTTTTACTTTTTTTACAATGGTTAAAAGTAAATTGGGTAATTAAGGGTAAAAGTGTTTTTATTATTACCCTAAAACATGTGATAATTCTATTGGATAAGTGTAATTCGACCAAAAGCAATCTTAGAAATAAAATATGACCATTTAGGCCCTCATGGATTAGATTATGACATTTATTATTAATTTATTTAAAGAAGGGTTAAAATAGTTAAAATCAAAGTTTAATAACTAAATCATTTTTAATCTAGGGTTATACATAAGATAAATTCGACTATAAATATTCATTAAAAAGATAAAAATATTTCAGACATAATGGTATTTTATTTTCAATTTTTAGTCTTAAAATAATTTAATTTATTTATGACATAATGATGATGCAGTAATTATATTATTAATGAAATATTGACATAATTGAAGTTATAAATACCCAAATAAATTTAATTTGAGACTTTTTATGAATTACAATAATTTTATATGTTAATATGACATGTTAGTATTGATTTAATTATCTTTTTCTAACTAATCATTTTGTTATGATTTTCACAAAATTCAATTACCAAATAGTGTCAAAATTGACATAAAATAGTTTTTAAAACAAATATTTTATTATTAATTGTTATTATATTCCTAAAAATCTATGGTTGCACCAAGAAACTTATATCATGATAGGTGTATGATTAATGGACCACTTTTGGGGTCTCTCGGATGTATATGCTAAGTTTGTTAACTATATAATATAAAAATACAAAGTGACATGGTAAATGTCAATCTAATTAACTAAGAGTTAAAACTAAACGATAAGTTTAATATAATGGCCTAAAATTGTCTAAATTCTATTTGATAAAATTATTTCGACCCATACCCACCTTATCTTCGAAATATATCAATTTGGAGCTATTAAAAACCGAATATGACTTTATAATAAGATAATATTTTTTGTTATTCCAAAGGTGCCCCTCCCCTCCCTTATAAAAGGGTACCTACTCCCTCTCTTCCTCACATAACATTGAGCCTTCATTCTCTGCCAACCCCTAACAAATTCTCTTCTACACTTCCCTTGAAACATACTAGAGGTCCTGGTATTTTTCAAAGTCCAATTTTAGAGTCCTAAACGGTGGTCTCAAAGAGGCGTTTCAAAGAAGAGGTAATGTCGGTTACCGATTAATTCAACTTTATTTCTTCTTCTACTACTTATTCTTTAGTTGTTTAATTGTGAAGTAATAAAATTAGTATCAATAATATACTGATATGTTATTATAAGTATGAAAAACCCCTATTTCACCATCTATCCATCCTACGGAAAATGAAATCACCACGTGTGCGTACGTACAGAATACCGTCTCCACGCAGTGGTGTAATCTATTTTCCACCACCACCATACTTGGATGGGTATAATGGTGTAAATAATGACTATATATGATTATTGTAAAGTGATATTGATTCTGTAATAGTATACATACACTCCAATAAAATTCCACGATCATGGCAACGATATCATCGCTCATGCGTACGTACGGAATACCGTCTCCACGACGCGATGAGATTCATTCTCAATGATTAACCATTCATAAATGATTATAAAGTATATATAATAAGTAATCATGAAATATATGAAATAATAATGATACTGTATGTATGTCATCCAATTATTTCCATTCAATTCAATGAGTAAACGAAAACAACGTTCATGCGTACGTACAACCTACAGTCTCCATGAACGGTGTATTTTGTTCCATTTATCGATCTATTATATATATGTATATTCTGAGTATATATTATATATAAATCTTGTTTTATGTTATGTAATTAAGTAATCATGATCTAAGCAATCATATGAATAATTACAAGGCAAAACACTGATGACAAATGAAACGATTTTACACAAAATGCACTTTAACATGGAATTTACAAAAGAATGAGTAATATAAAGTCATAAGTGAACCATATATGATATCATAACAATGAATATAATTCTATAATAAGTCAATGAAATTATTTAAATCATTATACAGGAGGTTCAGATACGTATGAATCATATCGGTCATATGGTAAGAGATAACATTTCCAATCTCGTTCTTATCCGAGATTGTTTATTCGTAAGTATTTACTGGGGTTATTTTTCTCATCCATGCCCATGTTTCCTAAAAATGGTGTCATGTATGTTTAATGTACTTTTTACCCATTTTTGACTTTTACTACATGGTATGTATGGAATCTTTCTTTTACGAGGTACTTTTTTGACTTTTCTGAAAAAAGTACATGAAGAATGTTTTTTAAAGTATATGGCATGAAAGGATTTTTATGGATTTATAAAGCCTTATTTTCATGAAGCTTCCTCAAAAAATATTTACTGTTTATTTTAAAAAAAATACTTTTCTTTTAAAATTGCATGACATTTTGTGAGAAGAAAATGATTTTGAAGAAAAAATGATATTTTCTTCAAGAATTAATTTCAAGTGTTTTATCAAAACCATTTTCCATCTAAAATGACTTTATTTCATATGTGTATGTTTCAAGTATAATGTCTCTATTATTTACATGGTTTCACTTTTCTTATTATTAAATGATATCCATTTCTTTTATATGGATTATGTGATGATGGGATGATGTTTATGACACCCATTTTATTCTCGGGTTATGATGAATGATTTATGTTTATGTTGTGGCACAAGTAAAAATGATTTATCATGAGATGGGTGGGACCTATATCTCCCTCCAATTCATTGGGTAGAGATTTATATCTCATGAGATAGACATGGTTGGAATGGTAAGTTAATCTGGTTCAGTATTACAGGACTGGAACGAGGAGTGAACTCGATTCAGAAAGGGACATTGTCCACTAAGATGGTCTTGGCAGCAATGCCTTGGCTACTATGGAAATAATTACATGTGCTTAATGGATGCCACGGTTAAATTTTTTATTCCCATGCTATTTTATCATGATTTATGTTCCATTATGATCTATGCCTTATGTACTTCCATGTTTTAAGTCGTTGCTCAAGATTTTGATGTTTGAACATTATGTTCATGTTTTTAAGTTCAAATGTATATGGTATGTTTTATTTTATCCATGCTTACCCTTACTATGAATTTGAGCTCACCCTTTTTATGATTTATTTTCCCCCAGGATTAAAAGAAAGGTTTTAGGTAAGGAAACAAAAAGTGGATGATCTTTATAGGAGATGTTCAAGATCTTTCACCACAATTAGAAGATTATGTTCCATGTTTCCAAAGACACTAAACTATTACGGTCCTTGTGTGTCTGTTTTTGTTATGTATTATGTATTCCTCAAAATTAATGTAATATCTATGTACGTCAAGCTTTGGGTCTCTAAAATTGGTATCAGATGAAAGGTTTAGTTAACCTTTGGAAACTAGGATGCGAAAACTTTAGTGAGATCCCTAGAGTTATTTCAAAGGTATGTCTAGGGATGTCCCAAAAGTTAAGTATACGTATAGGTTATAGTCCTAGAATTTCACTAATGATCATAGAATTTAACCTAAGATGTTAGATATTGAGGGTACTCCCCCATTACTATGTTGTTTTCCCTAGCATGATTTTTACCTCTCACACTATTCTTTTTGGGTTTTAGACGATGGCTGGAACCCGAAGGAACCATGTTGATCAATGCAATGGACAATGCAATGATTGTCCTCATGAATAAACAAATGTAACGGGATATGGAGTGAAAAATCTTATTGCTATACTTACACAAGATATGAATCATTCTGAACTTCCAAATGAGCAGAGAAGGGAACAATATTCTATTGAGTCCTTCATGAGGAAACGACCACCTTATTGCAGTGGGTCTTCTGATCCACTTGTTGCAGAACAATGGATCAGTACTACTGAAAATATATTTTCAGTTCTTCAATGTTCTGAACCTGATAAATCCATCTTAGCAGTATATCATATGGAAGGTGAAGCTGATCAATGGTGGAATCTTATCTAGAATACGAGGCCAAGAGATTAAATTGAGTCCGTGGAATGGGACGAGTTCCAGAACTTATTTTTAATTAAGTACTTCCCTTGTCTTCTTCGAACAAATATGGATAAGGAGTTTCTTGAACTAAAGCAAAAGGATGACGAATATTTTGGTGTATACGAAGTGAATTTTACATGGCTTGCAAGGTATGCATCTGGCTTTATCATCCAACCGGAAAGTAAAGTTGATCGAATCTTCAGTGGCTTAAAACCAAATCTTCGAAGGACATTAGCTATAAGAGACTTTAGTAGCTTTGATGAAATTGTGCGTTGTGATATCAAGGTAGAAATGGAAGTTGGTGTTACTTATCCATCTCATACTTTTGACATGAAAGGAAAGATGGAGTTCAAGGAGAAATCTCAGAATAATGGTGAAAAGAATATGAATGTTTGCTTATGATCAAAGTGTGGAATGAAGCATGGTGGAGATTGTCTTAAAGGGACTAGAAAATGTTTTAAGTGTGGAAAATAATGTCATCAAGTAGCTGAGTGTCGATGTAATCAAAAAAGGGTTTCTAATGATGTGAATAATGAAAAGACTGGAGAGAACGTACCACCAACACTTCAATGCTTCTAGTGCAAGGAAATGGGGCATTATGATAATAAATGCCCTAATCCAAGGGTTAGTGATGATCGAAATGAGCAACCACTTAAGGAAAATGGAAAAAGGAAGTCACATGCGATCACTATTGGTGAAGATGAATATGATAACGATGTGGTGGAATGATTAAGTGTTTATGTAATGGGATTCCAAAATAATGTTTTATATAGTATCATGGAATATTAGAATATTTATGTATTGGTCTATTGTGGTTTTCAATAATTTTATGGTACCGGTAACCATGGAATGGGATTGAGATATTTTTGGAAAGAAGATGATATGCGCATAATGAAGGGATAAAGAGAAAATGAAATGTTTGACAGTATTCATGAGCTCATGACTGGTATAAAGAAATAGTTCTATCATGGTTTGAGGTTTTGGTATGCGAAAGAGTTAACTTTTGACAGCACTCATGTTTTCACTCAGATTCAATGGGTATTCATTTTTCAAGAGAATACATGATTAAGGCCTTCGAATGTTTGGAACGTGACCAACAAGACATATCTCATGATATATGGGGATCAACGATGGTATTAACATGCTTGTTATATGAACTCATTGGTAATCGTTTTCACTATAATATTATATTGGACAACATTATTTTGGATAAGACTTAAGATTGGAATGGATTATGTTGTACATAAGTTATTATTGTTTAAGGATAGAAGTGTGTTCGATATTATTGATGGGATGTTATAGTAATGTAGTTTTAGAAAAAGGACAACCTTCAGGATGGGTGATAGCCCATCACGTCAGACAAGGCTGTGGGAATCAAACCCACAACCAACGTGCGACTGGCCTTTATCGCCTACCACTGACCTACAGGAAGTCCCTGTTTAGTAGAAACTAGTTTTATTATATTAAGAAGTATGATATAGGAAGTATAAGTCCATTTTAGGTACCATATATGATTAATCTCACTATAGATAGACTTATGTATATTTTGATAACTTTTCTAACCTTTTGTTTGAGACAGATGGAATGACCCATCATTCTATCACATGATCTGCTAACAAATCACGAATGACAAATTCAACTTCATTTCTTTAAGAGATAAAGTGGAAATTTCCCAAAGAATGACCAATGGTGAGACTGTACCAAAATCACGAAAGTATTTCTTCTAATTCCAATTTCATCATCTCTAGGGAAATGATCTTGAAAACCAAAAATGTTGTCCTAGTGCTCTTATATCTCGATGAATCAGATGGTACCTTAGATCATCACAAATTTATGGCTTTGTGATTGTTTCCTTCTTTATAGCTATGTTCTCTACCACTCTCCATTAGATCTTGATGGTTAGATTTTTCTTTCATATCCATATTTTCACCTATGTTCTCCTATGTGGAAACCCAGGGATGATTTAATTTGGGTAACCGTTACGTTTCATACTTTAGTTTTTAAAACCTAGTTTTGTTATTCCTTTTTACTATGTGGGTTTCTATTAAAGAAACTTTCATGTAGTAAACCACTTATAACCCCAACGAATTTCGAGGGTGAAATTCATTTTAAGGGGGGTAGAATGTACCACCCCGAGATTTTATGAAAAATATTCTTTTTAATTTCATTAATGTCTTGTGTTTTACGCTACACTAAAAGGATCTTTCACAACACGCATCCCTGAATTGCCTTTCATTACATACAATCGCGACCTTCCTCGATAGCGTGTGTAGTACGCAATATCGAGTTTTACTAAACGAGATATTATTATTATGAACTAGCCATTATGAATAGTAATACCCACTTTTCAAAATTTTATAAATTTTATCTTTCAAAATGGACTTCATTTTTGGATTCGTAATATCAAAATTAGCTTAGGGTGAAATTTTGGTACTTTTCGGATAACATTCATATTATGATGAATAGTGAAAATTACTAAATTTTAATTAAAAACAACTTTTTTAATAGAAATAATTAATGGTGATAAATTATTAATTTGAGTGGGATTAAAGTATATTTAGAATATATTTTTACAATTTAATACAATTTCGGTCATTGGATGTAATTTCACATTTAAACCAGACATAAACAAGTATCAATCTTTTGATAGTTATTATCTCTTAATAACACGCTATTTGTTTTGATAACGGGAATTAATTTTTAAATTAGTTAATGTAACTGATATGTTTTGAATTTGGTAAAATAGACATCATTTTTCAATTCATAATATCAAATATAGCTGAGGCCTAATTTTTGGTATTTTTCTGGAAACTTTCATTTTTTTGATGAATAGTGAAACCACTAAGTGGTAGTTAAAAAACTGAATTTTTCATAAAACATAATTTTACCACTTCTGTGAGTGGAATTTCGAAAATATAAGAGACACGGTTAATGTCAATGACTAAAATGTGGTTCAATGAGATGAAAATAATTTTTGGTGAATAGTATCTTTTTACTTTTTTTACCTCGGTTAAAAGTAAATAGGGTAATAAAAGGTAAAAGTGTTATTATTATTACCCTAACACATGTCCTAATTCAATTGGATAAGTGTAATTCTACCAAAAAAATATAAGAAATAAAATATGACCATTTAGGCCCACTTGGATTAGATTAGGAAATTTATTATTAATTTATTTAAAGAAGGGTTAAAATAGTTAAAATCAAATTTTAATAATTAAATAAATTTTAATATAGGGTTATACATAAGATAAATTCGACTATAAATATTCATTAGAAAGATAATAGTATTTACTACATAATTGTATTTTATTTTTAATATTTAGACTTAAAATAATATAATTTATTTATGACACAATGATGATGCAGTAATTATCTTATTAATGAAATATTGACATAATTGATGTTATAAATACCCAAATAAATGTAATCTAAGACTATTTATGAATTCCAATAATTCTCTATGTTAATATGACATTTTATTATTGATTTAATTAACATATTTTGAACTAATCATTCTGGTATGATTTTCACAAAAATCAATTACCAAATAGTGTCAAAACTGATATAAAATAGTTTTAAAAACAAATATTATATTATTAATTGTTATTATATTCATAAAAATCTAAGGATTCTCCATGATACATAAATCATGATAGGTGTATCATTAATGGACCACTAGGGGGTCGCTTGGATGTATATGGTAAGTTTATTAATTATATAATATAAAAATAAAAAGTGACATGGTAAATGTCAATCTAATTAACTAAGAGTTAAAACTAAAAGATAAAGTTAATATAATGACATTAACATGTCTAAATTCTATTGGATGAGAGGATTTCGACCCATCCCCACCTTATCTTAGAAATATATAAATTTGGAGCTATTAAAAACCGAATATGACTTTATAATAAAATAATATTTTTTTTTATTCCAAAGGTGCCCCTCTCCTCCGTTATAAAAGGGCACCTCTTCCCTCTCTTCCCCACACCACTTTGAGCCTTAAATCTCGGCCAACCCCTGACAAATTCTCTTCTCCACTTACATAGAAACATACTAGAGGTTCTGGTCTTCTTCAATGACCAATTTTAGTGCCCTAAAAGGAGGTCTCAAAGAGGCGCTTCAAAAAAGAGGTAATGTATGTTACCGATTCATTCAACCTTATTTCTTCTTCTACTTATTCTTCATTAGTTGTTTCATTATTAAGTAATAACATCAGTATCAATCATATACTGATATGTTATTGTATGTATGAAACAAACCTATTACACCATCTATCCATCCTACGGAAAATGAAATCACCGTGCGTGCGTACGTACGGAATACCGTCTCCACGACGTGGTGTAATCTATTTTCCACCACCACCTTACTTGGATGGGTATAATGGTGTAAATAATGACTATATATGATTATTGTAAATTCATATTGATTCTTTAATAGTATACATACACTCCAATAAAATTCCACCATCATGGGAACGATATCATCGCTCGTGTGTATGTATGGAATACCGTCTCCACGATGCGATGAGATTCATTCTCAATGATTAACCTTTCATAAATGATTATAAAGTATATATAATAAGTAATCATGAAATATATGACATAATAATGATATTGGATGTATGTCATCCAATTAATTCCATTCAATTCAATGAGGAAACGAAAACAACGTTCATGCGTACGTATGACCTACCGTCTCCATGAATGGTGTATTTCGTTCCATTTATCGATCTATTATATATATGTATATTCTTAGTATATATTATATATAAATCATGTTTTATATTCTGGAATTAAGTAATCATGATCTATGTAATCATATGAATATTTACAAGTCAAAACACGGACAACAAATGAAACGATTTTACCCAAAACGCTCATTAACATGGAATTTACAAAAGAACAGGTAATATAAAGTAATATGTGAACCATATATGATATCATAACAATGAATATGATTATTTAATAAGTCAATGACATTATTTAAATCATTATACAGGAGGTTAGGATACGTATGAATCATATCGGACCTAAGGTAAGGGATAACTTTTCCAATCTCGTTCTTATCAAAGATTGTTTATTTGTAAATATTTACTGGGGTTATTGTTCTCATCCATGTCCATGTTTCCTAAAAAATGTTTCATGTATGTTTAATTTCCTTTTTACCTTTTTTGACTTTTACTACATGTTATGTATGGAATCTTTCTTTTACGTGGTCCTTTTTTGACTTTTCTGACAAAACTACGAGAAGAATTCTTTTTTTAACGTATATGGAATGAAAGGATTTTTAAGGTTTTATAAACCATTATTTTCATGAAGCTTCATCCAAAATATTTCATGACTATTTTCCAAAAAATCATTTTCTTTTAAAATTGCGTGACATTTTGTGAAATGAAAAATATTTAGAAGAAAAAAGGATATTTTCCTCAATAATTAATTTCACCTGTTTTATCAAAACCATTTTCCATCTAAAATGACATTATTTCATATGTGTATGTTTCAAGTATAATGTCTCTATGATTTACATGGTTTCATTTTTATTATTATGAAATGATATCCATTTCTTTTATATGGATAATGTGATGACGAGATGATGTTTGTGACACCCATTTTATTCTTGGGTTATGATGAATGATTTATGTTTATGTGGTGGAACAAGTAAGAATGATTTCATTATGAGATGGGTGGGACCTATATCTACCTACAATGCATTGGGTAAAGATTTATATCTCTTGAGATAGACATGGATGGAATGGTAAGTTAATCAAGTTCAGTTTTACAGGACTGGAACGCGGAGTGAACTCGATTCAGAAAGGGACTTTGTCCACTAAGATGGTCTTGGCTGCAATAACTTGGCTACTATGGAAATCATTTCATGTGCCTAATGGATGCCAAAATTACACATTTTATTCCCATGCTATGTTATCATGATTTATGTTCCATTATGATCTATGCCTTACGTACTTCCATGTTTTATGTCGTTGCTCAAGATTTTGATGTTTAAACATTATGTTCATGTTTTTAAGTTCAAATGTATATGGTATGTTTTATTTTATCCATGCTTACCCTTACTGAGCATTTGAGCTCACCCTTTGAATGTTTTATTTTCCCCCAGGATTAAAAGAATGTTTTTAGGTAAGGAAACAAAAAGTGGAAGATCTTTATGGGAGATGTTGAAAATCTTTCACCACGATTAGAAGATTACGTTCCATGTTTCCAAAGACAATAAACTATTATGGTCCTTGTGTGTCTGTTTTTGTTATGTATTATGTATTTCTCAAGTGTAATGTAAAATCTATATACATCAAGCTTCGGGTCTCTACATAAAAGACCCATGTCAATTCTGCCATAGACGTGGCAAGAGGTGGTTCTTTTTTAATGGACTACATCATCCTCATAATCCCACTAAGAACTATGCCTCAGCACCTGTGTCAGGTATAACAGTTTTTGCCATGACTGGCACAATTGGAGGATATGCTAGAAGACCTTGATATGCCATGTCCAGTATCCGATCATGGACCGACGTCTAGCAGAAAACAGGATGACCTCTCGATGGAATAACTCGGAAAGGTCAAGTTCACACCATATATTATGATTATCATTTACTAAAAGATAGAAGCATAATAAGAGAACCTAATAAATAATGATGTCATGCTTTACAAAACCCATATACATGGCATCAATGTCCACTACAAGGAATGTACTTGAATCCCATTCCCCTACCCGAGTCCTCTTACATTGCTAAGACACATGGTTCTCCATAGAAAGAAAATATATGGCGTGTTAGTGGCAAACACGGTGTGTACTAGTTGAACATTTCCATCCAATGTTGTTAGCTACATAGCTGGTTACACGACTGACTGTACACTGCGTGTTCCAAATAGAAACGGCGTGCACGTGGTGTATTTCACCGTCTAGTGTTGTTAGTTACATGACTGGTTACATAGAAGACACTACACGACGTGTATAACATAAATTTTTACCCTTAGATGTCATTAGTCACACTGGCAGACATAGGGTCAACACAACCCAATGAGTTCAACCGGTACACAATGTGTTCCCACAAGAATTTACATATACCATGTCCCCTCCCACACGACCTATGACACAAATAGAGTCTACACGGCATGTAAATATAGTACATGTCTAGTACCAATGAAAAACAGTTTCTTCCCGAACAGAAGAACACATTGCATGAATTCAAAACTACACGGCATGAATTCTGGGGTTTTCCTTACAATAAGCCTCACAAACTACTCAGGAACCCAGAAAAACACCAAAATAGTCCCTTAAGTGAAAAATTCTAATCCGTGAGGTCCCATACTCCTGGAAAAATAAAATCATGGCATCATATACATGTCACAAATAGTCATAAAAGTTCATTGATCCACCAAATTCTGGTCCATGTGGGCCCATAACCCACAAGTTTCTGGATTGAAACCTCATTTTGATAACACATTGTAACGTCCCTATTCTGAAAGCCGCCCAGAGGTGCCCCGTAACCGGTTGGACACATGTACTCACGTGATTTTCCCCAAATGCCAGAGGTTACTGACTAGTAGCAAGGGTCATGGGTGTGACTGTAGGGAAAATATGCCCTCATTGGTAGAGTAACACAGAAAATGTAAAACACAATGCAATAGCTGAAGCAGTAATATTAGCATACAAAAAGAAAACATAGAAGACTGAAGAAAGATATAGTTGGAACATATATATAATGATTCCTCATACATATGTCTAGGAAAATAGCCAAACATGTCACAATGATGAAAAACAGTACTAAGCCAAGTACCAAAGATTAATAGTAAACTGGTCCATAGAATCACAAGCCATATCCTGGTCCCATGCTCTCCAACTCCACATCAATCAAGTACTTGAAGTAAAAGTGCAGTTTCCAAAATCTATACCTGCAACAATATAATCTTCTTGGGCCAAAAAGAATGTCCCAATTAGGGTATGAGACTAAATCACAGTAGGCAACCACCATTAGTTCTGTGTCTAATAGTCAGTGAATATATGTAAGGTAATAATTAAAAGGAAGTAGTAAACAATGAAGCACTCAGCAGTAAAAAATCCACAGTTTCAATGCAATCAGTTCCATATATCAAACAATAGCTAATCAAAGTAGGTAATCCTCTGGGTAGTACTCTCAACCTATCCCCTCTGGCTCAACCAAAACAAGGATAGATATTCCCATGACCCTCTGAGGAAGTAATCACTATCAATTCTCCACATTGTCATGTGTTATTCAACGAATCTCTGATAAAGCACTCACTGTCAATTCACCCTATAGTCTTTCAGCGGTTACTATAGGCGCTTTGAGGAAGCACTCAATGTCAATTCCTCCTATGTTCTCGTAACATATCTATAGAATCTCTAAGGGAGAACCCAATGTTAATCCCCAATATGGTCTCGTAGTGTGATAATTATAACGGAAACTCAGGGAAAGCTGTCATGTCAATTTCTACTAAGGTCCCACTACAACAGGTTCCCACATACCCTTGTAAAACAAACCTGCACAAACAATGCTCATCAACCAATGTGAACTCCTGGGAATAATTGCCTAACAATCTACAACGTATCAGCATGTCAGATAAAATAAAAACACTTCATCATATAATACTCAGAATGGAAAACAAACAGTAGCCTAAAAGAAAAAACTGGACCCAACATTCAGAACCACTGAAAATAGAAAAACCTCCATATTATAGCCATTAACCTTATTCATATGAAATAAACATCTACTCAAGAATACAATTATAGTAGAAAATTATCAGTGCTAAAACTGTAAACACGCAATACCCCGTTCTTGGGTATTGGGAGCTTTTGCACATATGTCTCAATGTCTTTCAATAGAAAGGCACAAACCACCTGCCTCGGTAATGGGTGATCATTATATGTGAACCTTAATCCATGATTCTCACAAGAACACCATTGATCTACAAAAATGCCTAAAATTTTCAATCAAAAATATCTATTGAAAGATGAAGAATCAGGAAATGAAGCTATAGAAGAAGGGAGAGCATACCGAGGCGATCCCAATGCAGTCAACATCAATTGAATCAAAGGACGGATGCTAGATCAGGGGATCAGAGAAAGAATGGGGTTGTACTCTTGCTCTCATAAGAACAAACCCTATATAGAGATGGATCTATCCGTCAGACGCGAACCTAGTGCGTTTAATGGAAAAAAGTACACATAGTGTAATTTGGAATGGCATGGTGTGTATTTCCAATTTCCATTCTCCACATTAGGCAGCCTCCGGGTCACCCCCCCCCCCCACAATGCCATGTGCACGGCCACTACACGGATAGAACCCGACTTCCTACAGAAACTGAGTACATGGCATGTACTTACGAAATTTCTAGAATTTTAACTTTTTCCAAAAAAAACACCGGAAATGAATGACATGCATGAAAAAGAAGATCTGGGTTCATTCAAAAGTAGTTGAGTATTTATTGATGTTTACTAACTTTTCTAGGTAGTCGATGGATAAGGTTTGAGTTCAGTTCTGCATTGCACATACAATCGTGTGTGGTCAGTGTATGAACATATAATCTAATGTTATTCATCTATGCATTTCTACCTATGTTGGGGTGGTAGAGTGTGCTTTATTTGAAGAATTCTAATTCATTGTGAAAATAACATTGGTGGATATCAAAAATGGTCTTGTAGGAGCATAGACCTTGGAAATAGGGAGATGATATCCATATCATGTACATAAACATGGAAGAATTTTTTGGAGGAGGTCCCAAGATAGAGGATCTATTGTTCATGGTTAACAAGGTGGGTCCAACCATCCCTTGTAGAAGTAGTTTTACTCATGTGATGAATGTGGACATCTTTCCTAGGATTGTATGCCCCACCATGAAAATGAAAAATACAAAACGGATAAACCACCAAGGCAATGTCACAAGTAGGAAAATGATGGTTCCTAGGGTAGCCGATATGGATGGCGAGATTGGAGGGAAGTAGTATATGGTAGAAATTTTAGCATGTTTCCGCCAACACCCATATGAGGTCCAGTTTTGGATACATGATCTATAGGAAATAGGAAAGGACAACTTCATAGAGTTGAGGATATTGAACCAATAGCTCTAGTTACAAATCTATGTATGATCCATATCATTTTATTTATGTTGCACTATTGATGGAATCATGTCATAGTATTTCCATTATTCACACATATCTCGTTTCAGAGATAGGGATTCTAAATGAAATGATTACTCGAGACTTACATTTTAAGACTCCTACTAGAGAAGTCTCAGATATCATACACTTATTAAGAATGTGTGAAATTTCCCTTATAGTCATGATAGTCATTTGGAATATCTTGGTAGTAGCGTTGAGGCCTTAAGAAATAATCGTCTTTAAAGATTGGCTATCTATAGTCCATTCCCATATTAAAAATTTTAGGAGAATAGTGTTGTGTTTCCTAAGTAACGAAACACGGTCCTCCAATTTTTGGGAAATGGATCCCCAAGTAGTGCATAATGGAATCCGTCATTGGAGGGAGAAGTTTATTACTTATCAATTAAAAATCATAACCCTTTGTGCATTAGATATTTAGAGGTCCCAATTTCATGTAGTGGTGGATGAGTATGAAGGGTCCATTCCGGAAGATATTATAGGTTTACCACCACCTTGGGAGATAGATTTTGTTTATTGAACTACACCCTAGGATGACACAAATATATATTCTAGCATATCAGATGGCTCCCATAGAGCTTCTAGTTCTAAGTGTGCAGTTGGAGGACATGAAGAGGAAGGGATTTGTGAGGCCTAGTGTTTCACCCTGGGATACCCTAGTTTTGTTTCCATGATGATAGTAAGGATATTCAAATGAATATACCCAAGTTTCAGTGAATTCCATCACTAGAATCAATATGTCACATACCCAAAGGGTTTTCCTAATCTACACTGGTTGGTGAAAAGATCCTGAGCATCAAACGAAATAATTGAGGGAAATATTTCCCAAAACATGAACAACCACATGTCATATATATCTATATAGGATGAGGGAACTAGTGGGAGGAAAATATATGTATTCTATATATGTGATAAAAATAGCTGAACTAGAAAAATTTTAATTGTTGCTAAAACATTAAAAGTCAAATCCAACAGCGAAAGACTACAACCAGATGCTACTCCAAGAAATGGTGTGAAAAAACTCCCATCATTTCACCTCCAGCTACCCAACTAGTTGACACGAACATCTCTGCTTCACTGTGATGCCTAGCCTTTACCTATAATGGAATAAAAATAATAATTTATGCACCACTGAAGAGTTGTGCATGGTGTGAGCTAATAGGATCAGACAGATCTCACCCAAGTGTTCTGTACCATGTCTAAGTATAAAAAATACTGTTTTCTCATTTTAAAATAAATCGTTGAATGATTAGTTGTAATGATGTTTTATAGAAATCATGGTAAACATTTTCCTTTTTGACATTTCTAAACCCAAATATGTATATCAATTTCAAAAAACATTTTCAATATCATTGTTTTCATTCAGAAACAATCATACTAAGGATAACTTAAAAATCCAAAAAAAAGAGAACCACACATATCACAACATAATGTAATACTATATTTCCTCGACACACACCACTCATACCATTATAATCAAGTACTGAAATCTGTTCCTAGAACAATGATGCTTGGAAGAAGAAGAATAACCCATGAGTAAATCCATCAAAATTTCAATATCAGTCCCCTAGAACAATGGGCCTCAAAAAAAGAGAAAGGACCCATGATAATTCCCCCATGATAATTAAAAATAAATGCATTATGGCATCATGTTAAACCTTCCACCTATGTTCCCAAGGTAACTCATGTTCTCTTTTTCACAAACCCATTTCAATGATTTGAAAATCATTTAAAAAGCACTTCACAACCCATTTATCAAAATCCATTGAAAAAGGATTTTTCTTTTAAAAATATTATTCAACACACACAAAATCAAGCCAATTTAATATGTTAATTTGTAATCCATGATCAATCAAACATATTATAAAAGGCTTTTGATGGAATCACCCACCTCATTACTTTGGCCGCACACACCCACAATAGGATCCACCAACAAAGAATGCCAACCACACTTATATAGACCGTAGAATCAATCCCAGACATCTTAGGATTGATTCAATTTAGAGAAAAAAGGGCATGATAGATAAAAGAAAACCAATTTACCATGAGAAAAAATTTCATCAGCACCAAAACTAACCAAGGAATGACATCCAGAACTTGATCTTACAAAATATATATAAGAAGACAAAAAGTATCATCCAAATTAGATCAAAAAATCCAATAAAGCAACTATCGATGGATACAATGATCAAAATCAAAGAGGAATTGAAAGGTTGTTGACCCAAAGATTTTCACCACTACTATAATGGAGATCAAATGTATAATGGGCTGATCTAGAGAGAATGGTGCCTCTAAAAATCAACTATGAAGAGTTTTTTTCTAGATAAAAGGGGATTAGAGAAGGATTCATGACAAAAAAATCACTAATATTTTTTTTAAACACGACACTAGACAAGTCTCAATGTGTAACTCCTCATCAATTTATGAAGTCTTCACTAGACATGTTTTCCAGAAAACCCATCGCCTTACCTAAAAAACTAACCTTTTATCAAGTCACGTCATATAATCACTGGTCAAGACATTTAGCCCTTCACGTTGTGGTATGGCCTGTCATGATTATCTGGAACAATCCATTACATAGTGTGCAAATAGTTACATGGTGTGTAACTACACTATAGCATGCACAAAATCTAAAACACCCCCTCTAAATACATTGAACGAAATGGTAACTTTGAGAGGGGGAAACCCTACCTAATCAATGTAATGGTATGTTACAAACTCCCCACTATAAATAATTTCTATCCCTGGGATGTCATGTTTAATAACTAATCCATTAATATATATGATGACACTACTCTCCCACATACTATTCACAATCCCAAGTTTCGTGGGAATTTGGTCCATGATTCCATAGGACTTGACCAATATAATCAACTTCCAATGCAATAAATTCACTTGAGATTCCATGGTCTAAAATTGTTCTGATAGAATATTATCATTTGGATGTAACAAAATTTTTTCCAAACTCAAAATGTGAGCGGGATTACATTGATACTTCCTAAGATAATATTTGTGGAAAAAACATGACTATCGATCAAGTAAACATGAATTAATAACTAATAAAAACTCCTATTAGTTGTTCAGTGATCTCAAATGGTTCCACATATCTTGGACCCAACATTCCTGGCTTTCCAAGTCAATAGTGAACCATATGAGGAGAAATATTCAAGAAGACCCAATCAACTATGGAAAACTCCCATGGTTGAAGTCGTCAATCCGCATATGATTTATATCGACTCTGTGTAGGAACCCTACATTGATGTACATCCTGAGTCTTCACTAATGTTTCCTAAACCATTATTCGTCCAACTAAAGATACATCACCCACCTCTTTTAAACAAAGATGTAATATGAATGGGAAAACATAAAACACTTCAAAAGGAGTCATTATTATTTATGGATGATAACTATTTAAAAAAACTACACCAATCCTTATAGCCATCCCATTATCCACTGAAATGCAAGACAGATTAACAGAGCATAACCTCTCGTATCTGAATTACATTCTTGGTCTATCCATCATTCTTTGGAAGGTAAGATGTTCACAACTTGATCTGACATCCCATATCCCCTTTACTACTCATCCATGACTTTATGTTAAACCTAAGATCCTTTTCTAAAATAATGGTAGAAGGAATCCCATGTAGCCTTAGGATCTTTGGCACATATAGGTTACCCAGTTCTTGTAATTTAGTGGTGTCTTTTCTCATAATAAAATGTCAAGATGTCATCACTCAATAAATAACAACCTAGATAAATTTTTTACCTAATTTTTTCTATGGTAACCAACAAAAAAATACATTGATTCCTCAACTCCTTTACAAACTGACACTGGAATAGGCTAGAGAAAATCAGAGGGTTTCATGTTCTATGCCTTTACCTTTTACTTACTGTAATAGTAGGACACGAAATCTGTAATGTCATGCCTCATACCCGGCCACCAGAATCATCTTCTCATACCATAATAAATATTCAAAACTCTAGTATAAATGGTCCATGAAGAGATATTACAATAAAAAAAGACTTCACTACTAATATATTCTAGTACGAAAATCGGTTGCCCAAAGTGAAGCATGCCATATGAACAATAAAACAAACCAGAAATGGTTTCCCCACTATAAATACTTTCCCCATTCTTATGAAACTCATCATCATGTTACTGAATCTAGAAAAACATCTATAGGAGGGATGATGATTACTGAACACTATTCAGAACCAGACCTGAAACCCCCCCTAAGCATATAGGAGCAACTGACCAAAAAGCCCCATAGGGTTCCACTCATCCTTTGATTCCAAAATTTCATGTGATTTTTCCCACCTTCTTTGAGTGTTTATGAAAACATTCCAATTATTCATGGTGTATGCGATATCAAAATCAAACATCTGAAGGTATTCTACCCATCACCTCTGTCTGATACCATGTATTTTTGAGAAATGATATAACTCTAACTAATTTGTTCAGAGAAGACCGTGAACTTCTCCCTGATGATATATAGTCTCTAATATATAAGCAGATGCATGACTTTGTCAAGCTCTTAATAATGAATGGGGTAGATTTTAACATACGGTTGGAGCTAAAAAGTGCCATAAGATGCCACATTATTTTCCATCATTAGAATGCATCCTAAACAGTCAGATGAAGTCTCAGAAAAAACCAATTATCACTTACTAGACTCAGGTAAGATTAGAATAGGAATTGATGTCAAAATTCCTTTCAGATCATCGACATGAAATTTGACACTAGGAATCCTAGGTGAATATCATAGATTTCTTTGTGATTTTAGTCAATGATGAAGAAAACATAGAGAAACCCATGAGGAACTGTTGGTAGAATCCATCAAGGACATGAAATCTGTTGATTTCAAATACATTCTACTGTTTCTTCCATGAAAAAATGTTCTTTACATTCTCCGGATCAAATGATAATCCATGATCAATAAATTTCTGTCCCAATAACATCTATTCTCGAATCCAGAAACTAAATTTAGAAATATTTTCATATATATGGTGATTTCTCATAATTTCTAGAACCAAAATCAGATGGTGTGTGCTCACACACAGTCATTAAATAATCCAGAATATCATCGATGAACACTATAACAAAAGTGAAAAGATATTAATGGAATATATGATTAATCCAATCCATGAAAACTGAAGGAGATTTAGTCCTACCGAAAGGCATCATAGGATATTCATAATGGGTATACCATATCCTAATGGCTATCTTTCATATATCAACCACCTAAAATCTGAGCAAATGATAACTCAGGTGATGATCGATCCTTGAAAACCACTTTTCCCCTATAACTTATGATACTAATATTTGACATGAGGCAATAAATATTTTTTTCATAACCATCAACTGGTTCAACTTTTGATATTAAATACATTAACTAAGTGAACCATATTATTTCATTGAAAATGAATCTAGGGACGCACAAGGAGAAATTATAGCGAAAAAGAAACCATTTTGAATAGATCGTACAAAAAAATATTGAGCTCTTTCAGCAATGTTGTTGTCATATGATAAGGTGGTGTTGATATCAAAAGCATACCTGGAACGATATAAAAAATAAACTCTACCTCCCTCTATATAGGATGATCAGAGAAATCATTCGGGGGAAATTTGGGAAAGTATCAGGGAATGATAAAAAAATAATCAATATAATAAACATCAGTGGGCTCCAACATAATAGGAACCATCAATGTCTTATGCTCTAGGGAAGAGGGTTTTGCATGACTAGAAATCCAGTCCCACTCCCCCTAAAATACACTAGATCTCCCATTAGTAGTAACAAATTAAGCACACAAATGAGAAAAATAAACCTCAATTCGATGAATGAAAATTTAATCCATACTGATTATGATGTCAAACCAATCTAAATAAAAAAACAGAAAATCCCATACCATCACTGAACCATCTATCGTTAATGAACAATAAGGAAAATGAAATCTCTACTATTTTATTTAACAAATAAGGGTCACTAACTCCATTTTAAAGGACTTAAATACCATTTGAATTTTAGGAACATCAATAAAATGTGAGGATATAAATGGGTGACATGCACCTGTATCAATGAAATCAATTGGTACTAAAGAGGAAATAGGGATAGTACCTATCATTTTTGCTGGACCAGCATAAAATTCGTTCGGACACACATCTACAATATGAAAATGTCTCACTCCTTACGCATGTCGCAAGAAACATGTATTCTTTGATGATTATCATTACACCTTATTAGCCCTTGGAGCTTGAAAACCCTGACCATAACAAGTCGTATGCATAGCATGAGTGAAATATGGTAGATGAACACCTCACCCACAAACATTTTACTTCCTCATAGGCATAAGAAATGAATTTATAGTGTGTACTATCTTGCCTGATATATATTTTGGGAGAGGAAAACTACCAGCTGTAATGGATGCTGCAGAGGAGGCTCACTACTGAGACTAATTTCCACCACTTTAGCAAATGTCCCACCACTTCTAATTCGTCCCATCCATGTCACAAAAGCTTTCGCCAGATGGAAGAGTAGATGCGTAACATCTGACCTTTCCTTATATATTCATCTATTCCTTCATATATTTGACCACGGTCTCCGTATATTTAGTAATTTTTATAATTAAAAAATGTGATCTGATATATAGTAATAGACCCTACAGGTACTTCTGCACCTTTAGATGGTCATTATTTACCCTGTCCAGATCAAAACGAACAAGCCGAGAAAATCGGATGGTGTATGCAAAAAATATAATTCTATCGTTGTTGCAAGTAAAAGAACTCCAAAGACATTTCTATCCTCTTTGAATCTTAGGAAACTTTGAAAAGAACATGGTTTTTAAACCCTCGCAATCCAAGCCCATATGATTTTCATCATAGACCATAAAATCCCATGAATGATTTCATAATTACTAGAGTTTGAATACTACACACTTAACCATAATATTTCAGGTTTCTCCAGGAATTTTAATATTTTATTTATACTGTTAAGACAATCTTCAATCGTATGAGGATCAATCATCCCATTATAGGATAGTACCTTCTGATGTAAGATCTTCCGTGATCGATCTCTCTCTCCACCAACTCTCAGTTTTACATCAACAATAGTGTTCTGTACTCAATATATATTGGGATAAATTGCATGGGTTGGTCTTATGATGTTCTCGATGAGATTCTCATCTATTGGTGGGTTCCCTAGATGAGAATTAGTTATACCTTCCTGAGGAACCCATGGGAGACTATTGAGATGCATACTACTACACACTAGAATAGAAGAAGGATCAGTTAACATTACAAATTTTAGTCTAAACTAGAAGTCCCATAATAAAAAAATGATATTGGTAAACCAAAATCCCCACCAAGAGAAACATATCCTAGAATCCCATGGAAACATTATTCTCGTTATGACAAGATATAGTTTGTCGCTCATAAAAACATACATATCAAGTCCCAAAATTCATATCTCATGTCTAACAGATGTCGAAACTCTTTAGAACATACCACATTTAACACCAAACTATAATGGACTAACCTAGGTTTCCCTCAACCCTCGTACACAACCCGATTCATCAACTACTTGATGGGCATTTCCGATCCCCACAGGTTGTACACAATCACCTGAACATCGAATGAGAAAATAGATGGGATTATTTCAACCTACCTAAACAACTACATGGCATAAATATGTATATAGAATGAAATAAATAGTTGAAAAATAATAATTATGTATGCCATAATTGTGAGAAAATTTGTAGAAGTAGAACAACTATAATATCAGTTAAAACACCAAAATATAAGTCCAATGTCAAAGGGAAACAACCAACTGCTACTCTGAAAAATGGTGTTCACAAACACTCACTATCTCACCATTAGCTACCCTACTATTAGACATGATCCTCATCAACTCACTATGGTGCCTTACCTTTCCCTACATTGGAAGATAAAAAAATTTCTACAAACCATCGAAGTGTTGTGAAGGGTGTGAGCTAACAAGATCAGTAGGATCCCACCCAGGTGTTACATAACAACTCTCCATGTAAAAATCGTGTATGCTCATTTTAAAATAAAACATGTAATGATCAGTATTAAATCAGGTTTATAGAAAACATGTGAATGATTTTATAAACCCATGTAGGTACATAAATTTCAAATAAAATTTCCAAATCATTTTCCATAAGCATAAACTTGAATTACAAGGATAACTCAGATTTCTAGGGAAAAAAGGAATCACAAATACCTCAACGCCAAGGAATTCTACATGCCCTAGTCACAGTCTACTAGTACCATAATAATCAAGTGCACAAATCTGATCATAGAAAAAAAGACCTATGAATAAGTAGAATACCCCATGATTAAACCCCACAAAATATCAATATCGATCCCCTAGAACCATGGGTCTAGGAAAAATAGGAAAGCCCTATGATAAAATCCCCCTGTTAATCAAAAAATGTATGATGGCCTCAAGCTAAAACATCCACCTATGTACTCGTGGTAACTAATGTGATCTTTCTCACAAACCCATTTCAATGCTTTCATAATTATTTCACCAACACGTTACTATCCATTTATCAAAATCCAGGGAAAAGGTGTTTCCCTTTAAAAACCATTTTTCGACAAGAAACCCATTTTTCCAATTAAATAAATCAATTTACAAAGCATGATCTTTCGGGCTTATTATCCTATGCTAGAGACGAAACAACCTACCTCAGACCATAGGTTGCACATGGCCGCAACAGAATCCACCTAGAATGAAAACCAATTACACATGTGGAGACCCTATAATGAAACCCAGATATCTTAGGCATGTTTCAATTTAGATGAAAAAGTGGTCGACAGAGAGAAGAAATCCCATTTAACACAAGAACGAACTTCCCCCACACCCCAACTAACCAACGAACAACCTCCAGAACATTTTCTCACAACAGATCTAGATGATCCCAATAAGGATCATGAACATAGATCAACATATATGATAACATATCGCTAGGGATCTACAACGATCAAATGAAAGGAATGAGCGTAATGGTTAGTCACGCGGAGAGATGAACCACAACCGTAATGGAGATCAATAGTCAAATGGGCTGATTTGGAAAAAAATGTGGCTTTCAAAATAACCCATGAAGACTTTTTGTTTGAGAATCTAGGTATTTGAAGAAGTATTTATGACAAAATAGTCACTCAGATGTTTTTTAAAACTGGATGTGGGTCGAGGAACAACTTGTCGCTCCTAGTTGCGATGTGTAGCCACTCATAGTGTGGTGTGGTCTATCACAACATGCCTCCAGTTTCCATTACATGGTGTGTAACTACTATAAATCTTGGAGTAAATCCAGAAGATATCATCCAAAGGCATTTAACCAAAAGGGAATGTAGAGTGGGGGAAACCTACTTGACCAAGATAACAGAATGTTATAGAGTTTGAGGTTGTGTGTGGACTACCAGTGCATGAATGATGTGACAATAGAGAAAAAGTATCCACTATCAAGGATTGATGACATCTTTTATCAATTTAGAGTGTCTCGATAGTTTATAATGGTTACCATAAAATATTACTATCACTGGTTTTGAGAACACGATGTGGAATTAGAGAAGACGATAGTAAATGTGGATATAGTAACTATGAGTACTATGTAATTCACATTGACATGGAGAACATTGTAGTAGTATTCATGGGACATAAGAACATGATCCTTCAACCATACATAAAATGGATCATGTTCGTCTTCCTTGATGAAACACATTGTTAATTAGCATCTGGGGAGGAGCATGTAGGACACATTACGATAGTTCTGGACATACTCTAAGAGTACTATATTCATTGAATATTCTCAACGTTCCAGTTCTTAATTCAAATCGTCCACTTTCTGGGACACGATACTACATCAGATGGAGAGAAAGTTGACCCAACCAAGGATGAGACATTGTTATCTTGGTATCCACATAATAATGTTGAATAGTTGAGGATATTACTTGTATTGGAAGGAATTTATCATATATTCATACATTATTTCTCTATAATTTCCACACCCATGACATATTTGTCTTGAATGGGCTAGCCTTTTGTGTTGTTTGAAATGGCCCGACAGGCTTTCCAATAGTTGAGGCTATGTTTTACTAGCACTCCCATATTGAGATTATCCGAGGAAGGTATCATTTCTGTGGTGTTCTTTGATGCATTAGCAACTGTGCTTGGCTTTGTTCTGATGTAGAGTCAAGCACTGATTGCCTATGGTTCTTGCCAGTTGATACCACATGTGTAGAACAACGTAAACCATGATCTATACCTAACAACTATATTCATTGTCTTGAAGATATAGGGACACTACCAAATGGGCGAGCAGTATATCATCTACTATTAGCTAAAGAGTCTCAAGTTTATCCTCTCTCTGAAGGATCTAAAAAAATACAGAGGTGATGGATAAAGTTCCTTTAGGATTATGAATTTGAATGTAACTATATACCTTGGAAGGGGAATGTGTGTAATGAACCAGACCCGAATAGCCACCCGAATAGTGCTAAATGGATTCGGGGTTACTACCTTAGGCACACCACCCTGAACGCCAAAGGATTCCGACTAGAAGCGAGGGGCTTATAGGTATACAGGGGAGGCTATATCCTCATAGAGGATGATAATGGTACTGGTCCATGTATTATAATAATGATGCAGCAGAACAAATGACTCTGCAGACTCGAACTAGAACCACAAAGTGGAGGCATATTCAGTATTGATAAACAATGGAAGCAATAAATATGAACAACAGCAGCAAAATTTAATCACAACATCATGCTGATCACTTATAGCTACAACTGAATAACCAACGTGAATCCAACGTAGGTCATGTATATCAATATGTAAAGGCGCCAACGGCTAGCCAACAATAGTTAAAAAACAAGTAAACAAGCTAATATAGGTGGGAAAACAAAACAAAGTAAAATACAACAAGGAAATACCTCATGGTCCACAGCATCTCCATGTAATAGATAATGCTACCTAGCTCCTGAGGATGACTATTTTTCCTAAACGTAAATCCAAAAAGTATGCAATTGTTCGGAAGGGCTCGTGTAGGGTGTGAGACGAATCTCAGTACGATACCACCCAATGGTGTGTACCAAATAAAATGTTTAATAAGGCATGCATTTATAATGAAAATAGTAAACAACAAATTTCACAAATAAACTCAAATTCCACTAGTGCACAGTAGACTCCACAAAGTGTCACCGGCTTTGGTAAGCGTTGGAATTTCTGTCATGTAACCCAGCACCATGTGCCCACTGACACCGCGTGTCTCAAGTACTGATGTGCTGAGGGAATGCCCATCTATAACAACCTAGAGGAACAGTGATACCTGTCCTCAAATAATTAACTAGAGGAAAAATGATATATGCCCAAAAATAAGGTATCTAGAGGGACAACAATGTCTGCCCTCAAATAATGTGTTTATAGGAATCGTGATGTCTTCCCTCAAATAACGACAAGCCTCTACCCCACAACATGTTATCCTCAACGATATCCCCTAAAGTCTCCTCATATTCCTCACGGCTTCCTATGGAAATCACTCCCAAAACAAAAGTACCTAAACAACATCTAATAGGGGCCTCTACACACACTAGTGGTCAAACCACCACATCATGGACTCTCTCTATACACACACTACTCATAGATTTGGGTGAGCAGTAATCACCAAAATAGTACCCAAGCCACAACGACTTTGACACATTGTGTCCCTGTGACCGTGTCACTCAAGTCTGATATCCTTTCTATCACAATAACAAGGGCCATGCCGAACTAGACAGTCACCTTGCCTCAAGCCGATGTCTATAACTCCGGATACCTTAGTCAGAACAACCCAATGTAATAAGGGCCAAGCGCAATCTGTGATCATAATCACAGAAAAAATATCCGGTCCATGCACAACACAACCCAATGGGCTACAACATATGAAATTCTAAAATCTCATACATATAATCAACTGATCAATTTTAAACTAGTGAAACAATCTAAATAGTTGAAATGCACTAACCAAGTGTTTCCCCATAACAGCACTGAGGTCCATAAAGACTCCAAAAATTTATATCAAGGTTTAATAAAATAAACTCATTAGTTTAAAACAAAAATATTCGATTATAAACTTTTTGGAATCCCCCAACCAAAATCCTCCGATGAGAGATGACCACTCACCTGGCCCCGATTAAGAGAAATAGGTAACAGGGCATGCACAAGGGAATCCCATAGGTCAAACATAAATTAACCATACAATAATAGGTAATTTAGGGTCACACAAAAAATACCCGAAACAGCGCCAAAGGCCTCGCAACACACAAGTATGAGAAAACAAAAAAATACATATGCACCACATACCTGAGACTTTTAGATATAGGCACATATGATAACGAGCTCCAATTCCAAGTCTATTTCATAGATCTATGTTTTTGTCAAATCTTGACAATTCCACTCGGATGGAAACTACGACGTGTGAGGCAAAGGATCAAGAATGGAATAGGGCGCAAGAGTTTAGCCTCACTGTTGTGATCCCACAGCCACCGACGGATTGAAGAACAAACATTAGATAATGATTCTAGGGAAATAGATGTTCTTTAGGTTTTCGGCACAGAACATATCCCATGTCGAGGAAGAAGAAGGGGTTTTCAAAAATACGACATGACTCTCTTCCACTTATGAAAATAAAAATAAAAGTATAGGGTGTGTAATTAAGTACTACACATTGTGAAGAGGCCTTGTAAAAACTTTAATATATTTAGGGTAGCCACATAGCTTTGATGAGCAACATGGGTTGACACACATCTTGAACACAACCGAAACATAGAAAGGATGATACACGATGTGTCCGGAAACACTACATGTCGTGTAGTAGGAAATTCCTAAATGGTGATCACTTGACATGCACTCGGAAAGATCACAGCCGTACTCACCTAACCCGTACACGGTGTGTACTTTAGAGTATATGGTGTGTAGTCTGTAAATTTATAGAACTTCCCCAATTTTCCCAATTTTCTCAGAAATAGGTAAAAAATTCAATCAAGGATTGGATTTTGACACGTTCTAAAAAACTGTGTCCTTTAAATCACCCCACCATAAAATATCTTGTCCCCGAGCTATCAAACGAATCCCAGAGATGGCACAAAACATACCACCCCGATTAAAGTAACCTTGTATCCCCCAGTCTCAATGGTTCTGAATAAATTTTTCAAGGGGATCCCCAACATAAGAATTGCATTACTCCATATCAACACAACAAAACACAACAAAACAGGGGTTCAATATTCTATTTTTGTACTGATGGTCCCCACATGACCATAGTCACCCATTCGCCTCATTTGTGCTCATGTGTCGTTTCCAACACTCCGAATCTCTCCCAAACATCATCAGTGTCTGCCTCCACGAGGTCCTGCCTCCATGGATGCTAAAAATAGACCTAGATCATAGAACCAGAAATAAAATGCATCCTTGATGCCTTGATTCCCATGACACCAATGTAAACCATTACCTTGATTCCTTGATTCCCACAAAACCTCAGGTGACCTGCATCCTCGATGCCCCTAATACTATGCATCTCATATATATATTAATATATCACGCACATGATATGGAACCAATCCCACTAACTAGCATCTAGTCAGTCCACATAACTCTGGTGCATCATCTTCAATCAAAACATACATTCCTCTACAGGTCATTCCAAATAAGAAAACATGGAAATCGCGACCACAACCGTGGTGTACCTCTAACAGTCATCGGCTCACTATCCCGCTCATCCTATGGAAGCCCTATAGAGTGCACCAGGCCTGCTCTATGGCTGCCTGATACCTGAACTCCCTGTGGTGCTGCTCCAGCCACCAACCACTAACCCTTCAACTGGATCTCCATGTCTCTACCATGATATCCACGTGCATATAAACTGTGACTACCATATCTTGCTACCGAACTTGATCCAACACTAGATTCCATAGTTTTTCCTGGTCCCTCCAAGTTGGATATTTGAAAAGGCTGCATGAAGAACCTCTCCAGATGCCCAACATTCCCACATGCCCTGCAATCGTTTGGAGGCATATCACATTGAGTCTGAACATGTCACGACTGTCTACAATATACTAAAACCACTGAAGAAATACTACGTGGTGTTATAATTGAGTCCATGGCCTGACTGCCCTACTGGAACTCATCTCGTCCTCTCCTCCTGCTATCTGGACCATCACCTGAAGCTTTTCACTGGCCAACCTAGGGCCTAACCCACTGGTTTCCCTATCCTATGAGTGCCTTTTCCATAGCCTCTGAGATTGATCGCAACCTAAATATACTCACTTGGATCTAAATGGCATGTCGCAAGCCATCCTCAAAGCGTGTCACCCTTGTCCCATCATTCCAAACCATACTAGGTGCCAACTGATATAGCATAGTGGAAGTAGCTGCATAGTCCATGACACACATGCCTCCCCACTGAAGGGTCATGAACCCTCAGTCCCTCTCATCCCTCAGTGTCACTAGGTAAAAGTACTCAGAGAACCTTTCCAAGAAGTCCTTCAATTCTAGCCCTTCAAGTCTGTGAGCCTGAACATGCACATCCCACATACACTTTTCCAGTCCTCGTAGCTTGTATGTTTCCAGCTTGGCCCTCTACCATGGAGGCATCTCGAGTTGCTTGAAGATCATCTGCATGCTCTTTATCCAATTCCCAGCCGCATGTGAACCACCCTCACCCTAAAAATATGGAGGGTGCTGTGACTGGAACTCACACGTCAAATATTACATAGATGTCTTTGTACCCTATGCACCGTTGTCGATCCCCTATGCGACACGAACCAAACTAGACCGGAGCTGCTCGTCGAACCACAACACAAACGCTGCTAAACCCGGATGCTGCCCTGCATGTATAGGATCCTGAACTTGATCATGTTCCTGAACCTAAACATGCGGCTCACGTTCTGCCCATACTGGATCCTGAACCTGATCATGCACCTGTGGCACTGTAACATCACCCACTAACACTCTGTCAAGACTTATTAGAGGAACCCACCAAATACCATTGTAACGTCCCGGACCCGGGTTCCACTCAAAGGGTACCCCGAATTCGGTTCGCCATGTGACCTCATGAGAATTTCCCAAAACACCAGAGGCTGTCGACTAGCAGCGAGGGCCCAGGTCTGATAGTGGGGAAACTATGCCCTCATTTGTCAAAGTGTAGCGCATCAGAATGAAATAAAACATACAACGACAGTGGATGCAGTAATCCATACACAACAGAAATAAGCAACTGTAGATTATATAACCAAAATTATATAAAACATGCAACATGTCACCAGTTCTAAGAAAACAGTCAGAACATGTTATACCTCAATACAGTACAACAGAATACAGAGTACAAAAAAATAAGAAAAACAGCTGGCAGCGGCATCGCGAGCCTAGGCTCAGTCCTATTCCCTCCTACTCCTCAACAAAAGTCAAGTACCTATATAGGGACTCTTGCCCCTATCTACACCTGCAGCAACATAATCTGTTTGGACTGAAAATCATGACCCAAATATGGTGTGAGAAATATATATCAGTAGGCACCCACCAAAGGCCCGTGCCCAACTGCGTGTAAGAATGCAACAACAGTGTGCAGTAGTGAAATGCAATAAAGTAAGTAGAAGTCAAAAGTAACTAACTACCAGTTATATTTCCATTTTATTATTCGTTTAATCCATTAAATATTAGAAATCACCAGAGTGAATTTCTACGTAAACAGTCTATGTCCTCAGTCAAGCGAAGCCTTACCCTCAGGTAAGCAGAACCCAACCCACATGTAATTGCCCTCAAGAATAACAGAATTTTTCCCTCATGCATAGGTAGTGTTGCCCTCAGGAACAGAGTCTATTGCCCTCAGGCATAGAAGAAGTTCCCCTCAGGCCAAAATAACTACAACCCTCAGGCTAAATAGTGCAGTCCCCACAGGCTAATCACAACAATGCCCTCAGGCTAAACAGGTAAATGGGCTATGCCCAACTTGTTAAAATGCTGTAAAAAAACAATTCCTCTCAAGGAAATTCTACAATTACTACTTTTGTGTCATACCCTCGGGTATCCTAGCCAAATGGCTAAACCGAGAAACACACCCCCGAGGGTGGTTACGGATCCAAGAAATGATCCCAACCAGTATTTTATTATCACAATTTTATCACCTATGAAATTATTGGCATTAAATATAGCAATGGCCTCTTCCACACAACACCTCAACATGGGATCATGGCATAAAAACACACAAAATACACGCCAGTTGTAAATTTACACCAAGCCACCTACCTTATACGCCAACGAGCGGTATACGTGAACGCCGATTACAGAAACGCCCAAGAACGACGTCAATCTGACGAAGAAGAAAACCTGATCAAATGTAAATGACTTCTGTTAGGGGAAGAATTGGTAAGAACCATACCCGGAAAGGAGTGTTCTTACCCGTGTAGTTCCAAAGAGAGCGTCCGAAGATGAATCTGATTCCCGACATGCGCTCGGTGGATCTCTGAAGCTCCGACCGTTCTCTCCTTAGCTCTTTCATCCATTCTAAACCTTCCCTGTGAACAGGGGAGGCTACTGCTAATTTTAGAAAAAAAAACAAAGTACACGGTGTGTACTTCTGAGTACATGTCGTGTACTTCCTTCATTTAACTATTCCTCTGGTGGCACCGCCACACTGTTCATCTGTCGACAAAAGTACATGGCATATATTCCTGAGTACACGGCGTGTACTATTGCCCAACTGTCGGCTGCTCCACCGCCTTACTTTTTTGGCCTGCCGACTGACTACACGGCGTGTAAAGGACCACTACACAGCGTGTAGTCGGTTTCTACACCCTTCACTACTGACAAGGCTACACGGCCCGTGTACCCATTCCACATGGCCAAAAGTACACGTCTTGTGGAAAAGTACACGGCGTGTAGTTCCAAAAATCAGGATTTTTCCCCATTTTCCATATTTTCTCAAAAACACTTAAGTAAAAGCGGAAAGAAGAAGCATGTACCTCAAAACAAAGAACCAGGTTCTTCCAAACATCTCCCCTTATAGAAATTTTTCCCCGAATTTCACTTCATAGGGTGGATAAGATAAAGATCAGAACAGCTCTAGCCACTGAGCACATACGTTGGTCTCTCGCTCCCAGGTATCTTCTTACACTCGACCATGCTGCCATAGCACCCGTACGAGAGGAACTGACCGACCTCGGAGAACCTTTGTGCTCCTATCAATGATATGGATCAGATGCTCCTCAGAGGAAGAATCTACTTCCAGCTCAACCTCCTCAAGCTGGAAGAAGTGAGACAGGTATGAATGATAGTGATGCAACTGGGACACGTGGAAGACGTCGTGCATGGCTTGGTACAGCTACGGTCACCGCAACTGATTGGCAACCAGCCCTGACTCTCCCCAGAATCACGAATGACCCCACATTCCTCGGTGAAAGTTTACCCTGTCTCCTAATCCACTTGTGTCCTAGCCTCAGTGAAACACGTATTAAAACCCGATCCCTGACCACGAACTCCAAAGGTAGTCTACGGTGATCAACATAAGACTTCTGATGAGACTGCGTGGAAGCCATCCGCTTCCGAATCAACTGGACCTGCTCAGAAGTCTCCTGCACGATATGTGGTCCTGGTAAAGCTGCCTCACCTACCTCTAACTATCACAAAGGTGATCGGCATGACCTACCATATAAATCCTCATATGGTGCCATCTCAATAGTCGCCTGGAAACTTTTCTTATCGGAATACTTGACTAATATTATATGATTCTCCCAAGAGCCCCCAAAGTCTAGGACGCATGCACACAACATGTCCTCAAGCACCTATATCATACGTTCTGACATGCCATCGGTCTGAGGGTGGTATGATGTGCTTAGATTCACCTGTATACCCAATTCCCTCTGAAAACTCTGCCATAAATGAGACGTAAAGTGGGCGTCCCTATCAGAAACAACAGACTGAGGGACCCCATGAAGACGTACGATCTCTCGGATATACAGCCTTCCGATCTTGTCAACACCGAAGGTCTCCTTGATCGGCATGGATTAAACTAACTTCGTGAGTCTATCCACAATAACCCATATGGAGTCATTGCCACGAGGTGACCTCAGAAAACCAGTCACAAAATCCATCGCGACATCATCCCTTTTCCACTACGGAATGAGAAACTACTGTAATAGTCCAGCTGGTTTCTAATGCTCTACCTTCACCTGCTGACAGGTGGAACACCTTGTAACAAAACCAGCTACATCTCTCTTCATACCCGGACACCAGTACTGATGTCTCAAGTCACGGTACATCTTGGTACCCCCGGGATGAACTACCCAAGCCGAAGCATGAAACTCCCACAACAACTCCTCACGTAAATCCCCTAGAACCCATACTCATCAATGGAAATACAGAACCTCTTCATCGCCTATCACCCAACCAGGAGGAGGGTCCTCACTTGCCACTGACTCCCATTGAACTAACCCTTATGAATTAGATATATGTCGCATCCTCACTCTGTCTAGGAGGGTAGAAGTCACAACTAAAGAAGAAAGATAAGTCTACCCTTGACGGTTGTGCACCTCCAGATGCATCTCAGAGAACAAGTCCATGAGTTTCCACTCACCACTGGCCTCCTGCACTGCATGTATCTGAGTCTTCTTGCTCAGTGCATCAGCTACTGCATTACCATTACCAGGTGTATAGGCATGCTCAAAATTGAATGACCGTAGGTACTCAACCCACCTTCTCTGCCTCAGAATCAGGTCACGCTGAGTAAAGAGAAACTTGAGGATTTTGTGGTTGGTGAATACCAAAAAAAATTTCTCTCAATAGATAATGTCTCCAACAGTGCAACACATGCAAACCTATATCCAACTCGAGATCATGCGTCAGGTAATTCCTCTCTTGTGGCCTGAACTGCTGAGACCCGTACGCAACAACTCGGTCACCCTGCATCAACACTGATCCTAGCCCAATCCCTGATGCATCACAGTAAACTATACAACTCTTCCCCTGATCTGGGAGTATCAGGATCGGTGCTGATGTCCACCTTCCATTCAGGTCCTGAAAAGCTTCTTCGCAAGCTTATGACCAAACGAACTTCACACCCTTCTTAGTCAGACCCGTCAATGGTGCTGCTATGTGGGAGAAGTCATATATGAAGCATCTGTAGAAACCATCCAGCCCTAAGAAAATCTGTATCTCAAACACGTTCTTAGGCTGCTCCCAGGAAACTTCTGCCCTCACCTTCTTTGGGTCTACCGAAACTCATGCCTATGATATAATGTGACCTAGGAAGTGAATATGGTCCACCCAAAAGTGGCACTTAGAGATCTTAGCATATAGCCGATGCTCTCTCAGTGTACTCAATACGATCTCAAGATGGGTGGCATGTTCGTGTCGAGTGTGAAAGTACACAAAGATGTCGTCCATGAATACTACCAAAAAAGAATCAAGATACAGATGAAACACATGATTCATCAGAGCCATGAAAATTACCGGCATGTTTGTGAGTCCGAATGGCATAACCATGTACTCGTACAGACCATATCTGCTCTGAAAAGCTGTAAGCGGTATATCTGATGGTCTCATGCGCAGCTGATGATATCCCGATCTCAAGTCAATCTTCGAGAACACTCATTCCGCACGAAGTTGATCAAACCGATCATTTATCCTCGGAAAGGGATATCATTTCTTAACCTTAAACTAGTTCAGCTTCCGATAATCTACGCAAAGTCTGAGGGTATCTTCTGCCTTCTTCGCAAAAAAGACTGGTGAATCCCCTGGAGAAGTACTGGGTCGGATAAAACCCTTAACCCGTAACTACTCTATGTGCTTCATGAGCTCTTGCAACTATGGTGTATCCATCCTATAAAGAGGAATGGACACCATTGCTGCCCCTGGTAGAAGCTCAATTGAGAAATCCACCTCTCGCTCTAGAGGTAGACCAGAAAAGTCGTCTAGGAAGACATCCCTGAAATGATCAACAACAGGAGGGAAATCCATCTGACAAGTCCCCAGATTATCCAGATACAAACTCACAATCTTGCCTATGACTCCACCTCACCCATGATGCTCTCGTCTAGATCGACTCACCTGAACATCCCATTTATCCTTGTATAGTAACTCTCCACCCTCTGGTGATGTGAAACGAACCCTACGACGATAGCAGTCTACAAAGGTTCGATTTGGAACCAACCAGTCCATCCCAAGAATGACGTCATAAGCTGCCATCTCTAAGACATAGAGGTACCATAGAAAGTGACACCCACCAACTTCAAGGGGACACTCCTTGCACTGACGCACACCAACCGTTCTAGTCCCCAACGGAGTGTCTAGCATCATGGTATTAGAAGAAGTAGAAACACCGAGCCCAAGACTCTCCACAACGGGTACATATATTAAACTATGTGTAGCACCCATATCAAAAGTACTGAAGACGAGATAGAAGCTACTAGAATGTTCCTCTGACTGTTGAATGTCTGAGATCCTACTCCTGTTGGGTCTACTGCACTACATAAGCCTGCCTAGTGTTGCGGCCCTGCGACACAGCCTGACTACCTTGAGCTGCCCCGCCCTGCTGCCTCTGAGATCCTAGTGTCTGGCTACCACGGCCGCGACCACCATCTTTGCCTACACACCATGACATATTCTAGTTCCCCGATAGGTAAGAAGCCACTAGTCCTGCTCCCACACGCGGAGTTTGCAAAGAACCCCTCTCACTAGCCACTAGTGGAAACACCCTGCAAAAGCATTGCTGATGACCCATATTGCCACAAGCTTGACACTCCACTGGGTCTCGTGGACACTGTGATCGCTTGTTCCCCTCTCTACTACACTGGTAGCACATGATCGGGCCACCTGAAGAAGCTTCATGGCTGGTACTGCCACCCTAAGAGAAGTCCATCTGTCTCTTCCTCTTTCCAGTAGAAATAGTACCCGTAACTAGTGCGGAACTGCCCTGGCCCCCACCACTAGATTCCCGCTGGTTTCTCTCTCTAATCAGTGCCTGATTCACAATAACATGTGTACTGAAGGAAACATGAAAACATTCACCAGTGCTCAGATGTCATAATGAAGACCATCCTCAAAACGTCTAGCTCTCAACGTCTCATCCCCCCCAGCACGAGTGAAAAATGCTGAAGCTCTGTAAAATGAGAAGAATATTCCATCACCAACATGGTGCCCTGCTGCAGATTCATGAACTCTGGAGCTCTATCTGCCGCCAACGTATCTGGGAAAAATAAGTCGAAAAAGACTGCCTGGATATCATCCCACGCCATGTCTTGGTGATGCTCTGACTGGGTGGTAATATCCCACAACCTCGTGGCGGAATCACGCAGCATGTAAGTCGCGAGCTTGACCCTCTGCCCTAGAGGCATCACAAGATTCTCAAAAATAGTTTGCATCGATCCAAGCCAAGACTCCACAACATGTGGTCCTCCATCCCCTAAAAACATAGGTGGATGCTGCTGCTGAAAGATATGAGTCAGCTCGTCCATAGATGTGGCATCCTACGGTGCTTCCTAGAAGGTCTGCATGAACTGCATAAAGCCCTCATGGAACTGCGCCTCCGCGCTTGTGTCCGGTATAATGTCTGGTGCTGCATATGGCTCAGCTGGAGGATCAACTAGTAGCCCATGGCCCACCATCTCTGGATTATAGTCATCGCCGCTCTTCTGGCGAACAACTCACGGTCGTCTTGGCAGCATGACACTACAAGGTCAAAAGCACGCCTCAAATTCAAGATTTACCAAGATGGAAAGCGAAGGAACCACAGAGGAAACAAGATGAAGAAGGTTTTTCAAAATTTTCAAGACAAGACTACATGGCGTGTACACTGACTACATGACATTTACTTGAATTCACTTCCCCTGCCAGGGTCCTTATACATGGCTAAGGCACACGATTCCCATTGAACGAAAACTACACGACATTTATTATATCTACCCGGTGTGTATTGTGTTATTTTCCAACTACCTGTGTTGTCTGTGACACGGCTGACTACTCGTCTTGAAACTACACAGCGTGTTACACCCGCACACCGCGCGTACATTACCCCGTTTCCCCGCCACATGGCTAAGTCCACACGGTCTGTCCTCAGACAAGACAACACGGCATGTCCCATAGGTACACTGTGTGTTCAAGGAGACATGACACCGGCCAGTGATGTTAGTTAGACGGCCGAGTCACCAGGTCACACTACACTGCGTGTCCATCATTGACACAGCGTGTTCTGTCAAGGAGTTCACTGACCCGTGTTGTTAGTTACACATCCGGACTCCGAGTTGACACTACAAAGCGTGTACATTTGGTACACGGTATGTTTTACCCAAGATCTTTGCTTCCCCGTGTCACTGCCTACACGTTTTGTGACATGGGAAGAGGCTACATGGCGTGTAAGCAGGGTACACGGTGTGTACTCAAAAGGTTCATTTTCCTTCCCGAACAGAAGGACATACACGACGTGTTTGAGGTACTACATGGCCTGTCTACTGGGTTTCCGGACAGTATGACTTAGCATCTTCTTCAGAACCCAGAGAATACCGAAAAATAACACTTAAGTGTCAAATTAGGACCCGTGAGGGCCCATACTCCCCATGAATCATATTTTGACATCTTATATGTGTTATTACCAATAAACAGTCAATGATCCACCAAATTCTAGTCAATGGGGGCCCATACTCCCCAAAAACCACTTCTTGGTGTACATTCTATAAACAAGCTCACACAAAGAATACCCTATCATAGAGCAGGTATTTATCATGCAGCTATCACAACAACATGATTTTCTAGCACAACAACTATCATAATAACATGAAATTTCTAATTCACATACATGGCATAGGAACTATTCATGGAATTTGATTTCTAGCATGTTCCTATATGAAGAATGAGATGGAATACCCTCATCTCATCAAGTTGCAACTAAATAGAACCCATAAAAATATAAACAACACAATTCCAAGTGCGTCACCCAATGGTGAAATCTAATCAACTATAAAATTTTCAAAATCAGAAGAATCTCAAAATGCAAGGTAGACTGGCTTTTCCATGTACACGGGTTAGCTACGGCCATGCACATCTTATTACCAACTACAGTTCATCATATCCCTGACTACGGCTCAAAATAGTAAGTCAATGAAAAGAACACCTCTGATACCAATTTGTAATGTCCTGGACCCAGGTGTTCCAAATCTGGTTTTCCACGTGACCTCAAGTGCATTTCCCAAAATGCCAGAGGCTGCCGACTAGCAGCGAGGGCCCAGGTCAAATAGTGGAGTAATTATGCCCTTATTTGTCAAAGTGTAGCGCCGCGGAATGAAATAAAACATTCAACGACATTGAAAGCTGTAAACCATACCCAACTGAAATGAGAAACTGCAGACGATATAACCAACCATATATAAAAGACGCAACATGTCACCAGTTCTAAGAAAATTGCCAGAACATGTTATACATCAACACAATACAACAAAATAAAGAGTAAAACAAAACAAGAAAAACGGTTGGCAGCGGCATCACGAGCCTAGGCTTGGTCCCATGCCATCCTACTCCTCAGCAACAATCAAGTACCTGCATAGGGACTCTTTCCCCTATTTACACCTACAGCAACATAATCTCTTTGGGCAAAAAAACATGACCCAAATAGGGTGTGACAAATATATCTCAGTAGGCACCCACCAAAGGCTCGTGCCCAACTACGTGTAAGAATGCAACAACAGTGTGCAGTAGTGAAATGAAATAAAGTAAGCAGTACTCAAAAGTAACTAACTACCAGTTATGTAGCCATTTTATTATTCATTTAATCAATTAAATATTAGTAATCACCATAGTGAAATTCTAAGTAAACAGTTCACATCCTCAGACAAGCAAAGCTTTACCGTCAGGTAAGAAGAACCCAACCCGCAGGTAATTACCATCCGGCGTAACAGAATGTTTCCCTCAAGAATAGTTAGTGTCTCCCTCAGGCACATAGTCTATTTCCCTCAATTACAGAAGAAGTTTCCCTCAGGCTGAAATAACTAAAGCCCTCAGGCTAAATAGTGCAGTTCCTATATGCTAATCACAACAACACACTTAGTCTAAACAGGTTACCGGGCCATGCGAAACATGTTAAAATGTAGTAAAAAAGAAATTCCTATGAAGGAAATTCTACAATTACTACTTTAGAGGAATACGCTTGGGTATCCTGGCCAAATGGCTAAATTGTGGAACACACCCCTGAGGGTGGTTCCGGATCCATGCAACGATCCCAACCAGCATTTTATTATCACAATTTTATCACCTATGCAATTCTAGGCATTAAATATAGCAACGACCTCTACCACACGACACCCCAACATGGGCTCGTGGCACAAAAACGCACAAAATATACGACAGTTGGAAATTTACACCAAGCCACCTACCTTATACGCCAACGAGCGGTACACGCGAACGCTGATTTCCGAAACACCCAAGAACGACGTAGATCTGAAGAAGAAGAAAACCCGCTCAAACATAAATAACATACGTTAGGGGAAGAATTGGTAAGAACCATACCATGAGAGTAGAGGGCTTACCCATGCGGTTCCAATGAGAGCGTCTGAAGCCAAATCAGATTCAAGACATGCACCCGGCGGATCTCTGAAGCTCCGGTCATTCCCTCCCGAGATCCTTCTTCGTTCTAGACCTTCCCTATGAACAGGGGAGGCTACTGCCGATTTATGAAAAAAAAACAAAGTACACGGCATGTACTTCTGTGTACACGGCGTGTACTTCCTTCATTTAACTGTTCCTCTGGTGGCACCGCGACACTGTTCATCCCTCGACATGAGTACATGGCATGTACTCCTGAGTACACGGTGTGTACTGTCGCCCTGTTGTCGGCTGCTCCACCGCCTTACTGTTTTGGCCTTCCGACTGACTACACGGTGTGTAAAGGACCTCTGCACGGCATGTTTTCGGTTTCTACACCCTTTTCCCCTGACAGGCTACACGCCCCGTGTACCCATTCCACACGGCCAAAAGTACACGACATGTGGAAAAGTACACAACATGTAGTTCAAAAAATTAGGAATTTTCCCCAATTCTCCAAATTTTCTAAAAAAACATAAGCAAAAGAGGAAAGAAGAAGCACATACCTCAAAACTAAGAATCAGGTTCTTAAAACCATAAATGGTCGGACAACCAATATATATATATATAACAATATATATTCAACGTAGTTAAGGAAAGCAGAAAATGGTAGCACATAACTACTGACCTTAATCTCCCACACCGCAACCCATGCCCTTGGCATCCCGGCCTCATGGCCTCCTTACCCGCCCTTAACAGCGCCACGTATCAAAAGTACCTCGGGCCATGCCTGTCCCAACTACCAACGTTGCCTCAAACCGATGACCTAGTCGCCCAATCCTAGTGATCAAAATCACCTCAATCATATTACCTTCCTACTCATAGAAGAGCCAGAATCAAAATCTCTTACCACATGAAATTTAAGATATATATAATAAGCATGGAATAACAAACTGCAATTAATAATAAATTCAATCAAGAATTATTCATATTTACATTTTAGGATAATACGAAGCCTGGCAATTGAAAATTTTCAATTGTATTATCACATCACAATGAATACATGCTTGTATGAAATTGAAATAACCTAAAATGTTCCCATCAAAATAAAATCTAACCATCCTTGGCATACCGGGCAGTGGTCCAAATCTCCCTTACCGCATCGGGTCAAGGGTTACACATCACAATCAATAACATCACACACCCAGTGCACCATGAAGGTGGAAATCATATAAATTGTAATCTGAGAAAAAGAAATCAACAATTCCCACCCAAGGTAACTTGGTCCATCCATCATAACTGGGGATGCATGCACCCAAGAATAAGATTGAAACCCTATTTCTAGTAGCAACCAATCCCTAGTTTACCATAACCATAATAGTAAAACCAGTAGAAATAAAAAGCAATGTCTCAATCTCATTAGCATCTAGAAAAACAATGATACTAAATACCTTTCAAGAACTCCTCTAATACAACATTGTAAAGACTCGGACCTGAACAACCAACCAAACAGTGCTAAATGGATCAGGTGTTGATAACTTACGCACACCTCCCCAAACACCAATGTCTGCCGACAAGCAATGAGGTTCTTATATGTATAGTGGGGGAGTCTATACCCTCTCAAAGAATAATAATAATACTAGTTCGAGTATAATAATAAAGATACAAAGGAATAAATAACTCAGTAGACTCGAACCAAACCTACAGAGTGGAAGCAGATTTAATATCAATAAACAGCAGTAGCAAAAAATATAAACAACAACAGTGGAAATTAAACACAACAGCCCGCTTATCAATGGTAACTACTACTGATCAGAAAACATGCATCCAATGTAGGCCATAAATTTCCATATGTAATGGCGCCAATGGATAACCAACTGTAGCTACAAAACAAGTAAGCATGGTGATATAGGAATGGAATCAAAACAAAGTAAACTCCAGCTAGGCAAGACCTCATGGTCCATACCATCTCCATGTAATATCTAGTGCAGCCAATCTTCTAAATATAACCTCTTCCCTGCATGTAAATCCATAAATAATGCACGCGTCTGGAAGGTCCCATGTAGGGTGTGAGCCGAATCTCAGTAGGATACCACCCAATGGTGCGTACCTAATATAATTGTTTAAGCATGTGTGAATTTTTAATGAAAATTATACACATCACGTTGCACAAATAATAACAAACTCCACTGGTACTCAATAGCCACCATGGAGTGTAACCTGCTTCAGCCAATGCTGGAATCTCTGTCATATAACCCGACACCATGTGCCCCTGACACCGTGTGTCCCTAGTGCTGACATCCCGATGGCGTGCCTAACAATAATAACCTGGATGAACAATGATACATGTCCCCAAATAAGTAACCGGAGCGATAGTGATATCTAAAAACAAATATGTTAACTGGAGGGACAACGATGTCTTCCCTCAAATAATGTGTTTGGAGGAACAGTGTTGTCTGCACTCAGATAACGACGAGCCTCTGTCCCCAAACTGATAGCCTCAACGCTATACCCTGAAGGCTCCTGACCTACAACATAGATTCCTACAGCAAGCACATGCAAATAAATAGATTATAAACTGCAACTAACGGGGTCCTATACACACACATGTGGTATAACCACCTCATCAATGAGTCTATCTATGTGCACACTACTCATAGTTCTAGGTGAGTGATAATCACCACAATATTCCCAGGCCACAATGTCACTGAAACCTCATGTCCTTGCGTGACCGTGTCACTCAAGTATGAAGGTCTTTCCATCCTAGTAACCTGGGCTAGGCCCAGCCAGAGAGTCACCCTTCCTTATGTCGACATCCATGAAGCCAAATCCCATGTTCAGAACCATCCAATGTAACCTTGGCCAATCCCAACCCGTGATCAACATCACTGAAAAAATATATGGGCCATGACCAATATAACCCAATGGGATACAACATATGAAAATCATAGATCTCATACATATAATCAAAGGATCCCTTTTATTGAAGCAAAACAATCTAACAGTTGAAATTCACGTACTAAGTGATGTCCCATACTAGCACTGAGGTTTTTAAAGTCTCCGAAAATTCATATCAAGGTTCAATAAACTAAACTCAATAGTTTCAGGAAAATCTATTATAACTATTTTGACATCCTCTAGACCAAATTCCTCAATGAGAAATGGAAAATCGCCTCTCCCTACTCAAGAAAAACAGGTAATAGTGAATACACAAGGGCATACCATAGATAAATAAAAATTAACTCGGCAATATCTGGTAATACAGGGTCATGCTCAAAATACCATAAAATGAGACAAAGGACGCACCAGACAAAAGTATTCAAAAACACAAAAAAATCTTTAACACCAAGATGAATCTCATAGATATAGTCACATCTGATATCAAGCTCCAATTCGAATCCAATCATCTATGATTAATTTTTCCGTCAAATCCCACAAATTCCACTCGAGTGTAAACTACAACGTGTGAGGAAATGGATCAAGAACAGAATAGGGAGCGTGGATTTAGACTCTTTATTGCGCCCCTATAGCCACTGATGGATTTAATATCATACATTGGATGGATATTCTAGGGAATGAAATTTTCTTCAGGTTTTTAGAGTAGAACTGCTCCGAATTCGAATAAGAATAAGGGGTTTTTTTTAAATAATATGTGACTCTCATTCACTTATTCGAATAAAAATAATATTACAAGGCATGTATTTAAAGTATACACTCAGTGTAGTGGCATTGTCCGTACTCTTGCTTAAGAGGGGTAGCCACACGGCTTGGACGTGCTACACGGGTTGACACACGACATGAACACAATCGGTACACAGAAAGGAGGATACACTACGTGTCATGAAACAATATGCGCCATGTAGTTGGAAATTCCTACAAGGACATCACATGACATGTACTCAGAAATCACACAGTCAGTACTCGCCTAACCCATACTCCATGTGTACATTATATTACATGGCTTGTAGTCTAGAAATTTCCATATGTTCCTTGATTTCCCAGTTTTCTCAGAAACAAGTTAAAAATTCAATCCATGTCAAGATATTGACTAGTTCTAAAAAATCAGGTTCTTAAAACGTGGTAGAAAATATTCTCCATAAGAGATCTTTTTCATAGTTGTTGAATAATGTATAAGTGTAGTTTTCCACTTTATAGTTATCCGTTGTGGATGGAGATGGGGAATATTACCTCCAATCGATGGTTACCAACCCTCCAATCCTATAGAAATTCATGGAGTTATATCTTGATAGTACCAACTATGAGAACCTATGTGATCAAATATCCATAGGGAATACTTCTGATGGATTTTATAAAAATGGGGAGCATGTTGTTCTTTTCTGAAGAAAGAATACGATAGTAGTGATTTTGCCAGAGGATGTTCTAAAAGGGTTTCATACATATCCTCTTTCATTATATTAGAGTGTGGTATTAATGTACCATGAACTCCATCCTCAGCTTTAGAGGCCATGGATGTAGAAAAGTGTTGAAGAATTTATCACTCGATGCCTTTCATGATAGCATGTGAAGAATTAGCACCATGTTTCATCGTGTTTATCACATACCCTTATGATTTCATAATGGAAGTGGGATGGGATATATATGGACTTCCTGATGGGATTACCCCATACATACCTGGTACATGATTCATTCTGGTTGATCTTAGACCTTCTCACCATGTTCTACCACTTTCTAGATATATGAGAACAATGTCCAATATAGTGCATGTGACGCCTCAATGTGAAATAGATAGTGTGATTCCATGGAGTTATATCAATTATTATTTAGGATCATGATACTCAGATTACATCCTAATAGTATAGGGGATTACAATAGGTGTTTGGGACCCATTTATTGTTCAGTAAAGCATTCCACCAACAAACTAATATCTTGAGTGTGCTGACCCTTCAGGATATTAGACTATTTAGGTTCTGGAAAAAATTCTTGGTGATTTAATGTTACACTTTTCCCATAGATGGTTTGATCACCTTCAACTGCTAGAGTTTTTATACAAGATCAACTAGCATTCCACCATTGGTATGGAACCATCAAGGCACTATACATGGGAATTTTTAGTTCACCACTTTGGTAGACTTACCTAAGAGAGTCAACACTTACGAGATAGGGAATTGTTTGATCTACAACCAATAAGGTAAAGACCATCACGGTGTAGATGAAGACACCACATAGCCTTCAGAAGACTTATCCAAGCCTAAAAATTGAAATAATGTTATAAAATACTAATAAATTAAATAATAAATAAAAATGTAATATACAAAATAATATTTAAATATATTATATAGAAATTTTGATATTTGTTCTTACAAAAAAAATAACATTAAAATGATTGTTCATAAAAAATAAAATGATCAGTGAGAGGAATAGTCATCTGATGGAGATGGTGGAGGGAACTCCATCACTAAACCAGGATTCAGACGTTTCGTGTACTCCAACTACTTTTTCTCATGATGTAGCCACTATCTATGCATATCCTCCAACATCTCATGATGCTACTCTTGTTATCGTAGGAGCTCATCCTGCTAATGCTGTTGGCAATGATGCATCTTCTCATGATGCATACACATGCTCTCTATAAGTTCACTCTAAGCTCGTTGATATTCCTGATATTGTGCCGTAGATGATAATGGCTCTACATAGGCTCCCCATGAGCTAGATGTCAACATCGTATTGGTTACATAATAATCCACAAGCATTAATGTCACATCACACATAAATTAATAAATATGATATTTTTATATTTCTTCATATTTTTGAATTAAATATTAATTCTACATTAGAAGTTGATGCTCTGTTTGATGGAATATCTGAAATGCAACAACGAGTTTCTTTGAAATGTTACATTGCACACTAATAATATAATATTATTATTGTAAATGGTAGTTAATGCCTAACCGTGGTAAAGGCGAGAATAAACAAAACTAACTACAATATGAATATACATGTTTTTTAAATGTTTTTACATTTATCCAATAAAATTTTGAGGCTTAAAATGTGAATGAATCTAATTATAATCATAAATACTCTAACATTCACTAAAAGGTCGATTTACCACCTTTTAATGGAGAACCCTCATTAAATGTTGTTTTAGTCACTTGTTTATGTTTTATTTGAAAAAATAAAATTCTTCTTTAAAATCGGGATATTAATATTTACATTGGGTAAATTTGTGGTATTTTTCTGATAAAATTCATTTTAAAATGAATATTGAAAAATACTGCATTTTTATTAAAAACTAACATTAAATTTAATTTATTTTTATGGTTATATTATCATTATAATTGGTTTGAAAGTGTAATTATATTATATTTTTTCAATTTAAATCAATGTTGGTCATTTTATGTAATTTGAATTTGAAATTCTATATAAACAAGTGTAGATCTTTTGATAGTTGTTATTTCTTAAAAACATGCTATTTGTTTTGACAATGGAAATAAATTTTAAATTAATTAATCCAACATCAATGTTTTGAATTTTGTAAAATAGACATCATTTTTTATTTTGGAATATAATATATATCATAGGCTGAATTTTTGGTATTTTTCTGAAAAACATCAATTTTTGATTAATAATGAAAACACTGAGTAGTAGTTAAAAAACTGACTTTTTCATTTAAATGAAAATTTTCCACTTTTGTGAATTTAATTTCAAAAATCCAACATACATAGTTATTATTATTTAGTAAAATGTGGTTCAATAAGAGTAAAATAAATTTTTTAAGAATATTATCATTTAAATTTTATTTACTGCGGTTAAAGGTTAACAGTGTAATTCAAGGTAAAAAGAATTTTATAATAATATATAATTTCTTTAACAATTTTCCAACCCTTATTGGATGAGTAATGGCCAACCATTGGCATCTTTTGGTCGATTTTGGGACCCCATGGAACAAATTAATGTAAAAATGACACTTTATTTTAATTATGTAAATGTAATGACTAATATGACATAAACATATATATTTTAGTAAATCAATTTTTACATAATGTTATATAAGTTATCATATTGATTATAAATATTATTTTTCAGTATAAAACAATTTCCAATATCATGGTATCTTTTATATAATTTTTAGACTTCATATAAATAAAATTATTTTTGAAACAATAATGATGTAGTGTTTACCTCATTAATGAATGATTTAAATAAATAAGATTATAAATATTAAAGAAATCTGAAAACATGTCCAATTCCTATTAGATGATTTTATTTCAACCATTAGTAATATAATCATTGACTTTAATTAGTTTTGGACATTTAGAAATCGAAGATAAGTATATAATAAAATAATATTTTCACACATTCCAAAAGAGCCCCTCCTCCACCTTATAAAAAGACCTCACTTATAGCTCATTCCTCACACCACTCAATCCAATTGTCTCATTCAACCCCTATCTGAATATTCTCTAAATATACCTTTCCTCCTCCTTGACGTCTTACCTTAGACCAAAGGCACTACAAGAGGTCCTTTTGGTTCAAACCAAAGGGAGTTACCCAAATTAAAGGTAATGGTTTCTCTTAACTTCTTTTATTTTATTTTACTTCTCCAACCCCTAAACTCTTTTTGTTCATTTATTTTATAAAAAAACAATTTACTCAATATACTATAACGTTTTTATGAGAATGATTTGAACTACATATACCCACATATCCATCTAATGGATGAAGAACATACTCTATCTGTTGATGGCAAACTAACGCCTCACCAAATGATGATTGTTTGATTATCTCCTACCGTCTCTCAAGGTAGCCATTCAGATGAAACTGTATTTATATAGGATATTTTTTTATGATTTCTTTTTTTCTTCTGTATTTTTCATTTATATCATACCATTATGGTTTCCATAATGGCTAAATGCAATAGTTTCATTTGAGGAAGTGTAGACTACCGCCCCCTCAAAGTGATATGACTTGTTAATGCTTAATGTGAGACATATATATATATGATATATTTATATCATTATGTTTTAATTCCATTAAATTGTGAAATAGAAATGAATGTAGCGTTAATGCGTATGTACGACTTACCGTCTCCAAGAACGGTGTATTTCATTTCTTATCTCTAAATGATATGTACTATTATAAATAAATAAATATAATATATATATATATATGATATATTTGATATCTAAATCATGAATATCATTCTAGAGATAATGGACTATAGACCACATGAACAACTTTTAATTATAAGGTGTTCATTTTTTACTCAAGTACCAAATATCGACAAAACGACCGTTATTAACATAAATGGTTACGTAATGTTTAGTACATGGAAATAAGTTTTATAAAAGGAATAATAAACATTAAAATAGTTTTTATGCATGTACAAATTAAATTTAGTCTATTATTTAGGATATTAATGAATGATCGATTCAAGTCGGACACGATGTAAGGGAACTTCTTTACATAATTACCGTTCATTGGATTTATCGTCACTTTCTTATTTATGTCGTGCTATGATATTGTATCATGTGATGTATTTATAGTTTCTTTATATATACTTGTAGTGAATATGAATAATTGATCTATTTTATTTTCAAAATTATCATTGTATGGGACTTTCTCTCTCCTTTCATTGAGGCATATTTTGATTTTTACACGAATTTTATTTATATGGTGTATAAAAACCATTGACATTTCATTTCATTCAAAGGGATTATTTTTCTATGAGCTGTTTTTCTAAATGACAAAAAAGAATGTATCTTTTTAACGTAAGAAGTGATAATGACGTTTTATGCCTCTATGGGTATTATTTGATCATTGTCTTCCCTAACAAGCTATGGTGTTTTTTAAAAGAACAATTAATACAATATACACTTTTGTGTTTTTTGGTATTGAAAATTATTTTGATAATGGATTTGTTATGCCAAAATAATTAAATAATATATTGTGATTGAAATGTGGAAATGTTATATTTTCTTTATGTTTGTTTTATGTGTTAAGAATATGATGTGGTTCTAGGGCATTGTTTACGTATACGGGTGATTCCATGATAAACCTAGGTTGGGTGAGCATGAGATAGCTCTCCAATGCAACGGGTAACATGATAGAGGTAAACGTGATTGTTTCTCCTAATAGATTTAGGGAATATACAGTTATGGGTATTCCAACGTAACTCCCTATGTAGCCGTGATAGCCACAATGTATGTATGATATGAATGCCACAAGTTAACTTTATGATTTTTGATTACTATGTGCTATTAAAAAATATTATGTTTTCATGTGGTATGTAAAAGGGATTATATTTTTTATTTATTGATGGACTAATTATTTCAATCTTTATTTTATATCCCTTACTGAGATTTTTATGCTCATCGCTTGTTATGATATGTTTTTCATGGGGTGTAAAGATGAAAATGGACAAGGATGGGATAACTGAAATGTCTTGTTGTCTAAGACATATAACTAGACACGAATATTTTTTTCAAGAGTTTTTATTTTATGAAAAAATCGATACAAATCAGAATTTTCTACATTTAATATTTATGTTGTTATGTAAATTTTATGAACTAATATTCTAAAAATCTAAACCTGAAATGATCCTAAATGTAAATTATCCATTTAATTCTAGATTATGTAATGTTTAAGGTCGATTCCTTATAGTTGGTATTAGAGGTCGGTTTAGATATCTATAGGGGTTAGGGTATTGTTAAATTAATATCCATAAAATAATTTTTGTTAATATTGAAATGATATAGAATTTATAGATTACCATGTTTCTTTACCTAAGATATTTCCATGTTCATAATGGGTTTTTGTAGAGAAAACTGAGAAGATATGTTGGAAAGGCAAACAGAGGAAGGCAAACTTCAAAATCAGTAACCCGAGATGGTTGGAATCAGAATTGAATATTTTTTTGTAGTGGTGGCTCGAATGACTTAGGTTATAAATGGCGGTTGTGTATATTGATGATATTTGGGTATATTTTAAAAGTAAATTGGTTCATGATAGTCATTTAAGGTTTGTCTTTCAATCCTTAAAATAAAATAAAATGTAAGGGAAATTCCGCAAATGTGAGTTTGGGTAAAATCAAATTAATTCATTGGTCACATTGTTTAAAAAATTGACATAAATGTTGATCTTAATAAAACAAAGTTTGTTGAAGAATGTCAAATACCCACAAATAAAAATGATATACATAATTTTCATGGTTTGTCAGTTTATTACGTGATGATTATTTAGAATTTTTCACAGTTATCTTTCCCACTAACTAAGTTAACTCAAAATGGTGTTAAGATATATTTGACAAAAGAATGTGATGGTTATTTTCTGGAATTGAAAAGAATATTTGTGAATGCTCTAGTTTTCCCACAACCATCAAGAAATGGTGATTTTGTTATTTACCATGATAATTCTTTGAAAGGACTTGGTTGTGTCATTATGCAGAATGAGCATGTAATTTCTTATGCTTCACATCTGTTGAAACCTCATGAGTTAAATTACCCTACACGTGATTTGTAATTAGTTTTTGTTTTTTTCTTTAAAAATCTAGAGGCATCATTTTTATTGAGTAAAATGTGAAATATATCCTGACCCTAAATGATGTAAGTACATATTCACTCAAAAATAATTGAACATGAGACAGAAGATATGGTATGAATTAATCAATGATTAAGATTGCATGATAAATTTTCATTTGGGAAAAGAAAATAATGTTTCTGATGTTTTGAGTAGAAAATGTAATTCTTCATTAACCATTATGCGTTTGGAATGAGATCCTTTAGTTTTTGATTTGATGAACATTGTCTTAGAATTTTTTGGTGCAAGAAATTCCTCTTTTTTTTCAGGTGTTAGTGAAATAATATATATCAAATAGAAACAAGAAATCACAGAAGGAAGACCGTGAGTTACCAAAAAAGGTAGAGTTGGTTTTGAAGGGTATGATTTCTGATTTTAACGTTGTTAATGATTGTGTTTTGAGTTTTTAAAGATATTATGCATGCCTTGTGATTCACATTTAAAGAATGGATTGTTATGTGATGCTCATAGTTCGCTGTTTTTAGTTCATCCTAGAAGTATTATGATGTTAAAAAATCTACGGGAGTATTACTGGTGGGATGGAATGAAAAAAGATATTGCTGATTTTACAGTGATGTTTTTGACTTGACAGTAGGTTAAAGCAGAGCGGATGATACGAAAAGTAATGCTTCAGTATTTACCATTGCCAGAGTGGAAATGGGAAGATATATCCTTGGACTTAATTGTGATATTACCAAAGATATCTTGAGGTAATAATGCAATCTAGGTTTTTGTTGATTGGTTGTCTAAATCTACTCATTTTCTTCATATTTGTTATACATTATCTGTAGATCAACTTTCTCGGTTAATGTTATAGAGACAGTCAGGTTGCATGGAGTTCACTTCTCCATTGTATCTGATCATGATCCCAAGTTTACATCTTATTTTTGGAAAGTCCATCAGAAGTCATTGAGTACTGAATACAATTTTTGTACATCTTTTTATCTTCAATCAGAAGGGTGGTCAGAATGAACAATTATGAACTTGGAGGATATGCTACATACTTGTTAACTCGATTACTAGGGAATATGGGACCAACATCTTTATTTTGATTAATTTCTATATAATAGCAGTTCTCATTCTAGTATACAGATGGCTCCATTTGAGAAATTATATGTCATGGGTTGTCAAACTCTAGATTTTTGGGATGATGTAGGTGAATGTAAGAAGATTGGAAAACTATTGGTAGAATAGATGGCAGAAAAAGTTCTTTTTATTGAGAAGAACATGAGAACCTCTAAAAGTAGGCAGAAATGTTACGCGGATTACTGGAGGAAGGATCTTTCTTTTGAGGTATGTGATCATTTCTTTCTCAAAGATTCTCCATAGAAAAGTGTCAGGTGTTTTGGTAAGAAGGGGAAGTTTAGTATAAGGTTCATTGGACATTATAGAATCCCAGAAAATTGGATCATTTGTGTATAGAGTGGATTTACCTCCAAATTTATCTCAGGTACACAAATTTTTTTCATGTTTCAATATTGAGAATGTATATGTCAGATCCATCTCATGTTTTGAGCCTAGGGGTAATTCAATTTGAGGAGAATCTCTCTTATGAAGAAACAACCAGTCCAAATTATTGACTATAGGGAGAAAGTGTAGTGAAATAAGGTAATTCACCAAGTAATGGATTTGTTGAAAAAATATATGGTTGAAGAGGCAACTTTGGAATCACAAAATTCTATGAGAGATAAATACCCCCACTTATTTTATAAGATAATAAAAATTTCGAGGATGCAATTTCCAATAGGGGGAAGGCTGTAACATCCCAGGTAAATAAAGAATTATGATATTTTCATTGTTATTAATATTTTTGAATTAAATATTAATATTATTTTAAAATGGGATGCTATGTTGAATGGCATACCCGACACGCAACAACAGGTTTCATTGAAATCTTAGGTTGCACACAAATAATTTAATATTATTATTTCAAATGGTAGTTTATGCATAGCCATTGTAATGGTGGGAATAAACAGAACTAGCTACCATATGATTATAAATGTTTGTTAAATGTTTTTATGTTTATCTAATAAATTTTATAGGCTTAAAATGTGAATAAATCTAATTTTAAGCATAAATACTATAATATTCACTAAAATGTCCATTTACCGCCTTTTGATGTTGAACCCTCTATAAACCAAGTTTTGGTCACTTTTATAAGTTATATTTGACAAAATAATTTTTTTAGAATAGGGATATAAAAATTTAATTTTGTAAAATTTATGGTATTTTTCTAATAAAATTCCCTTTTACTGAATAGTGAAAAATATTATATTTTAATATAAAACTAACATTTAATATTATTTATTTATATGGTAATATTATCATATTAATTGGTTTTAAAGTGTAATTATATTATTTTTTTACCATTTAAATCAATGATGGTCATTTGATGTAACTCCTCTTTGAAATTGCACAAAAACGCGTGTCGATATTATGATAGTAATTGTTTCTTAAAAATACGCTATTTGTTTTGACAATGGGATTTAATTTTAAATTAATTAATCCAACTTATATGTTTTTAATTTTGTAAAATAGACATTTTTTTTTATTTTGGTATATTAAATATATCATAGGATGATATTTTGGTTTTTTTTTAAAACATTATTTTTTCATGAATAGTGAAAACATTGAGTTGTAGTTAAAAAACTGACTTTTTCATTTAAATGAAATTATACTACCTCTGTTAATAGAATTTTGAAAATCCTACATACATGGTTGTTATTAGTAAGTACAATGTGGTTCAATGAGATGAAAATAATTTTTGTGGAATAGTTACTTTTGAATTTTATTTACCGCATTTAAAGTTATATAGGGTAATTCATGGAAATAAGATACTTATAATAATATATAATTTCTTTAACATGTGTCTTAATCATATATGAAGATTAATGGCCGACCATATGAATCTTTGGGTCAATTTTGGGACCCCATTGATCCACTTTAATTGTGATAATGACACTTTAAGACCAATTAAACATATAATCTAACCATATAATTAAATTAGATGAAAAAGCAGTTTTGATAATGACACTATATTTTATTTTATTTAATGTAATGACAAAAATGACATACACAAATATCATTTCGTAAATCTAATTTTACCTAGGGTTATATAAGATATATCTTCGACTATAAATATTATTTGTAAATATAACAATAATTCCTACATCATTGTGTTTTCATTATAATTTTTAGAAAATACAATAAATTAAAATATTAATGACACAATAATAATGCAATGTTTACATCATTAATATTTGATTTAAATAAATAAAATTATAAATATTAATATAATATCAAAAACCTGTCCAAATTTTGTTGAATGATTTTATTTCCAAAAATTGTCAAATTATATTTGTCTTAAATTATTTTTGGACCTTTAGAAACCGAAGATAAGTTTATACTAAAATAATATTTTCACATTTTCATAAAGAGCCCCCCCCCCCACCTTATCAAAAATCTTCACATCGAACTCATTCCTCACACCTATCAAGCCCTTTGTCTCATCTAAACGCATCCCAAATAATCTCCTAATATCACTCTCCTCCTCCTAGAAGACTTACCCGAGGCATAAGGCACTTCAAAAAGTCCATTAGGTACAATCCAAAGGGTGTTACAAAAGTTAAAGGTAACAATTTCTCATACCATCTTTTATTTTATGTTACTTCTCCAACTCCGAAACTCTTTTCACTAATTTGTTTTATAACCACACCTATATCCTCAATATACTTTTATATTTCTATGAGATTTATTATTACTAAACAAACACATACCTCCATCTAATGGGTTAAGAACACACTGTTTCTGGGGATAACAAACTAACGCCTCACGAAACGATGATTTTTTTATTAGCTTCTACCGATTCTCATGGTGGTCATTAGGATGGAAATTTATTTATATATGATATATATTATGTTAATTTTTTGTGTGATTATTTATTTTTCATTTATATCATACCATTAGGGTTTCCATAATGGGTAAACACGATAATTTTATTTGAGGAAATGTAGACAACCGCCCCCTCAAAGTGATATGACTCATTAATGCCATATGTGGGACAATGAAAGGATAGAGTTAATGATATAATATATGATATAATAATATAATTATAATATAACTTTGTATAATAATGTTTAAATTCCATTAAAGTATGAAATAGAAATGAAAGTAGCATTCATTAGTACGTATGACTTACCGACTCCATGAACGGTGCATTTCATTTCTTATCTAAAAATGATATTCACTGTTATAAATAAATATATATTCTAGATATATATAATATATATGATTTCTAAATAATTAATATCATTTTTTAGATAAAAGACTATTGACCACATGGACAACTTGTAATTATAAGGTGTCCTTTTTTACTCAAGTACCAAATATTGTCAAAACGACTGTTATTAACTTAAATGATTACATAATATTTATAACATGGTAATAAGTGATATAAATGGAATAATAGAAAAGAATAGGTTCTTATGAATTTATAAATTATCTTTAGTTTATTATTCAGAGATTAAATAATGATCGAGTCAATTCAGTCCCGAGGTACGGGAACTTTGTAACCCAATTCAAATTTTTTTGGATGATCTAATCTTTATTATTTATTCCATGCTATGATTATGTATCTTATATTGTATTTATACTTTATTAATCTATACTAATTTTTAATACAAATAATTAGTCTATTTTATCTTCAAATTGTATTGTTTATGGGACTTCATCTCAATCTCCTATCATGGAGGCGTATTTTGATTTAAACATGACTTTGTTTTTTATAGTGTATAAACACCGCTGACATTTCATTTCATTCAATGAGAATCTTTTTAATGAGGTGTTTTACTAAATGAAAAAATTAATGTTTCTTTTTAACTTATGTGGTGACAACAACCTTTTCTTATGCCGTGATTATTATTTTATCATTGTCTTACATAACAAGCCATACTGTTTTTAAAAAGAAAAATAAATACCATATAATCTTTTATGTATTTAGGTATTGAAATGATTTTGATAATAGATTTGTTATTTCAATATTACTAATATGATATACTGGTAATGAAATGTTGAAATGTTATCTTTCATTTTTGTTTCATTTATTTTAATGAAGATGTTGTGGTTCATGGGAATTGTTTACATATATGGGTGGTTCTGGGATAAACATTGTGCAGGTGAGGCCAAGATAGCTCTCCAATGCATTGGGTAATGTGACAGAGGTAAACGTGAATGTTTCTCCTATGTGATTTATGAAATATATAGTGATGTGTATTCCAACATAACTCCCTATATAGCTGTGACAGCTACCATGTAAGTATGATATGAATTCCACATGTTACCATTATGATTTGTGGTTAATATGTGTTATTTCCAAATATTATGTTTTCTTGAGGTAAGTAAAATAGTGTTGGATTTGTATATATTGATGGAATAATTATTTCACTCATTATTTTATAAACCTTACTAAATTTCTTATTCTCATCCCACGTTTTGAAATGCTATTCACAAGACTTAATGATGAATAGGGTCATGGATGGGATTATGGAAACGTCATGCTTTCTATAACATTGAAGTAAACAAGACTCTTTTTTTCAAGAGTTTTTATATTAGGTAAAAATGGATACTGAGTAGAATTGTCTACATGTAATATTAATATTGTTATGAAAATGTTATGACCTAATTCCCTAAAACTCTAAACCAGAAAAGATCCTTAATTTGAATTATCAATTTAATACAATATTGTGTTATGATTATTGTAAGAACACGAAACTTCTTTTCAGGTATGTTTTCCCTTTTTTGGAGTTTTTTAGAAAAAAGAAGTTTCAGGAAATTTTCGAAGTACAGGATGTGTACATTATGAGTACATGTTGTGTACTTCGTTGCCGCAGGAGGCCGTGTTCTTGCCGTGTGATGGCCACACACACGTTCATTTGGGGTGATGTCGAGGCCACCTAAAGCAGAGAATGCAAAGGGCAAGTACATTCCGTGTACTTCAAAAGTACATGCCGTGTATTTTGTTTTTTTCATTAAATGCACCGAGGTCACGCCTGACGGACAGAACCATCTTCTTCTAAGATTTCTCTGTCCAGGAGAACCAGCATGACCTAAAATCTTCGACGAACTCCCAAGCCACTGTTCGTCTTCTGAATCAAACTCTGTCGGTTGCGTTGGAATAGCATGGGTGACTTCTCTCTTCTTCTAGAGCATTGTTTTCCAATTACTCTTCTTTTCCATGTTATAGTTGGTTGAACGTTTTATGCATTTTCGTAGATGTATGATGTCTTAAGCTGTTCCATGCTTCGAGATTCATTTATTTTGATCTCCTAACCCTGAGGTAGGTGGTTTGTGTCTTTCTATAGAAAGTCCATGAGTTTTATGAGAAATGTTTCCCAATACCCTTTTACGGGGTATTGCACATTTAATGTTTTAGCCCTACTATTTTCCTTCTTTTCATGTATGCCTGAGTAGAGGCTATTGTTTGTGAATGGGGAATTTTTTTTTGTTCTTTGAATTTATTACCCATGAATTTTTTTCCTGTATATGTCCTTTGGGTCTAGTTTTCCAGTTATGCTGTTGTTTACTTTCCCATGACTAATATTATAGGACTGTTAGACTATTGCTTTGATATGATGTTTTGTTGTATAATGCTATCCATATAGTTCTTGAGGATTACATGGGCCATTACACACTTCTACACATTATTTACATACGCAGGGGCATGGGAACCAGGTGTATAAACCGTAGGAAGAATTGACATTGAGGGCTTCTCCAGAGTGTCTTTATAATTATATGATACGAGACCCCATGGGGAATTGACTCTGAGTGCTTCCACTGAGAATCTTTAGTTCCTCTACGTGTGCCACAAGTGGAATTGACGTTGAGTGCTTCCCTATAGTGCCTTTAGTATGATATCAAGACTATATGGGGAATTGAATGTGAGTGATTCCTCAAGGAGTCTATACATTAGCTGAACCAGAGGGGTGAGATTGTGTGTGATTCCCAGAGTGTTGCTAGTACATGTTAGGTGGGACCATAGGGTATAGGTTGTGGGTACTTCGTAGAGGGTTATCTATTGTGTTATAGGTTTTCCTATTGCATGCTGTGTTGTGTTTTAAATGCTTAAACTGTGGATTTTTTACTACTTAGTGATTCGTTGTTTATTGCTTTCAGTACGATTACCTGCCATATATTCACTGAATGATAGGCACAGATCTGTGGGTGGTTTCCTTCTGAGATTTTGTCTCACACCCTGTTTGGGACATGCGTTTGGGCCCATGTAAAGACCGGGAAATAACATGGAAATTTGTTTCTTATTTTCTTTGTAATTTTGCGAGTGTGCAGTTTCTGACAGCACCTGATTTCGAGGCCCAGTGTTCCCATGAACAATTTATGAAGTTTGGCTTGGGTACGTTTAGTGAACGAATGAGCGGGTTTTTCAATCTTTTGAACCGGTGCACGGAATTAAAATCCAAGGGCACTGATGAAACCGCAGTTCCAGTAATTGATTAGGAACACCTTTTCTAGAGTTGTGTTTGCTCGGGCGTGGTTGTTAAAATAATGGGTTAAGTTTTGAATAAAATAAAATTTGTGCGTCCAATTTCATTTTATATATATCTATGTTGTTATCCTGTGTAAGGGAGTTGGGGTGAGACTCACTAGTTCCTAACTAACCAAGAGGAGAATTAAGGTGAGGTTGGCCCACACGAACCCCACCCCTTCATATTACCAAACCCCCCTTAACCTCTTTTTAATTTGTAAATCACCCGCAGCCCCCGCCCCTTAAATGAAAAGTTAACTCATTAATTATTTAACTTATTCAATGTAATTAATGAGGGAATTCATTTTGAATTTCAAATGGATTGGAATGAGAAATAAAAGAAGGCAAATCCTTATTTTATTAGGTTGTTTCGTTGTGCGAGAAGCTTTGGAAGAGGAAATTACTAAGTCTTGAAGAATGTTCTTCCTCCTTGAAGAACGTAAAGAATGCACCGTCGCCGACGAAGAACACAGGACTCCGACGAAGGATGACGAAGAATGCCGAATCCTCGAAGATTGATGACGCAACGCCGTGTACCGCGACACCGATGGTTCTTTCCTGGTGTTGACGGAGTGACATCGATTCCCGTGTCTTCGATGAACGAACCTTTCTCAAGTACGCTTTTTTCTTGTTCGTGAATATTTTCCTAGCTGTTCATCGTATTATTCTGGCGCCGCCTGTTATCATTATAACGGGAGGAGGTCGGACCCACGAACACGACCTACTCCCCTCCCCCCTTCAATGTTGTGTTTTTCGGGGCATGAACAAAGGCGCGCGGTGCAACGAAACCGTGCGAAAACAATAAGAATAGGTGAAGAAGTGCGGCACCGTCGCACCACGCCGTGGTAGTCGAATAAAGTTGCGGCGCCGTCGCACCGCGCCAGAAAACCACGAAGTGGCCGTGGTATGTTAATTTGACGTGCGGATCGATGGGCGATGAAAGAACGGGCCGCAGGGGCATTTCAAGACTTCACAGTGAAGTGTCGGTCCCTAGAGGACCGCTGGCGAAGACCGCAGGAAAAACGGACCACCGAAGTGCATCCGGTGGTCCGCGGAAGAGCCTGCCGGTGCGCCTCACCGGCTCGGCGGTGCCGGCTGCTGGATCTGGCGGCTGGCCCCATCCAGCCTCCAGGAGGAGGTGGTGCCCGGTGTGCCGCAAGGAGGGTCCACCGCGGCTGTATTAGCGGCGGCAGGTGGCGTTCTCGTGGCTGCGCGAGACCAGGGGGAGACCGGGGGTTCGTAACCCCTGACGGTCTAAGGGAGCAGCCCCCAGGTGTGGGGGGGGGGCACACCTTCAATCAGGGGAGCTGCCCCCCCTTTCCACGAGAGCATGGCCGAGCCGAGATGTCTGGACACGCGGGCCGGGCCGCGCCCCAGTGGGCCGGACCCAGACCCGGGTTGGGTCGACCCGGTTCAGGCCGACCCAGGGGGTCTCGGGCCGGGTCGGGCCGGGCCCGAACACCCTATTTTTCGAGCAGTTTTCGTTCAAATGACCATTACATGGGCTACGGACCTCCGATCGATGCAACTTCAGTTGAGATGCGATCCTTGGATTGATATGGTGGTTTAAGTATATTACACATAAGGTTTTGGAGAATTTTGGTTACAGCCGGGTTCGTTCGAACACTAAACCAACCGGGCCCTCGGAGCGAAAACGATTATATCTTGAGCTCCGGACGTCCGATTGACACACCGTCTGTCACGTTGAGTTACTCTTGTCAAGACGGAACATATGAAATACTTCTCCGGAGTTTTTGGACACAATTGGATAGTGGCCGGGTTGAATGAACCTGAAATCCAATCGGGCCCCTAGAACGGAAAAGCTGATAACTTTCAGACCGGACGTCCGTTTGATGAACCGTCAGCGGCGTTGGTGATCACGTCGAGAAACGTTCCCTATGAGTATACCCTATGTGAGTTCCGGGTATAGTTGAGATACGGCCGTGTTGGTTCGCACACAAAACCAACTGGGCCCCTAGGACGAAAAGGCTAATAACTCACAGACCGGGCATCTGATAGACACACCAACTATTGCGCTGAGACCCCTATGATGAGGAGGTCCATTGAGATACTTCTTCATGGGACTTTGTGATACTTGGAGTGTTGACCTATAGCTCGTGGGGAGGACCCTCCCGGCGACAAGCGTACGTAGTACGAAGACCGTGTAGCTAGCTGAGACCTGACGACTGTTTGACCGACTCGACTTGGATTGAGTCGACTAGCTCAGTGGACGGAGCACTACTATGTTTGGGTGCAGACCCATGGAGGAAGGAGTGCCTGGTAGCAGGCAGCAGACCCGCGGTACTCAACAGAAGGAGTACCTCTGCAGGCTATTAGGGGGGGGGGGGTGCACTACTGTGTTTGGGTGGCAGACCTCGGCGGGAAACACTATTATGTTTGGGCGAATGACCCATGGTACTCGATAGGAGGAGTACCTAAGAAGTATTAGGTTAGAGAGTATTACCTCAGATTCATGACATGATCATTGTACTATTCAGAGACGGGGCTCTTCAACAGTTACAATTTTGTTAATGAAAATCCTGGTTTGAGCTGAGTCTATGACCTTTGTGATTACCTCTTGATTGACATGGGTCACTTGATAACTTAGGTATATGTATGGGCATATATCTAGGTAGTGGTTATCTGTTGATTTCATAACCTTTGTGTTTTCTCGTGGTTGAGAGGCGTTACTTTATTACTTAGGTATGAGTATGGGCTTATACCTAAGTAAGGGTTATCTGTTGAGATCATTCTTTTTTGTTATACTTGTTGGATTTAGTGAGACCTTGAGGGTCTTGGGGTCCCTACTGAGTATCGTATACTCACCCCTGCACAGGCTCTGCCCACACCTTGTTGTGTTTGTTGTAGACGACGGGCAGCGCTGACAGAGGTCGAGTGTTCAAGGACTAGACGGTACCCAGAGGTGGACCTCATGACGAGTCAGTATCTGGAGGTGGAATTCAAGATGAGATGATATTCAGAGGAGGTCGATGGGTGAGAGAGTTGTGGAGGCTATATGTACCTACCCTTCAGGTAGGATATGAGGTGGACGACCCAGGACCTGCTTCTTTTCATCCAGCTACTTGTCTTTTCTGTTGTACTTCCATTCAGTTGTAGCTGTACATTTTAAGTTGGGTTTGTATTCTGGACCTTTTACTTTTCATCACATTCTTTTGTACTTAGTTTTTTTCTTCCTCTTGTACTCTGTGGTTTATTGTTTACTTTTATAAAGGAAATTCCTTCACAGTTATCGGGATTTACACCTTTGGTGCTAGTCTCCAGCCCCTGGCCTATGGAAGGTGAGCTTTGGATAGTCACAGAACAGGTCCCGAGGATAGGTCGTGACAAATTGGTTTCAGAGGAGTCAGTTCTACCGCAGAACTTATATCTTTGATATTTTCTTTATGTGATGCAATAGTGTTAAGGGTACTGGATGTTGTTTTCAGTTCAGGGAGTCCAGTGTTGGTGCGGGCGGTCGACGTATCCATACACCAGGACACTCACAACTGATTTCTGACTTTGTGCACAGAAACACTAATTGTGTGTGTGTTTCCAAATGTTTTTAAAAGTCATATCAAACCAGGTCAGCTCACCAGGTATAGTCGTTTGACCGTGTCACGTTTGTCTCTTTCAGGATGCCTTATCACGGACGACCAACTAGAGCTCTGAGAGATGTATGTACTGACTGTCTCCCGAGCGATAAGGCTTCGGTACATGGCCCTCTTATAGTTGAAGCACCAATGGAGGCACCAGCGGTACTACCATACGTTGGGCCACCGATGCCACCAGCTCCAGCAGCAGGCGATGCACGCCGCTTGAGCACGCTACTCGAGTTCCAGCGCCAGAGGCCACCTAGGTTCCGCGGAGAGACAGACCCACATGCAGCTAATGATTGGATGGAGGATATGGTGAGAGTTTTCAGGATAGTGGGTACTCTAGTAGACTTCATGGTGATCTTTATTGCCATCCTCTTTTAGGAAGCAGCTGAGATATGGTGGAGCCACTTGTTCCAGTTTTGTGACTGGATGACCTTCACCTAGGGAGACTTTGAGACTTTCTTCAGGGTGGAGTTTGTACCAGTAGCTCTACACCCCAAGCGTGTTCAGGAGCTGCTGCCTTTTCCACAGGATTTTAGATCAATAATCGAGTCATCTGTGTGCAGTAGACAGATGATGCAAAGGTCCAAGAGGAACATAGCCAGCTATATGAGGAGCAGGAAGTGTTATGAATGCGGGAGGAAGGTTCACCTGGCATGTGACTATCCGACCCCCCGCACAAATGATCCACATGAATTGGAGGATCCACCGAGGCGGAAGAATCGATGGGTGCTTGAGCCACAGCTGAGCAGTGGAAAACGCCGTAGAGCTCCGGAAGCAGGTGGACAGGACCAGAACTAGTGGATTACTTTTTCTCTTGGTACATCTAGTTCCATGTTGCTGTTGTATTTGTGTCTTTGTACAATGAGCTGTAGTAATAAAAAGCCACATTTATTTGTGAAGTTTGATTCCATTTCCTTTTGTTTGGTTGATACTGAGAGGTCCCAGTTAAAACTATTGACTTGACCCTCAATTTCAAGATTTCTACTGGAGGAGACCCAGTGGCCTCACACTGATGGCGACAATGTGACTCGACCCCTAGAGGTGAGAATGACGGTTGGATATCTGGGTAGTAACGTCGAGGCCTTACGACTTCATCAATGGAATGAATGCATCATTCATGTCAGGATTGAATGTATTAGGCAATGGGCTTGGATCATCCAAGGGAGGAGACCGAGTTTCTCTTTTAGGCAAAGGAGACATCTTAGCTGCTCTTGCAGATCGTAGGAAAAGAAGGTACAGATCATCCAGGAGCGGATGAAGAGTGCACATTCCAATAAGATACAAGAAACTGGCACATGTCTTAGAGACTCGGGCGTGTTAAATGTTTCATGAAGAGGAATCTTTAAGGAGAGATGAGTCTACAAAGCAGCAAATGTGGAGGCAGAGCTAGGAGAGAAGAATGAGGTGGTGTACATTTTAACATTCTACAACCACCCACCCTAGTCTTCCCTGCCAGGAATAGGGAGCTGGATGGTAGGGGAAGAGTGTGGCTGAATGCAGTCAAGGATTGTGACCCAATGGCTCTAAAATTGATTCAAGGGACAGTCTGTGTCCACTACTAGCTACCGTAGTAACATACATCTATATGAATAATTCCTTCCTTTCACGAATATTTTCCCAGACCTAGAGTTTACGGTAATCCGTAGACTTGACCCTCACGTCTGGAGATACCTTGGGAGAAGACTCGATAATCACATGTACGACGACAGTGTGGTCTGACGCTCAAGGCGAGTGTTTCGGTTGGAATCTCTTGGTGGCAGCATCGAGGCCTTACGACGTTGGTTTGTGTATGGACTGGGCAATCACAGTTCATACACAAATTGATGGTATTAGGAAAAAAGGTTGTGGTTTATCTACAGCGTCGGATGGGTTTTCCTTGGTCGGGGAAAAGGAAACCCTAGGTAGCACATGATAAACTCATTCACAAGAGGGTGCGGTCGATCACTCTTGAGTCAGTCAACCTTACCCTCGTGGCAGCGGTAGTTTTGAGTTTCTGTTCTATTCAGGAAATGGAGGCCTCTTGTGTTCAAGGATGACGACCACATCCTTATATGGAACTCACCTCGATGAGGTTTACAGAGATGTGGCCAAGGCAGCACGTTATCTACGAGGCTCAACAGACCTTTATAGGTCCTCAGAAAGGTAGGAAAGGTGGTTTACCTCTTGACCTTTCCACCTTAGTTGCACCAGGTGCATGATGCCATTCACGTATCTCAGCTGAGGAGATACGTGCATGATCCTTCACACATCATCGACCTCAGGAAGTAGGACGACGATGGTAGGGTGACATTCACGGAGGTTCCTGTGGGGATCGAAGATCGATAGGAGAAGATACTATGTAGATGGTCGATTCCTCGGGTACGCTTTCACTGGAAATACGGGAACCTCCAGGTGAGCACATGGGAGCGGAAGGCTCAGATACGTTATCAGTACCACTTTTGTTTTCCTAGTTTGTGTTATAGTTTTACGGGGATGTAAAGCCCTGAGGTGGGAGTAATGTAAAGACCCGGAAATTTCAAGGAAATTTTCTTCTTCTTTTATTTGTAATTTTGCGAGAGCGGGGTTTCTAACGACACCTGATTCCAAGGCCCGGTGTGCCTGTAATCAATTTCCGAAGTTTGGCTCGGGAACGTTCAGTGAACGAACAAGGAGGATTTTCTATCATTTGAACCAGTGCTCAGAATCGAAATCTGAGGGTACCGATGAAACCGCAGCGCCAGTAATTACTTAGGAACACCTTTTCTGGAGTTGCGTTTTCTCGGGTATGGTTATTAAAATAATGGGTTCAGTTTTGAATAAAATAAAATTCGTGCAACCAATTTCATTTTATTTATATCTAAGTGGTTATCCTATGTAAGGAAGTTTGGTTGGGACCCACTAGTTCCTAACTAACCAAGAGGAGAATTAAGGTGCGGTGGGGCCCACATGAACCCCACCACTTCATATTCCCTAACCACCTTGACCCCTTTTTAATTTGTAAGTCACCCGCACTCCCTCCTTAAATGAAAAGTAAAATCATTAATTATTTAACTTATTCAATGTAATTTATGAGGGAATGCATTTTGGATTTCAAAAGGTTTTGCAAGAGAAATAGAAGAAGGAAAAGCCTTATTTTATCAGGTTGATTCATTGTACGAGAAGCTTTGGAAGAGGAAGGCTCTAAGCCTTGAAGAACGTTCTTCCTCATTGAAGAACGCGAAGAAAGAACTGTCGCCGACGAAAAATGCCGACCTCTAACGAAGAAAGCCGAATCCTAGGAGATCGACGACGCGATGTTGTGTACTGCGATGCCAACAGTTCTTTCCCGGTGTTGGCGGAGCGACATTTCTTCCCGCGTCTTCAACGAACGAACCTTTTTCAAGTAGGTTTTTTTTCTTGTTTGTGAATATTTTCCTTTCCATTCATCGTATTATTCTGGCGCCGTCTGTTATCTTTATAATGGGAGGTGGTCAGACCGCACGAACATGTCCGAATCCCCTCCCCCCTTTGATGTTGTGTTTGTCGTGGAATGAACAAAGGCACGTGGTTCAATGGCACCGCGTGGAAACAAGAATAACAGGCGAAGAAGCGCGGCGCCGTCGCGCGACGCCGTGGAGGACGAACAAAGCCGCCGCACCATCGCGGCCCGCCGGAAAACCACGAAGAGGCCACAGATTGTTTATTTGATATGCGGATTGACGGGAGATGACGAAATGTTCCGCATGGTCATTTGAATACTTCTCAGTGAAGAGCCGGTCCTGGGAGGACCACCAGCGAAGACCGGAGGCAAAACAGACCACCGGAGCGTGTCGGGTTGTCCGCGGAAGAGCCTGCTGGCGACGACGGCCGGAGGGGGCAGCCTGTACTGGATGCTAGCCAAGAGGCAGCGACGCCTGGTGCGCCGCCAGGAGGGTCCGCCGCGGCCGATGCTGCGGCGGCAGGCGGCGGTCCTGCGGCCGTGCGGGACCTGGGGGAGACCGGGTGTCGTAACACACGGTGATCTAAGGGAGCGGCCCCCACATGGGGGGGGGGGGGGCACGACTTCAATCAGGGGGGTTGCGCCCCCGCCATTCTAGGACAGCTCGGTCGAGCCGAGCTGTCCGGCCATGTGGGCCGGACCCGGACCCGGGTCCGGTCGACCCGGTTCGGGCCAACACAGGGTGTCTCAGGCTGGGTCGGACCGGGCCCAAACCCCCAATTTTCGAGATTTTTTCATTCAAATGCCCATAACAAGGGCTACAGACCTCCGATCGACGCACCTTTAGTTGAGATGCAATCCTTGGATCGAGGCAGTATTTTAGGGATATTACACTCAATTTTTTTGGAGAACATTGGGTATGGCCGGGATGGTTCGAACATGAAGCCAACCTGGCCCTCAGAGCGGAAACACTTATAACTTGAGCTCCGGACGACTGATTGACACGCCGCTTATAACGTTAAGTTCCTATTGTTGAGACGGAACATATGTAATACATCTCCTGAGTTTTTGGACGTAGTTGGATAGTGTTCGGGTTGGATTGAACCCAAAATCCCACCGGGCCCGTAGAATTGAAAAACTGATAACTTTCTAACCGGGCGTCCGTTTGACGAACCGTCAGTGGAATTGGTGATCACGTCAAGAAAAGGTCCCGATGAGTATACAATATGTGTGTTCGGGGTAAAGTTGAGATACGGCTGGGTTGGTTCGCACACGAAACCAATAGGGCCCCTCGGACGAAAAGGCAAATAACTCATAGACCGGGTGTTCGATAGACGTGTCGTCTGTTGCGTTGAGACCCCTATGACGAGGAGGTCCTTTGAGACACTTCTTCATGGGAATTTGTAATAATTGGAGTGTCTACTTATAGCTCATGGAGAATACCCTCCCGGAGACGATCGTAAGGAGTACAGAGACCGTGTAGCTGGCTGAGACCTAACGACTACATGACCGACTCGACTTGGAGTGAGTTGGCTAGCCCAGTGGACGGAGAAATACTATGTTTGGGTGCCGACCCATGGCAGACTGATCGCCTGGTAGTAGGCATTAGACCCATGGTACTCAACAGAACGAGTACCTCTACAGGCTATTGGGGGGGGGGGGGGGCACACTACTTTGTTTGGGTGACAGACCCCGGCAGGAAGCATTACTGTGTTTGGGTGGCTGAACCGCGGTACTCAATAAGAGGAGTACCTCAGCAGTCTTATGTTAGTGAGAATTAGCTCAGAGTCGTGACATGATCACTGTACTCGTCAGAGACGTGGCTCTTCACCAGTTACGATTTCATTAATGAAAATCCTGGTTTGAGCCGAGTCTATGACCTTTGTGATTACATCATGATTGATAAGGGTCACTTGAAAACATAGGTATATGTATGGGCATATACCAAGGTAGTGGTTATCCGATTATTTTATAACCATTGTGTTTCCTCATGATTGAGAGGGGTTACTTGAAAACTTTGGTTTAAGTATGGGCTTATACCTAAGTAAGGGTTATCTGTTGAGATCATTCTTTGTGGCTATACTTGTTGGATTTAGTGAGAACTTTTGGGTTTCAGGGTCCCTAATGAGTATCGTATACCCACCCCTACAAGGGCTATGCCTCCACCTTGTTGTGTTGGTTGCAGACGACGGGCATCGCTGACAGAGGCTGAGTGTTCGAGGACTGGACGGTACCCGGAGGTGGACCTCACGATGAGTCAGTATCAAGAGGTGGACTTCACGACGAGACGATACTCGGAGGAGGTCGACATGAGAGATCTTTGTGGTTTCTATATGTACCTACCCTTCAGGTTGGATCCGAGGTGGACGACCCAGGAGCTGCTTCTTTTTTTCCAGCTGGTTGTCTTTTCGGTTGTACTTCCATTCAGTTGTAGCTGTACTTTTTTAGTTGGGTTTGTATTCTGGCCCTTTTAGTTTTCCGCACTTTCTTTAATACTTAGTGTTTTACTTCCTCTTGTACTCTGTGGTTTTTTGTTTACTTTTATAAAGGCAATGCCTTCCCAGTTATCGTGATTTACACCTTTGGTGCTAGCCTCCAGCCCCTGGCCTATGGAAGGCCAACTTGGGGTAGTCACGGCACGGGCCCCGAGGACGGGTCATGACAGCCCAAATAGATTATATTTCTATATGTATATACAAGGTCAAGAATCCTATGACATCAGGTACATGATTTCGTTGGAACTGGAGAGCATGAGACCAAGATGAGGCTTGTGATGCTAAGGAGTTTCTCATATGTTTTTCTTTTGCACTGGGTTTATTACTGTATTCAGCATTGTGAATTGTTTGTCTTCTTTCCTAGACATATATGTGTCATGCATTATATATATATATATATATATATATTTCCCATAGTTGTTTCTTTTTCAGTCATCCACTAGTTAATATTGTTGGAGATTTACAGCTTTCGCTATTATGTGTTGTTTACTTCCATTGTGCACTCTGCCAAAGAGGGAATAGTTTCCCCACCATAACACCTAAGGTCCTCGCTGCTAGCCGACAACCACTAGTGTTCTGGGAAATGCGCTTGAGGCCCTGTGACCAACCGTTTACGGTGTGCCTCTGGGTGGCTTCCGGAACGGGGACATTACTATGTGGTATCAAAGGGGTTACATTCTCTTTATTACTGTTCGAAGCCTATAGCCAAGGGTAGGAAGGAATATGTACTTGGTAATAAGATGTGCCCAGGAATAGCTAAACCATGTACATGGGAAAAGCCAATCTACATCATTAATTGCAATTTTCTGGTTTTTCAATTATTACTATTGATTGATTTTTTCCATTGGGTGATTCACATGTTTTGTGCGGTTACCGTTGATGTTATTGTGGTTCTATTTCAGTCGCAACCCGATGAGATGAGGGAGTCCCATCCCATGCATCATGTTGGAACTTTCTATAAATCATATGCCTGGAATTCATTCCATGCCATATAGGACGCATTAGCGATTTCATGTTGTTGTGATAGATGATGTGTACAATATGCATGCTGTTGTGATAGTTGAATTGATAGAAAAACATGTTGTCTGATAGGGAATTGTGTGTCAAGTTTTTTTGGAATGAGCTACAAATACTGGTTCATGAGGTGTAATGGGCCCTCATGGACCATAATTTGGTAGATCTTTGCACGGTTTTCTTGATTATAACTTGTATGGGATGCCAATCATTTATTTACGGGGAGTATGGGCCCTCAAGGATCAGAATTTGTTATATTCAATGATTATTTCAGTGTTTTTTGGGTTCCTGGATTGTTTCTGAGGCTTGCTATCTGGGAAAACCCAAAATACACACCCTATAATGTTATGTACAACAAATGTTTTCTTATCTTTGAGAAGAATCAATTTTTCTTAAGTACATGCCATGTAAATTATACACACACTATGTAGTCTCTGACCTTGTCTATGGTCGTGTGGGTAGAGACATGGGGTGCCAAAAGTTTGGTGGAAACAAGATGTGTCCGCATTGAACACCGGGTGTAGTATAATCCTAGGAACCTGGACGTGTAGCTAACAACATGGGTTGGTGGAGTCTCTTTATATACACGCCGTTCCCCACTTGAACACGCAATGTTGTCGGACCCAGGTACCCGACCATGTAACAAACAATACAGGTTGGTGTTATCCTTTCACGTACATGTTGTGTCTATCAGAAACATGCCGCATAGTTTGAGCCATGTGTCAGACTGTGTCACTAACCCCACAGGCCAGGTGAAACATGTCCAGTACATGTCGTGTCTACCATGATCATGCTGTGTAGTTTTGTCTTAGGAGAGCTGTGTGGTTTAACAATGTTGAAGGAACCCAGCAGTGGAAGAGGATTCAAGTACATGCCGTTTGTTTTGAGAACAAGCCTTGTGTTTGGGGTGTTACACGACTAGTTTAGGAAAAATAACATTCCCATTTGAATGAATTCATGGAACATTCTGTGTAGGTAGTATACACATCATGTAGTCATGTTTTGTAAAACTTAAATGTTTTAATCTTCTTGTTCTATTCTTAAACTCATTGTTTTCAGTCCATGATAATTCTGATCTAAGGTTTGATATTGACCTTGCAGAGTCTTGCCACCGAGAGGTCCTCAAGTTGTACGGATGTTTCCAGGAAGAAATCAGACATCGGACATGGCCGATTAGGTAAACATACAGATCCTTCTTTTGTGCCAGTCTTGGCACTAGTAGTTATACCTGTTAATGGTGCAGATGCACAGTTCAGGGAAGTCTTCGTGAGGATGATGTAGTCTTTTCAGGGAGCACCACCTCATGCCCCGTTGATTGATGCTTTGAAGTGGGTCTTCTAACAACATCATCATGCCACCTTCTTAGAGGAAGGAGGAACTCAGGCTACAGAGTCATGAATCGAATCTATACTGATAATCTTTGAGCATATGGAGATGCATCCAAAGGGGAGATTCAATCTCACTACCTATATGCTATAGGATTCCACCGAGAGATGGTGGGATGTGATCTCACAGGAGGGTCATCAGCAAGTTATGGATTGGGAGGAGATCCAACACATCTTCTATGACTACTTCTATCCAGATACCCTGAGGGCCTATCGAGCCCGAGAGTTTATGAGCCTCTAGTAGGGTACACTATCGGTTATAGTGTACTCCTATTGTTTCACCGAGCTTCAGAATTTCACACCCTTCCTCGAAGGAGATAGGTTATTTATGGTATGTAAGTTTGAGGATGGTCTCAGAATGGAAATTTTCTCTCAGGTGAATATCTTTAGGTTGACTTCCATTGCTTTCATTGTCATCCAGGCACTGATCACGGAGTGGAATCTGAGGGAATTCTAGGTTGTGATCTAGTTCAGCTCGACATCTGGAGTTAGTGCTTCACCAGCTGATAGCTGAATGCGCCAAAGAGAGACTACATGGGGAGATCTGTGTAGGTGGGATGCATCATTCAGTAGCCATGTGGTGTGCTACCTGTGCAGGAGAAGCCGACATATGAGGGCGTTGTGCTAGAGAGACTCGGTGGAGTTCCTATCTAGCTTCATGTTGGGACACCTTCAAAAATTTTGATAGATCGTTTCACCAATAGCTGTTGTGAGGGGTTCATCTATGACCCCTCATATAGCAGCATCTCCACCAGTTTCTCACCAGTCTGGGAACATGAGCTCTTCCAGACATTCACCCTGAGGTGGAGGTTGCGGTCGCGGTGGTCAGTCACCCAGCGACCAACGATAGTAGAGTAGATCAGCTCAGAGTAGACATGTAGGGTCATAGGCCCACAGAGCTTGCTAGGATTTTGTAGTGGAGCAGACCCATCAAGAGAAATATCTCAGCCACTATACAGTTCATGATATGTTCCTAGTTGCCTCAGTTTTATCATTATCTATTTTCAATAATAGTGCTACACGTAGATTTATATGTGTCGCTGTTGTGGAGAGCCATGGTCTCTATATCATTTCTTCTAGAAATGTTTTGACACTAGACACTCATTGGGGACTGGAATATCTTGTGTAGGTCAATGCAAGGAGTGCCACCATGAGGTCGGTGGGTGTTACTACCTTTGGGATCTCTATGTCCTAGAGATGAGAAGCTATGATGTCATTCTTGGAAACGACTATCTAGCTCCCTTGTATGAAGTTTTCGACTTTTATCACCGCAAGGTGAGTATCATATCACTAAAGGGAGGATCTGTTCTTCATAAGGGTGAGAGAGATGACCAGGAGACCATAGCGGGTGCAGAGCATCATGGGATGTGATCAGTTACAGCCCAGATTGCAAGTCTTTATCAAGATGACCAGGGAACTTCACAGTTAGACTTTCCTCTAATGGTGGATTGTTTCAGAGATGCCTTTCCAAAGGAATTTTCTTGTTATCCTCCAGAACATGTGATATAATTTTCTATTGATCTTGTTCTAGGGATGACACCTATTTCCATTCCTCCTTATAGGATGGCTACACCTGAGTTGCAGGAGCTCAAGAAACAGTTAGAGGAGGTGTAGGGCAATGGTTTCATCTGACCCAGTACATCCCCTTTGAGTTCGCCTATCCTATTTGTGCAGAAGTCAAAAGGTAACCTTAGGCTTTGTGCGGATTATCAAAAGTTGAACTAGTTGACGATTATGAACAGATATCCCTTACCTAGGATTGATGATCTCTTTGATCTACATCGAGGATCCCGGGAGTTCTCGAAGATTGACTAGAGGACTGGTTATCTTCAGTAGCACGTTAGACCATCAGATATACCTCTCACAGTCTTCTAGAGTAGGTATGGTCTATACGAGTATAAGGTTATTCCATCGGTCTCTCGAACGTTCCTGCAGTTTTCATGGCACTGATAAACCGAGTGTTCCATTAATATTTGAACTCTTTCATGGTGGTCTTCACAGTAGAAGTCTTTGTGTAATCTAACACTCTACATGACCATGACAACCATCTTGAGATCATTTTTAATACACTTAGGGACTATCAGTTATATGCTAAGCTCTCAGAATGTCAATTTTGGATGATCCAGATTCACTTATTGGGACTTGTTATCTCAGAGACAGGAGTGTCAGTAGACCCATAGAATGTGACAGTAGTAGGATCCTAGGAGAAGTAAAAGAATGTCTTTTAGGTGCAGAGTTTTCTAGGGCTGGCTGGTTATTGTAGGCAATTTATACGAGACTTTTCATGCTTAGTAGAAGAACTGACAGGTCTGACCAAGAAGGGTGCGAAGTTCTTATGGTCTGATTCTTGTGAGTCGGACTTTCATGAGTTGAAAGGGAGGTTGACTTCAGCAACGATACTAGTCATGCCAGAGTTAGGAAAGAGATATACTATTTACTATGATGCATTAGGTATCAGGATGGTGGTTGTTCTTAGGCATGGAGATGGAGTCGTTGCATATGGGTCTCGGTAGTTGAGGCCACATGAGAGGAATTACCCGACACATGATATGGAGTTGGCAATTTTAGTTCAAGCCCAACGCTGTGGAGACAATATCTTATGGGAGAGAACATTGTGGGTTTTAGAGACAACAAGAGTCTCATGTACATCTTCACTCAGCCTGATCTGAATTTGAGACAACGCAGGTGGTTCAAGTACCTATAGTTCTTTTACATTTAGCTTGCATATACACCTAGGAAGGTCAATGTAGTGGCTGATGAATTTAATAGGAGGACTCAGATACATGCCTTTTTAGAGGCTAGTAGTGAGTGGCAGCTTATGGATCTATTCTCTGAGATGCATTTGAATGTGCACAATAGATAGGGGTAGATTTTATATCTTCTATAGCTGTTACCACTACCCTTCATGATAAAGTACAAATGAGGTAGTTATAAGGTTATGAAGGCCTAGTCCTAAGGAAGAGTGAGTCAGGAGAGGACCATATTCCAGGATGGACCATAGGTGTGGATGAGATCATGTGTTTCCAAGAGCACGTATGGGTGCTGACATACATACGCGAGGATATGATGCAGGATTTTTATTCCTTCGTTTGGGTAGTTCATCCTAGTGTCACCATGATGTATTGAGATCTACATCGACATTATTGGAGGCCTGGTATGAATAGGGACGTTGCTGGTTTCATCATGAGGTGTTCCAATTCTCAACAGGTGAAGGTGGAGCATTAGTGACTAGCATGGAATTTACAGTAGCAACCCATTCCCAAGTGGAACCAGAATGATGTCGCAATGGACGTCATGACCGGTTTATCGAGCTCACCTCGAGGGAATGACGATGTTTGGGTTTCTATTTACAGACTCATGATGGTTTCTCACTTCTTACCGATCAAGGATACCTTCATTGTTGATGAGATGGGAAAATTGAACATCCGAGAGATTGTACGTCTACTTGGAGTTCCACAGTCCATTGTTTCCAATAGGGATGCTCGTTTTAATTATCGGGTCTGGCATTGGTTTCAGAAGGCTTTGGGAACACACGTACTTTTGAGTACTACTTTCCATCCTGAGACAGATGGCCAATCAAAGCATATGATTCAGGTGTATTAGGATATGCTCTGAGAATATATTCTGGATATTAGAGGTTCTTGGGAGAAGCATATACCTCTTGTGGATTATTCCCACAACAATTGTTTTCATGAAACTATTCAAATGCCACATTATGAGGCTTTATAAGGTAGGCCATGCTAATCTCCCTTATGTTGGCTGGAGGTAGGAGAGGCGGCATTGTTGGGACCTCGTCTTGTTCTCGAGGCCATAGAGTATATAGAGTTGATTTAGAGTAGGATTGCTACATCATAGTCTCGACAGAATTCTTATACTGATCATTGGAGGTGACATGTAGAGTTCGAGGTCAGGGATCAGGTTTTTCTAAGTGTCACACTACGGTAGGGACATAAGAGTATTAGGAGACATGGTAAGCTTTCACCGTGGTACATCGAGCCATTTGAGGTATTGGATAGAGTTGGGATGTTTGCCTATCAGTTGTAGATAAATATGAGGTAAAGGCCTATGCATGAGTTTTTTCACGTCTCTCATCTCCAACGTTACTTTTCAGACCCGTTTTATGTCATTCAATTTGAGGAGGATGAGCTCAAATTGGATACATGATTCGAGAAGCATCTTATCCAGATTTTGGACTTCCGTACAAAGGTTCTCAGTGGATGACCAATTCCCTTGGTATGAGTGTTGTGGCAGCATGGGTGGGTGTAGGATGAGACTTGGGAGAGGGAGGTCGAAGTACGAGCTCAGTGATAGGAAATGTTTGGGGTTTCTTATTCTACTCCTTACTAGGGAAATTCAGGGAAAAAATTCATTGGAAATGGGGGGGGGGGTTGTAAGAACCTGAGACTTCTCTTTAGTTATGTTTTTCCTATTTAGAGAGTTTTTTAGAAAAGAAGAGTTTCTGAATAAAATTTAAGTACACACCATGTACTTTATGAGTATATTCCGTGTACTTAGTTTCCATAGGAGGCTATGTCCTGGCTGTGTCCTTACCACACACATGGTCATGTGGGGTGATGTGGAGGCCGCCTAAAGTGGAGTACAGAAAGGGAATGTACATTCAATGTACTTCCAAAGTGCACTCCATGTATTTTTTTTCTTAAACGCACCGGGGTTGCGTCTGATAGACCGAACTGTCTTCTTCTAGACTATCTTCATCCAGGAGAACCCGCAAGGCCACAGATCATCGACGATCACTAATGCCTTTTTTCCTTTCTCTGAATCAAACTCCTTCATTTGTATTTGAATCACATCAGTGAGTTCTCTCTTCTTCTTGAGGATCGTTTTTCAATTTCTCCCCTTTTCCATGTTATTGTGGGTTGACAATTTTATGCATTTTCATTGATCTACGATGTTCTATGGTGTTTCAAGCTTTTTGGTTCATGTATATTGATCTACCAACCATGAGGTAGGTGGTTTGTCCCTTTATGTAGAATTTAATTGAGTTTTATTGGAAAATTATCCCAATACCCTTGAACGGGGTGTTGTGTGTTTACCATTTCTTCCCTATTGTTTCCCCTTCTTGTTTTTCCTATATTTAACCCTTGGGTCCAGTTTTCATGTTAAGATGATGTTTATATTCCAATGCCTATTATTATAGGATGGTTAGACTATTGCTCTAATATGTTGTTTTGAAGTAGAATGCTAGCCAAGTAGTTCTTGAGGTTTACATGGGCCATTAAGCACTGCTACAATTGCTTGAATTAAACAGGGCCGTGAGAACCTGGTGTATAGAATATAGGTAGAAGTGATGTTACGGGATTCTCTAGAGAGACTTTATAATTATACGATGCGAGACCACATGGTGAATTGACTTTGAGTGCTTCCCCAGTGTGTTTATTGTTCCTCGAGGCGGGCCACCAGGGGAATTAACGTGAGTGCTTCCCCAAAGCAGCTTTAGTCTGATACGATACTGTAGGGTGGAATTGATGGTGAGTGATTCATCAAAGAGTCTTTACTTTAGTTGAACCAGAGGGGTGAGACTGTGGGTGCTGCCCAGAGTGTTGCTAGTACATGATTGGTAGGACTGGAGTGGATAGGTTGTGGGTAATTCCCAGTGGGTTACCTGTTTTGTTATATGTTTTGTTGTTTCATGTTGTTTGGGGTTTTTAATAGTTAAACTTTGGATTGTTTATTGTTTGGTGCTCTCTTATTTATGGATTTCTATACTTTTACCTACTATATATTCACTGATTGTTAGGCATATATCATTGGTTGGTTTTCTACTAGGATTTAGTCTCACACCCTATTTCGGCCATGCTTTTGGGGTTAAATAGATAATATTACAATAGGTGTAGATAAGGGAATGTACCCTTCGACTTCAGGTACATGATTGCATTAGATCTGGAGAGGATGGGACCAAACCGAGGCTTGCGATGCTGAGGAGTTTCTCATCTGTTTTTATTTTACACTTGTTTTAGTACTGTATTCAGAATTGTGACTTTTTTGGCTGATTTCCTAGAAATATATGTATCATGAATCATTTATATATATATATATATTTCTTCTCCATTTGTTTCTTTATCAGTCTTCCGCTGGTTACTGTTGTTGGATATTTATTGCTTCCGCTATTGTGTGTTGTTTACATCCGTTGTGTACTCTTCCAATGTGGGAATATTTTCCCCACCAGCACTCTTAACACCGTCAGTGCTAGTCTACAGCCTCTGGTATTCAGGGAAATGCAATTGAGGCCTTATGACCAACCGGTTATGGGGTGCCTCTTGGTGGCTTCTGGAACTGGGATGTTAGAATTAAGGTCAGCCCTTATAGTTTATATCAGAGTTCGGTTTAGATAACTTTAGGAGATTGGGTATAGTTAAATTAATATCCATAAACTAATTTATAATAATTTTGAAATGATATAGCATTTACATATTACCATGATGCTTTACCAAAGATATTTCTGTTTTCAGAATGGTTTTTCATAGAGGTAACATGGATGCTATGTTTTGAAGGAATACATAGGAAGACACCCTTCCAAATTAGCAACCTAAGATGGTCAGAATCGGAATTGAACAGTTTGATGCGGTGATGGCTGAGTTGACTCAGATGATAAATGGTCATTCTATTTATTGATAATATTATGGTATATTCTAAGAGTAAATAGGATAATGATATTCATTTAACAGTTTACTTGAAAACCATAAAAGAAATGAAACTGTATGGAAAATTTAGTATGTGTGAGTTTTGGTTACAAAAAATTTCTTTCCTTTGTCACATTGTTTCAGAAAATGGAAAAACTATTGATCCTGCTAAGACAAATTTTGTTGAAGAATGGCCAAGACACACAAATATAACGGTGATCTATATTTTTATTGGTCTGGCAGGTTATTACCTGAGGTTAGTTTATAATTGTTCATGGTTATCTAGCCCACTGACTACGTTCACATGAAAATATGTTATGATCCTTTGGAAAAAATAATTTGATGAGTGTTTTTTAGAATTGAATAAATGTTTTGTGAATGCTCTAGTTTTGGCACTGCCTTCCAGAAATGGTGAGTTTTTTTATTTACAGTGATTATTTGTTGAAAGTACTTGTCTTTGTTGTTATGAAGTATGGTCATGTAATTGCTTATGCTTCAAGTCAATTAAAACCACATGAGTTAAATTACCCTACACATGTTTTGGAATTATCTATTGTAGTTTTTGCATTAAAAAATTGTAGGAATCATTTTTATGGAGTAAAATATGAAATATATACTATCGAAAAATGTTTTATGTATATATTCACTCAAAATGAACTCAACATGAGACATGTGAGATGGTTGGAATTAATCAAGGATTATGATTGAAAGATCCATAACCATCCAAGAAAAGAAAATAAAGTGGTATATGCTTTGAGTAAAAAAAGTAAAATTAAATTAACCATGGTATGTTTGAAACAACATCATTTGGTTTTTGATTTGATGAAATTTGGTATAGTAGTTTTTTGTTCAGGAAATTCCTCTATTTTTTTCTGGTGTCAGTGAAATTATCTCTATCAGACATAATTAAGAAAGCGCAAAAGGAAGATAGTGAGTTACATAAAAATGTATAGTTGGTTTAGAAGGGTAATATCCTTGATTTTAACATTGATAATGATTGTTTTTTAGGTTTGGAAAGAGACTATGAATGAATTTTGATTCACAGTTGAAGAATGAGTTGTTATGTTAAGCTTATAGTTAATTGTTTTCAGTTCATTCTAGTAGTACTAAGATATACAAAGATCATCTAGTGTATTAATTGTGGGATGGAATGAAATGAGATATTACAAATTTTACTATGAACTATTTGAATTTTCAGCAGGTTATAGAAGAGCACAAGAAACGAAAAGTAATGCTTCAGTCTTTACCGGTGCTGGAGTTGAAATGGGAAAGTATATCCATGGACTTCATTGTGGGATTACCAAAGACATATTTAGGTAATAATGAAATAAATGTTCTTCTTGATCGATTGACTAAATCTTCTCATTTGTTTTTCTGATTATTGATACTCTATCTCTAGATCAACTTTCTCAGTTGTATGTTAAAGAGATAGTAAGGTTTCATGGAGATTCTTGCTTTATTGTATCTAATCGTGATCCCTGGAATACTTTAAACTTTTGGAAAGGCCATCAGAAGTTGTTGGGTACTGAATTAATTTTTATACATATTTTTATCCTCAATCAGATAGGCAGTCAGAACAAACATTTTAGACTTGGAGGATATGCTACGTTCTTGTTCACTAGATTACCAGGGATGTGGGTAATAACATCTTCCCATGGTTAAATTTTCATATTATAATACTTTTCATTCCAGTATACATATGTCTCCAATTGACATGTCATATGAAATATTTTTTTGAACTCTTTCTTCTAGGGATGACGTTAGTGAAAGGAAGCTTATGAGACATGAATTGGTAGAATAGATGGCAGATAAAGTTTAGTTGATTAAGAAGAACATTATAATAGCTCAGAGTAGGAAGAAAAGTTATGCAGATAACATGAGTAAGGATCATTCTTTTGATGTAGTTGATCACGTATTTCTCAAGGTTTATCTATGGAAAAGTGTGATTACATTTGGTAAAAAGGGAATGATGAGCTTGAGGTTCATTGAACCTTATGAAATTCTGTAGAAAGTTGGATCAGTTGCGTACAGAGTGGATTTACCTCCAAATTTATCTTCGGTAAAAAATGATTTTCGTCCTTCATTTTAGTGAAAGTATATGTGAGATCCATCTCATATTTAGATCCTCGAGGTAATTCAGTAGGAAGAGAATCTCTTTTTTGAGGAACAACCAGTCTAGATTCTTAACCATAGGGCACACATGTGTTGTACCTCTCGTACCCCTCGTGGTTTAATTTTCATGATCACAATCACTCTCTTATTTATCTAATCTTTTTTTAAGTGTTTTTGTTGATAGGCAAAAGGTTTCTAAGGAATTGGGCCAAGAAGGACTGAAAGTGGACTCTCTGAGTCTACCGGCCAACCGGTGGATGACCACCGGCCAGCCGGTGGTGCCTGGGCAGAAGGCATCCCCTCTGTCCAGACCACCGGCCAACCGGTGTCCCATCACCGGCCAGCCGGTGGAACCCAGACAGAAGGGACACCTACTATCTCCTCACCGGCCAACCGGTGGCCTCCTCACCGGCCAGCCGGTGGTTCCTGGGCATAAGGCCTCTACATTTTCCAAAGCACCGGCCAACCGGTGGCCAAGCACCGGTCAGCCGGTGGAACCAGTCAAACTAACCGTTGGTCTTTGACCAGACTTGTCCACTTGACTCCCAACGGCCCCGAAGGCCTCTCCAACGGCTCCGAAGACCCCCAAAGGCCATTTGAGGGTTCCCCCTCTATAAATAAAGGACTAGGAAGCCCCGGAAACGCAAGGAATCCCACGAGAACATTTTTGATCATTTGGAGAACCTCCGGTGCAATCCTTCAAGGAAGCCCACTTTCTCCAACTCATTTCCACATCCATGGAGCATCACCATAGAATCTTGGGAGCGCTCTTCATCAACTCCAATCAATCCATTGGCGCCCAAGACTTCTCCACATTATGGTTTTTCTTGTTTTATTATTTTGAGCATCAATTTGGGTTTGTGCCTACAAACCCCACTTTCTCTCATCGTCTCTTTGTTTGGGTTTTCACACCACCTTCATGGTGTGAAGAGGTTAGTCAAGCCTTCCCTTTAAAAGGCTTGAGTCAATAGGTGAGCTAGCCTTCACCTGTAAGAAGGCTAGTGGGTTTTTTCTCAACCAATAAAAGCAAGTGGGTTCTTGCTCAACCATTAAAAGAAAGCTGTAATAGGTTCTAGACTACCTTAAATTCTAGTGGGTTTCTTGCTAAAACCGTTAAAAAGCAAGCGGTAGTAAATCTCTCAACGGTTGAGTTGGGAGCGGAGACGTAGGCTTTGGTTTAAGACGAACTTCGTTATCAAGTTTTGTGTCTTGCCTCTTTTATTTCCGCTGCACTTTTTACTTTGATTTTAAATTGTTAATTTTTTTAAAAGGAAATTCACCCCCCCTCTTGCCATCACTCTCCGCCCAACAATTGGTATCAGAGGAAAATTTGAGTAATACCTTAACCGGTTTCAAATTCAAGATCCATTGTGATGGCTTCATCTTCTTTCACCCCCGAAGGCTATTCTTTGGGTCGTGCTCCATTCTTTGATGGAACCGACTATACCTATTGGAAAACTCGCATGATTAATTTTCTTAGAAGCATTGGATACCCTATTTATAAAATTGTCATGCATGGTTACTCTCTCTCTTCTCCCGATGAATCCAAATGGACTCAAGCCGATATTATAAATTTCGAGCTTGATGGCAAAGCCATGAACGCTCTTCATTGCGCCCTTGATCGTAATGAATTGAATCGAGTTTCCACATGCATTTCATCTCATGAAATCTAGACACTATTGGAGGTTACCCATGAGGGGACCAACAAAGTCAAGGATACTCAATTGAATATGTACCGTCAAGATTTTGAGTCTTTTACCATGCATCCATCTGAAAATATAACTAAAATGTTTACTCGTTTTACTGACGTTTGCAATGGGAGAAAGTCCCCTGGTGATGATGTCTCTGCAGAAACGATGGTCAAGAAGATCCTTTGGATCCTACCAAGCTCATGGGCACCAAAAGTCACGGCAATCCAAGAAGCAAAAGACATCAAGAACATGTCGGTCGAAGAGCTCATCGGATCCCTCATGACCTACGAGATTACCATGAGGAGGCAAGCTGAAAAGTAAGGAAAACCGATCAAAACTCCAAAGAACATCACCTTCAAAGTTCAAAAAGAAGAAATCTCCTCCTCCTCATCGTCTTCCTCTTCATGCGGCAATTCAGAAATCGAGAACCTTGCCCGCAAGATGCACAAGTTCATGAAGAAGAACAAAAAGAAGAAATCTCGCAAGGATCAACCCAACGAAAAATCCGAGCCCGAGGTAACATGTTACAGGTGTGGCAAGAAAGGACATTACAAGCCCGATTGTCCGCTCAACAAGAAAAAGGCCAAGCAAAAGGGAAAGAAAAAGGCTTTCAAGGCCACATGTAGTGATAGCTCCACATCCTCCTCCTCCTCCTCCTCAAGTGATAACGGTAAAAAATGTCTAATGGCATTTCATGAGGTATCCTCTTCCGACTCCTCATCCTCTAGTTCTTCAAATTCCTTTAATCATTTATCTTATGAGGATCTCCAATATGCTAGAGATCAATTGGAGGAAGGTTTTCACGAAATTTCTTCCAAATTTATTGCTTTAAAAAAGAATTTCAAAAAACTTTCTTTCGAAAAGGAAAAACTTCTCAAAAAGAATGAGGAACTTACCCTTAAGATCCAAGATATTACAAATGTTGATTCTTTGAATTCAACCATTAAAGATCTAAGGGAGTCTCTTGCCAAGTTCACCCAAGATGAACAAAATTTGACCAAATTACTTGGTTCCCAATGCATATCTAGAACCACCCAAGGGATTGGCTATTCCAAGCAAGCTTCCTCTTCCCATGCTCCTACTATTTTTGTAAGGGGGAGCTCCCAATATAAATTTTTCAACTATTGTAAAAAACCCGGGCACTTAATTTATGAGTGCAATTGCAAAAATGCCCGGTATGGAAGGCCCAAAACCATTTCCTTTAATGATGAATTTCATAGGAGAAGACCCGCCACTAGACAAGTGTGGATTGAAAAATCCCTTTTAGCGAGTCTCTCCGGGCCAAAATTTGTCTCGGTTTCGAAAACCTCTCCCCGGTGATTTGTTGTTTTTATTTAGGGGGAGTTAGGATTGTTTAGGCCTTTTGGCGTTTTTATTTCAAAACTTTCAATTTCAAAACTTTCAATTCAAAACTTTCAATTTCAAAACTTTCAATTTCAAAACATTCAATTCAAATCTTTCAATTCAAAACATTCAATTTCAAAACTTTCAATTCAAAACTTTCAATTCAAAACTTTCAATTTCAAAACATTCAATTCAAAACGTTCAATTCAAAACTATCATTTCAAAACTTTCAATTCAAAACATTCAATTCAAAACTTTCATTTCAAAACTTTCAATTCAAAACTTTCAATTCAAATTTCAAAAATTTAAATTGGTTTAAAATCTCTATCTTGTTTTTCAATCCTTTCCCTCAATCAAGTTTTATGCCCCGTACTATTTTGATAATCACAAAGGGGGAGAAATTCTTGGTTGATTGGGGGAGAAATCTTTCTCTCATGCTTTGCTTTACTATTCAATTTATCCTTTAAAGCATGCCTTTCATTTCAGTCTTTTACATTTCTTGTTTTGGTGATTGTGATCATCAAAATAGGGGGAGATTGTTGTACCTCTCGTACCCCTCGTGGTTTAATTTTCATGATCATAATCACTATCTTATTTATCAAATCTTGTTTTAAGTGTTTTTGTTGATAGGCAAAAGGCTTCCAAGGAATTCGGCCAAGAAGGACTGAAAGTGGACTCTCTGAGTCTACCGGCCAACCGGTGGATGACCACCGGCCAGCCTGTGGTGCCTGGGCATAAGGCATCCCCTCTGTCCAGACCACCGGCCAACTGGTGTCCCATCACCGGCCAGCGGGTGGAACCCAGACAGAAGGGACACCTACTGTCTCCTCACCGGCTAACTGGTGGCCTCCTCACCAGCCAGCCGGTGGTGCCTGGGCAGAAGGCCTCTCCATTTTCCAAAGCACCGGCCAACCGGTGGCCAAGCACCGGTCAGCCGGTGGAGCCAGTCAAACTAGCCGTTGGGCTTTGACCAGACTTGTCCACTTGACTCCCAACGGCTCCGAAGGCCTCTCCAACGGCTCCGAAGAACCCCAAAGGCCATTTGAGGGTTCCCCCTCTATAAATAAAGGACTAGGAAGCCCTAGAAACGCAAGGAAGCCCACAAGAACATTTTTTATCATTTGGCGAACCTCCGGCGCAATCCTTCAAGGAACCCCACTTGCTCCAACTCATTTCCACATCCAAGGAGCATCACCATAGAAGCTTGGGAGCGCTCTTCATCAACTCCAATCAATCCATTGGCGCCCAAGACTTCTCCACATTACTGTTTTTCTTGTTTTATTATTTTGAGAATCAATTTGGGTTTGTGCCTATAAACCCCTCTTTCTCTCATCCTCTCTTTGTTTGGGTTTTCACACCACCTTCAAGGTGTGAAGAGGGTAGTCAAGCCATCCCTTTAAAAGGCTTGAGTCAATAGGTGAGCTAGCCTTTACCTGTAAGAAGGCTATTGGGTTCTTGCTCAACCAATAAAAGCAAGTGGGTTCTTGCTCAACCATTAAAAGCAAGCTGTAATAGGTTCTAGACTACCTTAAAGTCTAGTGGGTTTCTTGCTAAAACCATTAAAAAGCAAGCGGTAGTAAATCTCCCAACGGTTGAGTTGGGAGCGGAGACGTAGGCTTTGGTTTAAGCCGAACTCCGTTATCAAGTTTTGTGTCTTGCCTCTTTTATTTCCGCTGCACTTTTTACTTTGATTTTAAATTGTTATTTTTTTAAAAGGCAATTCACCCCCCTCTTGCCATCACTCTCCGCCCAACAACATGTTGTCGAATAAGGAAATTCACCATGTAATGGTTTTATAGAAAATACATATGGTTGAAGAGGAAACATGGGAATATGAAAATGCTATGAGGGATAAATACCCCCACTTATTTGATATGTGGATAAAAATTACGAGGACACAATTTCCAAAAGGGGGAAGGTTGTAACATCCTTTGTAAATAATGAAATATGATATTTTCATATATATTAATATTTTTGAAACAAATGTTAATTTTACTTTAAATGGTGATTCTATGTTCGATGGTGTACCCGATACACAACAACGGGTTTCTTTAAAATCTTACGTAGCACAGTAATAATATAATATTATAATTTTAAAAGATAGTTAACACCTATCACTTTTAATGATGAGAATAAATAGAACTAACTAGAATATGATTATATATGTTTGATAAATGTTTTTAAATTTATCCAATAAAATTTATAGGCTTAATATGGGAATCAATATGATTTTATGAATAAATACTCTAATATTCACTAAAATGTAGATTTACCACCTTTTGATGGAGAACCGTCATTAAACCTAGTTATGGTAACTTTTATATTTATTATATTAAAAAATATAATTCATCGTTAGAATTGGGATATCAAAATTTACTTTAGGTAAACTTTTAGTATTTTTCTGATAAAATTCATTTATAATGAATAGTGAAAAATACTGTATTTGAATTCAAAATTGACTTTTAATCTAATTTATTTGAAAGGTTATATTATCATTTTAATGGGTTTTAATGTTTAATTAGGTTATATTTTTACCATTTAAATCAATTTTGGTAATGGGAATTAATTTCACTTTGAAATTGGATATAAATAAGTGTCGACTAATTGATAGTTATTGTTTCATAAAAACACGCAATTTGTTTTGATAACGAAAAATAATTTTAAATTTATTAATCAAACTTATATATTTTGAATTTAGTAAAATAGTCATTATTTTTGAATTCAAAATTTTGAATATACATAAGACATAATTTTTTGTATTTTTATGGAAAACATCAATTTTTGATGAATAGTGTAAACACAAAGTAGTAGTTAAAAAACAGAGTTTTTGATTTAAAGAAATTTTAACACTTCTATAAATTGAATTTCAAAAATCCAAAATACATGGTTGTTATTTTTAATTAATTTATTTTCATTGAGATGAAAATTATTTTTGGTCAATAGTAATTTTTTTATTTATCACAGTTAAAGTTAAATATGATAATTCAAGGTAAAAAGGATTTTATAATAATATATAATTTCATTAACACTTGTCCAAACCATATTAAATGAGTAATGATTGTCTATGGGAATCATTAGGTCGATTTTGGGACCCCATAGAACTACTTAAGAGTTATAATGACACTTCAATTTAATTAATTTAATGTAATGACAAAATTGGCATAAACAAATATCATTTAGAAAATCAATTTTTACATAGGGTTATGTAAATTATCTATTTGACTATAAATATTATATGGACAAATAAAAATATTTATGGAATCAAAATATTTTTTATAAATATTTTAAAAATCATATAAATATAATTATTTATGACACAATAATGATGAAGTCTTTACCTCATTAATAAATGATTTAAATAAATAACATTATTAATATAAAAACTCTATCCAATACAAGTCTATTTCTTATTGGATGTTTTTATTTCGACCATTAGTCACATTATCGTCCACTTTAATTTATTTTGGACCTTTAGAAATCGAAGATATGTTTATAATAAAATAATTTTTTCACACTTACCTAAAGAGCCGCTCCACCCCCAAATAAGAATCCCTCAGTTATGACTCCTTACTCACACCTCTAAATCCACTTAGCTTGTCCACCCCTTCCCAAATAAGCACTCAAGATCCTTATCCTCATTATATAATCCTTAACATAGGTAGAAGGGACCTCAAAAATTCTTTTTGGTTCAAATCAAATATAGTTTCCCAAATTAATGTTAACGATTTCTCATAACTTCTGTACATTTCTTTTACTTATAAAACCTCTAGACTCTTTTTATTTCTTTTTTATAACAACAATGCTATCCTCAATATAATTTGATGATGTAATGAGATGTATTCAAACTACACTTACACACACCTCCATCTAATTGTTGAAGAACATATTGTTTCTGTGGATGGAAAACTAACACATCACAAAACGATGAATTTTCGATTATCTCATACCGCGTATAATGGTGGCCATTAAGATGGATCTGTAATTATATATGATATATATAATTTTTATGTTTTCATTGTGTTTATTTATTTTTCATTTATACCATACCTTTATGGTTTCTATACAAGGTAAACACGAAAATTTCATTTGAGGAAGTGCGGACAACCGCCCCTCAGGGTGATATGACTCATTAATTCCATATATGATACATATAAATGATAGATATAATGATATTATTTATAATGTTATACTTGAATTATAATATACCAATTTATCATTATGTTTAAAATCCATTAAAGTACGGAATAGAAATAAAAATAGTGTCCATGTGTAGGTACGACTTACCATATCCATGAACGGTGCATTTCATTTCTTATGTCCAAATGATATGTACTGTTATAAATAAATATATATACTGGATATATATTATATATATGATATCTAAATCCTTTTTATCATTCTCGAGATAATGGACTATTGACCACATGTACAACTTTTTATTATAAGGTGTTCATTTTTTTCTCAAGTACCAAATATTGACAAAATGACCGTTATTAACTTAAATGATTAAAAAAGTTTACAACATGGTAAGAAGTGGTATAAGAGGAATAATAAACTTTAAAAAAATTCTTATGAAATTATAAATTAACATTAGTTTATTATTCAAGATATTAAAGATCGATCGTTTCACGTCTGACATGAGGTAAGGGAACTTCTCAACAAAATTTCCATTCATTGGGTTGATATTATCTTTCTTATTTATGTTGTGCTATTATTATGTAACTTATATTGTATTTATACTTTCTTTATGTGTACTTATATTAATACACATTATTGATCTATTTTATTTACATAATATTCTTTGTAAGGGACTTTGTCTCAATCCCCTTTAATTAAGGCATATTTTGATTTATACAAAAATTTAATTTATATGGTGTATAAAAACCATTGAATTTTCATTTTATTTAAATGAAATATTTTTCTATGAGGTATTTTATTGTATAAAAAATGATTCTTTTTAACGTAAGTGGTGACAATGACCTTTTCTGCCGCCGAGAGTATTATTTGATTTTTGGCTCTTTTGACAAGTCGTACTATTTTTAAAAAGGAAAATAAATACCATATACTATTTTATGTATATTGGTATTGGAAATGGTTTTGATAATTTATTTTTAGTGTCAATATATTTAAATTATATATAATGATTAAAATATTGAAATGTTTTCCTTCCTTTATGTTTGTTTAATGTGTTATGAATATGTTATGGTTCTTGGGCATTGTTTATGTATACGAGTGGTTCCATGGTAAACCTGTAGCAGGTGAGCCTGAGTTGGCTCTCCAATGCATTGGGTAACATGATAGAGGTAAACATGAATGTTTCTTCTAATTGATTTAGGGAATATACTATGATGGGTATTCCAATGTAACTCCCTATGTAACTGGGATGACGACAATGTAAGTATGATATGAAAGCCACAAGTTACCTTTATGATTTGTGATTACTATATTTTATTCATAAATCATATGTTTTTAAGAGGTATATAAACTAGTTTATGTTTTATATGTATTTAGGGACTAATTATTTCTTTCGTTATTTTATAAACCTTACTGGTCTTTTTATGCTCAATCAATGTTTTGAAATGTTTTTCACAAGACTTTAAGATGAATAGGGTAAAGTTTTGGGTTAAGGAAATGTCTTGTTATCTAAAACATTAAACTAGACATGACTTTTTTTCATGATTTTTTATTTAATGAAAAAATGGTTACTGTATAGATTTGTCTAAATGTAACATTCATGTTGTTATGTTAGTGTTGTGACTTAATTCTCTAAAACTCTAAACCTCAAAATATCCTCAATGTGAATTATCCATTTATTCTATATTATGTAATTTTTAAGGTCGGGTCCTTATTGTTGGTATTAGAGGTATGTTTATGTAACTTTAGGTGTTAGTGTATTATTAAATTAATATCCATAAATTAATTTATGTTAATATTTAAATGATTTAGCATTTACGTATTACCATGTTTTTTTCACCAATGTTATTTATATAATATGAATGGTTTTCCATATAGGAAATAGGAAGGATTTGTATGGAAGGTGTAAAGAATAAGACAACCTTCCAAATTAGCAACCTGAGATGGTCGGAATCGAATTTGAACAGTTTGTTGTAGTGATGTGTCATTTGACTCAGGTAAGGTGGTTGTGTTTATTGATGATATTTTCTATATTCTAAAGTAAATAATAGAATGATAGTCATTTAAGGTTTGTCTTGTAAACATTAAATGAAAATAAATTTTATGGGAAATTCACCAAGTGTGTGTTTTGGATAGAGAAGATTTCTTTCCATGGTCACATTATTTCTAAAAATGTCATAACCATTGATCATGCTAAAAAAATGTTGTTTAAGAATGGCCAATACCGACAAATATAATCGAGATCTGTAGTTTTCTTGTTTTCAAATTTAATTACAGGAGTTTTGTTGAGAATATTTCCATGGTTGTCTAGCCCACTGACTAAGTTATCTTGAAAATCTCTTCAGTTCCATTGTAAAAAATAATGCGATGATTGTTTTCAGGATATGAAAATAAGATTGGTGAATGCTCCGCTTTTTGCACTGCCTTCCAAAATTGGTGAGTTTGTTATTTATAGTGATGATTTGTAGAAAACACTAGGTTGTGTCCTTATGCAGAATGATGAGGTAATTTCTTATTCTTCACATCAGTTGAAACCTCTTGAGATAAATTACACTACAAATTAATTGGAATTATTTGATGTTGTTTTGTTTTAATGAATTTGGTGGAATCATTTTTATAGACTAAAATATGAAATATATAATGATCACAAATGTTTGATGTATATATTCACTCTGAAAGAATTGATCATTTGATAAGGAAGATGGTTGGAATTAATAAAGGATTATGATTGCACGATCCATTACCATCCAGAAAACGAAAATAAATTGGAAGATGATTTGATTCAAAAAAGTAATGCTTTATTTACCATGATACATTGGGAATGAGATCCTTTGGTTTTTGATTTGATGAACTTTGGCTTAGAAGTTTTTCGTGTTGAAAATTCCCCTGTTTTGTTTAAGGTGTAAGTTAAATCAACTCGATGAGACAGAATTAAGCATGTGCAACAAGAAGATAGTGAGTTATAGAATAAGGTAGAGTTAGTTTAGAAGGGCATGTTCCATGATTTTAACAATGATAATGATTGTGTTTTGAGGCTTGGAAAATGATTATGTGTGACTTGTGATTCAAAGATGATGATTGAGTAGTTATTATAATCTCATAGTTCTCATTTTTCAGTTCATCCTAGCAGTACTACATGATACAACAATCTGCGGGAGTATTACTGGGGGGATGGAATTAAAAGAGATATTTCTGATTTTACTGTAATGTGTCTTACTTGTCAGCAGGTTAAAGTAGAGCAGAAGTTTCAAAAAGGAATGCTTTAGTAATTACCTGTGCCATAGTGGAAATGTGAAAATATATCCATGGACTTCATTGTGGGATTACCAAAGGTATATCGATGTAATAACGCCATATGGGTTACTGTTGATCGATTCACTAAATCTGCAGACCTTCTTCAAATTCATGATACTTTATATCTAGATCAACTATCTCAATTGTATGTTAGAGAGATTTCAGGTTGCAGGGAGTTACCCTCTCCATTGTATCTGATAGTGATCCTAGGTGTACTTCTAACATTGGGAAAGGCCTTCTGAAGTCATTGGGTTCCAAATTTCATTTTATTACATCTTTTAATCCTCAATCAGACGGATAGTCCAAACGAAAAATCCGGACCTTGGAGGATATGCTACGTTCTCATTCAGTAGATTACTAAGGATGATGGGAACAATATCTTTCATTGGTTTAATTTTCATAGAATAACAATTTTAATTCTAGTATACAGATGGCTCTATTTGAGTACTAATAGGTAATGCGTTGTCAAACTCCATCTTTTTTGGGATGAAGTTTGTTAATGGAAGCCGATGGGACATGAATTGGTAGAATAGATAGAAAAAAGATTGGTTTACTCAAAATAACATGAAAGCACCTTAGACGAGGCCGATAATTTATGGGGATAACCAGAGGAAGGATATTTCTTCTGAGGAAGGTGATCATGTATTTCACAAAATTTGTACACGAAAAAGTGTGATGCATTTTGGTAAGAAGCGAAAGTTGGGTCTAAGGATCATTGGATTTTTTTAAATCATGGATAATGTGGGATAATTTGTGTTGATAGTGACATTACGTCAATATTTATCTTAGGTACATAATGTTTTCAAGTTTCAATGTTGAGAAAGTATATGTCGGATGCATCTCATGTTTTGAGCCCAAAGGTAGTTTAGTTGGAAGATAATCTATCTTATGAGGAACAACCAATCTGGATTCTTGACAGTAGACAGAAACTATTGTAGAATAAGGTAATTTCACTAGGTAATGTTTTAATGAAAAACCATATGGTTGAATAGGAAACTTGGTAATCTGAAAATTCTATTTCGGATAAATACCACTCACTTATTTGATAAGTGAAAAAAAGTACGAGAATGGATTTTCCAATAGGGAAAAGGATGTAACATCCCAGGTAAATAAAGAAATGTGATATTTTCAAATTTATTAATATTGTTGAATTAAATATTAATTTTACTTTAAAAGGGGATTCTATGTTCAATGGAGTACCTGATATGCAACAACTAGTTTCAATGAAATCTTACATTGCACATAAAAACATAATATTATTATTTTAAAAGGTAGATAATTCCTAGCCACTGAAATGGTGGGAATAAAAATAACTATCTACAATATGATTATACATTTTTGTTAAATGTTTTTACTTTTATCCAATACAAGTTAGTTTTTTAAATGTGAATGAATCTAATTTAAATCAAATATACTATAATATTCACTAAAATGTTGAATTACCACCTATTAATGGTGAACGATCATTAAACCTAGTTTTGGTCACTTTTATATATCCTATTTGACAAAATAAATTTCTTCATTAGTATCAGGATATCAAAATATTCATTGGGTAAATTTTAGTTATTTTTCTTAAATTTTTTTTAATCAATAGTGAAAAATACTATATTTTAATTCCACACTAAATTTATATATAATTGATTTATATAGTTGGATTATGATTTTATATGTGCTATAAATTGTAATTATATTATATTTTTACCGTGTAAATAAATGTTGGTCATTGGATGCAATTTAACTCTGAAATTGAACAAAAACACGTGTCGATTTTTTGTAGTTATTATTTCTAAAAAACAAGATTTTTGTTTTGGAATGAGAATTAGATTTCAATTAATTAAAAAACTTATATGCTTTGAATTTGGTAAAATAGGCATAAATTTTGAATTTGGAATATCAAATATAGCATAGGCTGAGTATTTTTTTGAAAAAACATCATGTTGTGATCAATAGTGAAAACACTTAGTAGCTCTTAAAAAAACTAACATTTTCATTTAAATGAAATTTTACTGTTATTGTGAATTGAATTTATAAAATATTACTTTCATGGTTGTTATTAGTAAGTAAAATGTGGTTCAATAATATGAAAATAATTTTTTGTGTGAATAGTATGTTTTCACTTTTATTTACTGTGGTTACTGGTAAATAAGGAAATTAAGTGAATAATGAATTTTATAATGATATATAATTTCCATATCACTTGTCCAAAACTTAATAGATGATTAATGTTTGGCCATGGGCATATTTGGGTCAATTTTGGGACCCCTGGTATCCACATAAGAGTGATAATGACACTTTATTTTAATTAATTTAAAGTAATAGAAATAATGACATAAACAAATACCTTTTAGTAAACCAATTTTTACTTATGGTAATATAAGTTATCTATTCATATATAAATAATTTTTGGAATGTTAAAATTATTTCATACATCATGGTATTTGTTTTTATAATTTTTAGACATCAAATAAATTAAATTATTTATGACACAATAATGATGCAGTGTTTACCTCATCAATAAATTATTTAAATAAATAAATTAAAAACATAAAAAAAATATACAAAACATGTTCAATTATTATTGGATGATTTTATTTCAACCATGAGTCATCATATATTTGACTTTAATTTGTTATTGACCATTAGGAACTGATGATAATTTTATTATAAAATAATATTTTCACACTTTCCTAAAGAACTCTGCCTCTACCTTGTAAAAATATGTCACTTCTAACTCATTCCTCACAACATTCATGCCCCATGGCTCATCCAAACCCTACCCAAATAATCTCTCAAGATGCCTCTCCCCATCCTAAAATCCTTACCTTAGTCATAAGGCACTTCAAAAAGTACTTTTGGTTCAAACCAAAAGGACTTTCCCAAATTAAATGTAATAGTTTCTCTTAACTTCTTTTCTTTTATTTTACATGTCCAACCCATAAACTCATTTATTTCCATTCATTTATAATAACACCATTTTCCTCAGTTTACTAAGATGTTGTTATGGGAATGATTTTTACTTCACTTAAACACACCTCCATCTAATTGGTGAAAAACATACTATTTCTATGAATGACAAACTAACACCTCACGAAACGATGATTGTTTGATTATCTCCTACTGCCACTCATGGTGGACATTAAGTTATCACAATATTTATATATGATATACATTATTTTTATGTTTTATTTTTCCTTTTATATTTTTCATTTATTTCATAACATTATGATTTGAATTTTTGGTAATCACGATAATTTCATTTGAGGAAGTGCGGACTACCTCCCCCTCAAAGTGATATGACACATTAATGCTATACATGGGACATATAAAGGATATATATAATGATATTATATATTATATTATACTAGAATTATAATATAGATATGTATCATTATGTTTTAAGCACATGAGACTCATCCCAATCGGTGACGTAACCATAAATGCATCCATAAGACCCAAGTTCAAAACAAGGTAGAGGCATATTTCACGTATTGTAGCAGGCACTGTAGTAATACTCTAGTAGCATTATAAACTGTGTGGGTATTATAGAAGAACTGTACACTGCAAAGGTACTATATGAGAACTATACACTGTGCGGGTACTAGAGCGTGTATTGTTCGGTACTATAGCAACAGAACTATTCACCTTGGGCAACTGGTATGGGCTTGGAGTCCTTAAGTCTTTCGGGCCACAAAGTCTTTCAGGTTAGTAGGGCCTTCGAGCCTCCTCAAGGTATTCAGGCCAAATGTTGTTGCCCCTAACACACTACAAAAAAGGAGCAGCCCCAGAAGTGGATTCAGAGAAGTTGCACTCACCAGAGAAGAGCGAAATGAATTTTTCAGAATGAGAGGGTATGACTATGCCATCAGGACCAGCCTATGCTTGCACAGGGAGCTTAGTCAGACGACCTTGCGATGGAGTAGAGCTACTATCATGATGCATATGCTGAGGAGGGGCAGTTCCTTGTAGATTGTTTGGTTGAATTCCCTAAGACCTTCGGGTCATGTAATCTCCTAAGCCAATGTGCCATGTAATATCTGATCCTACGGGCCTTGAAAGGGTTCCCCATCATCCCTTGAAAGGGGTTTATCAAAAAAAATTAATAAAAATGAAGTCCTTCAGGCCATTCGGGTATCATTATGTTTTAATGCAATAAAAGTATATAATAGAAATTAAATTAGCATTCATGCGTTTGTACGGCTTACCGTCTCCATGAATGGTGCATTCCATTTCTTATCTCCAAATGATATGTACTGTTATATATAAAAATATAAACTGGATATATATGATATATATGATATCTAAATCATGAATATCATTCTGGAGATAATGTACTATTGACCACATGGACAACTTGTAATTATATGGTGTTAATTTTTGACTCAAGTACCAAATATCAACAAAAAGACCGTTATTAACTTAAATGATTACATAATGTTTATTTCATGGTAATAAGTTATATAAAATGAATAATAATCTTGAAAAAGGTTATTAAGGAAGTATAAACTAACTTTAGTTCATTATTCACAAGAATAATGAATGATCGAGTCAAGTGGAACACAGGGTAAGGGAACATCTTAACCCAATTCCCATTCGTTGGGTTGATCTTATCTTTCTTATTTATATCATGCTATGATTGTGTATCTTATATGGTATTTATACATTATATAAGTGTACACATAGTGAATACACTAACTGATCTATTTTATTTACAAAATTCTATTTGTAAGGGTCTTCGTCTCAATCTCCTTTCATTGAGGCATATTTTTATTTATACATGAATTTGTTTTATACAGTGTATAATCACCTTTGTCTTTTAATTTCATTCAAAGGGATTATTTTTCTATGAGGTGTTTTAATAAATAGAATAAAAATATGTTTCCTTTTAACGTAAGTGGTCACAATGACCTTTTCTGTCACCATGAGTATTATTTGATCTTCGGCTTCCATAATAAGATGTATTTTTTTAATAAGGAAAATAAATACCATGTACTATTTTATGTATTTTGGTATTGAAAATGGTTTTGATAATAGATTTGTTATTTCAATATATTTAAATGATATATTATGATTTAAATGTCAAAATTTTATCTTTACTTTATGTTGGTTTTATGTGTTATGAATATATTATTGTTGTTGGGAATTTTTTATGTATATGGGTGGTTCCTTGATAAACCTAGGGAGGGTGAGCCCGAGATAACTGTCCAATGCATCGGGTAACATGCCAGAGGTAAACGTGAATGTTTCTTCTAAGAGAGTAATGGAATATAATGTGATGGATATTCTAACATAACTCCCTATGTAGCTGTGATAGCTATAATGTATGAATGATATTAATTCCCCAAGTTACCTTTATGAAATCTGATTACTATGTGTTATTCATAAATCATGTGTTTTCAAGATGTATGTAAATGAGTTTTTGTTTTTTATGTGTTGATGGACTAATTATATCACTCTTTATTTTCTAACCCTTATAGAGCTTTTTATGCTCATCCCATGTCTTGAAATGTTTTTCACAAGACTAAAAAATGAATAGGGTCAAGGATAGGATCATGGAAAAATTCATTTTGTCTCCAACATTGAGCTGGACAACACTCTTTTTTTCAAGAATTTCATTTTATGAGAAAAATGGATACTGAGTTGAATTTTCTACATGTAATTTTCATGTTGTTATGTAAATTTTATGACCAAATTCTCAAAAAATATAAATTCGAAAAGATCATCAATGTGAATTATCCATTTAATCCCAGATTATGCAATGTTTAAAGTCGAGTCCTTATAATTAATTGAGAGTCAATACAAATAAATCTGCCTTTCTTGAAGGCATACTTGGTCACCTACATCAATGTTTTCTCATAAAAATGATTAGAACTATTCTCAATATCATTCTCAACTGGAATCTCAGTCTATGTATGAGACCTCATGACCTCATACGACTCCTTCAATTGCAACTTAATATTAAAATAGTTAAAATATTTTTTAGTTAAATATTTATCACGAAAATATTCTAAACATAATTTTATGATGGCGAGCTAATCTCATCTCAACAATGGTCAGATCACTATAAATCATCCATTTAATGTATAAAACAATAATATCAGGTTGTTCGGATGCCTATATGAATTTAAAATAAACCATTCACATTTAAAGTTATATAATTTTTTTTAAAAAATACATACCATATGTTCCAAAATCATACTGAAGGTATGAATACCGGCTCGATGTGTCACCTCCCATCTCCCTCAGTTTTGATAACCTAATGATGATCTTCTATGAAAATGACAAATAATCTAGTGTGAACATAAACCATCCAACACATGATATGAAATGTAATCAGGTCATCGGGCACGACACGAATCGTCAAACTCTATCACTCTTTCTTTCTTTATTGATTTCTTTCTCAAATTATGAAAAAACTAATCGCAACAATGATGCATAGTTCCCTTCCATTCCTTACAGATATCATCCCTCATTCAATAATTAATGGGGTGACATTAACCCTATAAATAATTTATACTATGAAATTATTAATTAAATAAATTTAAAAATAAATATTTTTTACGTACCAACCAACAATAGAAAGTGATGTGATGCACATAAATGGGAATCTAATCCAATGAGACACATTGTTCAGAAATAAATTGCACAATACAGTTCTTCCCTATAATGTAATTAAATGAGTAAATATTTGAAAAAACAAATAATAAAAAAATTATATAACTAAATTATTGAAAACAAACAAAAATACAGAAGTAAACATATCACTATACTCTTGGATCAAAGCCAAGACATTGAAATCACTAAGGGATAGGGTCGGGAATCATCAATCATGCATGACCAAGCTCCCTTAGAGTCCCCCCTAAATTTCCTTAAATACAAGGGTTATATGACACAACATCCTACCCATTGAAATGTTGTTCATCTTCTTACAACATAGTATATATATCCTCATCCATATGAAAAAATAAAATTAATATTGTTAGTAAATAGCTGAAAACTACTATTATATATATATATATATATATATTATAAATTAATAGAACTAGCATATAACATTGTAATTGTTCATCTTAAAGCTTATCTTATTTTCAGAGGATGTCAATGTCTTAATATTCCTCCTCATTGTCTTCAATTGCAATATAAGATTTTGTTTCATTATCTCTTATCATTTTAAATTCATTGGTAACATCATTAACATCATTGTCACTATTGTCCCTTAAATGTGGGGTGTCTTCATCGATATACATTTTTTTTCAAAAAATGTTGGATTGTGATTAGTCACTTGAATGTTTTGAATTCCTTCAACATGAAGGAAACTATATTTCACTATTAGTACATTGATTTTCTCAAACATTAATTTTTATTATGCTCAAAAAATTACTCAACAATCATCTAGTAGCACAATATTAAAATAATAAATTTGACCTATCATATGATTCAATAGAAATGGTTCATTTACTACAAGATGGAATCTATATTTAATAACAACGTTTCCATTGGTTGGATGAACAAACAAGCCACTCTCAGTATCAAACCATTGGCATTTAAACATCGTTTTGTAATTTTCTCCCAGATGACATAGTTTAATAATATCTTCTAGCAGGTCATACATGTCATATTCTATTTTTCTATGATGAGGTCCTCTCAATAAAACATCAATATTCATTTTACTTTCTGATTCGCCATATTCATGAGTATGATATTGAAAACCATTAACCACATATGTTTTATAAAGTTTAACCATTGTAATGGTTGGATACTCAATACACACAATCATTTATAAGTTTTATTAGTATGTTGAGATACCATAATTTTTTTTATAAAATTATCAATATATTAGATTATAAATTGATTTTATTTGTTAATGCAAAAATAATTTAGGTTACCTTTTATCAAACTAGTTTGAAACATTTTTTTTCTGCCATTTTTCAAGAGCAGTAGGAGTAACATGTGGATGTTCGTTCTGGATATTATTATACCAATATCTACAAATAAAATTTGATTAATTTATAGTAACAAAAATTATAGAATAAATGAATAGAGAACTCATAGTATAAATTGTTACATTTCTTCACAATTATGCATAATATTTGTATGTGCTCGGTGACGTTCATCATCTAAAATCCATCATTCATGAACTCAACTGAAGACAAGTTTTGGACGATTGAAAACTAAAAATTGATTACCCATTTCATCATGATAATTTACATCAGTATAGTCCATATGGTTTTGTTTTGGGAGGTATTAATATTGAATGTAATGAGATAAGAAAAATGAAATTTCTTCTTTAAAATAAGATTATATATTTGAACATTAAACCGATGATTTGTTACATACTTTTTTTTGTAAAATTTCTACATGCATCTCTCAAATGGGTACATCCATCGGAATAGTACTTGACCTACTCATTTAACATAATATGGAACATGTAATAACAAATTTTCCATTGAATCAAACAAAACTAGCATGATGATGTTTTATGGTTTACATAAAATTAGAACAACTTCTTCTTGAAGTTTACTTAATGAATCGTAGTCACATATCTCCACATAAATGTATTTTAAAAATATTTTCTCTTTGTTAGCACATCAAAAATCATATAATTCGACAAACCTATAACCCAATAGTCTAAATTTAATCCATTATAACATGACAGTCATGACTTGTTAATCTAGTAATATGAACATTTCTAACAAATCTTCCCAAATTGGAAGCATAACCATACAAAATTCTCAAATCGAAAATCCACATAAAAAATAATAATTGATTTTCATTGGAGACTGTATAAGCTAATTTTGTCTTCATTAATTTTTGTGATCTAATATATTCAAACATTTCATGTTTTGGTCATATATTAATTTGGGAAAGATCTAATTGTGCCTTTACATTACTTTTGATCATACCTCGTGTATCCAATACTATATTAAATAAATTATCAAAAAATTTCTTCTCAATATTCATGACATCCAACAAGTGATGGACAAACAAATCAGAGTAATATGGAAATTCCCAAATATGTGTTGTTTTATCCAAACCATCAATATTTTGTTCGATAATTTTTGTTCAAAATGTAAAGGGTGGTAATGAAAAAGCAATTATTTTTAACTCTATACCTGAGATCCGTGTTAGAGGTACTTCTCATTTAATTGGATATTTTTTATAAAGTATTTTTTTCCTCTGAAAATAATAATCAGTTGGATATAATATTTGATGAAACTCGAAAAAACAAGGCTTTCTCCATTGATGATCATAAAATTTTTACTATCCCAAATAGAAAACGAACAAGATTTTGGACCAAGGGTACTCTAGACAGAAAACATGCCATGTGATGGGATGACACTAATTGTCAACATCAATGCAGCTTTCAGTAAGAATTTTTTTTTTCGTAGCAACATTAAATGTACAGACACCATTACTCTCCCAATGAATTTAACTCATCAATAAATGCATTCAAATAAACATAAATGTTATTTTATGGATTCCCTAGAATTAATAAGGTCAAATATATATTTGGTTCCTTCATCAACATCCGATGGGGTAAATTGTATGGATTTATTAGGATTTTCCAATAATAATAGTAACTACCCAAAGAACCAAAATGAGTAAATCCTCTAGTTGAAAGACCCAATCACACTTTTTAGTATTTTAAATAAAAATATGGATTCACATGATAAAATTGAATCAATAAATCACCATTAAAGGGATGATTTAAGGTTTTACTGGTTTGAAAATTGGTTTTGTACCACGAAATCAATGCCAACATACACTGACACGTAATCAAATGCAGCAATCATGGAGTTAGAAGGAAATATCGAAATATTTTGTAGGAATCAATCAAGTATTCCATTTTTGATCATTACTAACCATGTGTTTACTCATGTGAGACAACTATGCAATGACTTATTTTCAATATAATATAAGATGAAATAATTTAAACATGCATAAATATTATGATAACCAAAACCCAAAATAGAAACCTGCCTCTTTGTCTCGAAGAAATTTATAGCAAACACATTTACTTCAGGTAGCAGTGTTTTTACCAAAGACAATATCTAATCAAAACAGTTATTTTACACTACATTATATAATTTAATACCCATTAATCTAGTAACAACTTCAAATTTTAATAATTTTCATCTAGGATTTAAGGCATCCTCAATAGAGCTCAACAACTCATAAATATTAGCTGGTGAAACTGAAGAGTTAAATTAATATCATCCAAGGTTTGATCTTGTTGAAAATATGGTCCACCCACAACATGTACTAAATATAAATTTAGTTTTAGATCCTTAACCAAATTATTATTATCTTTACTAGAACTATGTTCACCATATTGATACCAAAAAACATAATCTAGTTGAAAAAAATTAATAAATGAACCCTACATAGTCAAATGTGTCAAACATCCTCAGAGAACATTTTTTACAACGACACATAATTTCCCTTTCTAAAAAATTAATTTTTATGATGAAAATGATAAGACTGTTTCAAAACCTTCATTATATATAGGCTTTAAACCAGAAATGTTAGGGTTCATGCATTGAATTATCCAAATGATGTCATCTAATAAGGATTAATTTCGAATTCCATCCTCTATATGTCTCTAAAAATATAATATAATTAGTTTTTTTATATTTTGATATATGAAAACACTATCAAAAATATGAAGACAGTTAAATTGCATATTCAATCGAATTATAATAATTTATATGACATCATATGTATTTATAATATTTTTATAAAACATATATACTAATCTACATTATCATATAATAATTTATATTTATTACCTATATTTTCTTATAAATTAATGCTAATTTTTACAAATAAATATTGATTGTTGACGATACAATTTCTAGTATTTTGGCGACCACCCTTTTACATGACAACTCATCTCCACTGTCTCTGGCTAAAATGACTATGAAAAATATACTATGACGTACGAATATCCATAACTATATGCATGAAGATGGAGAGTATCACGATGAGGCCTCCCTACTCTCTATATTCATGTATAATTAATTGGATATTCTTACGTCTAAGATGATTTTTCATAGTTAATTCAGTCGGAGACAGTCAATATGAGTCGTCGAGCAAAAGGGCCTCTTTTTTCTGACATCTCATCTCTTTGCCACAATATCTGGCTAAAATCAGTAGAAAAATATTTTTTGATGTATTCATATCCATTTTTTATGCATGATAATAGAGAGTACGAACCCCTCGCCACGCTACTAATTATTGAAAATTACTAGTAATTATTACTAATTAATGTTAATTATTTCTAATTATTAAAAATTAATAGAATTTATGACTATTTATTTACATTTATAAATAATTTTTATAATTTATTACAAATTAATAGTAATTATTAGAATTTATTATAATTATTACTAAATATTACTAATTGTTGCAATTTATTACTAATTGTTGCTATTTATTACAAATTTTTATAATTTATTACTACTTATTACAATTTCTTACTAGTTATTATAATCAGTTAGAAATTATTATAATTTATTGAACTTTAATAGAATTTATTAATAATTATTGTTAATTATTACTAATTATTTGAATTCATCACTGATTATAATAATTTATTACTAATTATTATTTATTATTAGAATTTATTACCAATTTTTATAATTAGTTATTAATTAATAAAAATTAATTTATATTATTGTTAATTATTATGAATTGATTCAATTTATTTCTAATTGTAGTAATTTATTACTAACTTTTTCAATTTATTAGTAATTGTTGAAATTTATTACCAATTCCTATAATTTATTACAAATTATTATAATTTCCTATAAATTGTAAAAAAAATTTACTAATTTTTAGAATTTTTTACAAAATATTTGAATTTGTTACTAATTAAGTAAATTTATTACTAAATATTCAAATATATTACAAATTATTAGAATTTATTTCGAACTATTTCAGATTATTAGAATTTATTACTAATTATTAATAATCGTCACAATCTATTACTAATTGTTGCAATCTATTATTAATTATTAATATTTATTACTTTTTATTGTAAATTTAATTCTAATTATTATAATTTTTACTAATTATTACAATTTACTACTAATTATTGGAATTTATTACTAATTATAATAATTTATTACTAACTATTAGAAATTGTTACAATTTGTTGCAAATTGTTACAATTTATTACTAATTATTGTGATTTCTTACTAACTGTTACTGTTTATTACTAATTACTACAAATTTTTATTAATTATTACAATTTATTAATAATAATTATTAATTATTACTAATTATTACAATTTATTTCTAATTATATGATTTTATTACTAATTATTTGAATGTATTACTAAATATTAGAATTTATTACAAATTTTTAGTAATTGTTAGAATTTATTAATAATAATTAAAATTTGTTTCAAATTATTAGAATTTATTTTTAATTATTACAAATTATTACTAATATTTATAATTTTCTACTAGTTATTACTATTTGTTGTAATTTATTTTTAATGTTTTCAATTTATTATTGATTGTTGGAATTTATTACTAATTTATAAAATTTATTACTAATTATAAGAATTTGTAAAAACAATATTAGAATTTATTACAAATTATTAGAATTTATTACTAATTAATAGAAAATTTGAAAATATTTGATATTATAAATATCAAAATAAATGTAAATTTTTAAATTTTTATGAATTACACTAATTTTCTTGGTTAATTTGATATATTAGGATAGGTTAGATGAATTGTTTTCGAAGTAATAATGCTGTTATGAATTAAGGAAAAAAAAAATACCAAATAGTGTCAAAATTGACATAGAAGTGTTTTTAAACAAATATTATATTATTAATTGATATTCTATTTCTAAAAATATAATGTTATGCCAAATGACTTATATAATGATAGGAGTATCATTAATGAAGCACTTGGTGTTCGCTTGAAACTATATAGTATGTTTATTAACCATATAATATAAAAATACAAAGAGACATGGAAAATGTCAAACTATTTATCTAAGAGTTAAATCTAAATGATAAGCTTAATATAGTTACCCAAACCTTTATAAAACCTATTGGTTGAGTGGTTTTCGACCCATACCCACCTTAGACTTTAAATAATTATTTATGGGGCCATTAGAAACCGAAAATTATTTTATTATAAAACAATATTTCTAGGTTTTCCTATGGTGCCCCTCACACCACTTATAAAAGTGCAAGCCCACTTCTCTCTAATTTAAACCTTAAAAGCCATTTGGCTCGGCAAGACCCTACCCAAATACCCTCTAAAATGTCCTCCCTTCATCTTAGAGGCCATATTTTAGTCAGATAGCCCACATACAGAGCTCTTTAGATCAAGTCAAAAGGAATAACCCAGAGAAGAGGTTAATATTTCATCACCTCTTTCAAGTTCCTTTCTTCTTCAACATCCTCTTTCATTGTTGATTGCATTCTAAAATAATATATCCAGTATCTTTTATATAGTGTGATGTTATTATAAATATTATACAACCATTTTTATTATTCTATCCATCCTTTGAGTTATATGTCCCCATACATGTGTACGTACGGCTTACCGTCTCCACGTCGTGGTTTAATTGTTATTCAATAGATTATTATTTAGATGGTTATAATAATGGTGTTTAATTTATGTAAATAATAACTATAACATGATAAATATCCTTTATATATTATATTCTATCCAATTATATATTATTTTAACAAAAAAGGAATGATATTGTCACTCGTGCATAAGTACGGATTACCGTCTCCACGAACGCGATTAAATTAATTCTCCATCGTATCCATTCAAGACTAATTCTCATTTGGTGATTAAAAATAAATTTTAATGACTTTATATACTTCTGTATATGATTAAGATACATCCAATCCATAAAATAAATGACACACATAACAAATAATATAAAGGAAAATGAATTCGTTAACACCTGAAACGACGATAATACAAATATATTATTAATAATGCAATGTAAAAAGATCATATATGATATCATATTAATTTATATGATTCTTTAATAATATTGTAACAATTATTTCACCATTATATAGGAGGTTAACCTACCCTTTACCAAGGAAAAGTTATTGGTAAGGGTTAATTTCACAATCTCTTTATTATCTAAGGTTGTATTTATGTAATTATCTACTGGGAAATATTTATTATCCATGTCCATGTTTCATGAAAGAGTTTTTAAATGGATTATTTTGAGGGTAATTTTTTAATAAAACATCATTTTAAATGTTTTAAATATTTATTCATCTAAATCATTCTCATTAATGTCCATGTTTTTAAACTGGGTTTTAAGGGTTTATATAAATGGACATGTTTTTTTTAAAATGTTAATTCCATTCTAAAGTTTCAAAGTGGTATGGTTCACATATATTCAAAAATGAATTTAAATGACATCATTTATAAATTGTGTTACTTATAAATGTTGTCATGAAAAAGGTATATTTCTCTCAAAGTGTTTTGCAAATTATTTTCATCTATGTCAACTTCCATTGATTTATTTGGAAGATGTTTGAAGTTGATTTATTAAGATACAAATCATCCATATTATATTGAAGGTTTTGTGATATGTTTGATAGTGGATGTGTTATTTTTATACCATTCATGGTTTATTGATAAAGTATTGACATTTTGTTTTCTAGTTTTAATATGAATGTTTATGTTATGTTTAATCCTTTTTTATGAGTAATGCATTAGACTTTGTAAGTGACTTGTGGAGCCCACTATAGCTCCTCAGTGCATCGGTAGGTCTCGTGAGGCAAAATAGTGTCGTGGCACAAGGCCTTGACAAAATCATATTTGTTGTCTTTGTACAAGGCCTTGACTATGTGGTTATTAAAGTCTTTCATTATTCATTCCATCATTATGAAATTCTTTATTGATATTGCATGTGATTATTCGACTAGTAGAATATCCATGTGAATAAGTAAATGGAATTATTTGAATTTAATCTTTTATATATTATGTTGAAGTTAATGTTTAAAAGGATTTTCTTTTAGTATTATACATTTCCTTAAATGAATATTCTTATTTATGAATGTTTTCGTTATATTTTTTTTCCATACTGAGCATCTGAGATCACCCCTATCAATGTTTTATTTTTCCCAGGATACGAAGAAGTATATTATGACTGTCCTGCATGGATAGTCTATTGGATCTCAGTGTTTTCTATGGAAACAATTTTGTTTTAGTTTTTCATTTTATGATGTATGGTAAACCTTGTGAATGTATCTAATACTTGAATGAATACTAAACTAATTTATCTTTTGAGACATGATCTTTTGTGATCATGCCAATTACACGTAATAATGCACCAACTCCAGGCTTCTAGGGTCGGGGCGTTACATAGGAAGTTCAAAATTTCCAGGACTGACTTGAGATATGGGTTCCATTAACTGAATTTGAATGGGGATGAAATTATAAAAATAACATTCAGAATACGATATAAGAATTAGGAATTTATTATTATTCCTATTTTTATTGAGACAATCCCCAACTAAATTCATGGATAATATGTATATAATTTTCTATTATTATGTGGATAATTTTTTTATTTTATTGATGATATTTTAGTGTTTTCTAAATTTTCATATGATCAAGAAAAAAATAATGGATTTTCAATTAAGATCTTAATGAAATTTAGTTATATTGGAAATTTACCGATTTTGGTTTGTAGTTATAATCTATTTATGTTCATTTGAAAATTATAAATAATGATGGCATAACTATTGATCCGAACAAAAAAATGTGGTTGATTAATGGCTGAGACCTAAAACTATTATGTCGATTCATAGTATTCTCCCATTTGATAGATAGTACTGATGGATTATTAACAAAACTCCATAGTTATATATCATGAAAAATAATATTACAAGATATGTGTTTAAATTTATTTGGATAGAAGAATGTGATTTTTCTATTTTTGATCTGAAATGAAGATTGGTGAATACTCCAGTTTTTCCCCACCTTTAAGAAATAGTGAATTTTCCTCTACAGTGATTCTTTATTGATAGAACATGGTTGTTTTCTACTTAAGAATGATCATGTAGTTTCTAATTCTATTTGAAAAAGGAAAACTCATAAGTTCAATTATCCCACACATGATCTGGAATTAGTAGATGTGATTTAAAATTTAAAATTTTGGAGACATCATTTATATCGAACCAAATGTGAAATATATATTGTCCATAAATTTTTGAATTAAAAATTTACACAGAAGGAATTGAACATGAGGAAGAGAAGATGACTTGAAATGGCATTGGATTACGATTTCACAATCAGTTACACAATAGAAAAACAAAATAATGAACAGATGCCTTGAGTAGAAAACATAATGCTTAATTAACCATGTTACATTTCGAGTAGGACCCCTTCATTAATAATTTAATTAATTTATCCCTGTATATTGTTGGATTAGGAAATTCGTCTATTTTTTATGTTTTAGTGATGTTATATCTCTCAAAATGAATAAATAAAGAATTGAAGGAAGATCGTGAGTTAGGGAAAAAGTTATAATTGATAAAGGAATATATGTTTTCCAAGTTGAATATTGATAAATATTTAGTTTTGATATTTGGAAATATATTATGTGTTCCATGTGATTCTTAGATAAAGAAAATATTTTTATGTGAATATAATAGTTCTCAATTTTTAGTTCATTGTTGTCGCCCTATGATGTGGAGTGACCTTTGGGAGTATTACTGGTGGAATGGAATGGAAATAGATATTGGTGAATTTAAAAAGAAAATTTTTAATTGTCAAAAGGATTAAATATATACACAACTACCAAATTGGATGATCCATACCTTGCCAGTGCCACAATAGAAATGGGAAAATATAACCATGGTCTTCATTGTGTCTCTACAAATGATTTCTCGAGGTAATACTGTGATTTGGGTTATTATTGACCGAATAACCAAATATTTTCATTTTCATCATATTTTAGATATATATTCTCTAGATCATCTTTTTCAACTACATGTCAATGATATTTTCATGTTATATGGGATTCCTCTCTCTATTGTATCTGATTCGAATTCACGGATCACCTCTAACATTTGGAAAGGCCTTCATAAATCTTTGAGAAATGAATAGAATTTGAGCACATCCATTAATTCTGAATAATATGGATAGTCAGAATGAATACTTTGTAAATTGTAAGATATTATTTGATCTATTTCAATAGGTTACTAGGGAAGCTCAAATGAATATCATTCCTTTGTTGAGTTTTATTTTAATAACTTATTACATTCATGAATACAAATAGATATTTTTGAGGTATTATATGAAAAAGAGAGTCAAAATCCATCAATTTGGTATTATTTAAATTAAATGAAGTTGATGGGACCATAATTATTAGAGTATGTGGATGGGAATTGGAAGATAATCCATCATCATATAAGGAAAATTCAATTTAATCAAAAAATTAATACATATTATAGGTGGAAATAATCTCCTTTGAGTTAGGTGATTATGCCTTCCTTAAAATATATCCTTTGAAAAACATTCTTCATTCTTTTTGAATTGAAATATAATTACATGGTTTACCTTACATTTGTAAATCCTATTGAATTCCGGTCTTGTTTTTTACCTTTTAACATTTCCTCTGAGTTTATCTCAGGTATAAAATTATTTTCATGTTTTGATGATGAGCTAGTCTACCCCAAATTCATCTCACATCATTAGTCTAGAAGTGGTTTAGTTGTAAGAGAACATTTCTTATTATGAAATGCACATGTATATTCTGGATAAACGAGAGAATGTATTGAGGAATAATGAAATTCACCATGTTAAGGATTTATGAAGAAACTAGATGCTCTTAGAGGAAACTTATGAATTTTAAAATTCAATTAGGGAAAGGAATCCTGACAAGTTTAATAAGTAAATAAAAAAATTTAGGCAAATATTTCTAGATTGTGGGGATAATGTGATGATTCGTGTACATTTATAATAAATTGCTTTCATTGTATTATTAAATATTTAAATCTAATATATGTTTTTTAATAAAGTATGTGATAATTATTAAAATTAAGGAAATATTAATAATATTATATTAAACTCTCCTATAAAAGAATAAGAAAAATATATGTCTCTTATAAGAGAAAATAATATATTTTTATATAAATGAAAATTTAAATAATTTATCCGAAAATATAAAATTATGTTTAGATATTTTATTGGAATATAAATGTTTATTTTAAATTTTATAATTAAGTAAAAGATTTTAAATAGAATAAATATTCCAAAAATAGTTAAATAAATTAAAATTTTTTTTTCTGATTTTATGATAATTTTATGTGACGTAAATAAAATTTTCAAAGTGTTATAAAATATGATGTACTTTTAAAATTGATATATTTTTAATAAATTAGGATTTGAATAAAAAATTAAATTTTTTATATATATAAAATTAAATTCATAAAATGGAGTTAAATTTCCAATTATAAAAATCATAAAATGGTTAGGGCTATTTTTGCTATTTTTCTGAAATATATGATTTTTTTCTGAATAGTAAAATATAATAATTTACTACAAATGCTAAATACATGAATTACTGAGCCATTGATGATTTATGATATATACAAGACCATATCTCAATCTCAATATATTTATTTTAATATTTCTATTGATAATTAGTAATATATTCATAGTCATGACCCAAAATAATAAACTAATTTATAAAATAATGGGAAAACACCACTCACCCTAAATAAACCACCCAAAAACCACATTTCACGTCACACATTATGAGTATTCATCCTCATTCAATTAATACTCAACTACAATCAAAATATCATTACCCATTTCGAATATTTTTTTTTATCAAAAAAATAATAAACCTTGGTTCCTTAAGGTGCTATCAAAGATAAGAATTCAATAGGTAAATTCCCCTTTTTCCTTTATTTTATTTTATTTTTTTCTTTTCATCATGTCTCCCACCACTACTATACAAATGTGAATGATAGATCTTGTTTAATTATTATAGATAAATTATATCATTGTAAATTACTTTCCATAAAAAACATATTTCCCTCCATCTCAATTTTATTCTAAAAATGAAATCATCACCTGGGATGTGTAAATTTACCGACATCCTGGAAGATGTATTTTCCATTTCCTCAAACACAGTAATGGATGCTCTTAAGACAACTATACTAGTTTTTAAATGAAATTAAATTTCTATTCAATCTCTTTTTTTGTTCTAGAAATAAAATAATAATATAATTGTAAAGGACATGAAAATAGAGAACGTTGTGATTGAAAACCACAAAAATTAACAAAAAAAACCATCATTAAATATTTATCTAATGATTTATACTCATAACATATAAAAAATTGATATATAACTGCAATTTAACATATTTAATATCATTAAAAAAATAATTTCAAATTTGGAGAACTATACTCATTTCACGTGGTTTTACATAGATGTATACAAGTAATCCGATCATGAAAACTAATGAAAATAACACACCAAAATTATTATATTTTATTTTATAACTCATCAAGAAGACCATAAATTGATATAATAAATTATAGTTAATAACATACATATATAAAGGTTTCATAAACAATTAATTATTAAATTAAACTATATTATCTTGGAAATCAGGTTCAAGTGCATAACACTTTCATACATTAGTTAATGTATTCTTTATGAACCACCATATTTCCGTTGTGTTACTCTTTCTATCTCACTACCCAAATTTGATTCTTCTTTATTTTCATTTACCACAACAAAATTCTGAATTTAGCTTCCAAACTCATGTATCTTGACCATTTCATCATAAATTTCCATAATATAATTTTTTTTAAAAAGGTTATCTTCCCAATTTTTTCAAGATAATTTTGCATGATGAAAGGGAACATCCTAATTTCATTACCCCTTTCAACTACACTCCAAAATATTTTTAATCCAAAAAATATTTTTATTAAACCACTAATTTTAAAAATAAAAACTACCTTGGTTCAATTATTTTTTTCATTGAATCTACATAAAAATATATAATGAACTAATTGTGGAAACCTTGAGAAGAACACACCAAAAATAATGGAAATAAATATTTATTGTCAATAAATAGTTGTAATGATGGTATAAAAGATCATATAAGTTATTATAGATAATTATATATTTATGTAGTATGATAACAATACTCTTTAATATACTATAAATGTTGTTTCACCAAGTTTGACCTAAGATGAACTAATGGTTAGGAAATTTTCATTAAATATCATTTTTTAATTTCTATTATTATAAAATTCAAAAGGAATATTGATATAATAAAATTATTTATGTTTTATAATTATGATATATTTCCTGGAAATTGTTTTATGACGGGGGTACATTATCTCCCTCCATTTCATTTGGAATGTTTATGTTAGAGGTTAACAGTATTGTTACTCCAAATGTGACTCCAATGGTTATCCCATAAGGTAGCAGTGAGGGTTATATAATAAGGTACTTGAGAGGGTTAAATTGTAAGGTAGCATTGATTGATAAAAATAATATTGTATCTATGAGGGTTACAATCATAATTATATAATTCCTAATGTTACATTTTTGGCGTTATTTATATATTCTATTTTTTATATTAATATCATGTTTTCACGAAGTATGTATACGATAGTTTTTAGGTTAGAATAATTTCTTCATGAAAATTATATCATCTGTTTATATGTATTCATGGACTTATGGTCTAAATAATTTTTTTCTTTTCCATAAAGTGCATTTGTGCTCATCACAGTATTTAAAGGTTTTTCACATTGTTTAATGATGGGTATGATTAAATAAGAAGCCCAAATGAATTTTTTTTAAGATTGTTCATGATAAGAGTTTATGTTTTATTAAAAAAATTTGTATTTTGGAATAAATGTGTACTGTTTTAAAAGTAAACACTTTTTATACTTTTTGGAAAATATATATGAATTATGTTTTAATTCTTTAGAACACAAATCTCAAATGTTCTTTATGACTGTATAAAAGCTGATTCAAAAAGTATATAATAGATCATTTAATGATTATCATTGTGTCTTTATACGTATAATAATAATTTAGAATAACAATACACTTGTATAATAATTTAGAGTAAAATAAAATTTCTAAAATAAAAAAAATAATAAATGATAAAAACAACCGACTCTCGAAAACCATCTCTATAAATTTATTACATAATTTATAAATTATAACAATTCATCAAAATCTCATATCATAGTAATAAATAAAAATAAGAAATCCCAACCCCAAACATGGAACATGTCATTTAATCATCATCACCACTACTTCATCCTCCTATAAACATAAATCAACAGAAAATGCACCACATGAAGCCATATCATCTAACAATAAGAAAACTAGGAATCCACCACAAATCCAAAACCAACACCTCATTCAATCATATTGTAATCATAACATGCATCATAGAGAGCTATATCATCATCACAATCTTCACATCATGTATCTATAATAACTCAACTGCATCATCAAAACCTCAACAACACCACATCACCTCTGTTATTTTTTTAATAAAATTAATTATTAATATCCAAATCATGACATAATAAATTTCCATATACATCTAGAAGAAATGTGTACTTCATAAAAGTAATCTGTTAAATCCGATTATAGTTTCTTGAATTGTCTTTTTGACCCATTACATCACATGCGTAGTGTCAAACAACATAGAGATGCTATCACACTATTACCAATGTGCATGAAACCAGTATATGTAAAAACATAAAACTAGATCATTCATTATTAAAATAATAAATATTAAAAAAATAGTATAATATGATTCTATAATTGAATTAGTTACAAATTATTCTATATAATACAATGATCCCATAAAATACTATCGAAGATACCAATTCTATGACATATAATACTATCGAATATGGTCTCTCATATTATTCATATGCTATAAGATACCCTGTTCTAATTAGTTATTTGATATCCAATATGATTTTTTCCTAAAAATATTATCTATTATCTACCATCAATTAATTAATTCCCAATTTAAAATAATTTAATTAGAAAATATACCCATACCTCTGATTTAAAATTGGTGACATAATCCTCATAAAAATTCATCAATAATTTCCTTATGTAATTTAATATTTACAAATTATACATTATAAAATTTTCCAAATATTTCAATTTGGCCTTATTATAATATTAATTCCATATTTATGATTCATATAATTCATTGTGTTATAGATTATTTTTAAGGTCACAATTCCTGATATATACATCATTAGAAATTATAATATATATCCATATATATATATTGAACTATATTAATAGGTTTCCAATGCCCACAAATAATAATTCTACCATTAATTAATCATGAAATATAATACCCTAAGGGAACATGGTATTATATTTTTCCATGTATACAACACATACTCCTGTAATTTCATATAATCCTCAACATAAAAAATTATTTCGTTAATGCATTAAATTTTCCCCATGTTTTTAGCTTCCATATTATTAATTTATATTTCATTATAAATAATATTTATAAGAAATAGTAACATAATGAAGAAATAATTATTTTCATCATATAGAAATAATTATCAACATATTACAAGAAATATATATCAATATAAATGAATGCATTTTTAAACTTGTATAACAATATTAATAATCATTGTATCACATCATACGAATTTATCCCTTCCTCTTTATTATAATTTCCATTATAGGTCCCCTTACTCTTCCATTTCTATCAAATCCCCCAATTCCGGATCAGGTTTTATAAATGGATGTGTATAATCTACATGATTCATGTTTGTCATTAATGTAGAACATTTCATTTTTCCATCATTTTAACAAAAACATTCCCAATTCATTCCATGGATAAAAATTCAATATGGACTCACATAATTATATAAGAAATAAATGTCACAGATTATCAAAACACCATAAAAATAAAACATCCCCATATGGAAAATAACAAAATGAATCTCAATAAATTGATGTCAGAGACGATTACTGGTTGTATAACTCAAGAGGCCATTTAATTGAGTTCCTAAAATTTCATTAGACCCCCATATTCAATGTATTTAAGCCCAATTCATTCCTTAATAAAATATGAAGTATAAATTTTTATACATTTGAAATGGAAATTGATCATAGATATTTATCGAATTATAGGGAAATTAAATCCACTTTTACACTCTTTCAACACTATACTCCATGATTTTTGTAAAATTCTTAGTAAAATCCTTTTTACAGAGGGATCCCAGAAGAGTAAATGTAGTTATCACATAATACAATTTCCCAATATCATTAAATAAGGATATCCTTTTAAACAATTTATCCGAGGTCTTAACAACACTTATACACTTTGTCAAAATAATATAGAATAAATTGAAACATTAAGTGGAATGTATAAGACACACAGTTGCAAGCATTATTTGTTAGCAGATGAATATTATTCATAAGAAAATGAGATAATCCAATGTATTACTTGGAGTGTTATTTTGTGAAATATATAGAATTGATAATTACATGATGATTTTATGGTTTCCAGTATGTATAGGTATCCAGTTTTTTCTGAGAGAAATGTAATGAACTATATTCCATTCCCTATTTGAAGATAATAAATGTTTTTTAATATATATTTGAAAATATGTAGGATATAATTCTAAAGGTTGAACAAGCTTTTATAATGATCTTGATGGGATAAGCTACTAAGGATATGTATACATGAATTCCAAATTTCATAATATACTTTTATAGTCGGAAGATAGAAATATTATCATTATTTGGAAAACCCATTGATGGAACATCTTAGGTAGACCAATCCTTCCATAATTGTATAATCATCTATTGATGTTCATTAAAGGAATTATGTGATTTTTCATGATATTATCAATGTAATCAACAATTTATAAAATACTAGATCTTTATAAGATATGAACTAAAATGCCTTTTTTATAATATATCATTCATAATATGAAGTATATTTTCCTATTATGATAATCTATATTCAATGTAGAATAAGATAATTCTCTAGCATAAGATAATTCTACAGTTTATGATAATTGTCTATTATATGATATAAATTGTCACTTTGATGAAATATATTTATTCTTCAGCCTATTCTAGATAAAAATTTTCTTTTCATAAAAATTAATATATCCATCTTTATTTTCATTCTGACTAAATTATATGTCTTGACTATATCAATCTTAGTTCATTAGATTGTGCCTTAGGTGTTGAAAGATTAATTATTCTAATTCTATGAATATAAATAAGTTCTTCAATTATCATAAGATAAAATCCTATCATACCAAAAAATAAAAATAGGGACACAAAGGACAACATTGACATTATCTATAACAATTTGGATAAACTTGTTTGAATAAAATTAGGGTTTTTTTAGTCATCAAAACACCTAAAATAAAGCAATATAGGAAATGATTTTTTTTTCAAAAAATTTCATACTTTTGGATTATCACAAAAACAATGAGATGGATAAAAAATACTCTCATATACTAATCATTAAATTTTTTTAAAAAACTGATGTTATATTTTCTTATTCTTTTAATTTATATAAAAAAATATTTTACTTTTATTTAAACACATTTTTGAAATAGGAATGAATTAATTTTTAGTATTTCAAATTCCTTAAAATTGTATATTTATATTCCCTTCTCACAATTTTTTCTCTTATAAACAGGTAAAATAAGGAATAAACTTCATATTGCATAGATCTCTTAGTAAACAAGTAATGTTAATACTAAAAATAAAGGATTTTGAAATAAAATGATTTCACAATGAAGCATTCAAAAGATATAGAATAAAAAAGTTATTTAATAATATATTTAAAATAAATATGAAATTAAAGAATATTGAATATATATGAAAATAGATATGTACGAAGTTAAATTTAATATTTTAAAAAGATAATTAAATTCATTAAATAATTCTTAACATTTATAGAATTGTTAATGTATATGGACTAAAATGTTTCTGATAATGCCATAAAGATGGAAATGTTTGAAAGGTTTTCAAGATAGCCCTTCAACTGGGAAAACCCTTTCATATACTGAAGATGTTGAGTGTATCTACAGTCTATTATAAAATTACTTTTCATAGGTGGCATTGTACAAGATAATGGTTTATTATTGGGGAATGAGAATGAAGGAAGTGGATTGTCATCTTTTGTGCAAACAACATACCCCAATATAAGATGGGATTATCCGATACTGGTTCGATCTTCGTGAGAAAATGGTACTTGTGTCTAGTAGTTGTTGAGAGCATATTTTTGTGACCTTTCCAAGTCATTTTTATCTGCATGGGTAAAGGCTCTTTTACTGGATGGATTCAATGAAGATAAATGCAATTATTTATCAATCAATGAGATTCTCAATTTGATATTACTAAAAGTAATCAAATATATCATTTATGTTGTATGATGTGGATAGGTGTTGATCAAAAATTTGTTGTCTATATAACATTCTTCCATGAATTTAAAAATATAATTTACACATACATCAATTTAATTCAAAATTCAATTTTTTTTAGCCTAGATTAGTTGTAAAACCACTACACACATTGAGAGAAATTTACCAGAATGTTCATCATGTCACCCTTTTTTGATTATTTTGATATCAAAATTTTCAACACAACTAATTTGTTTTCCCTCTTACAAATGATATAATAAATATTTTTCATTTGTAGAATATTATTTTTATGTAAAATTTAAAAATGTGTCTGCTTATGACTCATCATCATTGGAGATATCAATATTTATAATATAAAAATAGCCCCATGAAATTGTTCCACATAGTATTAGATAAATTAAATGATGTTTGTTAATGATCCACCAATCTTTTGTTTTCTTAAGATGCTGAATCTTGTATCATTCTTCAAATTATTATAATTTTATTTCACATTCGGAAAATTTTGTTTTAGAAAACTAACAATCTATTTTGTTGATTTATCAATTTATTGAATAGATTCTATGGGAGGAACTATAAACCTTCTAATATCATCTACCAAATTTATCATAATATATTATTAAATTTCCCGTAATATGATTTCACAATCTAAAGACCAAACTGGTGTATCATCATTTCTATAGATTGACATAATTTGATTAGAATTGAATGTTGATAAAAGTCATTTTTCATTTATGTGGTATATTGTTTTCAAAAAATTTCTAACACATACTAAAGAAATAATTATACATCCTAAATCAGGGACTTTGATGAAATATAATTATAAATATTTCTTAATTATTCTGTAGATTGAATAACATTATGTTTTGTTAAATATATTTAAGAGAATAACATTGAGTAGATATTTGGATCTCTTTTTGAAGTATAATTATTAGTTTCATGTAATTATCTATTCCCAAATTCGTAATGAACAACATAGTTCCTTTCATAGTGGACTTCTATAATTTCTTATCCAAATTATTTTTATTTTATAAAATTGGTTTATTATTCTTATTTATGTGATACTATTGATTCAATTCTACTAATTATTACTTTAGACATATATTAAAATACATGAGGATAATAATAGATTATGATAGGAGACATTCACTAACCTATGGAAAATTTGTTGTCTTGGAAAACTAAAAAACAACAGTTATCTGGTGATATACTATATTTTTTTAATTTGTTCTGGTATTGGAATTAGTGGAGGAGGGGTTCTCTATTGGAAACTAGATTTATAGTATGTATTAATACCAATTTGTATTCCTTTTCCCCTTACTTAGAGTGTTAGTTTTTCATCTTAAATTTTTATTATCTTAGTGTTATGAGGGGATCCATCATCATATAGTAGTATCTATTATAAATATGATGGTCCACCTTTAGTTGATGCAGTTTCTGTTCTAGCAATCTATGTCAAGGGTGCCAATTTGATTATCAAATATTGTCAACATAATCCACGTTTTTATATTATATTTTCTCATACATTCATCAACCACTTAAATAGATTTTTGTTACTGTCATCCAAACCAAAAAAAAGTATGAAATACTATGGTTAATGTTATTTCAAATGGATTAAAATTCTAATTATTGTTCTGAACATCACAAATATATCACATATTATAACATTCTAGATTCATAATTTTTTTATATCATAAAAACATAATGAAAAGTCATATCCTGAATCAAAAAAAATTCAAACACAATGTTTCTTTGTTCTATTCATGAATATAGTAACATGGTCAAAAACATACACTCAGGAACAATATTATTTAAATTATTATTCTCAAAAACCATTGTGTGAAAGAGAGACTTTCTGATTTCCAAATGGATGAATCCAAACATGCTATCTAATAAGGTTTTAAATATTGTAATCCTTTGTGATAGTTTTTCATTGATTCAACTAACTCATATGAGGTTATCAATAAATATTTATGGCTGACCGTCAATGTACCGAAGTATTTTTCACCCCCAAAATAAAAGACCATAAATTCCTAAAATGTATATAATTACATTATTAATAAAAACATGGCTCCCAGGTAATCCATGATGTACTCTCATCCATGTTGATTGACGAATTTTCCAACAACATATCGTTATTTTACATCCCACAAAAACCTAATGATCGCCTACTTATCCACTTCCTTGAGATCTGTTGTCATTTCATTCTAATAGATATGGTACCATTGGTTCTTTTTTTTCATATTTATATAGGGATTCAAGGGTTATATAGTGATAAGTTTATGGTAATGAGGGTTTGTTCATGGAGAAAGAGGGTTAAATGGTGGTATTGTTGGTTCAGGAAATGAACTAATAAAACAATATTCATTCAATGTAATTGAGGAGTCACATAATGATGTGTGGGGTAATTATTACTAAAATAAGGTGATGTGGCCTATTGAATATGACTAGTTCTCAAAATAGTGTCAAAATAAATAAACATACATAAAACAGATATTGTATTTAATTTAAAAAGGAGAACTATCCTTTAAAATATTATTTATTATAATTTATATTCATAATTTCACATTAATAAAATCAAATATTTCAACAAATCAAGCTGTTTTTTAAAATTTCTACTAATTTATTTTATATGAAAATGATTTGAAAATAGATATCATAATTTTATATATATGATCTATTATGAAATTATTTTATTAAATAATTTTCTTCATTCATGATTGGTTGATTGGATTCATTCATATCCTGATAACACTAGTGTTTTCATATCTAATTGGAACATAATTTAAATGAAATAACAAATACATTTAGGTGTGTCACATCAATAATACCATTGAAAAATAACCTCTTTTAGTAATATATTATGATTCAGTAGTTGATTTTGTTAATGAGTATATAATCAATCATTTCCAAGACATGGGGGACTTACCATAAAATTAGAAGGATCTTAAGGTTCTTTTCGAACTAATATACATAAAAATATCAGCATCCAATTAATAATTTAAATTAAATTCATATATATAAGGAAAATTAATATAATGTTATTAAAACCCTTTTAGATATCTGAAATCTCCTTTCGCCGAATTCAATTATGATACATTGGTAATTTTTTAAAATATAGAAAAATGGTTTATAGAAAAATTGTCGAGTCTACTTTAAATATTTTAATAAAAAACAATGATTACTCTAAAAAAATTCAACCAATTTTCTTTTTAATTTCATATATGTCCTATTTTGTAAATATAGTGACCCCAAGATCCCATGTCTGGTGATTTACTTTATCACATTGGTAATTTGAATAAGTTATCGGGTCCCAAAGGACTTAGTTGTTCAACAAATTTCAAAAACAAGATACAACCATATGTTTTACATTACAACATGAAATGCCATATATCATTCACAATTATTTGAAATCACTCATATTCTCTTACCTTATCCCAATATGTCAGTAAAAATATATCTCTTGGCTTCCTTTGTAAAAATAAAAAATAAAAATGTGGTGAGATCAGGTGCTCAGTAATTGTAAACAACACTATGAATGACATAAACATAAACATTAAATCGCTGTGGATATCAAAAAATACATTTAATTAAAATACAAACTGGAATGTAATATAGTATAAATAAATGATGAATTAAAGAATTGTATAAAAATATTTACATGAGAATGAATATAAACCATGGATATGTTACTACTCATATAGTCAAATAAATTGTCAATAAATAACGTCATAATAATATAATTCATAATTCCCGACATCATAAAGATACTAACAAGTCCTTGTACAAGGCAATATAACTATATGGGTAAAAACACAGTCCAGTTTTTCTTGTGAGACCTACTAATGCATCAAGGTGATATAGTGGGATCATCACTTCAGTAAATAAGTCCAATTCATTGAAAATATTAAATCGGTTGAACATAGTAAACATTAAAATTCATTTTAAAACTATCATATGAAATATTAGTAACATTCCACAAATAAAAAACACAATCATAAACCATCTGTAGTAATATGGATAATAGTTTGATGATTTTACATCCTCATTTATAATAATAATAATATATTCAATAAAATATTTTATATGGTAACAAAACATATAAATCTAAATAAATCCATGATTTCAATATAGGGTTTTGAAATGGGTGAAAATATTAAAATAAAATCAGCAGGGAATTATTTTGAGAAATACCTTTTTGACATTAAATGGAATATTTCCTTTGGAATATAATTTTTATTTTCCATAATGTCAAACAATAAACATGTATATTAATGAAAATAAAATGGAGATAAATTATTTTTTACGAACATAGAAATATTATTTATGAAATTTTTTTAAAAATGAAGTGAATACATGTAAAAATAGTGTCTATAAGACCTTAGAAATTAGACACAATTGTGTTATTTTTTGGAAAATATAAAGAAGAATTTAAATTGAAATAGGCTTAATTATTTAAATAAAACCATAAATTTACTGTGATTTTATTTAATGATAAAAATAGTTCTTTTATAAAAATATTGATGTCTCAAAACATATTATGGAGTTTACACGACACTAAGTAAGAAATTTGGATGTTCCATTTAATCGAGCATGCTTATAGGAAATAATTTAAATGAAAACATTATTAAACATGTAATTATCCATAAAATAGGGATAAATACATATGGATAGCTATTTTTTATATATATAAACAAGATATGGAACAATTATTTATGAGGAATAAATATTTATAGTTTCATAATGAGATAATAAGTGTATCATAATGTAAAGAAGGAGGTTTAGGATGAAATCGTTTCCTTATGTACTAAAGTGTACATCACATCAATTAATGATTGGGATGATGAACATAGATTAAATAATTATTTAATTACGATCATATTAAATGTGTATTTTATTTATTATAATTTTATTATGTTCATTTATAGACTTTTGATGAGTTATAAGAATCAATTTTGTTGTTTATAAGAGATCATTTTTTGGGTTTTCAGGAATGCTTAACTTGTATAGAAGTATGGAAGATCATATAAAATGGGAATATTTATTTATAACTGAAAATATATGTTATTATTGAATTTAATTAATAATAAATGGACTTATATATCATTTTTCAAATTATAAGGATGGCTAATTACATTAATATTTAATCATAACCATATAGATTGTGTTCCTGCTTGTATGATCATCACACACATGTTTTCTTTTCATAATAAATATTATTTATATATAATAGTTATAGAACACTAATATAGTGTTAATAAATATATTATATTTTGTTTTATCTATAAAAATTGTTTTATTAACATATTTATTGGTAAAAATGAATAACAAAAAATCATTTCCCATATATGTGGAAAATCAAAACCCCATTGATGATGTTTTTGTTCTTTTCCAAATAAATGGGAAAGAGGATAAAATTTTATGTTTAATATACCATTATCATAACAAAAATACACAATTTAAAATACCCCAATTTTATGATTCTCCTTTGGAATAGATATTTGATGAATGGATATGAAATGAAAAGAAATTGAAAAGAAATATAAGAAAAGGAAAGAGGATTTTACCTCTTGAACATCTTCTCTTTAAGATATTCCGTAAGGCCCATTGGAATGGTCGTTTGGTGAGACCATAAAAACTATGATGCGGGGAAGAGTTTTGGGAATGTAATGAAGATGAATATATTCATGATTTGTGGCTTTGGAGGTGTGAGATTAATGTGTGACATTTTTAGAGGAGGATAGTGGTGGTTTTTGAATATTTTATTCCTTAGATTATTATTTTGGCTCATGGGTTTGAGTAGATTTTATTCCAGTGAATTAATAATGTAATTAGATAAGGTTAGTTTAATATTACTATTCATACATCATAAATGACTAATGATATAGTGTATTTAACTTATAATGTTATATACCATGAATTATTGTATTTCACTATTCACCAATAATTCAACTATTTTTGAAAAATACCAAAAATTCACCAAACAATTTCTCAGAAGTTATGAATCAAAAAATGGAATCCATTTTTTGAAAATAATTATTCAAATATGATAAATATAATTTTTTTTACAAAATCATCATTTACTCAAAAAATTCTAATTTAAATTTTATAACTGGTTTTGGGAAACTTTAAAAAATTAAATATGCTCTCACAAAATTATTTTATAATAATTGGAGAAAAAATTATGAACATATATTATGAAAATTAATTTTCATTTTAACAGTTAATGTTATTATGAAATTCTAGTTGAATATTTATGTTTCATGAAAATATCAATACATATTTTATCATTTTTAAAACATTTATTAAATTATTTCATGATATAAATATATTATATTTTCACTCATAATATAATTTTATTTTGTTTAATTTTATATGGGGATTAATATTATATTGAAATTTTTACTATTTCCTATAATAACACAAATATTACAAAGGCAATGTTACTATTCCAAAGGTAATGTTACTATTACATTGGTCTATGTTTCTTTAATTAATAGAAAGACATGTTATATCATTCATTGTTGATTTAAAAGGCATTTTATTTTTTTTATCTTAGATATTTTATGTGATTTATACTATATAAAATAAATATATAAAAGTCAAATTTCATTGATAAAATTTTTCATCATTAAATTATCCTCTTCTAAAAAAATTTCATCCTCTATATTTCTAGAATTTCTACTCAAAAAGGGTTGGAATATTATTCATCATAATTTTCATGGGATCACACGTCGAATATTAAATATATATTATTTTCAAAGTACTATTTCCATTTGAGTCAACCAATTCCACGACACCTATTCTCTAGTTTCTTGAATATAGATAGGTTCTTCATAGTAAGATAAGGGTGGTTACAATTATATATCGTCAGAAGTGTGAAAATGTTTTAGTTCTATCATTTAAATAATTTTAAAATATATGTGGAACATATCATGATCATTTGGAAATATATGAGGCATTAATAAACCACAATACCTTACTCTAATTCTCTCCCGAATTTGGAATTGTCAGATGTACCTTGGGATCACTATCCCATTCTTACTGAACCCTATATCTCCTTTACATGGAGAGACTTTTAGAAAAAAACATGATCTCCCACATGAACTCTAAACCCTTTCATTAGTTGTCATCATAACTATTTTTTTACATTAATATTCCTTGATATTGATAGGAATATTTTAAACCATTGATTTTGTTTAGTCCATGATCTATAGGCCTACGCGATCACTTCCACCAAATTCATCATAACAAGTTGATGTATGACATCTCATACCATATAACGCTTCAAAACATACATTTGAATACTTAAAAATAAAATTTATTTTAGTAAAACTATTCAAAAGGATAATATTAATCCCACATACCATTAAAATCATGTTATCATAATCTCAACATGTATTCTAAAGCAGGAATAGCCATTTTAGATGGACCATTAGTTTGAGGGTGATATGAAGTGTTCATATCAATCTAAATAACAAAATATTTTTAATGATTTTCTTGAACATCGATGTAAATAATCGATAACCATTAGAAACAATTTAAAGTGGTGGACCATGATTTTTTACAACATCATTAATATAGAGTCGTAAAAGAAATTCCAATGGAATATCATCCCCTATTGAAAGGGAATATGAAAATTTCGATAGTCAACTAATAGTTACTCTAATTGAAGAATTATTTCTAGATTCCATTATAATATAGTGACAACATATATAGTAATGTCATCCCATTTTCGTGTAGGAATAAGTAGAGGTTTCCTGAGGTCAATAGGAAGCTGTCTTTATGTAATCACCTATTAAAAAAATAAAGACCTTGATACATAAAAATCTATTTACATATTTATATAATCATACTAAAAATGTTCCTAAGGACAAACACACACATATATATATATATCATTGTTCCACTAGGGCGTATAGAGATATTTGAGATAGATAATAATCCATTAATTTTATTTTTCATCACACATATAGAGGGAATGTAAACCCTTTATAAAATATCAACATTACATCTTCATATACAAAGTCTATCACATTCCCATAATTCAATGATTTAATATCCTTTTGAAAATTCTAATTATATGCATTAGAACTTTTAAAAATTTCCAATAATGATGGTTTGGAAATCATTTGAAATAGTAGTGGTGATTCAACATACTTGAAAATTCAAATATCAATGTTTACTATATATATGTAAATTTTATCCTTTTCAATCCTAATTTCTTATTCATTACTCCATAATCTGTCTAGGTTAATGAATCTACTTCCTTATTCACCTTCCCTAACTGCTAGTGTGTTGAACAACCATAATCCATGTGTGTCTCGTGCCATTCATATTTATCTCATGTTGAGTTTGATCAGTGAGAATATATATTTCAAACACTTGTGATAATTATAAATCTCACATATTTCAGGAAAGATATGGTTTCCCCATATATTCAGAAAAATTATTATAGTTTTTGTCTCATGATCAGGGGTTTGATAGTTCTAGTAATGAGTTATTAACTACCTTGATGCAAATGAATCAAATCATTCATTCTGTATATGGACAAAACCATTTCCTTTATATGATGCATCACTATAAATGGAAAATACACCATTTACAAATGGTTATGTTATGATCTTTAAATTCCTTAATATATTCATCAATTCAGGAAATAAAATTCAACATTATTTTTTCAAAACAAACTTAACCCTCTTATGTGCAATCTTGGTCAACAGGTATGATAATCTGTCAAAGTTTTTAACAAAACAACGATAACATCATGATAAACCAATGAAACCATCTATTATAGTTATGTTCATTGGTAAATGAATGTTTTGTACATCCATTTTAATTATTGGATCAACAGATTTTCCATCGGTGGAGACAATATCCCCATGAAAAAAAACTAATTGACGTCAGAATTCACACACTCCAAACCTAACATTTATTATTTTCTTTAGAGTCTTTAGAAAAATTTGTTGGTGGCTCTCATGGTCATCAATTATTATGCAATACACCATGATAAAATCAATAAATATCTCATAAATGTTATCAAGATTGTAACAACTATAAATTTTTTTGAAAATTCATTTGAATTATTTAAATCTATTTAATTTCACACAATACAATATATAATAAGTTATATATATAAATATTAAAGAGATAAATATAGAATCCATTATACAAAAAACCAATAAAATAATATAGTACACATATTAAAAATTTTATATTTCTCTACACGAATCACTGAGGTTAGCTTACGTTACATGGAATACTAGCTTTCCTCAATGGCTTGTATAACACACGTGACCATGTTTTACCATACAATAATATAATATAAAAAATATTATTATTTAGAATAATTAGATATTATCTAGTTGATAAATTAATGATTATTCAATTTAATAGCTTTTGAAATAAATATTATTAAGGCAATTGATAACCTATTATTTGAAAAGATTATAGAAATCGAATGAATATAAAGTGAATGAATTTATAAATGATTATTCTTAGGAGAATCAGTGATTTAATATAAAACATAAATATAATTTCAATTATTGAATGAAATTAAATTAATTTTTATGTTATTTATTAAATAAAATATTTTTTAAATTCATCAAAAATATTTTACAGGAGTAAGACAAGAATAAAAAAAATAATTTCAAAAAACAATAACATATATTTTTATTAAATTGGTCTTACACCTTTTACGTTGATCCTATTATATATTTTAAATTTGTCACTCTTCTAAATTTTATATTAAAAATTACACATAATATTTTAATGAAAAACATAAAAAATAGTGTAGGGTGAATTTTTTAATTTTACTCTAATGATTTATTTTTTATCAAATAGTGAAAATAATGAATTTTACTTCAAAAAAACATTTCAAATAATTTATTTATATGGTCAAATAAAATTTTTTGGTCATTTTAACGTTTAATTAGATTAATTTCATATAATTTAATAAATTTTAATTCCTCAAAATTAATTTCTCTTTGAAATAGAATATAAAATATAATAAACATTTGATCATTTTTATATTAAAACCCGGTATTGTCCTCCAGACTACATAATTAAATTTATATTATTTTCTACTATGTATGTTATTGGATTTTGAAAAAACTAACCCCTTATTTTGGATCAGAATAATTTGTAATTTTTTGAAAGTTCAATATAGTTTATTACAAAATATATTATTAAAGGCAATTAAATCTAATTACATTGATTAAGTTTAGATTATCTTTAAATTACAGGGAAACTATAATATTAGAGGCATAAATGACCGACACACTAGTAAAAAAATATTTTATGGAAATTTTTAGGCCACTACAAAAATAATGAACTAAATTTTTCATTTAGACACTTAGTGAATATGTAATACATTGGGTACACATAATCTCTTTCAAAAATATTAATGTTTCCATTTTCCTCCCATATAAAAGGCTACCACACCCCCTTAACCCCACATATCAGGCCCCTTAGTACTAGAAAATATATCAACATCCCTAACTTAGAATTTTAAGAATCCAATTTAGAATAAATCAAAATAATACAACACTTTTGTGCAATAAAAAAGGAGTTACCCAGATAAGAGGAAAAACCCTTAATCAAGATCTTTTATTTCAATTTTATTATCTAATTCTTAAAATATCCCCATTTCATTCATATATAAGTTTTTTTTATCATAAATATAAAGATATTTTTTATGTTAATTGTTCAACCAATAGTTAAAAACACTTCCATCTAATTGGTATTAAATATGTTGGTCTTGTGTATGGAGAACTACCACTTCAAAAAAATATGTTTTTCATTTTTCCCTAACAATCATTCATTGTTGGGAATAATGATGGATACACAATTTATATATGAAATATTATATATTTATTGTGTATTTGTGATTTATTTATTATTTTATAAAATATACCTTTATACTTTACATCTTGTGTACATACAATAACATTGTTTGTGCACATGTGGACTACTGAATCCTTAAAGTGATGTGATTCATTCACATTTAATGTTGAAATGTTTAAGGTTTGATTTAATAAAAAAATTGTGAAATATAAAACATTATCTGACATTAATGATATAATTACCTATCATTTGATATAATATATTATTTTCATTATTACCCATTTCACACACAAAAAGTGATAAAATCAATCGTGGATGTGTGTACTGTCGCCTCATCAACCCAATGTTATTCCTTTTATATCTCTAGAATTGTATATATAAGTATATGTGAGTAAAAAAATTAATATATAATGAACATTATTGAAATATATAGTTATTTTTACCTTCATTCAATAATGTTCATTAAAAAATGGTAATGTTATTCATGATTACGTAGGACCCATCATCTCAATGATTGTAACGATTGTTCTTTTTTAAACCCATCATTGAAGATAGGTTTTATAAATTTTAATTTATTTATAAATATGATAATTATTACATTATTATTATTCTATAGATATTAATATAACGACCCACTTTACCATATTCGATCTACCAATTCCATTTTTAACATGTGAACCGAGTTTCTTCAAATCTCTTGATATAAATATAATTGTTGAATTAGTTGTATAAAACATGGTAATAAGGGACCTAAAATTAATAATAAACTTGAAAACGGTTATGAATTAAGTAATTAATATATATATTTTTATTCATGATGATAAATACATAGATGAAAAGTCGAACTCAAGGTCATGATATTCATTATTTCACTTTTTATTATCCCAGATACATATATCTTGTTCACCATTCATTTATTTTGTGTTTTTTATATACTGACCATTAATTTATTATAAATATTTTATACCTAAATTAATGTGTATTAAAATAACCATTTTATGATATATTTTTTGTAACATCCCAGGTAAATAAATAATATTACATTCTAATGTTTAGCAATATTTGTGAACAAAATGTTATTTTTACATTAAAGGGAATGCTATGCTCGATGGCGACCCAATACACAACAACGAGTTTCTTTGAAATCTTACATTGCACACTAATAATATTATTTTAAATGGTAGATAACACCTAGACAGTGTAATGAAGGGAATGAACAGAACTAACTACAAAATGATTGTATATTTTTGTCAAATATTTTTACTTTTATCCAATAAATGTTAGAGGCTTAGAATGTGAATGAATCCAATTTTAAACATAAATATTCTAATATTTTATAAAAGGTCGATTAACCACCTTTTGATAGAGAACTTCTTTTAAATCCACTATTTGACTATTTTTTGTGTTATATTTGACAAAATAAAATTTTTCTTTAGAATCGGTACATCAAAATTTACTTTGTGTAAATTTTTGATATTTTTCAGATAAAGTTCATTTTTTAATGAATAGTCAAAAATGTTGTATTTTAATTCAAAACCACTTTTTAATATAATTTATTTATTTGATTATATTATCTTTATAATTGGATTTAAAGTCCAATTATAATATAGTTTTACCATTTAATCCAATAGTGGTCATTGAAATTAATTTCACTTTGAAATAGGACTTAAACTAGTGTCAATCTTTTAATAGATATTGTTTCTTAAAAACACACTATTTGTTTTGACAGCGGGAATTAATTAATAAATTAATTAATGAAACTTATATGTTTTGAATTTTGTAAAATAGACATCATTTTTGAATCTATAATATCAAATATACCTTAGGGTGATGTTTTGGTATTTTTCTGAAAAACATCAATTTTTGATGAATAGTGAAACCACTAAGTGGTACTTAAAAAAAACTAATTTTTCGTTTAAATGAAATTTTACCACCTCTGTGTTTTGAATTTAAAAAATCCGACATACATGGTTGTCATTAATATGTAAAATGTGGTTCAATGGGATTAAAATAATTTTTGGTGAATAGTAACTTTTATGTTTTTAATCGCGATTAGAGGTAATTAGTGTAATTTATGGTAAAAATAATGTTTTAATAATCTGAAATGACCTTGAAACATGTCCTACCATTATTATATGAGTCATGGATGACCATGAAAATCCATGGGTCAACATGGGGACCCCATGGATCAACATTGGTAGGAAAATGACATTAATACATTTTTATTTAAAGTTAAAATTAAAATGTCAGAAACATGTGTTGTTTTACTAAAAGAATGATTAAATGGAGTTATACAAGCCATATTTTTTACTATAACTATTCATTAGAAATAAAAAAATATTTCCTACATCAAGATATTTTTTTTATTATTTTTAGACACTAAATAAATTAAATTATTTATGACACCTTGATGATGCAACAATTACAACATTATTTAACAATTTAAATAAAATTAATAGATAATGTAAACTCTAATACCTAAACTTGTCACAAACCTATTGGATGGGTGGATTTAGCAACCTTATCACTTTAAACTTTAAATATATCCATTTGGGGCCTCTAAAATTAGAAAACCATTACATAATAAAGTAATATTTTATAACTTTCCAAGAGTGCCCCTCCTCTCCTCTTATAAAAGGCCCCCACCCCTACCACCTTACACACACCTCTCAAGCATTTTACTCGGCCAAACCCTACCCATTTCATATCTCCACATCCCTATATTCATCATTTAAGCATCACCTTTCCAATAATTCTCTTCATAAAACCCTTTTGGTTCAAACCAAGAGGAGTTACCCCATTTAAAGGTAATGTCTTCACTTGTGTTTTTTTGTTTTATTTTGCTTCTCCAACCCCCTAAACTCTTTTTATTAATTTTTTTTAATAAAACAGTATCATAAATATACTAGGATGATATTATAATAAGGAGTCGACCTACACTTTCACACACCTCCGTCTAATGGTTAAAGAACATACTGTTTCTGTGGATGGAGAATTACTTCCTCAAAAAATGATGATTATTCAATATTCTTTTAACACCTTCAAAGGTGTCCATTAATATGTCACTATATTTATATATGATATATAATATGTCTATTTTTTTCCTTAATATTATGTATTTTTCATTTACGACATACCTTTATGGTTTCCATTATGGGTAAACGCGATATCTTCATTTTAGGAAGTGCGGACTACCGCCCCCTCAAAGTGATTTGATTCGTTAATGCCATATGTGGGACATATAAAGGATGGAATTAATGGTATAAAATATGATATACTACTGGAATTATTGTATACCTTTATATCATTATTATTTCATTTTATTGAATTCAAAAAAAAGAAATGAATGTAGCGTTCATGCATACGTACAGCTTACCGTCTCCATGAACTGTACATTTCATTTCTTATCTCCAAATGTTATGTACTATTATAAGTACATATATATAATGGATATATATTTAATATATTACATCTAACTTATGGATATAATTCTGGAATTATAATATATATATATCTCTCATTTAGTTTTAATTCCATTAATATGACAAAAAATGAAAGTAGCGTTCATGCGTACGTACGGCCTACCGTCTCCATGAACACTGGTTTAAATTTTTTATCTCCAAATGATATGGAATAGTATAAAATGAATATATAATGGATATATATGATATTTAAAACATAAATACTATTCTGGATATGATGTACCTATAACTAAATGGAAATTTTTTTTCCAACAAGTTCAATTTTTACTCATGTACCGAACATCGACAAAAACATCTGATATGAACTCAATTTATTAACAAATTATTATAAAATTATAATATGTGAAATGAACTGAATAATAATCTTTAAAGGAGGTACTTATGAAATTATAAATTGACCAAATTTTATTTTTTAGGAGATTAATGAACGACCGAGTCATGTCGGACATGAGGTAAGGGATCCTACTTATCTATTTCTTTTTAAGTACTCTCTTTTATGTCATTTCTTCTAAGATCGTCTTTCTTATGTTGGGGGATGTTCATTTATATTCCTATTACTGTACTTTATATGATAATATGATGAGAGACCCTATTTTATTTCATCTATCCATTTTTTATTAGTAAGTTTTATGTGGTGTCGTTAGGCTACCGAGTTTTTGTAAGGGGTTTTTCATCTCACTTTTATTCCCGTGAGATTTATGCTACATTTTCCACCATTTCCTTTGAGTGGTATATTTATTGCACATTATTATATTCTTTGTTAGATATACATTCGTTTATGAGTATTTACATCAATCTTGTATTGTCCTTATTTCATGGGGTGTACGTTTCGAAGGTCACACAAATCGGTAAAGAAACCTTTCACCCTCCTCTTTCTTAAAAGACTTCTTTTGTTATGTCTTTTAATTCACATACTATTATATTGGGATATGTTATTATATATCCTTATTGATTAAAATTTTATGTCCAAGTGATGATATAGCCTTTTTATCTCTCATCAACTCATTTTTTGAATTTTGATGTGACGTCGTTAGGCTGTCGAATTTTTGCAAGGGAACTTCTTAACCCAATTTTGATTCATGGGGATAAACTTTTACTCCTTGAATATGTCATTATATGAATATGTGTGAATAACCTCTGATTTTTTTACACTTAATATACACTTATATTTGGTGTATTCATTTGTCACACATAATTATGTAATTGATTTATCCTTAATCCAAGGATATCGCCTTTGTATGGGACTTCATCTCAATCTCCTTTCATTGAGGCATATTTTGTTTTATACACAACCTTCTTTTATACAGTGTATAAACCCCTTTTACTTTTACATTTATCCAAAATGAATCTCTTTTATATGAATAATTTTACTAATCGACAAAAGCGAATGTTTTTTGTTGTGCGTATGCGGTGACATCGACTTCTCCGCCGCCGTGAACATTATTTGAGTTTCATCTTTCTCTACAAGCCATAACATTTTAAATAAATGGAAAAATTCCATGTTTTACTTTTCTTTTATTTTGGTATTGAAAATTGTTTTCATAATGTTTTTATATCAATGTGTTGTATTGATATCTTTTGATTGATAAGTGGAAATGTTATGTTACCTTTAGGCATGTTTTATGTTATACGATTATATTATGGTTCATGGGAATTATTATGAAGTCGGGTTGTTCCGTGATAAAATTAGAGAGGGTGAGCCCGATATAGCTCTCTAATTCATTGGGTAACGCAAAGGAGTTAAACGTTATGGTTTCTCCGAAGAGATTTATAGAATATGCTATGATGGGTATTCCAAACGTAACCATGAGGGTTACTCCCTACGTAAGAATGTTATGAATGACTCAAGTTACCTATATGTTTTATTATTTCTATGTTTTATTCATGATTTGATTAGGTATGTTAATGTGATTATGTTTTATGAGTAAAGTGTAATTTCATTAATTATTATGTATACATGTACTCATGTTTCCTTTCCATATTTTTATATCCCTTTCTGAGATTTTTATGCACATCCCATGTTTTTGAAATGTTTTACACATGACTTAAAGATTAATAGGGTAAAGGATGGGATCATGGAAAGACATGCTATCTAAAACACGAAACTAGACATGTTTCTTTTAAGTGTTTTTTTATTTATGGAAACTTAGTAGAAGTGTCTACTTTGTAATCTTTTGAGATGTAATAGTTATGTCCTAATTCTCTAAAACTCTAAACCTGAAAAGATCCTCAAGGTGAATTTTTCATTTAATTCAATAATAAGTAATTTTTAAGGCCGAGGCCATATTGTTGGTATCAGAGGTCGGTTTAGATAACTTTACAGGTTAATAAATTCTTTAAGCATAAGTGACATTACCATAATGGGTAGTATTTAATAAAGAGTCATAGTTTTTAGATAACGTGAATGAGTAAGTGTATCTTAGTGTTTATCTTCCTCATTAGTATATGATGATTTTGTTGATATACTCACGCTTACATTTTTTGGATTTAGTAAATGGATGGATCTAGAAGGCACCAAAGTGACAATGGGTTTGAAGGAAACTGTGGTGTGTCTCTGATTAAGAGACTGGAAGAAATGGGGGATTCAATGAGAAATCTCGTGGTTATTCTAAACCAATTGTCAAGAGTCATGATCAACCACTTGAACCTTGGTGGATTCTCTAATTCGTCATGTTCGAGATGACGAAATCGGTATGGATGTTCAGGTAATAATTATAACGGTAACCATTAGGGTTTATATGGTCCTTGCTCTTGAGGTAATTATGGGTCACTATATGTTATGATGGAAAATGAAAGGAATGAGATAAACTTCAGGAACATGTTATGGTTATTTTTGATGAATTTATCTCTTTTTGAATAATGTTATAAAATTATATAGTTTTTGAAAAGGGACAACACGCAGACCGTGTAATAACCCATCACATCGGACGAAGCCGTATGAATCGAACCCGCAAACAAAGTGCAACTGGTATTTATTTCCTACCACTGGACTACGTGAAGCCCCTGGTTAATTTGACTAATTCTTTTTAGATAGATGATTTTATGAATAAATAATAAGGTGATTTTGGGTTATCTATGGAAATGATTAACCTATCAAGGAGGATATTTGATTAGGTTAATTACTTTTCAGTATAAGTCTTTAAGAGTAACAGATGTTATTTGGAGATAAATGTTATGGTTTATCATGGAAGACTATGTGAATAAATAAATAATATATTTGGGTTTCAATTTTAGTTTTGATTACTTTGATGAATTTTATGGATAGATGTTTATTGAATGGTCTTTGTCGAACTTTGGGTATTATTTGACAATTTTTGGAGATTAACAATAGATTTTCGTAAAAGGATGATCCTTTTTGGGTATTATCTGATCTTGTACTATCCTTTTTGGTTTTTTTGGTTAATGTCTAAAGACATGGGAAGTATATAGTTCTATTTTGTGGATTAGGTGATTCTCAAGAAGTTGATTATAATACTCTTAATATGAACAAGTCTTCCTAAATACACATCTATTGGAAAAAATATGAGCTTGTGTAAGAAATCTAGTAAAAGTTGAAAGTCAACATGACAAGTAAGTTTGTTTTCTTATGATATAGTTAATCTCAAAAATAAATTCCTTAATGAAAATTAACTTAAAACAAAAAAAAATTTCTGTTAAATTTTCCTACCGGGGAATCGAATACTATTTAACCCATCACAAGTTTTTGATTTTCTTGTGGTTAACTTTCTCCTAAACTTGTTTTCTATCACTCTCCATCAGAACATGATCCTTTCTTTTTTTCTTCCATATCAATATTTTCCTACATGTAATCCTATTATGGGTTAACTCGGGTGACCTTTTTACTTCTCTCCCTTTCTTTTAAAGTGATAGTTTTAATGACTCTTGTTCCGATTGGGGACTTTCAATGAAGTTTCCACACCCATTTTTGAAATTGCGAGGACGCAATTCCCAAAATGGGGGAAGAATGTAACATCCCAGGTAAATAAATAATATTAAATTCTAATGTTTATCAATATTTTTGAATAAAATGTTAATATTAATTTGAAGGGAATGCTATGCTCGATGGCGTACCTAATACACAACAACGTGTTTCTTTGAAATCTTACGTTGCACACTAATAATATTTTTTTAAATGGTAGATAACACCCTGCCATTGAAATTACGGGAATGAACAGAACTAAAAACAAAATGATTATATATGTTTTTCAAATATTTTTATATTTATCCAATAAATTTTAGAGGCATAAAATGTGAATGAATCCAATTTTAAGTGTAAATATTCTTATATTCTTTAAAAGGTCGATTAACAACCTTTTGATGGAAAACACTTTTAAATCCACATTTTGACAATTTTATGTGTTATATGTGACCAAATAAAATTCTTATTTAGAATCGGGACATCAAAATTTACTTTGTGTAAATTTTTGATATTTTTTCGATAAAGTTCATTTTTTAATGAATAGTGAAAAATGTTGTATTTTTATTCAAAACAACTTTTTAATCTAATTTATTATATTATTAGATTATATATTTAATTGTTTTTAAAGTCTTATTATAATATATTTTTAACATTTATTCATATAGTGGTCATTGGAATTAATTTCACTTTGAAATTGGACTTAAACTAGTGTCAATCTTTTAATAGATATTGTTTCATAAAAACACGCTATTTGTTTTGACAGGGGAAATTAATAATTAAATTAGTTAATGTAACTAATATGTTTTCAATTTTGTAAAATAGACATCATTTTAGAATCCGGAATATCAAATATTTCTTAGGGTGATGTTTTTGTATTTTTCTGAAAAACTTCAATTTTGATGAATAGTGAAACCACTAAGTGGTAATTAAAAAAATAATTTTTCGTTTAAATGAAAATTTACCACCTCTGTATTTTGAATTTCAAAAATCTGACATACATGGTTGTCATTATGAAGTAAAATGTGGTTCAGTGGTATTAAAATAATTTTTGGTGAATAACAACTTTTATGTTTTAAATCGCGATTAGAGGTAATTAGTGTAATTTAAGGTAAAAATAATGTTTTAATAATATGAAATATCCTTGACACATGGCCTACCCTTATTGGATGAGTCATGGCTAACCAGAAAAATCTATGGGTAAACTTGGGGAACCCATGAAGCCACATTGGTAGGAAAATGACATTAATACCATTTTATTTTAAGTTAAAATTAAAATGTCACAAACATGTGTTATTTTACTAAAACAATTTTTACACGGGGTTATACAAGTAATATAATTGACTATAAATATTAATTACAAAGATAAAAATATTTCCTACATCATGATATTTTTTTATAATTTTTAGACACTATATAAATTAAATTAATTATGACACCATGATGATGCAGCGATTACCTCATTATTTAACGATTTAAAAAAAAGAAAAGATAATGTAAAATATAAGACCTACACTTGTCACAAACCTATTGGGTTGGTGGATTTATAAACCTTATCACCTTATCCTCGAAATATATCCTTTTGGGACCTTTAAAAACCGAAAAATAATTATATAATAAACTAATATTTTATAACATTCCAAGAGTGCCCCTCCTCTCCTCTTATAAAAGGCCCCCACCTCTACCACATTACAGACACCTCTCAAGCCTCTGGCTAGGCCAAACCCTTACCATTTCATCTCTCCACATCCCTATATTCATCATTGTAGCCTCACCATTGGAAGAATACTTTTCAAGAAACCTGTTTAGTTTAAACTAAGAAGAGTTACCTGATTTAAAGGTAATGTCTTCACTTGTGTTTTTTTGTTTTATTTTTCTTCTCCAACCCCCTAAAATATTTTTATTAATTTTTTTGTAATAAAACCAGTATCATAAATATACTAGGTTGTCTTTATAAGAATTATTTGAGCAATACATTCAAAAACCTCCATCTAATGGTTTTAGAACATATTGTTTATGTGGATGGCGAATTACTACCTCACGAAACGATGATTGTTCAATACTCATTTAACACCTTCAAAGGTGGCCATTAAGATGTCACTATATTTATATATAATATATAATATGTTTAAGTTTTTATTATGATTCTGTATTTTTCATTTATGACATACCTTTATGGTTTCCATTATGGGTAAACACAATATCTTCATTTTAGGAAGTGCAGACTACCGCCCCCTCAAAGTGATTTGATTCGTTAATGCCATATGTGGGACATATAAAGGTTGGAATTAATGGTATTACATATTATATCCTAATGAAATTATAGTATACCTTTATATAATTATTATTTCACTTCATTTAATACAAAAAAAAATAAATGAAAGTAGCATTCATGCATACGTACGACTTACCATCTCCATGAATGGTACATTTCATTTCTTATCTCCAAAATTTATGTACTATTATAAGTACATATATATAATGGATATATATTTAATATATTACATATAAATTATGGATATCATTCTGGAATTATAATATATATATATATATATCTCATTTTGTTTTAAATCCATTAGTATGACAAGAAATGAAAGTATTGTTCATGCGTACGTACGACATACCATCTCCATGAACGGTGCTTTTAATTTTTTATCTTCAAATGTTATGGAATAGTATAAAATAAATATTTAATGGATATATATGATATTTAAAACAAAAATAATATTCTTTATATAATGTACCTATAACTACATGGAAAATTCTTTTCCAACAAGTTCTATTTTTACTCATGTACCGAACATCGACAAAAAAATCTGATATGAACTCACTTTATTAAAAAATTATTATAACATTATAATATGGGATATGAACTGAATAATAATATTTAAAGGAGGTCCTTATGAAATTATAAATTGACCAAATTTTATTATTCCGGAGATTAAAGAACGATCGAGTCATGTTGGACACGAGGTTATGGATCCTACATATCTCTTTCTTTTTAAGTAATCTCTTTTATGTCGTTTCTTCTATGCTCCTCTTTATTATGTTGGGGGATGTTCTTTTATATTCCTCTTACTGTACTTTCTTGGTTAATATGATGAGAGGCGCTATTTTATTTCATCAATCCATTTTTTGGAAGTTTTATGTTGTGCTGTTAGGCTGTAGAGTTCTCGTAAGGGGGATTTCATCTCACTTTTATTTCTGTGAGATTTATGAAACATTTTCCACCATTTCCATTGAGTTGTATATGTACTACACATTATTTTAACCTTTTTTTAATATACATTAGTTTATGAGTATTTACATCAATTTTGTATAGTCCTTCTTTCATGGGGTGTACGTTTCGAATGTTACCCAAATCGGTAAGGGAACCGTTCACCCTCCTCTTTTTTAAAATACTTCTTTTGTTATGTCTTTTTATTCACAAACTATTATGTTGGGATCTGGTCTTATATATCCTTATTGATTTAAATTTTATGTCCAAGTGATGAGATACCCTTTTTATCTCTCATCAACTCATTTTCTGAATTTGGAAGTGACGCCGTTAGGCTGTCAAATTTTTGCAAGGGAACTTCTTAACCAAATTTTGATTTTTGTAATAAACTTCTACTCCTTGAATACGTCATTCTATGAATATGTGTTAATAACATATGACTGTTTTACACATAATATCCACTTATATTTGGTGTATTCATTTGTCATACATAATTTTGTAATTGATTTATCCTTAATCCAAGGATACCATCTTTTTATGGGTATTCATCTCAATCTCCTTTCATTGAGGCATATTTTGTTTTATACACAACCTTCTTTTATATGGTGTATAAAAACCTTTGAATTTTACATTTATCCAAAAGGAATATATTTTATACGAAGCATTTTACTAAACGAAAAATGGGAATGTTTTTGTCATGCATATGCGGCGACAACAACATCTCCACCTCCGTGACCATTATTTGAGTTTAGGATTCCTCTACAAGCCATTTCTTTTTAAAAAAATGAAAAATACCATATTTTACATATATTTTATTTTGGTATTGAAAATGGTTTTCATAATGTTTTTATATCAACGTGTTGTATTGATATCTTGTGATTGAAAAGTGGAAATGTTATGTTTCCTTTATGCATGTTTTATGTTATACGATTATGTTATGGTTCTTGGGAATTATTATGAAGACGGGTGGTTCCCTGATAAACTCAGGGAAGGTGAGCCCAATATAGCTCTCCAATGCAATGGGTAACACGAAGGAGTTAAACATTATGGTTTCTCTGAAGAGATTTAGGGAATATACTGTGATGGGTATTCCAAACGTAACCAATATGGTTACTACCTACGTAAGAATGATATGAATGCCTCAAGTTACCTTTATGACTTATGATTTCTTTGTTTTATTCATGATTTGATGAGGTATGTTAATGTGCTTATATTTTATGAGTAAAGTATGCTTTCATTGAATCTTATGTATACATGTACTCATTTTTCATTTACATATTTTTATATCCCTTACTGAGCTTTTTATGCTCATCCAAAGTTTTTGAAATGTTTTACACAGGACATAAATATGAATAGGGTCCAGGATGGGATCAAGGAAAGACATTTTATTTAAAACATGGATCTAGACATGTTTCTTTTAAGATTTTTTATTTATGGCAACTTAGTAGAAGTGTCTACTTTGTAATCTATTGAGATGTAATAGTTATGTCTTAATTCTCTAAAACTCTAAACCTGAAAAGATTCTCAATGTGAATTATTCATTTAATTAAATAATAAGTAATGTTTAGGGTCGGGGCCTAATATTTTTCATGTGGAATATTTATCAAAATATGACATATCAGTATATCGGTTTTCTTTTAATTTTATATCTCTGATACACATGCCATATCATGAAACTATATTATGGTATATGGGGTATATACAATCATTAACTATTTATATAATAGATAAAATTATTTTAATTATATATTTACACTTCAGGTAATCATATAAATTCAATTCAATTATGATTCAACATTTCCACAGTGGTAAAAATTTGTTGAAATAATCACATCATTTATCAAGATTGTTTATGATTACTCTTCCATTGATGAAATATTATGACCTATATCTCAAGAGAATTAATTAATTTTCATCTAATCTAGTTTTTCATGATATCTTCATTTATTGGAACCATTTTTCCACTTTTTGGTACATATGATTACAATTTTTTTGAAATTTCAACTTTACCTCACTCTTTTTTAGAAATATTTTGTTCATTCAAAACCATGTTGCCTAAAATGATTAAAAAAATGATATGAAGAACTATTTCAATGATTTAAATGTAATATAAATGAAATGGGATTTGAAAAAATATAAATATTTATTTATAAGTTTTCAAAATATTTTCTATTAAATAGTTTTCATAATATTTTTTATCATTCATTATATGTTTTCAAAGTACTTCCCAAGGAATTTTTTTCAAAAATATTCCCATATTTCTCTATATATTTTCAAATTTTATTCAATGAAATGGTCTCCAAAACGTTTTCAGGATATTTCAATATGTTTTTAAAGTGATTTCAATGAAAATTGTTTTGAATTGTTTTGAATCCAATTTTATATTATTTTATAGAAATTGTTTTTGAAAATGATGTCAAGACTTCATTCTATGATTTCAATTTATATTTGATAAAAATTATTTTCAAAGGGTTTAACGTTTTAAAAAACCATTTTTAATGAACAAAGTATATCTTCCATAATAATTTTTTTAAAATATATATCAAATATATTTTACATCTAAGAAGAAATATCATGATTTTAGTCATGACCTTTTGGGGAATTACCAAAATCATACATTAATATAATTTCATGAGTGGATACTTCTTTGATAGAATAATGCTTATGAAACCGATTTCTCTTCCACGGATTATATGCTTTTGAAACATGCTTATTTTTATATTTTAGGCATTAATGAAATGATTTTGAGATCTATCCATTTTACATAGGTGATGGTTTGATGAAATATTTAGGATACACATTTCATTTTATGGGTTATGAGATGATGTTTTTGAAACCCATAACTTTTTATGGGTTATGATATGATTAATGTATTTATTATATTGTGCTACATGTAAAAATGAGTATATTTTATGATGTTTTAGACCTATATATCTATCCAATGTATTAGTTAATGATAAATTTTATATCAGATCAATAGGGAACATAGGATAGAATCCCAGTCCTGATTCAGAAGGGAATCTTAATCCCAAAACTAGAGGGTACATAGGAGGTTATCTCATGCTCAAAGAAAAAGGGTACATGGGAGGGGATCCCATGTCCAAAACAAGAGGGTAAATGGGAGGGAGTATCATTCCCAAAATTAGAGGGTATATTATATGGAATCCAATTCTCAAACCAGGTACATGAGTTATTATTCTAAGCCAAATGTGCAACAAAGGCCTTCGTTGGTAGCCTTCACAAATTATTTTCTATTTTTATGTGTATCTCACATGTTTCGTGCCTTATTCTTCCATAGATCATGATCATGTACCACATATAATTAATGAATTCTTAACATATAATATTTATTCCATGATTTATGTTTACAATAATTGATATTCATGGTGTGATAATCCAATGTTATGATCCTATTATCATACCCTTGCGAACTTGTTTATACTTATATATATTTCCATTTATTAAAGTAAATAATAATCTGAGCTCCTGAAATATTATGTTTCTATTCCTATGTTAGGATGATATATTTTATGTATGATAAGTGTATGAAGGGTGCATATAATGGAGAAGTTAGTGGGAGATAATGTATTTCAGTCATACATAATTTTATATTATTTTTCGTTTCCATAGTCACTAAAATAATGTAGTATTTGACACTCTTTTCATGATATGTTTTATATATTCTACTAAAATGTGGTAATGTATAAGTAGAATAAGACCTTGTCACTATTGTTGGTATCACATAGAAGGATTATTCAATATTAGGAAACAAATATGTGAAAACATTAGTGAGATCCCACGATATATTTGTAAGGTTATGTTTAGGGATATCATTCATTATGATTATATGGAAGAGTTAATTTTTAGAAAAATTTCCAGGATTTTGGTTAAGGATAGAGTGAGATGTTTTCTAGAAATACATCATCTTCGAGATTCTACAAATGGATGTGGTTGTTACATAGAAGTACCTAGGAGTAAAAATTACTATAAGGTGTGTCAGACCTATCTTTGCGTAACCTGGTATACACAAACATTCCTTAATGCACACCTACCTTGACACTATCTAAGGATATATCTATGATATTATAAAATGCTTTATAAAGAACCATAAATGATTTATGTAATGTTTTATTAAGAATAATCTAATATATAACCTATGGTGTCGTAGATTATAGAAGTAGATGTCATTATTTAGGCTTCCCATAAGTGAGTTTTCATTAGTACATTATTTTCTACTAGGATAATTATTTATCATAATAATATTTTTAGTGTTAAAAAAATAGTAGTAACAAGAAATAGTTAGTTTAACCTTGAATGTTATTCATTTGGAATGTACAATCATGATGAAAATTAATTTCATAAATGGAAATCTTGTGATGAGATTCACGAATGTCTGGGATTATAGGGTATATTTATGAATTTAATGAGACAGAATATTACATACAAAAGGTATATTCTATTTTTCAAGTTATTTTTACCTTAAATGAATGAAATTTTATTAGATTATAATTGAGGAACCCTAATACATGATGCAAATATCATATTATATGTATGAGTTACTAAGGAATATGTTGATGAATAATAAATAATGTTTTGAGAATATATTTAGATGATTAAATTGTATATGATTTAGAATTACATGATTATGTTTTAAGAATCATTATGTATAAAAGGATTTTTTATAGAAGTATTTGTAAATGTAATTCCAGGAATTTGTAAAATGATACAAATGTCCTAGAAAATTTATATATTGTCATGATAAAATTATGGGACGGTATCCCTTAACATGTTCCATAGGACATGAAAATGATGTTTTATTTGGATAAAGTGGTGAAGATGTGGATAAATTAAATTGGAGAGTATTTTTTAACATAAATATGATAATGGATTATTGAAATAAAAGTCAATGTTATCATGAAATATGTTTAAAACAGTTTGAATTTTTGTAATATACTCAACAAAAATTGGATGAATGGAATATGCATGTTTTCAAAAAGTATGTATAATAATTCAGGATATTCCATGATTTAATAGAATATATTATAAATGTTTCACATGTTTTGGATGTGAAAATTCAGAGCCACATTATGGTATAGGGGGATAAATGCTATGCTAATTTAGTATACTTCATTATTATTTTTTTGGATTTTCAACATTCGTAAAGATTATAATGTTATTTCTTTATGGGATTTTTATATTGTTGATTTTGATAATAAAGTATTATCTCAATATGTGAGGATTTTTTCATATTGGATAACCTATTCTAAATACATATTTATATCATTTTCTAAATGTACATGGGATTAATTTTCATGGATCATATGATTTGTTATTTCTTTAGGCATATAAATTTCAGCCTTATTTATTTAAAAAAGAGATGAAGTGTGAATTTATCAACAAACAAAAAATGATGATATTGTGCTAAGATCTGGTAAGTACATCATCTCATGTAAATTCTATCCATTAAGCTAAATGTTCTGATAATAATAATTTCATGAACTTATTATTATTTTTTGATGATATATATGACCTTTTCAAGCAAATTATGTGAATAGATTTTTTATTTTTAATTGTATCCTAACTATGTTCTCTATAACTCTATATTCGAACTTGATATCTTAGTTTATCTTACATGTCAATGTTTTCAATTTACAAATATGTTCTACTATTTGGAAACATAGTTATGTGTTACTGAGGGTAACTGTTATGTTTTTACTTTTTAGTTTTTAAATGATTTTTTATTATTGATTTTTAGGTTGTGGGTTTTTCTGGAAGAAGAAATCAATTAATATATCAATGATATACCATATGAATTATGAGGGAAAATTAATTTTGTTTGTGGTTGAATATAATATCCCACAATTTTTTTATTTTTTTTGAATTAATAAATTCATTTTTATATTATAAAAACCAATATATAATATTCTTATATGTATAAATATAAAACAAATTAGTCCATATTGTGTTATACGCAACACCAAGTGAATCATGAAACACACACCACATAATTATTATCTTTCTCTACATATACCATCATGGTTAGCTTACATTACATTAAATAATGAATTTCCTTGATGTATTGCGTATCATTTTCGAGACCGAGTTTTACCAAACAATAATATATTATTAAATCTATCATTATTTAATATAATAAGATAATAACTATCAATTAAATTGATTAATATAGGATAAAAAAACTTTTGAAAATATATTTTTGAAGTCACTTATTACCTATTAATTATAAATGAATATTGAAACCATATGATTATAAAGGGAATAATTTTATAAAGGTATAAATTTACGTGAAAATGAAATTTATCATAATTAGTAAAATTACTAAATATTAATTTATAATTATAAATAAATTTATAAGTTATATAATCATTAAAATATTTTTTTTATATTTATCAAATTGAATTTATAAGCATAAAATTAGAACATTCCACAAATTACAGGAAAAACAATATTTTTACAATAGTAGCTTTGTGCCTTTCAATGGAGAAATTATTTTAAATATAAATGTTTGAAAATTTATAAATTTTATATTCCAATATTAAATTATTCATTTAAATTGAAACATAAAAATTACATTATGGGGTATTTTTCGTATTTTTCTTTGATGTTTCATTTTTTAATGAATAGGAAAAAATAAACATTTCCAGTTGAAAAATACATTTTCATATAAATTATTTATATCATTAAATTTTATTTTTAAAATTTTTAATGATTTATTAGATTGAAATTTTATAAATTAATTCAATGTAGGTCATCAAAATAAATTTCACATTGAAATTGAATATAAAAACATAGCGATTTTTTGACGATTTTACTACAAAAACATACATTGTCGTCCGAGTTGTGAGATTTAATTTAAAATAATTAATGCCTATTCTACTATTTCAATTTTAAAATATGGATTCCATATTTTTAATTCAAATATTTTTTTTATATTATATATATATTAGTTTTGGAGGTAAAATATTAGTGAAAGTAAAAACAATTAAATAAATCGATTATGGTAAAAGTATGCTTAACAAGGTACTAAATCATAATAATAATGGAAAAATGACCAAAATAATTTTCAAATACATATTGTATGTCCAAAATTATTTCTATTCATTTATAAAGTTATATAATTGTCAAATTTGTCTCTTGTGGATCATGTAGTCTTTTGGGAACATAATGTTATTTTCAAAAATACCAAGTGTTACTTTTCCCACCCTTATAAAATTGCCCATACTCTAACCAATATTCACACCCCTAAAAATATAATTTAGGTTAATATCTATCAAATTCACTTCCCAAAATCCCACCATTATTTATTTAATTCTACCTTTTTGAATAAATCCATCCATGTTATCTCTTTGATGGAAACAAATAAGAATTACATGAATTAGAGGAAACACTATTCCTCAAGCTCTTTTACATATTTTTATTTTCAACCCCCAATAATATTCTAATTTTGTACTTATATACCAAAAATTGCTCTAAATATAATTAGATGTTTTCAAATGATGGATTAGTCTTACACAAACACACTAATCCATCTAATGGTTAAAGAAAACAACATTCATCTATCAAGCGAACAACTATCTCACAAAACTATTTTGTTCGTTTCGCTGTTAATGCCTATAATGATTTGGAATAATTATGGATAAAAATTTATTATATGTTATATATTATATATATTATTTAATTATTCATATATTATTCGTTAATAACACATACCTTTATACTTTCCGTCCACTGTATATAAGATAACATCGCTTGTGGACTTGTGGACTACAACCATATCAAAGTGATTTAATTCATTCACACTCTACATAGAATATATTAAGAAGGGTTTTAATTAAAAATCCGTGATATGAAATATATATATATAGTATTAATGAAATAATTATGTTTTTTATAATATATATTTTTTTTCACTTTTCGCACACAGAATGTGATAACGTCGACCAAGGATGTCTGGAAAATTGCTTACTCGACATGATGTGACTCCTTCAAAAAGAAAACAATTATATATATATATATATATGATAAAATAACACTTTATTTATTATAAAATTCCAAATTTGTAAATATATAGTGTTTCTTTCCTTTTTTCTATAATGATAATCGGAAAATTGGAACATTACTATTCCTTACGTCGGGCCTTCCATTTCAGTGATTGTAATGTTGGATCATTTATCCTAACTGTCAATAATGATTGGTTTTAATAGAATAATTTATCTATAAATATGATAATTATTTCATGATAATTATTTTCTATATGTTTATATAATGACCCCTTGCACCATAGTTGGCCTACCAAGCTTGTTTATTATACATGGACCTAATTTGGTTAAAACATAAGACATAAAATGAACAGTTTAAGTATTTTTATAAAAAATGGTAATAAGTGAATAAATTTTATAATAGTCATGAAAATGGTTTTGAATCCTGAAATCAATATAAATTTTTTAATGATAAGGATAAATACACATGTGATAAGTTTGAATCAAGGTATAATGATTTCACATCTCACTTTTTATTATCTATAAGACATATGCCATGTTCAACATTCATTTATACTATGTGGTTTATATAATGAACATGAATTTATACAACTAATATTATAGTTAAATTTATATGTATATAAATATTCATTTTTTGATATCCATTTCATGGGATTTTTTGTTTCAAAAGATAACAAATCAGTAATATAATTTTGTCTCCACTTGACTTCTTTGATACACATGGCTGGTTATGAACCTACATTTCCCTATGAGGTGTATATAATGCCATTGATATGTTATATCATGAATATAAATAGTTTCAAAATTTTTTATGCTTCATGTAATGTAAATATTTTAAATTTATTATGAAACAAATTTACCAATGTGATAAGGATTTATTAGTACGATCTCATCAGTTAACAATATTGTTCATGATTATGCATCCATTGATGAAATAATAGGATCCAACTCCCAAAAAATATCATTAATTTTATTATCCAAAATTTATTCATGATAAAATTATGTATTAGTTAAATGTTACCACTTTTTTGTACATAATATGATTAATAAATTTCAGCCTTATTTATTTAAAAAAGAGATGAAGTGTGAATTTATCAACAAACAAAAAATGATGATATTGTGCTAAGATCTGGTAAGTACATCATCTCATGTAAATTCTATCCATTAAGCTAAATGTTCTGATAATAATAATTTCATAAACTTATCATTATTTTTTGATGATATATATGACCTTTTCAAGCAAATTATGTGAATAGATTTTTTATTTTTAATTGTATCCTAACTATGTTCTCTATAACTCTATATTCGAACTTGATATCATAGTTTATCTTACATGTCAATGTTTTCAATTTACAAATATGTTCTACTATTTGGAAACATAGTTGTGTGTTACTGAGGGTAACTGTTATGTTTTTACTTTTTAGTTTTTAAATGATTTTTTATTATTGATTTTTAGGTTGTGGGTTTTTCTGGAAGAAGAAATCAATTAATATATCAATGATATACCATATGAATTATGAGGGAAAATTAATTTTGTTTGTGGTTGAATATAATATCCCACAATTTTTTTATTTTTTTTGAATTAATAAATTCATTTTTATATTATAAAAACCAATATATAATATTCTTATATGTATAAATATAAAACAAATTAGTCCATATTGTGTTATACGCAACACCAAGTGAATCATGAAACACACACCACATAATTATTATCTTTCTCTACATATATCATCATGGTTAGCTTACATTACATTAAATAATGAATTTCCTTGATGTCTTGCGTATCATTTTCGAGACCGAGTTTTACCAAACAATAATATATTATTAAATCTATCATTATTTAATATAAAAAGATAATAACTATCAATTAAATTTATTAATATAGGATAAAAAAACTTTTGAAAATATATTTTTGAAGTCACTTATTACCTATTAATTATAAATGAATATTGAAACCATATGATTATAAAGGGAATAATTTTATAAAGGTATAAATTTACGTGAAAATGAAATTTATCATAATTAGTAAAATTACTAAATATTAATTTATAATTATAAATAAATTTATAAGTTATATAATCATTAAAATATTTTTTTTATATTTATCAAATTGAATTTATAAGCATAAAATTAGAACATTCCCCAAATTACAGGAAAAACAATATTTTTACAATAGTAGCTTTGTGCCTTTCAATGGAGAAATTATTTTAAATATAAATGTTTGAAAATTTAGAAATTTTATATTGCAATATTAAATTATTCATTTAAATTGAAACATAAAAATTACATTATGGGGTATTTTTCGTATTTTTCTTTGATGTTTCATTTTTTAATGAATAGGAAAAAATAAACATTTCCAGTTGAAAAATACATTTTCATATAAATTATTTATATCATTAAATTTTATTTTTAAAATTTTTAATGATTTATTAGATTGAAATTTTATAAATTAATTCAATGTAGGTCATCAATATAAATTTCACATTGAAATTGAATATAAAAACATAGCGATTTTCACGATTTTACTACAAAAACATACATTGTCGTCCGAGTTGTGAGATTTAATTTAAAATAATTAATGCCTATTCTACTATTTCAATTTTAAAATATGGATTCCATATTTTTAATTCAAATAATTTTTTTATATTATATATATATTAGTTTTGGAGGTAAAATATTAGTGAAAGTAAAAACAATTAAATAAATCGATTATGGTAAAAGTATGCTTAACAAGGTACTAAATCATAATAATAATGGAAAAATGACCAAAATAATTTTCAAATACATATTGTATGTCCAAAATTATTTCTATTCATTTATAAAGTTATATAATTGTCAAATTTGTCTCTTGTGGATCATGTAGTCTTTTGGGAACATAATGTTATTTTCAAAAATACCAAGTGTTACTTTTCCCACCCTTATAAAATTGCCCATACTCTGACCAATATTCACACCTCTAAAAATATAATTTAGGTTAATATCTATCAAATTCACTTCCCAAAATCCCACCATTATTTATTTAATTCTACCTTTTTGAATAAATCCATCCATGTTATCTCTTTGATGGAAACAAATAAGAATTACATGAATTAGAGGAAACACTATTCCTCAAGCTCTTTTACATATTTTTATTTTCAACCCCCAATAATATTCTAATTTCGTACTTATATACAAAAAATTGCTCTAAATATAATTAGATGTTTTCAAATGATGGATTAGTCTTACACAAACACACTAATCCATCTAATGGTTAAAGAAAACAACATTCATCTATCAAGCGAACAACTATCTCACAAAACTATTTTGTTCGTTTCGCTGTTAATGCCTATAATGATTTGGAATAATTATGGATAAAAATTTATTATATGTTATATATTATATATATTATTTAATTATTCATATATTATTCTTTAATAACACATACCTTTATACTTTCCGTCCACTATATATAAGATAACATCGCTTGTGGACTTGTGGACTACAACCATATCAAAGTGATTTAATTCATTCACACTCTACATAGAATATATTAAGAAGGGTTTTAATTAAAAATACGTGATATGAAATATATATATATATAGTATTAATGAAATAATTATGTTTTTTATAATTTATATTTTTTTTCACTTTTCTCACACAGAGTGTGATAACGTCGACCAAGGATGTCTGGAAAATTGCTTACTCGACATGATATGACTCCTTCAAAAAGAAAACAATTATATATATATATATATATGATAAAATAACACTTTATTTATTATAAAATTCCAAATTTGTAAATATATAGTGTTTCTTTCCTTTTTTCTATAATGATAATCGGAAAATTGGAACATTACTATTCCTTACGTCGGGCCTTCCATTTCAGTGATTGTAATGTTGGATCATTTATCCTAACTATCAATAATGATTGGTTTTAATAGAATAATTTATCTATAAATATGATAATTATTTCATGATAATTATTTTCTATATGTTTATATAATGACCCCTTGCACCATAGTTGGCCTACCAAGCTTGTTTATTATACATGGACCTAATTTGGTTAAAACAGAAGACATAAAATGAACAGTTTAAGTATTTTTATAAAAAATGGTAATAAGTGAATAAATTTTATAATAGTCATGAAAATGGTTTTGAATCCTGAAATCAATATAAATTTTTTAATGATAAGGATAAATACACATGTGATAAGTTTGAATCAAGGTATGATGATTTCACATCTCACTTTTTATTATCTATAAGACATATGCCATGTTCAACATTCATTTATACTATGTGGTTTATATAATGAACATGAATTTATACAACTAATATTATAGTTAAATTTATATGTATATAAATATTCATTTTTTGATATCCATTTCATGGGATTTTTTGTTTCAAAAGATAACAAATCAGTAATATAATTTTGTCTCCACTTGACTTCTTTGATACACATGGCTGGTTATGAACCTACATTTCCCTATGAGGTGTATATAATGCCATTGATATGTTATATCATGAATATAAATAGTTTCAAAATTTTTTATGCTTCATGTAATGTAAATATTTTAAATTTATTATGAAACAAATTTACCAATGTGATAAGGATTTATTAGTACGATCTCATCATTTAACAATATTGTTCATGATTATGCATCCATTGATGAAATAATAGGATCCAACTCCCAAAAAATATCATTAATTTTATTATCCAAAATTTATTCATGATAAAATTATGTATTAGTTAAATGTTACCACTTTTTTGTACATAATATGATTAATAAATTTCAACATTACCTCCCTCTTCAGTATGAAATTTGTTTTATTTAAAAGCCATGTTTTCTAAAAAGGATTTTAAATTGTTTTGAAACATTTTTTTATGTGCTAAATTTACTTTCAATTAAATAATTCTCAAACATTTTTATCTTTGTTTATTTTCAATGAATGTATTTTAGATGAACTTTATTTACAAAATGATTTCAACCATTCATTATAATTTTTTAAAGTATTTCCATTGAATTGGTTTTGAAAACATTTATGATATTTCATTATTTTTATTCAAGGTATTTTCAATAAGACTGTTTTAAACTTTTTTTATGATTCCTTTATAATATTCATTGTCTTTTTCAAATAAAATTGTTTTTATTGTTTATATAAAATTTAATTTATAAATTTTCAAGGAAAATTGTTTCCAAAATGATTTCATGCCTTGTTTCCTTGTTTTCAATATATTAAAAATGGAAATGGGTTTTATTGGGTTTTATGGTTGAAATATTGTCCCTAATAAGAAATGATATTTTCCTAAAGAATTGATTTTAAAAGATGACATTGATTTATTTTCCAAATATGGGTTCATCTATTGATATTCCTCATGAACTTTAGAGAACTGACACAAATGTTTTATTCATATTATTTCATGAATGGTTAATGTTTTTATATCAATATTAAGAAAACTATTTTTCTTCCTTGGGATACAAGGTTTTGAATAAATATTCTTTTCATGGGATATTCTTTAATTAATGGATTATTAGACCAATCTATATTACATTGGTAATTATGTGATGAAACATTTATGATATACATTTCAATTCATGGGAAAGAATGTGATGTTTATGGAACCCATATCATTTTTAGTATTTTGATATGATACAAGTTTTAATATACAAAGTGTCACATGTATGTAAGATTTTATTTTATGATGGGTGGAACCTATATATCCGTCCAATCAATTGGGAAGTAATAAATGTTTTAGGATCATAATAGGGTACATTGGAGGTAATCCAATGCCATAAATTATATGTAATCTTAAGCCCAAAATAAGGGGACACAAAGAAGAGCATCCCAATCCCAAAAAATAGGGGACCCAGGAGGGCATCTCAAACCCAAAACAAGAGGGTGCATGTGAGTGAATACAATACTCAAAGAGGGTATATTGGTTATTATCCCAATCCTAAAATATGAGTTTGTCCTTGGTAGGAAACCTTGACATAGAATATTATATATTTATAGGTATTCCATAAGTTTAATGTGTTATTCCTTCATGGATCAGGCTATTATCTCCCTTTTGATTTATGACTTGTGAAATGATAAAATTTATTTCATGATTCAAATTTATAATCTATTATATTCATGGTAGGATCATCTAATCTTTTCATCATATTATCATACCCTTATACTGATGTTTATTCTTACATATATCCCATTAATACCCTTACCGAGCATCTTATCCCACCTTTTCCTTATGATTCCTTCAATAGTTTATGATAATACATTTTATGTGTGATATGTCTATGACGGTAAATAGTATAGGATATCTTAGAGGGAGATAATTTATGTCACTCATGTATTAGTTTTTATGTTTCCAGGTTTGAAATTCACTAAACTAAAACAATATGTGAAAATTTTCAAATTTTTTATTCAACAACTATTTTGCATTATATATATAATATAATAATTGTTTTCTTTTAAGATATTTTTTAGAGAACTATTTTAATTAAATCCATAAAAACACAGGGTCCACTAGTGAGTTTAAATGGAAGTACTCTAAATGTGTAATGTCAATGACTTTATTGATATGTAGTCATTGCAATATATTCTTTCTTTACCTTTATTTAATTGAATCGAGAACAAAGATAAATCATTGAAAATTTCTGAAATTTGTGATGTTAATAAAATAAATCAACAATGATAGGAAGAGAATACATATTCTACATTGTAATATTATTTATTTCTCTATAATCAATGCATAGCCTCAGGGATCAATCTTTTTTAAGAAATATAATAGTGAATCCCCATGGAGAAACACTACGGTTAATTAATCCTATATTACATAACACCTATAGTTGTTTCATCATCTCTAGTAATTCCATAGTAGAAATTATATAAAGGGTGTTTTATATAGGTCTCAGATTATAGATTAAGTCTATATAAAACTAAACGTCTTGCTCTATATGGTGTCTAGATAAATTCTCATGAAATATAACAATTTTTTCTATTAAATAGGTAAATCTTAAAATTTAAGATCATATTTTACATTATTAGTAATTAAATACTCTTCTACTCTATGATTCACATTTAAAAGAGATAATATAGGTGTATCTGTGTATAACATAGATGATGAAGTATCCCCTATATAGATGATAAACTATATACCCCCATAAAGAATCGTAATTTATTTCCCATTGTAATGATTTTTTTGGTAATACTTTAAACCCAATTCCCACCAAAAATAATAACAAAATACACCACTTGTAAGATAATAAAATATGAACTTATATCATGTATGTGTGTTACAATAGTAATGGCTTGACACATCATGGTTTTCATAAATTTTTTACTAGGGGTAATTACTAAAAACACCCTCATTAAGGTGGTTTAGGAATATAAAATTTTTATAGGAAATATAGAAGATTAAAAAAACTAATATGATCCAATATCAAATAAAGCAGTAGAAAAATTTGAGTATATGATTAATGTACCAAATAACAAATAATTTGAAACATATTACGCACATATTGTGTCTTCATAAGCAAGACCTTATCCCCTTTTCCTTTTCTATGACTTGTTCTCTTGATGTATTTGAAAATTACTTGTATAGTGTCCCAAATAAATATGTCTAAAACATTTCATAATTTCTTGATTAATTAATTCCAATTCAATCAAAAGTCTATTGTCCTTTTTATCCACCATTTTTACATACTCCCATTCCCAATGGGAACGTTCCTTAATGTTTCATTCCACGTTTATTTCATGTTGGATATTCATTCATTCCCTTATTCGCTTTTGTGGTTTATCCTTTTCCAGGGTACTCAACACCCCTATTCATATATTTCTTCCCTTAAAATCCATTGGTCTTGGAAAATAATTTCCATTTATTGATGGAGAAAGATACAACATCCTCATACGATGAGATTTTTCTGTGTGAGAGTACTCCCCTTCATATACTTTTATTAATGACATCAATGAAACAATCAATCATGCTCCATGGATTATGTATGTTGTCCGAGGAATTACATTCTAAGAGTGTAATTTTTCTTCATATATGGAAACTTATTCATCATTTTATTATCACAAATAAATAATTACCTCTCCATATCTACTATCTGTTTGAGAGGGAAATAATTTTCAATAAAAATTTTCAAACAAATTGATTAGTTCAATATTTTCAATTTATTCATCCTCTATTATGTTTTAAATTAACAAGCACTACCATGCAACATATCCCAGGGGCTGACAACTACCGTTATAATGTACTCCCTTTCATTATTTCCCTTAGGGATAAATATTTTCTCAAAAGATAATATTCACTAGTCACCTATAAAAGGGATTATAGTCCCATTTAATCATTGAGGTTGTAATCACATCAATTGTTCTATCATTTTTAAACATCAATGTGGATAGTGTTGATCCATGTGAGTAGGTATATTGGTCCAAGCATGTGTCATTTTTTCTATTATAATTATAAGTAATTTAGCAACGTCTTCAACATCATTATCTTTTATAGGCGGGAAATCCCTACATTGGAAAATGCATTTATATGGATTACATTCATTCCACAGGGTTACATATCAAAACAATGGAATATAATAGATTGTATTATAAAATTATGAAACATAATGTATAATATAAAACTAGAAAAACACACAATGTAAAATAATATCTGAATCATAATCCTAGATATCTTTGGAATATTTTCAAAGTCAGTTATAGGTTATAATTTATATAATATAAATTTTATTAAATATATTATCTACAAGACATAAAAAAAATTCTAGGATACAAATTATAAAGACCCCAACCATAGTATCTCAGAGATGGTCCATTACATTTATAAATTGTTAAATATAATAAGTGATAAATTCCCAAAGGATCAAATAGTTTTTTAGATTTGGAAAAATATATAAAAAATTAAATTTTATATATAAATGTGAAATGAAATAAAATATATTTACTTCATTAAAAACTCTACTATTGTAGTATCTTATTATATTTTTTCATTCATAATATAAATATTGTAATACTAGAGAAAAATATTAAATAAGAAGGTGCCGATATTAGATACTCAGTAAGGATAGAAAATATAGTTTTATATGTAAATATATTCTATAAGGAAAGGGGGATATCTAAAAATGTAATTAAAAATTAAACATGAACTTAATATGGAATGAATCAATGATAAATAAAAAATTCCATATAAATAATAATATTATAATTAAATATAACCATGGATATTATACTATTATAATAATGATATGGATAATCAATTACTAATATCTAACTTAGGGAATTCATAATATTGGCCATCATAAACCTATTTTCATTGATTTGGCCTATAAACTATACATAAATTTATTGAAACCTAGTCTAGTTTGTCTCATGATACCAAATAATTAATTAAGGGGATATAACAAACCCCTCATGACATACTATTTCCAATAAATTACTCATATGAAAGGGGTGGAAGGTAATAAACATATAAATTCTTATTGAGGCTATAATATGAAATATTAAAATCATTCTCAAAACAATAAATATAATCATAACCTATCCAGAGTAATATGGAAAATATAATCAAGATATATAATCCACTATAAATAACAATAGATTTAAATAATTAATAAGAAAAAAATAGTAGGTGTTCACAATGTTTAAAGTATTCTAATAAAATCATTGAGGAATTCTTGGGAGAAATACAATTTTTTATATTTGAATATATAGTTATTTTGAAAAATTATTTGTATTTTTCATCAAATAATATTGTAAACAATTATATCCTGGAGAAGAATTGGGAATGAAATTATATATTGGTATTATTAGAATAAATTTCATTTAACAAATTACAAACTCAATGGAAATCATTTATGATGAGTGTTTTAGAAGAATTGTAAAGGAAGTACTTTAGTTAAATTTATGGGAAAATATAAATGAGTATTTAACGTCAAAAAATAATAATTGTTTCCATAAAATGAAAAATTAATTATTATATTTTTCATGATAAAATCTATGATTTTAGAAATATTTCAGTTGATTATAATAGAATATTATGTGTATTTGATAAAGGTTATTAAAGTGTGATGTTACCTTTATTCGGGCTTATTTGTGAAGAGAAATAAAAAATGGAACCATATAAAACAAGTATTTCTCTATGAATGAAGAACAAATGGATATTGAAAAATAATTATAAGATATATTTATATAATATAATATGATTATATATGAACAGTTGTGAACTATATTGGTTTATGGGGAGAGAAAGAATAATCCAATGGGAAAATGGTGGTTCTGGAAGAAACCCAGACCTTATGTTGTAATGTGATTTTTACATGAACTTAATGTCCTAGATAAGGATATAAGATTGATTAGTAATTAAATACATAACCCATTAAAGAATTTTTTGATTTATTATAATTTTATTATGTTCATTTATGTACCATCTAATGAGTAATAATATTCATATTTTCGTTTTAAGTGATCATTAACTTGGTTTTCATGATTAGTTTACTTGTATACATGTATGGAAGAATGTATAAAATGGGATTATTTATCCAAAAATTGAAATTACTTTTTATAAATTAAATTATAGAATATTAAATTTTCATTTATATCTTTCATTTAGATATTAGGATAATTCATTGGAAAGAACATTAATGATAACAATTAATAATATTTTGGTGATTTTATCATTATGCACTTGTTTTGATTTATTTATTCATAGTATGCATTTATAACAGTTGTGGAACAAATTTTTTTATTATCTATATTAATGTATTCTGTAATGATTAATACTTTTTTTTATCATCCTTGAATGTGATGTTGAATAGAAAACTTATCACCCACAATGTTGGTAAATAGACACCTCATGGATGATGTCTTCATTTTTTAGAATAAAAGGGGTTGTAAGATAATTAATGATTGATACAATATTATAATAATAAAAATCCAATGTATAAATGAAAATAGAGTAATAATGAAAATTTTTAATGTGATTTTGGATAAAAAATATTTAAAACAAATTTTAAATAAAATAAAAGAAAATGAAAGAAGATTTTACCTCTTACACGTCATCTCCTTGAGATCCTCTATAATGCACGTGGGAATGGAATTTTGTTTATCCCAAAAAAATAAAGTGGGTAATAGTATTGAGGGAGGACATTAGTATAATATAACCATACTTCATTTATAGGTAGGTGTGAGGAGTAGGGGTTGTGAGGGGATGCATTTGTAGTGGTGGAACAAGGTGTTATTTGACTTTTCTATTCAGAAGATTATTGTTTTGGCACAATAATATGAATAGTTTTGATTCCCAAGAAGAGAGAAAGTAAATATATATGTTTAGTTATATTTTATTGACTTTATATTATAAATGAATCAGGAAATTGTATAATTTACTTATAATGATATATACCATAAATTATAGTTTTCATTATTCACAAAACATCAACTATTCTAGAAAAATCCAAAAAATATACATTATAAATTTTTCATTGCATAGAATAAAAAATGGAATACATTTTATGATTTTTTAAATAAATATGAGAAATTTACTTTTTAAATAAAATATTCATTTAGATGGAAAATACCAATTTTAATATTATAACTGATTTAATGACACTTTCATGAATTAATTAATGTATATAAAAATATAATACAGTCATATGAATTCTAAACATTAAATTAAGATAATATTTTATGATAATAAATTATCTTTTAAATAATTATTTTCAATATGAAATTGTGAATAAACATTTATGTTTTATAAAAATACAAATATTTTTCTTTTCTTTTTTAGGGAATTTAATTATTTATCCCTTGATATAAATATATAATTTTCATTAATAAAAAAAATAAATTTTATGTATACATTCATATGCTAGGATACTAGTGTATTGGATGGTTTACAATTATAAATGTTTACATTACTATGTTAATGATCATATTATTATTCCATTTGTATAGGTTTCTTATGTTCTACAAATACATCTTATTTCATTCATTATTAATTTATAAAGCCTTTATTATGTTATTTATGTTATTTGATGTGATATTTCAATAAAAAAAATTATAATAAGATAAATTTCATTGATAAAACTTCGTTTCGTTACATGTTTGATATTGGTAGTCCTAATAGTTGATTTGGTTATACTATTTTCAAGTCAAAGTATCATAAGTAATTCAAGTATGTATTTTCATTATTTTAAAATATCTCCAAAATCATTTTGATTAGGATAAATCTCATAAATTAGATTACTTTTACCATTATACTCATTTCAAATTACTTTTTCCTGAGTTATAATTCTATAGAATAATTTTTTTATATGGAAATAGCATCATCCTCATATATTTGTGCAAATTAGGTTTTATAGAAAGTGATTTTCTATAATAATATTAAATATTTCATTCTTACGGTAAAACCACTAGATAAATAATATGGCAATCATTCATATCATTCCCTTGGAACATGTAAATTTATATATATATAATTTCTTTGTTTAATAATAGAATATTAAGAATGGGGATCATTAATAATAAGAAGATGTTCTACCTAAAAATTATCCATTGGGAATAAATGTATGTAATCTATATATGGGAACAAATATTCTTCATAATATTTTCTTTAATATTTATTTTATACATTTTAAACTATTATATCCTTATTTATATTTATTTTACCATGTTCATCTTGTTTTTTTATAAAAAGACATTTTGTTCCAATCACTAGATAGTTTGTGAGTCTTTAAACTAATTACCATACATTATTTCAGTTGAATTGATTTATTTCTTCATTCATTTCTAGGAACCAAAATTCATCAATGAAAGATTATTCAACAAATTTGTGTTATAGTTGTGATAAAAAATTTTATAAAGCTAATAGATTTCTAACATTTATCATATTTCATGGTTTTCATATAGGTATCCTATAACTATATCCAATGTATGGTAATTACAGATTCTTGGTATTCTAGAAAAAACACTTTTTTGTTTTCTAGAATATCTAAATACTGGATTCAGTTTATTGGCATCATGTTACAAATCTTCCTCCTTGTTTTCATTAATCAAATGTCCAGGCCTTATATTTTTTACTTATCAATTATATAATAAATTTGAATAATTTGTTGACCAATAAGATCACATTCATCCAACCTGGTATTAGGTGATTCTTTGAAAAGTCGTTACCTTTTATTAAAAATTCCATAAGATTTCGAATTATTAGAATAACTTATAATGATTGCATCATCAAATCTTTGATCAAGAATTCCCGGATTATTCATTGAGTTCATGATGTAATCCTTGAAAAAAAAAACACTTTGACATATCCTAATTTTGGTTTTCATTTATTCTATTATTCAAGGGGGTTTTACTTAAATATAGGCCTTATTAGTATTCTATTAATGGAATAAAATGTTATGTTAATATCCTCATCTAATGAATGAGTGAGTATTTAATATTCACATAAAAATTCATTGATATTTTTTAAGTCATATTCATCCTTTCAATAATACCCTTCTGTTGAGGCGTCTTGGGGGTGGATAATGTATGATTAATTATTTTCTAAGAGAAATAAGGATTAAATTCATTATTATCAAATTCAACTCTAGAATCACATATCCAGGTGATGAGTTTAAAAACCATTTCATTTTTCAAATGTTTAATGAAATCAATTAATGAAGAACATGCTTCACGTTTTATTCATAATAAATATACCCATTTATATATAGAAAAATCACCAACTAACACATAAATAATTGATTATCCAGCCAGAAATGATGTTCTAGTAGGTATAAATAGATCCACATGGAAAAGATTAATATTTCAGAATATATCAATTTATTTAACTGGTAAGAAATATATATTTTTTTCTTACCCATCTAGAATGCGTGACTTAACTTATTTCGGTGTATTTTATTATTGGGTATGTCCTGAATGAAATGTCTTTTGAAAATGTTTCTCAATAAATGAACATTGTAATGTCAAACACTTATATTCCAATTCCATCATTCATTAATTTCAATAATTAATAATATTACATTTTATCTAGAAAAATAATAACGATCGATTGTTTAATCATTGTCTATTATGAGTTATCTAAACATGAATAAAATATCCTTAAAAACTAATCATGCATTGTTTGAAAAATAAACAGAATGTCCCTCATCACACTATTGAGTGATACTTATCAGTTTTTCCTTAAAGGATTCAATTTAATGAATTTTTTTGATAAGAATACATTTTGGATATCTTATTGATCTAATGCTATTTATCTTTACTTTTATATTTATTTTTAAGAAATGTGAAAAATACCCCCTTTTTGGATGTTGAATGAAAGTTAGAGTAATATCAATTAATATAACTTTAAAAGAGACTATCCAAAAACTATTTCATATTATTTTTAATATAATGAGTTCAATATAATAATAAAATGAAAAAATAGAGCTCATTTGTACCCATATTTTATTGGGTTAAGAAATATTAGCTATATGATATCTAAGCATACATACATTCTTATATTTTATAGGAAACATTGTTTCTTATATTAGAACATATTTTGAATCAAATACAAAATTGATTGAATAGACATGTGGGTTTTTAAAATAAAAAATATTTGAAAAATGTCTCATTTCACCAAAATAAAATCATGTAACCTTTAAAGGTATATATATTTATAGAAAGACACCCTAGTTTTTCTCTAAATATTTGACCATTCACTATGAATTCCAATTACAATTCATCCTTATATAGGTTGATTTTGGGAATTATTTTCATTTAAATAATATTCTCTTTTAGTTATAAATATTTTAGCCTCTTTTAAATGTTGAACGTCATTTAGTAGGTTCTCAATTGTTCTAAATTGTTCATTATTGATGGATGTGTATTTTTCATGATGATTTTTTTGTCAATAATCTAGTAGATTAGATTTTCCACTTCAATACAAATAATGTTATATGGATTTTAATGGATTTAATGTTCATTTCTAGGATTTCATAATAAATTAATGAAATTGTTTAGTACACTACTAGTATAGTTTTAGAGAAATTTTTGTTTTTAAATTCCTTTTCATTCTATTAAGAGTAATAATAATGTACCTCAACTAATTGATCAATAATTAAATTTTTTTCCTTTTCTTTCGTACCTTCATATTCTGATTCGTATGTTGTTCATTCACATGATTCGTCATAATCACTCTAGGTGGCTTTCATATCAATACTTATTTCATTCATCCAGTTTGTTGAAGTATTTATTTTCTTTTTTCTTATTGTATCTATTTTTTGTAATGTCAGGCATGATGTGTCCCAATTTTTTACACTTATAGAGACTCAAATATTAATTATTGTCATAAGGCATCCTATGTTTTTTAAGGATGTTATAAAAGCTCAAATCTAATTATATAAAATCTTGAATATTTGAGAAAATCTAGTGCGTTCATTATTTTATTCCATTTATCTTGAAAAATATTAAACAACATATAATTTTGATATTTTTTTTCTTTCACTCTATCATTTATCATTAGAAGTAGAAACAATCAAGAAAAATATTTTCTTCTTGATAATTTTTCTCTCTTAATTTTAAAATTAAAATTTTTGTTTGATCTTCATACGTCAGGAGTGTTCTTTTGAGATTATTTATTTTGGAATTTATTTACTTCAATTTCTTTTTTGATAATAGCTAATATTCCACTCAACTTTTCTGGAAATACTATGAGAACATTCAATCCTTGTTTAGGATTAGTTTTAAGTATTTCTAGATCATTAGTTTTGTTCACAATATCAGTGATTTTTCCTTTTAGATATACAATTCTCTATTTATCATCCATTTTGAATAGGTAGATCATAATATAAGATGCATCTTACCTATGATAATAGACATTGGTGGTGCCTTCATGATCAACTTCTATAGTGGTCCACATTTAATATGTTGTTTTATATTGTGGGATATTTTTAAACTCATCTATTTCTTAATAGTAGATTATTGTGTTCATTTCATTAGAGTTCATGTAATAATTTTGATCATACATAGAATCCAATTTTTTAGTTTATTCGTTAAGAATTTCACATGGAAAAACCACATTGAGATATATTTCTAGGCCATTATTTTCTATAAATAATAACCGTTCATGATTTTCAACAAACATTGTTTTCAACATTGAGTTATGAAGCCATAACCATTTTCATTCATTCTCAATCATCATCCACAATAGCCCTTTGAATATATACCATTGGAATTCACTCATTGATAGTTTGTAACTCAATACCCACATTCTCACATACCAATTTATGACTTTTATGATGACATCCTGTATAACTCAAGATGGTGCTAATAGATTTCATAAAATATTCTTCAATACTAGATCACTCTCTTTGAAGTATGTGAGTTCAATTATTTACTTAATAATGTATGAAACAGAAATATGAAATCATGTGGAATGGAAAATTATCATATAGTTTTATAGTGGGTCGAGGAACATAAATCCCCTAGTCCACTCCAAAAACACTCTACTCCATGAGTTTGGTGATATTCACGAAAACATCCCATTTATTAGGGTTCCTTGGTTATTATAATATGTTGTCACTTAACACAATGCTCTAAGACTCATCAACCAGAATCTCAAATTAAAAATATTATCCATTTTATGAACTAAACTATTATAATGTATGTAAAAAATATAGAATGAACTTTTTTTTGATAAAAACAAATGGAACACATAGTTTCAAGAAGCATATGATGATATATGAAGATTTATCTTTTAAAAATGATATAATCAAATGTTTAACTCGGGATGATCTTCAGTGAAATAAATATAATAGATAATAATAGAACGATAATATGATTATAATTATTTTTATATCCCTAATTTTTTTAAAATTACAATCAAATACATTCCTCCAACTTTTTGGAGAGAGAGTCAAATTTTTATATCTAATTTGAATTGATCGAGAGATAATTATACTAGTTTATTGACCATTCATTGTGATGTAGGATGAAAATTCTAATATTTATATCTAACTAATCATTCTAAATATAGAAATTCATTTTTTTGGTAGTGATGAAAAAAATATTTTCATTTTTTTTCATCCAATTAATGTCATGTCTTGTGAGGAACAATTTTTACATAAATGGATAATATCATTTTTGATGATCTATAAATTTGTGATGTGAATTATTGATATATGAAAAAATTAATCATGATTTCATAACATAATATATCTTTATAAGTTACTTAATAAAATTGCAGTTTATGATAAGATAACTTTTTTAAGATAAATCATCTTTTCCCAATAAATTAAGATAACTTCAATGTAGTATAAAATAATTCCCCAGTGTAAGATTATTATCTAGTGTCATATATAATGTGTTAAAATGATGAGATACATATATTCTATAACTACCTCAGGAAACAAATATTTTTTAATAAATAGTATTCCCATTGTTTTATTTATTTTGACTAAATAATCTACCATGAGAAACACATTTTTATTTTGTAAAATAATGTATTATGTAATAAAACATAAAAATATTGTGATTCTGAGTAATTGAGATTGTTATTTAATTCATGTGTGATAAAATTATTTCTTGTCGTATGATAAACACTTATATACACTATGTTTGATAAAATTATCCTAAAACACTTATGAAAAAATGTTATAATAAACATTGGTATTTTTTGAATTACCAAAACAAATTACATGAATGTATATTTGAACAACATTTTCCTCCCAACATCAATGATTCCATCCCATTGAACAAAAATTTTCCTGAGAGAATAGTAATATCAAATACAAAATCAAGATAAAATACCCTTCCATTAGACTAAAACACAACCACATTATCTAAGGAATGACATAATACAAAATTTACCCGAAAAGAAACACATCCCCATAGATTGTATCATCTTAATCAAGCATTATGAGAGAGTTAATAATTCCTATCTCTCTAAAGTAATTTAACAATAATTACTTTTTTTGGGATATTTTCCAAAAAACTCATTGCGTTAATATAAAATGCAGTATTTCCATTCAAGATAATGAGGTGTTTTCCCATTACTCACTATTAGGTACATAAAAATTGAAAATGGATGGTGATAATTAAGGATATTCATTTATTTTTATAATAAATTGTGAGGACATTTATAGGAAAAAATGAATTAGATATGGAAAATTCATGTCATTTTTTGAGTGAAATAATACTCATGAACATTGAAGATATGCATTGAAATCACCTACATTTATAAAATGGGAAATTTGGAAATGAAGATAGTTCTCCTGAGTTTTACTAGGCACATATGCCAACATATAGTTATATGGAACATTGATATAGTGAGATGGAGGTTTTAAATTGTATACATACTATTGAGGTAATGTCTTGGAATAGTTTTAGGTGATTTAAAAACTCATTAATAAACTAGGCTCATATATATTCAAAGGGCATCATAAGGATAATATATAATGATATATAAGAAACAATGTGTGTATATATATAAGTATCTATATAAATCCCCACAATAAGTCTCACATATAAAAATATTTCTATAAATATTAGAATGTGATCCAAATGGGTGGTTACACATTTAAAGCTCAAAAATTATAACCTATATTTATACAAATGAAAATATGGGTGGTCGGGCACCAAAATTTCTATCCTATAGCTCAAAAACAATATGAATTTTCTCTTATTTTCTAAATGAGTAAACATTATATTTCCCCCATTGAATTCTGAACATTATTATATAATATTATAATAACTATTTTAGGAAATAAATAAATCATTCATTAAATTAATTTCATTTTATAAATAAAAAATCACATATTACAAGGAATTTTAAATAACCATTTACTATAATTTTTAATTCAATGTACTTGTATTCAATTGAGAAAACTATTTTAATGTGACTCAAGTAACACTTAAAGAACTAAAAATTTAGGTTTTATTTATATACTATTTTAATCCATACTAATGCATGACTTCTTCACCCGAATACCCTAACAAGAGTTATGCTCTACCATTATGTGAAATCAAATATACCTGAAAAGGATTACCAAATATATCATAATAACCTGAATGATGCCCATTCACTATTATGTTAGTCTAATATCACATATCTCTATCTTCATATGATGTATAAATTACCTTCATGTTGTGTTTAGAATATTTCATGGAACTTTTTATTTGTTCTAAAATACCCATGCTTGTGGATATTTATAAGAGACTACCCCTATTCCAAATCGAGTCTACCTATGTGCAATAGTGAATAACAAGATATTAACCATTCATGACTCTAGAAACTTATAAATATCGACTTATAATCAATTAAATTTAGAATAAATTATTGAATCTCTTTAGATTCACCCAGAATGCAGTTCATGAAATGGTATATTCATTTTGCCTTCACAAAGAACATTGGAAAATGAAAAAAAAATTAGTGTAACTATATGTTCTATAGCGTAGTCTCATAGAAAGGTTAAATTTAATGGTAATATTATTTAAACCATATCCCTCACTATGGATAATGGTATTTACATAAAGATAATTGAAAATGAAGTAATTTAAATTTTCATACTCAGTAATTATTTACGTAAAAATGTGATATATTTAAAATTTCTATTAAAATCACATCAATATTTTCAAAATCCTCTAAACCTAAAATATACCCTCTATAACCATGAATGATGAATATGAAATGATAAATTAAATGGTTATGTAAAACTTAACCTCTTAGACTAAGAGTCATAAAAATATACATTTTCACCAAGGATATTTGGGTTATCTAAAAGAAGATTGATCAATTTAGGAAGATTCAGCTACACATTTGATGTTTCTCGTATAATATTCCACTTTGAGGGAAACCATGTTTCTAGAATTATAACTTTACATAGAATAAAAGCACAACAATGCCTAAAATGAATTTAATTTTCCCAAAAATCATACCTTTTAAATTATTGAAACTACTTAATGTGGATATTCCAGATGATGTTCTTTGCATGAAACAGTTGGACATTTTACTTGTTTGAAACTAATATTTAATATGAATTTTCAATCATGTCCTTTTTATGTGTAATTCCATGATAATAATACTGGAATGTTAATTTGTTCATTCTATGATGTTTTTAAATTCTTATACCACTAAAAATGTTTATTTTAATTATTGTTTTTGTGTTTATAGGTTTCTATATTCAATAGTTTGAGATTTGTTTATATTGAATAAGTTCCTTCTTCCAAAATGTTGCATGAATGTGACTAAAATATGAAATTGTTAATTAGATAAGGTTAATATATAAAATTTAAATATTGATATATTCTTGATTTATTCTACAATCTTCACCAAAGCTAGAATTATTTTCCAAATGTTTTTTAAGATACTGAATAAGAAATGGGGAATAATATTTCTTCAATAGAATATATGTGGATAAATAATAGTAATAATATTAAAAACCATGGTGCATGTTTTCTAAGACAATTCAAATTGGAAAATATAGGAGCACAGTGTTGTTTAACTAAATGTACAGAAATTAATACATTAATATACCAGAATTGAAATTTCATGGATTATTTTGTTTCATGTATTTTTTAAATCATAATTTTTGGAGTTATCGATGAATTAGAAGTAAAAGTGGGGTAAAGTTGTAAAAAAATAATGGATTTATATATTGATAAAAAAAAGTAACCTTGTGGATTGATGTATAAACAAATAATCATTATCTATTTTTGAATAATTATTTTGTGATTTTATCTTATTTGTAAATCATAAAACCACTCTATATTAGAATCTTCAAAAAGTGAGAATGTTATTCCTTAATTTAATTTAATGCTCATAAAAAAGTTATGAATAGGTAGTTGTGGATATGACTTAAGCATCAAAGTCATTTTTTTCATTCTAGTTATTTTTCATTATATCATCATTTTGAAACTACAAGGATTATTATGATTTTATGAATAGGTTTCTTAATATTACACTCATATATACATGATGAATTCACTTGAACATACCGGGATGAAACCATGATGAGGTTTAATAACCAACCAGGTAATGGTCTATGTATTTGAGAGTGTCCCAAACCTTGTAATATTATTTTATATTATTTTTTCCATCATGTGTCAGTAATAAAATGAATTAAAATATGAATTTCATGAATATTATTATGTTTGATAAGTGTGTTTATAGTGAAAAATGATAAAAATTATCCTCAACTCATTCACCACTCCACTACTCTTAGAATAAAGATCCAACCATAAGGTACTTAAACTAATATTAATGAATGACTCCTTAAATCTAATTGGATCAAATTCATATTAGAAACCATATAAATTAATTTAATTTTACGGTTATTCATATATTTATGGAAAACATTTTAATAATCTCAATATTATGATGTTTATATGACTCCTTTCCCATATCCTTCAGGTTAGAGATGATGTTGTTTTATATTTCCAACCAATTCAGTGGAATTTCAAAATGAATAATTCATATAAAATAAATAGAGATATTTATAGAAAGAAGCTAAATTTAATTATAAGATATTTATTATGAAAATATATACATAAATGTAATTGTATTTTATTAAACCAAATAAATCTTAGATTTGCTGGAATGTAGCTGTTAATGAAATTTTGATGTTAAGGAGACTATGTTATAGATTTTGTTTGGGCAGTTTAATGAAATAATGATAGATGAGGAAGAGAACAATGATGATTATTATACAATAATTAATTATTATTTAAAAAGTATATATTTTTATTTTTATTTTGAATAATATTAGGAATAAAAAATTATAAAAAATTATATAAGAATCATTCTAGACATATTTCAACATATGATCAATGATCATCGTGATATAGGAGACTGATCAATTAACAAATTGAATAAAATTTTCATATTTTATGAGGCGAGAAAAAATCCACCCTTAAATTTTTTGGTTATTTAGTAAATGTCCTATTAGTTAAAGTTAAAGATCTGGATCAATGATATAATAGATATTTCTGAATAAAAATTATCCTAACATGAGGATGATGAAGGAGAATATCAAAGATTCATTATGGATATTTTAAAAAGGATTAACGAAAAATGTATTAACAAAGATCCTATTTATCCACATAGATTTTATAAAATCTAATGTATTTAGAAATTTTCTATTATTCTCTGTAATAATAATAGGAAACTTTTAATATATATAATTTGAGAAACTCTATTAAAATAATTTTTTAATGATGTAATGGATCACCCAAATCAAGAATAAGTGAGAATATATATTCAAGAAAAATGAGTTTCAAATTTTTGGGAAAATATGTCAAAGAACATCATTTATAGTTTTCATATTTGGGAATGAATCTGATTATAGATTTACCAATTCCATGGATCATATTAAAAATATATTTGAAACTTCAATTGTATAAAATTATTATACAAAACCAACTATGATGGATAAAAATGAGTACAAGAGTTAAATATATCGATAGAAGAATAAATTGATAAGGAAAAGTTGAAATTATGGGAAATAAATATGTGAATTTAAAATAAGGGAGTAATTATATTAATTATAATGATGATACTGTAGTTAATGTCATCAAAACTATTAAATGAAATATACTAGACTTTAGAAAATAATTAAATATCATAATGAATATAATTTTAAAAAAATTATAATTTTCTATGAAACATATTTAGAATTACGATGATAAGAACTAACTAAATAACATGATTTATAATTTTATAATTTTGTTTGATGTCCCGGTTATATTTCATAATCCAACTAACATATCTATTTTATAAGATTTGGGTAACACTATACATGATGAATTTTCCAGTAAGTATTCTTTCACTAACAATGATGGTTCAAATATTTAATATGTTCAATTATTGTGTATGAAAATGATCATAAATATATAATTATATCAACAGTGATTAAAATGATATATGAAATTCTATTGACACTAAATAGCTAAAAATACATACCAATGGTATTTTGTATAAAAAGCAGTATACAATTTCTTGATGAATTTCTAACATCATAAATGTCATAAATCATGAGGAATTTTTTTTATTTTTTAGTTTTTGAGAATGAGTCCTACACTTGATAGTAAAATCTTTCTCAATTTGGAATGAGAAAAAAATTGATTGGAGGTTGTTTAAAGTGTATGAATTTAAGTTTTCATAGAAGAAAATTAAGAATACAAATATATCAAAATCGACTATACATAAATTTTTTGAGTGTCCTAAGGAATTATGTAAGATGTGAGATAAATAGGTTCATATTGAAGTCATGTGAATGAAAAAAATTAAATTATATGTTTTATATTCAAGAAAAGTAAATGTAGTTAATAATAACATGTTAGGAATATCGTATCTAGTATAAATTACTTTGATGTCTAACAATATAACTACATCGTGGGTTCTTGATAGTCATTGATCATCCCACATGAATGGTGAAATGGTGGTTCAAAAATATTTTCATATATATGATATAGGATAATCCACATTTATTAATATTTTCAAATTAAAAATCCTAGGTGAAAGATTCACTAAAATTGATAATCAAATTAAGAAAAATAATAATGTTTTTTTTTTATTTTTAAGGTTTGAATAATAATATGTAGATAGTTGGTAAGAACTAATTTTAAATGAATGATGTTGTTTCCTAAAAGAAATAATTTATTATTAAAATCATTGAGGGTATAAGATTCATTAAAAAATGAAAAATTGATTTATTGGTAATTAATTTTTAATATTTAATCCAACCAATTTCTAATATATTAGTGAATAAGAGGTAAGTGTGTTACCACATATGATTCATTGTCATTTTTTCGATGAATCATAATAAAAATTAAAAAACATTTAATATGTCATATCTCTCTAATCAAAAAATAGAAATTACTTTTTTGTGGAATATGTCATAAACACGGATATGAATGTTAAATCTAATAGTAAGGTTAACAAATATTTTAAATAGACCATTGGAGCTCATACAATGTGATTTATGTGGTCCCATGATGATAAATAAATAAATGGTTTTATATATATCAATTATGACATTAATTTATGATTATATTATACTAAATAATGGGAGTGTTCATCAGTCAAAATTCTAAACCAATTAAGATGTTTAATTTTTTTGGAGTCAACATAAATATGATTTGAGATTCTTAATTAAAAAATTGTTATTTTATAATGGAAATGAATACATATTTTATGATTTTTAAATATATATTCCCATGTTAGGAAAAAAATAATAATACATCTAACCATGTACTCCTTAGAGAAATAGTTTTGTAGTGTTGAAGAATATAATCATTTCCAAGGTTGATAGAACATTATTAGATGAAATAATATATCCCAATATTTACCGAACAATGTTTTGTATACTACACTACACATTCAGAATGAATTATTTTGATATATGTGACATCTTATATTCTTTATTCTATGTGATATAAGATGAATGACATTTTCATGGATAATAAATTCATTGGAAAAATTGTGCTTATATAGTTAATGGCTATATATATGTACTATTTGAAGAATAAATCCAATAAATTTGTTATTATGGGCACACTAAATAGTGGTAGTGGGTATAAGGACTATAATGAAAGGATGTATAGGGTTTTCTATTAAATCAGTGTGAAAAAATATAATAATCAACAATATGAGGTTTGTATTAATACATATATAATGAAAGGAAATGTTAATAGAAAGAATAATTTTATAAATAAAATTTGATTACAATAATAATATTAGTAGAATGTTATTGATATTTATATTGATATTATTTATGTATGTGAGACCACTATTAACAAATATTTAGATATCAATGGATATAAAATCAAATTGATACAAAGTGATTAATATGAATCAAGGAGCCCTCAGTTCAGTCTATACAATTACTAATAATTGAAAATAAAACATATATTAAATCATAGGTAGAAATAATTCTATAATTAAAGATACTGAGAATGAGCATTGAGTGAATTTAAAAAATTTTGATTGAAATTATATTTAAAATAACTCATCATGGGTTGTAGGGATTAGGTTTGTTATTAAAAATGTGATTTCCCAAATGTGGTTATTTGAAAAAAAAAATTAAATAGTATGTTGATGACACATAATAAAGAGCAGTAGGCATAAAAATAAACCACACAAATAGAATAAATAATACTAAAAAACCGATTTCTCATAATAAAATAGTGGAATCAATTTGGAATTTTATGGCAGTTGGATCATAAAAACACTAATAAAATATGAAATGGGTGGGAAATAAACTATTATAAATGGTGGTAATGATGAAGAAGTATTAATTGGGAAACTAAAATGTTATATCCTAAATTTTACATGTTACCTATTTTGTTGAATTATAATGTTATTATGTTAATTGAAACATGATCGTAGATCATGGTACTCACATTATTATTGAGTCTAGAAAAAAAATAAGCCAAAAATAAAAAATCTCTAATTACTTTTTAAGTAATTTTTTTATATTGATACACTGAAGAAAATTATTTTTGTCTATTGAATATCATTTCATATTGATGATAATTAAATTTTTGTGGAATTTTTAGAGTAAAAAAATAATCAATTTTAAATGAAAATATAGGTTTTAATGATATAGTTCCCAGAATTAATTAAATGGAATAAATAATGATACATATTTTTTACTAAAAAGAACCATGAATGATTTTTATTGATGAAATTTTCCTTGGATGTGTCAAGAGATGTTTGAAATCTAATTTTAGTTGGAACTAAACTATGTATATATGAGAACTGAATAAAAGACAAAAAAAATTCGTTTCGATGATTCATTAACTACTTGTTTGATTTAAGAATGTCATGACATAAAAATGAATATGTAGTTATACATGTTGGTATATTTTAGAGTGACATAATGGAGTCCCAAATTTTTTTAGTAATGATTGTTTTGAGTTACGTAAGGGGAACAATGATCAACTGAATTTTTAAAAGATGAAATACTATTGCGAAAATTCATTGCTTCACTGTGTTAGTTATATAGACCAATATCATAGATTGAAGATATTCCTCAAGGGGGGTCATTTTCATTGAAGAGGTTTGTGTGATATGGTATTGTAAGAAGAAAAATTCAGAAACAAATATAATAGTTGATGAAGAGTGTGTAACCAATACCCATTAATTCACATCAGTTCTTTTATGTTTATTTAGTTTTCATGTTTTAATATTGAAAATAAAAGGCCAATGAAAATACTATTTAACAATGAGAGTCTAGTAAATGAGTAAAAAACGTCTAAAAAATTTATATCTAAAAACATAGACAAAATTTATCAATTTATTAAGAATATAGTGGTTAATAGGGATATCAGATTTCATTGTATTTATACGCATGATCTGGCATTATACATCATCAAAAATAATTTTTCATGCTAATGGTTCAATAGTTTGAAGATTAATCTTCATGTTTAGACCCCACCACTCACTAGTTGTAGTGAGTAATAATTTCCCAAAATAGGATTTAGATTATTTTGAAAAATTATTTAAATAGATAATTAAATCTGGATTAATGATAAAGTGATTTCTTTGGGAAAGAGGAATTAACAATATCATACTTGTTAAATAGTGAGTATTCACTATTGGTATTTATGATCCTATTAATATAATTATATGTGGTAAACATATGAATGTTCTAAAATTAGTGTATAATTGAGGGGAGGTATTTTATGTCACATGACAAAATTTACATACTCTGAAAGATATATTTATCTTAACAATGGTACATTTTATGGTAGTGTGGTGTAACACACCTATCTTTTAAAAATGATAGTTACTAAATGATTCTGATATTATTGGTAAATAATTGAAACAGATTTATATTTTTTTGGAATAATTTGATCATGTTTACAAAAAACACAATGGTAAGAGGAAATTAACTTTAGGTTTGTTGATGGTTTTCATTTGTGATCAAATTTTATTGATAATAATTTGACTTTGTTGAGAGGTTATATAAATCCATGTAGATTGTTTTTGAGTTTCTACATATTTCATTTGAGAAATTTTAATGTGTTACTATAACAATTCTATGGAAATATGGAATATTTTTATGGAAGTTGAATATTTAATATTGTAAAATACCTTATGGTCCTCATAAAAGTTACTCTTTTCACCACCTCATAAATTGGTGATACATTCATTTATATTTACCTAGATGATGCTAATTTCTTATATTCATATGATTAACCTTTCTATCATAAGACAATTTAACTACACGTTTGCGTTAAATGTCTTGTATGAGAGAGTTTATCATTGAAGTTATGAATTTATCTCTGGATAAAACATTTTCTTCGGTTTTAAAATGTTTTATCTAGGAATTAGAGATTTCAGCCATGCATATAATGTTTTAGATATGTTTGACGATTCATCTATGGATATGATGTTTCTTGTATGATAATTCTATTATAAATTACATGTTTTTTGAGTTATGAAATTCTAATGAAGTAAAACTCAAAGATGCCTAAATAGATATTCTTTAATGTAAACATCATATAAAAGATTTGATTCATGTTGACACATGTGATCATTAACAGTTCATAATAACAATGAAATTTTTGGATGATTCAATTATTAAAAATATTAAATCACATAACAATTTTTATTTTCAGTTGTTAACGGAATAATTTCATGATATTATTTCTGAAAAACTAATGTGTGCAATTAGATTTTTCATAATTTTACATAATCACTAGAAATCATATTTTGTTGTTTTTTTTAGGTTTAAAATTGTGTATCATCAAGATATAGAGTATATCATTTTTCATAAATGTATCATCTCTAATGAGTGTATGTTGGAAGATAGCGACTTCAACAATAAATAATGGGAAAACGATGATGTGTATTAAAAAATCCATAATATATTTCTTTATAAATTATTATACAATATAGATTGTACATGGAGAATGTAATAACGTTTTCCCCTATATATTGAATTATAATGATGATAAAAATTTGTATTAAAAGAAGAAAAGAAGATAAATAATGTTGATAATATTTGAAAATCAGGGTGCATGTTTTTTGAACCTATCCAAATATGTAAATAGTGGATGATCAAGTTGTAAAATTATGTTGAGTAAAGATTAGAGAATGATAACAGATAATTATCTTTTCATGAAATAATAAAATTCTATATGATCCTCAGATAATAAAAATCAGGAGCTAATTAAGATAGTGAAATAAAAATCAATGAGAATTTTAAAAATTATCATTGATATATTGAAATGAAAAATAGTTATCATGAATCACAAAATTTTAATGATATCATTAAAATATTTTTATTTTGTGTTATTTAGAGCTTTTTTAGACTATGATCAAGAAAATTATCTACATGAGAATCTAAATAACATGTGAGATATATTTTTAAGTATTAATAAAGGCTCATTGATGTATATTTTCTTCTCTTTTGTTTAATTATGTAAACAATCAAATATACCTTTTGCATTATAGTTGTATTATATTGTATATATATTGTGAATCAGTATAATATAGTGGGACTATAGAAATGGATATCCAAATTATATACCAGTATATATATTATCTAATAAATTTTTCTTATTGTAAAAAAATCATGTTTGGGTTATTATCTAAACATTTCAATTAGTACATATTCTATGAAGCAATTCATCTTTGAAAGATTCATTTTGATGTTTTATTTTATTTTTATTCTTTATTGAGATAAAATGAGAATACATATTTTAGTGTATCCAACATTATTTTTTAATGTTGTTTTTATGATATGTAAATTTATGATCTATTCTCTACTTATGTATACCACTATGTAAATAGAGTGATATGATCCTATGTCACTATAATATTTTATTTGAATATGATACCTTAAGGGTTGCAGATACCTTCATGGGTAAATATTTTTATAGGTGATCATAAATTCAAACGAAAATATTACCATTTTAGGGGTTTTGTGATTATATTTTAATGTGATTGTTGATATTTTGGGAGGGATTTATTTGGTTCTGTATCAAATTCATCAATAAGGTGTAGATATTCATTATGATTGGAATATTATCATATGTTGAATTAAAAAGTTTTTTCTTGAGAAAAAGGGTTAATTATTTTTTGAAATATAAGTTAATAGTATAGATAACCATGGATATTGAAATGTGATTAGTTGGTAGGGTCATTAAATTTATATTGGGAAAAAAGTTTATATTTGGTAATTTACATGATTAAGGTATTTATGGGAAATTATTATTTATTATGTGATTTTATGTCAAATAGCATTTTAGTGAGTAATTTTCGGTATCACATTTGACTATATTGATCAAAATATTTGGAACGAGATAATAACAAAAAATATTTTGATAATAATTGTCGATCAAGAATTTTTTAGATAATAATTATCTTGATTATTAAGAGAACATGTTACCATGATTTTATAAAGTTTATTATATAAATTTATTTTATAAAATATTAGAAAATTTTTAGTTTACAGTTAATTATAGAAATAACATAGTTTCATTGACTAAATATATTATTCATTTTGATGTTTTTAATTGATTATGTACAAAATTTTAATAAGATTTATTCTTAAGATATTATTATGTAATTATGTTTACAAAAAATACATATATATTAATAAATGAATACAAAATCAAACCACTAAGACATCTTAATTGTGTAATGGTTTATATATTCATTGATTAATAATGTTAAGATGTAATTGAAATTATTATATAATTATTGTTTATAAGTCAAATCAAGTTATGTTATATTTAAAATTTAATGAATAGTTATAAAAAATATTGGGAATAAATCCAACCAAAAAATATTGTCACTCATAAACAATTTAAATTAAATTATTTTTTTAATTTTCATTATCAATTGAATTGAAGCACGTAAGAAATGATTAGATAATATGAAAATATATATAAAATATATCATTAAATCTATTCCCAAAAATGAAAATTCTTTAGAGAATATATTTTTTTAATAATAGATTTTTTAATATGATCATTTATATGTTTCATGATGTAGAATATATCTATAATGTAGTTAAAAATTTCTAATATTTTTTCAATTTCAGTTAATTTTGATTCAAAAGTGATAAAAACTAAGGGGTTTTGTTTAATCAATTTTAGTTTATTGAGTTATATTCCCTCCTCATGAAATTCATTCTTCTAATATTGGTACATTCTTACTTATGGAAATATTATTTTTTTACTCAGTATTATGTTTTTTGTATTTCATGATCTTTCACATAATTACATTTTTGTTTGGTTATTACAGCAAAAAACACGACATTATAAGAGTTCAACTTCTTACTATTCTTTCATTAAGATATTATCTATTTTCAGAAAAAAAAGAATTCTTTTATGAAGTGTATATACTACTTCATGGAATATTTTTATCTAACAGTTCATGAAGTAAAGGGAATTAGAAATGTTAAAAAATTTCATTAATTTATAATGAAAATGGTTATTTTAATACAAATGTAGATGTAGAACATCATTGATAACCCTATGTATTTATATATTTATACATATATATTTAAATAAAATGAATATCTCATTTTGAAAAAACAAGATTCTAAATTTATCAAATCAATTTATATCATGATAATGTATAAATAGGAATTACATTAAAATGTTATAAAACATTATGTCTAAAAGGAAACATTTTGAAACACATATTATTTTTTGAATCAATTTATTCTTTCTAGTAAAAACAATATTTTCCTAAAATATTAGGTGTTTTAGAACATTCAAATGTATTTTTTACATAATTTAATCAATCATTCGTTGGGATAGATAAAAAATGTAAATTATAAATTCTCTTAATTTTAGGAATTTTAATTATATATAACGTTTCATTTAAGAAATTATTATTGGATCCATGAATATTAAATATTAATATACATTTTATAAAGAATATATAAACTAAAAATACCAAAATAAATGTTTAATGAGGAATATGCATGAATAGTTAATAAGTAGATAACAATTGCTTTTTGAAGAAGAAAATATTTATTTGATGTAATTAATTTAACGGTAGGAAATGTGGAATGAATTTCTTAACAATAAATATTTACACTTTTTAAAGATATTTAATTTATAAATTTATATTGAATAAAAAATCATATATTTTTAAAATAATATATGTTTATTTAAAAGAAATTATTTATAAAATATATATTTATTTAAATAAAATAGTTATTATACTTTAAATTTTAACATAAAAATTAGGTGGCATGTATTTTGTTGCAAATATTAAATAATTAGTTGTGACACTAATTATTAAAATAAATATATACTCACTAATTGTTATTTAAAATGACTATATTAGATAATAATTAATATATTTATTTCAATGTAAAATTTAATGATTTAAAGGATTAATTTGTATTTAAAATATTCAAATTTAATTTAAATATAAATTGAGACAAAAAATTGATTTCAAATTCATTTTGAAATAATAATTTTTGTTTAAATGAGATTTAATATATTGATGTTATATTTTTAAGAAAAATAATGTTGAATATTATATAAACTTATAAAATAGTTATTTCATGATTATGTTCAAAAAATATCATATAATTGTTAATCTATTAATATAAATTGTTTTTATAATGATATATCTGAAAACATTTATCATTTCTGATGTAGTACTTTGCAGAATCCTAAATGTAAACAAAATTGTCTTCAAGATATTTTTTAATAGTTTATAATGAGGTGAATTACATTTAGGATAAATTATTTCACTAATTAATCATTTTCATTCATAGTTTTTTTAGTTTTCAAATTATATTTGTTATTAATTATATTAATATTTACCTAAGAAATCACAAGATAAAAACATCATTGTTATTATATTAAAATTTTTATCATGACGTAAATAGGAATAAACAATATTATTCAAGGTTTTATATTATAATAATAACAATAAATAATTTTTATTTGGGTTACTATGTATTTATTATTATTAATTCATATTTTAATTATCGTAACGGATTTTGCAACATCATCAATGAAATTCTACATTATAATGAAATGAAAAATTAGTCTATTTATGTATATAGAAAATTATATAGTTGGTAAAAATTATGTTATTTATTGACATTTTATGATTAAATTTAAATTAAGAATTTATTTAAATGTTTCAATATAAATTACAATGTTATCTATATATTTTTAATGTCAAAATATGAGATTAACATTTAAAATGTAATTAAATGGTTATTCACTGTAAAATATTATTTATAAATTAAGAAAAAATAATTATCCTTTATTAGATATCATTTATGAATTCATAGGACTCAATTCTATCATTTTAATTCCATTTATTATCAACTTTGTATTTTAATGATACTATCATGAACCGTATAGAGTGAATATTTTTTAAAAATATGTTTGAATTTTTACAATAAAAATGTAATAATGTTTACCTTTTGAAAAAAATTATCATGTTCTTTTTCATTAAAAAATATACACATATTACTCTCTAAAATAACTTTCCATGTTTATAAGTTTTTTTCAAAATTTATTTCTATAATGCTCATTGAAAAATATGAAAAATGTGGTTCAATGAGAAAGGGTTGGGTTTCTAAATAAAATTCTCCTACTATATTTATGATTATTTACTTTAAATTTATATTAAAACATTTCATATTTATATTCCCTAATTCGAAATATTTGATATTAAATTCTGTTTTGAATATAAATGATCAGAGATAAACCATTACCTCTCAAAAAATATTTGTTAATAAGTTCTTAGTATTTCGACATATATGTATAAAAAAATCATGTATTCTCATATCAGATATCCCCATACCATTTTTCATAGATTATATAATCATTAAAATAATCCTTAATTAATTAGATTAATAATTATATCAATGTTTTATTAATCTAAAATTATTATTTTTTTTCTTTTCAGTAAATTTTTTTTGGGAAATAACATTAACTATTTATGTTTTATTATAAAAATGTGAATGATGAATTATTCATAAACTGATTCCTTTCTTGAATATTATTAAAAATGGATATCATGATTAAAATTAAAATTAATATTCGATTATTCAAATGTTTTTTACTCTATAATATAAAAATATATATCATAACAATGAAATTAATGATTAATAATCACAGTTTTATATAATCATAAAAACATGTTTTCATATGATATTAATTGAATTATATTTATTTTAGGATAATCTATATCCCATCATTAAAGAATAAAATTAAGAAACACAACATTTAATGGCCTTTAGGCCACCCGGCGCCTTTGGTCCAGTTGTCTCTCCTGGAACTTGGGCTTCCTTAAGACCTCAGGGCCACCCCAAGTCCTTCAGGCAACGTGATTATTCGGATGTACCAGCCACACTTCAAGGGACAAGGCTCCAATTGAGGATTCAGGGAAGGCACATTAAATATAAAAATGCTAACTAGATTGGGAATAACCAGTGGGAATGGATTTTTCATCTGTATCAGGCATGCCCAGCTTTGCATAGGACTACTAGTTGACTGGCCCTATAACGGTGGAGTGATGATATCATCATGACCTATGGTGGGGAGGAGCAGTTCCAGGTTGTCTTGTCTGGCTGATTCCCTTGAAGACCTACGAGTCATGGATGTGTCTCTAATCCTTCGATCATTGTCAGAGTTCCACATCACCCATTGAAAGGAGGAATATAAAAAAAATAAAGGTCTTAGGGCCATTCTGACCAAATAATACAATAGAAGTGTTGGATAATGTGATCTAATCGACCTAAAAATTACAGATGTTAAAAATTAAAACAATGTAACAGAATTATATTTCATTAAAAATGAATTAAATGGAATAAAAATAAGGATATTAAAATGAAAAATGTTTTAATAAAATTAAAATAATAGTATAATATTATTATTATGGAGGTAAAAGGATAGAGGACGCAAGCCCATATTTGAGGTCTGTGGAATCTCAACTCAATAGTTTTTCATTTTTCTATTTCCTTCATTCAAAGTCTATTTAGTTTTATGATATCTTACAAAATAAATTATAATTATGTAATATTTTTTTTAATTTTTTTTTGTATTTTGATTTAATTATCCAAATATCATCCCATATTGATTTCTTCTTCACTTGTAATGGTCTTTGTAGGAGTATGATTTGATAACTCCCATTAAAATAGATATTATCTACTTTTGGAATTTTATTTCATTAAAATTTATATTGTTTATTTCTAAAACCCCAATAATATTGTTCTATTTTGATTAACTTTTTCATCTTCCATTGCATTTTTTCATTTATATCTTCATTTGATTTATAATTTAACTGATGTTTTCCCTATAAATAAAGATAATATTATCTTAAACTTTTTGTTGGGAATCATTATACCAATTGTTTATTTTCATTATTGTTTTTAGATTTTTTTCTTAATACATATATATAATTTCATTAGATCCGCATCTATTTTTATTAATTTATATAAAAAATAAAGAAAGGAAAATATTATTAACATATTTGGAAAATGTTATTTTCCATTTTCTATTACTTTATTTAAAAAAAATAAAAAGGAATATCATTTATTACTTTTTAAATTTATTAATTTTCCCTCTATCATATTGACATTTAATTATGAATCTTCCTCTATATGTTTTCATGGTATTCCAATGTAAATTTTATTCATTCCCATTATTCTATAAATTAATAACTTTATGAGATAAGTTGATGAAATTTTAAATGTAATTTTTCAATTTTCTACAACTATGGTTTAATTAAGATACTTTATTTGTATGTGAGAAACAAAAATATTGATGAAAATTCCTGGAAAAAGAAATATAATTTTTTTTGAAAATTTAATGATTTTAAATTTTTCTCAAATTATGGTACAAAGTAATTATATTTGAAAAATGGGTGACCATAGATACTATTCCACTATTTATTATATATTCATTTAGTCATTGGAGATGATATTTTTTAATTTATATACTAATTTATTCCATCAAATTAGTGACATTGAAGGGTTATTTCAATGTGTGATGAATATGATGTCCCAATATACCTTTATATGTTATATATTAATATAATTTATTTCATTACAAATTTTTTTATATCATTAGTTTATCATATGATTAATGAGATGTTTCTTATTTTTAAATGTATAATCATTAGTATTTGGAGGAAAATTTATCCTATTTTTAAAATTTAACAATTACACAATCGTTTATTTTTTCCCAATGAATTTTTTTTTTCAAAAAATATATTTTGATTATAAAAACATATTTTCAGGAATATTGACATCAAAAAAGATTAAAAATTGATTAATTAATAGTGATTAAGTTTTTATTTGAAGATATTTATTACAATTGTTTAAATATATATGTTTACCGAATATGTAGAAAATTATTAGAGAGTTTTTGATTTTATGTTATATTGTTTTAAATTGATGTTATTTTGGGAATATATGTGATGAATTTGATAGTTTTTTGTTTAGAAAATAATAATGAAGGTTTTAATTATTTGTAAGGTTTAATAATATTTAATATTATGGATAATTTTATGTTTAAGAGATAATGTAAAGGGAAATAATTTTTTTTCTTATTTGAATTTTTTTCTCCATGTTATTCATTATGTTTTGGAGTGAGTTATGCTTCAGTTAGTATTATAACGATTTTGTGTGGCCTAAAATTGGTTTGTGGATATTTTTGGGATAAAAAGGTAGTACCATATTAATTGTGAAATCCTTCGTGGTCCCTATTTGTAATCTATGGAAAATAATGGGAAATGGTTTGGAAAGGTCGTGCATGTTGAGTACCAGAGTTTGATCTAGGGAGCATGGTTTGGAAATCTTATATAATTAAATGAAATTTCATGAAGGTAATAGTAATTGTTTTTTTCATTTTAAATTCCTTATTTTAACATGGTACATATGTCATTGAGATTATGGAATGTCTCTGGAGTGTTTGAGGATTATTTAGATCCAATATTAATGAGTTTTTGAGTTGGGATGCATGACATATGGTTTACCCAAAGCATGATCCTAAGAATGCACAATGTACCCATGCCATGTGGATTTTTTTAGGGAATATAATATTACAAAATACTTTTCCCTATAATTGAGACATTTTCCTCATAGTTGTGAGACTTGTCTTATCCAAGTGGCATAGTAATTTATCTGGGGTTATGAACCGTTATAGAAACTCAATTCATAACCCATGAATGGGATGCCCTTGGTAAGAGGACATCACATCATTGACACACCATTTTTTTCATCTGTGAAATAAAACCATAAAACTCATAAAAATTGTCTAAATTACAATATCTCTCTTAAATATTTTAAAATAATTGTCATCCTTTCTCTTCCATAGAGGATGCTTAGCCCACTCCCCTCTTATAGAGCTCCCCAAGCCTAACAAGGGCTTCATGATTTCCCCTTCATCTAGAAAATATTTCATTCATCATTGGTTTGGTTTAATTTCTTTGGGTATCATCTTTAATCCTCTTTCTATCTTTTTATTTTATCTCTCTATCTCTTATGCTATTTTTGCGAGCTCATGAGCAATATTTTTAATACCTTTTTATATTATAGTGATTAATTATATTATTTGTAAAACCTAAAGATATTATTAGGAGATGATATATCTAGAGACCAATAATATGGAGTCTAGTAATTTTACAAAAATATTTTAGTTTCATTATAGAATCCATATAGGTGACATAGGTTAGGATTTTCAAGTGATTCCAAAAATGAATTTCTAAAATTTAATTTAATTTATTAATATTACGATACTCCCATTTTCATGTCATATGATTTTATATACGGTATATTTTATTGATATCCATCCATTTGGTTGTGCTAAATTAAATTTTGTCCTTTATAAAAATTATTATTAAACAGTAACTTTTGCTAAGTTGTGTGCCTTGGATTTAAATGAATTTCATTTTTTTTAATAATATTAAATTTTCAATCTAATTTTTTAATTTTTTTTTGAAATTATAAACCACATGTTGTTTATTTATATAAATTTATTATATATATTATTAAACCGATGGATAAATTGGAATATAAGGATCAAAAATACTGAAAATGATGTTGGCATGTGATTATTATATTAGACCATGGTAACAATTGTCAAAAAATGTTATAATTTTTGAGAATGGTTTTTTATGCTCCCTTGTGATGGTTGATGGGAATTGGGTCCCATACTATTTTCATTTACAAGGATGATGGGAGGGAAACTCTACATTCCATTACACGGGGTGTTGGTAATAATGACTCAACGAACCATATCGAGGGTTGAGAATAACATCTCACAGTCGCATGATATTTGTGGATAATACCCTTGTTAGAACCTATAATTCATTTTTATAGTCTTGGATACCCTAATTTTTCCATGTGTCCATTAAGAACCTAATCTCCATGTATATGCCTATATATTTCTGTACATATATAGAGTATATACATGTATTCATATATTATAAGATTACTTATATATGGATGTAGATGATTAACATGATCAAACTTATTTTGGTCTTTGATGGTGTAGGTGGAGTCTTATATGTGTCTATCAAGAACCAAAACCATATGATTCTTTTTATTCAGTATAATTTAATATAATTTATATCATTTCACTATTAAGATAAATGGACTGATTGGATTATTCTTGAAACCATTTTTATAGCCTTCTAAGATTATCTCACACCCTAATCTGGACACTATCCGCACCAATTAGAATTATTTTATTGTGGTTATTGAAAAGATAAATCACCTAGCCATGGATGCTATATATATATTCATTATATCATGGAGGATCAATGCAGTAGTTCATGAAATTGGTTGTGATTCTTGAGGAGTATATATTAGTGTTTTATACATTTTTATATAATATTGTATATTATAGGTATACGGTATCCCCTCTAACCATTTTATATATTAGAACAACATGGTATCATTTTGTAGTTGACTCTATTAATGGAATGATTATTATTACTTCATGGAAGTTTTATATTCCACTATTATTTATTATCATATCTTTTTCAAGTATATTGTTAGTTATATTTTATGCTTCAAATAATTATTATTATGTTAAAATTCATTATTCTACTTGAATATGAGCTTATATTCTCCATATTATAACAACATAGTCTCCCATTTCTAGTTGGATTCCTCCATTATACTAGGAGATGTGTTTAAGACAATGTGATCCACTAGCATGGGGCACCGTCTTAGTGTCTCCTAGGCCATGGAATTGCAAATTTGTTTCAGAGCGAATTATTTCTTTTTATTAATGTTTTATGTTTTAGATATTGTACTATGATATATCATAATTTGCTGATGAATCTATTTATGGTTCTAAATAACCCTTATACAGGGAATCCCAAATTTCTATGAATGGAATATTTATATTATTGATTACTATTGATATGGTTATACTAGTTTCTCTATTTGGATTTACACAATTTTTGTGACAGTATTATTATTGATTCTTTTATTATGATGGATATTTCCTCATGGATTTATTGTAATGAACCAACCACAGTTTCCCAGTGTCAGTTCATTATTACATTACATTTCCATGATTAGAAAAGATCAAGTCTCGAAAGACTGATTAGTTTAGTAGCCATAGAAATACTAGATACGTTCCTAAGTTTTATATTAAATTATAAAATGAAAAACTACAAGAACATAGTCTACATAGTCCATACTCATATCCCTTATATTATCTGTACAGGTCAATCATAATATACTTCTTTACATCCTGGGAAAAATAAAACATAGAAAATGGTGAGCTCAGATGCTCAGTAAGGATAAAAATATAGTGGAAACATTCATAAATAAGCATAAACATTTAATGAAATGTATAAGACTAAGAAAATCCTTTTAAACTTTATATTCAGAATAATATGGAAACGATAAAATCAAATAATTTCATTTATTTATTCAAATGTATAGTCTTTTAGTAGATTAATCACATTCAATATCGATAGCCACTTTTAAATGATGGAATGTATAATTCCGGACTTCATAACTACATATTCCAGGCCTTGTGCCAAACTAAAAATATGATTTTGTCAAGGCCTTGTCCCAAGACACTAGTTTGACTCATTAGACCAAGAAATGCATCGAGGAGCTATATCGGCCTCCACACTTCACTTACTATGTCCAATGCATTCCACATATGAAAAGGTTTGTACAAAACATAAACATTCATATTAAAACTAGAATACGATATGTCAATACATTATCCACAAACAATGAATGGTGTGAAAATAACACATCCATTGTTAAACATATAACAAAACATTAAATAAAACATGGATGTTGTTTATCATAATAAATAAACTTCAAATAAGCTTAAAATACATCAATGGATGTTGACATAGATGATATCAAAACTTTTTAGTGAAATTTCTCTTTCTATTATGAAATAATATAAATGTCATATGATTATAAAAGAAAACCTTTATTTCGAAAATATTATTATAAGCTTGTGAGGGAAGCTTCAATGATGTTGTAATGATAGAAAATAGTTGCACCTACTGTATAATTTAAAAAAACATTCGTACAATAATTTTGTTAAAAAGGTCATATAAGTACCTTGTTTGGAAAATGACATAATGATTCCTTTCAAAAACATATAAGGTCAAATATTGGTATAAATTACTTTTACACATTTTTTATTAAATTTTAAAAATGTTTTGAAATACAGTTTAAATATATATAGATGTGGATGATAAAGAGGTCCTAGTAGATTATTACGTAAAAACAACCTCAGATAATAAAGGGATTATAAAATTAAACCTTACCTTGTACTTTTCCATGCTCTCGGGTAGGTTAAACTCTTGTATAATTGTGAAATAATTTTTACTAAATTATTCAATAACCATATTCATTAATATGATATCATATATGATCTTCTAATATTTCTTTGTTAATGATATTTCAATAGCATCCTCAATTCAGGTGTTACCTGATTCATTTTTATTTATATAGATTGTTACATAAGTTATGTTTTTATAGATAGTTTATATATTATTCATATTCATAATTTTATTATGTCTTTAAAAAAATTTAATAATGAAATTAATTTTTTTTTGAATGGATATGATAGATAATGAATCTCATCGCGTTCGTGGAGACGGTAATATATACGTACGCACATGAAACAATATCATTTTTTAGACATAAAAATATTATATAATAGGTTGTTATATCATATATAACAAATCACTATGATGTTATATATATTATTATCATCATTTATACTCATTATTATACATATCCAAATGATGAAGTGTTTGAATAACAAACTACACCACGACATGAAGACGGTAATCCGTACATGCGCACATATGGTGACCCTATAATTTATAGGATGGATAGATTAATGAATATGGTTGTAACATTTTATAATAAAATCGTAGTATAAAGCGGTTACTAGTGTTAATATTTTAGAATAAAAAAATCAATGAAAGAGGAAGTGGAATAACAAAATAACATCAAAGTGGTGATGAAATATTTACCTCTTCTTCAGGTTCTTCCTGTTAAATTGATCAAAAGGGCTCTTTAGGATGGATTTTTGAATGAAGGAAGCCCTATATGATGAAGGGAGAACATTTTATAGGATATTAGGGTAGGGGTTGGCTGAGCCAAATGGATTTGAAGGGGTGAATATGAGGGAAGGGGATGCACCATTTTATAGGAGGGGTGCGGGTCACCTTTGGAAATGATTATAATATTACTTTATAATAAAATCCTTTTCGGTTTCTAATAGCTCCAAAATGTTTTAATTCAAGGAAAAGGTGGGGATGGGTCTAAAACAACACATCTAATAGGTTTTAGACAGGTTTGGGTCACTATATAAATCTTATCTTTTAGATTTAACTCTAAGTTCAATAGTTGTACATTTACCATGTCTCTTTGTATTTATATATTATATGGTTAATAAACATACTAAAAACATCCAATAGAACCTCAAGTGGTTCATTAATGAATTATATAATATAATTTAGGCTCTATCATTTAACCTTTTATTTATAGTAATAGAATAACAATTAATAATATCATAATTTTTTAGAAATTCTTTAATGTAAATTTTCACAATATTCGATATTTTGATTTTTTATTCATAAAAGCCTTATTACATCGAAGAAAATTTTATTTTATCAACCCAAAAATGACATATTAACCTATACAATTAGTGCAATTCATTAAAAGTCTCAAATTATATTTTTTTGGATATTTATAATATCAATTATTTCAATCATTCATTAATAAGGTAATTACTGCTTCCTCATTGTGTCATAAATATATTTAATTATTTAATGTATAAAAATTAAAATTAAAAGAAAATTATGTAGTAAATATTTTTATCTGTATATTTAATACTTATAGTCAAATTTATCTTCTATATAACCCTAAATTAAAAATGGTATATTTATTAAACTTTGATTTTAACTCTTTTCACTCTTATTTCAATAATTTAATAATAAATGCCCAAATCTAATCCATGAGAACCCAAGAGGTTCATGTTTTATTACAAATGTTTTTTGGTCTATTTATACTTATAAAATATAACTAGGTCATGTGTTAGTGTAATTATGATACCATTTTTACCTTCTATTACCCAATTTACTTTTAACAGTGTTAAATAAATGTGAAAAGTTACTATTCAAGAAAAAATGATTTCATATTATTGAACTGTGTTTTACTGATTTATATTAACTGTGTCTCTTGTATTTTTGAATTTCAACCCACAGAAGCGGTAAATTTTTTTTTTTACAATTTTGAAAATTCTATTAGGAGGTAGGTAAAAGTCGGTAAAATGTTCAATAAAATTTTAATATATCTAAACTCATTATAAAATGAATCCACTTAATTACATGGAACTTATATAGGTTTTATGTACCTGTTTTTACAAGAAATATATTTAAATAAAATAAAAAATTATTTAAATAAAATGTTGGTTTTAAACAATAACTCAGTGTTTCTCACTATTAATAAAAAATTGCATGTTTTCTAAAAAAACCGAAAATTCACCAGAAGATAATTTCGAGACTCCAAATATAAAAATTAAGTCCATTTTGATAGATAAAATTTATAAAATTTGAAAAATTGAGCATTAATATTCATAATGGCTAGTTTCATTGGTCATAGTGTGTTAGAATTTCGAAGTTTCTTATAATGGAAAATATTGCATTATTCAAAGGGAAATGTACCATGGAAGCTTGGGGTGTTACATTCTTCCCTCCATCAAATAATTTCATCCTCAAAATTTCTAGAATATTACCACATAAATAGAGTTGGGTGGTTCTTCATCCTAAGATCTCCGGGGTTCCCACGTTGCCTCTTCCATCTTATGGTTTCTCCATAGAACTTTTACCAGAAGTGTCATTGAGTTTCTCAGCACTTGTTCTCTGGAATAAAGAATTTTGATAGGATCTTCACAATAAGATAGATCAGGTTCCAGTTCAATTTCACCATAGGTGAGTACATGCACTAATACATGCAAGTATTTTCTCTATAGTGATACATGAAACACATTATGAACTTTGGAGAGACATGGCGGCATTACCAAAAGGTTAGCTACAACCTATATTCGTTCTAGAATTTCGAAAGGTCTCATATACCTGGGACTCAATTTACCATTCGTACCAAAATGTATAAAAAACTTCCATGGAGATACCATCATTAAATCATGATCTCCTACTTGAAATTCTAAATCCATCATTCGGTTATCATCATATATCTTTTCCCTACTTTTGGCTTCTTTGATGTGGGTTTGGATAACCTTCACCTTTTCCATCTTTTCCTCAACATGTTGTGGGCCTACGAGTTTTCATTATCCAACATCATCCCAACAAGTTGGTGTGCGACATCTCTTTCCATATAACGCTTCATATGGTGCCTCTTGAATACTTGAATAGATGAAATTGTTATAAGAAAATTCCACCATAGGTAAATACTGATCCCACATGCCTTGAAAGTCAAGTGAGAAATATCTCAACATGTCTTTTAATGTATGAATAGTACATTCTGATTTTCCATCGGTTTGAGGGTGGTAGGAAGTCCTCAAACGAAGTTCAGTATCCAGGGTATTTTGATGACATTTCTAGAATCATGATATAAAACAGGGATCACAATCAGAAACAATAGATAGGGGTAACCATGGAGTCTTAAAAATTCATTAATATATATTATTTATAATCATTAAAGTGGTAAATATTGTCTTATAACAAGAAAATGTCCTAACATGGTACGATGATCAACAATGACCCATATTGCATCATTCCTTATAGGTGACTTTTGTAGAAACATGACAAAGTCCATCATATTATTATCCCAGTTCAACTCAGGTATGTGAATATGATGCATGACTCCTCCAGGCTGTTGCCTTCAACCTTTCACTTGTTGTAAAACCATATAACTTGGCACAAAAATAGAAATCTCCCTCTTTATGTTTTCCTAACAGAAAATTTCCTTCAGATCTCTATACATCATGGTGCTACCAGGGTGTATATTGAAATTGGAGCTGTGTGCAACATCAAACAATTCCATTTTTAGATCTGGTATATCTAGAACCCAAATTCTCCTCCGAAATTTAAAAATACCATCTTCATATATGAAGTCACTCAATCTCCCTTCATTCAATGATTTAATATTCTTTTGAAACTCTTCATCATCATCCTGAGAACTTTTTATCATATCTAGTAAAAATGGATAGAAAACCAGTTTAGAAAGTATTGATGTGTCACCTTCTATGATTATTCCCATATCCATTTTCACTACATCCATGAAAATATGATCCCTTTCAACTCTCATCTTGTTCAAAAACCCATGATCCTTTCTGCTCTAATCATTTTCCACCTTATTTTCCTTCACCAGACGGTAGTGTATAGTGTAATAATAATCCTTGAGTAGTTCAAGCCATCTCATTTTCCTCATGTTGAGTTATTTCTGTGAGAAAATATACCTCAAACTCTTGTAATCTGTATATATGCCAAATTTTTTATCATTTAGATAATGTCTCCATATCATCAATGAAACAATTATAGTAGCTAAATCAGTAGGAAGATTAGGATTTTTCTTCTCATGGAATTATTAGTCGTAGTGATTCATAGGAAATAAACGTATCATTCTTCAAAAGGACACAACCAAGTCCATTCTTTGAACCATCACTATAAATAACAAACTCAACATTCCCTGATGATAGATTCAACATAGGAGAATTGACTAATCATGTCTTTATTTCTTCTAAACATTCATCACACTCTTTTTTCGAAACAAATTTAACCCCTTTACGTGTGAGCTTCGTTAATGGGTTAGCCAATTGATAAAATTTATGGACGAAATGTTAATAATAACTTTCTAACCCAATAAAACTACGTACATAAGTTATATTTTTCGGTGCTGGCTGTTCTGGTATTACCTTAGTCTTTGAAGGATCAATATAGATTCCATCCTTTGAGACAATATGAACAAGATAAAAAATCTCTTGATTCTATAATTCGCACTTGCTAAATTTCCCATACAATTCACTACTTCTAAGAGCTTTTAGAATAATAACCAAGTGATTTTTATGATCTTCTTAGATTTTTGATTATACCAATATATCATCAATAAATATCACTACAAATTCTTCAAGATATTCCTTGAAAACATCATTCATTAGATCCATGAAGACAGAGGGTGAATTAGTCAATCCAAAAGGCAATACTATAAACTTATAATGCACGTACCTCGTTCAGAGTTTAGTTTTGGGAATTTCTTCCATTTAAACATAAAACTGATGATATCTAGATTGAATGTCAATCTTGGAAAAATATTGTCCTCCATGAGGTTGGTCGAATAAATAATCAATTCGAGGTAGGGGATACATGTTCGTTATTGATATGGCATTGATTTCCCTATAGTCAATGCACAACCTCATAGATCCATCATTCTTCTTAACAAAAAGAACTAGGGATGCCCGTAGTGAAACCCTAGGGTGAATAAATATTTTATTACTCAATTCCTCTAGTTGTTTCTTTACTTCTACTAATTCCACATTGGCCATTCTATACGGGTATTCTATATAGCCAATTTACTAGGAACTAAATCAATGGAAAACTCAATGTCTCATTTTGGAGGTTGTCCAGGTAAATCTTCTGGAAACACATCAACATATTATTTCCCAATAGGTACATACTCTATTTTAACATTACTTTCCTAAGCCACAGTTTTTTCATTCTCTTCCTCCCCAATAAATGAATTTATTTGAGCTAATGGGTGTGGATCTTGATAATAATTAGGTGGTGACATTTATGTTATAAATATTAGGTACTCCATATCATCAATGAGAATTGCATCCTCTACCTTATTAAAATAAATTTACACTTCATGGTATGAAATCCAATCAATACCATTGATTACATGAAATTCATTCATGAGTATGATGATGAGATCTGTTGATAAAGATCTATTATATGACCTAATGGGAACTAATTCGCAAAACTTTTTTTCAATGATACATCCCTTAAGTGTTTTGACTGACAACTCCCTTGTGATTGCAAATTGAAAATATCTAATTTTCATAGAATACTAGGAAGATATGAAACAATACGATGATCCAGAATCACATAAACCATTTTCTAAACTTGAGGAAACCATTAAATTTCCAACCACCACGTCTTTATGAGACTCAACCTCAACAGTAGTGATTGAATAAACGTGGCCTTGATCTCTTGGCCTCTTCTGAGTTATGTTTCTTGGGCACTTAGGACATTCATTTGCATAATGACCCCTTTCCCTACAATTATTGCATTCAACATCTACATCCTCTCTCTTCCTCTTCTAATCACGAGCATGGTGGAATTTTTCTCGAATTTGTAACGGACTCCCATTCCCTTTAGGCATGTACTAGGGTGTCACTTCCAAAATTTACTACTGGATAGATAATCAACTTTTCCCTTATTCACCTTATTTCCATTCCCAGAGTGTTCAATTGATCTCTTCTTCTCTTTGATTGCTTTAATGTCGTAATACTTAGAGAATTCATTTTCAGTCTTGAAAGCCCATGAGACAATATGTTCATATGATAAGAAGAATTGGGAGACTATTTATCATTAGGGAAATTGTTTTAACCCATCAAATAATCTATCAATATTACTCTTTTGGTTACATATATAATCTACTGCATGCCTTGATAACCTTGTAATGTTAGCCTCATACATTACGACATTTTCATCCTCCTTTTTCCTCAAACTCAGAAATATCTTTTCCATATCAGCTTGACGATCATCAGGAATGTATATTTTTAGAAGAAAATCACATTAAATTCCCTAAATTACATTTTTTATACCTCTTCATCATCCTTTGTGTTTTTAATCAATGACCACCATTGATCTGCAGCTCATATGAAGCGAAAAACTACCATGAAAACTTTTTCCCTTTTGCTACTCCCATAGCGTGAAATATTTTTTGTAAAGAATAAATCCATTTCTTAGCTACTAATCGATCTTTACTACAATTGAATGTCAGTGGTTGTTGTTTCATGAAACAGTCTAACATTGATCCTCCACGTTGCGGATCAGGGTGCTCCATATGGTTAGGTTATTATTCATAACCTCATTGAGTTATCTCAATATGGTGATAAGATGATCAGCACCAGTTGCACCACCAACTCCACTATAATTATCTTTATTATGACGGAAATATCTAAATAGATTATGTGCATTGATATAGTTTCTATTAATTCCACTAGAGAGCATTTCTAAAAAATTGCATACAATAGATTAGTTTATGAATCACAATACATAATTCAGTACATGTAAAACACTAAAAATAAATTGAATAGTTTATGGATATAATCCAAAATCATAAAAATTATTTATTTGAGGTTTTATATAATCATAAACCATTCATAATGGTTTGTAATGAAAATGTGAATTATCCTAAATATATCCCCCGGGAGTGTCATTACCAAGAGTGCAGTAAGGACCATTTTCATACCCCAGTTCTCATTTGAGTCTCGATCAAAGCGGTGTTTTTTGGTTTTACCACTAGGTACAACTGTGCCAGATCCGCCTATACCTTCTCATTTCTATAAAGGGATTTATTGTTTGGAAAACTCACAAAATCTATACAATACCAAAATTTTAAGAAGTTAATTTATACTAATCATCCTTATCTATCTTTTGGTAATGTTCTATAATCAATGTTTTTCTACATCTGGCTTCCATGGATGGTACTCAAATTTCACTAATACCAAGGCTAATTCCCTAACCCAAGATACTTAGAGTCTTTTCAGTATAACATAACATTTTCATGATCTCAAAATATCATGTCGTGAAAGACTAATTAGTTTAGTAGCCTTATAAATACTAGATACATTAATAAGTTTTACATTAAATTTTAAAAAGATAAACTGTAACAACGTAGTCTCCATAGGACACACTCATTTCTCATAGACTATCCCTACAGGTTAATAACAATTTACTTCTTTTCATCCTGGAAAAAATAACACATATAAAGGGGTGAGCTCAGATGCTAAGTAAGGATAACAATATATCAGAAACATTCATAAATAAGAGTAAACATTTAAGTCAATGTATAAGACTAAAAAACCTTTAAAACTAAAAATTCAGCATAATATGGAAAAGATAAAATCAAATAATTCCATTTACATATTAACATGTATATTCTACTAATCAAATAATCACCTGAAATATCAATAGCAACTTTTATAATGTTGGAATGCATAATGCTAGACTATAAAACCTAATAGTCAAGGAGTTGTGCCAAGAATACAAATAATATTTTGCCATGGACTTTTTCCAAGACACTACATTGTCTCATTAGACCTATTGATGCATCAAGTAGCTATAGTGGTCTCCACCGGTCACTTACTATGTCCAATGCATTCTTTATATGAAATGGTATAAATAGAACAAAAACAATCGTATTAAAACTAGCATACTAAATGTCAATACATTATCCATAAACCATGAATGGTGTGAAAATAACACATCCACATTCAAACATATCACAAACCCTTCAATCCAATATGGGTGTTTTTTATCACAATAAATCAACTTCAAATTAGCTTAAAATCCATCATAAGATGTTCACATAGATAAAATCAAAACTTTTTTTAGTGAAATGTCAATTTCTATTTTGAAATCATATAAAGGAAATATAATTATAATATAAAACATTTATTTTTAAAAATAATCTTACCATAATCTAAGGGAATCTTCGATGATGTTATAACTGTGGAAAATAGATGCACCTGTCGTATAAGATAAAAAAAATTCTTACCATAATTTTTTCAAAATGGTCATAAAGTACATTTTGAAAAAACGACAGAATGATTCCTTTAAAAAAAAATATAAGGTCAAATAAGGGTATAAATGACTTTAACACATAGTCTATTAAGTAGTAAAATTGTTTTAAAATACATTTTAATGTAACATGTGTGTAGATGATAAAGAGGTCCCAGTAGACACTTACTTAAAAACAACCTCTGATAATAAAGAGATTGTGATATTAAACCTTACCTTGTAATTTTCCTTGGTCTAGGGTATGTTAACATTATGTATAATGGTAAAATAATTGTTATCAAATTATACAATAACCATAAACATTAATATGATTTCATATATGATCTTATAATATTTCTTTGGTAACGATATTTCAGCAGTATCATCGTTTCGGGTGTTAACTGGTGCATTTTCATTTATATGCTTTGTTAAATAAGTAATGTTTGTTATGGATAGGATGTATATTATTCATATTCATAATTATATTATGTCTTTAAACATTATCTTTAATCTTGAAATGAATCTTAGTCTTGAATATATACGATGGGGAATGAATCTCATAACGTTCGTGGAAACGGTAATCCTTACGTACGCCCGAGCGACAATATAATTCTTTTGAAGTTTAAATCATATATAATTGGATGTTATATCATATATAGAGATTAATTATCATGTTATATTTAATATTTACTTCATTTATACTCATTATTTTCCCCTCCAAATGATGAAGGTTTTGAATAAAAAACTACACCAGGAAGTGGAGATGGTAATCCGTACGTACACACGTATAATGTCATTGTAATTTATAGTATGGATAGAATACTGAATATGGTTGTATCATTTTTATAATAAAAAAAATGTATATATAGGATATTTTAGTTATTATTTTAGAAAGGAAACAACAAAGAAAATGTAAGTGGAAGAAGAAAAGAACTTTAAATAGGTGATGGAATATTTACCTCTTCTATGGGTTCATCTATTTGATTTGATCAAAAGGGCTCTGTAGGATGGCTTTATGACCAATGTAAGGCCTATATAATTAAGGAAGGATATTTGAGAGAATATTTGGGCAGGGTTTGGCCTATCCAAATGTCATTGAAGGAGTGAATTTGAGATAAGTGGAAGTTCTCGTTTATAAGAGGGGTGAGGGGCACCTTAGGAAAAGATTGAAATATTAATTTATAATAAATTAATTTTCGGTTTTAGTGGCTCAAAAATGATTTATATCAAGGTTGAGGTGGGGATAAGTTGATAACCACTCACCAATAGGTTTTATACATGTCTGGTTTGCTATATTAGTCTTATCTTTTTTATTTAACACTTAGTTAAATAGTTTGACATTTACCATGTCTCTTTGTATTTTTTTATTATATGGTTGATAATCAAACAATAAACTTTCAAGATAACCTAAATTGGTTCATTAATGTAAAATATAATATTTTTTAATCCCTATGGCCGAACCATATATTTTTAGGAAAAGAATAATAATAAATAATATAATATTTGTTTTAATAACTCTTTTATGTAAAATTTGACACTCTTTTGTATTATGTTTTTGTTAAATTTATAACTACATTATTACATCAAAAATTAATACAATCAACCCTGTAATTTCATATTAACCTATAAAATTAGTGTAATTCATTAAAAGTCTCAAATTAGATTTTTTGGATATTTATAATATCAGTTATTTTAATCATTCATTAATAAGGTAATTATTGAATCTTAATTGTGTCATAAAAAAATTTAATTATTAAATGTCTATAAATTATAAATAAAATACAATTATCCAGGGAATTTATGTATCATTCTTATGAGTATTTATAGCATAATTATTCAAATGTATAACCCGTTAATAAAAACGGATTAGTTATTAATCATTGATTTTAACTCATTTAATTCATCTTTAAACAAAATAATAATAAATGTTCTAATCTTATCCATGTGGACCAAAGAGGTTCATATTTTTTTCCAAAGGTTTTTTTAGTTTAATTATACTTATCCAATAGAAATAGGATATGTGTTACGGTAATTATGATATCATTTTTACTCTTAATTACCCTATTTACTTTTAGTCATGGTAAATATAAGTAAAAAGGTATTATTCACCAAAAATATTTTCATCTTATTGAAACAAATTTTACTTACTAATATTAACCATGTATTTTATATTTTTTAAATTCATCCCATAGAAGCTGTATAATTACTTTTTATTCAAATTTTCAAATTTTCTTAGGAGGTGGGTAAAAGACGGTAAAAAGTTCATTAAAATTTTTATATATCTATGCTCAATATAAAATGACTCTAATGAATTACATAGAACATATATATAAATTATGTATCTATATTTACCTAAAATATATTTAAATAATATGATCATTTAATTAAATAAAAAGTTGGTTTTAAACAATAACTTAGTATTTTTCACTATTCATAAAAAATTAAATGTTTTCAAAAAAATACCAAAAATTGTCCATAAGATTCTTTTGAAATTCCAAATCCAAAAATGATTACATTTTGAAATATAAAATTTATAGAATTTAAAATTGTGGTTATTTATATTCATAATGGCAAGTTGGATTGGTCACAGAGTGTTGGAATCTCAAAGTTGCATAAAATGCAAGCTGTTGCATTATTCAAAGGAAAATGTATCCTAGAAGCTTGGGGTTTACATTTATACTACCAGGAAGTATCATATAATAAATTATTGAAGACTCATATGATTTTTATGTCAATATTTTTTCCATTCCATGTTTATATTAACATTGTATTACCTACAAAAAATTATTTGTGATATAATTAGTATATATGAAAATCCACAAATGATTATTGAAGTAATAACATTCTTAGACTAATTAATGTTCATAAACCAATATATATGGTTTTATCCCACATAGATTTATTAAGAAACTTTAATGAACCATTTACACCCTTTTTGGGCCATAATCCTCTATTACTATTGACTCATCATGATTTGATTATATTTCTGGAATTCTCATGGAAATTTCTGAAGCATACAATTCTATAAATTCATAATGTAAATTCATGTAAAAAATCATATAATGAGAATTTATATATCCTAATATAAAATGTAAGGGTTATATCAATGTTAAATTATATACAAATTTCAATTTATATATTGTATATAATTTCATAATGTGAGAATGGTGTAGAGAAAAATTGGACCATGATATTATTATAAAGAGATATAAGTTTTAAAATAAATAAATATGAAATTTGAAATAATATTATTACCAATAAATAGATATTCCAGTTGAAAATTAATGGGCTTTTTACTATATACATTCGTTTGAAAAATCATATATTGAGACATATGTCATGTGATTGGAGACCTAGACCCCAAACTCATCCATATAAGTGGGTACCTGGGGGTGTCTCTAATGGTTCTTATAAAATGTTATGGTCTTTATATATCCCAAACATCATTTTTTGAGTATGAATATAGGTGTGACATTCTTATATAATATTTATATTTAAATATCCTATTATGTACATGTAATACTATTGAAACTAATTATTTTCTGTGGAATTCAATTTTCATTAGTGAATGATATCACCATTATGGCCTTCAGTCATACTCATGGAGGGAAGTGATGACCATACTCTAGAGGAGGTGGTCCTGGAGACACTATTATTAAATCTATTAGTTTATCTATAATAACAACCACTTATTCCAAATTTTATCATTGTCACCTAGTTTTTAGAGGGTTTCCTTCATATGATGCAGTTTATGCAAAAAGTTGATTGACCTACCCTGATTATGGAAAAGTTATCTCGGGAGTTATAGAAGTATTACCCCATATGTTTCCAAGGTAAAGTGGAACTCTAAATACTAAGACATGGATGAAGTCCATTATTTCTACATTCTAGCATTTTAAGAGTATAATAGAGTGGAGGGTCAAGCTCACAACTTATTTGAAATGTGATTCATCCTATTCATTCTAGGATGTCATTACCCAAGTAGAATATCGAAATTATATGATGTGTCGGGACATACACACAATATCTTATGATTAATTATTTCAACATACATTGGGGGCTTGATGGTTCAGAAAATACATGAACATTCATTAGGGTGTCATGTCTGTAATGGAATATTTTGTTAATTTTATTCAGCTACATTGATTCTCTCTAACTCTAACTAATTTTGTGCATAATATTTCAAGGATAATTAAGGATGGGAGGGTATAATCTATATGATCACATTTTAATTTTTTTAGATTGTCTAATATTTATATGATCATTCAAAGGGACCTAATTATATAGGGGAATTTGTGGTAATATGATGGGTTGATCTTGTTTGGGTCAATAGCAATGCTAGGTGGTAGTTATTCTCATGGAAGGATGTGATGCATTTTTGTTTCTCATATGGGAAGTGGTATTCAGACTCCTCATACTAAAACACTCATTATATGACACTAGAGTGTGAAACCATAACACAAAAACCCCCAGTGTATGCGAGATCCTGTTGATTGTTGAGGCTAAGGAATAATGGGACATTTTCAGAACTTCGATTAGACCATTCTTCTTGCTTCTTATGATATAGGATATACAGAGTCTCCAAATTCTAGAATAGGGTTAGTAATACATCTCCAGATAGGGAAATGGATTACCATCTTCAATTTAGACCACAGTGGTAGTCAAGGTAGTGGAATCCAAACTCATGACTTACAATTCTAAGAGAGTAGTATTTCTTAGGGAAGTCATGTTGTATTTTCATTACATGGAAAAAGAATGTCATATATAGTGGAGGATAATATATAGGAGTAGATCACTTGTCCTTCTACTATTCTAGGTTCTATTCTAGCTTCCATTACATACATGGATTTCTATTTGACATTTTTTAGCACACTCTTTTATATATATAGAAATTTTGGATATTCTTGGCCTTGAGATAGAGTGCTTCTATTGTGTACTCACACTTGATTAATCTTGGTTATCCACTATGATAGTGTATTCTGATGCAAGGAATTTCAATATGAGCTTGGCTATTACATGTTCATGTGGAAACCTATTTTCCATGACATGATATGGTTTGATATAATTCTTGTCTTCGATTGGTTAACTACATATCAATCCCATATAGGTTTTTTATAGAGAGTGGATTTTATAACACAAGATGGTGGTGGAAATGTTCATTATGGGAAGTGGGATGTTCATGAATCTCAATCAAGACATGAGCATTAGGGACTATGAATAGTAATAGCCAAAATCAATATTATTTTCTTTGATTATTAGGATTTTCAAAACATCCATTTCCTTCAAAAGGTGAATATTTTAGGGATGTATTACAGAAGCAATTTATAAAAAAGCACTAGTGAGAGAATTGTAATATTCTGTTGACGTAGCTCATAGAGCAACAACAGTGTTCGTTCAACCTTGTTAGATGGAACATATAGATCTTCTAGAGAACAAAAATCAGTTTGAGGAGTTATAGGAATCAGGTTTTTTATATACTTGAAATACTTTATGGTTTTCAACAGTCTTTATCACCTATAAGGTAGAATATACACGTGGATTATTTTCCATTGCCTGTTATTGAATGAGTTTATTGATAATAATTGTTATCCACTACATAAAAAAAGACCTCATTAACTAGATCTTAGGACTGAGGGTTTTATAAAAATATCTATTTGACATCAAGATATCATCAGGGGCATGTGAGACCCTCATATATACCTCGCCCAATTTTATCTAACATGTATGGTCATTATGAGTGATAGATAATTTAATTCTATATAAATAATGCTCTAGTAATCTTTATGGATATGTTGAAAGATTTCGTCCACCTATACATGCACTCAAACATTGTATTTATAGTGGATGATATATAAATGTATTATTTATCTTCAAAAAACCATTAAAAACATATTAAGATAATCTTGAATACACTATGAGAATTCATGATGTATGCTAAGCTTTCCAAAAAAATATTTTTTATCAATAATGATTACTATTTGTGTAATACCTATAGGATACTGGAAAAATACCTTCTAAGAGAAGTTGAGATATTTAGTTTCCTAATATTATCCCAATAATGTAGAAGATATCAGGGGTGTCTTATTGCTGGACTGGTATTAAATACACTTCATCAAGGATTTCACATTCCTAAATACACCACCAATAGTATTGAAAAAAGGGTTAGATATTTAATGTTTAGCAGAATGAGAAGGATCCATTCAGAAATTAAAAGTATGTAAACATTCAACATAGATAATAATTCTTCTAGAGCTAGGTAGGAAATATATGGTTTATTATGATGTATTAGGTATTGTTCATGGAGAAGTTTTGATCTAGGTTGAGTGAATTTTGTCATAAGTGTATTATCGATTGAGTACTCGTGAGTGGAATTACTCAATAGAAAATCCTGTGTTGGACACTATGGTACATAACATACACTATTAGATTAATTATTTACATGTGTAATTTTTTATTAACGACCAATCAAAAGATCCATGTATATCTTTAAGAATAATGATCTAAATCAGAGGTAGCACATATTGGTTGAGTACATACAATCCTTCAATTTTGAACTCGACTATCTACCTAGTGAGTGAAATGAAAAACCTTATTCTCTGAGCTAGAAGACTCAACATTGGTGGTTCAGTAGGCTAGTTATGGGTGGAATCTTATTTCATTATTTTTTGATATGCATGTTGAAGATGAGGATCACAGTTATACAATCCTTAAATCCTTATTGGCTACTTATATCCTTTTTGAAAGGGTAAATTTGAGTTATCTATCAGATCTCAATGTCTTTGTCTTATGGGAATTTATCCCAGATAAATATTCATCTCTTGGTTGGACTGTGTATAAAGATGAGATATTATGCATTCATGGACAAGTAGGGGTTCTATCAGACATATGAGTGGAACTAAGTTAGGAATATCACGCCTTAATTTGGGTGGTACATAACAGTTTCACCCAAATGTATCAAATCATTCCTCACTAGTATTGGTGGCTGATCATGAAATAATATATATCTTTCTTTATTAATTATTATTCTACCTGTAGGTTGGTGAAGGTGGAAAAAAATTACCGCTACCACTTTCATAGGAATTATCTATTCCTGAGTAGAAATTATGTTATTTAACTAAGGATTTCATGATTGGAAATCCTATATGTCCTTGAAGAAATGATAATGTTTTCAGTCATCATTGACCGATTGATGGCAGTCTCACATATATTACATGATCGAGAGACCTTCTTAATGGACAATCAAAGAAGTTTGTATGTTATGGAAATCATACACCTCCACATAACTCCATATTCTATCATATTTGATATAGATTTCATTTCATATCATGGTTCTAGTATTGGATTTCTGTATACTTGAGGTATATAGATGCTTTATTGAATGACCAATCTACCTCTAACACATTGTTTGACATAGTGCTTAATTTTGGTTCTTAAATACATGATACATGCATGTGTCATTGACATTATGGATATTGGGAGAACGACACACACCTATTTGAGTTCAATTAAAATTATAGCTTGCTTAACACCATCCATATTTCTTCTTAAGATTCCATTTGTGGTTGGCCATTAAAATCATCGTTGTGCTGGTTAGAGGAATGTGGTGAAACCATACTATGTCCTCATCTAATTTATGTGTCTTTTTAATAAGTTCAGATAATCATGAAGCATGTGTTGATGATTCAATCAAGGAAGTAGTATTATGTCATCAGGAACATATGGCATATTGATGGCTAGGTGGATTGTTAGGTTTTCTATTGATATTATCATAGGTTATGCCATCAATTAATTTTGAGGCAGGGTAATCTATCTCCTTAATTCTTCAACCCTTTTGAGATAATATAGTGGATTGGACCACTATCTTACCAAATAGAAGTTTCACATAGATAATTCTCTATGAAGGCCTTTTTCATGAAATTCAGCATCATTGGTATTATTAGGCCTGGTCATGTTTTTTACATCTGGTGGAGGATGTGTTAGATGTGGATATATAATTCACTGGGGGTACTAATTGCCTTATTAACGATCACAACAAGAATTATAATCAAGTTAGAATATTCACTTTATTATGGGTGATATGGAAGATGAAGTGTGTCTATGATGAGACATGTAATTGGGAAGCTAACAAATGATATTAGTGTTAGAATTTTTTCTGATATAATACTTCACTACATAGAGAAGGTCTACTTTGGGATGAGTTTCTTTAAGGAGGTAAAGTGTAAATGACATTTATTATAATGAAGGTAGACTCATTTTAGTTTTAAATTACTTCTTTCATCCTGTGAAATAAGAATTATTTCCTAAAGAAGGAATTGAAGGAATCTGGGGCTTCCATGGAGCTAGGATCTGTGTGTTTAGGAAGATGATGGAATGGATCACATTTTTCCAATAAGTTCACTAGAGATAGAACAATTTTCCCAAGACATGTTGGTTGTTTCACTATAGATTAGAGGGTTATAATTTTTTCCCGAACCATGTGACCGATTATTAATTATACTGTAACATTTCTCAGATAAATAATAATGGAATTTCTCACATACCACCCATTTTTAGGAAAAGATTTCACCTGGCTCATGTGAAGGGTGTCCTGAGACATATCCGAGCATTTGGATGGTGCACGGTTTATCCAAACAAGTGCCCAAACCATGCCCATCATTAAAATTGGTAAAATATGGCCTTTAATCTTGAAATGATTTACATAACTATCCTATCTCTTCTTCAGTAGACACACTTCCACAAAACTCTGAAGGATATCTCCCAATCCTAATCTATTCTTCATTATTTCTTTTTCGTATGTAAATTGAATCCTTCACTGTCAGAGGAATTGAATAGATAATGGTATGATATTTAAGGAAATTACATCTTTAATTTTTTTTATTTCTACATCAACTTCTCTATTTTTGTGTGAGATCGTATTCCATATTTTCAAGGAATTTTTCAATATCAGTGATTTAATTTTTTTATATAAAACCTGACATAGATATTAGATGAGGCGTCATTCTCATAACTATGTTAGGTGGAAAAGTAATTTCCACTAAAACAATAGGTGTTTTACAAAATCTGAATATGTTTCTCATGAAGGTGTTTTCCATGTGATTCCATAAAATGAATTTCAATTATTTAAACTAATTGAATCAGGTTTTAATACCCTTGTTGAGAATTGACAAGCCTTTAAATTATGTATATCTTGTTCATTGCCACTAATTATGTTGCACATTATTAAATAACCTCTTCTATATGAATGTGTATTATCCCAAAAGACCATCTCTGTGGTGTGGATTGAATTTAATTGAATTTACATAAATTAAAATATTATATGGGGTTTTTCATTAAATGAATGTTGGTTGAAAGGCTACATAATGTGTTATATATTTTTATAAATGAATTATATAAATTTTCATAATAATGAATACATGAGAATAAAGAAATTCAAATTATTAAAAATAAATTTGACTTTGGTTATATTATTAGACCATGGTAATCGTTATTCAGAAATGGTTAATGGACCTTTTGACCATGTGGTTTCATGCTCCATTATATTGGGTGATGGGAATTACATCTCACCCAATTATCATTTACAAGGATGATGGGTATAAAATTCCATGTCCCTTGTATTTTATGTTGGGCATGATGTCTCACCCCACCATATCAAGTGTCATGTATGACATCTCACATTCTTGTGAGATTTAGGGATAGTTCTCTTTTAAGATCTTATGGATCATTATACATGTCATAGAAACTTGAGTTATTCCCTAGGTACTGCTATAACCTAGTATCCATGTATATGCGTACCTATATTTGTAACTATATAGTGTATATACAAGTATAAATATAATATATGATTATTCATATATGTATGTACGTTGTTTTCATGATCTGACATCTTCTAATCCATGTCGATGCTGGTAGAGTGTGTTGATTTTCATTCAAGAACTTGAGACGACATGTATTTATTATTCACCATCTTTTATGATTCGTATACTTACACATTTAAAAGATTTATACACAGACTATATTATTCAAGAAAACATTGTTTTTGACTTTATGATTTTATCTCACCTCCAACATAGTATGCCTTTGCTACCCATGTATACATTAGGGTTTAAGTTATTGACAATGGACATAACTAAGTCATGTGTGTGTGAACTATTTTTTTTATCATGGGTAAGTGTATTATAAGAATGATAATATCATCAGTCTTCTATAGGATATTTATTTTTCTTCAGTTACTTTCAATAACTTGTTTTATTTTCTTGTTGTCGTGTCTACCCATCCATTTTATTATATCAACATGACATAACATAATTTTAGATATTAGTGTGCCAATGGATTGATTGTTATTACTACATAGATGATTCCAACTCTGAAAATTAATATGGTATTATTTTACATTTTTGTGGTTAACTTTTAGGATTAGGTTATACATAATTTTGTTAATCTCCACTGTGTTGTTTCGATATGAGGGTATATTCTCCCCACTATACCTCTTTACTTCCTCACTTCTCTTCGGTAGCCTTTATCATATAGGGAGTTGTATTTAAGGCCATGTGAACCACATACATAGGGAACTATCTTAGTGTATCATAGTTTAGATGTTATAACACTATTAAATCCATTTTTTGTGGCACGGTGTGGGAAAAAAATGAAACATATTAGGGAAATATCGAATAGAACATGTATTTATCTACATGTTCTAGAACACCATGTCCATGATGTCTTTTAAATAGAAGTAATAATTACTATTGGGATGACCTTGAAATTTAAAAAGTATCATCCTTCGACATTGGACTATTCCCAATTTAATTGAGAATTACTGATATACAAATGTGCGCCCTTTATGGTTAATATTATTCAATTCAAACCCATATTATTTAATTTTCCCCATGTTCCATTTTTATTATTCTAATATAGATCATTATACATATCCATTGAGTGAACATATGGTGTCTAATTAACTATACTTTTGTTGCATATTTATATCATGGATTACCTAAATTTTCATTACCAGTAATCCTAATATTTCTAGAAGAATCTATCTATGGAATACAGAGGTTGTTTATGTGGATTCATAATCATGGAATATTAACCTCTTCACATTTTTTTCATTAAATGTGTGAAGGATTTCATATATCCTCAATTAGAATCATTGATTACAATTATAAATGATTAATTAGACATATTTTGTTCTAACCCATAGCTTCAGTACATGTTGGGAATTATACTAGGAACAATTTCATTTTTTATTGAGTTCTAGAATCTCTTTCAGATTGTTCCTATTATGGATGGGGTGTGAATATGGTTCATGTGGTTATTCTCTAGATGAAACATGATGTTGAAATTATCCCCATATATGTTGGAATTTCCATACCTTGTTGAGGTTGTGTATTTGTTTTTTAAACTAAATACCATTTTGTGATTATATGCTTGAGAACGTTATTGAGTATGATCACCTATTAGTGCATGAATAGCATATGATACATTTATTTGAGAATGATCCCATGTGTGTATGTTTTGATTTTTTTTACTCTTGATACTCTTGGAAGTTTCTCTATGTATATAAGGCGACAGCCTTAAAAATTACATAATCTCGAGTGATGTCAATAATTCAACATTGAGGATCTTTTCAGGTTTAGAGTTTTAGAGATATAGTAAAAAACTATTATATTTTTCTAAAATATTACAATGTAGACAAATAAACTCTAACCAATTATTTTAGAACAATAATAATCCTTAAATAAAACATGATTTCTTTTCTCAATATAAATTTCTTGAATTATTCCTTTTTCTTACCCATTCTTATACCCTGTGAAAAACATTTCAAAAATATGGGATAATCATAATAAGCATATTAAGGGTTATAAAATAATGAAATAAAACAATAGACTATCAATTCATTCAGATAAAAGGAATCATATTTTCACTCATATAATATAATCTATTTATCATCGTTCTGGAAATCATAAGATTTATGAATAACACATAGAAACCATAAATCTTAAGGGTAACATGTGGAATACATAACATACATATGGTGTTCATTAACAGATACATAGGGAGTTATTTTGGAATACCTATCATGGTATATTCCCTAAATATCTTCGGAAAAACATTAACATTTACCTCTGTCACATTACCAAAAGCACTTGAGATCTTTCTTGGGCTCAATCGCCATGGGTTTTGCATGGAACCACGAGTATTAGGTTTATCAATTAACCACCAGTAAAATTTCCATGTAACATATCACAATTATAAGACTTAAAATATTTAAATAATCAACATTTCACTCATCAATCAGAAGAAATCATTCCAATATATTCAAATAGTCTATCCATTTCCAAAACCATTTAAATCATTTAATAATGATATTTTGGAGTCAATGTCTCGCATACCACTTGGAAACATTTCAATGTAAATAACACTTTTAAACAATCAGGCCTATTTGAATAAATACATAAAATAATTTATATAACATGGAGATGAAAGAGAAGTATTTATATGATTAAATCATTAATACATTTAAAACAATGTTTTAGTTAAAGAATCCCATACCACTTGAGAAACACTAGCATAAAAAAATTTAAATAATAATATCAAAGGAGACTATAAATTTCAAGATAATATTAAAATTCATGATATAAAATATCATAAGGTTCGTATATAAACCTTATTGGACAATACATGTGCACAATATCATGATATTCCTCAATGAAAGGAGATTGAGACGAAGTCCCTTGTGAACTTTTGGTAGCCAAACATCGTCACTTTAAACTTATGAAAAAGTGTTGATGAGAGAGATAAGGGTCTCTCATAACTTAAAAATAAAATTTACAAAAATAAGGATATTTAGGAATATATCCCAACATAAGGAAATATAAATTAATATGCATTACATAATACAAGTAATTGACTAAAAGAGGAGGGTGAAAGGTTCCCTTACAATTAATCTGACATGTCTCATTAATTCTTTATATTACTAAATTATAAACATAGCTTAATTTATACTTTATTCATAACCATTTTCATTTTTATTATTCATTTTATATTACTTGTCTTCTTTTAATAAATATTATATTATTAGTTACCATTATATCTATCGTTTTGTCGATATTCGGTACTTGAGTTGAAAATGACCTTGCTATAATAACAAATCGTTGATGTGAAAAAAATTAAAATGTCTCCATAATATTATTAATTACTTAAATATAATATATAATCAGTATATATGTATTTATAATATTACACAACATTTGGATATAAGAACTGTAATGCACAGTTCATTGAGATGGTAAGCCGTACGTACACCTAAACCATACTTCATTTCTTTTTCATATTAAAAGGAATGAAAATTAAATGATACATATGTATATAATAATTACAGTATAATATAATATTTTATATGTGATACATAATTTCATAAACTCCATACTTTATACATTCCATGTATTCCATGAATGAGTCATATCATTTTGAGGGGGCGGTAGTCCGCACTTTCTCAAATGAAATTAACAGATTTACACATTATGGAAAGCATAACGGTAAAATTTAAATGAAAAATAAAGAAGAATAGATACAATATTAATATAATACATATCAAAAATAAATATCGTTCCATCATAATGGCCACCATGAAAGGTGGAAGTGTAAAATTGAATTTCATCATTTTGTGAGGTAGTAGTTTGTCGTACAAAGAAACTATATCTTCATATTCATAACATGGAGGTGTGTGTGAAAGTGTAGTTCTAATTATTCTTATAAAAACAACATATTATATTTAACTGACTATTTTTGTTATAAAATAATTGAATATTGTGAGTTATGGTGTTGGATAATTTAAAATAAATAAATGAATCCTGAGAGAAGAAATTACATCAAATCGGGTAACTCCTTGTGATTTAAGCTAAATGGCCTTCATTAATTGACTTATTCCCAATATAAGGCTTCTATGATGAATATAATGATGTTGGAATCTTATTTGGGTACATTTTGGATGCTCCAAGGGGCTTCAAAGGTTTGATTAAATTGTTAGGTGTTATGCCCTTTTATAGGAGTGGGTGGTACTTTAGGAAAGTCTAGAAATGATAATTTATTATAAATTTAATTTAGAATATATATTAGTCATGATTTAGTTATTTAGAATATAATACGAATATAATTTGAATTAAAATCATTCAAATACTAATTAGATAGGTTTTAGATTAATTTATCAATATCTTTTTATATATCCCTTTTTGACTTATACTATTTTACCAGAAAATTAACACTTTGAGAATCAAAATATTTTCCAAAACATGAAAAATATCCAATAAAAGAGTCAATAATAAACTTTTAGACTTATTATAACTATATTTCTGAATCATATATTTTTTGGTATTTTATAATATTTAATAAAATATTTTCTATTTTAAAATATGAATTATGTCTTTTTTGACAGTATTCATATCACGACTTTTATAAAAACCATTTAAAACATTATTACATGAAAAGAAATCATTAATAAAAATACAACATGTAAATATAATCAAAAAAATTATAGGATTACATCCTAATAAACAAATTACATTTATTTTAAAATTTATATAATCATTTCATTGAATACATTATTAATGAAGCAATCACTGCATCATCATTGTACCATAATTAAATTTATATTTTTAATATCTAAAATTGATAATTATAATATCAGGATATTTTTTTTATATTATTAATTACTTTTTATTGTTGAATTATCACTTATATAACCCCTTATAATGTTTGTTTTATTAAAATATATTTGTTTATGTTATATTCTTAATTACTTTAAATTACTTTTTATATAATGTCATATTCACATCGAAGTGGGTCCATGGGTTCCAAAATCGACCCATGGATGCCTGGGGTCATACATATCCCATCAAAAAGGATTTGGACAAGTGTAAGGGTAGTTTTTTATTTTTATAATCTAATTCATTACCCTTATTTTCCATATTTTCCCTTTGACCAGAGTAAATAAAATAATTAACAATGTTTCTATTCGAAATGTCAAAAAATAAAATTTAAATATTTTAAAAAAAGCACATCTTGAAATATTGAATACATTTTTCCAAATTCAAAACACATAATTGGCAGAAATTAATATAAAATTGAATCTTGTTGTCAAACCCAAAAATATTTTTTTAAGAAGTAAAAACTAAAAAAATATTGGCATTTGTTTATACACAATTTAAATGTGAAATTACATAAAATGGTTAATATATATTCTAATTAAACATTAATAACAAATTAATTTAAAATCTAATTATATAAATAAATTTAATTATAAGGTAGTTTTGAATTAATATTCAGAATTCTTCATTATTCATAAGAAATGAACTTTTTCAGAAAAATACTAAAGTTTCCCCCAATGTAACTTTTGATGTACCAGATCCAAAATTGAATATTATTTTGTTAAATAGAACATATAAAAGTGAAAAAACTATATTTAAAATAATTTTCAAACAAAAGGTGCAAAAACATCATTTCAAAATTATTAGAGTATTTCACACTTAAAATCAGATTCATTATAATTTAAAGCCTCTAAAATATAAAGGATAAATATAAGGACATTTAATAAAAAAATAGTTTTTTTCTGTTCATGAATACCAATATAACATCTATGAATTAACAATCATCTAAAATGACTATATTATTATATTATTTTTTTGGTATAACACAAAATTATGTGCAACATAAGATTTCAAAGAAACGCATTGTTGCATGTTGAGTACACTATTGTAAAAACTATCATACTTAACATAAAATTATTATATTATTCATAAATTAAAATCTATTATTCTATAAATACTCGGGTCATTACATCCTTCTTGGATTCTGTAAATTGAATCCTTTCTATTTTAAAATTTGGCATTAAAACATCATTGAAAGTACCACATCATAAAAAGAGTCAATAAAACATTCAATTAAAAATAATGAAATAAAATAAAAAAGGTCACTCGAGATATCCCATACAAGGTTTCCATGTCAGAAATCATGGATATGTAAGAAAAACTAGCCACCATATTATGAGGGAGAGTGATAGAAAAAATTAATGAGAGAAAGTTAACCACCCAAAAATAAAAAACATGTGATAGGTTAAATATTTTTTGATTCCCTAGTAAACGAAAAAACTTTTTTTGGTTTAGGTTAATTTCCATAAATTTGAAGAATTTATTTATGAAAATGACTATTAATGTATGGAAATATATTTTCTTTTCAAGTATAGTTTCACCCTTCAAAAAATTTCTACCACAAACACATATTTTTTCCATACAATTAGTATTCCAGAATACATGGTCACTGGAAAAGTGGTACACTCAAATTCTATAGAATCACATAATCCAAAAAAGATGAAATATATATTTCCCATGTATTTTGACATTAACTAATTCCAAAATTGTTAGTACAAGAACATATAATACCTAAAAATGATAATACTTTATAAAAATAAATACTACTTTTCATATCCAAAATTGAACAAATAATAACAATAGTTCAACAAAGACAATTCAAGACAATATTTTCCTTAAAATTATTAAAAATATTATAACTATTATTTCAAAAAATATTAGATGGATTTGATCACATTGCATTCCATGGTAAATCCTATGATTTATCTCAAAATAACATCGACTACTCTTAATGTCTCATACTAAAAATTAATTAACCTAATAACATATTCTCTATGATAGGTTAATCATTTAATAAAATAACCCAAATGAAAATATATCCAAAATTAAACATAGATTTTTCCAAAATAATATATCAATCATTATTCCACAATCTAAATACCATAGTATTCTATTTTATTTAGGCATATAGGGTTCCCAAAAGAGAGAACGTCATCCAAAGTAACATTTATCACTTAATCACCAAATCATTTTCCTATTATAAGGAGATACGTTCTATAAAATGTGTGTTCCAAAATCATCCTTTTCATTATTCATAAAACCATTTATCTAAAAAGAATAATTCATACTAACTAGGGACTTCACGTAGGCCAGTGGTAGGTTATGCACCCTTGTAGCACTTCAGTTGTGGGTTCGATTCTTGTGGCCTTGCCGGACACGAAGAGTTGTCACCCATCCAACCATTCTTCCTTTTTCTAAAATCATATAATTATTATATCATTCTCAATAATAAGATAATTTCCTCAAAAATTATCATACCCTCCATTATCCTCAATGGTTATCTAATACCTTTCGTTTTGTTTCCCGAAATGTAATAACCATTAATCACCTAAAAAGCAAAAGATCATATTAAACTATAATGTTTTCCATTATGTACACAGAAGAAAATGTAATTATTCCTAGAAAAAAAATTTCAAATATAAAACATCAGGGTAACACATATTAGAAAATGTCTTCCCAAATTAAACTCATCATTAAAAGATCATTTATTCTTGTAAACATTTCGTCATCATACAATCTAAGATAACCCTTGAATCCCTTATATATTGAATTCTTACTCATTCAATGCTCGTAATAATAAATTAACAATGAATTTCCACCTTATTTCTAAATATACGATTATTTCTGATCAAATATCATCATCATTTATAAATATCAATCCAAATATTCTTCATTGTTTATAGAAAAGAAAATAAATCTTGCCTTCATTATAGATATCATGATCATGAGGATGTACCCATTCTCTTTCGATATGTTTTCATACTTTAAAAAAGTAAATGTTTTCCCAACTTCTGTATTTTCACATTTTGATAGATTTAGGAAAGTTGATATCATTAAATCATATGAGAAAGATATCATGACCAATAAAATTGTTTTAGAAATTATTAGGTGTTGGATAACTCAAACAATATTTTTTATGTGACTTGAATACTCGTTAAGCTGTCAATATAATTTGAACTTACTTTTTCTGTAACAGTGATGATCAAATTTTAGGGGAGGGGTCATAAGGTCATGTATGATATCTTCAATCCCATCATAACAAATTATTATTAATCTACTGAGAAGAATCCACACTTAAATATGAAATGAATTATTTTTAAAGATTGAATCCACTATAGGGTAATGATTACATAAAAACATTTATATTACTCAAATACATCAACATCTTTATATTTCCATTGTTTTGGTTTATATTCAAAAAAATTATTTTAGATTGACCCTTTAAACGTTTCCATGTGATAATAACCCTATTGGTTATATATGATCTGTTACGTGCACCTAGACAACCGGCTAACCTCTAAAGTTATCTAAATCGTCATCTAATACCAACTTCAAGGACCCAGACATAAACATACATAATCATAAATTAAGTCAATAATTAGAAATTAAGTATATTTTCTAGACTAGTGTATTAGAGAAATATTCCACAACTATAACATTAAAACTCAAGTATTATAATGTAGGCACATATATTCTAACCAATTTTTCAGAACAATAATACTCTTTAAATAAATCCATTATTCTTTTCTTGATATAAATCATCATGAACTATTCTTTTCTCGTATCCATCCTTATACCCTATGAAAAACATTTCAAAAACATGGGATGATCATAAAAATATTAGTAAGGGTTATAATATAAGGAAAGAAAACATTAGTCCATCAATTCTTATAGATCAAATAAATAATACTTTTAACTCATATAACATAATAACATTAACATAAATCATAAAATCATAAGATTTATGAATATCACATAGAAATAAAAATTAATAAATTAAACTTGTGGCATCTATAACATACATACATTGTAGTGTTCATAGATACATAGGGACTTATGTTTGGAATACCAGACATTGTCTATTCCCTAAATCAGTTTGGATAAACATTAACATTTACCTCTATAATGTTACCCAATGCATTAGGGAGCTATCATGGGCTCACCATCCCTAGTATTTTCAAAGAACAACCTGTATTTAGTTTATCACATAACCACCCATAAAATTTCCATGTACAATTACATAATTAAAAAACATAAAATATTGAAATTATCAATTTTCACTCATCAAGCAAGAGAAAACAATACAAGATATTTAAATATTCTATAAATTTCAAAAAATATATTTACAACATTTAATAATGAGATTTTTTAATCAAAGTGTACCTTACCACTTTGACAATTTTGTTATGTAGTTACACTTTAAAAAATTAATTTCCATATAAATAAATCATTATTATCATTTCTAAAAAATTGTCATGGAAAAGCAGGATTTAGAAGATTAAATCCATAAAACATTTAAAATGATATTTTAGATAAAGAATCCCTTACCACTAGAGAAACACTTGAATAAAAATCATAAAAGAATAATATCAAATGAAACTAAAAATATCATGAGAACATATGAATTCCTGAAATAAAATTTAAAAAGGGTTTTATATACACCTTATATTATAATAATGGTTCACAATATCATGATATTCCACAATGAAAAGAGAATTAGATAAAGTCCCCTATGAAAATTCAGTAGCCTAATAGCATCACATTAAAATTCATAAAATGAGTTGGTGGGAGTAAAAAGGTTCTCTCATTGCATGGACATAAAATATATAGCAATAAGGATATAAAATAATATATCCAATCATAATAAAAAATAAATTAAAATTCATAACGAAAAATAAGTCTACGACTAAAAGATGAGGTTGAATAGTTTAGTTTCCTTGAGTCCAACTTGTCATGTTCGTTATTTATATTCCCAAATAATAAAATTACGTAAATTTATAATTTCATTCAAACCCTTTTAATGTTTACTTTTCATTTTTTATTACTCATCATCATGTTATACAAACTATATAATTATTTTAATTCATATCAGTCGTTTTGTCGATATTCGGTACTTGAGTAATAAATAAACATGATATGATTACAAATTATCCATGTGGTCAAAACTCAATTATGTCCATAATAATAGTCATGATTTAAATATCATATATATTTATTATAAAAGGACCAGGCCTTAAACATTATATGATACTTAATTAAATGAATAATTCACATTGAGGATCTTTTCAGGTTTAGAGTTTTAGAGAATTAGGGCATAACTATTACATATCAAAAGATTACATGGTAGACCTATCTATACAGTATTAATTTTTTCATAAAATAAAAACTCTTGAAAAAATACTAATGTCTAGTTCCAAGTTTTAGACAACATGATTTTTCCTTGATCCCATCCTAGACCATATTCAACTTTAAGTCCTGGGAAGACATTTCAAAACACGGGATGAGCATAAAAAAAACTGTAAGGGTTATAAAATAAATAATGAAAACTTTTTTTCATAAATACATACAAAATAAGAAATCATTTACTTACCTCATGAAATCATATGATTTATGAAAGACACATAGAAATAGTTAATCATAAAGGTAACGTGTGGCATCTATATCATACTAACATTGTCGCTATCATAGCTACATATGGAGTTACTTTGGAATACCCATCACAGTATATTCCCTAAATCTCATAGGATAAATAGTCACGTTTACCACTGTCACATTACCCAATGCATTGGAGAGCTATCTCAGGCTCACCGGCCCTATTTTTATCAAGGAACCACCCTTTTACGTAAATAATTCCCATGAACTATAACATGATCATAACACATAACATTAGCAGAAAGGAAAGATAACATTTCCACATTGTAATATAAAAATATCATTTCAAGATATTGAAATAATCAATCCATTCTAAAAATCATTTTCAATACCAAAATACGTAAAAATAGATTAAGGTATTTATTATTCCTTTTAAAAACATTACTGCTTGTTAAGGAAGCCAAAGATCAAATAATACTCGCGGTGGTGGAATGGTCGTTGTCACCCCTTACGTTAAAAAAACAATACATCATGTCGTTTAGTAAAATTATTCGTAAAAATTACCCACTCTGAATAAAATGAAAACTAAAGGACCATATAAAATTATGTCATATATAAAACTAAAAATTCCTCAATTAAAGGATATTGAGACGAAGTCCCTTACCTCGTGTCTGACATGACTCGATCATTCTTTAATCCCCTGAAAAATAAACTAAAGTCAATATCTACTTTTATATGATCCTTTTTCAAGTTTATTAATCCTTTTATATCACTTATTACCATGTTATAAATATTATGTAATCATTTACATTAATAACGTTCAATTTTTTTATATTTGGTACTTGAGTCAAAAATGGACTTCTTATAATTTTATGTTGATTATCTGGTCAAAGGATAATTATATCCAGAATTATATTGATTATTTTGATATCATATATATCATATATATCCACCACATACATGTTTTTATAATATTACATAACATTTAGAGGTAAGAAATTAAATGCACCGTTCATGGTGATAGAAAGCTGTACGTATGCATGAACGTACTTTCATTTCTAATTATTATTTTAATGGAATTAAAACATAATTATACATAGGTATATTATAATTCCAGTATAATATCATATATAATATCATTAACTCCATCATTTATACATCCCACATAAGGCATTAACGAATCTCATCACTTTGAGGGGGCGGTAGTCCGCACTTTCGCAAATGAGATTATCGTATTTACCCACTATGGACACCATAAATACATGATATAAATGGAATGTATAGAAGCATAATTAAATCATAAAAATAATATATATCATATATAAATAAAGTTCCATCATAATGGCCACCATGAGAGGTGGTAAGATTTAATTGAACAATCATCATTTCGTGAGGCCTTAGTTTTCCATCCACAGAAAACAATGTTCTTCTTCTATTATATGGAGGTGTGTGTAAGTGTAGTTCAAATAATTCTCATAAAAAATCCTAGTATATTGATTATACTGGTGTTGTTACAAAATAAAGTAATAATAAGAGTTTAGGGGTTGGAGAAGTAAAATAAAAGAAAACAATCTAAGATAAACGGTTACCTTTAATTTGGGTAACTCCCTTTGATTTGAACCAAATGACTTCTTGATGTGCCTTCTGGATAAGGTAAGGCTTTTAATAGGAGGATTTGTATGTAGGTATATTAATTGGGAAGAGTTTGGACGAGCCAAATGGCTTCAGAGATGTGAGTAATTGGTTAGAAGTGGTCTCCTGTTATAAGGGAGAGTAGGGGCTTTTTTGGAATGTGTGGAAACATTATTTTATTATAAACATATCTTCGGCATAAAAATGTACAAAAATAATTATAGTCGAATATAAGAAGACTAATATTCTAAATAAAATCATTAAATCAGAATTAGACATGTTTTGGATAATATTTTAATCATTATAATCTTATTTATTTAAATAATTTATTAATGAGGTAAATACTGGATCATTATTTTGTCCTAAATAATTTATTTTAATTGATGTCTAAAAAAAATACCATGATTTAGTAATGCTAATTATCTTTCTAATAAATAATTATAGTCGAATAGATAATTTAAATAACCTCTTATAAAAATTAATTTACCAAAAGATATTTACATTGGTCATTTTTGCCTTTACTTTAAGTTAATTTATCTAAATTGTCATTATCACTCCCAAGTGGCTCAATGGGGTCCCAAAATCGACCCAAAGAAGACCAAGGTCGTCAATGACTCAAAAAATATGGTTTGGACAAGTTTTAATTTAATTTGGAATTATTATAATACTCTTTTTACCTTGAATTACACAGATTTACCTTTTACCGCGGTAAATAAAAGGCAGAAATTACTATTCACCAAAAATAATTTTCATCTTAATGAACCAAATTTTACTTATTGAAAACAACCATTGAATGTAGTATTTTTGAAATTCAATTTACATAAGTGGTAAAATTTTGTTTCGATGAAAAATTCATTTTATTAACTACCACAAATTTGTTTTTCTATTCATCAAAAATTGATGTTTTTCAGAATAATACCAAAAATTCAGCCTAAGAAATATTTGATATTCCAAATTAAAAAATGAATTATATTTTTCCAAATTCAAATAATAGAAGTGGAATTAATTAATTTTAAAATTAATTCCCGTTATAAAAACAAATAACGTGTTTTTAAGAAACAATAACTATCAAAAGATTGATACTTGTTTATGTACAATTTCAAAGTGAAATTAATTTCAATGACCAAAATTGGATTAAATGGTAAAAATATATTATAATTTCACTTTAAAACCAATTTAAAAGATTATATAACTATATAAGTAAATTAGATTAAAACATAGTTTGGAATTAAAATCCAATATTTTCACTATTCATTAAAAAATGAACTTTATCAGAACTATACCAAAAAATTACCCAAAGTAAAATTTGATGTCCCCACTCTAAAGAAGGATTTTATTAGGTCAATTAGAATGTATTAAAGTGACCAAAAAAATATTTAATGAGGTTTCTCCATTAAAAGGTGGTAAATCAGCCTTTTAATGTAAATTATGCTTAAAATTAGATTAATTCACATTTTAAGCCTCAAACTTTTATTGGATAAATGTAAATACATTTTACAAACATGTATAATAATATTGTAGTTAGTTTCAATAATTCCTTCCAATACAACAGCAAGGAGATAACTACCATTTAAAATAACAATATTATATTAGTAGTGTGCAACGAAAGATTCCTAAGAAATCTGTTGTTTCTTATTGGGTATGCTATCGGACATATCAACCCCATTAAAGTAAAATTAATATTTAATTCACAAAAATTAATAAATATGAAATATGTCTTATTCTTCATTTACCTAGGATGTTACATCCTTCCCCCCTTTTGGGAATTGTGTCCTCGTAATTTTTATTCACTTATCAAAATAACTGGGTGTATTTATCCCTCATAGAATTTTTAGATTCCCACGTTGCCTCTTTAACCATATAGGTTTTCCAAAAAAACCTTTACCTTGTGAATCACCTTATTCCGTAACACTTTCTCTTTATGGTCAAGAATCTAAATTGGTTGTTCTTTATAAGAGAGATTCTCTTCCAAATGAACTACCTATAGGCTCAAAACATGAGATGGATCTGGAATATATACTTTCTCAACATGAAAACATGAAAAACATTGTGTATCGGGGATAAACATGGATGTAAAGCCACTCTGTACGCAACTGATCCAACTCTCTTCAGAATTTCATGCGGTTTAATGAACCTCAGACTCAACATTCCCTTATTACCAAAACACATCCCACTTTTCCAAGGAAAAACATTGAGAAAGACATGATTACCTTATTCAAAGGAAAAATCCTTCCTCTGGTTATATGCTTAACTTTTCCGTCTGCTCTAAGCGATTCTCATATGCTTCTGAATCAGCTAATCTTTCTCTACCGTCTCTTCTACCAATTCTGGTCCCAACAGCTTCCTTTCAATTACATCATCCCAAAAAGCTGCAGTTTGAAAATGATTTACTTATAATGCCTCAAATGGAGCCATATGTAGACTGGAATGAAAGCTATTATTATAAGATAATTCAACCAAAGAAAGGTGTTGGTCCCAAATTCCCTGGTAATCCATTGAGCAAGCACGTATCATATCCTCCGAGATCTGAATGGTTCGTTCTGATTGCCCATCTGATTGAGGAGGAAATGCTATACTAAAATTTAATTCAGTACCCAATGAATTCTTAAAGCCTTTCCAAATGTTAGAAGTGAACCTAGTATCACGATCAGATACAATGGAGAGGAAAACTCAATGCAACCTGACTATCTCTTTAACATACAACTGAGCAAGTTGACCTAGAGACAAAGTATCTCTAATAGGAAGGAAATGAGCAGATTTAGTCAATCGGTCAACTATAACCCAGATTGCATTATTACCTCAAGATGTCTTTGGTAATCCCATAACAATGTCCATGGATATATTTTCCCATTTCCACTCTAGCACTGGTAAATGTTGAAGCATTCCATTCGGTAATTTTCGCTCTACTTTAACCTACTGACAAGTCAAACACTTCACAGTAAAATCGGCAATATCTCTTTTCATTCCATCAGACCAGTAATACTCCCAAAGAACTATTTACATCTTAGTACTTCCATGATGAACTGAAAATAGAGAACTATGAGTTTCACATAACAGCTCATTCTTCAAATTTGAATCCCAAGGAACACATAATCTATCCCCAAATCAAAAAACATAGTCATTTTCAGCATTAAAATTAGGCAACTTACCCTTATGAACCAACTCTACCTTTTTCTGCAACTCGTTGTCTTCCTTCTGTGCTTGTTTAATTTTGTCTGATAAAGATGATTTCACTGACACCTGAAACAAAATAGAAGAATTTTCTACTACAAAAACATCTTTGACAATTTTCATCAAATCAAAAACCAAAGGAACTCATTCCAAACGTACCAAGATTAATGAAGCATTACTTTTTCAACTCAAAGATTCATCCATTTATTTTCTTTCCTCGGATGATAAAGGATCGTGCAATCATAATCCTTGATTAATTCCAACCATCTCCACTATCTCATGTTTAATTATTTATTAGAGAATATATACTTCAAAATTTTGTGATCAGTATATATTTCACAGCTCACTCCATACAAATGATACCTCTAAATGTTTAAAGCAAAAACAACAACAGCTAATTCCAATCCATGTGTAGGGTAATTTAACTCATGTGGTTTGAACTGACGTGATGAATAAGTAATTACCTGATCATTTTGCATTAGGACACAACCCGATCCTTTAAATGAAGCATCACTGTATATAAAAAACTCACCATTTCTAGAAGGCAGTGCCAACAATGGAGTATTCGCCAATATTATTTTCAATTCCTAAAAACAATCATCACATTCTTTTGTCCATATTACATTAAAACCTTTTCATGTTAACAAAGTCGTTAGACTAGATAACCGTGCAAACTTTTCAACAAACCTTCGACAATAACCTGCCAAACCAAGAAAATTACCAATCTCTGTTATATTTGTGGGTCATGGCCATTCTTCTACAAATTTGGATTAATGAGGATCAACAGTTATGCAATTTTTTGATACTATGTGACCAAGGAATGAAATTTGTTGTAACCAAAACTCATACATGCTGAATATCCCATAATGTTTCTTTTCTTTTAAGGTTTGTAAGACAACCCATAAATGAATTTCTTATTCCTCATTAATTTTGGAACAAACAAAAATATCATCAATTAACACAACCATTAACATATCCAAGAACTCACTGAAAATTCTATTCATAAGGTCCATGAATACATCAGGTGCATTGGTTAACCCAAAAGTCATAACTACAAATTCAAAATGTCTATATCTAGTACGAAATGCAGTCTTTGGAATGTCTTCTTCCTTTACTTTCTACTAATGGTACCCCGACCTCAAGTCAATCATTGAAAAATACTGAGCTCCCTGGTGCTGATCAAACAAATCATAGATATGAGGCAAAGGATAAATATTCTTAACAATGATGTTATTCAATGCTCTATAATCAATGAAAAGACTAATTGAACCACCTTTCTTTTTAATAAACAAGATAGGAGCACCCTATGGTGACATGCTTGGTTGAATGAAACCATTATCTAATAACTCATGCAACTTTTTATTTAACTCTAAACATTTAATGTGATCCATTTGATAAGGGGGTTTTGAAATTGTCTTAGCATCAGGAACAAAGTCAACCATAAATTCAACTTCTCAATCGGGTATAATTCCATGCAACTTATTAGGAAATACATCAAGGTACTCATTTACCACTGGAACATCATCAATCTGAACAGTTCCTTTATTTTAAAAAATATGTGCAAGGTAACATTCATTTCCATCTTTTACTAGTTTATTAGCTCCCTGATATGTTATCAACAACAAGGGTCCATTTTTGTATACAAACTGAAAATCATTCTGAAAAGAAACCTCTTGAGCTCTGCCGTCAATCTTACAATGATAAGAAGAAAGCCAATCCATTCCCAATATAACATGAAAATATAGTTGAGGCAAAATAATATTGTTTACAGGTTGATTCTTTCCACACACAAGGACAGGAATTGTTGGTCGGAGTGGATACTCAATAGGGGTGAATTGAGTTCCAATTAAAATTTCTGTTTAAAAAACATTGTCTTAAAAACCCCCAAATAAAATAATGAATTTAAACAGTACTGAATTTATATCAAAGTAAAGGTTCTGTTGGGTTCTCAAGGGATTGATTATTTCCTAGCTAATCAAAAAAGAGGAGTTGATTAACATTTGAAACTAACTTACCGATTTACAACTAATATAAACACTTTCTAATTTAATTATCAAAGTGACTTTAAAACAGTTTTGGTTTTAAAGTAGTTTGCAGCGGAATAAAAATAACTTTGAAAATAAATAAGCACAATAGATTTAACCAAGAGGTTCAGTCTCAAGCTGAGATTTAGTCCTCTCAAAAATTTATATAAAAGTGGTCCACACCCTGGATCAGGGATTACAACAGTATGCAACTACCCAGGTCCAAGAACTCTACGACTGTTTTCCATGGGAACAAAAACAATAGCACCAGCTGTCCAGGTCACGCATGACCTCTACCACTATCCCAGTGGGAAATAAAAGATGTAAGAGTTTGAGTGAGGATTTACAGATCGTCCAGTTGATGTACATGAGACAATGTGTGTGTAAAATACAGCAGATAACACACAATGCTCGAAATGTAAAAAGTAAATCACAGAGGCAAAGATTTAGAGTTTAGAGATGGCTCTAGTGATTGCAGTGTAGCTCTAGAATCCTTTGGATTGATCAGAATTGGTGTTGAGTCCTCTTCTGGTTTTTGTCTGGAAAACAAAGTGTCGTCTTCTTCCTTGACTTCCAGGTGTAGTGGCCGAGAAAAAGGTAGTCGATGAAGTTCTTGTGTTATGTTATCATTCTCAGCTCTTCACTGGTATGCAGTTATGAATGTGTTCTTCGTGTAAGCTCAGTCATATCTTTGCATTCACATTTGTTTGTTCTTCAGCACACCTCGTTGTATGTATGTCTCTGTGTCCTTCTTCTATTCATTCCTCTTCTTTCATTTTAAAGCACGAGCTCCGACAAAAGAACTGATTTCTTTCCGTAGGTACGAGGTACGGTTTCCTGACAGCCAAAAAACACCCATTAAATAAATGTCAGTGCATTAAAATATACAAAATATGACCATTGGTTAGATTAAACAATGATAATGAAATTAAAACAGTGTCAGGTTCTGTCTCTGGAACGGTAGCTTTGATATCGGTAGGTAGATGTCACGGTAGGCTTGCTTGTATCGGTGAATTCTTGTGTAACGGTAGACTTGATGTGTAATGGTAGAAATGATGTGTAACGGTAGCTGTAGACATGTCGTTTATCAGTAGCTTTATATCGGTAGCGGTTGATCTGTATCGGTAGTGGTAGACTTTGATGTGTCGATAGACATGATGTGTAACAGTAGCTGTAGACTTGTCTTGTATCGGTAGCAGTAGATTTTTCTTGTATCGGTAGCGGTAGCTTTGTCTTGTATCGGTAGACTTCCTTTGATAACAGTAGCTTCAACATATCAGTGGACTTGTGTGTAACGGTAGCTAGTCTGTATCAGTAGCTCTAAGCTGTAATGGTAGCTAGTTCTATTTAACCATTCTATTGGCAGAATAGGTTAAGTCAGAGTGTACAATCATCCAGTAACCGAAATAATAAAATTTAAACATAAAATAATAGAACAATACATAAAGCAAATAGATTCCCAAATAAGTATTTAACCATTGATCAAATAGGGATTTTCAATATACAAATAATCATAATTGATATTTATCAAAATATAATAAAGCAACTAGATTCCAGAGGGTTCTACAATCTCCCCCTTTTTGATAATCACAACTTATGCCACAATAAAAATAAAAATAAAATAAAAAATGAAAATAGTATCAGAGGAAAGAAAAAAGGAATGAAAAATAAATTAGCATCCAAGGAAAAGGTTTCTTTTGTTTAGAACAAAACACCCATATTCCTCCCCCTTTCAATTGTACTGCAAGATTTTCTCTTAAGTCTCATTTTCTCAAGTCACAGTTTCTCACCCCCCCTTTGTTCACTCTTAGGTCTCAATTCATTGTTTCACTCATTGGATCTTTTGCTCATTTCCTCCCCCTTTGGGATTAACAAAAAGAAAGGTACTAGAGAAAAGATAAAGTAGAGAATAAGTGACAAGGCAACAGGAACAAAGTAAAGTAGAGAATACAAGAGAATTTTCATTAAGGTACAGTAGATACACTGAGAAAATTAAAAGTTCAGAAATACAAGTGAATACTATCAAACAAGATCTAGAAACACTCAGTCCTCATCTGGAACTGGTGTCTTTCCATTAGGATCAGCAGAGGGTCCAGGTTCAGTGTTAGTAGAGGGTTTCAGAATAGCTAAAGGCACAACTGGCGGTTCAGCTACAGAAACTGTACTGGATCTGAAATCTGTATTCCTCTGAGTGATCATAGGTGTCAAGATCCTGATGGTATGAACTGGAGTCAATTAAGGGGTTCTCCCAGAGGCAGAAGTAGGAAGGGCATGTGGAACAATGACTAGCCTGGCATCCAAATGCAGGTAGGGCAACTGCAATTTCCTGAAATCCATAATAATATTCCCTCCTCTCTCCATTGTAGACACAAAATCATCTCAATTTTCAATGAATTTATCCAAGGCAAGAGTAAGCTCCCTGATCTGACTAACCTGTTATTTGAAGGCCTGAGTCACGAGAGGAAACTTCATATTCTCAATAAAAAGTTTAAAATGGTTTGTCATTTTGTGCTTGGTATAAGCCTTCTCGAAATAAGCATCCACCTTATTCTTGATTGCCTCATGAGAAGCAGTAGCTGCCCGCAGGTGATCACGAACAACACTACTAACTTCCCTAGTGGTAGTAATATTCTGAGTATCTGATGCACCACTAGGACTGGCCTTAGCCAATTCGTCCTAAAAAATAGTGTAGATCTGGTCAAGGTTCATACTGGAGCTGGATGAGGGAAGAGGTTTCATTGAGAAGGCCACCTTCTCCTTGAAGGATTGAGTCAGACTACTAACTACCTTCGGAACAAGTTCATCCTGACTATTCATATGTTCTTTGAATGACTTCTTAAAGGCCTCAAAAACTTCCACAAATTTCTTGACCGCTTCTTTGATAAATCAACTGTCAGAGTTTACATGAGTTTGAGAGCTATGCATGGTAGTCAGAGATACAATTGATTATCTCAAAGAAACTACAGCTCCTGTCCAACTCTCAATCTGAGTGTGGAACACTTTAATTTCATCCATCATTTCTTTCACAGGACTGGATACACCACATCCAATGGATAACTCAAGGGATTCCTCTACGCTTTTAACCATACTTTTCATTATATCTTCCACTGATTCCCTTATTGCTTCTTTCAAATCAGCTTTTAAGGACTCTAGGTCCTCCTTGGTTGCCACATTTTCAGCCATAGTGGGTAGGGAAACTAATTCCTTTTGGGGATGGTCTTCCTCATCAGAATCTCCATAAGAAAGTCCAAGAATCATATATCCTGGATCTGATGTCCAAACTTCAATGTCATACAGCACTGATACTGAGCCAAGATTGTCCCCCTCACTTGGAACATTCTACTGAGGTATCTCTTCCAACTGTTCTTCCTGAGGTAATTCTGCAATTTCCACAACAACTGCAGCATATTCAATAACTATTTTCTCTGATGGCTCAAGAACTTCCTCAACAACAGATGCTACTTCTGCTTCCTGATCAGACACTATTTTGATTGTACTGTCTATAAGAGGGATCAAACTAAGCTCTTATTCATTTTATTCATCATCTGCTTCACCAGCAACCTCCTTTTCTCCATTAACATCATGATCTGATTTGGTTGCCTCATACTCATCAGAGGTGTCCTTGACAATATACTGGCATGCTTCTTCTCCTTCTTCTGTAGTCTCATCATCACTATACTTCAATAAGGTTTCTATATTTGGTAGTTATTTTTGAGGGCTAGATGCTCCATAAGAAACAACTTGATGCACAAGACTAGGGGGTAAGTCTGGGTATCCTCTTTCCTCAAATTATATCTCTTCCTCCTCAATTTAATCATCACTGAATACCGGTTCTAGACCATCTGGTCCAAGACCAGAATCTCTCACATTTTTTGGTCTAGAGGGATGGTCCTTTGGTGTGAACTTATCATATATTCTTCCTTCATCATTCACCCATGATTTTCTCCAAGGATTCAAGCTGACTTTCATATATTTACAGAAAGTCATGGTGATGCATAAGTTATCCCTAACTATAATCATTTCATCTTGAGGTCCAGCCATTTCCTTTGCTTTCATCACAACAGAAATCATCTTTGATAAGAACAGTGCATTTGTCTTAGACTTTGGTCTAGTCATATCCTCAATCTGAATCATAATCAATCTACACAGATTTACCTTAATTACATTCTTCAACAGATGTAGCAAATAAATGTCCTGGAATCTCAGTGTAGCAAAGTCTCATCTCCTTGGACTAATTACATGTTGAATAAACTTGAAAATAAGTTTATCTTCCCCTTCCATCTCTGCAGCTATTATTTTTCTAGGGGTCCTATTCCCCGTCAGCTCTAATAATGCATCTTCATACATAAACACATCACTGGTTGAGGGAACAGATTTTCAATTGAAAGAACAATCTCCTTCATGCGGAACTCTTAATTTCCCAGCCCATTCCACTGATGTAAAAGAAAATTCCTGTCCATTCACATAAGAAATCATTCTTCTTTCTTCCTCGGACTTTTCAAAATGAATGAATTCATAGAACTGTTTCACCCGTCCTGGATAATAAGTTCCATTGTTGTTCGCGAAGCAATCGGTCCAACCTTGTTCTTCTAAAACCTTACCAACCAAGGACTTTCTCTCCACGAGACATTCTACACACACCTCTTTTTCAATGATAATATCTCTCCTTGAGAGATGCGGTTTTACTGGTTTCCTTCGAGCTATATTTCCACTTCCACTTCCACTCGTACTAGCATTCATTACATTCTGTCTTTTCGCTTGCGGCTCATCACTCCCATTTATAACATGGGGTCTCTTGACGCGGGTCATTACAGATTCGAGGTTTAGGGTTTTTCAGATTGAGAGGTTTAGGTTAGAGGGATTCGAATAGAAGAGTTCGCGGTGAGATCGAGTGAAGTCTAAAATCAGGTTTTAATATCATTTAGGATTCACAAATAAAATAAATCTTAAAAAAATTCAATGACTCGGCCTTAAATACAAAAGTTTAAAATAGCGCGAGATGCCCCGGTAAAGTCTCTTAACGGTGAGGTCTTCTAATGGTGAGGTTTCCTAACGGTGAGGTCTCTCTAACGGTGAGGTCTCCTAACGGTGAGGTTTCTCTATCGGTGAGGTCTCCTAATGGTGAGGTCTCCTAACAGTGAGGAATTCTAATGGCGAGGTCTCCTAACAGTGAGGTTTCTCTAATGGTGAGGTCTCCTAACGGTGAGGTCTCCTAACAGTGAGGTCTCCTAACGGTGAGGTCTCCTAATGGTGAGGTCTCATAATGGTGAGGTTTCCTAACAGTGAGGTTTCTCTAACGGTGCGGTCTCATAATGGTGATGTCTCCTAACGGTGAGGTCTCCTAACGACGAGGTCTCTTAATGGTGAGGTCTCCTAATGACGATGTTTCTCTAATGGTGAGGTCTCCTAAAGGTGAGGTCTCCTAACGGTGAGGTCCCCTAATGATTATAAGAAAAGGTTATCATTCCTAATTCATGTCTAATGAAACTTAATCTTTCTGAACTTAAAGGCTTATTGAAAATATCAGCTAATTGGAGTTCAGTGCCTATAAATTCAAGTGTTATATCACCTATTTGATAATGATATCTTAAAAAGTGGTGTCTAACATCAATGTGTTTAGTTCTAGAGTGAGACACAGGGTTCTTAGAGATGTTGATCACACTAGTGTTGTCACAGTTAATTGAAACATGTTTAATATTAAATCCATAGTCCAGTAAAGTGTGTTTCATCCACAGAATCTGTGCACAGCAACTACCAGCAGCTATATACTCGGCTTCAGTAGTAGACAATGCAACTGAGTTCTGTTTCTTACTACACCATGATACTAGGGATTTTCCAAGTAAATGACATGTTCCAGATGTGCTCTTTCTGTCTTACTTGAATCCAGAAAAGTCAGCATCTGAATAACTTATTAAATCAAATGATTGTCCTTTTGGGTAAAACAATCCAAAGTTAGCAGTACTTTTAAGATATTTGAAAATCCTTTTAACAGCAAGTAAGTATGACTCATTAGGGTTATCTTGAAATCTAGCACACATAAATTAACTAAAAATAATATCAGGTCCACTAGCAGTAAGATAATGTAAACTCCCAATCATACCTCTATAATTAGTTTGATCAAATGGTTCCCCATATTCATCAATATCTAATTTACAGGTGGTACTCATAGGTGTATCACTTCCCTTAATACTATCCAAACCAAAACGTTTTAATAAATCCTTAGTATATTTACTCTGATTTAAAATAATACCATCATTAGTTTGAAAGATTTGAAATCCAAGAAAGTACTTAAACTCTCCCATTAAGCTCATTTCAAACTCATTCTACATAACCATTGGAAAATCAGTATATAAAGAATTTTTCGAAGATCCAAAAATAATATCATCAACATAGATTTGTACTATTAAAACATCTTTTGATATTATTTTTATAAAAAGAGTGGGATCAGCTATTCCTTTTGTAAATCCTTTTGAAATAAGAAAATTTGTAAGTCTTTCATACCAAGCTCTTGGAGCTTGTTTTAAACCATATAAAGCTTTAGAAAGTTTAAAAACATGATTTTGAAAGTGAGGATTTGAAAAACACAGTGGTTGTTATACAAAAACATCTTCAACAATAAAACCATTTAGAAAAGAACTTTTCACATCCATTTGATATAACATGAAATTTAGATGTGATTCAAAAGCAAGTAAGATCCTAATAGCCTCTAATCTAGCTACAAGAGCAAAGGTTTCCTCATAGTCAATTACTTCTTCTTGATTGTAACCTTGTTCAACTATCCTAGCTTTGTTTCTAATGATGTTTCCAGATTCATCAACTTTTTTTCTAAACACCCATTTTGTGCCTATGGTTAAAGTGTCCTTAGGTCTTTCTACTAATTTCCAGACTTTGATTCTTTCAAAGTTATTTAGTTCTTCTTGCATAGCCATTACCCAAAATTCATCATTGATATCATCAGTGATACATTTAGGTTCTAACCGTGAAAGAAAAGCTTGATGTTCAACCTGATTTCTTAGAGAATCTCTAGTCTATGTTCCTCTATCTAAATTACCTACAACAAAATCTAATGGATGGTTCATTAGTGTCCTAGTTGGTCTATAAAAGGTAGGACTAGAGATTTCAGGTTCATCTATAGGTTGGGGTACAATAGAACCAGGTTCTGGGAAATTTCTAGAACTAGATGTTTTGACTACAGGTCCACTATCCTCATCAATAAGGTTCAAAACAGAGAGATCATCTTTAAGATTTTCAAGAGAGGTCTTAGGTTCATGTGGATCAGTTTCATCAAATTTTATGTGAACAGATTCCTCCACACATTTGGTTCTTTTATTGAAAACTCTATAATCTTTACTAGAAATAGAGTAACCTAGGAAAATTTCTTCACCACTCTTTGGTGCAAACTTGTCAAGATTATCTTTAGTATTAAGAATAAAGACTTTGCATCCAAAAAATCTGAAGTAGTTAACCTTAGGTTTCCAATGGTTCCACAACTCAAAAGGGGTATTTTTAAGAACAGGTCTGATTAAGACTCTATTGATAATATAACAAGCTGTATTGACAGCTTCAGCCTAAAAAATAAACATGTAGGTCATACTCATTGAGCATGGTTCTGGCAATTTCCTGAAGGGTTTTATTCCTCGTTTTCAGTACAATATTTTTCTAAGGTGTCCTAGGGACAGGGAAATTGTGATTATAGCCACTGTGTGAGCAGTAAGATTCAAACTCATGATTTTCAAACTCACGACCATGATCAATTCTCAATGTTTTTATCTTAAGTCCACTAAGGTTCTCTACAGTCTTGGAATATTTAACAAACTAAGAACAAGCTTCACTTTTGTGAGCTAGAAAATATACCCATGTATATCTAGAAATGTCATCTATGAGAAGATAAACATAATACTTCCCATTTAAACTAGAAACTCTAGAAGGTCCAAATAAATCCATGTGAACCAACTCAAGAGGTTGAGAAGTTTACAATTATTTCATTGATTTGAATGAATCTTTATATTGCTTTCCCTTTTGACAGGGATTACAAACATTGTATGCTGGAAATTCATGTTTGGGTAGGTCTCTAACTAAGTTCTTCCTATAATGTTTTCTAAGTGAATGTACATTGCAGTGTCCTAATCTTTTGTGCCAAATCCAATACACTTTATGAAAAGAATTTAAACAAGTAATATTTTACCTTGCTAAAGAATTCAGATCAACATTATAAACATTTTCATCTCTTAAGGCAGAAAATACTAAAACATTTTTAGAATTAAAAACATTGCTAGAATCATTTTCAAATTTTACATTAAAACCATCATCACATAACCTCCATTAACTCTAACTATGATTTTAAAGCATGAGATGTCTCCTGAAATATGTCTTAAACATACACTATCTATGTACCAGGTCTTTCTACAGGAGATTTTTAAGCAGGTTCCCTCCAAAACAGATTTATATAGGAAATGATTTTGGAACACAGATTTTCTTGGGTCCAGACAGGTTAGCCAACCAAACTTTAGGTACCCAAATTTGACTGATGGGTCTCATAAATTTTTTAGAATCAACAGATTTTAAAAGGTAAACCTTATTAGGTCTGTAACTATGAATATAACTAGTTGAAGCATATAAATGTCCAGAACTAGAACTAGCAGTATTCTATCCAGATTTAGGAATGAATTTAGTTTTGGTTAATTTTCTCTGTCCTGGTTGGTATCCTATACCAGTAGTGTATCTGGGTGTTATTTACTTACCTAGAATTTGAATAAGAGTATCTTTACCATTTGTAAACATTTCTAAGTCTTTCTTAAGTTTCTCATTACATAATTTTAGTTTAGTATTCTCTTTATGCAACTGAGCATTCTTTTCTATTTCTATATCAAGATCAGATTTATGTTTAACAGTTAAAGCATAATATTTCATTAAACATTTGTATTTTTCTTTCAGCTCATTACAGGTTTATTCTAACATATCACAATATTCAAACAGTTCATATTTTCACATGTTTTCCGAGTCAAAATCATCTCCAGAATAATATGAATTTAAAGAAGGAGTTTCAGATGTTACCTCAGATGTGTTTGTCATGAAACACATATTTACCTTATTTCTGGATTCAGTCTCATAAATTTCAGACTCACTGGAGCTATCCTCAGAAGCACTCCAGGTAGCCTTCATAGCCTTTTTGAACTTACTTCCCTTGAAATCATATTTCTTATTGAATTTGAGCTTTGGGCAGTCTTCTTTAATATGTCCTTTTCTTTTTCACTCATAAAATACAACTTCATCACTTTTATTTGGGTTTTTCAAATCCTTCTTACAATGTCCCTTATTTTCATACTTTCCTTGGTAATTTTATTTTCTAAAGAATATCTTCTTCCTATAAAATTTCTTAAACCATATAGAAATATGAGCCATCTCAGCATCACTTTTAGAAGCACTTTCACTGTCTTCACTGCTTGAACTCTCATTTATATCTTGAAGTTTCTCATTATCCTTGTTCTTTGAAGTTGAAGATTTGTAAGCCATAGACTTTCTTCTAGGTTCCTCTTCTTCTTATTCTTTGATGACCTTAAGTTCTTCTTCGTTCATAATCAACTTTCCAATTAGTTCCTTGATAGGTAGAGCGGCAATGTCACACGACTCTCTGTTTGAAACAGATGTGCCTCTCCATCTTTCAGGTAGACATCTCAGAATCCTCATAATTTGTTCCTTTGCTGGAACAACCTTTCCAAGTGAATTCATTGTATTTACTATCTCATTAAACCTGAGATACATATCAGAAATGGGTTCATCATTCATAATTTTAAGATTATCATATTTTATAGTATAAGTATTTAATCTCATATCCTTAACATTGGTTGTTACTTCATGAGAAATAGCTAAGGTATCCCAAATTTCAAAAGCAGTTTTACAAGCAGAAATTCTGTTAAATTCTTCATCTCCTAAAGCACAGTACATGGAATTCATGGATTTACAATTATTATTGTAAGCAGTCTTTGAAGGTTCATCCCAAGTGGATCTAGCAGTAGTGGGAAGTTTATATTCTGATTCTATGGTAGTCCAAATATCAAAACCTATGCTTTCTAAATGAATTTTCATTTTAAGTTTCAACTGAGCATAATTTGTGCCATTGAAGAAAGGTGGCATGTTAGTAGCAGCACCCTCTAGTCTATTGTCCTTGATAACTAGGTTGAAACAAAAATTTTAAAGAGATAAAAATTTAGAAGTAACAGAAATATTAAGATCATTAAAATACAACTAAAATCACAGTTGAAAAACAGACTACTTCAGAAAATATTTTAAATCCTCTGATACCAAATGTTGGTCGGAGAGAATACTCAAGAGGGGGGTTAATTGAGTTCCAATTAAAATTTCTGTTAAAAAAACTTTATCTTAAAAACCCCCAAATAAAATACTGAATTTAAACTGTACTGAATTTATATCAAAGTAATGGTTCTGCTGGGTTCTCAAGGGATTTATTATTTCCCAGTTAATCAAAACAGAGGAGTTTATTAACTTTTGAAACTAACTTACTGATTTACAACTAATATAAACACTTTCAAGTTTAATTGTCAAAGTGACTCTAAAATAGTTTTGGTTTTAATGTAGTTTGCAGCGGAATAAAAATAACTTTGAAAATAAATAGGCACAACAGATATAACCAATAGGTTCAGTCTCAAGCTGAGACATAGTCTTCTCAAAACATTATATAAAAGTGATCCACACCCTGGATCGGGGATGAAAATAGTATACAACTGTCCAGGTCCAAGACCTCTACCACTATTTTCTATGGGAACAAAAACAACAGCACCAGCTATCTAGGTCACACACGACTTCTACCACTATCCCAGTGGGAAATAAAAGATGTAAGAGTTTGAGTGAGGATTTACAGATCATCCAGTTGAAGTACATGAGACAATGTGTGTGTTAAATAAATCAGATAACACACACTGCTTGAAATTTAAAAAGTAAATCATAGAGGCAATGATTTAGAGATTAGAGATGGATCTAGTGATTTCAGTGCAGCTATGGACTCCTTTGGATTGATCAGAATTGGTTTTGAGTCCTCTTCTGGTTTTTGTCTAGAAAACAGAGTGTCGTCTTCTTCCTTGACTTCCAGGTGTAGAGACCGGGAGAAAGGTAGTCGATGAAGTTCGTGTGATATGTTCTCGTTTTCAGCTCTTCACTGGTATGCAGTAATGAATGAGTTCTTCCTGTAAGTTCAGTCTTCTCATTGCATTCACACTCGGTTGTTCTTCAGAACACCTTGTTGTATGTATGTCTCTGTGTCCATCTTCTATTCATTTCTATTCTTTCATTTTAAAGCAAGAGCTCCGGTAAAAGAAATGATTTCTTTTCATAGGTACGAGGTACGGTTTCCTGACAGCCAACAAAAACCAATTAAATAAATGTTAGTGCATTAAAATATACCTAATATGACCGTTGGTTAGATTAAACAATGATAAAGAAATTAAAGTAGTGTCGAGTTCTGTCTCTGGAACGATAGCTTTGATATCTGTAGGTATATGTCACCGTAGGCTTGCTTGTATCAGTGAATTCTTGTGTAACGGTAGACTAGATGTGTAACGGTAGACATGATGTGTAACGGTAGCTGTAGACTTGTCGTGTATCAGTAGCTTTAAATTGGTAGCGGTAGCTTTGTATCTATAGTGGTAGACTTTGATGTATCGGTAGACTTGATGTGTAACGGTAGCTGTAGACTTGTCTTGTATCTGTAGTGGTAGCTTTTTCTTGTATCGGTAGCGGTAGCTTTGTCTTGTCTCGGTAGACTTCCTTTGACAACGGTAGCTTCAACATATCAGTGGACTTGTGTGTAACGATAGCTAGTCTGTATCAGTAGCTCTAAGCTGTAACGGTAGCCAGTTCTGTTTAACCATTCTATTGGCAGAATAGGTTAAGTCAGAGTGTATAAACATTCAGTAACCGTAATACTAAAATTTAAACATAAAATAATAGAACAATACTTAAAGTAAATAGATTACCAAATAAGTATTTAACCATTGATAAAATAGGGATTATAAATATACAAATAATCATAATTGGGATTTATCAAAATAAAATAAAGAAACTAGATTCCTAGAGGGTTCAATAGGAATGTTCTTATGTTTTTTTTGTCTCAACCATTCCTCCATGTGTTTTTATAGTATGTTCAGTATTCATATCATGTTTTTTAGTTCCCAATTTACTAGAAAACTTCTCAAGCATGAAAGAGTGTGTAGAACCTGATTCATATAACACATTGGAATAATCTGAACAATCAAATAGTGTACCTGATACAACTTCATTTGATGGACCAACATCTTTTGATGTAGTTGCAAAAGATTTCACCACCCCTTTCTGCTTGTAGTCTGGATAATTTAATTCGGTTGAGTTCTTTTTTGGACACTCATTTACATAATGACCCATTTAATTGCACTTAAATCATTTTATTGATTATAAATCATATTTTTTCCTACCATTACCCTGATATTTTTTAGTGGAATTACGATCCTTATGTCTCATTTTACCACATCAGATGGACTTACCCGTATTCAAAAGACATTTTCCAACATGATATTTACCACAACTTTCACAAAATATAAACCTAAGCTTCTTACCATCAGCCTTTATCAAAGAGTTCTTCCCTTTTTCCTGCCACCTCGACCTTTTATTCTATTGTTTTTAAAGGACACTTGATCATCAGCAAACTCCATATCCGCCCTCTTCGCACAATGAACAAGTTTTTCATAACTTCTGAACTCATGAGATGCTAAATCCCTTGGATACTTTGTCCTTAATCCTGAGTAAAAATGGTGGATTATACTATCAAGATCTCATATGAAATTTGGAGCATAACTTGCTAGTAAAGTAAATTTTTCTTCATAAGGAGCCACTGAGTCATCCTCCTGACTCAATTCTAGGAATTGTTTTTCCATCCTAAGATGAACCACTTAAGGAAAATAATTCTAAAGAAACATAACTTTGAATTCACCACAGTCGAGAGCATCAATGTCCTCACTATCCCTGATATTTTTCACCATCGACCACCACTAATTAGTTTCACCTTCAGAATGGTAAATAGAAAGACTAACCTTTTGATGTTCTGAACAACCCATGACATCAAAAATCTTTTCTAGTGCTTTAATCCACCCTTCAGCTAGCAGACGGTCTGATTATCCTCTGACTGATGGCCGATGTGGCCTCATGAAATGCTCCAGTACTGACATTTTCCTCTGTGGTTGATCTGGCTGATCTCGTACATGGATACCACCACCATTTACAGCCTGAGTCAACTCTGCCATCACTGCAAAAAACTATTCAGTTCTGATTCCGACCATCTCAGGTTGCTGATTTGGAATGTTGTCTTCCTCCCGATGTCGTCCCAACATAGATTCATGTTTCCTCTTTGGAATACTTTTCTGAACAATGAAATATATCAGGTAAAGCAACATGGTAATCTGTAAATTTTATATGATTTCAATATTAACATAAATTACTTTAGGGATATTTATTTAACAATAACCTAACTCTTAATGTTATCTAAACCGACCTCTGATACCAACTATAAGGACCCGACCTAAAACATTACATAATACTGAATTTAATGAATAATTTACATTGAGGATCATTTCAGGTTTAGAGTTTTAGAGAATTAGGACATAACTATAACATATCAAAATATTACAAGGTAAATATATCTATAATGTTTCCATTTTTTAATAAAATAAAAACCGTGGAAAAAAAGAGTCATGTCTAGTTCAATGTTTTAGACATCATGACTTTTCCTTGATCCCATCCTTGACCATATTCAACTTTATGACTTGTGAAAACCTTTCAAAACATGGGATGAGCATAAAAAAACTCAGTAAGGGCTATAAAACAAATAATGAAAACATTTTTTCGTAAATACATACAAAACATGAAATCACATACTTAGCTCATGAAATCATAAGATTTATGAAAGACACATAGAAATAATTAATCATAAATGTAACTTGTGGCATCCATATCATAGTTACATTGTAACTATCACAGCTACATAGGGAGTTACTTCGGAAGACCCATCATAGTATATTCCATAAATCTATTAGAAGAAAAATTCACGTTTACCTCCGTCACATTACCCAATGCATTGGAGAGTTGTCTCGATCTCACCTGCCATAGGTTTATCAAGGAACCACCTGTATACGTAAATAATTCCCAAAAACCATAACATGATCATTAAAAATAACATAAGCATAAAGGAAAGGTAAAATATACACATTGAAATAGAAAAATATCATTTCATTATATTGAAAAAATAAATCCATTCTCAAAAACATTTTCCATACCAAAATACTTAAAAAGAATATATGGTATTTATATTTCCTTTTAAAAACATTACGGCTTGTTAAAGAATCCAATGATCAAATAATACTCGCGGCGGCGGAAAGGTCGTTGTCACAGTTTACGTTAAAAAACATTCGTTTTTGTCCTTTAGTAAAATGCTTCATAAAAAGGTTTACCTTTGATTAAAATGAAAATTCAAATGGGTTTATACACTGTATAAAATAAAGTCGTGTATAAAACTAAAAATGCCCCAATGAAAGGAGATTGAGACCAAGTCCCTTGCATCGTGTCCGACTTGACTCGATCGTTCATTAACCTCTTGAATAATAAACTAAAGTTAATTTATACTTTCATAAGGACATTTTTCTAGTTAATTATTCGATTATATGACTTATTACTATGTTATAAGTATTATGTAATCATTTAATTTAATAACGTTTGTTTTGTCGATATTTGGTACTTGAGTCAAAAATTGACTTCTTATAATTACATGTTGTTTATCTGGTAAAAGGTTAATTATATACAGAATGATATTAATTATTTGGATATCATATAAATAATATATATCCAGCACATACATGTTTTTATAATAGTACATAACATTTAGAGTTATGAAATGTAATGCATCGTTCATGGAGACGGTAGGTCGTACGTACACATGAACGATACATTCATTTCTATTTCATAATTTAATGGAAATAAAACATAATGATACATAGGAGTATTATAATTCCAGTATAATATCCTATATAATATTTTCAACTCCATCCATTATACATCCCACCTAATTCATTAATGAATCACATCACTTTGAGGAGGCGGTAGTCCGCACTTCCGCAAATGAGATTATCGTATTTACCCACTATGGAAACCATAAACGCATGCTATAAATGGGATGTACAAAAGAATAAGGAGTTAATAAACATAATATATATCATATATAAATAAAGTTACAAAATAATGGCCACCATTAGAGGAGGTAAGATGTATTTGAACAATCAGCGTTTCGTGCGGCCTTAGTTTTCCATCCACAGAAACATTATGTCCTTCATCCATTAGATGTAGGTGTCTTTAAGTGTATTTCGAATCCATCTCATAACAACATCCTAGTATATTGAGGATACTGGTGTTATTTAAAAATAAAGTAATAAAAATAGTATAGGGGTTGGAGATGTAAAATAAATTAAAACAATTTAAGATAAATCATTAGCATTAATTTGGGTAACTCCATTTGATTTGAACCAAAGGTCTTCTTGAATTTCCTTCCTCCTATGGTAAGACTTATAGGAGGAGGATATGGATGTAGGGAGCATAATTTTGCATATTTTTTATGATACAAATATCTTGAGAGGTGTGAGAAATTGGTTAGAAATGGTCTTCTTTTATAAGGGAGAGGAGGGGCTCTTTAGGAAAGTGTGAAAAAAATATTTTATTATAAACACATCATCGTTTTTAAAAGGTCCAAATATCATTATAGTTAAGTATAAGATGAATAATATTTGAAATAAAATCATCCAATCAGAATTAGACATGTTTTGGAAATATTTTAATCATTATAATCAGATTTATTTTAATCATTTATTAATGAGGTAAATACTGCATCATTATTGTGTCATAAATAATTTAATTTATTTGATGGATAAAAATTATAAAAAAATACCATGATCAAGGAAATATTTTTAGATTTTTAATAAATTTTTATAGTCGAAATGATAATTTATATGACTCCTTCTACAAATTAATCTACTAAAAGATATATGCTTTTTGTCATTTTGACATTACTTTAAGGTAATTATTCTAAATTGTTATTATCACTACCAAGTGGCTCGATGGGGTCCCAAAATCAACAAAAAGATTCCCATGGTCTTAAATGACCCAACCAATAATGTTTGGAGAAGTTTTAATGTAGTTTTAAATTATTATAATATTTTTTACCTTGAATTACCCTATTTAACATTAACCGCAGTAAATGAAATTCATATGTCACTATTCACCAAAAATTATATTCATCTTAATGAACCACATTTATGTTCTTGATAACAAAATTGTATTTAAGATTTTTGAAATTCAATTCATTGAAGTGGTAAAATTACATTTAGATGAAAAATACATTTTTTAGTACCACTAAGTGGTTTCACTATTCATCAAAAATTGATGTTTTTCAGAAAAATACTAAAAATTATGCCCAAGCTATATTTGATATTAAAAATTAAAAAATTAAGCCTATTTCTCCAAATTAAAAAAATATAAGTGGCATTAATTATGTTTTTAATTCATTCCCGTTATCAAAACAAATAGCGTGCTTTTATGAAACAATAACTATCCAAATATTGATACTTGTTTATTTCCAATTTCAAAGTAAAGTTAATTACAATGACCAAAATTGGATTAAATGGTAAAAATATATTTTAATTACACATTAAAACCAATTAAAAATATAATATAACTATATAAATAAATTATATTAAAACATTGTTTTGAATTAAAATACAATATTTCCATTATTCGTTAAAAAATGAACTTTATCAGGAAAATACCAAAAAAATACCCAAAGTAAAATTTGATGTAACCATTATAAAGAAAGCTTTTATTTGGTCAATTTAAATGTATTATGTAGACCTAAACTATATGTAAAGTGGGTTCACCATTAATTGGTGGTAAATCGGCCTTTTAATGTAAATTATGCTTAAAATTAGATTCATTCACATTTTAAGCATCTAACTTTTATTGGATAAATGTTAATACATTTATCAAACATGTATAATAATATTGTATTTAGTTTTATTCATTCCCACAGATACAACGGCTAGGAGTTAACTACCATTTAAAATAATATTATTATATTATTAGTGTGCAACATAAGATTCCAAAGAGACCTGTTGTTGCGTATCGAGTATGCTATCGATCATAGAAACTCCTTTAAAGTAAAATTAATATTTAATTCACAAATATTAATAAATATGAAATATGTATTATTCGTCATTTACCTAGGATGTTAAATATTATATATATATATTTATAATATTCCATAACATTTGGAGATAATAAATTAAATGAATCGTTCATGGAGACAGTAAGCTGTATGTAAGCATGAACATAACATCATTTATTTTTCATATTAAATGGAATGAAAACAAAATGATATATAGGTATATTATAATTACATTATAATATCATATTTTTTATAAGTTACATAATTTCATTGATTCCATCCTTTATACAATCCAGTTATGGCATGAACGAGTCATATCACATTATGGGGGCGATAATCCACACTTTCTCAAATGAAATTACCTTTTTCACAAATTATGTAAAGCATAAAGGTATTATATATTTTTAAAAATACATTGGTATATAAAAAAATAAATATAATATCTATCACATATAAATATAGTTTAATAATAATGGTTGACCGTACCACAATACACGGTTTTATTTTCACTATTGCACCACTGTGCTAAACATTATTGGTATTGAAAATTATAAAAATAATAACAAAGTAAAATTAATTTTTGATTCCATTATTTTGTTTTTATCACTATTAAAATTTGAAATATTATTTTTTTGATGGTTTCAATGTAGGAGGAGATGATTTAGAGGGCCCATTATGAAGTGAAAGAAAAATGGGCCAATATTGCATGGATCCATGGAGACCTGTAAACTGTTGTGCATGATTAGAAAAATCCATGTATCCACATGGGGTTATATTTTTTTTGTGGTCAAAAATGTAATGGTATATAACTATTATGATTTAACCCAACCAAATTCTACCATAACAGGCCCCAACAAACCTGATTTGTCCAGAACACCGAATCTTTGCGAAGTCAAAATTGGCATTATGTAATATGTCTATAACTCTGGATACAGTAGTAAAATGGATTCAAAACATTTCCTGAAGAATTTAATGATGTGGGGATACAAATTTTCAGTTTTTTCCAAAGGGAAATCCTATCTTTTTAATGGCTTAAATACATGATTAATTTGGTTGGAATAAATCTGTGTGCGAAAAACCACCATTCAATTTTCTTATAAAATTGTACATTGGGCTTTCAATTTGGGATTTTGTCTAGGATTAATGGTTCTTCCATTTTTGAGTCCCCAATGAGTCTTCTCAACATCCATATAAGTTCTAGAGGCTCTGGTTTGTTCCACCACAAAATCTATCTCTTCCTTCTCTCCTATGGGTTTCTAAACACCTTCTGATCAGCTGGGGAGGAACACTATGTAATCCTGATGATTATATTTGTATTATATTGAATGATATTTTTTTTAATTCCTGGTTGTATTTTTTTTCTTCACCCTCTCTTTTTTTATTGAGTTATGTACTATTACTTCATTCTCTATTAAAATTATCCTGCTTGGGGGTACCCATTCATATGATGTTTCACGCATCGTTCATCACTTATTCTTCAACATTTTAATTGTAGTGTTTGTGCTTTTCATATGTTTTAATTGAACTCACGTTAACACAATCATGAACATGTGATTTAAATTCATGGTAAAAAAATTGAAATTTCATACAATCCTAGATGGTGCATCAAGTTCTTCGTGTATTTCCTTGGTGAGTTTTGGTTATGAAGTTGAACACAAATAACTCAACCATTGGCGGTGTCTGGTGAATCATTATGTGTTTTTACATAACCCTATGAGGTGTCCTAGCATAAACATAGTAAAATTATGGTACTATTTTTTACCAAATAGGGATTAAAATATCAACTCCCTTTCTCTTAAAGCGATGATGGATGAGCATCACGAGACTTCCCTGGTATGATCACGATTAAATAATAATGTTTATACTTTGTTTTATCTATTTAATTTTCTATTGTCATATTTAACCATCAAACCCAAGTATTAAAAAACCCAATTTTTTAGTATCATAAGAATAACTAAATTTGTGAATTAATGATCTAAGGATACATCGGGGGACGAACTAGTGTTGATGATATACTGTCGAAATTCTAGTTGAAATTAAAAATATAATATTATGTGCTAGGAGAAGTGATCAATAGACACAATCAGAGGTTGTAGGGGATCATCAATCAATCATAGTTTTGTGAAGCAGTAGTTCTCCGTACAAAGAAATAGTATGTTCGTATCCAGTATATGGAGGTTTGTGTCTGTGTAAGTGTATTGTGAATCTTTATCATAAAAACATCCTAGTATATGTAAGATATTGATGTTTTAAGAAAATAATTTAATAAAGAGTGTTATGGGGTTTGAGAAGGTAAAATAAATGAAAGAATCAAGAGAGATGACATTATAAGAGATCGGGTAACTCCTTTTGATTTAAGTTGAAAGGTCGTATTGAATTTACATAATTCCATGGTATGGAATCTAGGAGGAAGAGGGGGATGTTGGTAGATTATTTGGGAAGATATATGATGAAATAAGGGGTTTATTGGTGTGATTAAATGGTTATGGGTGTTGCCCTTTTATAAGAGGGAGGAGGGGCTAATTAGGAAAGTCTATAAATTTTAAATTATTATAAATTCTATTTTGATTATAAATTAGTCCAAATTCAGTTATTGTAGAGATTAGATGAATATCAGTCGAAATAAAAATATCAAATATGAATTATATAGGTTTTGGATATTTTAAATCCTTATATTTTTTATTTAACCATTTTATACTCTTACTGATTTATAAAGAATTTAACACTTTTAGAGACAATATAGTTACCGAAATATAAAAAATATATAATTAATCTGTCAATAATAAAATCATATAATTATTATATCTATTTTGAATAATATGGGATTTTTTGAAATTTTATATTATTTAATAAAATATCTTATATTTTGAAATATGAATAATGTCAATTTTGAGATTATTAATATCATGATTTTTTAAAAATCCAAAACAACTTTGTTAATTAAAAAAACGTATTAATAAAACGATAAAATGTACCTACAATCCAAAAAAATCATTAATTACTTCAAAATAACCAAATTACGTTTATTTTATCATTTATAAAATAATTTATTTGAATCCATTATTAATGAAGCAATCACTTCTTCATAATTATGTCATAATTAAAATTATCTATTAAATTATTAAAAAGTAAAAATAAAATAACATAACGTAGAAAATATTTTTTTAATTTATAATTATTCTTTATAGTCAAATAGATCACATATATACACCCATATTAATTTTTTTTGTTAAGATATATAAGTTTATCTTATATTTTGCATTACATTAAATTATTTCTTATTAAATGTCCATTTAAAATCAATATGGATCCATGGGGTCCCAAAATCGACCTAAGGATGACCATGGATGGACATATTCCATCTAATAAGAATATAAATGTTTAAAGGTAGTTTAAATTTATTATAATATTATTTTATACCCTTATTTACCAGATCTACCCTTGAACCATATTAAACAAAATAATTACTAAAGATACAATTCTTAATATATAAAAATAAAAGATATTTATTCATACAATTTGGAGATTCTAATTCCAAATATAGAATCCATTTTTCAAAATTCAAAGCATATAAGTGGATGAAATTAACTTAAATTAATTCCTGTTGTGAAAACCTAAATGTGTTTTTTTAAGAAGAAATTTCTTGCATAATATTTACATGTGTTTATTCCTATTTAAAAGTGAAATTACATACAATGATAATAAATTGGATTGAATGGGAAATATATAATCCAATTAAAATTTAATACCAATTAAAAATTGAATCAAAATATATAAATAAAGTATATGACAAGGCGGTTTTGAATTAAAATTTATTATTTTTCATTAGTCATTAAAATATGAACATTGTCAGAAAAATACCAAAATTTCATCCCATATAAATTTTGATCTCCAACATCAAAATAATAAATTTATTTATTCAAATTGAATATATAATATTAAAAATATATATATTTAAACAGGGGTCTCCATCAAAAAGCAGAAAAATGACCTTTTAAAAATATTAGAGTATTTCATTTTTAAAATGAGATTAATTCTTAATTTAGGCATATAAAATTTATTGGATTAATCTAAAGAAATTTAATAAAAATATTTTTTTAGTTCTATTCTTCCTCGTTAATACGATATCTAGGCATTAATTATTATTTAAAATAAAATTAATATTATATTATTTTTTTTGGTAAAACTCAATGTTTTGTGCAACGTAAGATTTCAAAGAAACTCGTTGTTGCGTGCTGAGTACGCTATCAGAAGAAATAACCACTTTAATATAAAATTAATATCTTATTCACAAATGAAAATTTATTATTCTATAAATACTTAGGTACTTACAATTCATTCTACTGAGTTGTTAGGTGGACCTTCCATGGATCGATGACTCTAAGGGGGAGTATTGACATGTTTCATGTGATAGCTAATAGGATCGATATATAAGATGAGAAATGATGGAATTAAAAACATTCATGGTGTATGATTTATATAACTAATCAAATCCATGAGACCATGCGTGAATTTAAATAGAGATCCATATCCCATGAGGTCATGCTTGAGTTTGATCAATCACATATGTGGGTGTGTGTTTGTGTGACCATGTAAGTGATGATTCATTATTTCCTTCTAGCCTATCTGAAGACTGATATCCTTATAAAAATTGTGGTATACACTCAATGATAGTTCATGAATTCCATTAAGGAAGAATTTCCTATATGGAGAAAATGATGGTAGGGTCAGGGTATTTTGGAAACTTGGGTAGTGTGTAACCACTTGGTGTGGGGTTTTATATAGACATTAATGACTTTTTATTATGATGAACTAAAATATTCTATATGTTCACTTATGTATAGGGTGAAATGGTATTCTATTACCTCGTTTATACTCATACGCTGGACTAGAATATTTATGTGCATGTGGAAATCATGGAATGGGATATAGGAAAAGGTAAGAGCCAAATTACAAGGATCTAAGGGGGTGGAGCATGGTATTTGATGGTGGTGCCGAGGTAGATTCTTGAGGGAAAAAGGTTTATTATTACATACTAGAATTATTTTAACTCTTTTTTGGACATCCACCTATGGGTCTATGGTATATTGTTTGTAGAAATAAATTTACATTCCATTTCATTATTATAACATTGTGTTTTATTTAATTGAGTTATGTTGGGTTATTAATTTCTTATTGATACTAATGTTAGAGACTCCCATGTGATGGAATTCATACCCTCATATCTAGTTAGAACACAATATATTATGCAGAGAAATGCATGAAAAAATATTCAACACCAACTTTGGTTTAGTGTTTCATGTTGGGTAATCACATAACATGTGATCACAATTTTATGGTACTTTTTGTTTATAGATTTGGTCTATAAATTTTATAATAATTTTTATTATTTCTAAATTTAGTTATAGAAAAATAGTCACATTAAATAGGTTGATATTATTTTTGATGGTTTTAAAGTAGTATGTATTACACTCCCATGGTATGGTAACATATAATTTTATTTTTAAATTATTTGTGCTATATAATTTTAATTAATTTTATTATTATGAAAGGGTGAATTGAGTAAAAAAACATAGATGTTTAAATAATATATGATTAAAATTTCTATCAGGTAATCGAACTTGTAATGATATTCTTGTTGATATATCAATTCATGTTTTATATTATAATCATATTAGTGATCAATTATCATAATGAAATGATGAAAAATAATTTATGATATTATTGTCCATCCCATGTGATTTACATGTAATTTTTATTTCAAAGTTATTATTATTTGATTTAAACCCATTTTTTAATATTCAAATAATATAAAAATTGTTATAAGAAATATTAAATACATATTTTATAACATGAATTTATTATGGGAATAAAATAATTTACATCTAATTATCAAATCAAACAATTTCACATCTCCAAATATGGAATGAATTGAGAATAAATTTATAAATCCATATATTGTTTTTTATTTTAAGGGTTTATGTTTTAAAAATATCACAATGTTTGTGTTTTTGTTAATATAATTTCTTTTCATTGATTTATTATCTTTATTTTTAGACTATAAACATATAATTTGGGAACATAAAAATTTAATATTGATTTATATTCAATTATAGTAATGATTCCCCAAATGTACTTTTATTTTTCATTAATCATATTTTGATATATTCTTATATTCTAAATTATGAATGTAAAAGAGTTCCTCTACTCAAATATCCATAATTGAGATGTGAACATTGTTCTCAACAATCATTCTTTTTTTGTTTGTATATACTAGTTGGTGGATATATTTTATTATAATTTTCTTAAATATAATGTAATTTAGAATTCTTTTACACTATCATAATTGTTTCAATAAATAACTTTTTTCATTGACTATAGAAAATAAGGGTATATTCAATCAGAGTCTATGTATATATATATAAATTTTGTTTCTCTTAAATAATTTTTATGATTTTAATTAACCACATTTTAAAAATCAAGAACTGATATATTTCATGTTATTTTATAAAATTCAATTTCGTTTAGATGTTATATATAAATTCATATCAAAATATCATTTTTTTGAAATCTCAATGTTTTCTAATTCATTTAAGGATAATTATAAAAACATGGTATTTCAAAAGAACTTTACATTCGATAACATATAAAATACTCAAAACCATGTACAAATGATCAAAAAATAATTTTTAAAAATATAGCCAATATAACATAGTCCTAAAATTAATAGATATGAATCGTATAATCCATATCATGACATATAAATATAATTTCCCTACTCAGTTAAAATTTGATGATTAATTCTTTTGAAATAATCATTAATTTTTTAGTAAAATTATAATTTTATTCAAATATATTGTTTCCAAAAAATGATATTTTTTATTTTTTCGATTCATTGAAATTTCATGAAATGATTTTAATTTTATCATATATTATGATAAGAATGAAAAATATAAAATTAATATAATTATTTATAAAGGAATCAATTTACACATAATATTTGTAAAAGAATATTTTTATGATTAAAAATAATATTTTTGATAAATAATTTATCATTATATTTTTATAATTTCATTTAAAATTGATTTCTATCACATCTTCAAATTGAATAAATAAACATTTTTTTAATATTTGGAATTAATATTTTGAAAATTAGAAAATATTTCACCTATCATTTTTCATAATTATATGTAAATGTGGTAAATATTTTTCACCAAGGGTAAATCACATAATCATTGTTAAAAAATTTTATAATTCATTAAAAATATATCTAATACCTACCTTATTTGTATTGGGAAAAATTAATTCATCCATTCCCATAATATAGTTAATAATTTATACTTTTTTCCTTTGTTATTGATTAGGGTCTTTACATTATTATATGTGATGGAAAAATATAACATGTCACTATCATTATTTTAGTTTTGCTGATATGCTCAGATTAGGATAATTAGACTTCATGAATGAATCTAAATATTTAATTTGGAGAGATTTTGTTTATTTTTATGAAATTTATTTATAATAAATTTTTTATAATTGTAAAATTACTATATATTTATAAAAAATGATTGCAATGATCTTGTGAAAACATTAATAAAAATAAAAGTCAATGTTTTTAAAATTAGAAAAATTAATTTTTTTTCAAAAAAAATTATGAGTACCAAAACGTTGTTGGATACTAATAGATTTTAAATAAAAATATGTTTTTTATACTAATTAGAAAACTATATTCTTTTTATCAATGTAAAAATATTTTAATAGATCTAAATTTTATCCTTATATGTAAATTTATCAACCATTATTAATGTGAATTTTATTACACATGTAATGATTAAATTTGTTAATGAAGGAGTTAAACCAAATAATACAGTCTACGTTTCCACATAAACTAGAAAAAATTTTATTTGATGATAGTATTGAATTATTACCCAATACTATCTTGTAATTTTGGGAATCTTTGTTAAAAATTACATTTAGAAAGAATTAAAAATATTTTAATTTTTTGGTAATTCCAATTATGCCATTTCATTCACTAAAAAAGTACAACTAATATCACATATTATTCACACGACCACAAGAAACATATATATTATATTCACTTAAAACACTCTTATAATCATACTTATCCTTGTTAAAGGGGTTTTTTTTCTTCAATTGACCATCCATAGGGTTGTTAATATGAAATCTAAAGGTGGCCTCTCAAAGATGAGTGAAACATTTTATGTAATGTTTTTATTTTAAATCATATTTTACATCCCATAATATAATAATAACCATTATAATAAAATAACATCAGTATATTCAACATTTTGAGATTTCAATATGTTAGTGTGAATCACATATTTCCCTCATTGTCCATCATATGGGGATCAAAATCATCCATGGTGTGTGCATTTGGACTACCACCTTTGGGAAATGATGTTTTTTAATTTGCATCACCACCTCACAAGGATGGTTAGTAAGATAGATTCAATTAATTTATATAATATTTTTGATATAGTTACTTATATTTAAATAAAAAAATTAAATACCATCTTACCATTTCAGAAGTCAAAAATTACACAATTACTCATACAACAATGTGGAATTCCACCTCAATAAGGGGATGTGATTTTTCTACCCCACAACCGTAGCATCCATTTTTCTAAAATTTACTGTTATGAATAAAAATATAATTAGTTAAAGATTATTATTTTAAATATAATGGAATAATGACCCATTTGAACATGGTGAGATTACCAATTTATTTTTTCAATTATTAACAGATCATCCTTCAAAAAACAGATGTGGATGTGAAAAATTTAGAAACTAAATGTGTGGATATATAAATGAAATAAATTTATTAATAATAAATTAAGGAAATTATATATAATTACTCAATAATTAAAAAATAAATTTTCTTTTATTATATAGTAGATAATGAAAGAATTTAGGGACACTGGATTCAAGTTAAGTGGTTTATTAACTCATTTTTCATTCACTCATTTACAATTCTATATCATTAAGTATATTATGAAATTAATATGTGTGAAATAACATAAAATTATATGATTTTTGATTTATCTTAGTTTTATATGGATTTAAAATTATTATATAGAATAACATATGGAATTAATTCTCAAATTGGTGGTAATATTTTTGTATGGATTCTTGGACTTAATATTTTTTCATTGAGGAATGTTTGATGTTATGAAAAATTTATGTTCATAAGGTTAATATAATTCCACATTGACATATTGTAACAATAACAACTCACAGTTCATGGTAACTAAATTTATAATTCTAAATATTTCAACCCTGGGAAAAAGACATGATTGTTACCATGTGGTGACTGTTTATAGTCTCAGATAGTCATCTTTTGGAAGAGGATTATTTTATAAAACTATTTTTATGATAAATATATATTATCCATTTGATATGTCTTATCATGAATATACTTATTATTTGGGTATTAAAATATTCATTTTTTGTTAGTTAATTCACATGGGTTATGATTCAAAGGCATCCAAAGAGGAAGGATTTATTTTACAATCTTATTGATTTTAGATATTTTCTATGCTAAATAAAAGTAGTCAAAAATTTTATTGTTATTATATATTAATCCTAATAAATTTTTATCTATTTTTCATATTCCGTTAATTTTCATGTTTTTATTCACTTTTTCTCTATTTAGAACCTAAAATGATAGAGAAATTATTTATAACAAAAATTTTATCTTTTTTATCTTTTATTGTTGAGGTTTTATTTCCCTTTGTATAATATTAAAAAATTTTAAATTTACGTTATTATAGTATTTTGTAAAAAATTTAATATTAAAAAATGATATTATTCATAATATTATTCAATTAATAATTTTATATATTATTTTAAAAACTATTTTTTTTCTTTTCTAAAAATTATTAATGGAATGTTTTCTTTTAACAAATATAAAATTAATATAATTTCTCACCATAATGGAAATTCATTTATTTTATGATAAGTTAGGATGTGACCATTTTTATTTTTAATGAAAATGCTAATGTCAATATTCTAGTAATTTTTAAATATAATGTAATGAATATAAATGAATATATTCATTTGTTTTCAAATAAATTTCATAATGATATTTTTAAAGTGTATTCATTTATGAAATACCAATTTAATTTCATTTATATTCCACTTGAGATATGATCTAAAAATAATATTAAATTAATCTTTTTAAATGGATTATTATTATTTATAAAATAGATTATAGGAAAAATAGTTATATTTCAATGGTAAATCATGCCACAATAATTATGATGACATTTAGGCATCCATGTGTTTTGTTTCATTATATGGTAAAAAATAATTATAAATAAACTCAGTATAATGCCACAAACAAAAATCCTTAATGAAAACATTCCAATATATAATTGGTGGGTTATTTATATCTATCAAATATATTGGGTATTAAAACCACATTTTCTTATTGTATATTAATCCTAATAAAATATGGATTTATGAAACTTATAAGTGAAAATGAAGTTATCATATTATATGTTACACATGATATAAGATGGAGTTCACTGATTATATATTACCCAAAACAGATATGAAAATTATATGATTCTGTTATTTTTAGTTGAATGTTTTATGTACCAATATACCTATATAGTTTTCAAGGAATGATATATATTATAATATATCTAATTTTCAAGGATATTATTCATAAGTATCATGATTTTTTATAGATATTAATCTTCTATTAAATTAAATATTTCTTTATGTATCATTTTTTATGATCGAAAAGTCATTTATAGGAATTTTCATATGTTATTATCATAGACATTGATTATAAAATCATAACCTTATACTCATATTATACTAACTAATGAAATTATATTTTTAATTATAATATGTAAACTTAATAAGATTTTGATCTCAAAATTATTATATATTCCATTTCTCTAGATTATGAAGTTGTATTTTAAAATAATAAAATCTTGAATGGTTTCCATTGGGATGAATTATAAGATATATGTCGATTTTTTGTGATGTGGGTAAATTCATGATAATTCGTAAAAGTGGTCACATGATATAATGAGTATTTGTTATATAAGAGTTTATACTCATTATATAAAATATAAATTTAATACCTAGGATGTAGTCTTCTATATCCAAAAGCTTGTAGAAACATTATTTTCATACATTAGTTGATTCTATATATAAAATTAAGGACATAACCGTAAAAATATTTAATAAATTATTATTGATTATTAAATCTTATACATCTAATGGATATTTTTATGTTTATATTTTTTTAAAATTTTGTATCCTATTAATGTAATAATCCCATGTCTTTCATAAAAATATATTTTTTCAATTATATACCAGAAAAGCACAGTTAGAGGAAAAAACTATGACCATTATTTAAAATAAACAAAAAGTACAGCAAACAAATGACACGAGCCAGGAAAGACAACTACGGATCATAGCAATCACACCTGTTTCCACATCCATGATCGATTACATCCTACATGTTAGTAGACACCCACTTTAAGCATTCATAGTGCTTCAGAATCATCACATATTTCCATATAGGATTAAATTTCTCCATATATATAAATTCTATAGAAGATTTCACACCCTTTTTGAAATAAGAGAATGCCCCGCCTTCATTCCGTACAGATGATCTTGTAGACACCATCTTTGGAAGATAGGAATAGTCTTTCCATGGCCTTCGTATCAGGGCAATCATAACTTCCTCATTCATGGACACCTTCTTCTTCACACCCTTAACTATGTCACTATAGGAAGGCATGACCATGTCACTAACATTTTCCTTGTCACTATCAGATATGTCCACCAATTTTCTATGGATATGTACCTCTTGGTAGCCAATAGTCTCCCTCGGTCCTACTGAAATTGATTGTTATTGTCAATCGTGGATAAATAGTGTGGTTGTTCTACTAACTCATGACCATCATGTATCCCCTTATTCTAAAGAAACTCCTCCACCATACCTTTATATGAATGAACAAAAATTCATAGAGATTTTACTTTAGGACAATTTTACACACTATTGTTTTCTGCACTAACCTCACCTGAATCGGCCATAACATCTTAATTAATCCCACGCATATTAGCACTTGAAGAAGTCATGTGTTCCAGCTCTATTGATTTAAATTTTTTACATGACATGGCCTCCATTGGATTTTAATGAAATTATTAATCCCTTCTCCCTTTGATTTCCTTCTCTTTGAACAATGTGCGAACTCCCTATTCAGAGCTTTGGCGTACTCCCATCTTTTCATTTTGCAGTGTGTTATCATGCTTCCCTCCCAACCAGTTCGAGATATATCTAGGGAAATCCACATCCGTTTCAATACCACTTTGTTCATGTTCATCAATGGAATTCTCTTGATCTAGAACCAAGCCGTCCAGACCTGAAAAAAGATTTCATATCAGGACAACCTCTTTCCCATGATGCTGGCCAGCAAAAGCCAGGGGAACAAAAGAGTTGTTGTCATTCACATTGTCACTGACATGCACTTCATTCTTGGATTCCTACACAGGCATATCCACACTTATCATTTTCCCTAAGACCATGCCCATGAACCATGATTGATTATTAGTGTCCTCCCAGTCCAAGCATGGAGGATGCTCTCCAATAGCATAGTCATTACATCCAGCCTACTGATCCCCCAATTCTTTAATCAGATACAAATAGGCCTCCACCTCTTGAGGATTTGCATCATAATCCTATACCAGACTAGCATTAACCCCAGTACTCACTGCCAATGCATTTATGCTTGATAAGCCATCATTCCTATCAACTTGTAGAGCACCACCATTCTGTGTAACCCCTGAGACCTCAGTAGCTCTTGGAGGGCCTCCCATGTCTTGTATCAACTATTAATGATTTCAGTGACACTTGGTTCAAGATGCAACACCCTTGCCGGTTTTTTCTTAACCGCTACATCTACATGACCATATTTCGAAGAAATTTCAACTCCCCCAATCTCATCCTTAAAATTAACCTTCAGTAGATTGCTACTCCCAAAAGTGGGACCAACTGAGGCCCGAGTCGCGTGAACATTCCCAGCACCCATGGGTCTCTAACCCCTATACCTGTAATCTTTTAAATTCTTCCACAGTTTCTTGCATGAAGAAAAAAACACATTCCATGACTCAAACACCACAAGATTCTTGTGATAAAACTCCTCACCCATGGAAATCATGAAGAATTCAACAGGCACTTTAGATACATCGACTTCAATACAAACCCTCAGCATGATCAGAGGGCACACTGCCCTAGTCCTACTGTCTGAACAGAGATACTGTCCCACCATATTCCCTAGCATAAAAATAATTTAATGGTTTTGAAAGGGGATAGGAATCTCCAAAAAAACATACCCAAACCACCATTGTTGATGAATCTCGTTGCATATGAAAATCATACAACCATTTAACGAGAAGAAATTGTGAACCATCAATGGTCCGAGGAGTGATTGACCAGGAAAGAATCATGTCATCATCAGAAGAAAATCGGATCCTGGTGTGTTTGGAGTCTAGCAACCCAACCGTCACTCACTCTTGCAGACCCCATGATTCAAAAATCCAGTGATCAAAGAAATCAACTGATGGCCGACAATTCTTAAATTTTACAATTAAGGTTAAATGAATAAGATAGGATGCCTCAGTGAATTCTGAACATGAAATCGACAATTGTGGGAGACCACCGAAGCGTTTAATGACTTTCGGGCATAGAAAAATTTGGGGAATAGAATAAAAGAAATCAGGACTCAAGAAGGGGATGAATGGCGTTGGGCGAGCTCCAGTGAGCGGCAGCGAAGGATCTTCCCCCTCCGAGAGGGGAGGGGCCAGAGTGGCCATCGCCACCTTGCATTTCAATTATATATGAAAAAATACAAAACTAAGGATTAGTTTTAAACCTATTTTATAAATTATTCCAAAACCTATATGCTTATAAATATATAATATTCACTAGATTTTGCATAACATGGTTAATGTAATCCTATGAATAGTTTCGTTCAAATTATCATTATGTGAAATTTAACATTGAAGCAGCCATGGAATGAACATGGCATGTATTTAATGTACGGAATAAGTAAACAAAATGATTCCATAATCTGCCTGAATTAGATTTTATTCTATAGCCATAAAATTAAATTAAAAAATGGATATAAAAAACATTTATTTCATACTGATGGTATGTATATAGCTAGAAATAATAAAAAATTCACTAAAGCCTTATGACATGAAATTATCATAATATAGGATAAATTTTGCACCAAAAATCAACATATTATTTCTCATTTTACTTATCAATTAATCAAGGGGATATACAAATATATCCCCTATTACTTGTTTATGAAAATATCATTATCCATTAGATTTATTATCTACATTAATCACATTCCATATGATTCCTTTTATAGAATTAGAATATTCTAATCTATATTATAAAAAATATAAAAAATCATTAAATGGTCATCTTGTGTTAACAGTTGATAATAATAATGAATGTAAATTCTATGAATATGTTACCAAAATAATTAATAAGATCATAACCCATCCCATGAAATATGTTGGATGGTACAACTATACATTGTGAACATTCCAATAATCATTCATATTGGAATAATAATATATAAAATGCTAATATATTTTTCAATTTTAGTATGATATATTTCTTTTAGGTGAGCATAATCTGATATGAATTATATAATATTAGATATTCACAAAAATATAGATCAATGGGAATACATATATTTTAATATTATAATATCATGTTTATAAGATATCTAGAGAAATAAGGTTTACGACTGTAGAAATAATAACCCAATGGGAGAGATAAAATTACAGAAGGGTTTAATTTTTAGGAATGTATATTCCTAGAAAAAATGAAAGAATATTAATTAATATAAAAAAGGAATATTGTATCCAAATTATTTGAAATATGTACAAAAAACCATCATAACTCAATAGTTTAAAATTGATTTATCAAAAAACCATTTTTCTGGGAAACGACTAAAGCGAAAACCATATTAATAAGGGAAAAATATTTTTATATTAAATCACACTAAATCCAATGATAGTTTTCAAAATAAATCCATGGGATATAGGTACACAATATATAGGTAACATGTTTCATAATAAGAAAATTTTCACTCTCTTAAATAGAATTTTGATGGATAAAACCATTAAGTCATTAGATTATATTGTTTCAAAATCCCTTGAATAAGAGGAAATGAAATTGAAATTCATATTAAATTTATGAAATATAATTTATTTTATGATATTAGATATAGCTGGTTTATGAATAACACAAATGAAATGCTTTGAGTAATACCAAACATGTCTCAGAGATGGGAATTTGTGATGAAAACAACTACTTCAGCTCCGATCTATTACTCACATGAACCAATTTTTTGGAACAATTAATTATTTTCCTTATATACATACCTATGATAGTTATTCCAAAAATATATATTTATACTTCTCCCATATAATAATTCTAGTTTTTATCTAATTCCCACATTGGTTATAAGTAAAATTTTATCTCCTGGAATTGGTTTTATAAGTGTTGTGATGGTATTTAATATTTTTCCAAATTAGATCACTATATTTTCCTTCTAGTTACTAAATTGTAGGTTCCAAGATTTTATATAAGAATATAATATAATTTCATTTATTTTTTATGATCTATGAAGTTCAATTCGATGATGGTCATGTTTCAGTGATTCTTAATGAATAGAAGGTGAATTTATAATTAATGAGTTTGGTGATGATATAGCATTTCAAAAACAAAAAGAACATTATTTATATTTTTATATCATATTACCTCGTTAAATAGTTTTTCAGAGTCATTCTAGATATAAATTTAATTTATTTTTTATGTGGGTTTCTAGACCGACTCAATCATTAAAATACCATAACAAATATATTGTTATATGAATTTTGTATATAAATGTCACTATAATAGAAGAATAAAAATTTAATAATTATCGATGAGATATATAATAATTTCAAATAATTAAAAAAGTTTGATAATTACTATAAAGTGGATAGTTTGATATACAAAACTATTTTCTTATTTGTTTAACAATAATAGATTGTTGATCATATTATTAATATGTTTTCCGAATTCTCATAAAAAAATAATCATGTCATAGAAATCATATTTATTCCTCAAAATTTTATATAAACTATCAGTAATTGGATGTGTTGAAAAAATATTTTTGCTTCTCTTGGTGGTGGTCATCAGCACGTACACACAAATAAAAATTTCATTTTTCATAATCTATTATAGAAATAGATATAGATTTTAAACATATATATATGTCATCTAATTTATATAATTGCTACAAATTAAAATATTTTTACATTTCTATAATATATTTTAAAGAAGGTAAATAATCATAAAATATATGTAGTTGATAATACTCACATTGGGGACATGTAACTCCATTTGAAATCACCATTGATAAGAAGGATTTAAATAAAATTGGTTGTAAATACCATTAAAACATATATAAGTGTTATAGAATTAGAAAAGTTTATATTTTTTGGAATAAAGTTTATTGATTAGTGAGTCTGTAGGTGTTAGATATGTTTCCCTTTTATAGGTTAGGAGAAGTGTAGTTTAGGGAGTAATCCTTACATTTTCAAAAATATAGGGATATTATCCAACAGTCAATGGACACAAAAATGGAAAATATGTGTGATATTTATTTTTGGATGAAACTATTCTCAGAAAGTCCATTTTTATAACACTCTGAATTTTTAGTGAATTTGGATTTATCTTTATCATTTATACTATAATTTACATTTAACTTGTAACTTAATATTGATCCACAGTACATAATTTTAAGGATAACAATTAATATTCAATAATTTATTCAATTTTATACATTTTATTTGAATTAATAAAATAATTTCATTTAATATAATATGTAATGGATTGATAGGTTAATTTTTAAATAAACACACTTTATCACATAAAAACATTTTTTAGATAAAAAACAATTTTCCCACGAATTCGCATCTATAATGAAATATCATTGGTATTTCTATAAATGAAATAAATGTATTTTAAATTCTTAAAATAATGGGTATGATGATTCCTTATAATGGAAAAACCTAATAACCCCTAAAAATACATATTTCAGTGAAAATAATTAAATATTTTTCTATTAAATTACCATTTTAATTAGTCTTAAAAATGTTGTGAAAAAAGATTTATATACTCAAAAAAATATATCTAAATACCTAATGATATTTCATATATTAATAAATGATTATCGGTTCAATAAATATATTAAAATTAACATTGATGGACTATATAATCAAATTTGGTCAGTCAAAAGCTTTTTTAATCATATAGATCATTCTTACGAAATAACAAATTCAGAAATATAAAAACTCATTTTAAAAAAAATATTTTTAAAATAAAAAAATTCCTTTAATAATAGAATGAAAATTATAATTAATCCTTTTTTTGAATGGGAAATTCAAAATTTATGGTCATTTTTATTAACTACATTTCATAAATTTATAAATTTAATATCTAAATAAAATAAAAATATAGAATGAAAACCAATTTGTTTGGAAAAAATCATTTTCAAATATTATCCAGTTTTATTTTTATACCATATAATTTACAAAAAAAATTATTTTTACTCAATTATCAAAATAAAACATAATTTATCATTAATCATATATTTCATGATATTTCAATGTGTTCTGTATAAAAGGTAAATATATGGGAAAATACTTTTATAAATAATAAATTATCTTATTATTTATTTTAGGTAATCTATTTAAATTTCAAACATATTAAAATTAGAATTTAATTTATATATACGTATAATTCATCATGTACTTCCTTCATTCATTACCTCTAATAACATAGCTTGGTTTCTAAGGATCAGAAATAAATATTTGTATTTTATAGAAATATATCGTGGTTTAATTTAATTTCACTATAGAATGTGGGGAAATCTATCAATCACATTATATTATTTAAATGTATTATTATATTATGATATTTGTGTGTAAATCCCCCCCCCCCAATAGTTTTTTCCCTCACATTTTGACATATATTAATTTGTACATCTTACTCATAAGTAACAATTTTCTAATATATGATCCTGGTTTTATTTTGAATGTGGAGTGAGAGTTATTTATTTCAAATAAAATTATAATTATTTTAATATTGATGATTAACAATTCCAAATTTCATATATAATTATATTAAGGGATGAAGGTTTGGATCCATATGGAATAAAATGGTATAAAACATGGGAATGATTTATATAATATCATAGAAGTAGGGTTTTTAAAATATGTGTATCTAGTAGTTTTTAAAAATACAGATGACATGGAAATAATAAATTCTATTGTGAAACTAGAATATCTGATACCTTAGTAGTAGTTTCAAATTATTAGCCTTAATTTAAGTGTTTTGGGTGACTAAAACCATTATATTTGCATGGCGAGTGACATTTAGTTTTATAGTACCCAACCATCATGCAATTAAATAAATAAATTTTTTTTTCAACTATCTTTCCCTTAGACATTTATAAATGATTGCCTTAATTCCACACTTCTATTATTTATAAAAATTTTAAATTATAGATATTTTTAGCGTAAGAAATTGTATTGCATTTTCATTGTCATCTTATTCACTAAAATTTCTATGAAATTGCATCATTCTATTATATGTTGTCTTTGATATTTAATCTATTTTTTCATTATTAAACCTAAACCATCATTTAGTATTAGATATAATTATATTATTAATTACTCTTACAATTATCTTATTAGGTTATTCATTGGGATAATTTATTCATTGTCCATTAAATCCAATGTTGACATGATTATTTCATGTAATGAATAAAACTATTCATTCCTAATTATTACACCTTAATATATAAATTTTCATTACTTAACATAATAATCCATTCTAGAATCAATAAGTTATAATGTCATTTGAAACATGGAATCATTAAAAACTGGTTTTTATATGGGCTACTTCATCACCCCATATGTTCACCATTACTCTAACCCATATTACAAATATCAGATAAAATAAAATTCTTTATAACATTGTTAAATGAAACCTAAGAATGGTCGAGATCAAATTCTCAGTAAGGGTTTTCAATAGAGATATCAATTATCAAAAATGAATATACTGAGCATAAGGGTATAATAACATGAGAATTACATTTGAACACAATACTCTATATATAATTGATCATTAATATGATTCATAAAATAAATAATGTAACATCATAAGACATGAATCATAAAGGAATAAAATAAAATCATCTCTGAGAGCATAAAATATTCATAATACATCGATTTTTGGCATAGTAAAAATCTTACAGAATCTAATGTCATAGATATCCCCAATGATATTCATAACATGTTAGGATTCAACTAACCACTTCTATACCTACATAGATCTTAATATATCAACAAGTGTAACATATTTTGGGATTGAGATAACCTACATTGTTCCCGATTTTGGGCTTAATACAAAATCATGTGTACCCTCTTTCAAGATTGGGATAAACTCATATGTACCCTCTTTTGGGCGTCGTATAACCACTTGAATACCCATTAAGATCATAGAAAATTAATCAATTCCCAATACCATGCATGGGTATATGATTATGGGCCCACTTATCACATAATTGAAATCAATTAAATCTTTTCCATAGGAATATTAATCATTAACAATATAATAATCAATGGAATGGAAATGGGTTTTAATATCAATTCAACGTAGAATAAACATTGAAATGAAACAGTTTTAATAAACATAAAATATTTTTAGCATAATATAATTGATGAAAAAGAAAGGAATTTTAGAAATATCTAGTTAAAACAATCATAAATTGTCATAAGAAAAATTATGGATAATTTCATTGGATCAAAACCGTAGTAAATCATAATTATCATTAAATAATGCCTTGTTATATGGAAAATGAAATAGAAATGTCACGTAGAATATTTCATGAGGAAAATAACAATTCCACATTGGAAGAATTTATTTAGAATATAAAAAAATACAATTTATTAATAAAATCTTTGTAATTGAAATCATGATTTCCTCTTGTAAATTAATATTTAAATCATTGAGTGGTCATCACAGAACAAAATATTGTTCATATCATATACTTTATGACTAATATTCGTTTAATATATTTCGATAAAAATCAAAAGAGGCAATTTTTTAAAATTATAAGAATATTTTTTTAATTTTTTTTATAAAATCTGTACAATATGTAGAATTATTAATAAAAAATATTTGAAAATTGAATAATAATTTGTAAAAAAAAATTAGATGACATGGACATTGAATAAATTATTTTTCGATCAATGACAGAAATTAATCCATATCTCCATAAAAATTAATTTGGAATATTGTGTACATAGTTAGAGGAAAATCAAAGGGAAATTTTTTTAATTTCTAGATATAACTTAAGGATAAAAAAATTCATGATTTTTTGTTGAGGTATATAAGATGATATTATAATTAAAAGAAAAATCCCAAGAAATAACGAAACACAATGAGATGGGAAAATAAAACCCTTACAATATTAGAAATAGTGAATAATAAGACACCAGAATTAAAAAAATTTATTTATAAATATAGATATATATTTATACTTCATAAAATGAATCATATAATACATTTGTCATGAACCGTCCTTGTGACCCATGTCGTGACTACCCCAAGCCCACCTTTTATAGGCCAGGGGCTGGAGACTTGCACCAAAGGCCTAAATCCCTAAGATAAGAATGCATTGAATTTATAAAAGTAACACACACAAACAGAGTACACAACTGGAAGCAAAAACACTAGGTAGAAATTGCAAACAAAAGTAGTGCTGAAAAGTAAAGGGGCCAGAAATAGAAGCCCAACTGTAAAGTACATGGAAAAGACAAACATTTACAACATAAAGTCAACGAGATGGAAGGTGTCTAGTAGTTCCGGGATCATACACAATGGTTCCTACCTGAATGGTAGGTATAGATAGCCTCAACAGTGCTCCACATATATAAATTTTCTCCGGATACTGACTCGTCGTGAGGTCTACCTCCGGGTATCGTCCAGTCCTCGTACTCTCCGCCTCGATCAGCACTGTCTATTGTCTACATCCAACACAACGATGTGCGGGCAGAGCCCGTGTAGGGGTGTGTATAAATATCTCATTCTGGCTCTAACTCTCGAGCCCAAGCACAAACCAATTCAACAAACGATTTAAGGTCAATCACCACGATGATATTGGTTAGAAGACATGACTAAGCTCACACAGGTATGCCACAATAGTAGAGAGATATTGATGAACAGATGTAGCCCCTAGATCATCTATGTTGTCAGAACCACATAGGATACAGGACCAGCTAAGCTGTCGGACCCAGACAGGATACATGACCATCTAAGCCATCGGACACACATAGGATAGAGGACCGACAATAATTCGTCAGAGCTGTCGAACCCACACATGATACAATACCAGCTATGTTGTCTGACACACACAGGATACAGGAACAGAAGTTATAACTATTGAACCCACAAAGGATTCAGGTATAGTAGTCATCTTCATTGAACCCACAAAGGATTCCATTACAGTAGTCGTCAATGTCGAACCCATAGAGGATTCAATCACCTCTATCGCAGCCAACTCTAGGGTTTTATCGCACCGCACGCTCGATTCTGCGAGGGTATGCTCCTCCTGTCAATTTTCAATACATCAACTATCACGATGTTTTGATTTGATGTATCCAGTAGTTCCGTCTCTTAATAAGGAACTCAACACGACAGACGAAACATCAATCGGATGCCCGATCTGAGAGTCATTGACATTTCCGTTCCAGGGGCCCGGTTGGATTTAGGCTCAATCCATTCGTGGACGTTTTACAAATTTTTCCAAAACTCACTAACAATATTGTGAAAGGAATGCCTCATCGTGAGGGACCTAGTTCCACAGACAGCGTGTCGATCGGAGGCCCGTTCTAAGAGTTATCACCATTTAAGCATGAACGGGGTCCAACCCGTTAGACCTAATGGGATGGCGGGTCGGCCCGGCCCGACTCGGCAGGTTTGACCCGACATGGGGGGTTGGCCCGGCCCAGTGGGGCGTGGCCCACCAGCGGACCAGGCTCTCGCGCGCGGCCCTGTTTCATTCGGCTCACCCGGAAGCGCCTAACGGTGCATCCCCTTTGCTGCCCGGCCGGCCAAAGCCTGCCGGTTCAGTCCGGCGCATGAGGATCGTGCAGCGGGCGATGGTCCTTCTCAGCACGGCGCCTGCGAGCGCCTCCATCATCCAGCCCAGCCGGTAAGCGGAATACCAGTTCATCCACCAGAGCGGCCCATGGAAGCGGGCACGGTCTTCTCCGCCGCGTGGAACCTCCGGGCACTATGGTCCATCAGCCTGGCCGGAAGGCGGCTGACCAGTTCGGTTCGGCTGAGCGGCCTGCTGTCTCCCTCCACGTGGCTGGAGCGATAGTGCCAGTTCACCACCACCATGGTCCGGCTTGGACACGGCCTTCATCTCCACAACATGGCGTGACGTCACCGCTCTTCTTCATCCGTCGCGACCCTCCCAGCCACGGTTCCCCTTTTTTCAACGAGGCTCATCTCTGGCACAGTGCGACAGCACCGCACCTTTTCAACTCCGCCACTAATGTCAAACAACATGAACCAATGGAGGGGCGCCGAGTTGTGTTGGTTCAGCCCGCACAATCCATATTAGGAGATAACAAATGGAGATCGACGAACCAAAGCATTCATTGTAGAACATGGGTATAATTTTATTCATTTAAAATTATTCAAAACCCCCTACCACAATTTCGTCGTTGAAAATCAACGAGTCGCTGAAGTCGATCGTTGTGGAATATAGATGATGTTCTATCAACATTAGAGGGAAGGACGTTGTCATTGGAGATTTTCATTATAGGCAGCGTCATCCCATTCTTGTTCCGGTTGGAAGGAAAGAGACCTGTCATCGTTCTTCGGTGGAAACAACATTCTTTGTCAAGAGGAAATCGTTCCTCTTAGAGTTATCCCAAAACACCACTATTCTTCCAACAAAAGATTATCCAAAATAATAGAGATAGCCCAATTTAATTTTTATGGCACAATAACTCAAGAGTTGTCCATCATTAATTGTGACAACACACTTGATTAATTACGGAGAGATGGATTCAAAATTCAAACAAGGGAGGTGGAGGGTTTCCACACTAAATTGGGAGAGTTAGAAAATTAAGAGACTCTCAACAATTAAATGTGAGTTACATTGGGGTTTAAGGGGAGTTCAAGAGGAGTTTAATATTTTGAGCTCATGTTTTCTCCACCACATAATATCTTCCCATGGAAGGTTATGTGGGGGTGGGACCCACCTCCAAATTATCTTTGGAGAGAAAATAACCGCCACCCAAATAACAAATATATCTCACATAAATTATTATTTAATTTTGATAATCCCTAAAAATTAACTTCCACTCCCAACCAAACACAACTACAGTAATGGTACCATTAAGAGAATACAAACGCTGCGAGATCATCGGTGTCCTAGGATTTCAATTCCGAGCACTGGTTCAAAAGTTATGAAACACCGCTCGCACGTTTACTGAATGTACCCGAAAAAATGTTCAGAAAATTATTAACAAACTCCCTCGACCCTCTGTGGTTGAGGTTAGACTCTACCTAGGTGAAACACTACCCAACTAACCTAACCGTACCCTTTGATTTCCAATCCGAGTTACCATTAAAATGTAATGACTTTTACAATAAAATATTTGTCACTTAATTATTTTATTTACAGCAAAAAACGAACATTCTCTAGTGGTCCTTGCCGACCCAAGTTAGTATCTTCTTAAAGAAAGGCCACGCTCACGAGTTTTAGGGTGGCCTCAGATGTTTAATCTAAGTTACCATTTATGAGTTATAATCATTTGAAAAATAAAATAACTTTATTTAATTATTTTATTTACAGTTATGCCATTTTCATGTTTTCTCACAGGTGGCCCGCGCCGACTAAACTTAATTCATGCCTAGGGTAAAAACGCCATCCAGAGTGCAATGGTGGCCTCATATTTTTGATCCGAGTATCTGTTTATGATTTATTCCACTTATTCGGAAAAACTTCACAGGCGTGTTTATTTAAGCTTAACAAAACATAGAAGGATCATTCCGTACACTCTGGGACTCGGAATCACGCGCTGTCAGAAGATGAATTCTTTTAAAATTTCTATGAATTTATGAATAAAATTCCTTGATATTTATGGGTGTTTACATTACCCCCACCTCAGGGATTTATGTCCATGTAAACTACAAGTAGAACTAAGAGAACGAATGAGGGTATTGGACACACGTCTGAGCCTCCCTCTCTCATGTGCTCTCCTGGAGGTTTCCATACTTCCATCGAATGTGCACTAGAGGAATATACTATCCACGTAGGACCCACTCTTGTTTATCCTAAATCTCCACGAGAACCTCCTTGAATGTTTCCCCATCATCAATGTCCCGCTCCCCATGGTGGATGATGTGGGACAGGTCGTGCACGTATCTCCTCAGCTGAGATACGTGGAAGACAACGCGCATTTGATGCAACTAAGGTGGAAGGTCCAAGTGGTATTCTACCTCGCCCACCCTGCTGAGGACCTAGGAAGGTCTGATAAATCGTGGAGATAACTTGTCGCCTCATCCAAATCTCTATAGTCCTCTTTGAGGTGAGACCCGTAGAAATACATGATCGCCATCCTCGAACTGCAGAGGTCTCCTTCTCCTAGATATATGTGGAAGACCTGTCACCATGTCCATGGATATCTAATCCTACCTCCACTCCGGGACCTCCAATGAATGAACCAATCTTATTGGTACCTATTGTTCCACCTTCACATAGTAACAAGTGAGGCATTTTGAGAGAAAATCTTCCACTGTTTACTTCATTCCCAACCTCTCGTGCTGTCGTCGGAGGTCCTGATACATCTTCATCACTCCAAGATGCACCGCTAATGGAGATGAGGGGAACTCCCTCTACACCTTCTCCTAAAGACCAACCAGTACCATGGTATGTCCATTCAAGAGGATTACGTGCTCCCCACTTTGAGAAAACCCATCAGGTGCCTGACCTGAGGATATCTGAGCACATCGTGTCTCACAGTCAACGTCCCCATGTTGTGCCTCCATGACTCACTGAGGACGTGGAGGAGTGACTGTGTGAGACTGCAGAAAGGTTTCTCCATCTCTATCCACAAAGGATATCTACAATGCAGCCAGTTGCTCCGTCGCCTCTTATACCAATTGAATGCCTAATCTCTTGGTGAGAGAATCTGCTAAAATGTTCCCCTTCCTAGGATTATATACTATATCTATGTCATGGTCCTAGAGAAACATGAGACATCATCATTGTCTTAGGTTCAGGTCCTTCTAAGAGAAGATGAACCTGAGACTCTGGTGGTCAGAGTAGACTGTAAAGTGATCTCCCATAAAATAATGATGCCCCGTCTTTATGGCAAAGACCTCTGCTGCTAACTCTAGGTCAGTGGTAGTATATTTATTCTCATGTTTTCTCAACTGCCGAGAACCATATGTGATCATTGCTCTCTACTACATCAGGACACACCTGAGTCCTGTCCCTGATGTGTCATAGTAAACTACGTACCCAACGCCCTCCTCCAGTAGCCTCAAAATGGGTGCACTATTCTACCTCTACCTCAGCTCCTGAAAGCTCTTCTGGAATCACACTGACCACACGACGAGATTCCCCTTCTTTGTCAATGATGAATGTGTTGCTGCAACTCTTGAGAATTTTGGCACAAACGTAAGTCTGGCTGACTCATGAGTGACCAACTGCACCCTCTTATACATGATTCCATCCTATGCTTCCGGGGTTCTCCTTTTCATCCACTAAGGAAAACCCCATCCCAATATTGTAGATAAACCACAACCTTTTTGCCTAATACCGTCAATCTGTGTATGAACTGTGGCTTCCCAGTCCATACCCAAACTAATGTCGTAAGGCCTCAACGCTGCCACCAAGAGGTTCCAACCGAAAATCTCACCTCAAGGGTCAGATCACACCATCGACATAAGTGTGATTGTTGAGTCTCATCCCAAAAGTATCTGCAGATGTGAGGGTCAAGTCAACAACTTAACTAGAAACTTTAGCTCTGGGAGAAATTTCGTGGAAGGATGGAATGATTCAAATCTATGTCAGTTGATACGAAAACTAGTAGTAGACACAGACCATATCTTAAATCATTCATAGAGCCTTTGGGTCAGACTCCTTGACCACATGTAGCTATTCTCTTCCCCTGCCCTCCAGCTCCCTGATCCTAGTGGGGAATACAAAGGCGGGTGGTTATATCATGTCGAAATGTTCACCACTTAATGCTGCACTCCTAGCCCTACTTCCATGTCTGCAGTCATGCTGATTCATCTATCCATAACACTACCTATTCTCCAAAAATTCAACACGCTCAAGTATCAGAGACTTTCACCAGTTTCATGCTTTCCAACTTCTAACAATAACTAGATGTATTCACTAAACCAATGATCTTTCAACCGCAATGGTTCTCTCAACCCCCGTAACATAAGTATGAATGCATAGAGGAAATTTTTTTAGGCATAGATATCCTTAAACACACCTCGCTCATAGGTCTGATCTCTAAATCACTGATTGTATCATATTAATTTATTACCAGGAAAGATCGGTTTGCCACGATGAATACTCAACTACCGACAAGTCATCCTGCCGAAGATGTAAAAGCTCTAGTAAACTCTCAGCCACCTGATCAAGCTAGTCCTCAACCTACAGTGAGTCAGGCTTGCCTCAGAACCTGTGGGGTATCTGATGCAGAAAATCGTGTAAGGTACTAAGCCTACAAGTATCCTCTACCAGTACCACCGGTAGTGTCTGCTAACCAACGGGTAGTGATATAGTTGGCACACTGCCCGAAGGTACCATCTTGGAAAACGGTCCATGTACCGAAACCTTCTCACTATGAGGACTATCTTCATGGTCATTCACTACAAATGATTATTAGCTAATATCAACATCTACTCTACTAGTGTCTCAAATAGTCGGAAAACTCCAGTAAACGCCTGCATCCAGTCCTCTGCTGCATGGGAATCTGTCTCGCCACGAATCCTCAGAGGCCTCTCCTGCTGGAACATGTTCAATGTGCTCTGTCTTCATGCACCATACTCTAGTGAGGATAGAGGAATATTCTTTCCAATAGGTGGTGGTAATACCGGAACACCACCCGAAGGTGAAAACATGGTAAGAGGGCACTACACCGGAGCCTCGTCACTCGGTGAGCCGTCATAATGTACTCTATTGGGAACCCTAACTGGATGTCTTCGCAGTGACATCTAGATAAGGAACATGTGATCCACGGTCAATAAGTTATACCTATTGAGATGACTCAAAGAGACCACAAAGGAAACTCTTGAGACACACACACAATCAGGGTTTTCATGCACTAAGTAGGAAATCAGAATCCATGGTCCTGGTGTATGGATACGTCAGCCGCCACACCAACACTAGACTTCCTCGACTGAAAACCACACTCAATACTCTTAACATTATTGCTTCACCGTAAGACAGATCAGAGTCCAATGTTCAGCTGTATAATTGACTCCTCAGATACCAATTTGTCATGATCCATCCTCAGGACCCATGCCATGACTACCCCATGCCCACCTTCCATAGGCCAGGGGCTGGCGTCTAGCACCAAAGGCGTAAATCCCTATGATGGAAAGGCGTTGCCTTTATAAAACTAACACGCTTTAAACAGAGTGCACAATTGGAAGCATAAACACTAGGTAGAAACTATATACAAAAGTAGTGCAGAAAATTAGAGGGGCCGGAAATACCAGCCCATCATTAAAGTAAAAAGAAAATACAAATAGGTAAAACTAATAGACAAATAGCTGGAAGGTGTCTAGAAGCTCCTAGATCATACACCATGGGTCCTACCTGAATAGTAGGTACATAAAGCCTTCTCAGTGATCCATGTCCGTCTGTCTCTTCTTGATAATGAATTTTCTTGAGTTACTCCTCTAGGTACCATCCAGTCCTCGTATTCTCTTCCACGGTCAGCATGGTACGTCGTCCCCATCCAACCCAATGAACTATGGGCATTCCCCGGGAAGGGGTGAATATAACGATACTCGGTAGGGACCCCGAGACCCCAGAAGGTCTTCTAGAATCCACTAAAGATAAACCACAGTAGTAAGATAAAATCACAAAGTATCAACAAACAATACTTAGGTATATGCCCATACATATACCGATGTTATCAATCTCAGTCCGACTCCAACTCTCGAGCACAAGCAGAAACCTATTCCACAATGGATATAAGGTCCATCACAACGATGATATTTATTGAATGGCATGGCTAAGCTCACATAGGTATGCCAAAATAGTATAGAGATATATATTATTAGATGTTGCCACTGGATCATCTAAGCTATCGGACCCACAGAGGATATAGGACCAACAAAGCAGTTGGACCCACACAGGATACATGACCAGCTAAGCCGTCAAACCCACATAAGATACAGGACCATTTATGACTCATCTAAGCTATCAGACCCACACATGATAGATGACCCGATATTCTGTCAGACACACACATGATAAATGAACTGAAGTCAAAACTGTCGAACCCACACAGAATTCCAGTATAGTAGTAGTCGCCATTGAACCCATAGAGTATTTCAGTATAGTAGTCATCACTGTCGAGCCCACGGAGGATTCCATCATCTCTGCTGCAGCCAACTCTTGGTTTTACGCACACGACACACTCGATTCCAGGAGGGTCTGCTCCTCGAGTTAAGGGTTGATACATAAACAATCCCAAAATCATGGGCTTATGTATCCAATAGTTCTATTTCGTCATAAATAACTGAACGCAACAGACGACGTGTAAATCAAATGCCCGGTCTGGGAGTTATTGGCATTTCCGTTCCAGGGGCCCGATTGGATTAACGCTTGATCCAAACCTGGAAATTTTCCAAAGTTGTCCAAAAATCACTTAGTCATCACAAAAGGACCACCTTGTGGAGAGGCTCCTAGTTCCGTAGGAAGCACTTGGATCGGACGCGCGTTCTAGGGGTTATCAGCGTTCAAGCCTGAACGGGGTCCAGCCGGTAAGACCCAATGGGCTGGCATGTCGGCCCGACCCGACTTGGCGGGTCCGACCCAGCTGGGGGGGGGGGGGGGTTGGTCTGGCCCAGTGGGGCGCAACCCACTACCAGACCGAACCCACGCGTGTGGGTCGGTCCATTTAAGCTCGCCCGACGGAGCCTAGCGGCGCTGCCTCTTTGCTGCACGGTCGGCTGAAGCCGGCCAGTTCTATCTGGTGCACATGGCCGGCATTGTGGGTCGCACTCCTCCTCCATGACCCTCCATCACGGCCGGCAGGCAGCTGACCGGTTCACCCAGCAGAGCGGCCTCCAGAAACGGGCCGCGGTTTTCTCCGCCACGCAGCAACTGCGGGCACTGCAGTCAATCAGCCCGGCCAGAAGGCGGCCGACCGGTTCGGTTCGGCTGAGTGGCCCTTAGCTGAAGGTTGTTTAATCCATCCACATGGCCGGCGCGACGGTGCCGGTTCACCACTGCCATGGTCTGGCTTGGCCGCGGCCATGGGCTCCACAACGCGGCACGACGGTGCCACGCTGCATCATTCGCTACGGCCCTCTCGGTCGTAATTCCTCTTTCATCGTTGTATTTCTCCTCTGGCTTGGTGCGACGACACCACACCATTTTGAATCCACCTCCAATTTCAAATAACAAGAATCAATGGAGGGGTATCAGGCTTTTTTGGTTCAGATCACGCCCTCCTCATTAGGCGAAAAAAAATGGCTAGCGATGACCCAAAGCAATCATCGAAGAACGGGGTTATAATTTTATTAAATTAAAATTATAAAAAATCCCCAACTTCAATTTCTTCGTTGAAAGTCGATGAGTCACGGAAGTCAGTCGTTTCGGAAGACGGACGTCGTTCCGTCAACGTCGGAGGGAATGATGTTGTCATTAGCGACGTTCTACATGGGTGGTGTGTTCCCATTCTTTCTCCGGTTGGACGGAAAGAGGTGTGTCATCATTCTTCAGTGGAAACATTGTTCTTTGTTGAGAGGATATCGTTCCTCCAAGCGTTCTTCCAAAACTATACTATTTCTCAAAACAAAAGTTTAGTAAAAATAATAGATATCCCTCTATTATTTTTATGGCACAACAAATCAAGAGTCGCTCATCGTTAATTGCGACAACACACTTGATTAATTGCGGAGAGACGGATTCCAAATTCAAACAAGGTAGGTGGAGAGTTTCAACATTAAATTTGGAGAGTTAGAATATTAAGTGACTCTCCACAATTAAATGTTAGTTACGTGGGAATTTAAGGGGAGTTCAAGAAGTGTTTAAGAGTATGAGCTTGTGTGGAACCCTCCAAATAATATTCTCCCATTGGAGGTTATGTGGGGGTCGGCCCCACCTCCATCTTCACATTAGAGAATAAATAACACCGACCCAAATAAAAATTATGTCACGCATAAATTTTTATTTAATTTTGAGAATCCCCACAAATTAACTTCCACTCCCAACCAAACGCAACCGCGGTAAAGGTCCCCTTAATAGAATATCGGCACAGTGAGTTTATTGGTGTCCTCAGATTTAAATTCTAAGAAAAGGTTCAAAAGTTATGAAACACCGCTCTCATGTATACTAATCATACTAGAAAAAAAGTTCGGAAAACTATTAACAGCCTCCCTCGACCCACTACAGTCTAGGCTTCGCTCTGCCTAGGTGAAACAAGCCCCAACGAACCCAAAGGTACCCTTGGATTTCCAATACGTGTTACTTTTTAAGAGTTTAGAATTTTACAATAAAATAATTGTCACTTAATTATTTTATTTGCGGCCAAAAACTAACTTTCTCTACAGGATCTTACTGAACCATGTTAATATCTAATTAAAGAAAGGCTACCCTCATGAGTTTAGTGGTGGTTTCTGATTTTTAATCTGAGTTACCAATTGTGATTTATAAGCATTTGAAAAATAAAATAAATTAATTTTTTTATTTTATTTATGGTTATTCCATTTTCGAGTTTTCTCACAGGAGGACTGTGGTGACTAAACATAAGTCACGCGTAGGTAATCCTGCCATCTTGAGTGCAACGATGGCCTCAAATTACTGATCCATGTAATCGTTTATGAGTTATTTCACTTTTTCAGGAAAACTGCACACACACGTTTATTTAAGCTTAACAAAACTTCGATGTATCATTCCAAGCACTCTAGTCTTCGGAATCGCGCGCCGTTAGAATCTACATACTCATAAAATTCCCAAGAATTTATGAAAATATTTTAATTTAAATTTCCATGTCATTAAAAAATTATTTTTTATTATATAAAGCACACAAAAGAAAGTTTTGAGAAAATGGTGTGTGTCTCATGGATGTAAAATTGAGACAAAATACCTTAGTGCAAGTTCATGTTTCTTCATAAACATTTGATACCCCCGTATAATAAATATAAGCCTATTATAATTATTCTATAGATTCATATACATATATATCATACCATATATGATTTACTTATGACCTTGTATTACCCTTGTAATAAAAATATATTATTACAATCATGTTCTGATTAATAACTTCATAGTTTTTCATATTTGTTTGGGTTTGGTATTGTAGATCCTTTTACATTAATCATGTTTCCATTATATAAAAACATTTAACATATGTTATAAAATTAAAATATAATTACATATATATATATATATATTGTAATCCATACAATTTTGATAAATAAAATGAATTACACGGTTCTTTGAGATGATTAGTCATACGTACACATGAATGATATTTTAATTATCAAGATAGACAGAATAAAACAAAGGTAAATATTTATTCAACTTTATAGAATAATTATTATATCATATATATCATATATATTCCATTAATATACCCTCTTAATACACTATTTCAAAATAATTTGATAAACGTGTCATGTAGCATTGTGGTGGTAGTAGTCCATACATATTCACAATCAATATTATTGATTTTTTAAAGAATTGAATATTATAAGGTTGATTCCTTATGATAATTATTTATGTGTAATTATTTAATAAACATCATATAAAAATTTTATATCCATCACTATATCCATTCGTTATTGGTGGTGGTTGAAAACAAAATACATTAGTTCATGAAGCGTTAGTTCATCGTACACTTGATCTATATTAGGTTTCCCATTTGACTACAAGGAATATGTATATAAGATATGAAATTAACATAATAGAATCCCATTATATGTTATAAAACAATTTTAATATATTTTTATAGTTGAAAAATATTTCATGAAGTTGAATTAATAAATAAAATAAATATTTTCAGTTATGAATGATATCATTTCATTGTAAAACTATATTTGGTTAATTCCAAAATAATTTATAAGAGTATTTCATAGTCAAAATATTAAAAATATATTTTTTAGGGAGGTATAGAATATATATAGCTAGGTATTTTATGAACGATACAGCCTTGTTAGTATGAATATGATTGAATAGGGGTGCCATTTTTAAAAGGTGGAGAGGTATCTAATGGGATTTTTGAAAAGAAAAGGTAATACCCACTATACACATAGAAAAAATTGGTAAAAAATGGTTCATTATTGGTATTTTATGACATAAGGTCCAAATATTTTAAAAAAATACAAATTTTTGTATTGTTTTGTCATTTTTTCCAATGTAGTATCAGTTTAACCATCTCAGTAAACCCTGTGGAACCATAAATATAATGATTACTTTTTACACCGCTTACTAATCATTGAAACACAATATTATTTTGAGTTAATGTTATAATATTAATTATGTTGATTCCAAATATGGAATCCACATTCCGAATGATAGTATATATATCTGTAAGAATTTAGGCTATAACTAAATAGACATGCATGGTGAAGAAAATTATATTTCTCAATGAAAAAGATTCCATATGTATAGAATATTTTAATATAAAAATTAAATGTAAAATTTATTACAATAAACTAAATTTTAATATTTATGATGTAATTGAACTAATTTTTTAAAAACATCTTAAATACAAATATAACATCTAAATTATTTTAACTATTATCCAGTTTATCATAAAAATAATTATATTTTAATATTAATAAGAAATTAAAAATTTCATAAAAACACCAAAACATCACCCTATAAAAAATTTTACCAGTTGGTTCAAAAAAAATACTTTTTTCAGAATAATTTTAATTGGTGGAAAAGTAATGATGTTATTTGATCACAAAATACAATTTAAAACTATTCCTTGAAAAAAAATTTCAACGAATATATTGATTTAACTAAATATCGTCTAATTATTTATAAATATATTTTCATTATATATAGTCAATATAATTACTTTTCTATAAGTGTGTTATTCATATACATACTAACATAATTGTTATCTATAATATATTTTTCATCTGTAAATAATAATATTAATAATATGATTGGGTTCCTAAAAACATGGTATTCTATTTAACAGAAGCCATCGAATAAATTTAAAAATTTATCATAAAATTTCAGGGTGCTATATTCATCGAACATTAATATGAATTTTAACCTCAAAAAAATTTCACTCTAATTTAAATGACTAGGGATACTTATTCCTCACCTTATCCTAGTGTTTTCATGTACCATCTTCATATTAGTGGTTCAACCTCAAAACCATGACCACGTGGTATTGATCCATAATAATTTATTTTTTTCTAACAACCAATATATATAATTAAATAATACATTTTTATTTTTATAAATATTTGTAAATTAAATATTAATTTCACATTAAAAGGGTAGCTATGTTCGATAGCGTACCCGATACAAAACAATGGGTTTCTTTGAAATCTTATGCTACACAATAATAATATTATATTATTATTTTAAATGGTTGTTGATGCATAGCCATTTTATTGGTTGGAATTAATATAACTAACTAAAATATGATAATACATTTTTTTAAATGTTTTTACATTTATCCAATAAAATTTAGAGGCTTAAAATGTGATGGAATCTATTTTTAAGCATAAACACTCTAATATTCGTTAAAATGATGATTTACCACCTTTTAATGGTTAAACCTATTTAAATATATTTTTGGTTACTTTTATATGTTATATTTGAAAAAATAAAATTCTTTTTTAGATTCGGGACATCAAAATTTATTTTGGGTAAATTGTTGGTATTTTTCTACTTAAATTCATTTTTTATGAATAATGAAAAATGCTGTATTTTTAATTCAAAGTTCCTTTTAATCTAATTTATTTATATGGTTATATTATCTTTTTAATTAGTTTTAAAGTGTGATAATATTATATTTTTTTACCAATTAATCCAATTTTGGTCATTGGAAATAATTTCACTTTGAAATTGTACATAAACAATCGATCCATTTATAGTTATTTTTTCATAAAAACTAACTATTTGTTTTGGCAATGGTAATTAATTTTAAATTAATTAATTCAACTTCTAGGTTTTGTATTTGGTAAAATAGAAATCATTTTTGAATTTAATTACTGGAAATTAAGCCATTACCATCTGTTGGAAACCGTTCGGAAAGGTTGCCAAACCGTTGGCAAGTAAGGCGTGGCAGTAGCCCATTACCAACTGTTTTTGGTAAAAACGTTGGGAAAGACAGTTTGTAAAGAGCATTTCCAACGGTTTTATAAACCATTGGAATTTCTAGAGGAATACATCACTATACCAAAGGTTTACTAAAATAGTTGGGAAAGGCTGTTTGTATTGAGTAGTGCCAACGATTTGTAAAACAGCTGGCATTTTCTAGAGTATGTCAATGTTTTGCCAACGGTTTACTAAAACCGTTGCTAAAAATATGTACTACACTATACCCACGGTTTAGTAAACAATTGGTATAGTGTAATACCAGAATTTGACAACACCTTAAATCCTCTAGTGCACACTTAACTAAACACCTGCATTAACTCTTAACTGCAATAAAAAGACCCAATATAGCACACAAAATCACTAAAAAACATGATACTACTATAACCATGGAATGCACCACAATTATAATCATGTATATGAAACCAATTACCCTATGCAATACCGAATTGATAATTTAATTCTCAATTGAATACATGATGAATGAACGATGTAATGAATTTTGAATTATAAATCAATTACAAAAAAAATTAATTATGTTGCATACATAATTCTGAATTATATATAACACATATAAAATATGACCTAAAAGAGGTTTGGGTGTCCCTAGGGGTGGGGGTGTCAAGGTGTGATGGAAAAAACCTACATGTCATAGGAAGGACATTCGATGATTAGTCATGGTCTTGGGTTGAGTATCTTAAAACCAACAGAAAAACTTTTGTAGAGTCACAAGGATCACATGGGACGTATATTCCTATTATTATTATGTATCCATGTTTAAATGGTTCCTAATGTGTTAGTGGGAAACATTGTCCAATCTTGACATATGAGATGGGTTATCGGAATAGCCTAAATGTTTTTTATAGATTTTTCAATTATAATAAGGGGGTATGTGGATAATAGTAATATGCTCTCTAGGGTGTGATTTGAGATGAATCCCCATCATGGGTAGTGGGTATGAATATTTAATTAAGTCATTGTTATTGGGTTCCCAAAGGGACATTTTTTGGACTTAGAACCCACTATTTTGGACATTTACGACACATATAGTGTCTTTTCTTCCAGCGTAGTCACACGACACCTCCCATTGATGTGCCGTCTGGATTACCATTTCAAAATTCTCCAACCCTGTGTTGTCGTCCAGTTTCATGGCATTCTGAGTTCGTTAGGCCAGTTTTGACCACCCCACGCACGCGTTTCAACCTCGCCAAACACCTAAAAAACACATATTCATCAGTGTCGTGCAAATCGCATGTCCAAATGACATGTCATATCCTCATACATCTCACGTATAATAATTAGGCTGTTTTCGGGTGATTTAAAGTCATTACGATGTCATTCGACATGCATTTGACCGTTAAATGCCTGTTTTGGCCATTTACGACACGCGGAGTGCGTTTTCGGCTAGCGTGGTCACCTGACACCTCTGATGGATGTGCTGTCTAGCCGACCATTTCGAAATTCACACACCCATTATTGTCAACAGATTTAATGACATTCTGAGGTCATTAGGCCGGTTTCAAAAAACCCCATGCATCTTTTCAAACGCGCCAAACACCTAAAAAATACTTATTCAGCCATTCTGTGCAAACAGAATGTCCGAATGATGTTTCGTCTCCTCATACATCTCAAAAATAATAATTAGGGTGTTTTCCTGTGATTTAAAAACATTTTTATGTCGTTCGACATGCATTTGACCGTTAAACGCATTTTTTGGTAATTTACGACACACGAAGTGCGTTCTCGGCCACCGCAGTCACATTACAACTCCGTTTGACATGCCGTTTGGCCTACCATTTCTCAATTCACCCACCCTATGTTTTAGTCTGATTTCATGGCATTATGGGGTTGTTCTTATGGTTTCAACCACCCGGTGCACTCTTTTCAAGCGCACCAAACACCTAAAAAACACATATTTAGAAGTGTCGTGCCAACCGCGCATCCGAATGATGTTTTGTCTCCTCGTGCACCTCACGAATATTAATTATGGTGTTTTCATGTGATTTAAATCCATTTTGATGTTTTTTGGCATGCTATTTACCGTAAAACACATTTTTGGCCATTTACGACACTTGGAGTGCGTTTTCGGGCACCACAGTCACACAACACCTCCGATTGACGTATCGTCTGGCCGACCATTTCAAAATTCACCAACCTTTTTTTGTTGTCCGTTTTCATGGCATTCCAAGGTCGTTTGGCCGGTTTTGACCACCCCATGCACGGTTTTCAAGAGCGCCAAACTCCTAAAAACACATATTCAGACGTGCAGTGCAAACCACACATCTGAATGATGTGTCCTCTCCTTGTACACCTCACGAATAATAATTATGGTTTTCTCGTGTTATTTTAAGTCATTACGATGTCGTTCGACATGAATTTGACCGTTAAATGCATATTTTGGAAATTTACGATACACATAGTGCGTTTTCGGCCACAGTAGTCACACGACACCTCCGATTGATGTGTCATCTAGCCGACCATTTCACAATTCACCCACCCTTTTTTGTCGTCAGATTTCATGGCATTCTGAGGTCATTCGGCCTGTTTCGACCACCTCACGCATGCTTTTCAAGTGCTCCAAACATAGAAAAACACATATTCAGTCGTGCCGTGCAAACCCCGCTGTCGAATGATGTATCGTCTTCTCATACACATCAAAAATAATAATTTGGGTGTTTTCGTGGGAATTCATGTCAATAAAATGTCGTTCGGCATGAATTTGACCGTTAAACGCACGTTTTGGCCATTTACGACACGCGAAGTTCATTTTCAATTAGTACAGTCACACAAAACCTTCAATTGATGTGTCGTCTGGCCAAACATTTAACGATTCACGCACCCTTTGTTGTCATCCGATTTCATGGCATTCCGAGGTTGTTCTGCCGGTTTACAGCACCTCATGCTTGCTTTTCAAATGCACTGAACACCTAAAAAACACATATTCAGCCGTGCCATGCAAACCGCACATCTAAATGATGTGTCGTCTCCTTGTACGCCTCATGAATAATAATTAGGGTGTTTTACTGTGATTTTAAGTCATTCTGATGCTGTTTGGCATGCATTTAACCATTAAACATATGTTTTGGCCATTTATAACACAAGAAGTGGGTTTTCGGCTAGCACATCCACACCCCACCTCCTATTGATGTGCCGTATGGCCGACCATTTCACAATTCACCCACCCATTGTTGTCGTCTGATTTCATGGAATTCTGATGTCGTTTGGCTAGTTTTGACCACCCCAAGCAAGCGTTCCAAGCACGTTAAACACCTAAAAAACACATTTTCAGTTGTGCTATTCAAACTGCGCGTCTGAATGACGTGACGTCCCCTCGTACTCGTCATGAAAAATTATTAGGGTGTTTTTGTATTATTTCAAGTCATTACAATGTTGTTCGACATGCATTTGATCGTTAAACTCATGTATTGGCCATTTACGACACGTGGAGTGCATTTTCAGCCACCACGGTCACACGACAACTCCGATTGACATGCAGTCTGGCCAACTATTTTACAATTCACCCACCCTTTGTTGTCGTCCGATTTAAAGGAAATCTGAGGCCATTTGGCTGGTTTCGACAAACCCACTCACGCTTTTCAAGCGCACCGAACACCTAAAAACTCATATTTAGCCATGCTGCGCAATCCACACATCCGAATGATGTGTCGTCTCCTCGTACCCCACACGAATAGTAATTAGGGTGTTTTCATGTGATTTCAAGTCATTCTGATGTCGTTCATCATGCATTTGACCGTTAAACGCATGTTTTGGCCATTTACGACATACAAAGTTCTTTTTCAGTCACCGTAGTCACACGACACCTCCGATTGATGTTTGGTCAAACCGAACATTTTACAATTCACCCACCCTATGTTGACGCCCGATTTCATTGAATTACAAGGGTGTTCGGCTGGTTTTGACCACCCCACGCACGCTATTCAAGCGCGACAATCAACTAAAAAACATATATTCAGCCGTGTCACGAAAATATCATGTCTGAATGACATTTTTTATCCTCATACACCTCACAAATATTAATTAAGGTGTTTTCGTTAGATTTCAAATCATTCTGATGTCGCTCGACATGCGTTTGACCGTTAAACACGTGTTTTGGACATTTACAACATACAGAGAGCTTTTTCGGCCACCGCGGTCACACAACACCTCGGATTGACATGCCATCTGGCCAACCATTTGAAAATTCACCCACCCTTTGTTTTCATCTGTTTTCATGGAATTCTGAGGTCATTCAACTGTTTTTGACCACCCCACGCACGCTTTTCAAGCGCGTCGAACACCTAAATAACACATATTCATTCGTGCCGCACAAACCGCACATCCGAATGATGTGAAATCTCATTTTAAACCTCAAAAATAATAATTAGGGTGTTTTTGTTTGATTTCAAGTCATTCTGATGTCATTCGGCATGCATTTGATAGTTAAACGCATGTTTTGGCCATTTACGACACGCGAAGAGCATTTTTCGGCTAGCGCGGTCACAGGACACCTCCAATTAACGTGTCATCTAGCAAAAAATGTCAAATTTCACCCACCCTTTTTTTCCGTCCGATTAAATTTCATTCTGAGGTTGTTCGGCCAGTTTTGACCACCCAACGCACGTTTTTCAAGCCCGTAGAACCACTAAAAAACACATATTCAGCCATGTCGGGAAAACCGTGCATCTGAATGGCGTGTTGTCTCCTCGTAAACCTCATGAATAATAATTAGGGTGTTTTGGTTTGATTTCAAGTCATTCTGATGTTGTTCAGCATGCATTTGACCGTTAAATGCATTTTTTGGCCATTTTTGACACGCGAAGTGCATTTTCGGCCAACACGGTGACACAAATCCTCTGATTGACATGCTGTCTAACCCACCATTTCAAAATTCACCCCCTTTGTTTTCGTCTGATTTCATGTCATTTCGAGGTTGTTTGGCCGGCTTTAACCACCCCACGCATGCTTTTCAAGCACGCCAAACACCAAAAAAACACATATTCAGCAGTTCTACGCTAACCACACATCTGAATGAGGTGTCGTCTACTAATACACCTCAAGAATAATATTTAGGGTGTTTATGTTTGATTTAAAACCATTCTGATGTTGTTCGACATGAATTTGACCGGCAACGCATGTTTTGGCCATTTATGACACACAAAGTGCGTTTTCAGCCAGCGTAGTCACACGACACCTCTGATTGACGTGCCCTCTGGCTGACCATTTCACAGCTCACCCACAATTTGTTTTCCTCTGATTTCATGTGATTATGGGGACGTTTGGACAGTTTAGACCACCCCACGCAATCGTTTCCACCGTGCCGAACACCTAAAAAAAACATATTCAATCGTGTCATGCATACCATGTGTCCGAATGATGTGTCATCTCCTCATACACATTATGAATAATAATTATGGTGTTCTCATGTGATTTCAAGTCATTGTGATGTTGTTAGACATGCATTTTCTGTTAAACACATGTTTTGGCCACTGCGGTCAAACGACACCTCCGATTGACGTGTCGTCTGGCCGACCATTTCAAAATTCACCCACCCTTTGTTTTCATCAGATTTCCGGGCATTATTTGGCTGTTCGGTCGTTTTTATGTATGCTATTTATTTTTACCTAAAAGTGTATTCATTTTAAACAAAAGGAACACACTTTGAGTGGTACCAGCACATCATTCCTCAGATGGAGGCAAGGTTGATTCGTACATGTCACAAATAACCCATGGATCATTGTCCAAATGTATCAACAGAATTTGAATGCGTTTTTTTGGTTTTCCGTTTGTCTGTTTTTGTTTTCACTTAAAATTATGTCGATTTTAAACAAAGGTGTAACATTTTGAGTGTTATCAGCCACACCTCGTATCAGATTGAGGCTTGGTTAACTCGTACATGTCAAAAATTACCCATGGATCATTTTCCTAAAGTATCAACTCAATAAGAATGCATTTGATCGGTATTCCATATGCCAGTTGTTATTTTCGCTTAAATTCATGTCCCTTTAAAATAAAAGTGTGACAGTTTGAGGGGTGCTGGGCACACCGACTCTCGGATTGAATAAGGGTTGATTAGTACACGTCACATATGACCCATGGATCATTGTCATAAATTTTCAACAGAATCGGAAAGCCTTTGGTTGATTTTCCGTATGTCAGTTGTTGTATTCACTTAAAAAGATGTCCTTTTAAAAAAAATGAGGGAAACTTTGAGTGGTTTTGGCCACACCGTGCCTCAGATTGAGGAAGGGTTTACTCGTACACGTCAAAAATGATCCATGGATTTTTTTACTTAAGTATCAACAGAATACGAAAATGTTTGGTCAGTATTATATATGCCAATTATTTTTACTTAATAGCGTATCCATCTAAAAAAAGAAAGACACATTGAGTGGTACCGGCCACACCGTACCTCAGATTGAGGTGGGGTTGACACTTATACGTCACAAATGACCAATGAATCCTTGTCCTAAAGTATCAACAAAATTTTAATGCGTTTTGTCAGTTTTAGGTATGTATGTTGTTGTTTTCATTTAAAATGTTGTCCATTTCAAAGAAAAGTGAGACACTATCAGTGGTGTCGGCCACACCATGCCTCTGATTAAGGCGGAGTTGACTCGTACATGTCACTGGGGAATTTTGTGTGCCATCCTATGTGGATTGATGATCCATGTGAGTCTAATCCTCTCATTACTTCCACTTTTCGACTAGGTTTTTAACTCTTCTATCATATTCTTCTGAAGATCTAAAACCCTATTTTCTATTGATATTTAGGGTGAAACCTAAAGAGAGCTTAGATTGGGATCCGTGGTCCAAGGAAGAGGGTTGGGGGCTATTTGTGGGGTAATCCGTTGTCCTGGGAGGATGGTGGGGGGCCGTCTGGGGGGCTGTCCGAGGGGCTCTCCGGGGTCCAGGGAGGAGGGTGGGCGGCTGTTCGGGGGGCTATCCGGGGTCCAGGGAGGAGGGGGGGGGGGGTTGTCCGGGGTCTAGGGAGAAGGGTGGGTAAGGTATCCAAAACACTATCCACGTATCATACATCGAATTCTGACAGGACTGCGAACTTCCACAGAGTGTCTTCCTGGAGTAGGGCCAAATCATAGAATTACCACGGCGTGAGTGCGGCGTGACCGTTGCGTGACCGCGGCGTGACCGCAGCGTGACCGCGGCGTGACCGCAGCGTGACCACAGCGTGACCGCGGCGGGTTGACCCGATCCAGTGACATCCGCGGGGCAGCATCTTCCAGCCAAGATTCCAAATAAATCCAATGTAGTTTTCCTTCAAATTATAGAAAATGATCTTATGTTATAAAAAATAATAACTTAATTAGAGATTGTGGTATGATAAGGATATATATTTCACTACGTGACCACGGCGTGACCGCGGTGGGTTGACCCGATCCAATGACATCCGCGGGGCAGTATCTTCTAGCCAAGAATCCAAATAAATCCAATGTAGTTTTCCTTCAAATTATAGAAAATGATCTTATGTTATAAAAAAACTCTTAATTTGAGATTGTGGTATGATAATGATATATATTTTATATTCTTTGATTTTAAAAGTGGTACTAGGTAGTTGAAACAGATGATTGAGAGCCAAATTATCACACAATAAACTATCACTGTGTGTTTTTTTAGACAACGCATCTCCATTGGAGAGGTTTCATTATAAAAACAATACATCATTTATCAAATGAAACAATTAAATTAAAAAAAACTTATTCAAGATTTTAAATTCAATATAATTATCATAATTAACAAATATTTTAAATTCAATTTAAATCATTCATAAATTAAAGAGGATACGAGAGGGACTCTACCTCAAGGGGTGTCTCCCATGGGTGTCTTGTGGTGTGTAGTGTCTATCTATGATTTTGGTGGTGCTTCTGTATTGTTGGAAATGTGTATTGTATGGTCAGTTTAATAAATACATTAGTCAATTAGAAAATACACCAATATTAAATAGAGATATACCCACTTTTTATAGGGAATACCGTCCAAATAACCAACATGGAAATCCGAGACTAGCATTTTACTTTACCAATTCCAATTACATAATATATGTAGCACCAAGATATGTTTTATGAACCAATAAATTAATGGGAAAGAAACTCCTCACAATAACCCATAAAATCTCATACTTCATCACTCAATTTCAAACCATTATAACATCATTAGGCTTCCATATTTGGTCGAAAATAAAGAGTTATACTGAATTGAAATATATCAATACCAGCGTGAAAAACCATGTTCAAAAAAATAAAGTGTTATAATGAATTAAAATATGTAATGGATCAATCTGCCCCTGATCACCATCACCATCACCACTGTCATCATCGTCCTTATCCTCGCTGCCATCTCTGTCCTCTTCGTCATCCTCGTCATCATTCCCATGCTCATCATCGGCCACATCCTCGCCCTCGGCCCCATCCTCTCCCTCATCCTTATCCTCATCCTCAACCTCATACTCTTCAACTTCCTCGTCATCACCTGGAACTTCATCTTCTCGACTTCCACTAGAACTGCCACTTGTTGCATTGTATAATGAACCCATAGACGAAATAAATGTCTGAAAAGTCACAATGGCCTCTTGTCAAAGTGATGAAGATAAAGCTTTAATCAGTTTCATAAATTCTTTGTCCCTCATTTGAGATTTTACTTCCAACTCTGTTACCCTTTTATCAGACATTCATGAATACCCCTTGAACTCTTACAACACGGTCGTACTATAATGGATACCTGTAGAGGACCAATACCTCTTTGGGACTATATTCTTACCTGGTCGGCAGCATACTCGACCAGAGTGCTCCTCTCCCAAAAACTAATATAAATGATCATGTGGCCATAAATTGTTAGGATCTTAGGCATAAAGGGCCTCCAAATATCCTGTTAAAAATATTAATAGATTATTAAATTTCTAAATAGATATTAAACTTTGAAATAATCAAATTAAAACTTACATTCTTTTCTTGTGTCGGTTCATTAACCAAGGTTCCATCTTTTTTCCTTCTACTCAAGCAAACCAATTTTACTCGAGGGATACATCCTTCGATATTAAATTTGTGCTTCTGTAATGAAATTGAAACAATATAATCTTCATGTATAATTATATATTCAATATTCTATAAATCACATAATTTATGTATGAAACAACAGAAAGGGAAAGTCCTAAAGAAAAATTATAAACAACTATATCGTACAATCTACCTCTCATGATCTGACATAGTTGTGGGCCCAAAAGTGTGGAGGTATTTCTTTGAATCAATTTTTTTTCATAAGATACCTAAATAATGTTCAATAATAAATTAGATAATATTAATTCAAAATATGAAAATTGTTATTTAAATACCTCAAATGGGATTAATACCATAAATTTGGCAGTCACCCAATGGGTAATCATTTGGTGATATTGCTCTATTAGGCAGTCATCCATGATAGGTAACGTCTCCAACTCTGTTCCCACTCTATCACACCAGCCAACATACAGCTCATGCATATATGCTCTCCAAATCTCTCCTAGATCATTAAATCACACCATTTGTGCACCTTCACAATCATGGATGTTGTACTGAAGCTATAATCCAATGGATTAATTCATATAAATAAAAAAAACTAAATTAACTCCAATAGATTTTTACACATATTTGTGCCCATGAATTATCGTTGACTTCATGTGGAAGAAGTCTCCAAGAGAGAGAGATGACCGAAATGATGTCAGAGTATTTGGTTAGCGTGACCAAAAAACCCAGACATTCATGCCCATATTTATCAATCATTTGTCCATCATCATTGTATTCAACCATTAACTGTGTATGGCGGTTCTATACCACACTCAAGTGAGTATGACCCCTCCCCCGCCTCATATCAGTAGATGATTATATTATTAATGGAAAAAAATATTGGTACAAGATATAATAAAAATAAATATTGGTAGAAAATTTTGTTAGAGTTATATAACTATAATTGTGGTAGTCGGATCAATGGGCATTACTGGATGTGCAGATGCCGACGGAATATCCTATACTAGTGGAGTGTCCCTCAGTTTATGCTCCTCAGCCCCATACTGTGTCGGAGCAAGAGTTGAATAAGGTGGAATTAGAAATAGATAACTAATCTGTAACCCAAAAATCAAAAAATAGAAAAAACATTCTGATAAAAAACATAAAGAAACAAAATATTTAAGGTGGTTTGAAGGTATGTACTTGGATACACACTCTGAATGATGTAGGTGAAACATGTAGGTGAGAACAAGACTGTATGATTCTATATATTTCCCACCACAACTTCAGGTTCACAATCAACTATGACAATTTATTTATTGGATTCATCATAAGTAATGAACAGATTTCTTCCAATTGTATTAGGTATAGTGTCAACTTCATCATTTCCATCATCAAAAAATATTCTGGGATTTACATTAATAATTACACCGAATTTTGGATGATGAAGATCTTTGACATAAAAAACTTGTTTCACCATTGATTCCAATACATATGGTGCATTGGTGGAAAGAGTGCGAGTCATGTCAATAACCCTAAATCAACAGTCATCAATAAAGGTGCCTTTCCACATCATTGAATCAAACCATTGACATTTCTTCATCGTGACACGACCATGCAAGTTATATTCCAAAATTATTATTTTCTATAAAATGCCATAATAAGATACATTTTCAGAACGAGGTCTATTATCAGATAAACTGGATTAAAATTATATTGTGGTAGTTAGCATAACACCATCATGTTGCGTTCTTATGTTTCTTTCTCATTCAATGATAATAAATTTGTATCCATTGATCACAAGTGATTTACAAGCACGAACCATGGTATTAGGACCAATATCCAATGCTCTTATTTCTCAATAACAGATTCTATAATCAAACTCGATACCTAAAATATAAACAGAAATCATACTTAATTAAATATTATTTTTATTTATTTATTACAGAAATATTTTTACCATGAATTTCAACCAAGCAAAAAACACATTGCTATGAAAAGCCTCTTTCCTTCTCAAAGATAATGAACAATGATTTCTATAAATCAATTCTTTATATTCCATGTAGACAAAAATAATAATAGTATGACAAATAATTTAAATTAAAAGAGATAAGATAAGTGATACATGTACAATTTACTTACATGATATACTCATCGAACACATCACAATTGAACAACATATGCTATGTGACATCTCTCAATCTTCAAAGATTAAGGTCATCCATGAATATAATCTAATAATTCCACCTGTCTGAGGAAGTGATGGAAGAATGGGTTCAATTTTACCATACTATTCTTCTTCATTTCTCATTGGTCTTTTCATTCTCTTAGTAAGATCAAACAAATTCTTTGAGCATAAATCCATACATTCTTGAGCCATGTAACCGTTCACAATAGGATCTTCAGGATAATTCTCGTTCCGAAGATGTGATTTCAATGTGCACATGTTTCATTCAATTAGATACATCCAACAGAAAGCAACGTGTCTTTCAAGAAGTATTTCAGCAGGAAGATGGACTGTCAGATGCAACATGTATGTAAAAAATGATTGATGAAATATTTTCTCTAACTCACACAAAATTTATGGTGTCTCTGCCAAAAATTTTTGCAAGACATATTTGGACAACCTCTTATCACAATGATCTCTAAACAAATCGCAAAATCGATTAACTGAGACTCTAACATTATTGTACAAGATATGATGGATTTCTATCAGAATAAACTCATCCAAAATGATGTAATAATCATGAATCTTCAAAGATTTTAGCTTCTACTATTTTCGGTTGACCCGTTTTGGTATATTTCTTAAATAGCCATAGGGAACTTTAATAGTCTCTGGCACGTTAAGAAATTGATTTTTTTGAGCAGGTGTCATCACAGAAGAAGCACATGGAAATTTCCATTTATTTTAAATGATACAAAATGGTTGTAATACTGGTCAAACCCCCAATATACCAAGTCACACCGAGATCATTAATCATCTTTTGTCTTCCCCTTGAAATTTAGAAGAATTGAAAGAAACATTTCACATATATTCTTTTCAATGTGAATTATGTCTAAGAAATGACATAACATGTTGGATGACCAATACGACTACTCAAATAATATACTCTTCTTCTTCCATTTGTAACAGGTATCATTGAAAACATTTTTCGTCTTTCTAGATTTCATTACACCCTTCAAAAATGAATATTTGAAATATTTCAATTCATTAAGCACATTAGTTCCCAACATACACTGAGGTGGAATGTCAGCCTCCATGGTATTGTCAAATCAATGACAATTGTTTCCATATGGATGGCTCATTGGAAAGAATCATCGATGACCCATAAAGAAAAAACTACAATGATATATCAGTCTTCTCGATCGAGTATTCTTCATACAAACAGGACATGACTATTTTCCTTTTGTGATCCATCCAGACATCATTGCATAAGAAAGAAAATCATTGGTCATCCCCATAAGCGCAACACATATATGAAATTTGGCTTTCGAATAGGCATTGTATGCGGGCACACCCACATCCCAAAGAAGATTAAAATATTTTATTAAATGTTGCATGTAAACATCTATATCATTGTCAGGATCAGAAGGGCCAGATATCAGTATACTGAAGATAGTTTAAGGCTTTTTCATACACAACCATGGGGGATGGTTATAATTGTGTATGAAAACCGACCATGTGTTGTGTGAAGTACACATCTTCCCAAATGGACTAAACCAGTCACATGAAAGACCCAGTCTCACATTACGCACGTCGGCTGCAAATTTCAAGATATGGATCATCAAATCTCGTCCATAAGAACCCATCTGTAGGGTGAACAAACTCTTCATTATTCTATTTTCTCTCGGTGTCATGTGATCTCCTTTTTACTAATATTTCATTAGAAATGAAAAGGTTCTGTAATCTAGGGATCAATGGAAAGTGCCACATTACTTTTTGTGGCACACAAGATGGTGTTCCATCATCTTTTGGCTTTAATCGAGAGGTTCCACATTTGATACAATCATGTCTTTCAGCAGTTTCATCCCAAAATAAGCTGTAATCATTTTGTAAAGAATGATTTTTTTGAGAATCCAAGTTCATCAACTAATGTACATGACATGTAGCGGTTTGAATGAATATCTGCATCATCTGGAAGTAGGTCCTTCAAGAAGGTAAGAGTGTAATCAATTGTAGTGTTTAAAATCCCATACATAGTTTTCCTAGGAAAGAATCAGATTAAAAATCCCATCTTTTTCATTTTACCACATTGCCGATTTACTGGAGTCATCGTAGCATCATTCAATTTTCTCACCCTATCAACATCATCATATTCCTTGGACGCATCATGTGGGACTGTATAAACATGTTGTTGGCAGGACATCCTTTCCTTCTCATTATGTCGAATAAATGGAAACTGATGATATATCAAACTCTTCAATTCAGTCCTATCATTTGGATCATCAACATTTTGAGAGTCCATTTTATCTCCACTGTGATACCACACATAATAGTCTGTTTGGAAACCATATTTTTGTTATATGATAGCTAACTGCTTCCTAAATCAAAAAAGGTCTTCCAACACAATTAGAACATGGTCAGTGTATACGACCACTATCTGAGGCCTTGTCAAATGAAAAATCTAGAAAACTATTAAAATTATTTTGAAAATCGGTTGAAATCTGATCAGTTTCGTACATCAAAATTGTATCCATTCCGTAAAAAAATTACAATATGTCATTTTAAAGAAATTCAATAATATTGAAGTTCAATCAAAAAATATTTAGGTAAATGACAATGGATTACATTATATAAAAGCATGGCTGACACATTACTCTTTATGAGAATCATATTAAAAAACACATCAAAATACAGTGTATATAAGAAAATAAGATACATGTTGGTAGGGTGTATTCAGTGAATCATCTCCCAATTGATTATGGAGGGGGACCTTCAATAGTTATGGGTATGGATTTGATTAGAGACACATACAAAAAGTATATCCTGGAATTGTGACATCCCAAACCACGATGCCACTCATTAGTGACCCGAACCTAGATGGCCACTCATTGGAGAGTGGCCATCAAGGTACACTGTGTTTTATCTCACACTAAAATAATGATTTTTGCGATGTTTGGGGTCCAGGGAGGAGGGTGGTAGGATGTCTGGGGTCCTGGGTGGAGGGTGGGGGCTGTCCAGGTTCCAGGAAGGAGGGGGATGTCCTAGGTCCAGAAATGTGTGTGGGGGGCTGTCTGGGGGTCCAGGGAGGAGGGGGTTGTATGGGAAGGAGGATGGGGGGATGTCTAGGATCCAGGGAGGAGGGGGGGGGGGCTTTCCAGGGTCTAGAAAAGAGGGGGTAGTCTTGGGTCCAATAATTAGGGGGGTTGTCATATGTAAATGGGACGTTTTCATCACCTCATTTGGAAAAACATACTTTTCACCACAAGGGATTGGACATGTATATTTAAATAGCTAACCAAGTCATGTACTGTGTGTACATTCCCATGTACATTTTCAAGAAACTAGATTGTAATAGACACAATGTCAACAATTATACACACCATGTGAACCCTTATACCATATCTTCATTATTAGAACCATTAATAACAACTTATTGAACAAAATCACTTGTCAAAGATAATCAAATAGAAAAAAAATCAATAATAATATTGGATATGTCATGTAAAATGATGTCATACTATCATACATCCAAAATGACCACCCACAACCATGATTAATGACCACAAAGCTCCCCTTTCATCCAAATCAAAAGTGAAAACAAAAACACATAGTTTCTGAAAACAACTTCATTTGTGTGAAGAATAGTAATCCCATGGTCCTCTTGATATTTGAACCACGTAGTCAATATTTTCTAGATGAACTTGTATCCATGAAACCATATGAGAAACACAATTCAATACATGTGTACTTCTTCTGAGTTTCCCAAGCATTTTGAGGAACCCCAAATCAGTGAATATGGTCATTTTGTTTTAAAATAGTGATCGAATAACTCATTTATGATGTTGAAGGCAGAATGATTAATGGTTATATTAGGAAAACTAATATTCATTAATATTTATAATTTGACATTCTGTGAATTAGTTTCATGAAGAAGGAAGATGTACTACATGGGAAAAGGATATGTCCCACCGAGAGTTCCCTTTGTAGATATATTATTTATAAAGAACATTAGATTTTATGGTTAAGTATTTTTTATTTCATTGGTGAAGAATAATTATGGACCACATACTATTTTGAAATGGTCAATAAGATACTTCATATGTTCTATAGTTCTAAGGATTAGTGAACAATGTGTCATTATATAAATGTATATATATATATATATATTATGATAGAAACATGATACATACTCGTTAGGTCATACACAGAGTGTAAAAAAATTAAGATGAATAAGATCTTAATGTTTGACATGATCTTAATGAAACGATTTATTTTCATGAAATAATATGAATAAGTATTACAAACAATTTTTTATGAGCTCATATACATGAAGCTATAATATTTGAAGCATTGAGATTAAAAAAAATATGAATATTTGAAATTAGAACAGAAGAAAGAGACACCATGCCCTTATAAATGTATATGTGTAAAGAAAACATTAATTGGAAAATGTGTATACCAATGAAGTGATTTGAGTACACAATTCGTGGACTTAGTGATTTCAGTGCACAATTCCTGAAGTAGTGAATAATAAAATTTTCCAAATACCCTAGAAATATGAAATAACGATATCCTTGAGAATATAAGGATATCCATGAGAAGAGGTGGAATGATATCGTTGAGAAGAGGTGGAATTAGTCTAACCAAGCAGCTGATCTGATGGAAGATGTGATGTAGTGCAGGGGCTTCTCAAGGGCTTCTGGGAGTTGGGAATCGCTTCTGGTCATCCCTGCTTTTCTTCTGGAACCGGGGGGGGGGGTCGCCGACTATTTATCAAATTTTGGGAATCTTTTCCAAATGGTTATTAAAAATCATTGGGAAATCATTTTTTCCCGAATATTTGATGAAACCATTGGGAAAACTCCTTCAAAATCCACCTTTACCAAGGTTTATGCAAACAGTTGGTAAAGATCAACTATACCAACGGTTAAAAAGAACCACTGGTATAAAATTGTTAAGAAAAGTATGTTTTCCAGTAGTTTTTGGAAAATTAAATATATCATTGGCTGATTTTTTGGTATTTTTCTAAAAACATCAATTTTGATGAATAGTGGTAACACTAAGTAGTAGTTAAAAAGATGAATTTATCTTTTAAAGGAAATTTTACCACATTTGTAAATTTAATTTATAAAATTTCAGAAACATGGTTGTTATTATTAGGTAAAATGTGGTTCAATAAGATGAATATATTATTTTTGGTGAATAAAAAGACATTTGAATTTTATTTGCCGTGATTAGTGGTAAATAAGTTAATTCAATGTAAAAAGAATATCATAATAATAAAAATTTATCTTAACACGTGTCCAAAATATATTGTATGAATCATGGCCGACCATGGTCATCCTTGGGTAGATTTTTGGACCCCATTGAGCCATTTAAGAGTGACAATGACACATTATTTTTAATTAACTTAATGTGATGACAAAAATGACATAAACAAAAAAAAATTTGTAAATTAATTTTTACGAAGTGTAAAATAAGTTATATTTTCAACAATAAATATTATTTAGAATGATAAAAATATTTTCTACATCATGTTTATTTTATAATTTTTATAAATCAAATAAATAAAATTATTTATGACACATTAATGTTCCAGTGTTTACCCCCTTGTTAAATAATTTAATTAAATAAGATTATAAATATTAAAAAAATATCCAAAAAATATCCAATTGTTATTGGATGATTTTATTTTGACCATTACTCATCTAATATTCAACTTTAATTAGTTTTTGACCTTTAGAAACCAAATATCATTATATCATAAAATTATATTTTCACACATTCGTAGAGAGCCCCACCACCCACTTATAAAAATACATCACATCTAACCCATTCCTAACACCTCTCAAGCCCCATGTCTTTTCCAAAACCAGGAAAAATAATCTCTAAATACCCTTCTCCTCCACCTCGAATCCTTACCTTAGTCATAAGTCACATCAAGAAGTCTGTTTGGTTCAAAACAATGGGAGTTACCCAAATTAATGGTAATAGTAACTCTAAACTTTGTTTCTTTTATTTTACTTCTCAAACCAATAATTATTTTTTATTCCTTTATTTTTTAAAAACAAAAGTATAATCAATATACTATAATATTTATATATAAGGATTATAACTACACTTACTCACACCTCTATCTAATTGGTGGGGAACATACTGTTTTTGTGGATGGCAAACCAATGACTCACGAAACAATGATTGTTCGATTATCTCCTACCCCCTCTCATGGTGGCCATTAAAAGGGAACCATATTTATATATGATATATATTATTTTTATGTTTTCTTTATTCTTATATGATTTACATTTATTACGTACCTTTATAGTTTGAAAAATGGGTAAACGCAATAATTTCATTTGTGGAAGTGCTGACTATCGTTCCCTCAAAGTGATATGACTCGTTAATTCCATATGTGGGATGTATAAAGGATAGAGTTAATTATATTATATAACATATTATACTGGAATTATAATATAACTATGTATCATTATGTTTCCATTCCATTAAAATATGAAATAGAAATAAAGTAGCCTCCATGCGTACGTACCGCTTACCGACTCCATGAACGATGCATTTCATTAGTTATAAACAAATGATTTGTACTATTATGAATAAAAATATATACTATAAACATATATATTATATATATGATATCTAAATAATTAATATAATTTGGATATAATGGACTATTGACCACATTGACAACATGTAAATATAGGTGATCATTTTTACTCAAATAACAAATATCGAAAAAATGACTGTTATTAACATAAATGATTGCATAATGTTAATAGAATAATAATAAGTTATATAAAAGGATTTATAAACTTGTAAAATGTTCTTCTGCAATTAGAAATTAACATTAGTTTATTATTCTTGAGATTAAAGGAAAAACGAGTTAAGTCAGACATTAGGTAAGGGACTTCATCTAAATATCCATTCATTGAGGTATATTTTGTTTCAATACATGACCTTCTTTTATACACTATGTAAATTCCTTTGACTTATTATTTCATTCAATTTGAATCTTTTTCTATGAAGCATTTTACTAAACGAAAAAATGAATATTTCTTTTTAATGTAAGTGGTGACAATGACCTTTCCGCTGCCACGATTATTATTTGATATATGGATTTCTTAACAAGTAGTAGTGTTTGTTAAAGAAAAAATAATACTACAATTCATTTTACATATTTGGGTATTGAAAATGGTTTTGATAAAGAATTGACTATTACAATATCTTGAAAAGATATAGTGGGATTGAAATGTGGAAATTCTATCTTTCCATTATGCTTGTTTTATGTGTTATGGTTCTTGTGAATATTTTACATATAACGGTGGTTCCATGATAATCCTTGGGAGGGTGAGCCTGAGATAACTCTCCAATGCATTGGGTAACATGACTTGGGTAAAAAACATTGTTTATACTAAGATAATTATATAATATACTATGATGGGTATTCCTAATGTGACCCCCTACGTAGCAATGAAAGCTACAATGTATGTTTGTTCAGGATGCCAGAAGTTACCTTTATGATTTGTGATTACTATGTGTTATTCATAAATCTTATGTTTTCAGGAGGTATGTAAAAGAGTATATGTTTTTTATGTATTGATTGACTAATGATTTATTTTATTATATTATAACCCTTATTGAGATTTTTATTCTCATCCCATGTTTTGAAATGTTTTTCACAGGACTTAAAGATGAATAGGGTCAAGGATGTGATCATGGAAAAGTCATGCTGTCTAAGATGTGGAACAAGAAATGACATTTTTTTCAATGAGTTTTTATTTTGCGAAAAAAATGGATACTTAGTAGAAGTGTCTAATTTGTATTTTTGAAATGTAATGTAATAATTATGGCCTAATTCTGTAACAGTCATAAGCTTATAATGAAACTCAATGTGAAGTATTAATTTAATTAAATATTATGAAATGTTCACGGCTGTGTCTTTATTGTTAGTATCAGAGGTCGTTTTAGAAAACAATAAGAGCTAGAGTATAGTTAAATTTATATCCATAAATTATATTTAGTTTTAGATATTAATTAAATGATATAGCAATTATAGATTACCATGTTGTTTTTCATGAGACATTTATTTTGTTCAGAATGGTTTTCCATAGAGGAAATTGGGCAACTATGTTGGGACAACATCAGAAGGAAGACAACCTTTCAAATCAACAACCTGAGATTTTTTGAATCAGAACTGAATAGTTTGACGTAGTGATGGAACAATTGTCTCAGGATATAAATGGTGGTGGTATTCATGCACGAGATCAGCTAGATTAACCATAGTGGAACATGTCAGTAGTGGATCATTTAACGAGGAAACATCCCCCATCATTCAGAGCATCTTTTGACCCTGAGCTAGTAGAAGGGTGGATTAATGCAATGGTGAAAAGTTTTGATGTCATGGGGTGTTCAGAACATCCATCAATTTTCCATTTTTTACCATTTTGAAGGTGAAGTTGATCAGTGGTGGTCGACAGTGGAACATATCAAGGATAGTGATGAAATTGAGGCTCTTGATTGGGATGGATTCAAATGTTTGTTTCTTGAGAAATATTTCCATATGGTGGTTTTTCTTTGGATGGAAAAACAATTCATGGAATTGAGGCAGGTGGATGACTTAGTGGATGCTTAAGAAATAAGATTCACCAGACTGACAAGGTATGATCCAAATTTCCTACAAGATCAGGATAGTAAAATCAACCTTTTTTACTCAATGTTACAGCCAAAGTGTCAAAGATATTTAGCTTATTCTGTGTTTTAAAGTTATGAAAAACAAGTTCGTTGTGTGGAGATGGTGGAAGTGGTGTTTTCTGATGATAAGGTGTTCTTTAACAAACAACAGATTAAGAGGTCGAGTTGGCTGGAAAAAGGGAAGAACTCTTCAAACAATTATGATGGTAAGAAACTTATGTTTTTAGTTTGTGAAAGTTTTGGTAAAAAGAATTTTTGGGAATGTCTTTTGAATTTTGGTAAGTTCTAATGAGGTGGAAAAATTGGACATAAGGCTCATAATTTCACTAAAAGGGATAACTGTAATGGTAATTCAAAATATGATTTATAGTCAGTAAAATGATCTAGGTGCAATGAAATCGGTCATTATGCAAATGAGTTTCCAACGAAGAACTCAACTGAGGGAAAGAAGCTAGACTACAAGCAGAAAAGTGTGGTGAAATCCATTGAAACTACATCATCAAAGGTTGGACCATAAAATGAAGTAGTGGCAGGTAAAATATTATTTTATTCATATTATTCCAACGTGTTGTTTGATATAGGGTCTACATAGATTCATTTATGAGAAGATTTATTGTAAACTGGTAATTCCATATCATGATAGGAATACAGAACATATGGTAAAAAAACCTGGGAGAAATGTTGAGACAAAAAGAAATCATAAGAACCTTTTGTCCTTGTGTGTAAGAAGAACCTACCTAAAAACCATATTGTATTGCCTCTAGTATTGTTTGATGTTATTTTGGGTAAGGATTAAATTTCAATTTATCGTTCTATGATTTACTGCAAAGCTAATGAGGTTCCTTTTACGAATTTTTTTTATTTTGTATACAAGAATAAACCCTTACTTTTGATAACATATCCTGAAGTAGAGAGTCTAGTAAAAGATGGAAATGGATTAAACCTTGAACATATTGTTGAAAATAAAGGAAATGTTCATATTAATTATGTAGCTGTGGAAAATGAGTATGTTTATGTTTTTTCTGAGGAGTTTTCTGGTATTGTACCTGATCGGGATGTTGAATTTACTGTTGACTTAGTTCCTGATGCTATTCCAATTTCAAAACTACCTTATTTAATGGCTCAAATTGAACTTTTAGAGGTAAAGAAGAAATTCCTTGAGTTATTAGATAAAGGTTTCATTCAGCCTAGCAAGTCACCATGGGGTTTCCCTATCATATTTTTTTAAAATAAATATGATCTAATAAGAATTTTCAGTTATTATAGAGCATTGAATAACTTCAATGATATGAAAAAGTATCTTTTGCCTCATATCAATGATTTGTTTGATCCTCTACATGGAGAATAGTATTTTTACAAGATTGATTTGAGGTTGGGGAACCATTAGTTGAAAATAAAGGAAGTAGATATTCTGAAGACCGCATTTCGTACTAGATATGACCATTATGAATTTCTAGTTATGCCTTTTGAATTAACTAATGCACCCATTGTATTCATGGGTCTGATAAATAGAATTTTTTTGTGAGTTCTTGGATAAGATTGTGGTTGGGTTCATTTATGATATTTGGTTCATTCTAAAATTTAATAGGAGCGTGAAATTCATTTAAAGGTTGTCCTTACCACCTTAAAAGAAAAAAAATTGTTCAAAAAATTCCGCAAGTGTGAGTTTTGGTTAAAAAATATTTCATGAATTTGTCACATTATTTCAAAAAATATAATAACTGTTGATCCTGATAAAACAAAAGTTGTTAAAGAATGGCCATGACCCACAAATATAACCGAGATCTGTAGTATTCTTGGTTTGGTTGGTTATTACTGGAGATTTGTTGAAAGCATCGCACAATTATCTATCTCATAAACTATTTTAAGTCGAAAATGTGATAAGTTAATTTGGACAAAAGAATGTGATGATTGTTTTCTTGAATTTAAAATATGATTTGTGAATTCCCCAGTTTTGGCACTACCTTCCAAAAACTCTGTGTTTGTTATCTACAAAGATGCTTTGTTGAAAGGACATGGAACTGTACTTATTCAGAATGTTCAGGTAATTGCTTATGATTTACATTATTTGAAACCTCATGAGTTAAATTACCCTACAGATGATTTGGAATTAGATGCTTTTTTGGCTTTAAAAATTTGGAAGCATTATTTTTATGGAGTAAAATGTGAAATATATATTGACCAGGAATGTTTAATGTATATATTAACATATAAATAACTGAACATGAGACCAAAGAGATTTCTGGAATTAATCAAGGATTATGAATGCACGGTCCTTTACCTTTTGTGAGAAGTAAACTAAGTGTCTGATCTTTGATTCGGAAACATAATAATACATTAACCATGATACATTTGGAATGAGATCATTTGGTTTTTCATTTGATGAAATTTTGCATAAATGTTTTTGGTGCATGAAATTCATTTATTTTGTTTTAGGTGTTAGTGAAATCATATCTATCATACAGAATAAAGAAAGCGTAGAAGGAAGCCAGTATAAGGTCCCAGCCTTAAACCTTATTTAATCTTGAGTAATTACAAGATTACACCTTGAGGATCTTTTCAGGTTTAGAGTTTTAGAGAATTAGATCATGAAACTTGAATTACAGTACAATTTAAACAAAGTGGTTACATAAAAGACATTATTAATTCTTCCCATCAATGGAAACATATTTAAAATAAAACATGGATTCTTTCGTGGCACATCCTTGACACTATCATCACATCATGTACCCTTCCCTTGACCTGTGAAAAACATTTCAAAAACTTTGGATGAGCATAAAAAGCTCATTAAGGGATATAAAAATATGTAAAGGAAACATGAGTACATGTATACATAAGAATGAAATCATACATTACCCATAAAACATAAGCACTTTAACATACCTCATAAAATCATGAATAAATCATAGAAATCATAAAACATAAAAGGTAACTTGAGGCATTCATAACATTTTTAAGTAGGGAGTAACCCTCTTGGTTACATTTGGAATACCCACCATAGTATATTCCCTAAATCTCTTCGGAGAAACCTTAACGTTTCACTTCTTCGCGTTACCCAATGCATTGGAGAGCTATATCGGGCTCACCCGCCCTTACTTTATCACGGAACCACCCATTTTCATAACAATGCCCAAGAACCATAACATAAACGTATCACATAAAACATGCATAAAGGAAACATAACATTTCCACATTTCAATCACAATATAACATTTTAGTATATTGAAATAATGAATCCATTCAAAAAGAAACTATTTCCAAAACCATTTAGAACATTTAATAAAGATATATTTGAATCCAAGTGTCCCATACCACCTTGAAGCCTTTAAAATTTTAAACCATTAATATCCATATAAATAAATCCGTAAAACCATTTTGAAAACATGGATATTAATAAGAACAAATAATTAAAACATTTAAAGCGATATTTTGGTTAAAGGGGTTTTACCAAAATTCGAGACACTTGAATACAATAATTGAGGAATAACATTTAGTTAGAACTTTATAATATCTTGAGAATAAATGGATTCGTGATATAATATTCCAAAGGATAGTATATACACCATATAAGAGTGAATTGGTGCATAACAACAATGAAGTGTCAATAGAAATGTCAAATGTGATGAAATCCCTTATAAAGAAGGTATCCTTAAATTAAGGATAAATCAATCTCAAAATTATGTGTGACAAATATAAATACACCCAATATAAGTGGATATTAAGTGTAAAACAATAAAAGGTCACTCACACATATTCAAAGGATGACATATTCAATATCTACATGTTGAACCCAAAGAAATCGAATTTGGGTTAAAAAGTTCCCTTGGTAAAATTCGACAGCCTAATGACATCACTTCAAAATTCAGAAAATGAGTTGATGAGAGATAAAAAGAGCATCTCAAAACTTGGACATAAAATTTAAATCAATAAGGATATAAAAGAACATACCCCAACATAATAGTATGTGAATTAAAAGACATAACAAAAGAAGTCTTCTAAAAAGAGGAGGGTGAAAGGCCCCCTTACCGAGTTGGGTAACTTTCAAAACGTACACCACATGGAAGAAGGGTCATAAAATGAAGATATGAATACCCATAAATGAAATTATACTACACAAAGTGTATAATAATGTGCAGTACAAACACCACTCAAAGGAAATTGTGGCAACTGTAGCATAAATCTCACAGGAATAAAAGTGAGATGAAAAATCCCTTACGAAGACTTGGCAGCCTAACATCGCCACTTAAAACTTACAAAATGGATTGATGAGAGGAAATAGGGTCTATAATCATATCAAGATAATGTTTAAATAAATAGTAATACAAAGGAACATCCCCATCATTAAAAAGAGGAGCTTAAAAGAAGTGACATAAAGGAGAGTATTTAAAGAGAAAGAGAGAGGTTAGATCTCTTACGAAAATTCAGCAGTCTAACGGCGCCACTCAAAACATCCAAAATGGATTGATGAGAGAGAATAGGTTCTCTCATCAGATGAACATAAAAATTATAGTATGTTTAATATAAAAAAACATCCCAATCACATGAAAGAGGAGTGTAGAAGGAATGACATAAAAGAGTGTACTTAAAAAGAAAGAGAGGAGTAGGATCCCTTACCTCGGGTCCGACATGACTCGATCGTTCTTTAATCTCCTGAATAATAAACTTGAGTTAATTTATACATCCATAATAACCTTTTTCAAGTTCATTATTCCTTTTATATCACTTATTACTATGTCATAAACATTATGTAATCATTTAAGTTAATAATATTTGTTTTGCAGAAATTTGGTTCTTAAGTCGAAAGTGGACTTCTTACAATTACATGTTGTTCGTGTGGCCAAATCTTCATTATATCCAGAATTGTATTCATGATCTAGATATCATATATATCATATATATCCAGTATATTCATGCATTTATAATATTACATAACATTTGGAGTTATGAAATGAAATGCACCGTTCGTGGAGACGGTAAGCCGTACGTACGCATGAACGCTACTTCCATTTCTATTTCATATTTAATGGAATTAAAACATAATGATACATAATAGTATTTTAATTCCAGTATGGTATCATATATAATATCATTAAATATATCCTTTATACATACCACATATGGTATTAACGAATCAAATCACATTGAGGGGGCGGTAGTCCGCACTTTCTTAAATGAAGATATCGCGTTTACCCATAATGGAAACCAAAAGGTATGCCATAAATGAAAAATACATAATCTTAAAAAAAATGTACTCATATTAGATATCATATATAAATATAGTTTCATCTTAATGGCCACCTTTGAAAGTGTTAGAAGAATGTTGAACAATCATCGTTTCAGGAGGCAGAAATTCTCCATCCACGGAAACCGTATGTTCTTTAACCATTAGATGTAGGTGTGTGTAAGTGTAGCTCTAATCCTTCTTATAACACCATACTAGTATATTTAATATTATTTAGTTTCTACAAAAGAAAATAATAAAAATAGTTTAGGGGGTTGGAGAAGTAAAATAAAAAAAAAGGACTCAAGTGAAGACATTACCTTAAAATCGGGTAACTTCCATTGATTTGAGCTCAAAGGCTTCCTTGGAAAGGATTATGCCCAATGTGAGGCTCCAAGGAGTTAGAGAGGGATTTGGAGAGACAAAATGGGCAGGGTTTGGCCGAGACAAAAGCTTTGGAAGTGTGGGTAAGGAGGTAGAGGTGGTGGAATTTTATAAGAGGAGAGGAGGGGCACTCTTGTAAAGTTACAAAATGATGCTTTATTTTCAAATATGTTTCGGATTTTAAAGGTCCCACATTGATTTATTTCGAGTATAAGGTTATAAGGGTTCGAAATACACTCATCCAATAGGTTTTCGACATGTGTAGGTCTTAGATATTACATTATCATTCCATTTTATATAAATCGTTAAATAATGAGGTCATCACTGCATGATCATAATGTCATAAATAATTTAATTTATCTAATGTCTAAAAATTATAAAACAAGTACTCAGATATAGGAAATCTTTTTATCATTCCAATGACTATTTATAGTCAAAAATATGACTTGTATAACCCCATGTAAAAATTGTTTTAGTAAAACATCTCATGTTTGTGTCATTTTTACTTTAACATTAAATAAAAAGATATTTATGTCTTTTCCCAACCAAAGTGGATCCATGGGGTCCCCAAGATGACCCATGGATTTTCTTGGTCGGCCATGACACATCCAATTAGGGTAGGACATGCGTCTAGGTCATTTCATTTTATTGAAACATTATTCTGACCATAAACTACACTAATTACCTCTAATCGCGATTAAAAACTTAATTAGTTACTATTCACCAAAAAATTATTTTTATCCCATTTAACCACATTTTACTTCTTAATGACAACCATGTATGTCGGATTTTTGAAATTCAAAACACAGAGATGGAAAAATTTCATTTAAACGGAAAAATCAGTTTTTATAAGTACCACTTAGTGGTTTCACTATTCATCAAAAATTGATGTTTTTCAGAAAAATCCCTAATATTCACCCTAAGATATATTTGATATTCCGAATTCAAAAATGAAGTCTATTTTAAAAAATTCATAACATATAAGTAACATTAATTAATTTAATAATTAATTCCCGCTGTCAGAGCAAATATCGTGTTTTTATGAAACAATAAGTATCAAAAGATTGACACTAGTTGAAGTCTGATTTCAAAGTAAAATTAATTCCAACGACCACTATTGGATTTAATGGTAAAAATATATTATAATTTCACTTTAAAACCAATTCTAAAGATAATATAATCATGTAAATAAATTAGATTAAAAAGAGGTTTTAAATTAAAATACAACATTTTACACTATTCATTAAAAAAGAACTTTATCGGAAAGATACCAAAAATTCACACAAAGTAAATTTTGATGTCCCAATTCTTAAGAAGAGTTTTATTTGGTCCAATATAATTTATAAGAGTGAACAAAACTATATTTAATGATGGTTCGCCATCAAAAGGCGATAAGTGAACCTCTATTGAAAACATGGGCATATACGCCTAAAATTGAATTCTTTCCGTATTTTAAGGCTTTATCTTTTATCGGATAAATATAAAAACATTTAAAAACATATATAATAATATTTTAGTTATTTCTATCCATTCCCGCCAATACAACGGTTACATGTTAACTACCATTTTAAATAATATTATTTTATTTTTAGAGTGCAACGTAAGATTTCCAAGAAACTCGTTGTTGCGTGTTGGGTATGCCATCGAGCATAGTGTCCCCTTTAAAGTCATATTAATATTTTATTCACAAATATGGATAAATATGAAAATGTCATATTCTTTATTTACCCGGGGTGTTAAATCCTTCCCCCCTTTTGGGAATTACGTCCTCACAATTTTTAAAATTGAGCTTGGAAACATCTTTGAAAGTCCCACATCGGAACAAGAGTCGGTAAAACAATCACTTTAAAATAAAGGAAGATAGGTACAGAGGACACCCGACTTAACCCATACTAGGATTCCATGTAGAAAAACATGGACATGGAAGAAAAATAAAAGGGTCATGTTCTTGAGGGAGAGTGATTGTTAACATGTCTCGGAGAAAGTTAACCATGAGAAAATCACAAACTTGTGATGGGTTAAACGTTATTCGATTCTACAGTAGGAAAAGTTAATAGAAAACATTTTTTAAGTTACTTTTTATTGAGGAATTTATTCATAAGGAAATATAATCACTTATCATGTTGACTTTCAACTTTTACTAGATTCCTTAATCAAACTCACATTTTTTCCAAAAGACGAGTATTTAGGGAGACTTGTTTGCATTAAGAGTACTATAATCAACTTCTAGAGAGTCACCTAATCCAAAAAAGAGAACTATATACTTCCCATGTCTTTAGACTTTAACCAAAACCAAAACCAAAAAGGTTAGTACAAGATCAGATAATCCAGAAAAGGATAACCCATTATAAAAAGAAAATCTATTCGTAATCTCCAAAATATGTCCAACAGAACCCAAAGTTAAACGAGGACCATTATATAATCAATTTGTCCATAAAATTATTCAAAGTAAACAAAACTAAGATTGAAACCCAAATATTTGAAGGATTTTGTCACATAGTCTTCCAAGTTAAATAGTAACATTTATCTCCAAACAACATCAGTTACTCCAAAAGTCTCGTATTTGAAAAGTAATTAACCTAATAACATATCCTCCACGATAGGTTAATCATTTTTTTAAATAACCCAAAATCAACTTACTCTTAATTCATAAAATCATATAACTAAAAATAATCATTTAAACTAACCAGGGACTTCACGTAGTCCAGTGGTAGGCAATAAATTCCAGTCGCACTTTGGTTGTGGGTTCGATTCCTGCAGCTTTGTCCGATGCGACGGGTAGTCACACGGTCTGCGTGTTGTCCTTTTTCCAAAACTATATAATTCTCAAATCATTCCCCAAAAAGGGATAAAATCATCCAAAATAACCATAACAAAATTTAACCTCATGTTTATCTCATGCCTTTCATTTTCCATCATAACATATAATAACCCATAATTACCTCAAAAGTAAGGATCATATAAACTCTAATGGTTACCTTTATAATTATTACCTGAACTTCCACATCGATTGGTCATATCATACATGATGCATTACAGATCATACCAAGGTTCAAGTGGTTGATCACGACTCCTTTCTAGTTGGTTTAGAACAACCACGAGTTTCCTCATGGAATCCCCCATTTCATCCAGTCTCTTAATCATAGAACCACCACAGTTTTCTTTCAAACCTATTGTCACTTTGGTGCCTGCTAGATCCATCCATTTACTAAAACCAAAAAGGTCAGTGTGAGTATATAAAAAATCCATCATATACTAATGAGGAAGATAAACACCAAGATATACTTATTCATTCTAAAACTAGGACTCTTTCTGAAATCCTATCCATTATGGCACTGTCACTTATGCTTAGAGAATACCCTAACCTCTAAAGTTATCTAAACCGTCCACTGATACAAACTATAAGGCCCCAACCTTAAACCTTATTTAATCTTGAGTTATTACAAGATTAGACATTGAGGATATTTTCAGGTTTAGAGTTTTAGATAATTAGATCATGAAACTTGAATTACATTCCACATTTAAACAAAGTGGTTACACAAAAGACAGTATTCATTCTTCCCATCAACAGAAACATATTTAAAATAAAACATGGATTCTTTCTTGACACATCCTTGACACTATCATCACATCATGTACACTTTCCTTGACCTTTGAAAACCATTTCAAAAACATGGGATGAGCATAAAAAGCTCATTAAGGGATATAAAAATATGGAAAGGAAACACGATTACATGTATACATAAGAATGAAATCATACTTTTCCCATAAAACATAAGCACTTTAACATACCTCATAAAATCATGAATAAATCATGGAAATCATAAGACATAAAAGGTAACTTGAGGCATTCATAACATTCATACATAGGGAGTAACCCTCTTGGTTACGTTTGGAATACCCACCACAGTATATTCCCTAAATCTCTTCGGAGAAACCTTAACGTTTCACTTCTTCACGTTACCCAATGCATTGGAGAGCTATATCGGGCTCACCCGCCTTTAGTTTATCACGGAACCACCCGTTTTCATAACAACACCCAAGAACTATAACATAAACGTATCACATAAATCATGCATAAAGGAAACATAACATTTCCACATTTCAATCACAATATAAAATTTTAGTATATTGAAATAATGAATCCATTAAAAAAGAAACCATTTCAAAACCCATTTAAAACATTAAATAAAGATATTTTAGAATCAAAGTGTCTCATACCACCTTTAAGCTTTTAAAATTTTAAACAATTAATATCCATATAAATAAATCCATTAAACCATTTTTAAAACATGGATATTAATAAGAACAAATAATTAAAACATTTAAAGCGATATTTTGGTTAAAGAGGGTTTACCAAAATTAGAGACACTTGAATACAATAATTGAGGATTAACATTTAGTCAGAACTTTATAATATCATGAGAATAAATTGATTCTTGATATAATTTTCCAAAGGACAGTATATACACCATCTAATAGTGAATTGGTGCAAACAACAATGAAGTCTCAATAGAAATGTCAAATGTGATGAAATCCCTTATAAAGAAAGTATCCTTAAATTAAGGATAAATCAATCTCAAAATTATGTGTGACAAATATGAATACACCCAATATAAGTGGATATTAAGTGTAAAACAATAAAAGGCCATTCACAAATATTCAAAGGATGGCATATTCAATATCTACATGTTGAACCCAAAGAAATCGAAATTGGGTTAAAAAGTTCCCTTGGTAAAATTCGACAGCCTAACGGCATCACTTCAAAATTCAGAAAATGAGTTGATGAGAGATAAAAAGGGCATCTAATCACTTGGACATAAAATTTACATCAATAAGGATATAAAATAACATATCCCAAGATAATAGTATGTGAATTAAAAGACATAATAAAAGAAGTATTTTAAAAAGAGGAGGGTGAAAGGTCCCCTTACCGAGTTGGGTATCTTTCGAAACGTACACCCCATGGAAGAAGGGTCATACAATGAAGATGTGAATACCCAAAAATGAAATTATACTACACAAAGTTTATAATAATGGGTAGTACATACACCACTCAAAGGAAATTGTGGCAAATGTAGCATAAATCTCACTGGAATAAAAGTGAGATGAAAAATCCTTTACGAAAACTCGACAGCCTAACAGTGCCACTTAAAACTTTCAAAATGGATTGATGACAGGAAAAAGGGTCTCTCATCATATCAACATAAAGTTTACAGAAATATGAATACAAAATAATATCCTCCATCATAAAAAAGAGGAGCTTAAAAGAAGTGACATAAAGGAGAGTACTTAAAGAGAAAGAGAGAGGTTAGATCTCTTACGAAAATTCGGCAGCCTAACGGCGCCACTCAAAACTTCCAAAATGGATTGATGAGAGAGAATAGGGTCTCTCATCATATGAAATAAAAATTACAGTAAGATTAATATAAAAGAACATCCCAATCACAATAAAGATGAACTTAGAAGGAATGACATAAAAGAGTGTACTTAAAAAGAAAGAGAAGAGTATGATCCCTTACCTCGGGTCCGACATGACTCGATCGTTCATTAATCTCCTGAATAATAAACTTGAGATAATTTCTACTTCCTTAAGAACCTTTTTCAAGTTCATTATTCCTTTTATATCACTTATTACCATGTCATAAACATTATGTAATCATTTAAGTTAATAATATTTGTTTTTCTGATATTTCGTTCTTAAGTCAAAAGTGGACTTCTTACAATTACATGTTGTTCATGTGGCCAAATGTTCATTATATCCAGAAGTTTATTCATGATGTATATATCATATATATCATATATATCCAGTATATTCATGCATTTATAATATTACATAACATTTAGAGTTATGAAATGAAATGCACCGTTCATGGAGACGGTAAGTCGTACGAACGCATGAACACTACTTCCATTTCTATTTCATATTTAATGGAATTAAAACATAATGATACATAATAGTATTTTAATTCCAGTATGGTATAATATATAATATCATTAAATAAATCCTTTATGCGTACCACATATGGTATTAACGAATCAAATCACTTTGAGGGGGCGGTAGACCACACTTCCTTAAATGAATATATCACGTTTACCCATAATGGAAACCATAAAGGTATGCCATAAATGAAAAATACATAAGATTAAGAAAAACATAAACATATTAGATATCATATATAAATATAGTGTTATCTTAATGGACACCTTTGAAGGTGTTAGAACAATGTTGAACAATCATCGTTTCGGGAGGCAGAAATTCGCCATCCACCGAAATAGTATGTTTTTTAACCATTAGATGTAGGTGTGTGTAAGTGTAGCTCAAATCCTTTTTATAACATCATCCTAGTATATTTAAGATACTGTATTTGTTACAAAAGAAATTAATAATAAGAGTTTAGGGGGTTGGAGAAGTAAAATAAAACAAAAGGACTCAAGTGAAGACATTACCTTAAAATCAGGTAACTTCCTTTGATTTGAGCTCAAAGGCTTCCTTGGAAAGGATTCATCCCAAAGTGAGGCTTCAAGGAGTTATAGAGAGATTTGTAGAGACAAAATGGGCAGGGGTTGGCCGAACCAAAAGCTTTGGATGTGTGGGTAAGGAGGTAGAGGTGGGGGCCTTTTATAAGAGGATAGGAGGGGCACTCTTGTAATGTTACAAAATGTTACTTTATTTTCAAAGGAGTTTCGGATTTTAAAGGTCCCAAATTGGTGTATTTCGAGGATAAGGTGATAAGGGTTCAAAATCCACTCATCCAATAGGTTTTGTAAATGTGTAGGTCTTATATATTACATTATCGTTCCATTTTATTTAAATCGTTAAATAATGAGGTCATCACTGCATCATCATGATGTCATAAATAATTAAATTTATTTAATGTCTAAAAATTATAAAAAAATACTATGATGTAGTAAATCTTTTTAGATTTACAATTACTATTTATATTCAAAAATATAACTTACATAACCCCATGTAAAAATTGTTTTAGTAAAACATCTCATGTTTGTGCCATTTTTACTTTAACATTAAATAAAAAGCTATTTATGTCATTTCCCAACCAAAGTGGCTCCATGGGGTCCCCAAGTTGACCCATGGATTTTCTTGGTCGGCCATGACACATCCAATGAGGGTAGGACATGTGTCTAGGTCATTTCATTTTATTAAAACATTATTCTTACCATAAACTACACTAATTACCTCTAATCGCGATTAAAAACTTAATAAGTTACTATTCACCAAGAATTTATTTTTATCCCATTGAACCACATTTTACTTCTTAATGACAACCATGTATGTCGTATTTTATAAATTCAAAACACAAATATGGCAAAATTTCATTTAAACGGAAAAATTAGTTTTTATAAGTACCACTTAGTGGTTTCACTATTCATCAAAAATTGATGTTTTTCAGAAAAATCCCAAAAATTCACCCTAAGCTATATTTGATATTCTGAATTCAAAAATTAAGTCTATTTTACAAAATTCAAAACATATAAGTCACATTAATTAATTTAATAATTAATTCCCGCTGTCAGAGCAAATAGCGTGTTTTTATGAAACAATAAGTATCAAAAGATTGACACTAGTTTAAGTCTGATTTCAAAGTGAAATTAATTCCAAGGACCACTATTGGATTTTATGGTAAAAATATATTCTAATTTCACTTTAAAACCAATTCAAAAGATAATCTAATCATATAAATAATTTAGATTAAAAAGAGGTTTTGAATTAAAATACAACATTTTACACTATTCATTAAAAAAAGAACTTTATCGGAAAGATACCAAAAATTCAAACAAAGTAAATTTTGATGTCCCAATTATTAAGAAGAGTTTTATTTGGTCCAATAGAATGTATAAGAGTGAAAAAATATATATTTAACGACGGTTCGCCATCAAAAGGCGATAAGTGAACCTTTAGTGAAAACAAGGGCATAAACGCCAAAAATTAAATTCTTTCCGTATTTTAAGCCTTTATCTTTTATTGGATAAATTTAAAAACATTTAAAAACATATATAATCATATTTTAGATATTTCTATCCATTCCCGCCAATACAACGGCTACATGATAACTACCATTTAAAATAATATTATTTTATTATTAGAGAGCAACGTAAGATTCCAAAAAAACTCATTGTTGCGTGTTGGGTACACCATCGATCATAGCGTCCCCTTTAATGTTATATTAATACTTTATTCACAAATATGGATAAATATGAAAATGTCATATTCTTTATTTACTTGGGGTGTTACATGCTGTGAGTTACATAAAAAGGTAGAGTTGGTTTAGAAGGGTATATTTCCTCATTTCAATGTTGATAATGATTGTGTTTTGGGGTTTCTGAAAAGATTGCATGTGCCTTGTGGTTCATAGTTGAAGAATGAGTAGTTATCTGAAGCTCACAATTCCCCATTATCAGTTCTTCCTGATAGTACTATGATGTACAGATATCTTCAGAAGTATTACTAGTGGGATGGAATGAAAAGAGATATTTCTAATTTTACTGTGAAGTGTTTGACTAGTCAGGGGTGCTTCAGACTTTACCGATGGCATAGTGGAAATGGGAAACTATATCATTGGACATCGTTGTCGGATTGCCGAATACATCACAATGTAATAATTCAATCTCGGTTATTGTTGATCTATTGAATAAATCTACTTATTTCCATCCTATTTGAGATACTGTATCTCTAGATTAATATAATGAACCACACTTTACATACATGGTTATTACTTCAAAATTGAAGCATACATATTACAACATATAACAAAACACTGAAAGGACCGTATAGGTATAGTGTCTTTAGAAACTGGGAAACATAATCAACTGGTTCATAAATCATCTACGTTGTCTCCCATTTATTTCATCATTTCTAGAGTCCCTTTTTGGTATATTCTACTTAATATCCTTCTTCCGGACCTTTGGGAAAAGAAAACATACAAAAGGGCGATCTCAAATGATCAGTAAGGGTTAAAAAAAGAAATATCAAACATATAATATTTATAAGAACATAAAATTTTGAAAATCTTATCCAGCAAAAGAGATCATAACACGGGATAAATAATAAATGTGAAATGTAATTCCAATAATCATAACATAAAAAATGATGCTTTGTGGAATACACACATAATCATAGAAAATCATTTCTTAGTTGTCAAGACTCATTACCAAGACTATCTTAGCAGACGAAGTCCTTTTCTGAACTGAGTTCACTCCTCGTTTCAGTCACGTTTGACTGAACCGGTTTAACATGTCGTTCCATCCATGTCAATCTAATGGGATATAAATCATTACCCAATGCATTGGAGGGAGATATAGGTCCCACCCATCTCATAATGATACCATTCTTATGTGTTCCACAAAATCATAAACCATACATCATAGCATAACCCATGTAATAAAAATGGGATTCTTAAACATCGTGACATCATAAAACAATTAATATAAGATAAAGGAATTCATAAAAATAAGTCCACCACAACATAATCAAATCAATGTAATAATAGGGATAGAAATAGAACCATATATTATCTTAGATGGAAAATAATTTTGATAAAACACTTGAACTCCATTCTTGAGGAAAATATCCTTTCTACTTCAAAAACACTTTTCCTTTCTTAACTTGTCATAAAATTTTAAACTAAAAGAAGTTGATTAAAAATAAACTTGAAAAATTGTGAAGGAAGCTTCTTGGAAATAATGTTTCAAAAATCCATTCATTCTATATAAGGTAAAAAAACATTCTTCTCGTACTTTGTCCGGAAAAGTCAAAAAGTACCTCGTACGAAAAACAACAAAAGAATCCTTTCATATCTTTAACTAAAAACTCACCGAAGGGTAAAATTGGATTTAAACAATTGTAGAAGGATATAAATATTACATAATGAGGAAACATGGATGTGGATGATAAATATTCCCCAGTAAATTTTGAAGTATAAACAATCTAGGATAAAAATGAGATTGCGAGATTTTCCCTTACCTTAGGTCCGATTTGCTTCGTAAGTGTCCGAACCTCCTCTTCTTTGAAGCGCCTCTTTGAGACCTCCTCTTATGGCAGTAAAATTGGTCTTTGAATAAGACCAAGATCACTAGGATGTTTCTTGAGTTGTGAGGAAGTGAAATGGGTAGGGGTTGGCCGAGCATGAAGGCTCAAATTTGTGTGAGGAGGAGAGGGAGGAGGTGCCCTTTTATAAGGGAGGAGAGGGGCACCTTTGGAAATATATGAAATATTCATTTATATTAAATCCCAAACACACCCAAAAATTTCCAAAATGACTCATATATGAATATTAGATGATATATGGTTATAATATCATCAACCAATAAAATTTAGAGATGTTAGGAATTTATTTTAAACATTATCAACTTGATTTATCCTTATTTATCAATTTAAATTTATTTGTGGTAATAATATTCTACATTTTAGATTATTATAAATAAATACATATCTGTTGGGAATTTTCTATAATTTGAATCTTTATGACATTTTAGACCATATAAATTATAATTTATAATTTTTAAATATTATTGTTATTTTTAAATAATTTTATAATATGTTGTTTTTATAAAATAACAATAGTGTCAATTTTGAGACTATTGATTTATGTGAATTTAAATAAAATATGTACAGAAGATATTCTCGAATAAAAATCTTCAATTGATTCATAAATTGTCATATGTATCTAAGAAATTAGTGGATCACATTAAATAATTCATATAATATTTATTTTAATATTTTTAAAATCATTTATTAGATATTTTAATTAATAAAATAATTTCAACATCACTATTGTGTCATAATTAATGATAATTATTTAATCCCTAAAAATTATAAATAAATTTCTATGATGTAGATAATTGTATTATCTTTCTTTATACTATTCATGTTTGATTTTTCATTAAGTTTATCACTAAATTAAAATTATTATACTTATAAAATTTAGGAAAGTGACATGTTGTCACTTTCTTTGGTTTTAATAATAAATAAATTATTTTCATAGAACAAAGTACACTAAATGGATCTAATCCGACCCTTAGGTTATATGGGTAGATTTTTAGTCATCCAATAGGATTTTGGAAGGTGTTAGGGTAATTTTATAATCTTATAATTACCCTTAATTACCCGATTTACCTTTAACTATTGTAAATAAAATTTACCATAGTTACTATTCATAATGCCCAAAAATAAAAAGTATCCTATAAACATAATTTGGACCCACTGATTCCAAATATGGAATCCATTTTTCAATATTCAAAACACATAAGTTGTAGTAATTAATTTAAAATTAATCCCATTGTTAAAAAAACGGGTTTTAGAAGTTAAAACATTGCCAAAGATTGAAATGTTTTTACCTATGAATTCAAGGTGAAATTAATGCTAATGACATACACTATATTAAATGGTTAAAATATATTCTATTTATACTTGAAAACTATTAAATATTATAATTTAACCATATAAATTATCTCAATGAAAAAAAGTTGTTTTTAATTAAAAATTAGCGCATTTTTACTATTCATCAAAATATGAAAGTTATCAGAAAAATATAAAAAATTTATCCAAAGTAAATTTTTATATCATGATTCCAAAGAAGAATTATATTTTGTCATATTTAAATTATAAACATGTCAGAAACTAGATTTAATTTTGTTGCGCCATAAAACAGCGGTAAAACTGCATTTTTTTAAAAATACTTATTTTACCAAAAAAAATTATTTTATTCTCTTACCATGTTATAAAAAATGTGTAGGATGAATAATAATTTTATAAAATTCAAAATTTAGTAAATAATATTCATAACGCCTAATCCATAAAAATATATCGTTGTTTAGTAAAACCTGGTATTGCGTACTACACACGCTATCGAGGAAGGTCACGATTGCGTGTAATGCAAGCCAAGTCAGTATTGTGTTTTGTGAAAGATTCCTTTGGTGTTGAGTATTACATAAGATATAAAAAATATTTCTCATAAAATCTCAGGGTGTTACAATTAAGTTTCTCGCTAATATGGTAAAGAGACATTCAGGTTGAATGGAGTCTCCCTCTGCATTGTATCTGATCATGATCCCAGGTTTACTTCAATGTTTTGGAAAGGCTTTCAGAAGTCGATGGGTAGTTAATTAAATTATTGTACTACTTTTAATCCTCAGTCAAATGGGCAGTTAGAGTGAACAATTCAGATATTGGAGGATATGTTTCATTCTCATTCACAGGATTACGAGGCATGTTGGGACCAACATCTTTATTTGGTTGAATTTTTATATAATAGCACTTTTTATTCAAGTATACAGATAGCTGAGTTTGATTAATTAGATGGATAATGTTGTTGAACTACATCTTTCTAGGATGAAGTTGGTGAAAGGAAATTTTTAGGACCCGAATTGGTAGAAGAGAGAGCCCAAAAGGTACAGTTGATTCTGAAGAACATGAGAACAACTCAGAGAAGTTATAAACCTTATGTGGATAACTGGAGGAAGGATCTCTATTTTGATGTTGGTGATTGTGTCTTTCTCAATGTTTCTCCATGAAGAAGTGTGATGTGTTTTGGTAAGAAGGGAAAGTTCAGTCCGATGTTCATTGGACCTTATGAAATCCTGGATAAAATTGGATCAGTTGCATATATATTGGATTTACCTATATTCTTATCACTGGAACACAATGTTATTCATGTTTCGATGTTGAGAATGTATAAGCTGGATCCATCTCATTTTTTGAGCCGAGTGGTAGTTCAGTTGGAAGAGAATCTCTCTTATATTTAACAACTAGTCCTGATTGTTGACTGTAGAGAGCAAGTGCTGCAGCAAAAGGTAATTCTCAAAGTAATGGATTTATTCGAAAAACCATATGGTTGAAGAGGCAGTGTGGAAATCTGAATATTCTATGAGGGATAAATGCCCCCATTTATTTGATAAGTGAATAAAATTTAAGAAGATGAAATTTATAAAAGGGTGGAAGGATGTAATATCCCATGTAAATAATGAAATAATACATTTAAAATTTTATTATTATTTTTAAATTAAATATTAATTTTACATTAAAGGGGTTTCTAGGTTCCATGGCAAACCTGATACGTAACAACATGTTTCATTCAAATCTTACGTTGCACACTAAAAATATAATATAATTATTTTAAATGGTAGATAACACCAAGCCACTGTATTGGTGGGAATGAATAGTTCTAACTACAGAATGATTATACATGTTTTTTATATGTTTTTTCATTTATCCGATATAATTTAGGGGCTTAAAATGTGAATGAATCTAATTTTATTCATTCATACTCTAATATTCATTAAAAGATCAATTTACCAACTTTTAATGGTGAACCCTTATTAAATTTTTTTGGTCACTTTTATATGTTTTATTTGAAAAAAATAACGTTTCAGATTCAGGACATCAAAATTTACTTTAATTAAATTTTTGGTATTTTTTTGATAAAACTCATTTTTTATGAATAGTGAAAAATATTTTATTATAATTCAAAAGTTCCTTTTAATATAAATTATTTATATGGTTATATTATCTTATTAATTTGTTTTAATGTGTAATTACATTATATTTTTTACTAATTAATCCAATTTTGGTCATTGGAATTATGTTCACTTTGAATTTAGACATAAATAAGTGTCAATCTTCTGATAGTTATTATTTATTAAAAACACACAATCAGTTTTGACAATGGGAATTAATTTTAATTTAATTATTCGTAGTTCTATGTTTTGAATTTTGTAAAATAGCCATCATTTTTGAATTAATTATATCAAATATATCTTAGGATGAAATTTTATTATTTTTCGGAAAAACATCAATTTTTGTTGAATAGTGAAAACACTTAGTAGTAGTTAAAATGTTGACTTTTTCATTTAAATGAAAATTTAACACGTCTGTGAATTTAACATCGAAAATCCAACATACATGGCTATTTTTATTAATTAAAATTTAGTACAATAAGATTAAAAATAATTTTTTTGGTGAATAGAATATATTGTATTTTATTTACCGTGATTAAATGTAAATAGGGTAATTTAGGGTAAAAAGAATATCACAATTATATAAAATTACCTTAACACTTATCCTATCCTTATTTTATGAGTCATGGACGACTTTGGGCATATTTGGGTCGATTTTGGGACATAATGGAGCCAATTAAGAGTGATAATGACAGTTTTTTTAATTAACTTAAACCATAGACAAAAATGACAAAAAAATATCTTTTAGTAAATTAATTTGTACATATGGTTATATAAGTTATCCTTTCAACTATAGATATTATTTTTAAAGATAAAAATATTTCCTATATCATGGTTTTTTTTAATTTTTAAACACCAATCAAATAAAATTATTTATGACACAATAAAGATGCAGTGTTTACCTCCTCAATAAATGATTTAAATAAATAAGATTATAAACATATAAATAATATCCAAAGCATTATAATTATTATTGGATGATTCTTTTTCGACCTTTAGTCATCATTTCGTACAAATTAATTAGTTTTGGGCATTTATAATCTAAATATCATTAAATAATAAAATAATATTTTCACACTTTCCTAAAGAGCCCCTCCTCCCTTTTATATAAAGACCTCACATCTAACTCATTCCTCACACCACTCATGCCCCTTTTCTCATCCAAAACCTTCCCAAATAATCTCTAATAATACCTCTCTTCCACCTACAAGACATTCCTTAGGCACAAGTCACTTAAAGAAGTCCTTTTTGTTCAACCAAAAGGGTGTTACCCAAATTAAGGGTAATGGTTTTCTTCTCATATTTTATTTTATTTAACTTCACCATCCCCAAAACCTATTTTTATTCCATTATTTTATAACAAAAACAGAATCCTCCATATACTAGGCTGTTTTTATGAGAAGGATTATAACTACACTTACACACACCACCATCTAATGGGTGATGAACATACAGTTTCTGTGGATGATAAACTAATGCCTCACGAAATGATTATTGTTCGATTATCTCCTTACGCCATTCATAGTGACCATTATGATGGCACAATATTTATATATTATATATATTATTTTTATGTTTTTTTATTCTTCTATGTTTTAAATTTATATCCATCTTTTATGGTTTCCATAATTGCAAACACGATAATTTCATTTGAGAAGTGTAGACTACCGGCCCCTCAATGTGATATGAATCATTAATGCCATATGTGGGATTTATAAAGGATAGATTCAATGATATAATATATGATATTATAATGGAGTTCTAATATACCTATTTATCATTATATTTTCAATCCATTAAAATATTAAATATAAATGAAAGTATCATTCATGCAGATGTATGGCTTACCGTCACCATGAACGGTGCATTTCATTTCTTATCTCCAAATGATATGTACTAATATTAATACATACATATATATATGTTATATATGATATATATGATATCTAAATAATGAATATCATTATCTTGATACTAGACTATTGACCACATGGACAACATGTAAATATATGTTGTTCATTTTTTACTCAAGTGCCAAATATCAACTAAATGACTGTTATTAACATAAATGATTGCATATGGTTAATAATAGTGTAATAAATGATATAAATTGAATAATATTCTTTAAAAAGTTTCTTAAGAAATTAAAAATTTACTTTAGTTTATTATTCATGAAATTATAGGATAAAAGTGACAAGTCAGACATGAGGTAAGTGAAAGCATCTCAATCTCCTTTCGTTGAGGCATATTTTGTTTTAATATTCATCTTTCTTTTATACGATGTGTAAAAAACTTTGACTTTTCATTTCATTCAAAGGGAATCTTTTTCTACAAATCATTTTACTAAATGACAAAATATAATTTTTAACTTTAATGTAAGCGACAACAACGACCTTTCCGCCACAACGAGTATTATTTGATCTCTAGCTTCCTTAACAAGTCAGAGTGTTTTTTATGGAAAATAAATAAAATATACACTTTTTACGTATTTTGATATTTAAAATAGTTTTGAGGAAGAATTGATTATTAAAATATCTTGAAATGATATATTGGGACAGAAATGTGGAAATGTTATCTTTCCATTTTTCTTGTTTAATGTGTTATGGTTATTGGGATTTCATTATGTATAAGGGTGGTTCTGTGATAAACCTAGGGCGGCTGAGCCCGAGTATTCTCTCCAATGCATTGGGTATCATTATGGAGGTATACATGAATGTTTATCCAATGAGATTTAAGTAATATACTCTGATGGTTATTCCAAATGTGACTCCCTATGTAGATATGAAAGATACAACATACGTATGTTTTGTATACCACAAGTATCCATTATTATTTGTGATTACTATCTATTATTCATAAATCTAATGTTTTCTTGGGATATGTAAAAGGGTTTACGATTTGTATTTATTGATGGATTAATGATTTTTTCTTTATTTTATAACCCTTGATGATATTTTTATTCTAATACCATATTTTGAAATGTTTTTTCACATGACATAAATATGAAAAAGGGCAAGGAAGTGATCAAGGAGAAGTCTTGTGTCTAAAACATGGAACTAGAAAAGGTATTTTTTTTGTTTCCTCTGCAATTGGGGATCACCTCGTTGATTTAATGTTCAAAAATTCCAATCAGTTTCTAATGTGCTTGTTCATAGAATTGGAAAAATCCAATGATTCCATATCCATTTGGACCTACATTCCAAAGGAAGGCGCTCATTAGTTGTGGACCGATGAGGCATAGAAATTTCCATTGGTCGAGAGGATGGGAGGTTAGACTCATCACACCTTTTTTGATGGGAATTATTGTATACTTCATGACTCTCATTTTAGATTTAAGTTATTTTTGTGAATCCTTATTAAATTAGAAAGTATAAAATGAGATTTCCATTAGATATAACAATCAATGATTGATATGTAAGAAATTTAGAGAATATGTTAAATGTATTCGGGGTTCTTCATCGATAGAGAATCATATGTAGTTGTTAGAGATTCTTAGTCAATGGTATCATTTAATACATTATATAAATGTTTCTGGGTCATAATGATGACCATACTGGATTTAAAGCCACTCAGTGGGGCACTTGTTGTTTATTGTCATTCAGAATGACATGGATTAATTCAGAGTTGGGAAAGTATCTGATGTTGGGCTACCTACGTATCCTTTATTTAAAAAAATTAATCAGAACCCACGTAGTTCGAGAAAGGGAGTATGATGTTTATGTATGATTGATGTCTCAAAGAGATATGTCATAATTTATTTTACACTCTAAGCTCACGTGAGTCATGATCGGTTTGAGAAATAAGAGGTATTGGTAAAACCAGACAATTGTGCCATGAAAGATGAAATCATAGAAAATGATGTTGGGCTTATGTGTATATGACTTCCCAAATAGATAAAGATCGAGACTTATTTCAATGATGAAGTCGAGGAACATGGTCCATAAGGGTATATGTACTTTATGGAGGTTTGGATACTCTAACTTGGGGCTTACTCTTGAAGAAGATGCCCAAATTAGGAGGGGACTTATGTTTGGGTTTTACTCCTGAGAAGGAAGCCTATATCAAAAAGTAGATTAAGACATGTTAAGAGAATTATGACTGGGGCTTACTCCTAAGGAGGAGGCCCAGATTAAAGGGATTTAAAAACTAGGGCTTACTCCTGAAGAGGAGGCCCATGTTAAGGGACATGGACTGGGGCTTACTCTTGAAGAGGAGGCCCAGGTTAAGGGACATCGACTGGGGCTTACTCCTAAAGAGGAGGCCTGGGTTAAGGGACTTGGACTGGGGGTACTCCTTAAAAGGAGGCCGAGGTTAAGGGACTTGGACTGGGGCATACTCCTGAAAAAGAGGCCCATGTTAAGGGACATGGACTGGGGCTTAATCCTAAAAAGGAGGCCTAGGTTAGGGGACATGGAGTGGGGCTTACTCCTGAAAAGGAGGCCCCAGTTAGGGAACATGGGGCTTACTCCTAAGGAGGATGCATGCATTAATGAGAACCGACACTGGGGCTTACTCTTAAAAAGGAGGCCCATGTTAAGGATTCTCTTATCTTAATGGATGAGGTTAAAATGAATGAAATATCTAACATTGGTGACATAAAGATATGTAAATCACTAGGTTTTGATAGATGTTCCACATAAGTCCTTTCAAATAAGGAAGAAAATAAGGAAATCATGCCATAAATGGATTTGAAATGAGTTCAGAGGTCTTAATCATGAATAGGATAGGTGGATTCATATACGAGAGGTGGAAGAAGAAGGAGGGGAACCCAAAAAGAAAGGGGTGTGCGTGTCGTGGTGGGCACGCAAGTACTGCGTGGGCGCGCAAGTCCTGGCCGCACAGGTATACCTGCATGGCACATAGGTACGTGCTTGATTTTGACCCTTGGGGTAATACATGGGCGAGACTTGGCTCAACCCCTTATTACTATCCCTAGGGGATTCTGGAAGGGTGGTGTGCATGTTCTGGTGAAAGAGAAAGGTGGTGTGCACGTTGATCCATTTACCTTATGGTTTGGCAACTCAGTCGCGCAAGTGTTGATGAGTTTCAACAATTAGGCCTTCCTCCCCTTCTTTAGATCTTCCGTTCTAGGAAAGAAATTACCATAGAAGTGTTCAGAAGCTTTGTGAAGAGACTAGGGTGCCGTGAGCTTAAATTAGAGGTTCTGAAATTTTTCTTCCTCGAAATGGGGGGGCCTACAGGGGTATTTATTGGATGGATAAGACCCTGTGAGAATTTCAAAGAGGGCACGCAAGTCACCTGCGCGACCATTGGGCGGCGCGCAAGTACACTTGGGCGACCTTAATGGAACTTGAACGACTCAAGTTCATTTGAATCGTAGTTCATTCTTTGTCAATTTTTGATGTTTTCTTCAAAGGATGAATCAATTTAGGCTAAGTAATTTCCCTTTACATTCTTTTATACAATGTGATGAAAATGATCATCAACAAAAGTCCCCCCTCAGAGTTGGGTCCGAATGAAATGAGGATGTCACTCTGAGGAAAAGAAGAAAATAAAAGGTAATGTGGAGCACAAGTGTTCAACATGAAAGTATCATTGCGCAGGTGCAAGTCACGCAGGGTTTGAGCACACTGGCTTTAGGTCCACAGGGAAGCGGCGAGGCCTATATATATGCAGTCATTTGTCGCGCAAAGCACTGAATTTCATGCTTTTGAGCTCTCTCCATTCAAGTTGCTTCTGTCAAACAAGTTACTTGTTTTCTTCTATTTTACTGTTGTCATAGTGCTTTAGAGGTAATAGGACTTGCGTAGTGATATTTTCATGCCAAAAACATGCACGACACATCCATACATGCACGCCAAATATATACTTGCGCGACTTAATGATGTAGCCATTTTTTTCGAAATCCTTCACAAATTTTATAATAAATCAACTTAATTAAGAGTTGCTTATTAAAATTTTTTACAGAATCAATGTCTCCCAAGAGAGTCGAAATGGCTGAAGAACTGGAAAGCAAGCGACTAGATGATATGATGAGAATCATTGTCCATGATTATTATACCGTCTGCGACAGCACCCTCCAATATTTGGCTATGTACTTGAAGAAATATAATCTTAATTTCCCACAGATCATCTCCCTGCCTCTGTATGGTCATGGTCATTTTCAAGGAGTCAGTGTTCTAGATGCAAAAAACTATATGCCTGAGATACAGCTGCACTATTAGTCCTCTATTTCAGATATGTTGTGCATTAAGAGAAATAAAAAATGGTGTGAACTTTAAATATTTTCCTCCATGTAATTTTCTTGCAGATATAAAAATGGAAAACCCAAGGGCGGAAATGTTTTCCGCTGCTGGTTGGTGGAGACAAGACAAACATGGTATTAGATCATTATCTGAAAATATTACTCTCTCCAAATGGCTATTTACTTCCAATACTTCATTCTCATATACATGTATCCATCTTAATAGTCTCTTGGATAGAAATAGAGTAACTATTTTATCAGTAATTTTTTTTTCAAACCACACTCATGAACATTCTTTTACAATTGTTCCAAGAAGAGCTGGTATCACTACATCTCTTATTGTATCCAGTTGAATGAATTGATTCCAGGTGGCTACGGATGAAGCTCAGGCTGCTGTAAATAAAATGAATAGTTATGTTGAATGCCTTTTGTAATTATTCAAAAAGTGAAGAGATTCTAGTCTGTGGATGTCCTTCTATCTCCTGTGCATCAATGAAAAAAACTTTCATCTTCAATCATTTGTGCACACATTTTCCCGCTACATACTTTAAATTTTTACCTATGCCAATGGGCCTAGTAAGCATAGTTTTAATTTTTCGAGGATTATTATAAATAACCCTACAATCGTTGAATCTTTTAATTTCTCAAAATTAACTAAATCACACAAAATGTATGTTTAGTGAGATGGAACATGACTTTTATTCCGAGTTCCCTTATTTTTTTTGGACAGTTTAAAGTCATGCCCGTCGGACATAAAAAGGCTAATGTTTAAGGTCAAAATAGATTTGACCGAATGGATTAAAATGGACTCAATTCCTTGACAATTTATCTAAAAACATATTACCACACTCACGTGTGATGGAAAATATGTAATCTATGACTTAATAAATTTTGAATTTGAGGAATGATATGAAAATGGTCTAAAAATCATTAGAAGAAGTATTTCCCAAGAATGAAGTTACCATTATTTAACAAACCCATTTGGGGGTTGAATTATGCAGGTCCACCTAAGGGCATTGGATGCATATTCAAATAATAACATATTTTGGCTGACCGGTCCGTTATGTAAACTGTTTATGCAAGGTCAGCTAAGGGCACGTGTTGCATAGTTGGGCAATAGAATTCTCAGAAATTTACATTCCTAGTGCTAAAAAGTTAGAGAATTTTTATGGAGATTAAAATTTTCCAATGTATAGAGTTTTCTGTATGGAAAGTGGTACTTGAATATGGAGAAGATATTTCCAAACAAGATTGTCTAAGAACTAGATGCATGTTAATCCTACAAAGGTCTGACCCAAGCATAGGGAAGGTAAATATAAACCATAGACATGAATACATTCAGATCAAGAAAAATAACATGGGACAAATATGTTAAGTATGGCTATTTTTTGTGGATCCCTATAAATTGTCATTAAGACCAATAAGGACAAAAGAGGATTTATTTCCATGAATGAAGTTATCACTATTTAAAAAACTCGCTAGGGGGTTCAAATATTCAGGGCCACCTAAGGGCATTGAATGCATAGTCAAATAATAACATCTATTGGCTGATAGGCATGTTATGTAGACTGTTTATGCAAGGTCGCCTTAGGGCACGTGCTGCATGGTCAGGAAAAAGAATTATCATAATTTTGGACATTTTGTGATTATAAGTCAAGAAAAGGGTTTTGAAGATCTGAAATTATTTAATGTTAGGATTATGACACATAAAAAATGGGTATTGCTCCATGGGTGTAAAGATACATAGATCAATGCTAACCATAATCACGTTGTGACTGGGTCCTGAATCGAAATATTGGAATTCACTACGTATCCCATAAGGATAGGAATCAAGCCATACGTAGTTCATGAAATACAGTTTAACGTCATGTGGGAAGAATGTATGGGACATCTTAGTTTAGGCTCATAGAGTTCGTAACATTATAAGAAATACCCAGTGTTTGTTTTTATGGGGACTTTTTATCCATGTGGATGAAAGTGGAATTTGGCATTAGGCCTAATGACTTGGGGCTGGATTCGAGGGAAACTCGAACATTCCTTTGTATCCCAGAAGGATGGGAATCATTCCAATATAGTTCTAGAAATACCCTTTGTACAGATTTGGTTTTTACATGTGAAGGGTGAAATGGGACATTAGTGAAATGATGGTTTAACCCTAGATAAATGGTTTCGGTCATTTCAATGTACGCACGAAGTCTTTGAAATGTAACATGATTGGAAATCAATATAAATAATGATCCCCTCTCAGGTGAGGGTATCAAATAATGTTGAATTTTTTTGTTATACATGACAAAATTGTTTTACTGTTTAACGTTATATAGCAAGGACGAAGGTGAACCAATGTAAAGATATTGATTATGGGGTTGGTTTCATGAATCAACATCGTTTGAGATGGAAGTAAACTGATGTGAAGAGATTGATTTTGGGCTTCATCCTCGGGAAGTTGACTACGTACCCAGCCTAAAAGGACAGGATCAACATCCATGTAGTTCAATTAGAGAATGAATTAGAAATCAAGCTATTCTTGGGGACGTCGACCTAAAAAATGGTGTTGGGACTTACATGTGGTTAGCGGACCATAGAGGGTGTTATGGTTTCAATTTTCTTTAAGATCGGGTGAGTCATACTCGGTGTGAGAAACAAGAGGTATCAACAAAATTTACGATGCACAGTTTAATGTCATGTAGGACATATGAATGGACTATGCAGTTTAAAGTCATGTAGTATGGACTATTGGTGCTATACAGTTTAGTGTCATGTAATAGGGAAAAAATACAGTTTAACATCATGTAGGACGTATTAAGGGATTTCTGTATAGTTTAGCATCATGTAGTTGGGACGATGGGGACAATACAGTTTAATGTCATGTTGGACAAAAAGGGGGACTGTTCATTTTAATGCCATGCATTAAGGACACAAGATGACATAATTTAATGTCATGTTGGATGTATTAGGGATTTTTTCACAGTTTAACATCATGTTGGATGAAAAGGGATGATACAGTTTAGAGTCAGGTTGGACGAAAGTGCAAATAGTTTAACGTCATATGCGTGGATCCACTACTGGAAATTCGAGCTATAGCCACGGTTCTAAACCGTGGCTATAGGCCCTCAAACCGTGGCTATAGGTAATAGCCACGGTTTGAGGAACCGTGGCCAAGTTTGGCGTGGCTATAGGCCTAGACCTATAGCCACGGTTCCAAACCGTGGCTTTAACTCTATAGCGACGGTTCAAACCGTGGCTATAGGTTTAGAGCCACGGTTAAAACCGTGGCTGTATACCTAATGCCACGGTTTCAACCGTGGCTATACTAAAGGCCGGACAAAATCTATAGCCACGGTTTAAAACCGTGGCATTATATCTATAGCCACGGTTTAAAACCGCGGCAATACATCAATAGCCACGGTTTTGAACCGTGGCTATAGGGTGTCCAAATTCATAAAAAAATACCCCCTGGACACACCCTGGACACCCCCATGCCACCCCCGGCCAGTCCCCCCTGCCAGTACCCCCGGACAGCCCCCCGTGCACCCCCGGACAGCCCCCCGTGCACCCCCGGACAGCCCCCCGTGCACCCCCGGACAGCCCCCCCGGCCAGCCCCAGCCAGCCCCCCGTGCACCCCCGAGCATCCCCCCGAGCAGCCCCCCGACCAGCCCCGGACAGCCCCCCGTGCACCCCTGGACAGCCCCCCCGGCCAGCCCCAGCCAGCCCCCCGTGCACCCCCGAGCAGCCCCCCGACCAGCCCCGGACAGCCCCCCGTGCACCCCCGGACAGCCCCCAGCCCCCAGCCCCCCCTGCCCCCTGCTTGTCCCCCTGCCAGCTCCCCCCTGCTAGTCCCCCCCTGCCCCCTGCTAGTCCCCCACTGCCCCCTTCTAGTACCCCCCCCCCCCCCGCCACCCCCCCTTCTTGTCCCCTTGCCAGCCCCCCCTGCCACCCCCCTGCCAGTCCCCCCTGCCCCCTGACACCCCCCCTGCTAGTCCCCCTGCCCCCTGCTAGTCCCCCACTGTCCCCTGTTAGTCCCCCCCCCCCCCGCCACCCCCCCGCTTGTCCCCTTGCCAGCCCCCCCAGCCACCCACTGCTTGTCCCCCTGCAAGCCCCCCTGCTTGTCCCCCTGCCAGCCCCACCCCTGCTCCTGCCAGCCCCCCCTGCCCCCTGCTTGCCCCCCTGCCAGCCCCCCCTTCCCCCTGCTTGTCCCCCTTCCAGCCCCCCCGGCCACCCCCCTGCCCCCTGCTTGCCCCCTGCCGCCACCCCCCCCCCTTCCCCCTGCCAGCCCCCCCGCCCCTGCTTGTCCCCCTGCCAACCCCCCCTGCTGGACACCCCCCCTGTCCGTGAACCCCCGGACAGCCCCCATGCACCCCCGGACAGCCCCCCATGCACCCCCGGACAGCCCCCCGTGCACCCCTTGCCAGCCCCCCCAGCCACCCCCTGCTTGTCCCCCTGCAAGCCCCCCCTGCTTGTCCCCCTGCCAACCCCACCCCTGCTCCTGCCAGCCCCCCCCCATGCCCCCTGCTTGCCCCCCTGCCAGCCCCCCCCCCTTCCCCCTGCTTGTCCCCCTTCCAGCCCCCCCGGCCACCCCCCTGCCCCCTGCTTGCCCCCTGCCGCCACCCCCCCCCTCCCCCTGCCAGCCCCCCCCCCCTGCTTCTCCCCCTGCCAACCCCCCTGCTGGACACCCCCCCTGTCCGTGCACCCCCGGACAGCCCCCCGTGCACCCCCGGACAGCCCCCCGTGCACCCCCGGACAGCCCCCCATGCACCCCCGGACAGCCCCCCGTGCACCCCTGGACAGCCCCCCCGGCCAGCCCCGGCCAGCCCCCCGTGCACCCCCGGACAGCCCCGGACAGCCCCCATGTGCACCCCCGGACAGACCCCATGCAGCCCCCATCCCCCCTGCACAGAACCCCGGAAACCCCCTGCCCCCTGCTTGTCCCCCTGCCAGCCCCCCCTGCCCCCTGCTTGTCCCCCTGCCAGCTCCCCCCCTGCCCCCTGCTAGTCCCCCACTGCCCCCTGCTAGTCCCCCCCCCCGCCACCCCCCTGCTTGTCCCCTTGCCAGCCCCCCTGCCAGTCCCCACTGCCCCCTGACACCCTCCCTGCTAGTCCCCCTGCCCCCTGCTAGTCCCCCACTGCCCCCTGTTAGTCCACCCCCCCCCCGCCACCCCCCTGCTTGTCCCCTTGTCAGCCCCCCTGCCGCCCCCTGCCAGCCCCCCCTGCTTGTCCCCCTGCCAGCCCCCCCTGCTCCTGCCAGCCCCCCCCCCCCCCTTCCCCCTGCTTGTCACCCTGCCAGCCCCCCCGGCCACCCCCCTGCTTGTCCCCCTGCCAGCCCCCCCTGCCCCTGCCAGCCCCCCCTGCCCCTGCCAGCCCCCCCTGCCAGCCCCCCCCCCCCCCTTCCCCCTGCTTGTCCCCCTGCCAGCCCCCCCCCCCTGCCCCCTGCTTGTCCCCCTGCTAGCCCCCCCTGCCCCCCTGCCAGCCCCCCCTTCCCCCTGCTTGTCCCCCGGCCAGCCCCGGCCAGCCCCCCGTGCACCCCCGGACAGCCCCACGACCAGCCCCGGACAGCCCCTCGTGCACCCCCGGACAGCCCCCATGTGCACCCCCGGACAGCCCCCCGTGCACCCCCGGACAGCCCCCCCGTGCACCCCCAGACAGCCCCCCCGTGCACCCCCGGACAGCCCCCATATGCACCCCCGGACAGCCCCCATATGCACCCCCAAACAGCCCCCCGTGCACCCCTGGACAGCCCCCCGGCCAGCCCCGGACAACCCCCTGTGCACCCCCGGACAGCCCCCCGACCAGCCCCGGACAGCCCCCCCGTGCACCCCCGGACAGCCCCCATGTGCACCCCCGGACAGACCCCATGCAGCCCCATTCCCCCCGGACAGCCCCCCGTGCACCCCCGGACAGCCCCCATGTGCAACCCCGGACAGCCCCCATGTGCACCCCCGGACAAACCCCATACAGCCCCCTACCCCCCTGCACAGAACCCCGGGCGTTTATCAAGCGCGCACAACGCTTAAAGAACGCATAATGAGTCCTACCACGCAGACCAAACGTCCGATTGACGCGCCGTCTGCGCGTGCACGTCGCGAATAATAATGGGATTGTTGTCCTGTGATTTCAGGGCAATCCGATGTCGTCCGCTATGAGTTTGACCGTTAGACGCCTGTTTTGGCCGTTTATGACACCGGAACGGCGTTCCCGGTCACCACGGGCACACGGCACGTCCGATTGACGTGCCGTCTGCTCGACCACATCACAATTCACTTACCCTTTGATTTCGTCCGATTTCAGGCCATTCGGACTTCGTTCGGCCCGTTTGGACCCCCCCACGCGCGTTTATCAAGCGCGCACAACGCTTAAAGAACGCATAATGAGCCCTACCGCGCAGACCGCACGTCCGATTGACGCGCCGTCTGTGCGTGCACGTCGCGAATAATAATGGGATTGTTGTCCTGTGATTTCAGGGCAATCCGATGTCGTCCGCTATGAGTTTGACCGTTAGACGCCTGTTTTGGCCGTTTATGACACCGGAACGGCGTTCTCGGTCACCGCGGGCACACGGCACGTCCGATTGACGTGCCGTCTGCTCGACCACATCACAATTCACTCACCCTTTGATGTCGTCCGATTTCAGGCCATTCGGAATTCGTTCGGCCCGTTTGGACCCCCCCACGCGCGTTTATCAAGCGCGCGCAACGCTTAAAGAACGCATAATGAGCCCTCCTGCGCAGACCGCACGTCTGATTGACGTGCCGTCTGCGCGTGCACGTCGCGAATAATAGTTTGAATGTTGTCCTGTGATTTCAGGTCAATCCGATGTCGTTCGCTATGAGTTTGACCGTTAGACGCCCGTTTTGGCCGTTTATGACACCAGAACGGCGTTCCCGGTCACCGCGGGCACACGGCACGTCCGATTGACGTGCCGTCTGCTCGACCACATCACAATTCACTCACCCTTTGATGTCGTCCGATTTCAGGCCATTCGCAATTCGTTCGGCCCGTTTGGACCCCCCACGCGCTTTTCTCAAGCGCGAGCAACGCTTAAAGAACGCATAATGAGCCCTCCTGCGCAGACCGCACGTCCGATTGACGTGCCGTCTGCGCGTGCACGTCGCGAATAATAATTTGAATGTTGTCCTGTGATTTCAGGTCAATCTGATGTCGTCCGCTATGAGTTTGACCGTTAGACGCCCGTTTTGGCCGTTTATGACACCAGAACGGCGTTCCCGGTCACCGCGGGCACACAGCACGTCCGATTGACGTGCTGTCTGCTCGACCACATCACAATTCACTCACCCTTTGATGTCGTCCGATTTCAGGCCATTCGCAATTCGTTCGGCCCGTTTGGACCCCCCCACGCGCGTTTCTCAAGCGCGCGCAACGCTTAAAGAACGCATAATGAGCCCTCCTGCGCAGACCGCACGTCCGATTGACGTGCCGTCTGCGCGTGCACGTCGCGAATAATAATTTGAATGTTGTCCTGTGATTTCAGGTCAATCCGATGTCGTTCGCTATGAGTTTGACCGTTAGACGCCCGTTTTGGCCGTTTATGACACCAGAACGGCGTTCCCGGTCACCGCGGGAACACGGCACGTCCGATTGACGTGCCGTCTGCTCGACCACATCACAATTCACTCACCCTTTGATGTCGTCCGATTTCAGGCCATTCGCAATTCGTTCGGCCCGTTTGGACCCCCCACGCGCGTTTCTCAAGCGCGCGCAACGCTTAAAGAACGCATAATGAGCCCTCCTGCGCAGACCGCACGTCCGATTGATGTGCCGTCTGCGCGTGCACGTCGCGAATAATAATTTGAATGTTGTCCTGTGATTTCAGGTCAATCCGATGTCGTTCGCTATGAGTTTGACCGTTAGACGCCCGTTTTGGCCGTTTATGACACCAGAACGGCGTTCCCGGTCACCGCGGGCACACGGCACGTCCGATTGACGTGTCGTCTGCTCGACCACATCACAATTCACTCACCCTTTGATGTCGTCCGATTTCAGGCCATTCGCAATTCGTTCGGCCCGTTTGGACCCCCCACGCGCTTTTCTCAAGCGCGCGCAACGCTTAAAGAACGCATAATGAGCCCTCCTGCGCAGACCGCACGTCCGATTGACGTGCCGTCTGCGCGTGCACGTCGCGAATAATAATTTGAATGTTGTCCTGTGATTTCAGGTCAATTTGATGTCGTCCGCTATGAGTTTGACCGTTAGACGCCCGTTTTGGCCGTTTATGACACCAGAACGGCGTTCCCGGTCACCGCGGGCACACGGCACGTCCGATTGACGTGCCGTCTGCTCGACCACATCACAATTCACTCACCCTTTGATGTCGTCCGATTTCAGGCCATTCGCAATTCGTTCGGCCCGTTTGGACCCCCCCCCCCCCACGCGCGTTTCTCAAGCGCGCGCAACGCTTAAAGAACGCATAATGAGCCCTCCTGCGCAGACCGCACGTCCGATTGACGTGCCGTCTACGCGTACACGTCGCGAATAATAATTTGAATGTTGTCCTGTGATTTCAGGTCAATCCGATGTCGTTCGCTATGAGTTTGACCGTTAGACGCCCGTTTTGGCCGTTTATGACACCAGAACAGCGTTCCCGGTCACCGCGGGCACACGGCACGTCCGATTGACGTGCCGTCTGCTCGACCACATCACAATTCACTCACCCTTTGATGTCGTCCGATTTCAGGCCATTCGCAATTCGTTCGGCCCATTTGGACCCCCCACGCGCGTTTCTCAAGCGCGCCCAACGCTTAAAGAACGCATAATGAGCCCTCCTGCGTAGACCGCACGTCCGATTGATGTGCCGTCTGCGCGTGCACGTCGCGAATAATAATTTGAATGTTGTCCTGTGATTTCAGGTCAATCCGATGTCGTTCGCTATGAGTTTGACCGTTAGACGCCCGTTTTGGCCGTTTATGACACCAGAACGGCGTTCCCGGTCACCGCGGGCACACGGCACGTCCGATTGACGTGTCGTCTGCTCGACCACATCACAATTCACTCACCCTTTGATGTCGTCCGATTTCAGGCCATTCGCAATTCGTTCGGCCCGTTTGGACCCCCCACGCGCTTTTCTCAAGCGCGCGCAACGCTTAAAGAACGCATAATGAGCCCTCCTGCGCAGACCGCACGTCCGATTGACGTGCCGTCTGCGCGTGCACGTCGCAAATAATAATTTTAATGTTGTCCTGTGATTTCAGGTCAATCTGATGTCGTCCGCTATGAGTTTGACCGTTAGACGCCCGTTTTGGCCGTTTATGACACCAGAACGGCGTTCCCGGTCACCGCGGGCACACGGCACGTCCGATTGACGTGCCGTCTGCTCGACCACATCACAATTCACTCACCCTTTGATGTCGTCCGATTTCAGGCCATTCGCAATTCGTTCGGCCCGTTTGGACCCCCCCACGCGCGTTTCTCAAGCGCGCGCAACGCTTAAAGAACGCATAATGAGCCCTCCTGCGCAGACCGCACGTCTGATTGACGTGCCGTCTGCGCGTGCACGTCGCGAATAATAATTTGAATGTTGTCCTGTGATTTCAGGTCAATCCGATGTCGTTCGCTATGAGTTTGACCGTTAGACGCCCGTTTTGGCCGTTTATGACACCAGAACGGCGTTCCCGGTCACCGCGGGCACACGGCACGTCCGATTGACGTGCCGTCTGCTCGACCACATCACAATTCACTCACCCTTTGATGTCGTCCAATTTCAGGCCATTCGCAATTCGTTCGGCCCGTTTGGACCCCCCACGCACGTTTCTCAAGCGCGCGCAACGCTTAAAGAACGCATAATGAGCCCTCCTGCGCAGACCGCACGTACGATTGATGTGCCGTCTGTGCGTGCACGTCGCGAATAATAATTTGAATGTTGTCCTGTGATTTCAGGTCAATCCGATGTCGTTCGCTATGAGTTTGACCGTTAGACACCCGTTTTGGCCGTTTATGACACCAGAACGGCGTTCCCGGTCACCGCGGGCACACGGCACGTCCGATTGACGTGTCGTCTGCTCGACCACATCACAATTCACTCACCCTTTGATGTCGTCCGATTTCAGGCCATTCGCAATTCGTTCGGCCCGTTTGGACCCCCCACGCGCGTTTCTCAAGCGCGCGCAACGCTTAAAGAACGCATAATGAGCCCTCCTGCGCAGACCGCACGTCCGATTGACGTGCCGTCTGCGCGTACACGTCGCGAATAATAATTTGAATGTTGTCCTGTGATTTCAGGTCAATCTGATGTCGTCCGCTATGAGTTTGACCGTTAGACGCCCGTTTTGGCCGTTTATGACACCAGAACGGCGTTCCCGGTCACCACGGGCACACGGCACGTCCGATTGACGTGCCGTCTGCTCGACCACATCACAATTCACTCACCCTTTGATGTCGTCCGATTTCAGGCCATTCGCAATTCGTTCGGCCCGTTTGGACCCCCCCCACGCGCGTTTCTCAAGCGCGCGCAACGCTTAAAGAACGCATAATGAGCCCTCCTGCGCAGACCGCACGTCCGATTGACGTGCCGTCTGCGCGTGCACGTCGCGAATAATAATTTGAATGTTGTCCTGTGATTTCAGGTCAATCCGATGTCGTTCGCTATGAGTTTGACCGTTAGACGCCCGTTTTGGCCGTTTATGACACCAGAACGGCGTTCCCGGTCACCGCGGGCACACGGCACGTCCGATTGACGTGCCGTCTGCTCGACCACATCACAATTCACTCACCCTTTGATGTCGTCCGATTTCAGGCCATTCGCAATTCGTTCGGCCCGTTTGGACCCCCCACGCGCGTTTCTCAAGCGCGCGCAACGCTTAAAGAACGCATAATGAGCCCTCCTGCGCAGACCGCACGTCCGATTGATGTGCCGTCTGCGCGTGCACGTCGCGAATAATAATTTGAATGTTGTCCTGTGATTTCAGGTCAATCCGATGTCGTTCGCTATGAGTTTGACCGTTAGACGCCCGTTTTGGCCGTTTATGACACCAGAACGGCGTTCCCGGTCACCGCGGGCACACGGCACGTCCGATTGACGTGTCGTCTGCTCGACCACATCACAATTCACTCACCCTTTGATGTCGTCCGATTTCAGGCCATTCGCAATTCGTTCGGCCCGTTTGGACCCCCCACGCGCGTTTCTCAAGCGCGTGCAACGCTTAAAGAACGCATAATGAGCCCTCCTGCGCAGACCGCACGTCCGATGGTGACTAGGTCTCATAGCTCATCTACCTACAACTAGGAATGGGATGATGACGTCGGGGAGGGGGTTATGAAAACGAAATGCTTTATTATGAAGGCAGTTTTATCAATGTCTAGCCCCATCTCATCTCTTATGTCATCTTTTGTTTTTAATAAAATGGATTTAGAGCCTTTCGGCTCGAAGCTTCTTTCTGTCATACTCTAATTCTGTTAAGCCTCTCAAACTTGACACACTGTCATACTCTAATTCTGTTAAGCCTCTCAAACTTCCAGCCCTCAATGAGGGCTGCAATTCTGTATTAAAGGATGGGAACGAAAATTACAGCAGAAAAATAGAAGAAATAGGGAAAACAACAGAAGAAATCCTCAGGAGGCCCCCAGGCTGAGGGAGGAAGATCAAGCTAACAAGCCACCAGGCTGATCTTCCGCTGAACTGTAAATGGCCCATAGAAACGAGGGGCAGGTTTCTGAGAAATATGGCAGGTTAAAGAGTGTTGTTTGTGAGGCCGAAAGCGTACGGAAACAGGATCTCCCACATGGAGGGCAAGGTGACGGCAGTGTATTAGTTTTCTGCTTCATGATGTCTTGGGACCGACTCAAATAATATTTGAGTCCACGATCAAGCAGTGCATGGGCAACAGCGGGCAACTAGATTTCTGATGGAACAGCGTAGGTCTCGTGGCAGCGATTTACCACCTCTGTTTGGTCATCCGTTTGCGGGTGGTAGGTCAAGCTGAGTTTTAAGTCAGTGCCTTGGAGTTTGAGCAGTTCAATCCAAAAATGGCTTACAAAAATGGGATTGCGGTCGCTGGAATGCTATGCAAACTGACAATCTCCCACACGAAAACCTCGCCCACACTCCCACACTCTTTGCTGTGTAAGGGTGTTTTAGGGGTAAAAAATGGCCATATTTAGAGAGATGATCAATGATGACCAGAATCACAGTGCAACCACGGGATTAGGGTAGTCCGGTGATAAAATCCATAGAGAGACCCGACCACACCAGCTGGGGAATTTCCAACGGCTGCAACAGGCCAGCCGGATATAGTGTGGAATATTTATTTCGTTGGCATTTGGCCCATTGGCAAACTGTTGAACCAGTATTTTCATCCCGACCCAATATAAATTGGCAGGCAATTTTCTATACGTGCGGCAAAAACCAGAATGACCCCACTACGGAGACAAATGGAACTCAGCCAGCAATATGGGCACCCATGGGGACGAACTAGACAGCACCAACCGGCCCTTATAACAGAGGACACCTTGTAGAAAAGAGTAAGTAGGAAAGGAAGGAGCATCTGCTTGCAGAGTGATGATGACTTAGCTGAAAAATGGGTCGTCTGAAACGCCTGTGAGCAAGTGGGGCTGAACCTCCCCCCTGTTGGATGTGGCTGGAGCAGGGCCACATCACGGCGTGACCGCGGCGTGACCGCGGCGTGACCGCGACGTGACCGCGGCGTGACCGCAGCGTGTTGGCCCGATCCAGCGACATCCGCGGGGCAGCATCTTCCGACCAGGAGCGAAGGGAGCGGGAGGAGGCTGGAATGTGGGTTAAAGGGGGCTGGTTGCAGGTGTTGGGGGGATGGTGCGGGCTGATTCGAAGGTGGGGGGGCTGTTGCGGGCTGGAATGCTGGTGGCAGCGGGCTGATGACTTTGCTGAAAAATGGGTCGTCTGAAACGCCTGTGAGCAAGTGGGGCTGAACCTCCCCCCTGCTGGATGTGGCTGGAGCAGGGCCACATCACGGCGTGACCGCGGCGTGACCGTGGCGTGACCGCGGCGTGACCGCGGCGTGACCGCGGCGTGACCGCGGCGTGACCGCGGCGTGACCGCGGCGTGACCGCGGCGTGACCGCAACGTGACCGCGGCGTGACCGCGGCGTGACCGCGGCGTGACCGCGGCGTGACCGCAGCGTGACCGCAACGTGTTGGCCCGGTCCAGCGACATCCGCGGGGCAACATCTTCTACTTAGTTTCAAATAGGATGATATGGATGGCATGAAAGGATGTTTTCTCAGAAGATTTAAAGAAATGAATGCTAATCTGTGATGAATAGAGGATTGGATGACCCCTGATATACCTAATTCGGTGAGGTTTGCAGATCTAGAAATGTGTAGGAATACCTAGAGGAATAAAATATGTCAGACAATTCCAAACCAATGTTTTCAGTTGAATTGAGCTTTTGTACCACCTGCTATGCACGTTTTGTGGAAAGATGGATGAGAGGCAGCGCTGAGAGGAGATATAGTTTAGGAATGAGGAAATACGAAAAATTATAGAGCTAACCATTCAATGTTTCTCTAAGGAGTAACCGCCGCAGGGTGTCGTCCTGGAGCAGGGCCAAATCACGGCGTGACCGCGGCGTGACCGCGGCGTGACCGCGGCGTGACCGCGGCGTGACCGCGGCGTGACCGCGGCGTGACCGCGGCATGACCGCGGCGTGACCGCGGCGTGACCGCGGCGTGACCGCGGCGTGACCGCGGCGTGACCGCAACGTGTTGGCCCGGTCCAGCGACATCCGCGGGGCAACATCTTCCACTTAGTTTCAAATAGGATGATATGGATGGCATGAGAGGATGTTTTCTCAGAAGATTTAAAGAAATGAATGCTAATCTGTGATGAATAGAGGATTGGATGACCCCTGATATACCTAATTCGGTGAGGTTTGCAGATCTAGAAATGTGTAGGAATACCTAGAGGAATAAAATATGTCAGACAATTCCAAACCAATGTTTTCAGTTGAATTGAGCTTTTGTACCACCTGCTATGCACGTTTTGTGGAAAGATGGATGAGAGGCAGCGCTGAGAGGAGATATAGTTTAGGAATGAGGAAATACGAAAAATTATAGAGCTAACCATTCAATGTTTCTCTAAGGAGTAACCGCCGCAGGGTGTCGTCCTGGAGCAGGGCCAAATCACGGCGTGACCGCGGCGTGACCGCGGCGTGACCGCGGCGTGACCGCGGCGTGACCGGGGCGTGACCGCGGCGTGACCACAACGTGTTGGCCCGGTCCAACGACATCCGCGGGGCAACATCTTCCACTTAGTTTCAAATAGGATGATATGGATGGCATGAGAGGATGTTTTCTCAGAAGATTTAAAGAAATGAATGCTAATCTGTGAATTATATGTGGACATGTATATAATGAATGTGGACATGTATATAATGATTCTAGAAGAAGTAGTCTTAACTAACTAGATGAATGTATAGACTTTCTGATCCAATACGAAAGGAAACCATAGTTCTACATGAATTATATGTTTTTTCCATCATTCTCCAGAATGTAATAGGGACAAGGAGTGTTCTTTTTACAATATGAAGGGGAATGATGTCTCTAACTATGAAAGTTGGAACGGTAAGATGAATATTCCAATCTATGACTTGGAGAGAAAATACACTACTGTCCCTTATAATGTGGATAAGATAGGGGTTATATCAGTGTAGAAGGATACTGGGAAAACTACAGACTTAATCACTTCAACATCACCTTAGGATGGTCCTTCTAATGAAAAAAACATGGATTATTCTCAGTGTGTTGTATTTACTCTAGAGGGCCCACCCCCGGGAAAATCCTTGAATGAGGACAATGTACCCCTTCCTGATATAGAGATAAACATTGGATAGAACATCCAGTTCGAGGGGCATGTATTTTGGGGGCACCTTTCCCTGATTAAATTTTTATTTTATGTTTGTAAAACTACATGGGAACAAAATAATATGTTAATATCACTCTAATCAAAACCAATAACTGAGAAGTGAAGTTCACATAGATGCCCATTACCAAGAATGGATGTTCCCTCTTGCTTGTCGGTTGCATGCCAACGTGCCCGCATTTGAACCAACACCAACAACCTCGTCCTATGGTAGAAATGATTAATTAGATATATGCATCAATTTGTAACAATAAAGAATTTTTTTATCTAATTACAAACAAAGCATATAACTAATATATTAAAAACAAAAGAAATGAAGAACATAGAGTTCAAACAATCACACAAAATGCATGAATGATACCCACTAGTTACTATATTAACAACTTCAACACATATTCATGGATTTTAATGTAGATGCATGTTAACATTTGAAGTTCAAAAATGATTTTTAGTAAAACATTAAAATAAGCATACACACCAGAATTTCAATACAAAAAGGTAGTAAAAAAGGAAGCAACAACCAACAGAGTTAACAAGATGATTTCAGCATACAAAATTTATTAAAAGGCAACTTCCAACCATTTATTTCAACTAAAAAAAAGAAGTGAATTTTCAAGTTTAAGTAGAAAAATCACAGAATTTAAACTATTACTCCCATGGTGTAGATGCTCTATTCATTTGAGATCATTGGAAAAAATTTCCCTTCTTTTCTTGTTGAATAAATACCTTTGGTTTCCAAAATTTCATCTCCTATAAGTGTAAACATATACATTAATTTATAAAATTTAAAGTTCAAAACAGAACAAAACTAGAGTAAAAACTAAGGTAGATTGGTTCAAAGTTACTATGAAATATAACTTCTCTAGATCTATAAAAATCGTTGAATCTATACTTCAATAGGATGTAAAATTATGCTCACAGCTGCACCCCTCCACCCTCCCCCCTGCCCCCTCCCCCCTGCCCCCTGCCCCCCTCCAACCTACCCCCCTGCCCCCCTGCAACGTGCCCCCTGCCCCCCTGCAACCTGCCCCCCTGCCCCCTGCCCCCTGCCCCCTCCAACCTGCCCCCCTGCCCCCCTGCAACCTGCCCCCCTGCCCCCCTCCAACCTGCCCCCCTGCAACGTGCCCCCTACCCCCTGCCCCCTGCCCCACTCCAACCTGCCCCCTGCCCCCCTGCAACCTGCCCCCCTGCCCCCCTCCAACCTGCCCCCTGCCCCCCTGCCCCCTTCCCCCCTCCAACCTGCCCCCCTGCCCCCCTGAAACTTCCCCCTGCCCCCCTGCCCCCTACAACCTGCCTCCTGCCCCCCTGTAACCTGCCCCCCTGCCCCCTGCCCCCCTCCAACCTACCCCCTGCCCCCCTCCAACCTGCCCCCCTGCCCCCTGCAACCTGCCCCCCTGAAACTACTTATTTTGTTATGCGAGGACATCTAAGGCATGGGCGCACCATGCTGAAATTTTTATGGAATTCTGCTACTTGTTGAATAATATTTATCTAGGAAAATTATTCTCATAGAGCATAATTTGATGTCTCGACAATTGTTGTTAGCTCGAAGGGATTGAGAATGACCCTCAAGCCTTTCCACAGGCCGACTTGGGTGCTCGGATCAGGGGTAATCCAATTTAGTTTGTGGAATGGATGTTCAAGTTTTAAAAGTTCCAAAATACCCTCCTCTTCTTCCTCAACCCCCACATCTTCTTCTTACCCAACCCCATGTCCCAAAGCTTGACAGCACCCCTCACCATAGATGAACCAGTTTCTAATCCTAGTTCTATGAGCATACCGTAATTTGAGACCCTGGTGAGCTTCATTGCAAGGATGGCGATGGCCTAAAAAACACATCCTGTATAAAATTGATCTCCATCCTTCATCACTTTGGAGCAACCTGAACATTAACACTCTCAATTAGTTATCAAGAACAAATCATTAGAACATTGTTGCTCAAAAATATGAGGTGCATTGAAGGATGTTAAATTACCAATGGTTTAATTATTACCAACTGAAAAAATCAGGAAACAATATAAATTCATCACCCACATCTAATAATTTTATTATTAAATGAATTTAGTTGTGGTACTCTACCTCAATAACATGCACTACTATGATATCTCTAACCTATGGATTGTACCTATAACCAGTTTATTCACCTATATAAACTGATTTAATGTGAATCTAGTTGGATAGTGTAAGATCCTCTAGTGTCCAATGAATAAAGTACCTATTAAAAAATTGGATGAGGAGTTCCATATCGATTATTGATAACATTAAGCATTATCTTTTACAACAGTCAGTTTTGATTTCTTCCATTTTAGGAAAGACATTGTTCATTTATGGGACTTCCTTGGAATGATCCCTTGTAACCCATCTAACCCAAAAAAACAGAGGTAATAGAAAATTGTTTATAATATCATAGTCGGATGCTCCTCGATATATAGAATAGATACTCCCCTATAGATAAGAGTTTCCTCGCAATAGTTTTTACAGTGTAGAAGTTGTGATATTATATATAGAATCATGATACTCCCCTGAATGTTGATTTCCCAAATGAGGCTACCCTCTTAGTGGATCATGTCAAAGAGTATTAGAAAACATATTTTGATGGTGATTTTCAAAGATCGACTGAAATAATGCTTAATAATTCTAATCTTAATTGAGTAGGCCAGGTGGTTGTCTTTATCACACCAACACAAGACGTCCAATCATACTTTTTCCTATTTTTATAAGGTTTCACTGATGATGAGGCAAATTATTAGGCTCTCATTACTGGTCATAAGTTATCAGATGATATTTATTTCCCCCAAATGGATATGAAGGGAGAATCCAAGTTAGCCCTCAAATATATTAATGGTGACCGCGGCGTGACCGCGGCGTGACCGCGGCGTGACAGCCCCCCCCCAAACCTCGGACACCCCTGCCAGTCCCCCCCAGACCCTGGACACCCCTCCCCCCTGGCTGGACAGCCCCTCCCCCTGTTGGACACCCTTCCCCCTGTTGGACACCCCTCCCCCTGCTGGACACCCCTGCCCCCTGCCCCCTGCCCCCTGCCCCCTGCCCCCTGCCCCCTGCCCCCTGTCTGGTTTAAGGAATCCACTATGAGAGAACCTCAAGGAGATCACAAATGAATTCCTTCAAAATTAATGGAACTAACAGATGGGGGGAGGGGTCTCTCATAGTGGATTCCTTAAACCAAATAGGTTCTAAGAGATCATAAATCAATTCTTTGAAAATTGATGGAACTGATTGAGAGAGAGGGAGCGATTCTCTCATAGTGGATTCCTTGAACCAAAGAGGGTCTAAGATATCACAAATGATTTTCTTGAAAATTAATGGAACTGGAAGGGGGGAGAGAGTTACCAAAACACTGGGTAAATGAGAGGTCTTTTCACGTATCTCCGCACTTATTTCTTGAAGGTCGAAAAGAGTCCTCCCACAAGACGGGCACGAAACATACTCCTGCCACAGTAGTAAAATTCCACACATCAAAATTATCAAAACTACATGATCAACCCAATCATCTTATTATCTAAAACCACATCACGTACCGTCTTTGTATTTCGCATCCTGCAACCTTGCAGTAAGTTGAATGATGTATCCCTCACGAAATCAATGTCCTGATCCAGCGCTTCAATTAGAATCCCGTCCCCGAGCCCATCCACAAGAAGTGCCCCGGCATTAGTGCCAGCTTCGATCACCAACTCATCCCTGAAACCAAGCTACTTGACTCACACCCAATTGAAGAAACCCAGATGAGTTGCAGGTCATGGTATTGTTCTGTAATTACCTATGGATCCTGTTGGGGAATTGAAGATGATGGATTGCAGCGAAGTTCAGAGCATTGCCTTCCAAAAATTCAAAAACACCAGCATGAAAAGAGGGTATACGGTTATTGAAAACCAACTCATTCCTTGCTTTCCAAATAAATGATAACAATCTAACAGAAGCAGACATCATAAGGGCACGAACCTGTTCACTGCACTGGAATCGGCAAATGGAGAGAAGCAGTGCCTCAATTCCCTACAGGTCCAGACAGCAGCAGAAAACCATCTGTACATACTCCCATAGTCTGATTGTGAAGGGGCAATGCACGAAAAGATGAGATAGGGATTCATCCGCATGAAGGCAGAAAAAGAAAAATGGAGGAATGGAACGTGATAATAAAATTAGAGAAGATGCTTTACCTCAAATGGGTAGATTTGAATCTTCCCCCTATAAACATTAGGAACCCAACATTTCAATTTGTAATGGCATAGGAAAACTGTAGAAACATTTGATTCATTTGGTCTCTCATTATGACACCAAGATGGGGAAACCTAAAAAATAGGTTGCAGTGAAACTGAAGTGATAAAAAATGGAATGATAAAGATACCGGCAATGAGGTCGTCGGGAGGAGGAGAGTTTGTCGGAGGAGGAGATTCCGTCGGGAGTAGGGGAGTTGCGGTCGTCCGGAGGAGGGGAGTCCGTCGGGGGAGTCCGTCGGCGTCGGGGGAGGCGCTGTCGTCCGGGGAGGGGGGAGGCGCGGTCGTCCGGGGAGGGGAGTGCGTCGGGGGAGGGGAGTGAGTCGGGGAGGGTTCCGTAGGAGTGAGTCCGGGGAGGGGGGAGGCGCGGCGAGGAGGGCGCGGCGGCGAGGAGGGCGCGGCGGCGAGGAGGGCGCGGCGTGGAGGAGGTCTCGGCCTGGAGGCGTCGGGGAGGGGGAGGGCGCGGTGAGGAATCGCGAGGGGGAGGAGAAGAGCCCGATGGGTTTGGGAAAAAAAAAACGGAGCAGCTGGATATAGCCACGGATAGAATATTAACCGTGGCAGTATAAAAGATATAGCCACGGACCTATAAAACCGTGGCTATAGGTCCGTGGCTATAGCCTGAATTTCTAGTAGTGATCATAGATGGTGCAGTTTAACGTCTTGCTAGACATCATGATTAGTTTAATATCATGCAAGATGGTGGTGCATTTTAAGGTCATGCGGGACCGTAATGATGATGTATTTTGTGTTTATACAAAATATATCTTTAGAAATCTGGCATTGGTTGGAGTAGTGATGATTTCTCCTTTCATTCAGATTAATGAATAGCTCCATTGGGGTGGACCTTATGTATTGTGTAAGGTCCTTCCCACTTTGATTCAAGACTGGGAGGTTACATTCCAGGTATAATTGGAGTTCTGAGAACTAATACCAAATCTCCTTGAACAAATGAATGAAGAAGAAATTTTTTGATGAAATCTCATGCTATTTGATTCTGATAGACTTCCAAATGGTGCAGGGTGCACAATATTTTCTCATATAACTATTCCAATTCATTGAATCACATTCGAGATTGTTCATCTGTAGATGACTGATAAAAAATGGCCACTATGAGTGAGGGTAATTAAACCTCAATTGGAAAGACTGCTTCCGTTACATAAACTAGTGAATATGGAGTTGACCGCGTTGCAGTGTGGGTGGTTGTCCGATATGCACATAAAGCATGAAAGAGTTTATCAGGCCATTACCTCTTGTCATTATCCACCATCTATTGCAGTATGTTAAAAAGATTCTTGTTGAAGTATTCTATCTAGCCATTGGACAATGCATGATATCGAGATGAATGGTTGGATTTGATTTTGTATTCTTGATACATCTTCTTCACCTCGGATAAACAGAAGTTGGTGCCGTTGTTCGTAAATATGGAATGAGGGACAAAAAATCTGGAAATGATGTTAGACTTGATGAAGATAACAATGCTTTTAGAAAAATACTCCTTGAGAGGGATTTCCTCTTCCAATTTGGAAAAGAAGTCAGTAACATGATGAATATACTTAAACTGCTTGGCTGTAGCTGAACGTTAAGGTCCCACCACATTCATTCCCCGTGTTGCAAATGGGCACGACTATTTAGCTGTATTATGCAATTATGGGGATTGATGAATGATGTCGGCATGTACATGGCATGAATGACACTTCATGGTGAAATCAACACAATCTTGAATCATTGAAGGCCAAAAGTATCCAAGCCTTCGAATTTGATCAGACAGTCTATGTCCTGACTGATGGGCACCACAGACTCCTGTATGCACTTCATTCATGACAACCATTGTATCTTCACCATCAATGCATCTGAAGATAACTCCATCAAAACCACGCTTATAGAGAATATTCTCTAGGTGATGTGGGCTATCAGAAAGAGTAAAATTTACCACATGTTTCCAGATTTGTTCTTTCCCAGCTCTATTATGTAGAAGTGTTCCATTCTGATGGTATTCCCTGATAGGTGACATCCATCCTGTAATATGACCATACTGTTCAGTAATGGGACTAATTTAATTGATCTCCTCTGTTCTGGTTCCAACATAAGGTGAAAGTTTATGATGGTGGAAAAAACTAATGGTTGTTTTGTCCCAATTTGGATCTGCCAGAGCTGTGGCTATATTAGCCAGTGCATCATCTTGGGCATTATTTGACTGAGGGACATAAGAAAATTTCGGTTTCGAAGGGAATTCCGGCATTAATTCTCTAACATAATATTAAAAAGGGATAAATTCTTCTTTTCTGGTTTAATAATCCGCATTGATAGGTTTTTTTTAGGTATGAATCATCTTTCACCCTTAGGTGATTCACTCGTGCTTGAAGCGCCAACTCTAATCCCACAATGAGGCCTTGGTATTCTTCTTCATTGATGGTACCAACATCCCACAATAATAAGGAATAAGGTAACACTGCCTTTTCCGAGGAAATAAGAACAACCCCTAACCAAACCTTGTTGACATTAGGATCTTTTATTGTCTTCCTTGTTGGACTTCTGGAAGCACCATCAAAATACATTTCCCATACCTGAGGACTATGCTAAATAGAGAAGGCTCTCTCATCAGGGAGTTCAATATCTGAAGATGTATCTTCTACTGAAGGATGTTCATCATGGAAATAAGCCAGATCTTGGTCCTTTATTGCCTTTTGAGACGCATATTGAATGTCGAACTATTGCAGAATAACTTCCCACCTTCCCAGACGTCCGATAAGCACTGGACGACTGAGGATGAATTTGAGCAGGTTATTGCGAGATAGCAATTGGACCTCATGATGTTGCAAGAAGTGTCTCACCTTTTGAATTGCAAATATTAATGCCAGGCTGCATTTCTCAATACTTGAATACCGGGTTTCTGTTTCAAGCATAGTCAGACTAAGATAATAGAGGCTATTTTAATTCCCATATCATTCTTCTGAGCAAGAAAAGCACCCAATGATCGCTCTAAGGCTGTCACATAAAGGATATGTGTCCTTCCATCAACAGGTGTCCCTAATACCGGTGGACTCAAGAGATACTTCTTGAGAATATCAAAATCTTCTTAACATTCTTTAGTCCACTGGTAAGTAACTCCCTTCTTTATCAATTTAGTGAAGGGTATGATTTTCTTGCCAAATTGGTGCAGAAACACCGAATATAGGCTAAGTGTCCTTGATGTCCTCTCAATTATTTCAAATTTCTAGGAGGTGACATATGATGGATTGACATTGTCTTAACAGGATCGAATTTGATACCACGATGGGGTACAATAAAGCCAAGAAATTTCCTTGAGGTTACCCAAAAAGGACATTTTATGGGGTTCATCTTCAAATTATGTTAACGAAGTTTGTGGAATATGATTTCCAAAACATCCAAGGGATTAGACCATTGCCTATATTTGACCACCAAATCGGCCACGTAACATTAAATGAATTTCCCTAAAAAGGGTTTGAAGATACGATGCATGGCACACTGATATGTTGCACCAGCATTCTTTAAGACAAATGGAATTTCCCGATTGAAAAACACACCCTGAGGGGCTCTGATGTCTGTGGATAATTCATCATCTAGAACCATTCAGATTTGATTATATCCAAAATATCCATCCATGAATGAACGTTCTTCATAGCCTACTGTGTCATCGATTAAATGTTCTGTAATCGGAACTGGAAAATCATCCTTAGGACAATGCCTATTAAGATCACTGAAATCGATGAAAACTCTAATTTGCCCATTATTTTTATTCACAAGGATAATATAGCCAACCACTTGGGATATTGATCATCTCTGACCAAGTTATCTTTTATAAGCTTATCCACTTCAGCTAAAATTTTGGAAGCATAAGTTGGGTGTGTTCTTCTAACAACTTATTTGAATCCTTGATGTTCTTCTCGAAAACTCAAATGATGAGTGGAAACATCAGGATCAAGCCTTGGCATCTCTGTATACATCCAAGCAAATATATCTCAATTTTTATTTAGAAATGAAATATACATCTCTTGCTCTTCAAGATTCATATATGCAATTATCAACGTGGGGCGTGGATCTTCTTTTGTAGCCAGATTTATCTCTCCGAGTTCATCCTTGGTGGTAGAGATACCCTCTTCATATTCTGGAGAAGCATCCATGAGATCTTCCTCTTCCTCTTCAACATGTGTTATTTCTTCTGCTTCTACATGCATAGAATATGATAAAGCAAAATTTTCATGATCAGAAGAGACGCTAAAATTTGAATATCTTGAATAAGAAGCATCAATTTCCAACTCGATTGATGATGAATGGTCTTCATTGTGTAATAAAGAGGAGATGATGGATTGAGAATCGACATCATCGTTCACCTCTAACATTGATATAACTTCTTCTGGCCTGGTTGGCGATATATAGACTTGCTGGAATTCAGCAGATGAAATGAACACATCTCCATTTGAGCTTTCATCATTGCTTGGTGGATCACCATTCTCTCCAATGCTGGTTGACATGATTGCCATAATTGACATTATGGAGGTTTCCATAAGAGTATTTTGATTTGGGTCTATCCTGTCAATATGATTTATAGGCAATACATAATCTGAACTCACATTTGATAATGGGTTTACTAGAATCATTTCCAAACCATATGGAGCATTAATTTTGGTAATCTCCCTTCTTGTGGATTTCTCCATTCCCTTCATGTGAAAGAATTCCGCCTCAATATATTGAGACTCACATGTATTGAATGGGGAAATATCACCATACAATGTCCCAACGTGACCATCGAAACAATACATGATACATTGATGGTATGATGAAGGGATAACCGCATGTTGATGTAGCCAGAGTCTTCCAAGCAAGATGTTGAAGGCTGAGTCTTGATCAACAACCATGAAATATGAATTGGATACAAGATCTCCAAACTGCGATCTATGTGTAATCCCGCCCATTGGTTCTTGTTCATTTTTATCATATCCTTGTGACATCATTGTGTAAAGAGATAAATCATATTCCTTGAGGCCCAATCGACGAAGTGTACGAATGGGAATGAGGTTGACTCCTGAAACATTATCAATGAAAGCTCTTCGGATGTCTATACCATTGACCTTTCCAGATAAATAAAACGGTATAATATGACCATGCACGACATCATCTTCATCTTCATATGTGAAAGATATCACTACATGGAATTCTGCAGAATTATTCTCTATGTGGTAGACTTCAGATGCAGCAATTTCAGTTTCAAACTCCTTAGGACTTGACAAAGCCCCGATGAGTGCCTCCCGAAGACCTTTTGACAGATTCAAAGCATCCAGAGTTGATAACTTGGCCGGTACTTGGGAAAGGTGTTTCAATACATCATACATTTGATCCAAAGGTCTGCCTTTCCCAACATGAACATGTGGTTTAGGAGGTGCCTTGAAAGTTGAAGCTTTGGAAGTTGATGCATCTTGTATTGGGGTAGGAGTTGGTAGTACTCCATGCTCTTAAAGATTAGACGGAATATGTCTATTTACTTGCTGAGAGGAAGAAGTTGGGACCTCCAACCAATACTCCATAATAACTGTTCTTGGACTGAATCTGCCTTGTGTGGAAGAATGTGCTTGTTCTTGTTGAGCTCATTAAAGGGATCTACCACGAGTTTCTGCTGCATACACAGTTCTTGTAGGGGTAGAATTGGAATAGTAGTATCTGGAAGATCCACGTCATCCCCTATACCCTGAGCCTTTGTAACTTCTTCTGATTCCTCTGTTTGATATGGGGAACCCATGTTCATCGAATTCGAAAAATGTGATTGGCATAAGGGTCTGTTATGTAAATCATATTAACAGAACAAAAGATTAATTCTTCATCCGATGAAGACTCTGCCTGACTAGCCAATTTCGGCTATGCCATTTGATGGGACGGTGCCCGTGGCTTCAATATTGACAGCATAAAATATTCTAGAGTCAAACACAACATGGGCTTTTACACATACTCATCTTCTTCCAATTCTTCTTCTTTATTTGAATCATACCGTTTCTTTGAGGATTTTCCCTCTGATAAAGGGGGTTTTGCTATGAATTTAATGGAAGAAGACACAATTGGTTTCTTTAATTGTGTTCACAAAATTGCATGAGTTCAGTTGATCGTCTTTCCGACCATCCAATCATCATATTTTTGTGCATTTTTGTTGTTGACTTTTTTCCACTCGCCTTCTTCCTCTGGAGATGTAGCAGTAACACATACTACCTGAGCTGAAGAACCTTTTAGTTTGAATTGTCCCGAGTGGACCATTTTTTTCAGGAGGTCCTTGAAGACAAAACAACCCTGAATGGGAAGCCCCAATATCTAATAATAGGGGAAATCATTGGGATGGTCTTCATCTCCTTCCTTGTTTGGCCTCTTGGGCCTTGGAAGATGAACCAAATTATTCTCCAGGGCCGAAATGAAGTAACCACGAACTGGTTCATTTCAGAAAGAATAACATTGCTCTTCAACTCATCAAACTGTTTCCATCATTGATCTATTTGATCATCTTGAAGAAACGACCTCTGTTGATGATGCTCAGGAGGTGGATCCCTTCGAGAAGATGAAGTTTTTGAAGTAGAAGCAGGTACAGGTTCTTGTTTATGCATGACTGTAGTAGTCTATGCATTACCCATTCTCCTTCCTGGAGCTGATGCAATTAAACACATTTTATTCTTAGTCTTTAAAAGAGAATCTTCAATCTGTTGAGAAATTTAAGTAAGATCTTGAATCCCTCCTGTGTATTTCATAGGTATCAACAGCGTGCGTAACTCATCACGCAAATTTTCCACACAGATTGGCAACAATTCTTCTTGAGGGAGTGCTAAGCTCTGGAAATATGTTAATCCTTTCTAGTGAGCAATGAAATTTGACACCATTTCATTCTCCCTTTGCTTACAGTTTTTAAGATAAAAAACTATCATCTTTCGCAATGTTGAGCAGAACTGAAGAAGGAATTTTTGGAGAAGATCCTCCTATTCGGGAAATTGGTCAGGATTGCAAGATTTTGTACCAAACAAAAGTAGGTCCTTTTAATAACTGTACAAAACACCTGAACTTAACATCTTCTTGCTGTTGAAGGGTTCCCATAATAGGATCGCAACGAGAAACAAAATGTGTTAAATGTTGATGTGGGTCTCCTGAACCATTAATGATTGAGAATGTGGTACATGAAAAATATGATGGGGGAGGAATTGAATTAACCCATTCATGGTATGCTCTCTTTTCTGGTTGAATTTGAGCACGCTTTCCCTCCATAGCTTCCAACTGAGCTGTTAATGACTAAATAGTAGTTATTTACTATTGAGAAACATCTAGTTGATCTTGGACCTGATCAGGTGCAATGACTGGAGCTTGGACAGATGGGGCAGCTGCTACAATAACCGATGGCAGCACTGCTGATTGTTGTTGCACTTGACTCGTAGGATTAGACCTTTAAGGGTGTACTGATAAAGGAGGATATTCTTGATCCATCTCAGTTTCCCCAACAAATTCCTTTGGATGACTGAATCTAGCATGTTTAGGAGGAATATTACCCAGAAGTAGTTCAGCATTCATCCTCCTCAATTCCCTCATTTCTTCCTCTTGTTGTGAAAATCTTTTCTCAAATGAGAGCTATTGGACTTCTCTAGAGGAAGGTTATGTGACCCGATTCTTTCCTTTCCCCTTGTTGGATCCCTTTAGTAGAGGGGGAAGTAGATTACTTGAATGAATACCCAGATTTTGGGTAAACCTTTGATTTTGTGTATGCAAACCTTCTTCATTTGTGTCTGTGCATATAACTTCTGGAGCAGGAACCTCTTCAACTGATCCCTCTTAGTGAGTCTCATCTGGTGGATCAGCAACAAATGCATTGATGAAATTAATTGATGCATAATGCATTACATCCATTCTATCATCATTTCTGTGATATTTTCTTCTTCCATGTCCCTGATGAGACATTTCCATTTATTGATTCGATCCCTCAGGAACTTCTTGGTGAACCTTAATTTGGGGAGAATCTCCTGATAATGTTGCTCTTCGTTCTTCCTGGGGATTCATTCCTAATAGAGAGAAGACCGACATTCTCTGAGGGAGGGATTGAGGATTTGAAAAATTCACAAGTCTGTTGGACTGGGGCTATTCCTGTTGTTCCTGCTCAACTCCTCGAATCCTATTTGTTGATTCTAAGGGTCGGGTTAATAGAGTCCCCAGTCTGGCAAGTTGGGGTGGATCTTGACATGATATGTCTGAGACTTTCTTAAAATCTCTCTTGATCTTGAAGAACATGGTCCATAAATTAACTAGATGCACCAATCGACAACAACATTTATCACCTGTCTCAAAAGACCGTTGGACCATTTCTGACCCTTCTGTCACATGATGACCTGCCTTCTCCAAACGAGAGGCCTATTTAATATTATCATTCTCTTGATGCAGAATTAATTCAAGAACTTTCTCTCTGTATTCTTGACTTTGAGAAGTACTAGTTGGGGTCTGTTCTTGGGCAAGCCTTTGATTTCGCAGAAAACCAGCCAAATGTGGCCAATTTTGGGAGATAACATTGCATGAAACCACTATTGGTGGGCTTTATTGATCGGAGATTACAGTGAAATGTAGTTCTCATTGAACACCCCATCCTCCGACAATAATACCAGATGGGGCATTGGAAATTAGCTAGTGCAATTTACTTAGTGCACCAAGGCATGAATGCTGAAGGGATTTCTTCTGTTTTCAGCCTTCGGATATCGAGAGACTGATAGTGATGTGAAGTCAATTTTCCATTGTAACACTTCTATTACCTTAACATGATTTTCATATTCATCATAAGATAATACTTTCTTTTTCAACTGACAAAGAGTTTTCCAAATTTTGAGACGAATATCATGAATCACATCTTCCATCAACATCTCTGGAATGTCATACTGAGAGTCAGCCAAAGGCCAAAACATGACCGGCACTTCACCCTTTGCCAGTTGTTTTCTCATGTTCAGCATTTTCTTTTTATCATTCAATGATGATTCTTCTACCTAATTAGACCAGAGATGGTGCTTTCTTGTTGCTTCATCATGTTCAACATGATAGGTAGAGAATCCACTGATCAAAATAGATGATGAATGACCTAGGGGTGGCTCGGAGAATTACTTACACCTCGCGATATCTTCTTATTGAGAAAGTATTTCACTTGCTGATGGTAAAGCATCAGACATGACTGGATTCACTTTTGCAAGTACCTCAAGATAAGCGGGCTTTCTCGTCACTGCATTTTCTTCTGAAGAAATTTCGAGGCAATGTGAATTACAACTACGGAGAGGACCTTCGCAGCTAAATTCATCATCATGGCGAGGACCACCATGATGGGTTACAGAAAAATATGAGAGCTCTTTCTCATTGATATGATGGCCACATAGAGGGTTATTGCAGCTCTTATCTGAAGATTAAACTTCGAGATCGATCGAACTGTAATGAAGCAAGCCTTCATGAGGATGTGTCTGATGAAGACATTCAGATTTAATGATCCCACTATTGGGAACTGAGAGAGTAGAATCTTGAATTCCAACAGATAATTGTTTCAGGGCTTCAATAACTCTAGCATTGAGTAAGGCATTATCAAATATGGGGCCTTTATTTCTTGACTGTTCTAGGTGGGTCTTCTTATTAGATGCCTTATTACTCAATTTGGCAGGTGTGTGTGCCTGCTAAAGAGAAATAATATGGTTTGGCTGATTATCTCCACTTAAACCTGGTTTATGTGCCTGATTTGGTTGTCTGTATTATATGGGGGAGTACATCCCAGAACCCTCTTGGACTGGAAAAGATGTATGTGTTTATTCCGGAGTGAACTGTTGATGTGTCACTCCACTAATAGGGATAATATTATGTGTCTTTCCATAGATGATGTTGAAGCTGTAATAATATCCTAGAAGGCATCCATGATATGAGAAGGTATTTTCTTGTGCTCTTTCACCATCAACAAAAAGTTCTTGGCGACTTCAACTGCTGGAGTAGTGATATACGTCCATTCCATGCTTGGAGTAGGTGTATGTTCCTGCTCCTGTCCTCCTTTTCTTGTCAGTGAATCCTGACAGTACTGAAGTGTGGGGGCAGAGTGTTGAGTCTTCCTTCTGTTTGTCACGGGAGCTTTCCGACTGACTTCTCTGAGTGCTACCAAACGAGAGTGTTCATAGGCTTGATCAATACTAGTAGGTGTATGTGCCTCCTGATTGCACTCTGCCAAATGTGGTTGATGAGCATCCTTCAATACTAATAGACGAGGCTTCTTCTAGGATTGATGTGTGTAAGGAGGTGTATGTTCCTGTTTACATGTTGTCAACACTTTGGGTTGGCGACCTTCATTGTATGCAGTCAGACGAGCCTACAGACTAGCTGATTATTTATAAATAGCTGTACGTTCCTGTCTATTGTACTCCACCAGAATTGCCAAGTGGGATTGGCGTGCTGCTACCAGATGAGTCTGTTGAACAACAAAATTAAAACGGACGGGTGTATGTGCCCGCTTGTTGCTTGCCACCAGGTTAGTTTGGTGGACTTCTTCAGAGATGGAAGAAATGAGAACTTGCTCACTGTTGACCGGATCTCACCACTGGCGGTTCGTCTTGCCTGCTCGGGTTAGAGGAACCTTTGCCGAACACCTAGAGTCGATACCCACATCATGTTGAGGGCTCACTACCCCATGAGTCTGGCAGAATTTGATGATAGGATCCCTTAGGAAGGACTCATGTCTCCTTGAATTAAGGCCTTGAGGGACCAGCTCATTAACCTCCTCAGAATATGCGAGTGACTGGTGATTGCATTCTAAGGATAACGACCTGAAACGATTGAAAATGGTGGTTGGCACCACCGGCTTCTTGATCGTTGGTCATCACTGTCCGGACGACCAGGGTGAACTGTTCACTTGGAGGGATTGTCGAGGAGCCTCCAAAGTTGGAATGGTATCCTATTGATGATACTACTTAACCAGTGAATTCGATACCCAGCTTTGAAGATGCTGAGTAGGTTTTGTCTTCCTCCGAGCAGATGATGATTCAGTAGGAGCAGCAGTAGATGCATTCACAACAGAGGTTTTCACAGATGTGAGCTTAAGAAATTCCATTCTCGTAATGCATAAGATCATGGAAAAGAGTTCATGTATGATATAATAGTCATAATCATGATAATTCCGGCAACTACACCTTTTGTATAAGCACATATGTTATTGATTTTTTTGTTGTATCTCTCATTGATTTTTAAATAGAGGTCTAACAAATAAGTAAAAAATCTTTTTAAATTGGTTAAGGATTCACGTAGAGTTCACCATTTTTTGTTTCCTCTGAAACTGGGGATAAACTCGTTGATTTATGGTTCAAACATTCCAATCGGTTTCTAATGGGTTTCTTCGTAGAACTTGAATCATCCAATGATTCCATATCTATTTGGACCTACTTTCCAAAAGTAGGCCCTCATTAGTTTTGGACTGATGAGGCTTAGGAATTTGCATTGGTCAAGAGGATGGGAGGTCATACTCACTACACCTTTTTTGAGGGTAATTATTGTCTACTCTAGGACTCTCTTTTTATATTTAAGTTATGTTCGTGAATCCTTATTAAATTACCAAGTACAAAATGAGCTTTCCTTTAGATCTGACAATCAATGATTGATATGTAGGAAATTTAGAGAATATTTTATATGTATTTGAGGGTTTTCATCGACAGAGAATCATATGTACTTGTTCGATATTCTTAGTCAATGGTATCCTTTAATAACTTATATAAAAGTCTCTTGGTCATTTTGATGACCATAATGGTTTTAAAGCCACTTAGTGGGGCACTTCAAGTTTATTGTCATTCAGAAGGACATATATTATTTCAGAGATTGGATTGTACCCACAGATTGGCAACCTACGTGTCATTAATTTTAAAAAGGAATCAGAACCCATGTAGTTTGAGAATGGGAGTATAATATTTATATATGATTGATGGATCATAGAAAGATGTCATAATTACTTTCACACTCTTAGCTCATGTGAGTCACACTCGTTGTGAGAAACATGAGGTACTGGTAAAACCAGAAAATTGGGCCAAGAAAGATGCAATCATAGAAAATGATGTGGGGCTTATGTGTATATGATTTCCCAAATAGATAGATATCGGGACTTATTTCTAAGAATAAGTCCACGAACAAGGTCCATAAAGGTATATATACTTTGTGGAGATTTGGATATCCTAACATGGGGCATACTCTTGAGGAAGATACCCAAATTAGGAGGGGACTTATGATTGGGTTTTACTCCTGAGAAGGAAGACCAGATAAAAAAGTAGATTAAGACTGGAAAAAAGGGAAATTTAGACTAGGGATTACTCTTAAAGAGGAGGCCTAGGTTAATGGGATTTGAAAACTGGGGCTTACTCTTGAAGAGGAGGCCTAGGTTAAAGGAATTTTAGAATTAAGGGATGTGAGGCTTGCTCCTAAATAGAATCCCCACATTTGTAGATTTTAAACTGTGGCTTCTTCTTGAAAAGGAAGCCCAAGTTATGGGAATTATGGTTGGGGCTTACTCATGAGGAGGATTCCCAGATTTTGGGAACATTGAGACGGGGGCTTACTCCTGAGGCGGATTCCCAGATTAAAAGGATTTAAAAACTAGGGATTATTCCAGAAGTGGAGGCCCAGGTTAAAGGGATGTGAAAATTGGGGATTACTCTTGAAGAGGAGGCCTAGGTTAAGGGAATTCTAGATTTAAGGGACTTGGGGCTTACTGCTGAAGAGGATTCCCACATTTTTAGATTTGAAACTGGGGCTTATTCCAGAAAAGGAAGCCCAGGTTAAGGGGATTATGGTTGGGAATTACTCTTGAGGATGATGCCCAAATTTTTCGAACTTTGAGATTGGGGCTTACTCATAAGGAGGATGCCCGGATTAATGGGATTTGAAAACTGGGGCTTATTCCTAATTAGGAGGCACAGGTTAAGGGACTTGGACTGGGGGTTACTCCAGAAAAGGAGTCCCAGGTTAGGGAACTTGGACTGGGGCTTAATATTGAAAAGGAGGCCCAGGTTAGGGAACATGGGGCTTAGTCCTATAGAGGATGCCCACATTAATGAGAACGTGCACTAGTGCTTACTCCTTAAAAGGAGGCCCAAGATAAGGATTTTCTTATCGTAAAGGATGAAGTTAAATGAATGATATCTCTAACCTTGGTGACATAAAGATATGTAAATCACTAGGTTTTGAGAGATGTTCCACAAAATTCCTTTCAGATAAGGAAGCCAACAAGGAAATCATGCCATAAATGGCTCTGAAAATAGTTCTGAGGGCTTAATCTTGAAAAGGATATGTCGATAGGTATAAGAGAGGTGGAATAATCAACATGGGCACCCACAAAAAGTGTCGCGCAAGTCCTGGTGGGCGCGCAAATACAGCGTGGGCGCAAAAGTCCTGGCCACGCAGGTATACCTGTACAGTACATAGGTACTTGCGTGACTTTTTACCCTTGGGGTAATACTTGGGAGATACTTGGCTCATTCCCATAGTATTATCCCTACGGGCTTCCAGAAGGGTGTCGTGTAAGTTCTGGTTAAGGAGCAATGCAGCGCGCAAGTGGAGCCATTTCCCTTAAGGGTTGGCCACTCAGGCGAGCAAGTGTTGATGAATTTCAATACTTAGGCACTCCTCCCCCTCTTCAGATCTTCTGTTCTAGGTAAGAAATTACCTTAGAAGTGCTCAGATTCTTTTAGAAGAGATTAGGGAACCGAGAGATTAAATTAGTGGTTCTGGAATTTTTTGACCTCGAAATGGGGGGGCCTACAGAGGTATTTATAGTCTAGAGAAGACCCTGGGATAATTTCAAAGAGGGTGCGCACGTCACCTGCGTGACCTCTAGGCGGTGCACAAGCACACTTGCACAACCTTAATGGAACTTGTGCGACCCATGTTCATTTGAATCTTGGTTTATTCCTTTGTCAAATTTTTATGTTTTCTTCAAAGGATGAATCAATTTAAGCTAAGGGATTTCCATTTCAATTCATTTAGGCACTGTGACGAAATTGAGTGTCAACATTTTCATAGAGTTTTTATTTTGAAAAAAATTGAAACGGAGTAGAAGTGTCTACTTTGTATTTTTGAGAATTAATTTAATAGTGCTGGACTAATTCTCTAAAACTCTATACCTGAAAAGATCTTCAATTTGTTTCATTTATTTAATTGAATATAATGTAATGTTTAAGGTCGGGTCCTTAAATTTATGATTCAATATCTTATTATTTTATTATATAAATGATAATGATATATTGATAAAGACTAAATGTTGAAACACATTAAGGATCATGTATAAACATCCTTGACAGATATGGTGAAACACAATTTAGACTTGAGATTTGTACGGTGGACGTGAAAAAAATATGCAAAGATCCATTCTCAATGAAGAATATTGAAATGGTAAATATTAGTAGGGTTATGATTTAAATTATTTAAAAATATAAAATAGTTTTTCCATATATAATGTCAGATGAAGACCTTGCCTCTAACTTCCACCTTCAGATAATGCCAATGATTTTTAATTGAAATTTTCTATCGACTCTGAGCTATCATGATATATTATTTAATGGTCCTAATTTTTTCTACCACTACCTCATCAAGATTAGCTACTAATATCATTCATTATACAACACCAATAATGCTTTTTTGTATTTCCATATAGCAATTTATAATGAGACATATGAGTGCCTCAGTGGAAGTTATAATTTTCCGAAAACACAACTAGATAAAGTTATTGATCCCATCCTCCATTGAAACCCAATTACTAATATCTTGCCATATCATCTAGGGATTGATTTTTTCTACCATACTGACCATCATTTCTAAGTTGATACATATTTTTGAAACATATTTCAATGATTAAGTCCTACTACTGACTTCACCAAAACATATAGGTAACCCTTAGATCTAGATGAAATACAATATCTTGCAATACACAATGAATCCTTATAACATATATAATGTTTTTCATGAAAGGATAACCCATATAAAAATAATCTATGATTGTGATTATTTATTCTAACATCATAATGTTTTTTATTAAAACCAAAATTACATTATAATATTTTGATATTTTTTGGATTACAATGGAAAAATCCATGTCAATTCTTTTCCATTCACATTTTAGTATGGGAAATTGTTATCACTCCCCAAAAAACATTTGTATCTTAGCATAAAAATGATTACATTTAATTCTCCTAGTTAAAAATACTGAAATCAATTTCATCATTCAATCCGACTAGAAATTCATATTAAAATATCAATATATATTTTTTATTCTATGATGAATACGAAATGATTAACTATGATCTTCCTCTTACATCCCCCTTTTAAAAAAAGTATGGATTGAAAAAATGCACCATTCATGAAAACATTGAATACATTATAATAAAGGTTATACTCATGATCAATTTTAACCATTATTTAGAAATTTACATTATACATTTGTTTCTCTTTAAACATCAACTAGATTGAATGTTTTATAATAAATTAACAAAGATACACTTTCTTAACTTCCTTCATTATTTCTATATCCATAATTTTCAAATCTATAAATATTGAATAGTTTTTTATTCTCAACATTTATAAACATGAATGATCTATTCGAATAAATGAAGATTTTATGCTGTTTTGTATCATCGGTTGATAATTATTATATAGTGATAATATTTTTTCATTTTTAACCTACTTATCTATTTCATGTTCAACAATTTCAATGTGAATATATATTTGAAAATCATATGATCAGCATATATATCACACCATTCTTCACAAATATAATCCCTCTATATCATTTAATGAAATATTATAGCCACAATCTTCAAATAATGATCTTTTAATTTTTTCACATGAACCCTCTATTTTTTTGAGACATAAGCATTCAAAATTTAATTTATTAGATCCCATGGATATCACTATGCTCAATATTTTTTACCCAATTCAATGTAAACATCATATATCACGTTATTAAATAAATTAATACTAAATAAGATATCTTGTAATCCTGTGGATGTTGTATCACCTATATCTCAGTTCAGTTATTGGTTCATGCCATGTGGCCTTGTAAAATGTGATAATACATACTTTTTACTAAAATTATTTTAACATAATACTTACAAAATCACTATATATATTCTTAACATTCAAAATAATATCCTTAATCATCAAGTTTAATATATTCGCTGATGGATACTGATACCATTAAACATTTAAAAAATATCGATCATCCTGAAATAATATATCATAATGAACAAACAAGTAGTATATACCTTATTCCAATTAAATTTATCACTAAATTTCAATGTGGAAACTAAAATCCCATCACATAGAACCTAAAAAAATGGTGCCTAAGAGTTTGAAATTATGATCAACCATAAAATCAAAATCCTATGATTTAATCCATAACTATTAATTTAATATTACATGAAGTAATATAGACATCAAAAATCAACATAATCCTTAGAATATTCATGAATATTATAACTAAAATAAAATAGGTAAAAATAATTATATAAATTAATTATTAAATACAAATGATTAAATTTATAAATCATCTTACTTAAATGATTTGTTATATGGCATTTCCTTCATTTGTTTAAGAGATAAACATTTTCTTATGTAATTTACTCTGAAAATTCCATTGTTCCCTGACTATAAAAAATAGAATTCCTTTGAAATTCATTACTCTATGCACTTAAATAAAACATATATAGCAATTTCCCCTAAATTTGAGATATTCTTCAGTGTTACTCAACCCACATTATTGACATGTAGTATGAAAAATATTTATTATTATTATTATTACTAGATGAATTTCCATTGTATTATATTGTCTTATTATATAATGAATTCATAATCCCACATAATGTTCTGTTTTAATCAGGTATCCTAATATTTTATTATTGAAAATTAATATTCCTTTCTCTCTAGTAATAATCAAATTTGGTATCTTGTAATCATCAAACATTCCATCACATTCATTGTTAACTTGATTCTTTTTGTTTCCATCAATTTAATAAAACCAAAAAACATATTATTATAAAAAAATAGTGGGGAACCACATAATCATTTTTATGATTTCTAAATTATGAAAACTTATTTTAAAAATATAACTCCTATGGTATACCCATAATCAATAATGGGCATCATATACCCAAATACATAATCATGGTTTGTTGTAGGTTAATGTTTGTATAGAACATAAATGCTGGGAGTGTCAAATTAGGGGTTTAAAAAAACATATTTTTTTACTCCAAGTAATTATCAACTCAAATCATAATGCACTCATCTTAGAGTTATTACCCTTAGGTACATATATTCTTAGTAGCATCCACTAGTACTAAAATGAAATTTATTCTATTTTTTTAAAACCACTCACTATATCATGCCTCAATATTTTATGAAATTTTCAGATACTTAGACTCATTATTTTGGTTCTCACTATATATTTCTCATCATAGATTCCAAATTTTAACTAAACCTTACACTGATGCCAACAATAATCTCCAACCCTTTTCATAAATAAATATTTTATATTAATAGATGAATATCTATTATATAACATAATAATCCATATAACACCCTAAGAGTTTAATTATATGTTTCAAATAAATTATATTTCTTTAATATCTTACATTACACAGAAAAAGGAGTTTAGTTACGTTACACACAAAACTGAGCTTTAACAAACCTCTATATGTTATTAATAAAGTTACTTAATGTGACCACTATTACCTACTCATTAAAAATATAAATTGTTATAGTAATAACTATTAGTTATGTTTTTTTATAATTTTTTATATAAAAATAAATCAATTTAATAAAAAACATAGAATTTTATATAAGGTCTTTATATGTTTAATAATTACAATTTCTTAGAAAGTATTTTTTAGGCATTAATTAAATTAAATTTTTTATAATTTAGAAATCAAATTTTATAAAGTAAAATTTACTATTGAAATATACTTTTCAAAATTATCTTAGTGTAATGTTTTGTTGTTTTTATTAAGACGTTAAATTTTCATTGAATAGTTAAAATTAGTTGTTATTGATATTAATTTTCATCTATTTTAACATATTTAAAAACATAATTATTTTTTTAGGAATAAAAGAAAGGTAAAATTAGATCATTATATACATATATAACTATATTCCAGAAAAGAATAGCTAGAGGCTATTTATTAGAAAAGGAAAATTCGGACTACAAGAACCACAACCAAATACAACAACAACAACACATAAAAACCAAAACCATCACCATCTCCATTTAAAAAAGCTTCATCCAAAGTTTGTAACTCCCATTATGAGATTTCATAGTTCCTTTGGACTTTGGCATAAATCCTTTTAAGGTTCAACCACTCCAACGAAAGAAATTCATTATTTGTCTGCCCATGGACTGCTCCACCTTTTTTATGGATAGAGGATCTAGTGGACATCCACTTTGGTAGAATGGAATAATTTTTCCTGGATCATATCCATGGTGATACATTCATATCCTCATGCTCTCCATGCAAACTCTTACTCTCCCCCAAAATAGTGGAACTGTATGAGGGTCTGACCCTACCCTTATTTTCCTTCTCATTTTCAAAAGCATCCCCCATTTACCAGAAACCTGCATCTGCTTATATTCCATCACCTGATTTTTTTGAAAGTGTCTGTTTCTTTCAATCAGTGCAAGACCTTGTGGCTGGTCCATCACACAATGATCTGCACATGAGCCATTTAATACTTCTACATTCATTGCATCCTCATTCTGACCTACACATAACCCACTGTCCACTTCCTCATTCATTTAATCCTACCACTGAACCTACAAAATGGCATCCCCACCCACAATCTCCAGCCCATGAAAACAATTCTTTGTGGACCCCATAAACATCACACCATCTTCCTCCTTAGACTGACCACAAACCTCTGACACCCCAATAGGTATACTAACACCACAGTTCACCAATGAAAATGAGACTTTCCAACCTCAGCCTCCATCAGAGACCTGTACCTCCCTTCATTCACCTTTCCACTACGTCAACTCTTTACCACATCAACACCTCCAGGAATGAATCCTCTTTTCTGCTGGCTGATATGAAGCAAATCCAATACACTCGTGACCCCAAAATAATGTTTCTCCCATTAAGCCACCGTAGATTATGCCATTCTAGCATCACATTGACCATCAGTTCCCTAGAGACTAGTCCCTCAGTTTAGATCTCCCTTCATTCTTGATAGCACCGAAGATACCAGAGGGTTAACAAGAACATCCGTTGTCTTTTCCAGAATAGATGCAACCTAGGGACCTGTACCAAGGGCATTTCCTATATGAGAAACTACAATAGGAATCCTCCTCCTAACTGGTTTTCCTAGCCTCCTCTCTGGACATGGGTAGATCTTGCTAGAAACACCACCATTGTAATTAACATCCGAATGCACCATTCTATTGCAGGTTGTGCAGTAATCAATCCACGATTCATACACCACCACCTGCTTACATCTTAATTCATGACCCACTGAAATCCATACCCAATCAACCAGAGGTCTCGAGATATCCATCTCAACACACATCTGATGATTTATCGGGTGACTCACCGTGGCTGTTCAAACATCAGAACACAAAAAATGACCCACCAGATTCCCAAGAATATGTATAATCCTGCGATTTTGGGATGGTAAATGTAAATGAGGAAAACGTACCCAAATTGGGATGGAGGTTCGGTCACGAATCATACAATGATCAAACTTCCACTAGAGGGGAAGAAACTTGCAATAGTTGAATCAAATGGGTGCATTGAACCATGCTCGTATCGGGTCTTCCTGTAAGTCAAAATGAATGATAAAATGGAGACTATCCAGAATCCTGATGACCGTGTGATCATGCAGATACCATTTTCCAAAAACAAACATATCAAAATTATCAACTAACGGAGTTTGATAAATAAATCGTACCACCTGAGTCAGGTCAAGATTGCTCGTCGCCTCAGCGAACTCCAACACCAAAATTGGGAGTTGAGGATTACCATGATGAAGGTTAGGCACCTTCAGAATTACTTTTATAATTGGGAACTCCGGGAGATTTCGAGGGTTGGAGAATGGTACGAAGGGGAAACATGGCCTCCGAAGTGGACACATGCCATACTCCACCTTCCCACCTCCAAGAAGGGGGGGGGGAAACCATATTCAGTCATACTAGGGATCCATTGTCATCGACATTCACATAGAGCTCGACCATTCATTCATATATAACTATATTCCTTATAAATATTTCATTATGAATTTTTATATAATTTTTTTTTAATCATTTGAAAATTTACTCTTCAAAACACTACATTCTCATCATGTTTAATAGATCAATTTTAAAATAAAATTTTAATCAAATGATAATTGAAATATAAAAAATTGATTCAAAATTTTTAATTATAATATATCATATTATCTAATAACCAGGACATTTTATTTTAACCCAATAAATTTTAAAAGAAAAAAAAATTATTTACCACTACTAAGTTAAGAAATGGTTTTACAGGGGATGATCTACAGAGATAAGGTTTAAAAATAACCAAAATGTTGTACAGATACAATTTTATGATGTAGTTTTAACTTCATATATTTTATGTTTTATAATGGCCCATTTTTAGCCTTGTTTCAATAGAAAAATATTGGAAAACCATCTTTTTTTCAAACAAATTCAAGGATGTCACTCACGGAACTTATAAAAGGAAACCCCATTTCGTCTCTTCATCAAAACGAAAAAATATATATCTCATAAATTCCATTCTAAAATCAATTCCCCAATTAATATAATATATATCTTGAAGTATTATTTTGTACATAAATCCATCATACGATGGATTTTTGTTTCTACCTAAGGATGTTACATGTGAAAGAGGTAGAATTATTCATCGAGCAATTTTATTTTATTTCATCTTCCACCACCTTCAATTTTTATTTAAATATGATTCTATAAAATGATAAATACCATTCATATAAAAATATATTTTTATGTTAAGGTAATAACATGAAAACTTCTCCACTTTAACAAAATGCTTTAAAAATCAACATTCATGTGTAGGTTCGACTACTGCCTCCTGAACAAATGTTATTCGTGTTTAATTTAGAACCTAAAATAGAGAGAATTTATGATTTAGTTAACATATATATATTATAGTTGTAATATTATAGAACTTAGGAAAATTTAAAATCACATGTTCCCTTTTGTGATCCATTCTTTTTAAAATTAGATAATTTTTCTTCTGTGTATGGCAGACTACTACCTTGCGATGGGATGTTGTTCATTTTTTTCATTTATTATTTACGTGGAATGTAGTAATGATAAAATTAATAATTATATTTTTAATATATGATATTATATTTTTTCTATTAAATTATTATATCGTCCACTACATTTCCATTTATAACGATAATGGAATGATATCGTCACTCATGCGTATATACATCACAATGTATTAACAAAGTGATGCTATTATTTTCCATGTCCAAATTTAATATATGGGTATAAAAATGTATATAATGACTTAATATTTTTTAAAATTAATATATATTTTTTACTTTATGTATATATAAATATTATGTGCAATAATCATAACATTCAAGACATAATAGGGAGGAGAAAAAACACTATAAACACTCTGACAAATGAAAGTAATTAAATATTACAAACAAACAAGAGGTAACATGATTGAAGTGGTTAGTAAATGGTATTATGATTATATTTATTATTATTCAATATATTTAGAATAATATTATATTTATTATACAATAGTTTTAAACATGCATGACGGAATTTGTAGATTATTGTAAGGGATTTTCTTCTCACTTTTATCTTTATGTAAGACACATAGAATATTAACCATGTGTATCCAATTTGTGGGGATTATATATCACATAAATTGATTAAATAATTATTTTAATTAAAATTATGTGTATTTTCATATCATTTAGGGGACATTACTTCAATGGTGTTTAAAGTTCAAAATTATTAATAGGGAAATGTATTATTATCTCAATTTTCCTTCTTTGAAAGATATGCTACATTACACACCTATCTTTTTTGATGAGGTATATATACAACCATGTGGACAAGTAATATTATGAGGTTTTTTATTTTCAAGAAACTTTGTCTTTAATTTCTTTTCTTCTTTCAAATGGATTAGAGTTTATTGTTACGAATGTGGTATTTTTTTATGCAATATCTCATCTTTTATCATGATTGCTCATTATTATGGTTACGATGATGAAATATATTTGTTTATCTATAATAAATATTATGTAATTTCTTATCATGTACTTATTTATTGAGAATACATATTTTCTCTTTGTTTGTACTCTATTTATGTACTAAATAGTCTGAATAATGTTTTTAGGGAAAAAAATTCTCGTCGAAACCCTTTTTAATACCAAAAAAAGGTTTTCTCAAAATGTTTTAAAACATGGTTTCAAAAATCATAAACTGATTAATTAATGAAATTATTACCCATAACTTAAATTTGAAAATATTAAATGAATTATGAAATCATTTTATAAAATATCCCTATTTTCCTATAACCAAAAATATTATTGGAATCTTTTTTTAACTTCTATGAAATTAATTTAATTTACTACTATCATAAACATTATATTTTTTATGATTACATTATAATATCCAAATATTATTATAAATGTGAATAAATTTAATGATGTTTTATATTTTGAAATATTTTATTTAAATTAGAAAGGTTAGTTTCCTGAAGATATTTATTAAATGAGTTCAAAATATTCCTTTATATGATTTGAACCATTATTTTAATGAAAATTAGTTTAAAAATGTTTTATGCATTAAAATTGATTTTCTATATTGTAAATGTGAGTTTCCTTAGAAAATTTTTAAAATTTTTATTAATTAATCCCATATAATTTTAAACTTTTAGTTTCAAAAAGACAAATTTCCAAAAACTGAATTTTTTAAGAAATATTTTTCATTGTGGAATGTATATTTTCCTCAAAATTGGATTTAAATTATTTATAAATTTTTATTTATATTTTTTCCTCAATAATGGAACTAAATTTTGTTTTTGAAGAAAATAATATTAAAAAAAGTACATATTTTATGATTTATATTCAAATCAAAAATGATATTTTAAAAAGTAATGTTTTTTATAGTTTTTTTATATGTATTCAGGGTTATTTTCAAATAATAATATATTTTTAAAATTTTAATGAAATAATTTTCATATAAAGGAAAATTGAAGGAAAATCTATTCTTTAAGTAAATGTTTCATGTAGACTTTCAAAATCATTTAAAATATCTAATTTCATTTTTTGATTATACAAGATATTTATTGGCGATATAATCCATGGATAAAATTCTTATTCTTTTATTGGATGTTTATGATTACGATGACATTAAATTTACTAAAATGGTTTCTCTTCCAAAATTTATGCCATGATTAAATTATTATGGAACCCTTTTCCATTCATAAGATATTCTGTGATGAAATCGTGAAATGATTATGTCACATTTCTCATTTCTATAGTTTTTGATATAATAAAATTATCATAAAACCTATTCATTCATGGTTTCTCGTATGATAAATTCTTTAGGCTCATGTGAAACACATATTTGGGTGAAACCTATATCTCCTTCCAATGAATTGGGAAATAATTTATATCTCTTGAGATTGACATAAACATAATGGGGAGTTATCATATTTGAAAATTAGAATTTGTTCACTATGATGTCCTTGTTGATGGACTATGGCCACTATTATTTTTCATGGAGTGTTCACATTCCACTGTGACAACCTCGGTAGAGATTCGTGACTACTCAAATAATTTTGTTTATTCTTATTTATATTTAATAATTATATGATGTTTGTTAATGTTATTCTATCATGGATAATATTCCTTGACTTCCTTCTGAATCATCTATTATAAGCTGCCAATCATTATAACGGTATTCTTTATTATGATCACTGTTATGTAGGGTGTGGAATTCAAATGTAATACTCTTGTTTTAAAAATCTTATTCCCATGTTATATTTATATATCTCCCCTTATTTCACTTAATAAGAATCCGAGCTCACCCTTTCTTTTTAATCAAATCTATAAGAACAATTTTTTTATATAGGTGATGTCAATAAAGAGTTAAAAATGTAAATATCATTATTAGATTAATTAATAAAATTTAACATTATAAAAAGATTGTGTATATTGTTTTGAATAGAACTATCCCATTGGGATCCATAGTGGAGTCACTATATATTGTAATGAATATATATCTAATCGATGTAATATTTGTGCATAAAAAGCTATTCATCACTTTAGTTGTTATAAGTTGAATGGATTAGTAAAACATTGTAAACAAGGATTAGAATTATTTAGCAAGATCTATATGGATATTTATAACGATATGTCTGGGTATATTGATAAGAGAAAAGTCTATTTAAGATTCAAAGTATAGAATGTGACCTTGAATTATGTTAAAAGAAAGAGGTACTATTTTTCAAGTTATTTAATCTTAGTATGGATATTACATGTGGTTGTGGTTTTTTCATAGAGGTTTATAGGGGTAATAACTAAAAAAATGTGCATTATGTTTGACACGATTGTCACATGGTGGAAGAAAATGTTCCTTCTATCATACATAGATTGAAAATAATGGGGGGATATACATTTTAAAATAAAAAACTCTTTATGAAAAGACATGAAGGATTTAAAAAATGACTACGAATGACCATTGTTATAGAAAATGTGTCATATATTTAATAGACTTTTTCATTATTTATCCCTCCAATAAGTGATTTTTAACAATTTTATGATTTTCTAATTTTCACTAAAGTATCACACACTGTTATATATTGTAAATTTCCGTGTTTAGAATAAAAATTAATCATGTTAACAGAGAATATAATTGAAAATTTGGTGAACACAAGAACAAGAATTGGATGTTGGCTTGATATATTTACATTTTGAAGATACCTTATCATCAATCATGATATATCAATAATTACATAAACATAAGTTTTATTACTAAAGAATAAAATAATAGTATAATAGATTTTAATGAATTTTTATATGGTTATGAACATTGAGGAATGAGTATTGATATTTTTACATGTCATGGCCAAGTGAATAAGTACCTAGATGAATATCTCAAATACTGGGATAAATGTTATCTCTAGGAAAAAAATGTTATAGCGTGATGAATTGTCAAGGAATAAAATATATAATATGTGGGGAAAATAGGAATTATCCAACTAATTTCTATGACCCAATAATTAACTTTTAGGGAAATGAAAAAACTATTCCATTTCAATTATTCATTTTGAGGCCTTAAGTTATTTATAAATTTTTAATCATGATTTATATCAGAGAATTATTTTATTGATTGTACATTTGTTAGAGGAATCTTGAAACAAATATGGATTGTGATTGATTTAGAAGAATATATTTCTCTATGAAGTATTAATTTCATAGTTATAGATACCAACATAGTTTTATTGTTCTAAGTTTGGTTGTATTTTTATGTTCATTTATAAACCATTTGATATATTATGCAATAGGGTTTTATCAAAACTAAAGAAATTTTGAGAGAAATTTATAGTAATACAATCCCTTCATTTTGAAGAGGAATTTCTCTAAATGGATATATGAAAAATTATTGTTAGCATTTAGAGATTATAATATAATTGAATTTACATTAATTATGGGTTATTGATAGTTTTTATTGTTTTTGTTAAAATTGTTCTGAAAATTTTCTAAAACCCCAAGTCATTTGAAAAAAATTATTTCTTGAATGGTTAAAATATTTTTGCCCATTGGAGATGTACGACAAGGGTGGAGAATATATTAATAGACATAGAGAAATAGTATTTTGATTACTTCAATATAAAGGTAAATATTTATTTGAATATATTTCATTCTTAGTATGTAGGTTATTCAAGTAAGAAAGACAGATGTCTAAATGGTTTTGATGATCATTATTTAGGTATAAAATAAAAATATCAAGCAATTAGCATTGTTTTTTCCATTAGAATCCCAACATTATATAAATGGAAGAAAAATAAATTAATTTTAGTTTGTGAGCTTCTATTGACTACACACATTATCTCTAATAGATAATAATTCACTTTTAATAAGTATTCCATATAAAAAATTTAAGACTTGTTAAGGATTTCTTGGAGTGAAAAATTTTATTCTATATAATCAAGATGTGATTTTTACAATGATGTTTTAGAAAATTATTCATTAATATCTTAATAAACAGTTGAATTTCAACAATGTGTATCATCCCAAAATATGTAGTCATTATGAGAGAAAAATTCTAACCCAATATGATATAATAAGTTCTTCTTCTATGGATTTTAAAGGCCTTTTGGATATACAACCTCCCTAATTTTTTTTCCTAAAGAAATAAATTTCTCCCCAGTATTCATATGAATCATTATGATTCCCATTATTTAAATATGTGTTGACCTCCAATGTAATAAAATCAAGCTATAGAAATACAATTATTAGGACTTGAGAAAGCTGATTAATTGGCTAAAAACGTAAGATACATTGGGAAACTCATAAGAGAAATGTTGTCAGATATTTTATACAGATATTTGTCAATAAGAACTAGAATTTGATTTTGGTGGGTAGGTGGTTTAATGAATTTTTTCATTGAATAAATATGGAAAAAAATTTCCCTAGGACTTTTGGTCTCTTTGAAATTATTGATCAAATTAGGACCATATATTATCTCTTGATGATTCCACTAAACCTATTTAAGGTCCATGATTTGTTCCATGTTTCTCTCACGAGTAAGTATATTTATGATCCATCACTTGAATTAAAAATAAAGGCATTACCATTAGAGAATGATATTTATTATGAGGAGAAACTGATAGATATTTTGGATTGAATATAGAATATTCTACGATACAAGACCACTCTCATAGTCATTGTTTTGAGGTATAACCACTATCTTGATGAAGGAACGTGGGAACTTTATTATGTAATGACGTAGAAGTATCCTTATTTTGTTTATTCAATGTGATGAACTTTGATGGAGAAATTTATTTTATGGTGGTAATAATGTATAACCCAAGAAATTTATGAATATTGTTTAATAAAAAAAATTTATTTGAAATCTTCTGTTTTAAGAAACACCATGTTTAAATTACATATCATACAATGCTTAGTTTTAATGAAAATTAATTATGTTATTCATAAAATTAAATAATCAGAATTGTTATAAACTAGTAATTAAACATAGTGATTTTGATTTTAATAACTATTTTTTCATTATTATTTATATTGGTTTTATATAATGAAATATTATTGATAAAAATACTTAATTACCAGTAAAGTCATTATATGAATCCAAAATACTATATTCTGAAATTAAAAGAGTTTTTTTTATTGCTAAAATAAATTTTGTGAACATTTAAAAAACTATTTAATAATATAAAAATAATTATTCAAGTATATATTTCCAAATTGCCTTAATGTAAATTTTAGATATTTTTCTAAAAACATAAATTTTTTGATAATTATTGAAAAAACAGGTTTTACAATGAATTTTCATTTCATCTATGTATTTTTAAAAAATTAATATTGATAGAGAAATTATTTTAATCAATAATAATTCTATTAATCCAATTATTTTCAATAAAAATATTTTTATATTTAATTTTAGTTTGTAAAAACATTGTATAATTTTGATCATTTTTTCATTAAAACCATGGTTTCTTGTGGCGTCTTTGGGATAGATTTTAAATTAAAATTTTCTACATTTTTAAATGCAATATAGAAAAATTGACTTCATATTTTTAATACGAATAATTGATATTACCTAATACAATATGATTAATTTTTCAAATAATACAAACAAGTGTTAAAAATCATTCGTAGTCCATTTGAAAAAATGTGTTTATGAAGGTTTAATATAAAATGATAACTATTAAAAAGAACAGAAATATTTTAAAACTATGGTTTCGATCCATATATTAATTTTCTTGGATCTAGATTAATAAATACGAATATTTGAGCCTTGTGTTATGTAATAATGTGAGTACACCATTTCTTAAAAAAACCAATAATGCCACTCACAAAACTTATAAAAAGCCACGCTCATCCACTCTTACTTAGACATAAAAACAATTGAGCTAAGACCTATACATATTACATCCCAGAATACATGATATCATCCTATAATCCTTAATTTGCATAGAACTCCATTATTATAAATAAATGATGAAACCCTAAGGATGTTATCATGGACATAGAAAATTTCTTCCTATATCATTATTATTTTATTACATTATCTACATAATTCAATTATTATTAAAATAAGTTCATGTAATATCCCATTATAATGTATTTACAATTAATTTTTTTTAAGATCATGAGCATCAAACATCTCCAATTCAATTAAATTTGTTAATAAATCACAATTCTTGTGTATGGAAGAGTACTGGCTCACAAATCGATGTCATTCATTTTTCAATTATCAGTTATCCCACATTGAAATAATGATATATTTAATAAATGTATACTATATTTATTATATTATTATAACCCATGAATTTTAATATCACATATATTAGTGTACATTCAATTTTTTATAATATGATAACATCACTCATGAGAATAAGGAGAATAACCTAAGGAAGCGATGTGATTCAATTTTCACATAATCATTAATTGAGTGAAATAAGGAAAATATTATTTTATATATTTGACATATATGTTATTTTATATATTTATTAGTGTTAATATATTTAAAGAAACATTTCCCTTTCACTGACTAAGTGAATGATATTGTTGCTAATGTGTATGTAGGGCCGACCATCTCGTTTAAGTGATTCTATTCGTTTTCAATGGAAGACACAAATCAATTTTATAAAAAAATATATTATTAGTAAATAAGGTATTTATAACATTAATATAATTCATTATAATATGGATATTTATCCATTTATTAATAACATTTACATTTATTAAAAAATGCTTATGAGATAAACAATCAATTAATACCTCAAACAATGAAAATATTCAAATATTGTTACAAAAGGTGTTGTAAAATGCAATAATGGGATCATAATTGATTTTATAATTTTATTATTGTTTTTTAATATATTTTTAATAAACATATTTTTATTATAAACGGTTCTTATCTATATTTGAAGAAACATAATTCTTAATGTATGTTATTCCTATATCGCTTTTATTTTTCTATGAGAATCATAGAATGTTTACCATGTATTTATTTTATGTGTTGTATATTCATCCCATTAATTAATATTAATATTATTATTCTTAAAATGATTTATATTTATAGATTTATTGTTTGATCTCTCTTCAATCTGGGTTATATTTCAAATGTGACCAATGCCATACAATATTTGTGTCTCATTTTTCATTCCTTGAGACAAGTAATATAATACATATCTATTTATTAATGAGGTAAATATACATAAACATTTCCATTTAATATATTTAATTTATTTATTCAAAAAAATAATTTATTTTAATGTTATTTCATCATTGGGATTACTATTAAAAACGTCCAATCTTACAAGGGGTTTATTTGAAAATATCATCATATATAGGGATTAATCATGATTGTGCTTACAATAGTGAAATATTATAATATATCACTCCCAAAAATAATTTCATTTATTATATTATTTTTATGTCATTATAATACATGATTCAGAATGTTATTTCTGCCCTTAATTACTTATGAGTTAAAAAATTTTTTTTATAAAAAATCATCTTTTCAGAGAAAAATAATTTTTTCCATACATTTGTTCCCAAAAGTGTTTTTCCCTATTTTAAAACATTATTAAAATAATTTATTAAATAATTTTATATGCAGTGTTTAATATTTATATAATATTTTCAAAATAAACTACAAGTCATTTTCAAAATAATGTTTATTTTGTTGTTACAAAACATGTGAAAGGGATTATTGTTTTAACATGTACAACCTGAACTGAATTTCCTTCAAAAAATGACCACTATTTGTTTTCATTATTACAATATATTTTTCCAATGTTATATTCGATGAAATTTTTTTTATATTGTTTTATGTTTTAGAAAATTTATTTTCAAAATGTAAAGGATATTTTCCTGATGAAAAGTTTTAAAAAAAATTGGAGCATCATTTATATTTTTTCATGGTTTATTTAAATGAAAATTATTTTTAGAATGATTTATGTTCTAAAATGTTTTGTAAAGAGGAAAACGTATTTTCCTAAGGAAATTTTATAATTTTTTTTTTGATATTCGATAATATTTTTTTAGGGTTTTTGAGATGAAAATTATTTTAGAAATGTTATCTGTTTAAAAAATATTTCTTCAATGTTGAAATATTTATACTCAAGAAATTATTCAGAGGTTTTTGAAAATTAATTTATTTTATTTATATTGATTATATATAAAGTTATTATAAATATTTTTTATATTTTTAAAATTATTATTAAATGATGAATTTATTTTTTCCACATGAAAATTTTTTGTTTATTTTTAAATCCTCTGTTTTAATTTTGAAATTTTATTTTCAGAGAAAATGAATTTCATAACATTTTATTATTTTTTTGTTAATAAATTATTTTTAATGAAAAATTATCTTCTATCGGAAATGTTCCAAGTGATCATTCAAATTCATTGTCCATCTATAATGATAACCATTGTTGCAACATAAATGTTATAGGGGATATGATCCCAGAAAACCATTTTTATTATTCCTCTTTATGGATGATGTTTTTGATGAAAATATTTTTACTAAATCTATTTCATTTTCATGGATTATATCAGAATAAAATTCTTATTAAACTCTTTACTTTACCTATGTTAGGATATGATGAAATGATAAGATGATTATTAAATATGCCTATTTTCCATTAGGTATGCTATTATGAAATGTTTAAGAAATCAATGTCATTTAATTTTTTCTAATATCATTAATTAATTATGATCTTGTGATATAAATATGTAATATTTTCATTATATGATGTTTTGGACCTATATAACCCTTAAATTCATTTTGAAAATATTACTAACCCATGAGGTAGACAATATTGTAAGGTGGTGTGAACCTAGATCATTAAGGGACTTTTTCTGCAACCATAGTATTAGGTGTAAACTATGAAAATAATTTTTCTCTAGGGAGTGAATAGATTCAACTATAATAAACTAGAGTGTGATATTATAGTACTAGGGAAATATTTATTTTATTATGTTCATGCTAAAAATCTATGTTTTATATCAATATTATTATCTCATTAAACATGTTCATTGATTTATTTATAATTTATATCCTATGAACTTATAATATTTATGTCATGGATTAATATTATGTTCCTTGATATTCATGTTATGGTATAGAAATAAAATTCTAATGTTCTCATATAATTTTTCTCATGTTATATTTATATATCTTTCATGTCTACACTTATTAAGCACCTGAGCACACATTTTCTTATTTATTCATTCCCTAGGTTATGAATAATGGGTTTATATATGGTATGTATATTATGAGAACTATGTGGAATGTTATTTATGTGAATTATTGACAATATGAAACTAGATAAGAATATTATCGACCTAGTATCCCATGAAACTAAGAAATTTTGATCTTTGTACTTGTGTTTGTATAATGTGATTAATATCTAACAAAACGATGAAATATTTAAGTTTAATATGTGTTGGGTCACTATAATCCATTTCATATTTATTTAAGTCAATTGAAATTTGAATCCTAGATATATAAAAAATTAATTCATCAGTGACTTATGTCATCTCAGACTATGTTCTTCATAACTTCCACCCTTCTTACACATGTTATACATATTTACAATATTCATAACCAGTGGAAATAAAAAAATAAGTTTGGGGATCATATTATTAATAAGTATAAACAACGTAGATATACATTATCACTAATTAAAAACATTAGAATATGTATATTACAACATGAGAATAGAATTTTCAAATCATACCCAACATATCATATAACATAAACATGATTCATTAATAAAATAATGGAAACTAAAACGAAATTAATCATATTTGAATCATATAACATGAGCCATCCGAGAATAAAATCATCATTAGAGATAGATTTAGGGAACACACATAAGCATATAAAATCATATGTCAAGGCTTCCAACTAAGACAGTCATATCATTCTACACTTCGTATAATCCCCCTTTTAAAATCATTGGGCTTGGGAAAACCTTCCGTGTACCCTCTTTTGAGTTCTGGTTTAACAACCATGTTCCCTATATCAATCATGAGAAAACCTCTAATGTTCCCAATTTCACGAAATTTATAACCACTCATGTTCCCTCTTTCAGACAAGGGATAACCTATCGTGTTCCCTTTATGGTCATAGAACATTAATGATTACTCAATGAATTATATGAATATCGAATTGTGAGTCAAAAAATTACATAACATAAATCATAAATGAATTTTCTACAATATCATAAAAACATCAATATATCATCACCCATGAAATTTAAATGGGTTTCATTAATTAATTCAACATGGTATAAATGAAGTAAAAGAAAATTCTTTCAAAAATATTCTTTCATTTTATCATGGAAAACCCAATAGATTAAATATGTTTTCATGAACATATTATTAAAAAAAATAATCCATTGAGAAAAAGAGTAATTATAGTATCATTGGATCATATCCCATGTAAATATAATTATACTTTAAATGATGTTTTATTACATAGAACATGATTATGAAAGATAATTGTAATATTTCATGCTAAAAATAAACATTCCATTGTGAAAAAAATATATAAAATCTAAAAACATTCTAAATATTCAATTCAAAATTTTCACTAAAAATATCCAAGGAAATTTTCACTGGTGCCTTTAAATAATTGTGTGTTCATGTTCGATGAAGATAATATTCTTTCCATAGACATTAAAATGAAGATTCCATTCAAATTTTTATTAAAAGGTAAAAAAACCTAATTTATAAAAAAAATAAGAATATTCATTTTAAAAATATTTTATAAAAATTAAAACGAAGTTAAAATATATTAAATTAATATTTTTTAATTTTAATTAATATATTTATATTTTTTAGAAAACATGGACATGGACTATGATTGATTTTCAACCGAAGAGTGAAATAATGTCAATATATCATAAAGACATTCATTTGGAAAATTGATTACATAAATAATGGAATGTCAGTAAAAAATATTTAATTTCACCAAAGGAATAGTATATAATAAAATTCAGGATTTTCTTGGTTGTTATTTTATAAAATTTCAACATTAGAATCAAATTCATAAGAATTCGGATAAATAATGAGATTATAACACAAACTGATTCCCACATTGGTAACTTTCTAATAATAACCCACAAGAAATAAAAAACTATATATAAATATGTAAATACAATTAATATTCAAAATAATATTAACAAAATATTTTCAATGGTATTATATACATCACACAAATGAAACATGGTGTGAGTATGGTATTTTGCTCATAAAATTTAACGTGAAACGAAAAGCCCTTACCTAAAGACCATATTTTCTTCATAATATTATAAACTGTTGTATAATTAATATATTATTATTATAAATCTTTTACATAAGAATAATAATATATTTCAAACCATTTATTATTTATGTATTAACTTTTGTTAACTGTTTCTCAGTAATTCCCTTTTAAAATAACACTTTGAGTGTTATTTTAATTGCTTTTCATGTATTTTTTTGTTTGGTATTTTCTGTTCTTTTATTTCATTCACAATTCAATAATTTATAGAATATAAAAATTAATATATATAGAATATATATGAATTATATATATTTCTATAGTAATACATAATGTTTAGAGATATAAAATCAATTACTCTATTCCTCGAGAAGGTAGGACGTACATACGTTTGAATGGGGATTTTATTTTATCGATGAAAATTATTAATGAAATACAAAAATTAATTTTCCTATCAAGAATAATTTCTATATTACATTTATCATATATTTTTATTAAATATACAATCATTTTCATCCATTTTGAAATAAAATGAAAAATGTTTTACATGCATTGTGGAGGTGGTAGTCCATATTTATACAGGAGCGAAAATATACATGTTCAATGGATTCGAAAATAAAAATGTGAAAGTGATATTAGAATTATAAAAGTGTTATTATATCATAAATATCAGATATATATTAAATCAAATATTATATTCACCCATGAATGTATGGGATAGAAAATGAATTACATCTGTTCGCGAGGCTATCGTCCGCCAGACACAAGATCAACAATTTTTTTCCCATTTGATAAAGGATTAGATGGATGGAAGGAATGAAATTGACATAATAGAATATCATCATATGTTAGATACTTATTTAATTTTATAATCATAGTTTTAGTATATCTTAATGAGGTGTATGTAAAAATAAAATAAAAACACTCGGTTAAAAATAATATATCTTCTTCAAATAACCTCTTTTGGTTTGAACCAAAATCCATCATACAGAGGTTTTATAATAAAAATAAGTGCTAAATTATGTGGGTATGGAATTATTTAAGTTAATTTTTTGATATTATATAGACCAACGGTCATTCCAAGTGTGAAGATGAAAGGAGAGAGAGTGAAAATTTATAAGTGTGTGAGGGTACAAACTTATAAACTTTTTTAAAGACAATGTTATAAATGAATTATAAAAACTTCTAAAAATATGTGGAATGCATAATTATTCATAAAAATGTATGATAAGGTAATTATATGTCTATAAACTATGATTATCATATTATTATAGGTCATTTGATCTATTATGTTTTTACCTAACACTTGATAAATTATTTTTATATTAACTATGGTAATTAAATTTTACAATGTTTTCAATTAATTATTTCCAAATATAAAGTTAAACATGTTTTATAATATTAATTAATATGTGAATAAGCATGTAGTTCATTTATCAAAATTAAATTCATGTAATTAGAATATTTTTACTTTAAATTAATCCTGCATATGAGATGAAAAAGTGATTTTCCAAAGCAAGTGTCCACATGTATAAACTATTTTAATATAATAATTGAAATAAAAATGGTGTATGATGACAAAATTTGGATGAATTACTATGTTATTGACTAATTTTTCTTTTAAAAGATATAAATGTAAGGTAACTTGTAAATTATTTTAAAAAAGCACCATATTTTGATAACAATTAGTAATTTTCACTATTCATTAAAAAATTGAACTTCATAGAAATATCTCAAAAATTATCCCAAATATAGTTATACATGTTCATTCTAAAAATGAATATAATTTTTTCAATAATATTTACCATGAGTGATTTTTTTTTAATTTTTTCAAAAAAAATATATATAATAATTTAAAAAAAATATGTTTTCATGGAATATAATGTCTTTATGAAATATTATGTCCTCATTTATAAATATGTGATCTTTATCTAATACATTTATAAATAATTTTTAAAAAAATCATTCAATTTAAATCAACTATTATTAATGAATACTTAATAGTTTTCAATATAAAATATTAATATTTATAGTAAATTGTGCTTCGTTAAAACATGGTATTGCATGTAACAAAAAAGAGAAAACTGGTTTTTTCCTAGTGAGGATTTGGAATATTTCATTATATATTTCCCAGGTATGGAACTAAGAATGGATAAACTTTTGAGGCCCAGTGTGTCATGAATAAATTTTATAAATTTAATAAGTATATATTACATTATGCATGTGATAGAAATGATATATCTCTCCAATAGTAGTTTTGATATAAAATATCTGGCCACGGTTTTGTCCATAGGATAGTGTCTACCCTAGGTGAGTCCCAAATTTTGTTAACATATGTCTTCGATAGAAAAATCAATAGATTGAGTTTTCATAGATAAAGTAATTAAATTTAATTATTTATCTTGAATTCTATATCAAATCACATTTGAATGGAGACCCAGATTGAAAATATGAGAATACCATTGAGTTCATAATGGGATGTTTAACCTACGCATGTCCTGAAGTGAGAGTTTGTATGAGTTTCCAATCTCGCGACTGCTGGTAGTTTCTTATAAATATGTGTCTAATGGAAACAAGCAAGGTTTGGCTCATTTCTACCATAGATGATAGTTAATATCCATCCACTCCCACAGATAGAAAACCAATTTTAGATCAGTTGGGGATCATAATAAATCATCTAATCCGTGTAGATCAAAGAACATTGAACACAACCCTAGATCAAAAATCTAGGTAGTATTTTTCTTTTATAATATGAATTCTTTGATTGACGTCTTTGTTAAATAATTTGATAATTTATCAATTTCATTGACTTGAAATATACTTCTACTGGCCAAACTACAACCAGCGATACACTATTTAATTTTTGGATCGCTCATTCATTGTGTTCTTCACTCATTCATTGCCTTCCTTCTCGAATATCTTCTCAACCTGTTTAAATGACATCTGAAAATCAAGTGAAGAATGTTTCAATTAATTTAGCGATCTACGGATTTCAGATCTATGATGGTTTTTTTTGGTTTCACACACCAGTGGAGGTGAAGTAGTGATCCCAAGAGGAAGCTACTTTTTGACATGATTAAACGTCGTTAGAAAATATAAAAGAAGATGTTTGTGAAGATGTCACCCCGATGATCCAATATCTATTCTCAGAATAATTTCATAGCACTCTGTTGTCTCTAATGTGTTGTAGAATGACCATAATCATTAACGACCAGTGGTGGCTAGAGGTGGTCGGTGATAGGATATGAGGCCAGCCGTGGTGTGCGGTGGAACACAGAGTGGAAATGGATCCTGGTGATGTGTTGAGAGGATGCACATGTGGTGGATCTACAGTGGGCTACGACCAAGGGGGTGGTCAGGCCAATGTGGGATGGGTATTCGGATTTCAGTTTCAAATCACAATATCTCCTAAATAGATAGACTGTTTAACATTCCGAATGCGGCTCTGTGTTTAGGTCACCAATACAGACATATTTTAGTAATGTTTATAAAGGTTATGTTTCATTCTTGAATATCAATGTCATGAAACACCCCATAATAATAATAGTAATAATAATAATAATATTATTATTATTTAAAGATTCTTGTATCGGACATATCTCTTAGATCCAATGTCCTATTGAAATGCCATTAGCGGAGTTGTAACTCTGAAATTGAGGCAGAACATTTCTGTCTGATTTCAATCACATAATCAAAAATCACAGTGTGGGCCCCTTGAGGCCCATTTTTAGAATTTGTGGCATATAAATCATTTTCATCAGTTTTTTGTTTTAGACCAATTAATATATTATCCCATTTATTTTTTCATGCGGATCCCAATTGTTAAATTCATATGATGTGTTCTGGGATTGAGGTATAGGCTTCACAATGAATCATTTCGGTACAATGAAAGAAAATGAAATTTCTTCACCGAGACTCTGATTCATCGATATGAATAGTCCATCCTATAAGTTTTTCTACAAGGATCATGATAGTGTGAGTAGCATATCATGTGTTTTTAGAACCTAGGTATGTCTAGGTACATGATCAGGAGATGAGGCCTGGTCACAAGTTGTGTGGGCTCCACAAGCATCGTCTACGACAATATGAATCCTCTTTCTCACATACCTCCTTCTTTTGGACTTGGATTTTATCATGAGAGTTTCCTATCCTATGTTTTTTTTTCAAATAAAACATGTTCATGATATGAATTTAAACATCTTAATTAATATGTGATGTATTCTATGAATTATGTATCTTCTTGCAGTTTTTGATGACTATAGTGATGAGGTTATGATATTAGAGACTTCTGAGTGGAATCCCCCAAATGCGCTAGGGTGTGGCTCATCTACGATGATCTGAGTGGAATATGTCATTGGCATGGGAATGAGTCCTCTATCAACTACATATGAGTGGAATCCTGTTGACTGATAAGGGTATGTGTCCTTAATGATTTAGAGTGGAATCCCCCTAACGTATTAGGGTTCTGGTCCTGTACATCGAGTTGTTACCATCCAAAAGGGATGTCCAGTGTAGTTCCTCAGTACATTTTGAGAGGTAACAGCCAACAGGGATGGACAATGTAGTTTCTTGGTTATTTTGATAGGTAACATCTAGAATGGATGGCTAGATCAGTTCTGGGATTTCCTCCAGAAAGGCATGGTAGTGGTCCGTAATAGTAGTTATGGGATTACATCGATTTGGGCTGATTAGTGGTCCCAAATGGTTGTTCCAAGATTACCCTCTAGTTGGGATGGGTAGTGGGTCCTTGTTGACATGGAACATGACCTCTCAACTATGTGACATTGAAAAAATATGTTCTTTGGAATACCATTGGTCTCTCAAGGAAGATGAATAATTTGTATACCATGACACATCCATGTAATGTGACCTAAAATCGTGAGGGATAGATATGGCTTCCAAAAGGGGATAATATCAAGGATTGGTGATGGAGCCTCGTCGACTTGCAGTTCAGAGCAGATGTGTGGGGTTTTGGGAATCGATGGTGGTTACTTCTGAGACTATTATTGAATATTTTCCTAGGATGTGTTGTGAGATGGAGATCCTCTTACTCTCTTAATTGGGGTTCTATGACTGGGAATATATATATTCTATTTCCATTTTACTGTCCATGGGTTTTGATTACTCTCCTTCCATGAGCGATGAAGGCGCACATTGTAACCACATGCATTCCATTTCTAGCCTCTCATGGTTATATGAGTCTACTATCCTACTATATGTAAATAATAATCAATGAGATATTCATATTTACATTGTTTTTAGGTCCATATGTTTTATTAGCATATTTAACACTACGGTAGGGTTGACCTGCACTCCATTTACATTACCATGATCTATCTTCTTCAATCCTATTCATTTTTATATCTTCCCCCCTCTCAATTTTGGGGCATCCTATAGGGTATTTTTATATTCACCCATGCATGTGATTTCCCAAACAAGTCGTGCCTTATACAGATGATATAGAGGTTGATAATTACTTCAGAAGTGTATAGCGATACAAGTTCATGGACTGCCGATGATGGTTGTATTTTGGGATTCAGGAGTGGGGCTCTCTCAAATGTTATACATTTTAGGTACTACTAGTTTGTGTAAAATTTCTAATTTTTTATTTATTTGTACCCTTTCCCTTTCAGTTTTCTCTATTGTAGTTTCACAATTTAGGGGTTCTTGCATGATTGGATTATCTATAGTACTGTTTTATCTTTTAATACGTATCCTATAGTCATTTAAATTTTTTTTTTCTATTTGATTATAGGTTCTTAGAAAAATTCATCCCCATGTATTTTGCCTTCTGCGCTAATCACCACCCACTAGCCTATGGTGGCGGTGTTGGGTTAGTTGCAGCTCGAGCCCCGATATGGGTCGAGGAATGACACAAAATCTATCAAAGAAATAAAAAAAGTCATAAAATATTTACGTGATATAATTTTCGATTCATCAATTACAAAAACGAAATGATTAAAAATTATTATTGATTATTATGAGAGAATTTCAACAATTAAAAATTTGAATCTTTGATCAGAACATATCTTGCATTATTACACAATCATGATAACAAATATTTGTTTCATATTGACGTATATGAAACATAATTCAACCTTTATATTTCTTAATATATCATATAACATTATTTTTTTGACCCCAGTTACTTTGATTTTTGTACCCAAATACTTTCTAAACAATTCAATAAAATAGAGTTCCAAAGTTACCATGAATATTAATAAAATATTCTAAACCCAATAATCAACAAAATATATTATACAAAAATTCAAATTATCAACACTATAATTAAATTTATCATTCATACAGTCATATACCCTAGTATGTATTTACCCAAACCATATACTCTCAGTAACATAACATTGAAAAAACAAATCTCAACCTTAAAGAAAGAAAACCATATTGAAATGATATATTCCCAAAAAACCCTATCATTAACATGTAAATCATATTAAAAAATATTTATACTTTCAATCATTATTTACTAAATATCAAAAAAAAACCCTACAATTATATTTAAAAAAACAATACTATGATTATTATCCTATAAGAAAAAGAACACATAGCCAAAATGAAACATTGAATATTTTTATTTTTCTCTAACCATAATAAATTACGTAATAAATTGTTCTATATTAATAAGAGTAACTTTATTATAAAATATATATAATTTTCCTACTCAATATTAATTTATTTATAAATTTTCAGAAAGTACTAAATCAGTAATTTGTAATGTCATTTTATTCTTCAAAAAAAATTCATCATTCATTTTTTATATTATTTTTCTGTGAGAAAATATTATATCTAAATTCCAGAAAAAATATAACAGATATTTGAAAATAAACATTATTTTTTGAAACCATCATATTAATATTTGGTTATAGGGAATTTTTGGATTTTTATACGATTATTTGTTAAGGAATAGTGAAAAATAAATAAATTTGGAAAACATTTATTTACTACATTAACTTATTTAATTTAAAAGTAACATCATAATTTTCCTAATAATTTAGAGTGAAATATTAAAAATTAAATATCACTAATTTTAAATTAATAATCATCAATCATGAATTTTTTATTATTTTTTTATTCACAAAATGAATTTTCTAAGAAACCGTTTTTCATTGTGTTTAGTAATTTATATTGAAATTAATTTCTTACACATTGAGAAACTGATTTCTCAACAATACATAACTTATTTATAATCATGAGGATTTAGTTTGTTGAATATTTCGAATTTATTTTTTTCAGTATGAATAGAATTCATTATATATTTTATCATGTCAGTAATTGGTAAATAATGTCATTAAAATTAAACAAAATGATGCAATGAATTAAAAATTAACCCAATAAGAAAATTTTATTTCATTGTATGAGAGTAATTCATCCATTTCCATCTCAAATATTATGATATGTGATTTATTCTTCCATTTCACATTCATAATTACATTTATATAAAATAAATAAAATTACAAAATGTTCCTCTATTTCTCCTAATATATATTATATACTCACATTAATATAATTACAAATTATTAAGCAATATATAATGATATTTTCAACCTAATTAGATTATTTATTTCACAGTAATGTGTTTTAATTATCAGAAATTATTATGCAACACTAACACAATATATATTCATTCAATATAAAAATAAAATAAGTTTTTAGAAAAATAATAAAATTGTTATTTTTTTGTAACAAACAAGGACTAAAACATTAATAGATAAATATGAAATATCATTGGTTTGTTAATAGTTTTTATTTCGAAATAATTATTTTTCTTGATGTCTTTAAATTTAAATTAAATGAAATGTGGTAGAATTTTCATTAATAATATTTTATGAAATTTCTATATAATTAAATTTCATAATAATAATATAAATATTGTAATAGGTCATTTTGAATCATAAATGGCCTAAAATAGACTCCATTTTTTCATTTATTATCAAATTTTAACATTTAATGTTATATTATAATCCAAACTTAGTTGAAACATTTCTATTGTGGTTAAAGATAAAAAATTTTAATGAAGGGGTTAAACATAAATATATCCTATAAAATTTCACAAAAAATAATGGAAATTTTATTGGATTATGTTTTTAGATCATATAATATCTTATATTAAAAATTATTTCTATATTTTAGAACTATCAATTGAAAAAAATTATATTTAAATATATTTATTCATTCTACATTCTTCATTTCATTCAATATAACATGGAACCACATATCTATTAATTTTTACACCACCTAGTGCCAAAAAGGATAAATAAAACAGGAAAAATATATTTTTAAACATACTTATTATTGTTATTAAGGTTCTTTTATTCTTAAAATAAAATCCCGACGTAACTTTATAAAAGTTCTAAATTGCCACTTTTGAAGAAGAGGTAATTGTCTTTACTAAATATTTTAAATTTATTTCTTTTTCTACTTTCTGTAAATCAATTTCAACAAAAATAAATGTTTACTTCCAAAACCATTAATATAATGATACAAAATTGTGATTATGGTACAAAAATTTTCATACTATATTATATCTCTCAAAAACCTAAAATGTATGTTGTGCGTACATATGGTTTATGATTTATAAATAGCTAGGTAATTAGAATTTTATTACCACATTATAGTGATGGTTCTATAGATGAAGCTAATAAGTATATGTATTCTTTATAAAATAAATATTCTTCTATAATTTCAATATCTTGAATGTATTCATCCCTTTAAATCCATTGAAAATGACAATATCCTTTAGGAAAAAGTACGAACTACCAGTTCCAAGAAGCGATATGTTATTTTTTATTTTTTATTATTATTAAAGTTAATAAGCATAAATTTATTGTTTATTTACGATATTTTTATCATGATAAATAATCAGGATAACATGCATGAAAAAATTATACATTTTACATCAGAACTATAACAATATTGAATGAATGTTGGGGAATTGGTGATTCTATGTTATAAAACAATTTTATATGATATTATAAATATAAATATGGTTGTTTTAGAAATTATTTTATTTATTTAAACTAGTATATAGAATGTATGATAATGATTAACCTTGGGGACATTATATCTAAGGGTTTCACATCTCAGTTCTACTTGTTTGAGCCATATTCCATATTCACACCTTATTTATATTTTGTCGAATGCATATTAACGCATTGATATGTTATTTCATAAATCAAATTATATTAATTGAAATTAATGAATGATTTTTTGTTATTTATTTCATGGTGTAAATATTTAAATGTTTAAAATGTTGTAAGGGGTTACATAACTCTATTTTAGTTTATTGATATATAATTCTACTTCATCGACTATGGTATAAAATTTCATCGTGTTAAATTAAATCTAATTTTTTTATATCTTTTTAATCATTTTATAATTTTTTTAAATTAGTTAAAAAATAATCACTTCATATATTAATTCCTACTTCAATTATACTATCATCGTATGGGATTTCATAAAAAACCATTAAAATGAGTAATATTTACTATTATGAAGCTATTTACATTTATGATGTGTATATATTACACCAGTTTGGTATTGAACATGAATATATATTTATTCATGATGATAGAGGATGTAGTTTCTGTTTTTTATAAAGGAATTTATAATAAAATATCAGACTTATTTTCCTTTTGACCAGTTTTATTTTCTTCAATGTCCATATTTTTTGAATTTTTTTTACAAAATTTCGTTTTATTTAAAAAAATTATTTTTTAATGAAATATTTATTATTATTTAATTTTTCAATGGATCTAATTTAATCATTATGATTTTTATAAAATGGTAAATTTAAATTCATTTTAGAAAAATCTAATGAAATGTTTCTTTTAACATATTTGATAATAATGGTTTTTCTAACCACTATAACAACTTTATACAATTACTTTTCTTATAATAGGTCATTATTTTTTTTCAAAAAATTAGAAATAAAATATCATTTTAATATTTCTATAGATATTTTCAAACATTCATATTTTCCAAATATATATTATATATCTGATATATTGAAGGACAACATGTAATAATTTTGGGGTCTTTAACATTCTCTTGGAATATTCACAATCGTGTGATCCTATGAATTATATATCTACTAAATACACATATTTTTCATATCTTGGATTTGGTTATTGCCTCAACCATACAACATTTATATATATTATATTTTATTATTCATGTTATTTACATAATTCGAAATTAATTATAATTCAGACTATTTAATCAATACATCCATTTATTTTTAATTCATATTATTCATGATTTAAATTGATCATTCAATATGAGATGAATGTAATGGAAGAGTAGTGATGGCGGGTTCAAGAATTATAAATCCCCTCGATGTGTTGACATGCCTCATAAGACAAATCAGTTTTCTAAACCTTATGGGTTATTACCGACAGTATTAAATTTTATTGGTTCAGGATCCTCATAGTAGAGATATAATGATTTTTAATATCAATATATTAAATAGAATTCATTTACATAATTTATAATTTATCTTTTATTATTAATAAGATTATTGCATTAATATTATCTATGTATAATTTTTTTGTCAAACTACATATTAAATGACATTTGTTTATAATTATTGTACATACCATTCTTATTTTCTGTTACTAATTCAAAAATGTATTTCTCTATTATTTTCCACTTATGAAAATTTTATCCCACCACTATGTTCATTTCTATCCCCTCGATATTATGAATAATACATTTAATGAGTTCATGGATGTAAAATATTTTCATTTACTTTGTTTTATATTTTTTTCCTAGTGTAATATGGGTATCATTTATATATCAGGTTCTATAAGACTGATAATCTAACGGGTCCTTCGGGATGAGATTTATTTTATCTTAAGACAATGTAAAAAAATAATCTGTGATTATTGGATAATTTGATTGGGGTTGTTATAGTTAAAATCAATGTATGTTTTGTATAAATAATGTTAACTCGATTTTGGTAAATATATATTAAAGTAAATTTGAATATAAATGAAATCGAGGAAATTATCTTAAAATAATAACATCATAATTCTTTCTTAATGTAGAGATTATGTGGTTTTCTAACAACAAATATAATTATGGATACTACATGTTGATGTGAGCCTGGAATAGATGTATCAACAAGTAATTATCCTAAAAGGGGATTTTTAAGACTATCATGACAATCATTATGGTGCGTGGTAAATTGGAACATAATGTGCACCTAGTTTGATAGTGCCATGTGATATACGTGAATTAACTTATACATTCCTTAAAACCCATTAGAAAATGATTTTTATATATTTTGTCCTTGAATGCCCAAGGATAAACCACTTATGTTGTATATTGTAATGTGGTTTTCATTAATTATACATCCTTTAAATATTTTTCAATATTCGGTGGTTTTTCTATTTTGTTATTGTCACTCATAAATAACTTTTTGGGTTTAGTTAATGGCTAATACTAGACTCAATAATGATAATGTTAAATGTGATGGACATTTTTTTATTTATGACATAAAAAATTGGATGTTGACTGGGGTGAGATATACTATGGTTATTCTAAATTATTTATTAGGATATATGATTTACAAATTAAAGAATAACAAACTGTCCGACTCATTGGAGAAGGAAATTATATAGTTTAATGAGTTCTCCAGTAGTGGAATCTATGCAGGAATTAAGGCTAAATTTCCTTCATGTAAGAAATATTTTAAAATGTGACCCCATGTAATGTCTCAAAATAATTTTAAAATGTATTATGTGTTTAAAATAATATAATACCTAAACGAATTTTCAATGAAAATTAAAGAATATATTGGAATATAAATTCTTTAGGTATGGGAAATATGGGAATTTTCTAAGTAAATACCATAATCCAATTGATATCTCTTAGAATATGGACGATGCTGGGTAATTTTTATCATTAATGAGGAATGATTAAAGTTTTTATGTTTTGGGATAAACTTTAGAGTAATATTTTTTTGATATCTCATATAAAAACCTTATAGGATAAAAATTGAATGAATAAATAATGTTAATTTTAAGGATTTTCATCAAATTTTTTGGGAACGTTAATGGAATTATATTAATATAGTTTTACAAAAGGGATAACACATTGTTTTGGAAACCACCTGTCACATCTAGAAAGGCCATATTTATTAAACCCATGAACTAAAGAGTTGCAAGGTTGCAATTCCTCCCATGGATTAATATAATGCCATGGTTAGTATAGAATGGTTATTACATAAATTATTATACTGATAAATAATATATTTTTTTGAGAATCATATTAGGGATCAAATATAATAATAATTTTTTTTCTTTTAGGTCATTAATTATATTTTGGGAGACTATATATTGGGTTGAGGTAAACATACATGATTGGATTAATGGAAAGAATTATTTTGTAAGAATGATATTATGGTTTTGGAGATATAAAATGATGTCTTTGAGATACCACTTTATGTTAAAACATTATTTAAAGGATTGTATACTATGGTCATCTGTGATATTGGATTAATTAGTAAAATAATGATTTATGTTAAACAATTGGTATTATTGTTGTATTTTAGATATTAATGAATTATTTTTTCTAATAACATTTTCTTCATTTCTGATATTATCATTAATTATGTTAAATGTTTTTTTCAACAATTTCTATAGTAATAACATGTTATTCTTTTATATATCCTCTTAACATTAAAGATTCAATTATATTTCTTGAGGCGTGAAATACACACCTTGAGTATTTATTTCATTATAATGAGTAGAAATTGATTTTCAACAAAACAAATCCAATGAAATATAGTAATGTTATAATATTGAATGAAATAATGTAAATTCATTTTATTGATTGTAAATATATCCCACATTACTGGCACTGTATGTCTAGTGACTAGATCCTTTGGTCAAGACCACATCCCCATCCTACGTGACCCTCATTACACCAACCCACTACCTATTGAGTAACTACTTCCCCCACTACTAATGATAGAAAAGGTGTGGTTTCTCTTCAAAGAGACATAACTAGTGTATTTCGATAAACCCTCTAATAATTTTCTATTCAATTATTGTTCTTCCACTCAACCAGGGATCTACAACATAATGGATTCATATGAAAAAAATAAATAGAATGGGGGCCAAGAACCCTTGTTTAACATATAATAATTTACAACTTTTTAGAAATTGGCAAAGAGGGAACCTATAACAAGATAGATAATTTCTTTATAAAACAGGAACTGAAGTTCCTAACATGGTCCTGAGTGTTCAAAGTAAATAGAACCTCAAGGAAATCATTTTAAAAAGTACTATTCTCCCAGATTATGCAATAGAGGAATTAGGAAAAGATGATGCACCCCCCACCCTACTGAAAATTTTTATCTTACTGAAAATAATTATGGAAGAGAACCCATCCAAGACACTCAAAAATCTGGAAGGTTTAATGGATTATAGGTTCTAACACATCTATCCCTATTTCAGTATACCCTTCCAATTAGGTAAAAAATAATCCCACACAACCAACCTGATGAAACACAAAATTTGACTGAAAACACTATGCATAATGTCAAAGGTAGGGTGCCTATGAATCAATCCATGAGGGACGATAGATGAATAATGGATGTCATCACAGATGTCCCTCATTCAATGAAACCCACACAGAATCACCAAAAACATTCTACACCACAACTTAATGAATCAAAACAAAACCAAAGCCTCCTAATAATGTCACTACACAATAAAATCAAAATAATATTAACAAGTGTAAATTCCAACTAATATATTCCTGATATAACTAAAAAACCCTATAGAAATAAATGAATTGTTTGTCTCCACTACTGAAAAAAGTTTTCCTTTTTTATTACAAACACCGCAACAAAAACAACATTACTCGAACAAGTTCCACACAACCACATGTCGAAATTTTGGTTTAATCATGATCCAACTAGCATAATATCATCTGTGAGGCCCATTTCACCTAATCCATGGGATGATAACCCAGAGTCCCACACATCGATTAATAGAAAACAACATTAAAGGAATAAAGGCCATATATAATGCTAAAAAACAATAGACCTCATAAAATCACATCTAACTCCTTCTGAAATCAACAACAAACAGACTTCCAGAGTATTGGACACTAAAACTAATGGAAAATGAAAATATCAACACTGATCGGAGTAGAAAAGAATTGATCTTCCCCACCATAATCTGATTTTTTTAATAAAGGTCTCCCATTGAATACCATGGCGTCACGATCCATATCCATGGGAAGAGGGGAACTGAATAATAGAAGAACCATGATAAAAGTGCACCACATAAGAAGATTTACCTTAGGAGAATCTATGGAATAACCCTATTTATGAGCTTAATTGGAAATACCAACCAGAGTGGGAGGACCATGTGAATTTGGATCCATCAACTGAGAGGTTTCCAATCATATGACTATATTAACCTTACTAATAGTATAATTTACAAATTATAGTTCACAAATCATGACTGGTACTGCCTTCATGAGAATACTTGTGGAGAAGATTAATATCACTAGATGAACTACCGCCCTATTTGGTTATCAAACTAACATTTCCCATTCTATTTACATCACTAATTTGTTTCTCAGTGATGAAAAGCTAATTGACTATCTCTATAATGGTATTCAAAAATAAAATATTGACCTGAGATTATATGGAATACAGAAGACCATCCTAATAGCCTAATGCTATAGATAGCCTGTCACCGTGGAGAGTAACAATGATACGATGAATCTCCATAAAACAAGCAGAGAAGTTCAAAATATATAATGTATTAGGCTCCATGTTCTTAATCTCTATGTATCAATCATATGTAAATGACTCAAAAATTTGATATTCATAAAAAGATACCTACAAATCCATCTAGACCATTACCCAACACTAGTTAATGTGTGTCAAAACATCCTACCATTTCTAGGATGACCATCTAAAAAAATTAATGGAAAACATTAACCACTTCTTAGGAAGATTTTCCTTGTTTTGAAGGATAGATAACACCTTAACAAACCCTTAAATAGTATCATATCGGATATCAACCCCATTTAATAGTATTTGAATGCTACTACTAAAATATATCTGGTCATCTCATCCATAGTAAGGCATAGTCTCTATGCTCTAGGATTGGCATGCTCAGTCATAGAAAACAATATTAAAACATATAATTGATTCCCAATTTAGGTATAATATTACGTTTTTTATGTTACACTATAGGATGTTGTAATTATAGATAATGGACTGCTACCAGTAGAGAATAGTCATCTCCACACCTCTGGAAGATGATTTAAGCCCATTTTTTTGGCATATCCCTACAATCCTAAGTGAATGCCTCGCAAAAAATTCGATAACATTATAATTTGATGTTAAAATTATATAACATAAACAAGACATCCTATGCTAGAGTTAAATCTATCTTCCAACTTCTAAATACAATTCTACATGATACAAAAGATTATAAATCTCATGAGGGACACTCCCTAATACCCATTATTATGGAGGTTTTGGATCAAACTCTCCAATATTATAACTAATGTTCTGGTATATATAATTTTAATTGATATATATATATAGGATTACACCATTTCTGTTTCAATAAGGACCCAAAATTAATGGAAAATATTAATTTTAACCATAACTAATTCGCATGCTCATAAAAATATATATTTAGTAAAATAAGTTACCATTACCATGTTATAATGCCCAATTATTTCTAAGATGCAATTCATGCATCATTTCACCCCATCCAGGCCTATTTCATCTAGTCATAGGGAGTAAGAATCCTAATATGATGATTAGATTTTATTGATCATTAATCCCAATTTTAAGATGTATAAGAATTTTATATTAAAATGAGTATCCATTTAATCAATGTGAACTAACATTTCAAATCTTGTAACCATAGTTTCATATCTCAATTATTTTATAATTGGTTAATTAGGATTCCACCATTATGATATTCTAGAAAATACAATTTAGGATGAAGTAGTCAATTTAATAATGATTCATTTTAGATATTTAAAATTGAACTAATAAATAACTTATAAATATAGATATCAAGGAACCACAACATACTTTATGAAATTTAATCAATATAATTAACCTATAATGGGATCTGACTGACATTTAAAATCTAATGTGAATATAATTAAGCATAAATAATACCTCTATTATACATCAATAACGGGTTAGAATTAAATCCATAATAATTATGATGAATTCCATGTATCATGTGCATCCTGAAACTATTAAATCAATATCAATATAGTTTCCATAATCTAGAATATTATGTTTCGTTTTTGGGAACATGGATTTTTCACCTTATGTGGATTATCTACTCATAGGAAATGACTCATTACCAAATTCTAAATCACCCAAGTATCCTTTATAACATACCAATAAAATAATTCATAGAAAATAAATTCTTTTCTATATCTTAGTAACATCTAAATACTAGTTTATAAATAAGAGACTATTTCGGTTGGTCACTTGGCCTCATGTGAGACCTCATATTCGTATGGCTTCAAAAAAGATGTGACGTTCAATAATAGTATTGTGGATATAATATTCCCCCATTCCATAGAGGAACGCAGTGAAAATAAATAAATAAATATATATATATATATAATAGAGACAAAATAGAAAACCAACAATGGTCTATGAAAAATAATTCATAGATAATAATTTCTAGAACATTAATATAATAATAAATAGTATAATTTATAAACAAATTATCATGTCATAACACAAATAGAAAAAATAAAATACAGGGGGAATTGAGAATACTTCATATATATCATCCAATTAAAATAAGAAAAAAAGATGCAAACTCTATTCATTATTGTCACAAGCATAAACTCATTCATTGAATTAGATACACAATCATAGTACCATGCTCAAGTGTCAACAATTGGGTGCCTCCCCATTTCCCTACCCGAATCCATAATTTTTCCCAGGTACCATGCGGTGTCCCGAATGGGGTGTGGGATAAACATAGTTGAAAACCACAGTCTATATTTATAATAAATTAATTAAGTGCGTATAAGCTATAGAAGTGTTCTTGTACAACAATAATTAGTATATAAATGATAATTAAAAAAATCCATGATTTTGAGTACTTGTTTTCACAATGTAGTTTATAAAAGAAGAATATGTACATTCTAGAGTAAGGAATTAACTAGGAAATATTATGGGAATATCAAGTATCAAACCTAAATGGTCCCAGACCCTATTCTACTGAGCATGTTTCCCTACTCGAGTCCATTTAACTCATCCAAGGAAAACTCCATAAATGTTTACCTATTGAGGTCCATGAACCAATGGTTCTTGTGAGAGGATTCCTCGCCGAGATTGAGGAGAATATATGATGGTACATGGTAAAGGCTTAGATGGATCCCAACAAAAAGACATGAGGCAGTAAAAAAAACTATAATGAATGTAATAATCCATGGAATATAATTTTAGAATGTTCTATTTTTTCCTTAGCGCAATAACAAAATACCTGAAATCGATGACATATTTCTCCATCAATTATATTATATATTATATTATGGATCAACGGGGTTATAATACTGACCATACCCATTATCAATTTAATTAATCACATTCAATTCATTAATAAATTCAGTTAAAAGTTATAAAAATGGGCCACATGTTAATTTTCACGTAACATTACCATCCATTAACATACATATTCTTTTCTCCCTATGATTACTCATATTGTTTCACAAGTCCCATTTATTCTACTAAATTTATTTATAAATAAGGGAAGTATTTTGTAATATTATAAAGTTGTGGTTATAGTTGATTTCAAAAACATCAAACCATTTCAATGGTTCTATGAAATATTGAAAAAATCTCTTCAACATATAAATTAATGTGATACAAATTTTAAGAGAAATTCACAAAATTAATATCACGAGCTACACAAGAAACACATTAAAACCAAAAATAGATTAGAAGAAAATTATTAGAACCATAACAATGATGAGTAGTATACTCCAAATTTTTTATTGTCTTTTCACTAGATATTTTATAGTATAAACTAATTAAATAAATTAATAAACTCAATATAGGCCATTTCATATATCATATATTCATTATTGGATATAGAGTATTAGTCGATGAAAGGATGTAAGGGGATTGAGGATGTCACCAATCGAGATCCAACATGATGAATGGAAAGTGATTCAAAGAAAATACGAGGCTATAGGATTAAAGAATAGGATGATAGGTAAGAGGATATCCATGGGTGGTTGGTATCAATGTAAAGTGAATGAGAGAATAGTTTTTTAGTTTTTTAGAGAAAACTGGTAAAATTGAAAAATAATCCAACATTAAAGGTGTTGAATGGATAAAATAAATGTGTTACAATATTGTATTAAAGAAATCCATATGACCCCCTCATGTGATTAAGTTTATGAAGGTATAAATGTAGTACTATCCTTTTTTTCCACTGTCAAACTCAACTATACCAATTTTTGAAGCCATTTTCACCCTTGTATGTCACGTAAACCCATCCACATACAATTTTTAGATGCATTATTGAAATAAAAAATTACAACTAACCTTGGGAAAATCATGTGCCTCATAATTTTTCCGAATGATCGATTACTATAGGCTTAATAAAATCCCTAGTTTCACCTAATTCACACTATTGGACCTTATAAACATCGATTATATATAAAATAGTGATCCAAACTAAAATTTAAAAAATCCATACCTCATGATAATAACATGTTTTTTACATTCCCACATACATAGAAGATCATGTCATCAATATTCAATATTGAGAAAAGTTGATCATCATTAATGAATAAATTGGGCTAAGGACTACATAATTTCCCCTCTCACTCTAATGTATCTCTTGTACACATTAATATAGGTAACTATCTCTCAAATAAACAACCAAATTACAAGATGAATTCTATATGAAATTCCTCTAATATTTTATTTGTTTGCTCAAACTTACAATCATTTAGTGGGAGATAATCTGTACATTGTAGTAATTATAGAAATTGTGTCATCTATTACAATTCCCGAACTATGATTTAATGTGGCCAAATATCTCTGATACGATAGTACATTGTCACCCATTAGGAAATATGATGTCACTTATATGTATCCATCCATTTTTGGACACATAAAAAGTATTATTATTTGTAATGAATTGAGATACCTTTTTCAACCAATCAAATATCACCCATACTGTGTCATATAGTCAATGTGAACTAGTTAAACTCCACACAAAATCCCTCATGACACCATTCCAATTATAATCTAGAATGGGAAAGAGATTTAAAATCTTCTTTGGTTATTGGTTCTCAACCATCACCTAACAAAAATATGTTCACCAAATCAGAAACCTAGATATCTCATTCTTCATCCCTAGCCAATAATATTGATAACACAATTCGTGTTACATTGTGGTAATACTAGGATATACTACCCATGTATAGAAATTAAATATTTTCATAAATTACTGATGGATACATATAAGAACCCATATAATTCCAATAAGTCACAATACCACATCCCCAAAGATTACACAACCATGTTCTGGGTCCTTGCTGGAAACACTCTCCATATGACTAATATATGAATATTATATACCTTCTGCATAATTTATTTATCAAGGAGTTAATATTTCACTCCAAATGTTAGGAGAATATAATTCTAATGATTATCATATATCTCAAGAAGAACCATAGAAAAGATATCCACCAACTACTAATCAATAAGGAATTCTTTAATTGTTTGTGTCTGATCCATCAGGCCCATATCATCATTAATGGAATTTCCCATTATTTGTAGATAAGTAAGCTCAACATCGACTATCATTATTCAACCGACATTAATTTATTGAGATTTAAATCCCACTAAGTGAAAATATATTTTAGGCATTATGATATGTTTATAAAATGATTGTATCTCCAACAAATTTTTATCTCCAGCAATAAAAGGCATGAACCATAACTAGTAGGTTGAGATTGTATGTCACCTAATTCTTCTTGTGATGTCTGAATTAATGAAACTCATATGTCATTACTTGATCTACATACATCATAATTATTCCCTTCGCAATGAATGATTCATCAAACTCAACCATTTATCCTCTATTATCCTCAAGTAAAAGTATGATTAGTTTTAAATTTATTCTTCAATTAACTATATAAAATTTATTATCTCCGGATAATTACCATATATACATATCACCTTTATTGAACAAGACCATGAGTTTCAGTAAATTATGTGAATAATCCGGAATAGATATTATATAATATCCATATAGGCTTAGTAAACAATGTATCATAATGTTTTCATGAGATGATTTAATGATAGCATTTATCTCACCTTATCTAGAGCCAAATATACTATTCATCTTGATATGATGATACACAAGATGTGATTTTTTTCAATAACTAAGTAGAACATTGGGAGATTAGAATAATTTTTGTATTCATTTAAAGTATTACAAAAATACGTAGATGATCGACATGTTTTTAAAATGTATTTGCGTTCACCTATATTATTCGGATAAGGACTACACCAAATTATTCAATATATCGATCGAAAACCCAATTCATGATATCCATGAAAACTATAGGTGAATATATTAGTTTGAAAGACATAACTATGTAATCATAAAATCCATATTTACTAAATAATGTTGTATGTGTAATGTCTAATATAATAACATGATATTACTATTAACCTAAACTCAAATAAATTTTTGAAAAAACACCTTATAGATGGTCAAGGAGGACTTCTATTCAAGGTAGCAGTTACTAGTTCATGACTATAAGTGTATTCAGGATCATCTAGTCAACAAATATCCTAAGGTTCTCATCCACCATCATGGAACAAATCATGGGAGAACATATTAGGATGCATTGTGATGTATAAATCCCGTTTCTTCCAAGTCATTAATTTTCATTTCGATACCCTACAACATAATAGTATCCATACAATAAAGAGTAATACATATATGTACTGCTCTTAACACAAGATCAATGGTATGATCTACTAATATCTCAAGTGATTGGCCCAAAAAATCAACAGAGAAGTCACACCAAAATTGATATAATTGAGGGGGGAAATTAATGTGGACTATTCCATAATCATCTAGATATTGGCTACAAATTAATTCTATTACCCTAGCCTTCCCATTATTCATGGGTCCATCTAGACACACATGTACATACCATTAACCATAAAAAAATATAATAACCATAATCAATTTATGTAAAGGACACCCTCCAATAATAAAAAATAAATATGAGCACGGTAAGGAAAAAAATAGACCTATCCAATAATGCTATCAAAACCTACTAACTCAAGGAAAAAGAGTATTCATTAATAATGATAGTCACCAATATCATTGTGGAACTATATTAATTGGTGTATCCCTTTTGATTTAATTCTATTAAAAAGAAACATGTTTCACCACCCCACAAAAATAATAAATCTTGAGGTATAGACTCGCCACAATTTCAATTTATATAGTGGAGTCAGGAGAACCTTTGTTAAAAAAACACTAAATTAGAGGCATCTAAATGAATTCCTCAAAATGTTTAAAGACTGGAACTTTGTTCCACATATTTCTAATATAATGTATATATCTAGATCAACCTGTAGACTTATAAAAAATATTATCTACCCTATATAGGCCAAATATATTGGATTTTTATATCTCATGACATTCTACCTTGGCCACTACATCCACCTCAACTTGTAAAACATGAAGTTCTCTACCTCCCCACCATTCAAGGATCTACTGATCCCGCTTGTGATGGTGGAGCTTGTTCATGTCCTCTTACACCATGCGTGGGTGTAATGATCTAAAAAACCAATGAATATGGTCCATATTATTGGAATCTATATTTTAAATTGGGTCTCTATTATTGCCTGATTGGCCTGAAGGCATTCTCCTTATTTTATTTTGGATAATTCACCATTTAATGGTTGAAGGAGAACCCTCCCAACACCCGTAGAACCAGGTTATATGGCCCATACATGACTCAATAAATTATCTAAAATCCCAGGAGATGAAACACTTGAAATAGTCCCTCCTAGGATCTGCATATTGAAGGTGCCTAGCTCCCCACATCACATGGATGATTGGATAGAATTACCCAATGTAGATTTGAATGGTTCCTGGTACTGATGGAAGTTGTCATAACCTCTCATTCTTCCAATCTGGATAGCTCTACTCTGGTGGTTTCTTATTTTTCTCTGAAACCTCGTTTGAGCCGGCTCCTCTATGTTCTGCAAATATTTGAAATTTTCTATGGCCTGAAAGCCCCATGGCTCGATGGAAATTTGTGTCCTAAAGGCCCTACTGCACAACGGGCCTATGGACTTAAGGGATTTGGTGCTCCAAATGCCCCAAGACCTATATTACCAAACCGATGGCTCGAAGGCCAAAATCAGATGAATAGTTTCAACTCCTACATTAATGGATAAATTCACCTACGATTGTACGACACATGCATGCCAATCCTCAATATGGTAACTCAAGATACCCCTTCAACAATGATAGTAGAAAAAAACATTGAATAAGTATAAAATGTGTACAGTAATCAATAATAAAAAATTTCCCATGCAACATGTTTTTAAAAACAGCAGATCAGTCTTCTTTCTATGTCTAAGGATCAAAAAAATTATTGTAGGGTTTCAATAAATCCACACATATAATAACCTAATGTTTTTCAACCTATATCAAAATGTCCCACTGCATATTAGTTGCACACAATGAAATTATTTTATAAGCTTGAACCTCCTCTCAAGATTCATTTCATGATGGTTGAAGATATATCACATGGCCTCTATACTATACTCAGATTCTTAGGGGAACTATCCCCTAAAAACATAGGATGATACCATTATTGATATTCCCACCATAACTATTCCACAAAAGAGGCTCGTATCAAGGTTCCATATGCGGTTTTCATGAGTATTAGTATACCCTCTCTGAATTTGGAATTACTACATTAGTAAGGTATAACGGGAGGTTGAATTTGTTGCACTATTGGTGTTACAAATGACATCGCTATGCCCACCTCCAATATAATATGTAATTTTTTATCCTCTAGAAACATTATGTATGGCCATCTTGATGGAACATCCCAATTGAAACACCTAAAGATCGGTCAATTTTATGTAAAATAACATAATTGTGTTGAAAAATACTCAAAACAACCAACTATGAATTATGTGTTGGGATCCATGTGACATATATTATAACTGGGGTTCTGATATATGGTTTATCAATTAGAATATTAAAAGAAATGCACCTATAATTATGAATTTCCATTCCAATTTAATTTCGACTATTTGATTTAACTTTTTAAAATTGAATATATTTATATATATGTATATTGATATATTGGTCTAGTTAGATAAGGTAAAATTCCTATGAAATGATGTACATATCATTGTAATATGAAATTGTCACATTATGTTTCTATAACTAGGCTTGTTAACATTATGTTAGAAGATGTTGAAATCCAAATAATATTAATAGATTATATGGATCACCATTTCTAATTATAGAAGTAAATTAATTCTTAATTACAATTAGAATCAATTAATTTCAATCAAAAAATGATTCCTCTTATGTATCCATCGATATATAGATTAAAATTTTAATAATTTGTTAATTAAGGTTCTTCCGTCAAGCTTTGTCTGAAAACACCATTTTTCTTGATGCATACACTCTATGAACAAATCATTATTCTATTGTTCAAATGATCAATAAGATATGTTTTCATTAAAATTTGGTATTATATTTGATATAATTCAAAACTATACATAACATTCATCCAACGAAGAATTATTATAATTTAAATTATAAAAACCTAAATAAAATAACATAACTCAAGGGAAAAACTCTATAAACTCTATTATCTATCCAAAAGACAATATAATTTTCTAGTGAGTTGAGTTTTAATGTGGCATTATACATCATAAACAAGTCTATAAATTAGATTAAATAAGGAATCAAATTTTTTCCCAATGTGGTTACGAATGATCAACAAACATTGATAACAAGGAGTACATTATACTTCAACTTCACAGAGTTGATTAGGAATGAATCATCCTTTATTAAATTACTTATACAATACACATAATTACCTCCGGTCATCCCAAAAACATAGAAAAGATGATTCATTTTATGTATACAACAACATAGCATGGGTTATTTAATGGTCCATTAATTATAACATGATATAATGGTAATGTGAGATAAATAACATATTTGTGGACCATTTTTTATAATTAAACTCTGTAGAAGATTTTACATTTATAAAAAGGAATTGAAATAAGTGGAGAAAAATTAAATCATATATATTTATATCAGCATTCTATGTTCACATATATGAATATAAAATGAAATCTTATGGACTGAAAAATTATTATGGTTGTACCTTTTCTACTTCATGATTCAAAATTCCATTTCAAATATGACATCATCCACTCAATTCATCCTAGAACCAAGCAGTGGTATAATATTTGATTGATGAAAATAATTTTTTCTATTGTTTATTCAATTATTATTGTATTATTTATTAGTTATGAATATTTTTCATGGTAAAAACAATAATATAATGTTCAATATATTGTTGTAAGGGATTCTTGATGTCATAGGATAAATCCTATTACTAGGAATGTCCCTGACCAACAATATTTTATCATATAAATTATTATATCAAATGTCAAAGATGGACATAAGTCATTAGGGGGATTTAAAAATATGGGAGTAATTAAATCCCCTTAGAACTGAATCAACCAAATATTGACAATACTGAGTGGAACATGTTCACCACATGGTGCTCATCTCTATGTTTACCTCATTGACAATGATTCTTCGTGGTTCTTTGACAATCTATAAACATGCGAGCCAGAGACATGATGTTGGTTCACCTGTTTAAGTCATTGAATCCAAATAGGCATTAATGTCCAAGGTATATATCTAGGCATTATTCGGGGGGTGTTAAGCATCGAGTTCTGAATCTGAATCAATACATAGTGGATTCTAGTATTTATTGACATCATTCTTTATCACATAAGTGATAGACAATATTTATGCCTTGTAAGAAGATCATATCCCAATGAAATTGAAACCACAACCTTTGAAAAGAACTATGATGTGTACGGAATACACCTCCACCTAATGAGGGAACTCATATTCCTAATTTGACAGAGTAAATCTAAAATTTTGTCCATGAAGTGGCTAAAGGGATCAAGTGAATTTATTTCACCATTAATGTATTCTTAGATTATCCTACTACACCAAGCAGCCTTAATTTATTAAGGTTATTTCATGAGTCCCTACATGTAGTTTAGAAGTGGCTTTCACCTCCTTCTGTTTAGCATGGATTCCTTCACCTAAATTATGTGTCACTTTACTATAAATAGTGGAGTATCTAGAGTACCGGATGAAGGCACAAACTGAGGAAGTGGTAGATAGAAGTAGATTCTAAATCTTTCCACTAAACCCAGCCTTTCATATGGGTATCGGGAGCTCATGGACCTCTATACAAGCATTAAAATCAATGCCAATGATGCGGGTAATATACCTCCAATGAATCTGATCATATGCACAATCAATCAATCAAGGATGGATTTTTTATTCAATATTTAGACTTATGTGACAAGTTGATACAATATGTTTCCCAGTTCTCTTTATTTTATCATTTGTAGACAATCTATTTTTCAATTTGTTCAATAAGAACATGAACCCTGCATGTTTTATTATGGGTACCATATAATTGAGGAGTGTTTGTGAAGAAAGGTTGTATCCAACAAAATTCATCAACTAGTATTTCATACAATTGAAAAATTCATTCATATTTGGATTCCAAATTAGGGTATCAAGAACTATTATGTTTTTGGATAAAATTTCTTGTTTGGACTATTTTGAAATCACATTAGCAATATTTTTGTTCGATAAAACTTCAATGATGAATGATTCCCCATTTCTAGGGGGATAGGTAAAGTACTAGGAGTTGTATCCTGCAACGGAGTCCTCCATCAATTTGGAATTGAATATTTTCTCCAAATCCACATTGAATTGTGTATAATATCATTGAAGGAGTATTTACTGGATAACCATACACATGATGAAAGATTGGATTGATGTCCATTAGGAAACCTCCTTTTTAAACAGTGGGACAATAAATAAAGATATTTATCATCACATGTCATTAAATTCAGGGAGAATTTTTTAATCAGTCCATTATTAAAAACATTAATATCCTTCATTTGATGTCCCCCAAATTAATATGTTTAATATAATCCTTACATGAAATAATTGTAATCTTCCTTTCATGCAAAAATATTATCCATAAGAAATTACGTATCATATCAGTAATGAAATTCATCAACCATCTATATAGTTAAAAGAAGTATATAGACATATAGGTGATAAATGAATTAATAAGTAACACACTTATATCTTGTGACACAGCTTTCCCCTTTATTGATCAAATTGGTTAAAAATTCCAATGAATATTCCCCTAAGATTGATTCTCTTTAACTTTTTCTATATTAGTGGACCACGAAGATAAATTAAAGAATAATATCCCGTTTAAACTCTGTGAGTTCTAGTAACCCAGTTTCCCATTCCTAATGGAATTTCCTGAACAAAAAAAGAATGAATTTTACCAGATAATGGATTGACCAACCACTTATTCATAGTGTGAGAATAGAGATTTCAAGTAATGAGTTGTCCAACATGATGATTTTCCAAAAGGAAGGCTATCATCATCATATTGAAGGTAGGATGGAGTGAAAGAATCTCTACCATCTCTATTTTTTTGTAAGGGTAAATCTAAGAGAGTTCTATAATGAATCAACTCCTGTAATTCTCTAAATTGGTAAAAAGGAGACCTGAGAGGTGATATCCTTGCCTGACACCCATTGTGTAATGAAAATATCCTTCGGGAGCTCTATTAATCATAATAAAGGGTCCTGAGGAACTAGGAATCTTGTCCAGTAGTTTAATGAGGTCATGTGAGAACCCATATTACATTTGGATAGTAATGAGGAAGCCCAATTTAATAGTGTCAGAGGTCATGGAGATGTCAATTTTTATCACAAAATTCCCAAGCTTGGATTTACCTCTCATGATGTCCAAACTCATTGAAATATAATAAATTTAGTTTTGAATGTTCCTACTATGAAGAATGTAAAATGGGTTAGGTGTAATGAGCTCTTTCATAATCTCTCACAATACTGTAATAGTAACTTTACTAATATTTTTCTTAAGGGAATTCCCAAGAGAAAGCAGTCTAAAGTACTAAATATCAATTTCAATCTCCTTCTTTGGTATCGAAAAATTAAAATTCAATTTTAGCCCATATGATAAATATGTATGGTAGAAAAATTCTCTCACCGCAGTAGTCTTTTTATCCTGTACAATTTCATAGAAAAACATGGAGAATTTATCCGTGAATATATTTGGGCCAGCTAGACATTCCCTGTTATGAGAGAATATGTATTACTTTGTCTATTATTTAGAGGATTCCATAATAAAAGAAATATTTTCTGGCACATGTATGCATAAAAGGGTGTTGTGCACCATTATTTGGGTTTCTTCCACCCCATCACCAGAATGTTTCTCTTTGATGTAGTCCACCAGAATATTATAAATTCCATTCTCAAACGTGTATAGTTATCCATTGACCTTAATGTCATTCATACCAAATATAACCCCATTTTATTAGATCAATCTGTGAAATGAAATTAAGTACCTATCACTAGGTTTGAACAATTTTACCTTCAACTATTCCATTCTAATATTTATATCATAGTTTGATGTTCATCTACCATTGATGTGGCATAAATTTCCTACCAAGAAGGCTTTTCCATGTACTGATTTCTTTGCTGGAAGCTTAAAGGTAATACTCTAGTGTTTTAATATCCATATTATTTTTGTAAAATGAAATCATACAAAAATAATTTATCAACCCTTTAGCTCTCTTAATCTTTTGATTATGGATTTTCATTGGTCCTCCTAGATGATTAAATTCCCATCCTCCCTTGATGTTCACCCGAAATCTAGGTATTACAAGACACCCATTGTTAAATGGAATGGTAAGATATGCGGACCATGATACCTAAGAGGTGATCCCAATAATGAGATGGTTGAGATATGAATGATGTTTTGGGAGGGTAAATAAAAAAAATCCCAAAGGCCTCACTTGAATCAAACATTTTCAAAAAACATCTATCAAATGTTTTTTCATTTATTGCATTGAAACTATAACTGTTCATGTTGAATTCAGAACAATAATTTAGACTAATTTATGTTTACACTAGTTAAAACATGAAGAGAATTGAATTGAGGCTTCCCTCTTGATATTTAATCCAGTCTTTTCATCAGTTATCAAAATAGTTTTGGTGTCACCAACAACAACCCATATGTATCATATGAAAAAAAACGTTCTCTAGATCACCCCAAATATCTCTTATCATAATATATGAAGTGGATCAATTTGAAAAGGATACAAATAGAATAAGGCTTTTAATGTTGATATGTATCGAGATACATTGTGACATTTTTAGCCGTGATACGATATTAAAATAGTTATGACTAAAAATACAAAAATGGTCCATATTTATGTAGTTCATATTTTGGGTGAAAAAATTATACCCAAGTGAGGTACACATGAGGGATTTCCATCACCCAATTGACATCTTAGGTTCTGAAATTCAAATAACCACGTGTTTATAAGACTTGATGAAATGTCTATGTAATTGGTCATAGAGGTATTACCTATCCACATAAAGTTCCAATAAGGAATCCTCATTATTCAATTCATTGGCTCATTGTCAAGGGTCTTCCTTGACTTGAGTGTATATCATGGGGACTTTTCATTCTTACCTTTCATCTCATCTTTCCATCCCCTGGTGTATTACTCGCCTCATGTTTTCAAGCCTTCTCATTGATCTTGTCATCTGTTATATATTTATGAGCCGTTTCCACTTCCTCTAGATTGAGTGATTGACTATTATTTAGATGATTTTATTGTTTAGCATCATCAGAATGTAATCATCAACTTATATGAGTAAATTTATTATGTTTAGAATGGTATTTTGAATGTAAAATAGGTTTTTTGGGATGTTTTAGAGATGTATGATAGAGGATAGTGGAATTAAATGATATAGAATAGTCATCTATTTACAATGAAAAATATATTGGGATTCCACAAGATTTATAGTGGGAAACTTGTGTATATGTACTTACTATTGTAACACTAGTTTTTAGTGGGATCTACAAGTACTTTAATAGCCCCAATGATAAAATTTTGATAATTTATTGTAGCATGGGAAATTTTTTATTTTATTTTCCCCCCATTAAAATAATAAATACACACCAACCTATCACTCATTTTGACAATTCTAAATTCCCATTTTGGCCTCTCCATTTCCGCACTTCAAGAGTTCATCTTCACAATAATTGTTTTCTATTTTATTTTAGTATAATTATTCATGTCTTTTTATATATATGCTCATGAAAACATTCTACTAAAATTTATTTTTTATTAATTCTTAATTCCTAACTATGTTTGGTCACTGTAATTATATTGTTCAAAAATTAAAAAATTTAATTTATTCTAATGTTGGATTCATTGTTATTATTGTATTAATATAAGTATTAGTGAGATTTTTAAAACAGTTTTTATTTTTTATGATATTTTTTCTTGAAAAAATCTTTCTAATTTTTTCTTCATTTTAAAAATGGGTTTTATTCCCTTAATGTCAATTTTAATTAAATATTTCAATTAAAATAATGATATTATTACTATTCTCTTATTCTATAGGGGTTGAAGCTATGTTTCCTATCTTGTAATAATATAGTCACCTAGGATTTATTTTTAATTTATTTAAATGATCATGGTATAAGATTTGGTGATTGGAAATAGATATTATTGTTTCATTAGAGTTTGATGGGGGAATTTACAAATTGGATACAATTGTAGTTGGTTTTGATCCATATGAACAATCATTAGAATTGTTTTGGATTTATATTCCATCATTTTTTGTAATAAAAATGATTTGCATTCAATTAACATTATTAAACTTTAAATAGAGTGTGTTAAATGAGTTATTTGGTTAGATAATGTTGTGATTTTTTGTGGAATCCAACTTCTAAATTAGGTATAATTATTTAAATTACCTACATTGTATCTTAAATTATACATAATTTTTTGAAAATGAATAAAAAAGATTGTGTTCATTGAACAATGTATAAAACATTTTGAAGTTAATATTTCCTTAGTATGATTAAATTAAAAACATGGTTATTATTTTTAAACCTCATATGTTTTTAATTCAATCAATAAATTTCCACACCAATCATGTCCCATGTTTTTACAAATTTATTATTTATAAAAAATACCGTATGTATTTTTAAATAAAACTCACAAGACATTCATTTTGTAATAAATTTTCAATGATTGTTATATTATATTAAAACAACTATATGAATTCAATTTATATACAATGTGTCACATGTTTGAAAAGTTGAGTGTCAAATATTATAAATTATTTTTCAAATTTTCTAGTGTATGTGGGTATAGAAACTTAAATAAAATTAATGAATTTCTATTGAAAGCTTATAGATTTTAATTTCAAATTAACCTTATTTAATTTTTTTAGAATAATCCACGGTGAAAGGGTAGTTTGATAAATTTTATTTACTAGAATTCATACCTTATATATTAAACATGATATTAATGTTATAATTAGTTAACACTTCATCTCACAAGAGTCATATATTAGTGATTAACACATAACATTGGTTATGAGGCTTCATCATTGGTGAGGTTATATCTTGGTTAAGTTTATGTAATGAAATAATCTGTAAATAGTTTTAGTTTTAATGACTTGGTTATCACCTAAATGAACCATGTTTTCAAAAATTAATGAATTTTATTCTTTTCCATAATGCATTTCCCTACATTTGAATTTCATTAAAAATCATTAATATATATTATGGGTTTCATAGAATTATTTATTACCCAAACATATTTATATTATTAATGAGAAATTCACATTAATTATGGTAAAATTATCTTTCTTGTTGAATATATTATTTTTTATTGTTTTCATCCTCTGTATTCTAAATTTCAAAATTAATTTTAGAAATAATCTAAAAAAGAAGTTATAGATTGTGATTAAATTATTTGTGTGTCTCTTTTTTATTCAAATATAGGTTTTTAGAAGTTTTTATTTATTATTTCTAGTACCATAATATATTTTCACAAAATAATATTCATTTATAGATTAGTTACTACCCACATATGTGTTATAACCTAATTTAGATAGGTTTTAATTGAAGTAATTTTTTTTACTTATTTCATATTTTGATGATGGTATGATTTCCATTAGAGTAATACCTAGAGAGATATTATAATTTATTTTTGTATTTTTTGTATTGATGATTTCGTTATTTCTTATATATTGTGCCCTCAAAATCATGGATGATTCAATCTAAAATAAATTCCTCTTTTCGATTATTGAAAATTCGTAAAAGTGGGATGTTAGTGAGGTTTTCCAGAAATATTTTTTAAAAATTAAAAATCAATTCTTATAATCATTAACCCCCTTTTGTTATAAAACATGGTTTTTGTTCATGATAGTAGAATAAAATTTAAACTAATTTGAGAAATTATAATACAATATATGTATCTAAAGCTATAAAAGATACCACTGAGTATTTTGAACACATTCATCTCAATAGGATATTCCCTATAAGGATTGGATATTTTATATATTACTTGTTTCCCTACAATTGTGATATGATAACTAAGATGTGTTTTTATTCAAAAACATATATATTCTTCCAATTTATAAAATTTCTTATTTCTAATATTACTTATGCACTGTTGTTTAATTTTAAACAAAATCCCACTATAATATCCATAAAAAAACTAATTCCCAGAGATTTTATATATTTTCACTATATATATGAAATCATTTGATTCAATACCATTCTTAGATTATATTTTAAATAAGAATTATAATGATAATGCATCTATAGAATTATCCTCCTTCTTCTCACTCACTGATTCATTAAATTCTATAGGTTCTCTAAGATTAATAAATGATACATAGCTTCCATATTTATATCATCATTACATATCTTATGAACCAACTAACTTGAAGTTATCAACTCAATAAGATCTCTTGTGATAGTAAAAAATCTAAAATATCCTCACACATTGAAATTATTGACACCAAGAATAGAAACATTCATCACATGTGGAATGGTTAATTGTTTTCTTCTTATATATACACTTATTGCTTCAACAAACTCACCTAATCTTGGAATAATGGTTGTCCCTTTATCAATTATTTATCTTTGATTCCCAATATATCTTCTTAAAATTGTTATAATAGTTTTCTGATTCCTTATGTGTTTATCCATTATTTTTCAAAGTAATGGGAACGTGGATTGTATTTTCATTTTCTCTATATGTTCACATTTATATATCTTATGGAGGTCCTCAAAATTTTCTTTTACTATATTTTTAATATTTAAAAATCCCAAAAAATATTTTTTGACACATTTTCAATTAATTTTTTTCTCACTTATACATAAATGATAGAACACCATAGTCTCATTTTTCATTTTTCGTCGTAACATTATCCACCATAATTCTTAACTAATTTACCATAATTTTCACTTAAACTCATTTTATAATTTCTCTCTATGTTAATTGATATTATAGATAATTTTATTATGATAGTGTCTTTCCTTAGCTTATTTTGAAAATATTTCCACTCCACTCCTCAAATTATCATTTATCATGGATTTATAAAATTTATACGTCAACACTAAATCATATAAATCAATTGTATCTTCCCATACTTATGGAAGCAACTTTAACACATATTATTCATTTATTAAAATCATTAAATAGAACATTGAACTCAACTCAACTACTTTAATATTCCAAAAAATAGTAAAATAGATACATCTCACTAAATCCCACCATGAATAAAATTCACCATCTGATATTTTGAATAATAAATTATATCTCCACCATCATCATATTAGTTTTTCAATATTCACCACATATGAATATTTTGAAAAAATGATATTTTAAAATAATATACAAATAAGCATGTGATCTTGTATTATTTCTTATCTCACAACACATTTAACATCATCAAACTAGTAGGGGTCACAATATACCATTGTAATGCATTAAATAATGAAAAATTTCTATATAGTCCTTATGATTATTTTCATCTGAATTATGTAACAATGGGAAGTCAAATTTTTCAGTCTTGAAATGTATAACAACATATAAATTTATTGGTATAAAATTTTCACACCTTAAAGACATTATTATAAATATATAAATGGTACTTAAATAATAAATTTTATCTTTTGATCCTTGAAAATATGTTTTCACGTCATCCTAATAATTTCATTATTGATTTATTAAATCTATAATTCTCCATATTATTCAGTCTATATGATCTCATATTTTCACTAATCGTTGATATCTATATAGAATGTACATCATGAATATTTAGAGTATATTCATGATTACGTGTCTTGATCCATTTCATAGATGATTAATATATATCATGATTCTGAAACAAATTATGTATAAATTGATAGTGGTTAATTAATCTATGAATCCTTTAATGTTTTCTCAATGATGTTTTTTAACACCCTGAGATTTTTAGAAATATTTTTTTTCAAAAATAATTACCTATTTTTATATTGTATGCTACATGAATAACATTGTATTATTTATGTTTCAGAAAACACCATATTTATTTTTTGTTACATGTAACACTGAGCATATATCATGTTTCACATAACACCATGTTTGATGGAAACACGACATACAATTCAAATATTACAACATAATATGATTGTAATTTTTATCCAATTAAAATGAAGGGTATGAATATTATTAACTAAATTATGAAAATATATGGTTTTTAAATTAATATTAAATATATTAATTTGTAATGAATTAAATAAAAATGAAAAAAAATTATTGAAAATAAAGGTAATATTTTGTAAAATATCTATTTTAATGCAATAAAATATGTTTTCCATTATTAAATAGTAAAAATAACTTTAATTTAAATATTTTAATGAAATGTAAATATTTTCTATTCAATAAAATTTCTAAGATTCATCATCGTTTTTTTCTGAATATGAGATATTATTAAATGTAATTCCAGTCTTAAGATGATATATTATTAAAAAAAACAGTTTTATTCCTTTTATTCACAATTGTATTAAAATAAATATTTTGATCTTCTAAATATTTGAGTTATAGAAAAATATGTTATTAAATCACCAAGTAAAAATTTTCTTCAAATTAATTTTTTTATTTTTTTAAAGTATGATATTTTGGTTAATAATAAAAAATAGTGATCTATAATTGGAAACAACATTTTTATATTATTTATAAAGATAAATTATATATTAATTTTCATTTAAATTCAAATAATATCAAATATATAAATATGTGTGTGTGTGACCATTGTTTTTCATTGGAGTCAATTTTATTTTGAATTTTGATAATAAAATGTTGTAATATTTTGGAATTTTTTTAAATGTGTTTTCTCAACATCTGTGAGATTAATATTATGTTCATATTTTCCACTACTGTGGGTGAAATTTGAATAAATGGATTGTATATTTAGAGTAATGATAATTTATGTTATCAGATATGTTTAACATAATTTTTGACTTAAATTAATATTAAAAATTATTTACCATAGTTAAGGTAAAAACTAAATTATCATGGGGGTTGAACAAAACTATAAGGGCTAAAAATGACCCAAACCCCTTTGAAGAACCATTTAATGGACAAATTTTTATAATACATCTTCTTAGTTTGAGATCAGAAAATTTGGGATCCTTTTATCACGATAATGATGTGGGAACAACCTTTTCATTCAAAATTTTACTAATGTACCACCAACCTCACTTATATAAAATCATCCTATCTCCTCTCTTCTTAACACTATGATATCATGTTTTCTGCCAATCCATACACATAAAACATTCCAAAAACTGCAATACAATCCTAGAATCTACATACTATACATTAAACTGAAATAGGAAGCATTTTTTTGCACTTATATGGATCATATGAAAATAAGGGGTAACGTTCATCAATGAGTGTTTCCATTTTATTTCATCCTCCACCTCCTTCAGTTTGTTGTATAAACATTTCCAATATAATTATCTATTTATATCCCATATAATTTTTTGTTGTTAATTTAAATCATGACCAACAACCATATCATCTTCGATCAACCATTCTATAAAATCCTCATTCATGTGTACGGAAGACCACTACCTCATGAAAAGATTGAATTCAACTATCCATTTCCACCTCCCATGTATAGATATAATAAATGGTTTATTTTTCATATATGATATTTCTTATATTATTTGTATTCAAGATTCATGATATCTCATGTTTCTTTTTACTTTTTATTTTTTGAGAATATGATAAAATAATCAATGTCCCCGATGGACTAAAACAGTTTATGATCAATGTATGTGGACTTAAAATTAAAAATCACAACAGAGAAGAAATTCTTACATTTAATACCTGAAATTTTATTTTAACAATCAATTATTATCGTAAAAGTAGTAAATAGAAATAATTAAATCATATATGATTTGATATATATAATTATGGATCATTAATATATTTATTATAATCGTATATTTATTATAACAGAACATCAGACAAGTATGAAGGATGTTGAGACTTATATTTAGGTATTTCCTTCTCACATTTATTTTCTATAATACACGTTCCATATTCAAAACCTAATTCTAATATATAGACAAAATACTACCAAAGGATGTAATTAATTATTATTCTTGAGGAAATTATTCTAATATACATATCCATTTTAGGATTTATCTTTCATAGGATTTATGGTTCAAATGATACCAATGTGGTAAGGGATTCTTTTAATCAATTTTCATTATTACAGAACTATGATATTATATGTACCCATATTGTCTTCTGAGGTGACTATAATAACATATTTAATTTTAATATCATGTATTTGTATATTCACATGATATTTCATGTTTCATTTATTGTTATTACAACATGGTTCTTTATATTCAATGTTCTCAAACTGGTAAAGATTTTATGTTTTAATATCATCATGTATCGGTGTTGTTTATGATTATGTTATTGATGATAAAATATTATATCACATATCTAAATAAAAATATTCATATTCTTCTTCGATTTTTATTTCGTGAGAATATATGTTTTCCATTCATCTTCTTCTCTTCATATACGTATGAGTTCAAAATAATGATCTTAAGTAAAATACACCTCTTAGTTGAAAACCCATTTGAATCTAAATTTATGATGTAATATAAATTTCAAAAAAAAAATTATTAAAATGATTTATTGAATACATTTTTTCCTTTGTATTACATTTTTGAAAAAATTCATGTAATGTTATGTTATTTAAAAAAACAAATTTGTCTTTTATTGAAAATTTAAAAAGAATCTTTGTATTTTGACATGCATGAAATTAATAGGGTTTCCCAATGACTTGGTTAATAAATGATTATATTCTTCCCTTACATTTTTTCAAAGTATTTTTCAATGATTTATCTATATTAATTGTGAAAATGTGTCTATTTTTAATAAAATATTTCAATGTGAAAAGGGATTTTAATTTTTTTTGTTTTAATATGTGTTTTTTGAATTGAAATTGTATTATATTATGAAATTGTTTTAAATTATTTCAATTTATTACTTTACATGCTATAAAGTATCTTATTAAATAAATTCCTTTTTAATGTCTTTTATGTTTTAATAATTGTTTTTCAAATTAGAATGGATAGTTTCCCCAAAAACTGATTTAATGATATTTAAAAATATTTTTCCATCTACGAAGTAATCTGTTAATGTTACTTATGCCTCATTGGGAATATGATCTAGGGTTACATTTTTATTATTTACATGAATGGTTTGTGTATATGATATAATTATTTTAATGAAGCCTATTTCCATTCCACAGTTAATTGCATGAGGTTTTTCATATGAAACCTATTTCATTTTCAGAAATTTTATGATTTGTTGACAGAAAATGTATGAAACTCATATCATTATGATATGTTGTGTTATGATGAAAATATTCTGAAAGACTTTTTATTCAAAGGTTGTAGTATTATGAATTTCTTTATGATCTTGTACCACACATATATTGTAATCCCATTATGAGATTGTGGTTATGTTATATCCACTTTTGGTAGATATGTTATATCCTAAGATAGGTGGGATATATATCTCCCTCTAGTAAATTTGGAAAGTATTTGTATATTTTGAGGTATATTTGACTAGAATATGTAGTGAACCCAATTCCATATGGGGATTTGTCAACTATGATTGTCTCTTGTTTGAACATTTGACACAATAATAGATTGTGGAGAGAAAACACTACAATTTGATGTAATAAATCCCACTAAGGATGGTGTTCTATCCCACCTACGTGGTTTAGTTGCCCATTTAATGCCAATATATGTTTTTATATGAGTCTAGACTATTTGGTAAATGGTTTTTTGTACTAAGGGGTATTATAATATTCCATGTGTTATACAACTATTATATTATAATGGGTCATGTAATTTTTTTCCTTTATGATTTAGGTATGATGACCTGTCAAGCTATATTCTATGCCTTAAGATAGTGTTAGTTTATTTAGAGGGTATTTTTTCTAAAATTAATCCCATGATCTTATATCCTTATACTCATTTCATGCTTATACAAAAAGTGATATCTCACTTTATTAAACTAATATGACATTTAAGCTCACCCTTTCATGTGTTTCATTTCCACTAGTTATTTATAATTTCTTTAAATAGGCTTTGTTTTCAATGTGTACTGAATGGGATGATCATTATGAGAGATATTGAAAAACATTCACTGATTTTTTAACATATTTAAGAAAATTAGAATATTGTGTACCTATACTTTGAAGGCAATAAGCTATTGCATTACATTGGTGTGTATTTATGTATTTATAATCAATATCAATCTAAAAAACAAGTAACATATATGTATCTAATTCAAGGGTCATTATAGGGCATATTTATCATACAGACAATTGAAATTATGTACAGTGAAATTTATGATGTTTATGAACACATAATTGGATCTCTTAATGGGTTATCTCATATTTATGCTCACAAATCATACTTTTACCCTGAAATGTCTATTGATGTCAAAAGATTTTCATTTCATTATTCAATGGAAGGACAATTTTAAATAGATTTATGAATTATTTATAATCATGGGAAAGATGATGTATATTCATGGATAGTTCACACATATAATTATTACGCAAATTCCAAAAAATCTCCACATTTATTTTTTAAACACTAAAATCTAGAATTATATATTATATCAATAGAACCAATTCAGATCAGCTAAGAACATTTCAAATAACCTCAAAATACCATGATGATTATTTGATGTAATAAAAAATATATTTAAATCACTTTGAGCTACTTGTTATCTCCACATCGGTTATTATAATACATTATACTTGAATTGGGTGAACTCGATTTCATCAAATATATGAGGATAAAAATGTAGTGATGGGTTCTTCCATCTAAATACCTTGATATTTCATAAAATTTTTTTCTTAATCTACACATATAACTATAATCATCCATACTTCTCCAAAATATATTAAAAACCCCGCTAATATTCTTTAGAACATCTATTATGTGGGGAATATAATAACCATGATCCTGCATACACATATCCAGCATTAAATACATAATTTTTATATTATTGGTGTCAGTATGATAAAAATAATATTATTTTTACTATCCAAATATTTCAACATCCAATGTTATGTATTATATCACATTCATACCCAATAAAATTCTAGGATTATATATTTTTATAATTAAAACTATATATTACATAAGTAGTTGGATAGCTAAACTACTGGTTCCTAAAAATAAATTTCATATATCACTCTGTAATTTTCTTATAGTACCATTATAGGACATAAAATACAGAAAAAAATAACAGCATGGGGAAATTGAAAACATAAGAAGTCTGAGATCAAAAATTCAGTAGAGGTAAACATAAGCATTAACAACTGAATTTAATCTGTGAGAAAATGTAATGCAGAATGTATGATTATGAAATTAATTTTCATGAGAATTACATAAGATAATCCACACCTGACATAAACTGGGTAAAAAAATGTCACATGGAATAATTATTTATCAATGGAATGATTCATGAGAATTATAAATCCTATTATTTTTTAAATCAACCTTAATAAATTAATAATTAAACACTAATAAAAATATAAAGAGAATGTGTTTTTATCCTAGAACATTATCATCACAGAACCCTTAAAATAACCCATATATAAGTGCTATCTATACCTTGTTAACACCCATAAACTCTTATGAGTTACAAATTATCAAGCTAACTCCTTTATCACATAGATGTCACTTTTATTCAGGTAACATTTTCCTCACTACCCAATCCATTTAATATGGATCCCTATATCTGGCACACCCATCATCATAGACAATATTTCCCTAGAATTAATACATAATCAAAATACTAGAACCATAAAAAAGCTATAATTGTAGAAACTTAGTATTTTAAATTTTATAATAACAATTGTTCTATCATTTCTTGATTTACTGAGGGAAATAAAATGGGTACTATTAAAATATTAATCCATCTATATAATATATATGTATAAAGTAATAAAAAATATCCCCAGTGGAGCATTTTTTATATTAACAAAAAATGAAACAATTAATTCAATTTATATAATTACATCCATGATTAAAAAATTCAAGATATGTATGTAAACCATAAAAGAGAATATAGGTCCATAACATAAACATATTTCCCAAAGACAATGATATTTGAGATAATTAACCCATACGAATATCATAGCATTGAATTTGAAAAATAATCAATATATTGATTATGTGAAAACAATTTATATCCACCAAAAACAAGAATACATTAAAAATTAACCAGTACAAAGCTATTTAACATAAGTCTTTATATAATATAATCAAATAATATGTTTTATAAACTAATAAAAATTAAGTTTGTTAAGAAAACCATTTCTGCTATGGTATCCTATTTAATAACATAAAATAACTTGAATTAAGATGTATCTTAGATGTTACATGTAAAATGTATTTATATACACCATATGATATAAGGCTAGTGTACATCATGGAATCATAGGTAAATGATGTGAAATTGAAATGAAATTCATTACCATGAATCATGAATCTCCATGTACATCCTTTAACTCATATATAGAAAAAATAATACAATTTTTTTATTTCAAATGAAAATTCTAGAGTTTTAATTTCTTTAACTCAAATAATTTATTTCATAACATTAATGACATATTTATTTACATAAGAATTTAAATCCATGCAATATTTTTAGGGGCATTTGGTTCATAGTTGAAAAACTACTTCGTTAGGTCGACATTGGTCAATGTGGAAATTTATAAATCATATCTAGAATAATACTAATTATATAAATAACATATTTAAAATTAATTATAATTTTAAAACAAACTATTTAAAATAGTTATTTAAAAGTAATTTTTATACAATCATTGAGATGGTAGGCTATAAGTATGTAAGACTAACACTTCAATTTATCAAAGGATGTGAAAAGTACCATGTATGAATTATTTAATCATTAAATATTTTTTATATCATAAATATATTATTACCTCTTTAAATAATTTATATATATCACCTATTTGATGCATGACTGAAAAATACATCACATCTCATCATGAATTTGGTATTCCACGGATGCTCACAAATGACATTATTAGTTTTGGGTAGATGTAAATGTAAGATAATATATTATATATTATCCTAAATGAAATATAAATATGTAAAAAAATATCATATATTTCCATTAAATACTTCAATTTCATCGGTGATAGGTGGTGATTGTACAAAATTACATTGGATGACAAGTAGATAATACGTCGTACACATGAATATGGATTTAATTCTATGTTTCATAGTAGATGAGATGGTTATAAATAAATTAATTAACACAATAACTTCTAAATATTAAATCATTATATATATTTTTCTTTTATATCTTTGGTGAAGAATATTTAGAGGAGTTTAAATGATGAATAAAACTAAAACATTCAGTTACAAGCATTGACATTTCATTGAAAACCTCTCTTACATTGCACAATAAACCATATAAGGATGTTTTTATTTAAAGATTTATATTTATATAACATTATAATGGATTTTTATGGTATTTTTGTTGGGATTTATTGTAATATACTGATCACATGTTGTGAGGATGAGCATAGGCTATGTTCCCTTTTATAAGACATGCGATGGACACTCGTCCAATTACTGAAATTTTTAATTTAATATAAATTAATTTTATTCAAAAATTTGAAAAAATTATATATTTATTATAAAGAATAAGGATGAGTCAAAATCATTTCATCCAATAATGCTTTTAAAATTTAAGTTAGACTTTCATTCTTATCACATTGTTTTAACCATTTTGAACCACTTTTTATGATTTCAACAATATCAATGTTTTAAAAACATTAGGGGCCAAGAATGTCACTATAAAGGTACAAGTAATAAATATGCTAAACATTGATTATATTTTAATCCATATATAATTCACCTCTCTTAATATATATTGTTTATTAAATTATAGTAATTTATTTAAATACTGCTTATTCTAATATATCATAAATGTCATTTTAAGAACTATTGATACATTCATATGTTAAAAACCCCATGAATTGTATGTAATTCATAATATTTCTATTATAAATAATTATAACGAATAAAATTTGGGTTATAAAATAATGAATCCAAAAGATATTACTTATGATGTAATTAAAATAATTAAAATAAATTATCTACTACTTTCATAGAGACTATGTTAGTTTTTTAATGAATTCCGTGTAATTATTCCATCCTTTAAAATTAAATATAAATAACCATAAAAAATTTATTAGTATCAAAATAACATTTTATATAAATTGAAAATGTATTTTTATCCAAATGATAATTAATCTTTGAAATTTTAAAGCAATTTAGTGAGACTTTTTATTTTTGTTTACATAAAATAATATATATGTCATTTCAAGGAAATATAGGGAAAATTTTATAGAACAATAATTTATTATGAGTATTACAGAACCAAACATCCTAAATTTATTAAAAAAAGTGTTTTAGGTTTAGTTTTTCTTTTTATAATATAAGTTTTATCCTTAATTAATTGATTTACTCCATCCGAGTTGATAAATTGTTAACATGGTTACTATTAATTATTACAAATAAAGTGACCTATTCCCAAAATTCTAACTATTAGATTCCGAAAATGGAATCTGTTTTTCATCCATAATTTCTTATAATTTCTATAATTAAATTTTATTATAAATTTATAAAATATATGAAACAATTTTTTTGAGAAATCAATTTTTACACCCAAACATGTAATTATAATAAAATTAAATAGATATGGTTCGTATGTAAGTAATTATAATATATATAATTAAAATATTATTATTTTAAATTTATATCAAATTTATTAATTAATAAAAAAATTGTGAAATTAACTTATCTTTTTACAAAAATGGTGTTTTCTATTATTCACAGATAAATAAATACAGTAAAAAAATATAAAAAATGCACCCTCAGAGAACTGTATAATGATTATTTGAAAATTATTTATCTTCATAAAAAATAGTTTTTTATATTTTATTGAAGATTATTTTATTAGATTAAAGGTCATATGACGTGTCTGTGTTGAATTTTTTGTCGATGTGTTTGTCAAAACATTATATAGAAGAAGAATATCATGGAAGTGCATGGTTGTTCTCAGGAATTATTGTTGAATATTTTATTCCATTTTAGGAAGATGTAAGATAATATTTTTAGATGAAGTAATTATTCTTGGAAAATAGATATGGATCCATTGTCTGATAGGTGTAAAGACAATTACCAATGATTTTCAATAATTTTTCAGAGAGTTTTATAGATTCATTTGATGTAATCATTTAAAAAAAATCATCGTATAACTCTGATGATTATCAAACTATTACTAATATTTAATAAATATTACAATTAAACTAGATGATTTACCATTTTTTTAAATATTTATGAAGGTCAAGAAAATGTGATTTTTTATGAAAAAGATCTTCTTAAAAATGATATATTTCATGTGAACATTTTTTGAAGAAAGTTGAATAAGACATTGAAAATATTTATTTATTTCAAAATTTGAAGATTTCCCTTAAAAAACAATGCACTTCAAGTGAAATTAATGGAAATTTGAAATTCATTTGCCTGAAGAACTTTACGACCATGAAAATTAAAAATCATCATAATGAATTATTATGATAAAGGACATGAAAATGTAAATTAATTTCATAATGATAATACAGTGGTATGAATTATAATATAGTTGGTGGGAAATTTAAAACATGTACTTAATTAAGTTCTTATGTGTATATATATGGGGTTTTATAAATAATAGGGACATCTATGTCCCCTCAATCGGGCCTGTTGAACCACATATAGAAACCAAATCTCATCCACTTGGGAACCCAACCAATGATATGTGAATTTTGGAGCCATGGTTGCTCTTATGGATATATCATGAATAGGGTTCACATGAATGTGTTCATAGTGGAAGAAACTTTTAGGCAAGGATTCCACAGGGACCATGAAATGGTGTGGTATGGTATCAAAAGAGTGTGGGTCGGCTGTATCCATGATACAACCCTGGTTGTTTCTCAATAATTCAATGGGAATGAAAAATATAAAATATACGTGGTGAGAAAATTTTAGTAGTGATGTGGGATTCTTAAATCATTGGGATATTCATAAATATGAAAACATAAGTATATAACATGGGCAACATGATCTATTTTATATAATCAATTTTATCAATGAGATAACTAAAACTTCAGCCTCTTCATTATATAAAATAATCCACAAATCACATTTTTAATTTCATAGCCTACAAAAAATTAATGTGTCTTGTTTATTATTTAGATGATATCAATTCAGGAATGAAACTTCAGTTTCATTAATGACAACATATGGTTATAAAAACACCATGATGGTAACTACCTCATTGATGAACTGATCCATCAAAAGAACAGTTGTTGCATCAAATGAATTATATTATTGATCATGGGAAGAAGTAAAGTGATCACATGATCACCATCACAAAACATTGATAGAATCAATTGGTTGGAAAAAATTTCATATACAATTATTCAAAAAGTTAAAAAATGTTATTGAAATTATATCACTAAATACTTGCTATGTGTGAGATATTTTCACATGAATTTGAGTTCTTTATCAAAAAAGAATAATATGATCAAGAAGGTATGGATTCCATTAAATTTTTTTCATGGAATTCAATGTTGGAAAATCATGTTCTATAATATTTAATATATTAAAATAAGGGGTAATCATAATTTTATGCTATGATGATCCATTATGATCATTAAATTTAATGGTCATTGAGATGATATTTTTTTCAAAAAGAAAAGGTTATGTATTCCTTATAAAAGGAGAAGATCCATGAAAAGTGGAAGTTAGAACCTCTACTTAATTATATGAGAGCTATTTATTTTCAATTAATGTTGATCATATCCATGGATTCCTATTACCTGATGGATCATATAGTTGAGGGAGACTCTCAGCTATGCAAATATGAGAGTCCTATAATAATCCTTTGTATGAGAGAGATTCTTTGAGCCACTGTGCATCCTGTAGATGAACCATGAGCTTCCCCAATGAGGATATTGATATCCTTTTTAGGCTCGGTGTTAGGATCTTATAGATGATAAATTTTGGTTAAGTACACATTAATTATTTCATGAAGAAATAATCGGGTAAGCAATATATAAAGAAGAACAAAACCCACATATACACGATATTATGAAAACACGAATTTTTATTTACATGGTTTTTTTACGTGTAAGAGATATGAGATATTGAGTTCTTACATACATGAAATATAAGTACACTTAATCTGGTCTACATAATCTTTTCATGTAGAAGATAAAATGTGATGGTTGTGATCCTATTAGTTGTTATTTGTTGACATGAGAGGCATTTCATTCATTCACAAGTGAATACAAATCACATTCAAGGAAACATAAGCATTAAGTGAATTAATAAATTTATTTGATAAGATATGATAATAAAATTATACTATTTAAACTATGGAATAATGAATCCTGAAGAATAAAATTGAGTATCATATAAAATAATAACAATATCATTTATTATGTTTTATTTTAGATCTCTTGAATAATTAAATTAGACTGCACTGATACTATATTTCAGAAGGCATCAATAAATGGGTTTTTAGTTTAATTAAAATTTATGATTATTGTCAAAAAATAACATGTGGTGTTTTGTTAAATATTAAGATGTTTAGTCTGATATAACATTCAGATAATGAAAAAATTATATCTTATACTCATCCAGAATAGTATACTAATATGAATTTTAGGTAATTTGTAATATGAAATACAATGGAAATCATATAAATTTAATAATTTTGAGTAGTTAAGCTAGGTACATGAAAAATATTTTACTATGTGGAATTGCTGTGGAACAATGGCAACATGCACACTCCATTTGGAAGGAGAAGCAGTTGAAGACTTGTTAAAAAAATTTATTGATGATCCTTTGAGGAACATCTGGTGATATTATAAATAATTATAGTTATTTTTTAAAGACACTGTATATTATCATCTTAAATTCAATAAGAATTTTACTTCAAATTTGATCAATAGTAATATTGGTGATAAGAAAACCCATGAAACAAGTATTGGCTAATCAGGAAAAATATTATACTTTTTCTAATGGTTGGTAAATTAAATTTTTCCTTTCATTACATTTATTTGAATTCATATGGAGATGTGGGGAATCATTGAATGATATATTGGGGATTTAACCTCCCAATGACATCATTAAAATGGATTATTTAAAAAATGTAACAAATAATTCTCCCATAGTGGATGCGTCCTATGGCTCTTCAAGTGGTATCAAAGACCATGGTTTGATCAATGGAATTATCTATATTTAATGATTTTCTTTTTGAATATTATTAAATAATTATTGAAGATATCGTGAATTGATGTATATGATATGTTCTTTTAATTTCATACGAGAACTGTGATTCTTTCTGTACATTGAACACAATGAAAATAAATAGATAAAGGAAATAATGAATATGTCAATCTTTCTAGGAGATGAAGAAGATGTTTCAGCACCTTAATGTAATAATGAAATGAGATATAACATTTTTGGAGGTAATAAAAAGGTTCTCTCGTCATTAGTGGATATGGAAAACTTTATTACCTTAGAGGGATCAAGGGAATCAAATGATCATGAGTTATGTATGAGAATCTATAAAAAAGATGCTCTATGTGATTGAGAATGTGAAAACAGGATAATTTATTTTTTATTGACTAATTTATGAAAATGTTGCTCATTTTTTCCAAATATGTAAATTTTATTATAGGTGGTAATCGTAACAACATTTAATAATAAAATACATTTCATAAGGATTTTTTTGAATAAATGGTGTAAATATTTATGTTTATGATCCTGAACGATGAAAAAATATTCCTTCAAGTTGGAGTTAATAATGAGAAAATTAGAATATTAAAGGAATATCATCCAAAAATAAATAAGATAGTCTCATCAAAATCCACAATATGTATGAAGGTCTTAAATAATATTATAATAATACTAATTGATTAGAAGAAAATATGAAAAATAACATTGATTCCATGAATAAGTAGTTAGAAATATCATCGAAGAGAGTCAAAGATCACAACTCGATATTATAAGAAAATATTAAATGACATGAAATGGATAATTATAATTTTGTAAAATATTATTAATAAGTAATAATATTTATTAAATGTAATATTATTTCCCTCAATATGAGTAGTCTTTATATGTAAATTAAATTATTTAATATTATAATGAATCATGTGGAGAGTTTATAATCAAGAAAGTATGTTGTTACTACCAAAACATGTCCCTCAAAGTATTCTAATAACAAAATACCTCCATCATATGTCTATAATATCATTACATCACCTAATGATCTATCCAAAGTAACTACAAATGGGATACCATCCATATCAAAAATTAGTAATATAGTCATGTATTTTTCTAAAGAAAGTGCATGTTAATATAACAATAATATAAAAATATAAATAATGATAATTAAAGAAGACCCTTACCCCTTACTTATGTTGGAAATATGAAATTTGGATATTGGTTACTGAAGAAGAGAACAAGTATTCGTAAAGAATATGCAAATGTAGTATGGTGAATACGATGGAAATTTTCAAGAGCATATAAAAAAATAAAAGACGAACAAGATTTATTGTTCAATGATGAACTTGTGAGAGATTTTGGGATTTCATAGCATAATTTTCTATATTACCTTACTTTATAAAGAATAAATGAATTAAATTACATGGGTAGAAACTTTGTAAAGACTCAAAAATCATAGAATAATTAGAATCATCATACATAAAATAGATTTGATGTTATCAATGATTTTTATAATGTTTTAAATGTGGTGGACATAAAAGTGATTCATGTATATCTCAACATGTATCAAAAGTGAATGGAATGAAAATACCACAGAAGAAATTATAGGAAAATATAGGTTTAATATAAATGGTATTTCATAATAGATTACACAAAATTTGTATTATAAGAAATCAACATTGGAAAACATGTTGAATGCAACCCAAATTCTAGAAAATTCTCAGAAGATAATAAAAACAGTCACATATAAAAAATATTATGTGATGAAAACTCAAAAGAAGGCATGTTGAAACTCAAATAGTACATCTAATAACCCCATAGACATAGAATTTGTTTGTAAAATAGATTAATAGAGAGAAATAATGTTTGACGAAGAATAAAAAGGGAATATGAAAAGAAAAAAAATGATTATTCCACATGATAAGATGATTTTTTGTTATTTTTTAGCAATTCAAAACTATTATTGAAGTAATTTTCACTATGGGGGGTGTGACAAGGATATACACAATTATGAATATTGGTCAAAAATAATTTACGTATAAAGAGAGTTATTAAAAAGGAAGAATGGTTCACTAGTTGATACCAATGAGTTTATTGATCTTGGGAAGAGAAACTTCACACCCAATAAAATTAAATAAATAATGGGATTTATGCAACCTCTAAAATAACTATGGATCAGATGTGAAAGCTTGAATGATGGATAATGTGGAGAAACATGATTTCAAAAACAATCTCAAACTTATTTCTCATATTAGGGGAAAAATTACCCACTATATATCCTTAATATAAGTATATTTTATATATCCTTATAGTACAAGGATTTAATTGTGAAATAAATTCTTATAAGGAGATCCTGAGAAGATTTGATGAATATTCATTCAATAATGAATATTCAAAGGATGTTTATTAGACGACAAATTGTTCTCAAAAGATGATATTAAAAAGAGAATCAATTACATACGATCACACATGATGGTGATGTGTAAGTAATAAATACCTGATATATAAAAATTTGAATACCCATTCTAGACTATTCAATAAATTAGAACCTCATGACATTCATTATTAAATAGATTCTCCATTATATTGATGTTAAAAAGTGGGACTTTTTTGGGGATGAAAAATGTGTGTTTTAAACTACTAGAAATATTTTAATAATTAAAATCTAATCATTATGGAATGGTATTGCAAGAAAATTTCATTTATAAGATATGTTTTCTATATTTCTCATCATTGGTAAATAATATCATTTTATAAAAAAAATTGAAAATAATTTCTATCAAGGAATTAAAAAATGAATTGAAGAATAAGTACCAAAGATGGTATAAAATCATTATATTAACACGTGAATGGTTTTTATTATTTTATTAATTTGAGTATAGGAGTTATAATTTGATATTTATATATTTCAATTTGTATATATATATATATTTAAAACCAATAATTCAGTTGGATAGACAATGAAGTAGATTATTTATTATCATTTAATTTTCTGTCATTTTATTTTATAAGCGATATATATATAATATATATCTGACCCTCGTGTTTTCTCCACTGGGAGGAGATTGGATATCATAGAGTGTTGTGGTTAATGGAACCTTTCTATATAAAAATTTATTCCACATTTCCCAAGTACATGTATTTCCATTCAATAAGGGGGATACAAAGTGAAATAAAATTCTGATAAGAAATGGAATGATAAGGCGAGAGAGATGTTGATAAATAATTTATATATTTATTGATCAAAAACTAAAATGGGTATATTAATGATACCATCCTTTGTTTTCATTTTATATTTTGTGAATGTCTTTTCCAATATTTTATAAAAACGGAACATATTTGATGTTCATTAGGGATACAAGGAATGTTTTCTGAAGACTAATTTCCATATATATAAGGTCAATGGTCATAATTTGAAATTAAATCAGGATGTTTAGAAAAGTTTTATGGATACATTAGATGCTAGTGGGTAAGGAAAATATCCATGATTACTGATAGTTCCAAAATAATTATTATCGATTCATTGGTTTTAATTTGTTAAGATTATTATCACTATTAATCTAATGAAATTTGATCACTTTGTATGTTCAATGATTTCGTATAATTAAAAAAGGATATTGCACAATTTCTATAATATTTAAATAGTTTATGACAAGGTAAATAATTAATTTTACGATGATCATGTGTAAAATTAATTATAATATTTTCACATTGTTTGTAACAAGGTGGAAATTACCTTGAGAATACTTATTTTTATAAGGATTTAAATATTTCCCTCGAAAATGGTATAGTTGGATAAGAAATTAAGGGCCCCAGAAAATTCAATTTCAATATGAATTTGATGAACATGAAAAATAATAATTTTTATGGTGGTTTATTAGGACGAATAACATCCAAAAAGATATTCATTACATTAATATTTCATGTCTATTAGAAATATAATATAGTATATGGAAAATTAATACTTATACATAGTACATGTACTATGTATATATGTGTTCCATTATATTAAATGGGTCAACCAAGGATATCCACGTAGGATAGTTAAAAAACATATGTGATCCATAACAACCCCAACTGGGAACCAACCCATTGAATGGGAATCTATTTCTATATGGTAGGGATTCAACATATTGTGACCATGAAGTGCACAAGAAGGTGCACTTGGCACATAGTGGTGACCTCATGGTGATTGGAGGACTATGCATGGGTGTGGTAGTGAATTTTTAGGGTGTGGGTGTAATGTATCTAGGTGAAAAACCCAATTGCATCTCGACCATTCTCTATGAATGGATATAATTAAATAGATGTTTACATCCATATGGAGAAGGGTTGTGGGTCTCATGAAGTAGGTTACTACTAATTAACATTAAATCATATAGATATAACCTGTGTCACCTAATATATTTGATCTAATCCATTTGATCAACGCAACATCTTTATCTCCATCCTCCACATCGTTTATAAGAACCCTGATGCTGCTGGATAAATGTATTATTTTGGTTTCTTTTAGGTTGATTCATAAACGAAACATTATATTTCATGCATGATAACCAACAGTTATGACAACACTATGAAGGTAGTAGCATTATAGATTCACCATTCCATCAGAACAAACACATGACATATCTTATAAAGAATATGCATGACTATTAAAAGAATTCATTCAACAATGAGATCACCCTCCAATCAAATGATGAGGTTGAATGCTTCAACATTAAAAATAACTAAGAGAATTATTCTACGGTATATTTCATGACACATCACTCTCATATTCATATATATGTTATTCATTCATTATTTTCACATACACTTGAGTTCTTTAACAGAAAAAGAAATCCAAATTTGATGTTAAGAATTCCATGATATTTCTCATCATGTAGTTTTGAATTTGAAAATAAGATTCATGAATATTTAAAACACCAAAATCTTTAGTAATTTTTTTCAATCTATGATGTGACATTAAACATTTTATTTTATTTATATTATTAATATGTCATTTTTAACGGAAGAATATGTGGGTTCCTTCCAATAAAAGGTGAAGCACTATGATAGTATGAATTTTCTCCTTTAAATCATGCAAATGATACCTCTAATATTTTAATTAAAAAGAGAATATTTTGGTGTTCATGTTCTGTGAAGGAGTAGTTAATTTGGTAATCCACTTAGCTATATGAAGAGTTGAGTTCCACATTTTTATTTTTTAATAAGGGATAATATTTAATTCATTATACATCATGGATAATAAATGTATACTTCAATGAATAAGAGATCTGAAATCCTATTTAGTCATAATTTTATGTTTCCCCAGACACTCAAACAAAATTGAGAACCCTCAGAATGTTTTGATAAGAACCACTACGGTGCTTGAAGGGAAAATATCAAGAAGACATACTTATAGAAATTGATACACAAAGGGGCACCAATATTTTTATTAATATTTAGTTGGATATGATAGGAAAAATTTTGTACTAAACAACATTATCAACAACCAAACCTAATAGGGTTTTCATGATCTATATGCGTGCATGATGAAATGTGAATGCAATGAGCTTAGGAAAAGATAGTGGTTTTCATAAGAACCTTTTCATGCATTCATGAGAAAAAGAATAAAATATGTATGTTATTGTGGCCCTGAAGTAAAATAATAAATGCAGTTCAGAATCTGAACTACCACCATTTATGTATATATACATTGGAACAAGGAATAGGGTATAATTAAAATTGAATAGCATATAGAATAATATCAATATCATTTGTTATGTACTATTTTGAGAACATAAGGAGAAATTATTGGGACAAAAGCTGTATGCTTTTTTAGATGGAATTTATAACAGATATTTAATTGTGCTAAAAATTCAATAAACAAGTAATAGGACAATGTATAGTGTGTTGATAAATTATAATTTTTTCATTATGATATAATAATGAGATGACGAAGATGTGATAAATTCAACATATCTATAATTGTATACAGATATAACGTGCATGAAGTGTTTTTGATCTGATGATGTGATTGTATGTTTATTTTTACAAAGGTGAACAATTTCATCCCTTTATCATAATAGTTTTTCACTTAGTGTTATTGAAGAAGAATAAGGCCTATAAAAATTTTTCATCAGTAGAAAAAAGTAGTGGAACACCTATTCAAAATAGGTAGATGAATATTAATTGAATAGATCATGGTATAAGTAAAATTAATTAAAATTATTCTTTTTAGGGCATGGATATTACTTTTTAAATTATTTTATCAGTTATTTTCCAATTGGAATCAATATATATTATAGTGAAATAAAAATATTCAAAATAGCCATATGTTTATCATAGAAATAAGATGAATTTTCTAATCCAAATATATACATTTATTCACATTTCATTACATTCATTTTTTTCTACAGTAGAAATATTTGACCTTAAATAATGAAAAATTAAGTTGTTAACCAACCACATAGGCTAAATTAAGAAGGACAGTTCATAAATATTAATAAATGATTCACCACCTCCACCCAATGGACCTAGAATGGGTCTATACATATTTTATAGAAAATATATAAAATTCCATTTTAAAACCATAAAATGAAAATACTAAAAATTTACTGCCAATTTATTAAAAATATATCAACACATCTTTATTATTTATGACCTTTTTATATAATTAATAATTTGTTTACATCTATTCTTACTTATCAATTAAATGTTTTTTTAACATTCATTTTTAAATAAAAATATTTCTTGGTTCAATTATGCATGTTGATGTGCTCTTTTTACACTATCAAACAATGTCATTTATAAAATTAATAGGATATAACAGGGACCCTATCAGTCAATCAACTAATTTCTAGCGCTACTGTATTGAAACTATCCAGTAGTGGTCTTTGAGTAATAATCATCTTCTTTTCCACGACCTCTATTAAGAAACCAACGTTCAAGCTTTGGGATTTTACTTCTATCCAACACCTAGTTTCAACACATTACTATTAATATTATCCATGGAATCCATGGTAAAAATATAGAACCAGACACTTCATTAGGTTCCTTAATCCATCCTTTTGTATGTTTTCATTACCACTACAAATATTTATTTCAGTTCGAGTTAAAAATACAAAACCATTCATCTCCAATAACTAAAAATAAATAAAAAAGTTTAATGGTTTTTTTAAATCGTACATAATAATACATTTGATAATAGTGTTGGAAAAATGAACTTCTCATCTTTTATACCCTAAAATACAAATCATCCACTAGGTGTTCTCTTAATTTCCAGATAAAAGGATGGACTCAAACAAATTCATACTAAAAAACCTTTGGTAATTCATATCTAACATTACATATGTCATCCTATTCTATAAATGGAGAATTATTTTACAAAAGAATCAAATAATCATATAAAATCCTCTAAATTATTTTTTTATATTTTTTAAATGACACTTTTAAGGGATAATTGTAATCCCAAAAATTTTCATCAAAATAAAAATCATAAATGATGTCTTCCCAGCTGAAGACAACAACAACTTCCCCTTACTAGCATCTAGATTGATATGTCAAGGCTTCATCATATCATGGCATATTAGCTATTGGACATGTGCAATGATTCATTGATCTAGTACTGATGAAAATAATCATATCCTCTATAACATCCCAATCTGGATAACTATGTGAAGTTGAACGATTCATGCTCTGAATCATCCTCTGGTACTACACATGGAAAAGAGACTCATCCCGAGAAAAAAATAAAAATATACATCAATCCAACAAACTATCAAGATACAAGATGTCAAGATCACTCAGTAAAAATCAAAAGCACAAAAATAACGTGAATATTCCCAATTTTAAAAAATAAAACAAAAGACATCCCTCAGATCGGGATCAGAGCCACCTTGGGAAGCTCTTTGACTAACATATGTTACAATGAAAAAAATAGAGATAGATTTCAAAAACCAATCACCTCAAAAAACACACATAGTCATGATTCCTCAAATAACAATCCATTACACCATCACACACAACACATCATCCCTCATCGTACACATATCCCTCGAACATCATTTCTCAACCACAAAAATCAACGATGTGGCCCCACCGTCCATGTTTCCATTAAAAAAATACTTACTGGAGAAGAAGAATCGAGCACAAAACAAAAAATCATTATAGAAGAACATACAATCCAACCAAAAACAACTGCAAAGAAGTGCTTAAACAATTGAAATCCTCCACATCATGGGATAAGATCTGGGATTGCCTTCTTGGACTCCAAGGCTGAATGAATGCACTTCCCAGGGCTTCCTAGTCACCAAATCTGCATCTAACTAGGAGAGTGGTGAAGGGAGCATGAATCCAGAGTCACGAATGGTCCAGACAAGACTTCAATAGAGAAGCAACCGCGAGAATCATCCCGAGCATGTGAATCCATCAATAGTTAATAAGGGATCTCTACAAACACCACATTCAACAACCATGCACTAAAAACTACACCATGGAATAAGCCCAGTAAGAGACACACCTCTTGGAATATTGATGACCAGACGACTTTCACCACCCAAAGCCTTCATGCATCCACCATCGCGAACCCACAAGGAGATCTACATTGGATATTGAAGCCAGAGCAGAAGATAAATGTGTCCAATGTTTCAATAGGGAGGTGCAATCACAACTGGGCCACTATCCCCAACCAATAAAGCTGCCAACTAGTTATAAAACCACTTGAGATTGAAATAGAAGAAAACTCTCACCTATAATAAATCAACAGTAGAGGCCAATTCTAGATTGATTAGGGGGGAGGGGAGATGATGAAAAAGTATTCACCAACCTCCCCCACCGAGGAACCACTCGAGAGAACTACGAAATAGAAAATTAGAAGGAGAAGCCTTCATTAAATAAACACTCATCAATGTGGTAACTAATTAAAATGAACCTCTATGGGACTATTAATTTTTTTATGTGATTATGAATGAACCTTCATAAAAATTCACAAGATACACAAAACATTCAGGTGAATGATAATGATACATCCACATTATGTTAGATAATCACTCACCATAGTGACTAAAATTATTATAAACCTTAATATGGATGGGATATTGAGTATAAAACCTCAAAATTGTATATTATTGAAGGGATATACATATTTATGTTTTAACATTAAATAAATTTTTTTTAAATAGAATTAAAATCATTACTCTCCCTCTGTGGATGCTTTCCATTACTCATCAACATTGTTATTTTCATGCAAAAAAATTATATAAGAAACCCTAAATTAATTTCGTTATAATACTAATTGAAAATTAATTCCAATTGAAATTTCATTACCCCATGAGTGAGTAAATATTTACTATATTTGTAATTAATTCCACCATCATATTGACGGGGGATCAAGAAAAATAGAATCATATGCATACCACTGGAGGTGACATTGATAAATTCACAAGAATAAAAATAGTAGTAGGAACACAGGATAATATTTATGCTCTCTTATGATTTAAATAAAACACACAACGGATAGATTTTTATACAAAAACATCAACACACCATACCAAAAGAATAGAGATATGAAAAAATAATGCAGTGCAGGTTTTAACCATGTATTCAAATCATGAAACCTCAAGAAACCTCCTTTGAATTTGTCTTGACTCCATCACAATAGTGGATGGTAGGCATCATCCAAGGAAAGCTTTTTTATTGTCCAACACCCTCTTTAATCATGTTTTTCATGTGTCCCATTATTTTGCTTCATATATAGGTGGATGACCAGCTGCAGTAATGACATCACCAAAGTTAAATCCTTCCTTTCTCTTGTATCCTTCGATGGTGTCAATGGATGTAATTTACTCGTATTTAACTTTCTTCCACATGTTACCCGTTTTAGCTTCCTAAAAGAAAACTGGATTGAAAATTACTAAGGTTCAATAAAAATATATATACTCTTCCATTGGTTCAGTTCTCTGAAATATATTTGAAAGTATTTGAATGTTTTGAGGATGAATATATGAGATTTTTCATTCAATGTCTTCAGATGTTGGAATACGTTTTGATGATGTCATTGGTTCTTTAATTCATTATTCCACCAATGGTACTTCTTCGACTGTTTCTTTATCTTCTAGAATGAGTTGTACTGCTTTGGAATAGTTATATTGATTCCACATCCTTGTTTCATTTTTATCAATGATTACATATCTGCTAAACATAATCTTCTGGGTTACTGGATTATACAATTGATATCCCATTCCTCGATATTTGTATACCATATTGACACACATCATTCATTTTTCCACGAGTATTTTTTTCATTATTCTTCTGGGATCTGGTTGTAGGCAATAAAACCAAAAACACTAAGATTACTCACACAAGGCTTTTGAGTACTCTGGGATTCATGAGGTTCATCTTCCTCATGGTTTTTTAATAAGAATTTTTTGAGTTGATACACCACTCATAAGGTCGGTTCAGCTTTGAAACTCATGGGCACTCCATTGTCTTTCAACATGTGTCTTTCCATTTTAGTAATGCTATTATTCTTCCTTTCATCTACGCTATTGTGTCAGGTTATATAAGCCAGTGTAATTTGATGCTGAATTCCATGCTTCTTGACGTACTCTTGAAACACATCAATGGTAACTCCCCCAACAATCAGATCAACAACAATTTATGTGAAACATTATTTAATTTTCCACTTGCATAATGAATTCATTGATGATGCTAAATACCTCTGACATCATTTTGAAAAAATATATCTATATTTTCCTACTATAATAATAGATAAATTTCATAAAATACATCTTTTTCAAATGATTTGGGATTTAATGGACCACACACATCAGTGTGATCTAGCTCTAGGGGTGTTGCAACATTTTAGTTGTGCTTCATTAGAAAATTCATTCTATGATGTTTTCTTAGAAGACATCATTCAAAAAATTTATTTTAGTGTCAAATGACATGAATCACATTCATCATCTTCTTTCTTCCTAATGATCTTAATCTTTCAAAGTTTAAATCCCAAAACAATGATGTCATTTCCTATCATTATCCTCACGTACCATCATCAAACACTATTGTATTTGATGTTGGATCATGAGATGAAACAAGCGGTTATTCACCATCATTACATTTGTGATCATTCTTCCTTTTTCATCGACAAGCAACATTTCTTTATTTTGAAGGCTTATATGAAATCCAATTTCCACCAACTTACTGATACTCCAGATGTTGGACTTCATGCCAGTTACATAGTATACATCGGAGATGAAATTATGATTTCCATCATTTTTCATGATCAAAATATCTCATCTTCCATAGAAAAATATTATCGAGAGTTCACAAAATTAAATCTCTCCTCAAACCGTCTCATCATGGATCATAAAAATGTGTTTTTTCCTTTTCATATGACTACTAGCTCTATAGTGAAGATACCACATACCTCGATTTTATTTTTATGTTTGTACCATCATCAAATGGGACTCATCAAAAGGATCTTCTGCTTCAACAATATGTGTCTCCTTGGTTTCATTCCCCATGGGTTTCTTGTACCAAAATAAATTTCTCTAATTTCCATATTTTTGACAACTATAGAATTGAATGTTTCTTTTATCTTTTCAGAGATTACTGAACCATCCACTACTTCCTCATCCATGTTCTCACAGATTATAGGTTTGATATTCACAACAAACTCGATTTGGGATTCTTCCACCATGTCCTCCACATCCTCCTATTCCTAGATCAAATTTTTGTCTATGGAATCCCCAACCTCAATGTCATTGAGATGTCCCCTTGATATTTTTTAGAGTTTTTGAGATACATTTTTGTTTCCTGGTCAAGATCCACTCTATTTGTATCTCTTTGGTGGATCACCATCAATTTTTGGGCTTGATGAGACCCCACGAGTTCTTGGATAGAGATACTATCAAGGTCCTTTGTTTCTTCACGGGCAATGATTGTGTAATAATATTTTGGATCAAAGGATCACAATCTTTTCTCACATACCTGCATGTCAGAAATATCTTCATCATTTCTTCTTAGATGGTTTACAACAACCATGAAACAAATTTTATTCTTGACAACATTTTCAGTTATTTTCATTAATAGGTATTCGAACTCACCTCACTATGATTGAAGTTGAATCCGCTTCACTTTATCAACAATGTGGAATGCTTTATAGAGTGTGTCCCAAATATCCTTTGATGATTTTGATGAAGTAATTTTTTCTAATTTTTTTCTTCATGTCCTTGATAAATGTAGGAATTCACCATGTAATCCCACTTTCGTTCCACATGAAGTGTGGTTATTTTATCATCTGAAAGAGCAGCCACTACTTCTTTGGATTCCAGCTCGGAGTATCCATCCTCCACTATGTCCTTGACATCTAGGGTTCCATGTACTTCTCACATTTGGATTCACCAAATATCATAATTGTTTCTCCTTAGATTTGGGATCATAGATCGTCCAAATGAAATCACTAGCCTGTGATCTTAATTTTTAGGAACAATAAGAACTAATGATATCACGAAGAAATGTTTTTTTCCAAAGTTTCAAACTGTTATATATATTTTTTATTTTAGGAGTGGAGATTTATATTTTCATGGGGATATGACTGAAACAATTTTTTTGTTTTACCGACCATCCTAATTTTAAAATCCAATTTAATTGAGAATGTTTTCTTTTAAATACAACATAGGTTGTAGGGAAAAAATACTTGTGTTTGTGTTTGTTTTTGAAATAAGAAAATGGACACAAGGGACGTGAAATTGTAAGTCATAAAGATAGAGGATTGGCGGCCAATAATAATAACAATGGGGGGAAAATAATTTAATGGAACAGTGGAACATAAATGGAGTTTAAAATTGGAGCAATAAAGGGTGATATGAAATTAATTATTCCTATTGGCATTTGGGATAAGAGAAAACGGCATGGGAAGAAACAATGATGGAATTATCACATGTTTGGAATATTGTTAACTATAGAATGACTTATTCCTTCTTCCTGCAAAAGGTAATTGTTCTATCTTAAATTACATCCTCCATATTATTTGGTTGTTGTAAATAGTAACACCTTTGACATCCTCTAATGCCTGTGATGGAGGATCCAGAATAGCAGATTCATACACAGATCTATGGAAGTGATCTTAATAAATTTCCAGGAAAAATAATAATAAGGCATACACATGACCTTTCTTATTCTCTATTTTCATTGAAATAAATCACACACAACATACATATTTATACCAAAACATCCACACAACAAACCAAAAGAAAAATAGAGATAATGAAAATTCCTATAAAGTATGTGTCACCCATGTATTCAATTACTGACCCATATATCATCTTCCTTTGAATTCGTTCGGCCTCCATTGTTATAGTGGAATGTAGGCCTTGTCAAAGAAATACATTTTTATTGTCCAACACACATTAAAAACAAAAAAAATAATTAAATTGATTCATCTTATATATATTATTAGTATTAGTAATGTGGATGAGAAATATTTCTTACCCAAAAAACTCATTTCATTGTTTTTTTAAATTTTCTGGATTTTTTGAGCTTTTATTTTCATTAGGATTCCAAAAAGATTCTAATTTCATCCTCATAGAATTTTCATTCACATTAGATGCCATAATAGGTAGAAAAAAATTCATATCTTGACCAACTATTGAACAATAATAATTTTTTAGCTTACTTTTATTTCATGAATATTTAAAGTAATTTATCATTTAATTAATATATTAATAGTATCATGCCATTGTTTCCAATTTTTAAGGTCTTATTCTTTATATTAGTCGATTCTGAACATGTATCTAGTGGTTCATTTTTCTTGTCATATTTTAACTCCTGTTAACCATTAATGTATTTCAAGATTTTTTTCAGAGTATGTCTTGATAAATTTCTCATTTAATGTACATATTAGATCTCATATTACCTTTTCGTTGTATCCACTGAACAAAATCATTAATGATTTCTTTCCCCATTCCAATCATCGTGTTCATCAGTTTTATTGTCTTAGTATTGGATTCAAATTTCCTCCCATGGGCATTAAACATCATGTCTAGAAAAAAATTATATGTGATGTGGATTTTTCATAAATAATAAATGCATCTACATAATTTTATTGTGATATACGTAATGTCCTTCATAACAATCTTAATATGAGTTTCATTCTCATATAATTTATTAATTGATTTCTTTCCCAATAATGATGTTTCATTCTTAATTATTAATTCTTCAAATGTGAACAACCATCATAATTTGCGTGCATGTCATATTTCTTTGATCCATACCTATATTTCTCATTATGATGTACATATCCATTTCAATACTCATACAAATAATCGATTCATTAAATATTTTTTAATAAATTCTTCATTTTCTATGTCGTATTCTTCTTCAATAATGATTTATTCATTTCTAAAACACATCTTCCCATTAATTGTTTTCTTTTATTTGTTCAATGGGTGGAAACATTTTTCTGTAAATTGTTTTTTATATTTCCAACCCTTGCACCATAATATTTCATCAAATCTCATTTTATTTCTAGTTGATGAACTGTGTCCTACATTAAAAACATGTAATTCATTTTAATAAAACTGAAATATTTTGATTATTATGTGATGAACTGTTTGTCAATGACTTGTTCCAATTTAATAAGGAACTATGGGTGGGTTATATATAAATTTTATTATTCATAATGTATCTAAATTTGAACAATAATCATTCAAGAGTCATCTGAAATAATCATGTGGTAGATTCAATGGAAAATTATAATGGCTTCATTCATGATTATATGGTTGAGGATTGTCCTCTTTTTACCATTTTCATGTTATTAGCAGTATGAGTAAATTTTTGGTAAACTCAATATTGAGACATTAGTGATAGTTCTTATCTTCACAATTTTTGGGATACTCCACATTATATTGAATTTTTATCATAATTTTTTATCTCATACTAATGTAATTTCATGATTAGAGTGCTATTTTAATCATTCACTAATCTCACACTTTTTACAACGCATTTATGTGCATACACTTTCTATTTTTTTCATATTTCATCATCATTGTAGCTTCTCACATTTGTCACTAAATCAATCAATGAACTCCCCACATACCCTAACTCCCATAGGTCCTATAAATTCTCACTAGGTTAATGAAATTGTTTCTTTTACCTACTTTCTAATGATGATATCTGATGATATTTAGGAAAATACATTATACATAGAGAAAATATTCATTTTCTCAGTAGTATTTTTAGTCAATGCAACATCCTCATTTAAAATAATAAATGCTACTTAATATCAATTTTCAGATTAGATTCAAAAAATATTCAGCACCTGTACATATATATTTTTCAATCATACAAATGAACCTATGATTTTCACAAATAAAATAGATCAAAATACACAATAATTCATGATTTTATGAATTGAAATATATATTTAAATTCAATGGAATGATAATTTTATTTTTCCTTCCACTTTTATCTACTTAGTCAAACACAAAAAATCTAAAAATGATGGTCAACTACTTCACATTTCTTCATCATTGACACCATGTATATTTTATTCGTAGATTTTTATCATACATAATCTTCATCAAAAATTTCATTCATGTTCTTCAGTAAATTTAATATCCCAAATGGCCAAGTATATAACTCTATCTTTACTCATTTACTTTTTTATTAAGATAATCTGAATTTTATTAATGTGTATTCGAAATTTGAAAAATAACGATTCAATATTTCATTCCATGGTCACATTCAACTTTATCATAAATTTTTATAATATAGTACACCCTGATGTAACTTTTCTTTTTGACACCCAATGGTCATCTCCTATAATTGTACAAGAGTTTCCTTACATTTCACTTCTTCTACTGGGGGGCCTGATTGTTGTAAGAGCGTATTGACGACGATGGCCCTAGATGATATCCTTCACTTGGTGGCGATTGTGGCTCTAGTGATGGACCCTCCCCTCTCAGTGGGGTAGGGTTGTTCATTTCCTATCAGGAGAGGCAGGATTACATTCCTTCCCCAATCCAATCCATATTTCAATCATCCATTCCCAAAATATTCATTAAGCATTAATGTTATATACTCATTGAAGGAATTCCTAATCATTAGATCCTGACTGCTGAATTCTCAGAAAACTCCACCCTCTTTAACCACACATTGGTTGCTCAGTTTAACATGAGGAGGCCTTATATTGACATGTTTGATTGGTTTGTCTTTTTCACCTATGATCTCCACAAATGGGTGATTGTTTTATTGCTTGACAGAAACAATATCATTATTGGATTCGAATTAGAAGCAGACCTCATCAAGGCCTCGTCAAGTGCTCCACATAGCTTCAATTGGTTTAGATTATTCCTCATCTTCGGGTCTATAAAGTTTCATATGAATCATGATTCTCCTTCTATAGTGATCTGGGTAATTTTCCCCAAACTTCCTTTTTTTGTTCCATAATCATACTGTTATTAGCTTTCTAGGTAATCTTGTCGGTAGGTTTTCATGCCCGAACAGTCGCACTGAGGATTTTTGTCACCATGTTAACCAATGGTTTTGTGTGTAATTAGATGCGTCTCTTCCACCATTCTATTACATTTGGATTTCAATTGGTGAGGAATACAGGTTAATGTAACAGGTGATCAATGAGAACATGACATATATATGTTCGTCATGTAGTCGGCTATGTCACGCTTTAGATTTTTTCTATAAGGTTATCCCATAACATTCGATGGATTTTCATCGTTGGGAATCTCAATTTGCAGCAAGTAAAGAGGTTAGAAAGAAGTTTAATGTTCTAGAGGTCTGTGTGGAAGGTGGACCAAAACATATAGCAATCAGTGAAGTTAGATGTTGGAATTTTTAGTCATCGCGGTATGCAGAGGAGGACCATCCTGATGTTGTTTTTATTGTCCAATATAAATATGGATGGTTGGAATTTTATTTGAAGGGTTTTAATGTTTTTTGGAAAAAATGGTGAGGGTAGACGGGGTTTTCCCTGATATAGATGAGGCCAAATCATCTAGAGCTGTAGATGAATCAGTCTATCAAGAAGCGATTAGTAGAGGTACAGTGCCACAAAAGGAGGATGGTAAAATGGATATCTCTACTGAGGTACATGGTTTGGGTAGTGATGGCATGATTAAGGGAATGGGACCTACTAGTGAGGCTATCCACCCTGCTGATGGGAAAATTGTTTGGTTGATGATGTCCATGGTAATGATAGATAATAATTTGGGGTTGTCACCACTATCCTAGTGGCTAGTGTTGAAGAGGGTCTTGGTGGTGTTTCTTATGTGGTGGTGGCTGGGGGATGTGGGGCCCTACACAAGGGAAATCAAGGGTCTTCACAAGATGGGGTTTACAACAACTCATTTGGCTAGATAAGGTATTTTTCTTCGTGGAACCTGTACTCCATACAAGATTGAAATATCATTGATGGCCTTACAATGGATCGTCTGAACAATGACCAAGAAGACCTAGAATACTCAATTGTGGACTGGGTGGGGGAGACCCTTGAAACACGTAATAGTATTTCTATAGGGGAAACCAGTCCAAGGAGTAACATGAGTAACATGAGGAGGAAGTATAGGAAGGACGACTCCTACAAACCACCTCTTTTATAGAATTGATCATAAAAAAAGAAAATGGTTGAGAAGATTGAAAGAGATTCCATGCATCAACTGAAAACATCTGGATAGTTCGAACTACCCTTGGATTTGAATATGAGTTTGGGTGATAAGGTGACAGAGAAGGTGGTGTTTCTCAATTACTCTAAGGAGGAAGTAGTCAATATAATAGACTAAGTCATTAATGTGAATCTGAATGAGGAGTAACATTCTTGGGTTGAAAAACATGACATGATTCTAGTAGGGGGTTTCAATAAGGTTTTGATAAGTCTGTAGCAGTATATATAGGTCTGGTATAAACTAACATCTCCATATTAAGAATTGTAAAATATAGAGCCATACACTCAGTTAACAGTTATATACTAGATGTTTTTTGGGGATATGGATTCTACTAAAAATATTTTTTTCTTCAATGATTCTTCTTTTTTCTTCCCTGGATAATGCTTGGATTCCTAGCTTTACTTAAAGTGTTAGAAATGTGGTGTCTTTTATTAGTTAGTGTTATTTGAGGAGTATTTGGGTGTTATTATTCTAGCATGTCACCTGGTTCTTCTTCAGATGGGGTTCAGAGCATGAGGCATTCACTTCTTCATGGAGCTCGGAATGAAATACTAAGAGGGTATGGCTTGGCCATAATTTCCATTCTCATGCATCATTGCACGAGATTAATTTACAAGTGCTCATGCTTTGGTAGAGGGCCTTAACTTGATATATTTTATAAAGAGAGATAGAACCTATAATTTGGTTGGGGTTTTTATATGCTATTTGAATTGGTTGTTTTGTTGTATTTGGTTATTTCTCACTTTTCCCTTAAATGTGATTTCATAATAAATTGGAAAATAATTTTCTTTCGGTCTCCTTCACCATTTTCTCATTTCTCTCCTATTATAATATATTCCAAATAATTTGTTTACTAATGAATTTCTCTTCATATCAATTTCAATATATTTAAACTAAACCATATATATCAACATTATTCAGGGATCTATAAAAGACCCAAAAAATAGTCCAACTTGTATTAATAATCCGAATTATTCTACATACTAAAGAAGCACATACATGTCTTCCTAATTTATTACAATCACAAAAATTCACATAACACTAAATTAAACAACAAGAATTTTATGGTACTATAAAAAATATATATATATAATCTACCGCGTTGCATACATGAATCAGAATTCAGTATTTTGATATTTTTCATAACTAATTATATATTTTGATTCTTTTTGTTAGATTGAATATTTTTATTAAAAATAGTTATTTTCAAATAATCATATTTATAAACACATATAGATTGAATAGTTGTGGTACATTATTTTCTATAATACATTATATTGATATTCCTCAAAACATCCAATATCATTACATTGATTTGTGATATAACAAAAAAATCAGAACATCATCATTAAATTCGTAATTATTCTCATTAGAATTAATAAATTCTGGAAAATCTAAATTTTTTAGTCTTGAATATCTTTAAACAACTATCATCATTTGATATTATTTAATAATATTTTATCTATATGATTATAAGGAATTATAAAATTGTATCACTTTTAATTTCATGATTTAAACCCTTGATATATTTCCATTAATGATCATAATCATATATATATATATATTAAATTTGGAAATCGTAATATAATCTAGTCAACTTCAATATTGACCTTTTTCAATGGTTTGATGTTTACAAACACTAATATAAAGATTATTTGTATATTTATATGTATTTTTCACATCAAATAATGATTCCTAGGATGCTTGATCATAACACATATGGTGTTAAAGCTAATTGTGGTTTATTCTTATGAATCTCACATAATGTTTATATATAGAATATTTGTTCTTACACAAACACTAGATGAACATTATATAGATATCTCTGATGTGTATATAATCTTATATGAATCTCTCAATAACATTTATAATACATATAGTGACATATTTGATGTTTATGCACACATGACTAGAGATCCTATTAACATTTATATTTCATACATTTTTAAAGAACGTGTATACATATATATACAAAGGATGTATCAAAGAAGAAAATTACATTATATATTGAGATTCTGTCTCTGAGATAATTCTTACACATATTCCTTGAAATATCAAAATAAATCATTAATGTCAAAAATCAAGAATTATACATTATAGAGTTGTATTAACCTCATATCAAATCTAACAGTATCAAATCATAAGAAAATACAATTAAAGAATTTTTTAAAACTACAAAAACATCAGTATCACTCATATAATGATATGTTATTAACCTCATGTCTGTTACCGATTCATTCAACTTTATTTCTTCTTCAACTTCTTCTTATTTTGTTGATTCATTATTAAGTAAAAACATCAGTATCACTCATATAATGATATGTTATTATATGTGTGAAACAACCAAATTTCACCACCTATCAATTCTACGGAAAACAAAATCACCGCACGTGCGTACGTACGGAATACCGTCTCCATGCCGTGGTGTAATCTATTTTCCACCAACACCTTACTTGGATGGGAATAATGGTGTAAATAATGACTATATATGATTATTGTAAAGTGATATTTATTCTGAAATAGTATACATATACTCCAATACAATTCCACAATTATGGGAACGATATCATCGCTCGTGCGTATGTATGGTATACCATCTCCATGATGTGATGCGACTCGTTCTACCTGATCTTCATTGAATAATGATTATATAAATGAATTGAATGAATAAATATGATATATAATACACTAATACCATTCTGTAAATGAGGTGTCTACAACCTAAAAAGTGGAATATGAATTTATTCGACAAAACACACATACGAACATAAAGCAATAAACACGCGAATAACAAGTAGCAATGAAATATTACTAATATGAATATAAGAATATGACCTTATATGATATCATAAAAATAATTATCATTCTGGAATAATTATATGACATTATTTAAATCAATATACACGAGTTTCAGTCACTTACGAAGTTAATCGGACCTAAGGTAAGGGAAAATCTCACAATCTCATTTTTATCCGAGATTGTTTATACTTCAGAATTTACAGGGGAATATTTATCATCCACATCCATGTTTCCTCAATATATAATATTTATATCCTTCTAAAATTTTTTAAATCCAATTTTACCCTTCGGTGAGTTTTTAGTGAAAGATATGAAACAAATATTTTGTTGTTTTTCATACAAGGTACTTTTTGACTTTTCCAGCCAAAGTACGAGAAGAATGTTTTTTAACTTATACGGCATTAATGGATTTATAAAAAATTATTTCCAAGAAGATTCCTTTACAGGTTTTCATGTTTATTTTTTATCATGTTCTTTTAGTTTAAAATTGTATGACATGTTAAGAAAGGAGTAGTGTTTTTGAAGTAGAAAGGATATTTTCCTCAAGAATGGAGTTCAAGTGTTTTATCAAAATTATTTTCTATATAAGATAATATAGGGTTCTGTTTCTATACCTATTATTACATTGATTTGATTATGTTGTGATGGAATTATTTTTATGAATTTATCTATCTTATATGAATTGTTTTATGATGTCACGATGTTTAAGAATCCCATTTTTATTACATGGGTTATTCTATGATGTATGGTTTATGATTTTGTTGGACACATAAAAATGATATCATGATGAGATGGGTGGGACCTATATCTCCCTCCAATTCATTGGGTAAAGATATATATCTCATGAGATATACATGGCTTGAATGGCAGGTTAAACCTGTTCAGTAAAACAGGACTGAAATGAGGAGTGAACTCGGTTCGGAAATGGACTCTGTCTGCTAGGATAGTCTTGGCAATGATTATTGACTACTAAGAAATTATTTTCTATGATTATGTGTGTATGACACAAATCTTCATGTTTTATGTTTTTATTATTGGAATTACATTTCACTTCTATGATTTATCCCATGTTATGATCTCTTTTGCAGGATAATATTTTCAAAATGTTACATTCTTATAAATATGATATGTTTGATATTTATTTTGTTAACCTTTACTGATCATTTTACCTCACCCTTTTGTATGTTTTCTTTTACCCAGGTCCAGAAGAAGGATATTAAGTAAAATATGCCAAATAGGGACTCTAGATATGATGAAATAAATGGGAGACAACGTAGATGAATAATGAACCAGTTGTTTATTTTTCCCAGTTTCTAAAGACGCTATACCTATACGGTACTTTCATGGTTTTGTTATATGTTTTAATAAGTATGCTTCAATTTTTAAGTAATAACAATGTATGTAAAGTATGGGTCGTTATAGTTGGTATCAGAGGAAAAGGAGGTAGGAATGAATCCGATCCTTGGGAACTCTCACATGTGAGTGTTGGACGAAGCATGGCTCTCCGCCCAGGGGGACAAGAAAATGTTATAAGTGTGGAAAATAAGGTCATCGGGCAATTGAATATCGAAATAATGGGAAGAAAATGTCTAATGATGCAAACAAAGGAAGGGATACACAGATTAAACCTACTACACATCAATGTTTCATGTGCAAGGAGATGGGGAATTATGCCAATCAATGCCAAAATCCAAGGATTGATGATGATGATCGACGTCAACAAACTCTTAAGGCCAAAGACAAAGGAAAGACACATGCAATTACTATCGGTGATGTGGAGTACGGCAACGAAGTGGTGAGAGGTACATTTACCATCCACTCTAAAGTAGAAAATGTTTTATTTGATTCTGGATCCACCCACTCTTTTATTTCAGGAGAATTGTCTAAGGTTATAGTCATATTACCTCAAAAATTAGATGTTGAGTTGGTTGTGACTACTCCTAATGGAACAACAGTTGCATCAAAAGCTTACAATTCTTCTCCGATTGATGTTTGTGGGAAAGTGCTTCCTAAAAAACTTGTGATCCTTCCTATAGGGTAATTTGATGTGATTAATGGCATGGATTGGCTTTCTTTATATAGAGATCATATCAATATCCAATGAAGGGAAGTCACATTTCATATTCCAGATCAATCTATGATCGTCTATCGATGCAAGGATGAACATAACTTCTAGTGGAAATTTCTTCCATCTTATGGGTCTTGAATCCACGAAATGAAGGTTATTTATCTCAAATGGTTGGAGAGAAACTCATGATTAATAATATTCCCATTGTACATGAATTTGATGATGTCTTTTCGAAAGAATTTCTAGGTCTTCCACCAAATCGGGAAGTTGTGTTTTCAATAGAACTCATACCAGGTGTAATGCCCATTTCGAAGACACCTTATAGAATAACCCCAATTGAGTTGCGTGAATTGAAGAAGCAACTCCAAGAGAATATACATAAAGGATTCATACGCCCTAGTGCGTCACCTTGTGGAGCACCTGTTCTGTTTGTTAAGAAGAAAAATGGATCAATGAGACTCAGCATTGATTATCGAGAACTTAACAAGATCACTATCAAGAAAAAATATCCTCTCCCAGACATTGATGACCTATTTGAACAACTACGTGGAGCAAAATACTTTTCCAAGATTAATCTTCGTTCTGGGTATCATCAATTAAGGTTTAAAAGGGAAGATATACCAAAGACGTCATTCCGTATAAGGTTTGGACACTGTGAATTTATAGTGATGCCATTTGGTCTTACTAATTCCCCGGATATCTTCATGGATATGATGAATAGAGTCTTTTGAGACTATCTTGATCAGTTTTTGGTAGTCTTTATAGATGATATTCTTGTCTATTCAAAGATCAATAAAGAACATGAAGATCACTTGAGAATTTTATTGAAGACCCTAAGAAAGGGGAATATTTATTCCAAATTTACCAAGTGTGAATTTTGGATTAAAAAAGTTGCATTTTTGGGTCACATAATCTCAAAAGAGGGGATATCTGTGGATCCAGCAAAAATAGAGGTTATTGAAAGATGGTCGAGACCAAAAATTGTAACTGAGATCTGATTTTTTTCTTGGTTTGGCTGGATATTATCGACGTTTTGTGAATGATTTTTCATGGTTAATTAACCCACTAATCAAGTTGACTCGGAAAGGAGTTAAGTTTTCTTCGACAGAGGAATGTGAAGAAAATTTCAAAGAGCTAAAAATAATGTTAGCCAGTGCACCTGTGCTCACACTACCTTGTAATGGAGAAAGGTTTGTGATCTACAGTGATGCATCCAGGAAGGGAATAGGGTGTGTTCTCATGCAAAATGATATGGTGGTAGCTTATGCCTCACGACAGTTGAAAATCCATGAGCATAATTATCGAACTCATTATTTGAAGTTAGTTTTGGTAATATTTGCATTAATGAATTATAGGCATTACCTTTATGGTGAAAGGTGTGATATTTATGCTGATCATAAAAGTTTAAAGTATATTTTCACACAAAAGGAACTAAATATGGGTCAAAGAAGATGGTTGGAGCTGATTAAGGATTACGACTGCTCAATTCATTCCCACCTTGGTAAAGCAAACAAGGTTGCAGATGCATTAAGTCAACAATACCATGCTAGCTTATCCATGATGAGGATCACAAAAGATCCAATATTTATGGATTTACAAATTATGGATCATGGAATTATAATAGAAGGGGAAAAATCTTATCTTTCTCAAATGAATGTTCAACCATCTATACACGTGATGATTAAAGAGGCACAGAAAGAAGTTGTATATTTACAAAAGAATGTGATAAATGTACCTGAATTCATCCTTGATTGTGATAGGATAATAAGATTCATGAATCGGGTTTGTGTTCCTCCCATCCCAGAATTAAAGAAGGATATACTGGATAAGGCTCATATTTCTTCATTTTCTATTCATCTTGGAAGTAAAAAAGTTGTATAGGGACCTGAAAGAGTAATTCTGGTGGGATGTCATAAAAAGGGATGTTGCTGAATATGTCTCTCGATGCTTGGTTTTACAAAAAGTTAAAGCTGAGAGAAAAAAGATTTTGGGGATGTCACAACCATTACCTATACCAGAATGGAAATGGGAAAACATCACTATGGACTTTGTCACTGGACTTCCTAAAAACATCCAAAGGCAATACTGCTATCTGGGTTATAGTTTATCGTCTTACGAAGTCAGTACACTTCATTGCTTTTAGAGAAGATTTTTCTCTTGATCAGCTTGCCAGTATATATGTAAAGGAAGTGGAAAGATTGCATGGAGTACCACTTTCTATTATATCTGATCGGGATCCGAGGTTTACCTCATTGTTCTGGCAAAGTCTTCAGCATACTCTTGGTAGAGAGTTGAGTTTTAGCACTGCTTATCATCCTCAGACAGACAGTCAGTCTGAGAGGACAATTCAAATGCTAGAAGACATGTTGAGATCTTTCTCTATGGATTTTAAAGGTGGTTGGGATCAACACCTATCTTTTGTGGAATTTTCTTTTAAACATATCTTTCACTCTAGTATTCAGATGGCTCCTTATGAAGCCCTCTATGGAAAGAAATGCAGAACTCCAACTTGCTGGGATGAAGTTGGGGAAAGAACGCTATTAGGACCTAATATTGTTGATGAGATGGAAGAAAAGGTCAGATCTATTCAAAAACACATAAGAGAAGCTCTGAGTCGACAAAAATTCTATGGTGATAACCGAAGAAAAGACCTAGAGTTTGGAGTGGGTGATAAAGTGTTCTTACGAATATCTACCTGGAAAAGGGTAATGAGATTTGTAAAGAAGAGAAAGTTGAGACCTAGATATATAGGTCCTTTCAAAATACTGGATCGTGTTGGGAAGGTAGCTTACCAATTGGCGCTTCAACCGAATCTCTCTAAAGTTCAGGATGTGTTCCATGTATCTCTCCTGAGAATGTACATACCTGATCCTTCACATGTACTCAGCTTAGAATATGTACCGTTGGAGCAAGATATTTCTTATGACGAAGTGCTGGTAGAGATTTTGGATCATAGAGAAAAAGTACTACGTAAAAAGACAACTCGTTTGGTGAAGGTTTTATGGAGGAACTGCCAATTAGAAGAAGCTACATGGGAACTTGAGGATATACTGAGGGAGAGGTATCTTCATCTGTTTGTAATGAAGTGGTGAATTTTGAGGGTGAAATTAATTTTAAGGGTGGTAGAATGCAACACCCTGAAATTTTATGTGAAAATATTTTTTTTATGTCATATGTTATACGCAACACCAAAGGAATCTTATAACACACACAATACTGACTTGGCTTGCATTACATGCAATCACGACCTTCCTCGATAGCATGTGTAGTACGCAATACCGGGATTCACTAAATGATGATATATTTTTATGGACTAGCTTTTATGAATATTATTAACTACATTTTGAATTTTATAACATTATTATTCATCTTACACATTTCCTAGAACATGGTATGAGAACAAAATAAATTTTTTGGTTAAAATAAGTATTTTTTTAAAAAAGGTAGTTTTGTCGCCTTTTTATGGTGCACCCACATTAAATCTAGTTTTTGACATTTTTATAAGTTCAATTTGATAAAATAAAATTCTTCTTTGGAATCAGGATATAAATATTTACTTTGGATAAATTTTTGATATTTTTCTGATAACTTTCATATTTTGATGAATAGTAAAAATACGCTAATTTTTAATTAAAAACAACTTTTTTTAATTGAGATAATTTATATGGTGAAATTATATTATTGAATGGTTTTAAAATATAAATAGAAAATATTTTTTCCATTTAAGATAATGTATGTCATTAGCATTAATTTCACATTGAATTCATAGGTAAAAACATTTCAATCTTTGGAAATGTTTTAACTTCTAAAACCCGTTTTCTTAACAACGGGATTAATTTTAAATTAATTACTACAAGTTATGTGTTTTTAATTTTGAAAAATTTATTCCATATTTGGAATCAGCAGGTCCAAATTATGTTAATAGGCTACTTTTTTTGGCATTATGAATAGTAACTACGGTAAATTTTATTTACCTTTGTTAAAGGTAAATCAGGTAATTAAGGGTAAATATAAGATTGTAAAATTACCCTAACAGCTTCCGAAATCCTATTAGATGACTATAAGTCGACTCATATCACCAAAGGGTCGAAATAGATTTATTTAATGGAATTTCTTCCATGAAAATAATCTATTTATTATTAAAACCATAGAAAGTGACAACATGTCACTTTCTTAAATCTTATAAAGATAATAATTTTACTTTAATGATAAAATTAATGAAACATAAAACATGAATAATCTCCTGAAATCTAATAAAAGTATATACATCATAGGAATTTATTTATAATTTTTAGGAATTAAATAATTATCATTAATTATGATACAATAGTGATGTTGAAATTATTTTATTAATTAATATATAAAATAAATGATTTTAAAAATATTAAAAAAAAAATTATATGACCAATTTAATGTGCTCCACTAATTTTTTAGATACATATGACATTTTATGAATCTATTAATGATTTTAGTTGGAACATATCTTCTGTATATTTTTTATTTAAATTCAAATAAATGAATAGTGTCAAAATTGACAGTATTGTTATTTTACAAAAATAACATATTATAAAATTGTTTACAAAAAAAAATATTTAAATATTATAAATTAAAATTTATATGGTCGAAAATGTCATAAAGTTTTAAATTATGGAAAATTCACAACACATATGTAATTATTTATAATAATTTAAAATTTAGAATATTATTACCACAAATAAAATTTAAATGATAAATAAGGATAAATCAAGTTGATTATGTTAAAAATAAATTCCTAACATGTCTAAATTTCATTGGTTGATGAGATCACAACCCTATCTTATATAATATTCAGATATGAGTCATTTTGGAAGTTTTTATGTGGGGTTGGGATTTAATATAAACTAATATTTCTTATATTTCCAAAAAGATGCCTCTCTCCTCCCATATAAAAGGGCACCTCCTCCCTCTCCTCCTCACACCAATTTGAGCCATAAATTTCAGCCAACCCATGACCATTTAACTTTCCCACTTCCCTAGAAACATCCTAGAGATCCTAGTCTTCTGCAAAGACCAATTTTAGTTCCCTGAGAGGGGGTCTCAAAGAGGCGCTTCAAAGAAGAGGTAATGTCTGTTACCGATTCTTTCAACTTTATTTATTCTTCTACTTATTATTCTTTAGTTGTTTCATTATGAATTAATATCATCAGTATAAATAATCTACTTATTTTTTGTTATTATTATTATTAAACAACCCAATTTCACCACCTATCCATCCTACAGAAAACAAAATAACCGTGCGTGCGTACGTACGGAATACCGTCTCCACGCCGTGCTGTAATCTATTTTCCAGCACCACCTTACGTGGATGGGTATAATGGTTTAAATAATGACTATATATTATTATTGTAAACTGATATTGATTTTGAAATAATATACATACAATCCAACACAATTCCACAATCATGGGAATGATATCCTCGCTCGTGCGTACGTACGGAATACCGTCTCCATGATGTGATGCGACTCATTCTACATGATCTTCATTGCATAATGATTATATAAATGAATTGAATGAATAAATATGATATATATTACACTAATACCATTCTGGAAATGAGGTGTCTATAACCTAAAAATAGGAATAAGAATTTATTCGACAAAACACACATACGAACAAAAAGCAATAAACACCCGAATAACAAGTAGCAATGAAATATTACTAATAGGAAGATAAGAATATGACCATATATGATATAATAAAAAATAAGAATGATTATGGAATAAGTCAATGACATTATCTAAATCATTATACAGGAGGTTTGGACACTTACGAAGCAAATCAGAACTAAAGTAAGGGAAAATCTCGCAATCTCATTTTTATTTCAGATTGTTTATACTTCAGAATTTACTGGGGAATATTTATCATCCACTTCCATTTATCCTAAATATTTAATATTTATATCCTTCAACAATTTTTTAAATCCAATTTTACCCTTAGGATAATTTTTAGTGAAATATATGAATGGAATCTTTTGTCGTTTTTTGTACGAGGTACTTTTTGACTTTTCCGGCCAACGTTCGAGAAGAATGATTTTTTAACTTATTCGGCATGAATGGATTTTTAAAACATTATTTCCAAGAATCATCCTTTAGACTTTTACAAATTTAATTTTAATCAACTTTTTTTAGATTAAAATTATATGACATGTTAAGAATGGAAAAGAGTTTTTGAATTAGAAAGGATATTTTCCTCAAGAATGGAGTTCAAGTGTTTTATCAAAATTATTTTCCATATATGATAATATATGGTTTTGTTTCTATCTATATTATTACATTGATTTGATTATGTTGTGATGGAATTACTTTTATGAATTTCTTTATCTTATATGAATTGTTTTATGATGTCATGATGTATTAGAATCCCATTTTTTTACATGGGTTATTCTATGATGTATGGTTTATGATTTTCTGGAAAACATAAGAATGGTATCATTATGAGATGGGTGGGACCTATATCTCCCTCCAATGCATTGGGTAATGATTTATATCTCATGAGATAGACATGGCTGGAATGACAGGTTAAAAATGTTTAGTAAAACAGGACTGAAACAAGGAGTGAACTCGGTTCAGAAAAGGACTTTGTCTGCTAAGATAGTCTTGGAAATGAGTCTTGACTACTAAGAAATTATTTTAGATGATTATGTGTGTATGACACAGATCATCATGTTTTAGGTTATGATTATTGGAATTACATTTCACTTCTATGATTTATCCCATGTTATGATCACTATTGCAAGATAATATTTTCAATATGTTATGTTCTTATAAATATGATATATTTGATATTTCTTTTGTTAACTCTTACTGAGCAATTGAGCTCACCCTTTTGTATGTTTTATTTTCCCTAGGTCCGGAAGAATGATATTTAGTAGAATATGCCAAAAAGGGACTCTAGATATGATGAAATAAATGGGAGACAACGTAGATGATTTATGAACTAGTTGTTTATGTTTCCAGGTTTCTAAAGACACTATACCTATACAGCCCTTTCATGTCTTTGTTATATGTTGTAATAAGTATGCTTCAATTTTGATGTAATAACCATGTATGTAAAGTATGGGTCGTTATATGCACTTTCCATTGGTTGAGGGTACATTTAACCTCTTATATAATGTCCATAGTATGTTATTAAATTATAACAGAAACTTATTCATATTTATTGTATCATAAATTATTCATTTATGACATCATACTACCGATTTAATAATTATTTCCACGTTAAATTGACATTTGAGGTAATAATCGCATTCTTTATCATATGTGTTTTTACTTGTTACTCTTGATAGTATCATTTAGAAAAAGATTTAAATGATTCCAAAATATAAAACTTGATTTATATATCATATATATTTAGAAAATAATTTTTTTAATAGATATATATATGAAATGCAGGAACCATTTATGGAGACAGTAGGCCATACGTACGCATAAACATTGTTTCAGTTTTAATATCATATTGAACGGATATAATTGAATAAGATATATGTAATTACAAACATACATAAATATATCTATATATAACTCTCTAGTAGAGTTATTATTTCATATATTATGTACTTATTAATAATATATATTTTTATAACCATCATTGAATGATGAACATTGAAATTAATCTCATCAACTCGTGAAAACGTTATTCTGTACGTACACACGAGCGACAATATCATTATTTTTATATTAAAATCAAATTTAATTGGATGTTATATAATATATACAGAATCATTAAAATGTTATATTTAATATTTAGATCAATTATACATCATTATTATACCCATAAAATCAATAATGTAATGAATAACAACAACAACACGACGTGGTGACTGTAAGCCGTACATATGCACGTATGGTGAAATGTCATTCATAGGATGGATAGAATAATGAATATGGTTATAAAATGTTTATAATAATATCATAGAATATAGAAGATACTGGATTTATTGTTTTACAATGGAATAAAAAAGTAATGAAGAAGTGGAAGAAGAGAAGAACTTGAAAGAGATGATGAAATATTTACCTCTTCTTCGGGTTCTTCTTTTTGATTTGATCAAAAGGGTTTGTAAGATATGTTTATGACCAATGGGTGGCCTCTAGGATAAAGGTAGGACAGTTGAGAGGATATTTTGGCAGGTTTTGGCTGAGCCAAATGGCATTGATGTTATGAATTTGAGAGAAGTATGAGTGCCCTTTTATAAGAGGGTTAAGGGGAACCAAAGGAAAATATTGAAATATTATTTTATAATAAAATAATAATCAATTAATAATGGAACAAAGTTGATGTATCTTGATGTTAAATTGGTTTTTGGTCTAAATCCACTTGAACCATAGGTTTTAGACAAGGTTAGGTTACCGTTTTAACCTTATCATTTAGATTTAACTCTAAGTTAAATAATTTTACCTTCACCATGTCTTCTTGAATTATTACACTATATGATTATTAATAATACTATAAACATCCAAGAGAACATCATGTGGGTAAATTATGAAATATATAATATTATTAAAGCCCTTTTGCCAAACTACTGATTTTTATAAATATTATATCAACCAGTAATATAGTATTTGTTTTAAAAATATATTTATGTCAATTTTGACACTATTTGGTAGTTTGTTTTTGTGAAAGTCATAACAACATTATAACATCAAATAAAATTATCTAATCAACCATAAAAAGGAATATTAACCTATAAAATTAGTTTAATTCATAAAAATTCTAAAATTACATTTATTTGAATATTTATAGTATCAATTATTTTAATCATTCATTAATATGGTAATTAATGCATCATCATTGTGTCATAAATAAATTAAATTATTTAACGTCAAAAATTTATAAATAAAATAAAATTATGTAGGAAATAAAAGTATATTTATAATTAATATTTATAGTCGAATTTATCTTATGTATAGCTCTCTATTAAAATGTTTTTAGTTATGAAAACAAGAATTTAACACTTTTAACTCTTCGATAAATTAAATTATAAAAAATGTGCTAAATTAATCCAAGTGGACATAAAGGTTAATATTTTATTCCTAAGGTTTTTTTTGGTCTAATTACACTTATCCAATAGAATTAGGACTTGTGTTAGAAAAATTATAATATCATTTTTACCTTTAATTACCCTATTTACTATTAACCTTGTTAAATAAAAGTCAAAAGACACTATTCACCTAAAATTATTTTTATCTTATTGAACCACATTGTACATACTGATATCTACCATGTCTCTCTGATTTTTGAAATTTCATTCCATGAAGTAGTAAAATGATGTTTAATTCCAATTTGCAAATTCTGCTAGGAGATGGGTAAGAGCCAGTTAATGGTTCAATAAAATTTTTATATATCTAAACTTATAATAAAATGAAACCAATGAATTACATTGAAAATATATAGGTATTATGTATCTATTTTTACATAAAACAAATTTAAATAATATAAATAAATATTTAAATAAATATTCTATTTTAAACAATAAATCAGTGTTTTCACTATTCATCAATAATTCAATGTTTTCAGAAAAATATAAAAAATGTAGCAGAAGCTAAATTTAATATTCCGAATTCCGAAATGAATTATATTTTACCATATCCAAAAAAATAAAGTTTCATTTATTAATTAATAATTAATTACCATTGTCAAAACATGAAAAACGCGTTTTTAAAAAGTAAAAACTATCAAAAGATTGAAATATGTTTATATCAAATTTAAATTTGAAATTAATTATAATGACAAACATTTTATGAAATGATAAAAATATAATATTATTATACTTCCAAATTATTAAAAAGTATAATTGAAAAGTACAAATTTATTTGATTACAAAAGTTGTTTTCAGTTAAAATTTAGTAATTTTCAATATTCACCCAAATGGGGATGATATCAGAATAACACCAAATATTTATTGAAACTAAATTTTTATGTCCCGATTCTAACGAATATGATTGTTTTGTAAAATTGAATATATAATAGTTTCATGTATTTTATTTAAAAAGGGTTCTCCAATAATATACGGTAAAATTGCATTTTTTAATAAATAATTCTTTTATTTGAAAAAATTGAATTCGTTTTTATATTTTGTATAAGAAACACCTAAAATTTATGTTAAAATTATACAGAGTATAAAAGATTCAAAATGTAGTTAGTACTATTTAAAACCACTTTTTTAAAGGAATTTTTGGTAATGTTGTGGTGCGTTGAAACTCGGTGTTGCGTGTAGGGAAAGCTATTAAATTTCTTTAACGAGATAACGTACTATGAGATCTTGGTGTGTTACATTCTCCCCTATTTCAATAAATCGTGTCCTTGCAATTAGAAATTGTTCTTTTAAATTAGAAGTTTTAAAAATAGGGAAATACCTTTGTGGAAAACCCACATCGGAAATTTTGTTAATAAAATTTAGTCTTGATAAGAGGGAAAGGGAATTGAAAAAATTTACCACCAAATTATGATATCGATTAAGATAATATTGGAGGAAATTATAGACATATTTGGAGGGAAAATTTAATTATTTATATGGAGTGATTGAATTAATCAATAACAATATATCATTTAAATATATTGACATAAAAAATCCATTATCAAAAAAAATTTCAATACCATAATATGTAAAAATAGAATATGGTATTTACATTGTTTTTAAAAAAACATATTTGATTATTAAGGAAGACACAGAACAAATAAAACTCACAGCGGTGGAAAGGTCGCTATCACCACTTATGTTAAAAAATATTCTTTTTTTAGTAAAACGCTTCTTAGAAAAAGATTCCCCTAGAAATGAAAATTCAACGGGTTTTATACACCATATAAAAGAAATTCGTTTAGAAATAAATGGATGCCTCAATGAAAGAAGATTGATATGAAGTCCCTTAAATAATTTTTAATAAATAATTTAGTCATATAATAAGAGGGAATATATATATATATACATGAAAAGTACAGTTACATCATTTAACTAATTCCTATAACAAACTCATCTTTCATTCCAAATGATTTCAAAACAATATTATATTTATCTTAATAATATAGGGTTCCAAAAATAATAAATTTATAATTCACCTATCAGATCCTTTAAAAAGGAATCTACATTATAAAATCCAGGACATCAAGTAAGCCAGTGGTAGGTGATGCACCCTTATCGCCCTTCGGTTGCTGGTTCAAATCTCACAGCCTTTCTGGAAGTGACTGGTTGTCGCCCGACCTCTAGGTTGTCCTTTTTATGATGATCCAAAAATAATATTTACAATTTTATCCAACATCAAACTTAATCCATTCCTACATTTAGACTTTTCCAAAATACTTCTATCCAAACTCACATTACAAAATTTATAAGGAAGTTAATCACAATGAAGATTCTTTTTTCCACATAATAACATGTGAACTCTTTTATAATGTATTCTTTTAAAACATGGTAACAACCTAAATTACCATAAACCCTTATTGATTACATTCATTCTCCCATATTCTGTAAGGAATACTGTATATAACCTTATATCCAAAAAAATTCAATATTCCAAAAATGGTTATGTAATCAAATTATTATTCAAATCCAAGGATTCAAGAGTATCGAATTTAATTTATCCAAATCAACCATTTCTTATTCCAAAATAACTTCCTCATAATCAGGACCATATTAAGGATTACATTTACTTCAACCATGTATTTTCCAAAGAAGTGTATCATACTATTATGTGAATTTTCATACAACAATATAATCTCAAATCCTAAATAAAATAGTACTTCAGTACAATCGATATCTATCTCCATAATTTATATATCCAGTATATTGTTGATACAACACTCAAATGAAATAATTATTTAATTACAATTTAATAACATTAGTCATTCTTCTTCATTTTAGGTAGTATCATAACTTGATTATTTTCCAATGGAATCATTTTTGGTATTCTCTGATAACTGGGAAATTTATTCGTGTAGTGTCCAAATTCCATGTAGATAAATAATTTTACATTTGAATCTTTTTATTTCCATTGAAATCACATACTTGATGTCTTTTTTCTCCACACTTATAACAAAATCCCATTCCCATCAAGCATTTACCAAGGTGATCCTTTCCACATTTATCACATATGGGAAAAAACTTCTTTCCCATTTTGTCTTTATCCATCATTCTCTCTACCATCGTTTTCTTCTCTTCCTCCCCTTCAAAGCCATAGGGCTCAGAGAATTTTTTTACTAATATTATTAATTCATAATATTATTTCTTCATATATTGAGAATACAAGGTAGACTATTTTCCTTCAAAATTTCGGGGTAATACCCAGAAATATATGATCATTCTTACTCGTTGTATCATACGTATTGCTGGAGTTCTCATTCCTTCTACTAGGCACCATTTCGAAAAAATGGAATACACTAGGTCAGTTTCTGAATTGCATTTAATAATTCCAAACATGAAAAATACCAAACGTAAATTGAATAGTTTATCGATATAATCCATAATAATAAAAATGATTTCATTGAAGAAATAATTACTCATAAATCCTTCATAAGGTTTTTAATTAAAATGTGAATTATCCTAAGCATATCCCCCAGGAGTGTCGTAACCAAGAGTGCAGCAAAGCTTGTTGTCCTGGACCAGTTCCCGTTTGAGTCAAGCTCAATGAGGTGTTTTTGGGTTTTACCCCTAGGTACATATGTTCTAGAGTCGCCTCTATATTCTCATATGTAGATAGGGATGTATTGCTTAGAAAACTCACAAAATATCTAAATTACCATAATTATATGAAGTTCTTCTATACTAATCCTCAAATTCTATCTTATGGTAATGTTATCTAAGAAGAGTTTATTTAAATCTATTTCCAAGGTTGTTTTTAAACTTCCTCTGATACCAACTGTAACTCCTCAAACCTTGATTCCAAAATTCGGTGTTTTATTTTTATACTTTGGCTTGATTATAAAGAATCATGTCTCAAATGGCTGATCAGTTTAGCCGTCTTCGAAAGTAGATTACATACATGAAAGTTGCATTACACTCTCTATCATACAAAAAAATATTCTCCTTTGATAATGACATTGTTCCCATAGCTTTACCCTACATTTCAAAAATAAATCCCTTCTTGGGATCTTGGGAAAATAAAACATGAGAAAGGGGTGAGCACAGATTCTCAATAATGGTAAATAATTTAGCGAAAGATAACAAAAAAATAGGCATGGTGAATAATTGAAAACACATGACATTAGAAATAATAAACATGAAATCTTTATGGAAGAAATTTAATCTGAGTAAATAATGCCATAATAAAGCATTGTAATTGGTGTTCTACTACTCTAATAACTACATGAACCATCAATATTATTTTCATTATAAGGAAATGTATAATTCCATACCTTTTGAAATATTTTGTCAAGGCCTCAGCAAAGGCGTCTAAAAACTATTAATGCCTCGGCCAAATCCATATATCCAATTGGGAAAGGCCTCAGCCAATTCCATGTATAATAGTCTCATGAGACCTACCGATGCATCGAGGAGCTATAGCGGGCTCGACATGTCACATTCTATAACCAATACATTCCTCATATGAAAATGTTGAAACATAATTTAAACATTCGTATTAGAACTAGCATAAAAATTGTGAATACATTAACCATAAACCATGAATGGTATAAAAAGAACACATCCATAACCAAACATATCACATAACATTCAATACAATATGGAAGATTTTTATCATAATAAATCAATATAAAACTAGTTTAAAATTTATCAATTAATGTTTACATGGATGAAAATGATTTGTAAAACTCTTTGAGAAAATTTTCTCATTTTCATGAAAACATCTAAAATTCCCACAATTTAGAAAGGATGACATTTAATGACATTTTTGAATCAAATTTTCCCATACCACTTTGATTTTTTTTAATGTAATTATCATTTTAAAAACATTCACGTCCATATTAATATATCCTGAAAAACAATTTTGAAAACATGGACATTAATGATAATAATTTAGAAGAATAAATATTTAAATCATATAAAATGATTTTTTAATAATATATTCCCTTAGAATAATCCTAGTGAAAAATCATTTATGAAATTGGACCGGGATAATAAACATGTCCCAGTAAGAAATTACCCAAAAAAATCTTGAATAATAATGAATTGAGGAATTAACCCTTACCTTGCACTTTCCTTTGGTCGAGGCTACGTTTAACCTCCTGTATAATGATCATAGTATGTTATTAAATCATAATATAAACATATTAATATTAATTATATCATATATGATTCATTTATGACTTTATACTACCCATTTAATAAAGTTTTCCATGTTAAATTAACATTTTGGTCATAATCGCAGTCATTATCGCATGCATTTTAACTTGTTATTCATGATCATGTAATTTAGAAAATTATTTGAATGATTCCATAATATAAACCATGAATTATATATAATATATATTTCTATTATAAATATTTATAATAGTTGTACATATGAAATGGAAGGCATCGTTTATGGAGACGGTAGGTCGTACGCATGCATAAATGATGTTTCAGTTTTCATATCGTATTGAATGGAAGTAAGTGAATAGTATATATGTATGTACATATATTAAAACATATATATATATCCCCATTAGAATTATTATGTCATATATTACATACTTATTAATGAAATATATTTTTAGAATCATCGTTGAATGGTTCACATGGAAATGAATCACATCGCATCGTGGAGATGTTAATCTGTACGTATGCACGAGCGACACCATCATTCTTTTGATATTAAAGTCATATATAATTGGATGTTATATCATAAATAAATAATAATTAACATGTTATATTTTTTTATTTACACCAATTTTAAAACATTATTATAACCATACAAATAATAATGTATTGAATAACATCTACATCCCGACGTGGGGACGGTATGTCATACATACACACGTATAGTGACATGTCATTAATAGGATGGATAGATTTATGAAGAGGGTTGTACCATATTTATAATAACATCACAGTATATAGATGATGCTAGAGTTACTATATTACACTAGAAAAAACAAGTAAATAAGAAGCGAAATAAGAAAAGATCTTGAAAGAGGTGATGAAATATTTACCTTATCTTTGAGTTCTTCCTCTTGATTTGATAAAAAGGCCTCTATAGATTAGCATTATGACCAAAATAAGTGCCCTAGGTTGAAGGGAGGATTGTTTAAATGAATTTTGTTTCATGGGTATGCCGAACCAAATCGATTTTAAGGAGTTAATTTGAGAGAAGGGGGAGTTCTATTTTATAAGAGGACTGAGGGACACCTTAGGAAAATATTGAAATAATATTTTATAATAAAATAATATTTGGTTTATAATGTCTGAAAATTTATTTATTTATAAAATAACATTTGTATGGGTTGAAATCATCTCATCCAATAGGTTTTATACTTATTTAGGTTACTATTTTAACCTTATCTTTTAGATTTAACTCTAAATTAACTAAATTAACTTTTACCTTGTCTTCTTGTATTCTTACACAATATGGTTAATAAACATACTATAAACATCCATAATAACCTAAATTGGTTCATTAATGTCATATAAAATATTATTTAAGCCCTTTGGAGGAACCATAGATTTTTAGGAATATAATATCAACCAATAATATTGTATTTTTTTAAAAACATTAATTTATGTTATTTTTGACACTATTTGGTATTTTGATTTTGTGAAATTCATAAACACATTATCACATCGAAAAAAAATTCTCTAATCAACCCAAACATGTCATATTAACAGTGAAAGTTAGTGTAATTCATCAAAAATGAGAAATTATATTTATTTGGATATTTATATAATCAATTATTTTTATCTTTAATTAAAAAGTTAATTACAACATCATTATTGTGTCATAAATAAATTAAATTATATAATTTCTTAAAATTATAAATATAATACCATTATTTAGGAAATATTATTTTCTTTCTCTTGAATATTTATACTCATATATAACTTTTATTTAACCCTATATTAAAATGTTTTAGTTATGAAAACATGAATTTATCACTTTTAACTCTTCTTTAAATTAAATAATAATAAGTGTCCTAATTTAATCCATGTGGACCTAAAAGTTCATATTTTATTCATAAGGTTGTTTTTGGTCAAACAACACTTATCCAATAGAAATAGGACTTGTGTTAGTGTAATAATAATATCATATTTACCTTTAATTACACTATTTACTTGTAAACATGTTAAATAAAAGTCAAAAGTTACTATTTAACCAAACTTATTTTTGTCTTGTTGAACAAAATTTTACTTAGTAATATCAAATGTGTCTTTCAAATTGTTGAAATTCAATTCACAGAAGCAAAAAATTAATGTTTTATGAGGATTTGCATATTCTCCTAGGTGGTAGGAAAAAGTCGGTAAAAATTTCAATAAAATTTTTGTATAACTAAATATATTATAAAATGACACCAGTGAATTAAATTTAAATTATATAAGTATTATATATTTATATTTTCCTAAAATATATTTAAATAAAAAAATAATTATTTAAATAAAAAGTCTTTTTTAAAAAATAACATAGTATTTTGCACTATTCATCAAAAATTGAATGTTTTCAGAAAAATCTCAAAAAATAACCCTAAGATAATTTTGATATTATGAATTAAAAAATGAATTCTATTTTACTAGGTTGATAAAATATATGTTTCATTTCGTAATTTAAAATTAATTCTTGTTGTCAAAACAAAAAAAAGGTTTTAAAAAAGTAAAAACTATCAAAGATTGACATGTGTTTATGTTATATTTAAATGTGAAATGACTTATAATGACCAAATTATTATTAAATGATAAAAATATAATAAAATTATTATTCCAAGGCATTAAAATTTATAAATTATCACTATACATTATTTTTATTAAAAAAATTCAGATAATATTTAGGAATTTTCATTATTCATCATAATATGAAAGTTATTAGAAAAACACAAAAATTTTATCAAAAATAAATTTTAATGTCCTGATTCTAAAAAAGAAATGTATTTTTCCAAATTGAATATATAAAATTGTCAAATATTGTATTTAAAAAGGCTTCGCCATTTAAAGTCGGTAAAATTAAATTTTTTTGAAAAATAATTCTTTTATCAGAAAATAATAAATTTATTCTTATATTATGCCTAAGAAAAAAATAATATATATGTTAAAATTATTAAGTGTATATAAGATTCAAAATTCATTTAATACTATTTATAACCTTTTTTGAATGGTATGTTAGGTAATGTTGTGTTGCACTCAAACTCGGTGTTGTGTGTTGCACAAGATATTAAATGACTTTAATGAGATAATGTACTATGAGATCATGGGGTGTTGGATTAGATATATGGGTGAATCTAGAGTTGACTTTTCATTGTGTCTTTTGATTCCGTTGGGTGTTAGATTCATAATAAATTGATAGGAATAATTAATAATTAAATTAAATTTGTTTCAATATTTATAAATTCTGATATATAAATTTGTATGTTGTGTGGCTTGAGGTGGGTTACTAAGAGAGAGTGTGATTCATGGATTGATTGGAATAGGCATGCTGGATTTTGGTGTTGGGTTACCTCTCATATCAAGGCAGGTGACCCCAATAATAGAAAATCATATATAAATGTCTTTTTATGATTATTCATTTTGGTATGATTCATGGGGATTGTGAATTGGGGTTGGGGATGAGAATTATCTAGGGAATAAATGGTTGGATGGTAGTAGGAATTATATGTATTAACTATGTGTTCTTATGATCATATAATCTTTATGATCTCATGATGAATCTCAATCAAACATGGATATGGATAATGTAATTTTTTATGTGGATAATCGGAGAGGCTTTGGTTTATATATGAGATGTGGGATAAACAAGGTTGTCTTCATAGATCTTTTGGGGAGAAAAATTATGCATCGAGCTTAGTAACAACAATTTAGTTAGAAATTTTTCTCTAGTGAGACAAGGTACACTTCCATAATGCTGGAGGAGAGTCGTGTTGTGTTCATAGAGTGATTTATTCCCATAAAGCATGGTTTAGAATAACCTTTATGGGTAACCTCTTGGTTATGATCTATGGGATCTATTGTGAGAGGAATGGGATGAGAACTAACACATTTCAATTTCTTTCTTCATAAAAAGGACATCGATAGTCCAGGAGATTTAAAAAATAACTTTTGGGATAGTCTCTAGGAAGTGGGACCAGAATTATTTGGGATTTTTCTATAAATTTATAAGAGGGTATGAGATTGGGGTTAGAGGATTATTGGAGCAATGTCAACTAACATGTATCATGATATTGATGTGTAATCGATGTGTATAGAGGGTTATTATTCAAAAATTCCATGTTTATATCATGATTGAAGAGATGAGAAATGATGAGGAAGGGGAGATAAGCCTAGATTAACCAATATGATGAGTTGTGTGATGGATTACAGTCCCAGTTCTACAAATATTTTTGATGGACCTCCATGGGTTTTTAGGTTTATGATGATGTGATGATCATGCACTGATGGGGGAATTGGGTCTGCTTGAGATGTTTCATGGTTTAGTGTAAATACTATTACAATTTCCTGGAGATGACATTCTAGGACCAATCGTTGTATGGATTGTTTTGGTGTGAATGAATACGTCCTTTTTATTATGTGGATTGGGTTTAGGTCAACCATGGTGTTTGGGTCTTAGTACAAATTTGATGGATGACTAATAGACTTCCCAATATTGATTTATTATGGGTCAAGGTAGATTTAAATATAGCAATGACCAGTGTCTATGGGAATTGCGTATAGGTAATGGAAACCTCCCTACCCAGAGTATTGGGGTAGGGGTTGGACATTGGTATGATTTCATTAGGATAATGTTATTTATGAAGCTATAGTCAGTGTTCTTGTAGCATGGATATCACCAATTAACCTAAAAATCCTTTAACCATGTTGGGTGTCACAATGGTCAAGATAAAACCATAAAACTAAACCATTTTGTTTATTGTATTTTTTTCATTATACAAACAGAAAAATATATAAAATGTAAACTATTTGTGATTGCTGATACCCTTCGGATTTCTATGCTGACAACATACATACACATCTCAGTGTGTGTAATAAAATCATTTCAATACTTTTTGTAACGTCCCAGTTCCAGGTGCCACTCAACGGGTGCCCCAGACATGGTTCACCACATGACCTCAAGCGCATTTCCCCAAACGTCAGAGGCTGCCGACTAGCAGCGAGGGCCCATGTCTGATAGTGGGGAAACTATGCCCTCATTTTTCAAAGTGTAGCGTAGACGAATAAAATAAAAAGCATACAACAACAACGGAAGAAATAAACCATACTCATTTAAAATAAACTGCAGTAAAAGAGAACCAACCAGTTATATAGATATGATGCAACATGTCTCATGTCCTACGAAAACAGCCAGAACATGTTACATAGTAGTACAATACAGTGCAGAGTACAACAAAGCAAAACAAAACATATGGTTAAATCGTGAGACTAAGCCTGGTCCCATGCTTCCCTACTCCTCAGCAGTAATCAAGTACCTATATAAGGACCATTCCCCTTATCTACACTTGTAGAAACGTAATCTGTTTGGGCCGAAAAGCATGACCCAAACTGGGTGTGAGAAATAAATACCAGTAGGTACCCACCAAAGGCTCGTTCCCAACTGTGTAAAATAATGCAACAACAGTGTGCATTAGTAAAATGTAATAAAGTAAGCAGAACTGAAAAGTAACTAACTAAACCAGTTATATTTCCATTTTAAAATCCATTTAATAACTTAATTTATAATATCACCACAGAGATTTATTTAACTAAATGACCAATGTCCTCAGACACCTAAACACATACCCTTAGGTAAAGGGAATCCAAACACAATAATCTTCCCACATGCATATGGATGTTTCCCATGGGCATAAGAAGTGTCTCCCACTGGCACAGAATCAACTGCCCACAGGCCCGAAAAAAGTTGCCCACATGCTAAATAGTAGAGTGCCCACAGACTAATCACAACACTACCATTAGGCTAAACATGTAATCGGGTCATGCCCGAAAAGTAAATAAGTAGTACACAAGAAATTCATTTCAAGGAAATTCTACAATCATCACTTTAAAGGCATACCTTCGGGTATCCTAGCCAAACGGCTAAATAGAGGAACACACCCCCGGGGTGGTCCTGAATCCAAGAAATGATCCCAAACAGCAGTTTATTATAACAATTAGATACCTATTAAACTCTGGGTATTTAAAATAGCCATGTCCTCAATCACACGACACCCCAACATGGGTTCGTGGCACAACGGTACACAAAAACGCACAAAAGTTTGAATATAAACTCCCAGCCACCTACCATATGCTCCCATGAACGGTATACATGAACGCTGATCCACGAATCGTCAAAGAACAACAACGATATGAGGTTAAAGAAAACCTAATTCAAACTAAAATAAAATCCCTATGGAAAATAATTGGTAATAACTACTCCAGGAGAAGGGAGAACTCACCTGTGCGATTCTAGGGAGATCAACAGTGATGAAAACGGATTCCCTACGTGTGTTCGGGGGATCTCCAAAGATCGGGCCTCCTCTCCCGCTCCTTCTTCCTGTTCTATTCCTTCCCTGTGAATAGGGGAGGCAACTACCTATTTTAAGAAAAAAAAACCAAGTACACGGCTTGTATTTCCATGTACACTGCCTGTACTTCCCATTTTTAAACTATTCCTCTGGCGGTTTGCCACCAGCGTGGCACAGTTCATCTGCCGAAATGAGTACACTGCATGTATTTCGAACTACACGGCGTGCACTGTTTCCCAGCTAGCGGCTACTTCCACTGCCCTATTGTTTGCCTTCCGACTGACTACACAGTGTGTAATGGACCACTACATGGCGTGTAGTTGGTTATACAACCATCATCGCCGACATGGCTACACACCCCGTTTACTCATCCCACACGGCCAACAGCACACAACGTGTAGAAAAGTACACGGTGTGTATTTTCCAATATTTTTGATTTTTCCCCATTTTCCTTACATTCTCAAAAACACTTAAGGAAAACAGAAAATATGGAACCCATACTTCAAAAATGAGAATCGGGTTCTTACAAACATCCCCCCTTAATGCAATTCGTCCTCGAATTTCCCTTCCAAATGTGGTGAAGATAAAGCTCAGAATAGATCTGGCCACTGAGCACGTACATCGGTTTCCCACTCCCAAGTTTCGTCCTCCACTCGGCCATGTTGTCATACCACCCATACGATAGGAACTTACCGGCCTTAGAGAACCTTCGTGATCCTATCAACGATACGAATCAGAACCTCCTCAACGGACGCATCTATCTGAAGCTCAACCTCCTCGGGATGAATTACGTGAGATTATTCTGAATGATCGTGGTGAAACTAAGATACGTGGAAGATATCGTGCATGGTATGGTACCTCTGTGGTAACTAAAACCGATAGGCAACTGGCCTGACTCTCACCAAAATCTTAAATGGCCCCACATATCTTGGTGAAAGTTTACCCTTTCTCCGGATCCGCCTCTATCCCAACATCGGCGAAACACGCAAGAAAACCTCATCCCCGACCACAAACTCCAAGGGTCATCAGTGGCGATCAACATAAGTTTTCTGACGAGACTGTGTGGTAACCATCCACTTCTAAATCAACTAGACTATCTCTAAAGTCTATAGCACGAGACGTGGTCCCAATAAAGCTGTCTCACCTGCCTCTAACCAGCACAAAGGTGATCGACATGGCCTACCATTTAAGCCTAGTATGGTTCCATCTCAATAGTCGCCTAAAAACTATTGTTATTGGAAATCAATACTAGGGTTATTTGTTTCTCCCAAGAACCCCAAAAATCCAGGATGCAAGCAAGCATCTTTTCCTCAAGCACTTGTATCGTTCGCTCTGACTGGAAATCGATCTGAGGGTGGTATGTTGTGCTCAGAAGCACCTGTGTACCAAGTTCCCTCTTAAAAATATCCTAGAAATGAGGCATAAAATGGATTCCCCTAACTGAAACTATAAAACGAGGGACCCCATGAAGACATATGATCTCTCGGATATACAACCTTTTGATCTTGTCAACACCGAAGGTCTCCATGATCGGCAAAAAGTGGGCTACCTTCGTGAGTCTGTCCGCAAAAACCCACACTGCATCATTTCCTCGAGGTGACCTCGATAGACTAGTCACAAAATCCATCATGACATCATCCAATTTCCACTCTGTGATGGTTAACTACTATAACAGACTGGCTTGGCACTGATGCTCCGCCTTCACCTACTGATAGGTGGAATACCTCATAACAAAACCAGCTACATCTCTCTGTTCATACCCGTCCACCAGTACTAACGTCTCATGTAACGGTACATCTTGGTATCCCCGGGATGGACTTCCCAAGCTGAAGCATGAAACACCAGCATCCGCTCCTCGTGTATATCCCCAGAAACCCAAACTCATCCATGGAAATGCAGAATCTCTTCATCGCCTATCACCCATCTTGGACGAGGTTCCTCACTTTCCACCGACTCATGTAGAACTAGGCCTTCTGAATAAGATAGCCGTCTCATTGTCACTCTATCCAGGAGGGTAGAATTCCCATCTAAAGATGAAAGATAATATTTCCCATGACTGTCATGCACCTCCAAATGCTTCTGAGAGAACAAATCCATAAGCCGCCACTCACCACTAACCTCCTGCACAGCCTGTATCTGAGTCCTCTTGCTCAGTGCATCAGCTACTGCATTACCTTTACCAAGTGTGTTGGCAAGATCAAAATCAAAATATTGTAGGTATTCAACCCACCTTTTCTCCCTCAGATTCAATTCACGCTAAATAAATATATACTTGATACTTTTGTGGTCAGTTAAAACCTCAAAAATTTCTCCAAAAAGATAACGTCTCTAACAGCACAACACATGCACAACTTCAGCCAACTCAAGATCATGCGTCAGGTAATTCTTCTCATGTGGCCTCACCTGTCGAGACCCGTACGCAACAACTCGACCACCCTACATCAACGCTGCACCCAACCCAAAACCAGATGCATCAAAGTAAACCGTATAGCTCTTCCCTAGCACTAGGAGTATTAGGATTGGTGCTGATGTCAACCTTCCCTTTCAGTCCTGAAAGGTTGTCTCACAAGCTTCCGACCAAACAAACATCACACCCTTCTTAGTCAAACCCATCAACAGTTATGTTAAGTGGGAGAAGTCTTGTATGAAGCATCTGTAGTAATCTACCAACCCAATGAAACTCCGTATCTCAAACACGTTCATATGCGGCTCCCTGGAAACCACTGCTCTCACCTTCTCTGGGTCTACTGCAACTCCTGCCTCTGAGATGATATAACCTAAGAACTGAATCTGGTCCATCCAAAAGTTGCACTTTGGGAGCTTAGCATATAGCTTATGCTCCCTCAGTGTACTCAATTTGATCTCAGGATGTGAGGCATGGTCGTGTCGAGTGTGAGAGTACACCAATATGTCGTCCATGAATAACAACACAAAAGAATCCAGATAAGGATGGAACACATGATTCATCAGAGCCATGAAAACTGTTGGCACGTTCTTGAGTACAAAAGACATAACCATGTACTCGTACAAACCATATCTGCCTCGAAAAGCTATAAGTGGTATATCCGATGGTCTCACACACAACTGATGATATCCTGATCTCAGGTCAATCTTCGAGAACACTCATTCTCCACGAAGTTGATCAAAAACATAATCAATCCTTGGAAAGGTATATCAATTATTGATCATCAACTGGTTCATCTTCTGATAATCCATATAGTGTCTGAGGGTACCATCCACCTTCTTCACAAAAAGGACCAGAGAACCCCACAGAGAAGTACTAGGTTGGATGAATCCTTTTTCCTGTAACTCCTCTTAATGCCTCTGGATCTCCTCCAACTTGGGTGTAGCCATCCTATAAGAAGGAATGGACACCAATACTTCCCCTAGCACAAGTTCAATAGAGAAATCCACCTCTATCTCTCTCTGGAGGTAGACTTGAAAATTCAACTGGGAAGACATCCATGAAATGATCATCCACTAGAGGGAAATCTATATGGCAAGTCCCCATATCATCTAGATATAAACTCACAATCTGGGCCATGACTCCATATCTCCCATGATGATATGGTCCAACTTGACACACCTGAAAATCCCACTAACCTTTTTACAGAAACAGTATGCCCTCTGGGGAAGTGAAACTCACACTTCAACGAGGGCAATCTACAAAGGCTCGGAAGGGAACCAACTAGTCCATCCCGAGAATGACGTCATAAGCGGTCATCTCTTAGACATAATGGTCCCAAGGAAAGTGACACCCACCAACCTCAAGGGAGAACACCTTGCACTGATGAGCACCAACCATTCTAGAACCCAATGGAGGGTTTAGCATCATGACATCAGAAGAATAAAAAACATAGAGCCCAAGGCTCCCCACAATGGGTACATATATGAAAATATGTGTAGCACCCATATCGAAAAGTGTTGAATATAAAACAGAAGATAGAAGAATAGTACCTATGACTGTAGAAGGTCCGGGATCCTACTCCTACTGGGTCTATTGTGCTGCATATGCCTGGCCTATGCCGCGGCCCTGCGACACAGCCTGGCTACCATGAGCTATCCTGCCCTGCTGCCTCTGAGATCCTAGTGTCTGGCTACCACGGCCATGACCACCATCTCTGCCTGCATGCCCCGACATATTCCAATTCCTTGACTGGTAAGAAGCCACTTGTCCTGCTCCCCCATGCGGAGTCTGCACAGAACCCCTATCAATAGCCACTGGTGGAAACACCCTGCAAACGCACAGAAGATGACCCATCCTGCAGCAAGCTCCACACTCCACTAGATCTCATGAACATTGTGGCCTCTTGTGACCATATCTACCACACTTGTAGCACATGACCTGGCCACCTGAAGCATTCTTCTGGTTGGTACTTCCACCCTAATAGTAGTACATCTATCTCTTCCTCTTACCAGTATAAATTGTACTAGAAACTGGTGTTGAACCTCCCTGGCCCACACCACTAGCTTCCCACAGGTTCCTCTCTACTATTAGTATGTGATTCACAATATCATCCATTAAGGGAAACCTAAAAACATTCACCAGTGCTTAGATGTCAAATCAGAGACCATCCCCAATGTGCCTAGCCCGCAACGTCACATCCCCCACCAGAACGGGTGCAAAACGCTGATGTTCAGTAAAGTGTGCAGAATAATCCATCACCGAGATAGAGACCTGCTATAGATTCATGATCTCTCGAGCACTATCTATCCTCAATGTCTCTAGAAAGACGAAGTCATAGAATAATGCCTAAAAATCCTCCCACTCCAGGACCCTAGGATGCTCTGACTGTGTGGTAACATCCCACCGCCTCTTGAAGAATCAGACAACATATAAGTCTCGAGCACGACCCTCTACCCAGGTGTTATATCAAGATGCTTGAAAATAGTCTTCATCGATCCAAGCCAAGAATCTGCAGCCTGAGGTCCTCCATCCCCTAAAAACATAGGTGAATTCTGCTGTTGTAAGGTAATTGTATGCTAAACCATAGATGTGGAAACCGGCGGTGCCCCTGAAAGTTCTGCAAGAACCACATGAATCATTCATGGAACTACACATCTGCACCTATGTCCAGTATAACGATTGGTGCCGCATCTTGATCTGCTTGTGGATCCACAGGTAGCCCATGGCCCACCATCTCTGGAGTATAGTCATTGTCGCTCTCCTGGAGAACAAAATTTGAACGTCTAGGCGGCATGACACTACTAGGTCAAAACATTCCTTAGATTCACATTATCAAAGACTAAAAATGAAGGGTCCAAAAGGGAAACGGAGGAAGAAGGCATTTCAAGATTTCTAAAACAAGAATACACAGTTTGTATAATGAATGCACGACCTATACCTGACATATTTTTCCCCACCCGGGTCCTTATACATGTCTAATCCACATGACTCACGTTCATAAAAACTACACGGTTAGTATATAATCTGCACGGTGTATATGGTGTAATTTTGCAACTACCTGTGTCGTTTGTGACTCATCTGACTACTTGTCTTGAAACTACATGTCCTGGTACCTCTGTGGTAACTGAAACTGATAGGAAACTGGCCCAACTCCCTCCAAAATCTCAAATGGCCCCACATACCACAGTGAAAGTTTACCCTATCTCTGGATCCTCCTGTGTCCCAACCTCGGTGAAACACGCAATAAAATCTGATCCCCGACCACGAACTCCAAGGGTCATCTGTGGAGATTAGAATGATATTTCTGACGATACTGTGGAGTAACCATCCACTTCTAAATCCACTAGACCTGATTAGAAGTCTCCTATAGGAGACGTGGTCACAGTAAAGCTACCACACCTACCTAAAACCCGTACAATGGTGATCAGAATGGCCTACCATATAAAGCCTCGCATGGTGCCATCTCAATAGTCACCTGAAAAATATTGAAATAGGAACACTCGACAAGGGGTGTGAGATTCTCCTAAGAACCCCCAAAATCTAGGATGCATGAACGCAGCATTTCCTAAACCAGCTGTATCGTACGCTCTAACTGCCCATCAGTCTGAGGGTGGTAATCTGTGCTCAGAAGCACATGTATACCCAGTGCCCTCTGAAAACTCTGCCAGAAACGAGATGTAAAATGGTCGTCCCTATCTGAAACCATAGAATGAGGGACCCCATCTAGACATATGATCCCTAGGATATAAAACTTCCTGATCTCGTCAACACCGAAGGCCTCCTTGATCAAAAAAAATGAGGTACCTTCGTGAGTCTATCAACAAAAATCCACACAACATCATTGCCTCGAGGTGACCTTGGCAGACCAGTTAAGAAATACATCGCGACATCATCTCATTTCCACTCCAGTATGTGTAACTACTATAACCGACTGGCTGGCCTCTGATGCTCCGCCTTCACCTACTGACAGGCGGAATACCTCGTAACAAAACCAGCTACTTCTTTCTCTTCATACCCGGCCACCAGTACTAACGTCTCAAGTCACGGTACATCTTGGAATCCCCATGATGAACTAACCATGTTGAAGAATGAAACTACCACATCATCTCCTTGTGTATATCCCCTAGAACCCATACTCGTCCATGGAAACGCAGAATCCCGTCATCGCCTTTCGCCCAACCGGGAGAAGGGTCCTCACTTGCCCCCGACTCCCATAGAACTAGGCCTTCTAAATCAGATAGTTGTCTCATCCTCCCTCTATCCAGGAGGAAAGAAGTCACAGCTAAAGATGAATGATAAGTTTTCCCCTGACTTTCGTCCACCTCTAAATGCATCTCTGGGAACAAAGCCATATGCTACCACTCAACATTGGCCTCCTGCATAGCCTGTATCTGAGTCCTCCTGCAATGTGCATCAGCTATTGCATTACCTTTACCAGGTGTGTAAGAAAGATCAAAATCAAAGGACTGTAGGTATTCAACCCACCTGCACTACCTCAAAATCAAGTCACGCTGAGTAAAGATATATGATCAAACTGCGACTCACTGTTTCATTTTCATCCCTACACCACTATGGTAAACTAGTTTTGTATTGAATATTATAAAAATAATACCAAATTGAATTCCATATTTGAATCATTAATTTTGTGTTTATCACTGTTAAAATTGGCATTGTTACTTGTTTTGAGGATTTGATTTTAGGAGGAGGTGATTTGGAGGCCCTAAAGATGATCCAAAAGGAAAATGGGCCAAAATTGCATGGATCCTTGGGACACTTGTCCACTGTTTTGAACAGTACGCGAAATATGTGCATGAAAATGGGATGCATTTGGTGGGCCTCTCCATAACTTCATGGGATACAATTCATCTCAAATAATCGAAGGCCAATTCGTTCATCCGGTGGCCCATCCGAACCATTTTGTCCAGGGGACAGAATCTACACGAAGTCAAAAGTTTGGTTCGTTTTTTTGACTATATCTCCATTTCTATATGTTCAATGGCCTCCAAATATCACATGGGGATATTCAAGACCACGTGGAACATATTTTATCTTTTGTCCAAGTCGAGATAATGCCATATACCAACCCAAACCCAAGACTCAATTGGTATCAAAAAAACTGGGTGCTCAAAACCACTTAGCAATTTGCCTATAAAAGGGCACCAAGGGAACCTCATTTGCACGTTCGACCAGGAGGAAAATCTCTATTATTTTGGAGACCCAAATTAGTAATCTCATCATTCAAGAAGTTATGGAGTCCCCTATACTCATAGGGGGATCATGGATGAAGAAGGAGTTTCACCCGAGCCTCCTCCTCCTCACGATGGCGAGCTAAACGGTGGGCGATCATTTCGAGGGAGCTACACTTACTTGGGAGGGAGTTCCAACACCTGTTATTCCACTGGTTTAGTATACTTTGTGTGTTAAATATTTCACTTATGATTAATCTCTATGCACTTCTCTTCTGAATGCATTTGTGTGGTTTAATTTATGTGAAACACTTTTTATCTCAACACTGATTGGGTTGAGATTTCATGTGGGGATCTTGGTTTGTTCTGATAGGAAAAGACAAGAACCCTATTAATATCACACATACATAATATTTCAGTATTTTTTGGTAGCCTTAACTCTCTTATTGAGATCCAAACCTTGAAAACATGATTGTTTTGTCAAGGGTCGGTGCTTTGTGCAACATTTTAAGAGGCAAGAGGGGAATCAAGATCTTGACAACCCTCAACCAAAGAATTGAACAAAACCATGGAAATATTTTCAGAACAATGAACTATCCAATCTATGTAGTGAACTTGAAATGATCTCCTTTATCACATAATTGTAAAACAACCCTTTTTTCAATTATTAAACTCTTTAAATCAATTCATTATCTTTAAATTGTTTTCAAAATACCCCCTTTTAGTCCCTTTTATTAAGAACACACACTCTAAACCTACCAACGCTACTTGAGAGACGACCTAGGGTCTTCCCTAGACTATATATCATCCTTAAAAACATAATCAATTTGACATGTCACGACAGCATGACCAAATTTTTGCACTGTTGCCGGGGAGTGCTTTGGTTTTTTGTGCGTGTATTTGATAAAATTTTTGTAATTTTTGTGAATATTTGTTTGTTTTATCTTCTACCATTGCATTTGTTTTTTGTGTTCTAATTTATTTATTGTGTAGGTTATTTGTATGATGCTTTCTACTCCAGGAGACCTACAAACTTTCGAACCCGAACCGGAGAGGATCCTACATCAACGAAACTGAGACATACAAGACCACACTTTGAAGGACGAGACATCAAATCTTAAAATTCTTCTTGATCCTTCTTCTTCATCTGAAACCAAAGTTAATATTGAACATAACTTGTATAACATGGATGAAAATAATAGTACACTAAAAGAACTAACCTCACCTAATTTTGATATCCAACCCTCTTACATTCAATTACAAGGCGAGGCACCCAATTTTGAACTAAAATCTGGTTTAATTCATTTATTACATAGATTTCATGGACTTCCTGGAGAAGATCCACATAAGAATTTAAAATAATTTTATACTATGTGTTCAACATTAAAACCTGCTAATGTGGATGAAGAACAAGTAAAACTTAGGGCATTTCCATTTTCATTAGAAGCCATGGATAAAGATTGGTTGTATTATGTTAATTCACCTATTAGAGGTTGGGAGGACAGGAAACGACTTTTTCTTGAAAAATACTTCCCAGCCTCTCGAACTACAAGAATAAGGAATGAAATATGTGGGATAAGACAATCTCAAGGAGAAACCCGTCATGAATATTACGAATGATTTAAAAGATTGTGTTCAATTTGTCCACATCACCAAATAATTGATCAACTTTTAATTCAGTATTTTTATGAAGGTTTAATCCCTATTGATCGAAACATGATTGATGTTGTTGCAGGTGGTGAACTAGTGGATAAAACCCCTGTCGCTGCAGGGAACCTAATTGAGACCATGGCAGAGAACACTCAATAATTCAATTCAAGGTCCAGTGTACCCATTCGAGGTTTGTATGAGGTTCAAAGTACTGAATTCGAGAAGAAGGTGGACACAAATTTTGAAGAGGTGAGTACCCTTCTACGACAACTTGCTCTTTCCCAAGGGAAATTCCAATCTCCTCCTCCCATACATTGTGGTATATGCTCTTCTGATACCTACTATTCTGACTAATGCCCCTAATTGAGAGAAACTTCTGAGAGTTGTGAGGCAATATTTCCAGGATGCCCCTTTGACCAACCCTTTAGGCAAGAACCATATTATCCATCCAACCAAGGGTGGAAGGACAACCAAGCCTATAGGCAATGGGGGTATTCAAACCAGCCTCATCAACCATGGAACCAACAAGGGCAAAGTAGTCATCAACCACCACCACCAAGAAATCCCCAACCACCCCAAAGGCCATTCCAACAAGCCCCTCCAAAAACCGAGCCTAGCCTAGAAGATATGATGATGAAAATGGCTGCCAATAATATCCAATTCCAACAAACCACCCAAGCACCGATACAAGACCTAAAGACCCAACTAGGCCAACATGCCAACTCGGTGGGGGAAATACAAAGTCATGGGGCGGGTAAACTACCATATCAACCAGTAGTAAACACTAGGGATAAAGGAAATGTTAGTTCCATCACCCTTAGGAGTGGGAAACAACTCATAAGCCAAATTACCCCTCCATTAGAGTTCTCCCATCCAAAGGAAACCACCATCCCAACTGCTGAAAATGATCCAAGAGAAGAAAACCTTTTTCCTGAGAGAAACCCTTCCAAAGGAAAGACTGTGGCTGTTGATTAGCCACCTATCCCAACCATTCCTCTTCCATTTCCTCAAAGGGCTGCCCAACCAAGGAAACAAAATGAAACCGAACTTGATAAAGAAATCTTGGAAACTTTCAAGAAAGTACAGGTTAACATTCCTTTCATTGATGCTGTGAAGAAAATTCCAAGATATGCCATGTTTCTGAAGGAGATGTGTACATGACGAAGGAGGCTTCATGGTGATGAGAAGGTGGGCCTAGGGAGGAATGATTCTGCATTGATAGAGTCATCACTTCCTACCAAGTGCAATGATCCTGGGACATTCTCGATTACGTGCACCATAGGGGAGTATTCATGTTCCAACGCTATGCTTGATTTGGGTGCTTCTATTAATGTGATGCCTCACTCTATTTACTCTTCATTGCAGGTCGGTGAACTGAAGCCCACTGGTATTGTCATTCAGCTAGAAAATCAGAGTACAGCACACCCCTCTGGTGTGCTAGAGGATGTTCTTGTGAGGGTACAAAATTTAATTTTTCCTGCTGATTTTTACGTGCTTAAAATGGAAGATGATATGATGAATGGACATGCCCCAATTATATTGGGGAGACCTTTCTTGAAAACCTCCAAAACCATAATTAATGTCTATTATTGTACATTATCTATGGAGTTTTGTGGTAATATTTTCCACTTCAATATCCATGATGCCATGAAGCACCCCTCAGAAGAACAGTCCTATCTCTCTATCAATTCAATTGATTTTCTCCTTTCCCCTGAAACAACATATTTTCATTCACCTGATCCCCTTTCTGAGTTTTCTTCATTGATTGAAATGGTAGTTAATGAATCATGCATTGATTGTTGTAGTGGTCTAGAGAAATTTCATGCATGTTTGTTAATTGATGATTTCTTGAACACAGAGGATCACATGACCATCAATGATACTGCTAAGCTTGTAAAAGCTCATTCCTCTTCTGAGGATGTTATCATTGAGCAGTTAGATGAGATCAGTGACTTCTCACTATCACACACACTTCTGTCAATCCAAAATCCCCCAGAATTGGAACTGAAACAACTGCCTCAAGATTTAAAATACTCATATCTTGAGAATGGAAACATGTTTCCCATAATCATTGCTAGTTCACTCCCTCTTGATCTTGAATTGCAACTACTTGATCTTTTGAGGGAGTATAAACAAGCTTTGGGATGGACACTTGCTGACATTCCTGACATTAGCCCATCTATTTGTACACATCATATTTTATTAAATGATGAGGCTAAACCAGTGAGGCAGTCACAACGTCAACTGAACCCAAACCTACTTGATGTTGTTAAAAAAGAAGTAACAAAATTGTTGGCTGCTGGAATCATTTACCCTATCTCTGACAGCCAATGGGTCAGTCCCGTTCAATTAGTTCCTAAAAAACTGGCCTTACTGTAGTTAAAAATGAAAACAATGAATTGGTTCCGACTCGTGTGCAGAATAGTTGGCGTGTCTGTATAGACTATCACCGACTAAACCAACACACTAGGAAGGACCATTTCCCATTGACATTCATTGACCAGATGCTAGAGAGGCTAGCAGGGAAGTCCCATTACTGTTTCCTTGATGGGTATTCTGGATACTTTCAGATCCATATTGCCCATGAGGACTAGGAAAAGACAACCTTTACTTGCCCCTTTGGTACATTTGCTTATAGAAGGATGACATTTGGTCTATACAATGCTCCAGGTACTTTCCAACGATGTATGGTTAGTATTTTTTTGGATTACCTGGAGAATTGCATTGAGGTTTTTATGGATGATTTTACTGTTTATGGATCCTCTTTTGATGAAGGTTTGAGTAGTCTTGCTTCTGTCCTACGTCGCTTTATTGAAAAGAATATCGTTTAAAATTATTTGAAATGCTATTTCATGGTGCGAAAAGGCATAGTATTGGGACATGTCATTTCTGGGGAAGGTATCCAAGTGGAAAAATCAAAAGTAGATATCATTTCCTCCCTACCATTCCCTAAAAATTTTCAAGATGTGCGGTCTTTCCTGGGTCATGCTGTATTTTATCATCGTTTCATTCGTGACTTTAGTAAAATTGCACTCCCCCTCTCCCGATTACTCCAAAAAGAAAAAGAATATGATTTTGAAAAAAAAATTGAGGAATATTTCAATAAGTTAAAATGGAGTCTCACGTCACCCCTAGTAATCCAACCACCTCGGTGGGATTTACCATTTCAGCTCATGTCTGACGCCTCTAAATATGCAGTTGGGGCAGTCTTGTCACAAAGGGTCGATCGAGCTCCACATGTCATTGCCTATACCTCACGTACTTTGGACCCTGCCCAAGCAAACTACAGCACAACTGAAAAAGAATTTCTTTCCATTTTGTTTGCCTTGGATAAATTCAGGTCATACCTTATAGGGTCCAAAGTCATTTTGTTCTCAGACCATGCAGCCCTCCGGTATCTCCTTAAGAAACCGGAAGCCAAACCATGTCTCATTCACTGGATGCTCCTCCTTCAAGAATTTGATCTAGAAATTAGGGATAAAAAAGGAGCAGAGAATGTGGTTGCTGACCATATCAGTAGGATTCTCCCATCCATGGACATTGACTCATCCCCCTGTGTTCCCATAAATGAATTGTTTCCTGATGAGAAATTGTACCGAGTGCAAAATGTTATTCCTTGGTATGCTGAAATTGTAAATTATTTGGTAGCGTCTTGCATTACTGCTGATTTCACCAAAAACCTGGCCGAACGTCTAAAACACGAGTCTCGTTGGTATATTTGGGATGACCCCAACCTATGACGCACATGTAGTGATCAAGTTATTAGGTGTTGTGTTCCCGATATTGAGTTTCAGTCTGTCTTTAGGTTCTGCCACACGCTTGCTTGTCGGGGCCACATTGGTCCCCAATGGACTTCTCGCAAGGTCTTAGATTCTGGTCTCTTTTGGACCACATTATTTAGGGATGCCCATTAATTCTGTAAATCTTGTCCTCGCTATCAAAGAATGGGGAATATCTCTAAAAGAAATGATATGCCCCAACAACCCTTGCTCTTCCATGACATTTTTGATGTTTGGGGAATTGACTTTATGGGACCATTCCCCAATTCATTTGGGAACCTTAACATTCTTCTGGAAGTGGATTATGTTTCAAAGTGGGTAGAGGCACGAGCCACGAGGACAGATGATTCCAAGATAGTTGTGGAATTTTTGAGAACCCAAATATTATGTAGGTTTGGATTACCTAGGTTTATCATTAGTGACCAGGGTTCTCATTTCTACAACCGCACAATGCAATCTATATTGCGCAGGTATGGGGTTGTGCATCGAGTGTCTACTGCTTATCACCCACAAACAAATGGTCAAGCCGAAATGTCAAATAGAGAGGTAAAATAGATTCTTGAGAAAACGGTTTTGTAACGCCCCGACCCCAGCTACCTAGAGTCGGTGCATTACTTCATAACATTGGCATGATCACAAAAGATCAAGTCTCGAAAGACCGATTAGTTTAGTAGCCTTGGAAACACTAGATACATTCATAAACATTACATTACATCAAAAAAATGAAAACTACAATAACATGGTCTCCCTAGTCCACACTCATATCCTCACTGACTATTCTTGCAAGTCAGTCATAATACACTTCTTCACATCCTGGGAAAAATAAAACATTGAAAGGGGTGAGCTCAAATGCTCCGTAAGGATAACAATATAGAGGAAACTTTCATAAGAAAACATAAGCATTTAAGGCAATGTATAACTAAAACAAAAGCCTTATTGATCTTGAACTTCAGCATAATATGGCAAAAGAAAAATAAAATAATGCCATTACTTACTCACATGGATATTCTACTAGAAGAATAATCACATGAAATATCAATAACCACTTTCATAATGAGGGAATGTATAATGCCAGACATTCTGAAACATTTTGTCAAGGCCTCGGCCAAGACGTCTAAAATGATTAAGGCCTCGGCAAAAACCATAAATCAAATTGGGAAAGGGCCTCGGCCAATTCCACGTCTAGTTGTCTCATGAGACCTACCGATGCATCGAGGAGCTATAGCGGGCTCCACCCGTCACTTATTAAGTCCAATTCATTCCTCATATGAATAGGTTAAACATAACATAAATATTCGTATTAAAACTAGCATAAGAAATGTAAAAAATTTCTCCATAAACTATGGATGGTATAAAAATAACACATCCACAGTCAAATGTTTCACAAAATGCTCAATGGAAGTTTTGTATCATAAATCAATTTCAAATAAACTTAAAACCCATCAAAGGATGTTGACATGGATGAAATCAAAGCTATTTGAGAGAAATATCTCTATTTTTTGAAATCATTTAAAAGTCCCATAATAATACATTTACTTTGAAAATATTATTATAAGCTTTTAAGGGAAGATTCGATGAAGTTATAATGGTGGAAAATAGCTGCACCCGCCGTATAAGTTAAAAAAACATTCTAACCTTAAATTTGTCAAAAAGGTCAAAAAGTATATTGTTTGGAAAACGACGGTAAGATTCCTTTCAAAAACGTATAAGGGTATAAATGAAATTAACCCATTTTCCATTTAATATTAAAAATGTTTTGAAAGACATTTTTAAGAGACATGGATGTGGATGATAACGAGGTCCAATCAGATAATTATGTATAAACAACCTTGGATAATGAAGAGGTTGTGAAGTAAACCCTTACCTTGTACTTTTACTTGGTTGGGGTAGGATAACCTCCTTTATAATGGTGAAATAATTGTTATTAAATTATTCAAGAATCATATACATTCATATGATATCATATATGATCTTTTAACATTGATTTGTTAACAATATCTTAGATTTATCGTTGTTTTGGGTGTTAACTTACTCGTTTTCTTTTATATGTTTTGTTACGTAAGTCGTGTTTTTCATGGATAGGTTGTATCTTATTCATATCTAGAATGATATCATGTCATTAAACATTATTTTTAAATAATCAAATGATAATTATACTTGAATGTATACGACGGATAATGAATCTCATCGCGTTCGTGGAGACGGTAGTCCGTACGTACGCACGAGCAACAATATCATTATTCTGATATTAAAATAATATATAATTGGATAGTATATCATATATACAGAATCATTATAATGTTATATTTATTATTTACATTAATTACATATCATTATTATACCCACCTAAATAATAATATATTGAATAACAATTACACCACGATGTGGAGACGGTAAGCCGTACGTACGCACGTATGGTGACATGTCATTCAAATGATAGGTAGAATACTGAATATGGTTGTTCCATATTTATAATAACATCACAGTATATAGAAGATACTGGAGTTATAATTTTAGAATTGAAATAATAAACAAAGAGGGAGTGGAAGAAGAAAGAAACATGAAAGAGGGTGATGAAAATGTTACCTCTTCTTCGGGTTCTTCCTTTTGATTTGATCAAAAGGACTCCATAGGATGTCTTTCTGACTAAAGTAAAGCTTCTAGGATGAAGGGAGGGAAGTTGGGAGAGTATATGGGCAGAGTTTGGTCGAACCAAAAGGCTTGAAAGTGTGAATAAGGTGGTAGAGGTGGGGGCCTTTTATAAGAGGTGAGGAGGGGCTCTTTTGGAAGGATTGAAATGTTACATTATTATACAATGCTTTTCGGATTCTAAAGGTCCCACACTTATATAATTCGTGGATAAGGTGATAAGGGTCCTAAATCTCCTCATCCAATAGGCTTTGGACAAGTTCAAGCCTTGGTTTTTGCATTATATATTCTCATTTTATTTAAATCGTTAAATAATGAGGTCATCGTTGCATCATAATGATGTCTTAAATAATTTAATTTATTTAATGTCTAAAAATTATAAAAAAAATACTATGATGTATGAAATCCTTTTAGATTTCAAATTAATATTTATAGTCAAAATTTGGACTTGTGTATCCCCAATTAAAAACTGTTTTAGTAAAACAACTCATGTTTGTGTCAATTTAATTTTAACATTAAATAAGTATATATTAATGTCATTTTCAAACTACAGTGGATCCATGGGGTCCCCAAGTTGACCCATGGGTTGTCTCAGTTGGCCATGACTCATCCAATAGGAGTAGGACAAGTGTCATGCTCATCTCATATTATTAAAACATTATTTTTACCTTAAACTACACTAATTTCTTCTAATCGCGATTAAGAACTTAAAAGTTACTATTCACCAAAAAAATTATTTTAATCTCATTGAACCACATTTTACTTCTTAATGAAAACCATGTATGTCGGATTTTTTAAAATCAAATCACAGAAGTTGTAATATTTCATTTTAACGAAAAATCAGTTTTTAACAACCACTTAGTGGTTTCACTATTCATCAAAAATTGAAGTTTATCTGAATAAGGCCAAAATTTCACCCTATGCTATAATTGATATTCCAAATTCAAAAATGATGCCTATTTTAAAAAAAATACAAACATATAATTTGCATTAATTAATTTTATAAATAATTCCCGTTGTTACAACAAATAGCGTGTTTTTACGAAACAATTTATATCAAAAGATTGGCAATTGTTTATGTCCAATTTCAATGTTAAATTAATTCTAATGACCACCATTGGATAGAATGGTAAAAATATATTCTAATTAATTTTTAAAACCACTAAATAGTATAATTTATCACTATAAATTATTTTGATTAAAAAGTTGTTTTTAAGTATTTTTCACTATTCACAAAAATTTAGAAGTTCTCAGAAAAATACCAAAAATTCAACATAGGATAATTTCGATATTCCGAATGCAAAAATGAAGTCCATTTTGATAAATAAACTTTATAAAATTTCAGAAAGTAGGTATTACTATTCACAACAGCTAGTTTAATAAGTTGTGGTGTGTGTTAGAGCTCAAGGTTGCGTACAACACACGATATTGCATTATTCGAAGGGAAACGTACCGTGGAAGCTTGGGGTGTTACATTCTCCCCTCATTCAAATAATTTTGTCCTCGCAATTTCTAGGGTATTACTGCATAAAAAGACTCGGGTGGTTCTTCATCATAAGTTCCTCAGGTTCCCACGTTGCCTCTTCCATTTTATGATTTCTCCACAAAACCTTTACCAGACGAGTCGTCTGGTTTCTCAGCACCTGCTCCCTCACATCAAGAATCCTGATGGGCTCTTCTCAATAAGATAAATCAGGTTCCAGTTCTAATTTCTCGTAGGTAAGTACATGTGTTGGGTCGGGCATGTATTTTCTCAATAGCGATTTTTGGAAAACATCGTGAACTTTGGAGAGATTTTGCGGCATCGCCAAACGATAAGCTACAACCCCAATACGATCTAGAATTTCGAAAGGTCCGATGTACCTGGGACTCAACTTACCCTTCTTACCAAAACGTATAACTCCCTTCCATGGAGATACCTTTAGGAAAACATGATCTCCCACCTGAAATTCCAAAACCTTTATTCTATTATCGGCATAGCTCTTCTGCCTACTTTGAGCTGATTTGATATGGTTTTGGATTACCTTCACCTTTTCCATTGTTTCTCCCACCAGTTCTGGTCCCACAAGTTTTCTTTCACCAACGTCATCCCAACAGGTTGGTGTACGACATCTCTTTCCGTATAACACTCCATAAGGTGCCATCTGAATGCTTGAATGGAAGCTATTATTATAGGAAAATTCTACCAGTGGTAAATATTGATCCCACATACCCTGAAAGTCAAGAGAGCATGATCTCAACATGTCTTCTAAGGTTTGAATAGTCCGTTCTGATTGTCCATCTGTTTGAGGGTGATAGGCAGTACTCAAACGAAGTTCAGTATCCAAGGCCTTTTGAATACTTTTCCAAAATCATGAAGTAAAACAAGGATCACGATAAGAAACAATCGATATGGGTACCTCATGAAGTCTTACAACTTCATTAATATATAGTCTTGCTTGACGTTCATGTGGTAGATCCTCCCGTATAGCCAGAAAATGTGCTGACTTAGTAAAACGATCAACAATGACCCATATTGCATCATTCCTTCTAGTAGTCTTTGGTAGTCCCATGACAAATTCCATCGTAATATTATCCCATTTCCACTCAGGTATGGGAAGAGGTTGCAATACTCCACCAGGATGTTGTCTTCCAGCTTTGACTTGTTGACAAACCATACACCTCGACACAAAATCAGCAATCTCCCTCTTCATATTGTCCCACCAGAAATGTTCCTTCAAATCTCTATACATTTTGGTGCTCCCAGGGTGTATATAGAAATTGGAACTATGAGCATCATCCAGTAATTCCCTTTTTAGATCAGGTATATCGGGAACACAAAGTCTCTTCCCGAATTTCAAAATTCCATCCTTATACACAAAGTCCCTCAATCTTCCATCATTCGCATCTTTAATCTTCTTCTGAAATTCTTCATCATTGGTCTGAGAACTCTTAATCCTTTCTAGTAATGATGGTTTGGAAACCATTTGAAAAAGCATTTATGTTTCACCTTCCCTTGTTATTCCCATGTCCATCTTCACTAGATCCATGAAAATTGGATCCCTTTCAATTCTCATCACATTCAAAACTCCATGGTCTTTTCTACTCAAAGCATCTGCCACCTTGTTTGCCTTCCCCGGGTGGTAATGTATCGTGCAATCATAATCCTTGATTAGTTCAAGCCATCTCCTTTGCCTCATGTTGAGTTCTTTTTGTGAGAAAATATACTTCAAACTCTTGTGATCAGTATAAATCTCACATTTTTCACCATAGAGGTAATGTCTTCATATCTTTAAAGCAAAGATCACAACTGCTAACTCGAGGTCATGAGTAGGATAGTTTTTCTCATGAATTTTTAACTGTCGTTATGCATAGGAAATAACATTATCATTCTGCATAAGGACACAACCAAGTCCTTTCTTCGATGCATCACTATAAATAACAAACCCATCATTCCCCGATGGTAGAGTAAATACAGGGGCTTTGACTGATCTTCTCTTAAGTTCTTCAAAACATTCTTCACACTCTTTTTTCCAGACAAATTTAATCCCTTTACGTGTGAGCTTTGTCAATGGGTTAGCCAATCTGGCAAAATTCTGGACGAAACGTCGATAATAACCTGCTAACCCAATAAAAATGCGTACCTCAGTTATACTTGTCGGTGCTGGACATTCTTGGATTGCCTTGGTTTTAGAAGGATCAACGGAAATTCCATCCTTAGAGACAATATAGCCAAGAAAAGAAATCTCCTGAAGCCATAATTCACACTTGCTAAATTTCCCATATAATTCATGTCTTCTAAGAGTCTTCAGGATAATGCGTAAGTGATTTTCATGATATTCGTGGCTTTTGGAGTATACCAAGATATCATCAATAAATAACACGAAAAATTCATCAAGATATTCCTTGAAAACTCTATTCATCAGATCCATGAATACAGAGGGTGCATTAGTCAATCCAAACGGCATTACAATAAACTCGTAATGCCCGTACCTGGTTCGAAATGCTGTCTTTGGAATGTATTCCTTCTTCACACACAACTGATGGTATCCAGATCGAAGGAAAATCTTTGAAAAGTATTGATCTCCATGCAGTTGGTCAAATAAATCATCAATGTGAGGTAGGGGATACATGTTCTTTATCGTTATAGCCTTGATCTCCCAGTAGTCGATACATAACCTCATAGATCCATCTTTCTTTTTAACAAAAAGAACAGGGGCTCCCCATGGAGAAACACTAGTGCGAATAAATCCTTTATTACTCAACTCCTCTAGTTGATTCTTTAGTTGAACTAATTCTATAGTGGCCATTCTATAAGGGGTCTTCGATATAGGCCTTGATCTAGGAATTAAATCAATGCAAAACTCAACTTCTCGTTCTGGAGGATGTCCAGGTAAATCTTCCAGAAACACATCAACATATTCTCTCACAATAGGTACATCCTCTATTTGAATATTCCTTTCCTCACACTCAGTAATTTCCTTCTCTTCCTCCCCAATAATTGAATTTTAGTTGAGCTACTCGGGGTGGATCTAGATAAGAATTATGTGGCGACGATTCTGCTATAAAGATAAGGTGTTCCTTATCATCATCATCAAGAATCGTAACCTCTTTCCTCTTACAATAAATTTTTGCATCATGGTCCGAATGCCAATCCATACCGAGGATTATATCAAATTCAATCATGTGTATGACGATGAGATCAGCAGGTAAAGAACATTTAGGTGCTCTAATGTGAACTAATCGACAAAACTTTGTTGCAACAATACTTCCCTTAGGGGTTTTGACAGAAAACTCCCTTGTTAAATCAAATTGGAAATATCTAATTTTCTTAGAAAACTGGGATGATATGAAACAATGCGATGATCCAGAATCAAATAATGCATTTTCTAAACTTGAGGAAACCATTAAATTACCTACCACCACGTCTTTCGGAGCTTCCACCTCTGCAGTAGTGATAGCATAAGCCTGACCTTGATCCCTTGGCCTCTTCTAAGGTAAGTTCCGCTGACGCTTAGGACATTCATTTGCATAATGTCCCTTCTCTCTACAATTATAGCATTCCACGTTGACAGTTGCTTTCTTTCCCTTGCATTTATGAACTTGGTGGCCTTTTTCACAACACCTGTAACATACTCCTTTTCCTTTGAGACAGGCACCAGGGTGCTTCCTACCACAATTATCACAGAGTGGAAATTCATTTCTACCCTTCATCCCTATTTCCTTATTTCCTTTCCCAGAGTTTTCAGCGGATCTCTTCTTATCTTGCTTTGATTTAAAGTCATAAGACATAGAGAATTCCTTTTCCGTCTTGATAGCGCACGAGACGATACCTTCATATGAAGATAAGGTTTGTGATACTAAAGCTCGACGAAGAAATGGTTTTAACCCATCAAAGAAATGATCAGTCTTACTTCTTGGGTTACGTATGTAATCTTCATCATACCTCGCTACCCTTGTAAAGTTAGCCTCATAATTTGCGACATTCTCATCCTCCTTCTGCCTCAGACTCAGAAATTGCCTTTCCATATCCGCTCGATGGTCTCGAGGAAAGTATTTTTCTAAGAACAGCTCTTTGAACTCCTGCCATTCCATGTTTGTTAATTCATTATCTTCCTTTGTGTTTTGAATTAGTGACCACCAATGATCGGCATCTCCAGTGAGGCGGTAAACTGCCATCACAACATTCTCCCTTTCACTACTCCCTAAAGCTTGGAATATTTTCTCTATGGAATTTATCCATTTCTCAGCGACTATATGATTTGTACTCCCATTGAAGGTTGGTGGGTTTTTCCTCATGAAACGGTCTAGTATTGATCCTCCACGTTGCGGATCAGGGTGCTCCATACGAGTAAGGTTGTTATTCATAACCTGCGTGAGTTGTCCCAGTACAGTGAGAAGCTGATCAGCACCAGTTGTATCACTAGCTCCACCATAATTATCTTGAGCAGGAGGGCAATCCCTACTTGGAGTGCGTGCATTGATACGGTTTCTATTCCTTCCACTAGGCACCATTTCTAAATAATGGCATAAACTGGATTAGTTTATGAATCAAAATACATAATTCCATACTTGTAAAACACTTAACATAAATTGAACTAATTATGGATATAATCCATAATTATAAAAATGTTTTCTTTGAGGAAGTATATACTCGTAACCCTTCATAGTGGTTTGTAAAGAAAATGGGAATTATCCTAAGCATATCCCCCGGGAGTGTCGTAACCAAGAGTGCAGCAAGGCCCGTTGTCGTGCACCAGTTATCGTTAGAGTCTAGCTCAAAGCGGTGTTTTCAGGTTTTACCCCTAGGTACATCTGTGCCAGAGCCGCCACTACCTTCTCGTATCCAGACATGGATGTATTGCTTGGAAAACTCACAAAATCTCTACAATTACAAAATTTTCAGGAAGTTCTTCTATACTAATCCTCAAAGTTCATCTTAGTTCTACGTGATCTAATCAGAGTTTGTCTAAATCTAGCTTCCAAGGTTAGTACTAAACTGCCTCTGATACCAACTGTAATGCCCTGACCCCAGCTACCCAGAGTCGGTGCATTACTTCGTAACATTGGCATGATCACAAAAGATCAAGTCTCGAAAGACCGATTAGTTTAGTATCCTTGGAAACCCTAGATAGATTCATAAACATTACATTACATCATAAAAATGAAAACTACAATAACATGGTCTCCCTAGTCCACACTCATATCCTCACTGACTATTCTTGCAAGTCAGTCATAATACACTTCTTCACATCCTGGGAAAAATAAAACATTGAAAGGGGTGAGCTCAAATGCTCCATAAGGATAACAATATTGCGGAAACTTTCATAAGAAAATATAAGCATTTAAGGCAATGTATAACTAAAACAAAAACCTTATTGAACTTGAACTTCAGCATAATATGGAAAAAGTAAAATAAAATAATGCCATTACTTACTCACATGGATATTCTACTAGATGAATAATCACATGAAATATCAATAACCACTTTCATAATGTGGGACTGTATAATGCCAGACATTCTGAAACATTTTGTCAAGGCCTCGGCCAAGACGTCTAAAATGATTAAGGCCTCGGCCAAAACCATAAATCAAATTGGGAAAGGGCCTCGGCCAATTCCACGTCTAGTTGTCTCATGAGACCTACCAATGCATCGAGGAGCTATAGCAGGCTCCACCCGTCACTTATTAAGTCCAATACATTCATCATATGAATAGGTTTAAACATAACATAAATATTCGTATTAAAACTAGCATACGAAATGTCAAAAATTTCTCCATAAACTATGGATGGTATAAAAATAACACATCCACAGTCAAATGTTTCACAAAATGATCAATGTAAGTTTTGTATCATAAATCAATTTCAAATAAACTTAAAACCCATCAAAGGATGTTGACATGGATGAAATCAAAGCTATTTGAGAGAAATATCTCTATTTTTTGAAATCATTTAAAAGTCCCATAATAATACATTTACTTTGAAAATATTATTATAAGCTTGTAAGGGAAGCTTCGACGAAGTTATAATGGCAGAAAATAGCCGCACCCACCGTATAAGTTAAAAAAAACATTCTTACCTTAAATTTTTCAAAAAGGTCAAAAAGTAAATTGTTTGGAAAACGACGGTAAGATTCCTTTCAAAAACGTATAAGGGTATAAATGACTTTAACCCATTTTCCATTTAATAGTAAAAATGTTTTGAAAGACATTTTTAAGAAACATGGATGTGGATGATAACGAGGTCCCAGCAGTTAATTATGTATAAACAACCTTGGATAATGAAGAGGCTGTGAAGTAAAAACTTACCTTGTACTTTTCCTTGGTTGGGGTAGGTTAACCTCCACTATAATGGTGAAATAATTGTTATTAAATTATACAATAATCATATACATTCATATGATATCATATATGATCTTTTAACATTGCTTTGTTAACAATATCTTAGATTTATCGTTGTTTTGGGTGTTAACTTACTCGTTTTCTTTTATATGTTTTGTTAAGTAAGTTGTGTTTTTAATGGATAGGTTGTATCTTATTCATATCCAGAGTGATATCATGTCCTTAAACATTATTTTTAAATCATCAAATTATAATTATACTTGAATGGATATGACGGAGAATTAATCTCATCGCGTTCGTGGAGACGGTAGTCCGCACGTACGCACGAGCGACAATATCATTATTTATATATTAAAATAATATATAATTGGATAGTATATCATATATACAGAATCATTATCATGTTATATTTATTATTTACATGAATTACATATCATTATTATACCCACCTAAATAATAATATATTGAATAACAATTACACCACGACGTGGAGACGGTAAGTCGTACGTACGCACGTATGGTGACATGTCATTAAAATGATGGGTAGAATACTGAATATGGGTTTTCCATATTTATAATAACATCAAAGTATATAGAAGATACTGTAGTTATAATTTTAGAATTGAAATAATAAACAAAGAGGGAGTGGAAGAAGAAAGAAACATGAAAGAGGGTGATGAAAATGTTACCTCTTCTTCGGGTTCTTCCTTTTGATTTGATCAAAAGGATGACTTAGGATGGCTTTCTGACTAAAGTAAAGCTTCTAGGATGAATTGAGAGAAGTGGGGAGTGTATTTGGGCAGGGTTTTGCCGAACCAAAAGGCTTGAAAGAGTGAATAAGGTGGTAGAGGTGGGGGCCTTTTATAAGAGGAGAGGAGGGGCTCTTTTGGAATGATTGAAATGTTACATTATTATACCATGATTTTCGGATTATAAAGGTCCCACACTTATATAATTCGTGGATAAGGTGATAAGGGTTCGAAATCTCCTCATCCAATAGGCTTTGGACAAGTGAAAGCCTTGGTGTTTGCATTATCATCTCATTTTATTTAAATCGTTAAATAATGAGGTCATCGCTGCATCATAATGATGTCATAAATAATTTAATATATTTAATGTCTAAAAATTATAAAAAAAATACTATGATGTAGGAAATCTTTTTAGATTTCAAATGAATATTTATAGTCAAAATTTGGACTTGTGTAACACCACTTAAAAATTGTTTTAGTAAAACAACTCATGTTTGTGTCAATTTAATTTTAACATTAAATAAATATATATTAATGTCATTTTCCAACTAATGTGGCTCCATGGGGTCCCCAAGTTGACCCATGGGTTTTCTTGATCGGCCATGACTCATCCAATAGGAGTAGGACAAGTGTCATGCTCATCTCATATTATTAAAACATTATTTTTACCTTAAACTACACTAATTTCCTCTAATCGCGATTAAGAACTTAAAAGTTACTATTCACCAAAAAAATTATTTTAATCTCATTGAACCACATTTTACTTCTTAATGACAACCATGTATGTAGGATTTTTGAAAATCAAATCACAGAAGTGGTAATATTTCATTTTAACGAAATATCAGTTTTTAACAACCACTTAGTGGTTTCACTATTCATCAAAAATTGAAGTTTTTCAGAATAAGGCCAAAATTTCACCCTAAGATATAATTGATATTCTGAATTAAAAAATGATGTCTATTTTACAAAATTCCAAACATATAAGTTTCATTAATTAATTTTATAATTAATTCCCGCTGTTACAACAAATAGCATGTTTTTACGAATCAATTTATAACAAATGATTGGCAATTGTTTATTTCCAATTTCAATGTTAAATTAATTCTAATGACCAACATTTGATAAAATGATAAAAATATATTCTAATTATACATTAAAACCACTAAATAGTATAATTTATCACTATAAATTATTTTGATTAAAAAGTTGTTTTTAAGTATTTTTCACTATTCAAAAAAATTTAGAAGTTCTCAGAAAAATACCAAAAATTCAACATAGGCTAATTTCTATATTCCGAATCCAAAAATGACGTCCATTTTGATAAATAAACTTTATAAAATTTCAAAAAGTAGGTATTACTATTCACAATGGCTAGTTTAATTAGTTGTTGTGTGTGTTAGAGCTCGAGGTTGCGTACAACTCTTGCTATTGCATTATTCAAAGGGAAACGTACCGTGGAAGCTTGGGGTGTTACAGGTTCAGCCAAACAGAAAAGACTGGAGTCTTAGACTCGATGAATCAATATGGTCTTACCGTACTGTATTCAAAACTCCAATTGGCATGTCACCATATCAGCTAGTTTTTGGGAAGAGTTGTCACCTCCCTGTTGAGGTAGATCACCGGGCCTACTGGGCCATCAAACAATGAAATTCTAATCATTCTGGTGCAGGTGCTCAAAGGAAGTTGCAGATTCAAGAGCTATAAGAAATGAGAAGATATGCATATGAAAACTCTAGGATTTATAAGGAGAGAACCAAGGCTGCCCATTACCATCTTATCCTTCATCGTCAGTTCCATATTGGGCAGAAGGTCCTCCTCTACAATGCATGGCCGAAGTTGCACCATAGTAAGCTTCATTCCCTTTGGTTTGGACCTCACATTGTTACTAATGTATCTCCATTTGGTGTTGTCCAGGTTCAAAATGAAGACACCAAGCATACCTTCACTGTCAATGGGCAGCAGCTGAAGCACTTCCATGAAGCCATTCCGGAGTCCCCAATAGTGGAACTCCAAGTTCAAGAAGCAAACTATGAATGAAATCCACCAGGTTTTATCCTTCCTTACCACATTCACTTTTAATATAGTGAGGACACTGCATAATCTAGGTGTGGGGGGATGGTTACATTCCTGGGATAGTTAAGAATTTTCATAGTTTTCTTTCTTTGTTTTTATTTTTTCTTACTTTCCCCCCCTTCCCTCGTTCCACCCATTACTTTTGTGTCGGAATGCTAATTTTATCATGGAAAAAGATTCCCCCTGAATTGAATCATGAATGTTACTAAAAATGCATGAGGAATTTCCCTATTTTATTTTATTTTAACATTTTCAAAAAAAATCAATGATGGAATGTGTGTTTTAGCTGGAATTTAACATTGTCGTGTGACTTTCTCTTGGAAATTAGTTGTTTGTCGATGATAAAAATGGTTGTATAATTTTGAAAACTTTGAAGAAAAATGTTACCCTTTACATGAGTTGTTCAAAGGAAAATTATGGCACTTAATTTCTCAACACATTTTTGCACCCAACCAAGAAGTGTGATTTTTTTACTAACTCAATAGAAGGAAAATATAAATTTGGTTAATATTTATCTATTTTTGAAATGATTTTTTCCATACGTTCGTTCCTTATCCAATCTTTTTCATTACTGTACCGGATTGACCTATGCGTGTGTACCTATTATCCGACTATTGTACGCCCTCAAAAAAAGTTGTATCTTGGGCAGGTCAAAAACCACTCTTCCTTGACATTTGATCTTGTTATAACTATTACAATTAGTGTCGTGAGGAGATAAAACAAGGGTTGAGAGAAGGGTGTGAGATTTGTTCCATGCACAACATTTCAAAAAATATATATAAATAAATGAGGGGAGTGATGAAATGTACATCATATGGGGATATCTAGGTCAGGATCTTACGGTTTGACTTCCGGGAATACTTATGTTAGTGGGTCTTGAAATTTGATTGCAAAGGGTATAGGACAGGTTCTGTGGACATAATCATTTAAACAAAAAAATATTAAAATAACCTATATTTACTGGATAGAAAGTGGGTAGAATAGCATGAATTGGTTGTCACACACACACATGGAGATTTAGTGACATTGTGGACTTTAGGATAACTTTCTCAAATTGGAACCATTAATCTCCCTGAATTTCATACTGATGCAATTTATGAGACACATTTCTACATGATCATTGAGAATAACTCCATGGTGTGATTTTTTCTTTGATCACATTCCTTTCAAAAATTAAATTTTAATTGAATGTTAAATCTTCATGATGTTGGGAATATATCTATGCACAATTTTTTGGAAATATCACTTTGCCCAGGAGTGCTAATGTCTAGGTGTGGGGGTGTGATCACATCGTGATTCACTGTTTCATTTTCATCCTTACACCACTGTGGTAAACTAGTTTTGTATTGAATATTATAAAAATAATACCAAATTGAATTCCATATTTGATTCATTAATTTTGTTTTTATCACTGTTAAAATGGGCATTGTTACTTGTTTTGAGGATTTCATTGCAGGAGGAGGTGATTTGGAGGCCCTGAAGATGATCCAGAAGGAAAATGGGCCAAAATTGCATGGATCCTAGGGACACCTGTCCACTATTTTGAACCGTACGCCAAATCCGTGCCTGAAAATGGGCTGCAATTATGTGTAACTCTCCAAAACTTCATGGGATACAATTCATCTCAAATAACCGAAGGCCAATTCGTTTATCTGTTGGCCCATCCAAACCATTCTGTCCAGGGGACAGAATCTGCACGAAGTCAAGAGTTTGGTTCAGTTTTATGACTATATATCCATTTTTAGATGTTCAATGGCCTCCAAATTTGACATGGGGATATTAAAGACCGCGTGGAACATATATTAGTTTTTGTCCATGTTAGGATAATGCCATATACCAACCCAAAACCGAGACTCAATTGGTATCAACAAAACTGGGTGCTCAAAACCACTTAGCAATTTGGCTATAAAAGGGAATCAAGGGAACCTCATTTGCAAATTCGACCAGGAGGCAAAGCTGTGGTATTTTGGAGACCCAAGGGAGTACTCTCATCATCCAAGAAGTTCTGGAGTCCCCTGTCCTCATAGGGGGATCAAGGATGAAGAAGGAGTTTCACCCGAGCCTCCTCATCCTCACGATGGTGAGCTAAACGGTGGGTGACCATTTCGAGGGAGCTACACTTACTTGGAAGGGAGTAACAACACTTGTTATTCCACTGGTTTTTTATTCTTTTTGTGTTAAATATTTCACTTATGATTAATCTCTATGCTCTTATCTACTGAATTCATTTGTGTGGTTTAATTTATGTGAAACACTTTTTATCTCAACACCGATTGGGTTGAGATTTCAAGTGGGGATCTTGGTTTGTTCCGATAGGACAAGACAATAAACCTACTAATATCACACATAAATAATATTTCCGTATGTTTTGGTAGCCTTAACTCTGTTATTGAGATCCAAACCTTCACAACATGATTGTTTAGTCAAGGGTTTGTGCTTTGTGCAACATTTTATGAGGCAAGAGGGAAATCAAGATCTTGACAACCCTCAACCAAAGAATTGAACAAACCCATGTCAATATTTCCAGAACAATGAACTATCCAAGTTGTGTAGTGAACTTGAAATGATCTCCTTCATCTCATAATTTTAAAACACCTCTTTTATTTTTCAATTATTAAACTCTTTAAATGAATTCATTTTCTTTAAACTGTTTTCAAAAATACCCTCCTTTTAGTCCCTTTTATTAAGAACACACACTCTAAACCTACCAATGCTCCTTGAGAGACGACCTAGGGTCTGCCCTAGACTATATATCATCCTTAAAAACATAATCAAATTGACTTGTCACGATAGCACAACCAGTATACTAGAGACTTTTGCGTTCGGTGAAAACCACAGAACGTTCTCCCAATAGATAATGTCTCCAACAGTGCAACACATGAACAACTGAAGCCGACTTGAGATCATGCGTCAGGTAGTTCCTCTCATGTGGCCTCAACTGACTAGACCCATACACAACAACTTGATCGCCATGCATCAACACTGCAACCAGCCCAATACCTGATGCATCATAGACAACTATATAAATCTTCCCTTTCTTTGGATGTATCGGGACTGGTGCTGATGTCAACCTTCCCTTCAGGCCCTGAAAGTCCGTCTCGCAATCTTCCGACCAAATGAACTTCACATCCTTCTTAGTCAAACCCATCAACGGTGCTACTAAGCAGGTGAAGTCATGTAATAAGCGTCTATAGTAACCTTTCTTCCCTAAGAAACTCGGTACCCCAAAAACATTCTTGGGATACTCCCAAGAAACTACTTCTCTCACCTTCTCTAGGTCTACTGCAACTCCTGCCTCTGAGATGATATGACCCAAGAAGTGTGTCTGGTCAATCCAAAAGTGGCACTTTGACAGATTAGCATATAGCTTATGCTATCTCAGTGTACTCAATACGATCTCAATTTGGGTGGCATGGTCGTGTTGAGTGTGAGTGTACACAAAGATGTCATCCATTTATACTGCCACAAAAGAATCCATATAATATTGGAAAACACGATTCATTAGAACCATGAAAACTTCAGGCGCGTTTGTGAGTCCAAACAGCACAACCATGTACTCGTACAGACCATATCTCCTCCGAAAAGCTGTAAGCGGTATATCTGTTGGTCTCATGTGGAGCTGATGATATCCTAATCTCATGTCAATCTCTCAAAACACTCGTGATCCTTGAATTTGATCAGTATGATCATAAATCCTTGGAAAGGGATATTGTTTCTTGACCGTCAACTAGTTCAGCTTCCAATAATCCACATAGAGTCTGAAGGTACGGTCCCCCTTATTCACAAAAAGGATCGAAGCATCCCAAGGAGAAGTATTGGGTCAGATTAATCCATTTTCCTGTAACTCCTCTAGCTTCCTCTTGAGATCCCAAAAATAATTTGTATCCATCCTAAAAGGAGGAATGGAAACCGGTATTACCTGTGGGAGAATCTCAATAGATAAATCAACCACTGGCTCCAGAGGTAGACCTGAAAAGTCGTCCGGGATGACATCCCTAAAACGATCAACCCCTAGAGGGAAATCTTCCTGATAAGTCCCCTGATCATCCAGATATAAACTCCCAATCTAGGATGTGACTCCACCTCGCCTGTGATGCTCTGGTCCAGCTCGACTCGCCTGAACATTCCACTCATCTTTGTATAGAAACTATCCACCCTCTGGTGACATGAAATTCACCCTACGACAAAAGAAATCTACAAAGGCTCGAAAGAGAAGCAACTAGTCCATCCCGATAATGACATCATATGATTTCATCTCTAATACATAGAGTTCCCAGGGAAAGTGACACCCACCAACCTCAAGGGGTAACTCCTTGCACTGACGCACACTAGCTGTTCTACTCCCCAACGGAGTGTCTAGCGTCGTGACAGTAGAAGAAAAAGAAACTCAGAGCCCAAGGATCTCCACAATGGTTACAGATATGAAACTATAAGCAGAACCTGTATCTAAAAGTAATGATGATAAAATAGAAGCTACTAGAATAGTACCTCTGACTGTAGAAGGTCCGGGAACCTACTGCTGCTGGGACTGTTGCCCTGCATATGCATGTCCAGTGTCGCGGCCCTGCGACACAACCTGGCTACCCTGAGCTGTCCCGCCCTACTGCTTCTGAGATCCTGGTATCTGGCTACCATGGCCATAACCACCATCTCTTCCTGCAAGCCCCGATGTATTTTAGTTTCCTAATTGGTAAGAATCCATTGGTCCTTCTTCCACACATTGAGTCTGATAAGAACACCTCTCACTAGACACTGGTTGAAACACAATACAAAATCACTGCATATAACCCATCCTGCTGCAAGATCGGCACTCCACTAGATATCGTGAACACTGTGGCCTCTTGTGCCCCTCTCTACCACACTGGTAGAACATGACCTGGCCACCTGAATCATTCTTTTGTCTGGTACTACCACCTTGAGAGAATTCCATCTATCTCTTCCTCTTACCAGTAGAAATAGTACGAGAAACTGCTGCTGAACCGCCCTGGCACGCACCACTAGCTTCCCACAGGTTCCTCTCTGTAATCAATGCCTGAATCACAATAGAATGTACTGAAGAAAAACAAAAAACATTCACCAGTGCTCGGATGTCATATCAGAGACAATCCTAAAAGCTCCCTGCCTACACCGTCTTATCACCCACCAGAACAAGTGTAATACTCTGATGCACAGTTAAGCGAGCAGAATAATCCATCACCGAAATAGCGCCCTACTGTAGATTCATGAACTCTCGAGCTCTATCTACCCTCAGCGTCTCTAAAAGAAGAAGTCAAGGAATACTGCCTAAAAATCCTCCCACGCCATCTCCCTGTGATGCACTGACTGGGTGGTAACATCCCACCACCTATTGGCAGACTCACGCGGCATATAAGTCGCGAGCTTGACGCTTTTCCCTAGAGGCCTCTCAAGATGTTCGAAAATAGTTTTCATCGATCCTCTCCAAGACTATGCAGCCTGTGGGCCACCATCACCTAAAATAATAGGCGGATGCTACTGCAGGAAGGTACCTGTCAGCTCATCCATAGATGTGGAAGCTGGAGGTGCTCCCTAAAAGGTCTGCATGAAGCCTTTACGAAACTGCGCATCCGCGCTCGTGTCCACTATAACGGCAGGCGCCGCATCTGGATCTACTGGTGGATCCACTGGTAGCCCATGGCCCACCATCTCTGGAGTATAGTCATTTCTTCTCTCCTAGTGAATGACGCATGAATGTCTAGGTGACATGACACTACAAGGTTAAAACACGCCTTACATTCACATTATCAATGACTGAAAATGAAGGGACCAAAATGGAAGAAGAGGAAGAAGGAATTTCATGATTTGCAAAACAAGACTACACGACTTGTATACTGACTACATGGCATGTACATGACTTCTTTTCCCATGCCTGGGTCCTTCTACTTGGCTAATCCACATGACTCTCATTCAGCAAAACTACAGGGCATGTATATAATCTACACGCCGTGTATGGTGTATTTTTTCAACTGCCGGTGTCGTTTGTGAGATGGATGACTACTCGGCTTGACACTATATGTCGTGTTACACCAGAACACGGCATGTTATACCCACACACGACATGTAAACCACCCCATTTCCCCATCTACATGGCTAAAAGCAACTGGTCTATCCTCGGGCAAGAATAGACGACGTGTCCCACAGGTACACAATGTGTACTAGGTGAGCTCCGCTGACCCGTGTTGTTACATACATGGCCGGACACATGGCTCACACTACACAGCGTGTTCTATACACACACAGTGTGTACTCGAAAGGATTACACCGACCCGTGTTGTTAGTTACACGGCCGGGTCCCAGGTCAGACTACACGGCATGTTCCATAGTGGACAAGGCGTGTATGTCTTAAGGTCTCCTACATCCGTGTTGTGAGGTACATGGGAGGACTCTGAGTCCACACTACATGATGAGTATAGCATCTACACGACATGTTCTCCCAAGATCTTCCCATCCCCGTGTCGCCGCCCACATGGTTTGTGACATGGGAGGAGACTACACGGCATGTACCCAGGGTGCACGACGTGCACTCAAAAAGATTATTTTTCTTCCCGAACAGAAGACCATACACGGCATGTTTAAGGTACTGCACGGTGTGTATACTAGTGTTTCTAGACAGTATGCATCAAAAACTTCCCCGAAACCCAGAAAATACCGAAAAACAACACCTATGTGTCAAATTCCGACCTGTGAGGGCCCATACTCCCCTCGAATCAATGTTTGACATATTATCTGTGTGATCAAAAAACAAACCACTAATGATCCACCAAATTCCGGTCAATGAGGGCCCATAGTCTCCAAAAACCAATGTTAGGCATTCATTATATCAATAAATTTATGCAAAAATACCTTATCATGTAGCAGGTATTTATCAATCAGCTATCACAACCACATGTTTTTCTAACACAACACCTATCACAACAACATGCACTTTCTAATGCACCTACATGGCTTGGAAACTAGGCATGGAATGTGTTTTCCTAACATGTTCATAAATGATGCATGAGATGGAATACCCTCATCTAATTGGGTTGAAACTAAAATTGAACCCATCAATAAAATATAAATAGCAGAATCACAAGTGCGTCACCCAACGGTGAAATCAAATCATCTATGACATTTGAAAAATCAAATGAATTGAAAAAATACGAGGTAGACTGGATTTTCCCTATTCATGGGTTAGCTACACCCAGGCATATCATATTACCAACTAATGTTCTCGTCCTATCCCTGACTAAGGATCCAAATAGTATGTCATATAAAAGAACCCCTCTGATACCATGTTGAAACGTCCTGGTTCCGGGTGCCACTCAAAGGGTTCCCTGGGTCCGGTTCACCACATGACCTCAAGCGCATTTCCCTTAACGCCAAAGGCTGCAGACTAGCAGTGAGGGCCTAGGTCTGATAGTGGGGAAACTATGCCCTCATTTGTCAAAGTGTTGCGCAGTGGAATAAAATAAAAAGCATACAACAACAGTGGAAACAGTAAACCATACACATTTAAAATAAACTGCCGTAAAAGAAAACCAACAAGTTATACATATGATGAAACATGTCTCAGGTTCTATGAAAAAAGCCAGAACATGTTACATAGCAGTACAATATAGTGCAGAGTACAACAAAGAAAAAAAAACAACCGGTAGCATTGTGAGCCTAAGCCCGGTCCCATGCTCCCCTACTCCTCACCGGAAATCAAGTACCTGTATAAGGACCATTGCATTATCTACACCTACAGAAACGTAATTTGTTTGTGCCAAAAAGCATGAACCAAACAGGGTGTGAGAAATAAATCCCAGTAGGCACCCACCAGGGGATCGTGCCCAACTGTGTGAAATCAGGCATCAACTGTGTGTAGTAGTAAAATGAAATTAAGCAAGAAGTACTGAAAAGTAACTAACTTAACCAGTTATATTTCTATTTTAATATCCATTTAATCATTTAATTTAAAATATCACCACAGTGAATATTCTAAGTAAACATCCAATGTAGTCAAACAAGTAAACCCCTACCCTCAGGTAAAGACAATCCAAAGAGAAGAATCTTCCCACAGGCATACAGATATTGCTCATGGGCGTAAGAAGTGTCACCCACAGGCACAGAATCAACTGCCCATAGGCACGGAAGAAGTTTCCCACAAGATAAATATTTCTGTTCCCATAGGTTAATCACAACACTGCCCTCAGGTTAACTAGGTAATCGGGCTATTCCCAACATGTAATTAAGTTGTACACAAGAAATTCCTCTCAAGGAAATTATGCAATCATCACTTTAAAGGTATACCCTATGGTGTCCTTGCCAAATGGCTAAACAAAGGAACACACCCCCAGGGTGGTCCTGGATCCAAGAAACGATCCTAAACAGTAGTTTATTATCATAATTAGTTACCTATTAAACTCTAGGAATTTAAAATTTCCATGGCCTCAGCCAAAAGACACCCCGACATGGGTTCGTGGAACAACGATACACAAAAACACACAACAGTTGGAATATAAACACCAAGAATCCTACCTTATACTCCCATGAACGGTATATATGAACGACGGTCCGCAAATCGTCCAAGAAAAAAAATGTTCCGAGGTTAAAGAAAACCTTTTTCAAACTTGAATAACATCCGTATGGAAAATAATTGGTAATAACTACTCTAGGAGAAGGGAGAACTGACTCGTGCGGTTCCATGGAGATCAACGGTGTAGGAAAAGGATTCCCGACGTGCACTTGTCGGATCTCCAAAGCTTCAGCCTCCTCTCCTCCTCCTTCCTCTAGTTCTAAGCCTTCCCTATGAACAGGGGAGTCTACTACCCAGTTTAAGTGAAAAAAAAAACAAAGTACACAACATGTATTTCCAAGTACACGGTGTGTAATTCCCATTTTTTAACTGTTCCTCTGGCGGTTTCCTGCCAGCATGGCACTGTTCATCTTCCGACAAGAGTACACGACGTGTATTCCTGACTACATGATGTGTACTATCACCGAGCTGGCGGATGCTTCCACCGCCATACTGTTTGCCTACCGACTGACTACACAACGTGTAAAGGACCACTACACAGCGTGTAGTCTGTTCTACACCCCTCAACGCTGACATGGCCACACACCCTATGTACTCATCCCACATGGCCAACAGTACACGGTGTGTACTTCCATAATTTGGGATTTTTCCACATTTTCCTTACTTTCTCAAAAACACTAAAGGAAAAGAGAAAAGAAGAAACTCGTACCTCAAAAATATGAACTGGGTTCTTAAAGATTTGCTAGTAGAATGTAATGTTCTGAGAATCGGGCTAGGGAAACATGACCTATATGGCGACAGAAGTTATATGATTCCAATGGATGGAATTTTTTACATGGTGAATGTATTTTATTTTTTCTTTATTTTTTACTTGTAATCATCCTCTAGGGAATTCCTTTTTTTGAATGTATGATAACATTAAAAATTTTACCTCCTTTTTTACTAATCCATATACTCTAATGTTGATTTTTTTATTTATTTATTATTTATTTATTTGATATAGAGTGAATATTCTTCCAAATTCTTATTTTTTCTCTAATATCTAGTCGATATTCTCTTTAATATGGGGAAGAATGCTTGATATAATGGCCCATAAATTTCACAGATAATTATTTCTCAAGATATATGAATATTTATTACTCAAAATATTTAAACCACGTTATAACATTATATGTTAAGTGTCTTTGGAAACCGGTAATAATGAATAAATGCATCCTAAAGCATTCACATTGTCTGTTATATATTCCTTAATAACTAAAACCCTTTTGACAAAACTTACATAATATAATTTTATATATTTTGAGGAAAGGAATCATTAGAAAAGGTGCAATATCAAATGATCAGGGAGGTTAATCATGGGATATTTCAATCGTATCATAATCATAATGCATGAGATCATAAAAATCGCATTTTAAAATTTAATATAATATGATATCATGGGATAAATCATATAATTTCATTAAAGAACATATTACCAAAGAGAATAGAATAAGATAAAAATATGTGCAAGACCCATAAGAATAAAATATCATTCCATATTAGGGAAGTCATATTACCAGGACAATCATACCAGGCAGTGATCTTTACAAAATCGAGTTAATTCCTCATTCGGACCTATATTACTACACTGAGAACATTTCTCATTCCATCCCTATCTATATCATGATATCAAAACCATTAAACAATTCGTGGGATGGAGATATAGGTCTCACCCAACACATTTTAAAACCCATACATATATGTCCCATTAGAAAATAAATTATTTATCATATTATAACCCATGAAATAAAATAGATTTTTAAAACATCATTAAATCTTAATATAATCCATAGAAAATTAATTTATTTCATAAATTTCATTCCATTATAAACATAATAAGTCATATTAATAATTGGGGTAGTATAATTTAAAAATAACACAAATAACATGTGTTGTTTGATGGAAAATAGTTTTTCTAGAACACATGAAATTAATTTCATAAAAAAATATCCTTTATTCTTCGAAGTCATTTTATTTTCATCAAATGACATTAAATTTTAAAAGAAAATGATTTCATTAAATATAATAATAAAATATCATAAGTTAAGATTCAATGTAATAAGGAATTGTGAAAGCGTAAAAATATATTTATCCATATATTTTAAAATAAAATATTCATCATGTACCTTTTCCAGATAAGTCAAAACGTACCACATAAAGAAAATGAAAAAATATTCCATTCATGTTGTTTATTACTAATTCATAAATGGGAAAAACATAATTTAAATAACTATATTAAAATATAAATTGAATTTGTAAATATAGATTTTGGAATCATGGAAATGGATGCTAAATATACCTCAATAAGTACCTGTGTATAAATAATCATGGATAAAAATTGAATTACAAAATTATCACATACAATAGGTATTATTTCCATCATACATGTCATAATCTCTTGTATAAACGATTAAAGAATTTTTTTAAATAATTATTTGAGAATATTTATAATTATAATATCATATGTGTTCATATTATCACTCGTTTAATAATATTTCATTATTACTCTTCTTCTTGGTGTTAATTGTATGATTTTTGTGCTTGTTTTGTTGTTTATTTCAATGTTATTCAACATAGGATATAGTTTTATAAATTTTAAAAGTATATTAAAGAAATATATATAATATATATCTATTTTATTCATTTATGTAATCATTTCTTACTGATTAATAAGGAAAATGATTGACAACGTGTCGTGGAGATGGTATGCCGCACATACGCATGACCACTAGTATCATTTTTTTAATATAAAAAAGAACAAAAGTTGATGATATATTCGTTGTTCCATAATTATTATAATATTACATTCACTATATATGTATATTATTTCTACCATTATATGAATCCAAATAAATTGTAGATGAAAAACTTATTACACCACAAAATGGAGGTGATATGTCATACATATGGACATATGGTGATTTTACTTTTGGTGGATGGATAAAAAGATGAAGATTTTTGTTTCATAATTATTTTTACATATCATAATATATATTATATTGGATATTTTACTTTTTAATGGAAACAACTAATAAAGAGGAAGTTGAATAAAAAATTATCATGAGAGATTCAGTAAAGGAGATTACCTCTTCTTCCATTACCTCCCTATATATCTCCTCAGATGGACATTAGAGATTATATTTTTAGAATACCATCACCTCTCAAATTTTGATAATTATGTCGATAATGTAAATTTTTATTTTATGGAAGAGATTAAAATCTCTATTTGGTGTAAATAAATATGGTAGTAGGGTCCCTTTTATATTTAAGTTAGGGGCATCTTTGTAATTTCCGAAAACATTTATTTATAATAAATTCAATCTCATTACAAATTCTTTAAAAATGATAGTTATTCCAATATTATATGAGTTATGGTTTTAATATCTATAAAAAATATATTTAATAAATTTTTTCTTATTAATTTAAACATTATCATTTTATGTATCCCTTAGTTATCTTTTTGTTATTTCATCTGAGGTAACAAGTATTTCAACATCAAAAGAGTATAATTTTTACTAATATATTGTAAATTAGAATATAAGTGTACAATAAATAAAATTTTAGATCATCTCATAAATTCTTAAATTTTAAATAAGATTTATGATTTTTCAATAATTTATTAATATAATATCGAGAGAAAATATAAGTAGTGTCTATGCTCGCAACAATCATTTCATAGATTTTTAATAATATCAATATAATAAGTTAATATAGAAAAAAATATTTTAAAATGGTTGTAAATCCCGATACAAGTTGTGTATCATGTTTATTTATATAAACTGTTTTATGGGAGGTGATCGCCAAGTGGAGAGGATTAGGACTCGAAATGAGACTGAACATCTTGTATACATTGTCATGGTAATCTTCAAGTACTCTATTTTATTTTATCCACAGATTATATTATTCAATGATAGAAAACTGTTTTAATATTCACTCTGATATTTAGTTTTGGTTGCTTTGTATATGTGCTTAACTCTGTAAACCTGTTTCAAAAGATGAATTAGTGTTTTCATTGATTCAAATGAGGAATAATCATCCTTATATATACTTTTTGACCAATTAAACATTTATATCTCTATTGCCTTAAATGACTCTGCTGTTTTGAATTGGTGGATTTTAATCATAATCTGAATAACTGAAATTTATATTGGAACTCAATTAACCCCCTCTTGAGTATGCACTCAGTCCAACATTTATTATCAGAGGATTTTATTTTGATGAGTAAAAATTATTTTCAATTGTGTTTTTTGTTTTATCATAATGATCTTAAAAGTTCTGGCATATCTATGTTTTATATTCATTAAATTCTACGTAACAGTGGAAACTATAGTTGAGGGTGCTACTACTAAGATGCCACCTTTCTTTAATGCTATTAACAATACTCAATGTAAATTAAAAATTAAAATGTATCTAGATACCATGGGACCTGAAATCTAGAACAAAATTGATGAACAACATATATTGGATGCTACTACTAAAGACACATGGTCTCACATGAATAAATCCACATATAATAATAACTATAATACAGTGAATGCTTGATACTATTCTCTAGGAGATGAGTAATTAAGTAGAATATATGTTTGTAAAACTGCATATGAAATTTTGGATACTTTAGATGTTTCTCATGAGGGAGAAACAAATTTTAACGAAATGAGATTAAATAAATACAATATTAAATATGATAATTGTAAGAACCAGGATCTTTGTTTTCAGGTATGCCTTCCTTTTTCAAGAATTTTTGGGAAAAATGGAGTTTCTATAAAATTTTGATGAACACACCGTGTACTCTTTTCCTGCTCGATGCCATGTGATGGTTGTGTCCGGGAAACACACACGGTGTGTAAGGGTGACGTGGAGGCCGATTTTGGCGGAGTACGGAAAAATCCACTACATGCCATGTACTCTAAAAGTACATGTTGTGTTCTTTATTTTTCTCATTGAACGGATCGGGGTCACGCCTAATCGCGATAAAGGTCTTCTTCTAGGTCATGTTCATCCGAGAGCACCGAGAATCTGCGGATCATCGACAAACCACTGTTCCTCCATCCGTTCTCCGATTCGAGCACTGTCAATTGCATTGGAATCACATCGGTGAGTTCTCCCTTCTTCATGAGCCTTGTATTCCAATTCCCTGTCCTTCTCAAGATATCATGGGTTGAGCATTTTGGGATTTTTCACAGATCTTCGACATTATAAGGAGAATAAGTCGATGTGGTTCAAGTATATCGATCTACTAGGTTCGAGGTAGGTGGTTTGTGCTTTACCGTTCAATGTCCTTGAGTTTTATGTGCAAATTCCACCAATAACCGTGATCGGGGTATTGCGTGTTTACATTTTTTCCCTTGTTGTTTTCCTACCTTTATTGTGTGCTTTTGTGGAGGAAAATTTATCATGATAGAGGATAATTTGTTGTTCTTGGATGTTTTTCCCATGTTTTCCTCTATTTACGTCCTTTGGATCTTGTTAGACTTTGGCTGTTATGACTTTTGCCATGCCTTGTGTCTATAGGATGGAGTGTTTTTCATTACATTCTTGTTGCCTTATAGACTGCTTAGCCATGTAGTGTCATAGGTGTACTATGGTTAGCCAAGTAGCTCTATAGGTGTACTTTGGCCTTATAGCATTATTATGCATTGACTGGCACGAGGCTAAGAGAACCTGGTGCTATAGACTATAAGGGATAGACCGAGTGAACTTCCCAAGGAGTCATTGACATTATAGACTACATGAGGGTAGATCGAGTAAGCTTCCTCAGTGAGTCTTAGACATTATAGGACACATGGGATAAACCGAGTGAGCTTCCCAGAGTGCCGTTAGATATTATAGACTACAGAAGGGTAGACCGAGTGAGCTTCCATAGAGAGTCTTACTTTGTTTGAATCTTTTTATGAACCTTCCAAGGATAGAGTATGAATTGAACGTGTGAGCTTCCTCAGATATTCTGTGTTATGCATGAGGCAATTGGAGGAATTGACCAAGATAGCTTCCAAAGACAGTCTCTAGACCTTAGGGCTAAGAGGTTTAGACCGCGTGATCTTCCTCAGAGTGTCCCTGACTACCCTTGACTATAAGGGGAATTGACCGAGTGAGGTTCCCCAGAGATTCTTATATATTTGTATTACCAAGCTAGAGGGGTTAGGCTGAGTGCACTGCCCAAAGGGTTGTTGTACTTATTTGATAGGATCATAAGGGATGATTGCTAGTACTTCCCATAGGGTTTCCTTCTTGTTATCCATTTTCTTCACTACTGTTGTTGGTTGTGGGTTGATTACTTTTTTTATCATTCTACATTACTGCTTAATGTTACTGCCTACTACTTTGTCGTTGTTGTTTACTACTTATTTTACTTTTACCTGTCATATTCTCACTGACTATTAAGCACAAATATTTGGGTGAATGCCTCCTTGGATTTAGCCTCACAGCTTGTTTGGGTCATGCTTTTGGGCCCAAACAGACTATGTTGTTGCATGTATAAACAAGGGCAAGAGCCCTTTTACTTCTGGTACTTGATTGCTTAGAGCAGGAGAGCATGGGACCAAGCATTGGCTTGCGATACTGAGGAGGTGTTTTGTTATCTTTTGTACATGTTTGGGTACTGTGGTGTTTTCTAGAATTGTGACTTGTTTGGAGGTTTTACTAGATATGTATCATGCATCATTTCATATATACATATGTTCTCCAGTTTGTTGATTTAGTCTTCCGATGTTTATATTGTTGGTTATTACAGCTTCCGCTATTGCATGTTTATTTTCATCCACTGTGTACTCTGCCAATGAGGGCATATTTTCCCCACTATCACACCCAAGGTCCTCACTTCTAGTCGGCAGCCTCTGGCATTTATTGAAATGTGCTTGAGGGCATGTGAACAAACGAGAACGGGGCGCCTCTTGGTGGCTTCCAGAACCGGGACTTTACAAAGTGGTATCAGAGGAATTATTTTCTCTTTCTTTACTGTATAGAGACTTTAGCCAGGGATAGGATGGATTTGGTACTTGGTAATAAGCTTTGCATGGGTGTAGCTAACCCTTGTACAGGGAAAAGCCATACTACCTCATTTATTGCCGTTTTCTGGTTTTGAGATTTTATAGTTGATATGATTTCTCCAATAGTGATTCATATGCTTTGTGTTGTTTTTGTTTTGATATTACGGTTCTATTCTGTCGCAACCAGATGACATGAGGGTATGCCATCTCATGCATCATATAGGAACTAGTCATAAATCACATGCCATTCATTCTTGCAATGCCTTCTAGGGTGCATTATTGATTACATGTTGTTGTCATAGACTCTGTGTAGATTATATATGTTGTTGTGATAGATGCTTGATAGAATCCATGCAGTTGTGATAGATAAATTGATTATGTTGTACTTTTCATAAATTAACACCAAATTTTGATTCTTGAGGTGTTATGGGACCTCTTGATTCGGTAGTTGGTGGATCATGATCCTGTTTCCTCTTGTACATGACTATAGTAAATACCAAGTTGTGATTCGCGGGGAGTATGGGCCCCCACGGATCGGAATATGGCACCTATTTTCCTTCTTTTCAGACTTTCTGGGCTTATGTGTAGTTTATGAGCTACTACCCAGAAAAAACCAGAATACACGGCGTGTAATTTCTGGTTACACGCCGTGTAGTTTTCAGGCCGTGTTACTGACTGTGTGTGGAGGAACACAGTGTTGTAGAAATGACTTCAGGAACACGTCGTGTATGGTAGGTGCACGCCGTGTTGTTCAGAGTCATGTACCTAGCCGTGTCTCTAACAACACGGGTCGGGGAAGCTCGAGTAGAACATGCCATGTTATAAAGGAACACGATGTGTAATCTTGTCCAGATACCCGGTCGTGTCACGAAAAACACGGGTCGACATTACCTTCTCTTAGACACACCATGTTGTTTTTGGAACACGCTGTGTAGTCTTGTTCAGGTACCCGTTCGTGTCACGAACAACATGGGATAGTGTCACCTTCTCCTCTATATGCCATGTTTATTCGGAACACGCAGTGTATGTGCCTACCGTGTAGACGGATATTTAACTAACAACACGGGCCGCCGAGACCGTGTCTTGTACATGCCGTGTCCCAAGGGAACACGCCATGTAGTTTGGGGTTAGTTGGACCGTGTGGGATAGTCATGTAAGGAGACTTGGGAAGGGGTTTAGAGTTCAATTACATGTCGTGTAGTCCTTATACACGTCGTGTAGCTTGGGGTGATACATGACCTGTCAGGTAGGGGTACTCACCCTTGTAAATGGCTAAAGAAGACACACCGTGTAGTTTTTATACACGCCATGTAGTTGTGTTTGGTAAAACGTGATAGTTTCTTTCCCCAGTTCCCATTTTGTACTCATGTGTTTTCAATCATTTTTAATCCTGATCTAAGGTATGCTTTTAATATTTCAAAGCTATGCCTCCGAGATGTCCTCTGGTCATAGGTGAGTTTCCAGATGGTGATCAGACACCAGATATGGCCGACCAGGGACCTCCTGTAGATCCTCATACTATGCCAGCCATATCACTAGCAGTTGTAACCATCATAGGTGCCGATGCACAGTTTAGGGAGGATTTCCTAAGGATGATGCAGACTTTTCAAGGTGCACTGCCTCCTGCCCCGTCGATGGCTTAGTTGACGAGTGTTTTTCAACAGCAACATCCTCCTACCTTATTAGGGGATGGAGGACCCCAAGCAGTAGATTCATGGTTCGAGGCGACCCTGACTATCTTTGAGCATCTGATGATACCCCCAGATAAAATGGTAAAGACGACCACCTATATTCTTTGAGACACCACCAAGAGGTGGTGGGAGGTGATCTCAAAGTCAGGGCGTCAGTAGGGTATGTCTTAGGACGAGTTTCAACACACCATTTATGACTACTTCCATCCGAAGACCCCGAGGGCCAATCGAGCCCAAGAGTTTATGAGTATGTTGCAGGGTAATCATTTTTTTATGGAGTACTCATCTCGGTTCACTGAGCTGCAACGTTTCACACAGATCCCAGCAGTTGATGGGTGGTTTCTTGCTAGGAATTTTGAGGACGGTCTCAGGCAGGAGATCCGTTCCCAGGTGAATTTCTTATAGTTGACTTCTATAACCTCCATCGTCAACCTGGCGATGATCATTGAGATAAATCTGAGGGATTCTAGAGCAGTGAGACAAGGTGGTTCATCATCCAGAGATGGTGTCCCTCCTACGGATAGAAAGAAGCATCGCAGAGAGTCATCTCAAGGAGATCGGGGTATGTGAGGTGCATCTTCTGGAAGCCGGGTTGTGTGCTAGCAGTGTGGTAGGAGTGGGAATACTAGGACTCAATGCTAGAGTGATCTAATGGAGTGTCGGTCTTGCGGTAAGATGGGACATCTTTAGCTCTATTGTCAGATCTTATCACCTTCAGCTGGTGGTAGGGGCTCCTCTATAACACGGTGCTCTAGAGATGCTTCGCCAGTTTCCCAATAGTCTGGGAACTGCAGTTCTTCCGACCGATCAGGCTGAGGTGGAGGTCACGGCCATGGTGGTTAGTCACCAGGTCATCAGCAACAACAGAGTGGATCAGCTCAGAGAGGTCAGCTAGGGGCGCAGGGCAGTGGTGCAGGATAGTCGTTCGCCGTGGAGGAGACCTATCAGAAGCATGATCCTGACCCTTCTACGGTTCAAGGTACGATCTTAGTTGCCTCAATTTTACCTTCAACACTTTTCGATATAGGTGATTCACAAAGCATTATCTCTGTTGCAATTGTGGAGAGCCTTGAGCTTTTTATCTTTTTGTCTACCGACTTGTTGACTCATGACACGCCATTGGGAATGAGGAATCTAGCATATGTCATTGTAGAGAGTTCCCTCGTGAGGTTGCAGGGTGTCAATTCTCATGGGACCTCTATGTCCTAGAGATGTTGGGCTATGAATTCATTCTCAGGATGGACTTGTTGGTTCCTTTACAGTCAATCATCGATTGCTATTACTGTAGGGTGAGTATCATATCACCAGAGGGAGGATCCTTCCTTCATAGAGGAGAGTGGGTTGTCCAGGTGGGTAGAGCTGGACGAGAGCATCATGGGCTAGGGGAAGTTACAACCTAGATTTCCAGTCTTTATCTAGATGGACAAGGCACCTCACAGTTAGACATTCCTCCAGTGGTGGATCATTTTAGGGATTTCATTCTAGAGGAATTTTCATGTTTGCCTCTGGAGCATGAGGTAGACTACTCGATTGAGCTCGTTCTAGGAGTGGAACTAGTGTCTATTCCTCCTTAGAGGATGGCTACACCTGAATTGAATGATCTCAAGAATAAGATGGAGGAGTTGTAGGCAAAGGTTTTCATTCGACCCAGTAATTCACCTTGGGGTTCGCCTGTCCTATTTTCAAAGAAGGTAGACAATACCCTTCGACGATGTGTGGATTATTGTAAGAAGAAAAAGTTGACGGTCAAGAACCGATATCCCTTGTCGAGGATTGATGACCTCTTTGATCTGCTTCTAGGATCTCGGGTGTTCTCGAAGATCGACTTGAGGTCCGGTTATCATCATTTGTGCATTAGACCTTCTGATATTCCACATATAGAATTTAGGAGCAGGTATGCTCTATACGAGTATACAATCATGTCATTCGGTCTCACGAATGCGCCTGCGGTTTTCATGTCACTAATGAATCCTGTGTTCCATCTGTACATAGACTCCATTGTGGTGGTTTTCATGGACGACATATTGGTGTAATCTCACACTCAACACGACCATGATATATATCTTGAGATCATTCTGAGTACATTGAGAGAGCATCAGTTATATGCTATGCTCTCGAAATTCCACTTTTGGATGGATCAGATTAAATTCCCGTGTCATGTTATCTCAAAGACAAGAGTTTCAGTGGACCCAGAGAATGTGAGAGCTATAGTTTCCTAGGAGCAGCTAAAGAACGTCATTGAGGTGAAATGTTTTCTAGGGCTGGCTAGATACTACATCTGTTTCATACAGGAATTCTCGTGCCTAGCATTATTGTTGATAGGTCTGACCAAGAAGGGGGTGATGTTATTATGGTCAGATTTATGTGAGTCAGCTTTTAAGGAGCTGAAGGGGAGGATGACGTCTGCACCGATACTAGTCTTGCTAGAGTCGTGCAAGGGATACACTGTTTACTGTGATGCTTCACGTATCGGGCTAGGAGCTATTCTTATGAAGGGAGATGGTGTCGTTGCTTATGGGTCTCAGCAGTTGAGGCCACACGAGAGGAACTACCCGATGCACGATCTAGAGTTGGCAGCTTTTGTTCATGCCTTACGTTGTTGGAGACAATACCTTCTGGGAGGGTGCTTTCTGATTTTCACCGACCACAAGAGTCTCGAGTATATCTTCACTCAGTGTGATCTGAATATGAGATAGTGCTGGTGGGTCAATTATCTTCCGTCCTTTGGCATTGAGGTCACCTATATGCCAGGATGGGGAAATGCAGTGGCTGATGTCTTGAGTAAAAGTACTCAGATTTAGGTAGTTCAGGAGGCCAGTAGTGAGTGGAATCTTATGGCTCTGTTCACTGAGATGCACCTGGAGGTGCAGGACAGGTAGGGACATACCTTCCTTTCATATGTGGATGTTACTTCTACACTTCCTGATTGGGTGACAATGAGGCAACTTTCAGATTTAGAGGCCTCAGTCCTGCGGGAGAGTGTGTCAAGAGGGGACCCTCTTCTTGGATGGACAATGTGCGAGGATGATATCTTGCATTTCCAGGGATGCGTATGTGTCCAAGTAGACATACGCGAGGAGCTAATGCTATATTTTCATTCCTCAGTTTGGGTAGTTAATCCTGGCATCACAATGATTTATTGGGATCTTCATCGCCAGTACTGGTGGTCAGGTATGAAAAAAGATGTTGCTGGTTTTGTCATTAGATGTTCTATTTGTCACCAGTTGAATGTAGAGCATCATGTACCGATGGGGCTTTTGCAGTAGTTACCCATTACCGAGTGGAAGTGGAATGATGTTGTGATGGACTTTGTGACCGGGTTACCGAGGTCATCTCAGGGGAGTGATGTTGTTTGGTTTGTCAGCGATAGGATTACGAAGGTTGCATACTTCTGTCCGATCAAGGAGACCTTCAGTGTTTATGATCTAGGACGACTGTAAATCCGAGAGATTGTACGTCTATATGGAGTTCCACACTCCATTGTTTCATACAGTGATGCACGCTTTACCTCTCGGTTCTGGAAGGGACTTCACATGTCTTTGGGTACACTGATACTTTTGAGTACATCATACCATCCCCAGACTGATGGCCAGTCTGAGTGCACAATTTATGTTCACGAGGGTATTCTATGTTCTTACATTCTAGACTTCAGCGGTTCTTGGTAGAAGCATATTCCTCTTCGGATTTCAGCTAAATCAATAGTTATTATGTGACCATTCATATGTCACTTTAAGAGGCTTTGTATGGTAGGCCATATCGATCACCCTTATGCCAACTGGAGGCAGGAGAGGCAGCTCTGCTGGGACCTCAACTTGTTCAGGAGACCTCAGAGCAGATAGAGTTGATTCAGAAGAGGATGTCTACAACACAGTCTATACAGAAGTCTTATGCTGATCATCGGAGGTGACCTTTGTATTTTGAGGTCGGAGATCAAGTTTTCTTGTGTGTCGCATCGAGGTTTGGACACAAGAGGATTCAGAGACAAGGTAAGAATTAACTGTGGTACGTCGGGCCATTTGAGGTGTTGGAGAGAGTTGGGCCAGTAGCCTATCGGGTTCAGCTACCTCAGAGGTATCGGGCTATGCACGACCTCCTCTGTGTCTCTCAGCTCTAACGTTACTCTTCAGACCCACCTCATGTCTTCCATCCCGATGAGGTTGATCTTGAAATGGATGTGTCGTTTGAGGATCATCCTATCCGGATTGTCGATCATAGTATGATGGTCCTCCGTGGGCGGTCTGTTCCTCTAGTATGGGAGATATGGAAGCATGGGCGTGTACAATATGAGACCTGGGAGAGGGAGGCTGATGTACGATGGTAGTGGCCGGAGCTGTTTGGGGTTTCTTCTTGTCCTCCTTGCAAGGGAAATTCAGGGACAAATTTCTTTAAGGGTGGAAGTTTGTAAGAACTTGGATCTTCGTTTTCTTATATGCCTTCCTTTTTTCTGGAAGTTTTGGAAAAAATGGAGTTTCTGGAAATTCTTGAAGTACACACTGTGTGCTTTCTGAGTACACTTCACGTACACTTTTCCCACTCAAACACATGTGGTGGCCGTGTCCGGCCCACACACACGTTGTGTAGGGGTGACGTGGAGGATGATTTTGGGGGAGTACGGAGAAATCCACTACACACCGTGTACATTAAAAGTACACACCGTGTACTTTATTTTAATCATTAAAGGGACCGGGGTCACGCCTAATCGTGATAAACATCTTATTATAGGTCATGTTCATCCGAGTGCGTCGAGAATCCATGGATCTTCGATGAACCACCGTTCCTCCATCCGTTCTCCGATTCGAGCACTGTGGATTGCATTGGAATCACAGCGGTGAGTTCTCCCTTTTGCATAAGCCTTGTTTTCCAATTCCACCTCCTTCTCAAGATATCGTGGGATGAGCATTTTGGGATTTTTATCATATCATCAATGTTCTAGGGAGAATAAGTCATCTTGGTTCAATTATATCTATCTCATAGGATTAAGGTAGGTAGTTTGTGCCTTACCGTTCAAAGCCCTTGAGTTTTATGTGAAAATTCCACTAAAACCCGTGAACGAGGTATTGCATGTTTAACTTTTTGCCCTGGTTGTTTTCCTACCTTGTTTTATGATTATGTGGAGGTAAATTTATCATGTTAGTGGATAATTTGTTGTTCTTGGATGTTTTTCCCATGATTTTCTCTGTTTACGACCTTTGGGTCTTTTTAGCATTTGGCCTTTATGACTGTTGTCAGGCCTTGTGTCTATAGGATGGATTGTTTTTCATTAAATGCTTGTTGCCTTGTAGACTGTTATTACAAGTTGCTCCATAGGTGTAATATGGTTAGCCAAGTAGCTCTATAGTTGTACATTGGACTTATAGCATTATTATGCACTGACTGGCACGGGGGCCGAGAGATCCTGGTGATATAGAATATAATTGATAGACCGAGTGAACATCCCAAAGAGTCTTTCACAATATAGAATACAGGAGAGTAGATCGAGTGAGCTTACTCAGTGAGTCTTAGACATTGTAGGCCTAGGGGATAGACATAGTGATCATCCCAGAGTGCCTTCAGATATTAAAGTCTACAGGAGGGTAGACCGAGTGAGATACCTCTGAGAGTCTATATTTTTTTTGAATCTTTTTAAGAACCTTGCTAGGCTAGTGGACGAATTTCCCGAGTGAGATTCCTTGGAGAGTCGGTGGTGTACCTGAGGCTATTGGAGGAATTGACAGAGATATCTTCCTCAAAGATTCTCTAGACGTTGGGGCTAGGAGGGTTAGACCGCGTGACCTTCCTCAGAGAGTCCCTGACTACCATAGACTATAAGGGGAATTGACTGAGTGAGCTTCCCCATAGACTCTTATATATTTTTATGACCAATCCCTATGGGTTAGGCTGAGTGAACTGCCCAGAGGGTTGTGGAACATCATGGATAGGACCAGAGGGGATGACTTTGAGTACATCCAAGAGGGTTTCCTGCTTGTTAGCCGTTTTCTTCACTAATGTTGTTGGTTGTGGTTTGATTACTGTTGTGTATCATCTTGCTGTAATTCTTAATGTTACTGCAGACTGCATTGCTATTGTTGTTTACTACTTAATGTACATTTACCTACAATATACTCATTGACTATTAGGCACATATCTTTTGGTGAATGCCTACATAGATTTAGTGCCACTCCATGTTTGGGTCATGCTTTTGGTCTCAAACAGACTATGTTGTTACACGTATAGAAAAGGTCAAGCGCCCTTCAACTTCAGTTACATGATTACATGGAGTAGGAGAGCATGGGACCAAGCTTTGTCTCGTGATGCTGAGGAGCTGTTTTGTTTTCTTTTGTACTTGTTTGGGTACTTTGGTGTTTTCTAGAATTGTGACTTCTTTGAATGTTTTCCAAGATATTTATCATGCCCCATTTCATATATACATATGTGCTCCAGTTTTTTGATTTAGTCATCTGCTGCTTATATTGTTGGTTATTACTACTTCCGATGTTGCATGTTTATTTTTCTTCTGCTGTGTACAATGCCAATGAGGTAATAGTTTCCCCACTATCACACCCATGGCCCTCGCTGCTATTCGGCAACCTCTGGCATTTGGGGAAATGCACTTGGGGCCATGTGACCAACCGGGTACGGGGCACCTCTGGGTGGCTTTTTGAATTGAGATGTTACAATAATTTTAAAATGAAGCCAGATGAACCTTTCTCAAAATTGTACCTCGTGTTCAATGAAATAGTGAACACCATGAGTCTACTTGGAAAACTAGTGGACAGTAAGGACCAAATCATGAGACTGCTTTGATTCCTACCAGGCATATGGAGGGGATCTTCTATTTCTATATGAGAATCATGTGACATAGGTAAACTATCAGCAAAGAAGAGAATTGGGAAAATAATGATGTATGAAGAAGATCATAAGGTGAATTAAGAAGTATGAGAAGAACCAATGAAGAAGTCAATATCATTCAAGTCTTCAACCTCAAAGAGAAAAGACAAAGTTCTTGTTCTTGTAGACAGTTCCACTAGAGAAGGGTCGGATTCAGAAGGTGATGAGGAGATGGCTCATCTTGATAGAAGATTCAAAAATATTTACCGAATGAAGAAATTATTTAGGAAGTACAACATCAAAGGAAAGTATGATAGTAAAGGAAAATGGAAGTAAGACATAAAATGGAATGAAAAATCACATGAAATAATCTTCTATGAGTGAAAAAAAGGTCATGTGAAGGAATATATCCCAAAGCTAAAATTTAAGAGGAAATATGAAGATAAGGGAAAGGGATATAAAATTGATATGAATGATACATTGAGTAATTCATAAGATAGATCTAGTGGATCTTATCCTTCTTATAGTGAAAAAAACAATCATTCTAACTTATGTCACGTGACAGAATCATCTAAGGTAACAATTAATTATCTTATACATAATACCTATTATTCTAGGAATAAGAGTGAGTCACATAATGAAGATGATATGACTTAGGATGAATTATTTGAATAATTTGAAACGGTTGAGGGTACCTTTATTGAGCTCAAGGATAAATATAAATTAATAAAGAGACAATATTCTTTAAATGAAAATTATAAGTCTAATATGAATATTGAAAAGGAGAAATTCTAAAAACTGTTAAAAGAAAATTAAAATTATCCATTGAGCAATCAAGAAATGATCTTCTGAATCATACTGCCGGTAGGGATTCCTGGACTCAGTTTCTAGGAAAACAGATTTCCCAAAAATATAAAACTGGTCTAGGATATCAACCACAACATAGAAAAATTAGCAAAAAAATATTTGTTCCAAAAGCTGGGCAATTCAATAGTAGTTCCAGTTCTGGACCATCATTTGAGAGATAATTTTCTAAAGGATCTTACAAAGAAATTATGCCTCCTAATATGTATGTTGATTTTAGGAAACCTATAAAGCATATATGGGCTCCCAATGTTTTACTACATAACCTCTCTGGACCTAAGAAAATATGGGTACCAAAGTTACCCCATGCCTAATATGTTTTGCTGGGAAGTTTCCTAAAGAGTTCCTGTAATAGCTAGTGGTACATGGATAGTGGAGGTTCAAGGCATATGATAGGAGATTATTCTTTCCTTAAGAGCCTAATACATGTTGATGGTGTTCATGTATCATTTTGTGACAATTCAATGGGAAAAATCATTGGATTGAGCCAGATTGGTAACCCTAATACAATATTAATTTCCAAATTACTCTTTGTTGAAGGAATAAAGTACAATTAACAAAGCATCTCTCAATTGTATGTTAATGGTTTTAATGTAATGTTTGAAAATGGTGCATGTAATGTTTTTTCTTCCAAAAATGATTTATTATTCAGTGCATGTATAAATGAATTTGTGTTTGTTGTAGATTTAAATTCTGTAGCCAAGAAAAAAAATTCCTGCTTAAATTATTTTCATAATGAATCTTGGTTATGGCGCAAATGATTAGGACACTACTATGTAAACTCTCTTAGGAAACTATCTAAGAATGGTTTTATTAGGGACCTATCTATATTGGAATTCCCACTTGAAAAAGTGTGTAATCAGTATCAAAAGGGAAAACAACACAGAGTTTCTTTCAAACCCAAGAAATTTGTCTCTACTTATCAAACACTTGCTTTGTTACCCATGGATCTATTTGGGCCACCATATGTTTCATGTTTAAATGTGTAGCACTATGTTTATGTTATTGTAGATGACTTTTCTATATATAATTGGGTATACTTTCTATCTCTAAAAATTGAAACCTTTTGTTTTTTATCAAATATTCAAAGTATGTATAATATATTAGTTGAAATAGAATTAGGACATTGAGAATTGATCATGGACGTGTGTTTGAAAATCAGGAGTTTGGATCTTATTTCTCATATAATGGATATAGTCACAATTTCTCTACTCCTAGAACACCTCAACAGAATGGAGTTGTGGAAAGAGAAATTGGACCCTTCATGAAATTACTTGGAGAATGCTCAATGAGAATGATTTACCAATTTATTTTTTGTATGAAGCAGTAAATATTACTTGTTATACCATCAATAGAGTCTTTATTTTACATTTTCTTATGAAGAACCATTATGAGCATTGGAACAATAAATAGCCTTAGGTTAATTACTTTAATTTTTTTGGTTTTAATGAATTTATCAATAACACTAATGATAATCATGACAAATTTTTCTCCCCAAAGTGATGAATGAATTTTCCTAGGTTAGTCAACACAGAGTAAACCATGTAGAGTATTCAATATAAAAAACAAATCTGTGGATGCGGTAGTTCATGTCAAATTCTATGATACTGATCCACATGAACTTGAAACCACTCTTGAATGTCTTGAGGTAGTATGTCAATTCACGAACATAATGATAAAAAGTGTGAACCCCCTATAAAGGTGACTGGCTTTGGAAATATTCGTGAATCCACATCTTTTGACTATGAACCGACAAAGACCCTTGAGGATTCTAATTAAAATCATTCTAGAGGCATTAATACTCTCAAGAATCATCCTTTAGATGTTGTTATAGGTGATTTGAATATAGTACCTAGATTTTCTCTGAAAAACCAGTTTGAAAATCCTGTTTTTCATTTACAACTTGAACCCAAAAAGATTTATGATTCTATCAATGTTGAATTTTGGTTCATGGCTATGCATGAAGAATTAAATCAATTTGTAAGAGACAAAGTCATCGAACTAGTTCAAATAAATAAGGATTCTTTGACCATAGGCCCAAAATGGGTATTGAGGAACAAAGTTGATAAGTATGTAAGTATAGATATAAACAATGCTAGGTTAGTTGCACAATGGTATTTTCAAGAAGAAGGAATAGACTCTGAGAAGACCATTGCACCTGTAGCCATGTTAAAGTCAATTAGGATACTATAACCTTATACAACTCATCTGAATTTTAAACTTTATCAAATGGATGTTAAAAGTTATTTTCTAAATTGGTATATAGATGTAGATGTGTTTAGTGAAAAACCCCTTGGTTTTACAAATCCCCATTTTTCAAGACTTGTTTTTAAACATTCTAAAGCTTTATATAGTTTAATGGAAGCTCCAAGAGCATGGTTTGATATGAAAAACACTTTTCTAATCTCAAAAGGTTTTACCAATAGAATATTTGATCCTACTATCCTCATTAAATGAATTTCCAATGATGTTTTGATAGTACAAATATATGTAGATGACATTATTTTTTGATCTTATAAAAATTCATTATGTACTGATTTTTCAAAAATAATGTAAAATGAATTTGAAATGAGATTAATTTGAGAACATAAATTTTTCCTTGGAGTTCAGATTTCTCAAAACAAATATGGTATTGTTTTATATCAAAGTAAATATATTAACAATCATTTACAATGTTTTTCCTTGTATGTTAGTAAGGGTAGTGATACACCAATGTGTACCACTTATATGTTGGATGTAGATGAAGCTGGAATACTAGTGGATCAAACCAAATACAGAGGTATTATAGGGAGTCTGCTCTACCTTACAACTAGTAGACAATATATTATATTCAGTTTATGTATGTCTGCTCACTTTCAAGCTAATCCAACGGAATCTCATTTATGTGCTGTTAAAAGGATTTGAAAATATCACCAATATACTCCTAACTAAGGACTATTTTATCCAAGAAGACAATAATATGATTTGATGAGTTATTCTCATGATGAAATTGCTGGTCAAAAGTTAGATAGAAAAAGAACCTCTAGAATATGTCACCTTTTAGGCAAGTCACTAGAATCATGGTGTAGTATGAAACATAATTTTGTTTCATTATCTACTGTAGAAGATGAATATATAGCTGCGGGTAGTTGATGTGCTCAAATTCTATAGAGGAAACACACTTTAATTGATTATGGATGTCAATTAAAACATGTCCCAATAAATTGAGATAATACAAGTTCTATTAACATTTCTTAAAATCTAGTATCTCATGCTAGAACAAAGCATATTGATCTGAGACATCAATTTTCAAGAGATCATTACGAAAAAGGTGATATCCCACTTGGATTCATTTTCACTGAACATCAATTGGCTAAAATATTCACAATTCTCTTGAATTATGAGGGGTTTAATTTCATCGATCATGTGTTAGGGATGATTAATTTCATTTGGAACCTCACCATTGCACCTCACTGTTAAAACCTCACCTTTACATCTCACTATTAGAACCTCACCATTAGAACCTCACTGTTGGGTACCTCAGAGTTGGACTTTACCATTATTTCATATTTTTTATGGGAATCCTAACTATTTTATTAGTATAATTTTTTCGATTTTTTTGGTTTCATGCACTAAAGGATAAAATTATATCACAAACACATTTCGATCAACTCTTTTCCTCACTCTCATACCCCAGCTCTCAAAATCCTTAATCCCTACATTTATGCTGAACCCCCAAACTACATAGAACCTCATTGGAAAGAGTCAAGAGAACTTCGGTTGATGAATGAGATGTGCCATGTACTAAGAGAACCTGAGTCGAGTCTAGAGGTGGCATTAATATATCATCAAATACCGTAAACCCACATCTGTCAAAGAGAACAATTGTGGTAGAAAAGTAGATTAGCGAATATTGGACGCTCTGGAAAAAATCCTTAGTACTGGAGGCACTAGAGACTCAAGGTTGGGTGGAGTTCATTACAAAAAATAATTGGCTTTATTACTTGAGGATAGTGAAATAATTATGCAACTATCTAAAATTCGAGAAATCTGATTTTGAGAATCGACTGGTGTCAAGAGTAAATGAAACTGAGGTAAGCTTTTCATCTGTTGAGTGGGATGAATGGATAAGGGTACCTCATGAGGGTATATGAGACTACAACTATTGTGTGATTCTTCTAGATAGGTATATTTTATGGTATAATAATGCATTGGAAGAGCTGATAGGAAATGGGACCTTAGTGAAGATTATATCCACTGAAATGAATGGAGATGATATACTTTTATTCATTTTTGTCCAACTTGTGATAAATCCTGGGATAGGGGACTTCGTTGTATTAATGTGTCAGGGCATATTAATTTTTTATTTGCTGAAGCATGGACATAAGATCATCATTTGTAGGTTTTCGATGGCTCAGTTGGAATACATTACTAAGCCATGTTTTAAATCAAATTCTCTATTTAATGGAAAAATGATTTCTATGATGCTGAATGTTAAGGGCATTGCTGGAGATAAAGTGGAAATTTTTTTAGCCCAGAACTATATTTGTGTTTCCAAGTCAATCTACAATTACCTGATGATCAGATGAAACCCCTAGAGAAAATAATTGGTAAATGATTAAGGGAAGCTTCATCTGAAGTTTGACCATGTAAATAATCCTTCATGGACAAAGGGTAAGAGGGATCCAGGACTGAAGCTTGATGAGGCATAAACTGTATATTATGATGAAAATGTAGAGGAGGTAGTGGATCTTGTGAAAGAGGGTACTCTTATAGATGATATGAGTGATCCCCATCTACCGGCCATTCCTCTAGTTGGAATTGTAGCTTTTGGAGAGGCTTGTCCTCCAAGAGAGTTACCGAGGAGAGAATTTTTCCTAAGGGTCAGTGAGGATGAAGAAACTAGTAAAGAAGATTTTGATGAGGCTCAAATTACTGTTAGAGATGCCTCAGAAAAGGATGAAGATGCAGAATATGGTCATTCTAGCCATGAGGAATTTTTGACAACAACTTATGATAATGAAGGAGAGGATCTCAGTCTCAGTCCTCTGATAGGCATTACAGAAGGTTAGTAAGTGATCATGAAGAAGTGGTTGTGTCTATTGCTAATGAAATATGGATTTTGGATGATTCGGTAAAGGTAGTTGGTGACTATACTGATGATGCAGTTGGTCAAGGTGGATTTGCATCTGAAAGGGAAAGACTAGATGTGGCTGATATAGTTTCCCATGAAGTATCTCCACGTGAGAGGGAGCATCCTTTTTTCCAAGGATCAGTATATCTTGTGCATAAAATTGAGGGTTGGGCTATGGACCCTAGGTTTATGGTGTTAGGTATAGATTATGATGACTCGGAATATGAAAGGAAAAACAGATGACCTTCAGTTATAAACATCATATTCAAACCTCTGGAATCCTATTTCCCTTGAGACTATGTCAGTAAATCTGATTTTGAATCATTGCAATATTTCTTGTAGAGAATGTCTATGGATAGGTCCTCTGAAATGGACAAGGTGGTTTCTCTAGTTCAATATCATTGTGCATTTGAGTTAGCCAAATTACACTCTAATATTCAATCTATTATGATCCAGGAAGTAAAGTAGTGTTAGAGTCAAATGAGTGTGCTGACAGAGTGCGTGGAAAATGTAAAACAGTCAATTGTATGTTTGGACTCTTATATGGCTTCACAGGTTCAAGTGGATAGAGATCTCAGATATATCAAGAGTTTGGTTCATTAGTTGGTAACTGTGTTAGATGACATTAATAAGTACATGGAAATGCATGTGAAAGGTCTAGATGATGATGTGACAAGACAGATCGGTGGTCTGACTAAATCCGTTAAGGAGACAATATCGTTCTTGCTACCACCTCTAGGTGCATCTGATTCCACTTCAGCCTCTCCTTCAGTTGACATTGAAGCTTTCATATATATTATTATAGAAGAAGTGGAAATGATCTATGGTGCTAGTACCTCAAACTATCAGGTCATTTATATAACCTGGGAAATCCATACTCCTTTGCGAAATTTTTTAGGGGAAGCTACCTAAGACCAGAACATGATTAATGAAAATATTTATTTCTAATACAAAAGGGTTTATACCAAGAATAATATGGATAAGAACTTAATGTTTCTCCTTGAAAACCTCAGGATTCATCCTCTCAACTGAGCTTTTAAAGATCAGGTATGCAGGCTAGGCCAGTTGACTCCTACCTTGGAGATATTTATAGAGAATAAGGATAACATTATCTCATCCATAGAGAGAGGTGGCATCATCATCTTGGATTTCAGATGCCTTCTCCTACCATACCTCAATGTGGAAACTACACCCATCGTTGTTCCTCTAGCATTACCTTCTGCCTCTACAGCCATAGCCTCTGCCAGTGCTGCTCTTATGATGTCTCCTACTCAAGCCATTAGAAGCTTGACTCTAATGTTTCCTCTAAGAGTCACTCCCTCTAGAGGCACTGGAGCTTCTTTTGCAGCTTTTCCTACCATCCTTGATGATATCCCTCGGCCTCAGCCTCCACCACCAACTACAGACCCTTCCTCTTCCTCTTCCAACGGGAATGAGTCCTTTCCTATTTCTGATGTTGATGGAGTGTAGTTGTATATTTTGGTAGGGATTTTCTTATTCTCTCTAAATCATGTAATGATATTTCATTAATACAAATATTCTCTTTTATCTCTTATTGTATTTCTTTTTTCTAATCACAAAGGGGGAGAAAATATAACAAAAGTAATTCAATATCCATATCACATTATTCTCTATTACTACATGTGTGGTACATGTGTGATATGTTTATATTATTTTTCTTCACCTCTGATAATCATATTATCATTCTATTGTTTAATGACATAATTTGTGATAATCAAAAAACTGGTAGATTTTTAGAATCACCTATTTTGATAATTCCAAATCACTTTTAACTCTATAATGGGTTAGTTATAGACATTTTATTTCAATCTATGTTAATCTCATGACTTTTCTAAAAACATATTATACTATAAAAATTATATATGTCAAAGGTAATTATTGAAGATTACGAGTAAGAGGTCACTATTTTAGGCCACATTTACGGACACCATTGACAAACCTACAGTTTAACCTTACTGCTTGATGTAATTGGTGAAAAGGTCACCATTGAAGACATTACATATGGATGTTAAAATTATAAGAGCTACAATTATAAAGTAACAGTTGAATGACACCAGTATAATGCCATTGTTGTAAAACCTATCATTGGAGTACTTACAGAAGCATACCGATGCTGAGTTAATGTGATAGATCACTATTGTGACAAGGGTTCTATTATAAGGAGGTTCGGTTAGATGTCCACTATCAGACTTATTTTTGGAAGTCTACTGTTAAGTAGTCTACTGCGAAAGAGCTCACTGATAAAGTCTACCACTGGACAAGCCGACCACAAGACAAACCTATTGTTGGAAAAGTCTTCTATTGGTGAATCATACAATGGGAAAATCCTACCATTGGCGAAGCCTACTACTAGATAGGCCTACTGTTAAATGTCTACTGCAGATTATGGATGATGTTGAAGATGCTACAGATTGGTAGGCTACTGTTACCAGTTTACTGATAACGTATTCTATTCTTTATAAATAATTATTTTATTATCATAATGGTCATATTTTATTGATTTAATTCATCTCAAATTAATTAATGTTCAGTGTAGACATTTTATGAGACCGTATCTAGAAACCATATGATGTACGTGGAAGACTACAGATGGTTCGATCATTCCCACTATCATCTCTATGGAATTAATAAGGAAGACAGAGCTAAAATAATTTATGTTATAAGGGTGTGATGAAAAATATCATATCTGGCATCACCGATGAACTAGAATAATAACAAGGCTTAGACTAAAAAATTAATATCATCACGAATATCTTTTTGAAGAACATATTCAATGCTGGACTGATGTGGTTTAAGGAACCATTATACCAATAAGTTGAACATCTATGTACTAGGAATCCAGTACATGAAAGTTGTGACACTCTGTTTTCTGAGGAAACATCTAGAGAAGAACAAAACCTACATTTCTTAAACTCCATGAAGTCCAGAGCTGATCTTCAAACATGTAGAGCATTCTAAACTCAACCCAAATTTCATTATCTCTAATGTGTTCTATATTTTACATTTTTTTAGCAATGTGTGTTTCTTTAACAGACATTGTCTCCGGTGCTTCAACTAAGGGATACGAAGAATCCCCACTAAAATCTCTCTCAACTCTTGTTTCCCACACATAACTGTGGAAGATTCCTTATGTGGCGTGGTTTCTTGTTTTCCAACTTTGAACTACGATTGAGGTTGTAGAACCTAGATTGTTTGTAAAAATTGTTGTAAAGCCCGATACAGGTTGTATATAAAGTTTATTTATATAAACTGCATGGTGGAAGGTGATCACCAAGTGGAGAGGATTAGGTCTCGGGTTTAGGCTAAACCTCTTGTTAACATTATCGTGCTAATCTTCAAGTACACTGTTATATTTTATTTGCTGCATATATTTTTCAAAGATAGAAAACTATTTCTACATTCACTCATATAATTATATTTGGTTAGTGTGTGTATGTGCTTAACTCAATAAATCTGTTTCAAAAATTGAATTAGAGATTACATTGATACAACTGAGGAATAATCAACCCTAGAGAAACTTGTTGACCAATTAAACATTTATATCTCTTCTGCCTTAATTTAATGGGTTGTTTTCAATTGGTTGATTTTAATCATAATTTTTTAACCATAATTTTAATTGGAACTCAATTAATCCCCTCTTGAGTATCCACTACGACCAACATTAGTGTTCTTCCATTCTTTTTATTGAATGATTCATTAGGATCCATCTAAATTCTTGAGTAAAGGTACTGTTGAAATAAAATTCATCCAAAGTAAGGTGTTGATCCCAATAAACATTTAAATCCATTCAGAAAGCTCTCAACATGTATTATATAGTTTAAATAGAACTATCAGATTTACTATATGTCTATGGATGATATGCATTGCTAAAACATAACTTTCTTTCTAGTTCCTACTGAAAACTTTTCCATAACATTATAGTAAACCATAGGTCATGATAAGATATAATTGAAATTGGTGCTCTAGGCAATGTTAACACTTAACATTTAATCTAGATATCTAGTCAAGATATTAATCCTATATAATATAAATTAAGTTTACTGACATCCTAATGAAGTCATTTGTAACCCATATTGAATTATTGTCGTTAGAATTTTTGAAAATATTGATGAAAAAGTCTATAGCAATGGATTCCCATTTCTGTTCTGCTATGGGTAATGGTTGTGAAATCCCTTTGGACTTCTATCTTTTCACCTCAAATTAATAAAAACCCAAGCATCAAGATAAATATTAAAAAATATCTCTATTCCTGCAATACCACCTGAAATAGTCATTTTGGTCCATGTACATATTTATACATCTAAGATGAATAAATAATGATGAAATATGAGCCTCCTCCAACATCTCTTTATTTAATTTTATAATAGGAGGAATACAACACTATTTCTTAACCATATTATCCCATCACAATCGGGGTTGAATTAAAGAACATTTCTCACAATATTTTGTAGTTGTGTATGTTCATTATCTTCCTCCTTAATCCTTACTTGTAGAGATGGTTAAACATTAATTTTATAAAGATTATATTTATCCCCATGATTTTTGATTTAAAGACCATTATTTTCAAATTCATATGTATTTGTTCATATCTGATCCTCATCATTGAGAGGCTAGCAAGATCCTTTCAACTCAAAGAATCTTACCGACTGTTTTATTTACTACGGGGGTAATTTATTGAGTAGTTATAATATTTAATCATTTCCAACCATCTTCTATGGTGAATATTCAACTCCTTCTATGTGAAAATATGCAGTAATATTTTATGATCAGTATATATGTCACACCATTCACTGTAATGATATTTCCTCCATATCATGAATGAAAATGATGACACATCTAACTCGAAATAATGATTTGTGTAATTTTAATCATTTATATTCATTTTTTGTGATTCATAAGTTATCAAAATGTAATTTTGAATGTGAAAAATATCCCATCCCCTTCATGGATGCATCATTATAGATCACAAACCATTCTAAAATACATGGTAGTGTGACCGTATGTTCACTAGATAACATTATTTTGAACTCCATTATATTTTATTCAAACTCTTTTATTCATATGAACTAAACCCTTTTTCGTGTAAACTTGGTGAGTGGAATAGAAAATCATGAAAAAAAAATCACAAAATGTTGATAATATCGATCCAAACCAAGAAAACATAGGATATTACATAAAATTGTTCTTCTATGGAAACATTCAAATACATTAGAATTTCATGGATCCACATATATCCCATATCTGGTGATTATGTGACCCAAAAATGGAAATTTTATAAGCCAAAACTTAAACACGGTAAAATTTGAGTAAATAATCTCTTTTCTTTGGTTCTTCAGTACAATCATGAATCGAACATCTTGTTCATTCATTATTTTTTAATATACCATAATATATTCTACAAATACGACTTAAACTGATCAAGGTAGTATCTAAATAATATATTCATTAAATCCATGAAAATAGCAGGGGAATTAGTAAGAACAGAACTTATAGCTATAAGCTCAAAGTGTACAAAACATGTATAGAAGGGAATCGTGTGTATATTATAATTCTTGACCCTTAATTGATAATTTATTGAATGAATATCAATCATTGAAGAGTATTTATCTCCTGGTATTTGGTCAAATAAGTCATTAATACCAATAAAATGATATTTTTTCTTGATAGGGATCTTTTAATGTTCTTGATAATCTATACAGAGTCTCATTGATCCATCTTTTGTACTAAAAAATATAATAGGTTAATCCCATGGTTAATTATTGGTCATATGAATCAATTATCCACATTGACATGGAGTTTCTTATTTTATTCATACAACTCTATTGGGACCATCCTTTATGAAGTCTTTAAAATAGGTATTTCTCTTTGTATGAGTTCTATTGAAAAACCAACTTCGCTATTTGTGGAAGTCTAAGAAATTCGTACATAAATACATCTAAACCCCGATACAATAATTCTATACATAGTTGTGAGTATCTCCCCATCCATATGGGATAGATTGAATTCATTTATCGGTATCCAGACCCATAATATCGAATAAGTTTTCACCAGATATTCATATTCATCCTAGAATCGATATATGATCGTATATTTATTCCGAATATAAAATATTACATCCCTTCCTTGGCCATTTATATAGGATATGAAGGGATAAGTCCAACACATGCCACAAATCACATAGAATTATAATATAGAATTGTTCACAAAATTTGCAAGATTCACATTACCACAAACATCAACCAAAGATGAATTATAATCTTGTGATGAAGAAATTGTTCCATTAGAAGTTGTGACAGCAAAATCAACAACTATATTTTGATGTAATATGGGGATAAGAATGTAAAATTATTTAGAAATAAATTAGTAGGTGTTTCTAGAATATAATATAATATTAGATACTTTAGAGTGGATAATATGTGTACCTTTCACCATTTAATTATCATAAACCACAAAACTAATAATACCCACCTATGATTTGACATTGTCTTTATCCTTAAGAGGTGTATTACATTGATCATTATAAAAAAACATAGATTTTATATTAGTTAGAATAATTCCTTATTTCTTTATCGTTGTAACATTGATCTGTCGGATGTCATTTTGGTGTATTGTTTTCTCTATTTTCTTCATTATATATATTATTCCCTTCACATCGGTAGTCTTATACCCTATGAAATTCTTCTCCCACACTTTAATAATTTTTTAGTCCCACTATGTCATTTTCCTCCATCTTCCATTCAACACATTTATCATAAAATAAAGCTAATATTCTTTTCACAGTTTTTATTATATTTCCACAATAATTAGACATTTTACTTTTCATCCAACCCATGTCATTGATGGGTAACTCCAGTATCCAACTCAATATTGAATGGACATCGAATGAATTCCCCATTGCTAAAAAATTATCTCATGGATAACAAACATCATAGACTTGGTTTTAAGACACTAAAAAATTGTTCAATGATACTCTATGGTTGAGTGATATTTCTAAAACCATACGACACAATACTTGTAAAATTTGTTTCATAGGTACCAAAAAATTAATCATCATTTTTATATATATTAAGGAATAAGTTCTCTATATTCATTAAATGTATATGAGGAATATAATTCATGAAAAATATGTTCTTGGATTCATCCATTCCATAGATTCAATTTTATCTCGTTTCATTCTATTCTTCATTGGAATCCTCTATTGTGTAGCATCACATTCCAATGTTAAATTGAAAAGACAACATTCTCATGTTCTAAACATTTGAGAACTGAAAATATATTTATAATGATATCGATAAGTTGTTCATACACTTGTGGATTAGTAAACCCACTATAATATGGTTTACACTACCTCATAATAGATTAAACAGAATGTTCTCCCCTTATTTTCTCAATTAGAATTCCTATATGATTTTATATCATGAGAATGTTATGTGAACATATCAACTAGATTTTGAATAACATATCCCAGTACATTTGGATACTCATGATGAAAATAATTGGATTTCCCAAAACATTTAGAATTAATATGATTCCTTTGTGTTCCAACCATTGAGTAAAACCAAGAGGTATAGTGTGAGAAACATAAATCTTATTGGGAAAACCACAAAATCGTGGGAATTAAAATTTAAATATATTAAATTTTAGGATTAATTCATATGTTATTTATGATAATTACCAAAATATATAATTTTATCCTATTAATAGACTTATCCATATGATTCTTACTAGTTTTTTCTCAATCTATTTTATAACATAAAACTAAACAATTCCCCTGTTACCAACTATAACAATCCACAATATTCATACATATATATTTCTTCTTAAATATAAGAATATAAATTCCACAAATAGTAAATACATGACATAGCCCTATATGTTTAGTGTCATTGGTAATTGGGAAACATAAGCAACTAGTTTATAAAACATTCACATTGTCTGGCGCTTATGTTTTCATAACTAGACCCCTTTTTGACACATCATACATAATACCATTCTTCATACCGTTTTTAAATAAAAAAAAGGGGTTATCTTAAGTTCTCAATAATTGTAAAAAATAGATATTTCAAATAAATTATAATCAAAATTCATGATATTATAAACATAATATTTTGAAATTTAATATAATATCAGGTCATTGGTAAAATCATAGATGTTCATTATAGAATATATCCTAAAATAACATAATATATGAAATAGAATCTGTGGAAAAAAATAGGCAATGAAAATAATTCCACTTTAGTAAAAGAATACTTCTTAAGACCATCATAGTGGATAATGTTCTTTACAAAACCATGATCACCACTCATTGCAACATAATATTACGGAACCAATAATATTTCACTTTTCAGAACTATTTATATCATGAGTTATTAATCATTATGGAATTAATTTTAGGTTGATATAGGTCCTACCAATCACATAATAAATCCCAAACCTATGAGTGCCACAATAACATAAATCATTCATTATATAAATACCAAGGAATAAAAATAATTTCATTAACATCAATCAATCAAATCATAGTCAGTGGTATTAAATAGATTTCATAAATATCATTCCATCATAAACATAGTACATCATAAATAAATAGATACATTATAATTAAAAAATATGCTTATTAAATAATGTCCCTTTAGAATGAATATTTTTTGTAGATAAGTAGAAATTAATTCTTGAGAGAAATATCCATTCTTCTTCGAAAACATATTCGTTTTTTAAAATATCATGAAATTTTAATGGAAACATATTTCTTTTAAAATAAATTTCAAATAATTTAAGGTAAAATTCTTTGAAAAAATGAACTATGAAAGCATAAAACTACATCCATATTTTATAACATAAGATAATACATTCTTCTCAATATTTTTCTAGAGAAGTATAAAAGTACCTCTTTATGAAAGTCAAAAAATATTTCATTCATGTTATTTAGTAAAAGATCATAAATTGTTAAAAATTAATTTAATCAAATGTACATGAATATAATGATTATTTTTTAATTAACTTTTACGAAACATTGACATATATGATAAATATAATATATTAAATACTTATATGTAAACAATCACTGGTAAGAATGATATTGTGAAATTATACAATACCATAGATCAAGGATTATTTGTACATATCAAAAAGACTTTTATGATGGATTAAATAATTTTATTTACTTATTATAGAATCACATATATATTTATGATATCATATATGATCATATTATCACCCGTATAATAATATTTCATTACATCTGTTCTTCTGGGTGTTATTTGATTCATTTTTTCTATGCAAGTTTTCTCATATAAGTCCTTATAATTATTTATAGGTTTTAGTTATATCATTTATTGAATGATATTAAGGTAATATATTTCTTATTTACTTATTTAATATATTTATATATTCATTATTTAATGTTTAATAAGGAAAATTAATTGCATGAAATCATTGAGATGGTAGGTCGTACGTACACATGATCGATTATATCATTTCCTTAATAGTAAAAGAGATAGAAGTGGATGGAATGCTTATTATTCCAAAATAAATATAATTTTTATAATAACTTTATATTTATATTATTTCTGTAGTTATAACCATCCAAATATATTGGTGATTAAAAACATATTACACCATGGTGTGGAGATGGTAGGAAGTTTGTCTGCATGCGTGGTGATTTCGTTTTTTCATAGTATGGATAAAATGTGGAATCTTATTTTTTCCTAAACATAATAATACATCATAATATATTTTATAATTTTGTTATTAAATTTTAATAGAACAATATAGGAATATTAAGTAGAATAGGAATTGATATTGAGACAATCAATGAAGGAGATTACATATTCTTCGGTGATATCCCCCTAGATATCCACTTAGGGACAATAGAGTTGGACTTTTTAGTCAATACGAACCATTATAATGTGGTTAGGTATGTTTATAATGGAAATGGTATGTTTTTTTTAAGAGAATGAAGGATCAATTTGGAGTGAATAAATGAGTTCATAAGATCCCATTTATAATTGAGGTTGTGAGATCCTTTGGAATTTCTACAAATATTAATTTATAATATATAAAATATCCTTAAAAATAGAAAACAATTGTAATTTATTCAAATTTTATATTATATAATGTTTTAATAACTTCAAATAACAGATTTTATACATGATTTGGTATTAATTTAATCCTCGTCATCTAAATTATCACTTAGTTACCCCTTTTTAATTTTATCTATCATAACAAATACCTCAATTTTTAATGAGTGTAAATTTTACTTATGTGAAGTAAATTAGACTATAATTGAAAACTTATATAAATTATATACCATATTAAAATATTTTACTATTTTTTATGATGTCTTATGAATTTTAAATAATTTAATAAATAATTATCTTAATAAAATATCAATATTGTATATTTTGACACATTTAAATTCACTGATTTTTAAAAATATCATTATAAGAATTTAACATCTTACAAATAATCTATTTTATACTTAAGGGGTATATGTTATCTATAAATTTAATGTTTTCCATTAAATAAGAAAAATTATATTTTTTTAATATTTTAATAACATTTGTTTTATTTAAAAATTAATTATATAATTACTACATTATATTTGTTGATGCCATTAAGGTAATTATATGATCCCCAAAAATTATAAATAAAATTCAATGATAAATAAATACATTTTATCTTTAAAAATATTATTTATAGCCAAAAGATACTTTAATATATCCTTGTATTATAAATGATATATTATTTAAAACATGAATGTGACATCTTTAAATTCCTATTTAATAAAATATAATAAATAATATAATATCATCCATGTAGTCCAAAATGTCAAAATAATTTTTTATCATGAATATATGTTTCGTCTATTAAAATATTTCATTTATATTCGTTCATAATGGAAATTAGTCCCCATGTGGACACAAAAGTGAAAATAAAGAAAACAAAAATGGCATTTATTAAATTAAATATTATATAAGTCATTTTTAGGGAAACATTTCAAATAAATGACTAAATTTTGATCCTTATGTGATGTATGTGGAATTTCATTCATCCAATAATATTTGGATTTTGATTGGGTCATTTATCATACGTTATGATTTTATTTTTATCCCAAATTACATAATTTCCCATTTACCATTGTAACGAAATTTACAGTAGAAACTATTCAAGTTTAAGTGAAATAAAATAGAATTATATTCCAATTATGTAATTTAGTAATCTAAATTTGGCATCAATTTTACAAAAATAAAAACCCATAAATTTTATAATAAAAATGATAAAATTCCAAAAATATCCTTCTAAGACATCAAATGTTTATATAATAAATTTGACTTACAAGGCATTTTAAAAGCCCATAATTAGACTATATTAAAATATGAATAATTTATAATCAATAACTAATAGAAAACATAATGTGACAATTTAAAAACATTAAAATAAATAATGTTTTCAATAAAAATTAGTATTCTCAGTATTCATTAAAAATAAATGTTTGTAAAAATATAGGCTATAAATTCATATTGAGTTTTTTATTTATATTAATTTCATAACATAGTATTTCATATTTATATTATCTAATTAATCTACTAGGTTACAATGTTCCATTTTATATTAATAGAATCACGTTGTTCATTTAAACACACAGTTATGTGCAATGCAATGTATTGAATAATTAAAATTGTTTAATGAGAAATTCTATTAAAATATTGGGTTTTTAATCTTTTTTCCACATGGGAAAACCACCTTCCAATCTATCAAATTTCATGGGGAATTGAATTACAATATGGTATCAGTGCTTTGATTTGTTTAATTATTTGGGGAGATGTTCTACATGTGTTCTAGGGATGTATCAGATCTTGTAACAGATATTAGACTTGTACATTGAGGACACTAATTATAATAGGAATTAATCATTACAAATGTCATTGGATTTATTTTTTGGTTTTGGTTATTAAAGTATTATGATTTCAAATTGGTTGACACGCATTGATTTTGAATTTTTTTAATGGGGGATTATGGATCTTAGAGAAATGGAAAGATGATTTAATTATGCGTTGTGTTAGGCATGTTTGATTCACATTGCTTCTGTGAGTTTTCAATATTATTTTTATTGAAAAATGTTTTAGTTGAATAACATTTCCATAATATGTTATATGATGTTTACACCCATAACATTTTAGTGTCATTATAATAATTTAGACTATATTTTACATTATTTTGATGGAATTTTATGTGAATCATATTGTATGTGGTTCTTTATTGATAAAAATATAGGCATTTAAATCATGATATGTGTATTGACCCTTAATAGGTTAATTCATGCATTGATTTTCTTTTGACAGATCGATGATGTCATGTTATAACTAAGAGGAGATCTAAAGACACGAACAATTGTCCATAATATTGATTCCCCTTGTGCTTCATTAGGACATGAACTGTTAAATATAATGAAAAAATTAACATGTAAAGTCTTTTATTATATATATTTATTATATTATTATACTTAATTGGACTTTTTGGTTCCGTGGAAACCCTGAGAGGATGTATAGAACAACCTGTAAATGTCTACAGATCTTCGGACTAAAAGCCCCTAGAAAATTTATAGAATCATTGATTTTTTTGAATGGAAATACTAGAGTGGGTCTTTTCATAGTAGTTAATGGTATATATATTCATGTATAATAGTGGTAGAGTGAGTAGATTATCATGGAATTTGGAATAAATCCCATGTATTGGGTGACCGTGTGGTTATCCATGTAATGAGAGATTCATTGAACTGTTGGTTTTGACTAACATGTAGTGTAAAATTGTCACTTAGTTACATAACTAATCCTGGGATATATGGGACAAGACATATGGATGTGTGAGACTATTTTCATGATTTTCTTGTACAATATTAGACACCCATTAGGTTTGGGAGGAATTTAGGGGGATCATAAGTGATATAGGACCAATGAGTAAGTACTTATTGTTAAAATATGTCTATAGTGTAGATAGAGATGGTAGTGGGACATATTGGGAATTAATCACTATGTGATGGTATGATCACACTTTATATGTGTTCTATTGGGTGGTTTTGATAATTGGTGAACTGGTCATGTGAAAATCCATTGAGAATGGGTTGTATTGTGGATGAAATGGTTTGATGTTCTAGTGGTAAATATGCGGTGTGACACATGTGGGAATTTTTTCAAGGGGTTTGAGGAAATGGGGGATGACCCTAAATGCTGAGAGGTGATGTGTGAAATGGATCAGGGTACTATAGTTTGGTTGATATGGGGATTTGATCCATTTTATTAAATGACATGGTGGGTGATAATGGTGATTTGATGTGTTTTGGTTTGTGAACATGGAGTGGTGTAATGAATGCATGATATCTGATAGTACTCCATTCTCTGTTAGAGGATTAATTTCTTATTGTGTAACGAATGAAAATTTAATCCAATTTTATAATGATATTTGGGTATGATTTGTCCAACCATATCAAGTAATAGTGATGAATTATTTTCACTGAATGGGCCATGGATAATGAGCATTTGGGTTCATTGAGAGATTGTTATGCTAACACTATTTTGGGTTGAATTTTATCATTTTTGGTGGAATTTAAAACATACTGTATGGATTATTAGTATATTGAGATCATTTAGTGGACATCTGTGGAGGATCTGGTTTTCAGTACATGGTAATATCAACTCATTTCAAGTTCTATGGATAATAACATATTAAATATTAAATTATTGTACTAGCTGGATTTGGTTATTTAGAATTACGCTTAGGGTGATCATAGTGGGATCTGGGGGAAATTTCATTACTGTGCTGGGAATTTATAATGTTATTCTACAGGTGAATTAGGGTTCATTATAAGGTTTAGAGGATAAAATAGAGACCCATTCAATTGTATTATTGGTCAAAGTGTTTTATCTTGTGTTTTCTTGGTAAATAGTCATTATCTACATAAATAAGAGTTTAAACTCAATTTGTCAAAATTTTTTGGGTTGAATTGTGTTTCATCAAGTTATTCAATTAATAAACAAGATTTATGACTTTTTTCTAGTTGTGAAACCAACATTTCGATTCAGATTTTAGAGGGTTATCATGAGTTAAAATATAGTGATGTTTTTTGTGAAATTTAATAGTATCTAGGGATATAGGTATTATTTTTTATCATATGGGTGTGACCTCATCTGTGGTGGTTTAGTTGTCGAAACATTGAGTTGGAAGGATGTTTTTCTTTAGGATGTGTCAGTGTGTGTGATTGAAAATTTTTATAATATTCCTTTATGGGTGATCCCAATAGTGTACAATTTACATTTAGACATGGTGAGATAGGAATCATGTTAGGAGATTCATGTGGGATACTGTTATCATATTAGTGGACCACAAGAATGGAGTTTTCAGTAGGTGATTCCAATGGTAGGGAGCATCAGGGCATATATCAAGCCGCTCTATGTGGGGTATAATATGTGAGATTACTATAAGCCTTAAGATGTATCCGTTGACAATTTCATCCCCTATCTTGAGATATGGGTATAGTGACTTCTGTCTTAGTGTCGGTATTAGTTACTAGAGGGAATCTAATCTTCTAATGAATGATATATTTTCATTGTCATAGTGGCACATTGGTAAAATTGATGGAATCGTATGATATAATGAAGAATGTTTATGGTGAAAGGATGATCATGGAATTTCATGATATGTGTCTTTAGTTTCAGTTTTTGTATTAAAATTTTAGAATCATTATAGTGTGATGTTATTAATGAATCAGATCTTTATAAGTAAATTTTGATATGGGATTTTAAATTTTCCTTTTTTTGGGATATTTAAATTTGAGATAAAATATTAAAACTAGAATTCTGATGACATTATTCTATGTGAAAAATTATTTGTAATGGGGTTCATAGATTGAGTGGTGAATCGAGTGTTTGGTAGGGAATTGGTGGTATGGTGGAAGGTGGGGATTATATAGAACTACATTATAAGACCATTAAAATAATTAAAACATGGTTCAAAATATGAATATTCACGGATAGGTATTCAATTCACCTAGAAAAGAAAGCTTATATAAGGTAAATTTACTTCTTTCCCAGATATGAATTTTGATTCTTTTAAAAAACAGGGTTTTACCTGCATTTTATTTTGTTTTGTATATCATACATGAGAGACCTGATGGCCAAAAATCCATATTCTTCCACCTATTTCTGTTGGTTCTAGGTGTATTATTTCAACATCAAATATATAAATCTACCTTCCCTCAACTCTATTCATATTTTATAACGATGTCTTAGGATTTTGATTTCGTTTTCAATGTTTATTCCATTATAGGATGGTGAATTTTAATGGAATTTAAGGGTATTTTTCAGAAGCTTTGTATGTAGGACATCCCAAGATAAGATCTATACACCATCAAAAGTGGATTTGAAAATTTTAAAAAACTAATGTATTTTTCTTGGGGTTTTCATAATTATGGGTTCAAATAAGCCACATTAATGGTTTTTTATTTTGGGATTTTCTACATCCCATATCTATGGGCTGGTTGGGAGTAGACAACACCATTTTTATGGTGGTTCCTACCTATGGTTGTGGCATTGTGGTGATTTTCTAATTTTACTTATTAAAAATAATCTGGTGTAATTAGTTATAATATATTATAGAAACCAATTCATTTCACCTTTCCTATTAAAGGTTCCTTGTAGTATTGTTGTATCTTGGTTGGTTTTTATGAAGATTTGTAGATTTATGAAAGGTGATTACTCTAACATCAAGTTAGGTGGGACCAATGAAAAAACATATGTATGTATACAAATAAGTGTTCATGATTATTTATTTTAGTTTGTTCTTTCCATAGTTTTAATGACCATGTGTTCCCTTGGGTAGAAGTGGTTGGTTGGTAGTATGTTTCTTACACCTGAACTATGTGATCATGTGCACATTAGTGTATCATAATCACTTAGCAAACATGTCATCAAGGGGAGATAATATTAGATGCGTTATCAATGGTGTTTTGGGAGTTCATGGTATATATGATGAGATATGGGATTTTTAAGGTTGAGTTTCGTGTTTGATAGGGAAGGAATGACCAACTTCAAGATGAGTAATGTTGGGAAAGTAATCTGTATGATGCATCAGGGATGAGGTACTTCATCCATTGGTCTGAAAACTTTCTTGGTGTTCAGAGGGATTGAGGGGAATATATTGGACACATATTTGGATGATAACGTGGGGTTGTCTCTTATTTATGAGCTAAAAGATCATACATGGGAGATGTGACATATGACCTAGTGTTTTTATAGAACTGTGATTCATCATTTTCAATCGGGATTCCAAATAGTTTAGGGAATGAAGGATGGGATGGCCTTTAGGTAGAAATAAAAAGTGTGTTGAGTGTTGTGATAAGGATTTTGACGATCCTATGAGGTTTTGTTATAATAGTTATTTGTTGAGTTCTATTACATATTGTTGATGTGAATGATGTCATATATAATAGTAAAGAGAGTGAAGAGTATGGAGGACCAAGGGGATAACTATAGGGACAATATGTGATTTGAAGTGGCATTGTGGGATATGCCAAGATGTGTTGAGTTAGTGAGATATAAAATAGGTTACATCATAGAATGAGTGTGTGTTCTAGAATTACATTCCTATTGTATGTTAGGATGATTTAGTGTGATGGTCTTCCTAGTCTCTATATTGAAGGACTGGTATTATGGACCTTCCTCGGGTCTGCGAGGATGCGTCTATCTAATGAAAGATTATTTTTGAGGTTATTGGGTATGTGACATTTCTTGATGTATTTATGGTTGGTAGAAAAATTAGTACATGTTCTATTAGTTATTTATTGGGGAAATTTTCATGTATGACTTCAGTCATTGTTTATTAATTGGAAAACACATGGTTTAGGCATTGGTTATCTACCATCCTTTGGGTTGGGTCACGGATTGTAGTTACAGATGATTGATGGAATTTGTAAGAGCAATTAGAGAAGGTTGAATCCTGATTGATGTACGATAATGTCTCGTGTCTTTGATTACAATGTCATTATTTAATATATTTACATACCATATATCTATATAAAAGGATCATGAATTGTTATGATTGAATGAGGTCGTGGATGTACTCTAGAAATGCACAGAATTAGGATATTCCATATTTGTGGGCTCATAGTTATCACCAAATTATGTAAATTGAATGTGTAACTCATCAGGTATTGTGTCGTCCTAGTTAGTGTATGATGACATAATGGGTATGTTTATTTTTTTCATTTCCTCAGGCATACACAAACATAAGATATAATATATTCGAGGTGATCAGTGAAACCCTGCTATATTTTATTCTCACGTCTTGATTAGGAATCTCATCACATGTATAACCCTTATGTATTCATTTGAGGTCACACTATAAGACATGATAAGGATTATTTTTAGGTATCTCTATGAATATATAGACCCCGTATGTATGAGTAATTGATATTGAAGTATATCCTAGTTAAGTGTGTTGTATTCTCTTTTATTCTGCTTTTGGATCGGCCTAGGGGAAATTATTTGTTCTTTTCGATTTAAAACATAAGGCATGTTTCATCCTATGTTTATTATTCTGTATACTATAACATAGATTTTGTTTTTCTAGTTATTTTTTATTAGTTATAGTGATATATTGTGAATAGTCTCCCCAATTATTATTTTAGGACCTCTCCACTAATTAGTTCCCTCTTGCATTCGAGGTGGATTATTGAGTCCATGTGGGGATTCCAATGGGGAACTATTACGTAGTCATTGGTTTGGAATTGCATCAACAATACTACTAATCCTTCCTACTCACAACTATATCATAGTACCCACTATGATCCAATAAACAAAAATGTCATAGAATAATGGTACAATATATATAACCAAAATACATCTATTATTGAAAAAATTAAAATTAAAATCTATCTATAATATAAAAATATACATTTTAAAATATTGATAAAAAATTACATAAATATATCAATGAGAAATATCATAATTATCCTCCTCTAGCTATACAATCATTAGATTGAAGCATACCATATTCACATATAATAATAATAGACAAGAAGGTTGTTGGCCACAAAATATGCTTTTTTGAATCCAATTAAATGGTAGCCATGTGGGGTTTTATGATTTCCTCCATGATCTAATGGAATATAATAGGTAATATATATTTCTCACATTATATCAGAATATAATAAGAGGTAGTGGTAATGGATGATAATGGGGGAAACCCTCCACTACTATTAGTATTAACATATTTTTAGTATATTGCATGGTTCAAATGGAAAGGTGTAAAATGAAGAGATGTCCAGGGGAGATAAAAATTAGACCTATAATCGGTTGGAAATGACGTCTGTTCAAAATATACCTCATGTAAGTGTAATATAATTGCGGTGTAGATAATAATGTGCCTCTATTTAAATTGAAACCGCAATCAATTCCACTGGGTACCTATTTTGGAGTGACAGAGAACGTTGTTCAATCCCACATAATACATAGTTTTATACCAAGTATATAATAAACTAGAAACCACCTGTACTTATTATACTACATGTGATCCAAAACATTATCAAACTGAACATACAATCCCCATTATACATAAAAATCCTTCTCTAAAATTTACCAATTTTGAATCCTGAACAAATATACACCATATAAAAACATTTAGTGAAATTGATCAATTAATAATATAAAAATCATCAAACTAACCCATACTTTAACCCTCAAAAATTTTAATACACCACCGTAATATTTATACAATAAATTTAGTCTATAAATGATTCATTACATCCACCTCACAAAATAATTCTCAACCCAAGGAAGTCCAAATATACATCACCCAAAAGGTTTACATCCCTTCGCATGCAATACTAACATTATTTCATCATCATATTTTGTATAAATAAATTCAAATTTAATATTTAATCACTAATACCATCCAATTATTTATTCCATATATCTATATCATGATAATTTCCCAAATAAAAAACCCTAATATAATGTTTATATCCTATTCAAAATCATTAGTAACAATAAAATTCATTACAATTAAATTCCATTCAAATCATAAAAATATCTAGAACATCACGTTTTTCATTGTTCAAATAATTTTATTGAATAATAAAATTGGAGTAAAAAGGTAGAAATCCAAAATAAAAATAAATAAGACAGAAATCGCTAAAAACAATATTATTTTGAAATCCTTGAATACAACACAATTATGGATCTCAATTACATGTAACTCTCCAATTACGTGTCTCTAAAATTCCCAAAGAAGATACTAAATCACAACAATATAAGGTCACTAAAGGATATTCCATTATCATTATGATTCCAAATACTATTTACATGTCATAATTGACAAATGGATAGTCCCAACATAGAATTATAAAAGTTATATGTATGCATGAACTTCCTCTGTGATGCATTTTTAAAAATGTATTTTTAATTACATAATGTTTACATAAACCCATTATTTACTTCAAAAACCATTAACTAAAATGAAATCAAATAGAATATTCACATTCCCATTCCATATTAAACATAATCAATTACATTTTAATGAAAATTTAAACAATTAACACACTAATAAAGGTAAATTTTCATTTAATAAACACCATAAAATTTTCATTGTTAATAATGAGATAAAATTTTTTAACATCCATGTTGCTTTTCAATACTAAAGAATAGTGAAACCAATTTTTAATGGAAAGAAATCCCTATTCCAAATTATATCACAATCTAGAAAAATTATAATGAAATGAATTTCAAATTTTTTTATGAAATAATATTATAACATATTTTTCAATACATGATGACACTAATATACTCTATATAGATACGTATATCTAGTGACCTAGGTTGGAATTGGGTTTGAGAAATATGAATAGACAAGTACATTTTGCTGCAACATATTTTATAAAAAATATTTCATCATTCTTGAAGAATAATAATATGAAACATTATTAACATGAAATTAATTTTATACATTAATAGTTTGGTAATAAAATAATATTAGTTAATAATGACATTCATAAAAATAGATTCGTAAATTATAATAACATATTACATGATAGGTATATATTACTAATTTTATATATAGACCATTTTCATATAGATACATTAACATCAAGAAAGTAAAATGATTGACAATAAGATGTGGGATGGAAACCTGAAAAAAGGATAGTATTAAACAAATAATTGAAAATTTAGAAATGATATTGTTGTGAATAATTAAAACTGAGGGTCTAGCTATTAGAGAAGAAATGAATTTCATCTCAGCTATAGAAGTCTATTACTTATTTATATTAACCAATCCATGACTAATATATATATATATATATATGTAAACTTTTTACATGTATTACTGATATTTTAGACAATTAAATCCTCAATTGATTCCAATAATAAAACATTAAACATTGTAATTCATATAGTATGAAATGAAATCCAACATGTGGCTTCATATCGATACCTAATACGATTATATACCAAATGTATAGAGTGACTCACTATTGAGTATTATAAGAATTTTTCAAGTCATATTTCATCGCAACCTATATAGATAAAATAAATCATCACATGACCTGATTGTTCCTTCTATATGTTGACTAAATACATGGTTGTTCACGATACTTTTATGAAGTGGCTCATTTTTTTCTTTTTATAGGATACATTTCAATTACTGAAAACCATATGTTCTATCTAAAAATTATTATTTCAGATATAAAATAACATAAAATACATAATTAACAAGACATTGTAATTTCTATTACTTGAATAAAAGATCAACACATGAGACACATGTGATGTAGCCCCGTGAGAAATCCATGACTCCTATGGGAATGCAACTAGAGTTTAGGGTCTAAGGTACACTTTAGGGAACAATTGAACAAAATTAATTATATTAAAAAGTAATGTCTTGATTCTTCTGAAATTTAGCATAACTCATCCATATGTCATATGGTATATAAATAACCATTATATAGAAAATAAATATTAAATGGAAAATAATATAAATAAGAAATAAAATATATCATAGATATCTATATGAATTCATAAAATTCTAAGAGAACATGGAAACATAATAATTCGAATATAGCCAATCAGTTGATAAGGCCACACATGGAATAAACTGAGGATAAACTAAGTGGAATAGGAATGATCCAAATATGACCTCAAACCAAGTGATTTTAGTTCCCCTAAAAAATAACCATATTTTTAAACCTTTTGATGATATACGAAATTGAAAAAAGAGGTAAATTAAATGGAAAAATGTTTTAAGAAATTATTTTACAAAAAGAAATCATTAAAAATTCAACACAATAAACCATTTTAAAACCATCCATTATTTTAATTGTCAAATATAGTTATATATAATAACGTTTTTCATTTCACACTATGTGATAATTTTCTCTCAATCCCATACCAACACATCACCAATGATGAACACAAATGACCATTAAATCTATGATTTTTTTGAATTATTCTTTATTAAAGATTAGAAGAAAATATTATTTTTATATTTAGATGATATGGAAGGGACTCAAAAAATTTACATTTTTTACGAACTAAATAAAAAGATAATTTTAGCCCAATGGGGTACTATAAACAAACTAGATATTGTTAAGATAGTCCAATAATAGGATCATGAATTTCTAAAATGACTTTCTCATTATGAATAAATAAATTTCATATTTAGTAATCAATTTTTTGTAAACTCCTTCAGAACACAACATTATTATTTTTTTAATTTTAAAATATAGCTATAATAAGAGCATTATGATTTATGACTGTGGGTAATGTATTCATTATAAATTGATATTTGTGATTATTATACAATGATGGTAATATAAATATAAAATTGATGCAAAAGGAAGAAGATATGGGCTCGACCAATAGGATCAAATAATAAGAGGATCATTTATATAATCTTCTTATGGAAGTGGCATCACTATAATTTTTTATTAATAATTCCCAATCTAAAAAACAATAATTTTTTCTTAAGAATTATCTATAACGAGTGAAATTTAATCATATAGAGAAATAAATTTTTAACAAAGAAAACACAATTTTATAATAATAAAATATATATTTTTAATTAATATACTCTATTTTTAAAGATTCATGAATTTTTAAATTAATGTTATTTTTATTAAATACATTTATAAAACCCAATTTAATTAAATTTAAATGAAAATATAAATTTATGAAGTCCCCGTTAATTTTTTGAACAGTTAACATGTTTGTTATGTAATAAATGGTACTTTTTATCAATAAAATTATTTTTTATATTCAACATGATATACTCTAACTTTAAAAAATTATTTATTCAATTAAATATGATTTTATAAACTGAAAAATTACAATTAGAAAATGTTTTATTTTGAATAGCTTTTAGAGATAACATATTATTTGAGTAAAATATTAATATTGTAAAAATATACGGTATTCATTATAATATCATAATATCCTAAAAGTGATTTAAAAATCTTAAAAATGGATGAATATATAAAAAGTAGATTATTTCATCCAAATATGTTAATTTTATGTGGTAATATTATTATTCAAAACCAATAATTTATCTCACAAAACCACATTATTATGTTAATTAATTTTCGAAACAATTCTATATGTAAAGAGATCCCTACCAATACCAAAATAACATTATTCAAATTTGTTTATTTCATAAATAATTTAAATAATAAAAACAACTACTCATTTGAAAGCATAATGACAAAAACCCTATGAATGAAAATTGTTTTAGTTTTATATAAACTTGATGTCAAAATCATTTGTTTGAGGATTCATAATAAATCCCCACTAGTTTTTTATAAGTAACCACATATTCCCTAATTCATGTATACATGAAATTATTTAACCATGAATTTACTCTCATTTACCCCCTCTTGATCCCTCTAAATTAGTACCCATGATTCTAATGATATCTATCAAATCTTTCATAGGCCACCAATAAAGGTAATGGATTATCTCCGTACTCTTTTATAGGAATTGAAATTAATTTTTATAATCCATTTGACATCCAATTGTTTATGTTCTCTTATAATCAAAATAATTTTTCAGAATACAAATTTATTCCCTATTAATTACATATTTCCCCATTGTATCATTAATACATTCCATGAACTTCCATTTAAACCTGTTATGGTGAAAAAATTATGCCTTTATTTTTTAATGTCACACCATTATATTGTGAACAGCCGACACTAATTTGATACATGCTTATTCCCCTTGAAATAATTGTAATTCATTAAATTTCAATAGTTAGGTATAAATACCACATTCCATAATCATATGATTAAGATAACTAAATATTTTATTTTGTTATTTGATCATTTTAGTTCATATATTGTTATAAATATGAAGGTATTTCTATAATAGTATTATAATTCCTCAAGTAATGTATTCATATTATGAAATTCCATATATGGTGTGAGGGTGGTTATTCGAAGAAAACTATCTAATGATGTGTTTGTGGTCATCCTTGACATAATCATTTGATGTAACATTTTATGATGTTTTGACATTCATTGGATCATATGATCTTTTGATATCGTCCTATCATATCAGGATTCAATGTTTACGTATATGATTACCTCTTTTTATGTTATCCAGATTTTCCTCTAGACTCACATGTATTATCATTCACTTTTTTATTCGTGATTATTACCTTTCATGGATTTATAGCTCATCGTTTTTTATATGTCCCAATGTTACTACGTGTAGTACTTAGAGCTCTTAGGAAACTAGGGGATCATTATAAATATTTAAAAAAAATTATTCTTTATTTTATTTTAATTCTTTCTATATCTAATTTTACAATCAAACAGGACCACTAGATTTCTAATATTTAATTGTAAGCATCCTTCTATTTAATATCATATTATGATTTTTTTTAAAATATTTGGGATGTAATATAGCACACAGAAATTATTATACTATTACCCATGTTAAATATTTAGTGATGTTTCAAGCACCTAGTTACATAAGACGCTTCTAAAAATATTTAATCAAGGGTTACCCAACAAAAATATCATGGTCTATTTGAAATATGATTTAGGACATCCAAGGGATTTTATGGTGTTATTAGCTGAATAATAATATACATCATAATCAAAAATGAAATGCTTTCCACTAAATTGTGATAAACAAACTAATTTAAAAAAAATTGGATCCACTGTAAAATAACCCAGAATCCATTCAATCATTTATTTTACGAATTATATGATTTCATTGTTAGTCTATGAAATCCAATGGATGGAATATGGAAGATATAGTCAAATACTAACATAAAATGTTAGAACACTTTATAATTTTAATGAAGATATCTATAACTGAAAACTCCCTCAATGCCTCCCAAAAGATCTATCAAAATAGAAAACGTGAAATAAAGGGTCCGAAATATATTAAAATCTAAAATATAGAGTTGTTTCATCGTGACCATGGGTTCACTCAGTGATACCCATAATCATTGGTCCACATGTGCTCAAGTGATCCTTCCTATATGAAAGAGGCATAAAAATAGTAGGATGGACAAGGGTGTATTTCTGAGAGACTGTGCCCTCTGGTCAAAGATGTGAAATAATGTAATCAATATCTGAATATTAATGCATATCAATAATTGAAAATACATCAGAATCATGTATAAACAAACCAAAACCATATACTCCCCAAAATATATAAACCATATCATATACAAAATTAGTATCTCTTATGAAATCTCTAAAAAATAGGAAAAATGTTTATAGGGTAATAGGCAGTCAATAAAAATGATGAAGTACAAAATTTATCATTAGACCTAAACATATCCAATCATCCAGAGCTCTAGCTCAATAAACAAATTAAAAAATAGTTCTCTCACTCAGGTATGGATCTGTTAAATTTCAGTATAATTCCTTATTTAGGGACTAATGTGGATGCAAAGTGAGTTAGTTATGGTCTCAGGGGTGTCTGGGACTTGTTTAGAGCCCAAAACAAATAATGTTGGAAAACCTGGCCCTATTGCATGGTTTGAGTAAACCATACTAGTATGGACTATGATTATATCTAACCGTGTGGATATTCATAATTTTTTGGTTGATTCATTCCATAGTATTGGTGCAATTTTTTCTTCATTTTGTGGCTTGAACAGGCTGAAGCCCCTTTTTCCAAGGAACACGGGCATGGTTTTCCTACGGATTTTCAAACGGTGTGGAAAAATCATGAACATGATAATTTTTGGGTAATTTTACTAATTTAACGTTAATGATCTAATTAAACTTCTCCTCATTCTGTAATATAAATTCTAGTGGGTTAGATTCCTTTTTCTCCCATTTTGGAGGTTTTTGATTGCCAGCTTTATGGATCATGATATCTCCTTATTCTTAGATCTGATGGAGCTTTAGTTCATAAATTTGGATGTTCAAAGGTAAGTACATGATTTTGATAAATCCGTTATTCTTCTCTCATTCTCTCGACCTGGTTATCGAGGTGTGATAATTTATCCTATATTCAAATATATACTATTATTCTAGCCAAATTAGAGGTTGGTATCAGATGGGGAGAGTTGTACATTCCTAAGGGGATTGGTCAATAAATTATCCATCATTTTTGTTGACACTTGAATTTTTATGTGGGGCCCACTAATTTCATCATTTTTCATTTATTGAATTTATATTTCATGCTTATAATCACTAAAAATATATGGTAATTCACATTCAGAATATGAGATTAGTTTTTAGTGGTTACACCCACAGATCCATATATCCCATGTAGGATGCTATGTCATAATTGTGTTATAGTATTTAACATGATTGACTCATCGGACAGGTGTTCAATGACATGACCATTCTATCAGTAATATTTTCTAAATTAATTGGTTTGTTTTAAATTCTAAATTGCATAATGTTAATTACCATGTAGGATCCCCACATGACCTTCCTAAGGTAAGTGCTTCAATTTGATAATAAATTTTGAAAATGGATTTTAGTAAGTATTGTATGTTTATGACGTTTCCATAAATGTAAATGAATAATATGTTTCATGTTTGTAGCACCCCTTACCTAGTTTGTGGAAGTAATTGGAGTAAACCATTCTAATTATGATTACTTAAATGGGTTAAATGGATGGTTTAATGCTCAATTAGCCTTGTCACACTAATTAAAGGTAATGACATGAACCTTGTTAATTATATACGAATTCATTATGAAAATAGGAGTTTCATGACTGGAGATCATCTTGGTTTCATGAGGGAATAATGTCAGCACTCGAGGACCCTGTTACTAATTCATGGATATGGATTTCTTAGGTTGAGACCCAACTAGAACATGATCCTTGCAAACCATTGGATTCTCTGTATCCAACCTTAGGATCCCCCATGTAGTAGTATAAAATGTCTTGCACACACTCCCTTGATCCAGTATTGGAATGTAGGTTCCATGGTTGAAGATCATCAATCCCAGTCCTTAAATAGCCCCAATTTACCATAGATGAACTCCAGGGACTCGGTAGGCATCTCATTGTGCAATTCCAAAGACTATGCTCCATGGATTACTCTCTTACCCCCAGACATGGTCTAGTTATTACTGAGTTAGTGACCCTTGAGGTCTAAATTTCCTAGGCTATTACCCTGGAAAATCACTATTAAATAACATTTAAGGTTCCCATTTCACATCTTATAAACATTAATATTTTTAATATCTGACATATTTATAAACTAGTAATAACCAAATAATTAATTACTTAAATGTTCAGACACTATCTGAGGGCTGAAGCAAGTACATGGGTATTTGGTTAAATTGAACTAATTTTCTTTATATATGCATGCTTCTATACTATTATATTCCATTACGTAGGGAAAAATTTAAAGACACCATTGGTGGTGGACCACTATGATTTTTATCATACCCATTCAAGTCACCATTAGGTACCCAGAGTAGATTAAATGAATGCGAGTGTTGTTAGAGGGAGGCATATTGTTTCAAACATTTGATTTAAATCTATTTAGGATGGATCTTGAGAGAAGGTTACCGAGTTTAAACTCTAGATGATTCGGAATGAATTTTTTTCACTAGAAATTTTTTGTTCATGCTATTCCTACTGCATTGTTTATTAGTTTTCTAGTTTTCTATTTAAATGACATATAATCATCAGTGGTTCTATTTAAATCAGTTATTGTTATCCTTGATATCTATTACAATTGTGTACATCTTCTATAACATAAAATTATTATGATTTTTACTTCAATATATAATTATTCAATGTACTACACTCTGGTAAGGAATGTAAAGACTACCCACAGATGCACCCTAGACCCTCTTTTCTAGTTGGTAGCCTCTTGAATTTGGAGAGATGTGCTTGAGGATCAATGGCCAACTGGGCTTGGGGAACCTGTTAAGTAGAATATATGTCTAGGACATCAAAAAAGTTGTCTCAGAATCATTCAATTATTGAATTAGTATTTGGATACAATATATTAAGGATTATGAATGTATGGTACATATTTATTAGTCATTCTTGGGTGTCGCGAACCCATGTTTGGGGTAATATTTGAGTTTCCAAAATTATAAATTTTGTTCTTCTTTTTCTTATTACAATTTATAACCTTTCAAATTTGGATGGTGAAGATGATTTGTAGAGTATTTGATTATACATATAATTGATAATATTTTTTCATCCTTAGCTTATTGATATTAGAGAAATGTGTATTCATTCATGCATCATTATAGGGACAAATAATTATCATACCATGAATATATCCAATCAATATAGGTGTGTTTCACTACATTCATTTCTTGATATGCTTATGATTGTTGGGTGATGCATTGATAGTTATATTATTATTTTATTACACTTGGTTGTAATTGATTGATTTCCTATCTCAATTCTGGAGGTGTATGGGCCCTCATGGGCTGGGATAAGTGATTTATTGAGTTGAGCCAAAATGATATATAAAATGGGTGATTTTCTAATTAAAGAGGTGGATGAGAACTGATTAAATGATAATTGATATCCATTATAATGTAAAAAAGAATTATAAAATGTGATAGTTTCATGTCCTTATCATGCCTGATCATGTTTATGAATGGTAGAGGAGTGAACTTGGTAATTCAATATAAAATGAAAAAAAACATATACCCGATAACATACCAGAACCTGGTCGTCTACGTGGGTAGTTGGGTAATATGACATGGGTATTGACTTATATCACCTTCTGTTTCAGTTAGAGATGATATATAACGACTTAAAATTATGTTGTGTCATTTCAATGGAATTTGTAGACCAATTCAACCAGGAAATCCACCAATCATACACTAGAATGCTAGCATCGACCATATTTCATACATGCATAGCTATGAGCCTCCAGTCTTACCTCTAGTAGTGCCACATGATTCACTACCTATTGTACTTGATTGGTCCACTGACACCCATGTTCTTAATAATTATATATTTATGACGCATTACATGAATGGGGATCCATGACTTGCACCTCCGATGATTGCTTTGTCTTGCGAGTTCCAATTGAAATGTCCTTCTACATTCTCAGGTGATTGAAGACTATAGTCTACAGAGTCTTGGTTAGTGTCCATCTTGTCTATCATTGAGAATCTTGATAAACCTCCAGACTGGAGGGTCAAGATTTCTATTTATATTTTGCGTGATTCTGCCAACTGCTACTGGGATTTTGTTACCCAAGTTGGTCACCATAAAGACATGGTATGGGTTGACTTCAAGACTATTTACTATGATGAAATATTTCGTCCGATGCTAAGAGCTAACATAGCCATATATTTCATTCAACTCAAATAGGATTCTGTGTCTGTTATGGAATATTCATCATGTTTCATGGAGTTGTTGTTCTTTTCACTACTTTTATCCAGTGATGAGCTTCTACGTGCTTGATGCTTCGAGAATGGGATCAAGTGTGCAAAAACATATGTAGGTGAATGTATTTCTCATTCCTAAATTTCTAAAATAGTATATTTTGAATTTATCAATTATCATTCTAGAGGGATGACAATTGTACAAAGTTTAGAGGATCCCTTTAGTATTAGGCCATTAGTTCTCTTGGTAGTAGAAAAAGATCCCTCGAAGTTTCTATTGAGGGTAGTGATAATGAGAATATACATTTTGATATCTCATGGGTCTTTCATCAGTTTGGATGATGGTGGAAAATAAATCCTCTAGGTGATTGAAGCCCAATGGAGTGTTATGATTGTGGTCGTATCAGGCATCTTCAGAGGTTCCACTGGACAATTCCACTATATTCGAAAGGAAAAGTATCAGAAGAATCTCTATATTCAGGATTTATTTGTTTTCACCACACATGGCTGTATGTTGTCATAGCACCAATAATTCAATAGAAGGAGAAAATTGTGGCTGAAGTATTCAGGCTCCTGATCACCAACAATGCCGGAAGAGAAGTTTTGATCGTGGAAGTCCAGCTGTTGCACAATGTCGTGGATGAGGTAATTTGAATGAACTATAATAAATTCATGAGGATCAGGCTATGAGAACATCAATTATACGAGTTACTATTTGTGAATCCTCTAGCATTCTATATTCATTATTTAACATAAGTGACTCTACCACTTTTACCTCTTTATTTATCATTGAAAGTCTTGGAAATGATATACCATATTACTATTGTGTTAGGACCCTAGATTCACCATTGGGGATATTGTGAGGGGGGATATTCTAGTGTAGGTATTATCCACTTGAGGTAGGCAAATAAACTTTCTTATGGTACCTATTTTTTCTTTAGGTGACTCTCTTCGACATCATTCTTGGGATGAATTTTTTGGTTATGTGTCACAATTTTGTAGAATGATATCTCTATAGGGTATATTTTACATCACCGGGAAAAATAAATTATCAATATAAGGTAGAGTGGGATGTATAAGATTGTAGATCTAGACCAAATGATCATGGGAGTGGTAGAGTAACTGCCGAGATCACCGTTATCTTCATATAAGATTAAGGTTTTCTCCAATCTATTTTCCCTATATTTGTATATTAATTAAGTGATGTCTTTACTGATGATTTTTTGTCTTACCTCTTTAGATAGATATTGATTTTACAATTCTTCTAGTTCTTCGATTAGATCGAGTGTTTATTCCTCCATAGCAGATAGAACATATAGAGCTTTATGATCACGATTTCTAGTTTGAGTATTTAGAGGCTAAGGGTTTCATATAACGTAGAACTTGTTATTCGGGTTCTCTCATTCTTTTTATCAAGAATTCAGATGTTACCTGATGTTAATACATGTATTATAGATTATTGAACCAACTTATGATCAAGAACCAATATCCACTATCTCAAATAGTCGATCTCTTTGACCAACTATGAAGAGCTAAGGTCTTCTCTATGATCGACCTGTGATTTGTTTATTATCATGTGAATGTTGGGCCATCATACATACCCTGTACCACTTTTCATAGTAGTTATGATCTATATGTGTACCTATTTATTACATTCACCTTATGAACCTGCACACCATTTTTCATATTTCTGATGAATGGGGCATTCTAATCCTATTTGGGTCATTTTGTTGTAGTCTTTTTGGAATACATTATACTGTATCCTCACACTCTTAGTGACCATGACATGTTTTTGGATATAGTATTCAGTTCAAATACAGAGCATCATCATTACTCCAAGCTAGATAAGTGACACTTTTGGATCAACAATGTTCATTTCTTAGGTCACATTATCTTAGAATCATGAGTCCATCATTGCCTAGAAAATGTGACTGTTGTAGTTTGCAATGAGAAGCCCAAGAACATGTTCTATATAAAGAGTTTCTTGGGATTTGATGGATATTAGAGGTGTTTGATACATGACATATCACATAATTATTCACCTCTTACTGGTCATAAAAATTAGGGTGTTATGTTTGTGTGGTGAGAAGTATGTGAGATTTCATTTCAGGAGATAAAAGTATTGCTTGTCTTGACAACATTTCTGACTCTACCGGAGCTAGGGAGAGGTTATGCCATCTCCTGTGATGCATCGTGCATTATCCATTGAGCTATAATGATGGGGAGGATAGGGAATTTTTATATGGGTCATGGTAGTTGAGGCCTCATGATAGAATTTACTTAGAGCATGACTATGAGCTATTAGTAGATGTACATGCCTTATAATGATATAGACACTATCTATTAGGTGAAAAAATCTTACTGTACACAAACCAAAAGAGCCTCAAATATATCTTTTCACCTCAATAATTGAACCACAAATATTGAATATGGGTTGAATACATTTATTCCAATAATTTTAAGCCTTTGTATATGAATGGAAATGTAAATGTAGTCGCTGATGTTAAAAGAATGAAAACATAGAGAGAGTCTTTATGAGAATCCAATGATGAGGGAAAGGTAATGGATCTCTTTTCTAAGATGAATCTGCAGATTCATGATAGTAATGTGCAGTGTTACCTCTCATTCATGACAATCATGTCTTCCCTCCTTGTGTAGGTGAAAGGTAGAAAATTATTAGATCAATATGGAATGGATCTAAGTGAGAGTATATCATCAGATAACCTACCTTAGGATTGGTCTGTGGATTGAGATGCCATCCTGTGTCTATATTGATGTATCTAGATTCCTAATGATGTGATAGAGTTGTTTATGAAATAGTCTCATGCTTCATAGTGTGTAGTTAATATATGAATCTCCATTATGTATTATGATATGTGATTCTAGTATTGGTTTCTTGAGGTGAAATGTTAGAATGAAGGATTTATCACTAAGAGTTCCACCTATCAGTAGATCAAAGAAGAGTACTAGAGACACGTGGGATTGATAAAATCACTTCCATTCCCAGAATAAACATGGGAACAAGTATCCATTGATTTCGTATTCTACATTCCTAGGTGTCTAATTGGTAGTGATCCTATATGGGCAGTTATTGACCGACTAACGAAATCATTTAAATTCATACTTATTCGGGAAACATTCCTAGTTGATGAGTTGAGAAGACAGTATATATGTGAGATTATACGACAACACAATGTCCCATGTACAATAATTTTAGATATGGATGCTCATTTCAATTAATTGTTATTGTAGGGATTTCATAAGGCTATGTGAACACATGTGTTTCTAAGAATATATTTTATCCCTCATTCCAATGGACAATCGAGACAAACAATATATGTCCTCGAAATCATGTTTTGGGAATGTGTCCATGATTTTTTCAGTTCTTAGGAGAATCATATACCTCTCATCGATTTCTCCTAAAATAACATCTTTCAGGAAACAATTAAGACAACTCCATTTGGGGCCTTGTACGTTAGGCCATGATGTTAACCCCATTACTAGATATATGTACCTATAGTATCCCTACATGGTCCTTGTCTTTTTTGGGAAACAACAGTTTATGTTTAACTGATTATGAAGCGACTATATACTACTCTGACAAGAAAAAATCTTATGCTAATCGCAGTCTTTGACATTAAGAGTTCAAGGTCGGTGATCGTGTTTTCCATTGTCTACAACCCAGTATATGGAATAGATTTTTTTAAAAAAAAAGAATTTATTGCCTCATTACATATGGCCATTTCATATTTTAGAGAGAGTTAGGCTGGTAGCCATACAATTTTTATTACCATAGAGTCACCATGCCATACATTGCATCTACAATGTTTCATAGCATATCCAATTTCATTCCCACCCATCTCATACCATCGATCCTAAGGAATTAGAGTTAGATTTTGATGCAACCATTGGGAAGTATCCATTAGACATTATTGATCTGAGCAAGAAGGCTATCTGAGGTTAGACAGTACCACTAGCATGGGTGTCATGGTAGCTTGATTGTGTGTAGGATGAGACATGGGAGCTGTAGGCCGACCTACATGCCCAATGGATAGATTTTTTCTTATGCACTATTACTCAACCCTAAGAAGTTGATCTTGAGGAATATTCCTTTTAAGGGGAAAGTGTATATGAACTTGAGTTTTCACTTATGTATGGATCCATCCAATATTAGTAGTGTTTTTTATGATGGACGTAATATATATTTCTAGTGAGTTATTGCTGGAATTTGGGGTGTTTGGGATGTTTTCAAAGCCCAGAACGCATCATTTTGGGAAAAATAGGCATGACACATTGTTAGAGTAAACCATGAGTATAGAGAACATTTTTAGATCTAACAGTGTTGATGGTATGTTTTTTCGGGTAGAACCATTCTGCACTGTTGGCACAAGGTTTCCCTAGCCATGTAGTCTAACCATGTGGGTGCCCTTTATTCCGAGGTTCCCATGCACGATTTTTAGATGGTTTCTAAAAATGTGTGGACAAACCATATAGATGCTATTTATTTAATTTTACAAATTTATTATTAATGATTTAATTGAACTCATACTTCTTCCCTAATACAAATTCTAGTAAAATGTACTCATTTTTCTCAAATTTTAGTGACTATTAAGGTCTATGTTAGTGATCAAGAGATCACCTTCATTTGGGATCTAATCAAGCATTTGTTCATCATGTTGGATGTAAAATAGTAATTACACAAGTCTATTTATTCCATTCATGTAATCTCTTACTCTCGACCTAGTTATTGAGGTGTGATCGTTTTTACCATTTTTTAGATCTACTCCGATCCAAGCCAAATCAATGGCCGGTATAATAGGAGGAGATTCATAGAAGCATAACATGGGTGATTTATAACTTATACATCACGTTTATTGATTTTGGAAATTTCATGTGGCCCCAACCGATTCCAACATGTGTCATTTATTGAATTTATATTACATGCATATAATCATTAAAACCATATTGTTATTCTCCATCTACATATTTGATTGTTTGTTAGTGGTTTTTCCAAAAACTCTATCAACCCATTGTAGGATGGTATTCTATAAATAGGTTTTTGTTATTTTAGATGTTTTAGTATTTATACAGGTGTTCATTGATTTTACCTTTTAATGGGTACTATTTCCTATATTAAATGGTATGATTTAAATTCTGAATCACATCATGGGAAGTACCATGTATTCCCACCACTTGAACCACCTAAGATAAGTGCTTGAATTTGATAATTAAATGTTAAATTGAAATTGGAAGGTATACTATGTATAGAACATTTCCTCAAATGTAAATGGATAATAGGTTTCATGTCCATATCACTCATTACTATGATTATGGATGTCAGAGAATTTAACATTGCTTATTAAGATGACTTAATTGGATTAAATTAATCGTTTCATGTTTAATAATTCTTGTGAAACTAATGAATTGTAATGGTTTGAACATTATGAAACATATATGTATTCATTATAAAAATATGATTGTCTTGACTTGAGATCACCTTGGATTCCTAAGGTAATTCCTTGATAACTCGAGGACCGCATTTCAAATTCAAGGTTGTGGCTTTCTTTGGTTGAGACCCACCCAGAACTTGATCCTTGTCTCAATTGGATGCTCGGTATGACACCATATTATCCCTCATGTATTACTACAGGATTCCATTCATACAATCCTTGGATCAGTAATTAACATTTTGGTTCCATGTCTATAGCCGATCAATCCAAATCATTACATTTCCCCAGTTTACCATGATAATATCCTTAGACTATGTAAGTGTCTCACTAAGGAATGAGTTGGACTGTGACCCTTGTATTTCACTCTTACCCCTAGCTAGGATGCAATTATTACTTAGTTGGAGACCAATGAGGTCTATGATTCCTTGGATATAAACTTGGTAAATCATTAATAAATATCATTACATGTTGTCTTGTTACATATTAAGATCGATTAAAATTGTCAACATTTGACTTATTTATAAACTTGTAATAAAAAAATAATTAATTCAGTACATGTTAAGACACCAGTTGAGGGCTGAAGTTGATATTTCAATGTTTAGTTACATTGTACTAATTTACATTATATATGCTTGATTTCACCATATTATATTACATTACAAGGGATAGATGTTATAGACACCATTGGTGGTGGCCCACTGAAATTTTTCTCACACCCTCCTCATGCACTGTTTGGTACTCAATGTAGATTCTATGAGTGCTGGTGTTTGTAAAGGGGTGAGAATGACTTCAAACACTTCATTTATTTCTACTTATTATGGATCATGATAGAATATGATAATGTTGGAGCTTTGGAATCTTGGTATAGTGTATTTATTTCAATTATATTTTTTTGTGACATGTTATGTCTTCTTTCTTGTTTCCATGTATTCCAGTTATCTAGTGACATGACATATCATCAGTAGTTTTTTCAGTTGATTCATTGATTATTATACATGTTAAATAATAAAATTGTATGCTTCCACTATTTAATTAATATCCACTATTTAATTCTATTTTTATTTTTCTGTTGTGCTACATTATAGTATTGAAGGCATGGTATCCACATGGACACACCCTGGGCCCTCGCAGTTAGATTGCAACCTCAGACATTTGAGAAGATGTGCTTGAGGCCATGTGGCCCACCGGGCTCAGGGGACCTGTTAAGTGAAATCCAGGTATGGGATGTCACAATGTTATAATAAATCCAATACATTATTTTATTTCTATTTTGAGGCAATAGATTGGATATTAGGAACTCTTGTAACTTGTTCATAAGTCAGACTTGGGCATCATGAACCCATGTTCAATGTAACAAATGAGTTTCCTAAATTTACATTGTTGTTTTTATTTTTTCTATTACTTTTGATAACCTTTCACCATTAGTTGATCCACATGATATGTTTAGTTATTGATTATTATTCAGATTGTAAATTTCATCTAATCTATTCCCCAATGATTTGATGTAAAGGAGAATTGTTAGAGTAATCATTATAGGAATATAGAATTTACATTTCATTCATATTCACATGCCATACTGGTTCATTTCACTACTTTTATTTCATGGCATGTAGTGTATTTTTTAGTGATGATGTGAGATTATGCATGTATAAATCTTAATTGAAATTGAGTGATCTCCTGTCTAAATTAATGAGGTTTATGGCCCCTCATGGGTTGCAAATAGTAATTTTTCCTGTTGATCCATTATGATATAAATAAATGGGTATAATTTTCCTTGATGAGGTTTATGGGAACTGAATCAATGGGAATTTATATCCATTATAATGTAAAAAAAACTTCTAAAATGGAATGGTTGCATATCCTCATCCATCCTTGTTATTTTTAGGAAATTTAAATAAATGAACGTGGTAATTGAATGTAAAATGAAATAAAACACATTCTTGAGAATATACTGATTCCATGATGTGTAAGAGCATAGCTGGGTTATTATTCCATGTATAGGGAGTTTTCTATCTTTATTCATATATTAATGATAATATTTAACTACTTAAAGATTGTTTTTAGGTGTGTTCATTGCAATTGTTGACCAATGCCACCTTGACATCCCCTTATCCAATGCTTGGTATGTGGAGAAAACCATAACACCTATATGGTGGGCCCTATGTTGCCTCTCTTACATCTAAGATTCACTACTGGAAAAGGGATGTTTCCCTACACATATATTCTCATGGTATTCAAAACTGTGGGGATAGATGGTTATTTATTATCTATACGCACGGTTATAATAAAACCGTGGGTATTCAACCCCTAAATTTACCCCGACATCAGTCCCCTCCTCACTTCCATCGCACTTCCGCCAACCTTCAACCCTAGCCTCCCCCGACCACTGACTCCCTGCCCTGTCTTCCCCTCCCCGACACCCACCTCCCAGCCATTTGACATCCGCCTCCCGGCCCTCTCCTCCCCTCTCCAACCTCTTCCTCCTAGCCATCCGACCTCCACCTCCAGTCCATCTCATCCACTCACCGGCCTCCGCCTCCTGACTCTCACTCCGCTCCTAACCTGGAACTCCGGGCCTTCGCCTCCGCCTCAATATCCCTGCCTTCGCCGTGATACCCCCAGCTCCGGCGACGTCCACGCTCCCACATCTCGGCTCCCTCTCCTCCTGTAACTTCTCGGCCAATTCATTCCAAATAGGTATTGAATTTCTTCTCCTTATCTTTTTTATTCTTTTTAAACTAATCACTTATTCTTATATCACTACACAATTTATGTTTTTCATTGTTTATTTAGTCAATAATCACTCATCATAGAGGTAAATTTTAATTCCTCAGATTGTTATTGCAACATCTATTTATCATTCACAACCCCTTATAGAACTTAAACTCTAGTCACATCATCAGAGATTACACTCCTATATGATAACTCACCAACACCAAGTTTTGGTTGTTGCATCTGCCATTTATTTCCTTTTAGTCTCTACCCTTCTGAATATCAACATTATTCTTTAGTTATGGCACCTTTGACACTTGTGTTCACCCATGTTGTCTTCTCTACAGGGGGATCCACCATAACATTTTTTAGTCCATGTAAGCAATTTTTAGGAATACTTTGAACAATTTGTACAATGTAAAATATATAAAGGTCCCTAACTAGTTAGCAAATTAGCACTACTATATATCATGTGCATGCATACACTATTTGGAACTAGTGAATTTTGATATCCTGTATAAGGCACTACTAAAACCTTCAGCACCTAGTTCAGTATACACATCACCTTTTGATTCTTCCGCTGATTATTATTAATAACAACTCCTTCCAAAAATTCATGATAAATTCTTCAAGTAATCCATATTCAGTGACTTATAATCAGAGTGACTTACAGAAAAAATCAATATAACCTTTGTATCTTCAATTAAAAATTCAAAAGATACCCCTTTAATTAAAGTCACTATGTCGTCCAAAATATTAAATACCACCTCCATGATCATTTGAAATATTCCCCTTTTACTACTCATATTCCACTATGAACCATCCAATGGACTACTTCTACCTAGATTCCTTCTCCTCCTCAATCCATTTTTTTATTCTTTAATATTTCGCTTTATGGAAAAGTGGTAACCATATAAAAACTTCTAGAAACCACCCACATAAACCTCTAGAATGCTTCTTCTAATCCTAACATAAAAGGATTCCTGTAAATTATATTCAACTAGCAGTGTTTCATCCACTGAACTCCATCTTTTCAACTACATCCATTGAATATCATTCATTTAATTGATTATGATAATATCCTTCTACTAGATTGATTCCATACATTCCATGGTGCTAGTACAATGCCTTGATTCGGGTTCCCATGTGTTATTTCCCGAGTATGTACTTCTGGATCCCCAACAATAAACCCAAAAAGCATTTATCACATCAAAAACAACACCCAAACCTTAATACTCATCAATTATTACTAAATGATACACCAAACAATGAACTCATTACATCATGGTCTAACATTAATGATAAAATCCAACCAATAACAGGCCTACCTAGTTACATGTGATCTTGACAATATAAAAGCAAGGATCATGTCTTGGTTCATTCATTATGTCCATTTTGAGAAGTCCCTGATGCTAAAAGTGCAACATGGAGCATGCTACTTTATAGGAAATTTTTTGGTGCTTTATAATTCATATAGACATGTTTTCAAAGAATCAAATTCATTAAATAAAGGGAGATAATTAGGTCACAAAAATTCAAATTACACATGAGTAATTCATATCCAAATATGATTGGATTTAAATGAAGATTATTGTAGTATGATTAGTTGAGATTATAATATTGTTATTGTTCAAATATCAGTTGGGGTTATTCATCTGATTCAACAAATAATATTATTGGGAATAATATCAATTATAAATGACCAGATATGCAGGATAATTCAAATTCCATAAATCATGGAAAATCATTTTCATATATTATTCTATGAATATTTATGTATGATAAATATTATGAAGCCCTGATATTGATAAAAACCTAAGATATTATTTGTTGTTTATCAAAGGAGGACAAACAAATAGCATTTATGAAAACCTATGCATTGAATAAAATATAAGGCTAACACATACACAAGATCATGTGTGTCATTGAAGGTTGAAAATAAAACCAACACTGCAACAGATGTGCTAGGGTGATCAAGGAGAATAGATCCTCAATGGAAATAGTACTTGAAGACTTGAAGAAGAACAAATCAAACTTTCTATAGTATGATAGGGTGTATTTGAAGACCTATTCAAGGAAATGTTTAGAAGGAACCTTAATGAAATTTCATGAGGCAATATGAGGACCCCACTGGGAGGTCACCAAAATCCTTTTTAGGAGATAGATTCAACTGGAGGGAGCTTGTATAATGAAACAATTGGAAGGAAGAAAATATATACATAAGTGTCAATAAATTTGAAGATATTCCATGTTTGGTATTTCAATATATTTCCTCTCAATATTTTTAGGGGATTTCTTGTACTTTATACTCAAGTGTTTTATAATGTTGATTTCAATTTGGTGTGTGTGACTTTCCATGTTATCCTATAAGACTTTGTTTTATTTTTTCATAATACGTGATCTATGCATATTACATTCGAGTTTTCTAAAATTTTAAAAAATAATCTGTTGTATCCTATACATGGAATAATTCAGCTTCAATATAAGGCATTGTGAATATGAATTTAAAATAATATAATACTTCATTCAATGTAATGACATGGGAAATTTCATTAATATGGATTAGGGGAGTGTGAAATATAAAATCAATGTAATGGAAAATGGTTTACCTAATATCATTTTCGAATTTCTTTAGTTCAACCAAAATAGGAAAATCTCCTAAAATTGATCCACATGGCACTTATCCAGCTGAAGAAGGATACAATAATCATTGTAAGGAATTATTATCCATGGATATAATTTGAGAGATTCCTAGAACAATAATTCAATATTATTAATCCGTTAACACTAATAAATCTATTTTCCTATGGGATCATGAGAAACAATAAACTCAATGGTAGTATCCTGAGCAGTTATTATAAAATACTAATTGGTGGGATGTTGAATTATACAACAGTAATGATATTAATTAACATCAACTAAATATTACATGAAACCATATGTGTGAAGGAGAACCTACACTATAAGATATTCCATACTACATAACTTTCTCATTTTTTTTGTAAAAATAATTCAAAGACCAAGAGAGTGATAAGGGTGAGTTTAAGGGCATGTTTTCCATGATATCCACCAATTCTTGAGAAGTTATGGAGTATGGAATACAACTAGGGGATATTAAGAGTAATTAGTGGCCTTAGGATTTTCTCAATAACTTATACAGGCACTCGAAGTAACAATTAAAGACACTTCTCACAAACACATTTCTAACATTTCTCCCTTGTAACTCCAGTATAAGGAAAATAGGTATAGATTCCTCGGTATACTAAAGTATCCTTTTCGTGGGCATATTACATGCTGAATAAACATAACCATGAGCCTATATTCACCACTCATGTTAACATCAGTGGGTATTCTAGGAGTCCCATTCCAAGTAATCTCATAAAATGCAATCGAAAATTAAAATTTTGTATGATTAACAGGATATTAACATTGATAATATTCATACTCTTTACACTGAAACACTTTTCCTAGTGCATTGAAAAGAATTCAAAAACTCCACCATTTTTATTCCTGTTTTTATTATACCTGATGTTTTTTCCTTCTTGTTTCACTTCACCTGCTTTACAGATGGGATTCTGCCTTACTGTGGAAATTTGAGCATCCATGGATGGACCCTTTATGTTGTACTGGTATATGGACTTGTTTAGCAGTTCTTATTTTGTGTTCTAAAAATTAATTCTGAGGTTTTTTAATCCTGTTTTATTACACATGCTTTTTTTATGGTGCTACTTTATTGCTGAGGAAATTTTGAATCTCTGTAAGGATGGATCATCCTCTTATTACTCCTGATCAGAAGGTTAGAGCTGGCTGATTGTTTTTCTGATGTTTATTTCTGGTTTTCTCTAGTTTTTATTCTGGTTTGTAGTTTTTATATTCTCATTTATAGTTTTTATATCATGGTTTGCGGTGGATAGGTATAGTACCTCTTGGTATATGGATTTATAATCTATATATAGGGGGTGGGGGCTGGGTGCAGGGGGTGGGGTTGGGTGCATGGGGGAGGTGGGGATGGATGCATGGGGAGGGGGGCTGGGTGCAGGGTGAGGGGGGCTGGGTGCAGGTTGCGAGGGAGTGCAGGGGTAGGGTGAGGGTGACAGTGGCCTGGGTGTGGGTTGGTATGGAGTGCAGGGGGATGGGGCTGCATACAGGGGGTGGGGCTGGGTGCATGGGGGTGGGGCTAGGTGAAGGGGGTGTGGGCTGGGTTCAAGGGGTGGGGTTGGGTGAAGGGGGTTGGGTTGGGTGAAGGGGGTTGGATTGGGTGTGGGGGGAGGGGGGAGGGGGTAGGGGGTAGGGTTGGGTGCAGGGGTGGGGGCTGGGTGCAGGGGGTGGGGTGGGTGCGGGGTGAGGGTGGGGTGGGTGCCGGTTGGGAGTGAGTGCAGGGAGTGAGAGGATTATTTTTATATCCGCATTATTTTTTGAGTTCTCATCTAGTAATTTTGAATCCACTATTAGAATTTATTTATCTTTAATAAGAGATGAATGATTTTGGTACTTTGTCATTTTGAATTTATTTTGGACTTTTCTAGTATGAACATTTTTATTCATTGAACACATTGGCCATCTCTGCTTATGTTTTAATAATGCATTGAAAACAATGACTTCTGGTTTAATTTCTGGTTTAACAATCCATTATTCATTCTGGTTTTCATTTTTCTTATTCAGAATGGTTTAAAAATGAATTATTCAATCTGGTTTTTATTCTAGTTTACATTCTGGATTTTAAACAATGCATTCTAGTTTATTCATTGCAGTTTCATTTATTTTTCCTGTTGCAATTCATTCTAGTTTATTCATTTATTCATTGAACATTTCATTATAGTTTGATAGGAAGTTTACTACATTGATTTTAAACAATGAATTCTAGTTTTCATTCTGGGTTTTGACTATAGTTGCATTGCAATTACATTGGTTTGCTTGTTGTAGGAGCAAGATGAAGGCTGGTTTTCATTGATTATTAATTCTGGTTTTCATTGATTTTTCATTCTGGTTTTCATTTATTTTTCATTCTGATTTGCAGTTGCAGGTTGCAGGTTACAGTTCAACTGCATTTTGGTTTCATGATTCACCTTGCAAAGGGAAAGTGTGTTGGTTCTGTATAATGTTTCTATACACATGGTTTAAGAAATCGTGGGTATAGATTTTGCTTCAAAAACAATCTATATCCATTTTTCTCTAAACTGTGGGTATAGATGTATACCCACGGTTCATTTAAACGATGGGTAATATGGTATTTCAGTGGGCCATACCCACAGTTTCTACAAAACCGTGGGTATAGGGCTATACTGACGCCACTCCATCGCACGGTTAATCATACCGTGTGTATAGCATATACCCACGGTTTCATGGGATATACCCACGGTTTGTAACCGCGGGTATAGGCTATATTTCCAGTATTGATTTCAACTAGAGATATATCCTCATATACCTGATTTCATAACTAACACCGTGGTTTGTGATAGTTTCATACATCTGATGCAACCCATGCATGGGGCTCCATGGCTTTCACCTATGATGGGTGATCTAACTTGTGATTTCTCGCTACCTCATGCTGCTACTTTCTGAAGGGATGGAAATCCATAGTTTATTATGTCTTGGATAGAGGCCACCCTGTCAAATATATAAGAATCAGGAGATGACACCATTTTTGAGGGTCAATCATTCTACTTATATATTGTGTGATTAAGCCAAGCAATGGTGGCATGAGGTAACCTATTTTGATAACCATAAATACATGATATTGGATGACATCGAGACTGTATTATACGATATTTTCATTTCTCATATGATACGAATTGATATATATAAAGAGTTCATGCATGTCGAGCAGGGTTATAGGTCATTTATGGAATATTCAGAGCTTTTGATGGAGTTGCAGCGCTTCCCACAACTTCTATAGAGTGATGAGATTTTGCGTGCTAGATGATTTTAGGAGGGGATATAGTATGCCATCCATACACTGGTGAGTGTATTTTTCCTATCTACTTTCTCAAAAATATTAAATCAACCTCTTATCACTGAGAGTAACCTGAGGGATGAAAATAGTATTGGGTTTAGTGGATCACTACCACAGATGGCCATTAGTTCACTAATTTGTAAGAAACCTTCCCATGAAGTTTCTCATCTGAGAAGTGACTACCAGGGTATTTATTTTGATATCTCCATGGTGTCCCATCAATGTCAATGACTAGGGCCTTTGATTCTTCACTGTGATAGTTACCCAGTGCAGTGTTGTGCTGGTGGACATATGGGGAATCTTCTGAGGTTCTCTAGGAACATTCCACCAACATCATGTGTAAAAGGATCAACACCCACTCCACATTCGATAGAGAACACTTTTGTGTTGTATCAAGTGGTATGTTGGATTCGTAGCAGATGCTTGGTATGAGGAGAAGATTTTGGAGATAGTAGTAAGACTCCTAACCCCAAATAATGCTGGAAGAGAAATTTTGATCAAGGTAGTCCCAATTTTTCATAAGGACGTAGATTATTTTAGTTTCATGATCTATAGACGATACACAAGGATTAGTTAGTGGGACCATCTAATGTACAATGTACTATTCTAAAAGCCTCTACAATAAAATCTACATTAATTGATAAAGATTATTTGAACTCTTTTATTTCTTAATCTATAATGGAATGTCTCATACTAAGGATACAATATTTCTATGGTTTCATGACCCTAGATACACTATATGGGATATGGGTAGAGGCAATATGAAAATTCAAGGATAGTCTCCTTGAGATTGGCAGTTACCCTTTATTATGGGACTTATATGTTCTTGATATTATGGACTTAAACTTAAATCTTATTATGGATTTGTTGGTTCTATATGATTATTTTATGACTGTTTCCATCGAATTGTTTATATTACATTAAAAAGGAAGTAATTATTTTCATATGTTATAGTGGGATGTATAGGGTGGTAGAGCATGAACAATGTATCATTGGTATGTGGAGTGACCTTCTAGGTTGCACATATCATCATTGAAGATCATGATTAACTCCAATCTATTTATCCTCTAGTAGTAGATTGTTTCATGGAAGTCTTTCCTTGTGTTTTGTTTTGATTACATCCTTATAGAGACATATAGTTTACAATTAATCTTCATCTAGGATTATCTCTTATTCCCATTACTCCATATCAAATGAAACATATAGATATTTAAGAGCTCAAGTGGTTTTTAGAGGATTTTGAGTCTAAGGGTTTCAGATGAGCAAGAAAATCTTCTTTAGGTTCACATGTTATTTTCACCTAAAAGGTGTACATAACATTACATTTATATATGGATTATAGATGGTCAAACCACCATATGTCAAGAACCGATATCCAATACCCAGAATATATGTTCACTTAGACCAATTTTGAGAAGCTAGGGTTATTAATTAGATAGTATTGAGATCAAGCTATCATCATGTGCATGTGAGGCCATCATACATACCTTGTAAAACATTTCGTTGTATGTGTGGTCAATATGAGTACCTAGTTGTGCCATTTAGTCTTATAAACACACACTCCATTTTCATAGATCAGATGAATTTGGTGTTTCCACCCATATTTTGATTCATTTATCATAGTCTCTATAGAAAACATCTTTGTGTATTCTCACACAAGTATAGACCACTCCAAACATAATGAGATCATTTTGACTACACTAATAGAGAATTAACATTACCCAAGGAATTATATGTTCCACTCATGGATCAAAAAAGATCAAATCATTGGTCATATTACCTCAAAATCAAGAGTCTATGTTGACCTAGAAAAGGTAAATACTGTAGTTTCATGGGAGAAAACCAACTACAAGTTTGATATATTATGTTTGTTGGATTGGATAAATATTAACATCATTTCATACATGACTTTTCATGTCATTCTATTACACATAATATTCTTACAAAGATGTTTTTTATGTTTTTGTGTTCAGAAGTATGAGATAAAGTCTTTCAGGGGCTGATAGGAAGACTTTTCTCGACACCTATTCTAACTCTTCCAGAGCTAGGGAGAGGTTATATATTTTTACGTTACATCAGGCATTGGACAAGGTGAATTTCTAATTAAATAGGATCAGGTAGTGTCATGTGGATATTTCCAGATGATTCATTATCATTAAGATCACCCAATTCATGTCCTTGATCTAGCCTCAGTTTTCCATGTCTTATGTTACTGGAGACACTATATATTAGGTGAGAACATTGTGGGTTTTAATGACCCCCAAGAGCCTCAAATATATCTTTCGACCATGTGACATAAACATAAAAGATTGAATATGGGTAGAATACCTCCAGTCCTTTGATTTTCAATCATGCATATATTCCTACAATAGGAAATGTAGTCACTGATGTGTTGGGATGGACATTTTGAAAAAGGCCATACGATAAGCCAATGATTAATGGATGATTATGGATCTCTTTTCTAAGATACGTCTAGAGTTTCAAGATATTCAAGAATATACATACCCCACAGCCTTGATAGTTACTTCTGCATTCCTTTGACGGTGGTGGGTAAAAAATATTTCATTCCAGAAGCTCTGGTTCTCAATGATAGAATATCAGAAGATAACCTGGTTCAAATGTAGTTTGTTGAAAGAGATGACATCATGGGTCTACATGGACATATCTGGGATCATATAGATGTGAGAGAGTATTTATGAAACATTCACAAGCCCTAGGTGGGTATATCATATAGTAATGTCTCTTTTGTATAGATATATGTGACAATAATATTTTTGGCATAAGATGAAACATTAGATAATATGATTTATAACACGGTGTTTCACCCATTAGTAGGTGATTTCAATGTACTAGATACCTGTAGGATTTTTATATTCACATACACTATCAGAATGGGAATTCTAAGAAGTACTCATTTATTTATTAGTCTGCTTACCTAGTCCACCGAGTGTTAGAACTGCTATATGTGTAGTTATTCCCCAACTAACAAAATCACCTCACTTCATACATATTCAGTAGATATTTGAAGTCTATGAGAGGGGAATAATGTATTTTTGGGATATCATATAATTACATAGAGTCCCATATACTCTCATATCATATATATACACTCATTTGAAATCATTTTTATCATAGGCATTATAGAATTCTATGGGAACATAGGTGATTCTATGCTCATCTACCCTCCATCAGACCGATAGACATTCAGAACAGACAATACAAGTACTAGAGGAAATTATAGAAGCATGTTTCAATGATTTTGGAGGTTCATGGGAGAAGAATATCCCTCTCACTAATTTCTCTTATAATAACATCATTCAGATGATAATTTAGATGTCTCACATTGTTCCCTTTTATGGTAGGCCATGTTGTTCGCCCCTGTGTGTGCATGGGGTATGTGAGGTAGTTTTACAAGGTCCTTATTCAATATAGGAGGCAACATTGCATTTTCATCTGATCAATATGAGGATGTATACTTCTCATTCTATAAAAAATCTTATGTTGATCGTTATCAATTACCTAGAGTGTTCTAGGTAGCAGATCATTTTTTTCTTCAAGTAACACCCATGCTAGAGCATAAACAGTTTCAACGTAAATGAAATGGGTCTACTCATCATGTAGGGATATTTGAGAATCTAGGGAGATTCGTTTAAGTATCATATCAGTTGTTTTTTAACTTAGAGGTAGCATTCCATGTACAATGTCTTCCATGTTTCATAGCTTCACTAATACCATGGTGAACAGTCTAATAAAATCGGTCCTGAGGATGTTTAGATAGATGTTGATGCTACCTTTGAAGTGTATCTGATATGATTCATTGAATAGATCATTATTTCTCATTGAGGTCGGTCTATTCCTCTGGTTCAGGTGATATGGAATCATGACCATGTGCATGAAATGACATGGGAGTAGGAGGGTGACGTACATGCCCAGTGTTAAGAGTTGTTCTTAGACATTATTTCACCACCCTTGGAAGCTAAACTCAGGGATGAGACTTTTTTAGGGGAAATACTATAAGAAAATTGTTTTTACTCAGGTATGAATCCTTTATGTTTTGGTCTAATTCCATATTTTGGACATTATAAAAATTAAATGTGAGTTAGTGAATGTTTAAAAAGTTTTTGGGGATTTTTTATAGCATGAACCCCATCATTTTGTGAAAACATGTCCTATCACATGGTTAGGGTAAACCATCTTGGTAGGGAGCATGGATAGATTCAACTATCTTGATGGTCTAAATTTTCCAGTAGAGCCATTCCACACTATTAGCACATAGTTTCCCTAACTGTACAACCAAACAATGCATGTTCCCCCTTTTCCGAGATACCCTTTCATGGTTTTCTAATGGGATTTCCAGCCATGTGGTCAACCCATGCATAGACTAAATTATTGGGTAATTTTACCAATTTACTATTAATGATCTTATTATCCCCCACCTTATTCCTTAAAATTAATCCTAGCAGGGTAAACTCATTTTCCTCTCATTTTGGAGGTTTTTATAAACCAAAGGTAAGGATCAAAAGATCCTATTCATATGGGATCTGATGAATCATTCAATTGTCACATTGGATGATAACAATAAGTACTCATGTCTATCTGAGATTTTCTTTTTCTTTATTTCTATCAACATAGTTATTGAGGTGTCATCACTTTCCTATTTTAATAGATCTTCTCATATCCAAGAAAAATCAGAGGCTTGTATAGAAGGAGGAGAGTCATACAAGTCTATGTTGGGTGGTCAATAATTTATCCCTCAAGTTCATTGATTTCAGAATGGTTGTGTGGGACACGCTTATTTCATTGGGTGAAACTTATTGAATATATTTTCCATTTTTATAATTATTAGAATTGTATTGTTTTTATTTTATAAAATATGTGATTACATTTCAGTGGATACGACCACAAATTCATCCATCCCCTATATGATATAATTCCTTAATTATGGTTTTAGTATTTGACAATTTGAGTAATCGTTTGGGTGTGCCTTGACGTTTCCTTCCTAAGGGTATGATTTTCCACATTAAATGGTTTGGTTTTAAATTGTGAATCACATAATTGAATGTACCATTTTTTCTCACCACATGACCTATCGTAGGTAATTACTTAAATTTGTAAATTAACGGTGAAATGGGATTTTGAATGTAAAAAATGTATATATCATCTCTATAAATGTAAATGTATAATAGGTTGCTTGTATGTAGCTCCCATTACCATATTGATGGATGGTAGTGGAGTGAACCATACTTATTATGATTCCTTAGGTGGATTAATTGAATGGTGTCATGCTCATTTGGCCTTGTCACACTAATAAATGTTTATGGATCGAACCTAATTAATTATATATGACTTTATTATCAAAATAGGAGTGGACTGACACGAGATCACCTTGGATTCTGGAGGGAATGCATTGAGATCTTGGGGGCCCATTTCAATTTCATGGATTAAACATGATTATGTTGACATCCACATTGAAATTGATACTTTTCTAACATTGGATGTCGGGTATGATACTATATTCTCCCTCATGTAGTACTACATGAGGCATTGGATACACTCCTTGGTTCAATTATTGAAAAGTAGGTGCCATGGATAAATCCCATCGGGCCCATTCATTTCTTTGCCCCATATTTCCTTCGATGAAATACATGGACATGGTAGGAATCTCATTGTGGAATTTCATGGAATATGATCCTTAGATTACACTATTAACCCTATCTAAGCTGCATTTATTACTATGTTGGCGACCCTTATGGTATATGTTTCATTGGATATTACCTTGGATAGTCACTATTAAATATCGATACAGGTTTCCTTGTAAAAAATTGGAACATTTACTATTGCTAACACATGACTAATTTATATAATGATTATAATCAAATAATTAATTAATTACATGTTCAGACACTAGATGAGTGTTGAATAATGTACATGGGTATTTATTTAAACTTTACTACATTACTTTAAAAATAAATGCATTCACAATATTTTATTTTGTTTCATGGTCCAGATGGTACAGACACTATTGGTGGTGGTCCACTATGTTTTATCCCACACCCTCCCTTGGCGTCGTTTGGTACCAATTGTTGATTATGAGAATACAAGAGTAGATAAAGGGAATAACCCAGATTTGAACACCTGGTTGCTTATTCTTTATACTAGATCTTGTTAGAAGATGATTGAGTTGGAGCTCAGGATTCTTGGTATAGTATTTTGATTTCAATTATACATTTGTGGGACATGTTATTCATCATATATTGTTTACAGTTTTTATTGTTTTGTAGTGACATGATATATCATCATCATTTGTTCTAGTTGATTCAGTTATTGTTATCCCTATATCTATTACAATTTTCATCTTCTACTATTTATATAAAATTATTTTACTATATACATCTATTTATATTTATATGTTATGATAGAATATTGTAATTAGGGAATAGTCTATGCATTCACACACCCCAGACCCTCAATACTAGTTGGAAGCCTCTTTAGTTTAGGGAGATGCACTTGAGACCATATGGCCCACATGGCTCTAGGAACCAGTTTAGTGGCACTCATGTCTAGGAAGTCAAAATATACTACAATTATCAGATCCAAAATCAACAAATACGTCACCCATATATAAGAAGATGATTCCCATTATCTAAAATTGCAAGCATATAGTCTTCCAGTTTACAATCGGTGGCATGGATAGGGTGTGAGATAAAAAATTTAGGATGCCGCCAATGACATCTATAAATATATTTTCCATTCATATAACATGAAGGTGTGATGATATAATAATGATAATTATAAATAAATATATTTAATGAATCAGCTCTTGTTCCAAAGGGACACATTGATTACACTACATGCTTCAGCATATGCCATAAAATCACTACCCAAGTTACCATGTCTATACACATATATGAACTCTAAAAATAGTGACATTTACAACCATACATGTGTCTAAAAAATATTATAGACCTGAGGCATAACTCAAACATCCATAAGATGTAGAATGACTATCACAATCACCACGGGTTACAATGCATGGTATCACATTAGTATGGGACACCATGCCAATTATCATAGTAGTAGGGGACACCATTCCATGTATCACACGAATGGTCATCATGTTGGTAAATAAAAACGAGGTTGTTCATGAACATATATCACTCTCATAAGGGCTTGCATAAATTTATCACATTTATAATTGGTTTCCATGCCCGCATCACATTTATAAAGTGTATTTATGTCCATAATACAATAGTAAAGGGTCTTCACGCATGTATTACATTTATATTGCATCCTTATGACCATACCACATTTATAAAGGTACTCCATGGTTGATTCAAATTTGTTAAGGGTCTCCTTTCTAGTATAACATTTATAAAAGGGGTTTTATTCCGTTATCAAATTTATAAATTATTTTCAAGACCATATCACTTTTATAAATGGGTCATTAAGAACATAAAAAACAATTAGAAAGGGCCACTATCCAAATTAATGTTTTTTCATATAGTTCTATATGCACATTTACATATTATGAAATAATAATAAACCAATGATTTAGTCATATCCAAGAGTGATTTATTTACTCATTAATACTCATTGATAACATTGGTGTTACTATTGATCAATTTTTATAGGTTACATGGTTTACCCCCTCACCTCTATTAAACACATCATAATTTGATATGTGTGCTTTCCATGGTATACCAATTTATTAATATATTATAAATAATAATAATATAGTTAGAATTTATTCCAAACACTATTAGATTTTGGATTTGTCATTTATATATTTATAACAACATTGGATATTTTATCGACACACCTCACGAGGTGGAGACAATGTAAGGGGACCTAATAACGTTATAAGGGTCTCAATTAATTTATCCATTCAAAGGATGATTAGATTTAATTGAAATTAGTGATTAAATTAAAATACAGAACAATGTAACATATTATAAAACACCTCAAATTTGATTGATAAATACTAGACCACATATCATATTATTGTAGAGGAGTACTTGTCCGATATCAACCTTCCATTTGATCTAGATCAGATGTAAATTTCAAAAAAGGTAAACAGTTTGAAAAGTGGTCATTTGAGATTGCATGTAAATAACACTCTTTATAGAATGATAGATGGTGAAAGGATCAAAATGAATTATTATTTTATCTAGATGCATCCAATGGGGAGAACAAAAGTAGAATGATAGTTCGGAAAGAAAATAAATTCCTAAACCTATCTTAAGATTCCATTAGAGTTCTCCTTGTAGGACCTCTTGTGTGCGTGGAAAATATAAATGGGGGAGGGGGATTATGTCTAAAAACAAAGGCATTGTCTCTTCTTTTAAAAATACAATCATGAAAATACATGTGGTGTAAATGAATTACATTTCGTTTAAATACTAGGGTCTCCCCTTGATAAAACACTTCACACGCCATGAACTATTGAGACTAGGACATTACACATCACGTATTGAATTCACACAATGTACTTTAAATACATATCATAGAATTGTTATGTATGTAGTCTTAAAATCTAATTCCTCTTCCTTTCTAAAAAACAACCTAATTGGCCCTTGTCCTGGACTTTATGACATAGCCAAAAAGAGATCAATAATAATGTTTTGAAGAAAAATTAAATGAGTTCATTTAAAATATGAATAATTGGATTCTTACAGCCTTCCACCCTTAAAGAAACTCATCCTTGTGATCACCTTCCAAGGGAAGTAATTTTTTTTCTTATAATAACGGTGGACAACAATCATGTTAATTAGCCTCCCACCCCCGTGTCTCTTCTATTACCAATCATTGATAATGTATAACCCATACTAAAAAGTTAGACGAGACTTGAAGGGCCATCATTCTTTAATCAATTATACATGTGGGATAATCCCTAAAAGAAGCTTGAAAATATAACATAAATCCATGGGATCAAATGTTTCATAAGGATCAGCATGATAATGGGGAAGGTATAATATATGAAAGACTTAATTCATGGAACAATACCTCTTACATAATAGAAACTAATAGGGTAGTGGATCGATCCTATCTAGAATCTAAAACGGAACAACATAATGAGGTGAAATATTCTCAGGCTTATTTATTCGAATTTTACATTGTCTAGGTGATACCCATAAGAAAACATGATCCCCAAAATCAAACTCCATAGGTCATCGACATCGATTGGTATACGATTTGAATCATCATTAAGTAGATAATATACACATCCATATAAGATTTACCTGCTCATATGTTTCCATCATGGGAAAATGAAACAGTAATTCTACCTCTCCTTCCTCTAACCAAAACAATAGTGAATGACATGGTTACCATATAGGGCCTCATAAGAATTTTTCTTTATCACGGCTTAATGAATGTTGTTATATGATAAATGGATGAAATGGGTATGCTTTTTCCATGATCATTAGAAAATAAGGATGAATTCTCAATGTAATAATTCTATATATTCTATAGTCTTTTGTAAATTCTCACTATTCTGAGGGAGAAAATTTATGCTCAAAAATCGATTCTACTGATAAGTCTATATAACCCCTCACAGAACATTGTTGTGAAATGAGATTCCCTAAATATGAAAATAGTATATAAGATCCCATACATAAATATAATCTAAGGGAAATATATCCTTCCCATATCAACATCCAAGAAAGTCTATTTTTTGGATAGAAGAGGGATTCATTCATTAATCAATCCACAACTACACCAACTAAATTGCTACCTTATAGAGACTTTAGTAAGATGAATAGAAAATCCATTGTAAAATATTATTATTTATATTTTAGATCTAATAATGAATTTTACATGATCTAAGGCCAGTGGTTCTGCATATTATCCTATTGATAGAAGGAAAACCTAGTTATAAAACATTCTATCTAACATTTCATCCACAACCATCAATTCAACTGTAACATTTCATTGTACAACATGGAGACACATGGATGGAATACCCACTAATATGCTTATTACTCTGACATCAGATTATTTATAATCATATTGGGTTCCCAAATATGCCCATATCTACATAGGATGTTGTTATAATAAACCTACCAATATAAATGGGGGTCCTCAACTGAGATACCCTCCCAAAGTACCAAACCACCAGGGTTAAAAAACAACCTCATCGTCACTCTCCTAGAAAGTGAAGACTTCATTTATAGTGATGAATTAATAGACTATCCATGAAGGAACTACACATTGATGTGTAGATTAGAGAAAAATAGTCATAAGAATCCACTACATAATGGCATTATGAACTTCCTTTGATTGAGTCATCCAACAAAAGAATCAAATACAACATTTCCTTACCTATGTGTATAATCAAGGAACAAATTCTGTAGAATATTAGAACCAATATAAATAACCTTATATTTAAGTCATGTTTTGTGAACATTTACATAAGGCCATTCTAGTATGTAAACACCAAAAAAATTTCTCTAAATATGTAAAGCCTCCAACATCATAGGGGAAAACACCAACAGCTTACTAGAGATCATGCGTCTGGTATTTCACATCATGAGGCCTCAACTATCATATCATACCTGAAATGACATCGTCATCCAACATAAAAAATCATTCTATATTGATACATAATGGATACCAGTATAATGTATTAATTCTACATAGATTTATCAAAATAAGGATCATTACTGAATTCTATAATCCTTTCTTATATTCAAAGGATGTCTGACATTCTTCGGACCATATAAACATCAATCCCTTCTTAATAAAACCCAAATAATGTGCTTATAAACATGATAATTCATCTATGAAGCACCTGTAAAAATAATCTTCTCCCATGAAATAGTTTTTTTCAAAGGTGTTTATAGGATTATCCTTAATAACTACATCTCTCACGTTCCATTGGTCTAATGAATCTCCTACATTAGAGATAATAATAAAGAGGTATTTTACCTTGGCGATCAAGAAATGAAATTTACTAATATTAGAATACATATGTTTCACTCTCATTGTATTCAAAATGATTCGTGATGGGTGGAATGGTCATATCTAGCATGAAAATAGAAAAATACGACATCTATGAATACCAGAATAATTGAATCTAGATAAGGATTCAAAACACTATTCATCAAATAAAAACAATGTCACAAGGAACATTTTTTATATGGGATGACATCATGAGATAATAATATATAGAATGATGACTGCAAAAATACATACATAAAATATTTGATGATATGACTTGGAAATGATTATTGCATAATCCCGGGTTGATCTAACAAAACACCCCATATCTATATATCCAGTTAATAAGATCATCTATATATTGAAATGTATACCATTTCATTAACATCACCATGATCAACATGCGTTAATCCACAAAAATTATGAGGGTACCATTTGACATCTTCTTGATATGGACCGGTGAACCCCCTAGAGAAGTATTGGGTCATTTAAACCAATTTTCCTCTAAATGCACTAGTTCACTCTTGATCACCAGTGATTCATTAGTAGACATCATTTAAAGTGGACTGGATACTGGTGAAACTCCAAGAACTAAATTGATATAACTAGGATAAAAGGGTTCTAAGGATACGTGAAAGGAAGTGAAAATTATACCGACCCATGATTTTAATACATAAATACTAAATCATTTTAGATATATATACTCAATATGTTACAAAAATAAAAACTCGATGACCATAATGATTTACTATATCTTGTGACTAGATACATATATGTTTTGTTTAATTAATTAACATCAACAAATCCCCTAAAGACCTTACAATAGTTTAATTTTACTAGATAATTTCATACAAATCCATTAATCAAAACGAGGTGCTATAATACACAATAATGGGATAGATTAGAAACAATGTAAATTTAAACAAGGGAGATGTCAATGATCACAGTAAAATAACATGAGCATAAGGGAATGAGAATAAGATAATTACATTTGTAAACCATACTATTCATATCACAGTTCAAAAACATGAATCATGAAATAAATCATCTATTTTCAAAAGGCAAGAATCATAATGAAAATAATGAACAAAATCTATAAGAAAATTAAATTGGTAGAAGACTCAAATTTTTTGAATACTCAAAAGAATATTAAATCATTTTCTTACAAATCAGGACAGAATCATAGGTACCTCATATTATAATGGATTAACTCCCCAAAACAATGCATTATTCGTGGTTCATTCTTATGATAATCAATGTGGAAAAAGATCCTTATATATCGAGGTTCACCAAAAAAATTCTTATTAATATTATGTGATATAAATCATTACCCAATGAATTATATAGATATAATGAGCTCACAAATCCTTGATTTCTAATGTTAACAATCATCCATGGTTTATAATTTAACCACACAAAAATTTCAAATCCCTTATATATGTGTAATGTAAGATCATAAATATTTCATCATATAATCACATCATAACCCAGGAAGAGAAATTGATTTTCATAAACATTTAATGAAATCATCATAACAGAACCCATGAAATTATATCATATTCATAGACATATGAACATCATAATAAAAAATAATACATATAAATAATAAGGATGGTATCATTGAATAATATCTCAGATAATGAAAATGTTAAATCAATGGATGTTAATATATATGAAAAATTCCTTTAAAAAACCAATTGAAACATTTAATGAGGAAAATATTATTATTTATTTGAAACAACTTATTAATATTTAATATTTCCGAGATAATAATGAATTAAATTTTCATGAAATGAATAATTAAAGAAGTTAAAGGATTCATTTGTTAATTGATTTATCACATTTCATGAAAATTTAATACATATCAGATACATTAAAATACATATTCCCTTCACATTTTTGGAAAAAAGTAAAATATACTTCCCTAAAATAAATTATAGGATTACATTTGAAAAAAATTAAAAATTAAATCATTGGTAATAGTGACATTAAATAATCATAGTATAATATTAAATCATTTCTAGAAATAATATTTTAAAAACATAGATATCGATGAAAAATCATTTTTGATTGAAGATATATGTAATGGTAGACATGCATAAAAATTTATTTTCCTCTGTTGAGTAAAAATACAGTTTAAAATTAATGGAAAAAATTTATTCCCCAAAATTAACCATATTAAAATGAAATTATTTTGTTTTATATAAATATAATCATTTAAATTTATTAAATTGAAATTCATGATTAATTATTCCTGATGAAAATGAAATTGAAAGGTAATTCCCTTACCTAAGATATGAAATATAGCAAACATTTTAGAACCATTGGTATAATAAATATAATTTTATCTAAAATATATTAAATTACCTAATAATATACATCATACAACAAATGATTTATTTATAACATTTTATCACATTTTTATTAAAAATTCATTTTTTAAAATCATTATTTTGGGTGATAAATTATTCATTTATTATGTATATATTGGTTCAGTAGTATTGGTCCATGTACATTTACTATGGTTATATCATATAAAAAATTCAAATCATAATATAAATATAAAATATATTTATTGTATTCATATTTAGTGTCATATATTAAATTAATATATATATATATAAATGAATTGCAACCTTCGTGGAGATTATAGCTCATACATACGCATAATGGTTCTTCCAATTTTTTGAGTGATAAAATAAAAGAATGGTAAAGAGTAATTAAACATTATATAATCTATATTATATAATATATACCATATATATTAATTAAATCTATCCATATTAAAATTAATTTCAAAAAAGAAAATTTTTTCACAATGCTTCCTGGAGGCGGTTGTCCACATGTATTCACGATCGACAATATCATCTTCCAACAAATAGAATGGTAAGAAGGACTAAGTGATATTATATTTCAATAAGAGTATTTATTCAATAAAAATCAAATATATATATATATTTATTAAATAAATCATTATATCAAGTCATTAGATATGGTTATTTTAAAAAAATAATCTTAGTTTGTGAGGTGCTAGTCCACAATACATGTAATCGATAGTTTAATTTACCATTTGAGGGAACATAAGATGGATATATGGGATTTAAAATATACTAAAAATATATTAATGTGGAATATAATTTTTTTCTTATATTAGAATATTATAATAAGTTTAGAAGGAGGTGGTAGAAGAAATAAAACATAAATATGTGATTCTGAATCATACCACTTCTTCAGATAACCAGTTTATGTTTTCACGACAATGTTTCCATGGAGGATCTTATAATCACAAAATAGACTATAAAAATTGACGAGGGAATTAAGGAATTTATTATGGGAGGTATTTTATTATCCAAAAATCATTTTTAGGTGTAAAGGGAATATAAGAAGAGGTTCTCTTTTATTGTTGTGGTGTGTGCCACAGTAGTAAATTTTCAATAATTGACAATAATTATTTTTCACTTTCATGGAGAAAAGGCTCAATAACACCCAATTTTACAACCAATGATGATATATTGTCTTAATTATTCAATCCAATAAAAATTATTCGTGTTTTTTTAATACTTGTCTCTATTACATTAACCCTTAGTAAACATGTTTTAACCCTAACTGAGTTTACATATATTTAATGTTTTTACAATTAATTATAAAAAAATTAAGTTGAATATATTAACTAGTATTAACAATAAATTTTCCAAACATATCATATATTTTATCAGATTTAATTCATAGTAGTGGATGAATTTAAATTAAAATTAATCCTCCCTAGGCATCCAGAAACAGTTTTCCAAATAAAATTATTTCTTATGCATAAATAGTTTTTAAATCAAAATTCCACATGATATTTATTATACATTAATATATTGGATTAGTAATAATATAATTTATTTCATATTAATTTTAAAAACACTTTAAATTAAAAATAATATTTTTAAACAATTTAAATGAAAAGATAATAATATAATATTCAATATTTTCACTACTCATAAGAAAATTAATCATTTGATAAATTTAAAAAAAAAACAATTTATTATTTATTACTTAAAAAATTATGTTTGGTTTTCAAATATATTTTAAAAAATTGGGAAATTTTTTAAATAAATATTAAAAACTTGCTAAAACCACTATCTAGAAAAAATAAAATTTTAACCAAAATACTATTTTTATTATTTTTCATGAAAAAAAATTTATAAAAAAATAATATTTTAATAAATATATAATATATATAAATTCGATGAAATATATTCACCAATATAGATGAATTTTATTTATTAAGATAAAAAAATCTTTTATGCATAAAATATTGAATTTATTTCAGTTATGGTTAATCCATATATTTTAATAACTTTCTCAATTATATACATATCCATTGATCCATTGAGAAATAGATAATTGTCATAGTATATAATTATATTTTATTTGTATAACACGGTTTGGTTAAACACAGTGTTCCATGTAATGTGAGCTATCAATGAATTTAAATTTCTCTGAAAAACAAAATTTTTATTTAATATGACGGTGATAACTTATACCCCCTTAAAATAAATATCTCACATGATATTCTATCACTCTAAAAAATAAAGGATATTTCTACCTCTTCACATCCTAAGGTCTCGTTTAGCATGTTCAGTTTTATGGTTTTTCCACAGAACCTCGTTTGTATTCATGGTCTCTTTTCATGTCACATTCACTCTAAAAACAATCATATCATCTAATTATTTAATATTAAATAGTTATTTTTAGAGTGTTATATGATTTATTTTTATTACATGTGAATGATACGGTATGTAATACCACAAGAGATATACATGACACACGTCATGATGTTGATAGATATTCAGTGGAACTTCCAAACGATAAGCTATTCCCAATACTATTAATAATGTAATAGAGACCAATATATTTAGGGCCTAACATTAGTTTATGAAAAAAAATCAGAACAATAATCTAGGAGATATTTTTAAGAATAAATTTTCACAAATATCATACTAAAGACCTCATCGATGATTTTCAAAATAACTAATATTTATAAAATGTGTAGATCTTGTATGTTGTTAAATGGATCTTTAATTCTCAATAATTTCATCATCTAGATAATTTCCCAATATATTCCATTCTATAACTTCATCACGGAACACTATATTACTACACTTCATTCCACCATGGTCATAATAAAAAACCATATGAACACTCATGTGAAAGTTATTATTTTAGGAACGTTAGACTAAATTAATGTTTTAATCCCAACCACCACTACAATACATAAATATATCCTCAAAATGTATTATATAGTTTGAATGGTTTTGTCAGACTATCTATATGTATAAGGATGATAAGTTGTACTAAAATTAAACTCTATATATTGATCCATTGGATGGATTCCCTAGACCATTGTGGTAATACCCAGATCATGAACAAATATGATGGCGACTTGTACTCCATGAAATCAGAACACAACATTATAGTTATTCTAATTAAACTAGTAGAGAGACATATATTCTTTATTGTCATTGTAGAGTTTTGACCACATATGGTTCCTATTATAACCCATATAGCATTATAACCTTTATATGTTTTGGGGATCCTATTAATATATCATTGGAAATGTCTTTTAGTTTCCATTATGGGTTGGTTAATGGTCATAATATCCCATTATGATTCTTGTCTGTTATCCATAACCTGATTACAAACCCAACACCATGATATATATTCTGGGATATCTATCTTAACATAGTAACACAAAAAATACTATTTCTAATATTTGAACATCATCATACTTCATGGATGAATAGATAAATAATAAATATGAACCTACACTAATAGATCCTTATTCAAATTTTGAATGTATACAGTACATTCAATGTTTTTGAATGTTATCATTCCACTAGAATCAATATTAAATGCATCAACATTTATGAATTTCTTATATTCCTCCACATCATCCTTTAGTTTCTATAAAATCCTCACATGGAAAAAAGGTGGCCCACAAATGTTGAAAAATATATGTTTTATTCTGTTTGTTCATGATTTCAAGGTCCATCATCTGCACATCTTGAAAAACTATATGTTTTTTATGCTCATCATATATAATCTTGCATGATAATTTTTTCTTTATATATCTTCCACAATATTATCCACCCCATCATTATTACTTATTGAGATGAAATAATCAATTATCATCTCCAACCATCATATTTGAGGCGTCTTAAACTCATTCTAGGTGAATATTTTATTAAAAGGTTTATGATAATTATATATATCACACTATTATACATAATGTTAATTCCTCTATATATCCAATGAAAAAACTACTATATCCATAATCAAATAATGAATATAGTTATTCTACTCATTATCCATCAATTGGTGTATGGAGTATGCTATATCCATATAATTCAACATTATGATGCCTGAAATTCCCTTATTAGATGCATTTTGGTATATCACATTCTACTAAGTGGATGTGTGAGAATAGGTACACTAACAAATTTACTCTTCAAATGTGTGAAATTATCTTTATATTTGAATTCTAAAAGAACATAAATAATTTCTAATTTAATATGGTAAGTGGATTATATAGCCTTGAAAAATAATCTAGAAAGCATTGATAGTATCCATAAGAATCCATAAAATTATAAATCTCAGTAATATCTGTCAGTCATGAAATTTTATTAATAAAATATATCTTTGATGGATCCACTAATATATTCTTCAATGAGATTATATGTTCCACGAACAGAAACATTTTGTTTCCCTAATTAACAAAAGGTAAATTTTTCGTACTAGATTTCCTTTCGAAGTGTCATGTTAACAATGCCCAAATGATATTCATTTTCTTCATTGATTATTTAATATATAACAATATAATCTTCAAAGTCAATAGTTTATTTTTAAAGGTAATATAGAAATACACTATTAGAAAAAAACATGAAAAAATATGAGAAATTATGATGACTAAATGGAATAAATATAAATTAGTGCACATACATTATTAGGATAGTTTTCTTCGGTATATCATACTTCTGAAAACTCAACTGATGATATCTTGAATGAATTGGAATCATAAAAAATTAATGATCTTATTTTTATTGATCATATAATCATCAATATATGGTTATCGATACATGTTACTGATATCTGTCTTTTTTATGTTCCCAATAGTCAATTAAAATACACGTTGAAACATCTTTCTTCCTAAAAAAGAGAATAGATTCACCCAATGGTGGAACAGTCACAAATATGAATCCCTTATCACCATTAATCATTATTTTCCCCTTCAATTATTGAAAATAAATCAGGGATATTCTATATAGAGTCATCAAAATTGGTGCAATAAAAATTATGAGTTCTAATGATAATTCAACATCACAATTCATTAGAAGCATATTAATGTCTTCAAGAATGGAAGAAAAATACTCATGAACAGTTTGCTTGACTTTGATGTTTACATTCTATGCAAACTATTTTAGGCATATAGATTTAAGGGATATGATTAGGACCTATAATGTTGATGTAATTTTCATTATATATATGTATTCATCATTGCACCAATAAATGAGCATGTGTTAATTTAGAAAATGAAATATAACTTCTCTTCCTTAGAAATTGACATGGGATTTATAGAATTAAATCCAATACATTCCCATAATACTATAAAATTCATCAAAATAAGGAATCACAATATTTTTAGTATGTACATTATAAAAAACTTCGATCAGAGTGGAACTATATACATGTCATGGGACTATCATGCCATTATGTGTTTTCAGCACTGCCATAATATTTATTCATCAAGGTAGTAATTCATTATCATTTGAAAATTTCATTGATATAAACTAGTGGGTTGATCCATAATCAAATAAGACATTTAATGATATAATTTAGATTATATGTGTATATTTCACCTTTCCATACCCGTAAACCTTTTTGGTTGTTTCACTAAATTTTATTTCCTATTATTTTAGGTTAAGAGGCAATTGACTCTGATAATCAATATCTATTAGAAACATCATATGGTTTTTATAATTTCCATAAAATTATTATTTAAAGCATTGGATCATTGGATTTTTTATTATTAGGAATATTCCTTTACTATATATTATTGACTTGAAAATTTTCTTAATTTTTACATTAATTAGCTCTATAACCATGATTTCAAAATTTAAATTTTATCTCAATTACAATTAATAAATTAATTGGATTCTTCTTCTAGTATTTATATTATGTTGGGGACTATAATATCATTATACAATGTGATTGATTGGACTTGTCCTGAGATTCTATAATTCATTTTGTAACAAAATCATGGTCATGTTTGGAGTATCTAATTTTATCTTCCACCATTAGTTAACATCTAATGAAAAATTCATTGATACTGAATCATTTTATAGAATATTCCTTTGGGATACTTGAATTTAAGGGATAATTGAATTGATCAATCATTATTTTAGGACTGATGATTAAACCTGGTGAATATAGTGGAAGTCTTGTAAAATTATCACTATATACACCAATAGTTTTATAGCCATTATGCTTAATATTTGGAAATTACTTCTCAATCCTAGAATATAGAATATTATAGATGAATATAGTGAAAGAATAAACACAAAATAAACCCATTCAATGGAGTCAGTTTCTTCTTCATTACTCATATTTTTAATAATTTTCCATTATTTTTCTATATCAACTTCCAAATAATAAACTACTAGGAAAACATTTTCATGTTTTGAGCACTATAGACACAAAAAGTTAATGTCAATGGTGATTATTCTTTCATCAGACACTAGTGAATCTGAAGATTCACTAATATAATATGGATTTTTCTTCATCAATGACTCAATAATATATGGTTCCATTATTTGATCATTTACATGTTTTGGATGATTACTAATTTGAGAATGTTGTGTTAACATAAGAACAAGGTTATGTATCCCATCTCCTATAGTACTTTCCCACATTTGGAAAATCATTTTATTGTCCATAACATTATGAATTAACCTGGTTACTTTGGGTTCTATCAGTTGACCAAAGTCAAAACATTATAGTGTGATCAACACTAATCATAATAGGAATTCACATAATCATAAAAATTAATTTATATTATGCCTAAATCATGACACATTCTATATAATCTATGACACCATGTGTTTATCCTATTTCATTGGTGATTATAATATTTCTAAATCCAATATAATAGAATGGGAAAAAAATATGGAAAACCCCAAGAATTTCCTTAATGAGTTGTAAAAAAACGTTTTAATGCATGAATCTTTACATTGCACCAGGTGATTATTGAGTAAAAAATCAAGGGTCCCTTTTTATATTTATTAAAACATGGTATAACTATAACAATTCCACACCCACTATTTGTATATAGACCTTTATTTAATTCTTATAGATTAACATAATCTCTTCCTTACCAAAACATTATAATATTAACCTAAACATTGCCTAATAAGTTGGATTTTCACCAAATTTTTCATATCATGATCTCAAAATTTGGAATAAACTCTTTATCAAATACCATTATTAGAGTTGTATGATTTTTTTATAAATAAATATTGAATATTTTAAAATGAGTATTAATTAAATTACATAAATATGTGCATGAGGTAAATAATTGTTTAGTTTTATTAATCACTAGAAACAAAAACATTTTAATTTATGTATGATCATCAACATCACCCACAAATAATATTCCAATATAGTAATCTTCATTCTCATACAATACATTAAACCATTCATTATAACCAAGGTTATGGAAAAAATTAGTCAAGAACTCATATGGTCAATAATAGTAAACAAGTGAGATATCCATGATTACTAAAACATAACTTATGAATAAGTGTATGTCAACATGATCTTAAAATGTTTAATCCATTCCCTTCATATTATAGTTGAAGCTCTTTTATCATGGAATAATGATTGGAAATTGAGAATAAATTAATCATAATCAAATGAAAGAACGTGAGCCATGTGGGAATGATAATATCATAATAATTAGATTTGTTCAATACACCTAATCCTATAAAATCATTTCCTTAGTAACAAATTATGACTTATTTTTCATTAATTATTTATTGGCTTCACTCCCCAAACGCGAAAATTAGTTGAGGTTCACTCCTATATCAATAATAGCGAAAAAGTACCACACTGATCTAGATTAAAAAAACCATTAATGTCTAATTCATTTGAGTTTATATAAATTATTACCCCATGTGTTTGTGTGATATAATGGGCTCAAAAATCCTTTATTTATAATAAATATAACCTTAATTTATTTATAACAGAATCACCCATATCTGGTTTATAACATAACCAATCATACTTGGTTTATAACATAACCATATTAAAATGGATTATAACATGGAAAAACATTAAATAATGGGAACTATAAATACGTTTGACGCATATTCACTTATCATTCAGAATATCATAATGTCATAACCCATTCAAATAAAATGGATTTTATAAACCTATATTCAATTCTCTGTAGTATTACACATTAATATAAATGGGTATCATAAAATAACCATCATTATAATTATAAACCTTAAAAATAGAGAATATTTTTTGTATAATTGAATCATATTTGATGTAAATCAAATGTAACATCAAATAATGTTATCATAGACAAAAAAACCATAAAATTATTATATTAATAATTTCTTAAGAAATGGTTTTTCTCCTTAAACCACTTATTTATAAGATTAAAATTTTATAAATATTATTTAAAAAAATTTCTTTTATAAAGACCTTAAGATACAATAAAGGAAACTTCCTAACATTAAGTTTCAATATTGGTAGAGAATTATGGACATGATTTATACATTAAAAAACATCATTTTTCACTAAAAAGGTAAAATGTACTTCACTCAAGAAATAACAAGAATATAAATATTAAAAAATCAAAAATTAAATCACGGGGAAACATTAATTTTAAAAATAATAGGATAATATTAAAAAAAATACTTTTATGAAAAATGGATATATATGAAAATTATTTTTTTCCGAACACCAAAATAAATTTGTTATTCTGTATAAACATTAATTTAATCTCATGAGTACAAATAAGGATAAAATTTAATTGAAATATTTATTTAATATTAATTACTTGTAGGTAATAAAAATAATGGGTTTATCAAAAATATAATCATTTAATTTCATTCAGTATAAAATTAGGCATAGATAATATATGTTAAAATGAGATTGCAACATCATTCCCTTATCTCAGGTTTAACATCCTTCATAAATTTTCTAATATACTATTTAAAAAATATATTACCATTATATAAGTCTTGTAAAACCATAAAAAAATATATAATATGATATATTATTTTATTATAACCATTTATCACCTATTTATTAATAATTATTTATTAAATTCACTATTTCTGGTTATAATGTTTTTTCTTTTGTATGTTTTCTTTTGGTAGTTTTGGAACATGAAATTTATTATGGATAAAACATCTCTATAATGTTATTCTTGATATAAATATAACATATAATAACTATATAATTAATTTACGTCATTTATAGAAGTTAGATATAGAAAAATGAAATGCACTATTTAAGAAAATGGTATGCGGTATATTCACATGATCGTTGTTTCCATTTTTTGATTGATGAATAGAAAGTAGTGTAAATAAGAAGACACCATTATAGAATCATTAATATAAATATATCTGCAATTTGTTTTCATAAAACCCATTCTTCTTAGCAGCCATCTATAAATAAATTGAAATATATATCACATCACTTTGTGGAGGTGGTAGTTCACACGCAAGCCTGAGTGATCTTATCATTTCTCTACAGATTCAGATGTATAACGTAATGTACCGAATCACAATTCTATCAATAATTTTTTCATTCATTTATTTATTTCATATATTATAGATCAAATAATATCACTTATAGAGTACATTACAAGATTTTTAAATGGAGAATAAATGAAGTAATAGGTATTTGTAAAAATTTAGGAACATGTATAGAGGAAATAGCAACATGGCCTTGGGAATATTAATCTTAACCATATGAATAGTGTACTAGACAGAGGAATAGTAAACAAACCCAATAAACTGTAAATAAAATTTTGGCATCTTATAAATGAAGGAGTGATATAATTATGTCAATGAATAAGTAATTGAATATTTTAAAAAATTAATATTTAAGTGTCCATAATTTTGAAATTCATCAATATTTAATTAAAATTTTATAAATAATAAAATGATTTAATGAAAATAAATTTTCATAAAATTTATTGATAAATTAAATTTTTTTCTAATGATTTTAGTATAATTTTATCAGTCCTTAATTCACATTTGAAACTGTTATAAAATCAGTTATAAATATAAAATCTTCATTATTCAATTAAATGATGGTTTTAATTAAAAAATAAATATATAATATATATAAAATTTCTCACATTAAATTTTATGAAATATTGAATTACACATGTTGAAAAATGGTTATGGTATATTTTGCGGTTTTCTCTAAAATACATGAATTTTGAATGAATAGAATAGTACGATAATTTATGATAAATGTTAAATAAAATAATTTTGTATTAATTTTTTATGTATGGATTAGTTAAAAAAAATATATAAAAAAATGCATGATATGCTATATTTAGGCACAATAATAATCAATATTTTTTGTCTTGTGGAAAAATAATAGATAATGATTAAAATATTTAAAAAATGCCCTTGCCCCACACTTAAATACCACTCATATTTTTTACACATTCTAAGATTTTATCCTTGTAATATTTCAATCCTATACTCTACCCAATCCTATCAACCACATATAGGGTCTCTCAGTATCATCAAAAGACCAAAACTAATCCCTTTTAAGAGGTTCTCAAGTAAGATTATTCAAGAGTTAAAATCCTATTCCTATTCATTTTAATTTCATTTCATGTTATTTATTTTTTTATTCTCTCCTCACCTCCCCTCATCCAAAAAAATGATGAATCTGATACCATACATATACTGTGATTTTATTATTCAAATTGAACAATACATCACCAATCCCCTTGTCTACATACGTTTATTCTCAAAACGAAAATGATGTGCGTTATGTGTTCTTTCATCACCTTCAAGGACGAAAAATATTCATTTTTGATCACAATATTATGGGATAATTATGAAACGATATAAATGGTTAAAATAGATTTTAAAATATATTTTATATCCATTTTTATGTTTTATGTAAAATATTTACATAATACTCATCCATAAAATAAAATGAGTTTTTTTTTTGAAATATGACCTTAATAATTTAACTGATTGTCACTAATGTATTATCTAATGATTCATCCATATAGAATATGTCCCAATGAGTTATATAACCATTTGATCTTCCATATTTTCATTAATATCATATAAATTAAATTATCATGAGTTATACCCATTTCACAAGAACTTTCATACTCATATACATTTATATTAACCGTGAAACCGAATGAAAAGAACCCTCCCAGATGATAGAAGTGTATTCTATAACTCATCAAAAATACATAAATGAACTTAATAAAATAATAATAGATCAATAAATTTATAAAATATTGTTTATTAATTAATTAATGGATTTAATTTGATTAACATGAATATGAAACACAATTTCAAAACACATTCGAACATAAGGTAAGGGTTTTCTTCGGTAACATCCATTCTCATTCGTGTTATGAATTCTTCCTCTATATAGAAATTTAATGATTCATTATTTTTATAAAATTATTATAAATTATATATATATATATATGTGGTTCTAAATTATATATCTAGATCAGTTCATCAATATTTAATGGGATAATAAATTTTTTGCATGGTTCCCTTGCCCTTTATTCATGATACGCATGCTCGATTAAAGGGAACATCTTGGTTTCTTACCCATTTTCAAGTACCACACATATTATATTTTAAGACAAAATTGTTTTTCTAAATTAAATTATTGTGTCCTAAAAAATATGAATTTTTATTTCTGGTTCAATACAAAAAAATCATTACAAATACAAATGATTTTTTTCAAAAGAACTCCTCTTTGCAAAGATAAAATGATTTTTATCTTAGAAATTCCAAGATTATTTCATAGTAGTATATTCATCAATTTCAACACATATGTAGAATTTTATTATTTATTTATTATTATCTATTTTTTCTTTCAACTTTGTTTTATTAAACTGGTTTATGACTTGTATGACAATGGATGTGCAATCGTGATACCATTCTTCTTAGTACTCAAAATGGTTAGTGATTATGTTTACATGTTTTGAAATGTTAATAAATTTAATAGGTATATGTTGTTTATTTTTATAACCATTTTTATGATGAATGTATTGGATTTAGTATGTGATAGTTGGACCCACTATAGCCCCTCAATGCATCGGTAAGTCTCATGAGTCAAACAATATTGGCTGGTTACACATTATGTATGTTGTCTGGGCCGAGGTCTTGGTGGTATATTTATGATGTCTGAAATAATGAATTACCTCATTATGAAAATATTAATTTATATTCCGTGTGATCATTCAACTTTTATAATAGAAATGCTTTTCTTTTATTATGGAATTATTTAATTATCTTTTATTCATTCTATATTGTGCACAAGATTATTTTTTAATGGCATGTGTACATTTAGTTATTCACCAATCCTTATTATTTATGCATCCCTTTTATTACATACCCTTACTGAGCATCTAAGATCATATATTTATTATGTTTTATTTTTACTCAAGATGTGAAGATGATTATTATGAATGACTTTCAGGGATAACCTTTAAGTTATGGATGATTAAATTGGAATTTCAATATGTGTTTTCCATTTCATGTTGAAATGTAAAAATTATGCTTGTATCGTATTTCCAAAACAACTAAATTATTTGTTTCTTTGGGATACGAATTCTATGTTTATTATTCAAATTTAATGAACTAAGGCACAGTCCCTAGGAAACCTGGTTCATGGTCTGTACATTTATTATCAAGGGCTGTTTTGTAGAAACCTTTGAAACTAGATTAAAAAACATAGATTAGGGAACATATCCTAAGATATAAATTTATGATACTAATAGAAGGGAAAAATTGTTTTTGTAAAATATATTTTAGGATGCTCTTCCATGAAGTAAAACTATTTATGGATACAAAAAGTGGATGTTGTTCTAGAACAAATGTACAATGGCGCCCCAACAAAGTGTCCCGAGCCTAATTCTGGGTAACCATATACATAACAATAGACCATAAAACGCATCTACATTTCCACTACAAAAATACATTTTTTGTATAAGTCGGATTTAATTTACCAACTATTATGATGCATTTAAAAATAAATATATTCCTAGAGAAACCATGTTTCTGATAATGAGAGAATCTATGCATAAAATTTCAATTTATTTGTGGTGTTTCCCTATTTTAGATTATAAATTATGATTCATATTATAATATAGTGTATTCCATTATTTAGAAATGGGACCAAGAGGAGGGAATAGAATCTATGGAAACGTACATACCCCATGTAGGGATATCCCTCCTATGAAAATTAATGATATTAGTATTGGTGTTGTCACTCGTGTTGAGAAACATATGACTATACTCAGATATGTGACTCGGGTTATGAAAAATAACCTTACTCTTATAGAGAATATAGATCCACAACACGGAAGATAAATAATAGATCTATTTATGAGACAACCACCTTCATCATTTACTAGGTCTATAGAACCATTTGTAGTATATCAGAGGATATGATATTTTGAGAAGATATTCATCGCATTGAAAGGAAATGAAAGGGACAAAGTGGTCATGGAAGTGTATCGTCTCTTAGGAGATTTTGATCATTGATTGTCATTGAATCAGGACTAAAATGAGGAGGATGAAATTAAAACTATGGAATGGAGGGATTTTAGGGAAATTTTCCATGACAAATATTTTTACGGTGAACAGTGAGCAGATATGGAGAATAAATTGTTTAGTCTAATATAGAATGTGGACGAAACTATTGAGAAGTATATAGATAAATTGTAAAAGGTTATAAATTTATACCTCTGACTAAATATTTAATCCATGTTCCATGATAGAATATTACATTGATTGTTCTAAACTATTAATCCAAATGGAACTAGCAACCCAAAATATATCATCATATGATGATATAGTTTCATGAGATATAAATACAAAAAAGTGTTTCCTATGATATATAACTTTAATGTAATGTAAGAGATGATGTGGGATGATGATCACTTTTGAAAGGAAAATAAATAAACATTGGAAGAAGAGATGATTTTATTTTCTATCTTGTTGTATTTTTTAGAAGAAACACCCAGGTAATTTCATGACGGGTATGAGTGTTTGTTACTAGTGTGGATAAAATGGCCAACAAGAAAGTTATTTCAAGGTTAATAATGAAGCCACCGATGTTCAATGATTCAATTGTAATTATATTGAATTCATGAATATTAATGGCTTAAGCGTCATGGAATCATTCCTAAAATAAGGCCAAGGGAGGAAGGTCATGCTTATACAGTCCAAACTACCGAGGTTTATGTTCTTAAATATTTGGTGGAATGTTCTTTAATCATTTAATTAAATATAGAAAATTACTCATTTTTTTCTGTATCACCACATTTTTTTATGGAAACTTTTTTTAATAAAATTATAAATTATTCTTTTCATTTAATATATAAGTTGTCATTTAAAACTCCTAAGGAGAGTATCATTATAAAAATGATGTGTCATTAAGTCCCCTTTGTTAAACATAAATAATCTTTAGTTACTAAGCTCGTTATCATTACTATGAATGACATTGAAATCACCCTCGATATGGACTGGGTATCAAAATATGATGAGAAAATCAATTTCAAAAAGATGGAAATTATTATTAGTGAGCATGATGTGGAATCCATTATCATCAAAGTAGTAATACCATCTTTTGATTAGTATTTAGATCCACCTCTAGTATCTCCAATAAATGAAATTAATAGAAATGAAGTGAAAATTTTATCAATAGATGAGGATGTAAATATTCAAATTTAAAGTTTTACTATTGTGAAAAAATATATTGATGTATTCCTAGTGGATTTACCGAGACATCCTTTAGTGTGTGATGTTGAGTTATCTATTGACTAAATACATTTTCCGGACCTATATTAATGTATACTTATAGAATAACCACTATAGAATTAGTAAAAATGAATAAAAATTAATAGTAATTGAGTGATAAAGAATTTATTCACACATGTGGTTCTCCATGGGAAGCCCCTATTAACATTTTCATGATCAAGAAGGTTCAATGTGGTAGTTTATTGATTATTATTAAATAAATGATTTTACAATACTGAACAAGTATCCCCTACCACACATCGATGATTTATTTGATCAATATCCTAGAGCTCAATAGTTTTCTATGATTTAATTTTGATCATGATATCATTAGATTCATTTGAGGAAGAAGATATTCAAATAATATAATTTCCAACTAGTTATAGACATTACATTTTAATAATAATTCCATTTGTAATCCCAAATCCACCCACTGCATTTATAAATCTTTTGAATAGAGTGTTAATGAAATATATTTAGGATTTGTTCTTGGTAATATTGATTATATATTTATATATTCCAAAAGATATGAGGATTAAGACATCCACTTGTGGGTTATTGTCCAGATTAAAAGAAAAACACCGATTTATACAAGAAGTTTATCAATTGTAAATTATGACTTCAAAATTTTTATTTTGTTGGAAATATTTTCTCTAATGATAGAATATCAGTTTATCTTGTAATGACAGATGGGTTTTGAGAATTTCCTACACCGACTAACATAAATGTTGTACATACTTTTATTGATTTAGTAGGTTATTATCAGAATTTCATTAAGAACAATGAATGATTAGCTAACACATTAACATAGATTACACATAAAGGGTTTCTGTTTCCCTGGAAACAATAATGTGAAGAACGTTTTCAATACTTGAAATGGATATTAGTGAATTCTCTGATCCTAAATCTATTATAATCAAATGGTGGATTTGTGATTTATAGTGATTCATCAATAAAAGGTCTTGGTTGTGTTCTTATACATAATGATAGAGTCTTTTTATATGAATGAGTGTAGTTAAAAGCTTTTCAATATAATTATTACACATATGATCAATTATTCGTAGCTTTTGAATTTTTTCTAACAATATAGAGACATTATATTTATTGTGACATATTTGAGATATATAAAAATCACAGGAGTTTCAAATATATCTTCTCACCAAAATAACTCAACATGAGCAAAAAGAGATGGCTTCAGCTACTCAAGGATTATGATTGTCCAATACACATCCACCAAGGAAAAGAGAATAAGGTAGTATATGCATTGAATAGGAAGGATCTAGGAGTTCATAACAAAATAAGGATTGATAACGACCCTATGTACATAGATCTAGCAACGTTGGATATGGAAATCATCACCGAAGGTGAAATATCATTGCTTCATAGATTGTTTTCCCAACCGTCATAATTTTAAGGGATTAAAATTTCACAGTTTGATGATTAGAATATTCAAAATAAAATTAATAGAACATATTATGGGAGGTTTAAAGGCATATTTACTGAATATAGAATTATGAAATTTGGGAATGGGATTTTTGTTCCCTCTTTATGCGAGCAAAAAAAGACTTATTTGATGATTTCCATAGTTAAAATTTCTCTAGACACCATAGTATAAATAATATTTTTAGATATTTCAAATGAATATTTGTAGTGGGATAACATGAGTCGGGACGTTTTTTATTATATTTCATGATGATTAGTCTGTCAGTATGTGATGGCAGAAAGACAACATCCTAGAGGATTCATGAATCCTCTTCCTATTACAACATGTAAATTTGATGAAATCACTATGAATTATATCATTTTATTAGCAAAATCCCATGAAATAGTGATTCAATTTGGTCGATTGTTGATCTACATTCCAAATATACACATTTCCCTACAATATTTGTGGATTTTCCGTTGGAGTGCCTTGCATGACTCCATATTAATGAATTTGTAAATCATTATGGAGGACTTCTCTCAATTTTGTTTAACCATGTTGGATGATTTATATCAAATTTATGGATAATATATAATAAATCATTTTACAATGAGCTATATTTGAGTATATCTTATCACTCTAAATTTTATGGGCAGTCAGAAAAGACGATTCAAATATTTGAATACATGTTAATTTCATACTCACTTGACTATCTTGGTATGTGATGCCTGTATTTAACATTGGTAGATTTTTTCTATAAAATATTTTCTATTATAGTATTAACATGGCACTATATGAAGCATGGTATTGAATGATACGTTTTATTCCCACTTGTTGGATGATGTTGGTGAAAGGAATCCTGTGTTCCTATAGATTAAAAATGAGAAAACAAGAAATGTAATGACTATTCAAACCCAAATCAAAGTATCTTAATGTTGGAATAATATCAGTTTAGATAGTTAAATAATTAATAATTTACACTTGGAGATATTGATTTATTGAAAGTATCTCTAGGAAAGGGTGTTATAGGATTTGGGAAGAAAGGGAAATTGTGCATTAAATACAGTGGCCAGTTTGAAATTATGGAGATAATTGGAGCTGTGGATTATAATTTGTAAATAATTCCTATCTTATATAATTCACAAAAATTGTTCCATATCATCTTGTTATGGAAGTACATTCTAGACACAACACTTGTACTCACATATAATAGAAGAGAATTAGAACCATATTTATCTTATTGTGAAGAACCTATTTAGAATATGGACATTAAAGAATGGCTGTTGAGTTATCAAACAAATCGACAAGTAATGTTACATTTGAAAATTCATAAAATTGAATAGGTGATGTGTGATTCCAAGGAACTAATTATGAATAACTGCCTAAAATGTTTTATGATGAGATATTCTAGAAATTTTTAGGACAATAACTTGGTAAGAGGGAAGAATTTAACAACCCAAAATTTTTCTGTGGGATTATCCTTCTTATGATTATTTCATTTAGTATAGATTACATAAAATCACTTATAGAACAAAATATAATGATTATAAATGAATTATGAATGAAAAAATATATATCTATAATTTAAGGAACATATAATGATCAAGTAGTTACATAGAATTATGAATAGTAATATAAAACTTTAATGATTACTAAACCAGCCAAAACAATAGAATCCCCACCTATAAAATTGTAAATAAAATTTAGGAATCATTAAAATTAAGGTATGATATAAATATATTATAGTATAAGTAAGTGAATAATTTAAAAAAATTAATATTTATGTTTTGGTATTTTTTAAGGGAAAAATAATTATTTAGAATTTTATTATTATTAATGTAATTTAAAAGATAAATTATTTTCATAAATTTTATTCATAAATTATCATTTTTATATCTTTTGATTTTAGTAAAATTTTATGAGAGATTAATTAACTTTTGAATGTGTTATAAAATCTATTATAAATTTAAAATTTGTATTTTTAATATAAATGATGGTTTTAATTAAAAATTAAATTTCTCATATTTATTAAATTATTCTCATAAAATGGAGTTTATTTTTGTATTCTAAACATCATGAAATACTTTTGGTGAATATTTGAGATATTTCTAAAAAAACATTAAATTTTTATGAATATTAAAATATGATTGTTTATGATAAATGTTATATACCAGATTTTTTTCATTGCTAATGTATATTTAAGGTATTAAACAGTATTTAGAAATAAAATTAACTAGTTTATTTATTTATTCACAATAATAAACAAGATTTCATTTCTTCTTGAGCCACAATAATAAACTGATGATTAAAATATTTAAAAAACATATCTCTCATCCAATATAAATATCACCCATCATCACGCCTTCTTCTCACACTTTCATAGATTTTATACATGAAAACTCTCTTACCAATACTCTGCCAATGACTCTTCGCCATTTCTAAGAGCTCTTGGCCTCATCCAAATACCAAAACTAGTCCCTTTAACAAAGTTCTCAAGGAGTAGCATTCAGGTGTTAAAATTATATTTCTATTCCTTTTAATTTCATTTCAAGATATTTATGTTTTTATTTTATACTCACCTCACCTCACCCAAATAAAAATATCAATATAATACCATACATATACTATAATTTTTTTGTTAATGGAATAATCCAACATAAATTCCCTTCTCTTATGGATATTATTATAAAAATAAAAACATTGTCTGTGAATTGTTGTTTCACCACCTTCTAGGATGACCATTTTTTATTCTCTCTCCCAATCTTCAATGATACTTATGAAACCATTCAAATGGTTGAATTAAAACTTTATAATTTATATTATAACCATATTTATGTTATAGATGTAACATATTTAAGTAATACTAAATTATAAAATAACATGAGATCCCTATGATCGAATATCATCGAAATAATCTAAACAATTATCACCAATGTATTATCTAATGATTCGTACTTATACCATATAATAAAATGGAATTTATAACCATTTAATCATTTTTATGTTCATTAATATTGTATAGATTCAATTATGGGGTGTTATACCCAATCCACATGAACATCCATACACTTATACAAGTATATTGATCGTGAAAACCCAAGAAATGATGTCTTCCTCGTTATAAAATTATATCTTATAACTCATCAATATATCTATAAATTAAATTAGTAAAATTATACTAAATCAATAATTTTATAATAGGTTATTGATTAATTAATTATTGTATTTAATTTCATTATCTAGGACATTACTTTCAAATGAAAAACACATTTTGACATAATGTAAGGGATTTATTCTCGAACCTCCATTTTCATTCGGGTAATGCATTATTCCATTATACAGCAATGAAATCCTTCATTATTTTTATATTATTATTGATATATATATATATATATATATTCTGAAATGATATATCTATATTTTTTCATTATTATTTATAGGGTTAATAAATGTTTTTTAAGGATCTCTTTTCTTTTCATCTTGATACACAATCCTGATTAAATGGAAGATCTTCTTTTCTTACACATTTTAAAATAAATTCAATTATCATTGTTAAGAAATCATTATTTTTTGAAAACCACTAATTTTATCATGAAAAATATATTTGATCAATTTTTTTTATACAATGAATCATTACAAATGAAAATGATTTTTCCCAAAGAACACTTCTTTGCAAAGTAAAAAAGTTATTTCTCTCTAGAATTCATAGATGATTTTATTAGTGTATTGACATCTATTTCAAAAACTATATTGAATTTTATTCTTTATTGGGTTTTTTATGTTATTTTAATCAATAAACTTATTTTATTAATTTTTTTTGATAAGTTCGACAATGGATGTGCTATCTTGATACCATTCACCTTACTACTCACAATGGTTAATGATTTTGTTTACTGAATAGAGAGAATTATTTATATTTCATATTTATATGTTTTTAATGTTTATAGCCATTCATATGAAGAATTTATTTGGCTTAACATGTTACATGTGGGGCCCACAATAGCATCATAATGCATCAGTAGGACTAATGAGACAAACTGAAATGGGGTTTTAACCCATTATGTATGGTGTCTTGGCTGTGGCCTAGATGGTATGTTTATTTTGTCTGGTATTATGCATTCCCTCAGTATGAAACTAGTAATTTATAGTCCATGTGATTATTGGATGTGTATAATATCCATGGTTATCTTTTATTAAGGAATTATTTAAATAGATTTTATTCCTTCCATATTATGATCAATATTATGTTTTAATAGAATTTTTACTTATATTTATTAACCGTGCATTATTAATTATGCCTCAACTATACTACTTAAGCTTGCTGAGAATCTTAGATTACCAAATTATTATTATTTATTTTACCCATGGATTTAATGACTAATATTATGAATGACATGCATGGATAATCTATGAATTATGGATGTTTTGAATGCAATATATAATATTTTTTCTATTCAATGAAGTAATGTAAAACATAAGGGTGTATCTATTTATAAAAAACTGATAAATTATTCTATCCTCCAGGATATGAATTCATTGATTTTTATGCCAATGTATTGATGTAAGGAACTGACTCCATGCTACTTGGGTTGGGGTCTCTATATGCAATTTTTTATATTATAAATGTATAATTAGATTTATGTCGTAAATATAATATATATTTATTAAATCCATCATTATTTGGTGTTGTAATATGTGGTGAGGGAAAATGAATTATGTTGTTCCAAAATAATGTTGTCTTCCATAAAAATGATCGACTATTTTTTTCATGTGATGGAAGAGGATATGGATTTATATCATTAACAGAACATAATAAAATAAAAATACATGGTATATACCTAGGTTATTATATTAGAATTCGTAAATTATATTATAAGTATCTATATGGGGAAATAAAATATAATCCCTATATTAATAACAATAATTTTTCTTTGGAATACCATTATATTTTTTAACCAAACTCTTTTATATGAGATTTTAATTGTTCATAAATGTTATTTTGGAAGTGGCGAGGAATGTATGGAATTTATTTGTGAATTATTTTATGAAATAAATATTATTCTAGTGTGATGGCAAGAGGAGATGAGTCTTCGTTTTTTGTTGGATTTAGTGGAACACTATTAAATTGTCAATATTTCCGAATAATACAATTTCATTTTATTAAAAAAATGAATTCAAATGAACCATTATTGAATTACTAGGAGATAATGTCGATATATTTCAATAAAATCTATATTTAAAAAGTTTTATTTAAATTTTAATTTTGATCTGTTTAGTTTTATGTTGTAATAAAATCGTTTTATCCTTCAATGTAGTGACAGTTTTTAATATTTATAGACACAGTTTCAACAAAAAATAAAGTTTAAATTATTATATAATATTATATATTACTACTCCTAATATTATTTCAATTTTTTAAATTTATTACACATATTTAGAAGAATATTATAAAATATTAAACATCAACACATGTTGAAAAAATTATTTCAAAAAATATATATTCACGGGTATATAATGTTTCTAAATTATAATTCACCATAATATTTATTTTAAGGGCCTGTATTGGATTTATAAATACATAATTAAACTAATATTTTATTTAAAATAGCATTAAATTTAGAAGAATATTTTTCAATACATAAATGAAAATCGAATTTGTAACAAATTTTTTTCAAAATTTAATTAAAAACTAATCCTTTTAAAAAAGTATCAACAAATTAATTTAAAAGAATTTTGACCTAATAATTTAAAAAATTAAGTTCACATTTACAAATTCATTTTTTATAAAATTTATATTATTATATAAGAATTCAGATTGTGATGAGCCCTCTTTTTGGGAAAATATAGTTTTTTTGGAAAAAACATTTATTTATATTTCAGGCCTAGAAATAAATATTCGATAAATGATAAAGCATAATAAATAATATACATCACATATATTTTATTTTAATAATTTACCAATACTGGTAAATTATATTTATTAATTCATCATCTAATTATGTTCAAAAAATTTGTTTCTTAGAAAAATATTTTCCTTCAAAATATTATTAAATCCTTATTTATAATCCATTTATATCTAATGAATTCAATTAAAATATATAATACAAAATTATTCAATATAAAATCAATCTTATTAATTCATGTCAATCCTATTGTTAGGTGATAGCAATAACAATAAATAATTATCCATTATAGTGAATATAATGGTATATTTAATCTTGGTGTTTCATATAACCCAAGATATCGAAGAAAATAGATTTATTTGAAAAGTATTTTTAATAAAATCACATTTTTCAAAAAAACATAACAAAGTGTCCCACTCAATGATATCTTTTAGGTCATGTTTCATGTTTTCCAATTATTGAGTAATTAATGTGTAGATTCATCTTACTAGAATGTAAACATAAATATATATATTTGTTTCAATTCCTTATTTATTTAATCCCTTTTTTATTACTATTAAATGTTTTCAATCCTTTTTATTATTTTTTAAATATTATACACGAACATGGTTCTATCATCTTGATATGAGGTTGATTTTATTGGCTACGATGAATTGGTACTCAATAAGATGGTTGTTTTTTATTCCTTTTTCAATTGAGATTTGGTGGAGTTAAATAATTATATAGTGAATGGAAGTAATCCATGTCATGGTACCCAACTAATTCACCTAGTCAAGGAAGACAGATGATTCACTGATGTCCTGGAACCCATCTTATTCACACATGTTTAGATTACCAACAACTTCTCCCAAGTCCACACTTCATTTTTCATTAACTAGTTTTCACCTTGTCCATAGTGAGAGCCACACCAACATGCACATTCTATATGCCCAGTTAAAAAAATGTGATCTATGAAACCATGTAATTTTTTCCCATATATAAATCCCCAAGGGTCATTATTTCTAAACTTTTGGAAGATGATCCGGCGCTCAAAGCACTCTTCACCCATATCTTTATTTAACCTCTAAGTGCGTTATAATGACATAAATGGAGGGGAATGATATGTATTGTGGGTTAATTAGGTTAATATAAGGATTAATACACCATAACCTCCATGTAATTCCCTATTGACATTAGTCATTCAAAACTAGAGTGAAGGTCCCCACTAAAGGATAAAAATAACGGTACCACTCACTTTGGTTATCACTAGAGGAATATTTACCCATGGAAACCCTCTCCCAATCCTTAAAAAATTAGCATGAAACTTCTCCATATCCATACCTTGGGGAGACCATTATTTTAACAAACATTATGGTAAATTAATAAACACAGCCCTATAATAGTAGGTAAACAATGAATGTAGAAACTATTGCATTGTGCAGACTCTAAAGATCCTTTACTCATGAATTTATTTGAAAGTTAAATTTTAGGATTCTAAATTTACCAAATTTATATAATTTCTATATTTCAGGAATAAAAATTATTGAAGGATTAATTTTTGGTAGTTTTATGGAACATTTTCTTTTTAGGCGAAGAGTAAATAAATTTACCTTTTCCATGAATATTCAAGATTCATGAATTTTTTTATAAAATAACTAATTAATATTTTATAATATAATTTTCCATAATATATATGTGAATATAATAAATTAAATAAATTTATATTAATATTTTTATCATTTTCGATACTTAAGAAAAATTTCACTTTATAAACTATTTTTATACACATATGTCAAACAATTTTTTTTTTGATTTATAGTAATATAATATAAAAAATGGATTTCATACTTGAGATAAAAGCTTCCAAATAGTTAATAAATACTAAATTTAATTGGTATAAAAAAATTATGTTATATGATTTAGTGTCTATATATGTGATAATGGTAAAGTTGTTATTAAAATAATGATTCTATCATCTGTTAAATTTTTAATTAATAAATTAAATTAAAAAGTTATAAATAATTAATTTATTATAATTTTTAATTAAATATATATATATATATGTGTGTGTGTATATATATTAATAGTAACTCATTTAGTACTCAAAAATTAATTTGATTATGAACACATAGTCGTCAAAACAATATTTTTTCTTAAAAATAAATATTTTCTTATATAATATGTTTTAATTTAAATGTTAATTTTATTATATTATGAATTATAATATCATAAAATAGATTATTGGTTTATGTTTATCAAATTTTTTTTGAGGGGTTACAATATTTTTTTAAAAAAAAATTTATTACATATTTAAAAATTTGTTACCAATGTAAAAAAAACAAAATACAAACATGTGAAAATATAGTTCTGAATAACTAAACATATTGAAAAAAATTATGGAATGTTTTATTTTATTATTATTATCCCTAAGGAAGTCAAAAATTAATTAATTTCAAATGAATTTATTAATTTAACTTCAACAAAAGTACATATATCATTGAAAAGTAAAGAGTATTCGTAAAAGCTCTAATTTATTAACGTATAAAAGGGGAAAATTTTATTTTCATCATATCACACATATCCCATATAACATATGATTGAATCTATACTATTTTATTCCTTGAATATTCATATCTATATCCTCTAGGGATCTATTGGAAATTATTTATCTCAATGCCTCTATTTTGGGATGATTACTAAGAGAAAACTAAAACTCAATATGTATGTATACCCTTTTTGATAGTCTTTTATTATTACTAACATCCTGAATACCATCTAAAATGGGTACCCTAAAAGTAAGTGACCGGACCACTCTAGTCCGTTACATTGTAAAAATGCGGCGTTAGAGGTGTTCCAGGAGGATAAGGTGACTTGGGGTGTGTTTGGGTTAACATTAAGGAAAGTTAAAGGGGAGTAGCTTTCTCACGATTAGCACACGATTTGCCTAAACCGTGCGGCCAAGCCGTGCAAGGTTGGTCACAGAGGTAGTGGCTAACGCACAGTTAGTGCACAATTTGTCTAACCGTGCAGCCTAACCATGCGAGGAGTGTTTGATGAGGAAGAGGCTAACACACGGTTAGTGCACGGTGTGTTAAACGGTGGGGACTAACCATGTGGGCACTTAATCTTAGATCCTGAAATTGTGGATATAACATGTTTTGCCTCAAAATGGTTCGTTTAAGCTCCTAAGCGACCATAACTCGGTTATACCCATCCTTGAAGGTAGGAGAACCACTCCCAAGCATTTTGGAGAAGATCTGAATGGTTCTCTTGGTGAATTGAATCCAGTTTCTTGATGAATGTGATTGTTCTTATTCATTCATGTTTGTTTTCATAGATCTACTTAGATCTACTCTTCGTATTCTCTTAGTTTTATAGATCTAAGCCCGTTATGGGTAAATCTAATTGTGTGGATTCCATATATGATGATCTTTTGTATTGATCTTGCAAGGAGAAGATATCTAAGGGGAATCTTGGATAATCAACCCGGCATTCTTGTGCGTTCTTTGTTTGTTGTGGTTTTCGTAAAAAACTGTTAAGGAAGGGATCTGAACTTCATCTATCTCTCTTTTTTGCATCATGATGGGTGGGTATCCACTTTTTTTCATGAGATAAGTTTGAACCAGTAAATAAATATAATAACTAGTTAAATAACGGGTTTTGGGAAAATTTTGTTGATATTCTTTTTTCTTTCCATCAGTACTTATCCTTTGATTATGTTGTGAATTTAATAGGCTTATGCCGACTGAAAATCCCGGTCGTTGGGGACTTTTCTTGCCCAATTAAGTGTTTTCCTATTTTTCTGGATTGTTTTGTGAATGGAATATCATAGAATGTTGAAATTAGTTATTCATGAAAAGTTGGCTGATTAAATGTATACCTAGCACCCTTGTAAGATCACCCCTGTTAATCTTTATGAAAGAATGAATTTTGGGGTAGGTTGTTGGGGTTTAATTATGTGAAGGTGGTGTTTCATGGGTTGTTGTGGAATGAGTGAGCAGCGAGGCTACAGTTGGCTTGGTTGTGGGTTGGTGTGTATGATATGGTAGTGATGGGAAGCAGAGCTGTGGTAAATGGTATCAAAGGGATGATAATGTGGTACGGGTATTGTTTCTTTTATGGTTGTGGTTATGGTGGATGGATGCATGGCTACATTGAAGGGTTGTACATATGAATAAAAATTAAGAATAGTTAGCTAATGAATTGTGGGACATGGTAGTTGATTAAATACATAAAATCAATGGAATTATTTGGCTCATAAGAGAAAATCATATTATGTTGCTGGGGTTTTCCCTAACATTATTTATGGTTGGCAGGGATATGTTTTACAAACAATTGATCTGGTTTGGTTTTTGTTAGTTGATCAGTAGTTAAATAACTAATAAACTAAAACTGTTGAATCATGAAAATCTTAATGGGCATTGGGGCTGTTCATTGTGTGCATAATTTTGAGGTAGCAGTGTCGAGACATGTGCTCAGATCTTTTGTGTAGAATCCATAGGATGGGCTGAGTGGTTGTTATAATTATATAAATATGTACTTATTATGTTTAATTACACGCCCCAACCATGTTGAGCACTATGTGCCGAAGTCCTATGGGACGAGGGGTCAGATTATCAAACATGTAATGGATGGATGGTTACTATTCTTCCTTGTGCTCCCTCTTCCAGGCTATATAGCCCATGATCCTTTGGGTAGGTTATGACAGATGATTCCCTAGAGTCTTCGGGATGAGGATGTGATACGTTCACAGGTGTCTTCGGGATAAGATGTGATGTGGTTCCAATGTGTTTTCAGGATGAGATGTTGATATGATCGAGGATTGAGTGCCGGTGGGATAATATGATGGATGAGGATTGAGTGCCGGCGGGATACTGTGGTGGCTGAGGATTGAGTGCTGGCGGGATACTATGTGCATCATATGGCCAGGTTGCGACACTAGCTCGAGCTTTGTATGGCTGGGTTGCGGCACTAGCTCGGGATGAGGGGGAATAATCAGAGCATCAGGCATGATGGCTTGAGCAGTATTCATTGGGATGGTGGTGCAGGGTACCCATACATTGATAATATTACTATACTACTCTATTGACATGTGATATTTGGTGAGTGTGGCTTGTATGGTTGGTTGGATAGATTCCATGCTAGGCATTGGATCATTCTATTTTCTCACAGGGTATTAGGATGTGTCCCCACATTTTCACGGGATCGTAAGGTTTTCCTACTAAGTATACATGTATGCTCACCCTATGTTACCATTTAGGTTTCAGGAGGACTTCAGGGAAAGTGTGGGACCTTGCTAGTTGGGTGTTGGAGTTTTGATGGTTACAGTTTTTTTCTTTCTTCATTTTGGTATCGTACTTTGAAACTTTTCTTGTACTTGTAATTTTGTTCCAGTATTGTATAAAACATGCGTATGAGTTCTGTTTTGGGTTTATTTTCATTTACATGTTTCTTTTCCATTTGGTGTTAGACTCATCCTATTTCCCGATCTTAAATAATAAAAAAGGTAATGCCTCCCATATTTACGAAAACTCATACTCTTGGTGCTAGTCGCCACTCCGGGGCCTACTGGATGTAGGACTCGGTGGCCATTATTTCCCATTCACCATTTCCATCTCAGAAGAGGCATCATTGGTGGGATGGGGTCAGGACAGAATGGTATCAGAGGTGGTGGTTGAGAGATAGGATGGAGTCTGGAGTTAGGCATAGTGAGGATTTCATGGGATGGAAGGGAAACAATGTTGGCTGATCTTGGTGCGTTACATAGGCCAGGCAAGACGAGCTAGGAAACGAGATTTTAGGGCCCTCCATGATCCGATGCAAGGACATTGAGCTTCCCAAACATCCAAGTAAGACTACATGGATTGTAGGGTAGAGAACCTAGGAATGGTACATGCATCATCCTGATTTGTGTTTTACTTGATTTGGGTGATCTGAGAAAAAATCGAAATAAAATGAAACCTTGAAAAAATTTCCTTGCTAGATGGGCTTTGGTGTTCCATGTTTACTGAATAGCTTTGGCACCTGGACATCCACGGAAAGTTATAGGAGTGGGACGCAGATAGTTGCATGCAATAGAAGCACCAACCCTTGCAAGGCCCGAGATCAAGAGAGGTGTTTTTGGTGTTACTTAAATTCTCTCATTTTTGTTTTGTTTAAATTCAAGAGCATCAGCCTCCTTTGTTGGAACTATTTCTCTCCCATGCTTGGGCCTGGACCTTGTATTTGTATCAGTCTATAATGCAAATTTTTTCCCACTTTCCTTTAAATGTGTGTGAAGAGTCCTAACAAGTGGGGAGAGGAGGACCTAATCCCTAATGAAGACACATTAAAGTGGATGCGATTAAACTCGTGCAGGAGAGTCATTGCCGCCTAAAGCAGATAATATCTTGACATGGGGGAAGGAATTCCGTGACTCATATAACTAGGATAGTGGATGGATTCATATTATTACGCGAACACTGAGAGGTATCTTGTGGGGTGGTTGTTCGGACCTTCCCCCTTTTTATGGGTTGGTTTTTAAATCTTGAGGACAAGAATGTTTTGAGAGGTATCTGATGTAAGGTCCCATACCCCTATGTCCCATTAAATTATAAAAATGCGGCGTTAGAGGTGCTCCGGGAGGCTATGGTGACTTGGGGTTCATTTGGATTAAAGTTAAGGAAAGATAAAGGGAAATAGCTTTTTCCCGGTTAGCGTACAATTTTCATGAACCGTGCAGCCAAACCGTGCAAGGTTGTCCTTGGAGGGAGTGGCTAACGCTCGGTTAGCACACAATTTATATTACCCTGTGGCCTAACCGTGCGAGGACTGTTTGACGAGGCAGAAGCAAACGCATAGTTAGTACATGGTTTGTTAACCCATGCGAACTAACCATGCATGCACTTACTCATAAACCCTAAAATTGTGGATCTAACTCTTTTTGCCTCAAAATGGTTCATTTAAGCTCCAAAGCGACCATAACTCAAGATTACCCTTCTTTGATGGTAGGAGAACCTCTCCCAGACATTTTGGAGGCGATCCGAATGTTTATATTGGCTAATTGAAGTCGTTTTATTGAGGTATTTGATCGTTCTTCTTCGTTATTGTTTGGTTTCTATGATCTACTTAGATATACTTCCCATCTTCTCTCGGTCTATTAGATCTACACCAGTTATGGGTAGATCTAAGCATGTGGATGCCAAATATGATGATCTTTGGTCCTGATTTTGCGAGGAGAATAGATCTAAGGGGATTCGTGGAGAATCAACCCAACATTCTTGTCTGTTCTTCATTTGTTGTGGTTTTTGTCAAAAATCATTAATGATGGGATCTTAACTTCTCCTCTCTCTATTTTGTACATCATGTGGGGTTGGTATCCTCCTATTTTCGTGAGATACAGTTGAACATGTTAATAAATATAATAATTGGTTAAATAATGGGTATGGGGAATTTTTTATGATATTGTTGTTTTATTTCCATCAATGCTTATCCATTGATTATTTTTTGAATTTAATAGGCTTATGACTATGTAAAATTACGGTCGTTTGGAGCCTTTACATGCACAATTAAATGTTTCCCTATTTTTCAGGATTGTTTTGTGGATGGAATTTCATAGAATCTAGAAATTGGTTAATCAGTAAAAGTTATCTAATTAAATGAATACATAGAACTCTTGTATGATCACCCCGGTTAAACTAAATTAAAGAATTAATTTTGTGGGTGCTAGTTGGAGATTAATTATGTGAAGGGGTGTTTCATGGGTTTTTGTGGAACAGGTGAGCAGTGGGGTTGGGGATGGCTTGGTTGTGGGTTTGCGTGTATGATATGGTGGTGATGGGAAGCAGATCTACGGTAAATGGTATTAAGGGATGATAATGTGGTATGAGTATTGTTTCCATTTTTTTGTGGTTATGGTGGTTGGAAGCAAGGCTACAAGGATGGGTTGTGCATTTGAATAAAAAGTAGAAGAGTTAGCTAATGAATTGTGGGACATGGTTGTTGATTAAATATGGAAAATCAATGGAATTGTTTGGATGATAAGAGAAAATGGTATTATTTTGCTTCTGTTTTCCCAAACATTATTTGTGGTTTGAAAGGATATGTTTTATGAACAATTGATCTGGTTGTGTTATTATTAGTTTCATGGTAGTTAAGGAACTGATAAACTAAAACTGTTGAAACATGAATATCATAAATGGCTTTGGGGATGTTTATTGTGCGCATAATTTCGAGGTAGTAGTGTCTAGTCATGTTCTCCGATCATTTGTGTAGAATCCTTAGGATTGGCTGAGTGGTTGTTATAATTATATAAATCAGTGCGTTTTAGGTTTCTTTACGCACCCCACCCATGTTGAGCACTACGTGTCGAACACCTGTGGGATGTGGGGTGAGATTCTCAAACATCTAAAGAATGGATGGTTATTGTTCTTCTCAATGCTCCCTCTTCTAGGGTCTATAGCACAAGATCCTTCGGGCAGGTTATGGCAGATGTTTCCCAAGCGTATTTGGGATGAGGATGTGATATGTTCCCAGGTGTCTGCAGGATGAGATGTGGATATGGCCGATGATTGAGTGCTGGTGGGATACTCTGATGGTCGAGGATTGAGTGCTAGTGGGGTATTATGACCTTTTTATGGCCAGGTTGCGGCACTGGATCGAGTTTCGTATGGCCTGGTTGCAGCACTAGCTCAATAAGAGGGGTAATCATCAGATCGTTAGGCATGAGGGCTTGAGCAGTATTCATTGGGAAGGAGGTGTGGGGTTCCAATACTATGAAAATATTACTATAATACTCTATTGACTTTAGATATTTGGTGAGTGTGGCTTGTAAGGTTGGGTGGATAGATTCTTTTCTAGGCATTGGTTCCTTCTATTTTCTCATGGGGCATTAGGATGTCTAGCCACCTGTGCATTAAAGCATAATGTTTTACTACCGAGTATACTAGTTTTCTCACCCTACGATTACATTCAAGTTTTAAAGAGGAATTCAGGGATTGTGTGGGACCATGCTAGTTGGGTATTAGAGTTTTGTTGGTTGTAAATTTTTGCCTTATTCTTTTTGGTATCATAATTTGGAGTTTTTTTTACTTGTAAATTTTTTTCTGTATTGTATAAAACATGCATATGGGTTTGCTTTTTTATTTATTTTCATTTACTTGTTTCTTTTTCTTTTGGTGTTCGACTCATCCTAATTCCCTATCATGAATAACTAAAAGGGTAATGCATCCCATAATTGTGAAAACACATACCATTGGTGCTAGTCGCCACTCCGGGTCCTACTGGAGGAGGGACTCGGGGGTCATCATCTCCCTTTCACCATTTCTTTCTTAGGAGGGGCATCTTTGGTAGGAGGGTGTCATGAACCTAACATTTATGCAATAGACCCAGAGGGATTTGTTGATCCCCATGGGCCATCATCATACACCAAGGCATAAAAATCCACCATTGGGAACGATTCAACACAACCTGGAGTTAAAAAAATGGAATGTATACACAAAACATAAATAAACCATAGAATATCTAACTATATGGAATAACATATATGAAAAAATTCAAGCGATGTAAAAGAAAAATGATAAAAAAATATCTAAGAGGCAATTCCACCCACAAAGAAATACATATCCTAGTAGAAACTCTAATGGTTTCTTGTGATAATATGTAAAACCTTCCACCATTTCTCCATAGGATACCCAAAACCCAATTGATAAAAAAACATATTGTCTCAATGTGATGCATTTTTTTCCATGCATAAAAAGTCATAACAAGATCTATGCACCATGGAATTGGTATGAAGGGTGCATGCTAGCCAGCTCAATAGATTCTCACCAATGTGTTCCATATCAAGTCAATGAATAATAATCCATGCATGATCAACATTATAGTTAATAAGAAATGGCAATGGTTTAATAGTTCTTATATCAAAATCATGGAAATATAATTTAATTCTCCCCTTTTAAAAAATTAATTAATTTTGGAAAATTAGTTTTAATGAATTTCATAACCATATATCAATGTAGAAACATAATATTAAAAAAAGTAACATGTCACATTTCAAATCCATTTAATTACAAAAAAACAATACAAAACAAAACGAGAATCATAGGTAATGTAATGATACGTACCAAATTATGTTTTTATAGCTATGTAACTCTTACATAACAAATAAAATCACATCATAATCAAATCCCATGACATGTGAGTGGAGTTTATAGAATAGAGGAACACCCTCTCATGTGAACCACCCCTAATGTTCTAGCATGTGCCTATAAAAAAGGCCTATGGAGAAGATGAATGCCTGGTAACAAAACCAATTCATAGTGGGTGAGACCAGTTATTATACCTTCAAATTTTGTAAATATTTATTTCCATGTGATCTATTTTTCAAACCATTTCATTAATCCATTCTTTGAAAGATGTTACACAATTATTCTTAATAAACATCCCATTCACCAAAACTTGGTGAAAACTATCATTCATAAAAGTGAATTTCTATACACACACACACAATCATTCTTATAGTTCTATTTCATTTAATGTAAAAATTTATAAAAAATCATGAGGAATAAAGTCCACCAAGACAGGCTACAGATGAAGCCACATACCTCAATATTTAGGTGGCAAAAGACCATCAATGAATTGGCCAATGAGGAGGAAATCTAAATTACATGGAGATTCTAGAATCAATATACACATCACCAAATTAATTCAATTATTCATAAATTTCCTTGGAGGTGAGGAAAAAACACATAACTCAAGATTGAACACCCTCTACACCACAACCAGAAAGGAAACAGCCCCTTAACAAGATCCAAAAATGGATCTTGAGAGATGCAATCTAATCGCAATGGTGATGAATCACTGAATGGATAATACTATATCGAATGTAGGTTATCAATATAACCGAAGAACCATTATAGGACAATAAAAACTCTCCATTTTTGTGAATTCGTTAACATATAACTCATACGACGCACTAAATTTCTTGTCCACGACATTTACATGATGTTTAATCCCATTAAACATCACTTAATAATCATGTAGTCTGATAATATGAAAACCCCATGGATATTTAATTTAAAACCATTATTTCAACATTATACATATTTTAACCATAAAAAAGCATGTATTCCATCAATGTTTTTTACAAAGTTCATCAATTTTGTTTGATGACCGTGTACATGTCGTGTAACACCATTACACGTTGTGTAATCTACCAACAAATAGAAAAAAAACCCGTATTCTTAAACAAATCCACAATACAACTCTGGAATTATCCTAAAATAGTGAGAACCCCATAGATCCATTAATGTATCTATACAGAGACACAATTAATTCAAACAAATAAACATTTTGGAACATTAGATAATTCATCTCATAAAACTCACTTTATCCTCAAGAGACCCGAAACACACCCTATTAATTTGTAAAACAAACAATGAGGAAAGAAATAATTGAATGTGTATTACCAGATGTTATAAAATCCCCAAAATAAGATTTTTTCCCGTGGGATGTCATGTAGAAGAATGAAGTACAATAAAGAGGTGATCACATTGCTCCCACTGTAATTACATGCTCTCCCAAGTATCATTTAAATAAGATATGTGCTGCTGTAATGCCCTAATCAATGAATTAATCATCCCACACAACAAGTTAACGTGACATTCAATGATCTCAAATGTCAAATTATTAATAAAAAACATTATCTCTTACTCATACTACTCTATATTAAAAACATGCTAGGGGTCGAGATGTTACTTTATAAGATGATATATTTTGAAAAAATCATGAATTCGTATCAAAAGAACTGAAATTTCCTACAAATATTCAACCTTCCCAAGTTGTTCATTGAACAAAAATGGTCTAACATATCTTATAGACAACAATATATGTTTCCCATGATGATAATGAAAGAAATAAGGGGAAAATTCATGAAAACATGGTCACCAATAGAAAACTCCAAAGGATGTCGATGTTTATCTATAGTAGACTTCTACTGACATTACACTATAACCAGATAATGATGTATAACCTAAATCCTCATGGACATATACTAAACCATACGTAGTCCCACTAAAAAATTTCACCCACCACTACCCAAAAAATTGGTGATGTGATCATGTGACCATACATAGCCTCAAAATGACCCATTCTAATTATTTGATCATAACTGTTATTATAGGTATACTCAACAAGTCCAATATTTCTTTCATTATATCCACAAGAAATAGAGAACATTTAATAGAGAATATCCTCCATAATCTAAATAGCATTCTTTATTTAACTATCTATCCTGGTATGATATATTGTACTCATTGTAAAATAATTTCACAATGATGCATGAAAACACCTCCAGAACATCATGGTGAATGTAATAACAGTATCTGAAGAAAAGATAAAATAAATCCTATATAACCTCACAATTTCAAGAACATACATCTTACCAAGATCATCAACTTATGGGGTGAAATTGATCAAAATAAAATGATATCACATTTTCAACTAATCGATCAATGTATAGATAAAATTCCTCGCACAAAATGGAATAGGAAGAGGCCAGAGTAAACTAGAAGTTTTTATATTCTCTTCCAAAATATATTTGAAAGTGTACTGGTGGGACACATAATTAGTAATTCCATTCATCATACCCAGCCACTAGAATCACTATATCACTACATAATACAACATCATTGTACCTAGATGAGTGGAAAATAAAGAAAACTGAAAATAAAAGAAAACAATTCCCCTCAAGAATTAAATAAAGAAAAATTAATCCCCAAAACTATGAATATAATAAAAAGAGAGATACCAACCCAAAACATTCTACCCACCATATAATGTTTCTCTAATTTTTCTAAAATCAACACCCTTCCATTGATATTTAAAAATATACAAATGAAATGATGATGATAACTACACCTTGATAAAAAAAATATCCTAAAAAACATTTTGTATAATCCAAATGAAATTGAATAAGAATCCACCTTACGATTAACTCTTCATTTGATTCTAAAAATAGATTTTGATGGAACTTTATAATAAGAGCATATGTGACAACATTCCCCTTCATTGGGGTGTTGGAGATATCAATGATGAATGTGTATAGGTATTCCAGCCATCATATTTAATTAAGATTCAATTCCTTTTGAGAAATAATGTAGCTCAATATCATAGGGTTGAAAATATCCGGATTCTTTCTCCCAAAATATAATTCGACCCACACTTAATCACATGCATTACTGTGGAATGCTCTTAAAATTAGTGAGAGAATTACGATATTGAACTCGAAGCTAAATAAAGTTATATTATACCCTAATAAAATCATGCACGAGTGAAAAACCAAAAATAGTGCTATATGACTCATAAAAATCAACATAACCCGTATAAATATAGGGTAACATCATAATTAGAGTTGATGTCACAATTCCTTTCATCTCATTAGAAGAACACTTGAGCTTTGTGACTCATATGAATTTAATACCTTTATTGATATGATTAGTCAAACATGACACAATCTTTGATTAATCCTTGATGAACCATCAATAGTATCCAGAATGACCAAATAGGCAGTAATTGAAAACCATTTCATGGATCTTCCCGTGAAAAAACATCGTTTACCATCTTAGGGTTATCTGATATACCAGGATTATTAATAGAATAACCTATGAATTTTAATTCAGGAATATTGATGATTCACATCATAATATTCTTATTGAAATGATTACTCCATAATATATAAAAAAACATAACTCAGACAAGGATTTTCCTCAAACAATGATCTCTAATAAAAGAAAAATATGATCCATGGACATTAACATATGTCTAGTGAAATAATTATGTGATATTTTATTCATTAAAGATATAAAATTATTATGAGTTGTATTATGAAAAGAGAACATCATAAGATATTTTTAATGGAAACACCTTATCCTAATCCTATATTGAGTATATCACACTCTAAAATGAGCAGATGAAAACATTACTGGAAAAAACTCTTCAGAAACAACCATTCACCATTTAACTTATGAAAAAAATCATCTACATGAGGAAATGAATTCTTGTTCATAACTGAGACCATATTCAACATTTGATGGTGAGTAGAAAATCATTGTGAACTATCTAGATTTAATGAAAGGAGAACTGTGGTGGTCCAAGGTGAATCACTAGGAAAAACAAAACTATTCTCCACCAGGTCATTTAACTGAATCTGTATCTCATTTATCTCTATTGTTGTTATATGATAAAGAGGCATTTATATCATCTATGTACATCAAACCATTTCAATTTTAAAATCTACCGTCCTTTATGGAGGAAACATGAGATATATTATAAGAAAAAGGAAAGACTCATGGACATCAAAAAGAAGATCTACAACATGTGTGAAATCATAGGGCACAAATGTTGTAGAAGATAGCATACTTTTGATCTATTGGGGGAGAGGACATTCATGAGAAGACCTTTGATCTCACCCTCTATAAGAAATACTTATGATCTCACATAGACCGCAATAAATGTGACACAAAAATGATAAAAAATGAACCATATCATTATGGGAAATAATAAAATCCATCATGATGATGATGTTAAGCAAATCTTCAACAAGAAAATTAAAATACCCGACTAGCTCCACATAATCAATCGATGGTTCCCATTAAGGAAACTAAAACCCCTGCTCATTCATCTACCAAGGAGGTTTCACTAACCGAATAAAAAAAGTACATGGGCTCTATTGGATGGTTAGGTTAATAAAAAATAGATATAATTATGTGGGAAAAAAAATTATTTCATAGAGAAACTACTATTGAAGAAGTTCTAAATATTGTACCTCTCACTATCACTGAATCTACATATAAATCCATTGTAAATTGATCCTCTACCAAAAAGTTATTCACAAAATAGTATTCTAGATGTAGCCTATATTTTTCGGGGAATATGACTATTCGACAGTATCCATTTTAGCCAATGATCCTTGGCTACATCAAGGTGTATATATATCCTAAATTAAATTACATAGGAGAACATAATTCCTACAATTATAATAAATTTATACAGGTGGTAAAAAATAATGTCATGCGTTTCTAACCTTACCAAGTGGAAATTACATCATAGGAACACCACAAGAATTAACTGGTGGTTCTGTGGAGGATTGAAACCAAGAACCACCTACAACACTCATGTGATTATCTCTCCAGTTTCGCTTTGTCTCAAATGCACAACTAAATCTACCATTAGTTTGAAGAGATAGGGAAGAATATCTATATGTATCATCCATATTCATTTTTTCCATCATATCCTTATCCATTATCATATAAAATATTAAAATATTCATCATAAATACCTACTATATAATATCTAATCAAAAAACATATATCTACTTCGTGGAATTTTATTGGGCATATTTTACAACCTCTGGTGCAAAACCCTCATTCTCTATAAACTATTCAGGTTTACTGAATCCAATAACTATCTATTTTGTAAAGAAAAGAACTCTAGAGATTTCAAAAATATCAGTGTCACTATAATTAATTGGTGATGAAGGGAATCTTGATAGACTTCTCATATAATTATGTGTTCTTATCTAAATATACTATAAATTCCCATCATAACATGCTAAGACATGAAAATATAAATATTATTCACTTTTCAATGATACTCGATATAATTTCACGGTAGAAAATGAACTAACCAATTTATTCAAGATATTTCCCCACCCATTGTTGTTTATTTTAACCTTTAAAGAACCATAGTTTCTCATAAAGGAACTCCCTTGATTTATTACTTTCCCATAAAACACTTCATTGTACCTCAAAGACAATTTTCTAACCTTGTAGAACATTTTATTCAATAGCAAAAAATGCCTGGATGATGTCCTTGAAAAAATTATGATCCATTAGGGATTCAACTGAGGAGTATTAACATCACCCTCCAGGGGAACTTGCATGAAATATATCCGAGATATACTGCTACACACTGAATCTAATTAAATGATCAAGCAATATAATAATATTAGTCAAAACCAGAAACCCTATAAGAAACAACAATGGATAAAGTCATGAACCAAAAATATGAGAAGCACCTCCCTAATTTACATGGTGACATAAGTCTCATCATAGAGGGATATATCCTAGCACCCAACAAAACAAACCCCTCAAGACCCTAAAATTATATCTATTTTGTATATAACATCCCAAGATAAGGACTATTGAGTGAAGACCTCCTTTGATGCTAATCTGTGATGAACCAACTCAAATAACATCTCATACTAGTACCCAACCCAATAAAACAGCTACCCAAAGGGTGTTCATGGTCCCCATGGATTGGTGAGTAGCCAATGGACATCATACAGTAGCCAAGAGAATAATTTCATCCAATATAATGGGGGAAAAATGGAATATAAACACATAATAGAAAAAATAGGGGATATTTTAAATTTATTCAATAAAACATAATGATCAAAAAATTGAGATAAAACTAAAAAAAGTAATACTGAAACTCTCTGAGAGACTATCTCTACAAAAGGACAACAAATCCAAAACTGTTACTCCAATAAATCCATGTGATATCATGGGAAACCTCACACCATCTAACAATCATCTACCCAGAAACCCGGTTGATAGAAAACATACATACCTCAGTATGACATCATTCCATTCCTTTTATTGATAGACGTAACTAGGTCAACACACTACTGAAGGGGTATAAAGCATGTGAGCTGTCAGTCTCTATAGTGTCTCAACCATGGTTTCCATATCATGTCTCGTAACAATAATACAATAATTATCATCTATAATGAAATACGTCTTGGTAAGAATTTAATAGTTTTTATATCAAAATCATGGTAAAAAATTAAATTACCCTTTTCCTCATTTCCAAATTAAAAGAGGAAAATTAGATTCAAATAATTTCATAATCATTTATCATAGTAGATATATCATATCAAAATAATGAAAAACATATAAAATATATCATATCACATCCATGTAGGTACAATAAAATAATACAATCCAAACGTAGATTCTCAAATAACATCATGCCTGGGATCACAAGATTTTAGGATAGATAAGGCACCCATAAATAATATATAAATTTGTGTCGACAGCAAGATACAAGACCTATGAATCCAGTCTAGATAGTAGTAGAACAGCCCAAAAAGTGTACCCCCAACATTTCTAAAATTTTGTAATAGAAAAATACTATATAGGAGAGGAAAATCCATGGGAGAACCCCAAATAGGATAAAATGTATATTATTATTCCTTCCACCTATGTACCAAATGATTCTAATGTGTTATATTTATAAATCTAACTCATCAAACCATGTTTGAAAACAATTTCAAATTTTGTAGAAAATCATTTTAGATTACTGAATATTAGGGAAAATAATTAAAAAAACCTAGATCCACACATAGAAAACTAATCAATCATATTATGACATTTAATTAAATAAAGAAATGTATCAAAATAAAGAGTAATTCAGATCACCAACACATGCAGGAGATAAAACCACATAGAAAAACTCTTCTGTTACATGTGAACATTGAATAATTCATGAAGAAGGGGGAACAACCTATGAGAAAAACATCCCTAGAATCAATCAATATATTTTTGAATTGATATAATCTAAAAAAATTGTCATTTGATGGAACAAAATAGAACATACCTCAAGAATGTACACCCACCACACCACAACCATCATGGAAATTGCCCTTGGAAAAATATCTCACTATATATGATGAGAGACTAAGTCTGAATTCCAAATTGATCAATTATAGATTGATTCAATCTAGATCCAACATAGGATCCTAAAATCATTATAAAAGCCATCTATCTAGAGATAAAAAATACATAGGGAGGAAAGAAATAACATACCAAATTATGGTATTGTAAAATTATTATGAATGAAATTTACATTTTTTGATATTTATTTACTCATCATGTAATCCTCATGACTCAAATAATCAAAAAAACCATTCAATGTTTTTATTAAAAATGATCCTTTAAGATTACATTTCATGTAACTATTACACAATGTGTATTTCATTCATGATTTTTAAATAGTTCAATACATTTTTTTGGAGTCAAAGTATACATCATGTAACCAATTTACATGTTCTGTAATCACCCATCACACAGCAGAAACTGAATATTCATAGACAAAATCATTGAACCAAATTATGCACTCTCTGAAAACAAGGAAAGCCCAAAAATTTCAATAAATAAACTATTAAGAAACTCCATTAATTAAAAAAATATAAATTTCCAAAAAATTAATTCATTTTTCTCATTAAAGTTCCCTCATTTTTGGGATTCCCCAGACACACCCACATAATGAAAAAACAAACAAACGGAAGGGAAATATTTGAAAGCGAGTAGCAGGATGTAACATTTATTCTTAATATTCATCTAAATATTCTATTGTATCAATAAAAATATAACGATATAATTATCAAAATCACAAAAATATCTTATTATATTAATAAAACACTTCTATTTATTTTTATCCATCCATTAAGAAAAAATTAGAATGCATCATTTTTATGTGTGCAGATTAAAACCCCCATTAATCAATATAATAAGTTTCATCATACCACCTATCATGCTAGGTTCTAGAGGTGATATTGATGATTAAAAATGATATATATAATAAAATATCATTATAACTTTTAAAATTATCATGCTCATTAATTCCCGATCACAATTTTGGAAATTAAAATTGTAAACGTTTACTAAGCTGACTACTACCACCACAATGCATAGAATCCTTTTTTTTTCATCATTTTTCGTTATTATAATTTAAATAATGATTAAATATGACTTGACACCAAAAAAATTTGTAAATAATAATATTTTTCTCTTTTATTAATGTCATGATGTCAAAAAAACCACTTTCCTAATCATTAACATCCATTATTTATAAATTTTTAATGTTTCAGTGAGTTTGACAACATAATTAATCAGTTTTTTAAAATCTATCATGGATCTAAATCAGAACATGAATATATTATTTATTAATTTTTATAATATCATATTACCCAGAATGGCTATCATAGGTAGGCCCCTGACTATTTAAAAAAAAGAAAAGTATACTAGTACACAAACAACAATTCAGAAGCCGATTACATATCATAAAAATCATACCCATCACAACCCATATTAGAGCCTCCTACTACAATGGTCGTCTCCCATTATGAGATTTCATAATGGCATTGGATCTTGGCATACTTCTTTCTAAGGTTCAATTTCTCCATTGAGATCAACTCCTCTGGTGATTGTTTGAAAGAGGAGTTAGTGGAAAGCAGCTTCGACAACTCAGAGTAGTCCCTCCTCATCAATCGGCTTGATGTGGTGGACATCTAATTTCTAGATTCCCTATTCCTATCATTGAGAACATCACAATAAGAAGGTTTCACCATCACATTTTCATTGTCGCTGTCTGAGACATTCCCCCACATTCCATTAATCAGAACAACCTAGAAACTATCACCCACTCCTCTGGCCTAATCATTGCACCTGTTACAGTCACGCATTTCTAAACATGGTGGTTGCCCTCTAATCTCTTGTCTAGAATCCATCTTCAACGGTGCATCAATCAATACAAGCTTCATATTGTTATTCTCCTTTATTGAAGTTCCCACCTCCTCTTGATCTTCAGTTTTCCCCTTAGTCTCCAACCTAGGATCCATTCCCTTCTCTGCATCAGTAGAAACACACTGCATATCAGTGCCATCTTGAATTAACTCACCCATTCCAACTTGAAAAAATTCACCAGAATCCTAGACTTGGAACCGACTACCAGTTTCAGTAGTGCTCCCTAAAGCATTATATTGCATTGGAAGACATGGACTGGCATCCAAAATTTTCCCATAGCTAGTCGAATTCGAATTCATCCTCCCCCCCTTCGGACCAGTAGAGCTATGCCCAGCACCAACAACACACTGCTTAAGACCACCGGTCCTATGCCCAACATTATCAGCACTCCCTCCCTCATAACCTACCAATGTGGGGTCCTACCTCGCGCCCCATCCAGGAGAATCAGTATCCACATGACTCACACCGACCTTTAGGTCCTGCTTTAGTCTCCCAATCACCACAAAGACAACTGTGTTTCTCAACTCCAAGACATCCACTCCATTTCCAGCCTTTGTAGCATCAACAGTCATCTGCCCTTGACCAGTAGTATTTCGGTTTCGCTTCACTGGAGTTGGAGTGCTTCCATTGTTACATTGATCATCATGGTGACCCGAATGATTGCATCCCGAACAGTAATCACCCCAGGATTCAAAAACCATCGCTAGATTCCAGCAAAACCCCTCACCAACTGTAATCCAAATCCATTCAACTGGCAGCATTGAAGCATCCACCTCAACGCATAGTCGTTGGTTGACAGGATGACTCACCGATGATGTGAAATCATCAGAGCATAGAAATCACCCCACCATATTCCCTAACATATGGATAATCGGTGGGTTCTGGAAGGGTAATGGATGATGTGGAAAACTTACTCAGTTAGAGAGAGAGGGAAAGTCCCGATTCATGTAGAAATAAAATGTCCATTGGAAGAGAAAAAACCTGCAACCACTATAGCATCAAGGAGCTTAAGGGCAAGCATATATTAAGTCGTCCTCTAATGAAAAGTGTACCATCATATGATGGTTGTCGATCATACTCACCACCACGCGATCCTACAGATCCCATTTTCTAAACACGAATCTGTCGAACTCGTCTCCCGAAGGTCTTCGGTGATTTCATCATGCCACCATGGTCAAATTTAATTGATTTAAAGCCTCAGATATTCTAAGCTAAGGGCTCCCAATATGTAGATATGGAAACATCAGACTCAAGGAAATCGACGGAAAATCGGCCAGAATACTAGAGTTAGAAAAATATACAAAGGCCGCCAATGGAATCAATGGTTGAGGGAGATCCTCCATCCCCTCCCACCTCCAGGAAGGGGGGCGGGGACCCGTCCACAAGCATTAATTTTATAATATTAATTTATAGTTTCTATTTAATATTATGTTATTATTAAAATTTCATCGAAAGTCACATAAATTACTTAGGTAATCCTAAATTGATTCCTCATTCTTAAAAAATAACTAAAAAACTAGTATGAGGAGATAAGATAATTATAAATGATGATTATTTATTTATTCTAGTATCTTATGTTATCTATTAATGGCGAACTTTATGAGAATAGTATATAAGAAAATTGTCCTTATGAAATAATATGAAAATCATCATGATTACTCACACAGAATTTTAAAAATATATAATAAATAACTTATATACATATATATAATAATTATAAATAAAGATGAAAAAATTTTATATGTATTAATGAGGTTATTGAAGTTGTGATTATGATATTTTTTTGTCATAAACATGGTTATATTATATTTATCATAGTATTAATAATTTTAGGGATTGGTTACCTTAAATATTATATCCTTAAGGCATGTTTATGTTATTCACCATATTTATTATTTTATTGTGTTCTTACTAACACTTTGACAATTAATGTCACTATTATTTCATTGTTCATGTTGTTTATTTTTCCTTTTAAAATTATATTCTTTAGTATATTTCAATTAAATTATTACCTAATACTTAATAGAGAAAAAAATCCTAAATTTTAGGAATGTAAGTTGTATGTGGTTTCCCATGAAATTAAATCAATATTTCTACATTGTAAATTGGAATTGGTTATGAAAAATAAAATATAAGGGTCATCAATTTAAAAAAATATTATAATCATCTCAATCTTTACATGGTACATGATTAGTTGGTGTACGACTTTAATATTTTCATGAATCTCTTGAGGGGAATTTCTTTTGTCTAATTTCCTTGATTATTATGAACCTAAATGATCGATGTCCCAACTAATATTTTGGATCATTATGAAAACCCCAACTCTAAAAAAATAGATCCATTGGTTAATTAATTTAATGGGTATATAGATCACAATATATAGGATACAAATTTTTATTCTCCTCAGAAAAATCGGTATATAAATGTATTTTAAATTACATTAATACTAATGTTACATCATCCTAAAACATGAATAAAATAATATTATCCCTTAAATACAACTTTAAAATGTATTAATAATAATGGATTCATGGGGAACATAAAAAATATAAGGTTCTAAGCTCAAATGTTAGGTATAGTTGTAGTGTACAGTGGATGTAATAATAAATTAATTATTATTTAATGAATAAATAAACTGAGTTATTCCATGAAAAATGATAATGATGGCACATATAAAAGAATATATGTAACATCCCCTCCCTCCTAATTGTATTGAGTCATGGGAGATGTGATTCTTGGCCTTAACCAACATCCCCAAAGCTCCAATGGCTGGAAATCAAGGGTGTGTGCTTCATGAATGGAGGGAAATGATTTTTCATTGAAAAGAAAGAATCCAAAAAATCATATTGCTTCCCACAATAATTATATGATGCATGTCCACAATTTTCTAAAGATAACCCACTCAATAAAAAAAATAATACATAACCGTACAAATACCGTATCAGAGTATTGAGCTTCAGACTAAGACAAAAAAACTAAAGATGTAAAGGTAAGACAATTCTGCCCCATTCCATGCTCCAAATTCAAACTCCATAACTAACCAAGCATCACAAAGTATGACTACAGAAATGAAATTACTCTCTTTTACATGTGTCCCAGAATAAAACATATTCAATTTCACCTATGCACTAAAGTTGGGTTCAATAATTATACTTTGTAGGATATCCCAAAATTATGTCCCAACTCACGCCATTAGGATAGAACATGTTATCACATTTATATAAAAATATCTATATAAAACCATTAAGAAAGAAGAAACTTCCATCAATACAAACACACCCCAACCCAAATAATACACCCAAACAACCCATTATCGTGGCAAAAAACCAAAAAAATCATCTCCCATTTTTATTTTCATAATGGAATTACCCATTTCCATTTTCTGTGGCCACATGGATATTTCAACCACACTCAAAATTCCACCAGATGAGCTCAATGTTACTATTGGTGGTGTAACTTCATGTCTGACCACATACAATTTTTATTACGTTACTTCATCTCACATTCTAATATTTTTTGTGGTATATCATGCCAACTATCATTTCCATCCATCTCATGCTAAAATAGTCAATACAAACAATCATTCTAATTAACATATTGTAAAGATCATATCAAATAATGATTTCAAAATTGAATCAACACTTGAAAACAAGAAAATTTTAAATAAATATTAATATTAATTAAAAACCATATTCATAATATTCCATTAAAAATAAAACCATGGAATCCATTTTAAAATCATCATTCTTAAATCCAACAACCATGCATATTGTAGAACAACATAATATTCCTTCCCAAACCCACCAATCAAAACCAAATGGTTTAAATACATGATTTCCACATCCATGTCACAACCAATACCTAGAATAAAAATTTCTTTTAAATTATGAATTATAGTTATATCAAAATGATTTTTAGTGTGAATCCTAATACCTTTAGGCTGTTTTAAAAAATACCAATGACATAAATTTTTACCAAATTTGTGAGAAAAATCTAGAAGACCACATTAAATTCCTTCCACTATCACCAACAAGACTATAACACAGCATTATTAGAAAAAAACCCTATATCATTCCACTAAAAAACTATATATAGAAAATCAAGAGTGAGACAATATTATATTTATGAAAACCCACAATACTAGTAATATAGGAGAATTAGAAAGGGAGATCCACCATTAAACCACTATGAAAACACTTAAAAATGCCTTCAGAATGAGTCAGAGAGGTTCCCTATTTGTTAATATCATATAGTCATGGATTTATCACAAATCAATGTCTGGGGGTGGTAAAAAGGTGGGTTCATTCTGTTTCAACTATATTGTTGAGAGATATGAGGTTCACATCTCTTTCCTTAAATCCTTTAAATACGCTCGTTGGAATCAGTTAACTATAATCTTGATGTATCATCCCCATAAATATGAGGAAATCCAAGATGATTATACAAGAATTGAATGATATGTTAACGCATTGTGTGGCATATTTTGGTGGCTCATGGACTCTTCAATTTCTGTTAGTAGAAGTCTGGTATAATAATAGTTCTAATGCCTCGATACATATGGCTCAGTTTGAAAAATGTTATGGTCATTCATTTCTATCGGAATTTTGATGGGTGTAAAAAGGTGTTACATAAATGGTTGGGATAATCCTTATTAAATAGAATACAATGAAGATTTTTTTGATCATGAAATTAATGGAGATAAATCATTTTCATCATAAACATTATCTGGATCCTCATCGATGTTTGTTATAATTTGAGGTGGTAATCGTGTATTCATGAGAATTTCTCTTAGGGTTGGACATCATCATTTTTTAAATCAATCAATGTGACCACCAAGTTATTTAATAATTTTTAGATCCTTGAGAAGGGTAGATAGGTGGTATATTTATTACCCATTAATCCACGATTCGATATAGCACATAATTTATTTTATGTATCTTAGTTTAAGAAGTATTATCCAGATCCTAATGTTTCCTTTTGATGGGATCATGTAGATTTAGTTCTATATGCTTTATTGGTGCACTATCCTTTTAATTAGATGAGATCAGGTTCATTAAGATCTATATGTTTCATTGGTGCACTTACCAATTCAGCATATGGATTTGAAAGGCAAGGAATTTCATGGGAAAACATGAGGATTTTTCGAAATTTCTAGATACATTGTCTGATCTAGGAGGAGACAGGGGAATGAAAAAATGATATGGCTGAGCACTGGATTGAGATATTTTAGGAAAAAGTTGGTTTTCTAATTTCCAATGATAAAAATACCAATTGTGGGGAGCTTGTAACACCTTCGGTTTGAGGTATGTTTCTATGAATTATTACTTTCTTGAAAATAAATTGGTTTAGTAATGATTGGGAGATTTTGTGTGGTTATTGAATGGTTTGGTGGTATTTCTATGGGATCAAAATTTTATAATTGTTATTAAAACCCGTTAAACACTTGAAAGATACCATAAATGTTGATGGAGATTCATGGCTGATTGCAGACAATTTGTCAACCAATGCGGTCTCCCTAGGTATCCATTTACCATGGGTAAGAGAGTTTCAGCTTCGATGGTGCATGGATTGTCTAACAATGGGAGAAAACCATTCAAGGAACCCATTGAATATAGATGGTTCACAACTAGCACACTTTTTTCAATCCCTGCAGGCTAAATGTTCTCATCATTAAAAATATGTTTTAAAAAAATTACATTATGCTATTTAAACCCTAAAAAACCCATTTAATTTAAATTTCATCCAAAACATGGGATTTTTTCTACTTCAAGGATTGGGAACCTGTCACACTCATTCCAGAAGCGTTTTTAATTTTTTTTCTTGGTTGTTTATAGGTGGTTATCCCTTAATAAGTATTTTATCAGGGTAGTTTTTTCTTAGATCTATTATCTTATCTCACCCATTTTTATATATATAGTTCCTCTATAATATAAATAGTATTTTTTTACAGTAACCATGACATATATCCATATTGATGTTAGGGGAAGAGATTTGAGGTGGTTATATAGATTATTCACCTAGAATTAGTGATCTATCATGCCATTGGTTTTTTAACAAACCCAAATAATAGGTTTCATCACTATCGACTACATTTTGATAGAACAGAACGATTAAATTAAAATTCTATACCATTTTATCCATCACAACAGTTGTTTTGAAATTTCAAAATTTAACATGTTCAATCATCTTTAAAAATCCACCATGATTTTGAAAATCAACCTATTTTTGAAATATTTAAACTCGTCAATTTTCTAAATCCCACATTTGAAAAAAAATTCCTTTTTTTTAAAAAATCAATAAATTCATCTAACTATACAAATCATTACTCAAAATGAGATATTTAATCCTATTGTAATGTTATTTCAAAAAATATCAATTGTTATACTCATCGGCTAAACTAATTAAATTCAAATCATTGTCTAAGAAGTGTCTCTAGGATATTATGTACCCAATGTTTTTGTAACATGAAGATTAACATAAAAATGATAGATATGATTTTTTATGCTCTATATTTCTAGTTCCAACAAACCTACACATTACTAAAATCCCACCTTATAGAGATAACCAAGAAATAATTCCAACTCCATGACTGACAACCACTGTTAAAGGTATGAACATCAGATACCACTTATAACATCCCACCCCTTATCATTGGCTTGAGTGTTGGTGAAAGTTCTACTTCGCCTTAAGAGACATCCCTAAGGCACCAAAGGCTAGTAATAAACATTGAAGTGTTTCTTAATGGTGGGGGATGATTTTCCAAAAAAAATAAAGCAACAAACAAAACATACCATTACCCAAAATAAATATTTGTTTCAGGTCAAAAATGTAATAAATAGAAACCACTTTCTGACAACAACAATACAAAACCATAGAAATACAATATCAGTGAACCAGGAGGGATACTAAACCAAAATATACTAAAACCACCAACATATGAAACTGTATTCCCAGTCTATGCTCCATGCTCCAACTCCATACTATCATATACATAACAAAGTACAACTATAGAAAATGGATGATTTTATTTTACATGTGTCCCATAATAAAAACTCTACAAAAGCACCGAAGATCCAATATATGATTGAGTAATATTAAACATTAGAATTCCCAAAATGACTTCCTTACACTTATCACTAGGATAACACAATTTAGAAAATTTATTTAATTGAATTTATATAATATTATAAACAAAACAAAAAATTCCAACACAAACACTCCCTTACCTATACAATTTACCCATAAATACATTATCAATGAATGAAAAAAAAGATCATCAACATTTTTATCATTTCACAATGGATTAGTCTATTCAATTTTTCATGGTCACACACAATTTCATCCATAATCACAATTCCACCACACAAACTGGGTGTCACTGTTGATGATGGAACTTCACATCCATCCTCATCCCCTTTTTGTTTTTGTAATTCATGCCACATTCAAATCCTTTTGGTGGTACTTCATGCCCATTATATAATCTATCCAAATAATTCTTAAAAAATAAATCTAAACCATCATTCCAAAAACATATAACAAAAATCATATGAGACTATGATTGTTAAACTAAATCAACCATTCATGCTAGGAATCATTTCAATAAAACAAAATTTTTATTTAGAAAAATTCTCATTATATTTTTCAAAAAATAATTCCATCAAGCCGATTTTAAAATCATCATAAGAAAATCCAACCATAATACATATTTTAGAATAATATCATATTTCCATGAAATCCCACTAATCAAAACCAATGTGTTTACAAACAATCTTTTCACATCAATTTTGTAACCAATATAAATAAATTTGATTAAAATCTATATTTCTTATTCTATAATAATGGTGTCGATTCGGAATCCACCTACTTTTATAGGGTTTTGAAAATGACCAAAGACACAACTACACACCGAATATAGGTGATCACTCACCAAAACTGCTTTATATTCATTATTCAAAAATCAGCAGTGCTAAATCTCATCATGATTAGAAAAAAAACACATGATCTATCAATAATGGGATGATATCTAGAAAATCAAGGTAGTGGGGAGAATAGATATATGGAAAATCACAAAACAAAAATGATATGAGACTTACCAAGGGAGATCCACCATCATTCCATAATGAATCCCCCTCAAAATGCATCTGGAATGAGTTGGAAGGGTTCCCAAACCTTTATGAGGATAAAATACCCAGTAAAGGTCAAAATGGGGATCAAATGGGTGTTTGTGGTCTAAATCATGTAAGGATATTTTTAAAAAACCCATTTTTAATTCTGAACATAGTTTTTCATCACGAATTGTCAAACCATGTGATAACTATTTTCCTGCTACTATCAAGAGGGTTCCTCGTCTAGTTTCCCCGCATAGTTGGAGAAACATTCCACAAACTATGTAGAATTTATCTTTCATATGGTACATGGTTACCTACAGATCCCACATTGATTTTAAAAACATTCCCCTTAACCATGAACCATCAACCTCACATATACATCAACTTGATCTATCATCTGTATGTGTTATATAGTTTTAATGATCTATTCTCAAATCACTCCCCTTTATAAAGGACAAAAACATCCATAAAAACATTCCAAAATCTCTAAAATTTTACAAAACCAATTTAAACACATAAAACAAAATAAATACATGTTACAAACCTCAAACTAGGGGTTCTAAAAGGTCCATTAAAACAATTAATAGATTTCCTTATATAAATAACTTAACATGTATTGAATGGATTGTGTAATGTCAGACATCATAAATTATATAACATTGTATTGTGCCAAAACAAATTACATTATGGTGTAAATAAATAATCCAAATTTTCCTATAAAAATTAAAATAACATTATCAATAATTATATTTATATCATAAAAATGAATATATGACATCATTTCATTAATATAACATGTAGTCAATGGATTTCATACGGATAGACAACTTAAACATTTCATCAAGGCCTTATTTAAAAATATCTTACATAAAGGTATAGAATCCTCTATTTCAATATCATAGTTATCTCATGAGGCAAGAAAGATAACTGAGGGGATATATAATTATGGACCCCATGCATCACAAAAAAAACACATTATATTCAATTACATAACAAATGATTAGTCAGAGTAATTTTCAATGAACGAATATATAAAATAAATACTCGATTTTATCAATGAGTTATATCTTACAAGATATTATTATATAAGAAAATGAATCATATGATTTGAAAATATTTTCCCCAATCAATGAATTGATAAATTATTATTAACTGAAATACCATAATTAATATTATTGGATTTCAGCATATAAAATTAATAATCCTTAATAAGTGAAATATATGAGATTATAATCATTGGGTGTTCATATGGAATAAGGGTTTCGGGTTTTCGGAAGCCAAATAAATGAATTTATAAAGTTATTATAATAATTGAATGATAGATTAATCATTTATAATTATTTTTAAATTTCACGTCGATCATCCAAGAATATCATATGATGTGTCAATCCAGGGCCCAATTACGGGTCCATTTAATGTTCACAATGATGGAGACTATGATATACCATACTAAATATTTTCAAGGTTTAAAACCTAGATGCATTTGATCAAAATACAAGTTCACTTTTCTTATTTAGTAAGGGATATATTTTCTTTAAAAACCAAACACACATTGCATTACCAAATGTTTTGGATTAGTTTAAATTTACAAGATAGTTTGTGAATTATAAAGACTAAGAAAAATGATATATATTAATAGAGAGTTAGTAATATCCCACTAGAAATAAATATGAGAGATGATAATATAATTGGATTAAAAATATTATGAGTTCTATAATTAATTTTGTATGACAATATAGCATTGTAATTTTAGTTGAAAATTAATAGCTGTTTTTGGGAAGCTCATACTTCTCATGACATTCTTTTCATATAACTGAACCCTCAAGGAAAATAAATTATTCATAATCAAATATTCATAAATAGATAAGACTCAATAATATATATATGATTATAAAAAAAATTATTTGGTTTTATGACAATGGTAAAAGGGGTATTTTATTCAAATTATAAGTGGGGAGGATTTAAGGGTTTAAAAAATGAATAGATTTCATTAAGGATATAAAAATTAGGGAAATTAATTTAAAATAAATTTTATTTATAATTAATGATTTAATATTCATTTATGGACCTTCAATATCGCATCTACATTTTTAATATTTTTATTTTTAAATTTTCATATCTTTTTCTATTAATTTAGGTATTTTTTTATTTTACCAATACCGTGAAGACTCATTTTGTGCTCATGATACATTTTTACAAAATAAAATTTACATGTATTAAATAACTTCAATCGCTGTATTCAGAATACTAAATCCATTTTAGTTGAACCAGCTAATAAAATTTATAAAAATATTTTTTATTTGAGACATTTATAACAGAAAATGTTTTCTAGAAATAATAAAATTTGGGTTTCAAATTGTTATGCATGTGTTTCCAGAAGTTCCTCATTCTTAATTATGATATTCATTAAATACAATTTTTATAATGAATAATTATAAAAAAAAATATTACATTATAATATCAAAATTACTATATATAATAAAGATATTATCAAAAATGTTATTTTAACTTTTTAATCACAATATCATCATTTTCATAAAATTCTCAAAAAATTACCCTCAGTTAAATTTATTTTGATGTGAAAATATGAAATTTATTTTATCTTGATAACTCTCTAAATAATAAAATTTTAAATTAAAATTTTTTTTATTATAATTTAAAAATATTTATAGAATAATATGCATTTTTACCAATATAAAAAATTTCAATGGTCTTATTTTAAATATATTTCCATTTAAAAAATCATATGTATTCTTAATAAAAATATCTTTTATATAAATATCATATATTTTTTATAGAAGGTATTTTTAGTGGATTAAATTTATATTCTCTAAATAAATAAAATTTTGTTTATATCATTAAATAATTATGAATATCAATTAATTTCCCCAAGATAACCAATAATAATAAATACTCATTGTATTATTGGATTATGGTTATTATTCCAATAAAACATATTACTATATAATAATATTGGAAAACAATATTATATAATTATTAATATACCATAAGTCTCATTTAATCACCCACTACCTCTTTTACAATGCTTCTTACACATCATTGGATAAGTTCTATTGTTTTAAAAACACATCTCTTTATTAATTAAATTTATTTTTTCAGTGGTTATATTAATTTTTAAATTAAATAATATAGATCTTTTTTAGTGAATGTATTTTTCTTCTATATTTATCTCTATTTACTAGTTCTAGTTATAACATTTCACAAAACACATTTTTTGTATTGTTATTGTAAAATTCACTAGTTTTTATACGTCTATATATATTGTTATAGTGGTAATTTTAAAGTTGATGATCATTCATTAAATTTTTTATTCTCAATAAAATAACTAAATAAATATTTAAAATTTAATATAAAGAATGTTAAATATCCATTTGAAATGATATTTCTTAATTTAATTAAACATATACTAAATAATATAAAAAACTTATTAATTAATTTTATGATAATTTAAATTGAATATCCATAATAATTTATTATTTATATTTATCCAAACAATATCTCATACGATAGTTCATCTATTAGTTTTACATAATAATTTTATGACAATTAATACAAATAACAAAAAAATTTACAAAAAATTTACAATGAAATTTTTTTCCAAATAATATGAAAATAAGACCGCTATGAAAAGGAATATTGTTGAAAAATAAAACATTATATTAAAAAATAAAAAAATATATAATAAAAGATATCATTATTTATAAAATGGATGTATATTGGATGTAGGGAATCATGTAAGAGGGAAGTTGTCATTGCACCCTTATATTGCTTTGGACATCGGTTTGATACATTTGGTTGCATAAAATGTAATTGTTTGTTGCTCAGCTTATGAGGCGCTATTTTTGATAAAACCATTTTAATAAATAAATTTACATTTTACTAGAAAAAATATTTAAATTAATTAATTAGGTAAAAAAATTTAATAAAATGTTTCATATTAATAGATTGAAATTAATTTGTAATTTATATATATTTTTCTACACAATATTTTTTGGAAATCTAAAATGATACATTCTTCACCTTTATTGATATTTTGTTTTAATAATATCACCCATTGTTGAACTATAACTAAACCCAAACATTAAAATAATTGTTATTTATTGAAAGTAATCATTTTAAATACAATGTACATGTTAATACAATGAGGTCATACTAGTTATAAAAAACGTTGGTCAGTTAAGATATCTTTCTATGGATCTATACTAAAATATTATTAATCATGATTCCAAAGAATAACCATAATTTTTTTGATATATACAACAGTCTAACATTCATGTTGAGGAGGGAAATGTCAATGATTATTTTGGGATTTGATATGATTTTTACATTCATTAGATATGATTTATAGAAAATATTATGTATTTAATTAGTTTGTAAACTACACTATGATCTTCCTTTCATGTAAAATATAAATATTTCTTGAAAATACTAATGTGTTTTCCCAATGATCATGTTTCCATACTATTTTAAAATAAATCGCATTTCTATGGATTTAACTAAATAGAATTACAATACAAATGTAAAATCCCAAAATCATGTACTCAGATCCAGTGGTTATTTTATTACATTTGTATATATGACATAATATAGGGGATGAAATAGATTATTTTCCCCCATAAACTAGATAAATAAATATTACCTTTTGTGTCTAAAATTTCAAAAAATGAAAACATTAAAAAAATTATTAATCTCATTATAATCAATTTTTTATATGTAGTTCTCATCATTTGGAAAACAAAAACAATATAATGGTTGTTCTTAGAATCTCATTATAGGATAGTGTATAGTGTAATCCATTATAAATAATTCATTTTTTGCATGAGTAAATTAACTGAATTATTCCAGGAAAAGTTAAATTGAATATATAAATAAATCCATTTCCAAATAAGAATTTAATATATTATTGGATATCTATACATTCACATATAGTTACTTGACTGGATAATATAGTGCATCCTAGACATATTATCAAGGATTTATTAAAAAATATCTTATGTTATGGAATAAATAAATAATTGTTTTTATTTCATAAGAAATAAAACTATGAGCATCCATGAATCCATGTAAATAATAAAAAATAATAGATAATAGGATATCATAAATTAAATATGAGTCAATGGATTATGTAATTAATTATATCCAAGACATGTCATCAAGTCATATTTCAAATACCTCTTACAATAAAATTAAGGACATTCCAATCAGGTCATCATATATGTCTCATGATAAAAACATATTAACTTATGTTATTATAATTTTGGACCCCAAAAATTACATCAAATTACAATGAATTCCATAAAATAAAAAAATATTATGCGTCCAAATGATCAGTGAATGTACCAAAAATTAAAAATATAATTAGTTAATTTGTAATCACATAAAATAATTTTTGATATAAAATAAATAATGTATGTTTAGAAACTATTTTTTCTAATAATATATTTGATAAATATATCTAGTTTAAATACAATAAGAAAAAGCTACGTAATTAAACTTTTAGAAAAAGTACCCTTTAACAAGTGAATGATATGATGTTTTAGTCATAGGGAATTCACATAGACAAAGGATTCATGGTGTCTACTTACCTGAATACATGAATATGAAAAGGATTGAGATTAATGGACTAATAAAAAAGTAATTCATAATGGTTTGTAGATTGAATTTAAATCGTCTACCAATATCACTCAAGAGTTTATAACCTTGTGTTCAGTAAAGGATCACTCCTGATAAATGAGGAGGATGATCATTATATATTTGACCACCACATTTGAGGGTTATATCCCCAAGATTCATATTAGTCGGAACAATGATAACTTGTATTGTCTATATGGGGTTTCCATTCATGGAAAACAACACACACATTACTTCAAAAAAATTAGAGGGTTTTATAGTTGTTGAATTGTTTATGAACTATAAACATAATAATAAAATTCCATATTGAGAAGGATAAATCAATCTCTTATGGGAAATAATTTAAATGGATGATAATAACATGTAATTACTGTATATTATTATATAAAATTGATGTTTAAAATAATATATAATAATGTAATCGTGATTCAAAATTAAAGAGGAGGATTTTGGAAACCGCTTACATCTCCAGATCTTCTTCAATTAGAGTGGACCCTTCGGTTAGAAAAAGAATCAATATTTTAATAGGAATAAATTGAAGGTATTCTTTGAGTTATATATGATGTAAAAACATTTAATTTATGTTTGGGTGAATGATAATAAGGATGGGTATTTATTGTAACTACCTATAAATCTATCAATAAATTTCACTTATTCTTTTTATTTAAAATAATACTGATCACATAAAATTACTTATAGAACATAATAGAATCATAATAAACAAACAATGAATAAAATAAGATTTATTTTTACAAGTTAAGGAACATATAATGATAAAAATATAACTTGAACTTATGAATAGTAATTTAACCATTATAAATAGTTATTCTACATAATGAATAGTAACATTTCCCATGAAATTTGAAATAAAATTTAGGATCTTTATAAAGGAATTTATTCTATAAGTATATCAAAGTAAAAATAATTAAATGTTTTTACAATTAATAATTATGTGTTGTTGTTTTTGTAAGTCTTAAATATTGAATTACAATTTCTTAATTAATCAAAAAATTAAAAGAATCTATATTTAACAAAAATGTATAAATAAATTAATATTTTATTTTCTAATTATGTTATGATATGTTTATTAGTCCTTATTTAATTTTTATGAGTGTTATAAACTATGTTTTATTTTCTAAAACTATATTTTTTTGCATAATTAATGATTTTAATTAAAAATAAAATATTCCATTTTTAGGAAATAGGTTTTATAAAATATAGTTCATTTATTTAATTCGACGCTATGAGAAATGGTTGGGGTGATTTTTTAGATATTTCTAAAGTAAATGAATTTTTGGTGAATAGTTGAATATGATAATTTAGGATAAATACTCAATACAAGAATTCTGGATTCAAGGATGATGTTTTGCAAATGTAAGAACCATTGATTCTATCACAGATGCAGTCATTACTGCAATTAGTAAAAATAATATATACAATATCTTGTATTGAGAAAAATAGTAAATTAATAAATAAAATAATGAGAAATCACACAACTCCTCCACTATTAATACCACCCCCACTTATCCTCAAACCTCTATGCATTAATACTTGCCAAAATTCTAATGAAAAACAATTATCTATTCTCTCCCCCACGTCTGTGAGCGATTGGTCTCTCTAAAATACCAAAACACATTTTCCTTTGATGATTGTCAAGGAGAATAATTCCATAGGTAAACCCTCTTCATATTTCTTTTATTTTAATTACATTTTATAACATTTTCTTATCCTCTCCTAACCCCATTTATATAAATTACCATGATAAATCCAATAGAATCTATATATTGTAATTATATCATGTTCATAGAATACCACTTATCATTCAACTTACAATCTCTCTATTTTATTTCGAATTCATCATCTGGAAGGTGACGATTCACAACCTTCTTGTATAATTAACGATAGTTATTTAAATTATCTTTCAAGGAAGGTCATGAAACAATTATTATGGTTGAATTGAATTATAAAATATATAATATATGTTATGTATTATTTTGTAACCATTTTATACACAATTAATTAAATAATAAAACAAAACTGGTTTATTGTGATAAAAAACTGCAAAAATTAAACTAAAATGTAATTAATAACATGTTATCAAATGATTCATCCTCATATATGGAAGTAAAATGATACATAATACCAATTACATTTATTTTTTAAAATTAATAAAATTAAATCCCAATTTAGGAGAATTTTACCAATTTGTTGTGAACTCCATTACTTATAATCACGAAAATAGATAATGAAAATAAAGGATGTGAACACCCCAGAACAGAGTAATTCAATATTATAACATATAAAAATAGGAAAATATGAACATACTGAAATAACAAAATCAAAAAAAAATCCCAATAGGTTCAGAATTAAATTATTAATAAGTTTTCTTTCATATTCCATGACCTGCTGCTCAAGTGATGAACACATTCGTACATAAGAATAGGTTTCTTCCTGAACATCCAATTTCCTTCAGGTTATTCATTCTTCCTCTATAAAACTATGTAATTCATCATTATTTGTGTTTTAATTATTATAAATTATGTGAATAAATCATAGACTCATTTATTTAGATTAGAAAATATATTTTTTATAATTAATAATTAGTTATCAAGGTTCCCTTTTCAATTCTTCCTGACCAATAATCCTTATTTATGGGAACATATCAAATTATTTATTATTTTCAAGTAAACTATATAATATATTTTAATCCACCATTATTTTTATAAAATAAAACATTTTATTATGAAAAAAAACTCATTTATCTTTTGGATTTATGCAAATAGTTTTCCAAAAGAACTCTAATTTTCAAAGTAAAAGCGTATTTATCTCAATAATTACTCAATGATTTTACAAGTGTATTTTCATATATTTCAACACTCTTTTTTATTATTATATTTAATTTATATTAATATTTTTGATATAATCTATCATATTTTATTGAATGGTTTATGATTAGTTTGACTGTGGATGTTTTATCATGATTCCACACACCATATTACTCTAAATGATTAGTGTTTACGATTACTGATTACGGAAGTTTATCTACATTTCATATGTAAGGTTCAATATTAATGTATATGTTGATTATGTTTCACCCCTTTCATATGAGGAATTCATTTGAATCATTCACTTTTGGGTGGGGCCCTCTATAGCACCTTGGTTCATCGGTTCGTCTAATGAGACAAAGTAGTTTCAGTTTTTACCTGTTTATTTATGGTCTTGGTAAGTGGCTATAACAATATGGTGATGATTTCCGGTATTATGAATTACCTCATTATGAAACTAGTAATTGATGGTCTATGTGATTACTTGACTAGTAGAATGTCAATTTTTATATTCTATTGTGGAATTATTGATTCATATTTTATTCCTTCTATATTATGCTCAATATTATTTTCACAGGAATGTGTACATTTATTTATTCAACTTTCCTTATTATTTATGCATCCACTATAATATTTACCCTTAATGAGAACCTGTTCTATACCCTTTCTAATGTTTTATTTTTTTCCAGGATGTGAAGATAAATATTATGAATGACTTACAGGGATAATTTAGGATTTATTGTTATTTCCAATAGAATTTATATATTGTACTTCCTTTCAATGTTGTAATGTAAATATTATGTTTTTATATAGTTTTCCAAAGCTACTAAACTATTTGGTCATTTAGGATATGTATTTCTTATTTATATGCTAATGTATTAAAATACAGAACTAGATCTGGGAAACATTGGTTATGGAATTTATAGTTGGTGTCAAATAATGTTTAGTAGAAAACTTGTAAACTAGATTTTGAAAACATGGATTAGATAACAGAAAAGTAGAATATTCGTTTAGGATTTGTATACAAGAACATCCTATAATTTTTTTAAGTGAGATAATATGTGGATATTCTTTTAAATACATATCTGTTGGGATACTACAAGTGCACATGGTTGTGGAACAGATATATATATGATAAAAAACTCTTAAAAGGTGTCCCAGGATTGACTCAGTATAACCTAGTACCCAATAACAAGCCTTACTATGCTACTGGTTTGGTACACCTAGGTGATATTCATAGAATAATTCTGTTTTTCATAATAACCCACTATGAACGATTTAAATGTAAATATGTCACCAAAGAAACCATTATTAAGATTATGAGATTAGATATGAAAATTTTTTTCAATTTATGTAATTTGTTGTTCATGTTTAACATTGTATGTTATGATTAATAAACTAATTTACAGTATTCTTTTATTTACAAATGGTTCTCATGACACGACCCCCTCCCCAAAAAGTGTGCCCCTACTAGGCTGGCAATTTTAAAAGGGAGATAATGACCCCCGAGCATCGCCTCCCGTAGGCCCTGAGTTGGCGACTAGCAACGAGGGTATAGTAACACACAAATGGGAGGCATTACCCTCTAAGAGAACACATGAAGAAGAGAGAGATAAGATATACACCAATCAACTACAACTCAGTATTGGAAATATTAAAGAATCTCAAGTGCACAAATGGAATTTCATGCCAATGTACTACAACTAATATGGTAAAAACTGCAAGTACCCAAAAGAAAGTAAAAACAACAGCAACCACAAGCCCAAACAGCTCCTGCAACCCCACACTAGTAGAAATCGGCATGATATCCAACATTCTCCATGTGACATGAAAAGCAGTTTAGATATACATAGGGTGAGTATAACATTATACACAATATGATCCTCCCCAAAGACTCTAGTGAAAAAGTAAAGAAGCATGCTAAATCATAGTGAACAACAAGTTAAACTAACATGTCACCTAAGAGGTATACTAAGTTCCCAAACTCACCATTGATACGTTCACCAAGTAACAAATACAAGAATATATCATATAATAAAGAATATCAAGGGTACCATGCTACTACATCAACACTGGTTTTCCTCTTTTCCCCAATGCCGCACGTCCTAAGCATCTCACTCCAAAAAGGCTTGCGCACAGACACCTGGGCGAAGCACCACAATCTGCACCTCATGCACCACAAAGGCTTTCCCGAAGACACCAGGGTGAAGCACCACACTATTCTAACAACCAAAAGTAGCTAGGTAGTTTTCAGGAGACACCACAGCTCGCATAACATGTATCATACGTCGAGTATTATACCTCAAGTCATTATAGCCCACACACCGAGTAAGGATCCACAATCCACCACCGCCTATACACATTACACCTATAGTAGTCCATAGGATACTATATCCAGATTATAAGTGTGTGAATAACCACAATCCATTACAACCCTCTACACACATATATGGGGAGAACTAACCGTTGTGCCTAACAACACAAGTATTTACCAAGAGAAGAGAGTGGGGCCAGAGGCAGTAGTCAGCCATTATTCCTCCCACGGGAATGTTGGGGAAAACACCCCCAGGGCTCAGAATCCATGGGTTGTCAGTTTCCCTTACTGACAAGGTGGATTAGCATATAGAAACACAAAAATTACAAATATACTATAACTCACAACCAGACTAAGGGAATAATCTAGTCTTAGACATGACTATAGATAACGTCTCTCAGACTCCGGGATCGTACATCTAAGACTAGGTATCCTATAAGCACACAACCATTTAAAGAGCCTTAATAGATTACTTAATTCCCTTATTATTAGTTCCACTATACGTTAATTAATTATTTAAACATTAATTAAGCAGGGAGAATCCCAAATTTTGTTTCATTTGCATCACACCCAAGTCCAATGTCCCTTTAAAATTATAGCCTCATCATTATGTTCCAGTAATCTACAACCCCATGGGATAACACCATTTATTCAATTATTCATTACTGAATTACTTTCCCATATTCCCAGACATTCGAGAAAAGTATTCTATGCTTCTATACACAAGGGGTCTCAACATGGTGAGTAGATGTACTACCTATCCAGTCTTTCATGCCTATAGAAAGAGCGTAGACACATTCCACCTTGAGAAGCTAAACTCAGAAAGCAAGTGGAATATCCCACGTGTCTTCGCCACTTTCGGGAGAAGGGTAAGCAAGACCAGCTTCCTTGAGCAGTGGGGAATGTAGAGCAGATAAACAACCAAATAACCAGCAAGTATCCAACATACACATCCATATCATTCCATCAACCCTAGTGTCCTCCCCGACACCCACATGCATAAACTGATGCATCTCTCCACTCTAGGAGTCCTCCGCTACCACTACCATAAGGCCTCTATGCCCCCACATATAACAAAAACATCCCAGATTACATCATAGCACAAGCAACAGAAAAGCAACAATCGCAGAAATTGGTCTCTTAGGCTATTAACAATCAAGAGGGAAACATTGAACTATTCATGGAATTAAAAAACAAACAATTCATTACACCATATAGAATGAAAATATTTACAATTCATTGGATCCAAAATAGGGAACCTAACTAGTAAGCTATCTCTAATGATTATACATGATTACTATGCCAATTTTGTTGACCTCAAATTACAACAAGCACCAGATTCATTGACAAGACTCTTTATCTTTATACCAATAATATCAATTAATCTCGGTTTACGTTCTTTACTGGGTTTTCGTCAGGAACAACAATAGATATCACACTATATATCAAAACAAGAGGCAGCAATATACGTTTGATACAATTTCATATTCCGGTAAAAAATATTAATTAGGTCAATTCCATTGTCATCGATATGGATAAAACATGATAAAATTATAGTTTCACATAAAAGAAAGAGAAGAAATTAATCCCCTACCTTATGGGTTTTTGACAAAACCCCCCAAAAAACAAAGAACTCACAAGAAGGCCGAGTTTATTCTCTAGAAAACTGCCTTAGATCTCTTCTCCTAGAAAGGTCAAGACCAAATCTAATTATATTTGGCATCCACATACGTAGATCTACCCATAACGGGCATAGATCTATGAAGCGATAAGAGGAGAAGTTGATCTAAGTAGATCTAAGAAACCAAACAAGAAAGATCCCATAACATAAGAAACCGGATTTGATTCACAAATAGAATCCTTCGGATTGCCTCCATAATGCTTGGAAGAGGATTTACTACCTTCATGGGAGGGTAATACCATGTTATGGATTCTTAGGATCTTAAACAGGAATGTTAGAGGTGAAACGGCTGAGATCCACAATTTTAGGATCTTAATTTAAGTGCTTGCATGGTTTGCTCACATGGTTAGACAAACCATGTGCTAACTGTGCGGTCTCTACGGCCTCGTCCAACAATCCTCTCACTGTTAGACCATACAGTAAGACAAATCATGTGCTAACCGTGCATTAGCCACTACCTCCAACACCAACCTCGTATGGTTTGGCCGCACGGTTTAGAAAACCGTACGCCGCCCGTGTGAAAGATATTTCCCTTTAGTTTTCCATAATGTCCACCAAAATTCACCCCAAGTAACCTTAACCTCCCATAACACCTCTAACACCACATTTTCTCAATGTAATGGACTGAATAGGTCTGGGACATTACATCAGATACCTCTCAAAACATTATCATCCTCGATAATCCCAAACACACCTAAACTGAAAATGAAATAGGGTCTAAACAACCACCCTTCAAGATACCTCTCAAAAGAGAGAAAGCAACAATAGAATCAAAGGGAGAGATCTCATAAACATGAATGTTTCATAACCATAAAATCTGCATCGATACATGAATGGAGTTAAACATAAAACAACTCAGGGTACTGAGCACGTATCTATGACTCACGTTCCTAGGCACTCTCCTCCAAGCCACCGTGTCACCCCAAGACATCAACTAAAGGAATAGAATTCCCATAAAAACCCTTCTCCTTGCGTTCGTGGATCTCCAGAAGTTCCTCCTCAATGGATTCATCATCATCAACATAGATCTCTCTCCTATTGATGATGTGAGAGTCATCATGAAGATAACGACGGAGCTGTGATACATGGAAAACATCTTGTATCTGACTCCTCTGAGGGAGAAGTGCTTCTTGATATGCCACGGTTCCAATACGAGCTAAAACCTCGGAAGGCCAAATGAACCGGGGATAAATCTTACTTCCATGACCAAACCTTCGCTTCCCATGATGGGAAGTCACCTTTAGAAACACATTATCCCCAACATTAAAAATTAAGGGTCTCTTTCTTTGATCGGTATATGATTGCTTACTATCTTTCAATATCTTCACTCTCTCACGAATCACCATAGCCATCTCTGTTGTATTTTGTTGTAGTTCTGGTCCAAAAATTACTGACTCTCTAACCCCAGTCCATCACAACAGAGAATGAAAATCCCGACCATACAAGGCTTCCAATGGATCCATAACAATGTTGGAGTGAAAACAATTATTGTAGGCAAACTCTACCATGGTTAAGTGCCTCTTTCATGACCCTGCAAAATAATGAACACAATAGTGTAACATGTCTTCAAGAGTATGGAGGGCTTGCTCTGTCTGACCATCCCATTGAGGATGAAAAGCAGTGCTAAGGCATAGTTGAGAACCGAAAGCTTGTTGTAGATCTCTCCACACACTAGATGTAAAATGAGGATCTCGATCAGAAATGATCGTCCTAGGGACTCCATGATGTCTCAACACGTCCTCTAGATCTACAACTGGGACACTTCATCATTTTGCACTAGGGAAGAGTGTAATGTCATCTGAAAAAGGCAGCCTATACCCCCAACTTCTCCCATACCAAGATGTAATGCTGACAATTATTCCATTACACACTATGAGTCACTGGAATCATGCACATCATCACAACATTACATTCAGATCAACACATCATCTATAAAATTCCCATTTCTAGGTGTATACGATATTTCAATGTCATATTCCTGCAATAATTCCATCCACCGACACTTTCATAAGTTCAAGTCACACTGGGAGAAAACATACCTCAAACTCTTATGATCGGTGAAAACCAAAAAGCACTCACCAATGAGATAATGTCTCCACATCTTTAGAGAAAACACCATAGTTTCCAATTCAAGATCATGGGTGGCATAGTTGTGTTCATGGGGATGCAACTACTGAGACCCATAAGAAACAACTGACCTCTGCTGCATGAGAACATAGCCTAACCCTAGATGTGAAGCATCGTAGAAAACATCCAACTGAACACCATCAGCTAGAAGATAAAGTACTAAAGAACTTAAAAAAATCTCCTTTAGATACTTGAAGGTTGCCTGTCAATAATTAGTCCATATGAATTCCTGATCCTTCTGAGTAAAAGTTGTCATAGGAGTTGCAACTCGTGATAAATTAGCTACGAAACCCTTAGTAGTACCCTAAGAGACCAAGGAAACTTCAATCCTATGAAACTGTCGTAGGGGCTGCCCAAGACACAACTGCTTCTATCTTTGATGGATCCATAGAAACTCCCTGTTGGGACACAACATGCCCCAAGAAACCGACTTCTAGAGCCCAAAACTCCCAATTTGACAACTTCACAAACAACTGATGTTGACGATGGACTCCCAAGATGGATCGTAGATGCTGCCCATGATCCTCTTCAGATTCGGAGTACACAAGGATGTCGAAGATGAAAACTACCACAAACTAGTCCAAGAACTCACAAAATAGAGCATTCATCAATCCCATGCACAAAACTAGAGCATTATTCATGATAAATGGCATTACCACGATCTCATAATGCCCATGACGAAAATAGAAAGCAGTATTTGGGATATCCGCATCCATCACACGCATCTGATGATATCTTGACCGTAAGTCAAAATTTGATAACCAAATTGAACACTTTAGTTGATCAAATAAATCATCATTCTACAGAAGAGGATAAATATTCTTTAATTTCACTTTTTTTAGGCAACGATAATCGACACACAACAGCAAACTTCCATCAGACTTCTTCACGAACAAAACTGGTGTACCCCACGGTGACACACTTGGCTGAAAAAACCACACGTTAATAGAGCACCAACCTGTATACGTAGCTCCCGAAACTCAGAAGGTGCCATCTTGTATGGATACATAGTGATAGGAGACTCTCATGGCTGTAGCTTGATCCCAAATTCGATCTCTCGTCAAGGGGGTAATGCTACAACCTCTTCAGGAAAGACATCAGGGTACTCCTCTAAGACTCTATGAAACACCAACTACTGAACCTCTGATTACCTCTGCATTATCTCATCCATCATGGACGATAAGGATGGAATACACTAATGACCTGTTTGAGGATCTCGCTCACCAACAAACACCACTTCATGTCCATCCACCCCAATGAAAATGGCCTTCTTCTTGAATAAATCCACGATAGCCTACACCAAATACAACAAATCCATGCCGAGGATGACATCATATTGTTGTATTCAATAACAATGGAAATCTCATGAAGAGAATTGTTGCCCCAACACTGGCTCACAGTCTCTACATATTTCAAACATTTGAGCTTGACCTCCAACTGGAATAGTGAACGCCAAGGGCACTGGAAGCCACTCTACCTCAAGTCCCAATTCATGGACAAGGATAGGTGATATAAAGTAGTGTGCTACTCCCGAATCAAACATGGCGTAAACCAAGGTAGAAAACAAGAAAAGGGTGCATCGAATGGTATCTGGATCACCTTGTGCTGGAAATGCCAGAGCATGAAGTTGACCATGACCTACTCCATGGCCTCTCAGACACTACTGGTGACCACCACCACGGTCGTGCTCTGATCTCTAAGGTCAGGGATCGTCATGGGGATGTCCTCTACCTGCCTCTTCTACCCTCTATTGATCTAATGCTTGTGGTACTGGATGCTGATGCCTTAGCTAGAACTGCCTCAATGGAGGAACTTGAAGCCTAACACCTGGTACACCATGACCGCTCTGAAAGGTCGGGCACTCACATTGCTGATGGCCCTGACCACCACAAGAAAAAAAGCTCTAGTTCCCTTGGAATAGGCCTGAGAGTTTTTGCCTCTGGAGAAATGAGATGTGAAGGGCTGGGACCTACCCCTAGTTGAACAAAAACTCTTCTTCCCTGAAAACCGGGGTCCTCAGACCATAGCTCTGCTTCATGAGTAATCATGACAATTCCCCTCTCGTGCTAATGTGATCCTGTCCAAAGTCCTCTCAACAACCCCTTCCCTCACCATCATCTCAAGATAGGTTTTCAGCATAAATTGGGTTACCTGGTGATGGATCTCTGGATGCAAATCCTCCTCAAAATGCCACACCCTGGCCTCCACATCTGGTAAAGGGTTCGAAGCATATTGTAAAAGGTTCCTGAAAAGGATTCCAAACTCTCGAACAGTGGAGATCCCTTGTCGATGGGTAATAATCTCCTAACGACTGTACACCTTCACAGTTGAATAAATAAACTCGAATCTAAACTTGTCTCGGAACACCTCCCAGGAGATCCCCGACTCCTCATGATCCCTGAGGTACAAGAACCACCACTTCCTTGCTCCTCCACGTAGCATCGTCACTGCTAAGGACACCCAATGCTCTTTCTGAGCACGGATTGATCTAAAGACTACTCAACTTCCTCCATGTAGTCTTCTATGACTACATCTAAAACGAATCCCCCGTACTTCTACAGACTCTGGCGCTGAAACTCTCAGAGTGTCTTCCTCCAAGTGTCTTTGTCGTCTACCTCTACCCAGTGGAGACCTGCTCGAGCATCCTGATAGAATTTTTTTTCCCAAACCTGATGATGACGTCGACCTGGAGCCATACCTGTAAAATGAAAAACCATTAGAGCTCCTAAACCTGGAATAGGGGAGCCAAAACTTTATATAATTAATTGTTTTCATTTATTCATTTTAGGTCAAACTATCCCAGGGTCTACCTATTCAAACACATGCACAAAGAAGAATGATGCATGATCCTTTCCTAGGTCTATACCCTAAAAATAGTATCACCTTGTTTAGTAGCCATTGTAAACATAACGGTCTGTACATATGATCATAGGGGGCCCTAAGCACCTATGTCTCAGCCGGTCTCTAGAGTTTACCCCACATGCTAAACATTAATGACATTGTTTCCCTACCAACCCATGCAACCTCCCAAGTTCCTAACTCTAAACTCCATCATATCCCTCAACCAGACCTCAGATACCACTCTATCACGACCCCCTCCCCACATAGTGTTCCCCTTCATGGGCCGCCAATGTGATAAGGGAGATAATTACCCACAATTCCCAGCTCCAGTAGGCCCCGAGTTGGCGACTAGCATTACGGTTATAGTAAAACACAAATGGAAGGCATTACCCTATAAGAGAACACATGTGGAAGAGAGAGATACGATGGACACCAATAAACTACAACTTAGTGCTGGAAATATAAAAGAAACCCAAGTGCACAAATGGAAAGTCATGAAAATGTACTACAACTAGAAGGAAAAAAACTTCAAGTACCCAAATGAAAGTAAAAACAACTGCAACCACAAGCCCGAACAACTCCTACAACACCAAGCTAGTAGAAACAAGTTTGATCTCCAACCTACTCCAAGTAACTTGAACGGAATTTTATATATACATATTGTGTGTATAACAATATACTTTGTAGGATCCTCCCCAATGCGTCTTGTGAAAATGTAAGGAAGCATGCTTATACACAGTGAACAATAAGTGAAACTAACACGTCACCAAACTAGTATACTAATTTTCCATCCTCACCATGGCTACTCTCACAATGTAATGCATACAAGAATATATCAAATAATAATGAATATCATGTGTACCCCACTACTAATTCCCCACTAGTTTTCCTCTTTTCCTTAATGTCGCACGTCCTAAGCATCTCTCTCTCAAAAGTCTTGCCCGCAGACACCTGGGCGAAGCACCACAATATGCACCTCGTGCACCACAAAGGCTTGCCCGCAGACACCTGGGTGAACCACCACAACATCCTCCAAAGAAAAAGTAACCAGGTAGTTTCTGGGAGCCACCACATCTCACATAACCTGTATCATACGTCGGGTATTATACCTTCAGCCATTACTCCTCATACACCATGTAAGGATCCTAAAGCCATCACACCCTATACACATTACACCTATACTAGTCCACAATATACTATATCCAGAATATATGTGTGTGAATAACACAATCCATTATAGCCCTCTACACACATATATGGGGAAAACTAACCGATGTGCCTAATGGCATAAGGATCTACCAAGAGATGAGAGCGGGGCCAAAGGGGTAGTCCACCATTCATCCTCCCACTAGAATGTTGGGGAACTCCCCCCCAGGCCTCAGAATCCCCGGTGTGTCAGTTCCTCTAGCTTATAGGGTGGAGTAGCGTATAAAAACACAAAGCATACAAATATTCTATAACTCACAACCACACTAAGGGAATAACATAGTATTAAACACAACTACATCTAACATCTCTTTGACTCCGGGCTGCTACATCTAAGACAAGGTATCCTATAAGCACACAACCTCTTAAAGAGCCTTAATAGATTGCTTCATTCCCGTTTTATTAGTGCCACTATACGTTAATTAATTCTTTAAACATTACTTAACTAGGAAAAATCCCACATTATGTTTCATTAAAATAACAACCAAGTCCATTGTCCCATTAAAATTATAGCCTCATCATTATCTACCAGCAATCTCCAACACCGTGGGTTAACACCATTTATTTAATTATTCATTATAGAATTACTTTCTATTTTTCCCGGGAATACTAGAAAAACATTCTACGCTTCCAAGCACAAGGGGGCTCAACATTGTGAGTAGATGTTATACCCGTCGAGTCTTTTCCTCATATAGCAAGTGCGTAGACCCATTCCCCCCTAAAATGCTAAACACGGAAAGCACATGGCATTACCCGTGTGTCTTTGCCTCTTTCGGGATAAAGGTAATCAAGACCAGCTGCCTTGAGAAGTGGGGAAATGTAATGTAGATAAACAACCAATGAACCAGCAAGCGACCAAAAATCACATCTATTATATTCCATCAACCACGGTGTCCTTCCCAACACCCACATGCATAAACCGATGAATCTCGCCACTCTATGCATCATCTACTACCAAAACCAAAAGGCCTCTCTGCCCCTACATATCAAAAAAACCATACATGATCACATCACAACATAAGTAGAAGGAATGCAAACATCATATAAATTGGCTGGACCATTTACAATCAAGAGGGTAACTCAGAACCCTTCAAGAAATTATCAAAAAAACAATTCTATAAACAATCTAGAATTTACATATTTGTAATTCGTTGGTTCCAAAATCGGGAACCTAACCAGTAAGCTATCAAAAATGATTATATAGGCTTTCTAAGAGAATTTGATAAACCTCAAACTACAACAAGAACTAGATTCATTTACACGCCTCTTTATCATTAGCCAGAAAATATCAATTAATCTCGGTTTACGTTCTTTTCCAATTTTTCATCCGGAACAAGCATATATATCACACTATCTATCAAAACAAGAGGCAAAAACACATGTTCAATACATTTACTTATTCCGGATAAAAATATTTATTACGTTAATTACATTATCATCCAGAAGGATAAAACATGATAACATTATAGTTGCATGTAAAAGAAAGAGAAGCAATGAATCCCCCAACTCAAGGGTTTTTGACGAAAACCCCAACAAACAAAGAACGCACAAGAAAGCCAGGTTGATTCTCCAGAAACTCGCCTTAGAACACTTATCCTAGCAATGTCAAGACCAAATCTCATCATATTTGGCATCCAAAAACATAGATATACCCATAATGATTATATGTCTATGAAACTGATAGAATATGAGAAGTATATCTAAGTATATATAAGAAACAAAACAAGAACGATCACAGACCTTAAGAAACCGGATTCGATTCACCAAGAGAAGCTTTCAGATCACCTCCAATATTATTGGGAGAGGTTTTATTACCTTCAAGGGAGGGTAATCCCGAGTTATGGCCGCTTAGGAGCTTAAACAAGCATGTTAGATGCGAAACAGTTGAGATCCACAATTTTTGGATCAAAATTTAACTGCTCACACAATTTTCTCGCATGGTTAGACAAACTGTGTGCTAACCATGTGGTCGCTACTACCTCGTCACACACCCATCGCATGGTTACACCACACTGTTAGAATAACAGTGTGTTAACGATGCATTAACCACTTCCTCCAACACCAACCTCGCACGATTTGGTAGCATGGTTTAGACAAACTTTGTGTCACCCGTGCGAAAGATATTGCCCTTTACTTTTCCTTATAGTCCACCCAAATCCTCCCAAAGTCACCTTAAACTCATAGAACACCTCTAACACCGCATTTTCAAAATTTAATATACTGGAGAGGTCTAGGCCATTACATCCCATTTGATGGAATTGAAACTGCATTAACGTCTGTGTCTTATATATTGATTTCTCTCTTATATAAGATAATAATGACGGTTATTGAGTTGTGACCCGTGTTGAGAAACATATAAAAATATAAAAATATATGACACATGATATGAACTATAAACATACCAATAGGGAATATCCTTATCCATAATAGTGAATATCATTGGCATACCCCTTTATGCGATAATAGCTTCTGTTATTCAATGGTACTTTGAACACATATATAGGGGAGGATTAGATATGTTATTTAGAGAAGATATTTTCCACCGTGGGATGTAATTAAAGGGACATTGTTGTTATGGTAATTTATTATTTTTCATGTCTTTCATATCATTGGTGGTTATTGAGTCAAAAAAATGAGGATTAATGAATAGAAAACAATGAATTGAGTGAATTTAAAGAACCTCTCGAGTAAAAATACATCCCTCATGAACTAAATGTGGATATGGAAATATGGGTTTTAAGGATGAGGAAAACCAGGGGTGAGAATGTTGAAAATAATGAAGTTAATTTTACAAGGATAGAAAGGAATGTTTCAGAAAAAACACATAACTCAATGAGTAATTCTGATTAATTCTTTGATGGTTTAAATCCATTCCTCCTATGGGTACTGGTCTACCAAACATTCCCATCATACGAAGATATAGCCTCATGTGATATCAATATAAAGAAGGAATTAAATATTTATTATGAATTTAAAGGATATAATGAGAATAATATGGCTACAAAAAAATATGGAAAATGATTTAAGGAATTGGTGAAAAGGGGTATAGTTGACTGTCCACCCTATATTAATTATGGGAAGAAACACCCTGGTACATTCCAAAAGGGAATGGGAGTGTTTTACGGGTAGAGAAAAGGGCACCAATCCCACGATTACATTTTAAATAAAGTATATTCCAATGCTATATGCTATAATTTTACTAATATAGGAAATTGTGAACATTAATGTCCTAGACATTAGTGAATCATTACCCAGAGAAGGTCAAGGGTGAAAGGCCAAATTTATACAATCAAAACTCCTAAGTTTGATGTTTCTAATTATATTGTGGAAGTTAATTTAATCATTTCTTCAAACATATCCAATGATTTTTTTATTATGTATAACTATATTCTTTTATATTGTCTTATTTTTCCTAGAAAATTAGACCTTTACAATTTGAATTAATAAAGGTGTTTTTAGAAAAAACTCTTACTGGAATAATCATTCAAAAAATGATCTTCAAATTTTTCCCCCTTATAACACATAAAAATTATTTACATGTTGACCTTATCATCATACCAACGATTAAAATTAATATAATTCATAGAATGTAATGGATTTTAAATTATGATGTGAAATTATCTTACAATAAGAAGGGAGCTACACTTTTTGAAAATGATGTAGAATTTGTTATATTTAAAGATGAAACATCTTCCTTTATTCTTATATAGATCCACCCCTAGTAGCTATACATAATAAAATGATTTGGGGAGATAAAATAATATATATTAGTGAGTAATGAATTCTTAAAAGGTATTATGTTTCTATTTTGTAAGAATACATCGATATCTTTCGAGAGGATATACATGAAAATTCTATTGAGAGAGAAATTTAATTTTCAGTTTATTTAATTCCTGGTGAAATGCCTATATAAAATCCACCTTATAGAATGCCCATAGTTGAGTTAGTGGAGTTAAATAAACAAATATATGAGTTTATTAGTAAGTTGATTATTCACCCAAGAGTTTCTCCACAGGTAACTCCGACTCTATTCCTTAAAAAAATGATAGATCTATGAGGTGGTGTATTGACAACCATGAGATCAATGCAATTACGATCATCAATAATTATCAGCATCCTTGCACTGGAGATTTATTTTTTAAAATTCATAGATCCAATTATTTTTAAAAAAATGACCTTGGATCTATATATCATCAGATTTGTGTGAGGATTGAAGACATTCCTAAGATAGCATTTCTAACCAAGTATAGAAATTAAGAGATTGTAGTTATGGCTTTTTTGTTGACTAATGCACCCTCTATTTTCATTGAACTAATTAATAGAAATATCAAGGAATATTTTAAATAATTTGTTGAGGTAATTATTGATGATATGTTGGAATACATCAAATTCAATGATGTTCATGAGAAACATGTGCCCATTATTGTGAATATTATTATAAGAAATGAGTTGTATGGAATATTTAGAATATGTGAATTCCAGATTCAAACAGTTTGATTTATTTATGTTATTTTATTTATGTATTGAATCTTAGATTATCCTAGAAAGACAATGGTTGTTCAGGGAATGTCATACACTAAAAAACATAACTAAGGTACATAAATTTATGGATTATTAATTTATTATCAACAATTTATTCAAAACATCACACTACAATATGACATGTTACCCAAACATACTCATATAGGTTTTACGATTATAAGGATAATAGAATATGAAGATTTATTTGAAAAACTAAATAATAGGATAGTGAATTCACCCATCATGACTCTACTACTATAGGAAGTGGTGGATTTTTTATTTATAGAGATACATCAATGAATGGAATTTTATGTGAACTTATATAGAATCATTGATTTATTATCTATGTATCAAGGTACCTAACAGCCATGAAAAAAACTATCCAACTCATTATCTTTACATAGTATATGTACTAGTTTCTCTGAATATTACATGACATTATCTATATAGTCAAATATTTGATATATATATATATATATAACAATAGAATGAAATATATCATCTCATATAATGAACTCAACATGATGCAATGAAGATGGATCGAGTTGCTTAAGGATTATGATTTTTCAATACACCATCACCCAGGAATGGAAAATAAGTATGATGATGCATTGAGTTAGAATGATTAAGTAGTTATAAACAAAATTTGTATTGAAAGGGATCATATGTTCAAGGATCTAGTAAGAATCGTTATTGAAATTATCAATGAAGGTGAAACCTCACTACTATTTCAATTGGTTTTCCAACCATATTTATTGGGAATGATAAAAAGTTAACAACCTAATAATAAAAACCTTCAAAAGAAATTAATTTTTTAAATGATAGGAAGTTGGTAGAGATTGTGTAAGAAGATGAAATTCTAAAATCTGGGAAGAGGCTATGTGTTCCCACTATACCCAAGATAAAAAAGGAGTTATTGGATTATTTCCATTGTTTGAATCTCTCTACACTCCCTAGTTGCACTATGATGTGTAAAGATATAAAGGAACATTCCGGGTGGGAGAACATGAAGCGGGAATTTGCAGATTATGTATCAATATAATTATTCTGTCAATAGGTAAAGGCTTAAAGAAAAATCATAGAGGAGTCTTGAAACCTCTTCATATTCCTACATGGATGTGGGATAACATCACTATGAATTTTTTCATCGGAATATCAATAACCCCATGAAATAATGATACAATGGGGATAATTGTTGATCTAATTGCCAAATCATCACATTTTCACTTAATAATAAAGGATTATAATCTATGGATTCTTGTATAAATCAGTAATAGTGAAGTTGTATGAATTCGTGTATCACCACTCTCAACTGTGTATGATCATGATCCATGCAAAATATAGAAATTCTAGAAAATTATTCAAAAACAATTGGATACTATGATTAATTTTAGTGATGAATATCCCCTACAAACATAGAGACAGTCAGAAGGGATGATCCAGAACGTAGAAGACATGTTGATATCATGCATTCATGTATTTAAATGTATGTGGGAGTAGTATTTTCTTATTTTAGAGTTACCCTACAATAATAGTTTCCATTATATACTTCAAATTTCTCTATATGGTACATTGTATAGAAAGAAATTTTGTACACCAACATGGTGGGATGAAGTTATTGAAAGATTGATTTTAGGGCTAGAGCTTGTAGAGGAAACCACAATGAAGGTATGACTAATCAAACCCTAATGAAAGAATCACGCAAATAGAGAAATATCTATGACATTAATCTAAGGATGTATTTGGAATTTTATATGGGAAATCTTGTATTCATGAAAGTATCTTGATGGAAGGGTGTTATAATATTTATGAATAAAAGAAAATCCAGACCCATGTACATTGGTCCTTTTTAAATTTTATAGAAGGTTAGAGCTGTGGCTAATCCTATAGAGATTCCAAAAATCAATTCTAAAGTATAAAATGTGTTCCACATCTTGTTATTAAGGATGTTCATGCAATACCTAATACATGTACTCAATTATGCTGATATTGAATTGGCACCTGGCTTATCTTATATAATGACCCAATCTAGATTCTAGACACTGAAGATCAAGTGTTGTGGAATTGGATGACTTTTTTGGTAAAATTAATTTGGAAAAATCCTAAAATCGAATTCGAAATGTTGGATCCCAATGAACTTATGTTGAATAACTACCCAAATATTATTATGAAGTAACAATATAGAAATTTTTTGGATGAAATTTTTTTAGGTGGGGAGAATGAAATGAACTAGAACATTATCACTGAATTACATTAAATATTTTTATTTCATAAATTATAGATCGCATAAAATTATGTAGAGAACAGAATACAAACATTATAAATTAATAATGTTTGAAATAAGGCCTATAAAACCTATACCGAAAAAATATTAACTTAAACTTGAGAAAAGTAATATGAATATTATGAATAGTAAATTTGCCCAATGAATAGTAACATCACAAATGAAATTATAAATCACATTTCCAATATATAAATGAAATTATTTTATATTTATATCATAATAAAAATATTTAATTATTTTGAAAACTAATAATGTTTTACTATATTTGTAAGTCATAAATATTTAAATAAAATTTTATAATTAAAAAAGTTATTTAAATGAAAAATTATTTTTATAAAATGTATACATAAATTATTATCTTATTTTATTATATTATTGGATTATTTTATTAGACCTTACTTAAATTTTCTTAGCGTTATAAAATTTGTTTACATTTTAAAATCTATATTTTTCAAGTTAATTATAAATTGAATAAAAAATTAAATTTATCATATATAGAAAACTACTTTAATTAAATAGTGTACATTTTTTAGTTCTACATTTCATGAAATTTTTAGGGTGGTTTTTTATATTTTCCTAAAAAATTCGATTTTTTGGTGAATAGTAATATATGATAATTTACGATAAATGCTACAAACATGATTTATAGAGTCATGTATGATTTTGGGCTGATTAAATCACCATTGTTTAAAAATCACATGAAATAATTACATTATTTGTTAAATATAATTAGTATTGTTTCTTATTTTGAGAAAAATATTAAAATAATGAATAACATATTGTGAAATCACCCATCTTCACCACTCTAAATACCACCCACATCCCCTCTTCTCTTCAAACATATATGTTTCAAATAATGTCAAAATTCTTCCCAAATAATTTCTCTATTATCTCCCCCATGTCCATAATCTCTTGAAATTTCCAAAATACATATACCACTTTCCCTAAGGAGGTTCTAGTTGACAATAATTCAATAGGTAAACCCTCATCCTTTTTTAAATTTAATTTCCATTTTTTTCTTATTCTCCCCTCACCTACTATGTCCAAATGTTCATGATAAATCTTGTAGAACAAAAATACATGAATTATCACATTTTAATGTTATATCCATTAACAATAACCATACACTCCCTCTCTTTCATTTGGAAATCATCGTCCGAGAGTTTCTAATTTACAACAATTTTATATGAAATAATTTTGTTATTTAATTTCTACTTCATGGATGGTCATGAAAAAAATTTATGGTTTAACAAGATAATAAAATAATTATTATATCTAATGTATGGTGCTATAACAGTTTAATACACATTATACTAAATATAGAACAAAACTAGTTCATTGTGATAAAAAACAGCTAAAAGTAACTTAAAATATTATTATTAATATGTTACCTAATGATTAATCCTCACATATGAAATAAATAATAAAAATAAAACTAATATTTGTTAATTAATAACCATAAATTACAATTCTAGATAATTATACATATTTTATACGAAATCCATTTATTATAATCAAGTGAACTGATCATGAACATCAAGGTAATGAAACCTCTAAAACGACGAAATTCAATCTTATAACTTATAGAAAATTCTATAGATGAAATTAATAAAATTATAATAAACAATAAAAATGAATAATTCATTCTTCATTAAATTATTAATTACATTAGTTTCAAATTCCAGAACCATAAGGTGAAATACAAAACACATTTATACATAAGGTAAGGTTTTCTATCGTAACCACCAATTTCGTTAAGGTTATTTATTCTCACACTATAAAACAATGTAATTATTAATTAATTTTATATAATTATTATAAATATTGTCAATAAATACCAAAATCTTGTATCCAGATCATGAATTATTCCATTTGTAGGTACAACATGTTTTATATGGTTCCCTTTTAAAATTCCGCCCGATATGCAAGACTAATTCCATGGAACATGTCAAAATCTAACCTATATTCTTGTTCACTCTATAATATGATTTAAGACACATTATAAAAAATATGATTTTACTATGATAAATATACAATAGTTCACTTCTCGATTTATACATGTACTTTCCAATAAAATGGATCATTTCGTAGTTAAAAATTATTTCTCTAGAAAATTACTCGATGATTTAATAAGAGTATTTTTGGCTATCTAAACACTCTTGTTGAAAATTATATTTCATTGGGATAAATATTTTGGGAAATAATCTACCATATTTTATTTTATGCTTAATGATTAGTATCTCTATGAATGTGTTATCTTGATACCATTCACCATATTACTCTGAATGGTTAGTGTTTATGTTTTCTAATTCGGGAAATATATTTACATTTCACATGTTAGTTTAAATATGAATGTATATAATGATTTTTATCCATCCTTTTCATATATGTAATGACATAGACGTAGTATGTGTTATGTGGGGCCTGCTACATCCCATCGGTTCATTTGTTGGTCTATTGAGACAATCTAGTTTGTGTTTTTAGCCGTTTCTATTTGGTCTTGGCACAAGGACATGATAGTATAGTGAGGTTGTCTTGCATTCGGTATTACCTCATTGTGAAAATATTAATTTATTGTCCGTGTCATTATTCACAAATTAGAATATCTATGGTTATGTTTTATTGCTATATTTGTTATTTTTCATTCATTCTTTTCTTATTATGCTCAACATTATGTTTTAATGAAACATGTACTTTTATTTATTCACCATGTTGTACTAATTATTATTATACTATACTATATAACCTTACATGACCCTTGAGATCCCCCCTTTCTTATGTTTTATTTTTCCCCTGAAATAAAATATTAATATAGTCACTTACTTGTACGGATAATCTATGATTTATAGGTGTTTACACTGAAATTTATACGTTGTATTTACTTTTGAAGTTAAAATGTAAAACATCATTATATATTTTTTATACAAATGATACTAAATTATTTAGTCCATTGGGTTTTTTTCCTTTTTTATATGCTAATTTAATAACATAACGCAGTGGATCTAGGACACTGGGGTTGGGGTCTTTTCATTTGTACTTGAATAGGGTTCATTAGATGGGTTGAAATAATGATTCTTCTGTCACTAAGGATAATAACGTTTGTTTGTGGAAGTTATATCAATAAATATAGATGAAAATAAATCTTAGAATATTTTTTTAATACATTATTAAATATTTTTTAGAGATTCTAGAATCTAAACTCCCCATTAAATGTTTTCATTTTTAGGCCTCTTATGTCTTATCCTTTTAATATAATCATCATATGTTATTTTACCAAAATATATGTAACATTTTTTACAATGGTAAAATTTCTATAACTAAAAATGAAATTACACTTATTGATGAATGTTTATGTTCTCATTCCAAATATAACATCCATCTTAATTTATTTCATTTATAATAGGGATGAAAATTAATTCCAATATGACATATAAATAACACATAAAACAAGGTTTTATGAATGGATAACATTATTCATCCAAAATATTATGCATATGTATCAACAATTAACTCAATACATAATATGTTGCAAAATAAATAAACTTTTTACCAATATAAAGATTTAATAAATTATTATTCATAATGATATAAGTATGACATTATAAAATTTGTGGTACTTGGAAAAATGGTATTTTAACATTTAACCCTAAATAATCAATTTTGATAAACTCTAAAAAATTCATCATAAGTTTACTTTTTAGTGATGATTAATAAAATAACATTCAATTTACCAAATATTTTTTTAAATATGAAAATTTTAATATTATAAAAAAATTTATTTAATTTTTGAAATTTATTAATATTTATAGTATAATATATATTCTGAAAATTATAAAATTGCATAGGAATTCATTAAAATACATTTCCATTTAAAAAGTTTTTTAATATATTATTTGATGAAAATAAATTTTATTTTAATCTTATAAATTAATAATAAATCACTCTTCAATTGGAACATTTTCACTATTTAAAAAAATAATACAATTTTGGTAATATCATTAAATAATCCTGATAGTCAATTAATTTCATCTAAAAACCAAAAATAATAATGACCAACTGTTTTATTTAGTAATTTTTGTAATCATGATAGACAATATTATTTGAAAATCCCAATGGAGAAAAATAATATTTTCTAATAAATACGCTATCATTCTCTCTCAATCTCCCATTAACTCTCTTACAAATCTTCTTTGACATCCTTGTATAATGTATATTTTTTTCCTAACATATACATTTTTTTTAATTATTATTGAATGGGAAATTATTATTTCAAAATTCAAACCTCTAGAGTTTATTTCAGAAAATAATCTATTCTTATATGTTTATACACCTCTACATTTTTAGTTTTAAAATAATATTTCAATACATGATGTGTACTATTTTTATAAAATGTAAAATAATTTCTATGATCTTACATATTATAATAGTGGGTATTTTTATTATCATTGATCATTATTTAAATTTATGAAATGAAAAATTATCAAATTTTAATTTTTTAATGTGTTCCCGAAACATTTAAATGTAAAAATGAAAATAAATAAAATATATACTGAGAATTAGACAAAAATTCCTGGAAATTAAAATAGTGATAACATAAGGTGAAGAAACATAATAATTAATTACAATAATTAATCAGTACATAATGTGTTATATGATAGTTCCACCAATGGTTTAAGTAATTGTTTTATAATAATGAAGACATGTATAACATTTTGTATACTATTAAAATTCATTTAATAAATTAACAAAATGATGTGTAAATGATAATATTAATAAAACATATGTTGATTAAAAACAAATCTATATATATAAAATGATGAATTTAGAAAATAAAAGATATGCTTATATATATAATAGATGTACAATAAATGATGCCTTACATGTAGTCATGTGGTAAGCATGGTTCCCATGTCCTCCTTTAGTCATTGGTTCGAGCCACATGGCTATGTCATACTAGAAGGTTTGTCAATCGGTCTGCATGCTTCTCTTTTGCTAAAAAATTAATAAATAAAATTCTATTTCCCATTAAAAATTTTAAATTAATAAAATATGTGATTAATATTTGTATAAATAATTGGATTTAAAAAAGTCCATTAGAATTTATATTTATATTTCTTGATTAAATATTGATGGGAAATATGGGATGTTACACTCCAATGATTGTAAAATGTTGAACTCAAATATTTTGTTCTATTTGATGGAACAATACTATGAAAGTATCATCTCCACAAACTTATAATTATTCCATTGAAATGTGTATTATATATTTCATTTAGAATACCCCCATAGTTTCTAATATTATATTCATTATATTCTCATAGATATCCACATCATTTTAACAAATGTGGAAATATATATTTTTATTATTTTCACTATATGGATTGAAATTTTTCTACTTTTCAATGATTATGTTATAATTTCATTATGTAATGTTAGGAAATGTCTTGAAAACTCATATGATGGATGATTTGTAATTAATTAATCATGAGTGGGGCATGTTATATATATCTCTTTTATGCATCTGTGGGACTCATGATAAAAAATTGATACTGTATTGGAATATAACGTCCCCATTTATTTGATGTCTCATAACAGGTAAAAGATTGTATGTTTAATATTTCTATCATTATACATTAAATCAAATTTATATCAATTATAATTATCAATGTTTTTTAATTTATAATGACCATGGTGTCTTGACGTTCCTTTTGAATATGTCATTAGTTTGATAATTTATTTCTTTTTTTATATTATTTATTCCATACATATCTAATGATATCTTATATTATATGTTGAACATCATTTAAAATTTAACCTCACCAAATGATGCTTTTAATTCCTAGGAAACCATGAAGAGAACTACTTGAAATTTCCACAGATCAACAAAAATAGATAATAACGCTCTCATTGATTTTTTATATGGTACTATATGTTCTCATGTGTAATTTAAAAATTAGGAATTTATACAGTTTTCTGATACAAGTAAACATTTAGATCCCACATAAAAACCATTATACTATAACATTACTATAATATAACAATTATTACTGTGTATATAGGTTCTAGTATTTTATTGTTTTTATCATAATAATCCAATTAGACACCTTATTGACTTTAATTAGAGGAACCTTGTTAGATATGAATTTTTTTTGGAAAACCCATTATAAATAAATGGAATTTATTCACAGAAAACCCAAGAGGAATTTAATTTTAAAATTCAATATCTATAATTTTTTATAAACAAATTTAAACATCACATAAAAATATATAATATTATTTTTCTTCTAAGACACCAAATGGGTTTCATTTTTCAAAGATGATTTACCATGAAGTATCTATTATGATAGATAGATATTCCATTGTAATAAACTTGATAGTAATTCCTAGGGTTGATTTTATAATAGGTATGGATTAGCTCTAACTATATAATTCAATAAAACTATTCGGGGATAAAGAGATTTGTATTTACAAAGAGATCATTTAATCTTTTATATTTTAGTGAGATACATCAGCACCAGAGTCTTTTCAAAATCGATCTCCAATATACAACCTTATTAAAATAAATGGAAAATAGGCATAGATAACTGTATATATTTCTTGGAAGGATACTATAATTATATTTGATGTTCATATTATACAAAAATATACTAATATATTTCCATAAGAATTTCATGGACATCCACCTGAGTGTGACATTATATTCTTTATTAAACGCATTACCAACACATACCCACATCCACACCACTGTATAAAATTGTACTATTTTTGTGAATATTATAAAAAAATCTTGGAATGTTTGAGATGGTATTTATATTACCAAAGGTTTCACTATTGAGATCCCATGTTATATTTTTTTAAAACTAATAATCGGTCTAGGAAATTGTTAATTGATTAGAGGTTGATCAATGATATCACCATAAATAATATACATCACTTAACATGAATTGATGATTTATTTGATCGTCTTTAATGGATAATTTTCTTTAAATATTGATCTATGATCTTGTTATCATCTATTAAGGGTGAAAAGGGATGATATACCAAAGATGAAATTTCACTCAATGTATTAACATTGTGTGTTTATTATAATTCCCCTCAGATTGACTATTGAAACATATACTATTATAGATATTAAGAATAGATAATTCTTGTATTGTAATAATAAAATTACCATGTTATTCATTGAAGATATCATTATATACAAAAAAACTATTAAGATTATGATATCAAATAATGAGTATTTCTTAAAAACATTTGTAAAAGTAATTATAAGGGAAATTTTGAATGTTTGAAATTATTCTCCCTTGTGTTTTGATTCATATTCATATTCTCAACACGGATTGAACGCAGATTCATTCATTAAAGAAAAATGTACTCAATTAATTTCATACAAAGAAAAAAAATATATATTAATTGTTTCTTTCATTCATCGAGTTACTATCGATGTTTTTTTTGAAACATTTCCAGATTGTCCAACCCATTATAAATGTTATAAAAAAAGGGGTTAAAATAAAATGGACCACATAATGTGATTTTTTTGAATATTTAATGTGGAGATTTATTAATTAACTTTTATTAACGTTATCATTAGTAAAGAACTTATTTTCAATATATTGTAATGCATTGAGGAAAGAATTAAGTTGATTACGTATAAAAATATATATAGTGTTTCATATACATAATGAAAATTTGAAGATACATTTATATAATTACCTAAGTCGTCTATATGAGTTGGAATCTCTAGTCATCACCTTGATTATATCGATGAATTATCTATATAAAAAAAGATATTACATGTGGATGGAGAAATAATGTTTGATGTATATTTTCATTAAAAATAGCTCAAAATGTGAAAACATGATGCTTATATCAACTCAACGACTATGATTTCTTTATACACTACCAATCATGGATGGAATAAAAGTAGATGATGGATTTAGAATAAGGTATCATATAGTTGCTACTATGTAGTGGATTATTAAAAATCCTATATTTTGGGATACAGTATAGTTGATTATAAAATATTTTACACATGTAGATCCATCATTCCTTTTTCGAATTCTTTTTGAATTACATTGACCAGAAAATATAAAATTTTCCTATAAAAATGATTAGGATAAAAAAATTAGGATTTAAGTACTTGATAATGGAATTTTTGTATAGCTCATTAGTATTGATGTGGTATTTTTTTAGAAAGTTGTTATGTGATTCATCTATACCTAAACTAACTAAGGTATTTCTAGAAGAAACAATTTAATTAGATTATTATATACATAATGTTATAAAAAATAAGGATTTGGATTTAAAAGAATATTTCAATTGGGATTGTATGAAATACGAAATTGGGGATTCTGCGTCTTTATTCATTTTCCTTTAGAAGGTAATTTCTGAAATATAACATATAAATTGAGTCCAAAAGCCTTTACCAATACAAACATTGATGTGGGAAAATATTTAATTTTAAATTATCAATAGGAATCCAGATACATTAAGGAATTATGATGCTATATGGGTCACCATTAATCACCTTACAAATTCTAGACATTTATTAGATATGTGGGAACACCTAACCCCTGAGTTACCTCTCTCTATATATAAAAATTAAATTGTTATACTTCATTTGGTACCTCAATAAATTATATATGATCATGACAAGTGGTTATCATGGAAATTGATTAAGGATATTAAAAATTATTTTGACATTGATGCATGTCATTTACAAAATGAAATTAAATTTGAAATGAAAATTCAAGTACTATAATTCAGTTTAAGATCATGTTCAACTGACATTCAAGTATCATGTCATTAGAATCTACCTAAGGCATAAAATTTATAGAATAATCAATCATCTTAGTAGTACCATAAATGAAATATCTTATGAATGATATTGTACTCCATGTTGTTAGAATGAGATAAAATAAACTGATCTAGTAGTATAATAGCATTTTCAAGATAAAATTAAGAAAATATATACTATTAAAAATCATATCAACGTGGATCAAAAAAGATAAAAATTTAAAATATGGGTAACTAAAGGAAACACATGGAATATTATATGGGGATCATATTTCCTAAAAGGTATCCCCATAGAAATGGGTTGTATGGTTTTGGAATATTTGGACTAATTAACTTAGAAAAAAGGCCTCTTAAAATTCTAGAGGTGGTTGAGATATATATTACAAATTTTCTATGTCACTCATCTTTTCTAAAGTTCATGATGTATTTAATATTTCTTCGGGTATGGAATACATTTCCATCTCAATAATGTTACTCACATATTTGGAAATTGAGTTGCAACATGACACTTACTATAATAAAGTGAATATTTAAATTCTGGATATTCGATGAACGATATTGCATTATTGGAAAATTCATCCAATAAAAGTCTGTTGGATAAAAAATTTACAATAGGATGAAACATTGAATCCATAATAAGAAATTAAGAGGTAATATCCATAATTTTTTAGTCGTAGTTGTATATCTTATTTAAATTATGAAAATTATTAATGGGAGAATTGAATTACTAATTCCCAACTATATGAAGAAAATAATGTATATAATATCCCATTTATTAAATACATTGACATTATTTATTAGTAGTTAAATATTCATTAAATTAAGCAATAATATACACTAAAATGATTTTGGTCTTGTGCCTTCTATAATATAGACTCAAAACAAGTTGTTTATAGGTGGACTAAATATTCTGCCAAAAATTTCAACAAATTTGGAATCCATCTTATAATTATCCTACATAAAAACATTCTACATAACCAGAGATGAAACCATAAAATTGGGTCACCTTAGATACTCATTAATGGTAAACAAGGGATAAATTAATAATCATATAAGGGTCACATGATTAAAAGACTATGATCATATCATTTTAAATACATTCCATGTATAAAAAGATAAAAAACATAAGTCATGGAATATATAATGGAATTTTACAAGAAATTACTAATAAAAATATAAAATAATATGATTAATATGATGATAGAATTGTCATAAGACATAGATTTTGGCATGCATATTTTCATAGAAAACCTTATCTTATGGCTTCAATCATAGACTTTTATAACATTATAAGCTTGGGCTAACCGCCTTTGTACTGATATCGGGCTTAGTGTAAACACCTATATACCCACATTTGGTGTTGGTATGACCTCTCTTGTAAAATAGTTTAGGCTTTCGATAACATCATATGTACCCTTTGAGCTCATAAAACATTAATCCATAACTAATTCATTAGGGGAAGATATAGTTCTCATCAATCACATAATGAGAATACTATATATATTTCAGAAAAAATTAAATATTATTCATCATTTTGGAAAACATGAATATATATTGGTTTCATAAATATTTTCTTTATAACATAACTCATATAAATGTAATGTGATTTAGGAACATCATTATATCATAAAAATTATCCATCTAGAGAAAAAATAGGGATCATATCCTTGGATCATATCCCCAATAAATTATGTGTATAATCAAATCAGGTCATCTTAAATTGAAAATGATTTTAAAAGATCAACTCAATAATTACTAAGGAAAATAACATTTCAAGATTGAAATGAATTGTCATTTTTTAAAATCGTGTTTTTACTAAGAAAAGAAAACATTTAGTTTAGAAATAAACATGGAAAGATATAATGGAAGCTTCACCCTATTTTTGAATCATGAATGTGAGAAACAAAATCATGGTATACGTGCTAAAAATTCATTCTTTCCATATTTTTTTAGATAATTCACAATTTACTTTATTTTCAAAATGAAGAAAAAATTCCATTCAAACAACATTTTAAAAAACATTGATGAAAAAATACTTTGAATAATAAAAATGGATTATTAAAATAAATCATATATTTTTTTTAGAAAATATGGTTAACTGATGAAAATGATAGATTTAATAGAATAAAAAATATAATTGGTAGAAGAATGTCCCTTACCTCATGCCCTGTTTTTCACCATTCACATTTAAACCCCCTCTTCTTCATAACGACTAATATATGTCTCTTCTAAAGAGGTGTATTGTTGGTATTTTGGGAAGAAAAAAACTTATAAAATGTACCTATGTAATTTCTGAAGTTAATTTATAAGATGTTTGAGCAATAATGCTCAATGTGGTGTAAAGAAATGCGGGAGGATTCACCATTTTATAATTAAGGGGATGGATGCTCTTGGAAGTTCCCAAAATATTATATTAAAAAAAATTAATATTCAATTCAAAATGGCTAAAAATTAATTATTTTCAAACAGAGTATGATATGGGATAAAATAAATTCATCAAATAACAATTATATATGTTTTCACTATATGTTAACCTTATATTTTGTTTTTAAACCCTCACCAATAATTTTTAATCTTACAATGACATCATGTTTTTTACTAATTTAGGTTCATAATAATTTCTATAAATGGATAAAAATAACATAAATGGAACATTTATAATATTATTATCCTTATTATAACCTCATTGATTAATTTAATGTTATTAGGAAGTTTTTTTCATTTAATAAATATTATTTCTTTAAAATACCAATATTGTTAATTTTAAGTAATATTAATTACATTAAAATTAATAATATCAAGATAACATATAAATTAACAGAATTTTTTTAACATATCGATAAAATATTATATTTATACATAATTATATTATCTCTTTATTATCACATATTATAAAATATGTAATATTTTTAATATCATTTAGTTGATTTTTCAATTATTTAAATTTTTATTGTGTAAAAATTGTGCATGAATGTCCGATAATTATTTCTTAACAAACAATTATAATTAAATTACTATGATAAATATAATACATTTCCATTTTATGATATCATTTATAGCTGAACATATCAACTATATACCCCATCTTAATAATATATATATTTATTAAAAACTACAGTTTGACATATTTTTCTTTTCTTGAAATAAAATAATATAACAGTCTAAATCATATCCAAATGTCCAAAAAATTATATAAATTTGAATATTGCATTATTATAGGAGAAATAGACTCATCCAATATGGTAATGGAAATTGTTAGTCTAATTTTATAGTCTTCATCGTTTAATTATTAGCCCAAATTACCTGATTTATGCTTACTATGGTTATACAATTATTATTGATACTTCTCATAATGACCAAAATTAAAGGAGACCAATATACCAAGTTTTTACCCACTAATTAATAATAATAACTTGATTATGTAATGAACTCATATAACTGGTATAATTTAATCTAAAATTAATCTGAATAAACATAATAAATAATATTTTTCACGAAAAATGTGTTTTTAAGCCCAATGATGAATATATACCAAAATAAAGTACTAGTGTGATTAAAATGTAATTAATTAGACTATTTATAACAAAATTTTATTTTTTATACACTGAAATAACATTAAAATTTTTAAGTGACTTTTTATTAAAAAGAAAAATAATGGTTGTATGAAAATCAGTTTTTCAAATATTTAGTTAAAAATTATTCTAAAATGAAAATTTTGAAAAATCATTAAAAGATAATTTATTAATTTATAATTAAAAAATAAAATTAATATTTAAAAATTAATTTCAATACAAAAAATTATTATAATATTCCAATACTAGAATCCCATTTTTGGTGAAAACACAATTTCGATGAATAAAATGACATTACAAATCAATTTAATGATTATTTACAAAGAATTAGAAAATAATTTTATATTCATAATGAAATGTATATATATATATTATAATGTATTTAATTATATTCACACTCACCAAATTAACTATTATGTTATAACTATCACATTAAATAATATTAATTTTTTCTATATCGTGGTTCATTAAAAATAGGTGGTTCTTATAATGCAATCCATTGAAGATATATATTTTCAGAGAAGATATATTCTCTAAAATTCATTGTTGTTATATAATCTATCATACCATTTAATAAATTTCATCAACACTATTTGGACTTGTTCCCATTAGTCAAAGGTTTTACATTTGAAAATTCCTTTCTAGAAAAACTCTTAGTTAAGAGAATAAATAAGGATTTATCTTGAAAATATCTATAAGGGAATACAAGGGTCTATAGGATAGTACATACCTGGATTCTATGTAGGATAAAATCGGTGGGAATAAATGATTTAAACATGGGTGAAATGTACCATTTATAGATCAATGATTACAAGAATTTGAATAATCAAGATTAAGATAATATTCAATAAATAGTAAACTATTGATGTAGAAAGGACTATAAATTCGTCATAAAGGAAGGTTAGTGAACATTATTTTTGTCTTAATATCATTTTCCAAGAGTTTAATCTTTCATTTACAATATATAGTATGAAAAAAAGGGAATACAATTACTTGAAATGTATAATTTCATACATTAATAAATTTCCACTACTATATATTGTTTTTCACCAATCTATGAGTATTAGAGATTAATTTCCCATTCATGGATAACTAAAATAAACTAATAAGAGATGATATAGTCCAAAAAATAATAACAAGATACTCATATATTTAGATAAAAAAAATGTGGTGCATATATTATCCAATATGGATAAATTATTTAATTTCGAAATCATCAAAAACAATTTCAAATGTTTAAATTAATAATATCATTAATTATCTAATCATAAAATTAACCCAAAATTTATATAACAAAATTACAATAAAAAAACATGGAAAAAAGTCACAATTAATACAAAATCAATAATGCATTAATTTCCAAAACTACCTCTTAATGTGGAATACCAAATGTGTGAACATTGTGGTAATATATTATCTTAAAACATAGTAAACCCCATAAATTTCATATAACCTTATTGAAAACATGAATCATTCCCAAAATTATCATCATCCTCATTTCGAAAATAAAATATCACGATATTAATAATATTAAAAAATACAAAATGTAGTGAACATCATCAATGATTGCCTATATAAAATTAGCATCTAATCACTACATGACTAGAATTTTATCCATAATATAAAATTAAATTCATCTTATCAATAATATCCTTATACCAAATAATATTTTTTATCCAAAAATCATACTTATATTAAGGGTTATCCTTTTTTAATTGTATGGTTTCTTATAAAATATCTCTTTACCATTGATTCACTTTTCACAATAATTGTTACATTTTTTATATTCTTACAAATACATAAAGAAAAACATCCCCAGAATAATATTTAAAATGTTAATTATTATTATAATTCATCATTTCATTGATAAATCTCAAATCCCAATACATACATACTTCAATAATTAATCTTTATTCATAAACCATTTACTAATCTTTTCCATTTTAATATTTAATACCTCATTTCTTATATATGTTATTCGTAGTCTCTTAATCATCATTAAAAAAACATTTACTCATGCAAATTTTTTAGTCCTCTTAATGATCATCTAACAAAATAAATAAATTTTTCTAATTACTATGTTTTACATGTTAAAAAAATTCATACATTAATAATAACTTTTGGAGACCAATATTTCATTACATTGTGTTTAGAGAACATTTAATTATTCCTCAATATTTATATATTTTGTATCCTTATTATCCATGCCCAAAAGACATCTAATTCGGCTAAGGCATTCCACTGAGTGCTTCACCCCACATTCAGGACATGTATGATGATAATTCCTTTTCAATATATAGTCTTTAGGGAACTAAGTTTTTCTCCTGTTAAATTTGTTAGGAATATCATCCAAGATGATAATGATAATTATATAATGGGATAACTAATTAGGTATAATCAGAAGGTTTATCATTACAAATCATGATTCATTTTTTTGTTCATAGTAAAAATCATTTCATTTTATATCACATCTAGTGTTGACACAGATAATTTTTTTTTCCTATTATATGTTAATGAATGGTTCTATTTTTAAATGACTTCTCACGTTTATTAAAAAAATTGTTCACTGATATATGATAATACCTTCTTTAAAAATTGAAATGTGAATAAGTAAATGAAAAATTATATAATATCGGTTTCATTACATCCAGATAATGGATTCATGAAGTATACGATAAAAACATTACTTCTATAAATTTTTTTTGAATAACTAATGAATCTACTTTTCTAGAAAATTATAAAATGATTTGTTTCAAACAACACTGTAATAGAAAAAAATTGATAAAAAAGAATTAAAACATTCTTAATAGATTCTTAAAAAATGTCATTAAATATGTTAAATAATATATAAATAATTGAATAATATTGATGTTTTACAAGAAAAATTAAAAGATAATTTTTTAAATAATGTTCATTTCCTCAAGTCTTCTCTTTTCAAATTCATGTTCAAACGTAATATAATTTGAAATTACAACATTATATATTCTAAAATGTGTTCTATGTTTGGACCATAGAGTAGAAAATCACCTCTAGAATATTTTTATAGATGTTGAGAATTGTATTTGGTAGAGTGTGGTATATCTAGAAGTCTAAATGTAGTGTAATGATATGAGAGAGGATGTTCCCTTTTATAAATGTGGTAAATAGAACTCTTGGTATTTCAAAATATATTAAATTAATAGAGATTAATATTAAATTCCAAAGGGAACCAAACACATTTATTTTGAATATAGTGGGATTACTGTTCATGGTAATCTCATCAAATAATAATTAATATCTTTTGTCTACGTATTTATGCTTATACTTTAGGTTTATTCCCTATTTAGAACTTTTTAAATATACAATGACAATAAGGTTTTTTTACACATTTTGGGCCTCAAATTAATATAAATGCCTAAATAAAACATAAATTCTTTATAATTGGAATTATTATCTACATATAAATCAATTGGATGAATCTAATATATTTAGAATTTTATATCATCTATAAATTATTATTTATTTTAAAAAATATATATTAAAAATTTTTAGAATAATTCATTACTTTTAATTATATTATATCAATATTATAGTTAATATAGATATGTAGACTGAACATAAATGTATATTACATTATTTTAGATGAATAATATTTATAATAAAAATTGTATTCTCATAGAATGTAACATTTCATTGTCTTTTGAAACATGGAAAAATATTCTTCTGAAATATTGAATTATCTTCAATATCTCTATTAATAATATTCCCCTTTTGTATTCCTACATCATAAATTTCTTCATAAACTGATGAAAGAAACATAACAAAGGGGTAAGCTCATATGATTAGTAAGGGTAAAGAAGGGGGACATATAATCATATCCTGAGAAGAAGCATATAATAGCATGATCGTAATATGGGAAGAACATACCCTACATATAAAACATCCTAATAAAAAGAAATTTTATAAATATTGGTTGTTCATAAGAAATAAATCAAAATTAAATAAATATCATATTATTTGAGATCAAAACATAAGAATTGGACATGTGATTTTGGAATACACATAATCGTAGGAAATATTATGTGATGGTTACAAATATAGTCCTTCATAACATGTTAAGAATAGTATAATTGACTGTGTACCTACTTTGGACCTTGTATTCCCTCATATTAATCATCTTTCTTTGCGATTGTGATTACCTCCCTTATACCCACTTGTTTTTTGGATTAGGATGCCTGTAGTATTGGGATATGGATGCCATCCCGTATAACCAATTAAATCATGAATTCTATTCCCATCTATATTTCCTCTTGTTTACAGATTTCAATTTCCTTTCATTTTTGTCTTGGTCTTCCCTTATGATATTCCTATTGTTATGACATAAACGGTCATCTTATTTTATTCATGGGATACCCTCTTGTATACCCTCTTTTTTCGGTCTTAGGATTCTATCTAATGTTCCCTGTTATTGTTGGATTAGGATTCCCTCTTGTTTCATGATTAGGGTTACCTCCCATGTATCCTTTGATATCATTAAGCATTTATCATTTCCTAATTAATTGGATGGATATTTGTGTCCCATGAATCTTATAATGAAACCATACAACCATGCTCCATAGGATAATAAAACTTGCATTATATCATGACCATTAAAATAGATGGGTTTCATAATAATTATATCATAACTGATGATATGGAATGGGTATCGTAAATATTTCATAACAGTCATTAATCATAAAAATAAATACATATAATAATCATTTCTTCAAATCATAACCTTTGATAAGAATCGGCTTTCGATGGAATATCAATCGTGGGGGAAAAATGGGTGTTCAAAACATTATTCCACCAAATCATAAACACTCAAGAAAGAATATGAATGGTATTCATGGATCATATCCCATGTAACAAAACAATTGTAACAAAGTATGCCATATTATATGGATTACAATTTTGAAAGACCACATGGAACATGTCTTTATCAAAATAGTCTCTCTTCATAAATCATTTTTATGAAACCATCTCAAAAATAATTTTCTTATAAACAATGAGTCACAATTTCATTTAAAACATTTATTTTGGAACATATATATTCATAATTAAAAAAATTAAAACATATTGTATTTTCAAAACCCTTTTATTTTAAAATTAATTTAAAAAAATCAATGTAAGCATGAATATATTTTGAAAACATTTTTCTTTGAATATACAATGAAAACTCATCTAGAAATCTTGAAATAATTTCAAAAATATTTTACATTGTAAAAAATTATAAAATATAAAATTTTTCCTGTAAATAATTTATCTAAAACTTTTTTATAAATACAACATTAAAATATATAAATAATTATTGAAATATTTGAAATATGTTTCTATGAAAATAATCGTTTCTAAAATTATAATTTATGCTTTGCAAATCGTTTGAAACAATGTTTAATAGTTAATTATTTTTGAAAACATTTTTTTAAAAAAAAAATTAATATAAATAACTTCATAGAATATTGAATAAAATTTTCATTTTAAATATACATTTATACATAAAAATTGTCATTCATGAAATTATGTAAACAATAGTAGGTATGTTTGTACATTCCAAACATTGTTCTTTATCATAAATACTTTTTAGTGTACCTTATGTATTGAATTTCTCTGCAAATTTTCAAACCCCTAATATAATTAATAAAAATTTATTATATATCTTCCAAAGAACCATATTTTTATATAAAATACTATATATTATTTGATTATGAATTTTTATTACCCATTCATTAACAATTCCTGGTAATATAATTCTTCAAGTAATAAATCCTTCATTTATCGAATGTGTCTTGAATTGCAATTTCTGATACACTTCATTATATAATGATATAAATATTGAATTTATTTGAAAAATTATGTATATATCATATATATATATATAATATATAAATAAGACAAATAATATAAAAAAGTTTTAAATAAGAAATACAATACATAGTTTATAGAGACGGTGGGTCGTACGTACCTGTCAGTGTTATTTCTTTTTCCATGAAATATTGAAAGTCGGAAATTAAATGAATTATAAGTATATATATTATCACTATATTATCATTATTATTTAATATATATCATATTTGTGTTATTAACCCATCCTCAATACATTATGTGTAATTTTTGAATGAATCACATTCGTTCGAAGAAGTGGTATTCCACATATCCATAAACAAAATTATCATATTTTGAAAAAGTAAAGCATGAAGGTAAGTTTTATATAATATTTACCAAGTCATAAATATGTAATAATAATAATATATGTCATATTAAAATTTTTCACCATCCAACTCCCATCTTTGATATGTGGTATAAGAAAAATGAACAACATCATTTCATGAGGCAGTTGCTATCGTTACACATGAAATCTTGGTTCATTACATATTTGATGGTTTTCTATTTATATGATGGTATAACACTTATTATAAAAAAATATAAGTATATATTAGATACATAGGTTGTTATATAAGACTGTAATTGAATTAAATTTGGGTGGATAATGAGAATAAAACAAAAGCTCTTAAGGAAGGATGCTACCTCCCCTTTGGGTAGCTCCTCTTGGTTTTCACAAAAGGGGTTCCATGGAAGAATTTAATAGAAAATTGTGAAAAATGAATAATTAAGGGGTATTTGGAGGATATTTGGTCAGGCGTTTGATAATCCAAATGGGAATGAAATGTGTAATAAGATGGGGAGGATAAGAGGCCTTTTATAAATGTGGGAAATGATACATTGTGTATTATTAAAAATAATTGTCTCCTCCCATGACATATATGTCACCAAATGGAACAAAATAAACATTATATAGTCTTTTAGGTGGAATTTAAAAAATATTTAAAGAAAATATTTTTCAAATAAGTTTGGGTCATTTTTACGCTTCATTGTTTATTTTTACTAACTAATTATGCTCGCTTTAATATTAATCACCATAATTCATTTTAATTAAATTTAATAATAAATTTGGTGAAAAAATATTTTTACATTATTAAAAATTATAAATTATTCTTCATAATAATATGGGATGCATTTTTCCAAATTCTAGTTACATAATTGGATGAAATTAAATAAAAATCAATTTCATTGTTGGATGAGATGGTGAGTTTTTAATGTAAAAACAACTCAATGATTGATATGGTTTTCTATCCAATATAAATGATAAATTAGTTAAAATGACCTAAATTGGATTAATTTATTCATAATTGGTATAATTATACTTTAAAAATAAATTAATATATAATTGATATATAAAAATAAATGATATGAAAAAGTAATTTTGAATTAAAATTTAATGATTTCATTATTCCTCAAAAATTGAAACTTCTCAGAAAACCCAATAACCACCCAAATTAAATTTTTAAATTCTAATATTATAAATGTAGTTTATTTTTTTCATATAAAACATAAGAAAGTGTCAAAATTTATATCTAGTGTGTGTTCTCTATTAAAAGACTCTAAATTTATCTTTTTGAAAAATACATATTTCAATTAATATAATTTAATTTATTGTTATCTTATACAATAATATCTATTAGATAGGCATCAAAATTATTTTTTTAATATTTCTTATATATATTTTTTATTGAAAATGTACCTCAAATGTGGTTGGATTATTTTTATTTACATAAAATGGAGTTTCATTCTATTGAAATAATTTTCATAGAAATATAGTTTCATTATTCTCAAATATTTATTAAATTTATTTTTATCTAATTGATACAAAATTATAAATTTAATATACATGTGTAAAAAATAGTTTCATTATTTAGTCAACCTAATTCATATATTCCATTATAATAGCTATGTGATCATTTTCATAATATTTTAATAAAAATAAAAATATTAATTTTTAATTCTTTAATACTTTCTATTTTGTATAGCAGTGGCTATTAAAGAGACTCTATATTGGGTTTAACTCCAGAAAAACATTGTGTTGTGTGTTAAAAAATCTAATCTAAATGATGCACATATTTTCATATTACCTTTTTGTTGCATATTAAAAAACACAATCTTATGGTTTTTTTATAAAAACATCTATATTCCATGGTAAAAAATAATAAAAATTTTAATTTAATATGAAAAAAGTTAACAAAATATTCTGGTTTTACATTCTACCCCCTTAAATAGAATTTAAATCTTGAAATTCATCTGGGTTATCAATGGTTTAATTGATGAAATTTCATTTCAATGAAACCCACATCGTAAAATTAAATACTATAACATCCTTCAAATTTGAAATGGTTGAAACATAATGTTTACCCAAAGTGACACATTATGTTGTTAACAAATTGGAGAAAATAAGTAAAAAGTGAAAAAATAGACATAGGGGAGAAATATATATGTCATGTTATATTGGAGTCTGATAGAGAACATTCTTAAGAGAAAGTTAATAATTTCAATTCCATAACCCAAAGAATCATGAAAAATAGATATTGATATCCATAAAATGATGATAATATAATAATTTTTTTCAATAACCTTATTAATAATGTAGAATAATTTCCATGAGATGGTATAATTACATGATTAGTGAAAAATCCCACCATTTATTTTCCTTAATCAATTTCCAATTAAAATATTCTTCAATGAAATGTAGGTTAATATTTCATTCCTCAAGCATTGGTATATCTTAAAATGAATAAATATAATGATATTTCATTAAATCTAATTTTAGTTACCATTATTGAAAAATGGTTAGCACAGGTTATACAATAATAATAAACCCTCATATGGCCATATAATACACCAATCTCTAGAACCTAATCTGAATACTGACATAATCCTTCCATAAATGTTTAACCATATAACCCTTTAAAAAATTAAAAATAAAAAACATTAGAAAAAAGGTCACTAAATTTATCAAAATCAACATAACATTTATCCCCCAAATATCATAAAGTATATATTTGTTATGATATAAAAATCATGGGAATACATTTATCATGCTTTCTCATGAAAATTGGTAATTAAAAAAATTAATATAATAACTTTTGGAATAATTCATTATTTCTCAATCCAAACATTAGTAGATAAATTCATTAAATCCCAAAAAAATTATAAGCTTCATTAATGAAGAAATTTTACAATTTTTCAAAATATATCATAATTTGTTCAATCGTAACCAATATTGTCCAATTTACTTAATATATATTATCCATCTATTTATCCAAGATAAATACAATATTCTCAATATGATGTTCACATTAAGGGTAACCATTCCATAATTAAAATATCATCATTCCATTAAATAATATTTCTAATTATCTACAACTATTAAACGTATCCTTTTCAATCTATAATGAATATATTATACCAAAAATAATTATATATTTTATGATTCATATAACATAATCTTTCAATTAAAAAAATTTGTACACTTCTATCATTCGAATATATTATTAAACCATTATATAGGCTTTATCATCTAATTCCATAACACCCTTTGCATTGAATATAAAATATGAATCATGTATCAAGGATAATAAACCACAATATAATAATCCATCATACGTTTAATGTAATCAATACTATTATAACATCACATTACATTCTAATTTCATGAGTTGTCCATTAATACTAAAGATTATAACAATTACTGATACCTCCTTTTGGGTTCTCTTTTTGATATTTCCACTTAGGAAATTGAATGGAATAATTCCAATATATTACATATCTAAAACATTCAATGTAAACTATGTTCCATTTAATTCATTATATTGAAAAAGACCATAAATCAGAGTGTTAGTAACTCTTATCATATTTAAAAAGCAAAAAATCCTGAAAATATACTTATAAGATACCTAAATTATGACACATACTTTTAAATGAATGATACCATTGGCTTATCCTTAGAGACATCCATAAGAAAGTTTTAGAATTATACCTCAGGATTAAACTAAATATTTCTCATCCTAGTTTCCAAGGGTTCACTAAACCTCCCTTTTATTAATAATATAACTACCTATGCATTCCATACATGGATATTAAATCATTTATATTTAACATTTTTAACATTAGAAAAATGAACTCTTGAGGATGATAATAGTTTTTTTGAAACATGGAAATATATCCTTTTCACTTGGAAGAATACCTTAATCAAATCCCTTATATATATTCCCATTTAGTACATCTACATAAAAATTTACTTCATAACCTAGTGAAAGGTATCATATGAAACATGAAATAACAACTTATCAGTAAGGGTACATAAGGCAGATATATAAGAACAACATTTGAATATAGGTGTGAGAAAATTATCTTATCATGATAAGATCATAACGTACATATTTAAGATCATAATCCAGAGTGGTAGAAGAAAATAATTCTTGTTCAGAAGACAAGGATCAAAATGAAATCAATAGAATATTCAAAAAATCAAAACATAAGAAAAAGAAATTTTATTTCTAAATATACATAAGTATAGAAAATCCAATTTCAAGGATACATACCAAGACCATGACAACATGTTTGGGATGGGAAAATCACTCTTGTACCTACTTCATGTATGGGAGGTGTTCTCGTGTACCGTCTTTTTTCAGATATAATATTCCCTACCATATACTCTCTTGTTTCGGGCTATGGATTCCCTCCCATGTACCCTCCTATGATATGATTAGGATTACCTCTTGTTTTGGGATTGGGATTACGTCTACTTTACCCTATTGTTGGGGGATTAGGATTCACTAATATTTTAGGATTTGAATTATGTCACATATACCCTCTTATTTAGGGACTGGGAATCCCTCCCATGTACCCTCTTGTTGGTGGATGGTGGCTCCCTCTTATTTCAAGCATTGGATGACATCCTATGTACCCTTTGAGCTATTAAAACATTTATCATTTCATATTGAATTGGAGGGATATTAATGTCACACACATCACAAAATAAATTCATTTATAAATGCGCCACAAGAAAAAACAAATGCATAATATTATGATCCAAAAAAGAGATAGGTTTTATAATGACTGAATAATAATTACTGAAATGAAATGGGTATCTAAAACATTTTATCATATCATTACCAATATAAAATAGGTAGTCCTAATACTCATTTCATCAATGAATAACCCATGGAATGAATTAGGTTTCAAAATAATATAACCCATTGAAGAGAAATAGTTGTGATAAACATAATTCTATTAAAACATAAAACATTCAAGAATGAATTTTAACGGAATTCTTAGATAATATCTCCAGTAAAGAATAAACTATAACAAAGTATGCAATATTATATACATAAGAATTGAAATATCTGATGGGATATTTCTTAATGAAAATTGCATTAATTTGAAAATAATTAAAAAAACTAAAATAATTACCTTATAAATACATCCCTACAATTTCATTTAAAAATTTTCATAAATAAAATAATATTTCTGATTTGAAAAAGAAAAACTTTTAAAAAAGGTATTTTTTAAACATTTTTCAGTTAAAATTAATATAAAAACATGTGATGTAATTATAATTATGTTTTTAAAACCAATTTCCTTGAAAAACATTGATAAATCGTAAACAAATCATTAAATCATTTTGAAGACATATTTTATTGAAAATACATTGAAAATATAAAAAGGAGTCTTGAAATATTATTGGAAACAATTTTATAAAAAATTCTATTTAAAAACTATGAATAAATCCTGGAATGATTGAATTTATTTTATTTTTAAATATCCGTTATAAAACATACAAATTTATCTTCAAAAATAATTCAAAACACTTTTTAAAACAAAAATTCTTTTTCAAAACGTTTTTATGTTAAAACCACATTAACCCAGAAAAAATATATATAATATTAATAAAAAAAATTCATTAAAAATAAACATGAAAACTATCAATGTATTCTTTAGGTAAATGAATTTCATGATTTTGGGTATGTCTATAGATGATGAACATTCTTTTTCTCACCCTAAAAATGATTAAAAAGGTGAATTAATTCATGAATTCCATTATACACATTAAAAACACATGTAAAATAAATATAATTTTGTTATAAATATACCTTAGGTCAATATTATCTTATATAATACCATATAATATTTTATTATGAATTTATATTACCTTTTTATTAATTAATACTCGTTAATGTAATATTTCATGTAATTACTGCTTTGTTTGTCTTATGTATTTTTACTTCTTATTCTTGATCCTATTACATATATAATGATTTTATTATTAAAAGAATATAAATTATGATTTATATATCATATATATTAAATAATAAATATATATAATAATTTATATAATAAATAAATATGAAATAGAATGCACTGTTAATGGAGACAGAAGGTCGTATTAATGAACGAATATAGTTTCCCTTTTTTATCGTATTGATATAAAGTATGAAGATAAAAAATAATATACATATATTAGAATTTTATTTGAATTACTAAGTCATTTATATCATAATAAATCAGTAATCCCATCCATAATTTAATCAATGTATAGTATGAATGAATCATATCAGTTTCTGGAAGCGGTAGTCTACATGTCCACAAAAGAAGTTATCATATTTACACAAAATAGATAGAATGGAGTTATCTTTTATATAATATTTATATAAGCATAAATAAATAATTAATATAATATCGATGTTATAAAAATAAATTTTCTAGTATAATTTTATACAATGATTGGTTGTTAATAAGAAAACAAATATTGTCATTTCGTGGGGTGGTAGTTCCCCCATAGAGATTAATGGTAAGTTCATTTCACATTTGATAGAAGTGAGTATTAGTATAGGTAAAACAGTTTAAACAAAGATATATATTTATATATATTTATAAATTAATGATAATTGTATTATTTTATTATAATTTAAAATTAATTGTTTATGGTGTGGATATGGAAAACAAAAAAAAGAGCTTGTGGATTGATGTAACCTCTTCCTTGGGTAAATCCTCTTGGTTTTCACGAAATAGCTTCCTTGAAAGGATCTGTCTCCAAAGAATGAAATAATGGATTAAATGATGGATTTTTGGAGGATATTTATACCAGTTTTGGCCATTATAAAAGGTATTGAGAGGTGTGAAAATATGGGGAGGAGAGGATGCATTTTAGAAGTGGTGAAAAAGACACATTGGGTATTCTTGAAATTAATTTTATGCTAAACTTGTTATAATTCCCACCAACTGATAAAAATTGTTCATTATAGATACATTGAAGTGTAATAGTTGATAAATTTAATGCCAATAATTTTTATACTATTGGAACGTCATTTTTACGCCTTTTTTCTTTTTCATTTATTAACTAATATTATTTTTACCTTATTCACTGAAATTAATATTAATTTGATTCACTAATATTTTTTTATGAAAATATAAGTTGAACGTATTAGTAATTATAAATATTTATAATTTAAATTATTGGTTCCATTATTTTATTTTATATTCAATGAATTTAAAAAAATTTAATTTCATATATTCATCTAGATAGGATAAGAATATGAGGTTTTAATTTAATAAAATCCCAATTTTTAAATGATTTTATATACAATTTAAATGTGAAATTGGTACAATTTCCAAAATTTTTATTAATTGATATATTATTGGTATAAATATAAATTAAACAAAAATTAAAAAATAATATATCTATATAAATAAATTAGATGAAAATATATTTTTCATTTATAATTTAATGTGTTCACTATTCCTCAAAAATAAAACTGTTCAAAAAAATTCCATATTTTCACCCACTGTAAATATTTATATTCCAAATATTAAATGAATAATATTTTTAAAAATATAAATTATAAGATTATAATATTTTATATTTAATATGGGTCTGCTATTAAACAACGTTATAATTCCCTTTAAGAAAAATATATCTTTATATTGATAAAATTTGAATTTTTCTTATCCTATATCTATAAATCTTTTGAATAAGTATAAATAATATTAAATAAATATATAATATATATTTTAATAAAAATGAAATTTTTTTTTTCATATTTTTATTAAGATAAAATAGTGTTTGCTTATAAAAATCTTATTTTCATAAAAATGTAAATTATATCTTCTAAAATTGTTATTACATTCATTTATGACTAATTGAAAACCAAATGACTCATTTTATATACATTTTTAGTCAATATATTAATAATTTAGTCATCATCATTACATATTTAATTCAAACTTCTATGTGATGATTATGATAAAATTTTAATTAGAATACTAACAGTATCTTTCAATCTGGTGAAACATAGTATTGTGTGTAACACAAGCTGTCTAAGAGACATGGTATTAAGTTCACCACATGTGATAAATTTTGGTTCATTTTCTAAAATCTAATTTTTTGTTCCATGTATTCTATGATTACCTTGGTGTTTCATATAACTCATGATAGACTTACTTTTTTCCTAAAAAAACTATAATCCGAATGAAAAATATTGAAATAATTAAATTTGTTTGATGACACGATTTCAAAAAATCCATGGATGTTAACATGTTATGGTAATCTATAAAATTGGGGTATCACATTAACTATAAAAATATATAATTTATTTGATATTTTTAATATGATTTTTTCATTTTTTTAAGAATAAAATAAATACACCATCAATGTTGTTAATTAATTAAATGTTGTAATTTATACAATAAAATTTAAAAATAAATTACCATTTTGAATATAAAACACTATTAATTCCGGAATATATTTTTATAAAAATTTATTTTCAAGTTAACCCCAATTTAAAAATATTATATTTATTAGAAACAATAGTTTGATATGTTTGACTTTTCCTGAAATACAATACTATAAAGGTCAAAATCACTTCCAAATAACCCACAAATGAAATATAACCAATTATGTGGTGATTATTGGAGAAATTGAATATTTAAATATGGTCAAGGAATGTTTCATTGTCATTTTATAGTATTTATAATTTTATTGGTAACCTAAATTACACGATTTACCCTTTTCGTGGTAAAAAAATTACTATATTTATTATTCGTAATGAAAAAATATAATTGGAATATTTTCTAAGTTTAGAATAAATTATTCAGAATATATAATCCATTTTAGAACCTTCAACTCATAAAAGTAAAAAAATATTATTTCTAATTAATTTTCCAAAACGAAATAATAACATGTTTTTCTGAAAAAAATGGGTTTGGATACCAAGTATGTAATTTTAACAAAATAATATATAAGAATGTTAAAAACGTGATTAATCATAATGTATTAAAATAATTATTAAATATTTATATTTTTTACTAAATTAAATTCATAAATATAAATTTTAATATATGGAAAATCATAGTGGTATAAAAATGATATGTTTTTCTACTTAGTGAAAAAAAAAATTTTCAAAAAACACAGGAAAAATCATCATATGATAATTTTTCCATGTTGAATTAAAAAATCAAATAAATTCTATAAAATAAATTTTTTTAAACTTCAGTAAATTAATTATAATATTAACAGATAGGAAACCCAATTTTTTAGATAAAACATAATTTTGATAAATAAAATTACATTAATAAAAATTGAGTGATTGTTAACTACGAATTTATCAATACATTTATATTATGTGGAAAATTTATATATATATCATAAATTAAATAATCATATCCATAATTTCAAATGTAACTGCAAGTATTCATTTATCGCAATAAATAATAATATCTTAATTGTTTATCATTTTTTTATTTCAACATAGTGTGACATACAATGAAAACCTATGATGAAATAAAAATATTTAAAGATATATATTTTCTCAAAAATAAATGTGGTGCACTGTATCCTAAAATAATTACATAATGGACAATATAAATATTCTTTATAAATGAAATTATAAAATGTTAATATTCAGGATATTAAATTTAAAAAATGTTAAATAATTTTAAATGTCCCATATAAAAATTATCCTTATATAAATTTGTGGACTTTTCAGAAATAAATGATTTTTAGCAGAATAGTAAAAAAAATATAGATTTTTCATGAACCATTTATTATATAACTATTTGATAATAAAATTAGGAATTCATTTTAATTGAAACATATTTCTATAATATATATATATATATATATATATTAGAATAAATATGTTAATTTTACAATGTTTTTCATGTTTGGAGTCTTATGCAATAGTTCAATCTAAAATCATTTTTTATGCATTTATATTATAAACTGATTTTTATCACATACAAGAATATATATAAAAAAATTATTATTTTAGATCAAAATTAGATATTAATTAATATGATGAATTTCAATTTTAGTCATTAATATATAATTAAAGGGATTAATTTAAATTATAATGAGAAGGATAAAACTGATTTTCTCAAAGATTTGTTTTAATAAATTTCTAAAATTATTATCTAATATAATATATTAATAACATACAAATAATGATTCAAATATATTTATTTGTCCTATTCAAACATATTTTAACTGAAATTAATTTTGTAATTTGTACTTAATATTGTAAGTAATAAATAATTATCAAATAATCATTTTCCTATAGAAATAATTTTTTTGGTTTATTTTGTGGTTTAGTTTAAAATATAATTATATAATATTAAAAATTTAATTATACTAAAAGGATGAAATTTAAAGGTCTATAAAATCTATATTTCTAAGGATGTGCTACCAAATATTTATAATGAATTATAAATTACATAGTTATAAACTTGTTACCATGTTAATGAACAAAATGGGTAACTGAAAAAAATCTAATGGTAGATAACTATGTAAACATTTTTAAAAATGTGTGTAAATTAATGTATTTATATTAAATAACCCAATTTCATAAAAAATAGATTATTAAGATACTTTTTATTCATTGAACATTTAATACTATAATGATATCATTGAAAAGTATGACATATTCACAAAATATAGTGTTTCACTTAGAAAAGGGCCACTTTTAATGCACATGAAAACCCACCAATACCTTATAATTTATTTGTTAAAATCATTAATGTTTTCCACCTAGAACTCAATATTACTCCCCTTAGAAGCTGGTAATCATTAAATTGTTTATTTAATTCATTTCCAAATATATTTCTAGGTAATAAATCACTCTCAATGCATAGGTATAACCATCTTACCAGTAATTTATTGTTAATATTCCTCTCAATTTTGTATAATATCTATACTAATATAATTATATAAGTATAATTATTACAATAATCAGTCATTATATTTATTTTACCACCATTATTTAATCATCTCCATCTATTAATTGAAAAAAAATAGCATCTATAGTGTGTATATATGAACTACCACCTCAAAAAATCAATATTTCAATATTTTAATTCTACCTATCATGCTTTACTTTAATGCTGGGACTGATTAATAAATAGTTTTTTTATAAAAAAATATTATTCTTTATTATAAAATTATCATATACTATAATCACCTCTCAACATTCAAAAATTGAATACATTAGTTGTGTGTTGTGAAGATTACCACCTCAATGAAGATATGTAACATGCTTTCAATATTATTTATTTATTAATTATTAAAAAAAATTCATATAAGAGACATTACATTATATATAAATATATTTAATGTCATTTTCATCTTGTAATATTAATATTATGTCTAAAATAATTATTTTTCAAAATCATAATCATTCATTAATTAGATTTTGTTCTTTTTTGGGTCAGTTTAACTACCAACATCATCAAAGCTATAGAAAATTAGCATTGGTAGATATGATGACAAAAATAATATTATTATTATTTAATAATTACAGAGCTCTAAAATTTTAATAATCCTTCATTGGATATGTATTGTATTTTACTTATTTTTTAAATATCATCTTTGATCACTAAAATTGATAAAAAAATCCAATAGAGATCCCACATTCCCACCACATTATTACTGAAAAAAGAATTACATAAGAAAAGAACATATTAATTTTATTTTTCAATTTTAGTAATTAATTATTTATAGTAATGATAATCTTTTTTTGGATTAATATAGAAAAACAATGTTATTATAAAACTTATAACACCAATATATTTTAAAAGAATAATTTTCATGACCCCCCTTCTTCATGATGGGAGAAGTGATGGAAAGATGTCAAGACCTTTTTTCCTTAAGATAAAGGATATATAGTGTCCACTGAGTCCCACATCCAATAGGCCCTAGGGTGGTGATAAGCACTAAGGGTATAGAATTATCTACCCAGATTGGAGGCATTGATATGTTTATAATAACTAAAATCGGGAGATAAGATGTATTAACCTCATCCAACTATGAGACACATATAAAAAGAAACCAAAATCCATAAAACATGTCTATTTAATGAAAAACTACTAGAAATACAAGAATAATCTTATGTAAGTACGCAATGTAAAACAAAGTAGCGAAACAGCGACTGTCCACAACAGCTGAGCAAGTAAGGTCCTCTACGGTCCACATAATCTCGCAAGATATCGGGAAATAATTTATTATACATAAGGGGTGAATACCAGTATACTCAGTAGGGGAAATCTAATGTCACTCGTGCACAAGTGGGCGAATCATACTCATACCCATGTGAGAAAGTAGTAGAAACTAAAAAGCACCTAACAAGGTATACTATCCACCCCAGCCTCATCATGAAACACTCACCAAATAACACAACTAATTTAATGTAATCTAGTAACCACATAGGCATTGGGGTACCACGTACCACTTCTGAGTGGTTAAGTTCTCATCTCTAATGTCAAATGTCTTAACACGACCATGCTCTTTCCCAAGCCCCACTGCCCTAACATTCCCACACAGACATGGGACACCAACCATACCCCTCCCACAAATACCTGGGTTACAACTTGAACACATCTTTCTACACATACAACATGGCCACAACCACCACATATCTCTCCAAAAATACCTGGGCCCCATCCCAAATACATGTAGGAGACAAAAAACCTCTCACAAAATGAATATCATAAATATGGTAATAAACATCCTTCTATTATAGCATACTAGGAGAGTCTTAGGTGATAAATTCCTTGAGGAGAAAGTATATTATATCCAGTTACCATACATCCATCCTCCTACTAGGATGTTTGGAAAGGACACCCTCCCCCCATTACAATGGAATATTTTAGCATGTAATGCTCAACAAGGGTTTTGTGTGTATAGAAATCACAAGAAACTACATGTATATATAGTGGTACCAAACACTCAGACCAAACTAGAGGTTTTTAAAACAAAAATAAGCCCACACCAAAACCCCCCTTACTACCAATACTCTATGAACATACAACCATGAAAAATGGTCAATTCTATAAGATGATAAGGGAATTTTGTTCCACTTTATTCCAAAACACGAATCATACCCCCAAAAATATCATTTGCCTTTTAGTCACTCTAGATTATTAAATTGTTTACTTTTTTATTACCTACCTACCAGTGAAATGACAAAACACTGCAACCATTATAAGGCAATGAAATCATTCCAACCACATCCAATGAAAAACAAGCAAGAAAGGCCAAGGTAAAAGAATCCATTCCAACACCCATTCATTAAAATAACCAAAACTCAACCAGCATGTCATCCCACTTCACACTCCCCCTTTCATGAAATCTATTCAACCACTACCACTATCATTATTCAATGTAATGTCCCTTTGTCCATCCTCTCAATAATTTATACCCCAAAAACACCTCATTACAACCCCACTCGACATCCCCACAACATATAAACAGCAATCCTACCACACCAATAAACATGAACATGACACATCCCATTCCTTCAGCCCCAATTCCCAAACACTACATATATATAGTCCCACATAATCATATGTTCATCTATTCCACAATCAACCAATATCTTATCCTGAGATTACATTACACCACCCATACCACCACATACTGAAAACAACACTCCTAGACACAACACAATATGAACCGAATATACACCAGATGAACAGAACCACAAATAACTCAAAGCCACACAAACCTAGAGTGGTTCATTTATATTTACATCCACTTGTAGAATTAATTACAGATTATAAAACCAGGGTGATGATAGAATAAGTTTTATCATAGGGAATCCATATAATTAAAAAAATATATGTGATTAACAACATTCAAATTAATATTATAGTGATTTATAAATCATACATGTGCACAAATAGGTACCACTAATAAAAATGATTTTCAAAATAATGTAAACAATACAATTCCAAACAAGGATCAAGGATAGCATATAAAAAAAGTGATCAACATCATCTTACTATTATCCCAATGTTTATTACATTGTATTTTATTTTTTAAATTGATTTTTTCCATATTCACTGGGGAACATATGTACACCTACCCAAAATGATTCAGAAAATAAATAGAAACAATGTAAATCCCTACATGGAACAACACACAACCACCAATTCTTCCTAGTTCCAAAAACATGTGGTCGCACAAGCAGCAAGAAATAATCCTATGAAAAACCCAACAAACTACTTTATTACTGGGGCATGACTGCTCTTGGGGGAAATTATCTCCCCACAAGTGAAAAAAAGAAAGATTCAATGGGAGAGAAGATTCATCATTAAAGAGGCCAGATCCTAGATCTACGAGAAATAGTATCCAATGCCATTATAGTCGGATCACAACCAAGACAATGAGGTTAAGATATCAAAAGAATATGAAGGTTTTTGAAAGTTAAATACCATTAAAAGGTCCCAAAAATCATTAAATATGTCATTTAACTCGTTTAATGTAAAAAGGACACAGATCTATAAAATCATGAAAATGCAATAAAATTACTCACTGATGGGGAGTCACCAAATTGTCTCATGGATACCTAAGTCATAGTTGTGTAATCCACCTATACAATGTCTTACCAATGCCCTGACCAACAGATTCCCTAACCTACTAATACCCTGAGTAACTAATGTGATGACCAATAAATGTCATGACCTATTAACACTCATGCATATAGATGCCCTGAGTCAGAGACACTAATCTACCTACACGAGCTACCATTGATAAGCTACAAATGATGAGCTATTTACACTGAGCTACCAATTCCAACCAATATATGTTGATCTCTGAATGTTGAGTTACTAAAACCAACCTACCGACACCTGACTCACCAATGGATAAAACTATAAAATTAATGATATCATGAAATTATTTAGTGTGGCCTTGAAAAACACCCCCAAAGCTAGAATTTTGAATAATTAATGGACCATAGAGGACTGATTTATTACATCTTATTCCTCTCAAACTGTTCTCTTCCCAGAGAATTTAAAAGCATACCCAAAAGAATGATGGGTCTAACCAACCATCCTGTAAAAGATACATCTCAAGAATAAACCACCATGAATTTTTTGGAATGCTGAAGTGAATCCTCTTCATCCAAGAAGAGAACCTCCCAATATTTCCAACCCAAACTACTACATGAAAATCCATAACAGTCTCAAAATTCACACTTCTAGAACACATGAATTAGGGAATTCTTTCAGCCATGTCATCATACTATCTGCTTTGTGGGACATTGACCAACATCACAAGTTTAATCATATTTTCATTGATCTACATTGTGTAGGGACTAGGTCTGCATATTTTTCAAATGTTCCATATCAAATTATTTAACATGATAATATATTATAGAATATGGAAACAAATCATCAAAATGAAATCTAGGTTAATGAATTATAATATCTAAAAAAACACCACAAAAAAATTCAAAAAAACTTAAGGTACTAGGCATACTCTTGTATCTCCTTCTCTAATGTACTCTCATCCCAGACACCGTGACTCAAAAACACATGAACTAATGGAATTCACCATCCAAACTAGATCTTCTCTTGATGATATTCTATGCCCACTGGCCACACAACAAATTTCATGTCATCCTCGATATCAAACTCTCCCCAATCAATGAAATGAAAGCCTTAATGGAGATATCGATGAAGCTAGGAGACATCAAAGACACCATAGATCATTCTCATCTATGATGGTAATAACAATTGGTTTTCCACCCCACCAACTCATCCAAACACCTTTAAGGGTCCAATGAACCTAGGATAAATCTTATACCTTCTACCAAACATTTTTACCCCATGTCATGGGTAATCCATTAAGAACACATGGTCACTAGCCTCAAACTCAAACGGACTCCTCCTATTATTGAAATTTGAATTATTCCAGTTATGTTATACCTTAATCACTTATTGGAAAAGCTGCACCTTTTCTGTTGTTCTCTGCTCCATGTCTGGACCAAGAAGAAGTGCCTCCCTATTGTCTGTCCAGCAGAGAGGTGAAGACATGGTCTCCTATATAGGGATTCGAACATAACCATGTCAATGGAACTATGATATATATTATTTAAATCAATCTCATCCAATGTCAAGAGTCTCACCTGAGACCCTCCAATGTCTTAGACGCATGCTCGAAGCATGTCCTCTAATGTCTGGATGGTCCTCTATATCTTCCCATATGTCTGAGGGTGGAATGAAATGATGAGGGGTAACTGAGTCCCAAAGGAATGTCGCAATCCCCTCTATAATCATGGAATAAAATGTCTATCCCAATATGAGATAATGGATCTAGACACTCTAAACAGTAGCACCACATCATCTATATACCTTTGTGTTATATTATCTACTTTTCTCAATTCATTGATTGCATGGAATTGATACACTTTCGTCAACTGATCCACTAATAACTAGATTGAATCGTATCCACTATTAGTCCTTGGTATCCCTATGAAGAAATCCTTTGAGATTCAATCCCACTTCTACTCATGGAATTCTAAGGGCTACAACTGACCACAGATAACACAGTGTTTAGACTTCACTAGCTAGAGCACCAAGAACATTGTCAAAAACACTACCACGACTCACTAAACCCCGAGCCAATAAAACTAATCCCTCCATCCAGAGTACATCATGGAATTGTTTTAGTGTACCACTAGTTTTGATCCATGAAACTCATGAATAACATCATTGTCAATCATTATGGGAACAAATATCTCCCCATTGAACAACATCTAATTCTGAAAATACATTGATCATCCCTCTATAGCATCACTCTGGTATTTGAGATCATGACTCACAAACTCCTTCAGGTCTCCCCACTAAGTCTATTCCACTTAAATCCTTAGAGCTAAATACACTGTTATATAAAATTGAAATCATCTACCCCAGTCCATTCCTGCATCTGAGTGTGAGGTCTAAAATTCATCCATCGTCTTCCAATAATCTATAGATTCTCAAAATACCATTCTTTATGAATTCCTTCTAAAATCATTGGACACAAAATTACCTTTCTCTGAGGTTTATTAGATCACAAAATCCTAATCTTGGAGACACTCTATCCACCACCACTTACAGAAGTTTAGATCTATCTAGGAAAATATGTACCCCAATATATTTTGATCCTTGAAGACCACAATGTACTCCCTAATGAGGTAATACATCCAAATCATTTTCACAAACATTTCGGCTACTAGATCTAGATCATGAGTAAATTTATTAGGTTTAGGGTGGATGAAACTGCCTAGACCCATAAGAGATCACTCATCATTGATGCATTAGTGAATACCGTAATCCTAGATGGAAAGTATCTCACAACACCTTGAACATCAAACCATTCACTGGAAAACCGAGAACTAGGGAACTGACCAACATCCCCATCAGATAGTGAAATACATCTTGGCACTACTCACTCCACACAATAGCTTGGTCGTTTACAGTTTGACCCATCAACAGAGATATGACATATGTGAATTCAGGTATGAATCTCCAATAATAGCCAACGTAACCATGAAAACTGTGATCCTCTGTCGCATTATTTGGTGCTAACCAAGAAAACATTGCCTCAAACTTCGATGTGTCTAACACTACCCCCTGCTGCTACACCACATATCCAAGTATGTAGACTTATCTTGTCCAAAACAGGGACATAGAAAACATTACATATAGATGGTGGTGCTGAAGGACCTTTAGGATGGTTCTTAGTTGATCGATATGCTCCCCCTCTAACATAGAGTAGATCAAGATGTCATTAATGAATATAAGGATGAAATGATCTAAGAACTCATGAACGACAGAGTTCACATTCCCCAAAAAAAGTCTTGTGTATTTGTAACTCTGAATGGGATAACCACAAACTCAAAGTACCTATACCTACACCTAAAATCAATCTTTGATATGTCACCCTACTTCACCCTCAATTGGTGATACCCAGTCCACAAATAATCTTTAGAAAACCAACATACTCCCCTCAAGTAGTTGAATATATCATCTATCCTTGGGAGAGGTTAACCGTTCTTGATCGTTACCCGATATAACCTATGGTAGTATATAAAAAACATAATAACACCATATAACTTCATCACAAACAATACCAAATCACCCCATGATAACACATTGGTCCAGATAAATCCCTTCCTCATTAGATAATGAATCTAAATCCTTAACACCCATAGCTGAGAAGGTTCCATATTATTTGGAGACATCCAAATCGGTGAAGCGCCGATAAAAAATTCAATCACAAAATCAATATCACATCCAAGGGTAGATTCACAAACTCTTCAGTAAAAACAACCAAGAACACTTAAAAACACAAGGAGCCTCAATCATCTCTACATCCATCAAATATAGTAATAGTCCGGGGATCAAGGAAAGAGGAGACTCCCAATGTTGACTCCCTACATGAAAACTCATATGGCCAATGAAATCTACACACTATCCATTCATGTATTAACACAAGACAATTCTCTTGAAGAAGTCGATAGTTGCATTAACATAGTACATCTATTCGATGACATGTATAACATTGTATTGCTGCATCCATATAAAAAAATAGATCACCACTAGATTGATATTACCCCAACATCAGTGTACATACCCAAAAAATATCAACCAGTGTGGCCAAAACTCCAAGTGGTTTACTGAACAACAAAGGCATAAAAAGTCTCTCTATGTACAGCAAAACATCATGGGTTATACGAAATGAAAAAAGGAGTGCGAATCTCCTAAATCGAAAATGGCGCAAACAAGGGTACTGAACAAATTGATAGTACCTAAAATAATATCCAGACCTGATGGTACTGCCACCTCAACTACCTGAAAATGACCGTGGATAACTTCTCGGGTCATATGTTCTCGGCCACCTCCCCAACCATGACCTGGTCATGGTCCTTGTGGATCAACATGATGTCATACTTTGACTGCTTCATCTACTGTTGGTGGGGTAGGAGCCTACTATCCCTACTACTGAAACAGCATGGACGACAACTTCTGCTAATGAAGGCACCAGACCTTACCACCTCCACCGTAATGATCTCAATCAAGGAACTATATATTAATGTTCACATGGCCTCCACAAGTGAAAACCCATGGTCAAAATCCTATGTTAAAAGAATGAGGACTAGAATTTCAGAACTGACACTGCTGGGGTCGGATCCCCGCCAGCCGAAGCCTGGATGGTATTATTGCCGGAGACCTACAACTAACAGCCTTCCCATTAGAAGAACTCTATGGATCCCATCTCACGATATAAATCCTCATGAGTGAATCCTTTACACAAACTCATCCTTATTTTGAACCTATTTATATGTCGGTAAGGTGAAGCAAGTATCTGCATACTAGACAGAATGAGAGAGTTCCTCATTTAAAAGTCTCAGCGGATACTCGTCATCCCGAAAGGGATCTGAAGCAATGAAAATGAAATACTTAAACTTGATGCAAAACTTTTATACCAACATACTCCTTTGATAGAGGGATATTAGAACTAGATTCTTCTCAACATTCATCGTTAATGAGAGGAATTATTCTCAGAAGTCCTTCTCAATGTCAACCTATAGAACATCAATGTCCTTCCTCTCCCTTATGTATAACGTCCACCACATACATATTTCTCCCCTCTTCTGGCTCATTTCCAGGGTTCCCCAGTACTATATTTGAGCCTATATTAAGTTGAAAGTGATCATTAGATCATTAAGCGATATATATATATATATATATATCAGAGACATTAACCTCGTACAATACAATATCCTGCCATTACAAAGCATGACATGTCATTTTCCCCTAATTTTCCTCCTCCATTGGATCTTTACTCAGCCAACCAACCAGATTGGCCTTTTTAGCCACCAATTCCTGAACCACTCATGAATGATGACCATGTTCTATAGTGGAATTGTAAAAAATGAAATTTTTAGGCTTGAGTAGTAAAAAATTTATTTAGGATTCAAATTAACTCCTTTTTTATTTTTATTTCCCAAAAATGTTGCAAAACATGCATGAAACCAAGTTATCATGATTCATGTACCTTCTATTGCATCTCTACCCCACAATCGATGTAGACTCACACTGTCTTTAGATAAGCACAATATCCCAGCATCCGATCTTGGGGGACCTAAAATCTTGTGACATAGATGGTCTTTTATAGCCTATGTCAGCAAAAAGATCACCTTACATTGTTTCCCCAACAACCCATGCAATCCTAACTATACATAACATAAAACATCATTTTATCTCTCAACCATAACCTATGATTCCATTATAGAATGACATATATTCTTCAAGATGATGGATGTGATAGAACGATGTTGAGGCCTTCCTTACTGAAGAAGAAGGAGTGGTAAAAAAAACCCCTAATTCCAACCTCCAAAAGGCCATGGGGTTGCAACCAACACCAATGCTATAGAAATATCACAAAACAATGGGAGAAATTACCCTTTTTTTAGAATCCATGATTAGGATTTAATTTCTATCAACCATAAAAAACACCATGAAACATATATATAGTAACCAAAATCCATACCACAGACATGTTTAATGTAAAACTGTGAAAAATTCAGAAAAACACTAAAGTATGTAATTAAAATAAAACTATGAAACAAATCAACAATCATCCCAAATGTCTAAGCTAGTAACATCCAATACAGTCCCTGTTGTCACCCTGGAAGCCTAAAAATATAGTTATATACATTGAGTTAGAATAAAAGTATACTCAGCAGGGAAAAAGCATAGCCACCTATTCACAAGTGGGCGAAGTCTACTAATGCCCCTATGAGAAAGCAGTAGAAACTCAATCCCACCTAACAAGGTATACTATCCCCCCAAACTCACCAAGGCATGCTCACCAAATAACGCATGTCATGTAAAGTAATACAGTAGGAACATCTATATTGGTGTACCACACACCAGATCACACGAGAAACTACTCATATCTAATTGAAAACATCATGACGCTACCACGCTATTCCACAAGCCCCACTTCTAAAACATCCGCGTACACTCCTGGTCCACATACCACACCCTTCCTGGAAACACCTATGCACTTACCATATCACATCCTTCCCTCATAATCCTAGTCCAAACCCACCCAACCCCTCAATTAAAAAAACATGGGACTCATTCGAAAGACACATGGGACAGAAACCACCACTCACATTACAAGTTCCATAAATCTAGTAATAAACATAAATCCATTACAACATTCTCGAAGTGTTTTGTGTGGAAAATCCCAAGAAGGGTATGTATAGTAAATCCAATAAAATCCATCCAACCTCATATTGGTATGTTGTGAAATTTCACAATCCCCGCATAAAAATGGGTGTGTTCGACATGTTGTTCTCAACATCGGTGGTGTTCATATAGAAATAACAACGAACTACTTATATGTTTTGGTTCCAATCACTCATAACAACCTATGGGTTTTCAATAAAACTACCATCCCAATCAAAATCATACATTTCTTCTGATCCTGTATACAGTTACCACCAAGAATGATTGTCACTTCTATAAGCTGATGAATGAATGTTGCATCACTACAAGACACAATCCTATTCATTTAACCAATTGTCACTCTGCATTATCAATTTATATATTATATCCACAACTGGGAAATGACTAAACACTATAATCATTATAAGGTGACATGACCATACTGTCCAATGAAAAAGACAAACAAGAATGAAGGGACATGGTAAATGAATCCATTCAAGGACCCCATCCAAAAATGAAATCAAATCAACCAACTTGTAGTCCCACAACACACAACCCCTTTTAGACACCTGTTCAACCACTACCACCATTATTATTCAATGTAATGTATCAATATCCAACCTCTCAACAGGTAAAACCTCCCTGAAACCTCATTACAACCATACATGGCAGCGCCGCTTCATATCAACACCACACCCATCACACCCATAAACATGAACATCACATAACCCAGTCATGCAGCTTCACTTCCCCACTAGTACCTAGATATAGTCCCTTAACATCACAAGTTCATACATTACTCAATTACACAATCTCTTAGCCAGAGACACCATTACACTGCTCTTACCACCCCACACACACAACCACAGTCCCAGTAATGATTCCACAAGACCAGCACATACATGAGTTGAATAGAACCACACATAGCACACTACCACACCCACATGGAAAGGTTCCTTCATATTTTTTGGAACTCATGATTTAATTGCACTTCATAAAGTATGGGTTATCATTGAATAAGCTTGATCTTAGGGAATCCAAACAATTAATCATGTATATTTGATTAACTATATTCCAATTCATATATAAGTGATTTGAAAAGTAGATATGTTCACATTCAGAGTACACAAACAACCATTATTTTTGTAATAAAGCGTCCCTTAAATATTGATCAAGGATAACATGTTAAAACAAGAGATCACCATCATTTCACTCCAAGTCCCTTATTTATTACTTATTATTTTCTTCATTAAATTGGTATATTCTATATAAATAAGAGAACAAAACTACACACATAATACATGATGCAAAAAAGAAATATTATCAATGGAAATACATATATCAAACAATATGTGACCAACCATTCATTCTTGGCCCCAAACAGGGGGTCACGCGAGAAGTAAGAAAGAATCCAGGGGAAACCCCCAACAGACAGCTATATAATTACTGCACGAATTCTGGAGTATGAAATATTCTCCATACATAAGATCAAATAGGAGAGTTCAATGGAAGAGACGATTCAGATTTAGAAATGCTAGATCCTATATCTATAAGGAAATTGATTCAAGTCCATTAAAGTTGGATCATGACCAAGACTATGTGGTTTATGAGTAAAAGGATGATTCATGTATTTAGAAGATAAATACTATTCTTAATGTCCCAAAAGTCAATAAATATTGAATTTAACTCATTTAATGTCAATAGGATGTAGAACTAGAAATAATCATAAAGGGTGGAAAATGACTCACTGATTTGCGAGTTACCGACAAGACTCACAAATGACTAAGTCACTGATGCCTGAGCCAGCGATGTAGCAACCTACCAATGGCCTAACCTACCGATGTCCTGACATACTGATGCCCTAAGTCATCGATGCAAGGACCTACCAACCACCAGACCTACTAACACCCGAAATCACTAATGTTGAGCTACCGACACGAGCGACCAATGCTATCCTAATAATGTTGAGTTGTCAACACGAAGCTATCAACACCAGCCTTACAATAATGAGCTACAAATACAAACCTACCAATTCCTAACCCATCGATGGAAAAAAATAAGAGAATTAGAAAACACTGGAAATCACATATCAGTGCCTTCTAGATCATCTCAATCACTGTATTTTGACCATGTAATGGACAAAAAACGACCTAACATAACATGAACATTATATTTGTTAGTTTATTTGACTAGAAACACCAACCGTAATATGGAAGATAACATTCTTATAATTTAGGATATCTTTAATTATTTAAATAAAATCAATTTTTTTTTTCTTGCAATAAACGCATAATTGATTTTAGATTATGTTGTACGTAACACCGATTTCAAATGAAATGTCAAATCATATAAAAATAAAATTATTAAATATGATAATTACACCTATCCATTTTATTCAAGGGTAAGAATTGCACTAACTAGAATATGAATATAATTTTTAGATATGGATTTGAAATAGGATTATAATATGTTCAAAATAAATAGAAATGTATTAGGAAAAACATTATTTTTTCCAACAGTTGGTATAATTTTCCTATTTGCAAAGAATTTAAAATTAATATTCAAATATTGAAGAAAAATTATTTTATAAATATCATTTTTAAAATTTTAATATTAATATTATATTATGATGAATGTTTTTCTTTTTTGAAAAATTTCCATTTTTGGAGAGTAGTGAAAAAAACTAATTTTAGGCTCATATTTTATTAATATTAATTACATTACTTAGTAAAATTTTTTATTTTATTTAATGGTAAAATATATAAATTTATTAATCAATAAATCCAATTTTGTTAATTTTAATTATTTAAATATTGAATTTTGATATAAAAATATTTCAGACTTTTGATCATTTTTAATTTTAAAAACCCAAATTCCTTTCATGTCTACTGGAATAACTTTAAATTTAATTTTTCTAATAATTTGATTAAAATTTTATAAAATAGATTCATGATTTGGTATCAAGATAATTTTAAATTTCAAATATTGGAAAACTAAATTTTTTTTCATAATGATTTGTGAATGTGGTTTAAATTTCATACTATGATTGTGTCAAAAATGAGATTACCTAGTGATAAAACACAAAATAATATAAGTAAAAATGACTCCAAACGTTTCTAAAACCAATTATATGGCCTTATTGTGACCTTAGAACTTATTTAATTAAATTTTTATCTTTTTTAGACTAAATATTAGTTAAAAACTTGTCTAAATGTAACATCCCAAGTAAGTAATTAATAATAAATATTTTTTTATCTATCTCTATTAATGAATTAGATAGTGTTTTAGAGGCTTAAAATGAAAATAAATCCAATCTTAAGCATGGAATACACTAATATTTTTAAAAGACAGATTTACTGCCTTTTAATGGCAAACCAATTTTAAATCTATCTTTTGAAAATTTTATTAGCCATGTTTGTAAAAATAAACGTATTATTTATGATCGGGACATCAAAATTTACTTTGTGTGAATTTTTGGTATTTTTCCGATAAAGTTCATTTTTAATGAATAGCGAAAAATGTTGTATTCCAATTCAAAACCTCTTTTTAATATAATTTATTTATATGATTAGATTAAATTTTGAATTGGTTTTAAAGTGAAATTAGAATATATGTTTACCATTTAATCCAATGGTGGTCATAGGAATCAATTTCACTTTGAAATTCGACTTAAACTAGTGTCAATCTTTTGATACTTATTGTTTCATAAAAACACGTTATTTGTCATGACAGCGGGAATTAATTATTAAATTAATTAATGCAAATTACATGTTTTGAATTTTGTAAAATAGACATAATTTTTGAATTTTGAATATCAAATATAGCTTAGGGTGATGTTTTTGTATCTTTCTGAAAAACTTCAATTTTTGATGAATAGTGAAACCACTAAGTGATAGTTAAAGAAACTGATTTTTCGTTTAAATGAAACTTTGCCACTTCTGTGATTTGATTTTCAAAAATCCGACAAACATGGTTGTCATTAAGAAGTAAAATGTGGTTCAATGAGATTAAAATAATTTTTTGGTGAATAGTAACTTTTAAGTTCTTAATCGCGAATAGTGGTAATTAGTGTAGTTTAAGGTAAAATTAATGTTTTAATAATATGAGATGAGCTTGACACATGTCCTACCCTCATTGGATGTGTCAGGGCCGACCAAGAAAATCCAAGGGTCAACTTGGAGACCCCATGGAGCCACTTTGGTTGGGAAATGACATAAATAACTTTTTATTTAATGTTAAAGTAAAAATGACACAAACATGAGATGTTTTACTAAAACAATTTTTACATGGGGTTATACAAGTAATATTTTTGATTATAAATAGTCATTGGAAAGCTAAAAATATTTCCTACATAATAGTATTTTTTTATAATTATTAGACATTAAATTAATTAAATTATTAATGACATCATGATGATGCAACGATGACCTCATTATTTAATGATTTAAATAAAATGGAAAGATAATGTAATATCTAAGACATACACATGTCCAAAACCTAATGGATGAGTGGATTTAGAACCCTTATCACCTTATCCTCGAATTATATCAATGTGGGACCTCTTAAATCCGAATTCCATTTTAAAATACAGTGACTTTTCTTTACTTTCCAAGAGTGCCCCTCCTCTTCTCTTATAAAAGGCCCCCATCTCTACCTTCTTACCCACAATCCCAATGTAACGCCCCAACCCCAGCTACCCAGAGCCGGTGCATTACTTCGTAACATTGGCATGATCACAAAATATCAAGTCTCGAAAGACCGATTAGTTTAGTAGCAATGGAAACACTAGATACATTCATAAATGTTACATTACATCACAAAGTGAAAAACTATAATAACATAGTCTCCATAGTCCACACATCTATCCTCTTCGGACTATCCCGGCAGGTCATTCATAAAATACTTCTTCACATCCTGGAAAATATTAAAACATTGAAAGGTGTGAGCTCGGATGCTCAGTCAGGTTAACAATATAGCGGAAGCTTTCATAAATAAACATTAACATTTAAGGCAATGTATAACTAAAAAAAAGCCTTTTAAACTTGAACTTCAACATAATATGGCAAAAGTAAAATGAGATAATTCCATTCACTTCTTCACATGGATATTCTACTAGTCGAATAATCACATGCAATATCAATAACAACTTTCATAATGAGGGAATGTATAATGCCAGACATTCTGAAACATTTTTTCAGGGCCTCGGCCAAGACGTCTAAAAAGATTAAGGCCTCGACCAAAACCATAAATCAAATTGGGAAAGGGCCTCGGCCAATTCCACGTCTAGTTGTCTCATGAGACCTACCGATGCATCGAGGAGCTATAGCGGGCTCCACCCGTCACTTATTAAGTCCAATACATTCCTCATATGAATAGGTTTAAACATATCATAAACCATAACATAATCGTATCACATAAAACATGCATAAAGGAAACATAACATTTCCACAATTCAATCACAAGATATCAATACAACACATTGATATAATAAAAACGCTTTCAAAACCATTTTCAATTCCAAAATAAAAGAAAGTTAAAACTTTTTATTTATTTTTCATTAAAAAAATGATGGCTTGTATAGGAAGCCAAAACTCAAATAATGGTCACGGCAGCGGAGAAGTCGGTGTCGCCGCATAAGTATGGAAAGAAAAACATTCCCTTTTGTCGTTTATCAAAACGCTTCGTATAAAAAAATATTTCTTTTGAATAAATGTAAAAGTCAAAGTGGTTTATACACCGTATAAAAGAAAATTGTTTATAAAACCAAATATGCCTCAATGAAAGGAGATTGAGACGAAGTCCTTAAAAAGATCACGTTTAAAATAAAATAGATCTATTATATGTATTCACTATAGGTACACATAAAGAATGTAAAAATACAAAATAGGACATAATAATATCATGACATAATTTGAAAGTAGGAGATTAACAAAAAGAATGGAATTTGGGTTAAGAAATTCCCTTACAAAGATCATTTTTTAAATAAACTAGGTCTATTATGTGTATTCACTATAATTACACATAAATAAAGTACAAATACAAGATAATATCATGACATAATTTGCAAGTAGGAGATTAACCCAAAGAATGGAAGTTGGGTTATGAAATTACCTTACAAAGATCATTTTTAAATAAAATATATCTATTATGTGTATTTACTATAATTACACATAAATAAAGTAAAAATACAAGATAGTACCTAATAATATCATGACATAATTTGAAAATAGGAGATTAACCCAAAGAATGGTAATTGGGTTAAGAAGTTCCCTTACCTTGTGTCTGACTTAACTCAACCGTTCTTTAACCTCCTGAATAATAAACTAGAGTTAATATATAACTTATTAAGAACCATTTTCAATTTCATTATCCTTATTATATCACTTATTACAATGATATGAACATTATGTAATTATTTAAGTTAATAACGGTTGTTTTGCGGATCTTTGGTACTTGATTCAACAATAAACTTCTTATAATTACAAGTTATTTATGTGGTAGAATATCCATTATCTCCAGAATTATATTCATGATTTAGATATCATATATATCTTATATATCCAGTATATACATTCATTTATAATATTACGTAACATTTAGATGTAAGAAATGAAATGCACCGTTCATGGAGACGGTAAGCCGTACGTACGCATGAACGCTACATTCATTTCAATTTCATATTTAATGGAACAAAATCATAATGATATAAATGTATAATATAATTCCAGTATAATATAGTGTATAATACCATTTACTCCATCCTTTATACATCCCACATATGGCATTAACGATTCAAATCACTTTGAGGGGGCGGTAGTCCGCACTTCTTAAAATGAAATTATCGGGTTTTACCCATAATGGAAATCATAAAGTATGCCATAAATGAGAAATAAAGAAGCATAAGTAAAATATAAACATATTATATATCATATATAAAAATAGGGACATCTTAATGTCCACCTTTGAAGGTGTTATATGAGTGTTGAACAATCATCGTTTCGTGAGGCAGAAATTCACCATCCACAGAAACTGTATGTTCTTTAACCATTAGATGTAGGTGTGTGTAAGTGTAGCTCGAATCCATATTATAACAACATCCTAGTATATTAAGGATACTGGTGTTGTTACAAAAGAAATGAATAAAAATAGTTTACGGGGTTGGAGAAGAAAAACAAAACAAAACAACATTAGAGAAGACATTACCTAAAAATCGGGTAACTCTTTTTGATTTGAGCCAAAGGCTTCCATGGGAAGAGTTCTGCCCCAAGTGAGGCTTCTAGAAGTAATAGGGGGATGTTGGGAGAGTATTTTGGCAGAGGTTGGCCGAGCCAAATGGCTTGAAAGTTTAAATGAGGTGGGAGAGGTGGGGGCCTTTTATAAGTGGAGAGGAGGGGCTCTTTTGGAAAGATTGAAATGTTACATTATTATACAATGATTTTCGGATTCTAAAGGTCCCACAATTATATAATTCGTGGTTAAGGTTATAAGGGTTTGAAATCACCTCATCCAATAGTCTTTGGACAAGTGTATGCCTTGTATTTTACATTATCTTTTCATTTTATTAAAATCGTTAAATAATGAGGTCATCACTGCATCATAATGATGTCATAAATAATTTAATTTATTTAATGTCTAAAAATAAAAAAAATTACTATGATGTAGGAAATCTTTTTAGATTTCTAATGAATATTTATAATCAAAATTTGGACTTGTGTAACCCCACTTAAAAACTGTTTTATTAAAACAACTCATGTTTGTGTCAATTTAATTTTAACATTAAATAAATATATATTAATGTCATTTTCCAACTAAAGTGGCTCCATGGGGTCCCCAAGTTGACCCATGGGTTGTCTTGGTCGGCCATGACTCATCCAATAGGAGTAGGACAAGTTTCATGCTCATCTCTATTATTAAAACATTATTTGTACCTTAAAATACACTAATTACCTCTAATCGCGATTAAGAACTTAAAAGTTACTATTCACCAAAAATTTATTTTAATCTCATTGAACCACATTTTACTTATTAATTACAACCATGTATGTCGGATTTTTGAAAATCAAATCACAGAAGTGGTAATATTTCATTTAAATGAAAAATCGGTTATTTAACTACCACTTAGTGGTTTTACTATTCATCAAAAAATTGAAGTTTTTCAGAACAAAGCCAAAATTTCACCCTAAGCTATAATTGATATTCCGAATTCAAAAATGATGTCTATTTTACAAAATTCCAAACATATAAGTTCCATTAATTATTTTTATAATTAATTCCTGTTGTCACAACAAATAGCGTGTTTTAAGAAACAATTTATATCAAAAGATTGGCAATTGTTTATGTCCAATTTCAATGATAAATTGATTCTAATGACCACCATTGGATAAAATGGTAAAAATATATTCTAATTATACTTTAAAACCACTAAATAGTATAATTTATCACAATAAATTATTTTGATTAAAAACGTTGTTTTAAGTATTTTTCACTATTCATAAAAAAATCGAAAGTTCTCAGAAAGTTACAAAAAATTCAACTTAGGATAATTTCGATATTACGAATACAAAAATGAAGTCCATTTTGAAATATTAAATTTCTATAATTTTAAAATGTGGTTATTACTATTCATAACGGCTACATTGATTAGCCGCGGTGTTTTAGAACTCGAAGTTGCGTACAATGCAAGCTATTGCATTATTAAATGAGAAGCGTATCATGGAAGCTCGGGGAGTTACATTCTCCCCTCCTTCAATAAATTGCGTCCTCGCAATTTGAAATTTTTCTTTGAAAATAAAAGGTTGAAAAGGGAAAATACCTTTGAGGAAAACCCACATCGGAAATAAGGTCAATAAATATATAACATTAAAAGAAAGCAAGATAAGTACAAAGGTCACCCGATATAGCCCATTCAAGGATTCTATGAAAATATGGATATGGAGGAGAAACAAACCATCATGTTCTGAAGGGGAGTTATAGAAAACAGGATTAGGAGAAAGTTAACTATAAGAAAATCAGAAACTTGTGATTGGTCAAACGGTAATTGAATCCCCAATTAGAAAAGTTAACCGACAACATTTTTGTTTTAAGTTACCTTTTATAATGTTGAGGAATTTATTTAGGAGATTTACTAAGAACGTAAGGGAATATACATACTTGTTATGTATAATTTCATTCGTTAATAAATTTTTACCACAAACCCAACTTTTACTCCAAATGGTAACGGAACTCAAAAATATTCTATTTATCCTAATTGTATAAGGTTACAAATGTTAACACATACCATTTAGATTAGTAAAACTATTTTGTAATAACCAGGTACTTCCTGTAGGCTAGTGGTAGGAAATAAAGGCTTGTCTCACTATGGTTGTGGGTTCGATTCCTGCAGCTTTGTCCGATGCGACGGGTTATGCCCCACCCTGCAGGTTGTCCTTTTAGTAAAACTATAGTATTATAATATTCCAAAAATAATCATCATAAAATTTTTTAACCTTAAACAATACTATCCGAAGATCAACTTAATCCATTCCAACCTTTATAGTTATCCAAAATACCTCCGTCCAGACTTTCTCTAAAGGGTCGTTAAATTCCAAAATCAATTGTAACATCAGATTTCCCAAACAAGGTAAAGTTTCTCTTATTGTCACATACTAAAAATATGATTACCTTAATCATATTAAAACCTTACTGAAATCAAAAAGTGCTGCAGTAAAATCCTTATATATATATCACATTATTCTAATAACCAGAATATAATCCATGAGTCCAAAAGCACCATTACATTAGTTATTCTACTTCAACTGTAGTAACAGCATAAGATTGTCCTTGATCCCTTGGCCTTTTCTGAGGTAAGTTTCCCTGACGCTTAGGACATTCATTTACATAATGACCCATTTCTCTACAATTGTAGCATTCAACTTTGATAGCCTCTTTCTTACCCTTGCAATCACGAGCCTGGTGACCCTTTTCTCCACATTTATAACAAACTCTCATTCCTTTTAGGCAAGTACAAGGGTGATTCTTCCCACAATTATCACATAATAGAAAATCCTTCTTTCCCTTTTTCCCTTTTCGGTCTCTTGTTCCACCGTTCACTTCTTTTCTTGCTTTACTTTGTTGTCATAAGACTTAGAGAATTCCTTTTCTATCTTGATAGCACACGAGACAATATCTTCGTATGATGAGAAGGATTGTGATACTAAAGCTCGACGGAGAAATGGTTTTAACCCATCAAAGAAACAATCAATCTTACTCCTTGGGTTACGTATATAATCGGCAGCATGCCTCGCTAACCTTGTAAAGTTAGCCTCCTACTTTGAGACATTCTCATCCTCCTTCTGCCTCAGACTCAAAAATTGCCTTTCCATATCTGCTCGATGGTCACGAGGAAAGTATTTTTCTAAGAAATGATCTTTGAACTCCCTCCATTCCATATTCGATACGTCATCATCTTCCTTTGTGTTTTGAATCAGCGACCACCACTGATCGGCATCTCCAGTGAGGCGGTAAACTGCCATGACAACCTTCTCCCTTTCACTACTCCCCAAGGCATGGAATATTTTCTCTAAGGAATTTATCCATTGCTCAGCTACTATAGGATTTGTACTCCCACTGAAGATTTGGGGTTGTTTCCTCATGAAGCGGTCTAACATTGATCCTCCACGTTGTGGATCAGGGTGCTCCATACGAGTAAGGTTATTATTCATAACCTGAGTGAGTTGTCCCAGTATGGTAATAAGTTGATCAGCTCCAGTTGTATCTCCAGCTCCACAATAATTATCTTGAGCAGGAGGGGAATCCCTACACGAAGTGCGTGCATTGATATAGTTTCCATTCCTTCCACTAGGCGCCATTTCTAAAAAATGGCATAAACTATATTAGTTTATAAATCAAAATACATAATTCCATACTTTTAAGATACTTAACATAAATTGAACTATTTATGGATATAGTCCATAAAAATTGTTTCTTTGAGGAAGTATATACTCATAACCGTTCATAGTTTTTTGTAATGAAAATGGGAATTATCCTAAGCATATCCCCCGGGAGTGTCGTAACCAAGAGTGCAGTAAGGCCCGTTGACGTGCACCAGTTCCCGTTCGAGTCTAGCTCAAAGCGGTGTTTTCGGGTTTTACCCCTAGGTACATCTGTGCCAAAGCCGCCTCTACCTGCTCGTATCCAGACAGGGATGTATTGCTCGGAAAACTCATAACATCTCTATAATAACAAAATTCTAGGAAGTTCTTCTATACTAATCCTCAATGTCTATCTTTGGGCTATGTGCTCTAATCAGAGTTTATCTACATCTAGCTTCCAAGGTTAGTACTAAATTGCCTCTGATACCAACTGTAACGCCTCGACCCCAGCTACCCAGAGCCAGTGCATTACTTCGTAACATTGGAATGATCACAAAAGATCAAGTCTCGAAAGACCGATTAGTTTAGTAGCCATGGAAACACTAGATACATTCATAAATGTTACATTACATCACAAAGTGAAAAACTATAATAACATAGTCTCCATAGTCCACACTTCTATCCTCTTCGGACTATCCCTGCAGGTCATTCATAAAATACTTCTTCACATCTTGGAAAATATTAAAACATTGAAAGGGGTGAGCTCGGATTCTCAGTAAGGTTAACACTATAGTGGAAGCTTTCATAAATAAACATTAACATTTATTGCATTGTATAACTAAAACAAAAGCCTTTTAAACATGAACTTCAACATAATATGGCAAAAGTAAAATGAGATAATGCCATTCACTTCTTCACATGTATATTCTACTAGTCGAATAATCACATGCAATATCAATAACCACTTTCATAATGAGGGAATCTATAATGCCAGACATTCTGAAACATTTTTTCAAGGCCTCGGCCAAGACGTCTAAAATTATTAAGGCCTCGGCCAAAACCATAAATCAAATTGGGAAAGGGCCTCGGCCAATTCCACGTCTAGTTGTCTCATTAGACCTACCGATGCATCGAGGAGCTATAGCGGGCTCCACCCGTCACTTATTAAGTCCAATACATTCCTCATATGAATAGGTTTAAACATATCATAAACCATAACATAATCATATCACATAAAACATGCATAAAGGAAACATAACATTTCCACAATTCAATCACAAGATATCAATACAACACATTGATATAATAAAAACGCTTTCAAAACCATTTTCAATACCAAAATAAAAGAAAGTTAAAACATTGTATTTATTTTTCATTAAAAAAATGATGGCTTGTAGAGGAAGCCGAAACTCAAATAATGGTCACGGCGGCGGAGAAGTCGTTGTCGCCGCATATGTACGGAAAGAAAAACATTCCCTTTTGGCGTTTATCAAAACGCTTCGTATAAAAAATGATTCCTTTTGAATAAACGTAAAATTCAAAGTGGTTTATACACCGTATAAAAGAATATTGTGTATAAAACCAAATATGCCTCAATGAAAGGAGATTGATACAAAGTCCTTAAAAATATCATTTTTAAAATAAAATAGATCTATTATGTGTATTCACTATAGGTACACATAAAGAATGTAAAAATACAAAATAGGACATAATAATATCATGTCATAATTTGAAAGTAGGAGATTAACCCAAAGAATGGAAGTTGGGTTAAGAAATTCCCTTACAAAGATCATTTTTTAAATAAACTAGGTCTATTATGTGTATTCACTATAAGTACACATAAATAAAGTACAAATACAAGATAATATCATGACATAATTTGAAAGTAGGAGATTAACCCAAAGAATGGAAGTTGGGTTATGAAATTCCCATACGAAGATCATTTTTAAATAAAATATATATATTATGTGTATTTACTATAATTACACATAAATAAAGTACAAATACAAGATAGTACATAATAATATCATGACATAATTTGAAAAAACTAGATTAACCCAAAGAATGGTAATTGGGTTAAGAAGTTCCCTTACCTCGTGTCTGACTTGACTCAAACGTTCTTTAACCTCCTGAATAATAAACTAGAGTTAATATATACCTTATGAAGAACCATTTTAAATTTCATTATCCTTATTATATCACTTATTACAATGATATGAACATTATGTAATTATTTAAGTTAATAACGATTGTTTTGCCGATCATTGGTACTTGAGTCAACAATAAACTTCTTATAATTACAAGTTGTTTATGTGGTAGAATATCCATTATCTCCAGAATTATATTCATGATTTAGATATCAGATATATCTTATATATCCAGTATATACATTCATTTATAATATTACGTAACATTTAGAGGTAAGAAATGAAATGCACCGTTCATGGAGACGGTAAGCCGTACGTACGCATGAACGCTACTTTCATTTCAATTTCATATTTAATGGAACAAAATCATAATGATATAAATGTATAATATAATTCCAGTATAATATAGTGTACAATACCATTTACACCATCCTTTATACATCCCACATATGGCATTAACGATTCAAATCACTTTGAGGGGGCGGTAGTCCGCACTTCTTAAAATGAAATTATCGCGTTTTACCCATAATGGAAATCATAAAGTACGCCATAAATGAGAAATACAGAAGAATAAGTAAAATATAAACATATTATATATCATATATAAAAATAGTGACATCTTAATGGCCACCATTGAAGGTGTTATATGAGTGTTGAACAATCATCGTTTCGTGAGGCAGAAATTCGCCATACACAGAAACATTATGTTCTTTAACCATTAGATGTAGGTGTGTGTAAGTGTAGCTCGAATCCATATTATAACAACATCCTAGTATATTGAGGATACTGGTGTTGTTATAAAAGAAATGAATAAAAATAGTTTAGGGGGTTGGAGAAGAAAAACAAAACAAAACAACATTAGAGAAGACATTACCTAAAAATCGGGTTACTCTTTTTGATTTGAGCCAAAGGCTTCCTTGGGAAGATTTCTGCCCCAAGTGAGGCTTCTAGAAGTAAGAGGGTGATGTTGGGAGAGTATTTGGGCAGAGGTTGGCCGAGCCAAATGGCTTGAAAGTGTAAATGAGGTGGGAGAGGTGGGGGCCTTTTATAAGTGGAGAGGAGGGGCTCTTTTGGAAAGATTGAAATGTTACATTATTATACAATGATTTTAGGATTCTAAAGGTCCCAAAATTATATTATTCGTGGATAAGGTGAGAAGGGTTCGAAATATCCTCATCCAATAGTCTTTGGACAACTGTATGCCTTGGAGTTTACATTATCTTTTCATTTTATTAAAATCGTTAAATAATGAGGTCATCGCTGCATCATAATGATGTCATAAATAATTTAATTTATATAATGTCTAAAAATTATAAAAAAATACTATGATGTAGGAAATCTTTTTATCTTTCTAATGAATATTTATAATCAAAATTTGGACTTGTTTAACCCCACTTAAAAACTGTTTTAGTAAAACAACTAATGTTTGTGTCAAATTAATTTTAACATTAAATAAATATATATTAATGTCATTTTCCAACTAAATTGGCTCCATGGGGTCCCCAAGTTGACCCATGGGTTGTCTTGGTCGACCATGACTCATCCAATAGGAGTAGGACAAGTGTCATGCTCATCTCATATTATTAAAACATTATTTGTACCTTAAACTACACTAATTACCTCTAATCGCGATTAAGAACTTAAAAGTTACTATTCACCAAAAATTTATTTTAATCTCATTGAACCACATTTTACTTTTTAATGAAAACCATGTATGTCGGATTTTTGAAAATCAAATCACCGAAGTGGTAATATTTCATTTAAATGAAAAATCAGTTATTTAACTACCACTTAGTGGTTTCACTATTCATCAAAAATTGAAGTTTTTCAGAACAAAGCCAAAATTTCACCCTAAGCTATAATTGATATTCCGAATTCAAAAATGATGTCGATTTTACAAAATTCCAAACATATAAGTTGCATTAATTAATTTTATAATTAATTCCTGCTGTCACAACAAATAGCGTGTTTTAAGAAACAATTTATATCAAAAGATTGGCAATTGTTTATGTCCAATTTCAATGATAAATTAATTCTAATGACCACCATTGGATAAAATGGAAAAAATATATTCTAATTATACATTAAAACCACTAAATAGTATAATTTATCACAATAAATTATTTTGATTAAAAAAGTTGTTTTAAGTATTTTTCACTATTAATAAAAAATCGGAAGTTCTCAGAAAGTTACAAAAAATTCAACTTAGGATAATTTCGATATTACGAATAAAAAAATGAAGTCCATTTTGAAATATTAAATATCTATAATTTTAAAAAGTGGTTATTACTATTCATAACGGCTACATTGATTAGTCGCGGTGTTTTAGAACTCGAAGTTGCGTACAATGCAAGCTATTGCATTATTAAATGAGAAGCGTATCGTGGAAGCTCGGGGTGTTACACCCAAAGCCTTTGGCTCGGCCAACCCCTGCCCATTTTGGATCTCCCCATCCCTCTCTTACTCCTTGAAGACTCATTTTGGGCAGAAGTCTTCCCATGGAAGCCTTTGAGCTCAAACGAAAGGGAGTTACCCGATTTTAAGGTAATGTCTTCACTTGAGTCCTTTAGTTTTATTTTGCTTCTCTAACCCCCTAAACTCTTTTTATTCATTTATTTTGTAACAACTACAGTATCTTCAATATAATATGATGTTGTTATAATACGTATTCGAGCTACACTTACACACACCTACATCTAATGGTTAAAGGACATACTGTTTCCGTGGATGATGTATTTATGCCTCCCGAAACGATGATTGTTCAATATTATTTTAACACCTTCAAAGGTGGCCATTAAGATGTAACTATATTTATATATGATATATAACATGTTTATGTTTTCCTTAAGCTTCTGTATTTTTTATTTTGGGCATACCTTTATGGTTTCCATTATGGGTAAACGCGATATCTTCAGTTAAGGAAGTGCGGACTACCGCCCCCTCAAAGTGATTTGATTCGTTAAATACCATATGTGAGACGTATAAAGGATGGAAATATGATATTATATATGATATTATACTGGAATTATAATATACCTTTATATCATTATGATTCCATAATATATAATACGAAATACAAATGAAAGTAGCGTTCATGCGTACGTACGGCTTACCGTCTCCATGAACGATGAATTTCATTTCTTACCACTAAATGATTATGTAATATTATAAATTCATGTATATACGGGATATATATGATATATACATTATGATTATAATTATGGATATAATGGATACATGAACAACTTGTAATTATAAAGGGTTTATTTTTGACTCAAGTACCAATGATCGTTAAAACGACCGTTATTAACTTAAATAATTACATAGTGTTCATGATATGGAAATAAGTGATATAAAAAGAATAATGAACTTGAAAAAGGTTCTTAAGAAAGTATAAATTAACCCATGTTTATTATTCAGGACATTAATGAACGATCGAGTCAAGTTGGACCCGAGGTATGGGACCTCGTCTCAATCTCCTTTCATTGAGGCATATTTTGTTTTATACACAACCTTCTTTTATACGATTTATAAACCCCTTTGACTTTTACATTTATCCAAAAGGAATCTTTTTTATACAAAACGTTTTACTAAACGAAAAAAGGGAATGTTTTTGTCGTACGTATGCGGCGACAACGACTTCTCTGCCACCGTGACCATTATTTGAGTTTCAGCTTCCTCTACAAGACATACCTTCATTTTAAAAGAAAAATAAATACCATGTTTACATTTATTTTATTTTGGTATTGAAAATGGTTTTCATAATGTTTTTATTTCAATGTGTTGTATTGATATCTTGTGATTGAAAGGTGGAAATGTTATGTTTCCTTTATGCATGTTTTATGTGATACGATTATGTTGAGGTTCATGGGAATTATTATGAAGACGGGTGGTTCCGTGATAAACTAAGGGCGGGTGATCCCGATATAGATTTCCAATGCATTGGGTAACACAAAGGAGTGAAACATTAAGGTTTCTCCGAAGAGATTTAGGGAATATACTGTGATGGGTATTCCAAACGTAACCAAGAGGGTTACTCCCTACGTAAGAATGTTATGAATGCCTCAAGTTACCTTTATGTCTTATGATTTATATGATTTATTCATGATTTGATGAGGTATGTTAAAGTTCTTATGTTTTATGGGTAATGTATGATTTCATTCTTATGTATATATGTACCCATGTTTCCTTTCCATATTTTTATATCCCATACTGAGCTTTTTAGGCTCATCCCATGTTTTTTTGAAATGTTTTTCACAGTTCAAGGGAAAGGTACATGATATGATGATACTGACAAGGAAGTGTCAAGAAGGAATCCATGTTTTATTTTAAATATGTTTCCATTGATGGGAAAAATGAATACTATCTTTTATATAACCACTTTGTTTAATTGTGGAATGTAATGCAAGTTTTATGTTCTAATTATCTAAAACTCTAAACCTGAAAAGATCCTCAAGGTGTAATCTTGTAATAACTCAAGATTAAGTATGGTTTAAGGCTAGGTCCTTATAGTTGGTATCAAAGGTCGGTTTAGATAACTTTAGGACTTATAATTCTATTAAATGATTATCCAAAAATAATTTTTTATGGTCAAATTGAAGTGATATAGCATTTGAAGATTACCATATTGATTCATCAAAGACATGTTTGTTCAGAATGGTTTTCCGCAGAGGAAATAGGGAAGCATTGCTAGGAAGGCATACAGAAGGAAATAAACTTCCGAATCAGCATCCTGAGACGGTCGGAATTGGAACTGAGCAGTTTGTTGCAGTAATGGCGCAGTTGACTCAAGCGATAAATGGTGGTGGTATCTATGCACGAGATCGGCCAGATCAACCGCAGAGGAACATGTCAGTGGTGGAACATTTCATGAGGAAACATCCCCCATCATTCAGAGGATCATCTAACCTTGTGCTAGCTGAAGGGTGGATTAAAGAACCGGAGATGATTTTCGATGTCATGGGGAGTTCAGACAATCAAAAGGTCAGTCTTGCTAATTACCGTTTGGAGGGTGAAGCAGATCAGTGGTGGTTGATGGTTAAAAATATCAGGGACGCTGATGAGATTGATTCTCTCGACTGGGATGAATTCAAAGATATGTTTTTTGAGAAGTACATTCATAAGCTTTTCGACTTAGGATGGAAAAACACTTCTTCGAATTGAGGCAAGAGGAAGACTCAGTGGCTACCTATGAAGAAAGGTTCACTCGATTGGCAAGGTATGCTCCAAATTTTATCTGAGACCTTGATAGTAAAATCAATCGTTTTTACTCAGGATTAATGCCAAAAGATCGAAGGGCATTAGCTTCTCATGAGTTTAAATGTTATGAAAAGCTTGTTTGATGTTCTGAGAAGGTGGAAATGGAGTTGGTCGATGATCAAGTGTTCTATAACAACCAACAGAAGAAGAGACCAAGGGGGCAGGAGAAAGGGAATAATTCTTCAAAAAAGTCTGATGGTAAGAAAACTAAGTTTCCAGTTTGTGATAAATGTGGAAAAAGGCATGGTGGGGAATTTCTTCTGAATTCTATAAAGTGCTACCGATGTGGTAAGATGGGACATAAGGCTCGTGATTGCACTGAAAAAGATCAAGGTGAAGGTAAGAACAAATTTGATTTACAGTTAGTGAAATGATATAAGTTCAGTGAGATGGGTCACTATACAAACTAGTGTCCGAAAAAGAGCTTGAGTGATGTGAAGCATTTAGACTACAAGCATAAAGGGGTGGTGAAATCCTTTGAAACTACTTCAGTAGATGTCGGGACATCAAATGAAGTTGTATCAGGTACTTTTTTTGTTTTTTCATATTATGCCAGTGTTTTGTTCGATTCGGGGTCTACACATTCTTTCATCTCTGAAAACATTTTTAGTAAAATGGGAATACCATCTCAAGAAATGACTCCTGATCTTTTGGTAAAAACACCTGGGGGAAATGTTGAGCCAAAAGAATTTATAAGAATCTTCCTATCCTTATCTGTAGAACGAACCTACTTGGAAACCTTATTGTTCTACCTCTAGTAGAGTTTGATGTTATCCTGGGTATGGATTGGCTCTCTATTTACCATGGTATGATTGACTGTAGAGCTAAAGAAGTTTCTTTTCAGAAAGACTTTCAGTTTGTGTACAAGAATGAACCCTTACTATTGATTATATATCAAGAGGATGAGAAACATGTAAAAGATAGAAATGAATGTTACCTTGCACACATCCTTGAAAATAAAGGAACTGTTCAGATTAATGATGTGCCAGTGGTAAATGAGTATCCTGAAGTTTTTCCTGATGAGTTTCTTGGAATAACACCAGATCAGGAAGTTGAGTTTACCATTGACTTGGTTGATTATGTTAAGCCAATTTCAAAACCCAATTATCGAATGGCTCAAATTGAACTTTTAGAGTTGAAGGAGTAATTTCAAGATTTATTAGAGAAAGGTTTCATTCGACCTAGCACATAACCATGGGGTGATCCTGTTTTATTTGTTAAAAAGAAAGATGATTCAATGAGACTTTGCATTGATTATAGAGCCTTTAATAACATCACTTTTAAGAACAAATATCATTTGCCTCATATCGATGATTTGTTTGATCAGCTCCAGGGAGCTCAGTATTTTTCAATGATTGACTTGAGATCAGTGTAGCATCATCTGAAGGTAATGGAAGAAGATTTTCTGAAGACCGTGTTCTGTACAAGATATGGCCATTATGAATTTGTAGTAATGCCTTTTGGGCTAACCAATTCACCTTCTGTATTCATGGACTTAATGAATAGAATTTTCCATGAGTTCTTGAATAAGTTTGTTGTGGTTTTCATTGATGATATTTCGGTGTTTTCTAAAAGATAAGAGGAGCATGAAAGACATTTAAGGGTTATCTTGCAAACCTTAAAAGAAAAAAACTGTATGGAAAATTCAGCAAGTGTGAGTTTTGGTTGCAACAAATTTCTTTCCTTGGTTACATTGTTTCTAAAGATGGGATAACTGTTGATCCTGCAAAAACAAAAGTTGTGGAAGACTGGCCAAGACCCACAAATTTAACTAAGATTCGTAGCTTCCTTGGTTTGGCAGGCTATTACAAAAGGTTTGTTAGAAATTTTTCACGGTTATCTATTCCAATGACTAAGCTAACTCGGAAGGGTGTTATGTTTATCTGGACAAAATAATGTGATGATTGTTTTCAAGAATTGAAAAGAAGATTGGTGAATGCTCCAGTTTTGGCACTTCCTTCCAGGAATGGTGAGTTTGTTATATATAGTGATGCTTCATTGAAAGGACTTGGTTTCATCCTAAAGCAGAATGATCAGGTAATTGCTTATGCTTCACGACAGTTGAAAACGCATGAGGTAAATTACCCTACACATGATTTGGAATTAGCTGCTGGTGTTTTCGCTTTAAAAATTTGGAGGCATCATTTGTATGGAGTAAAGTGTGATATATATACTGATCATAAAAGTTTAAAGTATATATTCACTCAGAAAGAGTTAAACATGATACAGAGGAGATGGCTGGAATTAATCAAGGATTATGATTGTACAATTCACTACCATCTGGGAAAAGCAAATAAAGTGGCCGATGCTTTGAGTCGAAAAAGTAATGCTTCATTAACCATGATACGTATGGAACGAGATCCTTTGGTTTTTGATTTGATGAACTGTCGCATAGAAGTTGTTTGTGCTGAAAGTTCTTCTGTTTTGTTTCAGGTATCAGTGAAATCTTCTCTATCAGACAGAATCAAGGAAGCACAGAAGCAAGACAGTGAGTTGCAGAAAAAGGTAGAGCTGGTTCAGAAACGTAAGTTGCCTGAATTCAACACTGATAGTGATTGTGTTATGAGATTTGGGAAGAGATTGTGTGTGCCTTGTGATACACAGTTGAAGAGAGAATTGTTATGTGAAGCTCATAGTTCTCCATTTTCAGTTCATCCTGGCAGTACTAAGATGTACAAAGATCTGCGGGAGTATTACTCATGGGATGGAATGAAAAGAGATATTGCTGATTATACTGTGAAGTGTTTGACTTGTCAACAGGTTAAAGCAGATCGGCAGTTACCGAAAGGGATGCTTCAGCCTATACCAGTGGCAGGGTGGAAATGGGAGAATATATCCATGGATTTTGTTGTGGTATTACCGACGAAATCTCGAGGTAATAATGCAATCTGGGTTATTGTTGATCGCTTGACTAAATCTTCTCATTTCCTTGCAATACAAGATACATTTTCCCTAAATCATATTTCCCGTTTGTATCATAAAGAGATAGTCAGGTTACATGGAGTTCCCCTCTCCATTGTATCTGATCGTGATCCCAGGATCACTTCTAACTTTTTGAAAGGCCTTCAGAAGTCATTGGGTACTGAATTAAATTTTAGTACAGAATTTCATCCTCAATCAGATGGGCAGTCAGAACGAACAATTCAAACATTGGAGGATATGCTATGTTCTTGCTCTATGGATTATCAGGGAAGTTGGGACCAACATCTTTCTTTGGTAGAACTTTCATATAATAACAGTTTTCATTCCAGTATACCTATGGAACCATTTCTGGCATTATATGGGAAGCGGTGTCGAACTCCAGCTTTCTGGGATGAAGTGGGTGAATGGAAGTTGATTGGACCAGAATTGGTAGAAGAGTTGGCAGAAAAAGTTCAGCTGATACAGAAACACATGAGAACAGCTAAGAGCAGGCAGAAGAGTTATGCGGACAACATGAGGAAGGATATCTCTTTTGAGGTAGGTGATCATGTTTTTCTCAAAGTATCACCATGGAAAAGTGTGATGTGATTTGGTAAGAAAGGAAAGCTGAGTCCAAGGTTCATTGGACCATATGAAATTCTGGATAGAGTTAGATCAGTTGCATATTGGGTGGCTTTACCTCCGAGTTTATCTCAGGTACACAATGTTTTTCACGTTTCGATGTTGAGAAAGTATATGTCAGATCCATCTCATGTTTTGATTCCAGAGGTAGTTCAGCTGGAAGAGAACCAATCTTATGAGGAACAATCGGTCCAGATTCTTGACCACAGGGAGCAAGTGTTACGGAATAATGTGATTAATCAGGTAAAGGTTTTGTGAAAGAACCACATGATGGAAGAGGCAACATGGGAATCTGAAAATGCAATGATGGACAAGTACCCCCATTTATTCGATAAGTAAATAAATTGTGGGGACACAATTTTATAAAGGGGGGAAGGGTGTAACATCCCAAGTAAGTAATTAATAATAAATTTTTTTTTATCTATGTCTGTTAATGAATAAGATAGTGTTTTAGAGGCTTAAAATGAAAATAAATCCAATCTTAAGCATGTAATACACTAATATTTTTAAAAGATTGTTTTACTGCCTTTTAATGGAAAACCATTTTTAAATCTATCTTTTGAAAATTTTATAAGCCATGTTTTTCAAAATAAACGTATTCATTTATGATCGGGACATCAAAATTTACATTGTGTGAATTTTTGGTATTTTTCCGAAAATGTTCATTTTTAATGAATAGCGAAAAATGTTGTATTCTAATTCAAAACCACTTTTTAATATAATTTATTTATATGATTAGATTATCTTTTGAATTGGTTTTTAAGTGAAATTAGAATATATTTTTACCATTTAATCCAATGGTGGTCATGGGAATCAATTTCACTTTGAAATTGGACTTAAACCAGTGTCACTCTTTTGATACTTATTGTTTCATAAAAACACGCTATTTGTCATGACAGTGGGAATTAATTATTAAATTAATTAATGAAACTTACATGTTTTGAATTTTGTAAAATAGACATCATTTTTGAATTCGGATCATCAAATATAGCATAGGGTGATGTTTTGGTATCTTTCTGAAATACATCAATTTTTGATGAATAGTGAAACCACTAAGTGGTAGTTAAAGAAACTGATTTTTCATTTAAATGAAACTTTGCCACTTCTGTGATTTGATTTTCAAAAATCCGACATACATGGTTGTCATTAAGAAGTAAAATTTGGTTCAATAGGATTAAAATAATTTTTTGGTGAATAGTAACTTTTAAGTTCATAATCGCGATTAGTGGTAATTAGTGTAGTTTAAGGTAAAAATAATGTTTTAATAATATGAGATTAGCATGACACATGTCCTACCCTCATTAGATGTGTAATGGCCGACCAGGAAAATCCATGGGTCAACTTGGGGACCCCATGGAGCCACTTTGGTTGGTAAATGACATAAATATCTTTTTATTTAATGTTAATGTAAAAAATGACACAAACATGAGATGTTTTACTAAAACAATTTTTACATGGGGCTAAAAAAGTAATATTTTTTATTATAAATAGTCATTGGAAATCTAATAATATTTCCTAAATCATAGTAATTTTTTTATAATTTTTATACATTAAATAAATTATATTATATATGACATCATGATGATGCAGCGATGACCTCATTATTTAACGATTAAAATAAAATGGAAAGATAATGTAATATCTAAGACCTACACATGTCCAAAACATATTGGATGAGTGGATTTCGAACCCTTATCACCTTATCCTCCAATTATATCAATGTGTGACCTCTTAAATCCGAATACCATTTTAATATAAAGTGACTTTCCTTTACTTTCCAAGAGTGCCCCTTCTCTCCTCTTATAAAAGGACCCCACCTCTACCTCCTTACCCACACTCCCAAAGCCTTTGGATCGGCCAACCCCTACCCATTTTGGCTCTCTACATTCCTCTATTACTCCTTGAAGCCTCACTTTGGGCATAGGTCTTCCCATGGAAGCCTTTGAGATCAAACCAAAGGGAGTTACCCGATTTTAAGGTAATGTCGTCACTTGAGTCCTTTTGTTTTATTTTGCTTCTCCAACCCCCTAAACTCTTTTTATTCATTTATTTTGTAACAACTCTAGTATCTTCAATATAATATAAGGTTTTTATAATAATTATTCAATCTACACTTACACACACCTATATATAATGGTTAAAGGACAAACTGTTTCCCTGGATGTTGAATTTATGCCTCCCGAAATGATGATTATTCAACATTCTTTTAACACCTTAAATGGTGGCCATTAAGATGTCACTATATTTATATATGATATATAAAATGTTTATGTTTTCCTGAAGCTTCTGTATTTTTCATTTTGGGCATACCTTTATGGTTTCCATTATGGGTTAACGTTATATCTTTATTTAAGGAAGTGCGGACTACCGCCCCCTCAAAGTGATTTGATTCGTTAAATACCATATGTGGGACGTATAAAGGATAGAAATATGATATTATATATGATATTATACTGGAATTATAATATACCTTTATATCATTATGATTCCATTCTATAAAATACGAAATAGAAATGAAAGTAGCGTTTATGCGTACGTACCGCTTACCGTCTCCAAGAACGGTGCATTTAATTTCATACCTCTAAATGATTATGTAATATTATAAATGCATGTATATACTGGATATATATGATATATACATCATGATTATAATTCTGTATATAATGGATACATGAACAAATTGTAATTATAAAGGGTTTATTTTTGACTCAAGTACCAATGATCGTTAAAATGACCGTTATTAACTTTAATAATTGCATAGTGTTCATGACATGGAAATAAGTGATATTAAAGGAATAATGAACATTAAAAAGGTTCTAAAGCAAGTAGAAATTAACCCAAATTTATTATTCTGGACATTAATGAACGATCGAGTCAAGTTGGACCCGAGGTATGGGACCTCGTCTCAATCTCCTTTCATTGAGACATATTTTGTTTTATACACAACCTTCATTTATACGGTGTATAAACCAATTTGACTTTTACATTTATCCAAAAGGAATCTTTTTATACGAAACGTTTTACTAAACGACAAAAGGGAATTTTTTTGTCGTACGTATGTGGCGACAACGACTTCTCCGCCGCCATGACCATTATTTGCGTTTCGGCTTCCTCTACAAGCCATACCTTTTTTTAAGATAAAAATAAACACCATGTTTACTTTTCTTTTATTTTGGTTTTGAAAATGGTTTTCATAATGTTTTTATATAAATGTTTTGTATTGATATCTTGTGATTGAAATGTGGAAATGTTATGTTTCTTTTATGCATGTTTTATGTGATACGATTATGGTGAGGTTCTTGGGCATTATTATGAAGACGGGTGGTTCCGTGATAAACTAAGGGTGGGTGAGCCCGATATAGTTCTCCAATGTATTGGGTAACGCGAAGGAGTGAAACGTTAAGGTTTCTCCAAAGATATTTAGGTAATATACAGTGATGTGTATTCCAAATGTAACCAAGAGGGTTACTCCCTACGTAAGAATGTTATTAATGCCTCAAGTTACCATTATGTCTTTTGATTTCAATGATTTATTCATGATTTGATGAGGTATGTTAAAGTGCTTATGTTTTATGGGTGACGTATGATTTCATTCTTATGTATATATGTACCCATGTTTCCTTTCCATATTTTTATATCCCTTACTGAGCATTTTATGCTCGTCCCAAGTTTTTTTGAAATGTTTTTCACAGGTCAAGGGAAAGGTACATGATATGATGATAGTGTCGAGGAAGTGTCAAGAAAGAATCCATGTTTTATTTTAAATATGTTTCCATTGATGGGAAAAATGAATACTATCTTTTATGTAACCACTTTGTTTAAATGTGGAATGTAATGTAAGTTTTATGTTCTAATTATCTAAAACTCTAAACCTGAAATGATCCTCAAGGTGTAATCTTGAAATAACTCAAGATTAAGTAAGGTTTACGGCTGGGGCCTTATACTAAAAATTAATTTTCTCCAAACATTACAAGTCCTCTACTCACCACTCTTATAAAACGCCACCCCTATACTCTTCACTTCACAACTTCATAACACATTGGTTATAATAGGAACTACACAAATAACATCTAAAAATAACTCCCCTCATCTTATAAGCCTTATTTTTCCTAAATAAATACTTTCACAACATTATTGAAAACACTAAGGTGTATGCCTGATGTTGAGGTAATATTATAATATAACAAATCATATTTTAGTTCCATATCAACTACAAAAAATTGTTTTTTACCATAATGATATTGTATTAATATATTCCTTATATTTTCATGATTCAATAATAATTTCATGACCTACAACCACCCCCACATTGATCAAATGAGTTTTGGAATCATCATTCTTTTGTATGAATGAATACCCCCACATGAACTGGTGTCATTTGTTAATCCATTACCCCCTATTAATGTTTGTTATAATGATGAATAAAATGTATATATATAATACATATGAAAGTATTATAACTATGGAGTCATTATATCATATTAGTTCTTTTATCATTTATTTTTTAGGAGATAAGATATTGTTTCTTATTTGTACTCGAGACTAAGACATCACAATTTGATGTGTTTCGTCTTTCACTAATGTATCACATTGAAGTGGATAAATTTAAAATTAATGGATATATATTATATAAATTAATTAATTATGATATTCATGAGATTACAATCATTAAATAAAGACACTATATATATTGTTTTATATTTAATTTCACTCTCTTAATGATGATAACATCCTTTGTGTACATGTGGACTACCACCTTCTCAAAGTTATGTGCCTCTCTATTCGTCACCACACCACATGAATGATATATATAAGTTTATTTAATAATTAATATTATATATATATATATATATGATATATTTGATTATTTTTTATGAAAGTGTATTAGATAACTATTATACCTAATGGTCTATTATAAATGAAAATGTCACTCAGGCATACATAATACCTACCATCTCTAAGATCGTAACATATTAATTTTCATAACATGCATTAATGAATGTTTTTAAAAGTAAAATTAATGAAAAATATGACACTTATTTCATGAAAATTATTATTGAGATGATATAACTATATAATATGAAAAATAAATGGATCATTTAGAATGAAAACCCCATGGAAAAAATGGTAATTAAAAATAGAATCATTGAGAATAATAATATACTGTTAACAAAATATTAATAAGATGTAACACAAGAATCCTATAGGGTATTTTAAATTTTAATATGGTGTTTTTATATGTTAATACCGTTTTTAAAACCATTGTACCAGTGTGTAAATAACTAATAAAAATATATAGCATATGGTGAGGGATTCCATATTGATTTAATTTCATTAAGGTATATTGTAATTTTATGAACCTATTTTAATTAATATGGTGTATATATTGCAAAATTGAAATTTAATATCATGAAAAATTAATTATGGAATTTATTTTTTATTTAAATTTAAATTACATTATGTATGGTTATTTTACATAAAATTTACACATTTTTAAGGGATTTCCTTAACATAATTTTTGTTCATTGGGTTAGTTTTCAACATCATTGATTATTTCATAGTAAGATTATGTTTTTAATGAATTATAATTATATAATATTTTATTTCAAATTTTTCATATTTATTTATCGTTGATAACAATAATTTATTCATTTATAAATTATCACTATAGAGTTATAATCACTTTGAGGGTTTATTTACCAACGTCATTCTAATCAAGATTAATTGATCATTAATTTATATTAATAAGTTATTTTATAATAGTTTAATAAAACATTTCATCTTATTTTCGTCTGGATATTCAGGGTAATTTTTAAGTAATAGTAATAATTTTCATCTTTTTGTTACTTGTAATTTTTTAGATTTTTTTTAATAAAACATGAATCCATTTTTCACATCATTAATAAACTATTTTCTTACCAAAATAATGTGATCTAAAAATACTTTAATTTGTTTATCCATTTAAAAATGATTTATCATGTGAATTTAAAACCATTTTCATTCTTACAAAAAAAAATTCAAATGAATGTTATGTAATTTTAAAAAATAATCATGTTTTGATTTTATAGGAAATGTGAAAGGTTACTACTTATTATTTTTTAATAAGGGACATTCTAAACAGATTTAATGTGAAATAATGAATGTTCTTTTTAAATTTTACAATATGATTTACTAACTTCATAAGAGCTCATCATTTTATATTTCATTTTTATGATTATATATAAATTTTTAAAGATGACATTCTTTAAAAAATATTTCAATGAAAATGGATTTTCAAAATGAAAATTATATTTTCCCAAAGAATTTTATCAACGAAAAATTCTTATATCAATTAAAATGATACATTATTATTTTTCATATGGGTTTATGTTGATACCATAATGATTATTTATTTTAATTTTTTTTGATTATTTTGAGGATTTACAGTTTTTAAAATCACTTCCTTGATATGTTTTTGTAGTAATTAAATTCTACATCAAATATTCACACTAATGTGGTCATAGGAAATTTAATTAATAACAACTACCCAAATAATTTATCATTGATTTGATTATTTATTGAACAATTGTGTATTTTCTACTTAAAATATTTAATTTAAAACTTCTTTGTTACGTTTCTAAATATTGATAACTCAAAATTCATTATTTAATATGTATTTTTGATTATATGTGTATTTTTTTTGTTAAATTTATTTTTATCATTTGATATATGTGTAATGGTTTGAACTAGTATTAAATGAGTATGGATTGGATTATGAGATCCACTTGTTGCATCAGTAGTCTCATGAGATTAAATTAACTGGCCACAAACCATACACATTTTTCACCATGTATGTTTTAAACAATATTTTGAATGGTTGGGAGAATTGTATGTCTTAATCCATGAGAGGAAATGTCTTTAGGGTAATGTTATCATTTTCATGGGAATCAGGACATATAATATTATATCATTATCTTTAGTCAAAATTTATTTGTCATTATTCGTGATATTTTTACTTAGTGAAATTTCATTGATGCATTTCATCCTTATTTTGATGATTAAATGGGTGTTTTTAGTTAGTTAATATTCTATATTGATTATACATTATCCAATTATTTAAATGGAATGTGTGTTCAATTATTTATCATCCAATAATTGTTATGTTTCATGATTAATGGTATTTTCTATAGTACATAACACTTACTGAGAATTTGGTCTCACCATTATTTAGTATACTTTCCCCACGATTTAGTGAAGTTTACAACGACTAATGTGTATATATAATCATGATTGAATGATTTTATTCATATAAAAACAATGTTTTTTTATACTTTAAAATTTAATCTCTAAATTAGGACTGAATTTGGGTTTACCAAGATTGGTAAACAATCCGGTTCTTTGGGACATGATTTCTTATATCTTATGATAATGTATTAATCTATGATTCCATATTTAAGATACTATAATCTTTGTCACTATAGTAGATATCATATAACGTTTAATTGTAACCATGATAACAAGATTTATGAAAACATATAATTGGTAACATAACCCTATGATTGCATTTTAGGATATTATATAAGAAAATCCTGATATTTGGTTAAGGTAGATTTTATGTTTTTTTACACATGATACATCCTTGTATAGATACTATGAGTGGACATGGTTCTAGCACAAAGGTACCTATGGATAATTACGTCAAAAAATGTATGATGAGCATTACATGATAAATACATTGTACATGACAACGAGATTTATTGTCCACCATGTTTGACACTCCAAGGGGATATGTTTAGTATAAATCACATTTTCCTTAAAACCCATTATGAAGGATTTCAATAGATAATTGCATGAATAACCAATGCTAAAACTATGGTGTATAAGATTAAAAATAATATGTCATGATATATATTTTCTATAAATTATTATATGGAATTTCCATAATGATGATTTTTTCTCAAATTATTCTTTTCATTTTAGTCAATTACTTAAACTAAATTAAAACATGATATCAGTGAATATGAAGAACATGTTTTAGTATATAGGAATCCAAATGACATTAATACTAGAGGTGAAGATATTTTGATTATGCATAATCTGTTTTCCTGAAATATGTTTTACAATATATTATTTAACCAACTCTCAAACTCGCTAATAAAGATAATGATGGATATCACTAATTACATGAGTGATAAAGACCACATATGAGAGTCTTTTTTATTTCCATAATGTTATAAATATAGAAATAGATTCCCAATAAAGTGTCATGATGTTTTAGTAAAAAGTATGATATATAGGAAATAATGGAAAATTTAAATTAATTATGAAAGAAAAAATGTTGTGTAAAATGGAAAGAAATTAATCCCACTCAATGGATCCATTTCTATATTGCAGTTTTAAATGGTGAGATCTCCATAAATTTTTGAGTCAATTCCTACTCTAAATCATAAACTCCTAAAAATGTAAGGGCCTATGTAGAAATAAAATGAATGATGTATTTCTATATAAGAGTTGTATTGAAACCCATATAAAAAATGTAATTTAATTACTAATTTTATATCATGTATTTCTATCATATATATTGGGAATTTTAATGGAATTATATTAATATATATTAGAAAACGGACTAACTGCATTTTGGGTGACATCCCTTGATGTTAGGAACGGTCGCAGAACATAAATCCATGACCGAAAGAAGATGTTATTTTAGCACCTATTAGTGGCATACATGATGTGTTGTTAATATTTCATTAATTAAATGATATGAATATTAAAAATTAATGATGATCTAATTTTAAAAGATTATATATTTATGGATTAATTATATTGGATAACATATAACAATGATATTTGTTTTAGATCGTAATTAGAGATAGGTGGAATGCCTTTTCACTCTTTTCTAGACCCTACTATCCTTTAATATAAAATTTTAGTTCTTCAACAATACAAACAAATGATATTAATTTCCTTCATCTAGGGATTAATTGAGAATTTTTTTGAAGCCGAAATAATGCATATGATTGTACATGTGTAAAAGAATCTTATCATGTATCTATATTATTATATAGTAAAATCATTCCTTAACTATAGGAAATGGTTCATTGAACAATATTTTATCCAATTATATTCATATTTTATAAATTGTATGATCATTTAAATCATAACATGTTTATGGTTTTCATTCCCTTAACATTCCATTGATCACATTATTTCTTGTGATAAATTACATTAATCACTCTATAGTTATTTACACATTCCGTCCATGTCTAGGATTTCATTTCGCACATATATTCTTCTATATAGGAACCTAGTTAGGTGACCTTCAAAAATACTTTTCTATATTAATAAGAGGATATTATATTAACACATATTTTGTGTTGGGTTTTCTAATAATAGATTTTCCAATCATTAATCCCTTAAAAATCAACTTTAAATTGCATGTTTGTAGTTAATATATTTTGTCTATAATGTAACGCTATGAAATTTGACATGAAGATCATTATATATTATTGTGTATAATATATGAAACAGAAATTATAAAAGGTATTATAAAATAGTGAATCATTATATATTATGGAAGTAATATTATTTAATAAGATAATTATAAAAAAATATTATATTTGATGGTATGAATAAAAAAACTTAATTAATAATATTTTTTATCTATATAATAAATATAAGAAAAATATCAATTTACAAGGAAAAAATAAATATTCTCTGAGAACTATATTTTTCTAAAGGATGGAATAATTTTTCCATGAAAACATAATTTAAAATTAGTTTTTTCAAATTTTATAAATTTTATTTTAAAAAATAAAATTATTTTTTAAAAATGAATATCATAATTATTTTAAAGGGATTTTTTTGGAATTTTCTAACAAGTTTTACTTATTGATTAATAGTGACAAATACTGAATTTTAATTGAAAATTTTACTTCATTCAAATTAATTATAATGTTAAATAATATTTTTAATCGGTTTTAATGTTAAATTATATATGAATTTGTCAAAATTTTCAAATTTATTTAATTATAACCATTTTAATATTGATTCTTATTATAAAAAAATCTAATTTTTTAACATTTTTATTTTCAAAACATTTTTTCTTGACACATCTATGAGGATAAAATTAAATTAAATTTTCTAATTGTGTTAATTTAATTCGGAATGGTGGAATAAGTAAATAAAATCATACTAATTATTAATCTATAATAATTTCAAATTTATTTTTAACATAATTATTAGTGAATTATATTCAAATTACATACGACGATTATAGAAAATTCTAGTTTACTAGGTGACTAAACATAAAAAAAATTACAAAATATGACTCCACCATTTAAAAAACATTTTATATTAATATATATACATTTTCATTAAATTTTTCAAATTTTCATAATTATTGGAATATTTTGTTAGGTAAAAATATAGTTACACCTAACCCTCCTAAAAAATAACAAGGGTTCCCCTCAACTAACTTATAAAAATCCAAACCCTGTCCTCTCCACATTACACATTCAAACCACTTATAATTAGAATATAGCTACCCAATTAACTTCCAAAAATCCCTAAAATTATAATATAATAATTGTTTTGGCCCTAAATACTTCATTTTATGGATTTAGGGAAAACCCCTAAGGAGGATATCCCAAGTAATTATATTATTCCTCAACCGGAATCCATATTTTGTTTCTTTCTCCAACTCCTTAAATTTTTTTTATACCATGATGATATTAAAAAATTTGTATTATCTAAATACTAGGACGTTTTTATAATATTTTCATTACTTAAAACACATCCACTTCCATCAAATGGGTTATGAAATCAATGTTTCTGTGTATGGAAAACTACCTTATCGCAAAATTATTCCATTCATTTTTCCATTACAATGTCTCAAGGATTGTTATAATAATGGATATAATGTATATATATGAAATTTAGAACAATATTATATCTATTTAATAATTATACCATACTTTAATTTTTTAGCTTCCATTCCATAAAATAATAGATAACATAGATCGAGTGTGCGAAAAACTATTGCCTCAAGATATGTTGTGATTCATCCTTCATTAATTCATCAAATGAATGGTGGTTAAAATAAAATTAATGACTATATACGATATTAATAACCAAATTATGGTATTAATTAATATTTTGTAGTTATATTAATAAAATACGTATCATTTTCATTATTTCTATTTCACATACATAAAGATGAAAACATCATTCATGTTTGTGTGGACTACAACCTTCACAAACCGATGTGACTCTCGCATCATAATCACACCATATAGATGATAAATATAATTATATTTAATGAATGAAAAATATATATATTATATTAATATCAATTTTTAATTATATGATATTATTTAACTCCTTTCCATAATGATCATTGATAAATGAAAACAATACTCATGTGTATGTATGACATACTGTCTCCATGATTGTAATGTACATCATTTTCCAAACCTTCATTCAAGAATGTTTTTAAAAATAATATTGATGTAAATATATGATAATTATTTCATAAAAGTTATTATAGATATGTTATAATAATATAATATGAACATGTATAATATCGTTCATAACGAATCATACATCATAAAACAAGGTAATTAACAACCAAAACCAAAAAATAATGAATTATTATTAAAAACCATGTAATAAAATGGTATAATGTTATCATATAGGATATTATAAATATTAATATTCTTATTGAATAAGTTAATAACATCTTTGATAAAACTACAGAATAGGGTAAATAATAAACAACCAAAAGGAATAATAAGGCAAGTGATATTGTCTCATTTTTTTTTCATTGTGGCATGTTATAATATTATGCACATAATTTTCATTATATGGTGAATAAAATTCTTCTTTTAAAAGTAATATCATAAAAAATTAAATAATCTCAGTATTTTTAATTTCAATTTAAATTATTTTATCTAAGGGTATTCAACATAAAAGATACCAATTGTTGAGGAATTTCTAAACTCAATTTAAAATCATTAGGTTAATATTCTACTATAATGATTATGTCAAAAAAAAATTATCTATTTGTGGAATAATGATTATATTATAATATATTTAAACTTGATTTGTGTATATTTATATTTGATATATATAATATATTCATTGATTAATCCTTACATTGTAATTGAAATCATTTTAAGTGTTTACTTCAAAATATGATTCTAAATATAATTATTTATTTTTATATTTCAACTAAAATAAATTATTTTAAAATTTTCTAATAAATCATTGAATTTTATTTTTTATAGTTATTAATTATCATCTTAATGTCACTTTACCATTACCACTCTTTTTTACATTGAATTAATGACAAATTTTTTTAATAAAATTTGACTTCATTTTTATCTTCATTCAAAAACTTGTTTTATACAAAAATCATCTTTTCTATTAAATACTAAAAAAATATTTACAAAATATTCTAAATGAGTTATAATATTAATTTCCACCCATTTTAACTATATTAAAAGTGTTTTCAATTTAGTATTTTTTTTGATTTCAAAACAATCTTTTTTTGGAAATTAAAAAAAAATGTGAGGGGTATCTTCTTTTCATTTTCTGAATAAATGCATTTCCTAACCTTTTTAATGTGAAAATGTGATATTATTTATAAATATTATTGTATTTATTGAATAATAATCCATAATACAATTTATTTCATAGAATTTCAATTTTTTATTGTATGAGGATATTATTAAAGAATTTTGTAATGTGATTTTCAATGAAAATTATTTTTAAATATGTTTCTACAATATGAATTGGCTAAATTCTAGAAGATTGGTTTTGAAGATATTTTTATTCATCAATGATAACAACCATTTATTCTTACTCCACTGGTTATAAATTGATAATGTTATTATTATTCCACTAGATGGTTTATGATTATATTTTCATTGGATAGTATTGAAATTCACATCCTTGTTCAATTTTTCTAATCATAATATTCCCCCAGATATATTAATATTCATATGATTATTGGAAAATAAATTTCCCCTAATTATCAAAATCACATATCCTGGATATGGTTATTTCTGTAGTCATAAAAAATCATTACGTATGGTGCTTACATTATTAGTAATTTGATATTCAGGAAAATATTGATAAATATGCATCCTTTAATAAATAAATATACCTTATGATCAGTCACATTTTTTATGATTTAGAGAGATTGTTCAATATAATAGGAATGCTTTTGCCTTGTATGGAGTGGGTTGGGGACCAGTTAATGATAGCCCCTCAATGAGTTGGTAGTCTCATTAGATAAAATTTATTGGTCAAAACCCTATGAGATTGTAACCATGTATGTTTTAAACTCTCCTGTGAATGGTCTTGATAGTATAATGTTTTAAACCATTATATAAATGTTATTGATTGGAAATATGTCATGTTCCTAGGAAACATGAAATCTTATATAATATAATTTCCTTAAATCATAATTTATTTATTATTATCCATGAGATTATCAATATGAAAAACTCCATGGGTTCATTTAATGATCAGTTTATTGATTTAATAGAATGTTTTTTTTTCTTTTATTTAATGTTCCAGATTGAATATCCATTTTTAATTTATTTTAACAGTATCAATGTTCATTTATCTACCCTTCCACATTAAATATTCTTATTGATTCATTATACAATCCATTATATGTTACACTTTCTATGAATTTGAGGTCAACCATATTTTTTTCCTTTCTCTCTGTTTGAATGTAGTTTACTATGATTGATATGAAGAGGTATTATTGATGGAATAATGTTATTCTAGAATGAAAATTAAAATTATAATTATTTAATTCGAATTTTGTATTGGAATCATGTATGTATCTAGTTTAAGAAGACATCAAAACAATTTTTTACTTTTATATATGATTCTTTGTATCTTATACTAATGTATTAAAGTATACCACCTTTGGTGGGATACATGGGTGGTGGTATCTAAACCAAGCTCAAAACAATCAATATTACTCCCTCATTATACTGAAAATAGATAACAACTATCTAATATATAAGTTTAGAAAAATTATATATGATGATCAAAAAAGGTATATATGTATAAATGATGTTATAAAAAATGTTATAAAAATATTTATTTTTCAGGCAGGATGATTGATATCTTTTGGATTACCACGATTTAATGTAAGGATTCTTTATGGAAAATATTAAATCCATGATTCATGAATATTCTATCCACAATGTTTCTTATTATATATTGTTACTTATACCCCTGTTATATTTTTATCATTATTCTCTCATTATTCCTATTATATAATTGTCAATAATAAATTATATCAATAATGATAAATTTATTGAGATTTTACATAATCCTTAACAATGCCCCAAATTGATTAATTTTTTAACGAAAAGTGGTTGTGTTTTTTGGATTCCAATAAATCACTTTATAGATATTGGAAAGTTGATGTAGTTGTGGGATAAATAAACTTAGGGGTAATCACCCTTACATGGACTAGTTGAGTATCATCTCAATCTTCACCTAGTGTGTGATTAGTGTGCATTATAGTGGAAACCCGGTGAGGCACTCTTAAGGGAATATCATTAAATAATTCACAATAACATTATAAACCGTAATGAATTATTTTATTTTCTTTTTCATTAAATTCCAAAAAGTTAAAAATGTTGAACTCAATTAATATAAAAATTTGATAACCCATCACTTTTAAAATACCCACTAGACCACTATAAAAATATTTCTTTGATAATTGTTTCCATATTACATTAATAATTCCCCTTATGATTTATGTTTTTTTTAGGATATTCATAAATATATCAACATTATTCCATTGAATGGGTAACTAATTTTCCCACAATTTCTTTCATACAAATAATGATTATATAAATTTATCATGATTATGTAAAAACATACATAGTGACTATTATGAAATTTCATCTTAATTCATAATATTGTTTAATTATACTTAATAAGTATTACTTTATCTCAATACATACATCCCCCTGGTGCATCAATACGTCTAATGAGACAAACTATCTATGGTATTAGTATATCTATTACATATATATGTATGATTTTTTTCCGTAGATCCTTGAAAAAACATTTCCTAGGATCAAAATTATTCACTCCATCAGCATTAGATTAGTAATTAATATCCATGTTTGTATTAATTATCATATATATAGAAATACCTCATTTTTATTTTATTATTTAATTATTTTTATCTTTTATTTTTTCCCAAAAATTTATGTCATGTTTGTGAAATGATAGCTTATTTTTTATACTACTCCTTAGTAAGCATGTCATCAGACCATTAACTTTTCTATTTTCCTATGAATAAATTTTTGAGATATGTGTAATTTTCATGAATCATATTGAAGGTTTAATATTATTCTAGTGGATTTATTTTGTTGTATTTTATGTTTATAGGTGTATTGTTAAAAAAAAAGAATATATCATTTTTCCTAATATATAAAAATATTATATCATTCAATAAATATTATATAACCTACCAGTAGTATATTATAACAAAAATATATTGGATTCTTGTCTCTAGGAATATACAAGGGACACTACTCCAAACCATTGAAATGGGTGAAACTACACTTGAGCTCAATATGGGTGGTAGTTCACTCTTACCACCACTTGGGAGACACTATGCTCAAATCTCTCATAGTGATCCCCATTAACCTTTATTATAAACTAGGGTTTACCCTTTAACCATGGATCCTCTATATAGAAACTTCTCCATAGTCCTCTAATTGGGTTTCATTTTTCTCTAGATGACAATTGTGGTGGAACTTCACCCTAATCTCACACTAGTGACACATATAGCCCTAGCCTCTTTCGTGGGTGTGAAATTTTCCCACGTATCCTATTCGGGATCAAATTCTCATTAGTATCATTGTAAAAATTTGAGAAACATTAGAAAATTTTATGGATCTATAATTTCTATGGGATCAATAACTGGGAATATAAGGCTACAAAAAGTCCTTATGGACACCCATGGGACCAAGAAAACTGCCTAGTGGGTGGTACTCATTTAGGCCCCTTCCATGGAATCTATAAGTAAATAATAAGGCAATGAACATAATAATCAACCACGTACATTTTATATTACCTCGCTAAAGGGTAATTCTCAATTTTCCATCCATGGTGATAGAACCCCTATGGAGTTTAAATTCAACTATGTACTTGCTAACAAGGGAATTATTTATGGTGAAACCAAAGAGCCTTCCCCAAAAATTAGAAACCCAACATGAACACCCCATATCTCCCATATAATATGACTTGATTTATAGGGGATTCCCTTTCTCCACTCAATGTGTTATAAAGATATAAAGGTTTTTCGGTAGAATCTTTTCTAGTTTCACCCTAACACTAGTAGGTAAAATCATTTTTCAGACCACCTCCCAGCACATAGAGCTATATATCTTATATGTATAATAAACCATCAGTTTTTTGGAGGTAGACATGATCATGATACTCCTCTTATAGGTATTTAGTGAACTATTTTTAATGGTATTCTCATGTATTACCCCTAACTCATATTTTTGAATGTTCATTTTCGATGTTACATATCATTCTCAAAAGGCTATATTCCATGAGAAAGAATTGCCTAAAAGGTTTTTAGTCCATGTGAGACGTTTTTATCAATTCTATATATTCCATATCAGACAACATTGAAAAATGATTTTATTCTATATAAGTCAACCTTCATAGGGGGAATATTATCTATGAGTCCCTCTTTCAAGAGGCTATATTCCCATCAAATCATCAATATAGTTATCCCAATCTGAAAAAACCACATATTCCTATGTTATTTTACAATTAATGATATGAAATGGCTAATTTCATAATAAAAATTCCATTTAAATTGTTTTACATCATGGTGTTAAATATCATGGGACAGTCATGTCACATTACCTCAAACATCGAAACGAAAACAACGTGGGATTTCTGTCAAATAAACTAGATTACATATTTATCCACAATGAGGATCAAACAAATCTTTAAAAACTATATCCCAATGATCCATATTTTTTGGGAAGCTTACCCACATCAAGAAATACTCATTTTTATGAAAATCCTTACTAAGTCCTATTTCTTATGAGCCAACCCACTATTAGTTGGTACATATTTATAAGGAGTAATATATTAAATCATTTGAGCTCATTATTTCATTTGATAAATAGTTTGATTTTTTAATCTATGTGTATGAAAAATGCTTACTATTCAGAGGACCATTCAACATAATAGTACATTAAATAAGACATTAAAATATTAAGATGTTCACAAGGATGCACAACTATAAATTGAACCATTTTATTCCTTATCACTATACCTAAAACTGTATGAAGTTTTTGGAAAACAAAAATAAAACTACATGGGCATTGATTCCCTTAAAATGGGTATATTGAGAACCCCTATTAGGGAACAAATTCAAACTCCACAATATATATAACCTCATACAAAGGTATTGTACTCTAGAAAACCTAGATATGTAGCTTTGAACTATAGAATAAATAGATAAGTATAAAATTATTAAAAATTAATTACATATATATATATATATACATTGATGTATTTTTTCTTATACTCATCATGGGTTACATCCAAAAAAGAGCTGTTGATATTTACATATAGTCATATGTACTCATGTCAATGTATAATTGGTAAAATGATAAAAACCAATCACAAAATGGGACTTCGATAGTATTCATGAATATATAATATATATATTTATAAGAGTAATATATTAGGTAAAAATTTACAATTAGGGAGTGACATGACCCCAACCTCTCTTCCCCACTACCAACATGCATTACATGGTTTCATTTTTATATCCCAAGTGTCTAACAATATTTAGAAATAAGGTTTATCATGACACTATGTTCCATGGATTAGAAGAACATTTGGTTTTCCCATAGTAACAACATGATATAACTAATCATAATCCTTTACCTATGAAAGTGATTGATCAAGATTTTTTTTATTATGATGTTGTATTGACATCATTTCTTATTGGTGTTTTCTTACCTCTTAATCACATTAAAAAACCCATCCATGATATTAATTAAGTCAAATTGAATGGATTCATCAAAGTGTGATAAATATACATATTCAACTATGAATGTTGTTTCCCTACTACCTATGATTATTCATTCACTGACTTAGCACATCCAGTTAAAAGTTATAACTATTTTGGATAGGAATTCCACCTTAGTAGTACTATATTATTAATGGTTGGGGTTGAAGCCTCATTTTTTATTAATGAAAAACAAATACCACTTTTCACTGGGTAGAGGGAGACCCATTATATTATCTGAATGCCTAGTGGTAATATATACCATTACATGGCCCGCATGCCAGAATTTATAACACAATGCCCATTCTGTGAAAAGTAATGCTATAGTAACTGTGCTGCTACACTACCCGCATCTACAGTTCCCAATGACGCTACAGTGCCCAATGTTGCTACAGTGCATCCACTGTTATAGTACTACTACAATGCATGCGCCCCATCTGTTTTAAACACCCTTAGTTGTATTATTCTCACAATTGATATATCTTATGAAAAACCCACTTAATTAAAGACTCATGTGTCAACCCATCAATATGTGGTCAAATAAATTTCATTGGGTCTAATAGCCATCTCAAACAACTATGAAAGCATATATCAAAATAGGTATAATTAATAACTCCCTTTTTATATAAAAATATATAATGAGGAACGTTATGTTCTCAGCAAAGCCTCATTTATACTTGAATGGGCACTTATTCACCAAATCCATTAATATAAAGAATCATAGAATCATACTAATTAATATATAGTGGATGACCGAGACGAAATGTATATGTCAACTCATACCTACACACCCAGGAAGATATCTCACAATAGGTAGTAGGTTATTGATGGAATCGAGTGGGAAACTATCACCATTCCTAAAAAAATATATATTTAAAACATTTTTATGGGTTATGATGAGAAATCCTATATTCATATGTTTACTCATCAACCTTTTAAGAATATCATGGAAGTACTTGATGAATCACATTAACATAATCTAGTAACACTGAGGGAGTAAACCCAAATACTATTTCTCATGTATAAATCTAGTCTACATATTATTTTGGAAAATATATGAAATTGGTGGAATAATATCCCCACTAATAATTAACAGTATGCCAATATTCAGGTTTAAAATTAAGTATCATGTTAGTATATATTATTTGAATTTTAAAGGATATGTTATATCTATTCGAATTTCATTAAAATTTATCAACATATATTAATAGTTATCTTGAAATACATTTTTTGGCATGTGCTGAAGAAAAATACGTTTTATCCCCATAATCATTCATCCTCCATTGGATGATCTAAAAATTATACTCTAGAAACTACTCATGTGTTATAATATTCTCGTCCCTAATCATGAGGATGATAGAAATATCCTATCTAGGAATGTTGAATGTGATCAAGATCATATTTTAATTCCAATGAGGGTTCTCTATAGAATCCTAATAGTCACTTTAGGTCAAGATTAAACCCCTTCCATTGAGGGTTCTCTATAAAATTGTCGTCATACTAAGAGAAAGTAAAACATATTAGGTATGTAACAAACGTCCCCCTTCCCTTATTGGTGATTTTTGATATAATATTAGGGACGGTCTTTGGTAGCTATCACCATCATATGACCCATTGGAAAAATTTTAACTCAATTTATTTAAATAAATTATTAATATTATATTATCCATTGAAAAGGTAACTATGAGAAAATCATATGTTTGGACCATGTTGAAGAATTGACATATTACCATGTGAAAATGGAATGGTTATGTGGAAATAGATGGAAGGAGAAAATTTTCATTGTAATGTTTTTCCAATGGATTTTATCTAATATGAGATTATAATGATATTAGATGAAGGGTTTTTAAATTATAATCACACTATTATATGAAAAAATCTATTCTTCCTCATGAAAAAATATCTCTATTATGGTGGATATTTTAAACACATACATTATTTAACTCTATTTTAAAACTAACATTAATGACCTCTTAGAAACATCAAATAAAATTTAAGGAGTGTGATGTGGATAACATTATTAGTATTATTTCAATCGTCTGAAGAAACTCTTCCAAAAATCCTAGATGTTGTATTGTTTATGCATATCTGTTTAGTAAAAGGATATAATGAATTACACTACACCCCACCCATTAGATAATCTAATTTATCATGATAAAAATTGTGTAATGTTACAATTTTAAAAAATAATTATGAGGCTATGCATATACGTATTAGTCTATAAGTGATTCAATTTTTTTTATAAGGAAATAAAAATTTAAATGAATTGGATCATTCTGTTGATAATAAATTCTATTAAACAACCAAGAATTACATGCCATATTCTCATTTGATTCATGTAATGTCTGAAACAATGGAATAATCCACATTACTGAATTATTATTTTCTATATAACATGTTTTAATTGAACCATACTAGGGTAAAGGCATAAAACAATGAGGCCTATGATAGCCAGTATGTCCTGAGGAATACAAGAGATACCTTATCCTAATGTGATGGGGTAATTTTTAACACCACCACAACTACCCATGGAATGGTCCAATCCAAATAACATTAAATATGTGGTTGTGGATTAACCATTTCCACCCCATCTAATATTGTTGTAGATATTTATATTACATCCTTTAAAAACATCAGTGAAAATATATCACAATATAATTGTGGACATGCTACAAGAAAAAAACATTTGGTTATCTCCACCCCCTTTATGATCCATCCACCTTATTAAGGAATTGACTAGTGAAACCAAATAGAGTATATCTCCAATTAACCATCCAATGATGCTTGAAACTAATTCATTGGAAGATTCATATTCCATAATAGGACACTATAATAGTGGATAATAGGAAAGATCATAGAACACACTCATACAAATATTTTTAGGGTGTTAAATCCTATTTTTTCATTAGTAAATTGAGAATATATTTTTTTGAACATAGTTTATCTATAAATTACATTTTATCAATATAATGAATAATACAAAGAAAAAACCTAACATTGAAACATATATTGAATATGAATCTAACTTGGAGATAGTCTACATTCATAAAGTTGTGTGTACCCAAACTATGATTTAGGATTAGAATATGAGAGATATAATAAATACTTATTAAATAACTACTTAGTATCTCTATAGAAAATAAAAAATAATTATTTGGTTACATTCACTGCCCACCCACCGTCTAAATAATCAACAACCCATTGGTTCACACAAGGATAAGCTAAGCTATAAAAATTGGTGGAACACAATATAATACTAATCAAAGTTAATATATTTTTTCAAATAGTCATAAGTTTAAGGATAATTTCATTTATATATGGTATATATTCAAAGATAATGAACAAAAAATTTGTTGAGAGAAAATTCTGTCCACCAATATGATTCAATATCTTCAAATGTTTTTCATATAATCCATATTAGAAAGGATAATGAGAAATTCTCACAACTGGGACACATGATATAATTTTAATAAAAACTTTCAAGGATATCTCAAATGATATATTAATAGTCAATAGTATGAAATAAATTTTCTAATTATATAACCCTATATTAAATCCGGTATTTTCATAGGAAATATACCTTCTAGATCTCCTTGGATATATTGATCCACTTTATTCTTAAATGTATGCTAAAGAGGGGTGACATACACTAGCAAAGATACTAATAAACATCCTACCGATGTTGATACTATTCCTATTCAACTAAATTTCTAGAAACCCACCACCCCTATTTTCATTGGCATGGGTGATACAGAGTAGTAAAAAACACATTTCATGTCTCAGTATGGCCACATAAGGGTAGAACAAAAAGAGGTGGAATATCATATGTGATTCATTCTATTCATTAAATATCACTGATTAGGGTTTATTACCAATTGGGAGGCTCTACACAAACTATTCAATTTTCTGTTTATCAAATTCTAATCAATACAACCATCTTCAAACTCTCAAAATAGGAAAAATGATAATTAGATGGTGATGGGATTCACCACTAGGTGGAACAAAATATCCTTTACAGAAACATGTATCCCCATTAATTTATGATTTGGGAGATATATATAAAAATATAAATGTTGAGATATAGACACAATTTATTACATTGAAAAAAACTAGTGGATTTTATTAGTTTACAGCAGTCACATAGTGATTATGGGAATTAATATGATAGTATATGTATATGTTCCAATCAAAGTCACCATCACAAATAAAATAGATTGGTATATTAGATACCACACCTATCCTAATAAAGAAAGAACCCATACAATCCCTAGTAATTTATCGCATATAATTTCATAAGATGTATCCTCCTAAATGACGTAAAAAAAATATTCTTTCTAGGAGGGTAGACTCTGGGTAGTAAAATTTAGAAATACCTTTGCACAAGGGACACGTGTTTCTTTATTTCCATCTTAATTATATGGGGAATTGTATAAAATTAAAAATAAATGACTACTGAAATTTTAATATTGGATGGCTAGGAAATCAGCTATTTTGACACACACCAAACTTTTGGATTAAATAAATCATTCAAATGAGACCCTAACTCTCAATGAAATAGAAAAGGATAAATTTCCATCATATCAATCCCACATGATCTAGAGAAATGACAACTATTGAAACATGTCATGAATAAAATCATCAATGGTACCTCATTTTATCTTAAAATTTTAATATTCCTTCTTCATTTCCATAAAAATAGTAAACACTTTTAAACATAGATCTTTTATCATATAAAAACACATTATTAATTATCACAAAATTAATAAATTTTACTGATTCCTTCTCCATTGAAAATTTTATATATTATACCATGTTCCACTACCGTTATTTGAGAGGAGGGGAAAGGGGTCATGAGACTATAGTGTTTGAGTAATTAATAGTTGAAACATACACCAACATTGAATATATGGTTCCCCTAAATTCATATCTACTACAAAAAATCATAGATATTCACCTCATAAATCCAAAAAAGTGTATCAATCCACTCTTGAATCTTCTAGAAAAAATTTATATAAATTAACTTTGAAAGATTATTTTGAAAACATGTAGTTTTATGGAAATCATTTGAATGGGGGAGGGGTACCTAAAATTTATCCACCTGCCAAAATTTTTAGAAATATTATCCAAGGAAGGGGTATTCATCACATTGGGACCCATATTTAATGAATCAATCATAGTAGAAATCTTGTGATAGGAAGTGAAATCTTCTAGACCAAATGTATGGAAAATTGAGGTAAATTTTTATGAATTTTGATAGGATCTCACTTTTGAATGTGATTAATCTCCCAAAAGAAACATGTTAATCCCTTATAATTTCTATGTTAACCTCATATGTTTTTTGGACTATGATTATGATGATTAAGCATAGAATTCATAGAATGGTCCATTTAAATGTCCTGAAATAATATCATTTACATTTTATGATAATGAAGTAGTTATTCTAGCACACAGATATAACATTTATGTATTGGTAAACCTAGGTGTTTTTGATATCTAATATTTTCTAATTGATTATTGTCATAGTACTAATTTCATAAAAATTTTATCCCATTAAATCTTATTTTTATGAATCCATATCTAATCCCCCTATTAACTAACTATTAAGGGGAGTGAAAATATTTAGCATAATAGAATTCATAATGTCACCGTCAGATCCCATTTTGGTGATCTTATATGTGACTATATTAACATAGTAATTCTCAATGATACCAAATTTTACATCTTTATGGGAATCCCAAGCATTCTTTTTCTTGTGGTGATCATCATTCCATAAGTACCATAAATACTCCATCAACGGAAAATTCATAGTGTTATAAGGTTTATGTGTAATCATTGAAAAATGAAACTACTAATATATATATATATTGTTGATGGTAGGTGAATCAATCATTCTCACTATAGTATTTTTCTTTAAATATGTCGTTTCAACCCAAATATTATCATGGTGTTGAAATTTATTTACACATCAACAAAATCAAGGTGATTTCTAATGATTTATGTACACATCTAGTTGTGAAATTTTCATTTAATTTATAAATTACTCTGAATACCTTCTTTTTATATGAATTTTAGTAACATGACACTTTTTGGATGTATTCACCATCAAAATATATTAAAATCAAATAATATATCTTATTAAATCTATCTCATAAGAGGCCCTACTGAAGGACTATCGATATCTATATTTAGACTCCATATTATGGATCATTAATCATATTGACATTAAACATTAATGTAGTAGATGATCAATGGTCCTTGGAATGTTTCCTTTATCAATATGATATCCGTTATGACTGACAATCTTTTCCATTTGGTAGATGTGGGTGATCACAATGAGGATAACTATAAAATATATAAAATTTACAGTATTTGATCTTCATAATTTGTAATTCCTTTATATAATAAATCGTGATATATAAATATACAACCTCTTAATCAAACAAAATAAAAAAATATCCATATGACATCTCCATAGAACACAATGTATAATCCTTCAAATTAGTATGGACCTATAAGAAAATAGAAGGATTTTGATTTTGATTTTGTATAAAATTATATAATATTTTGAAGGGGTATTAATTAATGGAATTGTTTACTATGTAATATTTTAAATCATGGAATTTTTTCATTCCTTTTTTCAAAAATGTTTGTGGACTGAATGGGGATGGTATTTAGGCTTCCCGAAATAATTATTCCTCTATGTTTTCAAATTTAGGATCAATATTAACCACTTCAACATGCATGGGAGATAATAATAAATTTTCCATATATTAATATATATACCAACAGTTCCTATAATCATAAAATTCTAACAAAATTGTAGAATAAGGGGGAGTAGAAGATTGTTTTAGATATTCCCCCATTTTCATTAGAGAAGTTATCTTTTCTGTTGTTTATAATCTCAAAAAATATAGTCTATGTATATAGTAATAATAGTAGAAAACCATTATTAGTGTCACTATGTCCCTCAAAGAACAAGATATATATATATCCTTATTAATAATAAAATTATATTTATTTATATATAACTACATAGTTATTTTGGGACAAGATCTTGATGTGGATAACCATCATATAGGTCATCCATGTGACCATAGATGATACAATAAGGTAGCCTAGATAATTCAACCTATTAAATCCACTAAGATAGAATCTCAAGTTGATAATATCATCAAATAAAACATCATTCATTAGGTCGAGTAATTTAAATGGGCTAACTATTATTCAATTTCATTTTACATGAAAAGAATATGAGATATTTTTTTAACATTAGTAGACATACTTAATATTTCACAAAGTATTATTTCTAACTAGTTATCATGGAACTAATGATTGATGAAACTGCCACATTTCAAGTCCTATATTTCAGGGATATTCATTTATGATTTAATCCTTTATAGTATAAAACCAAAAATTAGTGGGGAACTCATTTCATGTAACCCCAAAGGGTATATTAATATAAAAGTATTCCTTCTATCTTGAATAAATCTGGTGAAAAAATAAGCGCACCATTCATTATATCTTCAATATCCTACTAAGGGAGATAGTGGTGGGTTATGTTGATGATGTAGTGGTAATTTTAAAATATAATTTTTATCATCATGATGATATTGTAACAGTTTTCAGCAAACAAAGATCTCGGATCCTAAAGATGAACCCAATTACATGTTCTTCTAGGTTAAAGTAAGAAAAATTTTATGAATTTGTGATGTGTTAATAAATAATAAATTACACTGTAACTAAGAACATCGATATCCTTAATATGACTCCAACTCAAAATCATAAAAAATATTAGGTGACTCTAGGGATTTCATTAAAATATCAAATTCATTATTACTAACCATTGTAGTAAATTTATAAACCCTCATGAAATTGATGAAGAATGAAGTCATATATCATTGGGAATAAGACATTTCATTAATCATTTGAATATATCGTGAAATATAAATTATTACTGTTGATGTGGATGATTCTACAAGAAGGAAATCCTCTTATACAATAAGTGGAATTCCTATAGTGGTTACTCAGTATACATCATTCCTTAAAAATATAGATTATGAAGAGAATAGACAACATTATATTAAATGTAGCATTTTTTATTTTGAGACTTGATACTCCAATATTGAGAACATATTTCATGTGTAGATATTCATAGTGAAAAAATTTAATTAATTACATATACATTATTGAGACCAATCTCGTCATTATTATGGACCTTCTCAAATATATAATTTCTCATTAGACTTTAATCGAGTTTCAAGCATTATATGAAGTCATCCAATACTACTTTGATAATAATTATAGGTGTTAAATTGGGACCAAATGGTACAAATTGTCTAATTTCCTTATAGTACACATTTTAGCATATTAGTCACTACTAAACATCGAGCTCCAAGAAGAAGACAAATTCATTTTCTCCAAAACTCCCTAAATATGGGTGTGGTATTTTGATGATTCCTACAAGATATTCGTAGCATGATAGGTGGAATAACTGGGAAATAATAATTATATATTATATATACACTCATATATTAATTCAATTTTTTTATATCATAATCCTTCATCCATTTATAAGGATTCAATAATAATGTGGTATGGTATAAAGAACTCATTTTTTTATGGATGCTGCATCACAAATACCATTTTTATGATTAATATTCATGTGTGACTCAAATTTAGTAATCAAACATTTTAATGGTGAATATATAATTAAAATTGAAGAGTCTATTCTGCTATGTAATTACACATGAGGGTCTAGGGTATAATTACCATTTGAAATGATATTGATTCCAATAGTACATTGATATAATAATTATATTGATTCATTAGATAAGGTGACTACATCAAATGAATATCAAGTGAAAAACAAAACATTCATTTTAATTACACATTGTATGGTGGTCTTTTTATTCATCAACAATGATATGGAGGAAATAAATGATAACACCACCACCTGATATCAATGGGAACCTATATCATTGATAAATAATAGCATTTTGGTACAAAAACACATGTTATTGGAGACATCAAGGTTCCAATGTACCATTTGAGAAAAATCTAACCCAAAATAGAAACAAAACCCACCTAATGGTCTGGATTAAAGAATGTCCCATACATCTAAAAATACTTTTGATTCATGTATGGTATTAGAGAAACAATCGCCCGTTATCTTCTATAAAGATAGTTATATATTGTGAAATGTATGGATAAAAATACATGAAACTGATAAATATCCCCATCACACTTCATTTTAGTGGGATCTAACATTTGGACTTCCATATTATTCTCTCCATTCATGAAACTCTATCATTCATAACCAAAACATTGTATGAACTCCAAAAATTATCCATATTTTGTATGTAAACTCGGAGGATTCCTTTTGTATCTATGCTCATTATTTAGTTGATCATCATGATAGATTACACCCACAACACTAGAGGAATTTTCAGCATTCATTATAGGGTCTTGTGATGAATCATTATTTAATGAAGCCATGTGATGGGTACCAAGACCTCATACCCATGATGGGAGCACATGTATTGTATAACCCTCTCCTTCACAAAGGAAATGGAATTCAATAAACCCATACACATCCTGAAATAATCCTCACAAGACCTCACATGATACCTCCTTTTAATAGACATAGATTCATGAAAGTATTTTTATCATTGGCCTTGTTCTGTTATAACCCCATAGTACCCTATCCTAGATCATCTTCATGATTTATATCATCAACCCTCATGACCAGGTTGTATACACTAAGAATGTGGATGGAATCATATCAATTTTTTTCCTCAACTTTGTCACCATAACTGTATCTTATGAGCATAGAAGAACCATGCAATGGGTCATTCCAATATTTTCTACTTTTCAACATTTATTGTCAATCTGATATTTCTGATATGACACATTTCATCATGAAGAGAATTTAATCAATGAAAACACATGTGATAGAATATTAGAACCAACCATAAGATCATCAAATATTATATACAATTAATTCCATTAATGAAAAGTTGCCTTTAGACAATTAGTCATTATTTGTGGATGTGGAACATATCTTTTATTGTATAATCATCTGGGTAATTTAATCAAGTGGAGATTCACTATAGTATATGTTCTAAAAAAATTTGATCCCCAACATAAGAAACTATGGCTTCTTTCACGGAAGATCCTATCTCTTACGTCCATCACCATTGATTTCAAATGTACTCTCTTCCATAGTGTAATCTATCTAGACTCAAGAGTGTAATGTGGATGAAGGTCACCCTCCATTGTTGGGAGCATTCTGGGAGAAGTATTCTCTCTAGTTCCTTAGAGGATTCTATTTATTTATGGTACACAACCAATGAATTGGATTGGATAACTTGAGTATCTAAGAAAATTGTGTTTAGATACTCATACTATTTTGAAATAAATATTTCCACATATTCCCTTTAATATTTATTTAGTCCCTTATTAAACTGCATAACAGAATAATAATAATATTATATTTTCCTTGACATGTGTTGAACATGATAATTAAATTAAATATTTTTTAATCATATAATACTAAGTATATGTAGTTTCTCAACATATATAAAACTCACTTGGTAATTCCATCATAATATTAATCAGGACATGAATAATGAATATTTATTTAATAAATAAATATCACTTCATTATTCACTAATAAATAAATAACTATTACATTAACTAAACAAAAAATAAATATTCATTAAATATTATGCTTACAAGATAATCTCTCAAATAATATGTGACATCATGTTTGATTTAAATAATAAAATAAAGACTATTAAACCCAAAATGAGATTAATATTTATTCAATATTCTAAATTAATAAATAATAATATATTATATAACCAATATTCATGGATACACGTAGTGTGTGACCGTCTAGGACTCTTTCATAATTGAATCTGGTGAAGAAACCAATATACCAATAATAGATCTTGAAATTGGATATAGAACATATAAAGAATGAATTTTTTGATTCAATGACATAATACCTCATACAAATGCTTATTTTGTAGTATAATACCTTCAACAAAATATTTAAAATCAAGCATGATGCACTCTGGGGCCATCAACATATGTCATCAATGATTCTTTTTTGGATATTAATTAAATCAAAAATTCCTATAAAATACCATGGACATAGATTTATTTAGGTTACATCTTTTACATAAAAGGGACTAGGATATAAACTTCCATTAAATAATAGAAGTCATAAATTCTTTCTATCGTTATTCATTTTTGCAATATTACTCATGACACACCTAACATATCATTATTCACAATGAACATATAACATCATGGAATTATATAATATCTAATGTTATGAAAATTATAATATTCAATAATATTATTATTAAAGCATGTGCATCAACACGCTTGTACACATATAGGAATGTCCAATGACAAATTTAAATTTTGATTTCATACTACAGAGTCTCGTTCTCATAAGATCCTACACCAAATAATACTGGGGGTGTACACCTTAGGATGTTTCCTCAACGTCCTATGAGTAACAATCACTAATAACATGTAACATTTTTCCCTAAAATGATATCATTAGGCTATAAAACATATATTTAATAATATTGTTGTATCACTTCTATGTTTTTATCATAGAGGGGAACTATTATGTATTTTTAGCATGGCTGGTACTCTAAATAAATTACAACATACATTGGTATAAAGATGAAAATCTTGATGTGATATAGATTTTATTAATATTCCAATAAATTAAAAGAGGATACCATAAACTATATTGAATCTAGTTCTGGGACACCAAATCGAACATACTCCCACTTTCACTAGAGACAACTACTAACAACCTTCAGTTTTGAAGATCTCACATGACACAAATTTTATTGTTAAGAGAGGCCTTTAGTCAAGGGATCCAAAAAATTCAATTTCATGAGTATTAAATTTACTTCAAATTCACCCCTTTAATAAGAATCCCTTATGAGTAGATACATGTGAAGTATAATTTTTTTCCTTGGGGGATATCTTGTATTTTTTTCAAGATCCACCAATACAGTATTATCACGATACGATTTGATAGGGTATTTTTTTCTAGGTATTTCAACATGAACCATGATAATTATTCATATCCAAATGAATTACTTTGATATATCAAAAGACACTACATACTCAACCTCTATTATATAATTTGTTAAAACTAGATACATTAATCTCTTCCATATAATATCTCCTCAATTCAGACAGAAATCATATCACAATTGTGGCATTAGATCAATCTAATCATTCTAAAAACTATCATCATTATAACCCTTGATGTCAAGATACTCATCTCTCTAACTAACTAATAACATATCCTTTTTTCATCACAAATACGTAAAAAAATATTTAACAATAATTTAATGTTTTCTCCAACAAAATCCTGAAATATTTATACCATTCCATTAACATAGGAATTATATGGTTTAGTAAATAGCATGGAATACCTTATTGGTCCTATTGATGAACCACATGGTATCTTACCCATTCTCTCTTTAACAAATTGTGTTTATGAAAATGTTTTCTTGCAAATGTTTATACCATGGGACACTATAACCAATCCTCTATTGAATTTTTCTATGCTAAATCTCATTAGGATCTGATCAATGTATGTACATTGACTAAGTCCAAGAATCCTCATTGATCAATCACGAATGATCATGATTATTATAATATAGGCTGCTTCACCTAATAAATTCTAATAGAATTACTTGTTTAACTAATCCTTAATATACTATAATACTAATAATTTATTTCTTTGTGTATTATTTCATCAATATATACTTCTAGGCTAACTACTTTTTTCCCCTGTAAACAGCTTGTAAACACATGGATCAAATTTGTTCTTAATGAAGCTTACTTATTTTCTTTGTTAATAATATTGAATTTTCCAAGACCAAAATGCTTTATTCAATCCATAAATTGATCTACACAATTTGAAAATATTTTTCGAATCACTCAGAATGAGATACACTTCGGTTTATTTCATATAGACACCTTTTAGATGGTTCCTAATATAGAAAGTTGTTTTGGAATCTATCTACCAAATTTCATTGCCATGATAATCTATTATTAAATGTAGAATTCTGATTGATCTATATATGGAAACTGGTAAAGAGGATTCTTCATAGTTATTTCATTGATGTTTTATAAGACATTTAGTCACTAGCATTACTTTTTAGGTATTTAAATTATGTTTCATGTCTCGTTTTCTCTAGAATTACAATTGACCCCCATTTAGCTTTACATCATCATTTGCATACAAAAGAACCCAAAATTGGTTATAATAAATTGAATCCACATAATAGATACTGGATTCTTAGAATCATGTATCATTTTATCTCTCGAATACCAATTTATAAAATATACGTTCAACATTGTCAACCAATAATGAATCAACATCTTCAGTGACTAGAAAACCATATCTCCTTAGTTCTCTTACCTCTCTTATGATTGTACATAGTAATTAATTTCTAGGAAATACTTTTTCATTGGAGACCTTTGTAATCTATTCATATCCCTAATGATGTATATCTTGAGCCTTAACATCATTAATGTCAATATTTCTCAGACTATAATTTGTGAAGATGTTCTCCCTCTCAATAAAATTTGTATATCTGGAGATAATAACTATCTTGGATGATTATATTTGTAGGTGTATCCCCATAATTCTATATTATACCCTATAATTAAATTCCTTTTCACTTGGGGGATAGTTTGTGACCTAAGAAACCATTAATAAACAACTCACAAATGCATACACATTTATGTGAAAATATGATTAATTGCACTCCATAACTCAAATAGAATACCAATTTTCACATCATATTGTACATAGTTTAGTGTATATGTTTCATTTTGTAATGAATATACTCAAAGTATAATCAATTTTAAATATGACTCAACATCGACTTCACCATTTCTAAATATCTATGGTTCCTCCCCTAACTAAAATCATTCCACATTGTTGTGTATGGTGGGGTGATTTGAGATAGAATCCCAAACATCCATAGAATATATTTGCACTATTGGTAAAGATATTAACCACCTTGATCTGGTTGAATATTATATATATTTATTCTTTGTTAGTTATCTACTTCATTATTTAATTATTTGAATTTATTAATTGACTTGGACTTTAACATCATCAATTAGACATACTCATATCTACTCAAATATCTACTGAAGTCATATGTAAATGTTATTAAGTAAGAATAACTACCTCAATCTTCTAATATAAATATAATACATACATTAGTGTTTACAAAGCCTAAAATCTATATAGACCACTCACCATTTTCACTAAATTGTGGTTTTTTCATTTTTACTTATAAAAAATCACAACACATTCAAGTGGAATTATCTTATAACAGACAAAATAACCATCATTCATGATATTTTCCAAATTCATCTCATTTACGTGACTAAGGAAATGTTTTCATAACTAGGTGTTTTATGAGTCATTTGAAAAATATTAGTTATCAAATTACAATACTAGTTTTTCATTACATAGTACATAAATATAGTTTCCTTTATAAAATAAAAAACATTTATTTACAAACATGATAATAAACCCATCCATATCATGGAATGTTATATATATTAAGTTCTTGGTAAACATTTTTACATAATAGAAATATTTTAAAACAAAAAAAATTTGTTGGATATCAAAGCTGGTAATCACCAATGGCTAGAAAAGCTATCCTTGTAGCATTGGAAGTTAATAAATACACCTCTCCATTATAAAACATTCATTATCAACTTAGTCTTTTAATTTCCATAATAATGTGAGCACCAAAATCAGTATCATAAACCAAATGGCTATATATGGAAAGAATACACTTGATAAATAATGAACCATTAGATTCCACTTGCTTCTTGGTGTAGTTATTCATTAAGTGGCCTTGATTTCTATATAAAAATATACAAACACCTTTTCAATTCCTTGTATCTGGATCATCCTCTTCATGACAGGACCGTGCTTGGGAGATGTAGACTATTAATGAGACTTAGTCCCCCAATCCATATTCTTTCTTTTATTATTCACCATAAAAACTAATGTTTTTTCATTCTCCAGTCGTTATCCACATAGAGAATCAATATAAGAAGTTCTAAATGAATATTCTCATTACTTTTACAATTTTAATTTACAATTAAATAGGATAAGGACTTGTGAGGTGATAAAAGTTTGATATCTATTTGGACAACATCTAAGAATTTAATAACTACGAATTATAAGAGTTCATTGTGGAAGATAATGTTGACTACATCAATACCATCAAGTTCAAACACTCCATGATTGGACATAAACAACGCATGGGATATCATGTATATCTCCTGTCCCACATTCTCATTATAGATATATTGAAGGTGATACATCATTATATATATATTCAACAACTCAGATGGTTAAATATATCATTGTTCGTGAATTATATCCTAAAAATCTATACCACTGAGGAATCATACATGTATTCATAATATAGAGTTAAATTTTTAGGGGTAGCCTAATTATTATTTACAGTAGTAATAGGTTCTATGAGAACATAAAAGTTTCTATCGTTGTGTAGGATAACACAAAAGTTCCTTTTCCAATCAAAGAAATTTGAATTGATGATATGGTTATCCTTCCCATGTATGGATCATAGTGTTATGTTTAATGACATTTTATTTTTGATTGTACAAAATGGATGAGAATAAATTTTTTTTACTTGTATGATAAAATTTATTCAAATAAATAAATATAATATTTATATGTCTACAACTATTTTATCAATAGCCTATATCCATCACTAATATATTTTAAATATCAAGTTACTTTGAAATTCAAGTGGAAAGGATCCACATTTCCTTTCACATTACCCCATCATATGTTGATCATCAATCTTGAATGGTTTTATATAGTCATTTCAAATTCAAAATACATTATATCAAAGATAAATAATTTTTTGGGTGGACTCCCCATTCCAAAAATACATTAATTGGTTTTCCTCATCCCATGACTCTTATATGTAGCAAATCATGATTTGGTAGTCAAATAAAGTTGTGATCTATGTTAGTTCAACCTAATACATCGTTTTAGAACACCCCAACAATTGAAAGCCCCCCATGTTTGGATTTCCCACAATATTGAACTATGTTTTTATTTTTACTGAAGTAGTGGAAGCATATACAAAATTTATATATATTATCGATGTATTTTATCATTTTATGAATAAATTCCAAATTATTATATTTATTAAATGTCTGTTAATAATAGGTGAATTTACATAATTGATTAACCATGTCTTAGATATTATTTATTCATAATATAATTTTTTTTAGTTTTATCATGCAATATTTATAAATCATGATATCAAAAAAACATCCATAATGAAATAAAAAGGCTTCAATATAATGATAATGTAATAAAGTCTTATGATCATGGGGAATTACTAATGGTTAGTTTATCTAGAGGATGATAAACCAAAAATTCACCTAGGGGGAAAATATCATGATTTAATTAATGTTCATGTTGTGTCTTTCCACTTATCCACCTATGTATCAATCTTCAATTACTTTTTCCTTGAATCCAAATATGAACAAAATACACAATATTGTTATCTCTTTCTATTACTTTTGATTTTACTGATATTTAGGTGATGGAAACAAGGGGTTTCCAAAAAAAATCACGGTCATAGATTCCCTTATATAATGAGATGAGAGATGACATGTTGGTATAAAATATAATTTATCAATAAACTAAGTGAAACAAAACACATAAAAAGGTATTTTTTTGAGATCATGATCATATATTAACATGAAACTAATTTCACATTTTATAAAACTGTTATTTAGTTCTTAATCATTTTTATCTAAGATAAATAGTGCTTGAATCAATTAATTATCTACTCTAATTATTCAATTTTTAATGTAATTTTCTTCTTAATTTCATTGATATTCTCATGTATCATAACTACAAAACAAAATATGTTCATATAGAATTAACTATGTACATTAGAAAAAACATGGTGAATAATCTTCACAATATATAGATCATTGATTGTACTCATATACTATTTACTCTTATGGAATACAGAATACACGACATATCACATACTTTCATGACATGTACTATCAAAATAAGGATTGCTGGAATGGCATTTTTTTCATGTGTAATTCTTCAATACATGAACAATAATAATAGTAATATGACTCAGAAAAAATATGTATATCTTAATATTATGAGGAAAATAATTAAATCATTTTATATATATATATATATATGTAGACACTTCATATGGCATGTCCTGTCAACTTAAGGACAATGCACAAGCACATTTCAATAAGGATAACACAATATAATTAATTAATTTTTATAATTTGTGACTAGGTATAAGTACATGGTGTGTAAATATGAGCTACATGGATTGTATGTTTCTCATTTTCTATATAAGTAATTAGTCCAGTGACTCAATTTATAAACCATTCCCCATATAAATTGGTGTAAATGGTTTTTTAATGAACTAAATGGTTTTTCTTCTCTGATTTACATCCTCAACAATCAGGTAGGCCTTATAACTGATTCATTACCCATCTATAAATGCAGGTCTACACGCCGTGTATTTGTGATACAAATTGTGTACCATGGATTACCATGTTATAGGTTTTACTTTCCATGAAATAGTATAAAATTAAATTATCCTCAGGTTTTCAATGAACTCCATATTAATTAATTCCAGATTATTTCATGGTGAATTGAAAAAAATTACACAACATGAAGCTATGGTTACACACCATGTAATGTTTTTTTATTCATCCATAATCCGTGGAACCTCTAGAAGAGATATTCAATATTATTATATTCATAATATTAATGTATTTTTTTTGGATATTTGATAAAAAAAAGTGGTATATGACGATTTTACAATTCAGTTTAAAAAGTGGTCATACCATTTTTAATGTATATTAAATGCCTTGTGTGACTGGTAAAAGATGATAAATTTTTTTTTCTTATCCTCCATTAGTATATTCAAATTAAACAATCTCTAATATTTCTTAACACCCAGTATGTGATTACTCATAATCTTCACACCAACCCTTGTTATTCCTCATTTCATGAATAATATTCCCTTATTACATGATGTTAAACTACAAAGACCAGTCATGTATCATTCATAAAACTAGTCATTAAACCAAAATTGTTTTTAATACATTTCTCCAATAATGAATAATGGATGTCTCCTTAATGATAAATAATGAATTCCCAAAATACAATAACCCCCAAAGGAGGGAAACACTAAACAACCCGATAGTATGAAAAACTACCAACTCTCTAAATTAAAGTCCCACAATTAACCTCAAAATCACTATGAGACACTAGAATATATTATGATATGTACATAATATTTTTATATAATAATCTAACCCCCCTCCCCACCCCCATATAAAAAACCAGTGATTAAAATATTTCTAAATGAAATTAACCCAATGATTAATCCATCCTCACAAAAATTTATACGTGTTATAAACTTGTCTCTACAAGACATTAGAGATGTGATACCTCTTAACACATCATAATTTCTACGAAATTTGTTGGTAATTAGATTAAATAGGTTATTATCCAATTAAGAAATATGTTGTGATCATATGTTCCCTATCATGATAAACATCATATGCCTCATTTAAAATGTAACAAACAAAACTATCTCATTCTGAAATGTATTTGTACCCTATGTTTATGATCCCTGAATTCCTTATATAAGTGATATATATTTCTTATCATGAATAATGGATTCCATTACATACACACTTATGAATCCTTAATCATAAGATTCCATTAAAAATGAATGAGATGGACCTTCACTAATGAACAATAATCCCAAGAACCATAACTCCTCATTAAATTATACTAATGGTATCCCCTCTATAGAAAATAATAGAATTGTAATTATATTATTTTAACATCAAGATGAAAATGGTAAAGAGATTCCTTAACATGTCACATATTTTTATGGGAATCCCAAATAACATGATGATATCTGAGGATATATTCATTGATGGAATGGACAAAATCTGACAATCCTATTTCAAAAAGTAACTGATAGTGTTGACCCTTACCACAGTTGTTGCATGACTTTGGAATGAACTAATGTTGGTAAAAAATTTATTGGCCATGAATATTCCAGGGACATAGACCACCCCTATAAATCACACCAAATGTGTGTCCAAAAAAATAATTTAAAACTAATTGGTGGACATGATGTGAATATATTCTTCTATAACCATGGGAAGATGAGGACCATTGGATGTCACTTTTTCTAGATCTCACAAATTTTATATGTTTCTAGAATCTATCATCACCAAATAAATTATTAGAAAAAACATAAACCAAATATATTAAAACTATGAGTATATTGGGAGCATTATGTCTCACCAACATTATACCTCGGTCGATGGGTACATTAGTAACATTGATAATCACATATATATTATAAACACAATTTGAAGTACATCAAAAACTAGAGAAATATTATGATTATTGGGAAGCCCTAATTCAAAACATCTTTTACAGGAATTCAATCACCTTCTACATTATAGGTTTCATTATTTTTGGAATATTGGTAAATTCCTTTATAAAATAGGTAGTTACTATTTAACTATTGTGTCATACATTAATCATGGTGTGCGTAACACTCAATAGCCCATCAATAATAATAACGAGGGTCGGGGGACCGATGCATTGGAAAAACTAAATAATTATGATTCATCTGTAATAACCACCACATCCACACTCATTATCTCCCTATCCCCATCTTCCCCTATGATTACATAGAGATGAGGGTTATCAATGCTATTTTTCATAAATATTAATAGGAGAGTGTTATCCCAACTATATATATGTCCCACTAGGATCTAGATTTCTGATTAGCCTATGAATACCAAATCCCTCATGGGCCTTTCAAGGGATAATATTCAACCATCCCCACTAAAAATGTTTTTGGAAGCCCCTAAATTTATGGGACATGAATCTCCTTCCCATATGCTAATGAGGTATAGAAATCATTGGCCACAAACATTATCACCATAACATAGTGGATTTCATCTAGGGCTATCATCACATTCTGAAGACAATAAGGTAAATCGTCCCCATAGAATGAATTTGAGGTCGATCACATTCCAACTTCACTAACCATAACCATGAACTCCCAAGGCTACCATTGGTTCTATATTCCAACCATATCTGATGGGAAAACATAGCTACAGCTCATGTGGACTCTACCACCATAGAATAACTACTTACCGCTACAAACTCTCTGTTAGTTAATGTCTAGAAAAGATTGTCATTGAGAACCCAACTACCCAAAAAATTACCTAACATAATCTCACCAATACTGGTGCCACCATCAACCATCATGGGATACCCCACGGCAATGAATTTCGGCATGGAGTCTCTCCCCACAATTTAATCAGCTGACACGGTGATATTCGAAATGCTAGGGCATTCCTTTCCCCAGAATATCTATCTTACGGTAGGAGGAGGAATTACCATTTTCAGGTTGTTACTTGTAGAACTGTCTATAACAATGGAAGAATAAATGATCATGTCAATAAGAATTCCAGACATGGGGAACCTCTATTTAATCAAAAAAAGGGTTGGAGGAATATTTGTCTCACCCTTTACCTCTCGGAGACCGATGAAATATAAGACTCAGCTAAAATACCTTATCCTTATCACCAGTGTTGGGCATATAAATCAATCATTTCAGACATTCAATCCCTCTATTAGAGAGTTGTAAGGTCCACATGTCCCTTTTCATGAAAATTCATGTGGGGGATGTAATTGATTTATTTTAGAGACTCTCTATAGTCATCCATATTACAATTATCCTCCCTCCTCTCCGCAACCACCATTGATGTTTTGAAAACTTCAATCTCTAGTTTTGATCCCATGTATGTAGGTGTGAAATCTAGAAATCCATAGTTAAATAATAACCAAGAGGATCAGTAAGAAGTTGTAGATACCATGTATACATAGATATGGTTATAGTTTATGAATGTGTGATGATTCTTCTAATATATAATAAATTTTAAATAAGTTCAACATAACTAGGCCCCTCAGTATCCTAGTTATCGATGATTGTGGCTGGGGGAAGCCATTAATAGGGCTACCTATTGGAAATTGAGTATGAGGAGAAATTATTGTTTTATATTTTGGCCACACACTTACAACATGACATGTATTGGACACTTGCAGCCCTTCACATCACCATTCTGGAGTTCCTCAATGAGGACCGTGAAATGTTTCTCCACCAAAAATATTTTGGTGGTATTCAATGCTATGATTACATATTTATAATTATTCAAACATCATGAGGCCAGACATCAATAGTAATAGAATGTGGATATTGATGGACTCCTGGGGGTTTATTGTCTTGACTCATATGGATACTGCAAAATATTCTAGTGGAACTATGTTGGGAGCCTCATCATTCTTAAATGGGTCTTAAGGGAGTAATATTCCCCTATGAAAATTAGGGGATGGGGATAGTACACTACCATCCAATTTTTTCCCTTCCATGGTAATGATATAATTTTTAGGCTCGTCTTCACACTAATATGGAATTTTACTCTCCATTTGGTGCTATTGTGAATATCCTCCCAATAAATCCTCTCACTGACCAATGGTTTCAAGCCAAAGAAACATATTAGACTATAGGGGATCCACCATGAGTGGAGACACAACCTCAGGTAGAACATATACATTGTGTCTTTAACTCATTAGTAAAGAGATACATTGGTCCTTGGGATCCCCAATGAGATGATACTTTATTCGTTAAATCAAGAAAGGGTTATGTTCATTGCTGAAACATTATATAATCTTTGGTTTCTTAGAAAACCTAAGAAGATTATAGAATGGAAACATTAATTCATGAGATCAAGGGTTACTAGGGTCTCACAACTGAATACTTCATCATGTTGTACCTGAAGTAAGAAAATAGTATAGAGGAACACACTCCTTCAGCCGAATATTTGACCTTCTTAAATAGACACCTAGAGTTGAGGTAGGTTGTCTCATGCACCCAATATTTGTAGAGTATTATGAAACTAGAAATGACCTAGAAATGAACTTCAACTCCACTAAACCATCATGACTTCCCCCTATAGAATGTGATCAGATAAGTTCTCGATCTTGTAGTCTTGTTAACTAATTGTGGACTACCAACCCTCACTATGATAACATGATCCCAACTCTCATTTTATGTCATGAGTTTTTAATGATGTAGAAATCAAAAATACCACATAAGGGGAAGATATATTTCTCATTGGTGGATGAGCATCGTCTTACCAAAAAATTGGGAAACCCGATCTCTACCATATTCAACGTGACAGAAGAACTATTTTAGCATTTTGACCACATCATCATATAATGTATCTCATTCTATGGAACTCTAAATTAGGAATCCTACATGATTATATGGTTCACCTAGAACTTTATTGGACCACACATTATTTGGTATAGTCAACTAGCCTCTTGATCTATTTTCAACCGGTAAGATCTCCCCAGGTCATTTCACTACCAGTTCAGCTCTACCTTTCATAAGACTATCTTCACTGGCCTCTCTAAATAAATATATAGGAATCATCTCAATCTTTCCACCTTAATTTTCAATTGTATGGGTCCCAGATAATCTCTCTGTGTGTATCTTTTCAAGTAGTAGATATTGTGGATGTTTCTAGAGAATATGTAAGATGAAATATACCCTACCCACATCTTCTTGAGATATCTAGGTTGATTTTGATAATTATCAAAAATGATGATGTGTTTTAAAGAAGCCATGTATTGGAACAAGTAGCGATCATGGACATAACCTCTTCTAGATACCATGAGAAATCCTTTGATGAAACAGAAATCCATTGTTTTATTTAATCTATCACATCAACTAGTCCCCCTTAATGATTATCTATACGATTGGATTTTCAATTCATTGTGTTTCATTACAAAATATTCTTGATCCCCCCATCATGTCTATGAACCCAAAATTCCATTGATGAAAAGGATGATGTTGTTCTACTACATCAAGGATGACCATTTCCTATAGTACCTCATCTATTCCACAAAAAAGAATTTCTTAAATTTTCATAAATCTAGAAATCCCCAAGTGTCTAGATTGATAAATAATACCAATGAATACACATACCATAGGGTCCATAGACACAACATGTAATATATATATTTTTAAAAAAATTCTCTCATGGATAAGGTAGAATGTTTCTTGGTTATATTAGGTGACATCCCAACATAAGAAAGAATATGTCTCTTGCACCCCAAAATATGATATCAATGAATCTAGGAAACTGACATAGTCTCCACATCATGGTACATCGAAGTTAAATGACTATCTGGATGATAAGAATATCACTCATGTCAAAGATATTATATGTTTCCATTTGAGTTGACCAACACCTCTTATGGTCACTATATCATTTCTATCCACTCCATCAAAATTACACTATTTCATGTCCCCAAGGAATATGATCTAATGATGCTTGGGATATAAGATCCTCCCAATAGCACTAAATAGAAAATTCACTCTCAGTGACATGATGAATCCTATAATTGGTGATTACTATAAAATATTTCTCATCCTGAAATATTCCAATGATAAAGAACTAGATTATGATTTTGTTAATTTCATCATTCCAATGGGTCTATGTGCTACACCCATGAGGAGGAATGTAACACAACCCCTTCAGTAACCTCTATAAAACACAATCGAGGGAGGGGTATATGTCATTAAATTTAGTAATATATTTGATATAGAACATTGAAAAGTTTTCTTTAGGAAAAAAATACGAAAAAAGATTACATTAATGCACAAAATACACAGAATCCACTGACCACATCATTAGGTATTCCTAAAAAACCAACCAGACTAGATATTTATGAGGTTTATTCACAATACCATACTGTAAATACATGACTTACTGAGGTCCAATCTCATCTATCTAGTTCCCAATATAAGTCATCAAATCAACTCCGAACACTGTATACACTATCCCGGCCTTTTTGGCATTGAAAACTAATTTCACTATGCTTTATATCAAGAAGATACCCTTAGTGGACATAACTATGCCCATTACATAAAAGTATGATGTGATAAAACAACTTACAAGTATACCTACACAAACCTTGATCTTATATTTACACCATCTATCAAAGGATTTGAGTTAGGAACTCATAGAGGCCATTAAAATACCTCTTCATATTGGCACTATGGTGGAAGATGATCAGTTATATCACAAAGATTAAAAAAATACAAATAATGTTATGTCATTGTCTCTATATTCCAGAGAGATGAGGGAGACACCATTTAGGGTCATATACACCCACTGAATCTCATAGAATGTTTCAATGGTGTAGAAATACATATTTTCATGGAAATCACTGGCCCAAGGATAAATATCATCCCAAACAGATACCATCAGATGTTGGGATTTAATGATTTATATATGAAACCTAAAAAATAAAAATACATGTATCTAATAAGAGAGATCTGAAACTACATAGTAATATTCATGTAGCGATCAAAAAAATTGACATGGAACCTAAAAATGATTCCATAGATGTCTCTCAAGACACTACCTACAATTCATTATTGGGAAGACCCTGGCATCATCTATACATAGCAGTTCCCTCTTGTTATTATCAGTGACTCAAATACACCATAAATAGTTATGTAAGGGAACTCAATGGTGTTGTTGTTCCATTGACCTCCTTTGAAGCCCAATACATTAATATTAGCTATTAAAGAGGAATATAATATTATTGTGGTTTTTAGGTTGATAATCTATACACTCCTAATAATTTTAATGAAACCATGGAAATTACATCCATTAATTAAAAAGATAACTTCATCCTTTCAATCCACTACTTCAATCCAACAATACCATGTCTTGGGAACCACCTCATATCCCACTAGAAGAAGAAATGATCACATGTCAAATTGTATTCCTACATCAGCAGTCATGATTAGATCTAGTATAACCTACTCATACATGGAATCAGGAGTAATGTCCAATAGGAATTGACCAATGATAACACGTTACCTTCCTAATAAAAAGGTTAACCTGATGGAGGACATCCCACCATCATTGTTTTTATATAAATGATGTTTATCATCCTTAGAAACTATATTGGAATGGATAATAATCTTTAATCACCAAGATATCTATATAGTAATAATAACATAATAAGGATTGTACTGATTAAAAATAATATATCACATACCCTTAAAAATTTTAACCTATAGGGGAGTCAACTCCTTCCTCAAATCCTCATGTTTCAGAAGAATACTAGTATGATTTAGTTGAAACCTCTCCTTTATTTGAGGTACATTTCTCTACCAATTTCTATTGGCTAGTTATGGTATATTTCAGTACTCAAGAAGATTTAATAATAAAGTGGAATAGCATATTCATCTCTCTATAGGAGAATTTATGGTAAATGGATTTCACATGGAATCGTTATTAATTTTTCCCTTGGAGCTATAAAGAAATTTCAATGCTTAAACTCCAGGTTTTAGTTTATTTCTTTTGATACACAAAAGGCCAATATTGGATAAAAATGATCATAGATAAATTAACAATTCCCACAATTCTAGGTCTGAGGATGAACTATATAATATTATCATAGATAAATTATATCAGGTATTTCTAGTAACCTATGTGATTTTCTTAAATACCCCTATTCAAAATGAATTATGGGAAGATCAATTTCTATGTGGACATTAGATTCCTCAACCAACACTTTCCAAAGTACAATTTTTCCTTTAATGGGATAGATCTATTAATTAATGTAATATCTTGTTTTTAGGCCCTATTAACCATAGATTAGTATGCTGATAATAACTAATTATATATGATCTATAATGATGAAGGAATCAATACATTCAAGGATCATCTTTGAACATTTTTTTGATATTGCGATGTCATTCAGGTTGGCGAATTTTTTGTCCACATACCATCGTTTAATGGTTTATATCTTCTATCCACTCATTGGGACAATATTGGAATACTTTTTGGATGATTTTCTAGTTAAATTCATCCAATACTAAGACAATATCATGTACATTGGTAATGTGATTGACTACCTCTGCTCCCATTTTGTGCAAATTAATCCGTTGATGTGTGAATTCAGGGTCACCTCTATAGGGTTCCTTGCAATTTTTATTAGATACAATGCTGTGTAAAAAATTGATATTAATTATATCATCCCTATGACACAGTCGTACAAGTTCTAGGAGTTGTGATGCTCCCAAATCCACCCTCTTATATTTGAAAATTCTTCCATATCATGGTTGAGATTTTTAATAATTTTTTAGGGATCATTGTGTTATGAAATTTGTTTAATGAGATGAATAATGGTAGTATGTTTTCATAGACATCACATAGTTTCTTCTGTATCCTCATATCCTAATTCCACTATTCCTAGTAATTGTTTTCCATTATGTGACACCAATGGAATGATCCCTTCTTTATTATCAAAAATATATCAATAATGATGGAATGGAGAAAAGATTGTCTATCATAGTAGTATCCTACTAAAAACTCTAATGATATATTCTTCCATAATGAACAGATGTCTCCCCATGGTCTTCATTGTTCTGAAATTCAGACACTACCTATAGTAAAATGTGAAATGTTTTGTATCCAATGAAGTCCACTAATGTATATTCTCAACAACCCCACACGGACATGGTGATATGTGTTACAGGTAGTAATTTAATAGATGTTAAACATCAGGTTTATCCCCAAGAATGATATCAAGGTCCATGAGATGGAATATTTATTAGATTCCCATTATTCCCATAATTAATTTACTTTTACTATTTAATTACAATGAATGGTCATTATTTCAATTGATAAAGTCACACCATGATGGTAGATCAATGTTGATGATGCCTCCTAAAGCCTGAATGGGGGATGAATAACAACCTAAATCTCAATAATATTGGCCTTGGGATTATCTTCATCCCCCACTAACCTCTCTATGTCTATTTTCATTCTATACTCATTTATTTTTCTATGGAAGGTTTCACCAATAACGAGTTTGAGTAACAATTCAATATCATTGGCCTCATGTTGGATTTCATTTTTGAACACCCCAAGATACTTATAAAGGTAGATTCTAAATAATATGTCAATAAGTACAATCATGAATATTTCATCAAGATGAATGAAATTATTCCATTTTTCAAATGGACTCATGAGTTGATGTATAAGTTCCCTCTGTAACCATTGTTGACTAATGTTCCTTGATCCTGAATAAATTGAGAAAACTCATTAGTAGGCCTTACTACATTCCTTTCATTGCCTGAAAATGATAACACAGTTATTCATGTTGAACATTGGATAGAAAATTTCTTTGTCATGTCTCACATAGTGAAACGATTGGTGAACCATATTGAATCACATATTCTATAGTGGCGGCCTCAAATAACTGTGTAGTTAAATAAACTCATTGGTGGATGTCTCATTGTGTCAATAATATACAAAACAAGTCCTTCCCTATAGACTCAGTCAAGCATTAGTGGATTCAGTATATTAGAGTGAGATATGCCACATGGGATAGTCCCATCCTAGAGAAGACCCATAATAGGTGTTGTTTTTTATATAATAATTCTCCGTTGTGTCCATGAGATGGATTTTATTCAAGTATTTCAAGATGTGTACATCGGGTTATGTGGGGATCATCAGGTATGATTGAATTTTCCCCCTCATCATATAATTGTGGTAATTTTCAAGTACCATTGTTCATGACTATATGGAGTTCACCCAAAAGTGATGTTTATTCAATATCCATTCTAACTGTGTAGATCAGCCACCAGATTCACTCCAACCCACCTTGTACTCCTGGTTATTTTTTGTATGGGGAAATAATGTGGTGGTCCCCTACCCACAAACACTATCTTATTAGTATATGTTCATTCTGACAACTATAGACTTATTCTCAATGTGGTAAAATTAATTCATCTTAAGGAAGATAAAAACATATAAATGATTGAGTTTTTGTTGTCTCTTGTCAGTAATAGATTTGGGATTCCTCAAACTATTCTAAATAACTACATAACCAATTCCTGATCATCCAAGCCAAATAAGTAATATTCCATTTTCAAAATAAATTCTAATCACATCTCTTGATATCATATAACAACATATATATTGAATGGGTGATTCAATATAACCATATCTAACATCATTAAAATGATAGTGGGTCAAGACAAGAAGATATGGTCTGGTGATATCTCCAAAATAAGCAGGGCCAATCTAAAGATAAAATTATATTCTGCCAAGGAGAATCCATATTCTCTAGTGTATGGTATATAGGAAATTTGTCTTATAGTGGTTTAGATGACGTATCCCAAGATGGATATTTATGATCATGAAAAGACGGAAATATTTATCTTTTTTGAGTTGTAATCCCTCAAATTAAAAACTCCATATGATGAATAACATAAAAAGGCCACATAATCGAGTAGCATGAGTGTTCAACAATAAGGTTTTCCTCTACTTATTCCTTCATGGTGATATGGCATTTCTTATAAGAATTTTTATGATCCCTATAAAGATTCACCAAATGATATAACACTGATTGGATGGAAATTATATCATTAATATCATATAATCATATGGTTTATACTCAGTTGTCACCATCGAAGGGGATCACATCCCAATTCCTACAAAAACCATGTTCCTCCTATAGTGATTTGTGTAATATTTCCTCATCCTACTCACATGACATAAAACTAATGTACATATTCCTAGATGAATGGTATAGATAAAAAAACATCATCATTGTCATTTGAAATAAAATTGGATGACATCATCATAGTCACATGTTGATAAACAATGGGAGAACAATATAGACACATGATGTTATAATTTTCTAAATTATGGTCCAATAATAATGACCATAATTTCTTGAAAACTCTTGATTAATGTTATATGATAATAAATATAAAATCTTTGAACCATCATTCTTATATTTGGTGTCAAAATTATAAACAATGATTTTCCAACATTCATGTATATTATTGTGATGGAAATATGTTATCTAAACCCAGCAACATCATAATGAAAAATTGGATCAAATATGACCTAAAAGACCATTTCAGTTTATTGTTTTATAGATCTCAGTTATACACTTCCATAAATAAATCACATGTAACAAAATGGAAATTTGTACCACTTAACCTATCATTTATTTTTTACATTATTAATTCATCATAATACATATGAAATACCCTCAAGAAATAACACATTCAACCTAATTATTTAAAAAATAGGCTAATGTAAATATAATAATGGAGAAATTCAATTTCTAATGAATATGTTTAACCTTATAGAGAATTTTAGATCACTATTAATATGATACATTTTTCCCGAGTTTTAACCTACCTTTTACATTGATATTTCATCATAATACATATGAAATCCCCTCGAGAAATAACACATTGAACATCATTATTTAAAACATAGGAAAAAGGAAACATAATAATGGTGATCTAAAATTCTTAGTAAGGGTAAAAATATTCACAAGAAATTGAATTTCATCAATGGTAATAAGAATAGTTTATGGATATGAAGAAAAAATCATAGTGCATGAGGGAATTATAAAATAAATCAAACCCATATTTACATGGATCAAAAAATATGATAAAATAGAAATGGTAAGAATCATCAAAAATAATAATCCAGAGCCATGTGACATAAATATCAGTCATTAGAATCATTATAAACCCATTAAAAGCAAAAAAAATACAGGTATGTATGATGGGAAATCATTTTAACTAAACTCTTAAAACCAATCTTACAAATAAAATAACCATATAGTCTACATCAATACTAAAGGAATTGTAGTATTATAATGGACCATCCACTCCTTGGATTATCACAAAACCACCGACGTTGGTTTGTAATTGAAATGCACATCGTTGGTTTATAATGCAACAACCCATAAATTGCCCAAGTAATATTATAAAATAATAACACATAAAACATTTAATTTTATCATAAAATCACAGGAACATGCATTGTCAATTATATAACAAGACTAACCCTAGGAAAAGAAGAAATTTATTTAACAATCTTTTTGAAACATGATTAACACATCAAAAGTAACCAATTTTCATAATAATATCTTTGAAACAATATTAATCAATCCAGAAAAGAATTAGAATGGTATCAATAGAAAATATCCCCAAAGTATTATAATTAACCACATGGATTTTTTATTTTTATGAATTGATATAACATTAAAATATCATCAAAAATATTTTTTGGGAAAATATCATTTTTATTTTGAAAAACACATCTTAAAACATATAACATTTCTAAAATCAATTTCGTGGAAAATCATTTTCGTTAACACATTATTTAAAAATAAAATCAATGTAATAAAGATAAAGCTTCAAATAAGTGAAAAATATAAATATTTATATATATGTTATAAAAGATAAAAATAACATTCATTTTCCAATGTAAAATGGTTAGAATGTAGCTTCTTTGTGGAATCATAAAAATATTCCATTCGCTCTTTTATTAAAAACCAAAATATTTTTTTTAAATGTGGAATAAATATTCCCCTTATATTTTATGTAAAAAATCTTCAATTAAATATTATTAAGAGAAGAAAAACGTATTTGAGATCATTTTTCTAAAACATGGTTTTCAAAGAATGTAAATTTCCGACAGAAGAGACCAACTAATTCATATTTTCATAAAAGAAATTTAAAATTATTTTATTTGTAGATTTTGAAAAAATGGTATTATTAAAAAAAATCTCATTAATAACATGAGAATAATATTTTTCCTGATGATTATATGATTTATGTGTTTGATATATAATCATAAACAATCCCCATAATTGATGAGTTTGTAACAACAGACTCTTAAAACCTTGGTAACATTAAATAATAATCCCCAGGGAATAATAAAATTAAAAAAAACATATAAAATAATGAAAATAATAGGAATCATTATATAAATTCAAAATTTGTAATTCTATATATTGCATGAAATATGATATGTGTATAACATAACCAATATCTCAACAAAGGTAAATTCAGTCAAAAACCCATTAACGCTTTGGTATCACTAAAACTATAAACCCTATGAAATATAGTTCATTAAATTGATATATAAATAATAATTAATTTAATTATATAAAACAAAAAATTCATTCATGGGTAGTATATAAACCACACAATAATAAAAATGTGTTGAATATGGTAGATATGTCACAAAAATGAATGTGAGATATGAAGAAACCCCTACATTGAGAACAACATGTCACATGTGACTATTCCTCCAAAATAATAATATTATGCTAATTATTTATGTTATAAGAATCCTTTTTAAATTTTATAATTGATTTTATTTTACTTATTAAAATGATATATATAATTAATAAATCAATTAAGATTATGTTTGTTGTTTTTGACCATATTAGGTTTATGTGTCAAAAAGATTTTGGTAGGTTGATTGTAGTAAATAAAACTATCATTTACTCATATAATGAATTATAATAATTAAATAATCATAAAATTTATACATAAATTAATCATTTGATACCAATCATAAAATATGATTATAAGAAATGAACCATAGATATGGTCATGGAGAGAGTAGGACATACATACATTCGTGTAATGTTTCCATTTTTTAAAGGTCATTATGGAAAGAAGGTATGAATTTTTTTATATTTCAATGACGATAATTATATCATAAATACCATTATATAAAATTATATATACTTATATACATAATTCCTTTTGTTTAAAAGGAATCACATTGTTTCAAGGAGGTGGTAGTCCACACATGCACGGATGACGTTATATCTTTTTGAGTGTGAGAATTTTTAAGAAGAAAATAAAATATTATACTTATATAAAGGTAAATTTATAGTAATATCATAATTATGTATTTTATTTCATATAAATGTATTAATGTTTTCATTATTTCCTTCCATGCAACATATTAGTGGGAAACACTGTACATCACCGCTTGAGAAGGTAGTCTGATATACACCCAGGCAAGGTTATTGTATCCCCTATAATATGAAATTTAAAATGGATTATATAATATAATTACTTCATATTTATAATTATGTTATAAATATTATATATATTAAATATAAATATTATATACGTCATTATAAATAATGAATAGATTTTGTTATGAAAAAGTGAACGACATCAATTCGTGAGGAGGTAGTCTGTCTACACATGAATGATGATTTCTTAACTCATTTTATGGATGTCTGTGTGGGTGTTATTCATACCCATAAAATAAATAAATAAATATATATTTTTTATTATGTGGTTATTATATAATTATTTATAAGAATAATTGAACATTTGTTGATAAAAATAAAACTAAGTTTCATGTGGATGAATTTTCCATATTCTTTGGGTAACTCCTTTTAGATTATAGAAAAATCATTTCTTTTTATTTTAATATATCCAAATAAAATATTCTAGGAAGATATATGGTATTTCTCAGAGTGAAATTTTGATGGTTTCACTATGAAAAAAAGGCAAGAGAGATGTGCAGAGTGGGGTAGATTGAATGACCTTTTATAATAAAGGAGTATAATTCTTATAAATACCAAAATGAAAACATTATTTGGAGGTGTAACATACATAATGTGACTAATATTTGGATATATTTTCTAAAAAAGTGGGTAAAGGGTATAAATGGGGCCATAAAATGGGTTTTTTAAATGTTTCTAGGTCATTTGTCCCCTTAAGATTAATGTTTAATTACATAGTAATTTTTTATTTACCTTAATCAATGTAAATCATTTTTATTGTTTTCACTAATATTATTTCTAAAAAACATATTTCACCATATTAGATAAAAAAATTATACTTATTTCTAATATAGAATCCAATTTTTACAAATTAAACTCACATATTTTGTATAATATAATTTGAAAATGTATCTCATAGACGTGACGATAAAGGGTGTTTTTAATGAGAAAATTATCAAAAGACATAAATTTCTTTATATCAGAACATAAATTGTGTTTGTATTTGTATAATTTATCTAAATTATCCTTAAAATATCTTTAAAAAAAATTACAAATTAGTTATTTATAAGAAAATTCAGTTTTCACTTAAATTCATTTTTTGATCTATTCATCAATGAAATTAACTTATAATAAAAAACATTAACCCTATGATAATTTTGAAAATATAATTTAAAAAATATTTTTTATTTTTAAAAAAAATATAAAATCATAAATTTTCTGTTTGAGAATAAGAGCACTACTAAAAGTCATTAAAATTTTATTATAGAAACAAATTAATTTTTATCAATAAAATTTGATTTATTATTAAGTTATGCTAATCAAATCTAATTGACGAGTATCAAAATATTTAATTTAGCATATACTATATAATTTTCATTAATATCGTTCAATAATTGTAATTAATATATATCATTAGAACAAATTACCATTAGGTGAATGAAAATAGTTCTTTATAAACACATTTCCTTTATATTCAATTAGTTTTTTCGTTTCTAAATAATTGGAAACGAAAGAAATAAATTTATAACATTTTCTAAAACATATTTTAGTAATTTATTAAATATTATTCACTCCATCCATTACAATAGTTAAGTGATATCTATCTCTTTATATAATGATTTAAATAGTATGCTGATGTTTTTTAGGACTCATCCTTGATTATAACCCAAATTATCAATGAAACTAGATGTTACGTGAAACATATTATAATATAGTATTTAGGTATAATATAGGACAACATTTTTATTCCATGAAATAAAATATATTTAAGAATTTATTTTAAATTTAAAGAATGTATTTTATAAAATAATGGGATATCATAGCCTAGCCCCATAAATAAATTTCTCCATTGAAATACATCTTGGTTGTAAACGGATTAAAATATTTAAATTTAAATTATTGCAACTCACATAATGGAAATGAAATACAAAAACCATCCTATAAAATGCGAATGTGGTAAATATAATGATCTTCTGATGGAACTCGTGATCATGATTCAACATTGGTAGAACATTTTTGATAAATTAAATGATTTATTTAGAAGGAAAAACTAATTCCCATAGATTAATAGAGAGTGTTAGGGAATGTGGTCAATAAGAATTAAAACACAAACACAAGCTAAATAGAGATGGAAAATTTCAATGATATCATAATAAAATATGATAATATGATAATATTTTATTTCAGGAACATTTTCTTATAGTTTAATGATTTCATCACCATCTAGACTGAAATCATAATCAATTAAACTTACATGACATATCAAATTTCATCAGTTAACCAATATCAATGATAATATTACATTTTTCACAGTATGACTATTTTATTATACTTGATGAAAAAAAATTATAATGTTATTGCTATATGACCATAAAGTGTATAACAAGTTATTTCTCCTATAATTAGTCATTAATAAAAACCAAAATATTTAGATCATGGTAAGGTTTTTCAAAAAAAAGGATTACATCATCGTATGATACACTAATTTTCAATATTCAATAGTATTTTTAAAAGTTTAAACAAAATTATTCCTTAAATAACTATATAAAATTACTCAAGAATTTCCTAACTATGTTCGAAACTAAATGATTGTACAGATTTGATTATATCATCTGATAACATAAATCAACCATTGTTCTTCCAATATTATTCCATGTTTTTTTGAAATAAATATCATCTCAACCTATAATGGTTTCATACTAACCAGTAAATCATATAGGATACTGGTAGGCTCTACACCTTTATTTCGCTTTGGTTATTTGTTCTATCCCATCATCCATTCCATATATTATGGGTTGTCACATGGTCTTTGGGTTGTCCTTCTTTTGTTAAAACATAAAATAATTATTTCAACACTATATATTACTTCATCTTGTTATTAGGGTTTAAAATTAAACAAACCAATAGTAAACCTCAAAAAATATCACTAATAGTATAAAAATAATAGTGTTTCCTAACATAAAATGGTATCTCAGAACAATTAGATTTTAATCCCAAAAAATGGCTATCCAATTATGAAGTAAAAATAAACATGTAGTCCAAAAAAACTTTCATTCTTATGGTTTTCTATATTATTAAAGTAGTGTTCTCAATACTATAGACTATATAATCCATAATTTTTATCAATACATTAAAACTCATTTCCATAAAATATAAATCCATACTTCATATTTAACCACATTTTTAAAAGTACTTTAACATATTTAAACTTTTCCTAAAATCCCAATAATAAATATAATATTTCTTTTATAAAACCATAATGTGGTTTCTAAGAGGTTAAAAAACAATCAATAATAACATCATATACCTATTAGGTTATCCATGACACTTTATATAACCTCACATGAAAACATCCTAATCTAAAAGAATATATAATCATTTCATTTATACTATCTATTATAGCACAGAACCAACACATTAAAATTCAATGATGAAATATTATACATTACATTTCTATATTTGATTCCAATAATTTTGACCAAAACATTTCATCTAATCCAAAGATAATAAAAATGAATAAATGGGACCATTGACAACCTCAAGGATCATTTAGGTTTATAGTTTTAGTGAATTTTGAAAAAATCCTACATAAAAAAATTACATTGATTTTTATTTGAATTTATATAAATTTACCCATCATTTCCTTTTAAAATTAATACTCCATAATCATCCATGTGAAATATCATCTAGAAATAACCAGTTCAACAAAATTATATCATACCTATAGAAAATCAAACATAAGAATGGTGAGATCATATTACTGGTAATGGTAAACATAAGCATTAGAAATTAGATGACTTCAATAACTATAAGAATTTTATATAGGTATGATTGTAAAATAATAGTACATAGTTGAATAAAAAAATAACACATGAAATACAATCCCTGGACCATAAAAAAAGAAAACATTGAAAAATAAATAGTAATCAAAATCCATAATCACGATCCATGTTATATGAATCCCAGTAATGAGAATAATTATAATCCCATAGCAACTGTAAAAAACATATACGTAACTTGGTACATCATTTTCACTTCACTCTTACAATCACTCTTACAAATAGATGAACCATAATGAATAATTCAAAATACAATGTATTGGATATCGATATCAAACCCACCAATCATTATCCTTTCAATGAACATCATGACTTTTTTTAATCACATAACCACTCATTATTGGTTTACAATGTAACCATCCATAAAAAAATATGTAAACCATTAAAATATTTTATCACATAAAATTATTCATTTCATATAATTATCATAGGAGATAATATTATGCCCAAAATAAATTTATTAACAAATATAAATGAAATGGTATGCATAAAAATATCTTTGAAATATGAAAAACTCAAGGAATGAAAAAGAGTTCGATAAAAATATATTTGAAAAATCATTAATCCATCACAGAAATAATGAGTATAATGTCAATAAAAATAATCCTCCGTGCATGATACTTAAAAAATGGGATTTTGATGATTAGGAATCCAAATACCATTTAGATATATTTAGAAAACTTCTTGAGGATAATATCCTTTTATATTGAAAAAATCTTCTTACTATATATATATATTTTTTAAATCAGCTTTATTGAAAACCTTTTTTTAAAATTTTCATCAAAAATAAACTCTTAACCATGAAATAGTATATTCATAGAAATCAAAATTGTAAACCAATACAAGTCATCAAATAAAAATTTTAACATTCATTTTTTACTATAAAATGTTTAGTAAGTGCCCAGTTTGGAAAATTACAAGTATGTTCGTTTCTTATATTTGGTAAAATCCAAAGAATCTTTGTTTAGGAAAGGACATAAATATTTCATTGATTACTTATAAAAAATTTACATTAATAAATCATTTTTAATAAGACAAAAATTATTTAAAATGAAATTGTAAAACATTGTTTTGTAGAAATTTTTTTTTCATCAATGTGTGAAAAGATGCGGGATTTTCATTAATAAAATAATCATATATTTTAAGACCCAACAAGTGGGAAAAAGGTAATATTACAAAAAGATTTATTGAATATACATAATCAAATATATTTCATGTGAATTATTTTATTTTTTCCTCATATACGATGTTATAAACGAACATGATAATCAATGAGACTATAATAAAATAATGTTACCTCTTTGGTAAAATTGAATCGTAAGCCCCATGAAATTATAAAATTTAATAAAAATTATAATATGATGAAAATAGATAGATTATTTATATAACATGTAAAATGGTAATTTTATAAACTGCATAAAATAATATAGGTTTATAACATAATAGACTTCTCATAGAAGGAAAACTGTTACAAAGTACCTTAGAGCTTTGGTAACATTGAAATTGTAAACCCCATGAAAGAGAGATAAAGAAATTGGTATTTATATATCAATATATTTAATTATAAGAATAATAAAATAGATTTATGTTAATAATATAGACCACATAATAGAAATAATTAATGACTATGGAATATATCTAACAGAAATAAATGTGAGATGATAAAAAACAATACATAGTAATGTTTATCCAATAATTTAATTCACTTATTAAATTTTTATATAGTAATACTTAATTTTTTATGGTTATGTCGAATGTTATGACTATTTTCGGTTTATGTGAAAAAAGCACATTGATAGGTCATCTCTGGTCAATGGGGACATTATCTAACCATTTATATAATAAAACTCATAATACAATTGTCATATTTATAAATTAATTATAATTTTTAATCCAATAATGAAATATGGTTACAAAAAATTAACTAAACCTATGATCATTGGCAAGGTAGGTTGTACATATGTATGGGTAATGTTTCGATTTTTCAATGAAAATTATGGAAAAAAGGTCACTAATATTTTATCTTTCCATATTGATAATTACATAAAAGAGACAATGATTTTTTATTATATTAGTATATATATATATATAATTTGTTTGGTGTAAATGGAATCACATCACTTTGAGTATGCGTTACTTTATAGCCAGGTATTTGTTTTATTAATTTTAATTCATTTATATCTCTTATTACACACAATTGTGAGTTAAAACAAACAATGAGATACTATTAATATAACCTAGAAGATATATTGGAAGGATTAAATATGAATATATTATCGATGAATTAAATGTAAATCCAAAACTAAATATGAATATATTGGTATGTTCTTAAAAAATAATCCCACATTTTTAGTAAAACCACTTTCTACTTTAATAATACGTTTTACTAAAAATTGGGTTTTAGGCTATTTAGAGAGGAAATTAATATTTATATTTTATATAAAATTTAATGGAAATAATTAATTTCATTTTTAATTTGATAAATTCATTATTATTAAAAAATTATTTTTTTCCGAATACATTAATTTTTATCGAATAGTGAAAATAGTGATTTTTTAAAGATTCTTGTTATTTAAAATTAAATACAAGGTAAAATTATATTTTTCATTAGTTTATTTTTGTTTAAAATATTGCAATTATGTTTTATAAATTTTTTATATACTAATTTATTACATCAACATGTTATGTTTAAAAGGGAATTTTTCAGGAAAAACATTTTTCATGGAATTTTTTTAAAAATATTTTAAATTTAATTATGAAATTTTATTGTATTTAATTTTGAATGATGGATTATAAATTTGGATTCAGATAGTCTAGTTCTACTGAATTGGTTGCTTTTATAATTGAATAATATAAATTGTAACATATATAAATTTTGTTACCACAGTAAAGGGTAAATTAAGTAATTCTGGTTAAAACAAAAATAATAAGACCTTTAAAATCATAATAACACCTGTACAAAATTTTATGGAGAACTAAAATAGAAATTTTAACATATAGGGATATAAAATATATTGTATAATTTACACTAGTACATGTAAATTAATTATTAGATATTTCAATCAATGAATGTTTGAAAATATCACTCTCGGTATCCTAAATATCCCTTTTGTTTCCACATTGGGACAAAGGAATCTTATGAACGAATAAAAATGTACATATTTAATTTAACACACATATATTCCGGATATGAATTAATTTTTTTATATTCAGGCTATTTGTTTGTTATTATGATATTTATAATATTTAATTTAATAAAAATTAAAGTTGTCACATTCATGTTATAAATATTATAACTTTTCTATTATAGGGTTACCCAAAAGTTATATTAGACTATAAATATTATGATTAAATCTAGAAGATTTTTCATCATCATTGTATCATATATTTAATTTTTTTTGTGGATTAAAAATTAAATTAAGTAATTACACAATACAAATGTAGTTATTTTAATAGTAATGTAAGTATCATAGAAATTATATGATAAATATTAAAGTAAATATACATTGAGATAACTAATATGATTAAAGAATTTTATATATTACATTGACCTCATAAGAAGGTAATAAAATATATAATTTTAGTTAAATGATTATCTAGGAATATATAAAATTCCATGATATTAATAAGGTTAAAATTGACACTAATTATATTTTATAATCAAAATAATTTGTTAAATTATTTCAAAATAATAAGACATATTTAAAAATAAAAATTATATATTTTGTTTTAAAATTTTATTAATTATTTATTTATTAATTTAATTTGAATCAAATAACTAAACATTACAACCGTCAAATATTGATGGATTTTAACCCTCACTTAAAATTAAAATAGGTTAACTAAGGGTAAGCCAAACTGATAATTTATAAAATAATATCAAAACATATCTAACATTTATCAATTGTTTCAATTAAAACATTATCTAATAATATATTTTAATAAAAAAATTGGAGATTTTTTAATTGATTTTTTATTTATTGTAAACTAGTTTTTTTATAAAATTCCAAAAGTTCCATTCATTTCAATTATAAATGGGCACCACCTCTCTCACTTCATTACATCACATTGAGCTTTAATTCTTGAACATATCATAACATTTTGTCTTATGAACCTCCTAATATACATTATAATCTTTTTGGAATTCTCATAAGACCAAAGCTAGTGTCCCTAAGAGGATATCTATAGAAATTTCTCTAATGGAGAGAAAATCATCTTTACTAACACTTTGAATATTATTTCTTATTCTAAAACCTCTTCACATGTTGTTTCCATTATAAAGATAAAATATAATTTGAACCTATGTTCATAGTTATTATTATGGTTATGTAATAACCATATTCAACCTTTAATCAATCCTTTAAAAAATAAAGTCATCGTACATGCGTACGTACAACATACCATATCAATGTCATGGTGTAAGCTGTTTTTCATAAAAAATTTATTTAGAGGGGTTTATTGATATAAATAACATATATATAAATATGTGTGTGTGTGTGTGTGTGTGATAATTATAACATCGTATATATATTGGATATAAAATTAATATACCATCATCTTGTTTACCATTTCACAATTAAGGGAATGATATCATCGCTCTTGCGTATGTACGAGCTACTCTTTAAATGCCATGGTGTGATTCATTTTCTATGTTCACCATTCAATAATTATTATATAAATGTATCAAATGAATAAATATGATATATATTTCCATTATATAATTCTTTGGATGATAGAATTGTATCCAATGCACATGAATCGTGACTTATAAGACAAAAAAAGCATAGAGAAGTAAAGGAATTAACACATATGATATGTATAATAATAAATTTTTTATTAAAACAATGATATAATTTTATATAAGAGGATTATATATAATATAATAAATTTTATTATTTTTCATGTGTATGTTACAAGAATTATTCAATCCATTATACAAAAAGTTCGGATAAAAATGAATGAAATTAGATCTAATGTAAGGGTTAATTTCACAATCTCATTATTATTTGATATTGTTCATATATAAGTATGTACAAAGGTATATTTATCTTCCATGTCTATGTTTATTAAAAATTTATTCAAAAATATTTTTACCATCGTTTTATAATTTTTTACAGTCATTTTTACACATGTATGAATTTTTACTAAATGGATTATAAGTAATCTATTTGTCATTTTCCAAATGACGTACATTGTGACTTTTAAGGAAAAAATTACTGGAATAATGTTTTAAAAATTATTCATCTTGAAGGTATTATTTTGTCTCTATGAAGCTTTAATGCCTTGAATCTATATTTGAAAAATATTATGGTTCTTCTCAAATAAAATGTTTTCTTTTTTAATTGTGTGGTTATAAAAAATATGAAATTTAGGGGTAATATTGCTCATAAATTATTTCAAGTGATCTTTAAAAATCATTTTACATCCAAGAAAATGTTATTTCATTATAATTATGGATTAATATTGACATTATACAATGATACCATCCTTATTATTTCTCTTTATATTTTATATTTATGATGTATTAATGATTGTGAATTATGTTACTTTTATATGAGTTGTGTTATGATTAAATTTTTATGAAACCCATTTCTTTTTATGGGTTATGATACGATAAATGATTTATGTTCTTGAGGAACACATATTTATGGGTTTCATTATGTGATGGGTGGGGCCTATATCTCATTCCAATGCATTGGGTAATTATTTTATCTCATTAGATATTCTGGATTGGAACGTGAAGTAAAAATGTTTCTGTAATAAAATGCTGGAATTAGGATTGAGCTCAATTATGTAAGGGAATCCATCTTCTATGATTGTCCTAGAAACGAGTCTTGACTAATATTGAACTTATTTTATATGATTATGTGTAATCCAAAAATTGATTTCATATGTTATTCTTTCGTAGAATAAGTTCATCTATTCTTTAAGAACATATCTGATTTATCCAATGATATGAAATAACGATTTTTGATATCAGGGAAATAATTTCCAAATGTTTTGTAAATTTTATTATGTATTATGATTAAGATATAATTAATATATAACCTTTTTACCCTTACATATCTCATGAGATCACCCTTTCTGATGATAATTTTCACATGTAATTAAAAAAATTCACCAAGTAAGTTGTGTCAAAAAAAATTATGTCAATGAATATGTGGTAGATGATGTATATTATTTAAGAATTGATTTTTTTTATTCAATTATTCCAAAAAAATAACCCAATTGAATTTGGTGTGGTTTCATTATGTTATGTAATGAATATTCAACTATTTAGATGTAATATCTATAAATAAAATGTATTGCAAACTATAGATTGTATCATAACATGGTTTAGTTAACCATTGGAAAATAAGATGATAATACCAAATAATGCATCCTAATGATATATAAAAGTATTAGACACAATCTTAGAGTTTCTTAATTATCCAAAATTATCTAGTATTAAACCTAAGGTGTCTTAAATTAAAATTTTAGAAGCAATATCCCTTTATTATTTGGGATTCCAACTATGATTAGTGATTCTCACATTATGTGCATTGGTATTAGTCAGTGGTTAGAACCCTATGGAACTATATAAATGCTAAGTACTATGGGAAATGAAATGATTTTCCTCTAATGAAATCTAGTATTATGGTGTATGGAATTATAATTCTTTTCATTATTCTCAAAAACCCTTCTTAAGCTATAAATAAAGTTGGATTCAAAATAATAAAGGGCAGGAACAACATTCTATTGAGTCCTTAATAAGATATCACCCACCCTCTTTTAGTGGGTCTTCTAACATATTAAGGGATTTAAATTGAATCAATATCACTAAAAATATATTTCTAGTTCTATAATGTTCTGAAATGAGAATTTAATTTTGGAATTCTACAATTTAGAAGGTGAACGGGGTCAATGGTGGAATCTTATCAATAATATAATTAAATAACATGAAATTGAAGATTTGGAATGGGATGAGTTCAAGAACATAATTATTAATAAGTACAATCCATGTATTTTTACAATAATGATGAAAAATTATGTCCTAAAATTTTTTATAAGACCATCAATTTACACTTTGTAAATTATCATCAAACGTGAAATTAAGATTGATAGATTCTTCAATGGAATAAAATTTTGTCTCTAAAGGAAATTATCCATAAGAGACTTCAATATCTATGATGAAATCATTTGATTTTATTACAAGGGTGAGATGGATATTTGAGTTATCAACAAATATTATGGGTTCTATAAGATCAAAAAATGGAATTCAAGGGAAAATCTAATATTATCTACCCTACCAAGCTTCCATTCACTTTGATGGAATTATTCTTGGTCGTGGAACCATCATTCATCATCTCTTTACTATGACCAGGGATGGGGGATGATCCTCCATCACATTCTCTTCCTTCTCATTATCCCAAATTTTCCCTTTTCAAAGTCCCATCGTCCCTACCACACATCCATTCAATTGAAGTTAGCCCTAAGGTTCAATCATTCTTGAATGGAGTTATCTCGATTCATATTTCTTAATTAGGGTTTATAGAAGATTCATAACTCTTGGATATCACTGTAGTGGACCAATTTGCTAAGAAAGATCCCTTAATATATTACATTGAATAGTTTGTGTATTGATCCTGGAATTCTAATCTTCTACCTATGGTGGTTTTTTCCCTCTAATATCAGTCCTTTTAATTTTATCTGATCTATGACTCTCCAGTCGTTGTTCTTGGGATCTCTCTCCCTATATTTCTTTTATTGTTCCTAAATCAAGAGATTCTACAGTTAATCGACAACATAGTCGGGTGCAACCTCTGCTTGAATTATCATACCAATGTCATATACCATACTGTCTCACCAAATTTTTTTGTTGAATTTGTTGTGCCAAAGGTCCCACAGTACTACATAACCATTGATATTGAAGGTGAACTCCAACAGAATTAGACGGTATGCTATGAACCCTGTGATGACTATTATGTATTTTGTGGTCATCTTGGGCACTTGGCGTGAGTATTCCAAAATGGGTTTACATTCAACCAATAACATGCCTCAAATGAGGGGGTAGTATTTATGATGTCATTAATGTGTTTTAATCAATACTACCCATGTGGAATCATCTTGATCTCTTGGTGCAGTTGACCATTCATATTTCTGACATAAACTTGGTGACTGATGTGACCAATGATTCTTATTGTGAGCTAGGGAAGATGGTGGCAACCCCAATTGTGGTGGACATCATTGGCCACATGAAAAATGACCTAGGCTTCCCAGAAAAAGATGAATAACCATGTAACTGAATTGTTTAATATAACTTGATTTGTTCACCCAATGCTGGACACATTATGATTTTTGTAACGCAATAATGTTTCAATATGTGATCCACCTAATGAGAAAAAGAATGCTAGTTTGATTGATACGATTTGGAATAGAATATAGGAGGGTATTTTGGGGGATGAGGTAGTTTAGATAACACAAGTATCACGGGGTTTGGTTGGGACAATGTTTTTTATTCATTGGACCGAAAAACATTCATTTTAGAGGCTCCATACTATTAATTGGTCGTCTACGCTAGTATGAAGGCTTCAAATGAGGTAGGTCTCAAAGGGAATAAATAACACAATTGGAATTTTTTAAATAGGGTGATTATCTTGATCCTAAATAAATGATTTACATGGTTGTAACTATTGATGAGAATCCCCATTTGAGGCTAGAAAACTATGAATAGGATACCAACTCTACCTTGGACTCTTTTTCAGTGGAGTCCATGAAATTACACATATTAGAGTACTATTTGATATACTCCCCAATGAAAGTAAATAACATCGTCATAGACTCATAATGATTTATTAAAAATTCCAGGTGGATGTGATGTCCAATGGACTATTCTAATTTATATTGTCCCCCTATTATAATGTCTTCATGAAAATGTAAAATCTCTCTAGCACATGGGGATAACAACCTCAAGAGAAATCATAAAACTCTGGAAAGCATGTGAATTTAGGGACTCAAAAGGAGAAAATATCTCAAGAATGCGACTCATCTATCATCGATTTGGTGCATGCAGAAGATATATTGTCAGATTAAATATACCCCAATGTAGAAATGAACTATTATAGTGTGAAGATTGGGAAATTATTATCATTTACAACAAATAATCATTAGATATTGAATTAGATTTAAACAAAACATTGGGGGATTTGGGAACCTACATAACGATGATCTCCGGAGAGGAGTTTATCCAAACATGGGAAACAGACGTTGAGAATATTGAAAACCACCACAATTGTGATACCAAGGAAAATTACAATGCTCTACAATAGAATATTTACAATGGTAGGGTTCTAAAAATACTTAAACTAAAATTTAAATTGATGAACATTACTTATGAATTTGGATCACTGTCTACTTTTTTACCTGGAAGGTTTCTCAGTTTTTTTTTAAAAATTATTTTTTATAAATAAAAATATTATGGTGGTGATTGAAAATATAAAAACTATAGTTAAAAGAATATTTTATTTCCTTTATGATAAATGTGTAGAATTTAGTATGGAATAAACTATCTTAAGGGTACTAAAGGAAAACAAGAATTATTCTAATCAATAACCAAATTGTATTGTTATTGATGATGATTGACTTTAGCAACATATTATGGACAGATAGAAATTACAATATCTTGTGAGCACTACTGTCGATGTGGTGTACAATAATGATGTGGTGAAACATAGAGATACCATCCAATCTAAAGTAGATAATGTTTTATTTTATTTGGTATCTTCTTACACTTTTGTTTCAAAATAATTTTCTAAGGGTATCAACATATTACATCAAAAATTAGATGTTTATTTATCTTTGAAAACTCTTAATGGAACAATTGTCACATATGATGTTTATAAATCTTCTATAGTTGAGGTTTTTGGGGATTTCTTCTAAAAATATTTTGATCCATATTTTTATTGTTATCAATGAGATTATTTTTGTGGATTTTCTTTCACTATATGGATCTCATATCTATAAATGTAGACGGGATGTCAAATTTTTTATTAAGAATTAATTTATGTTCATATATCAATGCATGTATGAATATAAGCAGTCAGTGGAAATTGATTTCATTATGTGGGTCTTTGTTAATTTAAATGAAAGTTATTTATCTCATATTATTTGGTAGAAACTCACCATTAAGGATGCACCGGCTGTATATGAGTTGTTTGATGTTTATATAGAAAGTTTTAAATGTCTTACAATAAATAATGAAGTAGTTTTTTCAATTTATCTCTTATAAATTGGTGTTCCAATTTCAATAACTCCTTATAGGATGAACCTAATTGATTTACATGAATTGAAGAAGCAACATCAATAGAATTTTGATAATGGATTCATATGCTCTAGTGTGTCAATTTACAATATACATGTTATGTTTTTATAACTAAATATGGGTAAATGAGACTCTTAATTTATTATTTATAACTTAACAAGATCAATATCAAGATAAATATTCTCTCCCGTATATTTATGACATTTTTGATAAGATGAAAAATTTTCAATATTTTTATAATATTGATCCTCATTCTGGATAGCATCAAATTAGGGTTAATAATGATGATATACCCAAAATTTCATTCTATACAAGGTATAGCTATTATGAGTTTATATTGATTCCATTCGGTCTTAGAATTTCTTTCTATATCTTTATGGATTTAATGAATTTAGTCAATAGACATTATCTCGATCAGTTTATGGTGGTATTTATAGATTATATACTTAGATATTCCAATTGAAAGGAAGAACATGAGGATCAATAAACGATTTTACTAAAGTACATGAAAAATGTTAGGCTTTATGAAAAAATTACAAACTGTGAATTTTGTCTTCATAATGTTTCATTTTTTCATCACATAATATTAATATAGGGGATATCATTGGACCTAGTAAAAATGAATTTTATAGTTTTTAGGCCAAAACCAGCAACTGTAATTGAGATATAATTTTTTGTATTGGTTGGATATTAATTTGTTTCTTGAAATAGTTATGATGATTATATATTCCACTCACCATGTTGATTAGGAAATTTGTTATGTTCATATGTATAATGGAAAGTGAAGATAATATCAAGGATTTAAAAAATATTTTTAGTTAGCGTACCTATTCTCACACTACCCTGTAGTGGAGAATGTTTTTTATGTATAGTGATGAAAAAATGAAGGTGATGAGATGTTTTAACAAAAAAAATGATATAATGATATCTTATTCCTCACGAAAAATGATAATCTATGAGAAACGTTAACTTCTTCATTATTTCGAGCTAGATGTGGTAATTTTAGCATTAATTATATGGAGGAATTAACTTTCAGGGGGAAAGTGTGAAATTTATAATGATCACAAAAGATTAAAGTATATTTTATTTCAAAATGAGCTAAACATGCACCAAATAATATGGTTAGAATTGATTAAAGATTATAACTTCTTAATAAATTACCACCCTGGGATAGTGAACATGGTGGTGCATACTTTGTGTCAAAACAATCGTGATAGCCTATCTATAATATGGACTGAAAATATCGAATATTTTTGTTTTTTCATGGGGAATGGTATTTTTGTCGAATAGCAATGTAAATTTTTAATTAAATAAAAGTATTTATAATATATAAAAATATTCTTCTCATTTTTTTCCACATTGATGACATTATTATATTTATTATATTTTATTTAAAATAAATTAAAGATGTCATGTTAATTTTTTGATAAAATTTCATTTCTAGAATATTTTAATCCAAAACATATATTAAACTATAAATTATAGTCAGAAATATACATGATTTCTCTTTATCATGGTATTTTTAAAAAAAATTGTGAAAAAATAATTATATTAACTAAATAAACAACAATTGGGAAGTAATTATTTTGTTAATGGATGTATTAAATAAATGTTACTATGAATAATGAAATAAGTATACTATAATATAATTAATGTGTTAAATTTATTTTATAGAATAAATTGGCCTTATTTGGATATAATAAGTATTTTATTCAATGTTATCAATTTATCAGGGAATTTTTACAGGTTCATGAACGAAATAATGTCAAATTTAAAAATAATTAGATTATAGAAAATTAATATTTTATAAATATTATTTAAAATTAATAGAACATCTTTAGAAATAAAAAATATATAGTCTAAAATATTGTGCCTTATTTCATTATTATTTAATTGACTCCACTTAACTAAAAAAATTAAAACCTTTTAAAATTAAAAAATGGGTAATTATAGTTCAAATAAAAATTTGTTAATTAATGAATTAAAAAAATATTAAGATTTAAAATAATACCAAATAATGTCTCAAATCTTTTTTTAAGATATTATAACCATATTTTATCTTATCATTAAATATATAGGTTTTAGTAGGTATTTGGATTTATATTAAAAATATGATAAATTAATATTTTTAGAAGATTCCAAAAGAGCCCCCACTAAAATTATAAAATTCCACATCATTCATAACTTATTATGATCACATTGAGCCTTAATACTCATCCATACCAAAAAAAAATTATATTCACGCTTCCCTATAAGAATTATATAGGTTCCAAACTACTAATATTACAAACCCTAGTGTCCGTAAGAGGAGATCTAAAGTTTGTCTCTAGAGAATTGGTATTCATCTTTACAAGCTCCTTCAATATTATTTCCTATTATAATAGCTATTCTTATGTTTTTCAAATTAGAAATTAATAAATAAATTATAAACTATACATTAATATGTTATTATGAATATAGAAAAATTATATTATACCTTTTATCCATTCAATGAAAAAAGAAGAAGTGAACGTGTGTACCTATGACTTAACATCTCCACCATACAGTGTAATTTGTTTTCCATAAAAACATTATTTGGATACATATAATTATAGAAATAAAACTATATATAAATATATATGATAATTATAAAATTATATTGACTTTAAAATAAAATTCATATTTTATTCTCTTCTTTATCATTTCACTATTAACGGAATGATACCCCTACTGTTATATATGTTTTACCTACAATCTCCGCGATGTGAAGTGATTATTTATTCATATTCACCAATAAATAATTATTTTATAAAAGTATATAGTAAATAAATATGAAATATATTCACATAATACCATTTTTTATATTATGCATCTCTATCCTATTAAAAATAATTGGGACTTATACCACAAAGCATGCATATGAAAATGAAGTAATTAACAACTGATAGAATGATAAAAATAAAATACTATTATCAAATGGGTGATAAAATGATATTATAAGAACATAAATTATATCAAAACTATTAATATGTTTCTCAAATAATATAATAACTTCATTTAAATTATTATATAATAGGTTAGGATATGAATGATGGAAATCATACCTATGTTAAGGGTTATTTTCACAATATATTTATTATTAAGTATTGTTTATATATAAGTACCAGTTGGGGAATATTTAACTTCCATGTCCATGATTAATCAATATTTTGTAAAAAATAAATTTAAAATTCCTATAAAATTTATTAAAGTAATTTTTACAATAGTGTGAAATCTTGCTAAACGGTCTTATATGAATCTTTTTGTCATTTTCCAAATGAGAAGCTTTATTACTTTCATGGAAATATAGGAATATATTTTTTAAATTGTATGGAATTAATGTGTTATTCTATTTTTATAACACATTAATAAATTGAATCATCCTTTACAGAATTTTAATGTTCTTTTCAATTAAAATATTTTCTTTTATAATTGTCGACTATAAAAAATTTCAAATTGGAAAAGATATTGTCCACAATAATGTTTTCTAATTATCATTAAAAATAATTTTCCAAATAGGAAAATGTTTTTTATGTTACCTTTTGTTTACGAGTAATATTATCAAATCATACCATTTTTATTCTTTATTTTACTTCTTAATTTTTTTTATATGTTGAACTTTGGGAATTGTGTATATTTTCTATTAGTTTTGTTTTTATGAAAAGTTTATGAAACCCATTTTCTGTATTATGATATGATGAATGATTTATCTTATTTTGGAAAAACTATTTATGGTTTTCATTATGTGATGGGGGGACCTATTTCTCCCTCCAATTTAATGGGTAAATATTAATAAATTATGAGATATAAAGGTTTAGAATGGGGTGTAAAACGGTTTAGTAAAACATGGATTGAATGACAAGTTCACATAGTTCAGTATGGTACTTTTTTGTTATGATAATCAAGATAATGATCCTTTAATCATATGAAATTTTTTTCCAATGTTTATGGGGATGGTACAATTCCATTTCTCATGTAATAATCTCATAGAATATGTTCATTGATTCATTATGAACTTATATTATTTATCCCTTAACATTATATCATTATCCGTGATATATATAATATAATTTTCATATTTTATGTTTATTTTCTTATGTATTATGATATTGATATGATTATTATATCCATTTTTTATTATTTTTTATCATCTTCTATCACCCATTGTTATTTTTTTATCCACGGGATATGAAGAACATAATCATGTATGGTGTTTCCAAAATGGTTCTAGTAATGAAGGAATAACTAGGAGTTCCTGATGATGATTTATGAATCAATTTTTATAATTCCATATTTCCAATGAAAATATAACTATATGGTATTGTCATGGTTTTGTTAACATTTTAAATTAATACTTTTCTATTTTGATTTAATATCTACGAATGAAATTTCGTGTCTACTATACAGTAGTCCACATGTCCATGAAAGAGGTTATAAATTTTTCAATGTATGGTATGGTATGATTAAAATGAAATAATATATTTATATAAATATAATTATGTCATTAAAATCATAACTATTTCATTTGTATCATATAAATTTATTATACATACCATTATTACCATCATTGTAACATATTTTTGAAAAAACCAATTTCATCGATTCATGAGACGATCATCTGGTGTACACATGACTGATGTTATCATATACCCAATGGTATGAAAGGTAAAAAGTGGGTATATTTTATAATAGCGCAATATGTATAATTATTTTATAAATTTAAAAAATATTATATATGTAAATAGTATTTTTATAATTATTTTCAACCATAAGAGATGGTAATAGATAGTAGAACGACATTGGTTCAGGATGTAGTAGTCCTCCACACACAAGATAAATGATTTTATAACCCATTTGTTGTATGTATGTATGGGGGTACATAACAGACATGAAATAAAAATATATTGTTATATATATGATAATGAGGTTATTATATAATCATGGTATAATAAATTGAATGTGTGGATAAAAAAATAAAACCAAAGTGCTTATGGATGATAATTACATCTTCATTAAGTAACTCAAGTTGGTTTCTAACAAAACCATTCCTTGGATTGATTTTTTTTCAAAATACTCTTCCATGATGAGGTGATGATTTTTTGGTAGTGATTTGGGACATTTTTCATTTGTATAATATCTTTAGATATCTGTATACCGGGGGAGTGAATTCTTATTTATAATGGAGGAGGAGGGGTATTCTAGTAAATACCAAAAAGGTAAAACTATTGGTGGGTCACCATTAAATCATATGCCTCCAATAATGTACCATTCTTTGTAAATGTGATTAGGTCCTTCGGCTCCTTATGATTGATGCTTAACCACTATGTAAACATGTTTTTACCTTAATCACTATAATTAATTTTAATTAGTTTCACTAATATTTTGGGTCTAAAACTATGTTTACATTAATAGATATTATAAATTATGGTGATGCAAAAAATTTCATCCATTTTTACAATTTCATGTCAGATAAGTGGTAGAATATAATTTAAAATGTATACTGTATACATGATGACAAAGATAGTTTGTAAAGTTAATATGTTCAAAATTATGAAACGTTTTCACATAAAAATTAACTATAAAATATCTTCAAATGACCCATATTGTATTATTATACATATAACTAATATAATTAAAACTAAAAAAAATATAAAAACAATTTATCAATATAGATTATTTAGAGTAAATGTCAATTTTTCATTAAATTCGTTATTTTTCACTACTCATTACAAATGAATCTTCTCATGAAATACTGAAAATAAATCATATGATAATTTTTTCATTATCATTTATAAAATTAATTTTAATTTTTCCAAAACATTTATACAATATTTAAAAATTAGTTTCAAATCAATTGGGCCTTTAAAAGATGATAGAAATTCATATTAGAAAATATTTCTTGTTTGCATAAAATTATAATTGTTATTATCTTATTCCTATAAAAATTTTTTGATAAATGAATAATATATTTATAGAGTCTATGATATAAAAATTTAATTTATATCATTCACTAAAATTAATAAATTTATATTTTTTTAATAAAACCTCTTTGCGAGAAAAAATTATTTTTTTAATCAATTCCATTATATTAAATACGTATTTATTTACAATTTTATTTAATTGGAAACCAATGATTTAATATTATAAAATTGTGTTAACCATAATTTCATAATTTAGTTGATATTATTTTTTCATTCCATTCTAATGGCTAGGTCATAACAATCATCATTAAAAATAATATTTATGGTATAATTTTGTCTGGTAAGACTCGGCCTTATGTGTAACACATCATATTAACGAAACACGATGTTATATGCTATGCATGGTTAAAAATGGTATTTCAAAAAATGAAAGATAAATTATGCATTATGTGTAAAAAAATATGGAATATTAAAAATTAATTTGAATGAATATATGTTATAAAATTTAGGGATGTTTCCAAAAAATTACAGTAACCTTTCATCCTCACCATTCAATGTTAAACAAATTGTGGAATTTCCGTTCTACTAGAAGATATATTGTATGATTCCATTTCATCAACCAATAAAATTTATATATGTTTCTATCATCCCCAACACATAACATCGAAATTAATGGTATAAATCCCGGTCACATGATGTGAATCAAAACTATATATTTTACCCTTACGTAATATGGTGCCCCATTCCTAATTCTTTTCCTATACCACACAACAAATTTTATCAACATATGGATCATTACCATTTCTAATGGGTTATATAGACATTGGTTTCCCACATATTGTATCCAATGATTATAATGACATATTTGTAGGACTTTTCCTTTGGTAACATGTTCAATTATCACACACTTTTCTTCCTCTTGGTGCATCCAATCTCTTGATGACATATCTCAGAGTGTGTTTAACTCCAACATATACATATATTTATGTTCACTTCCACACATCAAGAATTCCCTGGTTTGGATTAACATCGTCCTCTAATAAAGAATAGGATCTACTAATGGCAATGGTCCCTAGAAAAAATATCTCACCTCTTTTCACGGATACACACCTTGAAGGGAATCCTATGAAAAGTGATAGATCTCATGTTTCAATCATGGTGAATGGTTGAACTGCCATTTTCTCTCCCAATACATGACAGTTGAAATAATAAAACATTTATTTCCAAATTAATAAAAAGTTTTTCCACCCCATCAATTACCCTCCTTTCATGTTCTAGATCATATAATTCATGATTTACATCCATTCCTCCTAACTTGTTTTGATGAATCCTTAACACTCATAAGGTTTCGCCTATGTATCTGAGCATGTTTATAAATAATTTCGATGTCATTGCATTCTTTCATGATGAATTATTCAACCACTATCATACACACAAATGTAGAATACTTAAAAAATATTTTTCTCACCCCAATAATGACTATTGGGTTCTTTGGAGTTATGGTAGAGTCTCCCCAACATAGTTGAGACACATCAAAATTCTAAATAAGAATTATATTTCGTCTAATAACCATGAAAATAAACTATCTACAACATGTATAAGAGATGTCTTCTATGGTGCATGGCCTCATTGGACCCTTTTTAACATCATGTAACAACCATTTTGTGTTTTACAAGAAGCCCATGTATAAAAAACCCATTGTATAATGTATTATTCTTTATTAGGGGAGAAACCTCTCCATGCATATTTCATCACAACCTTAAACCATGTAGCTTATTTACTCATATATGAGATTTTAATATAAAAAATTAACTCATCATCTTCTCTTAAAATGAGAAAACATCACTCAATCTATGGTTCTCCTACCATAGAATTTTCATTAAATATTTATAGAATGATTCCTAGTCCTATGTTACGTATAGTGATTCGTATAATCATTGTCTTGGGACAAACAAAACATGCAAACCTCCTTGCGAGACTTTCATCATTAGAATTAAGACCCCATGTCCTCTATTCATGTTAGTTTCATTATTACTTACTATAAATCCATCTCAAAATCACCTTTATTGAAATGATATGTGTTCATAATCTACATGGATGATGAACCATAGTTTCATGATGTTAAACATGAGAAAAATTTCCTACGCATTAGATGTTAGACTATAGGAAAATTTTCCACAATTTAAGAGATAATATATGTATATAATGGATTTTAAAAAATTCATTAAACTGAATTTTCTATATCCCTATAGAATTTTGTAAAACTACATGATAAATTTCTATTCACTTTAGAGAACCTTCTTTGTCGGTGCAAGTCATATAACTCTCCCCATTGTAGAATGCATGAGTCTTGATTCCCAATTCATCGAGTTACATAGGGATTCTTGGATACAATGTCCAATTCCTTGATAATGTTCATCAATATCTCTCAATAAAACAACCCTTTTGTTTGATCAAATATGTGGTGTTATATAATATAGAGTGTAGAAACAAATTCAAATTCACTCCCAATCCATCTCCACATTTCTTGATTTCCATGAGCTAGATCCCAATAATATTCAAAATTCATGTGGGATTCCATAATGATTGTAATTCCTTGACAAATGAAAACAACTCATTTCCTGGGTACATGCCAGATGGATTTCTTACGACAAGTAATGGTTCTCATTTTTTGATGATTGATAGTAGAACATACTATGTTTTATGTATCCATTATTGATTGATGTGTTTATATGAACTCTATTTTAAACTTTTTCAATGGTCCTTTTTTAAACATTGTTCACACCCCTAGTGGATAAAATCTCAAATGTCCCAATATATTTACCTTCCATCTCACTTTTTTACTATGGTATTCTATCACCCTTGGTGTAACCCCTCCATGCATCCGTACATGTTGACAATGAAAAATTATCATTTCTGGGACTCTTTCATCTTTGATTCTGTTAAACATTGTCTCTCACTATTTTCACCCAAGGGAAGTACCATGCCATTCATTACATCCCACACCAAGAATGGATCTGGCAGGATTATGATTCAATGGTATGTTTTTCTAGTTCACGGTCGATTAATACTAATATCTGATATGGTCTGGGATCTATGACATTAAACTAGTAGAAAATCCATTCGGTGTTATAAGCATCATTATAATAAAATATGATCAATCTATAACACATATGAATATAAAACATGATTCACTCTTTTTGTGAGACACATATTTCTGAAAAAAAGAATGTTGGGACTCACAAGTCACATTTCATTCATGATAGGTATAATCCACTGATGTCATGTATAAAAATAATTTCCCCAATTTCCAATATCTATAACCATAAACAATCAGCTTCGGTCAATGATTCATGGTATGAAACTATGTATAACTCATTTTAAGGAAGCATGCATGATATAAGGACTATTTGTTCCACCATTCACATCGTATTTAAACACTTTTGATACAAAAATATCCTTCTTGAAGAAACATTTTTGGTTTGAGATACGCGACATAAACTAATAGAAACTTATTTCATTGATCATAGTCACCTTGAATTTTGTGCCCCCATCCATGGGAATACATTTTATTAATAGACGCCACCATGAACCCTAGTTCACATTTTGTTCAAAACACTATATGTACCACACATTCTCCCCCATAATTGTTTTTTCTTGAATAGGATGACCATAAACAACCCATGGTAAGGGGATAGAATATAACAGCCCTATATTTTATAGTATCTATCTTCTTATATATATCAATTTAATCGACATATTATGTTCTAAAAAACACCATGCTTAAACGAACATTAATATAATATTAAATATAATTATTTTAACATGACTCTTAGAATAGTAATGTGACTGTTATGAATAGTGATATGCCAATTGTAATAATAAACTCACATATTAAAATATAAATAAATTTTGGTATCTCATAAATTAATATTATATATTTATATTGTAGATTAATTAAATAAATGTTTTTAAAATGATAAAATATGTATTCGAATTTTTGGAAAATGTTATTGTTTATAACAATTTTATAATTCATATAATGATCTAAAATAAATGTTCTTTTCATAAAATTGATTCATATATTAATAAATTATTTTATTATAATTATTGGGTAATTTTATGTGACTATAATTTATTTTGTATGTCTTATAATATCAATTATAATATAGAAACATGTATTTTTTAAATAAATGATGATTTTAATTTAAAATTAAATTTATCATATTTAGAAAATTATTTTCATAAAATGGATTATATTTCTAAAATACACAATTTTAATAAGTATTAGGTTAATTTTTTGTATTTTTAAAAAATTGTTAAAATTTTATTGAATTGTTAAGTAATGAAATTTACGGTATTTATTATAATAAGACAAATAAATAAATAATTATGTCAGGCATGATCTAATAACACATTAAATTGAATTCACATATGATATTTTCTATAAATACTCACAAAAATAAATAGTATGGACAATCTTGATCCAAAATAATTAACAAATAAATAAAATAAACCAAAACAACCTTATATTCCCTTGAAAATACCAGCCCTCACCACCCCTTATCCTCACATATCCAAAGAATTGTATCATTTATAAATTATGATTAATTAAATATATAATCATCTTCCTCAAATCCAATACCTTTTGGTATTCCCAAAATATCTGATCCATGTTCCTTAAAGATGTTCCCAATGAGACAATACTCAAGATGTAAAATCCTTTTATTTCTATTTTAAATTCATTATACCTTCCACCATATCATCACATCCAATGTATAATGTGACATGATAAATCATGTATCATATATATACTATAATTTATGGTGTTAATTTAATATTTATCATTCAGTTATCATTTTCCATTTTTTTCTTAAAAATGAATACATTGTTCGTGATATGTTAATTCTCTGCCTTTATGAACTATAATTGTTTATTTCGCATTAATATCTTCAAGTATTGACATTAAACAATTATAATGGGGTTTATCAGATAATAATATGTAAATTATAACATTTTTTGATGAAATACATATATATATATATTAAATAATAAAACCAAACATGTTCATGACGATTGAAAAATTGATAAAATAAAAAAATGTTCATCATCAACATTTCATCAAATGAATCATCCTCAAACCATAAAAAATGATGCATGGGACTATTTATAATATTTTCAATTTACTAATACCGATTACTATAGTGTCGAATTTTTTCATCTATTTGAAAAGAACTCCCATAATTATACACACATGAATGGATCAAAAACCCATAAAATGAATGCTCCTTGAATAACACAATAAAACATTATAACTCATCAAAGTGAAAATAAATAAAAATAATAAAACAATAATAAATTAATTGTATTTTTAGTTGGATTTGAACTATGTAATTAATTAATCAAATTTTATAACATGGGAATTTATGTGAAAGTGAATATCACTTTCGAACAAATGGTAAGGGATTTTCATCTAATATTTATTTCAATGACGCTTATGTGCTATTAACCACTTATTTCTTTCATGGGATGTATGTACTACCATATTGTTATATTATATCATTAATATATTTATTTTAATGTTATTTAATGTTTTATTATATTTTATTCTTTTGTGAATCATATTATTCAATGGATGACAATGATGAATGGTTTTCTTAACTCTATTTTCATTAATTAGGTTAAACTTCAATTTCATTGAATATGTCATGATAATTTAATGTTAAAAATATTTTTTTATATGATAATTTATTTCAACATGTTTTATATGGATTTATAATGAATATACCTAATATATCCATTTCATTAAGAGTATGATCCTTCTATGGGTCTCCATAATAATTTTAGTTTGTTGAGACATATTTGTGATGTTATGCGCTTGTTTACTTTTCTATGCGGTATATAATACCAATTTTATTTATGATAACCATTCATTGAAAATTTTCAATAAATAATCATATTTATTTTATCATGGATATGATTATTTCGTAATCTGACTAACAATTTTACATATTGTGTTTACATTGTATGTTATTTAATTAACAAATAAAATATTATTTATTATGTTACATTTATTAAATATTGTTATTTATTGATATGAAATATATATTCAAGATTTAAATTGATAATTTTGATATACGAGGAATGATTTGGTCTTGAGGAAACAGGTGGGGACTGTTACCGATACCCCCTCTATACATAGGTATTCTCAAGTGAAGATGATGATGGCCAAATTAAATTTGTTTTTACCAATAATTAATACATTGTCTTCTGAATTTTCAGGTAGCAAGATGTAACATGATGCCATAGAAGATAACATCCAAATTATTAATCTTGTCCTTCATTTGGATTTCAGTTATTTTTCCATTATATTTTCACTGTGATATTATCTACGGATTCATACATTGATCAAGTTATTGGTTAAATAGAATATATTTCTATTATATATACATTTCTATATATAATATTTTTTATTTATTGTTGATAAATGAAATCATATGATTTATTTTACACTAATTTATCATCTATAATCATCCTTTTATTTTTTTTACTTTTCACCAGGTTATGAAGTTGAAATGATCATTGGAGTCAAAGGATGTATTTACTTTCCTTTTAATGATTTATATTTGATTACAAAAGAAATAAGGGTTCCATATATGTATCTTGTTCTTCCTGACTACAAAACTAATTGATATTTTGGGATATTAATCATATATATAATCAAATGAGATAAATTAAGTCACTAACACTATGTTATTGGGGTCTTGGTCATTACATCTAGTATCAAGAAATTTTAGTACAGGCCATGGGAACTAGATTTTAAAATAAACATAACCAATGTGTGAACTATATTAATTACTTATAGTATTTAAATATTTTACCATTAAAGGAATTTCTATTTTGGGGGTTAATTCACATGTCTTCTATGGGATAATTTAGTGTGCGCCATTATTTAGTGATGAGGCCTAATGGAATAAGGGTAATCAATTACCATAGAAAATGTAGTTGTTTCCCCACTAAGAAGGTCAACATATTTTTTGTTAGAATGGAGTTGATCGGGATTATATTAGGAAAGATTACTCTACTTATGAATAATATATTTTCTCAAATGGAACAAAATGATGATTCATGACATGCTAAACCATGTTGGAACATTTCACATTGTATAATCCCCTATCTATTAGTGAAGATAATAATATTATTGTAGCTAAAAAATATTTTGAGTCCATTGGGAGAGTATTTCGTATATTAGAATACAGGGAAAATAAAAAGGTAGTACTGTAATTCTATTCTATCAAGGGATATTAACATCAATGGTTCTCTTTTCTCCCTAATAATACCAAGTATGATGAAATAGAACACATGTAATGGATATATATTAAAGAAAAATTCTTAAAAAATGTTTCCATTATTACCAAGGATTTGAAAGGAAGATGAAATTCGTTATCTTAAATCGAAAGGAAGAAGAGAGTATTGTGGATTATGAGGATAATGATATAATTATTTGAGCTATGACGCATATTTCCTACATGAATCAATGGAAAATATTGAAAATTTCAGTAATGAACATATTCCAAACCACTGAAGTGTCACGACCCATCCCCCAAGGCCCATGTCATGACTAACCCAAGTCTGCCATCCTTATGCCATGGGTTGGCGACTAGCACCAAAGGTGTATTACCTAAAACTTGGAATGATTTATCATTATAACCTATAACTCACACAACCAAACAAACATCACGATACAAACACAAGTAAACTGATGAGTAAAAATAGTGTGTACAATAAGTAAAAGTGTCCAAAAACAAGCTCAATTGGAATGTACAACTGAACTGGAATTTACAAGTAAACTGAACACCTCTTATGAACAACCACCACGGATCCTACCTAATGGGTCGGTATATCTCTTGAGCGGTCATCTATGAAGTACGCCTCATTTATGGTCCACCTACATGCTACATATAGTCCAGGTACCCGTGTCCTTAGTCAGCATTGTCTATTTTCTCCACCAAACACATCATTGTCTGGGCGTAGCCTATGTAGGGTTGAGTATAACGATACATAGTAGGGACCCCGAGACCCCCCCAATGTCTCCCCAAATCAACATAGGGTAAACCACAAATCATGAAAACATCTTCCACCCTACTTAGGTATATTTCCATACATATACCTAAGTTATCAAGTATACCCATCTCATTCCAATGGAAACACAAGGCCCAAATCCATATCCTCTGGTTCAAATGTTCCGTAAAATAAGGGAATACCACAAATGTAACACCACAAAGGTATGTACCACAATGGAATGTACTACCTAGGTACTCCATATAGAAGAATAACACATTGTTATCACCACAGATGTAAGTACTGCATTGGTATGCCACATAGAAAAACACCAGCAAGGTATCACCATTACAGAATGTACCACACATGTATGCCACACATAAGAATACCAATAATCTATCACCACGAATGAAAGTACCACACAGGTATGCCACACAAAAGAATAACTCAAATGTATCACGATGAAGGTATGTACCACATAGGTATGCCACACAGAAGAATACCACCAAGGTAACACCATAAAGGAATGTACCACACAGGTACGCCACACAGAAGAATACCACAATGGTACCACCATGAAGATAAGGACTCAACTCACACTAGCTATAATTTTGGTATGTTAGTAATGTTGATTTGATTTAACTACTGAATAATCTTACTCTGTTAAGAGGATGACCCACGAAGGATCTTAAATCATCATACCCACATAGGATCCTAAATAATCAAACCCACAGTGGATCCTAGTACATCATCAGACTCACATAGGATCCTAGTACATCATTAGACCATCATAGGATCCTAGAAAATCATCATACCCACACAAGATCCTTGTACATCATCAGACCCACTCATGATCCTAGTACATCATCATTCCCACACAGGATCCATGTATAGTAGACCCACGAAGGATCCTAGAGTAGTCTTGATGGTTTCCTAGAGTGGATCCATGTGGGACCCTGAATTACATACCCACAAAGGATCCCAAATAACATACCAATATAGGATCCCTTTCTCATACTACAACTAGCTTCGAGGTTCCCCCACTATGCTCGCTTGATTAGAGGGGTGGGTCCGCTCCTCAAGCTACAGGTTGATACTACAACTTCCATGAAGTCCCATGAGGAAGTTTCCCAAATGAACACCACATAAAAGTGGTATCTGCGCAATAGAAGGTGTGTCAATCGAATTCTCGGTCTGTAAGTTATTAGACTTTTAGTCTCGAGGACCTGGTTGGATTCATGTTCTATCCAACACGGACATACTGCAACATTAACAAAAAATCAAGTGGGGGTATATCAAAATGCATGTCTCTCTCCAAGAATTCTGGTGGTGTTGATGGTTCGTCAAACAGACGTCGATAGCTGAAGATATGTCTGAAAGAGCGAAAAGGATCGATGTTGGACCGGGTCTGGTCCATCCTGGTTGGACGGACCCAACCCAACCCGACCCAACGCGTGAGATCCAACAAGACCCACTAGGTCCAGCTCAGCCGCTGGGTTCAGCCTGGCCCATTGTGTGTATCCTGGCTAAGCGGCACGACCCGGCCTACGGTGTGGCAGCCCGGTACAGCCCGTGGCAGCCTGCAGTGCGGTCCATGAGAGTGGACTGCTATGTCTACCTTGGCTGGACTGATGGCCAGCCGCTCCACCATGATTCGTTGACGTGTGGCACAACATCACCGGTGGCTGTTAGAGAATCGGCCACCCTTTCCTTGCCATCGCGGCACAAGGTCCTTGTTCTTCTCTGCCGGGCGGTGCGGATGGGTGTTGCCACCCTTAGTACGACTGGATGCCTCCCTTTCTCTACCACGGCCGACGGGCTATGGATCTTCTCCTACAGTGCATTTGGGTCGCCCTCTTCATCGTGGCTGGCTGGAGTGCCTATCTTCATTCCCAAGCCCCACTGGTGCCAGTCGCTAGCACTGGTCGTTGTGCTCCTCCATCGTGTAGAACGCACCAAAAATCAAAAGGATTGTGGAGTGGTATAGTTGTGTTCGTTTATCCTTCCACCTCCATGTTAGAGTGGTATCAAGAGGGTAAAGGGGATAGATTCAATATCAAACAAAAATAAACAATGATTAATCAAACCACCTCCCCTACATGATACCCCGCAAAAACCTCCTGCAAATTTGTAATAATCGCCCGACAAACTGTTAGCCGGTTGACCCGAGTTCTTTATATAAATTCAGGAATGGGGAAGAGGAAATCAAAAACTCTCAAACTAAATAACCCCTACCTCAAGTTCATTGTTTAGCGTATGTGTTGGGGGAAGTGTTAGCGTTCCTCTTCCCCCACATATATCCTCCAACGAAGTCACTCATTCGTCGATCTCCGGGTCGGGGTTTCAGTGTCCCTCGTCACCTCCCGCTGGTACCAGCTCCGTCCACCAAGGGATTGGCATCACTGCACTTTTTCATCTCTTTGTTCCTTGGTGAAGCAGTGGGAACACCTCCCAAGCACCAAATATATAGGGGAGGGGAAGAGTGAGCATCATTATTGGTATTAATGGAGGATTATAAAAAAGGAACATTCCTAAATCCCCAACTGTGCGGTTACATATAATTGAATGGCCAATCCATTTATTGGCTTGACACGTTGCATTTCCCACCTTACTGCTCGGCCGTTGGAGGATTAGAATAAAGATAAAATTATAAAGGTATTTTTTTATGTTAAAAAGTTTAAAAAGATAACTTTTTTCTTCGGATGTACTGTGGTCGATGTGAATGTTTCCTTATGTGAATATCGGAATAGTGAGTTAAACTGTGCCCTCTAATTTCAATTCTGAGCACTGGTTCAAATTTCTTACAACGCTGCTCCTATCTTTACAGAACGTACCCAAAAAAAGTTTGGAAAACTTATTAGAGTCACCCTTGACCCACGCTAGTCAAGGTTAGGCTCAGCCTAATTAAAAAACTCCCTAAAGAACCGAACCCCACTCTCATATTTTTAATCTAAGTTACCATTTCGATGTTATTAATTTTGCATCAAAATATTGGTCACTTAATTATTTTATTTACAGCCAGAAACTATCTTTTATTGGTGGCATGCGGTGACCAATGTTAGTATCTTCCTAAAAAGAGAATACCCTCATGAGTATAGTAGTGGTCTCGTATTTTCAATACAAGTTACCGTTTTTTAGTTATAATTTGTAGAAAATTAAAATAATTTATTTAATTATTTTATTCACGATTATGACTTTTTTTGGTTTTCTCATAGGAGGATAATGCCGACTAAACATAATTCACACTTTGGGTAACCCTGCATCCTTAACAAAATTGTTCCCTTAGATTACTAATCCGAGTTACCATTAAAGATTCATTCCACCTATTCAAGATAACTACATAGCTGTACTATATAAAACATAACAAAACTTTGACGGAACATTTCGGGCACATCAGGCCGCAGAATTCTGCACCGTCATATTTTCCATTCAAGAAATAATTCCATATAATAAAAAAATTATACGGAAATTTGGGGACATTACATTATCCCCACCTTAGGGATTTACGTCCCTGAAATCCAAAAAAAGGAAAAACAACCCTAAGAGGGTACTGAGCACGAATTTGAGCCTCCCTCTCCCATGTTATCCCCTCGATGTTCCTGTGCTACCAGCGTACATGCACTATAGTTATCAACATCCAAAGAAGGAACAGCTCCTGTAGATCCTTAATCTCTACTAGATCCTCTATAATCGTATCCACATCATCAAAGTCCAGGTCAATGTGGTCGATGATGTGTGATGGGTCATGCACATATCTCCTCGGTTTGGATACATGGAAGACATAATGCACCCTCTCCAACTGCGGTGGAAGATCCAAGTGGTATGCTACCTCGCCGATCCTCCTATGTATTAGAAAAGGACTGATTAATCTTAGTGATAACTTGCTACCTCAGCCAAATCTTCATAGTCCCTATAGAGAACAGAATCGCAAGAATACATGGCTCCCCTCCCGGAACTATAAGATATTCTATATATTGTAGGAATAAGACATCTATAAACTATGTACGATCATCACTTAGTGACATGTGATACTTCATGAAACAAAATATGCCAATGCTTTCTTCATCTCCAACCACCTGTAATGACATCGGAGGTCCTAGTACATCTTCACCACAAAAGGATGAACTGCTAGAGGGGGAATATGGAACTCCATCAACAACATCTCATGAAGCACCACAAGTACCATTGTACATCCCCTGAAGATGACGATGTGCTTCCCACATTTAGAAAATCCATCAGGTGCCATCCCTAAGGATATCAGAACATGTCAATCCTCACAGTCAATTCCCTCAAGCTACGCCTCCCCGACTTGATGAGGAGTGGGGGAGTGACAGTCATAGACTAGATGTAAGAAACATCATCTCTATCTACTATAGAAATCTGCAGTGCGACTAGTTACTCTAATGCCTCACTCAGTAGCTGTAGACCAGACCGCATACTGTGTGTGTCTGCTACCACGTTCCCCTCCACAAGAGTTTATATTATCTTAATGTCATAGTACTAGTGGAACTCTATCCACTTCTGTTGGGATCTTAATACTAAAAACTTCTACTGCCACGAGTGTATGGTTTGATGACTCATGAGTGATCAGATGCTCACTCCTATGTAGGAGTTTATCCTATGCTGCCAAGGTTTCCTTTTTTCACTACCTAAGGAAACCCACATTCCTACATTGAAGATAGACCACATCCTTTTTTCCTAATACAGTCAGTCTAAGTATGAATTCTAGATGTCTAGTCCATACCCAAACTACCGTCGTAAGGCCTGGACTATGCCACCAAGAGGTTCCAACTGAAACTCGTACCTCAAGGGTCAGATCACACCATCAGAATAAGTGTGATTATCATGTATCCTTCCAAATGAATCTCTAGATGTGAGGGTCAAGTCAACAGTTGAACAAGAATCTCTTGGTGTTGAACAAGATTCATAATGGGACGTAATGATTTTTGCCTATTTATATTGATATCACAGCTAGTTGTAGACAAAGACTGCATCTCGAATCATTCTTAGAGCTCTTGGGTCACACTCCTTTACCACATGCACCAACTCTCTTCCCATATACTTCAGCTCCTTGACCATGGTGGGTACCACTATGGGGGTGGTTGTAACATATAAAATGTTTACCACCTCATGCTACTCCCCTAGCTCTGCTTCCATGTCTACAGCCCTTCAGATTCATGTATCCCATGCAATTCTTCTTCTCAAAAACAATTTTACAACCCCGAGTCTCTAAGACTGGTGCCAATTTCGTGTTCTCCAACTAATAACATTCACTAGCTATATCTGCTCAACCAAAGAACATTCAACCACAAAGGTACTCTCTAGCACCTCAACATAATTAGGAATGCATAGAGGACTAGTGTTGGATCATATGTCTATAAAAACACTATGCTAGAAAGTCTGAGCCTCGAAGCACTGATCAAATCATATTCATCAAGTATCTGGAATGATTGGTAAACCTTAATGAATAATCTACTACCGACATGTCATCCTTCCAAAGCTGTAGAATCTCTAGAGAAAACTCATAGACCTCTTCTAGGTAGTCCTAAGCCATCTGTGAGTCAGGATCGACTCGGTACAGGAGGGGTATCTGATGCTGAATCATGCACAAGGCACTAAGACTATATCTGTCCTCTACAGGTACGTTAATTTGTAACTGCTAATCAATGGGAAATGATATAGCTACCACACTACCCGAAGGTACTCTCTCAGGTAATGGTCCACGTACCGAATCCTCCTGACTATGCAGACCATCCTCACAGCCACTCATAGAAAAAGACAAGTAGTTAAGATCACCATTTTCTCTACTGGTGTATCAACTAGGGGGAAAACTCTAACAACAGCCTCTAGCTAGACCTCAACTGTGTGGGAATATGTCTCACCTCAAATCCTAGGAGGCCTCTGTCGCTGGGACTTCTACAATCTTCTCAGTTGGCTTGCGCCATCCGCTAGTGCAACAGCTGGTAACTGCTGCCCAATGGGTGTTGGTGTTACTGGTACACCACCCGAAGGTGCCAACATAGTAAGTGTTCCCTATACCGAAGCCTCATCACTTGGTGGACCATCATCATGAACTCTCTTTGGAATCCTATCTAGCTGTCTACACAGAAGCATCCTGAAATGGAATAGGTGCGCCATTATAATTAAGTTATACCTGGTGAGATGACTCAATACAACTCAAGAAATCTTTTCAAAACACACACGCATTTAGTGTTTTCGCACACTGAGTCAGAAATCAGAAGTCAGGGTCCTGTTGAATGGATATGTCAGCCACCTCACCAACACCATATTCCCTAAACAAATAACCAAACTCACTAAAATTAATACTATTGTCGTTAAAAAGATTAGGGTCCAATGTGTTATTGTAGAACTGACTCGTTTGATACCAATTTGTCACAACTCATCCCTTGGGGCCCGTGTTGGGACAACCCCATGCCCGCCTATCATAATCCAGGGGCTGGAGACTATCATCCCAAGTAGTATTCCCAAATACTAGGAAAGCATTGACTTTATAACCTTTAAATCACACAACAAAGCACACATCATGATAACAACACAAATAACAGAATAGTAAAAATAGTGTTTGTAGTATGTTAAAGTTCCCAGAATACATGCCCAACTGGAAAGTACATGAAAATTAGAAATTACAAGTAAACTGAACAGCTCTTGTAAACACCCGCAAAGGATACTACCTGAGGGGTTGGTAAAGCTCTCGAATGGTCATATCTGCAGTATGCCTCATCTACAGTCCACATCTGAGCTAACTCCAGTCCTAGTAACCTCGTCCTTAGTCATCATTGTCCATCAACTGCCTCAAACATAACATGTTGTGTGTAGAGCCAATGCAGGGGTAAGTATAACGATACTCAGTAGGGACCCCGAGACCCCCCCCCTCAAAGGTCTCTACAAATCCACAATGGGTAAACCACAAAGAATGAAAACATCAGTCTTCCCTCCTTAGGTATATGCTCATACATATACCTAAGTTATCAAGTATACCCATCTCATTCATGAGGAAACATAAGCTCCAAATCTATAGCACATGGTTCAACTGTTCCAGAAAGTATGTAATTCCTTGAATGTAACACCACAACGGTATGTACCAAAATGGAAAGTACCACCCATGTACACCACACAGAAGAATACCACAAAGATATCACTACGAAGGTAAGTACCACACAGGTACACCACACATAAGAACACCAAGAATGTATCACCATGAAGGAACACAACACACATGTACGCCACATAGAATAGTATAACAAAGGTATCATCATGAAATAAAGTACCACACAGGTACTCCATACAGAAGAATACCACAAAGGTATCACCATGAAGGTAAGTACCACACAAGTATGCCACATAGAAGAATATCACCAAGGTATCACCATGACTGAAAGTAACACAAAATTATGCCGCACAGAATAATACCACAATGGTACCACCATGAAGGTAAGGACATAGCTCACCCGAGTTATAACTAAGGTATGATAGTAAAGATGACTAGATATACATATTGAATCAACTTAATATGTTAAGAGGCAGACCCACAAAGGATCCAAAATCATCAGAACAACATTGGATCCAAAATCATCAGTACCATAGAGGATCTTCGGACATGATCAGACCGATAAGGTATCCCATTACATCATTAGACCCTCATAGGTTCTTTGTACATCATCAAACTGACATACAATCCTAGTACACCATCATACCCACACGGGATCCTAGTACATCATCAGACCCACACCGGATCCTAGTACAGAAGACCCATGAAGGATCCTATAGTAGTTCCTATGGAATCATTGAGAAGATAAATGTGGGACCCTCAATCATAGACCCACAAAGGATCCCAAAGCATAGACCCACATAAGATCCCATTCTCATATTATAGCCTACTATAAGGTTCTCGCACTAAGCGTGCTTAATTTTATGAGGGTACTCTTCAAGCCACCTGTTGATACACCAACATCCATGAAGTCCCATGAGGAAGTATCCCAAAGGACCGGCACAAAAAATGGGTCATAACGTAATAGACGTTGCATCAATCGGATGCCCGATCTGTAAGTTATAGGCCTTTTATTCCCGAGGGCTCAGTTGGACTCATGTTCGATCTGACCTGGACATACCCAAACTATATCAAAAAATCATGTGGGTTATACAAAAAAAATGACATGCCCCATGGTTTGTTTAACTTTTGAAGGTTTTTCAAACGGACACCCCTAGCTCAAGATATGGCCGAAAGAGAGAAAAGGGTTGAAGTGGGTCAGGGTCCAGTCTGACCAGGTTGGACTGAACCAACACAGGACTAGATCTTGGTTAGATCCGGTCCATGATACAACTACCCGCAACCACCTACCGTGCAACGGCCCCCGGTGGCCAGCATTGCGGCAGCCCGCATCGGCCTGTGGTACGGTCTCCTAGGGCGGACCACTTGGTCATCCCCAGTTGGCTGGGTGGCTAGCCGCTCATCTATGCAGCGCTGTCGCGCGCAATCATTGTCTTCAATGGCCGATAGCAAGCCGAACTCCATTTCCTGGACTTCGCAGCATAAGGCAACAGTTAATCTCCACTGGGGGATGTGGACACAAGACACTTCCCTTCTCGCAGATAGATTCTGATGGCCACTACTGGCCGTCACCCTTGCTCCGCCACAATCGATGGACCACAGCTCTTTTCTGGGAGCGTGGTTGTGCCGCCGCCTTCGTCGTGGCCGACCGGAGTGCTAGCCATCATTCATGGGCCCCACCAGTGTCAGTTTCCAACACCGGTCATCCTCATCCTCCATCGCGTAGGACACACTAAAAAGCACAAGGATTGCGGAGTGGTTTGGCCATGTTCATTTGGCATGCACCATCTACGTTAGAGCAGTAGGAAATGTCTCATGGGGATAGATTCAACATAAAAGAATATTCAACAAATATTAATCATAAACACACCCCAAAATGATTCCCTGCAACAACATCCAGTAAAGTCATAAGAATCGTTGGAAAACCAGTTAGTGCGTTAACCCATGTTCTGCATATAAATTTAAGAATGGGAAAGTGGAAATCAAAAACCATTCAAACGAAATAACCCCCTACCTCAGGATCATTGGAGAGCATCCACGTTTTAGGAAGTGTCTGTGTTCATCATCCCCCGAAACTAGCCTCCAACAATGTCATTCAATCTTTGATATCTGGTTTGGGTTTTCGGTGTGGCTCATCACCTCCCACTGGTACCTGCTCTATCCTCCAATGGTATGGCGTCACTATACTTTTTCCACACTTCATTTGCATGGGGAAGGAATTCCGACACTTCTCCCCTAGCTCTATATAAATAGTAGAGGGGAAGGGTGTGAAACATTCATGGGATTAATGGAGGTCCATTAATTAGGAACAATCTTAATTACCCAACATTGTGGTTATATAGAATTGAATGGTCAAATCATTTATTGGCTTGACACATCACTGTTCCCTCCTTACCGCTGGTCTGTTCGAGGATTAGAATAAAAATAAAATAATAAAGTTATTTTATTTATTCTATAAAAAATTTCAAAAAACTATCTTTTTTCCATACCTACTACAGTCGATGTGAAGGTCTCCTTAAGAGAATATTAGGTTTGCATGTTCAATGGTGCCCTCAAATTTAAATTCTGAGAACTAGTTCAAAAGTTATATAATTCCACTCGCACATTTATAGAGTGTACCCAAAAAAATATCGGAAAAATTATATTAGTCACCCTTGACCCACACAAGTTGAGTTCAGGATCTTCCTAAGTGAAACATGCCCCAATGAACCCAATGGTATTCTTGTATTTTCAATCTGAGTTACTGTTTAGATGTTATGAATTATACTATAAAATAATCGTCACTTAATTATATTATTTTTGGAAAAAAGGTAAATTTTACGGGTGGCCTGCACTGACCAATGCTAGTATCTACATAAATAGAGAATACCCTCACGAGTTCAACAATTGTCTCTTATTTGCAATTTGGTTTACCATTTGTGAATTATAATCATTTGAAAATTAGAATAATTTATTATATTATTTTATCTGCGATTATGCCATTTATTGTGTTTTATCACAGGAGTCTCACGCAGACTAAACTTAAGTCGCGCCTAGGGTAAAACAAACATCCTAAATGAAATGGTGCCCTCATATTTCTGATCCAAGTTACCATTTACATGTTATTTCACTTTTTCATGAAAAATACTTACGTGTGATAAAAAAAACATAACCAAACATTGACGGGTCATTCTGGGAACTCTGACCCATGGAATCGTGTGCCTTTAGATTTAGCGGTCTCGATATAAATTTATATAATTAAAAAAATTATATGGAAGTTCTAGAACATTACATGAAGGGAACTTGTTTCCCAAAACATTTCATCATACGAGGAAATAGAACTTTGAGGCATCATAATATATAAGGATATTTCTATATCTTTTATAATCAATCAAAATAAATAAAATGATAGGTTGAAATATAACCATGAGAATGGAATATCACTAAATAATGATAGGGGAAAGAATAAGTTTAAATCATTTAATAATTATAGGAACAAACATTTGGGAAAAATTATGAAAGGAACGAATGTGTGTTATATATTAAGATACATGGTTCATCTATCTCTTGGGTAAAAGGAAAAATACTTATGATATCATGTAATTCAACTAAAATTTTATGGGGAATTATTCAATCCAATGTTCCAAGAATCAATGGAATCTACCAAAGAAGATGATAAGGGGAGATGGATAATATTATGTGAACCTAAAGATGAGGTATAACTACTTGATGATGTGGAGGACTGTAAATTAATCCTCTCACCAATTTTAACAAATTATTTATTTCATGCTATATTATCAAACCCTGTTATATATATTCAGTACGATTAAAAATTGATATTTTTTGTTTGATTTCAAAAGGAATTTTTTATTCAAAACTCATAAGGGATGATTCCTTTAAATAAAGATGTTTCAAGAAGCCCCAATTATGACACATGAAATTGATTTATTTTCTTATCGTATAATTAAACACAAAGTTTATTTTGATATAATTATCTATATGGATTTAATTTGAAAATATAATTAAAAAATTTATATCATGAACTAGGGAATTACATTTTAAGTAAAATGTGTATAATTGTTACACTTTATAGAAGAAACATCATCATCTAATTCTTATATATATCACCCCCAATAGCAATATTTAATTCAATATGTGTGTAAGAATATAAAGAAACTTATTAGGATGAAAAATGTAATCATAAAATGGTGATGTACCTATTATATAGGAGTGCATTATTATATTTCCTGAGGAATTACATTGTCACCCTCCATAATGTGATGTTGATATTTCCATTGATTTATTTCCTGATGAGTAACCAAGGTAGAATACTCCCTATAGAATGGAAAATTTGGAATTAGTGGATCTTCATATATAGATATAAGAGCTGATAAATAATGGAATAATTCACCCCAAGTTATCACTATAGGGAGTTCGTATTGTCTTTCTTAAGAATAAGTATTTATCCGTGAGGTTGTGCATTATTTATAAATAAATCAATGCAATTATGATGTAGAAAAAGTATGTTATGCCTCAAAATAATGATTTTAATCCACTTCATGAAAATAAATTGATTTTGAAGATTTCTCTTCATTATGGATATCATCAGTTTCTAGTAAATAAGGACTAAATTATTAAGAAATTTTTTTGAATTAGGTATGAAAATTAGTTGTTAAACATAATTCAATTTGGATTGACTAATGAACCCTTTGTTTTTATGGATTTTATTATAAGATTATTCAATAAATATCATGAATAATTTTTGGGGTATTCCTTCATGATATATCAGTATTCAAAAACCTATGAAGACCATGAGAATACCATGAGGTTTTTTCTTGATACTCTAAAGAGGTAAGGGTTAAAGGGTTAATGTATCATGATTGAATTATGTATTTATGAAAAATATATTCATGGGAATATTATCTCTATGGATGGAATCTATGATAATCCAATAAATAGATGAAGAAAAGGAATGGCCTAAAAATGAACATACTTTAGGTGAGTGGTTTCATTAGTTTAGTATGTTTCTATAGGTGATTCATTCATCATTTAGGATGATTGGCTATCCCATTAACCATGATCACACAAAAATTGTTTAAGATTGTATGGAAAATATAATTTGTTTGTAAATTTTGAATCAGTGAAGAAAATATTGTTCTGTGATCCAATTTTCACATTAAAATTAAGAAATGATAGATTAGTGATATATAGTTATTCATCAAATAAAGGGATGGTCTAGATCCTTATGTAAACTAGTAAAGTTAATTAATATGCATCAAGGAAGTTGAAGACTCATGAAAGAAATTATAAAACTCCTCATCGTGAGTTAGAAGTCATAATATGTAATCTAAAGATATTGAGACACTATCTATATGGTTAAATATTTATGATATATATGGATCATTTGAGTTTGACATACATATATACATAGATAGAACTCTACATTAGGAATGGACAATGGCTTCAGTTACATAATGATTATTATTTATCGATACACATCCATCCAGGAAAATAAAATAGGATAGTAAAAACATTAAGTATGAATGATCATGGAGTTCTAACATAAATGAGGATTGAGATAGATCCTATGTTTATGGATTTAGTAAAAATAAATATGAGAATTATTTAAAAAGGGGATACACTACTCATTTTTTAAAATTATTACAAAAACTTATTTATTGGAAAAGATAATATTATCTCAATATTATGATGATTCATTTCATAATAAAATTATATCTATGATTGATGGAAAATTTTATGTCTTTATTTGTGAATATGGTGCTCTAATATTGGTAAAGTGGTTTTTTTCTCCATCAATGCCTGTGATAAAAATGAAAATACTGAATGATTCTCATAGATCAAATTCCACAATACACCCTGGTTGTAATAAGATGTATAGTGATCTGAATGAACATTTTTGGTGGATTAATATGGAGTGGAAATTGCTGACTATGTGTTAAGATTCATTTTTTGTCAACTAGTGAAGGTTGAGAGACAACATCCCAATAATGAAATTAATCTATAACTATACCTATATGGAAGTGGTATGTCATTATTATGGACTTATTTTCTAGATTACAAATGGAAAATAGAAATAATGATACGATATGGGTTTTTGTTAATCAACATACTATATTAGTACATTTTCTTGTTATAATAGAATATTTAACTATTGGGTGCCTATAAAGATTCTATATTAATGTTGTTTTAAGAACTTATTTAGAACATATAAAAAAAATTTCTGATCTAGAACTATATTTTCAATTAAAAAAATTGAAGATTATCCATAAGGATCCAATTACTAGGATTCATTTGTGAGCTACCTCCCATCCTAAAACTAATTGACAGTCTAAAAGAACTGCTTAAACATTGTATGATGTGTTGAGATAATTCTCACTATAAATTCAAGGGATTTGGGATCAATATTTACCTTTGAATGATTTTTATTACAATTATAGTTTCCATCAAGTATTCAACTGGTTCTATATGATGCATTCTATAGAAAGAGATGTTGTACTTAAACATGTTGGGATGACGTTGTTGAAGGGAAACTATTTTTCTAATAACATATTGACGAAAAAATGGAAAATTAAAAAACTATTCATGATAATATTAAAAAATAAAATTAGGAAAAATAGTTATTCAAAAAACACACAAAATTATTTATAATTTTATGTGGGAGAACATGTCTTTCTAAAAATATATCTATGGAAGGGTGTCAAATGTTTTTCTTTAAAAGGGAAACCAAGCCCCATGCACATCATAATATAACAAATTTCAGATATAATTTGACCGCTATCTTACCAATAATAAATTCCACCATGTCTCTCCAAACATCGTGATATGTTCTACATATCTTTGTTAAGGATGTACATTCTAGAAAAAATGCATGTACTCATCTATAAAGGAATAAAATTTTAAATAGATTTTTATTAATATGAAGATAATATCAAGATATTGAATATAGATAGGATGTATTGTGAAATCTTATGACTTTATTTGTTATGGTTTTTTGGATAAACAATAAAATGGGAAACGTGATGTGGGAACATGGGGATGTAATGATGAAGCACTACCCTCATCTTTTTAGAAGGTATTATTCAAGAAAAATTGGATGAATCTTTTTAAAGAGGGAAGAATATAATACCACAATATTTTATCATAGGAATAGTCTAAAATATATTAAATTTATTTTATATCTTGAGTATTATTAACCACTAAACTTAAACAAACCATGATATACTATTAAATATTATTATTTTATCATTAATGAGGGAATAGTAATGTAACCATTATAAATATAAATCGTTCTATTAGAATAATAACCTCACATATGAAAGTATAAATTAAATTGAGGAATCTCATAAATGAAAAATATAACATATATATATCATATAAAAGGAAAATAAATGTTTTAAAATAATAAATTAACTGTTGCTATTTTTTGAATCATAAATACTTACTTATCATCATAAAATTACATAATTATTCAAATGAAAAAGTATATCTATATAAAATAATCATAGTTTTTTATTATTTGTTCTATAATTGTAACCTAATTTTATGAGTCCAGAAATAATTTCTCAATTTTTCATAAAATGGGTTATAATATATTAATTGTTATTTCATTTATATATGATTATTTGAATTAAAAATTAAATTTATAAAATTCAAAAAGGTATTTTAATAAAATGGAGTCTGTTTTGTGAAATCATCACATTGATAAATAGTATAGGTGACTAATTTATATTTTCTTAAAATAGGTCAAAATTTGGTGAATTGTGAAATTCGAAGATTTATAGTATTAAACGTTTTAAGCCAAATACCTAAATTTTTGGGTCATGCCTAACATAATAAGAAATTATTTTGAATCAAAATTTTTTTAATGTACTTATTATCATGAATAAACCCTATTTATAGTCTTCAACCAAAATAATAATCAAAATAAGAAAATGTTAAAAAAAACCTCTCTCCTCCCCAAAAAACACCACCACTCACCACCCCTTATCATCACACCTCCAAATCCTTGTATCTTGACTAAATTCAAACAAAATAGCTTCCCAAGACACTTAACCAGGAAAAATACATAATTTTATTACCAAAAGTCTACACATATTATCATTAAGTAGATTCCCAAGGAGATGATATTCACGAGGTAAAATCCACATTCCTTCTCTATTAAATTTATTCTTTCTTCTACCCTATCCATACCTCCCATAATCAATGACACTTCATAACTAAAATATCATTAATATAATGATATTTTATCATGTTAATGGAATATTCTTCATCAAATATATACTCTTCTTATTTTTTCATAAAAATTAAAACAACATCCATGATATGTCGATTCACCACCTTCATGGAAGAGGAATTTTTTGTTTTCCATTACAACGATCAAGGAAATTCATAAAACCATTATTATAAATACATAATATTATAATATGTATATTATAATCTTTTATTTAACATATATATATATCTATAATATTTTATAATAAAACTAAACTAGTTCCTGATGATCGAAAAACCTATAAAATTAATAATATGTTTATTACTAAAATTTTATCAAATGAATCACCGTCATACATAAAAACCGATTTATGAGACCATATAAAATCATTGTTGTATATTAATTCCATTTCATTCCACTTTGGGAGTTCTTATTCCATTTAAAAGAACTCTGATACTTATACACAATGCTATCGACCATAAAAAAATGAAATGAAATCTCCTACAGTAATGAAATTCAAAATTATAAGTCATCAAAATTTCCATAAATGATGTTAATAAAATTATTTTAAATCATAAATATGTTTATTATTTTCTAAATTGAGTAATTAATAAATTTTATATAAATATATATGTCATTAGGTAGAAGTGTGTGATGATTTCAAACATGAGGTATGGAATGTTCATCAAACTTTTATTTTCATGTTACTTATTCCATATTTAAAACATATTTATATTGGGTTATATATGTATTTCCCCATTTTCATATTTTATCATGAATATCATTATTTTAATGTTTTCTTTTGTTTAATTAATCGTTATTCTTTCATGGGATATATGACTAGACTAATTACAAATTGGTAAGGTATTGCATAAATAAATTTTCAATCATTAGGTTAAAAATCACTCTCATTGATTTTGTCAGGCTATGGTTATATTTAAAATAATTTTTGAATCTATTATTCCATTCTTCCATATTTTTATTTACAAATAGTTAATATATATAATTTATTTATTTGAATAATGATTTGATCCTTGCTAATCTCTTCATCTCAATTTTCTTTCATGGAGGTATATTTTTTATATTATTCACTTATATTATATTCCATAGAATATATAATTTTCATATTTATGATCATCTTCATTTGAATATTTACATTAAATTTCTATATTTCATGTTTCATTGATATGATAATTTCCTAATATGTATTCCAATTTTTCTTATGGTATTTACATTGAAAGATATTTGATTAATTGGGGAGATAATGGTAAATCCCTCTATTTTACTGAATAGAGATATAATTTTATAAGGTATATTGATCATGAATTAAATCAATCGTATTGATATATGGTCAACACCATGGATATACATTCATGTGCGAGGATTAGTTATAGATATACCCTAAAGCATGTGTAGTCCGATGAGATGACTATGTTGGAAAAATATAATGGCTTTTACACATAATGACTAAACCCTCTTGTGAAAGTTGTTGATGGTAGAGGTATCATGATTCCTGATATCCTAGAATCCAAATTATTAACAATTTCCTTAACAAATATTTTAGTTTGATCTATGATATTATAACCATGAATTTATTTGTAGATTAAAATTTTTCTAACATTATTGATTAAATGGCATATATTTTAGAAATATATAACATTCCATATTGAATATGTTTCATTAATTATTTACTCCTGAATGTTATATTGTATTTAACCGTTACTAATCATATGATCTAATCCTTTTATAAGTTATTTTCACATATTATTAATTTGAAATGATCAAATGAGTCCAAGGATTCATATAATTTCCATGGTGTTGTGTTTTATTTTACATTACCAATGTTCATGGTTGAATTTACATTCCATTGTTATGTTTTATACTTGGTTACTAATGTAATATGGGTACGATGTTTATGTCTATTTATTCATTCCAACTAAAATAATTGGTACTTTGTGATTTAAATCTTATATCTATTTCAATGTAATAATGTAAGGCTCTGGATCTTGGTTACTGGTGTCTGTGTCTTTAAAAAATGTTATTGTCTTTTTGAAAATATACATAGTAAAACCTAAAAAAATTCTATATTTCACCCCCCAAATATTCCCCAAATCTTTATAGAGAAAGTGATTGTACAAATAGAAAAGTAAATAAACATGTTGTACTCACCATTAGACCCCAAAATACATGTTTATTCTCAATAAATACATATGTTTGGGAAAAATTATAATTTACCCTTTACTCATTTCCCCACTTCTCAACCTCAATACATTATGTAAAACTGATAATGTTTTAGCCCTTACATGTGATAAACACCACCCTAACCCATTATGTGAAAGTCATCTATCATAGTGCAAGATCTCTATGACCATTTAATGAAATACAAGATAAAACCCCCATCAGGATATGGTTTTTTATCCTCATGAATGAGACTCTTAGATCACCATTTTTCTGTGATTTACCCTCAAAATTTTATCCACCTCACATGAGTCATAATCCATTCTAATGGGTAATTTTTTATGCAAACAAACATATGTTACAAAAGAATTAGAGGGTAACATGTACCATTCAACGAATATCATGGATATAAATGACTCAAGCCCCACCTAAGGGGATTGATTCATGAATATCCCACACATCGGGAACAAGAGTTTTTTATGGGTGTTGAAGTTATAAAAACATTATCTTATTAGAAGTTGGTAATCATTCATCAGACATCTATTTATACCAAACATTACCTAAAAATACCATCGTCACACCTCATTATTGGGATATCTATGCTTTTGACATTGACATGAATATCCTCATTCATGAAAATGCATCTTTATGAAGGTAAATAATAGATATATTCCTATTGGTATCATTTTTTGAGTGAACTCCCTTATGTCTTTAGAATGGAAGCTCATAGTTATTTTCATTATTGAGAAATATTAAACCCTTTATTCTATATTCCTAGGTATTTTATCTCATAGGGTTTAGTGAGGCCTACATATTTATAGAAAACTTCCCCATGGGTACCATGCCATAATCACAAGGTTGGTATATCATGTCTCATTAAACCCCCACCTTCATTAAGAACATATCTTTCATGAAACTCATATCTGTCTCGAAACCCACCTCAGAGTTCATCACATGATATCTCTTTTAGAACAACATTGATTCATAAAATTGTATCATCCAAGGGTATTGTGAATAAATAAATTAGGATAACTTTTTCATTGACCATTCACATTAATGGGATCATCAACTCTTGTGCATTGAACTACTCATCCATGAATAAGCCAAGATCAATTAATAAATATTTTCTCCTAAGAATATTGTCTTCAACCCTAGGACCACATCATGTTTCTTGAAACAATATGTTTCTACACAATTTTCAAAATAGTTGAATCTTTGTATTGGATACATAGTCCACATATATTGAATCATTATGGGGAAAACATTCTTTTCCATTGGATAAAGGTATGTGGGATTCTTTCATAATCCTCTCCATCTACCTTGAAATGGAATTGAAATATCCAATTGTATGACCTATCTACAGATAAAATATATTGGTCAGACATTATAGCACCCACAACCTAGTTTTATGTCATTAAACACTATGAAAACATCCTTAATGAAATGCATTAAACACACTAGTCTATGTGATGAAAATAGGATACTACATATGATTATCATGAGATGTTAACAAATATTCCACAATGATTCCATATATAATCACCAATAACACCATCACTTCTCCATAGTATCACATTGGAAACCATTAAGCATAATCACCACACCATATTTTATTTTCATTCATTTCATGATTGAATATACCTTACCTATTGAAGATGAAATACATTGAGTGGTCATGTCTCATGAACTTAAACTATAAAATCAAACTATATGGGTTCTGATACCTATTTTCTCATTAGGTATATAGGACACTACACTGAAGTTCAGTAACAACGTCCACAAATCCCCAAACCCTTGAGGGGAGGCAACTATGAATAATTCTGAGGCATACCAAAACCTCCCACTAACCAAAATTGGATGTCTCTACTAGGCATCATCATTGTTTTGGGATACTAGAATACATTTATCCGAGTACTTAATGACCATATATAATAAATCCTCACTAAATTATTGTATACATGTGATTACACTAACCTCATAATACTTTTATCATTTCATCAAACCAATCCCATATGAATTATAAAATATGATAAACATTTACTGATAAGGCATTAACCCTATGAAAACTCATTATCATTCAAAATATCTACCCCTGCTAATGATAAAATTGTTCCTTATGACATGATCCAAGGAATTCATAGGTTATATTAATAACTTTACTTGTGTGACAAAGGCTATATGTCTTTACTAACAAGAAACAAATGTGTGTTTCTATACCTGGCAAGTGCAAGATGCCCGGATGTAATGATACATGGATGCCTTACACCCCCAATGTATGATTCCCCATTAAAAAAATAGGACACCTTTAGTTATACAACTGGAAAGCCTCCTACATTAGAATACCTCAACATTGAATAAGGCGGGATTTAACCTATTCACAACTACACAGAGTACTCAACATCCCCATGAACTCTAACAAAAGGTATCATCCTTGTGAAGATGGTAATTATAGAAATTAATCACAATAAACTAGATGATGGTGTCAGGACAAGATTCCTGAATATTTATATAATTATGATATATGAGTACCCATGACCTGTCCTAGGTTGTGAAATAAAACTGTAAATTAAACCTGATACATGAACCTATGAAAGCATTTGAAAAAACCATCATATGACGGTTGTATTCAATAGAATATCTTGATCAAAGTGGAAATATTTTATTGTATCAATAAAAAATTGATGTGACCATACCTAGTGAACATCATCCCTTATGCAGAAATTAATTTAATGAAATTTCATTAAAAATGATCTATTTATTTAGTCACTGTTAGAGTAATGGAAGGAGTATAAAATCTCAATGTTATGCATGATTTCCATTATAATTCACTCATTTAAACTATGTCTAGAACCATTCACTTTACTTATAATAAAATACTCAGATATTTATAGACATCAAATACAGAAGGCATTATTGAGTATAATATAAAGAATCATGATATATATAAAAACCTTAATTTTATCCGTCAACCACTAGATTTTTTTATATTTCCAGCAATTGTTTTACATTTAGTGTGTTGGGGTAGTTTTGGGGGGCTCATCCTCTAACTATAATTATTTACTTCATATTAGTCCTTAAAACTACTTACTTATTCTCCAAATGGATCAAATCCATATCACTCATGTTTGTTTGAAATATTGGTGTCATCAACTTCATGACATGAAATATAATCACCGGATTTCATGTCCCTCTTACAACATTGAAAGAATATTGTATAAACTTCATCACTACATAATTAAAATTCGTTATCAATAATAAAATATTTATTTTATCCACTTTTCTTACTACCAAATAGTGTAAAGTAGATAGATAAAGTGTTTTTATAAAATCATGTCCAATGTCCTTCACAATATAGTGTATTAAGAAAATATGTCCCAGAAAGATAAAATCAGTCATTATTTGGTGGATTATCACACCACAACCCATACAGTAATGTAAGTGACCCCATAAATTCTTCTTTATAACACAAATTTAGTCTTTCCCATTGTGGATGAGCTATAATTACACAGGATCACTGTATGTAAATTTTTTCAAAATATGAATAGTTACAAGAGCGACTACATTAGTTGTAGAGGCTTAATAAGAAAAGAATTTACACACTACAAAAACTATAAATATATCTAAACGTTATATTATAGTCATATAATGAGAATATAAAACTCTAATAATTCTTCTATAGTGATTTATTGAATTTGATAAGGACTTCCATGATACCTAGGAAAAATCCTCCAAATATTGATTTAAATATGGAATTACATTATTAAATTGACAAATTACAATCTATCAAAGAAAAAATCTTGATCACAATTCATGGAAATTTTCTCATTCTATCCGATCATGAATTTTTTTGAAAAAAACATATTTTCAAAATATGTTTACAATTTTCTATTATCATGATCATAAATTACAAGACATCATCCTATTCAATCAAATTTTAAATAATAAAAAATCACATGAGTGGAATTATATTAAACTATGTAGAACAATTTCCTTAAAGAATATTGTTAAACTACATATTGTAAAATCCTTCTGAAATGTTTCTTATCAAGAAAAATTAAAATCCTAATTACATGGATTTAAACATCGTATATTTATTATCATTATTATGTGAAGTACAACTATTGGGAATCATGTTATTGTATGATGAAAAGAATCATGTTGAGTTCTAATCATCCTTACCAATAATGTGATCCCATGCAGTGTGAGTAAGAATACAATTTTTTTAGTATTTCACAAACTGATCAAGACTCAAATGGAATTAGTGATTTGATTTGATTTCCTTGATTATCATAACTCAGATGAATCATTTTTAAATTCACAAAGTCCAATCATGGTAACATAAATAGAAAATAAATTATATAATGTCTACTATAAATAACCCCTTAAACTATTTGGGTGCACATTTGAGACATCTATTACAATAACGTGAGAGAGATCCATGTTGGGGTTCTAAATATACACCCCCTTCCACCAACTGTTTCCAAGAATCGAGATGAAATTATGAAATCAGAATAAATTTTTTTATCTTGAATCATATTGTTAAAGGATCAATTTTTAATTCCCAATTACTTGAACTAACCATAAGATCCCTCCAAATTATTTCCCTCCCACTATTTTGGTTACAGAACACTTCGGATATTCACGTCAGTTTACCTTTCCTTACATTACACTAAAACAATGTCATCATTTCCCCTCATATATAAGAACCACATAAGGGTACATTCCGATGACTTGGGATATGAAATTATCATAAGATCTCTTATACTATGCCCATAAATATATTTTATTTAAAATGATTGTTCCTCAGTGTTGATACCCTTACTAATTCTCATTGGGTTTCATTTTCTTCCCTTAGTAGGGATCCCACACATTTCACCACACTTCTCCTACAAACAAGACATGTATTATTAATGAGAAACATATCAGAAGAACTATATGTTACTTTATTAATGTTCATATAAGGTATGTTTTTATTCATGGATCTTCTAGTCTCATTTCGAGTTTGAAATTAAATCTTAACCCCTCCCTCCATCCCAGTGATTGGACCTCTCCATTCATTTCTAGTGTCACCATATATACTCTTCACCATGATAGATACATTTAAATTTATGTGTCAGTGATTTTTGAAATACTATTTATATATTGGTCCTCAAAGTATAAACTTATATATTAGAACATATTTTTCCTTGTCTTGTAAAATTAAAATATAAGATAAAATTAATATAAAAAATTTCTTTATAATATACTTAGTAAAAAATATTGTTGTGTTCTATTTCTGTAATGTACAAGATTAATTTACATACGAGTATAAAACCTATAATTCCTTACATAGGTACATGTTCCAATATAGTATTCCCCCACATATATCTGAACTACATGTGGCTTGATTTCTATAATCAGAAAATTAGAAGGGATTCCAGGATATATTGAATTTGGACCATTGAAAAATCGCACTATATTATAACACCTCTCAATAGGTTTTTTTATGTTTTAATTCCAGCGATATTTCCTACACGTAGATGATATCATCTTGTCATTCTTGTGAATAAAAAGAGTACAATACCCTAAAAATAAAGTTTAATTTCCATAAACCTATGAAGATATATAAACTACTCCAATTTAATAGGTCTTAGTCATATAAATATAAACAACATGATATTTACGTCCAAGCTGTAGGTATATGAAATATATAGTACATAGTCGTTATCACAGGATGATAAACTATAGCAAATACAACCTATCTTCGAAGACATTAAACTGGATAGAGTTATCAATGCCACATTACTTTATAACACTATATAAAAGTAATATTCATTTAATATTTCATGGAATATAGTACCGTACACATTGATAAAATGATTCATTATTTCTAAAAACCCTAGTTTCAGGGTTAACCATATCTATGATTTGATATGACATAAACCAAATCCATGGGACCAATCATGATGCATCAATTTTTGGATCGTATAAAAATATGAAAATGTTTGTCCCCTAATTCTGAGATAATTTTATCTTTTGGTGGTCTATTGAAAGAACGATGCACGTATAGATTTCTATAATTTCATTATTCATAGTTACATTTTAAACATATATTTTAGAACCAGAAAAAAATTAATATTATATATCTAATAATCATTAAATATATCATTATTGACCGATATTTGTTTTGTACTAAAATACCTTCACCAATTCTTCATTGCATCATTTCAAATATTCACACATCGTGACATACATATTTTATAATTAATAAAAATTTCATTGATGTACTTAATATGTTTATTCAAATCCATGAGATACAACATCACGATAATGTACATGATTCCATATTTGGCTTAACTGAATACAGGTATCTTAATCCTAAAAAGACATTCCTCTAATATGTTTTTCATTTGACATTATTATATTGAAAACCTTTATTCAAATGTTGGTCAACATTCATCCTCAGAATACATGTTCCACTAAATCTACTTCATTCAAATACTTCATATAATTTTTACATCTTAAATATTCTCCATTCCATTATTTTGTGTAACATTTCTCTATTGAACACCATTTGGGATAAAAATCCCAAAAACATTAGTTTAAATTAGTACTATGTCAGATATCATATTGAACATGCAACAACATAGTTTATGTGAATTTGGATAAACTATAAAAATATTAATTTTAAAAAGAATCTACTATAATATATACATTTTGTATGAAGGTAATAAAAATAGTGTTATTTTGAAAAATATATATATTGGTTTTAAATAATGAAAATGTATTTATTGACTCTTAATAAATTAAAAGTCAATTTTCATTAAAGTCATCTTCTACCTCAAAAAATTTCTTTAATTAAAAATTATTAAAATGAATTATGTCTGTAGATATTTCATAAAATTTATTTAATTATTACATATTTTATTTTTAGTATTTTTTATTATTTTTAAAAATATTATTTTTAATATAATCTCAGGGTTAATTTGACTGATTTTTCCAAAAATATTTATTTTACAATATATTGTGAAAATACTTATTTCTTTAAAATTGGAATTATATTTTATTATATAAAGTACATAAAAAGTACTATTATTTTTTGAATTTGACATTAATTTAATATCAGATTATATTATAATAAATAAAATAATTAATTATATAGTATTCAGTATTATATTTGATTTTGGTACAAGATCGTTTTTGGCCATAAAACACATTTTTAAAAAACTATTTTTTTATGTAAAATGTGTTTTTTTATTATTTAATAAATAATTATTTATTAATTATATTAATTAATTATATATATAATATCTTAATTAAAAATTTTAAATCCAATCTGATTATTTTTAAAAGTAATGTACTGAATGTAAATTCATATGTATGCTTCAAAATACATTTTTCTAAAAATGGTTTTTCATTATAGTTTGCGTGATTATTTTATAATTATTTTTAGTCTCTATTAAAAAATGAATTTGATAAAATGGATTCCATATTTGAACTCAAAATTTAACAATTTTTAATGATACCACTTCCATTTTTTTGAAAGTAAAAATAAAAAATGTAAAAAATTGTTTACATGGTTATACATTAAAAGGATTTTTTATGGGGTTAAAATAAAAGATAAGGGTGATATATTACCACAAAATTGCCAAATTATTTTTAACAAATATATATAAATATTATTATATCTTAATTTTTTATCCTATTTCATCATGAATCATTATACTTGATAAATACATTACTTATATATTACTATTTTAATTATTTTTGAGTGTTTTCTCTCCCTCACCATCCTCTCCACCCATATTAAGGAATTTTGATTCTTTTATATATGTAAAACCATACACTGTGATATAAATATATTACTATCCTTCATCATATTTCTATATGAATTCTTCTAGTTATAATCGTTCAGGGCATAACATGAATGCCAAAGGAGGTCTCTCAAAGAAGAGTTGTAAACCTTAACCACTCACTTTCAATTTCATTTTGTGTTAATCCTTCTCGAACGCTACTATTTATATTAAAATATTATTAAGAAAATATAATAAATATATTTATATATTTTTACAATGATGGTACAACCATTTACCATGAAATTTATATCCAATGGGAAATAAAATTTTCTCTCGTGTGTTTGTGTGGACTACTGCCTATAACTAGCAATATGACTCATTTTGTTTCACAATAAATTTTAAATTTTCATTAATAAAAATTTAATGTTGATATATTATGATAATTAAAAAGTTATTCTCCTAAATTTATATAATATTTTATCCCTTCTTTCCTCTGATCATTTGTAAAATAAAAATGTCCCTTGTTCTTGGGTGGGGACTACAACTTTCATAGAGAGACATGGTTCATATTTAATTTTTACAATAGTGTTTCCGAATAAATATTTATTTAAAGAGTATATATAATATTTATGATATAATACTGGTTCTTTAGAGGTTATTGTTTACCCTTATTTTATTACATCTATCAAAAATTGGAGTCATCAATCATGCATACACACACTCTACCATATCCACGAAGTGAAGTAATTGAATTATTCCCACAACATTAACTGAGTGATTATGTGAATTTATATAACAATTAAATATTATTCTTATGAAATGAATTATTTAATGATGATTATAGAACCGGGGTAAAATTTAAAGTATCATAACCATTTAACTGCAACGTATATGAAAACCGAAATAGTTATCACTCATAAATGACGTTGTTAATAAATAAAAATTAATAAATAGTTTTTGAATGGTTATAAATGGATTATATATGACATTATAATTGTATAAATTATTTTTTAATGTAATTATAATAAATATAAATTTATTATATATGAGTTTAGATCATATAATTCTCAATTTTGACATACAATAAGGGTACATGTTTTCAATAATGTTTTGTTGAGACATGATTAATATAATGTACTAATTTTTTTGATGAGGTGTATATACTAATACATTATTATGGTAAATCATTTATCCTTCTAAATAAATGGTATTCAATTTTATAAATTAAATTTTTTATCTAATGTGTTTTTATTTGAATGTTATACTTGTTGTAATTGTTTATCATCTCAAATTGTCTTATTTGACACAAATGATATGTTATAGACCATTAATTTTTTTAATGTTATATATAGAAAATTATTTTTATGTTATATCACTAATATCATTATATTCATGGTATTTAAGGATTTCATGGATTTTATTTCTTTAATGGTGTTTTTATTCAAATGTATATAGAGTTGTTAGAGTTTTATGTTATATTATCATTATTTCCAATATTGTTTATACTTAAACATCCAATAATAAAATTATATATCCTATCCCTCAGTGATTTTATGGGTTATATTCTCATATATTAATTTCGATAGATTAAATATTTTCCATTAATTTTCCTCTCTATATGTAGTTAACTGATTGAATGATTATTTTTAAGGGATGTTATATTTATTTTTCTCTTCGGCCAAGAATAATTTTATTTTGTGACTAAAATTTCTTTAAAATATTTTCATGAATTTTTTACTATAATAGTTTGAATTTTTAATTTTTATACACATGTTTTAATTACTTAAAAAATTAAAAGGAATATTATTTTTATTTTTATAAAAATGTATGTTTTAAAAAAAGAGTAAATTGAGTCTTTGTTTAATTTATACTATACTAATGGATTTTCAGGCATTCATTACCACTCATTGTATTGAAAAATCATCTTTATGATTCCACATTACTTATAAATTTATATATTTTTCTAAATAATTATACATATTTATATATTCATTATTTCATTACAAAATTAATATTATTTCATAGTCCTGAAATATTCTGGTAATCCTTAATGAATTTTTTTAATTAATGATAAAATATTTTGGTGATACATGTGATTCACCCGGGATATGATTCTATGATACCACCATTATTATTTCTATTAATTGTTTACGATTATTAGGAAGGAATGTTTTTTAACTATTTTTATTTTTCAAATATTATGTTATATTTAAAAGATAAATGATTTCATGTTCATCTCGTATACAAATGAATGGAATATCATAATATGCTGGGTCAGTTTGATATACCCATCAAATGTATTTAATAATGATTATAAGTTTTATTAGAAAAAATTGTACATTTAGTGTTATCACAATTCCTAAATATAGTATATGAGTTGTTATCATATTCCCAACAAAGTTTCATCAAAGGTTATCTAATGTTCAAATCAAGTACTTGTGTGGTTATCCCAATGCAGTTCTGTGTTTAATGTCTTAATGGTTAGAATTTACATTAGATTTATATGACAATTATTTTTCCACACTATATTTCCATCATTATTTTCATGATAGTATACCAATGTTATAATCTTATGGATAATGTTTTGATTGTCCTTTATGATTCATGTATTATGAATTGGAGATATTTATGCCATAAATCTTGGTTACGATCTACGAATTATGAGAAGTGATTTGGAAATGTTTTGATCATGTTATCGTGCCCTTATTCATATTATATAAATAAATATGATAATTTATTAAGTTATGCATTTTTTGCCAAAACTATACTTTTTATCTCCCCATTTATTTTTTCCCTATCCACAGGATATAAAGAATGTTTTTAGGTTTGATATGTCTAAATAGGATTCTATTTGTGAAGAACATTATGGGATATAATGGATATGTTTTATGTAAAGATTACTTATGTATCCATTTTAAAAATATAGAAAAATATTTTTGGTTTTATCATGGATCGAATTGATATGTAATGAATATTAATCAAATAATATGTAACCCCTGTGTAAGTGATTTTTGGAATATCACATTTTTATCAGCTAAAGGTTTAATAATTTTTGGAAAATTAAATGATAAAAATATTAGTGAAAACACATTATATAATACTATGTGTATAATATTATCCCATGTTATGCTAAAGAATGGAGTGCTATTATCCAAGAAAATGAATTATTCTATTTTACATAATTGTAGATGTGGATGATCCCAAATACAAATAAGGGAATTATTATGAATGGATTGGATTTGAAATTAACATGATCATCATTAGTGAATGATATTTGGGTCAAATACTATACACCTAGTTGGACACTCCTTGGGGATTTGATTGTATTAGTTGACATTTGTGGTATGAACCATAATGGAAGATTTCAAAATGTGATAACGAAGAATTTCAAAGGTGGAACGAAAGGTTTCATATTTTGAAATTAAATTTTCATGATTTATGTATCTTAAATATGTTTTTTATGATTGTATTGATTCTCAAAAATATTATTCCTTTAAAATCATGCATTGTTTTTGGATGTAAACCTAATTAACCATTTATCACTAAATATTAATGAAGATTCGATGATTCCCCCCTTAAGAAACTCACTTTTAATGGGAGATGGATTGTGAATGAATTGAAATATTTTTAACAATCTATCGTAACAAAAAATTTAAAGCATCAACTTTGGACATCCACAAAATATAAGAAAAATAAAATTTCATTGGTGTTCAGTTGATGAATATATTTAATGTAAGATGATTGTAATTTTTATTACTCTATAATGTGGGAAGATGCACCTACCGAGATGTTATAAATTAATGAGAATTTCTTTCAGGGTCTAAAAGAAATTATATAATAGGTAACTGTTAGTAAAAAATGAAGTGTTCAAAGGAGGGAAATAAAGTCCATCCAAAGGTACCATTTACAGTTCAATGCATTTTATATGTGGAAAATGGGTATTATTTGGGTCAATTACCTAATTAAATGTCTAACATCAAGACCAAGGCATGACATATTATATTCTAACAATCAAGGAGGAATTATTTAATTCTTTATATATTATGATTCATGAATTATTTTTTCAACGTATTTTATCAATGATAATATGATAAAAAGAATAATAACGCATCTATTTATTGTCCTAAATTAGTTTTTTAATGATATTAAAGATTATATTTAATTTTACATACATAAAAAAAGTGATTTATTCATAATGTGATATTTTTTTGGAATAAAATTTGTGAGTGATAGTTAACATATAATATTTTCATTATGATGAGATAATATTTTTTTGGAGAAATAGTTTCTTTAAATTGATATATTAAATTAGATTCATTTGTTAAACTGAAAATTACTTTTTATATAATAAGGATTTAATATTATAAGTTTTTTACAAATATGGATTTATAAAACATATTTTATTTTCATTTATTTTATTTTGAGAGTAATGATATTGGAATTTTTTGGAAGCATATATGTTTTTATTGGGGTATTGAAATGTATTGGAATATCAGTGTAATTTATATATATATATATGGAATTATTTCAAGACTGGAAAATCTAACGGCACATGATTCCAATGTCCGAAGTGACCAGAATGATCATACAATAAAATTAAGCTTTTAATAGCACGCATGAGCCATTTTACTAAAAAGGTGTAATAACTCTTAAACAGGTTCCCAGATCAGAAATCAAAGGGCACTGTTGCGTTCTGGATGGCAGGTTTACACTAGGAGTGACATAAATTTAGTCTGTGCATGCCCCTATCGAGGAAAACCAAAATGGAAATTCTATAAATAAAATTATTAAATAAAATTATTTTAATTTTCAAATGCTTATAAATCACAAACGGTGACACAGATTAAAAATTTGAGACCAACATTGACCTCGTGGGTGTATGCTTTCCTTAGGGAGATACAATCATTGGCCGGAATGGGATTCTAGTGGAAGTTATTTTTTGTCCTAAATAAAATAAATATGTAATAAATTATTTTTTTTATAAAATCCCTAATTCTAAATAGAAACTCTAATTTTAAATCCAAGAGTATCATTGAGCTTGTGAGGTCGTGTTCCCCTTAGGAAGAGCATAACACCAACTGGCGCAGGACGAGGGTGACTGTTAAAAATTTTGGAACTTTTTTAAAGGTACATTTAGTAAATGTGTGGGCAGGGTTTTCTATCTTCTAAACATGTGCTCAGATTAAAAATACGAGGGTACTATTGAATTAACTGCACCAATGTTCACTTAAGAGAGGATTCACATCGACCGTAGTAGGTCGGGAGAAAAAGATAGTTTTGTGAATTTTAAATAAATAATAAAATCACAGAATTGTTATTTTATTTTTCCTATAACGTGTTTAGCAGCGCTGGTGGGACAATGAGTTTTCAAGACATTAAATGGATTTACTGTCTTATTTTGTAACTACACCGTTGGGAATTAATAGGTTTATTCATTAATGAACCTCATTAATTACTTGGTGTGTTACATACCCTTTCTCTCATTTTTTTAATTTGAGAATGGGTTGGGATTTTGACACTGAATCAATAAGCAAGGAACCTCTAGGGTAGTGACATGACATCTTCCACTGATAAGGAATTATGTATTGGATGTTGTTGGAGGGATCAATCCAAGAGTAAAAAACAATGGCGGCATCATCAAATCATGGTTCTCCTACTAAAAATGTGGCACCTCTAATGGTTTTTGAGGTAGGGGTTGTTGTTAAATTCAAGTAATCACATGAATTTTTTCCTCACATTTGAATTTTCCATAGGATGTTGTGGGATATTTGTAGGGGTGATATATTTTGTTCCTCTTTTATTTACCCTATTCAGGAATATTATAAAGAACACAGGTCAACTGGCCAACTGGTTGACCCACGTTTCTCTCTTTTACGAGGGAGGATAATGTGGTGTTTCATTATTGGAGTATTTATAATCTAATAATCCTTCCCATGTTATAATGATAACATTGGGGGATGTGGCAAAACGAACAAGGCCCAGACCCTCCGTCGAACCTATTATGGTTGTGTTCTATGTGATCGACTGGATGAAACGACAGCAGGCGATGGCACACAGTGGGACAAGTGACCGAGGGAGGTGGCGAACGACAGCAATTGGCCGCAAATGAATGGTGGTGCCCGAAGGTTTCATGATGGAAAATGGGCATCCAACAAACACCTGTTGCGTTGAAGCAGGGAAACATGCTATGGCAGTGTGTTGTAGTGGAAGGCCGTGACATAGATCTCGGGAGGAGGGATGACCTATGTTCGAGGGTCCGTAGTGGGCCAGTCAATGCAGATCTTCTAAGAGATGTGGAAAAACCTGGCAGCACAGAATTGAAGACCCAAACGGCTTCGGTTGTCTAGTAGGGTAGTGGTCCCCCACAATCGGGCTGTGGGTGGAGCTATTCTACAGCCCGGTTGGCCATGCCATGTAGGGGGTCGGGCCGAACTCGCAGGTTGATCCCACACCCTAGCATGTTGGACCATGCCCAGCAGATCCAGGATCTGCCAAAACGTTTTGCCCTTGGCCTATTAGGCTTTTTTGGGTCTGTCCAAACGTGTCGGATTAGACCTAGAATCACTTACGGCCCATTTTGCATAAACGAGCATATCTCCTAAACTGGATGTCCGATTGAAAAATCATCTTCAGTGCCAGATCCCCTTGGATAAGGTGGTTCATTCGAGATACTCCATGTGAATTTCATAGAAAATTGGAGTTTGGTTGGGTTGGATTGTATTAGAATCCATCTGGGCCCTCGATACTAAAATTCCTATAACATTCAGACCAGGTGTCCGGTTAACGCACCTTCTACTGAATTAGAACCCTTATGATATGACAGATCATCATGATACATCCTTGTGAAACCTTGCATTGGTTGAGGTATGCCTGATAACCAGAGGAGCATAATCATAGTTTTTCTAGTAGTGTGATTTAGGATGGATACTCCCTTGATGTCTCATGGCAAGGGTATTCTTTTCTCCTCTTCTCTGGTAGAGACATGACTCCCCACATCATGAGTGCAGGGTTATTTTTCTTTAACGTGGTTTTCCTCTCTTTGAAGATAGTACCCCCTATTGGACTACAACACGATTCTTCCTTACATGATTCACATAGAGTCTAGTACTCCCCTACAAGTTATGGTGAAGGTCTTATATGTTAGGAGTAGGTACCCCCCTATCAACCCTGGTGCAGTTCCTCCTTATGTAGTGAACCATCTATTTTGGTACACCCCTTCCATGCCATGGTGCAGTCCCTCTAGCCTGGGGTCGGTACTCCCCTCACATACTAGGTCATGGGTCCCCCATAGTGAACATACTACCAATGTTGTACTCCCATATTGGGTAGGGTGCAGGTCCTCAGAAATGTCGTAGTACTCCCTCGTCTCCGAGTAGTGACAGAGATTAGGTACTTCATGTGATTTAGAGGAAACTCAACATTAGGACATGGTTATGAGGAGCGGTCCCCTCCACTTGATATAATCGATACCTAGGTTATAAGTTAGTACTCTGTTGACGAACTGATGTGTGAGACACTTCTTACTTGGGTGATTGGTATATCGTTGGTTAGGCTGGAGCAGTGCTCCCACAACTGAACAAAGTGTCAGGGAGTGGGCCGTTAACATGGTATCCCTTGGTCTAGACTCAGGGGAAGGACTATTAATGTGATACCTCTAATGGCGGGCACTAGAGGTAGTTCTAGTATAATGTTCCTGAAGGAGTACGTCCTTTCAGATGTAGCATTCATAATGGTTGAGTTGTACTTGAAGGATTACATCTCTTAGACAGGTGCCACATGGGAAGTCCAGTTCATCGAGAATGTACCTCTGATCCTTGTGCTACAATTTCAACCATCATTGGAAATCATGGAAATTTCTTATGGTTAGGGACTTATGTGTCATTGTGAATGAGATAAGTATATCAATATGACCTATGTAAATTAAATGTCATATACCCGAGTAGAGCATACAATGCATAATCTTTGTGGTTTTTTTCATGGTTTTTTTGTTGTATTTTTCATTTGGGTATTTCTGATAGACCATCGAGGGTCTCATGGTCCCCTACTAAGTACTGAGTTACTCACCCCATCATGGACTTCTCCCACACGTGTTGTGCCTGGTGAAGATGTATGACGTTTCTCTAGGATCGCTCATGAATATGGGAATGAAGGGCGTTATGATGGTGGACTTGGTGTCCTAGGAAAATGAGTTGTCTAGTAGGACCACGAAGACAGGATATACTACTTCAGCTTCATGTAGCTTATCTAGTCCAACGATCAGGTGGGATCTTCCATATATGGGCATTGGTGCTCCCACTATACCTTGATATTTTCAATTATTTGTTGGGCTTGTATACTGGCCGGGTTACACCACTCAGTTCTTGAGATACTATTGTACTCTATTTTCTAATTACATAGTGTTCACCTTTAAGCTTTTATGAGTGCATGTGTGTACAAGTATCTAGGAAAATTCCACCCACTTGTAGGTTCACACATTCAGTGCTAGTCACCAACCCCTGGCCATCGGGAGGCGGGATTGGGGTATGTCACGACACAGGCCCTGAGGATAGGTCAGGACAAAGTGGTATCCAAGGTGGTCGGTTCTACCGCAACGGCCAATGGTCTGTTGTTTTTGTTTTGAGAAACTATGTTAATTGTTTCGAGTTCGGTATTCATGTCAGTGACTCTAGTATTGGTTTGGTGGCTGACGTATTCGTACAGTAGGATTCTAGACACCTGTTACCCAACTCTGTACATGGGAACACAAGTTGTATGGAAAACAAGAGAAAATGCATCTTGTATTGATGGTTATTATTTCCATATTAATTCATGAGTTAAATATACAGATATAACCTTATAGTTGTGATACATCATGATCTATCATAATATGACTTCATAAAGAGAACAGGCTTGGATCTAGATATGATGTCGCGAGGATAGGCGGACTAGCAATGGGGCATCCATTCATGGACCAGTGATTTAGATGGTCCCACTGGGTGGTGTAGTTCTGCTACCACCACCCAATGGTCGGCATCTACCTTCAACTATTATGGTAGAGGACATTCATTGGCTCATTTCCATACATGATTTCTAGAGGGACAGACCTCCCAGGTTCCATGGCAAGATAGTTCCTCCGGTAGTTAAGGATTGGATTGATGTTGTTATGTTAGTTTTCTAACTAGTGAGGACACCTCCCTACTCGTTGGAAGTACTAGAATCAAGACATTATTATGGCTCAGCAGGAAAATAGTGGATTATGATGATTCAGACCCACAACGAGGAGACCCTCACAAGAATTGAGTATGATCACTTCTTCAGAGAGGACATCTTTCAGTCTACTTTCTGCTCTGTACTCATACAAGAGCTGTTGCACATGTGGCAGCATAGTATGACGGTACAAAAGTACTCAGTAAACTTCACTTATGATTCTTGTTACTCCACGGATATGATGCAGGACCCTTACTTCAGGTCCTAGAACATCGATTAGGGATTGCGCCAGGAAATCCGAGCATCGGTGATACATCTCAACATTCCGACGCATGCTGGGATACTAGACTGAGCACTGGTGGTTGAGAGATTTCAAGAAAAAGAGTGTGTCGATGTGAACTATGGTATAAGTCACAATGTATAGGTGACAAATGGATCTAATAGATGAATGGTGATGGGATCATGGCATAGGAGGCACAACAATGTCTGGTTAGAGACACGGGGGTATGTGGCACAACAGTAGTTCCAAAGAGCATATTAGCCACTATAGAAGGATTGTTACACATTTAATGGCTGGGTGCACCTCTTTAGAGATTGCCCAACCCACTGTACTTCTGAGAGTGAGTTGATAGATGTTCCTCCTTGGCAGAGATAGCACACGGAGCATGGTGTTCTGCAAGCAACCAAGCAAGGTAGTTGAGTTGTAAAAGTAGTAGGTGGTTTTCCCCACCAGGATCGGGGAGTTGGAGGATGTGGGTGATGATAACTACATGTAAACATGGCTTATGACCAAGAAAGACTTAGAGAAGTTAGAGGAATGACATGTGTCTTTTCATTTAATTCATTCCTAAATAGACACATGTGCTAGACATTATTTTTTCCGTGAGTACAATTCATGTATTTGAGGTTCTGATTTTACCATGGACTTGATCCTCATGCATAGAGAATCCTGATGGAGGAGACCCATTAATAGTGTGACATTGATCTTGGAAGTGAGAGTTGCGGTTGGGATCTACTCGTTGTGGCATCGAGACCTTATGATGCCAATCTGGGTATGGACTACTACCATGCATTCTTAGAAGGATGATATTATGAATGCAATGTGGTATATTTTCCTAGTGGATAAGGGATTTAATTTGTAAAAAATAGATGGAGCCCAGACGGCACAAGCATGACTCTCATAAAGAGTCCAACTTGAGTCGTCCTGTTATGGCAGTGTTAGACCACAAGATTTATTTTCAAAGTGGAATGATTCATAGCCATCCATACTCATTAGATATGCCCCAAGATGGTGTGGTCTTGTCATGTTTTGGTTTTTGGTGAGGTCACTGATGGTTCTAGATTGTGGGTTGCAATACCCCACAATTATAGATGTATCATGATGCTTAGTTCATTCTCCACATTTCACGTCTAATGAAACATGTTCTTGTTGCGACATGAAGTTTACCTAAACATAGATGGACATAAGAGTGGTTGATCTCGGTATTCCCTCATGGAGCGTGCTAGGAAGCAGTGCAGGAACCTTTGATGGACTCCATTTCTTTCTGTGACTTTGGGCCTTATATTTTAGCGGATGAAATGTATAATGGTTGCAAGAATGTAACATCTCATAATTTTTTTACAATTTTTTTTATTTATAAGGAATTATTTCGAGACCAAAAAATCTGACGGCAAGTGATTCTGATGCTCGGAGTGCCCATAATGATCCGTCGAAAAAAATGTTAAGCATTAATAAGAGTGTGTGAGAATTTTTCCTTAAAAAGTAGAAAAATCATAAATAAGTTCCTAGATTAGATGTTTGAGGGAACTATTGCATTTAGGATTCCAGTTTACACTAGGTGCATCATAAATTTAGTCATAGAATGCCCCTAGTGAAAAAACCCAATAATGGAATAACTATAATTAAAATAATTAAATAAAATTATTTTATTTTTCAAATTCTTATAACTCAAAAATGGTGACTCTGAATAAAAATCAGAGACCACAACTAAACACATGGTTGTATTCTTTCCTTTGGAAGATAATAACATTGGTTGGAATGGGCTGTGAGTGGAATTTAGTTTTGGGCTTTATATAAAATAATTAAGTAAAAATTATTTCATTGTAAAATTCATTACTCTAAAACAGAAACTTGGATTGATACTCCGAGAGTACAGTTGAGATCAGGAGGTCATGTTCCCCTTCGGTGAAGCTTAACCTCGACCATCACATGTCTATGGTGACTTTTAATAATTTTTGATCTTTTTAAGGTATGTTTAGAAAATACATGGGTGACATTTTCTATCTTATGAACTAGTCATCAGATTAAAAATCCAAGGGCACCGTTGAATCCACGGCGTCGAGATTCACTTCAAGGAGGCTTGACATCGACCATAATATGTCAGGAGAAAAAGTTACTTTCTGTGACTATTAATGAAATAATAAAATAATAGAATTGTTATTTTATTTTTTCTACAACCAATTGACAGTCAGTGGTGGGACCGGGAGTTGTCAAGACATTTAAAATCATTATTATCATTGTTTATAACTACACCATTGGGAATTAATAGAATGATTCATTAATGAACCACATTAATTCCCTGGTATGTTACTTACCATTTCCCCCCTCTATTTAAGTGGAGCTTGGTTTGAGGTTTTTACATGACTTCAAAAAGAAAGGAACCTCTGGGGAAGTGACACGATGTCTTCCAATGATGAGGAACAGAATTTTGGACGTCGTTGAAGGGATTGAACTAGGAGCGACGAACGCTGGTGGCTTCATCAATGTGTGGATTCTCCTTCCACTACTGTGACACCTCCAATGGTTCACGAGGAAGGGGGTATTTTTTAATTCAAGTAATATCATGAATCATTTCCTTTTTTTGAATTTTTAGGAGGTTTTTATGGGATATTTGTAGGGGGTTATATGTTTGGTTTGTCCCCTTTTTACCCCATTCATGAATATTATGAAGAACACAAATCAACCATCCAAAGGGTTTACCAACGTTTCACCCTTTTACACTGGAGGATAATGAGGTGTTTCATTATGGGTGTTTTATAATATAATAATTCTTCCCATGTAATAATCCAAACGCGGAGGGGTTGGACTGAATGAACAAGGCCTAGACCCTCCACCAAACCTGTTATGGTTGTTTTCTATGTGGGTGACCACAAGATGTGGCTACCTGATGGCAGAACACGGTCGGAATGGTGACTGAGGGAGGTGGAGACAAGAACCATCTTGCTATAATGGAACGATTGTTCATAAAGGCGCCATGGAGGGAAAGGTGTGGCAGGAAAATATCGACATCGTTGAGGCGGGGCGGCCTGCCACTGTGGAATTCCACGATATGGAGTTGAGGCGGAGGGTGTAACCGCGTCGATGGGTTCATAGCAGGCCGGTCCACGAGGAACTGCCAAGCGATGCCACACCACCAGGAACCCCAACAATGGAGACCCAAACGACATCGACCGTTCGAGAGGGGAGTGGTCCCCTATGCTTGGCCAGCATGCCAAGCGATTCCGCAGCCCGGCAGGCCACGCCCTCCTGGGTGGGTCAGGCTGATCCGACGACCTAGTGTCATGGACCGGGCCCAACTGAACCAGGACTAGCCTAGCACCTTCAGGTCGGGCCCAGCAGGCCTGGTCGGGATGGTCATACCATGTAGGACGGACCTAGACCCGCATATAGCCCAATTCGCTTAAACGTGTCTATCTCCTAAACAATATGTTAGTATTATGAACCGTTTATGGCACCATAACCCTTAAGATGAGGTTGTAATTTTGAGAGAATCCACATGAATTTCAGAGAAAATTGTTGTTTGGTTGAGTTGGATCGCACCCAAATCCAACCGGGCCCTCGGCACTAAAATACATATATGTTTCAAACTCAGTGTCAGGTTGACATGCTATCTATCGTGTTGAAACCCTTATGACATTAAATACCATAATTTTAAATCCTTTTGTAAATTAGTTTCATTTGAGGAATTACTGATAACCTATGAATTAGAACCAGGGTGTTTTTTGTAGTGAGAGTTAGGATGGATACTCCTTTGACGAGACAAGGCACGTGTATTCATGAATCCTCTGTTCTAGTATAGACGGGACCCCACACATCATTATTAAAGGTTCAATTTCCTCTGAGATGCATTTTCTATATTTGGAGTCGGTACTCTTCTATTGGACAAGGGCACGGGTCATCCATACTTAACTCACATAGAGTCTGGTACTCCCCTAAAGGGTAGGGTGCGGGTCCATTATTTTAGGAGTATGTACTCCCATGTTAAACAAGGGTATGGGACCTCTATATTCAGTGCTACACTAGATTCAGTACTCCCCTCACATGCTATAGTGTGGGTCCTCTAGCCTATGCTCAGTACTCCCCTGACGTAATAGGGCACCGGTCCCCCCACAATGAACAAACTACCAGAGTTTTACTCTCTTACCGGGTTGGGTGAGGGTCTTCACATATGGAGTCAGACCCCCTGTCTCTGAGTAGAAACAGGGAGAGGTTCCTTTGGTTTATTTGGAGCTACCTCAATAGCATGACACTGTTACAAGGAGCGGGCCCCTCCACTTGAAGTAATCGATACCCAGGGTAGAAGTTAGTACTCCCGCGACAGACTCAAGTGAGGGCCACATCGTACGGTGTAGACTGGGATATCGTGGGGTAGATTTGTGCAGTGCCCCTAAACTAAATTCAGTATAATGTTGTGTCCCCCTTCACATGGTTTCCCTTTCCCTTGCATCAGGCGCAGGACTGTGACTATGAGGCCTCTAGTACCGAACACTAGTGGTAGTTCTAGTAGAATGTTCCTGATGGACCACATCCTTTCGGACATTCCATTATCATTGGTTAAGTTGTATCTGATGGAGTAAATCTCTCGAATGGGTGCCACTAGGGATGGCTAATTCATGGAGTTTTTACTTCTGATCCTTGAGTTACATTAGGAACCTTCTTTGGAAGTCATAGAAATGTCTTGATTTCGGGGCCTTTTTTTTCTTTGTGACTGATACAATTATATCTGGATAACCTAGGAAAATGCATTGGAATATACCTGAGTAGTGATAACTATGCATAATAATTGTGGATAACATTGTTATTGTTTTGTGGTATTTTTTGTGATTTCATGTGTTTAATAGTATCCAGAAATAATGCCTCTGACTTATATTTTGATTCCTTCAATTCTAGTCGCCAACCCCTAGGCTTCGCTAGGAGGTCTTGGGGTAAGTCTCTGCATGGGCCTCGAGCAGCGAGTCATGCTAGGATTTATGGTGATTTATGTTATTAGACTTTTTTAACAGAATATGTTATCCACGTATTCACATATTCAATTTGTTACATTATGAACAACAATACATTTTTTGGGCCTAAATGATAAATTTGAAAATTGAAAAAATCTATATTAAAATCCACAAGATCTCTTATGTTTTGAATTTAGTCAGACATATTTTTGAGGAGTTTCAGTGTTATCTATTTTTGGATGAGTTTATGTTCAACTTTAGGGGTTATTTTTTATGTTTTAGAAGAGAATTTATTATATTATGAAATTAATTATTATCCATATTTGATAACTTATGATGAACACTTTTGTATTTTTAATATTTAGGGATAAAACCAATGTATATTAATTAATTTATTAACATAATTATCTATTAAAAATAATTTTTGAGCTCAATAAATTAAAAATTAATCTTGAATATTCATTTTATATAGTATTACATGAAATAGAATTATAATTTTATCCAATCACTACAAAAGGTTGAAATAATTATTTTGAAATAGAATGAAATAAAGTATAATTTCTCTTGTTTTCTGTCTTTATAGAAAAATTGTCTATCAAATCATTAAAAAGGATCTGTAAATTTTTTATCATTTTACATTTATATATGAAATACTAATGGTATTATTAATCCCTTAATGGTTTACGTTTTTCTGTTCGTCAAACTTTTCATGATGTTATTCATTATCAATATTTATTATTCCTCGGGAGTTTGTTTTGACCTTCATATACATATTTTTAATTTTTTTATCATTAAACTTATTTATGAACTATATTAGGTGTTATTTTTTATTACCTTTTAGTTTACAACTTTCCACTTTTCAATGAATTTTTTATTATCCCTTTGTACAGTGTAGGTTTTAAAAAAATGTATTTCCAAATTTTAAATCATTTCATACCAAGAAAAAAAACATTTATGATTAAACTTATTTATGGGGTGATAACGAAACACCACGAATCTTGTTTTTGAGAAAATACAAAGATCTATGTCCTGCTTAACACACCAAATCAATTTTTAATTAAACTATGATATACTATAAAAATAATATTATTTAATTGTTACTATTATAACCTAGTTATTAAATTAGTATTTATTGATAGTAAAAAACACATTAAGAAAAATATATATAATATTTTTAACTCATGTAATTTTTTGGATTGATATATTATAAATAAGTACCTAATTTTCAGTAATATTATTTTATGCTTAAAAAATATTTTTTTTTCAAAAAACCCTATTGATAACATTTTCTGTTTGAATAATATATTTAATGAAGAAAATTATAAATGTGGTTTTATGCATGAAATTTTTTTCGAATTCATAATGTCATATTTATATTATATTTAATTTTTACTATTTTTCTAAAAATATCTTTTCAAGGTTATTTGACAATTGATGATTTTTTTTAAAATTATGATTTATTCTCGTTATATCAATTAATTTAACATTCCTCAAATATTTTTAATTACTCCTGAATTAACATAATTAAAATTTAAAGGTAAATATTTTTATTAATTTTATAGGATTTATCATTATAAATGATTTTATTATAAAATCAGTTTTGGATTTAAAACCGTATTTTTCAAGAAAATAATTTTTATATGTACACTGAATTTTTATCACAATTAGATAAAATATAAACTATTAAAAAATAATAATTAAATTTATTGATTATATATTAAATTAAATTTTTTAATATTTATTTAATTGTATTTACTTGTAATGGAATGAAAGTTAATTTACTTTTATGGTGAAAATTATATAGTTTTAAACAAAATGTCGATTCAATGCATTTTGTGAAATTATTTTAATATCTTACACTTATAGAAAATTAATTTTATAAAATTGATTCTAGATTTTGAATCATCATGGACATATCTAGTAATAGTGGGACATTCATTTTTAGTTATCATGACTACTAATAATTGTTCTAATTTCATACCATTATTAATGTTAAAAAGAGCTATTGGGGGATTAAACTGATAGATAAGTGTAATATTTCTCCCCAAATTTGTATAATTCTTGTTATTTGAACTGATTTAGATCCTATATTATCTTACATTGAATCCATATCCATATGGAATAATTATACTTGAAAAAGATGTTAATTATGGTTAAATATTTTATGTAATTATATGTTTTTCCTCTCTCTTTTCTTTTCAAGGGACCATATTCTCTACCCTTATCCAAATATATTGTACCTCATATTAAAAAAACCAAATCATTCACATAAATGTATGGTTAAAAGAAAAATACTTCCCTTATTACATTTATAAAGATCAATTTCACCATTTTTCATCCTTCAAAAACATACATAATAAAACAAATATACTGGATAACATTTATATCCAATAACCTTCTAGTTTTAGAGATTTATAAAATTTGAAAAAACAATAACAAAAAAATTCTCATGGATTCATTAGATTATTTCTCCATCTATACCCACATATTCTTATTCAACATTAATACTTAAACATATCCCATCAAATCATTCACACCATAAGATATTCTGGACAAAATTCCTTTAACATCACTATTTATGACATGGTGAAATGGGAAACATAATAATATTGACATAAAACCTAAATTAAGGGTAAATGTAATCATTAATTATTTAATGTCATATTTTATCCTAAGTTTACCATAAGGTTATGATTAAAAAATTATATTTTTGTCTATAACAGAAGTGATATCATACCCATCAAAACGTTGATCATAAAATTGAAGACATGGCACAAAGACTTATCATAAGACCATATTCATCTGTATTAACAATCGAGAGAATCGTAGAAAATATTAATTGTAAAAAATATCCATCCGAACTTGAATAAGGAATTTAAAATTTTTATAGGTATCTTAGAAAAATATGTTTATAGAAAACACCATAAGAACCATTACAAATGGAACAACCAACTCAGTTAATTCCAATATAATTGTCCCAATAAAATATTAATATCCCAGTGCATTGAAGATATTATCATATCTCACCAATCACCATAAAATTATTCCATTAAATATACCTTGAATAAATTATATAATTATTTCATTTCGACATAAAACTCATAGACATAGTCATTATTTCTTTCAAAACATGATTTTCTCATGGAAAAGAAACGATTCCCCTGAAAATATATTTTTTATTATCAAAAAACATAAAAAGACATAATAAGGATTATAATATATTCTAGTAAGAGAAAAAAAAGATTAAAAAATTTACATTGATACTAAAGTACATTTAAAAGGAAATTTAAGACATTTCTTTCAAGTTGGTTGAAAACATTTTTTTATAATAATATAGAAATACTAATTTAATATCGGGGGAGATAGTTTATTGGAAAACCCCATGGAAAATTATAAATGAATATTTAAATACATAGTAGTCATAATGATAGGAAAATCCATTAAATATTTAGTTTTCTATAATAAAAATTCATTACAAACTTTTGTAAATATGGTTAAAAGTGACCCACACTAATAATTATAAGATGTCTTATTATAAAACATTATAAAAATGATTAAAAATAATGGAAATACAAATGATGAAATATTTTACATTTATAAAATAATATTTCTAAATTTAGATAATGACCTTTGGGGATGGGTATGATTAAAATACTTTAATAATAATGGAAAAACAATTTTAAAGAAAACTCGTTTTCATCAATTAAAAAACATTTCAATGAAGGAAAATTAGAAGGATGATAAAATTACATTTTTACAAAATGTTAAAATATATTATATATCAATATTTCGTGTTTAAAAATATAAATTAATATAGGTTCATCAATCAAAACATGCCTCGAAGAATAATGTATGAGACGAGAAACTCATGAAACATGGTTTCGGGCTAAATAGAAAATCCATTTAATAAGGAAAAATGAAATTACATTTAAAAATATATAATTACCTTTCAATAATATGTTAAAAACCATTCAATGTTGTTCAATCACACCATATAAGGTAAATCATGTTGTATAAAATGAATTATGTCTCAAATAATTGAAATTGAGACAACGAAACACCTGGGAACATTTTATTAACATTTGAATCAATATATGATGAAAGATGTAAATTCATAAGATCATAAAAAATAATGATAAGTGATACATTAATAATATAATATCTCAATAATAATAATAATATAACCATTATAAAATGAAATATTTAAAATTACAAGATAATTCACAAAGAAACAATATTGAGATAAATAATCCTTACAAATATTGTATAATTGAAGATAAAAATAATCATTGATTAACTATGTATAAAATTAATAAAAAAACACAAAATAAGGTTAAATAAAAAATAATACCATCATAGATAATTTCAAATAAAAATATTGTATGACATTGTCAATGAAATAGAATTATAACCCAATGAATGAAAATTGTCTTAAGAAACCTCTAACCTCTAGTCCAAACATGAAATTTATGTCCATTAGCTCCTGTATAACAAAAAAATAATGATTATTTAAATTTTTAGTAAAATAATCAAGATTTATTATTTTATAATTAAATAATGTATTTTATTTAGATTATTTATTTTGATAACATATTTATTTACATAATTGGTTAAGTCAACATCATTTGTTTTGACGATATTCTCTTCCAAATTCCAAAGATACTTGGATATGTTGATCATAGTCTGATAGGTCATTATTATAAAATATAATGAGTATTTATAATGAAATATATACAAGTTTTAAAAAATAATTAAACTTTTATAACCATCTACTAATTGTATTTTATGAAATTAAAATTATGATACATCATAGAGCCGATAGTTCGTACATACTCAAGAGTAACGTAATCATTATTCAAATAAAATAGGGAAAATATGGTAATCATCATCTTTCATTATTTAATAATTATTATTTCATAAATATAATATTAAATATTTAATCGAGATTATATATACAATCCATGTAAGTATGTGATGAAAAAATAATTGAATCGCAACGTAGAGATGTTAATGCAGAAGTATTCCAGAACGTAGTTATCATTTTTTAATTGATTGTAAGGTAAGAAATTTGATGGTATCTTATTTTTACGGAATAATAATTATTCTATTAATAGTATATATATACTCAAAATCGTTATTTATATAAATTCTAGTGATATGGTGAGAAAAAAATAATTATGTAATTTTGCGAAGTGGTTGTTTTTTGTATTCATGAATGATGGTTACATTTCCCATTTCATGGAAGATGAGATTGAAAAACATTAAAAAAACAATAAATTAATAACTATGTATATTGGATAGAAAGATTATGTTATATTTTTATGGTTAATATTGGTTTTAGAAATAAGACATAAAAAAAATCATTTATTTTTTTATTTTATCTCTTCTTTAGAAAACCTCTTTTGGTTAACACATTTGGCCATATAAGGTAGGTATTCCTATCAAAACAAAACCTCAAAGATATGAAGAGGGATTTCATGACGGTATTTATTTATGGTATTTTTGAGATAATATTCACTTTATGTGTGGATAAAATAGGAGAATGTTTCCATTTATAAGAAAAAGAGGGGAAACACATATAATATTTCAAAAGATATAAATATTATTCAGTAATTTTCATATAAACATTTCCCATAAAAATTAAAGTTTACACCTAAAGTGAAAATATTTGAAATCCATTCATCCATGAGAAATTAAAATTAGATTTTTGGTTCATATAACATTGATTTATCATAGGTTAACCTGATTTACCACACTACCAAAGTGACATTTTTTTACCAAAGTCACTATTCATAAGGGCCAAAAATAATATTTACTACATTTATAAATCTGTACATGTTGATTATAACTATTAGATAAGTTCTATAAAACTTATTATCTTAGGTGGATGTAACTAATTTTAAATAATCTGGTAGAATGTAACTAAAAATCAATTGTAGAAAAAATTATTTTTTAAACACAAAACATCATTTAATTTCATTTCATCCTATGTAACAAAAATAGAATGAATTTAAAAATGTTTTTATGAATTTATAATTTAAATATTTTATTAAAAAAATATTTAATTGTTATTAATATTAATTATTTTAAAAAAACACACATTTCCAACATAAAATTATTTTTTAACAAATATCTTTTTATACAAAAAAATTACTAGAGAAAAAATAAATTATAATGATAAAAATTGATTAAAAAATTATAATATTTAGAATTATATGAGAATTATATTACATTAAAATTAAAATTTAAATAAATCGGTACAATTCAATCATGTTATTTAATAAACCGGTGCTCCGGTTTAAAATATGAGGTCACCATTGAATCTGCAGCACTGGGATTCACTTAAGGGAGGCTTTACATTGACCGCAGTATGTCTGGAGAAAAATTTCTATTTTTTGACTTTAAAAAATAATTACTTTATTATTTAGTTTTTTAAATCATATCCCCCAGTGGACAAGCAGAGGTGGGGCCAACGATGTGTCAATCTACTAAATGGCTTGACCTTTCCATCATAAGTAAATACGTCGTTGGGGAATTAGGAAGCTTCCTAATTAATGGGCCCCATTAATTTCCCTACGTATTTACATAACCGCCCCCAATATTATTTATATGGTGCATGGGGGGAGGTGTCAGTGCTACTTACCAAAGAAATGAATTGCAACAAAAGTGTCTTGACGCCAACCATAGAAGATGAATCTAATTCCCGCGAGAGGTGACAAGCGACACCAGGACCCCAAACTGACGATCATCATTTGAATGGCATTGTGATCTGATTTTTAAGGGGATGATGAAAATTATGAATTCATCAGTAAAAATCACTCCCATCAATTCGATTTATGGTTTTTTTCTTTTAATTCAAGTCAATGTAAAACCCTTTTTATCCTCACTCCGGATTATGAGCTAATGTGGAGGGCGTGGCCTAATGAGCCCAGCCCAAACCATCTGCTACCTTGATACACTTGTGCCCTCTGTGGAAGACCACTGGGGAGGAAGCACCAACCAGCTACGAAGGAGGTGTCTCGCTGACGCACACCGCAAGAGGATGTAGTAGCTCAACACTACGACGGTCATTGGAGCGACCGGCATCATCCAACCACGGAAGAGGTGTGGCGCACCATCGCGTGCCGCTGGTGTGCAAGGGACCACAACTCATCAGTCACAATAGTGGGAGAAGGTAGTTCGCTCATCGGCCTACCGCGTAAGGGAAGGGTGATGCATCATCGTGCACGGCCAGTGATCTGGAGGTCGCGGATGAAGCCATGACGGAGAAGGAAGAATCCATGTCTCTACCGGGTTCCACGGTGACCGAGTGGCGCCGCCATTTCAAAAGCTGAACAGCCTCTAGTCCCTTCATGATACTGGGGGGAACACCCTATTCCAACTAGGTAGACTATGGGCCACCCTCATATGGACCATGCATCACGCGGTCGGGCCACCTGGCCAGGGGGTCGCCTGCCAAGCGAGTCCGGCCACCCATCGTGTGTTGGGCCACCCGCTTAGGAGCCGGTCCACCCCCTCACGGGTCGACCCACTCCAATTGCAGGTCGGGACAGTCCTCTGCCTAGCAGGGAAATCATGAAATGACCCAGCCCAACCGGGGCGGACCCGGAACAGTTCGGTTCTAACACAGGCCCAACCGGACCCAGAAACACATAAAGGGCCATATCTTGATAACCAGATGTCCATTGGAAGAATCATGTATGACGCTGGGATCCTTGTATTGATATGGTCCTTTGGGAATACTCCACATGAATTTTCAGACAGTTGGAGTACAACCGGGTTGGATTGAACCCAAATACAACAGATCCCTTAAAACTAAAACACTTTTAACTCATAGACAGGGTATCTAATTAACGCACCATCTATCGCGTTTGAACCCTTATGATATGATGTTCCTTTGGGTTACTCCATTTTAGAGCTTAGTGGAAGTCAAGGTATATCTGATTTCTCAAGGGACTGTTCCTACGGAACTCAAGTACACCGGGTGTGATGGATCTAGAGGCTGGCAGTGAGGCGGGGGTAGGAGACTATCAAACGGATGTCAGAACCTAGCGATCCTGGGTTGGTCAACACATTCTGATCTTGTGTGGGTCAGTTCTCAAAGACATTGTGAGGGTTAACACATACCAATCCTTTGTGGGCCAGATTCTATTTGGGTCTTGGCTCAACTATCTTGTGTGGGTCAGTTCATACGGATCCTGTGTGGGTCATAACATGTGTGGTCAGTTGGGTTTATTACTTATCAACTCCAGGCGGGTTGGATCCTATGTGGGTTATTGCGGGGGTTAGTACCTATTGATCTTGTGTGGGTAAGACTTTTTATGGTTTGCAGTAGTGCCTCTTGATAGAGTATGATGATATAGCTTCACGAAATATCATCTATACTTTTGTACTTTACTTATATACCTGGTGTGGGCCGAGTCTTATATCTTTGTAGTGTACATGTGTGGCACTTCAATCTTCATGGTGTACATTTGTGGAACATCAATCTTTGGGGTGTTACCTTCGTGGTATCCCTCCATCATTTATGATATGAGTATATCTACATAAATTAGGTATATGTATGGGAATATAACTAAGTAGACTTGATGTATTGCTTTGTAGTTTTTCCTTTGTGGAACTCTAGGAGACCTACGAGGGTCTCTAGTTCCCTACTGAGTATTGTTGTATTAACCCCTACATATTATTCTCCTACAACTTGTTGTGTCATGTGAAGATGATGAGGTGCAGGGCTGATTCTTGAGGGAGCCTGGACAAGGAGTCACACGGAGGAGACATGTTGACCTGGAGTGTTGTGGAGACGATCTGTAGCTACCCATCCGATAGGATTCTCAGTGGTCGATCCAGGAGATGCTTTTTACATTTTTGTTGTATTGATACTTTCCAGTTGTACTTGTACCATACCATTGGTCTTGTATTTCTAGAAACCTTTACTTTAAGCCCTCTTTTTACTATATTAGTTTACATCGTCGTTATATCTTGTTGTGTTCTAGTCGGTGTGGTTCCTCCTTTTGTTTTCTTAGTCTATGTTGTGGATTTAGAGGAAGAGAATCTCTAATGTTGGGAGAATATAATGACCTAGATTTCCCATTTAATTTTTTAATTATATGAAATTATTATGAGTTTGCGAAAATTGACAGTGCAAGATTTTGATTCATGGTGTGCACGAAATTTATTTTTTAACTTTTTTAAAGTACATTCTATAAACACATGAGTGGAATTTTCTATCATTTGAACCAGTGCTCAGATTAAAAATTATAGGTCACCGATGAATTCGCAGCATTGGGATTCTCTAAAGGGGGTTTTTACATATACCATAGTAGGTCTGGAGAATAAGATATGTTTTGGGACATTAAAAAGAAATAAAATAAAATAACTTTATTATTGAATTTTGCTTCTTATCATATTGTTCAACATTCATGCTGAGTTGGGGCCATCCATGTGTCAATCCACTAATTGTCTTGACCCTTCAATATTATGGAACGTCATCATTATGAAATTAGGAAGCTTCTTAATTAAAGATCCATATCAATTTCCCTATGTCGTTACTTACTCTACCTCTATCCTATTTATATGGAGCATGGGGGAAGTGTTGGCATAGCTTCCCAAAGCAATGAAGAGAAGGAAATGTGTCGTGATTCCAAACATAGATAACGAAGCCAGTTTTGGCGATCAGTGATGAGCAACACCTGAACCCAAATTCGAAGATCGACGTTCGAGCAGCGATGTGGGCGGCGTGTTGTGGGGACGACGAACAAGGATACTTCCTCAGTCGTGAGGTCTCTCCAAAGATTCGAGGTAGGGTTTTGTTTGGTGCTTAATTAAAGTTATTGTTAAACACTTTTTATCCTCCCACCTCATTATGAGCTAATGAAGAGGGTGCGGGCCAAACAAACCTAGACCAAATCCTCTGCTACTTTTCTACCCTTGCACCCTACATGGAAGAAGGCCTGTGTGGCAGCACCAACAGTCTACGAAGGAGGCAGTGTGTTGACACACGCTACAAGAGGATGTCAAGGAACAATATAGTAGAGGTCATCAGAGTGGATGCCACCGGCCGACCGCTGAGGTTGTGGAACACGCCGTCGTGTGCCGCCTGTGTGTAAGGGATTGTGGCTTGTGAGCCACTGCGATTAGAGAAGGTCATCGACTCAGCAGCCGACATCGGAAGGGAAGGGAGAGGCACCGTTATGCACTGCTGGTGAGAAGGAGGCTGCGACCAAAGAAATTACACAAGAGACAGACTCCGCGACTACGTTAGGTTCCACGACGACCAAGTGTAGTTGCATTTTCAGAAGCCAAACGGCATCCGAGCCGTTTCGGATACAAAGGGGAACACCCCCCATTGAGAGTTTGGCAGACCGCAGACTCCCGACCAGCAGCCCGTGCCTCATACGGCTAGGTGGAATTCCCAGTTCACCTCATTGAGTGAACCAGTCTGCCGCCCAGCGGGCCGGGTTGTTCCCCATCCCGGGTCGAGCCGCCCATCACAGGTCGAGCCGCCACCTCTCGGCACGAGCCGCCCCCTCGCAGGCCGGGCAGCCCCCTGCAGGTTGTGCCACTAAATCATGATCCAGACTACCCCTAAATAGGTTGGTCCATCGCCATTGTGGGCCAAGCCGGACCTCGGCCCAGTGGGCCGAGCCTCCCACGACCTAGCCTAGCCGGGTCTGACCGACCCATGCCTAATCGGACCCAGAAACATTTAAAGAGGTGTATCTTTAGAACTAGACGTCCATTTCATGGACCATCTTCTGAATTAGTATCCATGGATTGAGACATCCGTTTTTATATAATCCATGGGAGTTTTGGTGATTGTTGAAGTAAGTCTAGGTTGGATCGAACCGGAAACCAACTGGACCCTCAAAACTAAAAAGCTAATAACATAGAGACCAAGTGCCTGATTGACACACCATCTGTCACGTTTGAACCCTTATGACAAGGTTTTCCTTTGGTTTTCTTCATTGTGGAGCTTAGTGGTTTTCTAGGTATGTTTGATATCTCGTGGTATAGTTTCTACGGAACTCAAGCACACCGGGTGTAAGGAATCCAACAGCTGGTAGTGAGCCGGAGGTTGGGGACATATCATATATAGTTTATTAACGAGAGATCCTGCATTGGTCGGCACATACTAATTCTGTGTCGGTCAGGTCATGTGTGGGTTAACCCTCAGCAATTTTGTGTGGGTCTGCACAAACTGATCTTATGTCAGTTAGATGTTGTGTGGGTCGTCACTCAGTGATCCTGTGTGGGTCAGTGCAAACTGATCCTTTGTAAGTCAGATCATATGTGGGTCAGCAGGGTTTAGTACCTATAGACTCTGGGAGGGTTGGATCCTATTTTGGTCTTTACGGGGGTCAGTACCTATATATCATGTGGTTCAGACTCTGTATAGTCAGCATCAGCACATCTTGACAGAGTAATATTATCTAGCATCGCAACTAATCATCTGTACATGTGTGCTTTACTTATATACCTGGTGTGAGTTGAGTCTTTTATCATCATAGTGTACATGTTTGTTACTTGTATCTTAGTGGTGTACCGGTGTGGTACATCTACCTTTGTGTTGTTACTTATGTGGTATCCCTCAATCGGGTATGAGCTGAGTATATCTTCATAACATAGGTATATATATGGGAATATACCTAAGTAGAGTTGATGTCTTGCTTTATGGTTTTTCCATTATGCTACTCTATGGTACCTACACAAGTCTCGGGGTCCCTACTGAGTATTTTTATACTCACTCCTACTTAGGATTTTCCGGCACCATGTTGTGTCTTTAGAAGATGACGAACAACATGGCTGAGTCATGAGGGAGCATTGACTAGGTGTTACATGGAGAAGATGGGCTGATGTGGAGTGCTCTTGAGACGCTCTCTACCTACACTTCATGTAGGATTTTCTGTGGACGACCCAAGAGTTTTTTTTGTACTTTTCAGTTGTATTTGTAATTTCTAGTGGTACTTGTACTTTGCAGTTGGGATTGTATTTATAGCCCCCTTTACATTCAACACTCTTTTTACTATATAAGTGGACATTGTGGTTGTATCTTATTTCATTCTAGTCTTTGTGGTTTCTCCTTGCGGTTTTCATGGACTATGTTTTTCTACGGGTTAAAAAGGAAATGCCTTTCTGTTTGAGGGATACGTCGTTCTGGTGCTAGTCACTAACCCCCCACATATGGATGGTGGGTTTGGAATTTTCACAGCACGAGCCTCGATAAATGGGTTATGACAATTAATAAATAAATCCTATACATTTTAATACATATAATAACACCATAAAAAATTGAGTTATTTTTTTAGAAGAATTTATCATTAAACTTTAATTCATTAGTATGACTATATATATATATATATTAAAAAATTTAGTTACTCCTATTAATACCAATCAATTTTAATATATTGGTTCTAATAGTCAATTAGATAATAATATTTTATATTATACCCCAATTCACATAATGATCAGGTTTTCATTATAAGGAAGTTATTGATTTTAGAACCATTATAATGAAAATGTCCAAGGTGTTACATTATTACCCTTTTAAGAAGTTAATTTTTCTTATTTATATTGTATTCATAACAAAAAGGGATTAAAATATTTTGAATAAAGCAATACAAGTGAGGAAAGATAAACTGTACAATCATGAAAGGAAAACCCATTTTATTTTCAAAAAAAATACAACTGTAGAAAACCCACATATTATAACGGATAATAAAGCATTATTTTGAAAATAATAAAGAGGAAACAAGAAGGATAGTTGTAGTAACTCCAAATCGGTTTCCTAGATGAGTATAATGTTGGAGGGAAGTGAGAATTTGGTCATGGAGTGGAGAAAATAACACCCAAGGAATATTATAGAGTGATGCAAAACATGGTCATGCAAATGATAATTCCCAAAAACAATAAATCAGTATGGGATATAGAACACCATTAGATAATTATAAATTAAGGTAAGAGGATAATGATCTTACATCAAGATAATTTTCATCGATATGAGTGATTATTTTAGCCCCATGATGCAGAAAATGAGAAAATATACTTATCTGATTTTATTCTATTTGGTATGATCACTCTCAAATTTTTTCTTCTCGTTGATTAATATCAACTTATATTGTATCAATGATTCAAATAAAATGGATTGTATAAATGAATATTTCATGACTATAAAAATTAAATCATCATAAAATAGATCACATAATCCACAATAGGATAACACATTTTCCTCCTATCTTTATATATTTACTAAATGCTAATTTTTTATGAATAGTTTAGATAATATATAAAATTTATACACTATAATATAGAAAAATAACACATATAAATATGAAATTTCTATAATAACAATAACGATTCAACATTGATCACACTGAAAATCACAAATACTAGTTCCAAATGAACCTCAATGGTTATACCATACCTTATATCATACATCACAAAAAATCTAATAGAATTATACCCAAATACTCTTTCACAGTAAACCTGAATTTTATATATACACCATAACAAAAAAAAATTGATAACAATATTATTAATCACTATATAATATCATATATTAAAACATAAAAAGTGTTTTATTTTCCTCTTAACATTTAATCAACCATAAAAATATTAACATGAGTTAGTTTTCATAACACTTAAGTTAACCCGCATGAAAACATCCCAATCTGCAAAGTTATTTAATCATAGATTTAATACAAACAATAATAGACCAAAACTTTTACTCTTAGATTTAGATATTAAAATATAATCTTTCATTTTGGGATTTTATATTAATAATTAATACACAATTTTAACTAATAAAAATTTACTCTATCAAACAGAAATACTAGATATTATACAAACTGAATGACCTTTTAGGATTTGAGTTGTCGAAATTTTTTGAAACCATTACTAAAAAATTCACTTGAAAAATATTTATGAATTTTCCATTATACCATGTTTTTCATATTCCAAATTATGTCTTCAACATCAACAATAAAATTCATCACACCTGAAACATTTCGTGACATAATTAATTTAACATCAATATTTATAATGTTGAGAAATAAAATACAAAATAAAGGTGAGCACAAATGCTCGGTAAAGGAAAACTAAACAATTAATAATTGAATTTCATCTTTAAGCATAAGATCAAAATAAATGTATTATGATATATTTATAATATGTGATCATATCATAATAAAAGGAACACTTATAAAAAAAGATCATAAATTAAGAGACATGGCTTAAGTATTTAATATATGACTATATTCATATAAGTGATCAATCATGAGTCATGTTATAATTTCATTTAAGAATAATGATACAATAATACACATAAAAATAATTGAAGAATTTTATTGGTGTCTTGGAAAAATATATTCATATTACCCTATCTAGATCCCCTATAAAAGAAATAAATTAATCCATTAATTCTAATATAACTATCCAGCTAGAAAAAAATAGAATATAAGTTATAGATATATACCACCCTTATCTACAATAATAACAAATTTCAATGAACCATAACCTGAATAATGTACATAGAAATTTTATTTCATCATAAAACTCATATAGATAACAACGATTACTTTTAGAGCATGAATAAACTGTATAAAATAAACATGATTTTGGATAATATATTTAAAACAATAATTATAAATTTAGAGAAATAATAATGTTTTTATCATTATAACATACACCAATTTGATAAAATGACAACAATATTGTATAATTATTTAGATGAAATATAAATTAAAAAAATATTAATACATATCATTAAAAATTGTTAAAATATAATTTTATTTTTGATAATATTTTATTAAAAAGAATAGAATATTAGGGAATATATATATATATATATACAAGGAAATAAATAATGGAATTTTTAATGAAAATAATTTTGATGAGAGTGGAAAATTAGGTTCAATCATAATCTTTAAAAAAATTCATCACTTCAACATGCAATGTGAGTGAAAAGTTACCCATGGGGAAAATGTTAAAAATTTTCCATTTATAAAATTTTAAATGAATGTACAATATGATGGAATAAAACACTAAGAAATCATTTTTAACAATAAAGGATATTTTTTAAATAATATTAATAACTAAGACAAAGATTTTTATTAAAATTATTAAAATACATTAAATCATTGCTTAAATTGAATAACCATTTTTACAATTTTTATAACCAAAAACCACTTGAAGTGATGAACATAAGAAAAGACAAAAAATAATATGAATAAAAAATATAGATTATATAAAATTTCCACATTCAGTATATAACCCACATAAATAAGTAGAGGTTCATCAATGAAAATATGTCTCAAAAAAGGAACTTTGAGAGGAGAAACCATGTCAATATGGGTAATGCTTGAAACAAAAAATATTGAATGACGCAAAACAACATGATTTTGTGAAATTCAAAATTTCCATGAAATAATATGTAAATAAAAATTCATAGGTAGTAATTACACCATAATATATAAAACATTGAGGCAAAAAAATAATTATTTCAAAAATAAATCAAAATGAGGACATGAAAACCAGTGAAAATTTTATAAAATTTAATTCAATGTCTCATGAAAGAGATATATTAAAAGTAACAATAAATTCCACTAAAAAAGATTATTTGATTATATAAAATCTAAATAAAAGGTATATACATCTTATATAAGGATTTAAGTGCATAATACATGACATGACTCAAAGAAACAAAATTTAGGACAAATATCCTTATAAAGATCGTATCATTGAAGATAAAATTAATCGATGAATTGGTTGAATGTAAAAATTTGAAATAGATAACATTTTATAGAGAAAAAATTTAAAAATAAGTGTTTATTTCACACATTATCCAGTAATAACATAATGAACAATGAAGAAGTATAACTCAATCAATATAAATTGAATTAAGAAACATCTTACCTTGTGATAAATCATTCTGTGTATGTCCATTACCTATTATATGACAGACATATATTAATTATTTACATTTTCAAAAAAACAATATTGATATATTTTTTATAATTTAAAAATAAATTTCAAATACTTTAATGAAATATAAAATTACATAACATGTTATGTCAATGTTAGGGGTTTATAGGTTATTCGGTTCATAATTAAAAATGACTCTGGTATGCTGACCATGGTCAAAAAAATCATTATTCAATAAAATTCATAATAAAAATCATAACATATTTATAATTTTAATATAGTAAATTTAATTTAAAAACAACGAAAAAATTTATTTATGAAAAATTAATTAAGAATGATCATGGATATGGTAGTAAATACGTAATCATTTGGAAGGTTTCTATTTTAAAACAAAAATTATATAGAAAAGGTAAGTATAAATTTAAATTTTTAGAAATATTATTATATCTTAAATATAATATCACTATATAAAATACACTAATATATACTATCTTGTGTGTCTGTGATGAAAAACGAATCATATCACTTTATGGAGGTGGCAATTCACACTTACACATCAAAAGTGTTGTCATTTTATAAGAGATGATTCGTTACCAAATTACATGATATAATATAAATTTATAAAGATAATAATGTCATTTATATTATATTTAAACCTTAAAAAACTCATTTTATCATATCATGAATGTAGGTGATGGAAAATTAATTATAATGGTATGTGAGGTGGTAGGTCATTGTAACCATGAATGATGATTTCATTTCAAATTTGGTAGAATAATGTTTGGATAAAAGAAATCCAATCAACATAATAACATAATAAATATGTTAGATAATTATTTATTTATATTTTAATAATTAATAGAGGTTTTATGTACATAAAATAAAAAATAAAAAAATTGTTTATGTTTTTACCTATTCTTCACCCAACCTGTATAGGTTTACACCATTGCAATTCTTGGGCTGGTATTATAGTGAATATTGGGTCTCAATGTTATTGGAAGGGATTTAATTTTGTTTATGTATTGGATGATATAAGAGGATCATAAATTAAGTGGTAAAATATGTGAGGGGTGTCCATTTATAAGTGTGGGAGAAAACACCCTAAGAATTTTTCAAAAGATTTAAATATTATTTAGTATTTGACTTAAAAAATATAATCACTTTATTTAAAATAGGATAACCTAACTTACAATTTTACTAGGGTGATTATTTTTTTAACTAATGTTACTATTTATAATGATAAAAAACAATCCCTCATTAATAAATTTGGGCATGATGATTCAAAATTAAAACACTTTAATAATATATTTTTTTTTACATAAGAGGAATTTATTTTAATGAAAATAGAAAAAGACAATGAAACCTAATTTATATAATAATACATTTTAAATACAATTTCATTTACATGAATTACTAACGTAGTGAACAAATAAAATGAATGCAAAAAATATTTTTTGAATAGAAATTTATAAATATCATTAATAAAAATAATTAGTACAAATAAATATAACTTATTTAGATAAAAATATATTTCACGAATAAAATGTTTTATTTTTTTACCCTATAATATAACATATATAAAAATCATGATTAACACTTATTCCTATAGAAGTAATTATAATTATTATAAAAAATTTATATTTGTACAAATTTCATATAAAATTAAAAATATAATTTGAAATTGAAATTAAATAATTTTATGAGAATAAAAAGTATTTAAAATATATCTATATTTTACAATATACTAAAACATAATTATTATCATAAAAATCCTAAAAAATAACCCAAATATTATATTGAAATTATTAAATTAAAAATTTTATTAATTGACTAATAAAAAATTTCTGAAAATGTTATATATTAATAAAACATTTCACCCATATAATTCCATTAAAAACATTTATGAGGAATACGTATTCTGAAACATGAAATGACTCCCCAAAAAATTAGTCATTATTTCCAAAAAAGTAATCAATAAATTTTAATTTATTAAGAACAATATGCATATATTTCAAACTATTTTTAAATCTAATTCTTACCCACTAAATTTATTGTTTTGTTTATAACAATCAACTAAATAGAAAAAATTTATATTGTATTGCAGTTTGATTAATTTTTAATGTTTCATGTTTCAAAAAATATCGAGAATATTATTATTTTAAACTATGTTTTTGGGGTTTCAATTATATCTCATAGAATACAGTAAGGAATCGACCTTAATGGTAAAAAACTCTAATTTGTTTAGAATAGAATTAATATTATTTCATTCCCAAAATCTTTTATGTTGAGAGTTTTTGAGAATTATGTCATAAATCATAAATAACTTAATGATATTTTATAATTTGGAATCTTTTGATATAAATCCATTTTCCACAAAATATACCATTAAAATGAAAAAGTGTTTATTTTTATAATAATTCATGCTGACTATCAACAATACCTTTTCTATTTCCTTATCCATCCATAAATCCTATGAAAAATGTTTAAAACATGTTACGAGCACAAACCCATCAGTAAGGGACATAAAAGAAATAATTTTTCTATGAAATTATTAGATAATAAATCCATAAAATAGATAACCTCGTAAAAATAATATTTTAGCTTTTGAAATGAATCATTTGCATAAAAACTAAATTTTTTCACAAATGAAACTTTTAATTCCAATTTTATGAATAGATAAAACATATTGGAAAATTGGGGATTGATTTTCAAATCACTCTTACAGATGGGATAAGCTGCATATTTACACATAGAATAACCACCACGACTACACATAAAACAACCATAATTGTTAATATTTGTATAACTATCATAGTATATTCACATAATCTCTTAAGATAAATCTAATCAATTAACATTGTCATATTAAATAATGAATTAGAGCGACAACATAGAATCACATATGCTTGGTTTATAAATCAACCATCCATCCTCATAATCAATTCACATGTGGATTGAATAAGCAAGTGGGTACCATTGCTGGCAACCAGAATAGCGACTCCTCGGGTGACATCTCACGATACAAAATCATCCCACAAACCCTAATGGCTTCAATCACAATTTCAGTTGAAAATATCATGCTTTGTTTCTAAATGGAGTCATTCAATCAAGATTGGGAATGACAATTTGAATGTACCAATGGTGATTCACAACAAATCTAAACATCAGGTGGGGAAATCAGAAAATAGATGTTTGTTGGTGGATCTAAAGGTGTTTCATTTCATGATGTGCGTAAAGGAACAGATCTATGTAAACATAGAAAAATGAATCCCACACCATTCAGGAAACTCAAGGAAAGTGGTCTCTCAGTTGAACAAGATTCAAATACAATCCAACAACAAGTTGAAATTTAGAAACATTCTATCCTGTGGTGCATTTCATACTTGAAAGGTGATCACCCAATGCCATTACCTGATTTAAAATCTAAAATTATGCATTGCTCGGGTATTTCGGATGGGTATATTATGCCAATTATAGGGGATATTTTCATATATTGTCTAAATCATAGGAATTCTGTGACCATGTATGGAAAACTCATAATATCTAACTCAAGAATGGATACCATATACTCTCATATTGGGACTATGAATTTGACCCTTATACACCAAGAAATATAATAGATCAAATGTGGTTTAGATTGAATGGTCCCAACTCAAAATTTTACAATCCAAAAATCCTAAATGATATTGTTTCCTATATTGGGTCACTATTTAAGATATATTAGTGAACTTTGAATGTTGAATTGGGGTTATTTTCTAGGGTAATGGTGGATGTTATTCTTGATATGAAACTCCCTAACACTATAAATTTTAATTCCAATGAGTTCAAAACTGAAATTTTGATTGAATATGAGAGAATACCATGCTCTTGTGATATATGACAAATAATTGGCCATATATTATCAAATTTTATGGTGGTTAGGGAATAGATAGTTCAACCAATGGATAATGAATCGATATAGGTCAAGAATAACAAAAATGGTAAATCACCCACCTCTAACATCCCTATAACATCTAAAAGTATGATTGAAAAATGGGTAAAAACTAAGAAAATGTTGATCTTAGATAACACCTAAGGTAAATCCTAGGATGACATGGTTGATAATGAAGATAACACTAATAATGATAAAGATCTCTTTGAGGAAATAAAATAGCTTGTTTTGGTAACCATACAACTTCAATTGGACCCTAATTCCAATGAATCTAGGGATTTTCAAATTTATATTATTTATCAACGCCATGTTATTTGTAACTACCTAGAAATTTATAGATATGGAATCACAAGAAGGGTAGTTTGAATCAGCACACCCACTAACTTCAATGATTTCCCGAAGGATGAAACTTTTTTCAGGAACACTACAGATCTTGCTTCCAACACAAATTGTGTCTTCCACTAGGATAGCAATGTTGGTACTAAGGAGACTGATGATACTCCTTTGGCATTGGATTGTACCCTAAAATAGAAAACCCCAATATAAAATAACTAATTGTTCTTAGGAAGTAGGGTAAAAAAATGCTAACTCAATGTTGGATTTGGAATAAACTGGCTGTCAATGTTTGGTAAATGAAATTAATAATATGTTGACTGTGAAATATGAACAATTAAATCACACACCACACTACTCATACAGTGTTCCTATCATAGTTCATGGACCTACGGGGGCTGCAGATGCAATGTATTCTCATATAATACTGGTTCTAGACAAAACACTAAACCAAAATTCAATCATCTTGAAAGGCTTGGATGCCTTGGGTCTGGAGGTTGAGGTGGAATCTAGTTTAGCTTTTTATATGGTAGCAAGAATGTAGTAGGGACATCCCATATGACTAGTCAATGTGAAATAATACTAGTCGACACAAATAAGTCCTCGTGTTTTGAGAAATTAGATAATACACCTCCAAATATTCTTACAATTGTAAATTTTGGTTCTAATGTCTCATCTACATCTCTTACCCCTGCTACTAATAATTCTATAGGTATTTCTGAAGCAATTGATCACATTTGTATGCCTGAAAATTATGAAAATATAAATTTTCATAAATATGATAATCATACTATTCTTAATAAAACCTGGGTGATATAACCTATGAGTGCTCCCTTGAATGTTTCCTTCAAGGTATCAATAGGATAGGTAATCCACATAGCACCCAGACTACTTCAAAAAATATTCATGAAAAGATCATGATCCTAGTAACTAAAAAGTATAGATAAACATGTAGGCATAACAGCTCGTGAAGCAAATAAAATGAGCTCTAGCTACTAAAGTAGGTTTTGATGAAGATACCTTGCTGGAATTGTTAGGTTATTGTTGACTCTGAACTTTTTATTTCTTAAGGAGAATGGTTAATAATCACTACACATAATTTTTTTCCAATGATGAACCTAAAATTAATTTCTCATCAAATTACTCATATATTTTTAAACATAGTTACACTTTTATAGGTGAAATAAAAAATTTCTCCTCTATTGAATCTCATAGGATTTTCTCACATACATCTATTCAAATTTTGAATGTTTTTATCATTACTAATTAGACCATTACTAGTGAAATTATTAATAAGGAACTATTGTTTTATTCTCTTTTATATATGCTGAAATTAGGTACCATGATAGGAGACCTCTCTATAATGATCTTACACATATATGGTCCAGTATTAACATGCCTTGGTTTGTGATTTGAGACTTCAATGTTATTCTATTCTCTGGTGATAAAATATGTCCCTCCCATGTCACAATCTCCATGAGAAAATTCAAAACCATTATTCAAGACAACAACCTAGATAAAATAAATCATACGGGTGCTAAATAAACATGTTTTAGGAAACATTACAATATCATGGTCGCCTCCAAATTGGCGAGAACCTTCATGAATGCCTCTGATTTAGATATCTAGGATATCATCTACAACACCACCCTTTATAAGCTACATTCTAAGCATCAACCTATTCTGATGAATGTTTCCACCAAAACATTGAAAAAAGTGTTACTTTTTATGTTTAATAATGATTCGTTATCTAAAGGGGAATGTACTGAAATCATTAAAAACAATTTGACTTCCATTACACACGACTATGTTTCCTTTGCTTGCTCTACTAAAGTAAAATATATTAAAAAAATGCACAAATGTTGATGCAGCTCCTATGATCGAAAATTTATCAATGAACTTGTGATTTTAGATAATTAAATTAACAAACTACTAAACAACAATACTAGATATGATTTTAATATTGATATGAATCATAAAATCAACATCTTGGGATAACACAATTCCTTGATCAATTTTGAAGAGAACATGAGAAAACAAGACTTTAATGTAAATGGAACTATGGTTGTGATAGAATTACTATGTTTCATACTTAACTTCAAAGAGAAAGAATATATTGTAGACCCTTATCCTTCTAAAAATATGGAGACTACCATTTAGACAACAACGATGATATTTGTAATAACTTTGTCTCTTATTTTGAATCCCTCTTTAATGGCCATAAAAATAACCAAGAACTCTTACCTTAGACCATACCGATGGTGGTGAATTATGGTGACAATAATGTTCTACTCTTCATACCACCTAATCATGAAATTATGGAGACTTTTTTGAGTTTAATCCATAAAATTTCTCCAAGTCTTGATGGGTATAATAATTTCATCTTTCAACACTATTGGGATATTATTCATATTGATTTTTTAAATGTTGTCAAATAATTTTTCTCCAACAGAGTGATCCATCATGTATCAAATTCTAAATTCCAAACTCTAAAACATAATGTTAAGAATGCCTCTAAGATTCACCTATTCTTGCCTATTGCGCTCGTAATAAAATTTAAAAAATCATAAAAAATGACATTTCAAATTGGCTTTCATCTAACACTGACAAAACTGTCTCTTGGAATCAATTTGGGTTTATTAAAGGTAGATACATTCAAAAAATTATTTTTCATGCATTGGATGTCATTAAAACTTTTAAAATGCATAATAGAGGAGGAAATTTTTCCATTAAACACAATATAATTTTTTTTCATATAATGGATGAGACATTTATCTTTAAGGTGCTGAAATATTTTGGATTTATTGATACCTTTATCACCACTCCCGTAACCTTTTTCAATTCAGCCTCCATTTCCATTCTGGATAATTGCTCTCCCATGGGATATTCTAAATGCACCGGTGGTGTTAGGAAAGGTGACCTCCTTTCATTTAGGCTTTTCTCTGTTGTGGAAGACTTTTTTAGTCGATTGACCACTCACCTTGTGGAATAGACCAAACTAAAACTCATTCATGAATCAAGGAATGGGAATGCTCCCACCCAACTTTTAAATGAAGATGATATCATTCTTTTTTCTATTAGGTGATAAAATAAAAATTTGGAATATCAGAAAATTCCCTTGATCACTATGTATAGGATCCTAGGCAATCCATTTCTTAAAACAAATATTCTACCTTATTTGGATAAAAAATTCCAAATATTAGTAAAAATAATATCATAAATGAACTAGGTATAAAATAATGAACTCTACCGTTCACTTAACTTGGTGTCCCTATATTTTAGGGCATTCCCAAATCCATTCATTTATTAACCATTATTGATCAAATACTTAGTCGTCTAACTACTTAGAATTGAATATCACTCTCTATGGCAGGTAGAATAAGCCTTGATAAATCTAAAATTTTTTCTAAAATGGTTTATTCTAAGTTAGTTTACAAATGGCATGTTGGTCTCATAGAAAAAATTAACATCTCTGTCCAAAATTTCATTTCGACTAGTAGCACTTTAGAGATGAATCTTCGGTTTTCACCCTAGATAACATATTGAAAACATATAGATTAAGGAGGAGTTGTAATTAAAAACCTTAAGTAATTTAATGAATCTCTACAACCGATAATCACTTGGAACGTCCACTATAGTAGATCTGACAGTCTTTATTTTCTATAAAATAGATTTATTTGAAATCATAAGAAGGGAAATTTCAATTTTCTTAACTCTTCTATCTAGACATCTATAAATAAATCCTTCTCATCCATTATGATATATTTCAGATGGATGGTCTCAAGAGATTTTTCAATAAATTTATAGTAGGATATCCTCACTATAAATCCCTTAATTTCCATGGATCTACCTAGTCAACACATTGAGCATGCTGATTTTTCTACTAGATATATGTAAAATTCTCAAAATGATCACATTCCTAACTCCATTTTGAATGTCATTAAGAACTATCGTTTCTCTAACACTAAGGATTTTTTAATTTGGGATCATACAAAAAATGGTATTCTTAATTTAAAAAACATTTACAATCATTTATATCTAAACAGTAAAATTATTTTGGGTTGGATGAAATATTTTGAAAAACCTTGGATAAAAGCCTCCATATTCACACTTATTTGGAGAATTTCTCATTACAGGATCCCCATAATTGTATGTATTCAATCATTTGGTACTCATATTTAAACTACATTTGGACTCTTTAATCAACCGGTAGAAGACATCAATCACCTCTTCCATTCATGTGCTACATCTTCTGATCTATGGAACTATATCTTTAACATCATTGACTTAAAATGGATATCCTAGGACCTTGTCAAATCTCAACGAATCAAATGTGCAGAAATGGACATTTTTAAATTGATTATGAATCTCTTTCATTCTACAATCCGTGAGCTCTACCATGTGATCTGGTATGGTATAAATGATCTTATTCATTGAAATTCCTCATTTAGTCATAATGAATTTTGAATGAGGATCCTTATTTCCATAAACATAGATTATATGATTCAAAAGGGACACTCTAATAACATTGTGAATGATTTTGGAATTCTGTGATGACTTCGAACTGATGGAAATTTTTTCGAACCACACATCACTTTTTATGTTTTTTGGAATCCTCCTTTCCCATACTGGGATTCTGTAAATGTGGGTGATGCCTCCAAAGAAAACACATTTCAATTGGGTTGTGGTGCCATCTTCATGAACCACCTTAGTCAGATCCTCGGATGCTTCTATGGTAGTTGTGGAATTACCTCCTAAATTGAAGATGAAATGATGAGTATTATTCATGCCATTTATTTCCATAAAAATTATGGTTGGTACACCCTCTGGATTGAGAGTGATTCTACTAATTTTGCTCAAGCGATCTAGAATGGTGTGACACATCATTCATGGTCGGTCACCATCCATTGGATGGATTTCACCAGCTCTCTTCTCAACATTATCTAAATCATCACTCATATATATTGTGATGAAAACATGGTTGCAGATGTCCTATCTAACAAAATAGTCAATCAATATATTACTTATCTTGATGATATCCCTGATGCTTTACTCCCCATTCGTAATAAGGATTATAATATGCTTCCATATTTTAGACTCTTGTAACTTCTTTTTTAAGTAACATATGTACTTCAGTTTTATGGCCAAGGTACCATCCTCTTCAAAAAAATTCCAACAAACTATAATAGAATATATATTGTCTTGCATCATTAAAATAATATTTTCATCCACAATAAAGCATTAACGGATATTAATATATACCGTTCTTTTAAAATAAATTTTTAAAACATTTATTTCCAAAACCATATTAAAGGTGGGTTTTTCTTTAAAAATCCTTGAAATATTGTTATGGAATCCATGCAATAAATAAATTTTATGGTGATAGTAAAATTCATTGTTGTTTTATTTGTCAAAATAGACCATTATTTTTTTTCTTTTTGTTACGAAATTCAAAATATCATGTTAAATTATTATTTTTTAAAACCATTGAAAATTTTCAAAATGGATATGTAATTTCCATTAAAAATATTTCATATCAATATAAAAACATCTGTCAAATAATTTTTTAAAAATAAAGATCTAATGAAAGAAGGTAGTTTTAAGGGAATCTTTAAAAGAAAATTTTAAAAAGATTGTTCCTTACATTATAACTAACTCATCACATATGTTCATTATCATTCCATATAATAAACCAATGTTAAGTATTTACATTATTATGAATCTTTTTCATGAGTATTATTTGTTTTATATAACTTAGTTCCATGTTATTTAAAATTACTAAATCATTTAATGTTACATTAGTTGTTTTAAATAAATTTGGTACATTAGTCAAATATGAATTCGATATATTTTCTATTGCAAACAAGGTTGTTATTCAATAATCTCAAAAATATTAATTACATCATTATTATCATATTTTACATCAAGTACACTTTTAAAATCAATTATAAATTATGGTTATGAAAAATGAACTATGTTATTATCTAGAATATCGTAGGTTTTAAGTCCTCATAAGTAACATCTTCATTTTCCAACGAACATTATGGAAAGAATGTAACTATAATTTTACCCTAATAATAATCATAATAATATAATAAATGTCATATTAATTTTTTATATATACTTATATATATAATTTAGGAGATGTGGTGATGAAAAATGGATCAGTTCGCTTTGTGGATGCGGTAGTCCACACATATGCACAAACAACATTAGCAATTTAAAATGAATGGACTGGTAATATGGTAAATGATATATTGTATTTATAGAATAAAAAGATATCATTAATATTATACTTAAATATTAGTTCCATTATTATAAGAAGCCTTGAGGGATGGGGATAGAAAATGAGATATATCAATATTGGTTTTTATATTAACATAATTACATATAAATATATATACGACACTATTTTATTATTTTAAAATGGTTCAATAACATTTTAATGATTTGTAAGAGGAAACAAAAATAAACCATGTGGTTAAAAACTATACATTATCTTTTGAGAATCTCTTTCTATTGACACCTTAAGACCAATATGATTTTAATAATTCTAAAGAAAAATGCACTAAAACATGAGGAGTGTTGTTTTTATGGTATTTTGAAGTGTTTTACATATTTTATGAGGTTTGTTTTGTGAATTAAAGTGTCAAAGATATACCAGTTTATAAGAGTGGGGGTGGTGCACTCTTGGAAATTTTGAATTTTATTAAATTAAATGTAAATAATATTTAATTAAAAAATTCTCAAAAATATTTTATTTTAAAACAAGTTTGAGAATGGATAAAAATAATCACATAGATTAAATATTATGTAATTTTTTATTATATTTTTTCCCATTTATTATTAGATATATACCATTTCACACTTTACGTGAGAAAAATGTTCTTTACACTTTCAAGGTCAAGATACTCACTATAAATTACAATAAATCCCATATATGGAAATTTATTGATATTATAATCTATATACCAATAACATGGGCTTATATCATAATTTTTTTAAATTTTAAATCATTTAATAAGAAAATATTTATTATAAAATATCAATAAAGAAAATTTGTATAAATATACAATTCATGGAATTTAACAACATTATGGTTACAAGAAAAATTTGAAAATAAATATATTTAAATACATCTATAACATGTAATATTAATCTATGAAAGTATAGGATCACCATAATAATCTAATGTAATAATACTTTAAATATTTTTAATGTTATTTATTTTATTTTTCTATTAATTAGATAATTACTAAATCAGTGTGGTGTAATCATTTATGGAAATTATTTAATCACTAAAAATTAAAATTAAATTATCGTGATGAATAAAACACATGTAAATTTAATTTTTTTTTAAATGAAAATATCCTCTATTTGTCGACATGTTTAAAATGTTATAGCTTTCAAAAATAAAAGTTTAACGTTTTTTACTTTTCATTGCATAAAATATTATCATGGTAATAATCACATTAAATGGAATAAATGTCAGATAAACAATTATTCAATGAGTATGGAAAAATTTGAATCAATGAATAAAATTAAGAAAAGTTTTTGGGTCATTTTATTGTCCTTGTCATTTAATTTTTAATAGATAATTACTTGATTTATACATTACCTAGGAAAACAATTAGTATGTTTACTATTCATAATGACAAAAAATAAAAGCTCTAGATTTTTAAAATATTAATACTATGATTCTAAAACATGGAATCCAATTTATATTATTCAAATCATATAATTTTAATAATTATTATTAATAATATATTGTCCAAATGTGATGACAAATCATTTTTTTAGAAACATGGTTCTTCCAAGTATATAATGCATCTATAAAAAATTCAAGTATAGAATTTATTTCAAAAGGAATAATTGGATTATATTAAATAGAAATGTAATATTTAAATTTTAAACCTATTCTAAAATATACTTTTTAATTTAAATACTTCATCAAAAAATATACTTTTCAACAATAATCATTATTTTTCACTCTTTGAAAAATTAATTAGTTCATAAATTTACCAAAAATTCATCCTGAGATAATATGAAAATGTAGAATAAAATTTAAGATTAATTTTCTCAAATAGTTTGTTTAAAATTTATATAAAATAATAATATTATTATCATAAAAAAAGGATACCCAAATTTTGAAGAAATAATAATTTTGAAGATTGAAATGACGTTAATAAATATTAAATGCATATTTTTTAATAAATTACCAAAAAATTATTTAATGGTACCTTTATATTTATTTCATTAATTACTTATTATTATTAATACCTTATAGTTTAATGGTTACATTATAATATTCATATTTAAAAAATAAGACTTTTTCGTTCTATCATTGTATTTGTATATATCGTGCACTACCAAACATAGACCTTTTAAAATTTCATTATATTACATTACCCCAACAAATTTTATGAAACAGAATACCCAAAAATTTATATTGGGATTAGTAACTAGGGTTTTACATCTAAATATAACTATTTTATAAAATTCATATCACAAATAGGTGAATCAATTATTTTCCTAAATAGAGGGAATGAGAAATACGAACTATAGTAGAAAAATAGGTTTCCAAATAGTAAACAAGTAGTTATAAGTGAATATATGGAAATGGAAGGGAAAACCTCCCAAGGTAAAATAGTGAATGATATAAAACATTTTTAAGAAAAAATTAACAACAAAAACTAAAAATTCTTGATGGGTTAAAACATTATTGATTTATCTCTATAATAATTAAAGGGATACTTTTTTTATTAAAAAAACTCCTAATGTTGGGGAATTATAATAATTACTTGATTAAAAACATAAGTAAATATACTTAATTAAAATTATAATTTTATCTTTTAATCAATTCCCAATAGAATACCTCCATTTTTCAAAATTTATGTGAATTAAAGACATGTTTCTATGCATGAATCGCTAAAATTTAATTCACATTGATAAGATAATCCCCAAAATGGAAAAAATTATATTCCCATTATTATAAAATATTATACCTCGCCAAAATGATAAGGACGTGCTAAGATGATTCCCAAATTGAATAATCCTTCCAATGATGAAAACTACTTCAATATCCTTAATTCATCATCAATACTCCAAATAATTGACATATCAGTCAATAAAAAAATATCTTCAATGTTCTATAAAAACATTCAATACTAAAATTAAAAAAAAGAATATAGAAGGATTTGATCACATAGTCTTCCAAGGGAAAATTAGTACATATCTAAATATAAAATCAATCAATCTTAATGTCTAATTCTAAAAATTATATTCCTTAATTATATAATATCCATGATATGCTAATCATTGGGATAAAAACCAGGTATCACTATAAAGCCACATTAAAATAATAAATGATTCCAAAAATAAATACAATATTTATTCCTCAAATAAAATCAGATAGAGTTCTATTTATAATAATTAAATAAGGAAAAGAAATACAGAAAAATTTCCAAAATTTCATTACATTGATAATCAACAAATCACATTAAAATCATGGTTATCTATAAAATAAAAAAAGTTTTCATAAATTGAAATTTTCATTTACTTCATAGATCTTAAAAATAAACAAAATTATTTTCATACTTAGCATAAGATCATGAATTCTAGTGGTATGTGATACACCATTTTTGCTATTTATTTTTGGGTTTAGGCCTTACAATCTTTTCGAATGTGTAGGGTTTTCACCAAACAATCACATTTCCATATTTTATATCCATATTATTAAAATCCTTATTAAATTTACTTAAATTTGATAAAATTATCAGTAATTACCTTAATATATTCAACATTAACAAGATGTTTTGACATTAAGGAATATGTCATACCGTTTATTTCTAATCCCAAAATATATAATATCTCAAAATAATGAGAAAATAAAATATCATATAGACCCTAAAAAATATCAATAACTTTAAACTTATTTCCTCAAAAAGAAAATTTAAATCTTCCTAAAATATATTTTGTACACGATACACTTAAGGGTTAAATATAGATTAAACATATATCAAAACCAAATAAAATTATCCCAAAATACTCCTATCATCAATGGAGTATTAACTATTTTAAACTTATGATCATCCATAAATCAACCATAACTATTGAATAACTTATATGTAGAAATATTTACCATTATAAAATATTAATTATAAATTAACCATTATTTTAAATATTATTAAATAATAAATATTTCATTCAAATAAAAATATGAATATTTTCATAATATTTAATAATGTCAATACATAATCTGAGAAACAATACATACCATTTACATGTCATATTAAAACTCCAAATCATCATCTACAATGGATATCAGTATGGAGAAACAGATATACAGATGGTCTTATTGATCCCATTCAAGAGTGTTCCCCTTAGGACATCGATTTTCCTAAATATTATTCCAACCATATTTGAAAATTTAAATTGATACCCTAGGAAGAAATTATTTACCCTTCAGTTATTTAACGAAATTATTTCATTTTTCCATTACATTCTATTCACTTGGGACCTTTTTTACCACATGTAAAACATATTCCAATTATTCTAATATATTTTCATAGGTTCGTACTGCCATATTCCTGACACGTATTTCATTGAATATTTTTTTCCCAATTATCTTTATCACATAAACATCCATGGGGATTTATTTATCTCATATTTGATGGATTAAAATACTCACTAAGTTAAAGATCACTATTATATTAAGGGTTGTAAACATATAAAATTCGTCACCAGTTTTTCGTTTAAGGATTTTTAATATGACTATTTTTTATTCTTAAAAGTTTTTTAGAAAAATGATAAATATACTTCCTATTATCGTTAATAAAAAAAATTTCTTTAAAAACATTGTTTAATGATTTTAAAATATTTTTTAATGTTAGTTATTATATAAACTGGTGATACATATTATTCTCAAACTCTTTAATGCTAGGTTTTAAAAATAATTGACATCATAGATTAGGGTTTTACCACTGGTTTCATTAAAGCCTGATATTAATAACCAATATTATAAAAAACATTATCACTGGTACAAAGTAAAACCAATGTTAAAAAACCTTTATAAAATTATTTAGATAGTTGAAAAATATTATTTTCTTCTCCCAATTCCAAATCTCTCGCATGATTCTTGACAAATGAAGTATTCAATATCATTTCCCCCATCAATATTCTCTTAAAATTTCTTTTCATATATATTTCATAAAAATCATTTTATCTGAACCTTATGTCAACTAATTCTCAACTAAATCTCAAAAAAATGATGGAACTGATGGATTTGAGGTCTAAACCCCATTTTATTTTCTATTGAATTCAATTTTTATTCACTATAAACTACATTTATCTTGTATTTTATATTTAGGAAAATTACTCAATGATCCTTAATTTACCACAATCGACTGGTGACCACAATTTGTTTTTTTTTTCATTTTTTTAATTCTTCTTGAACTCATTTTCCATTAGTTGTGCAACATTTCCTCTAAAACCATAGTCATTGATTAAATATATTTTAATTATAGATGAATTTTTTCACTATGAATATCTATATTTTCTATGTATTATTATTTTTGAAAATAAAATATGTTTAATTATTAGTTATCATAATTTTAGGAAATTTATTAGATGTTTTTATGTTTTTCAATTTTTAATAGAAGAATAAACATTGATATTGTAACATGAACATGTCAGAAAATGAATAAAGTAAATGACATCATTGTATATTAATATCTATAAAAAATTCCAATTATAATCACATGAGAAATACAATTTCTCGTACAAAAAGTATTTATGACTCATAAAAATTTCAAAACAAATCTAGTGATGTGGTGGAGAATTTATTCCATTAGTAGTTGGCCCTTTATTCAACTTTTTGAGGAAGTTTATAAATGATTATTATGTCTACAATATTAACTATAAATTCAATACAATTTATTTAATATCATTTAAATTACACGAGTTTTATTAAAATTTAATCATGAGTTGAAATGAAGAAAACATATCTACTAAAATACAATGAATTTTTTTTATCATATTTGATTTTAATTCAATGGTTGTATAGTTTTCATATCTAAAGATTATGTATTTAATAAAACAATTTAAAATTATATTAAATTGAAGACATATCAAGTAATATCAAAAATAGATTACACATGATATGTTTTTGAATCACAATGTTCATTTATTTTTATTAAAATGATAAAGAGGATATTTGAATGTATTTGGATATTCCTGGACCATTTTAGATATATGAGGTGGTAACTTATTTAAAAGGTGGTGGACCTGAGATTTTTATATAACCAAATTTACATCTGTTATGTGTGATTTTTGTTTGAGAACATTAATTTTCATGGTTTACTATATAACATTAAATTAATATATATATATATATATATCCCTGTACAACTATTTTTTATGATAATTCATTGATATAATTAGTGTTTTATGATATTTTCATAAATGTATACCTTATTTTTCTCATATTTTTAGATGCAACTATTTATAAATTTTTCATGTAATTCTTCATATAATTGTTACTATAATTGTTTGTATTTTATTTATGTATAATGTATTGTAAGAAATTTTATATTTTGTAATTTATGATGTATTTTGTGAAATTATTTTTAATTTATTTTTAATTTTTAATTTTTTTGAATAATTATTCTTTTGATTATTTTTTGTTTTCAAAATATTTTTTATAGTATTGTTTTGTTCATCATATTTTTTTATGTTTTATAAATTATATATAATTAATTATTATTTGATACCTATATATTTTTAAATGTTTATATGTTTTAATATATTCTCCTTTTTTATTTTGACTATTGGTATCTAATTGATTATAATTCAATGAATTTATGATGACCCACTTATGATTATGAAAAACGAGTTTATAATTTCATGGAATTTGATTAACGAAATATTCCAAACAAATATTCAATTTTATATCCATGCATGATGTATTTGAATAAGAGAAAGTTATATTCTAGGTAAATCAAGGATACGTCGTTTTTTAGAAAAAATTAAACATGCTTGATCTCTCATGCTAAATGAATGGGAAACATGACAGCTAATTATGATAAAAATGATCAAAAAGAGATATAGTAACATATTGAATAATTACTTCATTATATGGGAGTTCAAAACCTAAATAAAATTATCAAAAATTGTGTATGGATTCAAAGAAACCATTAGTCCTGGGATTCCCTAAATATATAGTTTTGTTAGTAGTTCTAAGATTAGTTGACATGAATATTGAAAATGGGATGTGTTATGAATTTTTCTCTCTATTTCATGAAATTATAACAAAAGTTATTCCATAATGAAAAGGTATTCCATATTCCAATTACGAGGAAATGAAACTATTATGACCAATGTGATTTTTGAATAAAAAGATACATGATATCCCAATGATTTGGGTTGTGTAGAAATAAATATTAATATTTATAATAATGTCCTCAATATTGGAATTCACAGTTTATAATAGATTATGAATAAAAATATGATTCATTCTTAGGTCCTTAAATCTACCCTCATGTTAAATAAATTTTTCAACATAATATAATTTCTTATCACAAGACACATATTTATTCCCTATCTCATTCTCAGGTACTAGAATCAATCCTCCTTCTAATGAAATTTTTAAATTTTCAATAAGTACTTGTTTAGATTATAAATTATAATATTGAATTGATATAAAATTTTTACATTACATTTAGACGATCATATCTCTAATGGTAACATATGTCAGCCTGCTAATTCCCCACAACATAAGAGAATTGAAAAACAGTTTCTAGATTTTGGAAGTGATGTTAGAAATTTCAAAATGGGACTATAAACATATGGAATAAATCTGTATCAGAGCCTTAGTATCCAACATAGTTCATTTCCATTTTTATATTATTAAAAACCATTCACCAAATATATGTATGGATAAAAATATTTTACGATTAAATTAGTGATTTCTATACCAAAAAGTAGGGAAATGATATTAATGTGTATCTTTCATGATTAATTGATTGATTAATTTTCAATGGGAGATAGGTAATATTGTTATTGATTCATAAAAGAAAAATTATTTTATTTTGTGTTCTATGATATTGTTCACTATAAAAAACTTTTATGTCTGTGAAAAATTACTTGGATACTATGAGAGGGGTCTTAAATAATGACAAATTTCTGAAAAATAGACAATATATTTTCATTATATAATGGATGGAAGACATGGCACTTCAGAACTCATAGATTTTTGTGAATTTATCATCGATATAATATATTGAAAAAGAATTATTTAATGTTTTACATGTATATAATATTACCCCACATCCATTTTCAGAGGAATAAAATACTACTAGGGAAAAAATATTGATTTCACATTTAGAATGAAGGTATGTTATAGTCAGTAAAAAATATATGATAGAAAATATCATTTTCATAACTAACTTATTATATATTTTTGAGATAAAACAAAACATTGACATTAAACATGTTGATAAAAACATAGGTGACATTTTTATTTGAACTTTATTTTACATATTATGAATGATAAAAGATGGATCGTATGCTATATTAGACATGATATAAGTGATAATATGTTTCGATATAGCTCCCAATATGAACTGAAACTAGACATATTTTCCTCTTACTTTTCACACATTAATTCATTATGGGATACCTGATTTTCATTAGTGTCTTTAGGGAATTAAATTACAATGTATGTATTCTTAAAATGTTAATAATTTGGTTTCATTGAAGGATAGTAAATTAATAGGTATAAAATATCATTACTATCATGTATTGATGAAACCAATGTTATTGATCGCACATTGGTGTATATAAACAACACATGTTATAAAGACTATCATCAGGTTATGTAATTTTTTCAAATCCATTTGTATAAAATTCATTGATCAAAATTTTTTCGTTATTTTAGAGAATGTGGATAATCAAATACAATTCTAACTACAAAATTATTTCCAAAACAAAAATTAATTTTTTTTGGTGATTCATCTAGAATGTGAGATAAGAAAATGTGGGCCTTATTATTTATATTGGATTTACATTTTTGAATAATTTATATAAAATTTAAATGATATGTCTAAATTCCTTATTGACTAGAGGACTCTATTATTCAAAAAAAGGTATCTGTGTCGGTAATTGTGTTCCTTAATAATTATTTATATGAAGTGGATCATATTGGTCTTCCTATATCTTGTCATATGACTATTGAACATGAATGTATATTGATTTGAGGCGTAAAGGTGATGTCAATTCCACATTATGTAGTGATACAAGCATATTTATACATTTTTGACAAAAAATATGTGGTATAACCATTTATAAATAATCACATATTTCTAAATTAAAGGTATGATATATGAAATGAAAACAAATTGGTTGACAGTTGAGCCAAAAAATAAATTTGTTTCATGATTTAAAGAGAAACTTGAAAAATATATATCTATATTAGTGAAATATGAATTGGTAGTAGGAGATCATATCTTAATGTGATCACATGGTCTTGTTTTGATAATAATGGTTTGAAAATTTACATAGAAAATTAGGATGACATAATTACCATTCAAAATAGTGGAGTAATGGTCATTTCTAAAGCACTTCATTTTTTTAGTGCAAAATATAAATAACAAATTTTTGCATCAGTGACATAGTTTGGAGTTTTTGAGGGTATATAATAAATTGATTATAATAAATTTTGTGTCAAAATGTTTATGTGTAACATGATTGATAGTAATAGTGTTGTTAAACATTATTATTATAGGTTCACATTTGTTGATTTGAAAAAACATAGTTTCAAAAATGAACCATTGATCATGGAGACAGAAGCAAAGAAGTGATTTTAGGTTATTGATTCGTCATGTGATCAGTGGTCTGTCATTTTGAAAGGGAAAACAATTTATTTGGGTGATAATAATGGTGATGATATTATATATTTATATGGGGATTCTCCATCCAATATGGGATTTTTTTATGATATTATTGATTATAATGTAGACATTTCCTATTCTATAAGAAAGGGTCATGCCAATAGGATATGGAAAAATAATAAAGTAATCTCATAGTTATTTTAGTTTATTCTTATTACTGGCCGACATGATAAAGCATTTATGGTATGATAATTTCTTGATTTTGAAAACAATGTATTATATTACATGATTACATATTAGTTTATTTTTATGTTATTATCCTATATGATATCTTATTAAGAGATCCAATTGTAGAATGTATACCCTCATTTCAATCACATGGACGGTATCATTTTTTGGGGTAGAAAATGATTGCTGATAATTTTGATTCATTAAGAAATCAATATAGTAGTGGTTTAGAATATTTAATATTAAATCATCCATCTACACCATTTTATCATAAATAATTTGAAATAATGTGAAGAAAATTTTTAAAGAGACTTACAAAACAATTTATGTATGTAACTGATAAAATTCTATGAAATTAACTTTTTTTCAAGAATATTTTTATTTTTCAAATTAACAGCACTAATATTTATCATTAATTTATTTTTATAGTATATACATCATGATAAATCGCCATAGGGGAGTTTTATCACTGAGGGTAAGATGTATATCATGTATTCTACTTTTGGAAATCTATTGAACCAAGGTTGTGTAAGAATATATGAAGTGGGTAGAATGTACATATTAGATGTTTCCCTTTATTAATTACGTTTTGGGTGATAACACTAATATAATTTATATTTAATATTCATTTTAAATATATTAGTTGTTAACTTTTTATATTTTAGTGATTGTAGAGTTTTTAAAACCTTTCAAAGGAATGTAAATACACCCACAACCACTTTGTATAAGGAATAAAATATTCCTATAATTTCAACAAGGCAAATGGATGCATATTAGATTGTGAATTTGAGAAGAAACGTGAAGAAATAAAAAATTTCAAATGTTTTTAGGCTAATCGTGTACCATCATATGGAAGGTTTGAAGGATCAAATAAACCATGAACAATTTGTACGTGGAAGATCACATGAGGCATTGGCCCCTAGGAAGATGGACATCAAATTGAAGATGCCACAAACCATGTCTCGTTGGAATCAAATGATAAAATTTGACCACATATTATCCCCAAAACTAAGCAGTTTGAGGATTAAGAAAGCCGGTAGGGTTCGGAAGACCACATCTAGTGAACCACAACCTCTGCAAACCCATGTTGACATAGTCTTGTAAGAGTGGAGTTATATGTTAATGGGATTCCAAAAATGGTGGTGCCTTCAAATATATTTGATTTTGTAGTTCTGTATAAAAGGAGAAATTAGGAACTAGAAAAGGATAGGTGGGATAGAGAACAAAGGATTCTCTAGATGCATGAAGACAGAATTCTGATACGTAAAATATTTTAACATGAGGTTTGAATCATCAATGAAGTGAAAACCACTACTAGATTTCTGTACGTATAACCCACCTCTAACCAAAAAAAGAAGGATGTTAATAATAATTGGTGAAATAAGATCCTAATTGGTGTAATCATGAACCATAATTCCCCCATAGATGAATTCCCCACGAACCATAGTCTCCAAGACCCTTCATCAAATCAGCACTCTACCCAGCGCATTGCTTTGTGGATTGAACTATTTGGCGCATACTGCATCAGTACATGGATGATATCGGGGGTAGTGTGGATAACCACATACAGTTCCTCAAAACACATTTGTTTGTGGACTACATCCAGGAATGCATACCAATTTGTTTTCTGGTGGTCCATACCAAGGTGCATGTACCACTTTCATATGCACATGACCCCTATACCTGCATAATAGTACTCTATTCAGGGCATCCCCCAACCCACATAAGAAAATAGTACTTTTAATGGGATTTCTCTAGTTTACATTCCCCCCAGTTCCAATCATGACTTTGTTTTACCTTCTAGTCCTCCATAGATCGCATGTGAACCATTCCATTGGATTCTGGCCAAAGCTTCCTCTAATGCCACTAGACTCGAATGATCATATCATCAGGTGCACCAGAACGCCTTTTCGAATTAACATACCAATGGTATTTGGGGTCACCAAGGGTGTCACCCCCAATGGTTTGGACCCCTGGGATGTCACTGAGTCTACATTCCCATGGTAACAAGCAATCAGACCTTGGGATGAAAACACGAGTCTCCCTATTCTAGGGATTAGGGGTAACCATTGGACCTTTTCATTGATGAGTTCTTGTGAAAAGTGACAAGATCACTCTATTAATCATCTTTGGAAAGCGTCGTGATCCTCCCCTCTCCTAGGACATACCCTAGGTAACTCCCATTGAGGCAATCCCCTAGCCACCCGATAGCCGTAAAACACTTATTAATTTCATTTCACATTGAATGGTTCATTTCTTCACACCCTCTCCCACCATCAGCTTGACATTTGACCATGTGAGGTTATTGACACGCCTAATTCAATTTTCTTCCCCTGTTAGGCTCATATAAATGAAATCTATCACCATCATCATCCTCCTCTTCAATCATAGGAGTAGATAATGTTTTACCTTGTTGATTCTTTTACATCCTTTTGTTCTTCACATCGAGCATGAGTCACTTGTTCTGAGAGATCCATGGTGATACAACATCTGAAAATCCCATAAACAGACTACAAGAACACTGAATTCCACCATAATTTTAGAAATCTAGGATTCCTAATTAAGGCCTGAGCTCAAAGAGGTACCATTTTTCCAAAGGGTCACTCAAAAAATGTCCCCAACAATGGGCATCCTATTTATGTGTACATCCGGATCCAATTATATGAGGTAGAAAACTCTTATTTGTAATATCAAATAATGCCATGACTCATAAAAAAGTGTGAGAAATATGATTCCTGATATAACGAGGATACGTAGGACATCTTTCCAAGGCTCAAGGTCAATGGACGTTCTCCTCAGAAGGCAGTCCCAATGAAATGTTCCCCAAAATTCTAAAGAGATCCCTCCTAGTAATGAGTCATGATAATATAAATACAAATAATTCGATTCCCCACTTGACCGTGATATGTAGGAAGACTCCCTAAGGTCTGAATATGACCCTCAAATCAACCCTAATTTTCTTCAGGCTATATCCCCGGATGGGTCATGTTTACCCAAAAGAACATGTCTTTAGTGGGACCATCATTTCTCTTTGGTGTAATCCCCACACAATGTATGGACCAGGATTCCTTCACCTAGATGTCCTCTCCACATGACATAAAATAGCATGGATGGGTCCCCATCACACTATCTTAAAAGGTTATGTGTCTTGTTATGTGACACCAAACAACATGGGCTTTGATTCTTCTCATGAGGATATGTAAAAATCCCATCTTATGGTGTTGAACCCAACATCAAAACACCTTTCATCCCTCTTTGATGACGATAATAACTAGAGCACCTAATTCTATGACATAAGCCATCATTGTCATTGAATCATCTAATCCATGTATATTGACGATGATCCTAAAAAAGTGGTAACCAATGGATATAGTCTTTTTTAATGAACTGAGGATTCAAAAAAATTTGAACATTGATTAAATCTATAAGAGAGTCACGATGTGAGAAATAATTCCCTCTAAAAGGGTCTGATCAGCATGACCTCACATCCTCTCAACAAATATATTCCTCAAGTGTTGTTTTCCAATCAATCCATCAAGTGCATTCCTTTGGAAATAATTTCCAGGAATCATGGATTTAATGGTCGTTGAGTGTTTATGGACCAACGAATAAAACTGTTGGAGGTCATTTGGGGAAATCGTATCCTAAGAAGACTGATTTCAAAAATAATAAACTCCCTACAATCACCTATCGAGAGCATTTGAGTGTGGTTCCTCCTTCGTAATAAAAAAACATCCTAGTCCTCGTAGTGTCAATCCAATTCCCGATAATGGATAATGATGTCAATCTGGTAAAAAAATATTGAACCTGATGTGAAATTATCTATAATAATAGACAAATTATTGTCACCCATCAGACCATTTTGTTTTCCCCAAACACTCACCTCAGGTCGAAACGAAAATGGATAAAATGATATGATTCTTCAACCATGGTGACTTTTTTACCCCATTCAAGCCCCTTCACCTATTAAAAAGAAATGGGGCTATGTTGAATCATCAGTTTTGTATGTGATCCACTGATGCAACTGTGAAGGAGTTTTGTTGTCAATATGTGTTTTATATATATATATATATATATATCAGTTTTTCCAGAGCATCCTTTGAGCCAATTGTCATATCGTACAACGATATATATATGTACCATAGCGATCCCATATGCAGTTGGGGCCCAGATAAAGAGGAAAATCCCATCACTGGCCTAAAGTCTTCAATATTATGTATTCTAAAACCTGATTAGATAGTACCACAAAAATGGTACACTCCCCAGAATGGAGGTCTCAAGAAAGGCCCTCCAATCTGTAAATGCTCACCAGCCACTAGCCCAACAATGGACGGTACCCCAACATAGGGATGCACCAATGGATTTCTCCATCAACCTCGAGAGACTAAGCCTGGAGCATGATAACAAGGACCCCCCTCATCTCAGGAAGGCATATGAAGTCGAAGTTGGTGACTTAATCCCAACTGTATAGGTGTATCACTCACGTTCCCCTGCAAGAGAGCATCGTTATCAACATCAGGTGACCATGTGTCCTCTCTTTAAAGGGGATATCATGTTGAGGGAACCCACTAAAGACCAAAGGACACGGGTCCCTTGTGCCGCACACCGAGGGCGGAAAAAATATAATCAAGAGTAAGAAATCACTTTGATTCTGGGAGAGGAAATCCACCATAGAAACACGGTAGTATAAAGTGGTAACAAATACAACTCTCCCCCCTCTAATTAATCCCACTACTAAAATAGGGTGGCACAACACAAGTATGTGAACATTCTTAACAGTGCCCGCCATTCCTACCATGTAGATAGAGATAAAAATTACATAAAGATGTAAATTTTTGCCACTGCAATAGAAGGAAGTTATCTAAATCGGATTAAAACCAGCTATACGTGGACAAAAGAACCTACTATTTCATATCAATCCCACCATCCAAATAAGGTTAAAAACCAATATGAGAAGCATCAAATTACTATGAATGCATAAAAATTCTGTGAGATAAATATAGTGGCTAGCATGTAGATGAAAAATTCCTTCTATTAAATACAAATCCCACAAATCAAATAAAATTAAAACCAATGAAGTTAATCGTTGGAAGACTTGTACCGCAATCATGACAGAGGAGAACAACCAGTATCCACGACAAACCTATAGAGGACTGTGGTAGGCATTAACTCCTCCTCTGACATCGGAATGGGCCTTCATACCCATTCTATAAAAATATGTATATCATCACATCCCGAAAATGATGGACGATCATACGTTTATTTTGGAACATATCTTCTAAACATGTCTATAAGTCCTTACCTCAACAACTAATGTGAGGAACCAAGCCCCTTACATGGTATCCTCAAACATAATGACTCATCCACAAGATAGGTTTTTCATTCCTGAGTTGTTATTCATCCTTTCTCTTGTGTAGGAGGGTCGATGGAAATATCTCATGATAAACATACAACTAAATCAAGAAAAAATACTCATTACACCTACTGGATTCCGGTCTAATGTAGAGGGTGCTCTAGGAAGGAATATATCATTGTACAAACTGAATATGTCTGCTGGGATATCCCAACTGCATCGTGGGAACCAATAAAATAGGAACCCATATTCAACGGACGTTACAAATAGTATACGAACCAGTTTCCCCCAAGAGTGCGCCCAAATACGAAAGGAACCAAATGAAATTGTAAGATGATGTGAATATTTATTATTCATCACTTCTAGAACATGGAGTTCTTGGTCAAATCAAGAATATATCAATAGAGTTCTATGATCATGTCCATCTATTACAAAATTATGGATATGAAAGTAGCGGTTGCGAAGTCCCTATACTCAATGTTGCTACTAGTAGCTCTAAAAGTCCTCCCCAGTGCACCAATGGGGGATTACTCTATGGACCATGAGTGATTGATCATGAGAGTCTATCTCCTAATGTGTATCAGGGTAGCCCTCCCCTTGACCAGATGACCGTATAGTAAGAAGGCACTCCCCTTGCGATCGTCTACCTTGATGGTTATCCTCAGGTATACGCTACATAGAGGATTATACTTGTAGTCGGATGTCAATCCATGATGGTAGTCCTCACAGTGATGGAAGCCACTATGAAGGCCCTCCCCGCAATAGAAGATTCTATGAAGGCCCTACCCATAGAAAAATCATTCCATAAAAGGTCATTCTGTAGAGACCCAAATCTTGATATACATGGACATTTCATTACTTTTTCGGAATACTTAATACATAACAAACACTGACACACAAGTACTATAATAGTTTAGCATCTTTGGAAACTCAGAATATAATCATCTAATCATGGTGAATGATCTTCAACATCTCCGATAAAGATCACCCCTTTTGTTTTCTTACCTAAAACCTTTCTTTAAATCTTGAGGAAATGAAAACATATTAAGGGTCAGCTCAAATGCTCAGTAAGGGTATGCATTGAGAATATAAAACAAATCATATACATTTGAACTTAAACATGAACATGATGTTTAAACATCAAAATCTTGAGAAAAGACAAAAAACATGGCACTACGTAAGTTATAGATCATAAAGAAACATTAATCATGATAAGATAGCATGGGAATAAATCTTTTAATTATGGGAAACATTAAACACATGTTATGATTTCGATAGTAGCCAAGGCATTCCTGCCAAGACCATCTTAGTGGACAATTCCCCTTTCTGAATCAAGTTCACTCGTCGTTCAAGTCCTCTATCACTGAACCAGATTAACTTTTCATTCCATCCATGTCTATCTCATGACATATAAATATTTGCCCAATTCATTGGAGGGAGATATAGGTCCCACCCATCTCATAATGAAATCATTCGTTAGTGTGCCACAAAATAAACATAAATCCTTCATCATAACCCAAAGAATAAAATGGGTTTCATTAACATCATCCCATCATAACATAATCCGTATATAAAAAATGGATATCTTTTCACCATAAGAAAGTTGAAACAATGTAAATGATAGAGACATTATACCTGAAACATAAACATATACAATAATTTCATCCTAGAAGTAAAATGGTTTTGATAAAATACTAAAAATGAATTCTTGAGGAAAATATCTTTTATTTTTAAAAATCTTTTTCTTTTCACGAAATACCCTGAAATTATAAAAGAAAAGTATTTTGTTGAAAATAGTAATGAAATAATGTAGAATAAGATTCATGAAAATTAGGAATTATAACACCGTAAAAATATGTTCATGCCATATAAGTTAATAAACATTCTCCTCGTACTTTTAACAGAAAAGTCAAAAAGTTCCACGTATGGTAAACAAATGAATGATTCCATCCATAACACAATTTAAAAGTCAAAGAAAGGAAAGAATGACTTCAAACATACATGGAATAATATTAAACACTTTATGAAAAACATTTTATGGACATGGATGAAAAATATAACCCCATTAAATACTTACGTATAAGCAATGTTGGATAAAAACGAGATTTGCAAATTTATCCCCTACCTTAGGTTTCATATGCTTCGTACGTATCCGAACCACCTGTATAATGATATAAATAATGTCATTGAATTATTAATGAATCATATTCATTGTTATGATATCATATATGGTTTACTTATGACTTTATATTACACGTTCTTCTGTAAATTCGTAGTTAATGCAATGTTTTTGGTAAAATCGTTTTATTTATTGTACGTGTTTGGACTTGTTGTTATTGATATTATTTTTATTTATATCATGACTTAATAACTTCCAGAATGTAAATTATGATTTATTTGTCATATATTTTCAGTATATATATATAATATAGATAGATGAATTGAAATACACCGTTCATTGAGACCATAGGCCGTACGTAAGCATGAACACTCTTTTCTTTTCATTATTGTCTTGAGTGGAAGTAAGTAGATGAAACATATATATATAAATAAATCCAATAGCTTTATCATGTCATATATTTTATTATTATTCATTATATATATACATTATAATCATTCGTGAGTATTTAACATGGAGAATGAATCTCCTTGCATCGTGGAGACGGTAATTCGTACGTATGCACGAGTGATGATATCGTTCCCATAATTATTGAATTGAATTGGAGTGGATGATATAATATCTCAGAATTAGTATGATGTTATAATAACTATATATAGTTATTCTTTACCCCAGTATACCTATCCAAGTAAGGTGGTGGTGGAAAAACATATTACACCACGGTGTGGAGACGGTATTCCGTACGTACGCATGCGCCGTGATATCATTTTTCATAGGATAGATAGATGGTTAAATAGGGTTTTTTGATATTTATAATAACATATAAATATATTAGTGAAACTGATGATATTAATTTATGATGAATCAAATAAATAAGAAGAATTTGAAGATGAAATAAACTTAAAAGAATCTGTAGAATAGATTACCTCTTCTTCGACGCACCTCTTTTAAGCTTCCTCTTAAGGCACTAGGGTTGGTCTTTTGAGGAGAACAGAACATCTATAATGTTTTTAGGGAAGTTTAGAAGGTAAATGGCCAGGGGTTGGCCGAGCTTGAAGGCACAAAATTGTGTAAAGAGAAGAGGGAGGAGGTTCCCTTTTATAAGGGATGAGAGGGGCACCTTAGGAAAAACTTAAAATATTATTTTAAAATAAAGTCATATTCTTTTTATAATAGGTCAAAATTGAATTATTTCTAAGATAAAGTGGGTATGGGTCTAAATTCTCTCAACAAATAGGTTTTAGATAAGTTCAACTTTCTATTTTAACCTTATCATTTAGATTTAACTCTATGTTAAATAATTTAACTTTTACCGTGTCTTCTAGATTTCTTACACTATAAGGTTAATAAACATACTATAACAAGCCAAAAGAACCCTAAGTGGTTAATTATAAATATATATTACCTTATCTCAGTCATTTGGCCTAACCTTAGATTTTTAGGAATAGAATAACAATTAATAATATAATATTTGTTTTAAAAACTATTTTAGGTCAATTTTGACACTTTTTGTTAATTGATTTTTATGAAAATCATAATAGCTTGATTAGTTCGAAAAAAGTTAATTTAATCAATAAAAATATTTTATATTATCCTAAAACGTTAGTTTAATTTATAAAAAATATCAAATTACATTTATTTGGGTATTTATAACTTCAATTATTTTAATATTTCATTAATAAGGTAATTACTTAATCATCATTGGGTCCAAAATAAATTAAATTATTTAATGTCTATTAATTAAAAATAAAATACCATTATGTAAGAAATATTTTTATCTTTCTAATAAATATTTATAATCGAATTTATCTTATTTATAACCCTATATTAAAAATGTTTTAGTTATTAAACATTGATTTTAACTCTTTTAACTCCTCTTTAAATAAAATAATAATAAATGTTCTAATCTATTCCAAGTGGACCGAAATGATAATATTTCATTCCAAAGGTTGTTTTTGGTCGAATTACACTTATAAAATAGAATTAGGACATGTGTTTGGGTAATAATAATATCATTTTTAACCTTAATTGTCCTATATAATTTTAACCGTGGTAAATAAAAGTAAAAAGTTACTATTCAGCAAAAATTATTTTCCTCATATTGAACTACATTTTACTCCTTCATATTAACCGTTTCTCTCCGATTTTCAAAATTCCACTCACAAAAGCAGTAAAATTATGTTGTATTTATATTTTCAAATTCTCCTAGGAGGTGGGTAAAAGACGGTGAAAAGTTCAATAAAATTTTTATATATCAAAAATTATTTTAAAATAACTCCAATGAATTACATTGAACTTATATAGGTATTATGTAGCAATTTTAACCTAAAATAATTTTAAATTAAATAAATAATTATTTATATAAAAACGCGGTTTTTAAATAGTAACCTAGAGTTTTCACTATTCATCAAAAATTGAATGTTTTCAGAAAAATACAAAAAATTCACCCAAGGATAATTTTGATATTCCGAATCCAAAAATGAAGTCCATTTTGATAGATAAAATTAATAAAATTTCAAAAGGTGGTTATTAATATTCATAACGGCTAGTCTATATAATATTTTAATAATATATCGTTGTTTAGTGAAACCCATTATTGAGTACTACTCACGCTATCGAGGAAGGTCGTAATTGTGTGTAATGAAAGCCAATTCAGGGCTACATGTAGTGAAATCTCCCTTTGGTGTTGCCCATAACATAATCAAATCTTATTTAATTTATACATTAAACAAAATATATAATTAATGTTGCATAGAATAATTTCTACAAAACGAACTTGAAATTGTGTGTAACACGAGCCAAGAATAGTGTTGCGTATACTACAAGCTAATACGGTGTTGCGTATAGCACAATCTAATATTGGTGTACCATACAACACAATACATCAATGAAATTAAAAAGATTAATTCTCATAGAATCTTGGGTTATTACATTCTACCACCCTTAAAATGAATTTCACCCTCAAAATTCGTCGGGGTTATAAATGGTTTACTACATGAAAGTATATTTCATAGAAACCCCCATTGTAAAATGGATTACTAAAACATATATTTAAAATGTGATGTATGAAACATATCGGTTACCCAATTTAACTCATCACTGTGTTTCCACATAGGAGAACATGGGTGAAAATAAGGATATGGGCGAGAAACATAACCATCAAGTTCTGATGGGGAGATGTAGACAACATGTCTAGGAAAATTCCAACAACCACAAAGCCATAAATTTGTGATGACCTAAGGTATCATCTGATTCATCAGATATAAAGACTATAGGAAAAAAATTTTGGTTTTCAAGATCATTTACCTAATGTTGAAGAATTTTTGTATTAAGAGAAATTCTTACTTGATTTTGTTACAATCTCACTGTTGTTCATGCCTTGAACAATTTCCACTTCATCTATTAAAGAAATGACGTTGAATTTGTCTTTCGCGAAGTTTTAGCAGATCATGTGATAGAATGATAGGTCATTCGATCTGTCTCGAACAAAAGGATAATAGAAGTGATTAAATATACATAAGTCCATCTATAGTGAGATTAATCATATATTGTTCCTAAAATGGACTTATACTTCATATATCATATAGCTTAATATAATAAAACCATCTTCTACTAACTAGGGACTTCCTGTAGGCCAGTGGTAGGTGATAAAGGCATGACACACTTTAGTTGTGGGTTCGATTCACACAGCCTTGTCCAACGCGATGGGTTTTTTCTCGTCCTACAGGTTTTCCTTTTTTCTAAGACAACATTATTATAACATCCCATCAATAATATTGAAAAAATTTCTAGCCTTATATAATACTAACTTATGTCCAACATAATCCATTCAAATCTTTCGGCATATCCAAAATACTTCTATCCAAGATCATTGTATAATGAAAACAATTACTAGAAGTGTCATCTATTTAACATGTGAATACCGTAATTTATCACAGATATATTTTGTTGATCACATTCCAAACATGTGAATACCCTAATCATGCATTCCCTTGAAAAATGAATACCCATTTAACCTTAGTGAAATCATGAATGTTGTCAACAGTTATCTCTTTCCACATACCAAAATACCAAAATTTCTATATACTCAAACCATGATGTAACATTATCCTTATATCATTCATGAGATCATGAATACTATCATACATATTATTTTATCCTTATCCTTTCATTATGCACATATCATCTACCTTCCAAAAATATTATAATATCCATTCATGGTTACCGGTACCATTAATCATATACTTTCATAAACTCAAGGAAAGACTACAGTGTAACAATCCTTATATTTTTCTTTATTCCATAGTACCATACATTATTCTTATTAAACATTCAATCATTCCTCAACCTTCTTAAACCACTTACTAAGCATGACCATTTATTTCATCTCATATATCATTTGTAGTCTCTTTGTCATTATCCACATAAATACTACCCATATGACCATGATGATTCTCTTCATGAGATTTTCCCTTAGAGAAATGGTTTGCATAATGCTTGTACATTCCACATTTAAAACATTAAACCATTACTGATGTCTTAGAAATAACATTATCCTTATCCATGGTGTTAATTGATACTTTTCCTTCACAATTACTGGCTTTTTTTCCATCTTTTCCACACCCAAAGCATCTTCCAGTTCCTTTGAAACATTCTCCATGATGCCTCTTCCCAGATGATTTACATGAGGGAAACTGATCATTCTTTCCTCTATGATCATCATGAAACTCCATATTTCTCTTATTAGTTGAGTTAGGAAACTTACCAAAGTTGATATTATTGATCATATTATGAGATTTCTGATTATGCATAATAACGATATGTCCACTTCCAGATCGAATTTCATTTTTTGGCTCTTGAAGAATGTCATTCCATTGTCCAACATATCCTATATTATCGTGAATATTCCTGTTTCGAGCCTCTTTCTAAAACCCAAAAAGAATAGTGTGAGAGGCAAAAATCATAATCAAGAGGGAGTACCATCAATATCTAACATATTAGGTTTAATTCTAATATCGTTACCATAATTCTAGGACTATAACCTATAATTTTACGTAAATTTAGCAACATCCCAAGTCATTCCATAAAAATATATCTAGGGATCTCACTAAAGTTCTCGCATCATAGTTTCCAAAGGATGAGTAATCCTTTCCTCTAATACCAACTATAGAGACCCAAATCATGGCATACATGGACATTACATTACGTTCGCAGAATACTTAATACATAACAAAAAAAGACACACAAGGACCATAATAGTATAGTGTCTTTGGAAAAATGTAATATAATCTTCTAATCGTGGTAAAAGATCATAAACATCTTCCCTAAAGATCATACCCTTTTGTTTTCTTAGCTAAAACCTTTTTTTAAATCCTGGGGAAACAAAAACATATAAATTGTGATCTCAGATGCTTAGTAAAGGTAATCATGGAAAAAATCTAACAAATCATAAACATTTGTACTTAAACATGAAAATAATAGATAAACATCAAAATCTCAAGCAATGACATAAAACATGGCAGTACGTAACACATAGATATGAAAGAAACATTAATCATGATGAGATAGAATGGGAATAAAACATGTAATTGTAAAAAAACTTTAAGAACATATTATGATTTCTATAATAGCCAAGGCATTACTGCCAAGACCATCTTAGTGGACAATGTCCCTTTCTGAATTGAGTTCACTCCTCGTTCAAGTCCTGTATCCATGAACTGGATTAACTTTCCATTCCAGCCATGTCTATATTATGAGATATAAATCTTTACCCAATTCATTGGAGGGAGATATAGGTCCCACCCATCTCGTAATGAAATTATTCTTACTTGTGCCATAAAATAAACCTAAATCATTCATTATAACCCAAAGAATAAAATGGGTTTCATAAACATCATCCCATCCTAACAGAATCCTTATATAAAAAAATGGATATCATTTCATCATAAGAATATTGAAATAATGTAAATCATAGATACATTATACATGAAACATACACATATGAAATAATTTCATCCTAGATGGAAAATGGTTTTGATAAAATACGGGAAATGAATTCTTGAGGAAAATATCCTTTCTTTTTCAAAATCATTTTGTTTTCACGAAATGCCATGAAATTTTAAAAGAAATGTATTTTGTTTAAAATAATCATGAAATAATGTAGATAAATCTTCATGAAAAATAAGCGTTATGAAACCATAAAAATCCATTCATGCCATATAAGTTAAAAAATCATTCTCCTCGTACTTTTAACAGAAAAGTCAAAAAGTACCATGTATTGTAAACAAATGAAAGATTCTGTCCATAACACAAAGTAAAAGTTAAAGAAGGGTAAGAATGAATTTAATCATTCATGGGAGAATATTAAACACTTTATGAAAAACATTTTATGGACATGGATGAAAAATATAACACTAGTAATTACTTACGTATAAGCAATCGTGTATAAAAATGAGATTGCAAAATTATCCCATACCTTATGTCCGATATGCTTCGTACGTATCCGAAAACCCTGTATAATGATTTAAATAATTCCATTGACTTAATACAGAATCATATTTATTGTTATGATATCATATATGGTTCACTTATGAGTTTATATTACCCGTTCATTTGTAAATTCCATGTTGAAGGAACGTTTTGGGTTAAATCGTTTTATTTATTGTACGTGTTTGGACTTGTGGTTTTTGATATTATTATTACTTATATAATGATGTAATTACTTCCATAATGTGGGTTATGATTTATATGTCATATATATTCAGTACATATATATAATAGATAGATAGATGAAATGAAATACATCGTACATGGGGACGGTAGGCCGTACGTACACATGAACGCTTTTTTCTTTTCCTTATTGACCTGATTGGAAGTAAGTAGATAATATATATATATATACATAAATCCAGTAGCTTTATCATGTCATATATTTTATTATTATTCATTATATATATACTTTATAGTCATTCTTGAGTGGTTAACATGGAAAATGAATCTCATCGCGTCGTGCAGACGGTAATCCGTACGTACGCACGATTGATTATATCATTCCCATATTTATTGAATTTAATTAGAGTGGATGATAAAATATCTCTGAATTAGTATGATTTTATAATTACTATATATAGTTATTAATTACACCATTATTCCCTTCCAAGTAAGCTGGTGGTCGAAAAACAGATTACACCACGGCGTGGAGACGGTATTCTGTACGTACGAACGCCCGGTGATTTCGTTTTTCGTAGGATGGATAGAAGGTGAAATATGGGTTTTCATATTTATAAAAACATATCAGAATATGAGGGACACTGATGATATTAATTTATGATGAAACTAATAAATAATAAGAAGATGAATAAGAAAGAAACTTGAAAAAATCGGTAGAAGAGATTACCTCTTCTTTGACGCACCTCTTTTAAGCTTCCTCTTAAGGCACTAGGGTTGGTATTTTGAGGAGACCAGAACCTCTATAATGTTTCTAGGAAAGTTGAGAAAGAAAATGGGCATGGTTTTTCCGAGATAGAAGGCTCAAAATTGTGTATAGAGAAGAGGGAGGAGGTACCCTTTTACAAGGGACGAGAGGGGCACCTTAGGAAAAACATAAAATTATATATTTTAATAACGTCATATTCCATTTATAATTGCTCCTAATTGATTTATTTATTTTCTAACGTGGGGATGGGTCTACATCCTCTCATCCAATAGGTTTTAGACAATTTAGGTAACTATTTTAACCTTATTATTTAGAATTAACTCTATGTTAAATAATTTAACTTTTACCCTCTCTTCTTGATTTCATACACTATAAGGTTAATAAAGAAACTATAACAAGCCAAACGAACCACAAGGGGTTAATTATTAATATATATACCCTTATCTAAGACATTATTCTGAACCTTATATTTTCATGAAATTGAATAAAAATTAATAATATAATATTTGTTTTAAAAAGTATTTTATGTCAATTTTGACACTATTTGTTAATTGATTTTTTGTGAAAATCCTAATAGAAGGATTATTTCGAAATAAGTAAATTTAATCAATAATAACATGTCATATTAACCTAAAAAATATGTTTAATTTATAAAAAGTCTCAAATTACATTTATTTGGATATTTATAACATCAATTATGTTAATATTTCATTAATATGGTAATTACTGCATCATAATTGTGTCATAAATAAATTAAAATATTTACTGTCTATAAATTATAAATAAAATACCATTATGTAGGAAATAATTTTATATTTCTAATGAATATTTAGGTTCGAATTTATCTTATGTATAACCCTATATTAAAATTTTTTTGGTTATTAAACATTCATTTTATCTGTTTTAACTCTTCTTTGAATTATGGAATAATAAATTTCTGAATCTAATTCATTTGGACCTAAATGATAATATTTTATTCCTAATGTTGTTTTAGGTTGAATTATACTTCTCCAATATAATTAGGACATGTGTTAGGGTAATCATAATATCATTCTTACCCTTAATTACCCTATTTAATTTTAATCGTGGTAAATAAAAGAAAAAAGTTACTATTCACCAAAAAAAATTATCTTATTGAACCACATTTTAGTCCTTGATATTAACCGTGTCTCTCAGATTTTTGAAATTCCACTCACGAAAGCGGAAAAATTAAGTTTTATGTAAATTTTCAAATTATCATAGGAGGTGGGTATAAGACGGTGAAAAGTTCAATAAAATTTTTATATATCTAATATTATTATAAAATGAGTCCAATGAATTAAATTGGGCTTATATAGGTATTCTGTATCAATTTTGACCTAAAATAAATGTAAATAAAATAAATAATTATTTAATTAAAAATGTGGTTTTTAAATAGTAACCCAGTGTTTTCAATATTCATCAAAAATTGAATGTTTTCAAAACAATACCAAAAATTCACCATAGCCTAATTTTGATATTCTGAATCCAAAAATGGATTCCATTTTGAAAGATAAAATTTATAAAATTTCAAAGAGTGTTTATTACTATTCATAACGTCACGTTTATATTATATTTTAATAATATATCATTGTTTAGTGAAACCCGGTATTGAGTACTACTCACGCTATCACGGAAGGTCATGATTGCGTGTAATGAAAGCCAAGTCAGGGTTGCGTGTAGTGAAATCTCCCTTTTTTGATCCATATAACATAATAATAACTTATTTCATTTATACATTAAACAAAATATATAATTTCTGTTGCGTCGAATAATTTCTACAAAACATACTTGAAATTGTGTGTAACACGAGCCAAGAATAGTGTTGTGTATACTGTAAGATAATACGGTGTTGCATATAGCACAAGCTAATTTTGGTGTAGCGTACACCACAAGGCATCAATGCAATTAAAAATAATAATTTTCATAAAATCTTTGGTTGTTACACCTCCACATATTAATGTAGGTCCTGAAGACCCTCCTCAGAATGTACACTCCAAAAATCTTCCCTACTTCCAGATATCAAGCTATGATAGTAGCCCTCGACACCCAAGAATACATAAAAAAGGTCCTAAAATTAGTGAAACCAAGAAACAAGAAGGTCCTTCTCCTATTACAGCTCTCCATGAAGGTCCTCAATATGGTATACATGATAGAGACATTCCCATCAGTCATGCATCAATTTTAATTGGTTTCCCTCACCTTTGTAGCACTGATTACAAAGGTCCCCCAACCGTCAAAATTGAATCATGAAAGAAGTTCCTCCCCTTTATAGGGAAAATGTGAGAAAGTTATCCTACACTGAGGGACTCGAAAATATGGAGTCATGCTTATTACACATTTTCTATGATGAGTGATATCCTTTCTTGACATGAAGATGGTCTGGGGCTATGCTCAACTTCTAAACCACCCCCTTACCACTCACATATCAATGAGGCACCTACCAGCCCCGATGCTCAAAATGAAAATATGGAGCATTCATGATAGACACACCAAGAAGAGGAGTCTTCCGAAGAGAAACAATAATATATGTTTCTCCTGAGAAGACAACTAGCTAGGGATGACATACCAGTGATGTATTGTCCTATGAACACTTATAAATTTGGCATACCATGGGGGCTTTCTGAAGAATGTACACATAAAAATTTCCTAAATATTCATAATACACTCTAGCAGCTAAAGGATATATACGTTTCTGAGGAGATATATGCAGGACATGTCACCATTCTAGGAGATATTCATAGTATAATCGATATGGAATCTCTCCCATCTACTCAATAGACATATTCAGAAGGGTCAATGAATACTCTTGATTATTTATACCTACACATGCTTCAAACGTTTTGTTGTTTTATCAGTAATTCCTCATCTGAAGTTCACATTCAGGGATGAGGAGTGCATGGGGCTCTACACTTCAACCCATGCCCCATCTACTAACACTCATTAGATGTGACATCTTTCAATTTAATTACACCAAGAAAGAAATTAAATAGAATCCTAGCTTAAGAATGCTGGAATGATCAATAAAAACCATCCTTGATAATGTTTCAAAATCATCATTGCCAATGAGAGAAAACTATCAAGAAGCTTCTAGGCCAGAAAACTGAGAACATCTTGTAGGCCTCCCACCTATGGTAAGCCAACCAATGAGTGAATCTCTTTTCCTTGGATGAAAATAAATCACATGAAAGTCCAGTTCCATAACTAGATAACACATGTGTAAAAGTGTGTGAAATCAATACGGTAATAATAGTAGAATCTATCGTTGTGATATGGGAATAGACCCAGCCCACATTGATGTGGGTTTTTTTCACTCAAAATTCCCCTTTAAGACCAATGAATCTTGGACATCACACATCAAAAGAATAATTGGAGATTCCCCTGCCCACAGGGCTGGGGGAATTTTTACCTCAACATTCCACAAAATTAACGTCATTATTCACCTATATGGGAAGAATAATTAGAAGAGATGTCACCATTTTAATCATGTATTGTGCTTTATACCCCTTGAGAGGAATTCATATAACGTGGTCCGATCATGTCTCCCTTCAGGTTCCTTAACGCCACAAAATCTCATGAATTCCACAAAATGGAAGGATAAAATCCAAAAAAAATCAATAATATCTCGTACTATTCGACATTGGGTACACCATCTCTAATGTAGTATGAATCAATGAAAATGGTGGGAATCAGTCCCACAGACCTAATAGAAAATGATAAAAATTAAGAGGATGCAGGAGAATATGGTTCCCTCCAAGAGGCAGAACGCAACGAATGTAATAATATTCATACCTAGAACAACATAGCTGCCCTAAACAAGGGAACATATGAAGAAAATCAATCACTACCACCCACATGAACGACCATCACAAAAAAAATAATTCCAATTTTTTACATGACCTACCTCATCCCCTTGATAAAATGATTCCCTCGTGCTCAAGGAAAGGTTCACCAAACATTTGTAAGAAATGAATGAGCTTTAGAAAATCAATGTCAAGCTGGATTGAGGAAGCTAACTTTCTGAGTGTGTTCTTCAATAGGAACATCAGCAAGTAAGTCCAGAAGTGGTTACCTTTACATAGGAACTCATCCATTTAAATTAAACTAGGATCTGATGCACATCCAATCCAGTACCAAGACCCTTATTCTACATGAATTCGGCCTTGGAAGGATATCATGACTTCCATCCACTAGGGAAATAGTCATAACACATACATTTGATCCCACAAAGAATGCCTTCTGCTAGGTATCAACCCCAATTTCTATAATTGATGGAACATCTATTTTCCCCTCTTGTTGCACACATCGAAGCTCAAGTCTGTTCGGATATGCATCGAGAGATCTTGAATACAATTGAGCAATTGACAGCTCGACTAGATGTCATAGAAGGGTGGGGTGCTCTGATACATCTAGAATGAAAACCATACCTTTATTAGGTGAGAAATGTTCCACCACTTCCAAACATCATGAACCCAATATTCCCAGTGTTCAATGGTTTAAGAGACTCATAATAGTGTCTAATGCACAATTAATCTTACGGTGACCCCATGATTGTCTCCCCAGAGTAACAAAAAGTCGTGAAACTCTGGTAATTCCTGAAAACTTTATAGAATTCAGCCTTCATGTGGTGTACTAGATTTCCCAAAAACTCAATCACAGACTAGGAGGACCTCTTTCAATAGTTTCTCTGCCAGTTCAGTTTGACATTGCCAAATACAATAGTTAGTGATCTCATGAACTGTATGCAGTAAGAGAATAAAAGACTTTAAAAATTCATCTCCTAGTAGAAATGCCCGACTTACTCCCTGAACCAACCACTCCCTCAGGATAAAATTCTTTCAATGTGCATCGATAATATCTAGGAAGAAATAAAGATGCCACTCATCATAGTGAATTACAAAATTTGGTTCTGAGAGTACTCAACCGTTTCCCAAATTGTAAAAGACTCCTTGAAAAAAACTAATCTAAAGTACAGTGAGGTTCCATCAGACCCAACAAAAAGAATTGGAAAAACCAAACTGACATATATCACACTTAAGCTACCCCAGAACCAACACCATTAGTCTGGCCTCTACCAAACCATGTAGGACCACCTAGACCCCAAAAACCTCCCCCACCATCAATAAATATTCTAAGGGGTTACAAAATAAATCAGTTCTAGTAATGAAGAAATAAATTATACTCGTTTTGAGATGACCATGTCGGTGGCTACATTATAGCAGCCATGAATTGAATCATTCTCTGGCTACCAAAGCAAAAGTGAGTCGATGAAGTGGGTCTAAATGGTCATCCAAATTTTTTTCCCTACCACCACATATAAGGACACACCATTGTTTCTGAAACTTTTTTCGGGGTGGGCATCTGTCTGTCTAGGAGGATGTGATGATTTTTTTACCTACATTCCTGCTTTCCAAAGGCGGGCAAAATCTGTTACTTATTTAGTGATGTTCCCTCCTAGATCGAAATGGGATTATGGGATGTCATTTCTACCTTACATTTATTCCTCAATGAAACTTGTTTCCTAGTCTGGGTCTCCCTTAATGACTATGATGTTGTTCATGATACTCTTACTAGTTTCATTTCTTCAAGGATATTGGTTAATTACACTGCTTATGTCAGGATATTCCAAAGTCTCTTGATAGGGTAAAAACCTTCAGTCAGGGAAGTAGTCACGTTGGTCATCACTGGCATGTCTGGATGCTGGAACAATGGTGTGTCTAGGTTTATTCCCCTTAGGATAGAACTTCTATAGGGTGTGGAAGCTCAAGGCATCCCACATTGAGTGCAGGGAATTATATTCCTTGGGCAAGTCCCTAAGGTTTTCTTGAGGTTCCAATGTTTAGAACATGGTATTCCCCGAGTTTAATGTCCTATGGAGATGAATCAGAGGGATCAGAATATAGATGGAAGTAGATGAGATTGGTGAAACACCAATAGAGAGCACTTCAGAGGCTTATTATATGGGTGTATCGAGACACCCAATAATGGTGGATCCTAAAATGATTGCATACCTATAATAGAGACAACAGGAATTTCCATTTGTTGGGATTGAACCTCAGGGTGGTTTCTTACTTACCCTATCCCTAGAGTTGGGGATAAAATCCACATAGTTTAAGGAAGCGATGAGTCAGGGATTACATAAAGGACATCGACCCAGGGTGTGATGGGGTTTATACATGGTTCACAAGCCAAATGTTGTTGGGAGTAGTGACGGGGTAGATGAAATGATTTCATTGGGATGTGGCATCTCGATTATGTATCGGGGAGGATATGAATAGTTGAGTTAATTATAAGGAATCATCCTTAAAAATTACATAATCATGAATTAAATGAATAATTAACATTGAAGATCCTTTCAGGTTTAGGGTTTCAAAGAATTACTCCATAATAATTAAATTAAATCAATTTTTTAACAAAGTTGATACTTCTACTCAGAATCCATTTTTTATAAAATAAAAAGTCTTGAAAAAAATCTTCAAGTCTACTTATATGTTTTAGAGAATGATACTTTTCATTGATCCCATACCTGACCCCATTCATCTTTATGTCCTATGAGCAACATTTTAAGTCATGGTATGAACATAAAAAGCTCAGTAAGGGATATAAAATTAGAATAAATAATCATTTAATCAATACATAAAAAACATAAACTCTTTTACTTACCTAATAGAATCATAAGATTTATGAATATAAAATAGTAATCACAAGTCATAAAGGAAACTTATAGCATTCATATCATAGTTACATTTTATATATCACATCTACAGTGATAGTTATGTTGGAATTCAATTCACAGTATCTTTCATAAATATATTAGGATTGACATTAATGATTACCTCCATTGTGTTACCCAATGCATTGAAAAGATATCTCTGTATCACTCACCCTAGGATTATAATGGAACCACCTGTATGCATAAACAATTCCAAAGAACCATAACATATTCTAACACAAAAATCAAACATAAAGGAAATATAGCATTTCCATATTTCAATAATGAAATATCCTTTAAATATATTGAGATTAAAAATCCATTATCAAAACCATTTTCAATAATAAAATACGTATAAGATTATATTGTATATATTTTCATTTTTAAAAATACTACATCTTGTTTAGGAAGCCAAATATAAAATAATACTCGCGGCGGCGAAAAATTCCTTTTTCACCACTTGCGATAAAAATATTTTTTTGGGGTTTAGTAAAATGCCTTGTATAATATAATTCCCTTTGAATGAAATGAAAATTAAATGGTGCTTATACATCGTATTAAATAATTTCGTGCATAAAACACAATATTCCTCAATGAAAGGATATTGAGACGATGTCCATTACCATGATCATTTTGAAAATAAAATGGACCGATTATGTATATTCACTCTATGTACACATAAGTGACATAAAAATACCAGATAGGACCTGAAAATGTATTTCTTACTTAATCATAGAACAACATATTTTAAATGTAGGATATTAACCCAATGAATCAAAATTTTGTTAAGAAGTTCCCTTACATCGTGTCCGACTTGACCCGATCATTATTTAGTCTTCTAAATAATAAACTACAGTTAATTCATATTTGCTTAAGAACCTATGTTGGGAAAAAATCCCTCAAGGTATCATTGAAGCATTTTTTGAGGTGATTGTGTTTGTTGACGAAGTGGACATCTGAGTAGTGATTGTTGTAAAAGAAAAACAATGACATACAAATTTGTTGACAAAAAGGATTTCATGGTGGAATGTCGAGTTGAAGAGATAAGGTCAACTATCCATGATTGATTCAAGAACGTTGATAAAAGAAATGGATGATCTGGAGGCGGTACAAAAGAACAGATACAAGGTGGTGCCATTTTTCAGTGTGTGCCAAATTTTAGGGCCTGAAAATCGGCAAATGAACAAAATTGTTTTTGGCAAAAGGACTTGTGTGCCGAGGACATGGAGTATAGGAAACTTGTGCACCATACGTTTTTCAATATCAGAAGATCAAAATATGGATACGGAAAAAGGTTCGCGCAAGTTTGGGAGTTGGTCGCGCAAGTGTCTAAATGGCAGGGGACTTGCGCGCCGAAACTGGGTCGCGCAGGTGACTTGCGCGCCATCGTGCATGGTGGTCAGATTGCCTATAAACACTGGACCACCCCTCCTCATTCTTAACAGAGTTCAACACATTGGGAAATCAAAGCTCCCATCGCGCAGGTGTGGTTGTCGCGCAAGTGGTGAGTGTGGGTCGCACAGGTGAATTTGCGCTCCAGTAGTTGAAGTTGTGTGCTGGTGTTAGAAGTTGCACGACGGTTGGCAGTTGCATGCCAATATTGGTTTGGGCATAAGAGGAAGATATTAGAGAAAGTTTGGAGTTGAGGAAGTTTGAGTCGCGCAAGTGTCTGAGGAGGACTTGCGCGCCCGTTGTGACTTGCGCGCCAATACTTGCGCGCCAAGATTGACGTGCGCGCCAAGTAAGGTTTTGTTCTAGTAGTGGTTTTTGGGCTGCGTGGAAGTTGGAAGTTTGCTTGATACCTTTGGTGCAAAGAGATATTCATCTACGGATGAATGTTTAACTTCAACAGAGCATCTACATATAAGAGAAGATGCATTCTCTCATGCAAATTAAGAGACCTACAGGTCTATAAACTGTGAGTGGATTCCCTTCCAGAGTAGTGAGCTTAGGAAGAGGAAGAAGGTGATCCTCTCCACCGGCAGTGAGCCAGAGAGAGATAAACAGGGAGTGACCTTTGGTAAATCAGTGAGCTTACCCTAAACTTGTAAAGGTAGTGAGCCTGGGCATAGAAGTGATCTAGCCCAAACTTTGTATCCACGGCTAATGAATATTAGTGGAAATTGGTGCGACCAGAAACCTGTCGGCGTATGCTCCTTGGACGTAGCCCTTAGCGGTGAACCAAGTAAAATTATTGTGTCATGTGCTAGATTTTCTTTCTGTTTATATTGTGCAGTAGGAAAGAGAGAGAATAGTGTTTTTCTTAACTGCAAAACAAGATCAGAGCGGGCATTAATTTTTAATTAGTCATACCATGATTCACCCCCCCTATCAGGGTATTCAGCCTAGTGGACCTACCAATTGGTATCATAGGGAAAGGTTGACCATTGTTCTTCTCTCAAATGGAGATCACTAATCATAGAGTGATTCCGATCTTCGACGGATGTAATTTTCAGATATGGAAGAATAGAATGCAACACTATTTCTGATCTTTGGGAATGGATGTGTTTTCAGCAGCTATGCATGGTATCACAACTGATATTAATAGTGGTGCATTATCAGAAGATGAACACAGAGAATTGGATGCTGATTCCAAAGCAATCAATGCCATAGGGGGAGCCCTCTCCAATCCCATATATACAAAGGTGATGTCATGCAAAACGTCACATGCTATGTGGGAAAATATTTTGAATATATATGAAGGAGATACAAAGATGAGAGAGGCAAAGCTGCAAGTGTTGTGGAATAAGTATGAAGATCTGAGAATGAACCCGAATGAGTCTGTTTATTCATTCTTTGAAAGGGTAAATGCTGTGGTAGAAGACATGCGGGGTCTTGGTGAAATTATCTAAGATATATAAAATTGTAAAGCGCATATTAAGAAAACTTCTACCTCGGTTCAATCCAAAAGTTTCTGTTTTGGAAGATAAAGACCCAAAAGAACAGACATTGGATAACCTGCACAGTACTCTTGTTGCATATGAAATGAGAAACAAATATAATGAGACAGTGGAAAAGGGTAAATCCAAAGAGATGGCATTCAAGTCCATGAAGAAGCTCACCATTGAAGATTCTAATGAAGAAGAATAGACAGATGAGGTGATGTCATTTCTTTCTTCAAATCTACAAAGAGGAAGAATAAAATTTAAAGGTAAACATCCACTAGCATTTTTTCGATGTGGAATGGTTGGACATCTTGCGGCAAGATGCCCAAAGAAGTTTCAAGATTATTATGATGATGATGAAGTTGAAATTCCGAAGAAGAAAACTTCAGATTTTGTGAATGGGAAGAAACAATTCATGAGAAATTTCTTCAAGAAAAAGAACCTTCTCTCACAAGAATTTGAAAGTTCAGATGAGTCTGAGGATGAAGATGTTGAGGGAATTGAAAATTGCAGAGATTGTGGGGTAAATTCCTTGGTGGCGATTGTTGGTAGTTCTCAAAAGGGAGAAGAAGCTGATGCTGAAGAAAAATAATGAATTGAATGGAGAGTTGATATGGAAGCCGAATTGGAAGAAGCTTTTGAGGAGATAGACGTTTGGAGAGCCAAAACAAAGAAAGCCAACAAAGTGTTTCGTGAGGCCAAACTCTATATGAAACAACAGGATGAAGAAAAGTCTGAGCTGTTAGAAGAAATTGAATGACTAAAATCCTCAACACCAGAGAAATCAGAAAATATTGTTGAGTATAAGCTTAAAATTGAGGAACAAAAGAAGGAGATTGATTGTTTGACTAACACAAGAAAACATTAGGTCAGACATATCAAAGAGCATGAAGAAGAAGTGGTCAGTCTGCGACAAAAACTTAAGGATCAAGATAAACTCTTGACCCCCAATGTGATATCTGAAAAGTAGGCCATTCAGAAGATAGAGAAGATGAAAGAGGAGCCTTGCAGTTCAGTAGGGAAGAATCAGAAATTGAGCTCAGATGTTAAGGTCGTTTCTGGGCTTAGTCAAGAACAAAAATTTGTGACAATTGCAGTCAGACCGCAAGCACTCATCCCGAAAGTGAAGCTTGATTTGGGCACAAAACAGAATCAGAATATTCTGAGATCTCAAAGGGAAAATCGTAGTGCTGAAATATCATGAGGGAATGCATCCTATATCCGGTGTTATTGCTGTGGGAAAATGGGACATTCACAGTATGTGTATTCCATAGCCAAGAGATATAGAAGGGAACATGAACAGAAATGGCAGCCAAACATAGAACAATTATCCATAACATATTTTGAAGGACACTGTTTTTGGTGTAGAGGATTTGGACACATTGATAGGTATTGCACTTCAACCATTCAGAGAAATGTGCCAAAGCAGAATCAAAATTTTCGCAAGCACAGATCAATGAACCAACAAGTGAGTTAAAAGTTCAGAACAGATTTGCAGCTCTTCAAGATGAGGGTGGTCCATCATACTATGAGAAAGAACAGAAGTCTCAATCCATGCCGAGTGTGAATGAAAAATTATGGACAAAGAAGAAGAAAAATGATAAGGCTGTGGTGGCGGAGATTTCCCTTAAAGCATCAGATTAATCTGGGGATCAGATCCTTGATAATGGTTGCACATCCCACAGGACGGGTAATAAGGATCTTGTTATAGGCATCAAATATGAAAAAGAAGGAGTTTTCAAATTTGGAAATGATGAATGCCTGAAGATTGTTGGCTCTGGGAAAGCCAAGTTTGGGGGCAAAGAGATGAGATGTGATGATATCTTGGTAGTAGAGGGTCTCAGTCATAACTTACTCAGTGTCAGTCAACTATGTGACTCTGGGCACTCTATCCAATTTACCAAGAAGATGTGTGTTGTGAAAGGAAAGGATGGAGCAGCTGTTCTGTAGGGAAAAAGGTCAAAGGGAAATCTCCACCTTGTAGGTGGGGAAGAAGATACTTGTCTTTTATCCAGATAGTAAGAAAACCAGCTGTGGCATAAGCAAGTTGGTCATCTATGCCAACCATCTATGGAGGATCTCGTAAAATGTGATGCTTCTAGAGACCTTCCCAAACTATCACGTGATCACACTCATACTTGTGATGCTTTCCAACAAGGGATGATCATCAAAAAGACATACAGGCCAAAGGAATAGAAATCAACTAGAGTGCTCGAATTGGTTCATGATGATGTATGTGGACCTATTTCACCACGAGCTATAAATGGGAAAAGGTACTATCTTCTTTTCACTGATGATTATAGCAAAATGGCCTGGGTATTTATCATTACCCATAAGACAGAGGTGATCAGTTTTATAAAGCAGTATAGGAGAGAATCAAAAACGATTCTTGGGTAGAAAATTATGAAATTTCGTACTGATAATGGTACATAATTTACAAATAGACTGGTTGAAAAATATCTCAAGAAACACGGGACAAGGAATCAAGTTTCATCAGTAAGAACTCCCCAACAGAATGGAGTGGTTGAAAGGAGAAATCGGATCATCAACAACATGGCTAGAACGATGCTTATTGATAAAGACATGCCAGAGAAATTTTGGAAGGAAGCAGTTCTGACATCGGTCTATGTTTCGAACAGGTCTCTATTGTGTCCGAAGCAGGGGAAGACTCTGTATGAACTGTGGTACAGAAAGAAGCCAACACTGAAATACTTTTGAATCTTTGGAAGATAGTGTTTCATTCTCAACAAAGAAAATCAAAGGATGTTTGAGGCAAGAGGAGATGATGGGATATTTCTTGGCTACTCAGGGAAAAGAAAAGCATATAAATGTTTCAAAAAAAGGCTGGGAAAATAATTGAGAGTAATGATGTCACTATAGTTGAAAATGTACAGAATACTCAACAATCCAGTGAACAGTTCCTGGATGAAAGTGATGACGAGGTAAGCAACCCAGGGGTAGCAGAAGTGGCAGAAGCTGACTCAGAAGAAGATAATGATAATGAAGAAGAAATTTTCAAGTCTGTGTCTGCGAGGAATCCAAAGAGTCGAGCTGAAATTAATAGACAGAATATCATTGGTGATCAAATAGCTCCAGTTCAGACTCGAAGAATGAAATCATTACAGCAAACAGCGTTTTTGTCTCAAGTGGAGCCGAAATTTTTTTCCGATGCAGCGGAAGATGAAAACTGGGTTCAGGCTATGAACAAAGAGCTTGATTAGATTGTGAAGAACCAGACATGGGAGATTGTTTCGAGACCAGCAGACAAGAATGTCATTGGGACTAAATGGGTTCTCCGCAACAAGATGAATGAAGATTGAACTGTGATTCGAAACAATGCACGACTAGTGTGCAAGGGGTACTCCCAGATCGAAGGAATAGATGTTAATGAGACATTTTCACCAGTTGCAAGGCTAGATACAATCATGATTATTCTTGGCTATAGTAGTGCAAAGAAAGTTTAAAGTGTTCCAGATAGATGTCAAATCCGCGTTCTTGAATGGGGTTCTGGAAGAAGATGTGTACATTGAGCAGCCAGATGGTTTTCTCATTCATGAGGATGAGAACAAAGTTTGTAGGCTGAAGAAGGCATTGTATGGGCTGAAACAAGCACCACGAGCATGGTACTCAAGGCTTGATCAGTATTTGAAGAAGCTTGGATTTTAGCATGGAGGAGTGGATTAAAATATCTATTTTTGTAATGAAAGTAATCAATGGATGTTGGTGTTGGTTTATGTTGACGACATAATATTCGGCGGATCAGATGAAACTCAATGCAGACAGTTCTCTGAATTCATGAAAAATGAGTTTGAAATGTCAATGATTGGAGAGATAACATTTTCCTTGGTTTACAGGTGACACATGGAAGTAATGGCACATTTATTTCTCAATCCAAATATGCCAAGTTGGTTCTATGAAGGTTTGGAATGGATAATTCCATGGAGATGAATACACCGGTTGCTACCCGGATGAGATTATCAAAAGATGAAGATGGCAAGGAATTTAATATCACAGAATATAGGCAAATTATCGGAAGTCTATTGTACTTGACCGCGACAAGGCCTGATATTTTTTTCGCCACATGCCAAGCAGTGAGATATAAATGTTATCCCAAGGAAAGTCACATGATCGCATTGAAAAACATACTTCGGTATATCAAGGGCACATTGGACTTCAGGCTGACATATAACGACAAGTCTCAGACAGAATTATTGGGATATACTGATGCAGACTAGGCCAGTTCAGTAGATGACAGGAAATCAACATCTAGAGGTGCATTTTATCTTGGAGGACTATGTATTGCTTGGTTGAGCAAGAAACAGGATTGCATTTAATTAATCACCGCAGAAGCTGAGTATATTGCGGCCACTCAAGAATGCACACAGTTATTGTAGATGAAGCAACAGCTTGAAGATATGTGAGTTGAAGTGAATTCCCCGATCGGAATCCAGTGTGACAACTCAAGTGCTATAAATCGTAGAAAATGTATTGTCCATCATTACTGGACAAATCACATTGAGATCAAGTATCATTTCATCAAGGAAAAGGTTGAGTAGGGCATCGTGAAGTTGGAGTATGTGCCTACAGAGTTACAGGTTGCAGATATTCCGACAAAGGCCTTACCCAAGGAATTTTTTGAGAGGCATCGACTGGCTCTTGGATTTCAGTCGATTTCCCAAACTTGAAATAGTGTGTATGTGCAACCACATACCCCCTCTCCCCGCGGAATGATGTGTTTTCCCAAATGTGCTGATATTTGTTCTCTACTATGTTACATACTACAAAGGAGTGTCCTTTGGGTTCGTTGACAAAGGGGAGAAAATAGTGATTGTTCAAGGGGGAGACAGTGTGGCAATATGAGAAATCATGATAGATACGGGGATAAGCTGACTAGTGGAGCAGCCAGATAGGGGGAGAAATGAGAAATGGTGAGTGTATTAAATCTGATGATGCTAGAAGTGATCGATCAAATAATAGATATCACAACAGCTGAGGATCATGATAAAAGCAGAAGAGTGGTGTTGGAAAGTGATAAGATTATTTCCAAACCAAACATTGGTCTCCCAACAAGCCCATCAACAATTGGTATCAGTTTAGTACAAATTGGTATCAGTTTGGTGCCAACAGTGGATGTCAGAGATAATGTGATTCATTGATGAACTTTTCATTTACTCTTGTTTCTCACGCCGAGCATTTCTCATGTGGGATTAGAGTATGTGTTGAGTAAATCCTTGATCGCTATCAGAATCGCAATGAGTTGAATGGAGGCTGAAGAATCAATGACGTATCTTTGTTTTGGAAGAGTTGTCAACTAACCCAAAGGGGGAAATTGTTTGGAAAAAATCCCTCAAGGTATCATTGAAGCATTTTTGAGGTGATTGTGTTTGTTGACAAAGTGGACATCTCAGTAGTGATTGTTGACAAAGAAAAACAATGACATACAAATTTGTTGAAAAAGAGGATTTCATGGTGGAATGTCGAGTTCAATAGTTGAGGTCAACGATCCATGTTTGATTCAAGAACATCGATAAAAGGAATGGATGATCTGGAGGCGGTACAAAAGAACAGATACAATGTGGTTCTATTTTCCAGTGTGTGCCAAATTTTAGTTCCTGAAAATCGGCAAATGAAGAAAAGTGTTTTTGGAAAAATGACTTGCGCGCCGAGGACTTGGAGTATAGGAAACTTGCACGCCATATGTTTTTCAAGATCAGACGATCAAAATATGGCGAAGGAAAACGGTTCGCGCAAGTTTGGGAGTTGGTCGCGCAAGTGTCTAAATGACAGGGGACTTATGCGCCGAAACTGGGTCGCGCAGGTGACTTGCGTGCCATTGTGCAGGGTGGTCAGATTGCCTATAAATACCGGACCACCCCTCCTCATTCTTAACAGAGTTCAACACTTTGAGAAATCAGAGATCCCGTCACGCAGGTGTGGTGGTCGCGCAAGTGGTGAGTGTGGCTGGCGTAGGTGAATTTGCACGCCATTAGTTGAAGTTGTGCGCCGGTGTTAGAAGTTGCGTGCCGGTTGGCAATTGCACACCAATATTGGTTTGGGCGTAAAAGGAAGAGAGTCGTGAAAGTTTGGAGTTGAGGAATCTTGAGTCACGCATGTGTCTTAGGAGGACTTGCGTGCCCGTTGTGACTTGCACACCGATACATGCGCGCCAAGATTGACTTGCGCGCTAAGTAAGGTTTTGTTGCAGTAGTGGTTTTTGGGCTGCGTGGAAGTTGGAAGTTTTCCTGATACCTTTAGTGCAAAGAGAGATTCATCTACGGATGAATGTTAAACTTCAACAGAGCATCTACATACATGATAAGATGCATTCTTTCATGAAAATGAGGAGACCTACAGGTCTATAAACTGTGAGTGGATTCCCTTCCAGAGTAGTGAGCTTCAGAAGAGGAAGAAGGTGGTCATCTCCACCAGAAGTGAGCCAGAGAGAGAGAAACAAGGAGTGACCCTTGGGAAAGCAGTGAACTGACCCTAAGCTTGTAAAGGCAGTGATCCTGGGCATAGAAGTGATCTAGCCCGAACTTTGTGTCCACAGCTAGTGATGATTAGTGGAATTTGGTATGACCAGCAACCTATCAGTGTATGCTCCTTGGACGTATCCCTTAGCGGTGAACCAAGTAAAATTGTTGTGTCATGTGCTTTCTTTTCTTTCAGTTTATATTGTGCAGCAAGAAAGAGAGAGAAGAGTGTTTTTTTAACAGCAAAACAAGATCAGAACGGGTGTTAATTTTTAATTAGTCAAACCTGATTCACCCCCCCCCCCTCTCAGGGTATTCTGCCTAGTGGACCTAAAAACCTCTTAATTGTTTATTATTACTTTTATATCCCTTATTACCATGTTATAAACATTAAGTAATCATTTATTTAATAATATTTGTTTTGATGATATTTGGAACTTGAGTAAAAAAATGAAGAACTTATAATTACAGGTTGTCCATGTGGTCAACAGTCCATTATCACCAGAATGATATTCAAGATTTAGAAATCAAATACATCATATATATCTAGTATATATATTTATTTGTTAATGTACATAACATTTGGAGATAAGAAATGAAATGCATCGTTCATGGAGATGTTAAGTCATACGTACGCATGAACGCTACATTCATTTCAATTTCATACATTAATGGAATTTAAAAAAATGATACATTGGAATATTATAATTCCAGTATAATATCATATATTATATCCTTAACTGAATCCTTTATACATCCCACTTATGTTATTAACGAGTCATATCACTTTGAGGGGGCGGTAGTCTACACTTCCTTAAATGAAATTATCGTGTTTACCCATTATAGAAACCATAAAGGTATGCTATAAATGAAAAATACAGAAGAATAAATAAAACCTAAACATAATATATATCATATATAATTACAGTGTCATCTTGATGGCCACCTTGTGATACGGTAGGATATAATTGAACAATCATCACTTCATGAGGTGTTAGTTAGCCATCCACAGAAACAGTATGTTCTTCACCTATTAGATGAAGGTGTGTGTAAGTGTATTCAAAATATGTCTCATAAAAACATCATAGTATATTAAGAATACTGGTTTTTTTATTAATGAATGTAATAAAAAGATTTTAGGTGTTGGAGAAGTAAAATAAAATATAAGAAGTTAAGAGAAATTGTTTCCATTAAATTGGGAAACTCCCTTTACATTGAACCAAAAGGACTTCTTGATGTTCCTATTTCCTATGGTATGGCTTCTATAAGGAGGAGAATGATCATGAGAGTTTATTTGTGCAGGGATTGGACAAGTAATGGGGCATTAGAGGAGTGATGAATGAGTTATAATTGAGGTCCTTTTATAAGGGAGAGGAGTGGCTCTTTATGAAAGTGTGAAAATATTATTTTATTATATAATGATATTCGGTTTATAAAAATACAAAACTAATTAATGACAAAGATAATATGAATAATGTTTGAAATAAAATCATCCAATAAGAATTGGAAATTTTTTTGATACTATTTTAATATTTATAATCTTATTTATTTAAATCATTTATCAATGAGGTAAGCACTGCATCATCATTGTGTCATAAATAATATATTTTATTTGATGTCGAAAAATTATAATAAAAATACCATGATGTATAAAATAGTTTTATCATTCCAAAAAATATTAACAGTTGTAGAGATAAATTATATAACTTGTCGAAATAAATAATGTTCTAAAATATTTTTGTTTATGTCATTTTTTCCATTACTTTATGTTAATTAAAATAGTGTCATTATCACACATAAGTGGCTCTATGGAGACCCAAAATCGTCCCATAGATGTACATTGTCTTAAATGACTCATCAAATAAGGCTAGAACAAGTGTTAATATAATTTTGTAATATTATAATATTCGTTTTACCTAGAATTACCATATTTACCTTTAACCACGGTAAATAAAAGTCAAAAGTCACTATTTTCCAAAAAATTATTTTCATCTTATTAAACTGCATGTTACTTACTAATAACAACCATGTATGTCAGATTTTAGAAATTCAATTCACAGATGTAGTAAAATTTCATTTAAATAAAAAGTCAGTTTTTTAACTACTACTAAGTGGTTTCACTATTCAACAAAAATTGATGTTTTTCAGAAAAATAAAACAAATTCACCTTATGTTATATTTGATATTAAGAATTAAAAAATGATTTATATTTTACCAATCTCAATACATAGAAGTTTCATTAATTAATTTATAATTGATTCTCATTGTCAAAACAAATAGGTTGTTTTTAAGAAACAACAGTTATCAAAATATTGATACTAGTTTATGTCCAATTTCAACGAAAAATTAATTCAATGACCAATATTAAATTAATTGGTAAATAATTTAATCTAATCACACTTTAAAACAATTTAATAATATAATATATCCATATAAATAAATTATATTAAAAGGAATGTTTGAATTAAAATACAGTATTTTTCACTATTCCTTAAAAAATGAATTTTATCAGAAAAATAAACAAAATTTACCCAATGTAAATTTTGATGTCCCGAATATAAAAAAGTATTTTAAATTTTTAAATAGAACCTATAAATGTGACCAAAAAATTATTTACTGATGGTTCACCATAAAAAATTTATAAATTGACCTTTTAAAGAATATTTGTGAATTGAAGCTTAAAATTAGATTCAATCACATTTTAAGCCTATAAAAATTATTGGAAAATTGTAAAAACATTTAACAAAAATTTATAATCATATTTTAGTTAATTTTTTTATTCCCACCATTACAAAGGATAGGAATTAACTACCATTTAAAAAAATAATATTATATTATTAGTGTGCAACATAATATTTCAATGAAACCCATTATTGCATATATGGTATGCCATTAAACATAGCAACCTCTTTAAAGTAAAATTAATATTTAATTCCAAAATATTAATAAAAATGAAAATACATTATTCTTTATTTACATGGGTTGTTACATGCTACCCTCCATTTTGAAATTGCGACTTCTCAATTTTTATTCACTAATCAAATAACTGTGAGTATTTATCCCTCATAGAATTTTCAAATTTCCACGTTTCCTCTTCACCATATGGTTTTCCAAAAAAACTTTGCCTGGTGAATAACCTTATTCTACATTAATTTCACTCTTAAATAACGAATCTAGACCGTCTTTTCCTCATAAAAGGGATTCTCATCCAACTGAACTACCTCTGGGCTCATAACATGAGATGGATCTACGATATAATTTCTCAACATTGACACATTAAAAGCATTGTGTACCTAGGATATAAATGTAGGTAAATCCACTCTGTACATAGCTAATCCATCTTACTCCAGAATTTCATAAGGTCTAATGATCCTTAGAATTAGTTTTCCCTTCTTACCAAAACACATCACACTTTTCCAATGGGAAACATTGAGAAAGACATGATCACCTACCTCAAAAGATAGATCCTTCCTCGAGTAATCTACTTAACTTTTCTATCTGCTTTGACTTGTTCTCATGTTATTCTGAATGAACAGAACTTTTTATGATTCCTCTTCTACCAATTCTGTTCCCATCAATTTCCTTTCTCCTACCTCATCCCAAAAAGCTGGAGTTCAACACCACTTGCCATATAATTCCTCAAATAGAGCCATATTTATACTAGAATTGAAACTGTTATTATATGAAAATTCATCCAAAAAATGTTATTGGTCCCAACTTCCCTGGAAAACCAATGAAAATCACATAGCATATCCTCCATGTTCTGAATTATTCATTCTGATTTCCCATTAGATTGTGGATGAAAAGCTATACTAAAATTTAATTCAGTACCCTGTGACTTCTGAAGTTCTCTCCAAAAGTTGGAAGTAATCCTGGGATCACGATCAGATAGAATGGAGAGGGGAACACCATGCAACCTGACTATCTCTTTAATAAACCACCAAGAATGTCGATCAATAGATAATGTATCGCTAATAGGATTAAATGTGAAAATTTTGTCAATCGATCTAAAATAACATAGATTGCATTATTACCTTGAGATGTCTTTGATAATCCCACAACAAAGTCCCTGGATATATTTTCCCATTTCCACTCTGGCACCGGTAAAGACTGAAGAATCCCTTTTTATAACATCATCTCCACTTTATCCTATTGACAAGTCGAACACATCCCAGTAAAATCAGCAATATATCTTAACATTCCATCCAACCAGTAATACTCCCGATGACTACTGTACATCTTAGTACTATTAGGATAAACTGAACATGGGGAACTGTGAGCATCACATAACAACTAATTCTTCAACTGTGAATCACCAGGCATGGATAATCATTTCCCAAACCTCAAAACACAATCATTATCAACATTAAAAATAGGGAAAATACCCTTCTAAACCAACTCTAATTTTTCCTGTAACTCACTATCTTGTTTCTGTGATAGCTTAATTCTCTCTGAGAGAGATGATTTCACATACCCCTGAAACAAAACCGAATAATTTCCTGCATCAACAACTTCTATGCCAAAGTTCCCCAAATTGAAAACCAATGGTCCTCGTACCAAACATAGCCTTGTTAATGAAGCCTTACTTTTTCGACTCAAAACACCATCCACTTAATTTTCCTTCCTATATGGTAATGAATCATGAAATCATAATATATAATTAATTACAGTCATCTCTTCTATCCCATGTTTAATTATTTCTGAGTGAATATATATTTTATACTATTTTTGTTAGTATATATATCATTTTTTAATCCTTACAAATGATGCCTCAAAATTTTTATTCAAAAACAATACAAGCTAATTACAAATCTTGTGTATGGTAATTTAACTCATGAGGTTTCAACTGACATAAATCATAAGCAATTACCTAATCATTTTTCATAAGTACATATACAAGTCCATTAAACAAAGCATCACTATAAATAAAAATCTCACGGTTTCTAGAAGGCAGTGCCAAAACATGAGCTTTCACCAATCTTCTTTTCAATTCCTAAAAACAATCATCAAATTATTTTGTCCAATGTAAAATGACACATTTTCAAGTTAACATAGTCGGTGGGCTAGATAACCATGAAAAACTCTCAATAAACCTCCCAGAATAACAATATAAACCAATAAAAATACTGATCTTGTTTATATTTGTGGATCTTCGCCATTCTTCAATTACTTTTGTTTTAGTAGGATCAATAGTAATGCCTTTTTTTGAAACAATGCTACAATGGAAAGAAATTTTTTGTAACCAAAACTCACACTTGTTGTATTTACCAAATAGTTTTATTTTATTTTAAGGATTTCAAGACAACACTTAAATGACTTTCATGATTTTCTTTACTTTTGAAATAAACCAAAATATCATCAATGAACACAACCAAAAACATATCTATGAACTAATAGAGAATTCATTTCATAAGATCCATGAATTCAACTGGTGCATTTGATAAACCAAAAGGCATAACTACAAATTCATAATGGCCGTATCTAGTACATAACATGCTCTTGGTAATGTATGATTCCTTTACTTTCAACTGATGATACCCTGACCGCAAATCAATAAGCAAAAAATACTGTTCTCCATGGAGCTGATCAAACAAATCATCGATATGAGGCAAAGGAAACTTGTTCTTAAGAGTGATGTTATTTATTGCTCAATATTTAATGTAGAGTCTACTTGAACCATCTTTCTTTTTAACAAATAATCCATAATCACTACATGGTGACGTTGTAGTTTGAATGAAAAACATATCTAATAACTCCTATAATTGATTCGTTAACTGTAAAAGATTTATTTGAGCCATTCGATAAGGGGGTTTTGAAATTGGCATAGCATCAGGAACTATGTCGATAGTAAATTCAACATCCTGATTAGGTACAATACATGGCATATCATTAAGAAAAACATAAAGGTAATCATTTAGCACTGGGACATCATTAATCTCAACACTTACTTTCTTTTCAACAGTATGTTCATGATAACATTCATTTCCATCTCCTACTACTTTCTCGGCTTTGTGATATGTTATCAAAATCAAGGGTTCATTATTGTACACCACCTGGAAATATTTATGAAAAAAATCATCATTACCTATGAAATGGATCTTAGCATGATATATAGAAATCAAATCCATACCCAAAACAACATCAAACTCTACTAGAGGAAAAACAATATGGTTTTCTAGTAGATTCTTCCTGCACACAAGGATGCAAAGGTTCTTATAATTTCTATTTGTCTCAACATTTCCCCTGGAGTTTTTACAATACGGTCAGGATTAATATCTTGAGATGGAATTCCCAATTTACTATAATACTTCTCAGAAATGAATGAATGTGTATACCATGAATCAAACAACACATTTACAGAATATGAACAGAAAAATAGTTTACTTGATACTACTTCATTTGATGACACAACATCTGCTGAAGTAGTTGCAAAATATTTCACCACCCCATTCTTCATTTAGTCTCGATAATTTCCCTCATTTTAGTTCATCATTAGATACTCATTAGAATAATGAACCATTTCAGTGCACTTAAAAAAATTTATTTACTGTAAATCAGATTTTTTCAAACCATTAACTGGATCTTTTTTAGTGAAATTATGATCCTTTTGTCACATTTTAACACATCAGTGTCACTTACCAGAATTCAAATGTTATTGACTAGTATGATTTTTTAAAAAAAAATTCACAAACTGTAAACTTATATTTCTTACCATCGTACTTTTTTCAAGAGTTCTTCCCTTTCATCTTCCACCTCAACCTCTTATTCCTTTGTTTGTCAAAGAACACTTCATCGCCAAAAAACTCGATTTCCACCTTCTCTACACAACATACATGTTTTTCATATCATTTAAAATCATGATAAGATAACGACCTTCTATACATTGGATTTAATCCTTAGTAAAAATGGATGATTTTACTATCATTTTCTTGTATGAAATTTAGGGAATACCTTCCCAGTCAAGTTAATTTTTCTTCATAAGTAGCCTCAGAGTCATCGACCTTCCTCAATTCTAGGATTTGTTTTTCTATCCTAAGGCGAACCACCCTATGAAAATATTTTTGAAGAAACATACCGTTTAATGAATTCCAATCAATAGCATCAATCACATCATTATCCCTGATATTTTTCACCATCGAACACTAATGATCGGCTTCACCATCAAAACGGTAAACATCTAGACTAACCTATTGGTGTTCTAAACACCCCATGACATCAAAAATATTTTCCAATTCTTTAATCAAACCTTCTGCTAGCACAGGGTCAGATTATACTTTGAATGATGGTGGATGTTTCCTCATGAAATTCTCTACAAATGACATGTTCCTCTGTGGTTGATCTGGCTGATCTCATGCATGGATACCACCCCCATATATAGCCTGAGTCAATTGTTACATCACTACAACAAGCTTTTCATTTCTGATTCTGACTATCTCAGGTTGTTGATTTGGATGATTTTCTTCCTCCTGATGTTCTCCCAATATAGCTTCCATGTTTCCTCTACGGAAAACTATTTTGAGAATTTAAATATCTTAGGCGACACAATATGGTAATATGTAAATGCAATATCATTTTAATCGTAAAATAACTAAAATTAATTTAAGGATAATAATTTAACTACATTTTAACTCCTAATGTTGTCTAAACCGACCTCTGATACCGACGATAAAGACCCAGACTTAAAACATTACAAAATTTTCATTTAAATGAATAATTCACATTGAGGGTCATTTCAGGTTAATATTTTTAAGGAATTAGGCCATAAAAACTACATTACATCCAAAAAAATTAAAAAGTAGACACTTCTACTATGTATCCACTTTTTATAAAATAAAAACACATGAAATAAAGATTCATGTCATGTTCCATGTTTTAGATAGAAATAGTTATCCATGATCCCGTCTTTGATCCTATTCATCTTTAAATCATGTGAAAAAAAATCAAAACAAGGGATGAGCATAAAAAGAAATTAGGGTTCATAAAATTAGAAATAAATCATTAGTCCATCAATACATACAAAACATAAACTCTTTTACTTACCTCATGAAAACATATGATTTATGAATAACAAATAGTAATGACAAATCATAAAGGTAACTTGTGGCATTCATATCATACATACATTATAACTATCATAGCTACATAGGGAGTTACATTGGAATGCCCATCATAGTATATTCCGTAAATCTCTTAGGAGAAAAATTCACATTTACATCTGTCACGTTACCCAATGCATTGGAGAGCTATCTCAGGCTCACCCACCCTAGGATTATCACAGTACCACAAGTATGTGTAAAAAAATCCCAATAACCATAACATATTCATAACACATAAATAAAAAATAATTGAAAAATAACATTTCCAAATTTTAATAACAATATATTCTTTAAATATATTTTCATAAAAACTCCATTTTCGAATTCATTTTCAATAACAAAATACATTAAAGAGTATATGGTTTTTATTTTCTTTTTTCAAAACACTACATCTTGTTATGGAAGTCAAAGATCAAATAATAATCATGATAGTGAAAAAGGTTATTGTCACAGCTTATGTTAAAAAGAAACATTTTTTCATTTTGTAAAATGCCTCATTGAAAAGATTAAATTTTAATGAAATGAAAATTCAATGGTTTTTATAATCCATTTAAAAGAAAGTCTTGTATAAAACAATATAAACCTCAATGAAAGAAGATTTAGACGAAGTCCCTTACCATGATCATTTATTAAAAAAAATAGACTGATTATGTGTATTCACTATACGTACACATAAGTAATTTACAAACACAAGATATGAAATAAAATATTATTTCTCTCACAATAAAAACATAATATAATTTAAAAGTTGTATATTAACCCAATGAACTGAAATTGGGTTAAGAAGTTCTCTTACCTCGTGTACGACATGACTCGATTGTTCTTTAATCTCCTAAATAATAAACTAAAGTTAATTTCTACTTGATTAAGAACCTTTTTCAAGTTTTTTATTCCTTTGATATCACTTATATCGATGTTATAACCATTATGTAATCATTTATGTTAATAATGTTTGTTTTGTCTATTTTTAGTACTAGAGTAAAAAAATCAACACCTTCTAATTTCATGTTGATCATGTGGTCAATAGTCCATTATCTCCAGAATGATATTCATTATTTAGATATCATATAATTCATATATATCTTGTATATATATGCATTTATAATAGTACCTATCATTTGGAGATAAGAAAAGAAATGCATTGTTCATGGAGACGATAAGTCGTACGTACGCATGAACACTACTTTAATTTATATTTCATAATTTAATGGAATTAAAAGATAATTATTCATAGGTATATTATAATTACAGAATAATTTGAAATATTATATCATTAAATTTATCATTCATAAGTCCCAATTATGGAATTAACGAGTCATATCATTTTGGGGGGGGGGGGGCGGTAGTTTGCACTTCCTCATATGAAATTATCGTGTTTACCCATTAGAGAAACCATAAAGGTATTCTATAAATGAAAAATAGAGAAGCATAAACATAAAATAAACATAATATATATCATATATATGTATATATATATATATATATTTAAATCTTAATTTCAACCATGAGAGGCAGTAGAAGACAATTTAACAATCATTTCTTCATGAGGTGTTAGTTTTCCATATATAGAAATTGTTTGATCTTCACTCATTAGATAGAGGTGTGTGTAATTGTAGTTCGAATACTTCTCATAAAAACATCTAAGTATAATGGGGATAATTTTATTGTAATAAATGAAATGAATAAAAATAGTTTAGGGGTAGGAGAAGTTAGTTAAAATAAAATAATTTAAGAGAAATTATAACCTTTAATTTGGGTGACTCTCAATGGTTTTAACAAAAAGGACTTCTTGAAGTTCCTTCTGCATATGTTAAGGCTTCTAGTTGTAGGAAATGGATCATTATAGATTATTTTGCAGGTTTTTGATGATCCATGGGGCTTGAGAGATTTGAGGAATGAGTTAGAAGTGAGTGATTCTTATAAGGGGGAGGAGGGGCCCTTTAGGAAACTGTGAAAATATTATTTTATTATATAATGATATTCGGTTTCAAAATAACCAAAACTCATTAATGATGAAGATAAGATAAATAATGTTCTAAATAATATCATTCAATAATAATTGTACATGTTTTTGATATTTGTGTTAATATTTATAACATTATTTATTTAAATCATTTATTAATGAGTTAAACACAACATCATTATTGTGTCATAAATAATTTAATTTATTTTAGGACTAAAAATTATAAGAAAAATACCATGATGTAGTAAATCATTTTATCTTTCCAAATAATATTTATAGTCGAAGAGATAACTTATATAACCCCATGTAAAAATTAATTTTCTAAAAGATTTTTGTTTATGAAAATTTTCCATTTAAATTAAGTTAATTAAAATAAAGTGTCATTATCAATCATATGTGGATCCATGGGGTCCCATAATCGACCCAAAGTTATCCATTGTTTTATATGAGTCAACCAATAAGGTTTAGACAATTTATAAGGAAATTGTGTATAATTATAATATTCATTTTACATTGAATTACACTATTTACCTTTAACTTTCGTAAATAAAAGTCACAAGTTACTATTCAAAAAAATCATCTTATTGAGAACATTTTACATACTAATAACAATCATGTATTCTGGATTTTTAAAATTCATTTCATAGAAGCAGTAAAATTTCATTTAAATGATAAGTTGGTTTCTTTAACAACTACTAAGTCGTTTCACTAGTCATCCAAAATTGAAGTTGTTTAAAAATATACAAAAAATTAAGCTTAATATATATTTGATATTCCAAAATGAAAATATATTTCTATTTTACTAAATTCAATAAATAGAAGATGCATTAATAAATTTAAAATTAATTCCCATGGTCCAAACAAATAGCGTGTTTTTAAAAAACCATACCTTTCAAAAGTTTGATACTTTTTTTGTCAAATTTCAAAGTGAAATTAATACCAATGACCAACATTGGATTAATTGGTAAAAATATAATATAATTACACATTAAAAAAATTAGAAATATAATCTATCCATATAAAAAGTTAGATTAAAATGCACATTTGAATTAAAATATAGTATTTTTACTATTCATTAAAAATGATTTTTATCAGAAAAATATCAAAAATTTTCTGAAAGACAATTATGATGTCACAAATATAAAAATGAATTTTCTTTTTTAAAATAGAACATATGAATGTGACCAAAACAATATTTAGAGAGGGTTCTTCATCAAAAGGTGGTAAATTGACCTTTTAAAGTATATTACAGTATTTATGCTTAAAATTAGATCTATTTACATATTAAGCCTCAAAATTTTATTGGATAATTGTAAAAACATTTTACAAATATGTATAATCATATTTTGGTTTGTTTTTTTTTATTCCTGCCATTTCAATGTTTAGGCGTGAATTACGATTTAAAATAATAATAATACATTATTTGTGAGCAACGTAGGATTTTCAAGAAACCCGTTGTTGCGTATCGTGTATGCCATCTAAAATAGAAATCTATTTAAAGTAAAATTAATATTTAATTCACAATTATTAATAAAAATAATAATTTATTATTCTTTATTTAATTGGAATGTTACAAAAAATGCTTGTAGAATGAGATGGAACCAACATGAGGACGATTGTGGTTTTGGGCTTGATCCTCGAAAAGACTTCCTACATATGCTATTCTTGGGGAATCAATGTCCACGTATTTTAGGATGATGGTATAGAATTGGGGTGTACATAATGGATAGTGAACAGATGACTTGTTGGGGCTTAATAGTGGTTAGTAGCCTAGGCTAGTCTGGCACCAGTGGGACGTACAAGAGGTGTGCGTCCCAATAAAGGGGACCACGACATCGTATCCTCAACTACAGACTCCAGAAGCTTACCACTAGTTTTGGATACAATGACTTATCTTTGGATTGGGTGAAAGGGCTTAACACTTGATTGTATGCAGTATCATACCACTGGATTGGCTTCAATGGCATGCCGCAGGATGGGGATCAAAATGTATTACCACAGGATGGGGATCACAACAGCTTACCGCATTATGGGGATGAAAATGGCTTACCATGGGATGGGGATCACAATGGCTTACCAATGGATGGGGATCATAATGGCTTACCGTTGTATGGGTTTGAACCTCATGGGGGATATTGACGTACCACATCCAGTAGATAGGGATCAAAACCAATGTTGTTCAAATGGGTACACATTAGCGTCATGTGGGATGAAAATGGCCATACAATTTAACAGCATGTTGGACTAGGGTGAATCGACTTGAAGTTGTCGGGACTGATGTCTGTTTCCTTTGATCCTCTGGGAGGCTTCCTATATACCTTTCATTGAATGGAAAATGATCAAATGTCCACATATATCAGAATGGGGGATACTTTTTAATGTCTTATAGGGTGATGTTGAACTGATGTGAAGTGGTCAGGACCAATAGGTGTTGGTCTTAAACCTCATGGAGGCTTCCTATGCACCTTTCTTGGATAGGGGTATGGATCAATGTCCACATAGTTCAGAATGGTGTTTGGGGACTATGTGCTAATGCGGCCTAGGAAGGATGTCATGGTCAATGCTTACTCAAAGCCCAAATGAGTCATGCTCAGTTTATGAAACAAGAATAAAGAAATACTCAAAGATTTTCTCATGAAAGGTGAATCTGTGAGGAATGGAGAAGTGATTAAACATGGTTAGCAGTCCAAAAAGTAAACTTGGGCTTATGTGTGGTAAGCAGCCCAGGGAAATGGAAATTGTGACATACTCCAAGATAGAGGCCTGATGGTGACGTAGTCTAGAGGGAGAATAATGGGGTATCAATGATCCCTATACCCCTCTCTCCGCTACTCATTATCATGGAATAAGATAGGGGGATCAAGGGTTCTACCTCCCATAAGAAAGGATAAAGGCTTACACCAAGATAGTTGCCCTTCTCCGCAGACAGATATTGTCGCAACAAAGAGGATCTCATTCCATGTGAGAAAGATTTTACTCCCATGGAGACGAGTGAGCATGGATAATGTCAAAGAGGGGGGGGGGGGAGAAACCTGCATACATTTCATGGGTCAAGGCCATGGTTTAGTTTCATGTGCTGAGGATGATGATGCTTGGATTTTTAACATCCTGTAGCTCAGACAATGTGGTTTCACTCCACACCACTAGGACCTAAATGACTAATACCCACCCATAGATTGGGAAGGTAAGGCATCAACAATGATGTGGTGTTGGGGTGTTGTTATGTGATCCATTGAGGGGATCACATTAGCATGGATATTCAATAAAGATATAGATATTATAATTACAATACAAAGAAGCATAAGGCCATGGAACAAAACATAAAGCACCACCCAAGGGGCCATTAAATCACATCACATGAACCTAAAAGACTGTATGGGAGAGGGTTTATCAATGTAGAGAGGTTAAAAAGAAGGGATCATGCCATGCTCTGGTTCCTCGTATAGTGGAGAGGCTTCACGAAGGGGTGTGCTACGTGAAGTAGAGTGGCCTAGCCAAGGCATGGAGTATACATGCCTACGAAGGGTTCTTCCCAAAGTCGAAAGGATTTCACGGAGTAGGACATTGCGAATCAAGGGTACCTTGAAAATAATATCACAATGGAGAAATTTTCATCATGAAGCAAGGTGATCATGCCTTATCATATAGTTCATATGTGTATGGAGGGTAATTCATGAAGCTCGAGTAATTTGAAAAGGCCTGAGATAGCTTATTGATCTCCCTCCTTCATGATGTCCTTTTGGCTCTGTGATGGGAATCCATAATTGAAGAGTTGTCTCACTTGAGTGAAGGGAAATGTGATTTGTGAAGCTCAAGTACCTTGAAGAGATAATTTTTAACGAGTTTTCACAATAAAGAAGGTGCTTCATGATTTCAGAGATGATAAGGCAAAAGGTCAGGGTTTCCATTCGTTGGTTCTAAGGGGAGCCTGGTATTTATAGGAGAGGGGTGACATAAAGTAGTGATTTCTTGGTGTGGAGCTACGAGGTGCCTCGTAGTCAAACACTGATTATGTTAAGTTATTCATAACCATGGAGTCTGTTGTTATCCCCTCTTCAGGATGGAGTTCTCATTGGTTCGCTTCACAGTGCTCATGGAGGCTTCTATAAAGTTCGACTAGCTTGCAGAGGTTGTTTCATCTCCCTCAACTGCACGAGGCTTCTAGTCAATTATGTCTTAACCACGGAGCCTCATGCCTCTTTTCTCTACGGTGACCACAGAGGGGATTTTTCAATATGTCAGTTGTGGTGCTGAGAGGATCCATGATTTCTAAGCTGGTAAGGGGCTCTGTGAGTGGGCTTTATGAGTTATCCCTTTTGTAATGGGTTTTCTTCCTTGTCTCCATTTCATATTCACATGTTTTGGCAACCAACAATTACCCCTCCCCCTTAGACATTAATCCAACTATAAGATTATGGTCTATGTGGGAGGGAAAATCACTAGAATTTTAAGTCAATCATGAAGAAAGATCACAAAGTACAGTCGTGACGCGGAGAGGCAATGTGCAGGCTGAGAGGACCGCAGCTCTCCATGGTTAGACATGCTGAGAAGTAAAGGTGGTAGTTGCCTATAAATAGGGGAGGGTGGACTCTCTTTTTTCCTTTATCATTTTTGTGTTCTCATTCTTATGCTCTCGATTCCTGAAGCTCAACCTATTCTGTGGTCACTCATTGACAATCAATCTTTTCGGCTCCATTGCTAATATCGATTCTTTCGTCTCTTCAAGTACGCGCTCCACAGATTTTGTTTGTGAGGTCTACTACTGGGCTCCACAATCTGTCTCTACAACCGATCGTTGCAACCAAGCTACATTATTGAGCTTCATGATTGACTTCTACAAACCAGAATAAAAACTCCTTAATTATATGACATAATGGACCATCAAAAACCAACCAGTGAGGTCCTTGTATATGCTACCTAGAGGGCCAAAATAGAGTATAACTTGATTGTTGTGGGGATGGTGCGAGGCCATTTAGACCATGAGTCCCTGGTGGTGCTGCTGTCAGAGGGTTATAAGAAAATCCTTTATTCAAGAGGTTACCATTATATGGATTTTCTCTCAGGGATGAAATCTTCATTTCTAAAGTGAGTAGGGACAAGCTAGATTACTAGTTCAACAGTATGTCGTTCCAGCACCAGTTTCTCAGGGCATCTGATGGTCATTCCTTGGGGAATTTTACACCTATAATTGTCGATTACTAATATACCCATTTTTAAAATGTTGATAGGAAGGATTTGGAACCATAGGTGTCCCCTCCACAGTACCACAACATTCTGCAGGTGGCCTTAGAGAACCCAAAAAATGGTTTGACCGATAAGTGGGATATGCATCAGGGTGGAAACATTACAGATGATTGGTCATGTGATTTCTGGGTATGTTCCTCCTATAAGGAGTTCAGGGTGGAGCCAAGGAGTGTGGGCCTATATGATGAGGCATGGGCTTCCTAATTTCACATTTACTAGCCAAATCAGCTGATGAGGTAGTTATTTAGTAGGTGGTCGCCAACGACCAAAACCTTCCATCTTCAACATGTGGTGGTTGGTGTCAGCCTCTGGGACCTGCACCAAATCATGTGCGTCCCGATACTGGGGGTGATGCATGATGAGTTAATCCCCTCCAAAAACCAATGGGAGGAGCCAAAGAAAATTTCACCACTTCAGAATGCACAGATGGACGTAGTTCCAGAGGAGGACAAGCAATGGGTGTGGGATGTTCACTTTAAGTGGTTATTCAAAATGATCATGAAATCCCCTGAAGATGGAAAGTTTCTCATGAGGCCTACAAACTTCTGCAAGGGAGTCCAGTGCGGTAAGGAGCAATACTGCAAGAAACTCATGGAGGACAACCAATGGAAACCATGGGGTTTTAGTGTGCTCAACAAGAAACAACTGTTGGTTAGGTTGGCTGCTTTCTTCACGGTGATTACCAGCAGATCAATTCTGCTGGTAAGACACAAAAACATATGCATTAAACTGAACACATATAATAGGGATTCCATGTTTGTAATAGTAGAGTGTGTCATTCTGGGAATCCCACTGCTCTCTAAGCTGTATAAGGTGTTGTCGCATGCCAATGGAGAGAAGAATCCACAGATGGTATGCGGGTTGTTCCATCTTATTCATGGGTGGGTAAAGGAACATATATGGGTTAGTTTTTTATATCAAAATCCTATATCTTCTATAGGATTGGACTTCTAACCAGCCATTCTGAACACAACGGGGAGTTACCCGTCCAAGCCGACCCCGCCGCTGGTGTTAAACCAGATCAGGAAGGTAGACGAGTTCAACCTTCACATGTTTACACTACCAACATGTCTTATCCCCAAATATGTATTGGGAATAGAGGATAATTATTCCTATCTCATGGAATTTTAAGGAGGAGTTCGAGATGTGCAGGTTGACCATGATCCTCTCTGTGAACCATACACCGCACACCATTTTATATGGCAGTTACGGTGCATACAGAGGCAGACCCTTTGGGTTTACTTGAGAGTGTTTCATGAAAGTAACCCATGTGTGATGAGGAAAATGTGGATCCATTTCAAATGGGAGGATGGGAAGATGCATAATGATCCTCATATGCCCACAAATATTTATGGGACGGTGAATTAGTAATCCAGGTGTTGGGAGGTGGCCTAACTGGGTGTGATGCTGAAGTAGCAGACCACCCATGCACATAACGAGGTCCCCACTCAACCTCGAGTTCTGGGTCTGAAGGTAGTGAGTACATCCCATGGCGACGGGGCTGTAGTGGCATTGATAACCACACCAACTTAGACGCAGGCAGTCATGGAATATCCTGCAGTCCAAGATGTGAATAGTCTTCCAGAGGGGAGGTCAACCAATGGTTTCGGTAGGATATCCACCTAGGACACATGGAATGTGTTGTGCAATAAAAACATGCATGAGAATTTTATCTTCCCTGGGTCTTGGGACATCTGGGATGCCAATTGACAATTTCTCAACTGTTCCCATGTGTGGAACCATCTGAACCATCATGGGATTGATTTGTCGAGGATCGATGCTCTTAGGGATGGAATTAGGGTATCCTAGGAGAACGGGGAGCAGTATGTTGCTGAAATGGGTGAATTTGTGAACTCTCTGGGTGCTCTGCGTCCAATGTCAGATCGAGTGAAGGTGCTTCTTAATCAAATGGCCCCTCATTAATTTTCATTCTAATAATCAAGAGATCACTTCACTATATTGGAAGGATTGAAATGGTCTTCCAGGGGGAAGTGGTCGATGAAGGGTGCCTACTGGAGGAGGGTAAGGACAGAAACTCAAACCCCGAGCTAGAAGTGTTTTCATAGGCTCATGAGGAAAAACCATAAACCACATCCCATTTTTTTAATTGGGTCATTTTTTACTTCCAAACTAGCATTTGACCCATACATTATGGCCTCATACATAAGAAATGCTCCCATACAATAGTGGATGAAGATGTGGGTACGTCGGGTTATCTACCCCCGGTAGTGGCTTTTAACCTGCCAAGCAGGGATATGAAACCCCCGGTGGTTCTCATTGAGTCTTCTTACCTTCCAAAAATTATATGGAGGGCCACAGCTTGGTGTTCCAATGGCAACAACTATGGAGAAATACCAACTGTTTGATCTTTGTATGTCTCTTTCACAAAATTTGTAATTGTCATCCATTGATCCGGTTCACTATCATATGTTCATTCTTGCATGAGTAGTACTTCAAATGGCATGGGCTTCCCTGGTGGGGCTAGTCATAGCTCCTAGCACTTAAATTCCATGGGTAATGCCAGTGGTCGTGGAAACAGACATACAAATTGACCAAGCCACAATGCTCTCGATCATGGGTGGGGCTACCAGCAGGAATGAGCTTGAAGTTATCGAGGTGGAATCCAAAGATAAGGATAAATCAGATGACATAGGTCTTGACCTACCTGATCATACATAGGATGAAGACCCTATTGAAGAGTTTCAGGAGGCATTCCCTCCATAGAAACCCACTTACCTAGTGGACTAGGAAAATATGATTTCTGATAAAGAGGAAATAATGGTCTTTTTTCACCATTCAAGGAAGATGATCAAGCACTTCATCAATGGGAATCCTCAAGAGAAATAGATAGGATAAATTGGGTGGATTCATTCTTGTCTACACAATCTATGAACTGGATGTGGGGATGGACATCATCCTCATATCCTTATACCAAACATCATGGAGGATATGATTTTGGAGCATGATTGTGTCCTTGGTGTGGGCTAGAAATGAAGGAAATCGGAGAACATGAAGAAGCTTGATGAGGCAGAAAGTGATATTCAGCAGTTACGGGCAAAGGATAATGTGTACAATGTTTACCTCGATGCAAAATCAGGGCTTGTATTGCACCTAAAGGCCCATCTGAGAGATGCTGGAGAACAGATGAAGTGAGCCTTTGTGCGGATGGTCGTCATCCAAACTGATGAGGAGCGGTCCCCGACCGCAGATGGTGAACAATTCCCCATCGCTGTCGGGGAGGCACAGGAGTGAAATAGGCATCAACAGATCCTGAATGCCACTAGAAAGAGAGTGGTTGAGATAGAAAACTCCATTAAAGTGGTCAACCCATCCATGCGAGGAGTCGGTCATTTGGTGATTTAATGTGTGTAAAATCTTAAATTTACTTTAATGTTTTAACTATCAATGAAGGTTGCACACAAGAGTTCCATTATTTGATTTAGTTTACTGCATTTCAAATACATTTGTGAAACATCCACCAATTAATCCCTATGCTCATGTGGGTCATGCCTGATGTGAGAAAAATGGGATGAATGATTCGTTATTCGAACCAAATATAACATTTCCATCCAACCCTAATTTATATGTCTAGGGAGAAAGAGGAATGATTGACTAGAGGAGGAAGATCTCAGAACAATCGAATTTCTAATTTTCCATTGTGCTCTAGTGCCTGAGTGGAGTAACACTAGGGGAGTTAGATTCGATCTAAACCTAGGGGAGTGGAATGCTGAATCATGATGCTAAAAATTCTGATCATTTTAATGATTTGGTGAAAATAAAGGATAACTGTTTACATTGTTCAAGGCATAGTATTCCTATTGTGTTAGCCTAAAAAGGGGATAACAAATGAGTGTTGACAGCTAATCATATTCGAAACACAGGGCCTAACTCAAAATGTTCTACATTTGTCTTTCAAGATTGTTAGGCCAGGATAGTATGAAAGCTAAAGGCATATCATCTGTATAGTTAGGGGGTTATTTTAGAGGTGAAAGATGACAAGGGTCTGAATAAAGTGCACACAATGCATGGAGGGTGGAGTGATTGGTTTTACTAATAGAGTCCAACACTCTTGAAATTATGCCACCTTGATGAAAACACACTAGGTGGGCACATAGGTTTGACCAGGGATCAAACTTTCTTCCAAACAGGACCTCTCTAGTGACGGCATAGGATGCCATGTGGTTTTATGCCATGACTAGGAGGACTGTAGACCTTGGGCTTGGCCCAAAATAAGTTTCATGGTTTTCACTACATATCACATAAGTATTAGTGTCAAGATAAATGTAGTTATCAAGGGAAGCGTGGTCAGAGACCAATGTCAGTAAGGGGAGTCACCTATGGTGAGGAAGCTGACACATCCCATAATTATCAAGGGGCTTCCAGAACTTGTTTTCGGTAGACTTATAGTTTAATGTCATGCGTTGAAGACCTGGTTACCCAGAGTGGAAAACATGTGGTGCAGTACATACCCTGACGCGAAGGGGGATCGTAAGAGTCCACACCACACCATGTGGTCTTGATCAGATTCTATAGAACATAATCTAGAGGTGGCCTAACATGGGGTCGGACATGAAGGAATGTTCTCAGGCGTTCCTATGTATTCCAAGAGTATTTTAATCAAGCCATACGTAGTTCTGGAGGACCCACATAGTATAATGTCTTATGGTAGGATCGAATGGAGGGGAGTCCCAAATGGGGAAATACATGGTATGGGCATTGTAAAACTGACATGAATAAGGACAGAAACAATCCATACTACACCATGTAATCCCTTGGGAGACCGTAAGATGAGAGACCGAATGTGAACATTCGACTAGGCCCAATACGTGTCATTAGGTAATTCCTACATATCCCATGAGGATGGGAATGTGGTCAAATATAGTTCTGAATAATAGTTTAACATCATGAATGTTGATACGCCTGTGTGGTACAGCTCCACCAATACATACCCCACAAAAACTACTAAGCCCACATGAGTCGTGCTTAATGAGGGAAATAAGGAGTAGTAGTGGGATTTCCCTGGTACAAGGAGGCACACATTAGGGGTGATGGACCATTAGGTGAGTGATGTGCCACTACTACTTACCCACCTGCTTAATTCACATAGATAGGTGAAGAAGAAGAAGCATTTGTGTTGGAATTCCACTTAAACATATGGTGGTGGAATGTTGTTAATCATGATGCTCGAGATATGAATCAGAATGGTAGAGGAGATATGATATAGGATAATTCCTGAACATGTTGAAAACATAGTATCTATTTCACATTATCCTATAATGGGGACAAAAAAATGAGGGTGGACCATTGACCATGTTTGAAACATGGTACCTGTCGCGAATCTCGTCCAAGGTCATTAGGGGTGTTGGCCCACAATGGAAGGTAAGACAAATTGGCATGAGACCAGGCCGTAAAGGGGTTTCCACTAATGCATGGAGGAGTATGTGGATCCATATAAAGGGCTCATGAAGTGTGTACTTGAAACGAGGGGGAGTTTATTTGAAAATTCCACACCTTGTTCACTATTCCACTATGCATTTCAGTATGTAAAAGATTCATGTCAAATATAGGAAATCGAATCCCATTCCAAGGACATGGGGCCTGGGGTGGCATGCTCCTAGATGAAGCTCATAGAGTATACCATTAATAGGGGACCTGGTTTGATAGACTATTCGCATGACGGAAAAGTAGCCAAACATGATGCTTAGTTCCAATTTGGAGATCATAATTTTATGGCATAGAACTTGGACCATATTGGGAAAAGACAAGGGAGTATGAAGCTATTGTTTTTCCAAAACTGAACATGAATGATAACCCAAGAAGCAATCAGCACACCATATCCCCCCAAAGGATCTCGGGCCAATGAGGCCAGCAAAACGGGTTGGATTTAAGATTCTTTGTTCTGGACCCATAGGAAAAATGTTTGGGTATTCTTACGTATTCCATGATGATGGAAATCAAGACATAAGTAGTTCTGATGTAGTTTAGTGTGCCTCGACAAGGATGGTTAGATAGTATTTTTAATGTCTTAGAGCTCAAACCATAGATTGAATGTTGGGAGGGAGACACGTGTTGTAGTAAATGCAAATCCCAGCGTGAATGAGAACTTGTAGGAGTCTATATCACACCATATGCTCCTTCAAAAAATTTTAGGATGAGGGACTAAAAATGAAAGTTGGGATGGGCCCTAGTTGAAGGGCCCAAGCATTCCTACGTACATCATAATTATGGGGATATATCCATAAATCGTTATAGATGCTTCATGGTAGGGTACCCATGCTAGGGACAATACTATTATGTGGGTCTGACCCATGCACCAAGAGAAGCAGAGTTTAATAGATCCTTTTTGATATTTGGAATGGATTTGTATTTTTTTTTTAAAAAAAGCAATCCTATGAAATAGAATCTAGGAGTCACTACAAGTATTAATCCATATATAGGCCTTAAAAATTGGAATGGAAGTGAACCAAAACCAAACATGATGTCCTCTATAATGAGGATATCAGAATGCAATGTCATTTTTCATCATCCATCTAGGAAAAAAATGTCATAGTTTAAGGTCATATTATAGGACCGTCCCACATATAATAGTGTTTTACATTAGTGACATAGAGGGTTAAAGTCATGTTGTATAGGGAAGTATAGTTTAAGGACAAATGGATTGGACGTACACATTAAAGCGAGGTCCTGAAGTGAATGTGCATGGTGTGATAATCCATTCCCAACGTGAATGAGGACGACGTCCAAATCACACTGTGCACAATCCCTAGACGAAACCTCAAGAAAAGATTCCAGAAATGGAAGGGAATATGAGGAGGACCCCATAGATGAGACATCTGGCTATTCTAATGTATCCATTGAGTATGGGAATCAAGCAGTATATTGTTCAAAGAGTGCTATTTAGCATCATACTGGATGAAATATATGAGAGAATAGCTGCTAAAACGGGGAGGGTATGTGGTGTGGCTATTTTCTACCCATCAAGAATGAGGAAATAATCCCACACTTGCCAAACCACATAATCCTATGAAAGTTAGGTCTAAAAAGGCTAAACATAAGGGACAATTAGGGGAACCTGAGCTGAACCTAGAGATGAAATATTCACATGTTCCTACATATCATGCGTGGGAAGTAATCAAGATACACATAGTTCTACAATATGTGTCTTGAAGTTTAATGTATTATGTAAAGGATGTAGACAGATCATACTTTAATGTCATAGATCTTGGACCAAGGAGGTGAGACTCTTCCATGTGGACATAATTCTTGGCCAAATCCCTCAGACCATGGGAGTTGTGCTCGATGTGGGAAATAAGTGTGGATATGTTCTTCACAACAGTTGGAATACAAAGAATGGGGAAATGGTGTGGAGCTTGGAATGATACCTCACTATGGCATCACCCTCCTAATGTGCAGATTCACACTGATGGATATCACCAAGAGTACTGAAATTCCACTTGCGCGTGATGGAGTGGAAAAGTCTGTGAATCATGTAACTAATATATAGGGCTTAATTGGGATGGGGTGATGAAGGAGGGTAACTTTTGACCTTGTTTGAAACAAATAATCCATATTGTGTGACCTGAAATGGGAAAAAAATGAGTATCGACCATTGAACATAATTGCAATGTGGGACTTGTATCCGATTTTCGTATAGAATCCTCCAGTGTGTTGGCCCGAAATAGTAAGAGAGACCTTGGGGCCTTGAATCCATGCCTTTTGGGAGTCCTTTTCGTGGTGAAGGAAGATGGAAGACCAAATGAAGGGGAACATGAAGCAAGAAAATGGGTGAGAACATATCTATGTGGAATCCAACACTGTTTGTCCTGAACCAGAACTCACCTGGACATATGAAGGAACTACCAATGAGGGGGAGGTGCGTGGCATGTTTGAACAACAACCACCTCAAAATGTTGAATGGGGAACATGGGGTTGTAGATATTTTAAATGGGAGGTGTATGTGGGGTGGATGTTACAATCCTAACCTGAACAAGGGAATAATCCCATACCACACTGCATATCCCCCCCCAACATCTGGAGGACTCAGGCCAAGGGGCCATTGGGATGAAGCGGTAAATAGGTCTAGACCTGAAAACCAAATGTCCAAGTCTAACTAAATTTCCCATTAGGATGGGAATCAAGCCGATCATAGTTCATTGAGATGTTGGGTAGTTTTACACCGTGCGATGAGGATGTGGAAGATCATAGGTTATGTTCACAGAGATTGGACCATAATTGACTTTTTAATGTCATGTGAATATGATAGATGGGTAGAAGGATTAATTGGCGTGCCTATCATGTGGGAGACTATAAAATGGAAATAATGGTTTAGAATAGATTTTGACCATATTCGCAACACAATATTTGTATCATTTCATGGAATGGGATCAACAAATCAGCATCGACTACTTACCATAATCCAAATGTAAGAATTGTATCAAATATTTTCACAGAATCCTTAGGGATTATGGATAGAAATGCTAGTAGAGCCCTGGGTACTAGAATCCATGCCGTTTAGGGGTCCTTTCAGATGTAAGAGACATTGGAATCCCAATTGATGTGACCCATAAAGCGTTATGGGACCTATGTAGTTTAATTTAATGAAGTAATGAGAAAGATGGGGGAGGTTCTCATGGGGATGTATGTGGCACAAAAAATATAGCCCAATGTGAATGAGGAAATAGTTTCCAAGAAACACCACACATTGCTCAGTGAGAACATGGTCCAGGGGGCCAAAAAGGTCATGGGACCTGAGGTTGGTCTATGGACGAAATGTCCCAGCCAGTTTGTAGTTTATTGTCACGATGTACAAGTGATGAATGGTTTTATGTCCTTCAATTTAGATGGATCACACGGTTTAAATTCATGTGGTGAGGGCAGAGGTGAACTTAGTTTAAGGACATAGAGCTTGTTCCAAGTATCATTTGACCCTTTATGGGGGGTACGGCCATATCAAAGATCCTAATCCCACATGATCAATTCATGGTGTGTGAAACAAGGAATGAGATCACAATCTACCTAGCATATAAGGGCACGATAATAAAGGAATGAGATCGGTTGGGGTTAAGCCCACCAAAACCAATAACCTTGCGAAAGGCATGATGACTATGGATGGGATATTAAGAAAATACGATGAAATTCCACCAATATTTGGGATGTACGGGGTTGGTGACAATAATGGATGACGGATGTTGACCATGTTCAAAATGAAGCCTCCATATCGTGTGACATGGAAATGAAACCAGAAATGATTTTCCACAATTGAACATATTCGCATTATGGTACATGTAAAAATATTCATCACAGATCCTCAGGGATATTGGCTAGAAATGGTAGGAGATCCCTAGGGCCAAGCATTCTTGTCATTTAGGGTCTTTTTGGAAGTGAAATATGATGAAACCCAAATGATTTAAATCGTCAGGCATGAATATGGACATACCGTTTATTTTCATGTGGTAAGTAAAATTGAAAAGGGGCCCTCCAAGGGGGAAAACACAAGGTGTGGTTGTGATAAAAATGAATTGGATGATGACATGTTCCCCTAGCACACTATCCATAGTGAAAAGTATCAAGGCCGAGGGGCTGAACCTAAGAGGAGATCTTAATGTTTAGAGCTGGTCCTATAGACAAAATATCTGGGGGATCCTATATATCCTATAAGGAAGGGAATCAAGTCGTACGTAGTTATGGAAGTGCCATCTAGTTTAAAATCATGTAGTGAGGATGTGGAGGGATAGAATAATGTGGGGGGGACAGGGTTTGACCATCGTTACCCCGACACCTATGGGGCCAAAAATTCTACCTGATATTGTGCGCAATCCATTGAGAGAACTATACTCAGGGGTAGTCAAAGAGAAAAATTTGTGGGATGGAGTCTAATAAAATTAATCTGAGAATTCGAAAGTATCCCTTGAGGATGGGAATCAAGCAGTACATAGTTATAAAAAATGCTATGTAGTTTATCGGCATACTATAAACATGTGGGACAGTTTAAGGTCATGCTGGACCCGATGAAGATTAATGTCCTATGAGATAACATACAATTTAATTTCATGTGGGAAATAATATTTTAAGGTCATGTAGGATAGTATAGATCTTAGTTTATGGTCATAGAGTTCGAGCCACTTCTCATTATATAGTCCTGTGGGATGACAAAGGAATTTAACATCGTGCCAGACATAACAATTTAAGGTCATATATGAAAAAACTCAGCTTAACAAACAGTAGGATGACATAAAGCATAATGTCATGTAGGATTTAAATGATTAAGGTCATTTAGGACCATATATATCTTATTTTATGGTACTAGACCTTGAACCACTTTTCATTTTTTCATTATGTGGGATGAAAAATAATTTTAATGTCATGCAAAACATAATAGTTTAGGGTCATGTTGGACCATACATTGTTTAGCCTCTGGTAGGACGACATGCGGTTTAATTTCATGTGGTACATAAATGTTTAAGTTCATATAAGACCATATAGATCATAGTTTATGGTAATTAATCTCGAACCTTATTGAAATTTATCATCACGTGGGATGGCAAAGTAGTGTAATGTCATGCATGACATAATAGTTTAAGGTCATGAAGAACTTTATAGAGTTCGATATCATGCAGGACGACATACAATTTAATGTCAGGAAGGACATAATATTTTAATTACATTTAGGACCATATCATGCTCAGGAAAAGTATTGCTTGAAAATTTTGGCATTGCTTGGAGGAATTATATGCTCACCATCCATGGTAACCAGAGAGTAAGCATGATTAGGGTAATCCTTTTGAATGATGTATGGTCCTTCCCATTTGGGCTCCAATTTGTGTGGTTTCAGTTAATGAATCATTGGTATCCTTTTGGGAAACACCATGTCACTAATCAAGAAAGAGTGGAGGTGAAATAGCTTGTTAAAATCTAAGGTTATCTTGTACTGATGCCTCTCTACAGTGTGCAGGGCACAAAGATTGTTCCCATCGAGTGCTTCCAGTTCATCCAGATGGATTTAGGCCACCTTTTTTGGTTTCTATTGATCAGAGATAGCTATGATCAATGAGAGAAATTGAATATTTATAGGCATGACCACCTATGTTCTATACACCAGAAAATATGGGGTCACCTGAGTGGAATAGTGGGTTGTAGTCCGATAGGACCGGAGTGTGTTGGGGAGTTTATCTTACCAACTATTCTTATTCGAACCGACCATCTTGTGTAGGATGTTAGAGAGGGTTTTATTAAGTTGCTAAATATTACCATTTTCCTGTGCATGAATGCAAGATTTATGGTTAGAAAAAATGTTTTACCTGGAATAAAACTTCTTCAGTGCGGCCACCCAGAAGTTGGTACAATTATTAGTAAGGATGGTGTGATGGAATCCAAACTGGTAGATGATATTGATGCTAAAAATGACAATGATAGATTGGGAATTTACCTCCTTGAGAATAACTACCTCTTCCCACATAGAAATGAAATCCATAGCGGTCTGGATGAACTTGCACTGGCGAGCAATCACTGGTGGATAGGGTCCCATGACATCGAGTCCCTAGACCGCAAAGGGAGAAGAGTATGTGGTAGTGTGCAGATGTTCTTCAGGTTTATGTACAATATTTTCTAGATATGACATGCATGGAACTTCCTAGAAAACTCGATATAGGCATAGATCATAGAGGGCCTAAAACACTCCAACCTCTACAGTTGGTGAGATTGTTTTGGCCCGATCAGATGCGCCCCGTGGGAAAAAGCATGAACCTATTACATGAACTATGAAATCTCACTCCCCTAAATACAATGGGGGATAAACCCATCAAACATGAATCTATAGTGGATCTGATCATGGTCAGGACCACTTTGGAGGGTAAATTTTAAGGCGTCATGTCAGATTCACTCACTCTTGGCTTGATATGTGTGGAGATTATCATGCTAGAGATACTCGATAAAGGGGGTCCTCTAGTCAGGAGTTACTTGCGAAGATATAGTAGGGGGCATGGGGTTCCTGACATGGAGGCATCCGTGGTATGTTTGATTACTAATGGGCTATCATCATTGTCCAGAGTTACAGGAGTGATGACCCAACAATGCGCCACATGAATAATAAAATAATCATGGTCAGGTACAGCAAGAGATGCAGCCACGCTGGCCAAGGTATTTACTCGACCATTCATGGTCAAAGGGATGTTTGTAACATCAAGATGATATAGGAATTGAGCCATCAGCTGGCGGGTACATTCGGAAAGTGGTATGAGTTTCGACTTCCTGATGACGTATTCATCATTGATCTGCCTGGTGAATAGTTCAGAGTCCCCCTTTACATGAAATTGGGGGATGTCAATCTCGATGGATAGCATGAGACTAGAGATTAGATCCTAGTACCCTTCCTCATTGTTGGTATAGACTTCTAAAAACAACAATTAATATGGAATAAATTCTTGTGCTGGCGTGATGAAGATGATACCAAGACCCACCTTGTTAATCCTGGAATCATATTGTCTTCTGCCTGTTTGACTTCGGGAGGCACCATCAATTTGAATTTTCCAACACAGGATAGCTTGGTCTACCAAGAAGATTTCATCATGAGAGAAATAAATATCTAGGGTCTGGTCCATAGGACTAGTATGGGTAGTAAGGAATTCTTCCAGCGCATCTACATTGATGGCCTTTTGGGAGACAACCCTGATGTAAAACTATTATAGGATTACTACCCACCAAGAAAGATAGCTGGAAAACATAGGGATGTTATTAATTGACTTCAGCATATACACTAGGTAAACTTGTTGTATCTTGTTGTTATGTACATATTTTCAAAATTTATGCATTGTGAATACCAACACGAGGCTTCTCTTCTCGATAGAGGAATATCATGTTTCGTTATCAAAGAGTATGCGACTAAGATAATAAAAACTATTATCTATCCCTTCGTTGACTTTCTAGGTGAGAAGTGTGTCGAGAGATCATTCCAAAGAGGTCACATAAACAAATGGCTTTCCAAATTCATTTGGAATCAGAACCAAAGGTCATGACATGTACGGCTTTATTTCTTCAAAACTATCATGTCGTTCCTCACCCCAATGATAATAAATACACTTATTCCATAGTCTGATAAAGGGAATACACTTACAAGCTAGATTCAAAATGAATAGTTGTATAAATGATTTGTGGACCTGAAAACCTTGAAGTTCTCATATGTTTCTCGGGAGAGACATTAGGCTGATGGCCTCGATCTTATCTCGGTCGATCCCGATGACCCTATTTCGGACAATGAAACTATGAAAGATTCTACAAGTGACACCAAAGGCGCACATCAAGGGTTTCATGTTCATATGGACGGATAAGAGGAATCCGAACACTTTCACAAGATCTTTGAGATGGTCATGGAACTGGAGATATTTGGCCACCAAAACATGCACGTATCAATCCACCAATGTCACGAGGATCAGCTTAAATATTTAATGCATGGAATGCTGATATGTGTTACATGTATTCTATAGATAAAATGGAATTACTTGGTAATAGAAAGTAACTTGTGGTTCCTTAAAGGTCATAGAAACTTCATCCTCAAGGGCCATTTGGATTTGGTTGTACCCACAATACCCATCCATGAAGGATAGGTTCTGGAACCCAGTGGTGGCATGATTCAATTGTTCTATTGCGGGAAAGGGAAAATCATCCTTTGGGAAATGATCATTGAGATCCTAAAAGTCGATGATGAACTTCATGTTTCTATTATACTTCCTGACATACCCAATGTGGGCCAAACATTTGGGGTACAAGACCACTTTGACAAAGTTGGTTGTACTGAGCTTATCAACCTCGGGCTTTTCCATCACACCATGAGAAGGGTGCATCATTCTAGAAGTCTATTTGAAATCTCAATGATTCATAGGAAGACCTAGGTGGTGGACACTGACATGATGATCTAGTCCTATAATCTCATCATAACTCCAAGAAAACACATCATGTTGATGATTAAAAAATGGGCATATCGTTGTTTCTATTCAATTGGAATAGTGGCACTAATCAATGTGGGTTTTTGGATCTGTCTCACTACAGATATTCACCTGTACCAATTCATCATATTTGGTGGAAACACATTATTCAAAATCATGAGGTGCATCCATTAATCCTCTTCTTCACTTATGGAGGAGGAATCCTCAGCCAAAGGCAATTCATATAAGTTGAAATATCCTGATGGGTAACTTGATCTAGCCTGAGTGGTGGTAAACACTACATCAGGTTATTCCGGTGCAGCCAAAATCATAGAAATGATAATTGTCGACCCGATCCCATTAGGATTTCATCCCAAGGGGCCATGCTAGATGATAACAACGTAATAGTTGTGCGTCAGCTTGAGTATGATTACCAAAACCTAGCGAATCAATCATGTATGCCATATTTTCATAGCCATGGGGCAGACATCCTGATACCACATGGGAGTAGGGGGCTCTGGGATCCCCCGAGCCTGATTTTTAAAGGAATATGAGGCAATATTCTGATGTCGCTTTGACATCAGAATGTGGTTCCCCCTTGTTCTTGAAATGATATTGCATTTACCCAAATTAGGATTTTTGGCCTCCAATCGCTGAATAGAGTAGACGTAGGCATCATCTAGGCATATCCACAGGTTGGTCATAGTTTTAGTGGGTTCAAACTCACTAGCCCAAATGTGCTTGTCTTTTCTCTTGAAATAGTGGACATCCAGATAGTGGGAATCCCCAGAAGAAAAGGGTGATGTGTCACCATAGAGTACACATACTTGACTGTTAAGAGAGTACTTCAAGAATTGGGGATACGAAGGGGGGGGGGTCTTCATTTTAATGTGGATACATGGAATACCCATCAAGGTGTTGTAGGTGGTGTCCAACAAAACAACCATGAAATATCTGCTAGCTATCAGGACACCAAACTAGGTCATTAGGTGGATCTTATGAACATGTGTCTATTCTATCCTGTCATAACCTTGAATTTTTATGTCAACAAGAATCAAAACGTCATTATACATAACCAATTTTTGGAACATCTCGGTCATGATAATGTTGATCCCATAGCATGTAACGACAAGACATCAGCAAACCTTGATGCCATTGAAGTGTCCAGTGATATACATTGGGATGATATTCCCACATATAGGAGATCCTTTATCTTCTCTAGGGAATGAGATAATGGCTTGAAATTTTGCGTGCTAGGCTGCCTCAGCATGGCATGTTTTTGTGGCTTTTACATCTGCCTAAAAATAGAGGGGCATTTTTAATGACTTGGTAAGGGATTCACACATGTTAGGTGACAAGAGAAGAGCCTCAAGGATAGAGATCCTAATAGGAATTTTGGATTGATTCTTAATGACATCGTACTTTTGTGCCATGTGTGGTAATCTATTAACAGGAGGTTTCTACTTGGAAAGAGGGATTGAAGGCCCTTCTGGAAAGACTGATAATGGACTGGTGATGGGAACATCCCACTGCTCGCTAGATGAAACATGTGGGTAAAGCACTAGATGAGGGTAGAAATGTGATGTCGGTCCATAGAAGAACATGGATTGTCATGGTGCATTCATGGATACTCCATCTGATCGAGTAGCACAAATAAAAGTGAATGTGAACCTAGAGAAATCAGATAATAACATTGTTTGTGTAGATCTCTATGCTGGGTCTATTGTCTGGTATTGAGGGAATGCACATCCTAGATGAAATTGGTAAACAATGTATTCCAACAACTCACATAATAATGGCCCCATTGATGTTGGTGACAACTAGGGACATTAGGAGTATACATTTGGAGCTCCTCGTCATCAGCAATCATGTAGAGGTTTACCAGCTCCATGGTGATAACTGATGATTACCATTGTCTATCACATGAAGAATCCTCCACAACTGGAGGGACCCTTTGGGTTATCATTATCTTCGAGGTCATGAAGTCTCCGAGAGTGCAGAATGATGATGACATAAGTGGGGGGATTTGATTCCCTTTGTTCCACTGATGCCTTCACTTTGGGAAAAGTATGGTTAGGCCAACGATGCAGAAATAGTAGCTGTATATGACATAGTGTCTTCTGAATGATCATATATATTTAGATGTTCAAAGATAATTTTATGGGAACGAGTGACCATATTACGAGCCATCCGATTATCATACATCTAAGACCCACAGTTAGGAACCGGCTTCCGCTCACCTCCACTATCACTGCCACTGTCGGGCTGCATGGAAACACATGCCACCTGTGCCAGTGTTTTGCAGAACCAAACTATTTTGTTATCAACCAGGACTGAAAGTCAATCTTTTAACATATAGCTTTGTTTGAGGGTGTTCCCTAGGATCTTATGATAGGGACAATAATTAGGGAAGTCCATGATATCTTCCTCTTTGGGCTTCCTGCATTCTGGAAAATGCAAGAGTCCTTGTTCCCAGGAGCATCATAAATAACAGGGGACCTAAGCCTCGTTGAATGAGTAGGTATAGTTAATTCAATTCGGGAAGGGGGATCTGGGAACCTGGACCTGACATGGGGCTGGACGAGCCTCCCATTGATGTAGAATCTTGTTATCTCTCCTCGGTGGTGGCAGCACATTACGCAGGGGCACATGCCATTTCTGAGGCAGAAACTACTGGACAGGTGGCTATGCCTGAGGCGGTAGAACTCAATGTGATTATAGATTTGACTCCACTGATAATAACTATAGTTTTTTGGGGTACTCTATTTGAGATACCGTGGTGGGATTATCCTTGGTGGACCTTCTCACTAAAACCAAAGGAAGCAACAGACATGCCTGTTTGGCCTACCACAAGGCATATTCTAAGCAGTGGTACTTTCTAGAGAAATCCTAGAATCCCCCAAGTAATTCTCAGGGATAAGAGAGGATAAAAGTTTTGTCTTGACATTCACTAGACACATTTTCAGCAGATGATCTTGACTCTGTAGGATGTCAAGGTAGTGTGTGAGTCCATTCCACATGGTGACAAAGTCTACAATGCTCTCATCAGTACAATTCATGAACTTATATATTTCAAAAATACTATTCATTTGGGTGGTAGATCTAATCTGGTAACGAAATTTTCAATGAAGATCGTCTAAGCCGTCTATTGACCCAATGGGTAACTAGATTTACTAGACAAACGTGGGCCATTACAATGTTTGTACGAAACACCATAGTATGGAGGACTCTAGTGGCACTAGAGTTCCCAGCATGGATCCACACCTCGAGAAGTAGTGGGCCATATGTTTTAACGGGTCACCCATCCCATTGAAGGGGGGAAATGTGGGGTTACCAAAATCTAGGGATACTCTCATATCATACACCCATGTCAGATATGTCTTACCATCAAGAGAAATTGGCACCGGTCGAGTTTTCAATTCCTTAAGGTGAGAAATAAGTGATGCCATTAGATCATTTGGGTAGGGATTGCTTTCTGGGTGAGGGTCCCTATCACTAGTCTGTTGGAACGTTCTTCAGCATTATATGTATGCCCAACAACTCATATATTGGCCAATGGGATGACCTGTGGAGCAGCTGGGGGAACATGAGATGGGTCCCGAAGATCATCCTGCCACTCTAGAGGATTTTTGGAGACATACTATGCCCTCTTACCAAAAGATCTATCCACTATCCATTCGTTTTGGGCAGTGTGGTTGGGGTCACCCAATGGAATCTCACTAGGGGGATGTTGTATCTTCCCTTGCTACAGTGGTTGATGATTGTGGTCATCTTGACGTATCTCTATAGAACACTCTGCAAAGACTTCATCGACCATCTTCTTATGTTCCACATGTTGGTTTTACTACATGACCTTTTCAAGATAGTCTTATATCTTCTAAATTGAGCCAGACATGTTACAGGGTTTAATGGCTCTAATATTCTCTTTTCCCTTGTTGGAATTCTGGGCAAGAACTGAAGACTCAGTAGGCATGGGAAGTCATAGAATATATCTCTTCTAGAAATTAATCATTTCCAATGGATCCATGAGGTGTGGAATTCCCTTGGGGGCTCAGTCCTCTTTAAATAAGTCTAGCTCGCTCCCTTCCACTGTTAGGTTGGAAATATTAACCGCCACCATTCATGGAGTCATATCCTCAATGTATCATAGCATGTCTGGCTATCATCAAATAAGGCTGATGTTTAGGTCCTCATACTACCCCCATCCATCAATCTGCAAGTGGGGGAATCCTTCTTGAAAATCCTTTGGAGCACTATGAAGCTCTGAACGCATCGTTGTTGGAGGGTTCAATAGAGACTGAGTGACTCATGGCACTAGGACAGAAGGAGCACGACCACGTAAACCTTATGGAATTTTTGTCCAATGACATTGAATTGTTCCTAACTCTCAGGGTAAGACACTAGCTAATAGTAGAGGTAGAAGTGCGTCTCCCATAGGCTTTGGTGAAATCAACCGACTTCTTTCTAGGTAAGTGATTATGTCACCCAGAAGATTTCACTATCAATTGGACAGAACATATTCAGGAAATGGTCCACCATAAGTATATCCACATGATACATGGCTCAGACTTGGGATCTATCCCATGGTTTCCCCACTCTACAACTAGGCGTGGCTGGGGTACCGATAGCGAAAGTGATGCAGCATGTTGAGATAGTAGACTGGCCGCTTGATAATATGAAGATTGGGATGAAAAGACACCCCATATTGATCTGTCCATTGAAGAGTGAAATGAATAAACCAACACATCCTGATAATATGGGTTAGAGACCATAGTTTCTAGCGTAGGGAACATGGCTCATGATGGTGGTCCATTCTACTACTTTTTCTTCCATCAGTCCCCATAATAACTCTCCAAGAACATTGTTTGAGGTAGAGACTGCTTTTAGTGATGATAGAGGGGATTTCACAGCCATGCCCTAGGAAGAGGCCAAATCATTGTCCTCTTGGATTTATCTCTGGAGGGAGATGGGGATCCGGTGGACCATAAAATCTAGAAGGATGTGGAAGATACGCTTCATTCCTACCCTAAATCTTGACATGTAAGATCGAGGTGAGAGTTCCGTTGTTGTATCACAATCTATCTGGGAGTATGAAAAGAATAAAGGTTTAATTGTGTTATGAATCTTCTCATCATTCTTCTTATAGCGACGGCGGCCAGCCCTCCTACCTTAGGCTGGTTAATCAAGATAGGGTAGGTTCCTAACACGAGGAGGACCATCGGCCAAACTAGATTTCGGGCATATATGACTACATTCTAGGTATGTTGGGGTGTGAGGGGAACCCTAAAAATGTGAAAGGTGACACAGGTAGGACCTCTTTGTCTGGTGGCTGAAATGATGATGGAGTCTCTGCGGGAGGTGTTAGTGTAGATAGGACATATGTTGTTGCTGGTAATAGCTTGGGTAGTGCCTCCATGCTTGTTCCCCATAGTAGTGCTAGTACAAGGAGGGAATTTGTACTGGTTGATATACACATGGCTATCACCTCTGTGTTGGGTGCCAAATAAGTGATGCAGAACTCAGATTCCCTAATTTCCTTGAAGAAGAAGGCCTTTGTTGGTTGTGATATGAGCATGTAGAAGACTATCATGGTTATAGTTGATCTACCAGGTAGAAACTTCACATAGACGACCTTCTCTCAGACTAAATGTAACGCCCGACCCCAGCTACCCAGAGTCGGTGCATTACTTAGTAACATTGGCATGATCACAAAATATCAAGTCTCGAAAGACCGATTAGTTTAGTAGCCTTGGAAACACTAGATACATTCATAAATGTTACATTATATCATAAGGTGAAAAACTACAAGAACAAAGTCTCCATAGTCCACACTCATATCCTCTTCTGACTATCCATGCAGGTCATTCATAAAATACTTCTTCACATCCTGGAAAATATTAAAACATTGAAAGGGGTGAGCTCAGATGCTCAGTAAGGAAAACAATATTGCGGAAGCTTCCATAAATAATCATTAACTTTTAAGGCAATGTATAACTAAAACAAAAGCCTTTTAAACTTAAAATTTAGCATAATATGGAAAAAATAAAATTGAATAATGCCATTTACTTACTCACATGGATATTCTACTAATCGAATAATCCCATGCAATATCAATAACCACTTTCATAATGATGGAATTCATAATTCCAGACAATCATAACCACGTACCCAAGGCCTCTGCCAAGACCACAAATAAGATTTTGTCAAGGCCTCGTGCCAAGACACTAGTTTGTCTCATGAGACCTACCGATGCATCGAGGTGCTATAGAGGGCTCCACCCGTCACTTATTAAGTCCAATTCATTCCTCATATGAATAGGTTTAAACATATCATAAACCCTAACATAATCGTATCACATAAAACATGCATAAACGAAACATAACTTTTCCACATTTCAATCACAAGATTTCAATACAACACATTGATATAATAAAAACACTTTCAAAACCATTTTCAATACCAAATTAAAAGAATGTTAACACTTTTTATTTATTTTTCATTAAAAAAGTGATGGCTTGTAGAGGAAGCTGAAACTCAAATAATGGCCACGGCGGTGGAGAAGTCATTGTCACCGCATACGTATGACAAAAAAATTACTTTTTTTCGTTTATTAAACCCTTCATATAAAAAATATTCCTTTTGAATAAACGTAAAAGTCAAAGGGGTTTATACACCATATAAAATATAGTTGTGTATAAAACCAAATATGCCTCAATGAAATGGGATTGAGACGAAGGCCTTAAAAAGATCATTTTTAAAATAAAATAGATCTATTATGTGTATTCACTATAGGTACACATAAATAAAGTAAAAATACAAAATAAGACATAATAATATCATGACATAATTTGAAAGTAGGAGATTAACCCAAAGAATGGATATTGGGTTAAGAAATTCCCTTTCCTCGTGTCTGACTTGACTCAACCATTACTTAACCTCTTGAATAATAATCTAGAGTTAATATCGACCTTATTAAGAACCATTTTTAATTTATTTATCCTTTTTATATCACTTATTACAATGTTATGAACATTATTTAATTATTTAAGTTAATAACGGTCGTTTTGTCGATATTTGGTACTTGAGTCAACAATAAACTTCTTATAATTTCAAGTTGTTCATGTGGTGAAATATCCATTATATCCAGAATTATATTCATTATGTAGATATAATATATATCATATATATCCAGTATATTCATTCATTCATAATATTACGTAACATTTAGATATAAGAAATGAAATGCACCGTTCATGGAGACGGTAAGTTGTACGTACGCATGAACGCTACTATCATTTCTATTTCGTATTTAATGGAATGAAATCATAATGATATAAATGTATAATATAATTCCAGTATAATATATCATATAACACCATTTACTCCATCCTTTATTACATCCCACATATGGTATTAACGATTCAAATCCCTTTGAGGGTGCGGTAGTCCGCACTTCCTAAAATGAAAATATCGTGTTTACCTATAATGGAAACCATAAAGGTATGCCATAAATGAAAAATACAAAATCATAAGGAAAACAGAAACATAATATATATCATATATAAAGATAGTGTCATCATAATGGCCACTATTAGAGGTGTTATATGAGTGTTGAACAATCATCGTTTCGTGAGGCAAAAATTCGCCATCCACAAAAACAGTATGTTCTTTAACAATTAGATATAGGTGTGTGTAAGTGTAGATCGAATCCTTCTTAAAAAAATTTCTAGTATATTTAGGATACTGGTGTTTTTACAAAATAAATGAATAAAAAGAGTTTATGGGGTTGGAGAAGAAAAATAAAACAAAATAACATAAGATAAGATATTACCTTAAAATCAGGTAACTCTTTTGATTTGAGCCAAAGGCTTCCTTGGGAAGAATTATGCCCAATGTGAGGCTTCTAGGAGTAAGGGAGGAAAGTTGGGAGAGTATTTGGGCAGAGGTTGGCCGATCCGAATGGCTTGAATGTGTGAATAAGGTGGGAGTGGTGGGGGCCTTTTATAAGTGGAGAGGAGGGGCACTCTTGGAAGGTAATGAAATATTACTTTATTACACAATGCTATTCGGATTCCAAAGGTCCCACAATTATATAATTCGAGGATAAGGTGATAAGGGTTCTAAATATAATCATCCAATAGGTTTTTTACAAGTTTATGCCTTGGATTTTACATTATCTTTTTATTTTATTTAAATCTTTAAATAATGAGGTCATTGCTGCATCATCATGATGTCATAAATAATTTAATTTATTTAATGTCTAAAAATTATAAAAAAAATCCTATGATGTAGGAAATATTTTTATCTTTCCAGTCACTACTTATATTCAAAAAATATGACTTGTATGACCCCATGTAAAAATTGTTTTAGTAAAACATTTCATGTTTGTGTCATTTTTTTACTATAACATTAAATAAAAGGTATTTATGTCATTTTCCAACTAAAGTGGCTCCATGGGGTCCCCAAGTTGACCCATGGATTGTCTTGGTCGGCCATGGCACATCCAATGCGGGTAGGACATGTGTCAAGCTCATCTCATATTATTAAAACATTATTTTTACCTTAAGCTGCACTAATTACCTCTAATCGTGATTAAGAACATAAAAGTTACTAATAACCAAAAATTTATTTTAATCCCATTGAACCACATTTTACTTCCTAATGAAAACCATGTATGTCGGATTTTTGAAATTCAAATCATAGAGGTGGTAATGTTTCATTTTAATGAAAAATCAGTTTTTTTTACAACCACTTAGTGGTTTCACTATTCATCAAACATTGAAGTTTTTCAGAATAATGCCAAAATTTCACCCTAAGCTATAATTGATATTCCGAATTCAAAAATGATGTTTATTTTACAAAATTACAAACATATAAGTTGCTTTAATTAATTTTATAATTAATTCCCACTGTTACAACAAATAGCGCGTTTTTAAGAAACAATTTATATCAAAAGATTGGCAATTGTTTATGTCCAATTTCATTGTTAAATTAATTCTAATTACCACCATTGGATAAAATGGTAAAAATATATTCTAATTATACTTTAAAACCACTAAATAGTATAATTTATCACTATAAAATATTTTGATTAAAAAAGTTGTTTTTAAGTATTTTTCACTATTCATAAAAAAATTGGAAGTTCTCAGAATGTTACAAAAAATTCAACTTAGGATAATTTCGATAATACGAATACAAAAATGAAGTCCATTTTTAAATATAGAATTTCTATAAATTTAAAAAGTGGTTATTACTATTCATAATGACTACTTTGATTAGTTGCAGGGTGTTAGAACTCGAAGTTGCGTACAATGAAAGCTATTGCATTATTGAATGAGAAACGTATCATGGAAGCTCGGGGTGTTACATTCTCCCCTCCTTCAATAAATTGTGTCCTGGAAATTTGAAATTTTTTTCTTTGAAAACAAAAGGTAGAAAATAGAAAATACCTTTGTGGAAAACCCACGTCGGAAATAAGGTTAATAAAAATTTAACATTAAAAGATAGAAAGATAAGTACAAAGGTCACCCGAGATAGCCCATACTAGGATTATATGAAAATATGGATATGGAGGAGAAACAAAACATCAAGGTCTGACGGAGAGTTATAGAAAACAAGATTATGAGAAAGGTTAACTACAAGAAAATCACAAACTTGTGATTGGTTAAACGTTCATTGATTCCCCAGTAGGAAAAGTTAACCGACAACATTTTTGTTTTAAGTTACCATTTATAAAGTTGAGGAATTTATTTAGGAGATTTACTAATAATGTAAGGGAATATACAAACTTGTTATGTAGACTTTCATTCTTTAATAAATTTTTACCACAAACCCATCTTTCACTCTAAAAGGTAATAGAACTCAAAAATAATCTATTTATCCAAATTGTATAAGGCTCCAAATATTAACACATACCATTTAGATTAGTAAAACTATTTTGTAATAACCAGGGACTTCTTGTAGGCTAGTGGTAGCTAATAAAGGCATGTCGCACTATGGTTGTGGGTTCGATTCCTGCAGCTTTGTCCAACGCGACGGGTTATGCCCCACCCTGCAAGTTGTCCTTTTCCTAAAACTATAGTATTTTAATATTCCAAAAATAACCTTCAGAAATGTTTTAACCTTAAACAATACTATCCAAAGATCAACTTAATCCATTCTAACCTTTATAGTTATCCAAAATTTCTCTGTCCAGACTTTCTCTAAAAGGTCTCTTAATTCCAAAATCAATTTATCATATTCCCCAAACAAAGTAAAGATTCTCTTATTATCACATACTAAAAATATGATTACCTTCATCATATTAAATCCTTAATGAAAACAACAAGTACTGCAGTACAATCCTTATATATATATATATCACATTATCCTTATAACCAGAATATAGTCCATGAGTCCAAAAGCACCAATACATTAATTATTCTGCTTCAACTGTAGTCACAGCATAAGATTGGCCTTGATCCCTTGGCCTTTTCTGAGGTAAGTTTCCCTGACGCTTAGGAAATTCATTTGCATAATGCCCCATTTCTCTACACTTGTAGCATTAAACATTGATAGCCTCTTTCTTTCCCTTGCAATCACAAGCCTGGTGACCTTTTTCTCCACATTTTTAACAAACTCCCATTCCTTTTTGGCAAGCACCGGGGTGATTCTTCCCACAATTATCACATAATGGAAAATCCTTCTTTCCCATTTTCCCTTTATCTGTCTCTTGTTCCACCGTTCTCGTCTTCTCTTGCTTTACTTTGTTTTCATAAGACTTAGAGAATTCCTTTTCTGTCTTGATAGAACACGAGACAATATCTTCGTATGACGAGAAGTTTTGTGAGACTAATGCTCGACGGAGAAATGGTTTTAACCCATCAATGAAATGATCAATCTTACTTCTTGGGTTACATATATAATCTGCAGCATGCCTCGCTAACCTTGTAAAGTTGGCCTCATATTTTGCGACATTTTCATCCTCCTTTTGTCTGAGACTCAGAAATTGCCTTTCCATTTCTGCTCGATGGTCATATGGAAAATATTTTTCTAAGAAATGATCTTTGAACTCTCTCCATTCCATACTCAATACTTCTTCATCTTCCATTGTATTTTTAATCAGTGACCACCACTGATCGGCATCTCCAGTGAGGCAGTAAACTGCCATGACAACCTTCTCCCTTTCGCTACTCCCCAAGGCATGTAATATTTTCTCTAAGGAGTTTATCCATTTGTCAGCTACTAATGGATTTGTACCCCCATTAAAAGTTGGCAGTTGTTGCCTCATGAAGCGGTCTAACATTGATCCTCCACGTTGCGGATCAGGGTGCTCCATACGAGTAAGGTTATTATTCATAACCTGAGTGAGTTGTCCCAGTATGGTAATAAGTTGATCAACACCAGTTGTATCTCCAGATCCACAATAATTATCTTGAGCAGGAGAGAAATCCCTACACAGAGTGTGTGCATTGATACGGTTTCCATTCCTTCCACTAGGCGCCATTTATAAACAATGGAATAAACTAGATTAGTTTATGAATCAAAATACATAATTCCGTACATCAATAACATTTAACACTAATTGGACTATTTTATCGATATAATCCATAATCATAAAAAAAAGTTTTCTTTGAGGAAGTATATACTCATAACCCTTAATAGTGGTTTGTAAAGAAATGAGAATTATCCTAATCATATCCCCCCGGAGTGTCGTAACCAAGAGTGCAGCACGGCCCGTTGTCGTGCATCAGTTCCCATTCGAGTCTAGCTCAAAGTGGTGTTTTCGGGTTTTACCCCTAGATACATCTGTTCCAGAGCCACCTCTACCTGCTCATATCCAGACAGGGATGTATTTCTTGGAAAACTCACAAAATCTCTATAATACCAAAATTCTAGGAAGTTCTTCTATACTAATCCTCAAAGTCTATCTTTGGGATATGTGCTCTAATCAGAGTTTATCTAAATCTAGCTTCCAAGGTTAGTACTAAACTGCCTCTGATACCAACTGTAACGCCCCGACCCCAGCTACCCAGAGTCGGTGCATTACTTCGTAACATTGGCATGATCATAAAAGATCATGTCTCGAAAGACCGATTAGTTTAGTAGGCTTGGAAACACTAGATACATTCATAACTATTACATTACATCATAAGGTGAAAAACTACAATAACAAAGTCTCCATAGTCCACACTCATATCCTCTTCTGACTATCCCTACAGGTCATTCATAAAATACTTCTTCACATCCTAGAAAATATTAAAACATTGAAAGGGGTGAGCTCAGATTCTCAGTAAGGATAACAATATTGCGGAAGCTTCCATAAATAATCATTAACATTTAAGGCAATGTATAACTAAAACAAAAGCCTTTTTAAACTTGAACTTTAGCATAATATGGAAAAAAAAAATTTAATAATTCCATTTACTTACTAACATGGATATTCTACTAATCGAATAATCCCATGCAATATCAATAACCACTTTCATAATGACAGAATGCATAATGTGATACTATCATAACCACGTAGCAAAGGCCTCGTGCCAAGACCACAAATAATATTTTGTCAATGCCTCATGCCAAGACACTAGTTTGTCTCATGAGACCTACCGATGAATCAAGGAGCTATAGCGGGCTCCACCCGTCACTTATTAAGTCCAATTCATTCCTTATATGAATAGGTTTAAACATATCATAAACCATAACATAATCGAATCAAATAAAACATGCATAAAAGAAGCATAACTTTTCCAAATTTCAATCACAATATATCAATACAACGCATTGATATAATAAAAACACTTTCAAAACCATTTTCAATACCAAAATAAAAGAATGTTAAAACTTTGTATTTATTTTTCATTAAAAAAAGTGATGGCTTGTAGTGGAAGCCGGAACTCAAATAATGGTCACGGCGGTGGAGAAGTCGTTGTCCCCACATACGTACGACAAAAAAATTCCTTTTTTTGTTTAGTAAACGCTTCGTATAAAACATATTCTTTTTGAATAAACGTAAAAGTCAAATGGGTTTATACACCGTATAAAATAGGGTTCTGTATAAAACCAAATATGCCTCATTGGAAGGGGATTGAGACGAAGACCTTAAAAAGATCATTTTTAAAATAAAATAGATCTATTATGTGTATTCACTATAGGTACACATAAAGAAATTAAAAATACAAAATAAGACAAAATAATATCATGACATAATTTGAAAGTAGGAGATTAACCCAAAGAATGGAAGTTGGGTTAAGAAATTCCCTTACCCCGTGTCCGACTTGACTCAACCGTTCCTTAACCTCCTGAATTATAAACTAGAGTTAATATCAACCTTATTAAGAACCATTTTTAATTTCATTATCCTTTTTATATCACTTATTACAATGTTATGAACATTATGTAATTATTTAAGTTAATAACGGTCGTTTTGTCGATATTTGGTACTTGAGTCAACAATAAACTTCTTATAATTACAAGTTGTTCATGTGGTGAAATATCCATTATATCCAGAATTATATTCATTATGTAGATATCATATATATCATATATATCCATTATATAAATTCATTCATAATATTACGTAACATTTACAGTTAAGAAATGAAATGCACCGTTCATGGAGACGGTAAGCCGTACGTACGCATGAACACTACTTTCATTTCTATTTCGTATTTAATGGAATGAAATCATAATGATATAAATGTATAATATAACTCCAGTATAATATATCATATAATACCATTTACTCCATCCTATATACATCCCACATATGGTATTAACGATTCAAATCACTTTGAGGGGGCGGTAGTCCGCACTTCCTAAAATGAAAATTTCGTGTTTACCTATAATGAAAACCATAAAGGTATGCCATAAATGAAAAATAAAAAATCATAAGGAAAACAAAAACATAATATATATCATATATAAAAATAGTTTCATCATAATGGCCACCATTAGAGGTGTTATATGAGTGTTGAACAATCTTCGTTTCGTGAGGAAAAAATTCGCCATCCACAAAAATAGTATGTTCATTAACCATTAGATGTAGGTGTGTGTAAGTGTAGCTAGAATCCTTCTTATAACAACATCCTAGTATATTGAGGATACTGGGGTTCTTACAAAAGAAATTAATAAAAAGAGTTTATGGGGTTGGAGAAGCAAAATAAAACAAAATAACATAAGAGAAGTCATTAACTTAAAATCGGGTAACTCTTTTGATTTGAGCCAAAGGCTTCCTTGGTATGCATTCTTCCCAAAGTGAGGCTTCTAGGAGTAAGGGAGGAAAGTTGGGAGAGTATTTGGGCAGAGGTTGGCCGATCCAAACGTCTTGAAAGTGTGAATAAGGTGGGAGTGGTGGGGGCCTTTTATAAGTGGAGAGGAGGGGCACTCTTGGAAAGTAATGAAATATTACTATATTACACAATTCTTTTCAGAATCCAAAGGTCCCACAATTATATACTACGAGGATAAGGTGAGAAGGTTTCTAAATATACTCATCCAATAGGTTTTTTTAAAGTGTAAGCCTTGATTTTACATTATCTTTTTATTTTATTTAAATCATTAAATAATGCGGTCATCGCTACATCATCATGATGTCATAAATAATTTAATTTATTTAATGTCTAATAATTATAAAAAAAATTGCTATGATGTAGGAAATCGTTTTATCTTTCCAATGACTATTTATAGTCAAAAAATATGGCTTGTATAACCCCATGAAAAAATTGTTTTAGTAAAACATTTTATGTTTGTGTCATTTTTTTTACTTTAACATTAAATAAAAGGTATTTATGTCATTTTCCAACTAAAGTGGCTCCATGGGGTCCCCATGTTGACCCATGGATTGTCGTGGTCGGCCATGGCACATACAATGAGGGTAGGACATGTGTCAAGCTCATCTTATATTATTAAAACATTATTTTTACCTTAAACTACACTAATTACCTCTAATCGCGATTATGAACTTAAAAGTTAATATTCACCAAAAAATTATTTTAATCCCATTGAATCACATTTTACTTCCTAATTACAACCATGTATGTCGGATTTTTGAAATTCAAATCACATAGGTGGTAATGATTCATTTTAACGAAAAATAAGTTTTTTTTACAAGCACTTAGTGGTTTCACTATTCATCAAACATTGAAGTTTTTCAGAATAATGCCAAAATTTCACCGTAAGCTATAATTGATATTCCGAATTCAAAAATGATGTCTATTTTAATAAATTCCAAACATATAAGTTTCATTAATTAATTTTATAATTAATTCCCGCTGTTACAACAAATAGCGTGTTTTTAAGAAACAATTTATATCAAAAGATTGGCAATTGTTTATGTCCAATTTCAATGTTAAATTAATTCTAATGACCACCATTGGATAAAATGGTAAAAATATATTCTATTTATACTTTAAAACCACTTAATAGTATAATTTATCACTATAAAATATTTTTATTAAAAAATTTGTTTTTAAGTATTTTTCACCAATCATAAAAAAATTGGAAGTTCTCAGAAAGTTACAAAAAATTCAACTTAGGATAATTTTGATATTACGAATACAAAAATAAAGTCCATTTTGAAATATAAAATTTCTATAAATTAAAAAAGTGGTTATTACTATTCATAACAGCTACTTTGATTAGTTGCGGTGTGTTAGAACTCGAAGTTGCGTACAATGCAAGCTATTGCATTATTGAATGAGAAGCGTATCATGGAAGCTCAGGGTGTTACACTAAAAATGAAATGTGGAGGACCTCTGTGCCAATATTGATAGTGGGGGTGACATGTGCTCTTCTAGGTGGTGGCATGGGGAGGACCTTAATGCTGGATGTCGACATCATGGGTCGGCCCGTAGTGGACGCCACATGTGTAGGAGACTATGAGATTCATCCCAAACTACCCATGGGGTGGTTGGGTCATCGATCCCAGTTGGGTGTATGAGTTCCCCTGCTTGGCACAATCATGAGACTAATGCTATGTGTTGGCGGGTGCATAAAAAATGGTATCCATTGATGTTGACGCCCCTCGACGGGCATCATCCTAAGCATGCACCTGATGCTAGAATAGGGTTAACTAGGCTGGGGCTAGAGGCATAAGAGTATAAATATCCACTTCAATGCCTAGTGGGGATGGGTGGCGGGGCTGAAACAGCCTAGGGGGAGCCCACGTTGGTGGCTCATGGGATGGTATTACAGTCGAGATGTCCAGCACATCCCTCGACTAGTTGGTATATGGGTAGTCCTTATAACGTTCCAGGGAGAGGATCCCCAAGAGACTTTAGATTGGAGTGGGGAGCAGTGGCTCCATGTGCGCCCATTGGGTGCAGCGGCAGTGCCAAGGTGAAAATACCTCAAGATACATTTGGGCCATATCTTAGGATGGGATAAGCCCCAATCCTTGTATTGTCGAATGAGATAATTTTTCACTCATCTCTGAACAATTTAAGATGGGGAGTGAGTTCCTAAGAACTGTGGATATAGAGGCCTCAATGAAAGGGATGAGGTCATGTAGGATTATCACGTTTTATTTGTCCCTTCCCTTGTGTCGGTGTGTGGGAATTTATTGGTTTATGTCAAAGCATCTTGGGTCCTACAAAATAGTGAGATTAAACCATTACTGCTGAGAGAGGGAAAGAAACATCCATTTCCCCAGGGGCATTTTGTAGGATTGAAAGAATTATGTAGATGCTCAATATACAAGAGGGGGGTGAATTGTATACTTTAAAAATTCCTTTGGAACCTTTAAAGTTAGTTATGACTAACTATGTTTTCCTTAGACAAGGAAAATCTAGGTTTAACAAAGTTAAACTAAGCAAATTCACAACAACTCTAACACCAATTGAAAACATTATAAGCTTCAAGTTCTATGTACATGATTAAAACTGGAAAAATATTCCGAAAGTAGGTTCCTGAAATATGGATCGAGAAATTGAAACTTAACTAAAGATTACAATATGAGATTCTACCTTAAAGCGTATAGAATCTAAATGGAACAGAGTACAAGTAAGGAAGTATAAGAAAGTTATACTTTCCTTACAATACAATATGAAGCGGAAACAAACAAGTAGTAAAACTACAAGTAACAAGATATAAGTCTTTTAACCCAAAGAGAAGGGTATCCAACAACATTGGATAAAGGTCACTTGATTTATACTTTCAATCAAGTCTGTTTTACCCACACTAGGGTAATCCCTCGATACGACGATCAGAATCCTTGTCTTGCTATCCCCGCAATCCCTCAACTTCATGGTAGTTGGAACCTCTGTCTTCCTCACCAAGGAAGCCCTCGAACTTCAAGGTAGTCGGAACATCTGTCTTCCTATCCCAGGAAGTCCTAGAATGTAATCACCAACATTCGAAGTCTCACGAAGCTTCGGGAGTTAATGAGAGCATCTCTCTCTAGAAATCACTTCAAGCATGTAATCACATGAGTCGAAGATCAGTATTGAGCTCTTTCAAATGGGCTCCTATTTATAGGCTCGGTCGACCACCTTTCCAACAGTCAAATCTTCCATAAATATCAGAGGGACCTATAGAAGTGTCACTTAACCAATGGTTAGTTTATAATGGAATAGATGACATAGTTTTGTAAAAAAACAAGTATAACAGAAAGTACGACATCGTTTCAAGATTAGCTAAAAAGTTCAGAGTGAAGATTCGGAGTGTAAGGAGAATATCAAAGAGTAGACAAATTATAAAAGTGTAAGAAAAATGAATGTTCGGAGTCTAACCCAAAATAAATCTGATTCTTATACTTAATAAATATATGGATATAGTTAATGAAAATACGATAAGGATAATTTTCCTTAGAAAATAAATTTTCCTTATAAAAGAAATTTTTCTTTATAAGAGCAGTTTTTCTTATAAAAGCAGTTTTTCTTATAAAAGCAGTTTTCCTTATAAAAGCAGTTTTCCTTATAAAAGCAGTTTTCCTTATAAAAGCAGTTTTCCTTATGAAAGCAATTTTCCTTATAAAACAAGTTTTCCTTATAAAATCAGTTTTCCATATAAATGCAGTTTTTCTTATAAAAGCAGTTTTTCTTATAAAAACGATTTTCTTATAAAAACGATTTTCCTTATAAAAGTTATTTTCCTTATAAAAGCGATTTTCCTTATAAAAGTGATTTTATTTAAAGATAAGGTGTGTGATTTTCAAAATAAGAAGGAATGTAAAAGTCATAAGGAAAACCTTATTGAATCAAAAATATCCCCCTTTTTGGAAAGCACAAACATCCTTACAAAAAATAAAGACTAAGAAAAAAACAAAAATATTAAGGCTTATCTCCCTTTGCTTATAGATGTTGATGAATACAACTAACTCCCCCTTAGGCTTTGAAACTCTAGGGATCGTATTCTAGATTTCAAGAATGGTATTTCATTAAGAAAAATAATGTCTTCTTTAATGAAAAAACTCCCCCTTAGATAAACTCTATTAGAGTTATTTTTCTTTCTCACCCTTTGTTAATGTTCTTTTACCTTTTCCCCCTTTTTAGGGTTCTTTTTTCTTCTCCCACTTTGTGATTTTCAAAAAGGATTTGAGGGAATGGAAAATATTAGAAAGTACCTGAAAAATTTGTAACCAAAAACAAAAGAGACGAGCAAGCACGATTTTTATTAAGTTTGAAAGATCAAAAAACAAAGAAGCTAGTATACAACTAAAATATCAGATTTTTCTATTTTGGATCTTTTTCCTTCTACATAAGACCCTTAATAATAGTCTTTATTTTCGTCAAGCCTTTATGGTCTTCTTTGGCTTGCTTCTCTAACACAACTATTCTTGCACTTTGAGCTTCAAGATTTTCTTCCTGGGCTTCAAGCATTTCTTCCCGAGCTTTCAAAACTTGTTTTTGCTTTAACAACTTCTCTTCAATCTAAATCGGACGATCCCTTTCATTCCTCTAGTTTTGTGCAACAGAATTCAGCTTCCCATTCAGATCTCTGTCTTCATGAATTTGGGAATTCTTCTCAGCTGTCAAATTTTCTTCAAAGGATGAAATAAGATCATTTAGCTTCCTGTCTTCTGTCTCAAATGCATCTTTAACATTATCATGAAAATCAACTAGGAGTCTCATATCTTCTAAAGCTTTCCTCGACCAATGGTAATTTTCTTAGAAGACCTTTTGTGGGCTTCATAGCCGACAAAAAAGGATTTGAACTGAGCCTCCATCTCTACACATTTATCCATAAACATGGATACAGAGTCATATTTCTGATTCAAAGTATGTTGGAGCATCTGGCATCTTGAATCAATACTAGAGAAGGTCGGAATAGAACCTACCAACTTTTTTAATTACTGAACAACAAAGTCATATCCCAACGAAGATGACTCCGAATCCGAGACATTTCTTGGAGAAATTTCTTTGTCAAAATGCTCCTCATTCTTCTTAGAATAATCACCTACTTCCCTTCTCTTTACATCCACTGAGCTCGGGGTATTGACAACAAGTTTCTTTCCCTTGTCCTTTTTCAGAATGGATTCCTATTCTGAAGTTTTCTGATCACTACCAGACACATGAACAACATTTTCTTCATCATCAACATCTTTTTGAGAACCATCCTCTACATTCTCCATTTGAGCAATATTATGTAAAAGATGTTCTTCCTCTGCATGATAAGCTACTTCTTGATCTCATTTTCCCCCATCCTTCCCTGGAGTGAATATCATAGAGGACTCAGCTTCTTTTAGATTGTCTTAGGAGGATTATTCGTAATAGGTAACATCCTTCTTTACTATGAGAAAAAAAATATAGATCGCAAAACACACTACAAAAAACTCAGTACAAAAGTCTCAGTACGAAATTCTCAATACGAAAGTCTCAGTATGAAAGTCTCGGTACGAAAGTCTCAGTACTAAAGTCTCAGTACGAATGTATCAGTACGAAAGTCTCAGTACAAAAGTCTCAGTACAAAACTCTTAGTACGAAAGTTTTACTCAGAACATTTTAGTACGAAGAAAAAAATTGTAAAAACAACAGAAAAATATGTACTCCCCCTATGAAGATGAGTTTATTACTGTAAGGAGACTTTTTCAATAGAAATTTAATTAAGAAACATTACCTTATGGTTTCATTCCTAAATTCTGTTTAATGTATTCAAAACTATCATAAGACAACGATTTTGTGAAAATATCAGCAAGTTGATTTTGCGTTCTGATAAACTGAGGAATAATATCTCCTTTCGTTTTGAATAGCTTTTGTTACCAGTCATGTGCCAGGAACATCCACTATCCATGTACCATGTGTTGTTGTTGGTATTATCTTTATTTTCCTGAAATCAAGAAATGAATTAGACTTTCAGAATCCAAACTTGTTTGGATCCGAGATTTCCAAATAACAAAATTTTAGGTACCCACATTTTCTTAGAGAAATAAGCTTTATGAAATCCTAGAGATTGGGTATTGTTTAAAGAAAAATTCATTGCCCAGTGACCACTACTTTGACACTTGGTACAAAATGGGGAACTTTGAGGAAAAAAGTAATTATTACTAAAAGTTTGTTTTGCATGGGTATAACAAAATTCATATTTATTTCTTAAAGTTCATATTTGGGAATACATTTTATAAAAATTTTCCTTTCCATGGGTAATGTTTGATAAACACTTCTTGAAGGAAAAAATTTCGGACTTGAGTTTTATAACCAAGTTTTTATCCTTAAAATCATTAGTTTTAAAACAAAATCTAGGCTCAAAGATACTTTTCATAGAAATTACTTTTTCTAACTCTTTAGAAATTTTGTTCTTATCAGAACTTACTTCCTCAAGATTTTTTGAAATACATTCAAAATCAGCATTCTTCCTACCAAGATCTTTAGAAAGATCTGATATCACTTTTTTATAAATATAATTCCTAGAGTTTTCCTTGTCATGTTTTTTATTGAGTTAGGAATTCTCAATCTCGTGAAGTTCAGCAAACCTAGAAACTACTTCATAGGTAGGTAATGTATTATCTTCATCAGAAGAGGATTTTTCATCTAAGGATTTATAATACTTAGAATCATTAGGATTTAAAGATACATTGGTCAATGATTCATCATTTTGTACCTTATCCAAAAAGCAATGATTGTCAATAGGTATTCTGGCTATTAGACCAAGATTCTTCTGTCCTGAAGATTCATAATTAGAAGATTCATCTGAAGAGTCACCAGCAATGGAACTCCAGGTATCATTTTCTTTTAGAACGTTCTTAGAATTGGCTTTATAATACTTCTTTCTGTTCCTGTCTGAATTCCTTTCTTTCCTTTCTTTCTTTTTGAGCAAAGGACAATCTGGTCTAATATGTCCAGCTCTCTTGCATTCATAACAAGTGACTTCTCCATCTTTCCTATCTTTCCTTTCTTTTTTTCTTATACATGGATTAGAAACTTATTTGGCCAGCTATCATGTTCATCCTTCGAGAAAGATTTGACAAATCATTTTCTGAGATTTCACTCCCTCTAGATTCAGATAGGAAAATAACTTTCTTAGACTTGGATCTGGTTACTCTCTTAGAAGTCCTAGCTTTCATCTGATTTGATGTTTTTGTAAAAACAACAGTACCATTCCCATTCTTCTTTTTGATGTTTCCAGTACCTCTCTTAATTCTGGTTTCATGTTGGAGAAGAGTTCCAAATAACTCATCAAGTGAAATTTTAGTGACCTTCAAATTCTCATCTATAGTAGTTCTCTTTGATTCCCACTCATTGGGAATAATATCAATTATCTTATCCACATGTGCTTCATCAACTAACCCATTATCTCCCATAGACTGTGAGCTGTCGACAATAGTCATAAATCTCTGTTGATCTTTACAAATTGGTTCACCATAATGAAAATTGAAGCCATGGTATTCAGCTCTAAGCATAGCTCTCATGGTCTCAATCACTATAGATGTTCCAAAGTGTGTAACCTCTAACTTCTTCCAGATATTATTAGCTGCCTCACAAGAAGAAATTTGGGTATATATATTTCTAGTCATTGAACAAAGTAGAGTATTGTGTACCTTATAATTGAGTTGATACTCTTTCATTTCCTGGTTAGTGAATGTTCTAACATCCTTATCAAGAATTTTATAATCTCCAGTAAGCATAACAAAATTGTCTACTCTAGTATTGATAACAAAAGTCTTCATTAGATCTCTCCAGTATTCATAGTCATTTCCATCAAAGATTGGTGGTCTTGTAGGATTTAGATTATTAATATAACCAACATTGATTCACGCAAAACTTAAAATAATCTTTGGCATATATACTAGGTAGTAGAAAAAGTTCGTAATCACATTGTTCGGAATGACAATGTTCAGAATTACAAAGTTCGGAATGACAATGTTCGGAATTACAATGTTCAAAATGACAAAGAACTTTCTAAGAATGTACAAAGAATAAAGGAAAATGAGCAAGAAAAACTTATACTTGAGTATAAGTATTTTGGTGACCTCATATGATACCAATTGTAGGATCGAAATAATGATGTAGATGCTCGATATACAAGAGGGGGGTGAATTGTATACTTTAAAAATTCCTTTGGAACCATTAAAGTTAGATATGAATAACTATGTTTTCCTTAGACAAGGAAATTCTAGGTTGAACAAAGTTAAACTAAGAAAATTCAAAACACATCTAACACTAATTGAGAAATTTATAAACATCACGTTCTACGTACTTTCTTAAAACTTGAAGGAGATTCTGAAAGTAGGTTCCAGAAATATGGATCAGGAAATTGAAACTTAACTAAAGATTACAATATGAGATTCTAACATAAAGCGTATAGAATCTAAATGGAACAGAGTACAAGTAAGGATGAATACGAATGTTATACTTTCCCTACAATACAATATGCAGCAGAAACAAACAAGTAGTAAAACTGCAAGTATCAAGATATAAGTCTTTTAAAAAAAGAGAAGGGTATCCAACAACCTTGGATAAAGGTCCCTTGATTTATACTTTCAAGAAAGTCTGTCATAACCACACCTGGGTATGCCCTCAATACGAAGATCGGAATCTCTATCTTGCTCTCCCCGCAAGCCCTCAACTTCAAGGTAGTTGGAACCACTATTTTCCTCAGCAAGGAAGACCTCGAACTTCAAGGTAGTCGGCACCTCTGTCTTCCTTTCCCCGGAAGTCCTCGAATGTAATCACTAACATTCGGAGTCACATGATGCTTTGAGAGTTAATAAGAGCCTCTATCTCAAGAAATCACTTAATGCATTTAATCACATGATTCTACGATCAGTATCGATCACTTTCAAAGGATCTCCTATTTATAGGCTCGGTCGACCTCCTTTCCAACGGTCATAGCATCCTTAAAAATCAGAGGGACCGATACACGTGTCACTTAACCAACGATTAGTTTATAACGGAATAGATGAAATTCTTTTGTAAAAAAACAAGTATAACATAAATTACGACATCATTTCAAGATTAGCTAAAACGTTCGGAGTGAAGGTTCGGAGTGTAAGCAGAATTTTAAAGAGTAGACAAATTATAAAAGTGTAAGCAAAATGAATGTTCAGATTCTAACCAAAAATAAATCTGATTCTTATACTTAAGAAATATATGGATATAGATAATGAAAATATTATAAGGATAATTTTCCGTAGAAAATAAATTTTTCTTATAAAAGGAATTTTCCCTATAAAAGCAGTTTTACTTATAAAAGCAATTTTTCTTATAAAAGCAGTTTTTCTTATAAAAACAGTTTTCCTTATAAAAGCAGTTTACCTTAAAAAAGTAGTTTTCCATATAAAAGTAGTTTTCCTTATAAATGTATTTTTCCTTATAAAAACAATTTTTCTAATAAAAGATGATTTTCTTATAAATGATATTTTCCTTATAAAAGTGATTTTCCTTATAAAAACGATTTTCCTTATAAAAGAGATTTTCATTATAAAAGCGATTTTCCTTATAAAAGAGATTTTCCTTTAAAAAGCGATTTTTTTAAAGATAAGTTGTTTGTGATTTTCAAAACAAGAAGAAATGGAAAAGTCATAAGGAAAACCTTATTGACTCAACACATTTCATCTTCCATGGTTGGTAAGAATGATCCATACTGACAACGCCATGACATGGATTTCTGAGGTTCCACTGCCCCAACTTATGGTGAGTTTTAGGAAGGGCCCACTATTTTCATGGCGGTAACTAGCACTGGATACATGGATCTTCTGACACACTAATCCACTAATTCCTCAAACACTACTAATCACCACATTGTGAAGAATATCTTCAAATCAGGTTCACTATTTCTATTTCTAACACTTTTGTTGGGGCACATATCCATCTGTCAAGGAGGAAGCATTGGTCTATTTCCCCGCATTCCCGTATTCCCAAGGAAGGTGGCATCTGTCACTTATTCTGGGACGTTTTCTCCTTCATAGAAACAAGATGATGGGATGTCTATTCCTCTATCCATGGATTCCTCCTTGGAACATGTTTCCTAGTATAGGTCTCCCATAAGGACTAATACATTGTTCATGACACTCTTTGTAGTGCCATGTATCCATGGATTCCGGATAATTACACTGCTTCATTCGGGACATTTAAAGGGGTCTTGAAGGGGAATCCACCTTCGATTGGGTGTGTAGTCACGTTGGACATCATTGGCATGTTTGGATGCTGGACAACTGGTTTGTATTTTTGTCTTCACATTATGAAAGGTCTTCTAAAGGGTAGGGAAGCCTGAGTCATCACATGGCAAGTGAAGGATATTATATGCCATAGGCATGTTCTAGAGGTTTTTCTCTACATCCCATGTTTAACACAAGTTATGTTGTGACATTAACATCTTGTGAAAATGGATCAGACTAATCAGAACACTGGTGTAAGCGAATTAGATGGGAACATCCCCAAGAGAGAGAACCATAGTGGCTTATTTTATGGGTGGATCAATATTACCTATGAAGGTGGATACGAGGATATATGGGTCCATATAATGTGGACAATAGGATTTTCCATTATCTGGGATGGAACCTCAGGGAGGATTCCTACGTACCCTATCATGGAAGACAAGGATCAAATCCATGTAGTTTGGGGGAGCGATGAGTAGGGGTGTGCAGAAAGGATTGAAAACTAGGGGCATGTTGGGGTTTATGTTTGGTTCATGACCCATGTGTTGCTGGGAGCAGTGAATGGGTAAATAAAAGGTTTTCTCTAGGATGTGTCAGCCTGTGTATGAATCAGGATGGATATTGATGGTTGAGTAATATTATGGGAGAATGATATGGAACTGATGTGAGGATGATAGTATCCATGGGCTAGATACTCAAATAGACTTCCTATATATCCTCATGGTGGGGAATCAATGTACACATAGTTCAGGTTGACCGAATAGAATCTGGGTTTACACATAGGTTAGTGACCTAATTCCATGTTGTGGTTTAGGTGTGGTTAGTACCATGGTAAGGTTTGGCCCCATTGGGATGGACCATAGGTGTGGGTCCTAATAAAAGGGGACAATTAAAACATACCCTTGAATGTGGACTAAAATGGTTTACCTCTGGTTGGGGCAACAACGGATTACCATTGAATTGGGTGAAACATTTTTCAACTGTATTGGGTGCAATGTCTTTCTTCTAGATTGGGTGCAATGGCTTAACACCAGATGGATATCACAACGTCTTAATGTTGGATGGGGATCAAAATGGATTAATTCTCTATGATAATCAAATTTTCTTACCACTATATGGGGATCACTATTTATTACTACTGTATGTGGATCACAATGGCTTACTGCTGCATGGGGTTGAATATCATAGAGGCTTCCAACATACCATATTTGGAGGACATAGATCAAAAACCATGTAGTTCGAATGGGTATAGTTTAGCATCATGTGGGATGAAAAAGGGCATGTAGAATAACATCATTTGAGATGTGGGTGAACCAAATTGAAGTGGTCATGACAGATAGTTGTTGGGATTGAACCACATGGAGGCTACCAACATGCCTCATTTGTAAAGGGAAAATATCAAGGTCATTGTAGTTTAGAATGGGTGGTATAATTTAACATCATGCATGATGAAGGTGAACTAATATAAAGTGGTTGGGACCAATAGGTGTTGGGCGTGAACCGCTGAGATGCATCCTACTTGCATTCATCAGATATGGGAAAGGATAAAAGTCAACGTATTTATGAAATGTGTTTGGGATTATGTGCTATGGTGGTACAGGAAGGATTTCATGATCAATGCTTACTCTAATCCCACGTGATTCATACTCGGTGTGAGAAAAAAAAGGCAAAAAACACCAGATGATTGTGTTGCGAAAGGTTTGTCTATGAGGAATGGAGTGGGGCTTACATGTGATTAGCTTCCCAAAGTGGAAACAGGGGCTTATGCATGGTTAGCAGCCTAGAGAGATTGAGATTGGGACATACTCATAGTTGGATGCCCGATGGAGAAAAATTACAGAGGGAGAGGTACGGGGTATCAAAGATCCCAGTTCCCCCTCTCTCCCCAAATATTTAGTATGGAAGAAGCCAGGTGGATAAGAGGTGCTACCTCCCACGTGAATGGCTTAGGGATTCCCCCCAAGATGGTTTCCCTTCCCCATAGATAGACATCATTCCAGCGAAGAGGATCTCTTTACATGTGAGGTAGATATCACTCCCATGGAGACATGTGGGTGTGGAGAATGTTCGGTATGAGGCACCCCATGAATATTACATGGGGAAAGGCCACAATTTTACATCATGTGCTAAGGAAGATGGGGCTAGGAAGTTTAACGTCTCGCAGATCGGATGATTTGGGTTGACTCTAGACCCCTAGGACTTCCATGGCAGTTACCCGTCCACCCCTAGGGAAGGGAAGGCATCATCAATGTCATGATGTAGGGGTGTTATGAAATGATCCATTGAGGGGCTCAAGGTATCATGGCTATGCGAAGAAGAAATAGTAGTTAAGGGTGAATATGTGAAAAAGCATAAGGCTAATAAATTCAATGTAAATCAATACCCAAGGTACCTTGAAATAACATTTCACAAACAGGGAAGGTCATACGGGAGATGGGTTTTCAAAGCAATGAGGTTCATAAGAAGCGCTCTTACGATTATCTACTGCCCCGTAGAGTGGAGAGTCTTCAAAAAGTTGTGAGCTTCACGAATTAGGGTGTCTTAGAATAAGCATGGTGTATACATGACAATGAAGAGTGCTTCACCAAGTAGAAAGGCTTTCATAGAGTAGGACTTCATAAAGAATTGGTACCTTGCAATGCATAGCACTATGAAGTAATGTGATTCATGAACCATAGTGATCCTACCTTAGCATATAAATGACACATGTATAGAGGGTACATCGCAAATCATGTGTTCATTGCATAGACTTGTTTCCCCTTTGGTATATCCCTCCTTCACGAGGGCCTGTGGGATCCACAAAGGGCATCCCTACATGAAGATGGGTCATATTTGAGCCAATGAAATGCTGATTCATGATGCTTAATTTATTTAAGAACTCATTTTTCTCATGGTTTTTCAGAGGAGAAGGTGTTTGATGATTTGAGAGATGAAATGGCGAAAGGCCAGTGTATCCATCCTTTGGGTTTGAGGAGTGCCTAATTTTTATAGGTGAGGGGTGGCACAAAGTAGGAATGGATCAGTGTAGATCCACATTGAACTCTGTGATAGTCTGTAGATTGCATCAAGGTATTCATAATGATGGAGTCAACCATCATCCCCACCATAGTGTGGAGATCTCCATAGTTCACATTGCAGATCTCATGGTGGCTTCCATAATGTTTTGCAAGTAGGACATTTTTTCCTCCCTCCACGGCGCGAGGCTTCCTATCAATTGTGTCATAACCGTGTAGCCTCTCGCTTCTTTTCTCCATGAATATTATATAGGGGATTCTTCTTTGGATCGGTCGTGGTGTCAAGGGGTCCTTTGAATGAAGAGCGGCTAAGGGGCTCCATGAGTTGGCTTTGCGAGGAAGCCCCATTATAATGGGTTTTCTTCATTGCGTCATTTTCCTCTACACCTATTTTCGTGACAATAAATATCTAAGAGTGGTTCCTCTTCTAGGATATCCTACAATATATGGTGGATTATATAAAAGTCATGTTAGGACTATTTCCAACATTAGTGGATTATATTACCACATATAACCAATCTGAGGAAGAGGATTCACAAACAATCAGTCATAAAATTGAGGAAAAATATGATAGTTGGATGACTCGAAAAATAGTAAGCTGAGCTCATGGAATCCTCCATGAAAAGTTGAAGCAAACAACCATGAACAACATTGCTCTTAATTTAACACATCCATCTTCGTCAACCCTACAACCCTCCATGGGCCATCAATCTATGATATGGTCCGATCAGAATGCCAAAAAGATAGAGCATGAAGTTTAATGTACACTAAGAGGAAATTCAACCATGATTCGTATGAATATCATGTCATGAGACATGAATGAATGGGCACCGCCCCACTAAACGGGATGACAGGAACTGCCAAACGTTGCCATTAGATGAACATAGTAAGACATAATCAATGTTGGATCAAGAACTAATCTTTGGCTCCATTAATTTCATTCACTTAATGGAACCATTTTCTATTGAAGACTATTGATATGAACATAAATTCCCCATGTCCAGTGAGAGATCTAGAGGAATAGTCTGTAAAGGCCGAGGGTTTCTAGGAAGGCTTGGTCAAGGTAGATGTCAAATACTCAGCCACACCATAACTTATACCGTTAATGTTTCAAAAACTAATAGAAGGACCCTCTAGCAGACAAAACCAGAACTGGAATGTTTCATTTCCCTCGTAGAATGAAATCTGAGCCCAATCATCTGCAAGTACTCACTAGAGTAATACAAGATGTCTAATCACCCAATGCATGTAGGCCGACCAGTGTTGATAAATCCAAAGATCATGGGAGCACCTTCAATTCATGTCCCAATGGTCATCCCTCCTACCTCTTGGTCTCATGTTACTAAATATCCATTGAAAGATCATCCACAAGTCAAGAAGTGACGAACATTAGAGTAGAAATATGAATTTCAAAAGAATCTATCACCAGTACCATCAAATCGATCAATCCTTGATGAATTGAATTTTTCTGCAGAACATAGAGAGGCACTCATCGAAGCTTTACTATGTCCCTAGGAATTTCCTCCAGAAGACGTAGCCGTTCATGTCTATTGGCTAGAGACCAACCCTGCCGAAATCAATTTTGTCATCTCCTTCATAAATTTTGATGAAGAAACCATCATGTAGGGGCACATCAAACCCTTATAATTTTCATGAAAGACAATTGGAATTGATGTCTGAATTATTTTCAACAACAATGGCTCTTGAGTTATTCCCCTCATGTTGTGAAGACATCATCGATTGGGAAATGATGAGGATACCCTGACACCATAAATCAATACTCTTATGGAATAAGAAAATGTGAGAACAATCCATTGGGAATAATCATGATTGAAACTTGGCTTGGTGACCTCATGTGTAATTATCAGTTTTTAGTTGTGTGAAAAAATACCTCCTTTGACATCCTATTATAGAGGACCTGGCTACAACCACACGCTGCAATCCCCTCATCATACATTTAGTGCCAAAAATATTGATCTAATTGGAAAACTAGGACATTTCACACTGATAAATCCCCATATGAATCCCACAAATCTTGTTACATTGATTCATGGTTCTATAAAACGAATGAGAAGTAGTATTTGGCTGACAACGTTGATTGGATCGCCACCCCAAATGGGTTGTAAATGGCCCCCACGGATCCCCTAAAATATCTTGGGGAAGAGTTTGTATTTCTCATAAATCAGGTTGAGTTCATAAGTTCTAGTTGAGACATGGAAGCAGCCATCTTCATGATCTCCATTATGGATACCAAGTCAAAGGACACTAAAAATCACATTAACCCCATGATCATGGCTAGTTCTCAAATAAAAAAACTCACAACCCATCCTTGGGGCTCTATGTAGTTCATGCCTTACTCATTAATGTAGAAGAAGATTTCATATCACTACATGAAATCATGGACACTCCTCCACCCTCATTTAATCCTCTTTGGAAAATTACCTATAGTCAGCAGAGAAAATGGAGCAATTTCAGTTTCTAGAAATCAACGTTTTGATTCCTCTCCCAAAGAAAGAGTGGTCATCTAAAAAATATATTATCCCTAAGAAGAGGAAGATGATGATGAAAAGGATCATAAGGAGTATTACAAAAAAAGAAGAATTTATCATTGTGGCCCCTCCCACATTCAAAGAAATCATCTCCACCACAATCGATGTACTTAGGGGGTTAAACATGGGCATCAAAGATGACCCGTAGCCCACTATAATTACTTTGGATATGCCTTTGGAAGAGAAAAAGGCATATATATCCTTCTTAATAAAGAATCAAGATGTTTTTTATTAGAACTAAATAGAAATTACATACATTAATCTTGAGGTTGTCACTCACCACCTTAGTCTGCTAGAAGACCATCATGGTAACAAGCAGGCAGTTAGAAGGACCCACACAATACATGTTGCGAAAATAGAGGCTGAAGATGACAAGCCAATCAAAGATTAATTCATTCTAGAAGTCCGATATCTAATCTATATGGAAAATATAGTCAATGTCCAAAATAATAATGGATATATTAGCGTCTATATAGACTTTCGGGACCGCAATTAGCACTTCCTGAATGAGGATTTCCTGGTCCCAATCATAGAATTAATGATCGATGTGACCGCCAGTTATGAGACCCTCTCTTTAATGGTTATATACTATGGATACAAACATACTCGAATGTCCTAAGAAGATGAAGAATCCACTGACTGTAGGGCCCCGAAATATGTTTTCTTCTGCAGTATAATGCCCTTCGGTTTGAAAAATATCTATGCCAAATATAGGCAATCCATGCATCACACATTCATGCCCTTCCTGGGAAAATTCATTGAGTGCTACGTCGATGACCTAGTGGTTAAATCATTCCAATGATTATACCACCTGACAGATCTTGAAATAGTCTTCCATAAAATATGATAACATAGTATAATGAAGAATCCCCTAAAATGTGCTTTCGGCGTCACCACAGAGAAATTCCTCTACTTCATAATCTGCCATGGCAACATTAAAGTCGATCGTGAGAAGTCAAAATCCATCCATGGCATGTCCCCACCTCATAACCTCACTGCATTGGGGGGTCTACAGGGGCTCTTGGCCTATATTCGATGCATCAAATCCAACCTTGTAGGTATGTGTTTTCCATTCATGTGGTTTATGAAGAAAGGGGTCACATATCAATTGTATAATGATTGTCAATAAGAATTCACAATCCAAAAAGTGTACCTCCTAAGACCATTGGTGCTAATGCCTCCAACTAATGTAAGACTGATAATTCTGTACATGACTGCTTTGGAATGGTCACTAGACACTTTACACACACATAAGTATGAAGTTAGTAGTGAGAATTCTCTCTATTATCTCATTCGAACAATTTCAGATGCTGAGACTTGATATTAATATATCAAAAAGAGATACCCAGCCCTAATGTTTTAAGGTTATAATCACAAGAATTACCTCCAGCACTAACAGTTCCATATGATCTACCACTACATCATACTCAATTATATCATCATCCATCCTTTGTTAATTGGATTCCTATCACAGTGAGTAGTCATCTTATAAGAGTTTGACCTATGGTAAGAGCCCTAGAAATCCATCAAAGGGCAGTTGTTAGTATATTTCCTTGCATAACACCCTTCAGCAGAAATGACCCCATTAGATACAGATCTTCTTGATGAAAATGTATTCTCCATCAATGAAGGGTCCCAGGAATGAGAACTGTACATCAATGATGCCTCTAGAACCCCGACATGGAAAAGTATGGTGCCCCTAAAATCCCAAAAGTTGGGCTTGGAATTGTACTCATATCTACAAAAAGACCAGCTTTCCTAACTCCTTCTTGTTTTCATTAGGGTTCACTAATAATGAAGCAGAAAACTAGTCCCTCATTGTTGGCCTTGTGTAAGCACTTTATATAGAAACATAGCGCCAAAAGATAAAAGTTTATTTAGAACTGGTCATCAAGCAAGTAAATAGAGACAAAAAAATTTATAAATAAGTATTGGTTGTTTTTATTAACCATGTCCAAGAGATGATGGTATAATTCCCCTCAGAACAAACATTGTCTTTGGTCCCTGGTCAAAAAATGATCAAGCTGATACAATAGAAAATATATCCACAACCCTGACTATTCTATATCGGGATGAAACAATCTTATATATTGATGATCATCAGATGGTCTTACCATTCATTTAGTACAACATTGAAGAAATAAATGAGATGAGCCATGTTCCAGAGCCTTATAGTCACACCACCTAAGGGATGAATCCCATTGTAAATTACAACTTAATGGTGGGAAAACAACATCATAGGACAAGAAGATAACAGATATGGAGGCGGGCAGTCAATTTTGTTTTGTATAATGGGGAAAACCAATAAAATGTTATCTGTAAGAGAGTCCTTGAAGAAGTATTTCTCAGGTGCATTGATGGAGACGATACTTCTTCGATCATGAATTAATTTTGTGTCAAAACATGTGGTGCACACCAATTACTAGCCAATCTCTCTCCTCTAATTCAAAGGCATGGATACTATTATCCCATTATGATATATGTTTTTTTTCACATTTTAAATGATGTATCATATTTATTTTGTTCATACCAATTTCATTCACCAACCCCTAGATATGCTTTACATAGCTAAGTAGTTCTATCCATTTTCCATATGGGGAAAGGATGTCATGGGATCATATCCTCCTATCACAGCTAGACAATACAAGTTCTTTTTCACAGTAATCAATTTATTCTCTAAATGGGATGAATATGTACCTCTTAAAGAAGGATGAAATAAAATCATTGTTAGCTTTGTGAAAGACAATATCATTACCAGATTTGGTGTCCCTCGTATAATACTAATGGACAATGTCCCCAAATTTTCCACTGCCTAGTTGGACATGTTATACCAGGTGTATGGAATCAAAGACAATCATTCATTCTACTACCATGAAGTGGCCAAAATATAGATATAGGCTTTCAATAAAACTATATCAAACATAATACAAAATATGGTAAACAAAGATACCAAATCACTCCCATAAAATCTTTTATATGATTTACGGTCTTACTAGCCCACGACCTATACTGCCACTGAGGAGACCCCATACTGAAGACAAAGGTAGTTTTTCCCATCAAGGTTCAAGTTCCATCACTCTCAATCTCTGGATTTGATGAACTACATAGAGATGATAAATCCCAAAAATGCTTTAATGAGATATAACAATTGGATAAAAGAATATTTCACAATCTTCACCAATTGTAATTCTATCAAAATTAGATCAAGTGAGCCTTCAACCAATGGTTCTCCTTCTATCTATCATCGATGGATAGATGGTGTTGGCCCTCATGAACCCCAATGATACTCATGAAAAAACACCCAAAGCATTACCCAAATGGGAGAGACAGTATATCATACATATGTTCTACTCTAATAGACATTATGGATTAATAACTATGGATGGAAATCTTGTCCTATCACCAACGAATGCATGGTTTCTGAAGAAATACTTCATGATAAAGCAACATACACGTCTAATCTGCAAGATGTTAAACTGTATGGTGACATATTCATCCTAATCAAACAACGATAAACTACATGATAAATTCATCCAAGTCACATGAAGTAAAATTTCAAGGTAGGTATTTTGGTCTAACTAGCAATCTGTTGTGTATGAGTCAGATTTATGTGAGGAAAAGATACAAATATCCTCCCCCTTTCCTTTGAAAAGGTCAGACCGACATAGGGAGGGGCCTCCAAAACAATGTTTGGATTGATTACTACCCTTTTAGGATACGTAGTGATGCTCAAATTCTATATCCTTGTCCAGACACTTCAATATATAATATTCCCCCTCCTCCCTTTGTATGGACCAATCCTACTGGAGGACACGTTTTGAACTACTTGTGGCTTCATTATTATTTCCATGGGATACATAGTGACAGATTGACCCCAGATCATGGTCCAACCACTTATAATAAAATTCCCCTTCTCCATACATATGGACTAGAACTATGTAAGGGAGTTCTTTTCAAAACTACATGTGGCGTGATTCCAAACCTTGTAGGATATGTAGTGAAACTCAGATTTTACATATTTGTCTAGCCACCAATAAAAAAGTTCCCTCTTGTTTCCCTACCAATGGACCAGTCCTCTCCAATTAACTCCGAAAACTACATATTTCATGGTTCCATTATCAATGCGATACACGGGTATGCCTCAACTCAAAGGTCCTGGTGCAACCCCACATGATGTGAAATGGCTCTATTATATCATCTATCACTTTTACCATAGTAGGTCGAATCCTTGTTTTTCCTTGATCACACAATGAGTATAAGTCACATGAGAAATCCAATTTTGGAAAAGGCTTCCGTATGTAGACAATTCATAATGGAATATGATGAACCCATTATATATAGAAGATGAAACCGACATGCCCCTCTCACTGTATATGGAATACATTTATACATGTAAGGGCATGTACAAAACTATGTATGGCTTGATCCACATTTAGCATTGGGATAAGTAGTTAATCCAAGAGTCTACCATAGTCCAGCCACCAACATCAGATAAAAATTCCCTTCTTCCTTATACACAAGCCCAACCAGTGCATGGGAATATGTTCATTAGGACACCGTACATCATGATTCATTCCCTTATAGGATATGTAGTAACAATAGTATTCTACATCATGGTCCAACCGCTATCCCAAATCGGATCGATCCCTTTTCTCAATGTATAGATATTACATGCAAGGATGATCCCCAATAAAGTCCTCACAATACGATGTTAATCTGAAAAGCATCTCAAGAGCATCATGCAACTTGATTTTTGGAATAATGAAATTTGTGGTGATACTCAAGAAAAAAGTTCCACGTTTTTCTACATAGAATAAGGGAACATGCCCATAATTTCTTGTACATGTCATACTATCCTATGAGGGAGATAATTTTAACTCATTTAGAGAAATGGAGTCAAAATACTATGCCCCATTATGTATGATCCAGATCGATGAGTGGAGTTTCATATTTCATAGCTAATCATAGTTTGAGTATTTCATACATACCCAGGGACACCTTTTCTATTTACCAAACTCTATGCCTAAGAGAACATGGATCTTTATAATCAACTACGTCCATCAGATATCAAAGTATAGTGTGATCCAGAATCCTTTTTGGACTTTGAACAACATTCATTAGTGGATCTGCATATGTTTCATTAAAACAACCATCAACTGAAGGAAAATGTTTCCTAAGGATTGTCATTTCCAACCCATGCATACAAAATGGCTCCCAGTCCCCATTACATTACTAATTATTTGAGGTACCCCATGACCAATGTTTAACATCTCTACTCTCATTCATGTATAGGGTATGCATAAATATCACAACCATGATCAATCCACTATTATATTGGGTCGTTGTCTCAAGTTTTCCCCTTAATACGAAGGTAAATGGTGCTACCAACATCCTTACCACACTAAATTAATACTACAATGTTAGATGAGTCCTAGATAAAAGACATTAGCCTACATAAAATAATAAATAACATATATTATAATCATGGCTTGAACTCAACAAAAAAATTCATTTCCCTCTTGCATACAGGCCGAACCTAAACAAGGATTGTTCATTGGGAATCATGCATGACTCAGTTTCCTCCTAATGGGATGCATGGTAATACATGAATCCTATGATCTAGACTCAACCATAAAAAATATTAAAATGTCCCATTCCCTACCCACAGATTGATTCAATGCATAGAATCCCAGAATAAGACCTATTTAAAGGGATAATCAAGGGTAATAATAATTTTTTTCACATCGGTATTAATCTACGTCCACCCCGCATGGAAATAAAATAAGGTGAATTTTTCCTTATTGTATGCCGTTAATCTACCCAAAATAGGTCTAAGCATAAAATGCTTCATACTATGGTTTATTCCATTCTTAAGTGGGGACATGAAGTCCTTATCATCCCTTATTTTTGACACTTAGCATAGCTTACGTGGGATTAGGGACCTTATCATGTAATCCACTATAGCGTTATGGAAAATCAACCTTGATTTTTTTTTCTAGAAACACGACTCTAAAAGTAATTTTATGGTTCCCTTACCCATAATAAGGAACCTCATATCCTAACTGTATGAAATTAAACTATAGGTACTCTAAAATGGAATAGATTCCTCACCCTACATATGAGAAAGATCTATGTTGGGGATTACTTGATCGTATGGGTGAATCACACCCCAGATGATTCATATATATATAGATACGTTCCTTCCACACATCAAACACTGTGATTTGAGTAATTGTGGATCCCCGTAATCCTCCATGGGAATTAGAGATGGAAGGCTAGTGTCCCGTAGACTCTGTTTTGACTATTCACATCATTCCCTAGTGGCTCTACATATTTTTCCTACGAAACATCCATTAACCAAAGGAAAATCCATCCCCATGAGAATTTTTTCTTACTACGGTATTCCAAATGCCTCCCACGCCCTATGAAATCCCTCCCGATTTAAGAGCCCTCAATTTCATGGTCTCCATTATAATTACTAAACACATCCCAGATATGTTAGACCATCCTGGAATGATTTACCTCGGGTTACTCAAGGATTCAACAAAAAAGGCATATTCCCCATCCATATGCGTGATCTTGATCCATAAACATGAAAAAATATTCACTCACTTATTTATGGGTTTCCTAGTGAAGTTCAACTGAAAAATCCACCCTTAAATTTTAGGTGAACCCCTTTCATAAGAAATACTCAGTGTTCAGAATATTCTAAATCCCAATAATCCTCCGTACCCATAGAAAATGGAAGGCTAGTGTCCTAGAGACACCTTTGTTGACTATGCCCATCATGACCCAGTGGATCTATATATGTTGCGTATAAAATGGCCATTAACCAAAGGCAAATTCATCATCAAGAGATTACTTTCCTTTTTCTATATTCTTGAATGACATTTATGTCCCATCTCACCCCCTTTTTTCATAAACCCCCTAGAATAAAATTTACGTATTTCCCGATTCATATTCCTGAAGATAAAAAGCATTTCTAGTTGCGGTGATGAATCATTTCTCAATCATTGTTAGTGAAAATTGATCTCCCATAATAATTTTGAAGTATCATGTTTGTAATATTTTAAACTATACCATTCATTGGCCCTCATTAACTAAATCCAAATTCTTGTGGGAGTGGTTTCCCATTGAAGGCCGATATAAATTCCCTTGTCTCTTTCAGAAATCACTACCCTAATAGACCAGCACTATGGTCTTCATGCCAAAAAAATTCCAAAATTCCTATAAATCTCCAAGGCCGTTGGAGATAGATGGGAAGTTTCTTGGGGGAAACTTTTTTGACTATAAACATCATTCCACAATTTCTCTACATATGTTGCCTTCAAAATAGTCATCAACGAAGGGAACATATTTCCTAAGGAGAGTCCATTCCTATCCTATATGCCTAAAATGGCTCCCATGGAACATATCAATAAATCTATTTGAATTTCAGGATCAAAAAAATTCCCTCATTCATGTTTGAAGGTTATTAGGAAATTCATGGCTGAGGAATCTAAAATTGGGGCACTTTCTACCAAAATTTTTGTCAACGTTATTCGAACTAAAACATGATTAATAAGTATGATTGGAATGACTATAAAATATCAATAGAGAAGACACAATATATTCTAGAGTGAAACCCAAAAAAGGAACCCCTAGATAAAATATGAGTACTAGCTCATTAATCATGTACTGTGTATGGTTTAAGAAAAAATGATGAGCAATCAAATATTCAAATGAGACACAAATATTTTTCTTTCAAAAACATGCAATGGGAAGCCTATGAAATAGACATCTTATACCCACTATTCCCTTACAAAATTGTCATAGGAAATAAATATGGTAATAATGGAAAATGAATAATGTTCATTCGGCTTTTCATGTAAACCTATAAACTATAAAACTATGATCACCAATTCCCTTGACTAAGAAAAAATTCAATGCATGATTTGGTAATCTCAATATTACTTATATTCAATCATGATTTAAGTTAAATGTAATCAAATGGTCAGTTTTGAATAATTTACCTTGATGTAATGAGAGGAAGGGGGTGTATTGGGAAGCAAAAAACTTGTAACATTCTATTCCATAGTGATATGGAGGGTGTCTACAATCGAGATCAACACTTTACATGTGGGAAATGATCATTATAATAGATGTTTAGGGGACTTGAAATGTTGTGTCATAAATTGATTCGAGTCCTTATTGACCTGACGAAGTTTTAACAAGTTCACAGCATTGGACACTATGCATGCCCATAGTGACTCTACTTCCCTCATAGCTCCAAGGATAGCACTTTCTCCTTCTTCCACCTGCCACAACCCCTTCTATACAGTGAATGTGGCATGGGCCCACTCCAAATGATGTCACTCAAGATTTTGGATCATCTTATCAACATCCTCATCATGTTGTTTCACTAATGACTCTTGATTTGTGAGCTTATTTTTCATCATCGCAACTGCTCCATTTTGATTGGTAGATTCGTCAATAAGGATTTTCCTTGTAGTAACAACATTAGCCATATACTCTCTGGAAGATTGTTGAGATTCAAGTGTGGTAGTCACTTCCCTGGAATCAACTACTTGTGTCACTATATCATAGATGCCATGATATTTTAATCCAAATAATCCCAAGATGTAAAACTCGTTGTGTAATTTTGGATACATTATCAGCATCACATCTAATGGAGTCTAAGAGACTAATCTCCAAACATTCTCCCATGCCATTTGGCATATGTGAAGAAGGTCGACCAAGCCATCTCAATCGGTATCAGGGTCATTACCTAATGATTAAATATAGTTAGGGGATAAATTAATGAGACAGGGACTTGGTTCAAATACTGAACCCTAACTCAACCCCTCAGAAGCCCCACCAAAAAAGATTACAATGGAGGGTAGAGTGGAAGCATCCGCTGTAATTGTTACCACTTGTGGTTGTAGTTATGAATGTAGAGGAAATATGGGTAAATATACCTAACTCTGAATAAAATATGTGTGATCCAATGACTAGATAACTAACCTTCACATACTAAAGATTCAATACCTCTCACCTCCATGACAATATTACTACCCGTTGATGGTGGAACCACGTCATCAATCATTAGTTGCACCTTATAGTTGCAGAATGGAATCAATGTCCTGGGACCATTCTTGACACAAATTGAAACCTTGGGACATCCCCCATATGGCCACTCACTGATAGAAGGCATGTAGGGATGATTAGTCCAAAAACGTTACTGGTCTTTTGATTCTATGGGCCATAACCCCAAATACTCTACGAAGTAGAGAAAATTCACAATAGCTTGCTCCATGTTGACAAGATTTTTTATACCCTCCCCTTTGATTGTGACTTATACAAAGGAAGAGTCGACATGTGCATGCATATCCTCAATCTCTAAAGGGAATCCCTCTATATGGGAAATGTCTATCTGACCAAGAATTAATGGTTCCTCATAAATTGATGTCCCTCAAACATCCTGTAGTGCATGGGGCTCTTCACCAGATTCAGACCCTACAATAAAAGTTGTCATGTCTTTCTCTATGGAAAAAGTATTAATATTTCTAATTGAGACCTCAACTTATAGATGTTCATATATCATTTTGGAATATTTTTTTTGATGACAATAAGGGATGCCTAAATGGTAAAAAAATAACCCATAACTCTTCAGTTAGTCCGGTTCCTCTAATTCAGTCAATCACAATTGTTGGTGGCACTTCCTCTACCAGAAAGGGAACTAGAGCCATAAATTCTTTAGCAACTACCACCTATTTACTGAAGTTTTCTACATCAAAATATGCCCATAATAGTGAGCCAACAAGATAAGGACACTCGATATGAAAACCTGATGAACAAAAAATTAATTGTGATTCCACTCCTGATGTGTCTTGAAAATTAGAACACTAGTTTTAATTTTATGGTTTTCTATGGATATGGTTCCTGAATAAGATCACCCATGGGATCTGGTGTAACACACTGTGATTTTAGGAGATATATTATTTTTAATTTCATGGATGTCTTCTGTTATACACTACAACAAGATTAGCTTGTACTATATGCAACACTATATTAGCTTAGAGTATATGAAACACAATTCTTAGCTCATGTTACACACAATTTCAAGTTCGTTTTGTGGAAATTATTCTTGGCCAAATTATGTATAGATTTTGTATAATGTATAATTGAAATAAGTTTTGATTTTGTTATACGCAACACCAAATAGAGAATTCACTCCACGCATCCTTGACTTGTCTTTCATTTCACACAATCAAGACCTTCCTCGATAGTGTGTGTAGTACGCAATACCGAGTATCAGTAAACAAGATAGTATTATAATATTATTATGAACTAACCATTATGAATAGTAATAAACACTTTTTAAAATTTTATAAATTTTATCATTCAAAATGGACTTCATTTTTGGATTTGGAATATCGAAATTATCCTAGGGTGAATTTTTGGTATTTTTCTGAAATCATTCATTTTTTGATGAATAGTGAATACAATAGGTTACTATTTAAAATCCGACTTTTTATTTAAATAATTATTTATTTAATTTAAATTTATTTTAGTTAAAAATTGATACATAATAACTATATAAGCAAATTTTCATTCATTTGAGTCATTTTATAATAATTTTAGATGTATAAAAATTTAATTGAACTATTCACCATCTTTTACCCACCTCCTAGGAGAATTTGATAATTTACATAAAATTTTTTTTACCTCATTTGTTAGTGGGATTTTGAAAATATGACAGACATGATTAATATCTATGAGTGAAATTATGTTCAATAAGATAAAAATAATTTTTTGTGAATAGTAACTTTTTACTTTTATTTACCATGGTTAAAAATTAATTGGGTAATTAAGGGTAAAAATGATATTATTATTACCCTAACACATGTCATAATTCTATTGGATAAGTGAAATTCAACCAAAAACAACCGTAGGAATATATTTTATCATTTAGTTCAACTTGGATTAGATTAGGAAATTTATTATTATTTAATTCAAAGGAGAGTTAAAAGAGTCAAAATCAATATTTAATAACTAAAATATTTTTCATATAGGGTTATACATAAGATAAAATCAACTATAAAAATTTATTAGAAATATAAAAATATTTCTTATATAATTTTATTTTATTTATAATTTTTAGACACTAAATAATTTAATTTATTTATCACACAATGTGTTTCAGTAATTACCTTATTAATGAATTATTAACATAATTGATGTTATAAATACCCAAATAAATGTAATTTATGAATTTTTATAAATTTAATTAATTTTTTAGGTTAGTATGACATGTTAGTACTAATTTAATTCACTTTTTTCAAACGAATCATGCTTTTATGATTTTCAAAAAAGTCAATTATCAAATAGTGTCAAAATTGACAAAAAATTGTTTTTAAAAGAATATTGTATTATTAATTGTTATTATATTCCTAAAAATATAATGTTAGTCTAAATGACTTAGGTAAGGTTATATATATTAATAATGAACCACTTCGGGGTCGTTTGTCTTGTTATGGTATGTTTATTAACCATATATTATAAGAAAACAGGAAGACGCGGTAAAAGTTTAATTATTTAACTTAGAAATAAATCTAAATGATAAGGTTACAATAGTAAAATAAACTTTCCTAAAACCTATTGGTTGATAGGATTTAGACCCATCCCCAATTTCAATTCTAAATAAATTAATTTGGAGCTATTATAAACCGAATATGACTTTATTATAAAATAATAATTTATGTTTTTCATCATGTTCCCCTCTCCTCCCTTATAAAAGGGAACCTCCTCCCTCTCCTCATTACACAACTTTTATCCTTCAAGCTCGTCCAACACCTGACCATTACTCTTCTAAACACCCCTAGTAATATTCTAGAGGTTCTGGTCTTTTTCAAAGTCCAACATTGGTGCCCTAAGTGGAGTTTTCAAAGTCGCGTGTCGACAAAGAGGTAATATCTGTTACCAATTCTTTCAAATTTATTTCTTCTTCTACTTCCTCTTCTTTAGTTGTTTAATTATGATGTAATAACATCATTATCAATCATATAATGATATTTTAATATAAATATGAATCAACCCTATTTCACCTTCTATCCATCCTATGGAAAATGAAATCACCGCGTGTGCGTACGTACGGAATACTGTCTCCATGCCGTGGTGTAATCTGTTTTCCAACACCACCTTACATGGATAGATATAATGGTTTAAAGAATAAATATATATGATTATTTTAAATTGATATTGATTATGATATTTTATACATACACTTCAATACTATTCAACGATAATGGGAACGATATCATCGCTCGTGCGTACGTACGGATTACCGTCTCCACGACGCGATGAGATTCATTCTCCATGTTAACCATTCAAGAATGATTATAAAGTATATATAATAAATAATAATTATATATATGACACAATAATTCTACTAAATTTATGTAAATATATGTTTCATTTACTAAATACCATTAAATTCAATAAGGAAAAGAAAACAGCATTCATGCGTACGTATGGCCTACCGTCTACATGAACGGTGTATTTCATTCCATTTGTCGATTTATCAAATATATTTATATGATGAATATATATATTATATATAAATCATGTTTTACATTCTATAATTATGTAAATCAGGATATATATAATAATATCAAGAACAGCAAGTCGAAACACGTACGATAAATGAAACAATTTTACCCAAAACACTACTTTAACATGAATTTACAAAAGAACGGGTAATACAAAGTCATAAGTGAACCATAAATGATATCATAACAATGAATATGATTCTGTAATAAGTCAAAGACATTATTTAAATCATTATACAGTAGTTTTGAAACATATGAAGCATATCAGACATAAGGTAAGGGATTACTATTCTAATCTCGTTCTTATTAGAGATTGTTTATTCGTAAGTATTTACTGGGGTTATATTTCCACCCATGTCCATAAAAAATGTTTTTCAAAAAATGTTTAATATTCTTCCTTGTATTTTTAAAGTCATGTTTACCCATCTTTGACTTTTACTTTGTGTTATGGAAGGAATATTCATTTTGTTAACCATAGGTGGTACTTTTTGACTTTTCCGTTAAAAATACGAGGAGAATTTTTTTAACATATACGACATGAATGGATTTTTACGGTTTCTTAACACCTTATTTTAATGAAGTTTACTCTACAATATTTCATTATTATTTTCAATAAAATGCCATTCTTTTAAAATTTCATGCCATTTTGTGAAAAGAAAATGATTTTTAAGAAGAAAGGATATTTTCCTCACGAATTATTTTCAAATTTTTTATCGAAACCATTTTCCATCTAAGATGACATTATTTCATATGTGTATATATCATGTAAAATATCTCTATAATTTACATGGTTTCCATTTTCTTATGGTGAAATGTTATCCATTTGTTTTTATGGATTATGTTATGATGGGATGATGTTAATGAAACCCATTTTTATTCTTTGGATATGATGTATGATTTATGTATATGTTGTGTCACAAGTAAGAATGATTTCATTATGAGATGGGTGGGACCTATATCTCTCTCCAATTCATTGGGTAAAGATTTATATCTCATTAGATAGACATGGCTGGAACAATATGTTAATCTGGTTCAGTGTTACAGGACGAGAACAAGGAGTGAACTCGATTCAGAAATGGAGTTTGTCCACTAAGATGGTCTTGGAAACAATGTCCTGTCTACTATGGAAATCATAACATGTTCTTAATGTTTTCCACAATTAAATGTTTTATTCCCATGATATTTTACCGTGATTGATGTTCCATTATGATCTATTCCTTACATACTACCATGTTTTATGTCATTTATCATGATTTTTTTATGTTTAAACATTATGTTCATGTTTTTATGTTCAAATGTATATGATTTGGTTTATTTTTTTCTATGCTTACCCTTAATGAGAATTTGATCTCACCCTTTATATGTTTTCCTTTCCCCAGGATTCAAAGAAATGTTTTATCTATGAAAACAAAAGGGGAAGATCTTTATGGATATGTTGAAGATCTTTCACCATGATTATAAGATTGTGTTCCGAGATTCCAACGACACTAAACTTTTATGGTCCTTGTGTGTTTGTTTTTGTTATGTATTAAGTATTCTGCAAAATTAATGTAATTTCCATGTATTTCATGTTTGGGGTCTCTACTGTTGGTATCAGAGGAAATGATTAGTTAACCTTTAGAAACTAGTTTGTGAAAACTTTAGTAAGATCCCTAGAGGTATTTTAAGGTATGTCTAGGGATGTCCCTAAGGTTAAGTATAAGTATAGGTAATAGTCCAAGAATTACGGTAACGATCTTAGAATTAAACATAAAATTTTATATATTGAAGGTAATCCCCCTTAATTATGTTTTTTTCCCAATCAAGATTTTTTCCTCACAAAATTCTGTTTGGGTTTTAGACGATGGTTGGAACCCAAAGGAATCATGTTGATAAATGTAATGGACAATGCAATGATTTTCCTAATGAACAAACCAATTTTGTGGGATATGGTGTGAAAAATCTTATTTCTATACTTACACAAGCTTTGAATCATTCTGAACATCCAAATGAGCAGATAAATGAACAATATTCTATTGATACCTTCATGAGGTAACGTCCACCTTCTTTCAGTTGGTCTTCTAATCCACTTGTTTCTATACAATGTATTAATACCGTTGGAAATATATTTTCGATACTTCACTATTCAGAGCATGAAAAATACATTTTGTCTATTTACCGGTTAGACAGTGAAGCAAACCAGTGGTGGTTTCTAGGTGAAAATACAAGGCCCCAAGATGAAATTTTATCCATGTAATGGAATGAGTTCAAGAACATGTTTTTCAATAAGTGCTTCCCTTATATTCTTTGAAAAATTATGGAGAAGGAGTTCCTTGAGATTAAGCAAAAGGATGATAAATCTGTTGGTATATTCAAAGCGAATTTTAAAAGGCTTGCAAGGTATGCATTTGGATTTATCATCCAACCTCAAAGTAAAGTGGATCGATTCTTCAGTGGCTTAAACCCAAGTCTTATAAGGGAATTAGCTATAAGATACTTTAGTAGATGTGAAGAAATTTTGTGTTGTGATATCAAGGTTGAACTGGAAGATGGTGTTACATATCCATCTCATGGTTTTTACAAAAAATGAAAGATGGAGTTTAAGGAGAAATCTCAGAACAATTGTGAAACAAGAAGAATGTTTCATTATGATCAATGTGTGGAATGAAGCATGGTGTATATTGCCTAAAAGGTACTAGAAAATGTTTTAATTGTGGAAAAGAAAGTCTTAGAGCCACTGAGTGTTGAAGTAATGGGAAAAAGTTCACTAATTATTTGAATAGGGAAAACACTACAATGAATCCTCCACAAACACATCAATGCTTCATGTGCAAGGAAATGGGGAATTATGCTAATCAATGACCAAATCCAAGGGTTAATGATGATCGACGTGAGCTACATTTTAAGGAAAAGGACAAAGGGAAGTTACAAGTTATCATTATTGGAAATGTTGAGTATGAAAACGATGTAATGGAATGATTATAATCTCATTTATAGTATTTTGGAATATTGGAATATCTATGTACTGGTTTATTTTGGTTTTCAATAATTATATGGTACCGATAAACATGAAAAGTCATTCAAATATTATGCAAAACATACGATATGCACATAATGAATGGATAAGGAGAAAATAATATGTTTGATAGTATTTATGGGCTCATGATTGATATAAGGACTAAGTGATATCATGGTTTGAGTATATAGAATTTTTGGGATTTTGAAATGTTAAAGGTGTTAACTTTTAACTTCATTCATGTTTTCACTAAGGATCAATGGGTATTCATTTTTCCAAAGAATACATGATTAAGGCATTAAAATGGATGAAATGTGACCAACAAGACATATCTTATGATATATGGGGATAAATGATGGTATTTACATGCTTGGTAGAAGACATCTCTATCAGAATTTTTCCTTATACTGTGAGTTTGGGTAAGCCTAAAGATTTGAATATATTAAGTTATATATCAGATAGTGTTGTTTATTTCTAGAAATTTTTGATATTATTTTTGGAATGTTATAATTGTATAGTTTTAGAAAATGGAAAACTCGTAGAACGAGAAACAACCCGTCGCGTCGGACTTGAATGTAGGAATCGAACAACCAACCGAAGTGCGAAGGGAATTTATCGTATTCCACTAGCAAACAAGAAGTCCTTGGTTAGTATAAATTAGTTTAAATTTATTATGTGGTATGATATACGAAGTATACGTCCATTTTATGAACAAAAAATGATTAATCTCACCATAGATGGACTTATTTATATTTAATAACTATTTCTAACCTTTTATTTTAGATAGATAGAATGACCCACCATTAAATCACATGATCTACTAACACATCACGAAGGAAAAATTCAACTTCATTTCTATAAGAGATGAAGTGGAAATTGTTCGAGGCACGAGCAACATTGATATTGTACCAAAATCAAGTAAGTATTTCTTTTAATTCAACAATTCTTCAACTTTAGGAAAATGATCTTCACAACAAAAAATGTTTCCCTAGAGTCCTTATATCCGATGAATCAGATGGTACCTTAAATCATCACATATTTATGGCTTTGTTATTGTTGGATTTTTCATAGCCATGTCCTCTACCACTCTACATCATAACATGATGGTTAGATTTTTCTTCCATATCCATATTTCCAACTATGTTCTCCTATGAGGAAACCCAGGGATGAGTTAATCAGGGTAACCATTACATTTCATACATTAATTTTAAAAATTATGTTTTAGTATTCCTTTTACAATGTGGGTTTCTACAAACAAAACTTTTAAGGAGTAAAAAATTTATAACCCTGATGAATTTCGAGGGTGAAATTCATTTTAAGGGGGATAGAATGTAACACCATAAGATTTTATGAGATATATTATTTTTAATTTCATTTATGTCATCTATTATACACTAAAACATGATTAGCTTGTACTATATGAAACACCGTATTAGCTTGTAGTATATGCAACACTATTCTTGGTTCATGTTACACACAATTTCAAGTTCGAATTGTGGAAATTATTTTACCCAACATTATGTATAGATTTTGTTTAATGTATAAATGAAATAAGTTTTGATTATTTTATACACAACACCAAACAAAGTTTCACTACACACATCCCTGACTTGGCTTGCTATACACGCAATCAAGACATTCCTCGATAGTGTGTGTACTACGTAATACTGAGTTTCACTGAACAAGATATTATTATAATATTATCATGAACTAGTCGTTATGAATAGTAATACCCACTTATTGAAATTTTATAAATTTTATCTTTAAAAATGGACTTCATTTTTGGTTTTGTAATATCAAAATTATCCTAGGTTGAATTTTTTGTATTTTTCTGAAAACTTTCATTTTTTGCTGAATAGTGAAAACACTAGGTTACTATTTAAAATCCCACTTTATATTTAAATAATTATTTATTTTATTTAAATTTATTTTAGTTCAAAATTGATACCTAACACCTATATAAGTTCAATTTAATTCATTAGAGTCATTTTATAATAAATTTAGAATTATAAAAAAATTTATTGAACTTTTCGCAGACTTTTAGCCACCTCCTAGGGGAAATTGAGAATTTACATAAAACATAATTTCACCGCTTCTGTGAGTGAAATTTAGAAAGTATGAGAGACACGTTTAATATCAAGGAGTAAAATTTGGTTCAATAAGATAATAATAATTTTTGGTGAATAGTATCTTTTTCTTTTTATTTACCGTAGTTAAAATTAAATATGGTAATTAAGGATAGAAATGATATTATTATTACCCTAACACATGTTCTAATTATATTTCATAAGTATAATTCGACCAAAAAACCTTAGGAATATAATATTATCTATTAGTTCCACTATTATTAGATTATGACATTTATTATTATTTAATTCAAAGGAGAGGTAAAAGAGTTAAAATCAATGTTCAATAACTAAATCATTTTTCATATAGGGTTACACGTAAGATAAATTTGACTATAAATTTTAATTAAAAAGAAAAATAGATTTCCCAAATACTGTTATTTTATTTATAATATTTAGACACTGTATAATTTAATTTATTTATGACACAATGATGATGCAGTAATTAGCTTATTATTGAAATATTAATATAATTGATGTTATAAATACACAAATAAAAGTAATTTGAGACCTTTTATAAATGAAAATAATTTTTTAGGTTAATATGACATGTTAGTATTGATTTAATTAAATTTTATGAACTAATAATGTTTTTATAATTTTCAAAAAAAATCAATTACCAAATAGTTTCAAAATTGACATAAAATAGTTTTTAAAAAAAATATTATATTATTAATTGTTATTTTATTCCTAAAAATATAAGGTTAGGAAAAATGACTTATATAAGGTTATATATATTAATAATGAACCACTTGGGGTTTGTTTGGATTGTTATAGTATGTTTATAAACCATATAGTGTAAGAAAACAAGAAGACACGGTAAACGTTAAATTATTTAACTTAGAGTTAAATCAAAATGATAAGGATAAAATAGTAACCAAATCTTGTCTAAAACCTATTGCTTGAGAGGATTTCCAACCATCCCCACTTTATCTTCTATATAAATCAATTTGGAGCTATTATAAACCAAATATGACTTTATTATAAAATAATAATTTTACTTTTTATTAAGGTGCCCCTCCCCTCCCTTATAAAAGGGAACCTCCTCCCTCTCCTATTTACACAACTTTGAGCCTTCATACTCTGACAAACCCAGACCATTACTCTTCTCAACTCCCCTAGTAATATTCTATAGGTTCTGGTATTCTTCAAAGTCCAACATTAGTTCCCTAAAAGGAGTTTTCAAAGAGGCATGTCGACGAAGAGGTAATATCCCTTACCGATTCTTTAAAATTTATGTCTTCTTCTACTTACTATTCTTTAGTTGTTTCATTATGAAGTAATAACATCATAATCACTAATATAATTATATTTTATTATAAATATGAAACAACACTATTTCACTTTCTATCCATCCTACAGAAAATGAAATCACTGCCCGTGCGTACGTACGAAAGACCATCTCCACACCGTGGTGTAATCTGTTTTCCACCACCACCTTACATGGATGGATATAATGGAGTAAAGAATAACTATATATAATTATTTTAAGGTGATATTTATTCTTAAAAATTATATATACACTTCAATACAATTCCACGATTATGGGAACGATATCATCGCTCGTGCGTAAGTATGAATTACCGTCTCCACGACGTGATGAGATTCCTTCTCCAAGTTAACCATTCAAGAATGATTATAAAGTATATATAATGAATAATAATGAAATAAACGACATAATAATTTTACTTGATTTATGTACATATATATTTCATTTACTATATTCCATTCATTTGAATAAGGAAACTAAAACAGCGTTCATGTGTACGTATGACCTACCGTCTCCATGAACAGTGCATTTCATTACATTTATCGATATATGAAATATATTTATATGATTAATATATATATTATATATAAATCGTGTTTTACATTGTGGAATTATGTAAATCATGATATAAGTAATAATATCATGAACAACAATTCGAAACACGTACGATAAATGAAAAGATTTTACCCAAAACACTACTTTAACATGAATTTACAAAAGAAAGGGTAATATAAATTCATAATTGAACCATATATGATATCATACCAATGAATATGATTCTTTAATAATTCAACTAAATTATTTAAATCATTATACATGAGGTTCGGATACATACGAAGCATTTCAGACATAAGGTAAGGGATAACTTTTCCAATCTCATTCTTATCCAGGATTGTTTACTCTTAAGTATTTACTGGGGTTATATTTTTCATCCATGTCCATAAAAAATGTTTTTCATAAAATGTTTACTATTCTTACTCTTATTTTTAATGTCATGTTTACCCATCGTTGAATTTTACTTTGTGTTATGGAAGTAATTTTTATTTTTCTTACCATATGTTGTACTTTTTGACTTTTCCGTTAAAAGTACGAGGAAAATGTTTATTTAACTTTTATAGCCTGAACAGATTTTTACGGTTTTATAATGCCTTATTTTCATGAAGATTACTCTTCAATATTTCATAGTTATTCTCAATAAATTCCATTTAAAAATGTGTGGCATTTTGTTAAAGGAAAATGATTTTTAAGAAGAAAGGATATTTTCATCAAGAATTATTTTCAAATGTTTTATCAAAACCATTTTCCATCTAAGATGAAATTATTTCATATGTGTATGTTTCATGTATGATATCTCTATGATTTACATGGTTTCACTTTTCTTATGATAATATTATATCCATTTGGTTTATATGGAATATTTTATGATGGGATGATGTATATGAATCCCATTTTTATTCTTTGGGATATGATGAATGATTTATTCTTACATTGTTGCACAAGTAAGAATGATTTAATTATGAGATGGGTGGGAGATATATATCCCTCCAATTAATTTGGTAAAGAATAATATCTCAATCGATAGACATGGATGGAATGGTATGTTAATCTAGTTCTGTGTTACTAGACTAGAATGAGGAGTGAACTCGATTCTGAAAGGGACATTGTCCACATATATGGTCATGGCAACAATGCCTTGGCTAATATGGAAATAATAACATGTGATAATAGTTTCTATAATTACATGTTTTATTCCCATTATATTTTGTCATGATTGATGTTCGATTATAATCTATGCCTTACGTACTGCCATGTTCTATGTCATTTCTCAAGATTTTTTTATTTTTAAACATTGTGTTCTTGTTTTTAAGTTCAAATGTATATGATTTGCTTTATTTTCTCCATTCATTCCCTTACTGAGCATTTGATCTCACCCATTATATGTTTTCTTTACCCCGTGATTTATAGAATGGTTTTATGTAAGAAAACAAAAGGGGAAAATCATTATGGGAGATGTTGAATATCTTTCACCATGATTAGAATATTATGTTCCATGTTTCCAAAGATATTAAACTATTACGATCCTTGTGTGTTTGTTTTTGTTATGTTTTAAGTATTCCTCAAAAGTAATGTAATATCCATGTACGCCATGTTCGGGGTCCCTATATCTGGATGGGGAAAACACTAGAAGGGTATTCGATGACTGCATCCAAGTGATATTGGTTTCTATTAGATCCTTCAGCACCCCCTATAATTATAGGGGTACACTCCCCATCAATAGTACCCCTAGATGAAGAAACTGGTGATAGAACCATTTTATTAGACCCTTTAGGATTTTATAATGTTAATAAAAGGTGATCTTTATCATCTACCCAATGAAGGAAACTAATTTTAGGGTTCATGGATAGAACAACCCTGCCTTCGATGGCCATCGACTATTGTAGTACTACCATCAATTCTACTTGGTCGGACCAGTAATTCCTATCTTCATAGGCATGATGGAATTTCTCCATTTTGTTCAAATACAAAGCCACCCCATTTGACACTTATTTAGTATAAATATTGGTGGGGTCAATGGATCCTCCATAACTGATAATGTCCAAGTATCCTCATTCTTGTAGTCTCCAAATATCCTGCACAGAAGAATTTTCCCTAAGTTCATCCCAAACCATCCAAGTGTCTAGAAATATAACTGTAACTGGTATTTCTAGTGCTGGAGAATTGGTACAGGAAAGAATAGTGGGTCTCATCATCTGTAATTACATCATGGGTGCTTATGTAGTCTTGGTACCCCCAAGTGTCAAAAACTTATGGGACTTTGGGAATGGTGAGAATCTTCTCTCGTTGTAGACACAATAGGTGAGCTGAAATCATCATCTTCATCATTAGTTTCTAATCACAGTATGGAAAAAACTTATTGTAAGTATATACAGCAACCACTGTGAGAATGGATCATGGCCTTTCTATATTCATGTTAACAATGCACCCTCTTAGGATTCTCAATGCAATAAATGTTAGTACGTGCTGACACATAACTAATACTGGTAAGGGAAACCACCCTAGTCTAGGGAAATTCTCATAGCACATGAGGGGAATGATCATGAAAGGATTGGATGCCTCTCAAAATGTCCCATTAACTCCAAGAAAGTAGTAAATAATCCTCATTATGAATGTATGGTTGACTCCTAGAATTTGTTTGGAGAACTAATTCAACATCCTGTGAAGTCACAACCCAGTCTTTCATGACCATCCTTGGGGGAGAACTTATGGGATTTAGAATTATTTTTTCATGTCAATAGTGCTTGAAAAATTTCTTTTTCTCGTCCTTCCCCTTAGCCGCAGATTCCTTGGAGGTTATTATTATAGGAAAGAGATCAGTTAATTGGACATATATATGTGATATAACCTAGGCCTCAGCATAGATTTTGCTGCAGATGGGTAGTGAATCCCCAGAATCTGGATGTCTAAATTGGCACTAGGTGTCCTACCAGGTAAAAATTAGCCACAGTTCACGTGCAATCATAAGATATTTTAATCATGAGAACTACTGAGATTGGGAGGACACAACTTCTAGACAAAATTAAATTGATGACTGAATCTGTAAGGTGAATACCCCTCATAGATAAGCTACCCTCCATTGTGGGAAACTGAGACGACATCTGTCAATGAAAAAAGTAAACTCGGTTGAAAAAATATTTAGATTCATTATTCCTAATAGTTTTGGTAGAGGAATCGTAAGGATGATATCAAAAACGTTTATGGATGTTGAGATGATCCAATTAAAGTTTCTCATTATTTTTAGTTTTCTCCAAATTATTATCATGCGAGGCCAGAGCCATCGACATTACACCACAAGTTCTATGAAGATACGATTGTAGGAAGGAATACAGAATCGAAAAGGAATTGATAATGGTATAACCTCATAATTGATCTCATATCCCTCCTCAAAGAGTTTTTAAGGACCCAGTCATCCGGTATTGTGCCGTCCATTCTCTAATTTGGACCAACAAGCAATAAATCTTGGACAGCCCTAGAATACAAAGATTGATGCATCTACCAGTTTCTATCTGATTAGCCATGATGAAATATGAGACTGTGACACCACCAGATTCCCATAATTGTAAGAGAGATCTACCCAAAAACATGGCCAATAAGGTTGATGGTCAAAATAATCTGTCAACTTAAGGGATGATTTCCCATCCCCATGCATGAGATTTCCACTTTTCAATGTTGTCCAAATAGGTACCCACTCATCTCTTGGTTTTCATGGAAGGGAAGGCCCTAGGACTATACTGATGGGGATATAAATTTTTTTTCAAAAAAAATACACCAAACCACTCAATAAGAGGAATGTCCTGCTTCAAACAGAGATCAACTTCCTTTAAAAGAGACATTGTGTGAACAATGTGTTTCATGGCCACATGAGTATTTCTCTCATCATTGTCCCAAGATGAAAAATCATGTAGGAACTAATCATACATGTCACCAAAAATAAGGACTCTGGAAATTATTTGGATATCCCAAATGATATTGACAATCTCCCCATGGGTTAAATGAATGTTATTGGTGTCTAGGATCCATCTATTCAAGAGATATGAAATGAGGGCATTGGGCCAATAAGTGTACGTCTGAGACTTCCAAGAAGCCTCATATAGTCCGAAAACCTGTAGATCGGCCTAAAATTCTTCGTATCTCTAGCAGACCATGGAAGGGGACCCCCAGTCTATGCTAAATGATCCTCGAAAATGAAGCCCCCCCTTGGATGACCAACCATGTTGACCTCTCACTGTGTATTTTCACACAATACTTTGATAATAGTGGGTCATCTTGTCTTGATTCCATTGTACCTCCCCTAATGTTCATGGTCTGTAGCTTAGTAGGGACAAATCAGTGATATCTCTCAGAAGGGTTCATCCATTGTAAGATATTAATTCATTTGGAATGGAGGTGTTAGTTGTCATGAAAGGGGGATGGCCAGCCTAATTTGGTGATGTAATTGATGTGTTAAACAGTAGGCCAAATCCATAAGTAGGAAGACTGCTTGAATCTAGGCACTCCTTTTGACTCATAGTAAGAATGTTTTTTGGAGACTGATGCATTGGGGAAACCTGAGTCTTGTCATCAACCAATTCCACCATGTTATTCAATCTCTCATCAGTAGTATAAAGAGGGGAAGCATCAATATCCTTAGTAGGAACAAAGACATTGAAAATAGAGTGAGGAAAATTAATTACATTCTGAACAAAAAAAATAAAAAAGGCCAAAGGACAGTCATTCCAGTGAGAAATTATTTGGACCCAAGTCAAAAAAATGTAAATGTAATAAAAAATAACTTTTTCATGGGGATCCTTGTACTACTCCTAGGAACAGAATGTGGAATCCATTTCCATCCTAATATATCACTACACAAAATCCATTTTCACATATTTGATCAGTACAAGGAAGCCATTTCATTTTTATGATCTTAGTATGTGGAAGGCCCATGAGGAGTCGACCTGTGGAGTATTGGTCATAAAACTATGTGGTTAACTAAATGAATAAATCAAAAACTAATTCCTTTCTACAAAAATGTTCAATGTTTTCCAACTGAGATTTTATAAATGATTTAAATAATTTTAATGTTTCATTGGTCATTTTGAAGTTTTTTATTTAGAACAGGAAAAACTTGTAAGAATCACGCTATGTGGAAGTTTGAACGTAGTTGTTAAATTCCACGACACAATTTGTGTAGTCAAATTTGGTTTATGGGAAAAATAAACTATGAGTAAATTGGTTTTCAGAATGAATGGAATAGTTTTCAGATGCAGATATTGCAGAGGAGTCAGTACTAAGTAGTGACGGAAGTCCAGGAGTGGTTGAAATCCCATTTCAACATGAGAAATGGTAAATGAAAAATGACCTAGGCCTCTATATATAAAAGATGCCCCCCTATACCGGTCATATCTATTATATTGAATCCACTTCAGTTCACGACTGTTTCTACATTATAATAGTGTTCTCATTGTTCTGAGCAGACCCCATTCTGATGGGGGAATTTGTTGGGCACAAAAATCCACATAAATGTATGTAAATACTACCATAATCACATCGAAAAAGGAAGAAAATATTTGATCATTTCCATCAAGTAAAATAGAAGAAAATTGGATTGATAATTTTAGAATAAACATGAATAAATAATACTTTGCTAAGGGTTTTATTATGATCGCATACCATCACTGAGAAAGTTTCGCGGGACGCATAAACTGCGAACCATTGGTACAAGGAAGAACATGCGAGGTGTTAGAATAGGGGGTGATGGACATAAAACGTAATATGCCAAAAATAGTTTCATTTTTGTAATTTATTGGATAAATTCCACCGCATACCATCCCTTGAACTAATATTTTTGTCGATGAATCATTTTGGAAGGGTTCAGTGAACCACGTCTCATGAACCACAACCTCCCCTAACCCTAGTTCAATGAGTCCTCCATGGGTTGAGTAAAATCTTCATGGGCTTCCAAAAATGGTGTTTCATGCCCACACATATTATTTCCCTAGATCTATATAAAAAGTGAAGAAGAGGAACATGAAAAGGACTGGTGGAAGGGAGAATGAAGGAGGACCTATGGGTTGGAAGATAGAAATCATATACATAGAATATTTCGACATTGGTTTTGAATTATTGATGAATTGTGAATGTAACGACCCAAAGTTTCATTAATGGAAATCCCTCTTGATCTAAATAAATGTCTCTTTATGTTTATATAAAATGTCAACTTCATTGGTTTTATGTTAACAATTTTGACCGTTGTTAATATTGTCGTTGAACAGTGACCACAAGATTAGTATAAATATAGGACCTTAACAAATCCAATTTACTCAGACAATAGAAGTGATGGCCTCATCTAGTAGAATTGCCCCATACAAAGCCCATTTGTCATTGCTCAGAAAGAGGTGGCATCCTTGGGATTCACCCTTGACCAATCCCAAGTTGAGCTTCACCATGTCATGCTCGAACGAGACTATCTATGGGAAAAGTGGAAGTTGATTGAAATTACCACTCGAGCGATGTTATCTGAGCCACCCCAAGAGTCTGTCACCATCACACACCTTACCCTTAGGTCTTATGCAGCTGTTTTAAGTGGTTGTGTAACAAATAAGTAGTACTATGTTCATGTACATTGTTTTTTGTATATAATAATGAATATAATTTTAGTCATTTTTGATACATTGTAAATAGTTTTTAAAGTACAAATGGTGTTTTTAGTTATTATTTAATTAAGAAATCTATTCTGTTAAATTAAGGGATTTTTTAATTAAAGAATATTTTCATAAAATAAAAATATTATTATTAAATTAATTTTTATTATATATAAATTATCTTATAATTTTATGAATGAAATTAAAATATTATATTATGGTTTGAAAGCCATTTCTCTCAAAACCCGTGAATTTTCGATAAATGTTGGTTTTTATTTTAAAAGTGAAAATTAACATATTTAGAAATTTTTTTAGATAAAATAAATGTCATTTCGGGAATTAGGATGTTGAAATTATCCAACGGTGAATTTTTCATAATTTTCTGAGACAGTCAAATTTTTGGGTAAAAATTAAATACTGTTTAAATATATAATGTGTTTTATGACATCATAATGACCCAATGGTGATGTAATAAAATACCATAATCCTTATGTTCGGCCAATATATGTTTTATCATTAAAATAATGATATTTTGGGTTTGTTTTACTTACTCTTCAAGGCATTAATGGACCCCTCAAGACATATTCAACACTTTACCTTTTTAAATTAATTTCAATGGGAGTGTGACTCATCTAAACATAATCAACCTTATTGTTTTAAGAAGTTCGGAATTGGGTATTATAAAATATTGTTTTCCTTTTCAATTTTCCGAAAACCATGGGCAAAAACTATGGTATGGTTTGTGGTTTTGATTAATTTAATGTAAGGGGACCCAAACCTAAATAATAAATAATTCCCCCACCTTTCCAATATAAACCCACCCAAACTCCCACTTTCTCCTCACTAAAATCCCTTGTAGTTCATCCAACCACTTCCCTACTCTCTCTAGAATCCTCCCAAGGTGTCCCAAGCTCCCAATAAGCCTCTCACAAGCCTCTCTCTAGCCTTTGGTATCACACTTCCAAGTAAGGGTTTTTTTCTTCCTTTCTCATTTTTGTCCAATTTTCTTTAAGTTGTTTTGCCATTTAAATTTCAATTATGAATGTTGGGGTATGGTTTTGAACCTCCATCATAATTACCTTTTTATGTTTGAATGATGAGAGTCCCCTTTCTCTCTCATTAAATTCCACCCATGTACACCCATTACTATGCTGAAATTCTGAAAGGAACTACTCTCTCTTCTTTTACATTCAAGCAATACTTTTGTATCATGAATCTAAATTCCATTACAATTGTTTGGACATGTATATATATGAACCCACATACTGTCCATTTAATGTAAATATTATTATACACCCTTTCCCTATCATCAATCAATTTTTATGAATTCTATTGTCACGTCGTTACACTGCCGAAATCGCACTGATTTTCTAAGCCAATGCCATTGTGTAGTGAATACCATGCCCATTTCTCCATCAAGGGTATTCACATATATGCACATTTACTTATTGTTTATAAATTTTCATGAATGAATTCCACATTTCTTTATCATGTAATAAATGATTATGTTTTATGAATCCATGATTTATGATCCATGTGGCACACTTATGCATGAAATGAAATATTTAAGAAGGGTGCACCCTTATAGTGCTCCATGCATTGGGTAAAGTATAGCATCATGATACGTCATGTGAAATGAGTGTTGACTCATTCTAATTCATGTGAAACGAGGGTTTACTCGTGCTTCATGTGCAATGAGGGTTTACTCATGCTTTATGTGCAATGATCCTTGGATGATGCTAATTACATGTTAAGTGTTGTTGCCACATTTCCATGTTATGATTATCATGCTTTATCATGCCTTTATGTTCATGTTTCTTTTATGATCTATTGATATGCCTATTGTCTAACATGTATTTTACTCCTCATGTTATTTCATGTGTACACCCTTACCAGGCATTATAGCTCACCCTTTTCTTATGCATGTCCTCAAGTTATTCCATGCAATGCTAAGTACGAGGGAATGTAGTGGTCATGTAAAGGAAGCATTCAATAAAGATGTTGTATTTCATGTTTTAAGTTTTTATGTAATGATCCTAAGCCCCAAAGATACTAAACCTCTCAATCTTCTTTTTTGTATCAAGGGAAGTTTTATTTAATGAATAATGTTTAAGTTGTAATAAAAAGTAGGGTTGTCATAGTTGGTATGAGAAGATAGGTTTAGTTATTTTTGGGATTACGAAAACCCTAGTAAAGCATTAGATACAAGACTAAGTATAATAAAAACATCCCTATGTTTTGGTAATTACTAAGTAAGTGGTTTATCAAACAAATAAATTCCTATTTGGATACGAGAATTTTGAGGCGACTCTAGCACAGATGTATCCTAGGGGTAAAACCCGAAAACACCACTTTGAGCTAGACTCGAACAGGAACTGGTGCACGATAATGGGCCTTGCTGCACTCTTGGTTACGACACTCCTGGGGGATATGTTTTTATAAATTCACAATCTTAGTATGAACCCTTAATAAGGGAAAAATTCCCCTAAGAAAATATCTTAGATAGTAGATCATGAAAAGCCTAGATTGAAGCCCTTAGACTAATGTGTTAAGGAAATAAAAGTTTATTTTTGAGTCATCAAATTTTTTCTTTGGATTAACCTTTATGTGTTACCCATATCTTTACATTTGTTTCAGCCAACGGTCGGTAATAGGAGGACTCGGGCTAACAACCATTGTGAAGATCAGTATGATGATTGTACTAATGAGATGCCAAATCCAATGGGATCAGGAATCACGTACTTTGTCACGCTTCTCACTCAGCTAACTCAAGTTTTGAATAGAAACACGGGTCAAGAGGAACGTTCAACCCCCCATAAGAAAGAACAAATCACTATCGAGAGCATCATGAGACAAAGGCCTCCTACTTTTAGTGGATCATCTGATCCCACAATCGCTAAACAATGGATCAATGCCATTGAAAAGATCTTATCCATCCTCCAATGTTCTGAACAAGAGAAGAATCTAATGGATGATTATCGTATAGAGGGTGAAGCTGATCAATGGTGGATGTTGATCAAAAATACGAAGCCTGAGGAGGAGATCGAGGCTTTGTAATGGAAGGAATTCCAGAAGATGTTCTTTGATAAATATTTTCCGCGCACCCTCCGGCTTAATATGGAAAGGGATATCGTTTCCCTCAATCAAAAAGATGAAGAATCTGTTGGAGCATACGAGGAAAACATCACAAGGCTTGCATGATACGCTTCCGGCATTGTTGTTACCCACGAATGCAAGGTTGACCGCTTCATTGGTGGGCTGAAGCCTAGCTTTCAGAAAGCATTAGCGATCCGTGACTTTGACAGCTATGAGGAAAATGTCTGATGTGCCCTCAAGGTCGAAATGGAGATCGAGGAATCACATGGGTATCATGGGGAAAAGAAGCATATGGTGGACTTCAATGTTGGTGGTCCGATGGATAAATCCAATGGTGCTAAGAAGATCCAGAACCCCACTTACCAAAAGTGCGGAAAGAAGCACCTTGGAAATTTCCATAAGGGGACGAAAAAATGCTTCAGGTGTGGAAGGGAAGGGAACCTAGTTGTTAACTGTTGGCAAAAAGGACCCGCAGCTGCGACAGAGGAGAGGAACGCTCCGTTCAAACCTCAACGCGTTGTTCAATACTACAAATGCAAAGAACCGGGTCATTTTTCAAATCAGTGCCCTAATCCAAGGGTTATTAGAGGCTACCAACAACCTCCAAGACAACAAGGAAGAGCTTTTGCCATCACTCTTGCCGAAGTGAACCCTGACAATGAAGTGGTGACAGGTACGCTAGTTATTCTTTCAAGAATAGTGAACATACTTTTTTATTCAGGTTATACGAATTCTTTTATATCTCGAATGTTTAGTAGAACAGTCCTAACACCACCACAAATCAGGGAAGTAAAGATGTCAGTGAGTACGGAAAATGGGGAAATCATTGCATCCCATGAGTATAAGTCCTCCCATGTTATAATCTGTGGATTGAATTTCCCGGAGAACCTCGCCATACTTCCTCTGGTGGAATTTGATGCAATTCGTGGAATGGATTGACTTTCCTTATATAGAGCCAACAAAAATTGTCAGAAGAGGGAAATCACACTCCATGTGGAGAATCGACCCCGATTCTTTACAAGTTTTAGGAGGAAGATGAATCTCATTTAGCTCCATCATCTCAAGAATGGATATTACTACCTTATGAGCATTCATATCTGGGTCAGATTATTGAGTCCAAGGAAGAAACCATCCTTGAATAAATTCCTATTGTGAGGGAATTCGCTGATGTGTTTCCCGAGGAACTGCCTGGTATTCCTCTAAGAAGAGATGTTGAGTTCTAAATTGAACTTATTCCTGGGGTACTTCCAATATCCAAGACTCCATATAGAATGGATTTTGTAGAGCTTGAAGAGATAAGGAAACAACTACAGGAGAATATGGATGAAGGGTTTATACTCCCAAGTGCTTCACCATGGGGTGTACTAGTCCTCTTCGTCAAGAAGAAGGATGGGTTAATGCGGCTTTGCATCGATTATTGTGTACTCAAAAAAATCATGATAAAGAACATGTATCCTCTCCCAAGAATCGATGACTTGTTTGATTAGCTGCATGGAGCACAATACTTCTCCCTGGTGGACTTGCGGTCGGGATATTATCAAGTAAGGGTGAAGAAGAAAGATGTCCCCAAGACTGCTTTTTGTACAAGATACGAGCACTATGAATTCATAGTAATGCCTTTCGGACTCCCCAATGATCCAGAAATCTTCATGGACTTAATGAATAGAGTCTTTAGAGATTATCAAGACAAATTTTTTGTAGTCTTTATAGATGATATTCTAATATACTCCAACACCAAGGAGGATCATGAGGAGCATTTAAGAACTGTACTGGAGACTTTGCACAAGGAGAAGCTCTATGCAAAGTACAGAAAGTGTGAGTTATGGTTGAAGGAAGTCTCATTCTTGGGACATATCATCAAAAGCAATGGGATATCTATGCATCCCTCCAAAACAGATGCAATTGAGGGATGGTCGAGGCCAATATCGGTAATGGATATCCGTAGCTTCTTGGGGTTAGCTGGATATTATCGACGATTTGTGAGAAATTTCTTACTATTGTCCAACCCTCTTACCAAGCTAACTCGAAAGGGACTAATGTTTACTTGGAGGTATGAATGTGAAAAAGCTTCAAGGAGTTGAAAAGGAGGCTTATCACAACACCCGTGCTAACTTTACCCACAAGTGGGGAACTTTTTTTGGTATTAAGTGATGCCTCAAAGAAGGTCTTAGGTTGTGTGCTGATGCAGAATGATAAATTGATATCCTATCCCTCAAGGCAGTTGAAAATCCATGAGTGAAACTATCTAACGCATGATCTGGAGTTGGCAGCGGTGATCTTTGCCTCGAAAATCTGGCGGCATTATCTCTATGGAGAGAAATGTGAGATATATACTGACCACAAGAGTCTTAAATATATATATTCACACAGAAAGAGCTTAATATGTGGCAGATAAGATGGATAGAGCTCATCAACGATTATGACTGGTCAATACATTACCACCCTGGGAAAGCGAACAAGGTGGCAGATTCCCTATGTAGAAAGGATCCAGCGATTCTATCAATGATGAGAATTGAGAAGGATCCAGTCTTCTTAAACATGATAAAGATGGACGTGGGAATCATAAAGAAGGGAACATCATCAATCCTTTCACAAATGATTGCTCAACCATCTCTTTTGGAAAGGTTAAAGGATGCTCAAAAGGATGATGTGGGAATTCAGGAAAAAGTGGAAGCTATCAAAAAGGGGGAATCCTCAGTGTTTAATGTTAATGAAGAAGGAATTGTGCGGATTGGGAAAAGACTATGTGTCCCATCAAGTCCAGAGGTGAAGAAGGAACTTTTGGAAGATGCATATAGTTCAAATTTCTCTATTCACCCAGGGAGCACAAAGATGTATTAAGATCTCCGGGAAAACTTTTGGTGGGATAATATGAAAAAGGAGATCACTGAATATACATCAAAGTGCCTGGTGTGTCAGCAAGTGAAGGAAGAGAGGCATAATTCTAAGGGGATGATGCAACCATTGGCCATAACAAAATGAAAATGGGAGAATATCACCATGGACTTTGTCACCGGACTTCCGATGACATCCAAATGCAACAATGCAATTTGGGTTGTTGTGGATCGTCTTACAAAGACTTCACACTTCATTACTATTCGGGAGGATTTTTCATTTGATCAACTAGCACAGATATATATCAGAAAACTGGTAAGGTTTAATGGAGTTCCACTATCTATTGTGTCTGACCAAGATCCAAGATTCACCTCTATGTTTTGGAAGAGTCTTCAACATGCTCTGAATACTAAACTGGACTTCAGTACGACCTATCATCCTCAAACCGATGGCCAATCCGAGCGGACTATCCAAAAACATGAGGATATGTTGAGAGCGTGCTAAATAGACTTTAAAGGAGGATGTGATCAACATCGTCCTCTGGTTGAGTTCTCTTATAATAACAGTTTCCACTCGAGCATCCAAATGGCACCATATGAAGCCCTGTATGGGAAAAGGTGCAGAACACCGGCATATTGGGAAGAGGTTGGTGAACGTAAGATGCATGGACCAGAAATGGTCGAGGAAATGGTGGAGAAGGTGAAAACCATTCAATAATATATCAAGCCAGCCCACAGTCGATAGAAGAGTTATGCAGATAATCGTCAACGAGACCTTGAGTTTAAAGTTGGAGACATGGTGTTTCTAAGCATATCTCCATGGAAAAAGGTCATGAGATTTGGAAAGAAAGGGATGTTAAGGCCATGGTACATCGGCCCCTTCGAGGTTCTTGATCGTATTGGGGTTGTGGCCTCTCAACTAGCACTTCAACCTACTATGGCCAAAGTACATGATGTCTTTCATGTATCCCTCTTAAAGAAGTACACACCGGACCCTTCACATGTAATCTCTTCTGAGGTGGTACAATTAGAAGATGATCTTTCTTATAAGGAGCAACCAGTGAAGATCTTAGATTGTAGAGAAAAAGTTCAACAAAATAAGGCAATGCCCCTCATCAAGGTGTTGTGGAGAAACCACACGTTTGAAGAAGCGACTTGGGAATCAGATGATATGATGAAGCTGAGTTACCCACATTTGTTTTAGTGTGGGGACAAGAAAATTTCAAGGGAGAAATTTCTTAAGGGGGGAATATTGTAACGACCCAAAGTTTCATTAATTGAAATCCCTCTTGATCTAATTAAATGTCTCTTTATGTTTATATAAGATGTCAACCTCATTGGTTTTATGTTTTGAATTTTGACTATTGTTAATATAGCCGTTGAACAGTGACCACATGATTAGTATAAATATAGGACCTTAACAAATCCAATTTACTCAGACAAAAGAAGAGATGGCCTCATCCAGTAGAATTGCTCCATACGAAGCCCATTTGTTAGTGCATGGAAAAGAGGTGGCATCCATGGGCTTCGCCCATGACCAAGCCCAAGCTGAGCTTCACCATGTCAAGCTCGAACGAGACTGTCTACGGGAAAAGTGGAAGTTGATTCAAATTACCACTCGAGCTACGTTATCCGAGCCACCCCAAGAGTCTGTCACCATCACACACCTTACCCTTAGGTTTATGCAGCTGTTTTAAGGGGTTATGTAACAAATAAGTAGTATTATGTTCATGTACGTTGTTTTTTTGTATATAATAATGAATATAATTTCTAGTCATTTTTGATACATTGTAAATAGTTTTTAAAGTAAAAATGGTGTTTTTAGTTATTATTTTATTACGAAATCAATTTTATTAAATTAAGGGATTTTTGAATTAAAAAATATTTTAATAAAATAATAATAATATTATTAAATTTATTTTTATTATATATAAATGATCTTATAATTTTATGAATTCAAATAAATTTTTATATTAAGGTTTGAAAGCCATTTCTGTCAAAACCCGTGAAATTTCGATAAATGTTGGTTTTTATTTTAAATGTGAAAATTAGCATATTTATTAATTTTTGTAGATAAAATAAATGACATTTCTGCAATCAGGATGTCGAAATTATCCATTGGTGAATTTGTCATTATTTTCGGAGACAGTCAAATTTTTGGGTAAAAATTAAATACCGTTTAAATATATAATGTGTTTTATGACATCATAATGACCCAATGGTGATGTAATAAAATAACATAATCCTTATGTTCTGAAAATATATGTTTTATCACCAAAATAATGTGATTTTTGGTTTGTTTGACTTACTTTTCAAAGTATTAATGGAACCCTCAAGACATATTCAACACTTTACCTTTTTAAATTAATTTCCATGGGAGTGTGACTCACCTCCACAAAATCAACCTTATTATTTTAAGAAGTTCATACTTGGGCCTTATAAAATATTGTATTCCTCTTCCCTTTTCCAAAAAACATGGGCAAAAACTATGGGGTGGTTTGTGGTTTGGATTAATTTAATGTAAGGGGACCCAAACCTAAATAATAAAGAATTCGCTCACCTTTCCTATATAAACCCACCCATGCTCCCACTTCTCCCTCACTGAAATCCCTTGGAGTTCGTCCAACCTCTGCCCTACTCTCTCTAAAATCCCTCCAAGGTTCCCCAAGCTCCCAAGAAGCCTCTCACAAGCCTCTCTCTAGCCTTTGAAAGCACACATCAAAGTAAGGGTTTTTTTCTTCCTTTCTCATTTTTGTCCAATTTTATTTCAGTTGTTTTCCCATTTAATTTCAGTTATGAATGTTGGGGTATGGTTTCACACCACCATCATACATCAATCTTTATTTTTGAATGATGAGAGACCTCGTTCTCTCTCATTAAATGCCACCCATGTACACCCATTACTATGCCGAAATTCTGAATGAATCTTCTCTCTCTTCATTTACATTCAAGCAATACTTTTGTATCATGAATCTAAATTCCATTAAAATTGTTTATACATGTATCTATATGACCCCCTTACTTTCCATTTCATGTAAATATGATGAGAAACCCTATCCCTCTCATCAAACCATTTTTATGAATTCTTATGTCACGCTGTTACGCTGCTTAAATCGAACCGATTTTCTAAGAAAATGCCATTGTGTAGTGAATACCATGCCCATTTCTCCATAAAGGGTATTCACCTTTATGCACATTTACTTAATGTTTATATAATTTCATGTTTGAATTCCATATTTCTTTATCATGGAATAAATGATTATGTTTTATGAATCGATGTTTTATGATCCATGTGGCACACTTATGCAAGAAATGAAATGTTTAAGAAGGGTTCACCCTTATAGAGCTCTAATGCATTGGGTAAAGTATAGTATCATGATACGTCATGTGCAATGAGTGTTTACTCTTGATAATTCAAGTGCAACGAGGGTTTACTCATGCTTCATGTGCAATTAGGTTTTACTCATGCTTTATGTGCAATGAGCCTTGGCTAATGCTAATTCCATGTTAAGTGTTGTTGCCACATTTCAATGTTATGATTATCATACTTTATCATGCCTTTTTGTTCAAGTTTCTTTTATGCTCTATTGATATTCCTATTGTCTAACATGTATTGTACTCCTCATTTTATTCCATGTGTACTCCCTTACTGGGATTTATAGCTCCCCCATTTCTTATGCATGTCTTCAGGTTATCCCATGCAATGCTAAGTACGAGGGAATGTAGTGGTCATGTAAAGGAAGTTTTCAATAAAGAAGTTTTATTTCATGTTTTATGTTTCTATGTAATGATCCTAAGCCCCAAGAAACCAAACCTCTCAATCTTCTTTGTTGTATCAAGTGAAGTTTTATGTAATGAATCATGTTTAAGTTGTAATAAAAATCAGGGTTGTCATAGTGAAGCACAAACCACTTATCCATAGGTATAACCTATGTAGAATCTCATAAAGAAGGAAATTGATAATAATTGTTGAACCACAATACTAATTGGTGCAATTAGGAACCATATATCCATTGTGGATAAATTCCCAATGAACTACAGGCTCTAGCACCTTCATCAAATTAGCCCTCCGCATAGCGCATTACTATGCGGATAGAACCCTGCATTGTATAACACATTAGTATACAGATGGAACCTCAGGGTGGCATGGAAAACCAACTATGTTTCCACAAAATATTATAATATGTTGGCCACATCTAGGACCGTGTACATATTTGGTACACTACATCCCATACCCAGGTCTGTATACCACTTCCGTACATTACTGAACCCTCTAACCACATAGTTGTATGCTACGTTGGGCAACCCCATCCCATATGGGAAAACCGTATGCGGAATGGGGTGTCTTTGAGTGTCCTTACCCTTGTCTCCAATCATGACCCTCCATTCCCGTCCAATCATCCATTTCTCCGTCGATAACCAATCCAATGTCACGAGCCCAATGCCTCCTCTAAAAATATTAGACCCGTATAATCTGCTCATCAAGCGCACCAGCAAGCCTTTTTGAATTTACACACCCTTGTTAAGCAGAGTCGCGAAGGCTATCCCCACAATAGTTTGGATGCCCAAGATTTCTCAATGTATACATTCCCAAGGTAACCCTAGTTCAAACCTTGGGTTTCCAATGTGAGTCACCTCATTCTAGGGATTATGGGTATTCACATGCCCTTCTATTCAATGAATTCCATTGATAAGAGAGAATATCATTCTTTCCTTCACCTTTGGTAAGGAATCACGCTCCTCCCCTTTCCCAGAACCAGCCCCTAACACTCCCACTGAGGTAAGCTCATAGCCCTCCAACCACTATAAAACATGATATTAAATGTCATTCCACATTGAAAAGTTCATTGTTATGCTCGCCCACCAACCATCATATCGAAATAGGATAAATTGATGAAATTGACAGAACAACTGCTCTTTCCATCTCTCGTTGGGCGTGCATCCATAACCTCACACACAGTCCTTATCCTCATTTTTTGTCAGCAGAGAAGAGAATGTGTTCCCTTAATGAATATTTCAAATCCTCATGTTTCTTACACATTTCATGACTCATGTGTGATTAGAGATCTATGGTGATTTGAAATTGGAAAATCCTATATACGAACTACAAGAACACTAATTCCCAGTATAATTAGGATACGTAGGACACTTACATAAGGACCGAGCTCAAATAGGATGAATTATTCAAATGTTTCACCACAACAATATATTCAACAAAGGGTATCATTCTTTGGAATATCTCCGAATTCGATTCTCTCAGTAGGTTAGCTCCCACGCATACGCACTAATCAAGTCACGACTCATTAACGAACCACAAGAACTCAGATTCATGTACTAACCAGGATACGATGGATGTATTTACAAGGATAGAGCTTAAGGGATGTTATCCTAAGAAGTCAGTCCTAATAAAATGTTTCCCCAAATTCAAAAGGGATTCTACCTAGGTATAGGTCCCACTAATGTATCTACATTGATATTGATTCCCCTTTTGACTGGGATAAAGAGGAAAGATCCCTGAGGTTGAAATATGACCCTCAAATCCGTCCTAATGTTCTATGTTCTATAACCATAGTAGGGTCATGTTCACCCATCAGATCATATGTTTCTTGTGACCCTCATCCTACGTTAATGTAATCCTCACACCATTCTTGGACTAGGAATATTTCACCCGAATGTCTTCACTGAATGGTGGTAAACATTATGGATGGGTCGCAATCACATGATCTTTAAAGATGATGTTCCCAGTTAAGCGACACAGAACTACATGTAATTTTAATCCTCTCAAGATGATACATAGGTATCCCATATTAATGGTATGACCCAGAAAACAAACCATGTTACATCACTCTTAAATAATGAAAAACCCCAGTGATTCTCATTACATGGCTCATGTCAGCATTATCTCATTAGCATCAAATCAATGTAAATCTATGATGATCCTGAAACCTCAGGGTAACCCATTGATACACTCATCAATAATGAATCTTGGATTCATAAAAAAATTAACATGAATTAAATCTATAGGAAAGTCCAGAAGTAGGCATTAATTCCCCCCAGAATGTTGTGATGAGCCCAACCTCCCATCCTCGAGACCAATGCAATCCGTAATTGGGGCTGACCAAACCATCCAACAAGACCCTCCCTTGGAAAGAAGGTTCATGAAGCATGGATAGAAGGGTCACTGCATGATTTTGGCTCCACGAATGAAGCCATTGGAGACCATTTGAGGATATTTTATGTTAAGAGGCATGTTTACAAAAATACATAACAAATTTTAGTCACTTGTTGATACCATTCGATTGTGGCACCTCCTTCATAATACAAAAATGGTAAACTACCTAGTACAAGTTAAAACATGACATTATTTTTTTATTTATAAAAATTTATTAAAAAAATAATTTTAAAATATTCCATTTTATAAAATTAGAAATAAAGTCAAAATAGATATAAAATTATGTTTATAATTCATTTCTATAAATATTTTATAAAATATTTTTTGAGATATGAACATTGGAGAAAAAAGTGATTTTTAAGGGGAACATTTAAAAAATATTTTTAAATGAAATTATTTTATATTGAGTCAGACATGTCATGTATATTATCAATATTCTTGAATAAAATAATTATAATAACTATATACATCCATAATAAAACTTTTTAGGTATATTATTCCTTTTAAGTCACTTAAAACCATGTACATATGATTACATAATCATTTAAGATCCTGTTGTTTGTTTTTCTGATATTTAGTACGTATGTTGAAAATAACATTGACATATTGGACATGTTAATGAGTTAATTATTAAATAATATAATGAATGTTAATTGGGAAATAATTATCATTTTTCAAAATCAATTATTCTTTTAAAATAAATCCTTAAATATTGATATAAAAAATGAACAATGTTATAATCATAGAGATTGTTGGTCATCTGTATTCATAAGTGACATTTAGTTTTTCAAATCATCATTATCGAAATTAGGTAAGTAATATTTTATCATCCAAAAATTATGATAATATCATAAATATAATATTAAATCTTTATATATACTTATATATATCATCAATAAGATGTGGTGATTTATAATTACTCACATCACATTGTTGAGGTGGTAGTCAACACATAAACATGAATGATGTTACCATTTTTCATTGAATGATTATGTAAGAAGGTAAATTATATGTTATTTTTTCTGAATGATAAGTATATCAGTAAAATAAAATGTAAATATAAATATTATGATTATGAAAAATCTTGTGAGATGGTGGTGGAAAACAAATTACATCGGTTTGCGATGTTCTACTCCCCCAAATGGACGAATGCTGAATTCCTATTGAATTTGATAGAATTTAGATATAGTTATTAGTAATTACATTATTATCATATCATCTAAAAATATTTTTAATACATTTGTAATTATTTCATCATATTTTATGAGGAATTAATGGAGGTGTATATAGAAACAAGATTAAATCATGCAGTTAAACAACTATGCCTCTTCTTCAGAAGATATCATTTTCTTAACAATATAATACTACTATTATGCCAAAAAAGTTTTCTAGAATTTGCTATGGGATTTTGGTAACAGTTTTCAGTATATATCGGTTGATATAAATGTTTTATGCTATATAGTGTAATTAAAATAATAAATTAAATTTTATAAGAGGAGAGGGGTACTCTTAGAATTTCACAAAAATATTAAATTAATAAAAACTAATTATCTACATAATATTGTTCAAAATTGAAATATTTAAAATAAATTGTGAGTATGGATAAATATAATATCATAAAAAAATATATATGTTATTAATATTTTATTACAAATATCTTCTGGTTTTGACCATGCATTAACACATGGCACCATCACTGTGATGACAATGATTGTTACTTTTTGTGGGCCAACACCTTTTTTGTAAATGTGAAAAGAGCCCATAAATTAACTGTATATGATATTATTTCCTATATCCTAGTATATTGGTTAAATTTATTATTTATATTAATTCTATATCATTTAATGAAATAAATATTATTATAAAATTACAATAATGTCAATTATTTTAACTATTCATTATATTAACATTGACAACATCATAAAAACAAGTAAAATTAAAAAAAATTATAAAAACCCTAAAATATCTTTTTTATCTATAATATTCATTCATCATATAAATTATCTCAAATTTTATAACTTTTATTATTTCTAATACCACTTATATAAATTTTCATTTAATTGAATATTCACTACACCAGCGTTGTGTAAGAAATTAGGGTATTTATTTATTCACTAAAATATACAAATAAATTACCATGATGAATAAAAATAATTTATATATATATATATATATAAGGACATATATTCAGGTTACCCATGTCAGGAAAATAATATAGAAATTAAATCATGAGGGTGATAATTTTGACTTTTCAGTATATAAAATATTACAAATTTAATTATTACATCCAAATAAAAAACAGTGATATAACAAAATAATTTATTATTATGGATAATATTTAATCACTCAATGAAATTTTTTCAAGTTTTAGGGTCATTTAATTATTTTTATCCTTTAATTTTATACCCATAAATTCCATATTTTCTCTTTAAAAAAGTATCACATTTTACCGTGATTACTATTGATATTGAATAAATATAAAATTGAAGTATTCATAAAATTAATAACATATTATTAAAAAAATGAAATAAACATTTAATTATTCAGAAGAATGAAATGTCAAGAATTTAAATTAAAATTAAATAATAAAATGTAATGAAAATAGTGTTTTTTTTTCCAAAAATTCTTTTTTCTATTATAAGATTATTTTATAATAAATTAAATTATAATGTTAATTTAATGAAAAATAATTATATTAATTTAAATAAAATTTTACTACTAAAATATTAATCCAAGTCCAAATTATAATTTTTATCATCTTAAATAATTAATAAGACATTACTTTTACAGTAACAATCAGGGTTTTTCATATTCATTGATAAATTTTTCATTTAAGATATTCTAAAAAAAATCTTCCATAGATAAATTTTATGTGATGAATTAAAAATCTAAATTAGATTTTTCAAATTAATTTAAAAATTTTTAGAAATTAATTATATTATTTAGTCACAAAAATAATGAAACCCCATTTATTAAGAAAAAATATTTTTGTAGAATTAAATAACTTTGAAAAATTATCTGATTAATTTATAATAATTTAAAAATAAATTTATATTTATTAGAAAATTATTTGTAATTCATAAATATATTAATTCATTTCATACTCTACAATTTAATGGCATTTTTGTAATTGTCACATATAAATAATAATATTTTCATTTTCATTTATACTCAATGTTGCATATCATGTATCGTTTAAAACATAGTTTTTATTTTTAAAATAAATAGATTTTACAATTGAAATTACAATTATATTTTGATTTTTTTCCTTCTATAATATATTCCCCATTCATCATCTAGATCTAACTATTCATGGTTGACATTTTAAACCAAAGGAGGTTACTCAAAAAAGTTTTATAAATCATAACCGTTTACCTTCACATTTATTTTCTATTATAGATTCTCTAAAAATATTATATCTTAAATAAAATGATTAAAAAGGTATAATAAATGTATATATATATTATTATGGTGATTTCATGACAATTCCCCTTCTTTATTCCAGTATATGTCAAATGGAAGTAGTACTCATGTGTTTCTGTGGACTACCGACTCCACCTTGTGATATGATTCATTTTACATCACCATATTTCATTGATGGTTATTTTGATTTATTTAATATTTATATATGATATTTATGAAATAATTATAATACTATAATTTTATGATCTAATACACCTTCTTACAACCCAATTTTTCAAAATACATCAAAATAGTTTCTGCAAACATTCTGACTACCACCTTTACGAAGTAATCTGATTCATTTTTTTCGTTTCCTCTTTAAATGGATGGATATAATTATATGTATAAATTTTATATGAATATTAAATTAATATTTAGGATATAATTATTATTATTTAAATCATAATCACTTTTCAAAATTCATTTTCTACAACTATTAAAAAGTTAAAACATCACCCATGCGTAGGTACTATGTACCATCTCCACAAAGTGATGTATTTTCTTTTTTCATCCTCACTTTGTCTGAATTGTTATAGAAGTGTACATAATGATTAAGTATGATAATTATGAAATGATTATTTTTATATGAATTAACCATTATCAAATTTCATGTTACATAATAGTTGAAGTGAAAGTTACATGAAAAAATAAATTATTATCACTGGGAAACAAAAATTATAATAAAATGCAAATAATAAATAGGTTTTGAAAGGTTATAAGGGATAATATATAATATAATATGGAAATAATTTTTTATTAATGTAATTATAATAAATATATATATTATTTATAAAGGATATTAGAGTCTTTATAAATAATGTTTTGTATAAGGTAAGGGTTCATCATCTCAATATAGTTCTGTTGTGATATGTTTGATGTTATGAACCAATTTATGCTTATGGGGGTTATATAATAATCCATTGACATGTTATATCATGAATATTTATCAAATAATTATATTTAATGTTGTAAATTAAATTATTTGATCCAAGAGTTTTTAATTGAATGTAAGAATGATGGTCAGAGTTTATTTTCTAGAATTTTTTTCTTTGAGATATATGTTATCATAGAAACCTTTTTTATTTTATGAGTTTTATATATATACAACATGATATGTTATATCATTTTTCATAGTTGGACCCTACTAAAATAACAATAACCCCACCTTAGGATGGCTATCAGCTCTTAGAACTTTATGTATAACCAATTTCCCACATACACGTTGTCCCTTACATAGGGACCACACCCATGCCATAATGTCTCATCTGACTAATGATTATCCCCATAGGACTAAACATGGTCATTGTAGTGTGCTTCTTCCTCACTCGCACACACCCTGTGAGACATCCCAAAATGTCACCCATCTTAATCACTTCCCCAAACCATGTATGGTTATCTATGGAGTTCTAATCTGGTAGTTTTATTAAAATAATGGTTCTTCTTATTTACATGGGTCATATTATTTCTCCATTTGACCCACTATGATTTTAGGTTGTTACAATCACACCCCCACATTAGAACACAACGTCCTAATTCTGGACCTTCCATCTAAACCTAGGAATGTTCAACACACTTAAGGCTAGGTTATTTCTCTTATACCAATGTAACAACTGGGCCCCACAAGCAACATTAGCACCTTGTCTTAGTATGGGAATCAGGTCCTTGCCCTCTAGGAACCAGAAGTTGCACCGTAGACATGTAGTCCCCTACCTGGCGCCCATCTACATGCACAAATAGTTCATCTAACTAAATATAGTCCCCACATTACATCACATGTTATTTATAGTTTCAATTATCCATACTCACACACACCCTAATAATATTCCCAAAAGGTCTCCCATTCTGATCACAACTCCAGTCCAACCAACCACACATAATTGGGGAGTTTTAATCATGTATGCTCCGGAAACAAATGGCGCACCTTATTGACCAAAGTCATATCATTTACTCATTTAACACTTTACAATTGTAGGATCTTACATTATAAATGTATCCATATTAATTGTATTTAATGCGTCCTTGGAATTTTATTTTTCTTATGGTTATGTTTCGAAAGTTACCCACCTTTTAACAGTTTTACATTAGAATACTATTTCTCTATGGTTTCTTATGCATATATTTCTGAAGATGAAATTATATGATTTATCACATGAAAATATGTTCTCTCTTTTCATATACTTATTTTTTGATGATTATAGGTTTCCAATTAATTTTCAACTCCTTATATACTCATGATATTGAGATAATTTGTTTAGGAATAAGTGACATTGTTTACCTATTAATCACTTAATCTTTTTTCTTCTATTACAATATTTTTAATAATTATATAAAATAGTATTTCTATTATTCTATTGTGATTATTTATATTAACATATAACCATGTTTTATTTCCTATAGAAATTTTTAAAAGGAATATTATATACATTTTTAAATAAACATACTTTTTACCAATATTGTTAATGAAATCTATTTTGTAATTTTTACAACACTGATGACATTTCCCACTATGGCGACCACTCAATATTTTCAAAATACATTTAAAAGTATCCATTTTTTGAAAGAAATTACTTTCCATTCTTTTTTGGATATTTTGTGATTTCAAATAAGTGTCATCAAATTGAAAATGGTATTTTATAAAAAAAATACTCTAGTGATATTAAAAATTGATATTTTATCTATAATAACATAAAATTGTGTTACTTATTCATTAGTTGGGAAATGACCCTGAGGTTTTTCTTATTAATTATCTATATGGTTTATGATTAGGATTATGTAAAATTGATTAATTTTTTTAATCTTTCAAAGGCTATACTAAGATTAAATGATAAATGTTTTTATGTTCTCATGGGATATATTTATGGACGGATTATAATTATATGGTGGGTGGGTCTGTTATAGAAACACAGATACATTGGGAAAATATTTATGATTTATGATCTCAAAGTGTACATAGAAGGTTATCCAAAACCTAAAGTAGATACATGGGTAGTTATCACAATACTAAAATGTTTTCACTAGATATTATCCAAAGCCCAATGGTGGTACATGTGTGGTCATCTGAAGCCTAACATGTGATGAATGTCTTTTTGAGTATCATAGATATAATATCTATATAATTTTTATTATGACCAACATTATACCACTAATTTATTGGATTATTTTATTCCAATACTATTCACTCATGGATAATATTATCTTACTAACTTATAGTGGTGTGAAATGATATTGTCACTATATATATTAAAATAAAACATCTTTTTTTACTTTTATAAATAGAGTTAATATGGTGTGTAGAAAATTTATTTAATGATTACATTTGATAAAAATTTAAAGGATGTAAAAAATTTACATTAAATTTCTAATAAAATTAATTTATGTTAAGAAAAACACTTCCATTAAATAATATAAAAATATTTAAGTTGAATAATATTATTTTGAAAAAAATATTTTAAATCATTTAAATGATGTTTTTAATGTAATGTGTCCCTTATATAAAATCATTAAAAGATTAATTTTCACAAACATTATAAGGAAATTAAACCTGATTGTAAATTTTCTATGGAAAAAATTTAGGAATAAATTATAATTTTATTGAAATATTTTGAAGAACAAGTTCATGGATGAAAAAATATTTTTAAGGGAAAGATTAAAATGTAATTTTTTTCAATGTCCCATAGAACATTGGTATCTTTAGAAACATAATACCCATGAAAGATTTATATCAAGTAGAACCTTAAATTTCATTAAAAATGACAATCATGATATAACATGTCCAAGGGGAACTATATATTCCACATAAAATATCTAGTTGTTTAATATTGAAAAAATCACAATAAACTAAATGTGAGACTACAAATCCCATACCTAGAGTCAGGAAATGTCATTTATGTCCTTTATATCTCGTTTAATAAACAAATATAAATTATTTTTTAATAATAATAATATCTATGTTCAGTCCCTTATATATAAATAATTTTATTCATTTATTTTAATGAAATTATTCTTTATTAAATCAGTTATGTCCAGATAAGTTGTTTTAAATACATTTTTTCAAAAATTCAAAATGGAATTCGTGTTTCAACCATTGTTAAATGCATAAATACTAAATCATTTATTCAATAATAATTGTGGAATAATTATAATTTTTGGACAAAAATTATACTTTTAAAACCAATTTTTAAATATGGTTATGAGAAATGAACTATGTTATAATCGTCAATCAGGTAGGACTTACACAAGCATGAGTACTGTTTCCATTTTTAAACAATCATGATAAATCCAAGGTAAGAATTACATTATCATTACATAATGGTAATTAAATCATATATAAATATTATTTTTTAAAATACACTTATATGTCTCATCCATGTGACTTGATAATAAATAATGACTTTTATCACATTGTAGAGGCGTTAATTCACACACACACGTGTAACCGACATTATCATATTTCCATAAATGTAAGGGTAAGAAAAATATTAAATTTTTAGTTTAATAAATGATAAAATTTTTATTAAGAATCCTATATATACATTAAATCCATTAGAATAGGTATACATGACTAGTGGGGATAGAAATTCAATTATGTTGGTTTGCGAGGAGGTAGTCTATCATACACATGAAATATGGTTCCACTTTACATTTGATGAAAGAATAGATATATGTGGGTTGTTAAATTAAAAAATAACAACCGAGAAAATTTAATATCATTATATTAATAATCATGGTTTAATAAGATATGATATGATATATGTGGAAGAAGAAATAAAACAAAAGAAGTTCGATTAAGAATGATGTATCTTCCTCAGAAAACCTCTTTAGTATTATACCTATAACAAACATAGATTGGATTTTTCATAATATAAGGGATCCTAATAAATTTTAATGAAGTAATTAAGGTTTTATGGTTGGTATATTCTAGAAAAAGTGGTTTTATGTGTGTAAAGGAGAGGAGATGAGGTTCCCTTTTAAACGTAAGAAAGAGTGGCAATTTTGAAAAAACCAAGACAATTCAATAATCGGAGGTCCCTCTAAATAAAATTTATTCCCAAATATATTAATAATGTATTGTGGGAATTATAAATTTTATACATTCATCCAATGATAAAAAATAATTTTTTTATACATTTTATTCCAATTATCATTATGTAAACTCTCATTTATAATTTTATTTCTCACCACTATAACTTTTTTCCTAGGAAAATTATCATTTCAAGGTAAGAATATAAGAAGTCATATTAGAAAATTTTGATCCAATTTTTATAAATAATCAATAAAATTTATTAAAAAATTTTATGTTTGTGTTGAAAAATAATTTTTACACAGGCTTGTGAAACACACAAAACCCATGTTTCAATCATAAAAGATGTAATTGGTTTTAAGTATTTTAACTCTTCTATATGAAAAAAGATTACTATTTAATTATTGACTAATATTAATTATTCTAATTAAATATATTGAATAAATTTTAAAAAAATTCAATTTGTATAACTCATGTCCTTTAATTTAAAATTAATCTCGCAAAAAGTGATGAAAAGCATGTTTTTTGAAAAATGCAATTTTCAAGAAAATACTAATATTAAAAAACTATATGACGAGAAATCATTAGTGTATGAATTTAAATTCATATACATATATATCTGATAAATAAAATTCATTTATATAACACCTTAAAAGGGGTTATTTTAATTAATTAAAATCGATTAAATATATGCACTTAAAAATACTTGGTAGAAAACCATATTTTTAAGCATAATAATAAACTAATAAAAAAACAAAATATAAATTTTTTAAAATTAAATTTGAAAAATTAAATATAAATAAAAAAATACTAATATTACTTTTAAGTCATATTCCAACAAAAATAGTTTTTTGAAATTACTTAATTCATTTAAAATAAAATATTGTTTGGCAAAAAACATTATTTTTCTATATTCACTAAAATATCCAAAACATTTGCCCTAAGATAATTTTTATAAGATGATTTCAAAAATGATATCATATTTATAAAATTAATTTGATATAAATTCAATAAATTATTTATAATATTGATCACATAATTCAATGAAAATTATTTTCTAAAAAATGTATTTTGAATAATAAAATGAAATTTCTAAATATTAGTATATATTTAACATAAATTAATAAATACATTAATATTATATAAAACCATTATGGATGTTTTTTAATTTTTTTTACTCTCATTCATACAACCAATTTTAATGTCTAGGTTATAACAGTAATGTTAAAATAATAATATATTAATAGTATTTCATGATATATTTAATCTTAGTTGTCTGCATTGTATATCCTATAGAACATATTGTAACATTAAAATATTAGGCTTCTAAACCCTTATTATGAGATAGATTTCCTCAATTTTTTGAAAAAAATACATAACCATAAATAACAAACACCTTTTTTTAATGCATTATAAATTTAAATTTGGTACACCATTCCTTAACTTTTTTGGTATTCTTGACATTGTCTCCTTACATTATTCTGCTTATCAATTCCCATTTTTATGTAGAATACTTTACTTTTTGGTCTAATGTCTATATCTTATAACACTTGATACAATGGTATCAATTGCACAACCATAATGATCAGAAGGAATGAGACATATCACTTTATAGGTTGAATATCCTTAAAGGACAGTCTTGGAAATTTAGAGTTTTCAATCATAAGTTATAAACCACTCATGACCCAATAAAAGTTGACCACCTAATATTGAATTGTAATGAATCTATTTAGTTATGAATCCCATAATGTGAGACATAGAAAAATGTTGAGTTCCTTCCCACCACATCTCCCCTAAATAAGACATTGGAAAAAGTTTGTGCTATAATAGAAAAGATACTGAGATTATAGTATCCAACTATGATCCTACAAAACGTAATTTCATTTCTTCCAGGTACTTAAAATTATGACAACATTTAGATCACATCTCATAAACTTTTATATATGAATTTAATTTATCCTAAGATAAAAGAATGAATACAATCATTTAGTGTGTATAAGGCATTTTGAACACTGGATTCCAAATTGTTAAGTTCACCATCATGGTTATCATCTCCCTATATAATTATATTTAATATTGAAATTGACCGACTATAGTGTTAGGTTTTGTTACATACCCATCTACGATTACACATCTTGGAGGAAACCATTTTTCATATCATAATATACCATATCTAATACATGATTATGGTGTGTATTACTATAATCATCAATGAGTACACCTCAAAAAGGGGAATGGATTTGATATTTAAATGGTCTAACATTATCGTATAGTGATGGTACATTTGTATATACCCTTTTATTAGTACATATCTAGGAGAAAAAATTCTATATAATTATAATGGACCATCTGTTGTGTGTTCTGATTGTATATAGGTTTATACCTATTTATGGGTATGTCACGAGGTGCACATAAAATGCTATAGTTCACCACCTCTAATTACACAACCTAGGTTATTGTTGTTGTTTTAATATTCATAAGATTACTAACCTACACCCTCCAAGAATCATATAAATGAAAAATTATGGTTTTCCCCAATTTTGTTTCGAATCAATTCATTTGAGACTATGATTAAATAATCCCCTCACATTAAATGTTTTATGGATCCATATTACATGTTATTATTCAACAAACATATTCAAAGATTTTCATTAATTAATTATCAAAATCATATAATAGAATCTAATATTTTACAATGATGGGGAAAAATCATTCAATCTAATAACTTAAAATAGATTTGAACATGAAAAAATTTGATTCCTTCTTTTGGAAGGACATCACATTACTAAATATTTTTTATTGATTATATTAATTCATTAATTGACCTTTTGAGAAAGCCAATATGGTCTCACATCCCATAATTATTATAAATTATATCCTTCTCAATAGGGTGGTGCTCTTCTATTATGGTAGTGGAACCAACCCATTTAGTCTCCGTATCATCAACTATACATTGGTGGAATGTTAATTCACATTTGATCATATATATATTTTGATCAAAGAGGTCAACCAAGGAGTTTTCCTCATCATCATGGTGTAGTTAATATAATGAATCCTCTATATAATGTGAAAAATATTGATCTTAAATAACATGGATATTTTTTAGATTTCTTTGTAATAGTATTAACAATAAAATAAGTTTCAAAATGTTTTTCCACTCCCATAACTAAATTAATTATTTCAAAATAGCATGTATGGTCTAGTATTTAACCCACCCCCCACTAGGATGCCTCTTCCTCTATGTGATCCAGATGTTGGAAATTTGGGATATGAGACTTATTGATTTTATCCTCCACTTTTGGTCAAAATGATACAAGTGAAATAAAAATTAATAATTATTCATTCAGTTACATGGTCCATGAAATTTGATATTATAATCATCAACCTCTATTGAAAAACTTATTATTAGAATGGAATCACTCACTTTCCCAATTTCACATGATCATCTCTTTCAATAACATCTTCAATAATCATTTTGGTCATTATTTTTATAACTAAAAGAGAATTATAACATCTATTTGTATCCTAGACACCTATCAAGTCTTTCCCCCATCCATGATGCTCACATTCTAAATATATTGAACAGGGATATCCATGTGAGGTAGATCCTTAGAGGAAAACTCATGGCCCACTTCCAGTACGTTCATTGTGTTTTCAACCAATTTTATTGGGATATCAATGGTTTATAATAGAGGGTTGATATGGGTATAATATCACATTAGTGGATCACATTAGATATATCCACTTTGGATAAATATGTATAATCCAAAAGTTTTTAAATAGTAGGTTGTGTGTTGGAGTGATCACACAAATAAATATAACAAACACCCATCATCTTCCATAATAATCTCTATGAACATTGATTGAGAGTCAGATATTTATATGGATACTAGGACATCTTCTATAGAGTGTGAAACTATGTAAATCATGAATATCCTAGTTATGAAACGGAAATGTTAGTAGGATGATGTGAAATTAGGCAATCACATTGGGTAATTATTCCAATTTTATCTACCCTTTTGATGGTGGGGATATCAAACTAGATGATTATAATGTTTGATCTACTCTATCCTATGATACATTTCTAAATTAATGTGGGGATCATCAACATATTTTCTTCTATTATCCTATGGAATTATTTTATATGGAATCCTCTTAACAATTATTGATATGATGAGATTATCATAATATCAATACCTAAATATCTATATTTATAATATAAATAATATTTAAAATTCAAAACAAGCCTATATTTCCAGTGAATATATACATTCCGAGTATATAAACCCTCCTTTATTATCTATCAATATTGTATAAGTTTTCTAAAATTCTTTAAAGGGAGACTAATCTATATATGTTAAGAGTAAATGTGTATCTAAATTCTCTACATCTCGCATATCCCTCTACTTGGAAAACATCACCTCAATAATATGGGCGGTTGATTCATTATCACCAGTAAGCATGAAAATCAAGGTATGTTTTGGTGATACCATAAGAATAATAATCATACCTAATTTCTAAAATGAATAAATTTAAATTTCCTAATGAACCTCTATAGCTATTGACCATATCCCTCAAGAAGACCCATTAACCTACGACCTTGGGTTTGATATATTCATTCCCTTTTTTATCTATAGATATGTTGATCACTCCTTCAATATTTTCCAACTCTTCCACAACCCTCATTTACTTAGTGGTGTAGAATTTTGTTTTTATAGAAATTATTAACATAACCAATGCTAGGATATGTTGTGTGGAATTAGTGAGGATGATTATAGGGGTGAAATTTGTAGATACCATTTTGTTTTATATAAACAAAAAGATGAGACCATGATAGAGATCCATTCTATGGGTAGAGTTTTTTGAAATAAGATACTTTTTAAAAAAATGTGAGTTAAAAAAAGAGTGAAATTGATCGTTGGACTAAACATTAGGTTTGGAAATAATATACTAATCCATGATATTGATGACCTGTTGGAAGATTTCTTTGTTCAATGAGTGACTTCACTGAATATTTTCACATGTATCCTTTAGTGGGATGAATTTTTCATACCTCATCCCAAGAATAGGGTAACGAGAAATATTATAAATTCTTGATAATATAATCCCCATATCATCATGTCAAATATCTATTGTATTCATTTTCAGAATCCAGTGGCTAATAAGATCTAGTTTAACATCAATGTCCATATAAGAATGAGTTTGGGAGAAACAAAATTCATTATAAATATACACCTATAAAAACTATTCCTCAAACTCCATTCATAGACAATAAACACAGAATGCCCATATCTACATGGGATTCACACCACCAGTAGAATATATGTCCAAATTATCAACCTAAAAATTATATCAATTTATGATTAAATAAATAAAGGATAACACGTATAAATGTGTTTGATTACATTATATGTATTCTTGGTTGATATGGGAATATCTATAATGGTTCAATATAAATGATGAAGTGATGTCCACCTCATTTTTTATACCCTCTTGGATTATATGTTAGACCTTACAATTATTAAATTCTATACAACCCATGAATTTGGAAGGTTGGCATTGAGATTTAGATGTCCACATTTTTCAAGAGGCTAAGACAGAATAGTAGGAGGAACTCTTTTTTCAGGTAGTCTGACTAGTACTTATGAATGGTTATACAAATATTAACCCTATATTCAAACACTAATAGGTATATCCTTCCTCAACATGGTCATCTAGTTGTTAAATAAGGGAAAAATCATCGACCCTCAAACGGCATAAAATGTTTGAGAAATCACAATATTTTAAGAATAAATTCAACAATATTAAAGGGCGAAATACAAAAATAAATAAAAATAATAAAAATAATGGTTATATAATATTATCATGAATATAGTTGGAGAGAAATATCATATTATTTCATCAATGTACTTTAACTAAGTCATTCACCCAATCACATCACTTAGTTATCATTATTCTATACCTTCATCAAGGAAAAAGAATTTATCCAAACAAATATCATTAAATATTATGAAATAAAGGGAGAATGAAAGTGTTTTTGTGTTGACTAAATATGAGGGAAAATAGTGAAAAAATAGAGTTGATCTATATTTTTCATTCAAGAGTTAATGAAAAATATTTTTTAAAATGGGTGGAAGGTTTATTTTTAGCACTCCACCTATGATACTAGGATAATAGTATTATCTCCCTTTCTCAATGTAACATAATCATGTATAGAACTCATGAAAATGGTTTTACATCCTCTTCCTATCGAATTATGAAAATTCAATCAATATCACTAATTCTAACCACATAATATTTCCTTCAAAGAATATGATCATCTCTTGTATCATACATACTTGAGAATTTTCAACAATAATGATAGTTAATTATTATTTGTATTTGGGAATTTATTATCCCACATTTTATGAAATGGTAATGAAGTAGATTATAATCATGATATGTAGAATAGAATGTTCCCATATAATGGTACCCAATATATTTTCTAAAGTCACGGTACCCAACTGTTGCTTCCACATCGAAAACCCATGCTTCTTCTCCCAAGTCCAACTTCTCAGGCCCCAATACAAGGCCATATACCTTAGTGATTCACATAACATGTGTGAACTGACCCTAGATTTATCCAATCTTTAAAACAGGTCCCATATTACCATGTTCAACATTATAAATTCATTTACCCAAATCATTTTTGGCTTAAAAAAAGGCCCATTGTTTTTTTATTTATAAACATTTCTTTAATGAAGCATTCAATTAATATCCAAACACCTATGAAGGGAGAAAACATCACCCTAGACTCTCAATGGTGTGTCTCATTCACTTTTCCTTGAAAATAGGTGAAACCCATCAGTCAGACTCTAATAGGGGGAAACAACATCCATTCTTCCCAATAGGGATCCCATTAACCCTATCTGTCCATTAGAATGCCACATCACCTTAAACCTCATATTTGGTGATACTTCCCCCTAGTCTCCTACTAGGGATCCCCAATTCACTAAAGTCCACAATTAAAATTTTAATTCATCAATGTTTCATTTCTATAGTTCTGAATACATTTGACACCCTCTTGTAACCCTTGTTTAATTTGGTTCATTAATTTGGAAAATATGGTTTCCGAAATGAGATTACAAAAACTCATGGGCATATCATATCTCAATATCAAGTCATACCTCATTTTTTCTACACCATGGACTTTGTAATTAATATGGCATGTCCTTAACAGAAGTTTTAGCCATGTAAATCTTGTATTACATTGATAAAATGTACTTATTTCTTATTCTCCCTTGATTATAGGTCCCCTTGGGGGTTTAAAATTATGTGACAACATGATAGTGGGGGTACTCATCAAGATTACACCTAATAATATTCCCCAATCATTGGCTTCCAAACATGGCCTACCATATCCAAAGTCTATTCATTAAGGATTCTTAGTGGAAGCCTTTTCCATTAAATTTTTCCCAGAGGGGAAAGGTCCTTGGGAAACATTAATGACAACTATGATCGACCACTAAGAGCACATGTCATGCATATCCCCATCATCATTTTCCTGGTGATAAAACCCCAATGTGTTCAATATTCATTATATTTATCCATAAATTGGTAGAAGGTAGAAATAGACAAGATCCTCCTCTTATGTGTAAGATCCACTCAACTTTAATGGGATTCTTGTGCATAATCCCAAACTCATATTATAAATGGTTAATATTCAATGAGGTATTTCCTTATTCTAAAAATAAAATTTAATATTCAATTTCATTTCCTATGTATTCATATATATATAATAAACCCTTATATATTTTAGTATTTTACTAAGATAGATATATATCAAAAAGGGTCATATCCAATATATTTTATTCCTTAAAAGGTCATTGTTCCTTGTAATGTGTGAATTTAGGGAACCCCATCATGGGAGCCCCATTCAATTATCAATTTTTACCTCCTTCACAAAAAAAATCATTTTCATGTGATATAAAAATTCACTACAATTTATATTCCCCATAATGTTAAAATATATTGTGTGATCCTGTCACTTGACCTTAAATTGTGAAACATGATAAATGTGGGCATTGATACATTCTAACCATGATACATAGTATGAAACATTGAGTATCAAAACAAATATTCATAACCATATACTTACTATTCTAGATTCCTTATGAAATATATCCTCTTCAAGATATATTCTTCCCTTGAACCATCCTCAATGGTCCATAATCCTTGTGAGTTCAACCATTCATAATTGGTATATAATCTGAGTGATCCATATCAACATTATTCAAAGGGATATATTCCTAGGGGGACTAATTAAAATGGTCAAGTCAAATATAAGTCCTATACAAACCATTTTCTAAAGCATATCCCGGTTTTTTAATATTGTATAACATTAATCAAAATTCTTGAGGACAAAATTGTATGAATATAAAATGAAAAATATATGTCCTTACCACATGATTGTAAATGTATGAGTTTTACTATTAAGTGGAATATAACTATATGGATTTTATTTTATTTTATAAGGGTATGTAAACTGAAACTATTATGTTAATGATCCCATGTACACAACCTTTACTTCCTCATTATATGGTGTTATACACTACAGTTCCTAGTCATGCACCTTCAAGACATTGCATCACTAATGAAAAATATAGTGGTAGAAAAATATGATATATACAAATGTTTTCATAGATGGAGATTCAATTATACATATAGATGGTAAATCGATGAAGAACCTTTTATATATACACATGATTACATTAATGAATTCAAATTACCGATTATGGGATTGATTGAAAGTAGTCGTGTACTCTACCTTTGGAATGATTCTAGAATATATATTTAATCTATAATATAGTGACAATGTAGATAATATTTCACCACTAAAGGTTATTATAAGACCAAACTCGGTTCCTCTTGACCAAAAAACATTCCATTGTTTTTTTGGTAATGTTAATGTGACTATATTCCAGTTAAAATCATGTTTGTGATGACTCAAAATGTTGTGGTAGGTATGTTGATTTCAATTTTCATCAAAAATAATGAAAAATCTATTTTATTTACCATATTTATAAACATATATATTTTAGTTAATTTATATATTTTTTTCTAACCATTGGGATAAATTGAGTGAAATGAATGAAATAAATGTTTTGGGATTTTGTTTGTAAAATCATAGAATAGATACTATAGGAAATGTATGCCACATTACATGAGGATTTATCCATTATAGTATAATCACAGAGCAATACATGGTAAATAATTAGATTTTAATTATTAAATATATTTATTAAAACATATAAACTCATTATAATTGGGAAAAAATAATTTAAAATTATTTGATAGTGGTTCTCCCCATATTGATTGATGATTTTCAAAAAATATTATCAATTTTTTGAGGAGGTGGTTCTTCATTATAAATTAGAATAACTATGATTTAGGTATGTAGTATCTAAATATTTCCCTTAGTTTTATGCATATGGTTATGGTCATGCAATATGTTCTCATGCCACATGTTTGTAAATACCGTTGTATTAAAAAATATTTTCATCCTTTAACAAGTATCAGTAAACAAATTTCATATCCCATGATAGTCAATTGGGATCTATCTTGATGACACAGTCCCTAATGATTTTAGGTTTAACCATACTGATTTTTTTTTGGAAAAAATGATCCTAATGCAATAAAAATGGAAATAATGAATTTCATGTACATTGATATATTTTCATTGGGACCCTATGAGAATGTGAGTTGGATGGAGTGATATTGGTGGTAATGGGGGTTGTACACATGGTTTCATGCATTATATTATAGTCTTTGATCATGTTTGGTAGTATGATGGTTGGGGTTTCTTCCTCTATTGGTACGTGTATGGATCCATGTGGGGCTGTTATCGATTGAACATATGTGTGATGTGGAAATGATAGGTCCAAACTACATTGATTTGGATGTGGGATAGGATTTGTACCATTTTATTTAATATTACATACCACTCTTTAATTACATAACTTTTCCTTACATTGTACAAATATAGGATCTTTTAAAGTTCATTTTTATAGAAATATGGTAAAAAATAAATGAAAATTTAAAAATTTCTTCTAAACCCAATTAAAATACATATTCAAAGATTAACTCTAGGTTACTTTTACTACATATCATAACCTTGGGAAATAAATCGAATGAATGGAGGGATCATGAGGTCTATTATGTGAACAATGATGGAATAAATTAGCATGTGATCATGAGGAATGTCAATAAGAACATGATACATAACAATATATCTTGAACAAGAGACCATGAGGCATATCATAAAAGAAATGATTGTGTACCATTACATGAATATGTGGCTACAATATTTATATGAGATATTCGTATACATATCAATATGTTTTTTCAACATGGTGAAATAAATAAAAATATTTATGGTTATTCACCAATGTATCATAAAACATGTCATGTATTATGATTAAATTATTTACACAATGCCTTAGATAATTAATATGGTCCAGCCGTCATATATCTTAATTTCATTTTATCCAAAAATATCATGATAAATAATTCCCATAATAACCCATGGAGAATAAATAATTAGAATCTTCTCCAAAATCATGGCATACAAATGATCTTAATGAAGTGATCAATCCATTATTTTTAACAAATAAAATAGCATTGTTTGTTTACTATGTGTAAATAACTAATTTAAATATATCATTTCTTCATCAAGGTGAATACCCTTGGAAAATAAATATATTTGGGTATTCAAAAAAGGATAATAATAATAATAATAATAATAATAATAATAATTTCTTTTGTAGAGAGAGAAATTTTAGAAGTAAATTAGACAACACGATGGGTATAAACTGTGGATTTATAAAAGGATAAACAGATATGGTAGAAGGGTAAAAAATTGATAAAACATAATTTAGATGAATGGTTTTGATGAAAACTATAATAGAAGATATGAAGATTAACATTGAAAATACATATAAAAAATAGGTTCTTTATTTGAATAGAAAAGATGGATAATTCCCCTACTATGATGTGTTGCTCCTATATATAAATAAATAGAACATTGGGGGCTAGAGGAAACCATGGGGGACTCCATGGAAGAAAAAAATCTAATATTAGGGAAGGATAGTTTGGGAGTGAATATAAATTGATAAATCAGTGGGTTTTTATAGAAAAAGAGGACGAATTCTTTAATATTTTCCAAATATTGGTGTTATAAATCGAGGTTGGGGAAGAAGAAAAACCATTGGACCACCCATGGTTCTTATTCATATATTTAGACGTTTGAGCAACTCTTTATAATATTTTGATCTTGTAGGACTGATTTGATTTTTTAATTCGTCTTAACCTAAATTCAATGTGCTGATTCAAAATATGATGTTAATTTTTTTATGGAAATTATTTAAATAATAAAATTTTATTATTTATATATAAAAATCATTATTTATTTAAAAATAAGATTTTTTAAGGATGAATCATATTTTTTAAACATATAAAAAATTTATTCTACCATTATAAAAGTATTATATCATTTATATTTAGGAGAGATTGTAAAAAGGATATATGTCTATAATATATATTATTCATAATACTTTATTTTATTTTAAGTTTGTATATATTTTCTACAAAAACAAAATTATGTTTCATTTGTTTCCAAAAATATATTTATCAAATTCATCTCAATTATACATATATTTCTTAAAGAAAAAATAAACATAAATGAAATTAATGGAATAAAAAATTTATTTATACAAATTAAATTTCACATTAAGTAACTGAGGCCTAGACATGTAGCATATTATTACACTATCATAGTCTCTAAGGGTGAAATATTTATTGGTTTTAGATTCATGGGGCGATATGCTAACATTGGTCGAGGGGAAATCTCCACCAACATAAAATTATCCTGTAGGATATTTTGGTCAAGATCTACTTGATGATGCTCATATTTTGATTGGTCATGAGAGAACCCTAGTGACGCTACCTCTATCCTATGTTCAAACAAATGGACATCAAATGAAATGAATCTACTGGTCGAGGTCATCTATTCTAATTTCTACAAGAATTATCCTTTTTCATTACTACTTATAAACACTAAATATATTGATTAAATTAGCAACCATTGGTATAATTTCAAACATTCATGTTAACTAATCTACAAATTGACCAATCGTTATATTTGAAAAATGGTCTTATACTGGTGGATTCCCAATAGTTACTTATCCTTTTACACCATATAAATTCTTAAACATTAATTAAGTAGAATTTACTAAAAATATTCTTGTGGAACTATTTTATTTTCAAAATATGTTGATTGGTTTACTAATATTATTTTTATTTATATAAATGTTTTTTGTGGGAGAAATGATTCTAGTATATTGGGGAACTACTTATTTTCTCATTTTAACTATTCTAAATTATATTTTTTTGTCTTGTTATAATGTTTTTAATTTTAATTTTTTTTATAACCAAGTAATGTAATGATAATTATTACCGAGTTAAAAAAATTTATATCTCATTATTTTTTAGGTGTATAATATTATATAATATGTAACAAAAAAATATTCAAGGGAAAATATAATTTAAAAAATATGGGTCATTTCATGTACTATGACACATGTCTTTTATAACCTGAGTATCCAATCATTACAAAATGTCATCTGTGTTATGTTGAGGGATTTTATTCAATGTGAGTGAATGGTATTAACCAATGTGTTGGGAAAGATATAATGGAACCAATGATCAATTTTTGAAACAATATACATCTTAGGGGACTATAGTAAGAGACTATGTTTTTTTGGACTTGAGGGGTGTTAGTATAAGAACCATATATTGTTGTATCCACATTTATGTTCCATAATTGGATTAGTTTGTGTGATAGATTGTCATTCCTATAAAATTTAGATAGGGTTAGGTAAGTAGACATACCATTGATTATGATATATATGATTCTTGGGAGGGGAACTAGTTCCCTTTGATGATATTTCCTCGTGATGATACGACATATTTTTCCATGGAGGGAATTTATTCCCCATAATGATATGGAAAATGTATACATAGAGGGGGTCATATCCCCCTAATTATATGATGTATGTTTCCAAGGAGTGTTATCCCCCTCCAATGATGTGATATGTTATCTTTTAGGGTTGTTATTCCCCCTATTGATATGATATATGTTTCTAGATAAGGGAATGATTTGAACATAATGATGCTAATTATATATCAATATTGGTTCATTATTACCACAGATAAAATTGTATGTTATTCTATAGAGGTAGTTATTCAACATAATGAAACATGATATGTCATCCCGTGTTATTCTCCCAAATGATATATGAGGGTAAAAGGGAAGATTCTTATTATAGCATATTTAGGGTTTTATGACTCACTCAATGTATTTTTGAATTGGAAATTGTAGACATTTTCAACGTCGAGTGTCACTTATGAACCCAACGATTTAGGGTTATTTAATTATTTATCTCCTATATATTGTTTTTTTATTTGGACCATGTCACTTTGCACTTACACTGTATTGGTTGGTTATGTTATGAAAATAATTTTCGGTGTTCTACATAATCAATCTCATACACTACTAATATATCCCAATCATAATTGTAAACTACTAAAACAACATGAAGGAAGCTACTAGTATATTAGGGGCCATGTATTTATGGGTTGATAATTATATCATAGAAAAAAGTCAATATATGAGACTTAGCTAAGAATCAAAATATCTAGGGGGTTATACTTATTATATTTTTTGATGAGTTTTATATGATATACACATTTGGAATCTGGTGATGTCTTCCAGACTCATGTGGAATGTTATATTTCACATTATTTATAGAATAATTTTTTATTAGGTTTATGTCATTAATAAATATTATGGATATTGTTATGATTGATTATATTTTTGTAATAACATTTTTCAATACAATAATTTGAGGATATATTACCACACAGTATAACCTTAGACTATCCATGCTAATCATAAACCTCTAACGTATGGGTAGGTATGTTTGAGGTTACATTACCAACTTGCTTAGTAAATTTTTGGAGAGGTTATTTAGGGATGTTTCAATGGTAGATCAGATTATTTATATTTTATGGATTTTTTGGATAAATGATTAAACTCGTTAGAACTTGTGAGGGAAGTAATTCTATGTTCTTGGCTAGATCCTCATGGATATAATGTCCAAATTAGTAGGTATGTTGGATCGTTATTCATTTTTTCTTGGGTTATACATGAGTCAATTGTTTTTAAAAATTCTATTTTAGTTTTATTGATTTAATTATAATATATTATCCCTGGTCAGCATGCAATGTGTTTTCATGAATCATATCAGGAACATAGGTTCACAGAGAATGTTCATAATTTATTGTGATTAAAATTGACCAACATATGTGGCTGTATTACTAAATTTATAGTTTACTATTATTTAAAGTGTTAATGATATCTTATTTAGTGTTTTCCAAAATAAAATTTGAGTGGAATTTTAAATAAACTAACTATATAGTTTTTATATACTCGATATGAGTATTCATAGAGAAATGTGTTATATATATATATTGATGTGTTTGAGACCGTGATAATTGATGGAATTTGAATGGTATATAAAATCTATGTGAGGATTAGTGTCTTGATGATAATATTTAGTTGGAGTATGAGATTCCTGGTATGTATAAGGGATCCATGAGTAGGTGTTTTGGCATATTAGTTTCCCATACTAGATGTGATAGAAGTTTGGATGTTTCTATATTCTTTTTTTCCCACGTGTAGTGTAGTTATTACATCGATGGAAGATCCTAGTGTTTTTGCTGTAACTCTAGACATTTGAGACTATATGTTATGATTGATTAATAGGGTCCTTTCCAATTTTAGAGATCGTTTGTGATGTATGGAAATAACCCAATAGAAGGGTTAGCCAAAACCAATGAGTTCATATAATTACAGGATATATGTTTGGATCATTTATATTGTGAGACTGATGAATTGGAGGTTCTAAAAGTTATTTGATATATTAATATAGATTCCTTATGTATTTTTAATGTGAAAGACATAGTGGGGATATTGTTTGAGGGGTATGAAATGTGTGGGGTTCATGGTTAGTTTTTGGAATAGTAATGTGATCCTAGGATTAATGAAATTATTTCTTGTTTAAGGTGGTTAATATATAATCATACTTTTAATTCAATTTCTCTCATAATTCCTTGGTGATTTTTATAATTGAGTATTTTTGGATTGATACAATCTAATCATGGTTCAAGAGATAAAACCACTGTCGAACCTATGTCACAAGTTAATTTGTGAGACCTATTATTTTCATACGGTAAGAGAGAATATTTCTTTAAAAGGATTCATTAGACATATTTTACATCTGGTTCATGAATATGGGTAGATTTCAGAAAATCATCCTAATACAGAAAAAATGTTTAAAATGTAATTTAGCTCATATGGTCTGGTCATAATAATGGATAAAAATCTATGTTGATTTCAGATGATGAAATCCTAGTGTCCGGAAAGGGAATTTATTTTATTCATATACTAGGAACATTTTATAAATATTAGGATTGATACTAGGAGAGGTGAATATGTGTAATGGTGGGTTTAAGTACCACTTAGTTACTTAACATTATAAAATTAGTTAACCGTTGATGATATCCATGGTAGTAGATCTAAAATGAATGATGATATACTATGAGATAAAAATGGAATGGTACGATGATTCTATGAATGGTAGAATATAAAGGGAATTACACTAGTCATGGTGATATATGTTAGTTTGAGTAGGGTTTTGAAAGGGATATAGTTCATTGTAGATTTGAATAGTGGAATTTGGGGTAAGGTATATGTCTATTCTATGGGAAGTGAGGTATTTTTAGAGTTATAGTGGAGTGACCTAGTGGTCTTGAATATTGTAGTACATCCTATTGGTCATTTCCTTATAGAGATAAATTAAGAACATTTTTTGTAATGATTCTGATAAGTAAACAGATTATAATTGGTTGATCAGTAAGATTCATAGGGGAAAGGTTTCCAAAGGATTGGATGAGAATAAAATGTTCCATTATTTGATGATGAGAGATATCCTAACAGGATCAAAGTGTTGTCGTGTGATAAATAATATTTTTTCTATGATAAGTGAATTTTGGGAAAGGATGAGTGTGGCCAGGGATGAGTGACATACATGTGATGTTGATCTTATAAAGGGATTCCCTCAAGGATTAATATAAGGAATGTTCTATGGTGTATATCACACAATGAATGATCTTACTGAGATTATTTTTTAGAATTTTTTTAAATTTAAACACTAATGAGTTAATTAAACAAAAAAAGGCTGTTTTTTTTGACATCGACTGGAATCAAGTATATTAGTTATGTATAATAGAGGGAAAATAAGAGGATGGGTATTGGTAAATGTAAAAATTATAGTTTTAGTAAAGTTAGTAACTAGTTTCCATAGAATATGGGTTCATAGAAGGGTAGTATGACCGGTTGTGTGTTTTTAGATATTAACTGTTATAGTGACCTGGTCTGTGGAATATTGTTTTTCACAGGAAGTATATTGAGATGACAAAACAATTATGGTCCTTATGATATGGATATAGTCTAAGGAGTGAGAATATATATTCTGATAATAATTTTTAGGTGATTACTAGGTTTGAAATTTAATGAGGGATGTCCTATATAATAATAATAACATTAAATGATTGGGAGTAATATCGGTGTAATACCATATGTGAATGGATGAGTTAGAATTTGAGGATGATTTTAAATGTTTCAATTAGAGTATTGGATAATGTTTTCAAGTTAGGTATAAAATTAAATTAAAAATGTTATAACACCTCAATTTATTTTTGAAATCAAATATTATGTTGAAGGTCCAAAACAACAATGGATGAGTATCAGAGGAAGGGTCTGATATCCAGGAGAGTGATTTATAGCCTCTTGTATCTACTAAATTTCACAAATATTTCCATTGGGTCACTAGTGTTGTATCAAGATTTCATGTCCTAGTACTAGGTACACCGAATAGCTGATGGACAACTATTGACCAGCCAATAGGGGAACCGGCTCACCGATGTGTTTATTTATGGAGAAATTTATAAAATTTCTCTTATATATTTTTTTGGGTGTATAACTTCTCCAATTATTTTTTGCGTAAGGATTTCCTCCTTCTCTCCTTTCACTACATGAACCCCCCCCCCTTCATTTTTAGGATACCTTATGAAAACTATCAGTGATTAAAGGTAAATGTTTTATTCGGGTGACCCCCATCGATCTTCTCTTCCCTCAGTTCATATTCTCTACTTCTGCTGATACGTTTTTTGGTTTTTATTCCTTAAAATCATGGAGTAATTGTCAAATAATGAGTATTATTTCATTATACCTTGGCAGAATACATCTCATGACCACATTTCAAGGCCTATAATCTATTACTTTTTAATGGTATTCAATGCAACTGTTTTATATATGGGATTTACATAAAATAATACATAATTGTATATTGAAATATTTTGTATGGTTTATTATTTTTTTACTTATGGTAATGTGTATGTAATGTACCCTGTAGGTTTCATTGGGTATGGTTTTGATGCACCAAAAGTAGCTGGACAATGGGTTTAATAGGAGATGTACATCAATATTAGGATAGTCTTAATGAGTGGTATGAGGCTATATTAATAAGGGATAAGATTCTAGAACTGGTGAAAGAGATCCTTTGTACTCATCAAATGTTACTATAAAATGTTTCATGGTTCATGGATGTGTAATCAATCCATTGAGATATTGAACTTGAGAAAAGTGATCATTAATGATTTTATTTAATTAAATGGTTTTTTCTTAAATAAATTTTTCTTATAGAAAACTATTCCCCATTTGGGATGCAAAAAGTGCTAATGAACTAATGGTTCTTGGTAAATGTGTGGTTTTACTCGACACATAATGGTTTAGTCCTACAATATCAGGATATAACCTATAATATATAGACTCAGTGGGTAATTAAACATAGGTTACATAATTAACATAGTGTCTATAGTAGTATGAAACCTTAGAAACAAAAATATAGAGGTTAAAAATGACCTTGGATGAATGGACTATGTTTTGTCCATGTGAGAATAATGAGATACCCTTGTTCTTAATGATAATTGATATTGTCAATGAGGTATTTTTCTTCATGGACATATGGTGGCCTGGGTGAGTAATCATTGGGGAGATAAATTGATAGGTTTGTTATTGATTAAATAAAGACTTTTTATGAAAAGATATGAGCTTCTTTCTATCAACCTTTTCACAAGTGTGTACATGAGATATAAGTTAGGATTAATGGACCCTTATAAGGTGTTCAGACTTTTTTTAAGACCCAATGGATATATTTTATCTACATGGTGATGGGGTGACCCTAGTGAGTGTGTCTTTAATATTATTTAATTTGATTCTGGAGGTTCTTTATCAAGGTTCTGTAGTTTAACATTTTATTATATATTAATAGAATTTCACATATATATGTCACTACATTTCTGATATGTGTGGGACCACATTGTTGGTTCTTTAAATAGATTTTTTCTAATGCATTATTAGGACACAATTTCAAATGGGTACCTAGTAATAATTTCACTTGGTTATAGGATAGTATTGTGTGAAGCATTTGGTTTTGTTTGATCAAGTAGGATAGATTGTATGGGTTCATATATATCAAGATATCTTATCCCATGGGGTTGTAATGGAGCACCTAATATTATATTATTTGATACGTTTTGTATATTTGATCAACCCAGTTGATGGTCTGTCATGTATTCTAGAATGGTTATATGTATGAACCCAATGGATTTTTTTATATCATGTTTAGTTTATTTTTTTTATTTATACTATTATATGAATGATACCTTATTATTTTATAATTTCTCAAATCTATTACAAGTGTTATAGTCTACATGCAGTACTACCAAAGACTGATGCTACTAGTTATAAGCCTCTTGCATATGTGGAGGGATGTCTAAGGACACATAGGTGACATGTAAAAAAAATTATATTGATCTATGTGAGGATTAAGTAAATTATTATCATAATATTATTACATAATATTTATAATATTTTAGAATTTATATTTATAAATTTGATGGATCCCATCATGGGTTTCATATTTTTTGTCATGAATAAATGTTTTGGCTGGAAGAAAACATTACTAGTGGATTGGAATTGTTGTTATTATATTGCACTAAATGATTATTGGAGATATGAACTTTTCCTAACACACATGTTGTTTAATATTTATTAAGAAATGTTCATTGGTTTTCATTATATCCATTAGTATAAATCCAATTGTTGGATTTTGACTCTTGTACAATTTTTTAGAGCCATCATGTGAATAACTTTAGTTAGATATGATTTACATGATTTGTATTCCCAATAAGGTTATCATTATCCCTCAAAACATAGGTTCATATTCATAAACTATCAACAAAAACTCATTCAATGTTATCCAATATATGTTCTTGGTGACATTCTACAATGTTGGAATTCATTGTGTACATTAATTTCCTTTTGGTGGAAGATCATGTAGATATATGTGGAGACATACAGTAATGAGTAAGATGATGTAGTTATATGGACAGATGAGAAACTATGACCCATGTGGGTTAAATAAGTAATTGTATTCACTTTCAATAAAACGTTTTTGGGTCATAAGTATTCATGTTTGATTACTTAAATACAAAGAAACACCTATATGTTGAATCCACATATAGCTTGGAAGGTAATTCTACTAATCTGAGTTAGTGGTTATTTTTCAAATAATGTCATTTATCTGGGATAATGATATGGCTATGATATTGTTGACTATTCATTCTTCATTCTTGAGGGTTTAGTTCTATTGGTTTTTTTAAAAACAGTTACCTATTAGGTTGATGATTGTCATTTTATGTAATATTTGGATTTTAGGACACTGGTGTGTGAGTTTTAACATTTTTTTTAATATCTTGGTTTGCTTGTTATAGGACCATTAATGGAATCCCATGAGTTATGGACTCTATTGAGACATGACTAATGTGATAGCTGAGATATCATATTTACCTTGAGACATTACTCAAGGTAGCAGTTATTCTGTCCTTATTGATGATAGAGGGTACCATACATGTGGGATTATCTTAAGATTGTGAGTTCATTATATTTCAGATGCATGGGGTAAGGTTTTAGGATTGAAATTATTTATGTGAGTAACTACTATTTCTATGGTTATGGAATCAATATTCCATTTCGTTTTATAAGAATAACTCCTTGAGTTCTTATTCCCTAGGATATGAGGTGCTTAATGTGTCATTGTATTGAGATTAGCATAGAATGGAAGGACTATTTAGGAAACAAAAACTCTAATTATAGATCAATTTTAGTTTGTTATTGAGTTTAAATAGATAATAATGGTTTTGAAAATACATAGGTAAACCTGAAATCATCTGATTAGCTTTGTCATTGATTAGGTGCCTCATTTTTAGTAGTAGTTAATAGGGTTCTCCCGATAGGAAGAATTGACATGTTGTAGAGCATGGCCCATTTTGCCCTGATGTTATGATATTCCAAAGTGAGTGAGTTGGGTTTCTATGGTTGTGTGATACTGGAGGTCAAAACCAATAATTTTTGAATGAGTTCAGTTCATTTCATGTTTTGGTTATGCATGGTGCTATTTAATTTGGGAATATGTGATTGTTTCATGTGAGGTTAGGACCGATGGCGTTTTTTAGTTATTGTGGGAATAATATATCAGGATACACCGAGTGTTTATTAGTAAGAGTGGCATGTAAATATAGATTATGGTAAACGTTGGATTTTTGAATTAGGAGGGGTATATGATGAACCCTATTGTGGGGATTACACCATTGGTTATGTGACATCATGACTCCCACATTTATGATAATTTTATTGATATAGTGGGTGATATCACATGAGTAGGGAACATTCACAATTTAAAATTTTGAGTGGTGCTATTGTATTAGCGAGATGTCCCCATCCAGTTATTATGCTGAGTAACTAAAAGTGTGTGGTCTCTTGAGACTTTTGTTTTTTATTCATTGGTGTGCTGAAAGGAAAGTCGTATAAATGGTAATATTATGTTGATTATAGTTATATGAACCTCACATGAGAGGGTCTATGGTTGGGTGCTACCATTCATTGAATAGTCAATAGGGTATTATGATGCCAATAATAAAATGGAACTAAATTTAATTGGATCATTTTGGGAACTTAAATAATAAATCTATATGTAATGGTGTGTGTATTATGTGTATGGTTGTTAGGATTGGGTTATTTTGAAATTAACTAGATTTGTTGGGCCATAGTTTCGTCATTTCCCCATTGGGATTGAGGAGTTTGTTTTTTCCAATTCATGTTTTAGTGAGGGTGTTTAAGCATGATCCATCCATGGTGTTCTATGTGCATGTTTGGATGATCATAACTAACATTCAATAATAAAGGATTCAAGGTTACGTTCAATGGTAGATGCATCAGATACTAAATTTGAGTGTTTGAAAGGTATATTGTCATAGTATTTATTACTTGTCATTACATTTAATTTGATTCAGTGGGTAAGAAATGGAATTATGTACATTTTCATCTGTAATGGTAGACATGTTTTGGGTGCTCTCAAGTGATTTTTAGGGAATAAATGACATATTCAGAAATGTTTCATGGATGGGAGTGGGATTATAGGTATGCATGGGTTTTTGGAAATTCATAATGAGGAGTGGAACCATTGACGGACCAATGTTTTTAATTGTGTTTATCTTTGTATGTGGAAGACCACATCAAGGACGTCATTAGAACTATGTTTATTTTTTATGAAATTATAATAGTGGGAAGGCACTATGGTCGATAATCTCCATTATTTAGCTATGAATTATAGTAGGGATCACCATGAGATAGACAATTAACTGGAAGGATACACCATGGGTATCTCAATTAATACGACTATGGGTATGTAACTTCTCAAATTTTATTGATGGAAATAGGTGGTGGTTCAAACATAAATGGGTTGATATTCTTACATTTAATTTTTGTTTTAATGTTAATGTGTTTCTAATTTTGAGGCATAATGCAACCATTAAACATAAATTTAATACCTATGTTGGTCTATTTTTATAATCAAATGGCAATCAGGACTTCTTAAGGATGTGTTTTTTTATGGTGAGGAGTTTTTTATACCCCATCTATTTGAACGAGTTCAAATTTAATGAGTTTTATGAGAATTTATTTTTTTGGGGTGGAATTGGGTTTTGAACTATGTTTTGGAATAAAATTATAATGGTTTGAAAACATCAAATATGTGTTTTGGGACATGGAATGGAGTGGGTAATGTGGTCAATAGTATTATTTTAGCATCGGAGTAACTTCGTAGTGGTGTGGTAGCTAGTTTTTATTGTCATGCAACCCTTGACTTTGAAATTGACAAGGTATTTTCGTTATTCCATTACTTGTATTAGAAACAAACTACTAGCCCAGTTTTAGCTTGCCAGTGTAGCCTTTTAATGGGGTATATTTACGAACACCCTAGTATTTTTATATGGGTCGCCTCTTTGTCCCCTAATTTTGAGTTCATGTCCATCACAAATTCCACTATCCTTTGTCATCAGACCACCTTATTTTTGTGGTTTATTTGTAGTGTTTCTTGGTTATTGAAGGCAATTATTTAACACTAGTGATTCATGTTGTTCTCCTTTTCCATTATTTTAATTATCTTATTTAGATTTTAATGTCTTTTATTCTATTTCTACCATATAATGGAAGAATAAGTTTATCATGATAGGGTTCCATTTTTTCTTGGATAATGATGTCATAGTACAATATACACAAAGCCCTACACATTGATTTGTTTAAGTAATGTTGTGATTCATTTTTATTTAATGCTTCTATAAATAATTTAACTAAAATTATTATTGAAATAGTATCTATAGTAATGTATTTATCGTAGGTCTATGATTGGATTATCTGAAATTCCTTCAAGGTACGATTGGGTGTAGTTTTTGGGTAGTTTAGGAACATTGGTTGTTGGTGGTTTGGGTGATGGTTTTTATACTTGGGAAAGTCCAACTGAGTGCTATTAGGAATCGTTAATATTATTAAATATTATAAAATTTTGGAATGTGGTAATTGAACATTTCACATGGTATTATGCATATATTTAAAAATATATGGATGTATTTTCACATCACCGAAGCATTTACCCTAAGAAAAGTTATATTTAATCATTTCATTTAATTACTATTTTTAACATTAAATAAATTTTCCATTATGCATAAATGGGTCTTTTGTGAGTTAAAAAATTCAAGGGACCCTGCATGACTATAGCACTATCATGGATTCTTCAGCCATCAATTATTATGTCCTTGACTATCAAAATATTATTTTCGATGTATGTACTATGATGTTTGATTACAATAGTTTACATTATAATCATAGTTGATATAATAGTAGGATCCCATAAATACCAATAGGTTGGGGATAATGATTCTTTTGAATTAATTTTCCATTTTGTTGGCCATATGAGGCCTATGATATTCCCTTAAGCTTATATGCAAGTAATATAGTTGATAGTTGTCATTTCAATAAACAGATATGATGAATGGGGTGAGTAGACCATGGAATGAGAATTATATAGTTCAGGTGGTGATGTTTTCATGATTATTTAAAAAAGGGGATTAACTTGATATCACAAACCTTCTAAGGGTTTTTAACAAGAGAGAATAGTTGGATTTGAGATACCCTTCTGAGTTGTCCATCTTGTGATGAGACTTGGGGGATATTGTTGGATACCCTGTTGATGTGGGGACATTAGTAAGAGGGTGTTCAATGATATTTGATTAAATTAGGGACAAAATATTAATGAGTACATTAATTTTATCATTTTACTATTGATAGACATTATGAAAAGAAAATAAATTCTTTTGGGGTTGTGTTTATAATGGTTAAAATAGAAAACAGTCACTTAGTGGGTAGGAATACACCCTCTTCGGAGGTAATAATATTTTATTGAGGGATTTCATGAAAACTCCTTTTGAGGTGGTCATGACTTCCACCTTTAGGGAGGTGATAAAAAATCATTACAATGTGGTTGGTTATACTACCTGTTGGACATCCATGTATTTGGATTTGGGGTTATTTCGGTACCATGTAAACAAATGTGTTCCTACAATGTCCAAGCTATTGGGAAATGTGGGGATTTGGTGGTCATGTTCAATCCTTAGAAAGGATGGAAATCCTACCAGGTGTAATATATTAATGTAATTTGGGGTATTTAGTGGGTGTGTAAAATATTATTGGTTATTGGTGATCAAATATTTGAAGTATTGAATATAGATATAGACCAGTCTCTAGGTTTTTATATCGAGATAGAACACACCAAAAGTTATCATCAGGTATAATGTGTTAGATGAGTCCTAGATCATTTTAACCACGCACTATAATGAAGAAAACATGAGTTATTAGTTTATATAAAAATAACAATGGTATGTTCTTAGATTTACACTCTCAATAACCAAATTTGGCATGGTCGATTGGGGTAGTAAACCAGTTGATAGATGGATTTTGGATGATTTATTTATTTCTAGTTTTTTATATGATTATTTAGTGAATTTAACATCATAAATACAATTTATTGCTATTATGTTTGAGTCTTTTATGTGGTTCTCTATAAATTTATGTACCCACACGCTAATTAGGACTCCATTCACCTTTGGTGTCGAAGCAGACTCTAACTTGGTTGTAGGTATATGTGAGGGAATGTCAAAAGGTTTTTCATGATCGAGAATCATAGTTTGGTTGGGTTCATGGTGCATGTGATGTGGAAATTATTATATTTTTATTAAATACTTTTAATTTTGTTTCTTTTGTATGTATTTTATATATGATTTTTCAAATAGGGACATAGTCTTGTATACTTTAATTCATGGATTTATGCCCTATTTGACTATCAATAGTATGTTAAGTTTATTTATTTATTCCATATATTATTATATATAGTATGCTTGGTTATATTGGTTTTATATAATTATATAACATATTTGGTATATTATCCATACATTATAACCTTACACCCCCACATATAGTGGGTTGGATATGGTGTATGATGAGCCAATCCTAAGGATAGGTAGTCAACTAATTGTGTTATTGTTCATTGTTAGTTAGATTAGGATGTTATTTTTTATCAATTTCTATTTAGTGATTCAATTAGATGTGTGGAATTATTATTGGTTTTCAGGGAATATAAACAATTTTCAAATGGGATGCAAGGTTTGAGAAATGGATATGGAATTTGTTGAAAAGGGCCTACCATGATCAATGAAATATCTAGAGGGGTGGGAGTGAATCTATGATATATTATTCCTTTTATATTATATTTCAGGCATAACTATATGCACCTCCGTATAAATAGTATTCATAATGCTGAAACCAAAATAGTCACATATCCATAAATCATTAGTATTTACATGGTTAATTACTCAATTATTGAAGCTAATTCATGGAATGGTTTGGAATTACTCATATACCACTCAATCCACTATATGATTTTTTGTTTTGATAAAAAAATGTTGGAAATACCCTTACACTTGTGAAGTGAAATGATCAATACCGCAATTCACATGATTCTTATATCAATAATGATGTAAAATGAGTTTCTATAACATTATAATAAACCATTAGCTATTTTTTACAAACAATATTACTATGATACTAAAAAAATATTCACTTTAATAGTTTATTTGAAATCAGTTCTTCACTATCTTGCCCAGAGTAGGTAGAAACCAATTTGAACTTCTTATTAAAACACAGTATGATTCCCCAATCCGATTCACCAATATAATTCCACTCTTGGATTTTCTTTTGTAAGGAAAGTAGAATATAAATCATTCCTTTATATTATTTACCAAAATCTGTCTATTTCATTTCTCAATTTGATCAATGCAATTCTAACACCTATTCCATCTGAAAATATTTCTCAAGAAAACATCCTCTGGGAACCTAACTCTAACAAATAATAATTTAAATGAAATCTCCCTCAGCTGTACATGAACAATTTGATCATATAATCTAAAAGAATATTTAACTTACAAATATATTAATTGGGGAACCAAAAAATGTTCCAAACATAAAAATCATATTAAATGAAATTTTATATCTCTGAAAAATACTCTCATATCAATTCCATTTGACCACTTCTAGTTGTTTCTAAAATATTCATACTTCTTATGGAATATTATTGATTCTATAAAACATCATCCTTATTTTATTCTACAAACAATTCATCGATACAATATGTTTGTAATTATTATTCTATTGATCTAAATAAAAATATGTAAAATAGAAGACTTACCATTCGAATTCTAATATACAAGTGAAAAAATATTTAATCAAAGTGGTTCCAAATTCTATTAAATTGAAAACATAAAAAAAGTGTGAAGAGAAAAGAAACGTGATCCTAATTTTATCATTTGTTTAATAAATCCTTAGCCCTAAAAAACTACATATCATGACTCCCATAATCTGATGACTTATCAGTGTCGGTATACATCATATGGATTGGTCGTTATTGCTCATCTGAGAGATTTATTTAAAATCTTATATAATGAGTATTTCCTAAATATAACAAACCATGACTTATATTATTTATCAACAAAACCAAATTGAGAAAAAAATTTAATTATTTTTGAAAATGATTGAATTCAAAATTTTACATCATCTATTTGATCAATCATTGTAACCCATCTAATTAATTGCTAATAAAAACTTCTTTGTATTTTTTTACTCAACAAATCTACATTGACATTAATGGTATTCTAAATTTGATGTATTATGAGTGTGAAAAAATTTACAATGGATCAGTAGAATGAAGTGTATAATGTTGTACTACAAACAATGGATCTTTTAAAAACTGTAGAGTCTGATGTTGAATTTGAATATTTGATCCATAGGATGGGTCTTCCTGTCAGATGGATCGGTCAATAAACACTTATGAAAACCCAACGAATTCACCCCAATCAAACTCTAGGAATAAAATATCAATGTCTTATGATTATTTCTTTGATGATCCAAGGCCAGAATACATTTTCATCATATCCTCTTCTCTTCCACAAAACACATGATTATATTATGATTAAATCTTGAAGTTGAGGGTATTAAGATCAGTATAGAATCTTCTGACATTAATAACCTTTTCTCCCGCTTTTTTCTAAAGGCCTTAATAGAAAAATTTCAATCATCTCAAAAGGTTTAGAAATTTAGTAACTAGAATGAATTGTTTTACTTTTTGATGAATAAATCAAACGAAAATATGATTCATATAAATCTTCATACTCTGATCTAAAACATCATTAAAGATATAATTTGAGTTTAAATTAAAACATTTCCCAAATAAAACAATTCCAAAATTTAAAAACATTACATGATCTACATTATTAAGTAATATATATCTAATCTTTAGAGTTTGATTCTCATTTATCAGTTCATAGAAACATACATTGCATGGTTATTTTGATAGTGAAAATAAAAAACAAAATGACATTAGTAAAACTCTTCTTCCTAAAAACAATAATAATCTAGGTCAAATTACTCCAGAAAATATCCCCTTTGGAATTCTTTGACTACCAACATTATCAAATCACTAAACCATTGTAACTCCATAGTTGGATTTCAAAGGAAAAAATCTATGACTAAGTGAGAGAGATCGTTGTATGAAGTATGAATCTGTGAAATCCAAACCATGTAATCCATAAATAGTGACTTAAAATCCAATCATTAAAACACTCTGCCTGTCATGATTTCATGAACATCCTTTTATATACATGTTTCCTACAATAACTTCAACACACTGTTAGAATAGTTCTTACACTAACATTATAAATTCACAGTTTATCGACAACACCCCCAAAATAAATTAGTCTTTAAAATTTTTATCACATACCAATGGATAGATTAATATAAAAACATTTTATCCACCTTGACAGCACTATAAGAAGATAGGATGAGAGATTGGAAATAAAAACATACCTCAACCTTGGAGAAAATGTGTTTGGACTCCCATGTTCAAACTTATATTGTAATAAGCATCATTCGGTAATGGTTTTGTGAAAATATTTGAAACATGTCATGTTATTGGAACATTTTATATCTTGAGTTCATTATTATCCACATGATATTTGAATAAGGGATATTAGATATCAATATTTATTGAATTTTTTTATTAAAATGTATTTTCTGTGATATGAAAAGAACCTTCATTATCATAATAGAAGACAAGGGGTGACATCACTTCAAAAATAAAATCTTTTAATTCAGTATTGATCCACATATCACGAGGCCTGAGTAGAGGCTGCATATTTAGAATTATCCATTATTAATGTCACATAATTTTGATTTCTTTTATGTGAATTCAACCAAAATTCCCTGAAAAATAACACTCCACCATATGTGGTTCTTCTATCATCCATAATATATAACAAATCATCATATGTATAAACAAACAAAACAATTAATCCTGTGTTTTTATACATGGTGTATAAATTTATTATTCCTCTGATTTATATACGAATTATTTTTCAAAATAAGAGATATGATTAGTTTGATTACTTTGGAATATTTTCCATAAATTAACAGAATATATAATGTATGGTCTTGAGGAAGTTAGAAATAATTAACTTTCAACATACTATCTAAATTCATTTGAAGACACTTCTAATTCATCCCCATCTTTTGATGACATCATTCTCACTGAATTTATATTGGAAACAGATTTTTAATTTTATGTTCAAAACCTCTTAAGATGATTAATGTAATACTTTTACATAGAAAAAGAAATTTATTTCATCTATTTGTAGATTTGTAATCCATTAAAAACTCTCATTTCATTGATCATGGGCATTTCTAAAAACCAACACATATCTTTAGAAAACATTTAACAAGTATATTAATTAATAAATTCTAATATAATATCATTAACATACTTATAAATATTGATTAAATATCTTGATTTTATTTTTTGTAGATATTACCATCAGAATTTCGTTTCATAAAATTAAAATTCATTATGAAAGAATAAAATTTTCTTAACCATGATCTTAGATCTTACATTAATCCATTCAAATATTTCATTGACATGAACACACAACATTTATCTTTTCCAAAATAAAATTTACATGATTGTTCAACACAAACTCATCATGTTCCCTATTGGGAAATAACGATTTTATATCAATCTGAAACATTTTATATGTTTGTTGTCTTGAATTATCCAGAACGATTATTATTTTTCCTAATCATTAATAAGGATTAAAATTCTCCTCAATTTATATAACTTCAACCAGTGAGTAGCCATTGAAATCAATTAATTCTTTTTTTATTAACACTTCACCATCTTCATTTGACGCTATTGGTAACAACCAATTTCCACTAATTACATTTTGATCATTTGTTTTGTGTAATAGTTCCCAAGTATCATTATACACATTCGAATATAATTCTACATTTATAGCTTGAACCCATTCCAGATACTCAAGATCTTTATTAATAGATTTTATTTATACTTTTGAATAAAAATATGTATGTGTAATAACTCTTTATGTTCATCTTATTTTTACTTTTTATTGCTGATAACAATGGATGTTTTCAGCATACAACCATTGCCTCATCGTAGGATGAGTTTTAAAAACTCATTTACAATCATTAAAAATAGTTGAGTCCAATTATTCTATCTATTTCACATTATTATTTGTTGAATTCGTTTCAATTTCATCAATAATGAATCATTAATCTACATCACTTTCCAGTTATTCATGTGATTATGACACATATTCCTCACATTTTTCATGAAAACTTACATAAATAGAATCAAATTTTCCTCATTCTTTTTCGATGAAAAATGTATATCCTCTAACTTTCAAATAATAGAAAAGTAATCTTCCAAACTCACTACTTTTATAAAAATTTCATGACTAGAACCATAGATCTTTGTGATTCAGTGACATAAAAAACATTTAAGTGTTTCACATATGGATTTTTGTTTTAGAATATTTCATAGGAAGCCATATAAAAATATTCTTATAGAAACACTGATTCTAAATGTAATGTGTTGTGGTAATTTATTACCCATATAGATAGTGAAATGGTCTATGTAAAATTAACATTGTCAAATACCATCTCTACTAAACATATATTATTTCATTTGGAAACATCATTTTTTATTTGTGTTTATGGCGAACTAACATAATTTAAAATAATTGTTTTTTATTAAATCCTCTAATGTATTCATTCTTAAAATCACCACCATTATCAGTTCTCAATTTCTTCAAATAAAACCCACATATTTCTTCTACACATTCCACAACTACTTAATCATTTTTAGAGCTTCGAAATTATGTTTTAAATATATAATACAATTAATGCGTGTAAATACATCAAAGAAGGAAATGATGTACTTATCTTTGAAATTTCATAGATTACTCCCTTTCCCACTAAAATCAGAAATAATTTTTTCTAGGTGATGAGTTATAAAAATATCTACATTCTAGTGAACATATATTATGATATTCAATTTCATAACAATTTAATGACAAAACTCTATTATTCTCTTTATATAAGGAACATTATTATATTGTTCTCTCATTAAAAACATTCATATATTTTTTTGAAAAATTTATCAAAACCTTTTATACCACAAATTATTTTCTTCAATCATTATTAGGTTACATAAATTTTTTATTTGAACAAAATGAAACAAGTTCCCTCTTGAATGTGGGACTTTTGTAACAATTATCATATCTTCCAAAATTTTCACAAAAACCCCATATTTCATAAAAACAACTTTATTAAATTCATCACAATGATGTGGGATACATAAAATATTTTTTTATTACCATCGACTAATAAATCATTCATGGATTTTAGCTTTTATCTATCACTATTAGTTGACCCAATACCTCTGATTCCGAGGGATTCATCATTGACACATGTCAATGTTAATTATTGGAAGTTATTCTCATTATTCACCAATATAAAGTTTCCTATCATATTTAATGAACACCTACTATCAAAAAACGATGTTCATACTCCTTTTCTCACATTGAGGGTAGTTTCTACAACAAGATATTTTTTTTCCCATAATCTTTCCAGACGTAAGGTTTTTATGAATTTTTAAAAACAATGTGTTGTACTGATAATAAAACATAACAACCATTTCAAGATGTATATGTTTTTCAAATTTTGAAAAATAGTTTGCAATAGTTGGAATATATTATAATCATTTAAAACAACATCATCATAGTTTAATCATTGAGTAGATTAAATAACCCAAAATCTTTCCTTCATATTACACAAAGGATAATAATATTATTTGTGTTGAAATAACATATATTTATTGTGTAACTAAATCATCTACAATACTAATAGTACCCATAGAAACAATAAATTCCATTTAAACATTATTACCTCATAGATATTACAACCTATTTTATAAAAATTTATTCTATTTCACAGAAGATCATTGTAGATCCCCAAAATTGTATATATTATATGGGTTCTTCATCTTCAACAAATATTTCATATCAAATTTATTGAAATCATAAGTAACTGCTATCTTTGATTCTAACATTGCAATTTCCAAAACCTATGAAATTTTATCTTTGTGGGTTTTGGCCAAATTAACGTTTTCTCAATATTCATCCCCATAGGAACCATTTAAATTTTATTTTCATCCTTTGTTGATATGTTCTATTAATATTTCTTAGGATCAAATATTCCAAAATATTTTCCAATATTTCATATAGTTTTCGTGAAAATATTTACTCCATTACTTGCTTTAAAATAGTTTTTTATCAAGATTAAATTTTTCATCATTTTTTTATATTAAATTCAGGATATTTGTTCTCATTATTTTTATTTTCAATGTATTTATTCATTAAATAAATATCATTTAATAAATTATCTGTTTATTCAAGAATTATTTTTTAAATAAATTTTTTACATGATGTTTTTTTCTACTTCATTATTTATCTTTCATGTCCTACTATCTCTGCTAAGACTTTTATTCAACTTTCTTTTCAGATGAAACTATAACTTAGTTTGTTCTTAATTAGAAATATTTCATAAATAATATTCATCAGTCACTATTTAAATAATATTTTTTTCCAATAATATCAGTGCATCTATAAACATATACACCACTGTATTGATGATCGTCATGTTTAGAAAAAAATTATCCGTTAAAATTTTAAGAACTTTATATATTTTCGCACAGATTGTGACCTTTATTTTGAAAAAATTTTCTTAACTGATCTAATTTTCATTCTATCATCTTTATCAATTTTACATTCATCATTATTTTGGGGAAATTCACAAAAAGAATTCACAAAAACATCCTATTAAAAACATTTAAGGGGAAACTTTTCTTAATCACTCATCTACCACTTTTCACATTTTCAAAAAGTATAAACATCAATCAAGATTGTTTATAACAACATTTTTGTATTCATAATAAAAAATTTATTCATCATAAAAAATCACTAATAACATTTTGTTCTTGTAATCCTTGAATGATGGTTCTTGATAAACATTTTTTGCTTTACATATTTTTATCCCATATATATTTCTTAAGAAATTAGAGTACTATAAGGGTAATACAAATATATACTTTTAGATTTCTATCATCAAAATAAGATATTTTGGATGAAAAATTGTATGGAATAATCCACATGATCATTTCAACAACAGTTGAATCTTCCAAATTAAAACCAAGACATCCTAATGTTCTAATAATATAATTTTACAATGTAAATATGATAAAAAAACATATTCACACTCTATCATTTTAATATATTATTACTATATCCTCTATATTTGGATTTTTTCATTCTTTATCATTGAATTTCCATCATAATTGATTTTCAATTTCTACCAAAAAACATTAATATTTATAACATCATTCATTATATGTAATTCACTCTAATAAAGTGATTATTTTAAAGAATTATTTAATCTTCAATAACTCTATTGATTTTTATAATGGAAAAATCTTTGTTGAATGTTTTTAATAAGAGTAAAAAATTCACTTTTTACATCTTCCAAAAAATCATACCTAAGAGAGATACGATATAGAATCATTTTATCATTATAGATATGATAGTTTCATCAATGAAAAATTATAATCCACTATCTTTTTACATATCTAAAATTTTTCATAACAACTACTCCTCAACAACTTCATTCAGGAGTAAAAAAAGGGGGCTTCCCTTTTATACTAATTGAAAAATCCCAACTAACATCATGTAATAACTAATAGGGGGAGGGGATGAATCATTGATCACTTTTTTTATTTATGTAATCTTTCTTGTATAACCGCCATCACCTCATGTTAATGATCTTTCACTTAGTTGAATACTATGAATTAACTAATTTACTAGAACAAATTTACTTACATGGTTCATTAATCAATAAGAGTAGGTAGTCCATGGAATGATTTAGTAGTAATCCACTACCACACAATCAACTCGAAAACGATCCTTTTGTGTCTTTTCAAAAAGTAGGGAATACCCATTTACATGTGAATTAATATAATCAATAGAACAATTCTTCAACTTCTTCTTGCATGAATAATATCAAATATGTTTTTTATGATCTTCAAAAACCTTAACATGATGGATTAAAAAATTATTAATGTACTTCTAAACAATATTCTCTTTTCTAATTCTACCTAATACAATTCTCCACATTCTTACCCAGTAACTGGTAGGGTAAACACTAGACATTTGACTAAAAAACAATCAAATTCCCTTGTCTGATCTGTCATCCTATTTCAATGGTTGGATTCAATTTTTATAGTAAAATAGAATACAATGATTTTTTTCTCCCATTTGGGAGAATCAGTTAGTCCAATTATCATGTCTAATCATATGAATTCTTACACATCTCCTTTTAGAAAATATTTCTCAAGAACGCTCTCTCTGGAAACCTTCCACCGCCAAATCAAAACATTTGTTTTTTCCCATCGAACTACACATGAGCAGTTTAATCATCTCATTAGAAAGTAAATTTTCCCTTAAATTTTTATTATTGGTTTACAAAAAATACTAGAGAACCAAAAATACACTTCCCGCTCAAAAAAATTAGTATCTCATAAATTTTTGTCCATCAAATTTTCATTTGACCTTTTATTTTTAATTTTACACTCTTTTATTATCTTCTATTGTTTTATTAACTTTTAAAGTACTTATATATGTATTGATTTTGTTATAAATTATTCAATATGATGTGTTTTTTATTATGATTCCATCTCTCAAAATGATCATATGTAAAATTGAAACATTTTGAACTGATGTTCATAAACAACAAATTCAAATATTTCATAAACATGGATAATATATAAAAAGACTAAAAACACAATGATAATCTAAATTAATTAAATGTGGTTGTAGTCTCTAAAAATCTCCCTAGGGTTTATGAATTTGTTTATTTTAAGGTGATATGTGGTCTTTTTTCTTATGTTTGAATGCAATTTAATTACAGATGGTTATTTTACATTAAAACTATATTAGTATAAAAGAAGTATCTTATCCCATGACGAACCCTTGAGGTTAATATTGATGAATCATTTTCTTGTGACTAACTAATTGTCCCAAAACATATATTATGTGAGAAAATTTAACTAAATGGGTATTAATGAAATGAATTAACAAAGATAATCTTTAAATACATAACATGGAACCCCTAAAATAATGGGAGATAGATTAAATATAAATAGTTTTCCTAGATATTGTCCACATAGAGTGATGAGTTGTCTTAATGCCATTAGAATAACTAACTATAGAGTGGTAAGAGGAATTATCCTATACTAGTATTAGTATGTATTTTAATGGGGAAACCATGGGATGTATATATGTGTGGATTAGATGTGACAGGTATAACCTAGATTAATTTTGATGTGATATTTGATTTATTCCATTTTATTTAGTCTGATGCATGTGTTGTATCACTAGTGTGGCCAATTAATACATGATGTGATCATGGTAATTTTGATAGATTTTATTCCTTTATTGATGATGGGTTCTGACCATTGAGTAGGTAATTAGAAAATAGAACCCATGAAATATGTTTGGACCTTGATGAGACCCAAGGGACCAAGGTGGGTGTAAGGACCCAAGCATTCATTAGAGAAAATACTTCATGATATATTTAAATGTTTTATTATCTAGAATGATAATATAAAATGTATCCACTTCTTTTTTTATGTTTTAGTATTTTAAAAAACTATTATGAATTTTGATTGTTTCTAATAAATCCATTGAATTGTGATCACATTATTATTATAAATATAGGGCTTTAACAAATCCAATTTACTCAGACAAATTGAAGTGATGGCCTCTTCCAGTAGACTTGCCCCATATGAATCTCTTTTGTCAGAGCTCAGAATAGAGGTGGGGTAATTGGCCTTCACTCTTTACCAATCCCATGATGAGCTTCAACATGTTATGCTCGAACGAAACCGTCTATGAGAGAAGTGGATGTTGATAGAGATTTCCACCCGAGCAATGTTATTCGAACCACCCCAAGAGTATGTCACTATCACACAACATATCCTTCAGTCTTATACTGTTGTTATAAGGGGTTATGTAACAAGACCATAACACTAAGAATATGTACATTATATTTGTATATAATAATGATTATATATACATCTTATTATTTTTACTTTTTAAATAGATTTCAAAGCGCAAATAGTATTTTTAGATAATATTCTACTAAGATATATATTTTGATGAATTAATGTATTATTGAATTAAAAAAAATTAAAAAAAATATTATTATTATTAAATTAATTTTTATTAAATATAAATGATCATATGATTTTATGAATGCAATTGAAATTTTTATTAAGGTTTGGAATCCGTTCTTGTCAAAACCCATGATTTTTTGATAAATTTCAGTTTTTATGATATATTTAAAAATTCATATATTTTAAAATTTATTTAGATAGTATGAATATTAGTTTGGAATCATGATGTTGAAATTATCCAATGGTGAATTTGTCATAATTTTCTGAGACAGTTGAATTTTTGGGTAAAAATTAAAAATCATTTAAATATATAAAGTGTTTTATGACATGATAATGACCCTATAGGGATTTAATAAAACACTATAAATGATATTTTCGGCCAATATATGTTTTAACATTAACATAATGTGAGTTTATGTTTGTTTTATTTATTTTACAAAAAATTAGTGGACCCTTAAAGAGTTATATAACATTTTTAGTTTTAAAATGAATTTCCTGGAGAGTGTGACTCACGTCCACATTAGAAACCCTATTATTTTAATAATTTCTTTCATTTCCAATATAAAATATTTTCTTACACTTCGCTTCAAAAAAAACCATGGGAACAAAACATGGTCTTGTTTGTAGTATTGATTAGTTTAATGTGTGATGACCAAAATAGAAATGATAAATAATTACCTCTCATATCCTATATAAACCAATCCATGCTCCCACTTCCTATTCTCTTAAAGTATTTGGAGTTTGTCCAACCACTAACCATCTATCTATAGAATCCTCCCAAGGCACCCCACGCTTCCATGGTGCCTCTTTCAAGCCACTCACAATCATTTGGTATCACACATCCAAGTAAGTAATTGTTCTCCATTATCAGGTTATCCAAGTTTATTAATATTGTTATGCAATTTTATTTTCAATTATAATAGTTGGGGCATGATTTTACACCTCCCCTATACTGTCCTCTTTATGTTTGAATGATGAGATACATGTTTCTCTCTCACCTATGCCTTCAATGTCATCCCATTACCATGCTAAAATTCTGCAAGGAATTTCTCTCTCTTCATTTACATTCAACCAATTATTTTGTATTATAAATCCAAATTCAATTAAATTTCAACGTAAATGTATCTATATGACCTCCTTACTATCCATTTCATGTGAATAATCTGATGTGACCTCAAGGTCAAAATAGTGATCGAAGAATCTCAGGGGTATCATGGGGATAAGAAGCGTAAGGTGGAATTCAATTCTAGAGGTCCGATGGATAAATCCAACGGTGCTATGAAAACCCAGCACCCCACTAGAAAAAGGTGTGGAAAGAATCACCACTAAAATTACCTCACGGGGAAAAGTAAATGAGTTAGTTTTATAAGATAAGGGCACATGGATATTAACTATCGACAAGAAAAACCCACGACAGCGACAAAGAAGAGGAATGCTTCGTTCGACTCTCGGTGCATTGTTTATTACTAAAACTAAAATGAAAAAGGGAAATTTTCAAATCTGTGCCCTATGTTATGGGATTTCAGAAGAATCCAATAACCACCAATGCAGAAAGGGAGTTCTTTATTCTATCACTACCGCTGAAGTGAACCCCGACAATGATGTGGTGACAGGTATACTAGTAATTCATTCAAGAATCAAGAATTTACTTTTTTGATTCTAGTTCAATGAATTCTTTTATATCCCCTAATTTTAGTAGAATAATCCCCACACCACCACAAATCATGGAAGTAAAGATGTCGATGTGTACGTAAAATGTGGAAATCATTGCATTCCATTAATATATTTCCTCCCCTATCATAATTTTTGGACAGAACATCCCGGTGAACCTTTTCATACTTCACCTGGTGGAATTTGATGGAATTTGTGGTATGGATAGGCTTTACTTATATAGAGCCAACAAAAATTGTCATGAGAGGGAAATCACTCGCTATTTGTTGAATCGACCTCCGATTCTATAAAATTGTAAGGAGGAAGATGAGTCTTCTTTAGCTCCATCATCTCAAGCATTGATATTACTACACTACGAGATTGTGTATCTAGCTTATATGATTGAGTCCAGGAAGAAACCATCCTTGAACACATGCCTATTGTGATGGAATTTGCTAATGTGTTTCCTAAGGAATTGACTGGTCTTCCTCCTAGAAGAGATGTTGAATTCACAATTGATCTAATTCATGGGGCATTTCCAAAATCCAAGACCACATATTGAGTGGTAGTTGTGGAGCATAAGGAGCTGAAGAAATAGCTACATGATAATCTCGATAAAGGGTTTATATGGCCAAGTGCTTCACCATGGGGGGTACCATCCCTCTTTTTCAAGAAAACATATGGGTCAATACACTATTACATCAATTATGATGAGCATAAAAAATAACAATAAAGAACTAGTATCCTCTTCCATGAATTGATGACTTGTTCGATCAGATTCATGGAGCACAGTACTTCTACATGGTGGAATTTCCATCAGGATATTATCAACACAGGGTGACTAAAAAACATACCACCAAGACTACATTTCATACAAGATACGGGCCCTATGAATTCATAGTAACACCATTCAGACTCAGTAATTCTCCAACAATCTTCATAGACATGATGAATAGATTCTTTAGAGATTACCTTGACAAATTTTGGTAGACTTTATAGATGATATTCTAATATACTCAAAAACCATGGAGGATCATGAAGATCATCTAGGAACTGTACTAGAGACCTTGAAAAGGGGGAATATCTATGAAAGGTAAACAAGTGTGAGTTTTGGTTGAAGGAGGTATCATTTTTTGTTCATAACACCACAAATAATGTGATATCTCTGGATCCCTCCAAGATAGTTGCAATTGAGGGATGGTCGAGGATAACACCAGAAATAGATATCCATAGATTCTTGGGATTAGACGAATATTATCAACGATTTGTGAGAAATTTCTCATGATTATACAACCCTCTAACCGAGCTAACTCTAAAGGGAGTAATGTTTTCATGGAGTGTTGAATGTGAAGAAAGCTTCATGGGGTTTAAAAGAAGGATTATCACTACACCCATGATCACATTACCCACAAGTGGAGAAATTCTTATTGTACTTAGTGATGCTTTGAATAAGGGCTTATGATGTGTGTTGATGCAGAATGAAAAATTCATTGCCTATACTTCAAGGAAATTGAATGCTCATAAGAATAATTATCCAACACATGATCTGAAGTTAGATATGGGGATCATTTCTTTAAAATTTATGAAACATTATATATTTGGGGTGAAATGTGAAATATATACGGATAGAAAAAGCCTCATGTATATATTCACACAGAAAGAGTTGAACATGCACCAATGAAGATGGTTAGAGCTGATCAAATACAATGATTTTTCAATCCATTACCACCCTAGGAAAGTGAATAAGGTCGCGGATGCTCTTTGTAAAAAGGACCTAGAGATTCTATCATTACTGATATTTGGAAAGGATCCAATATTCTTAGATTGGTAGAGGATGTACATGGGTATCATTAATAGAGGAACATCATCAATCCTGTATCAAATGATTACTCAAATGTCCCTCATAGAGAAAATAAAGGATGCTCAAATAAATGATGTGGAAATTATAAAATGTGTGGAAGATATCAGAAATGGGAAATCCTCAGAGTTCGTGGTTGAAAAGAAAGGAATTGTGAGATTTGGGTCATGATTATATGTACCATCTGATCTAGTGATAAAGAAGGAGCTTCTGGATGACTCACATAGATAATCCTTCTCTATTTAGATGGGGAACACAACGATGAATCGAGATCTATGAGAAAACGCTTGGTGGGACAATATGAAATGGGGGATTGTGAAATATACATCAAAGTGCCTAGTATGTTAGCAAGTGAAGGTTGAGAGGAAAAATTCTATGGGGATGATGCAACCCCTACCCATATAAACATTGATATGGGACAAAATTACCATGGAGTTTTTCACTAGACTTCCAACGACATATGGATGAATCAATGCTATATGGGTCATTGTGGATTGTCTTACGATGAAAACTCACTTTATCATGATTTGAGAGGGCATATTATTCGAAAAAATTTCACGAATTAAATCAAATAAGTTGTAAGGATGCATGGAATACCACTATCTATTGTATCTAATTGCGTTCATAGATTCAACTCGAAGATCCAGAATGGTATCTAACATGATCTAAGAAATGAACTAAACATCAGTACGACCTATCATCCTCATACTGATGTCCAATATGAGTAGTCTATTAAGAAACATGTAGATATTTTAATAGAAAGATCTTTGGACTTCAAAGGAGGACGCAACCAACATCTTCCAATAGTTTTATTCTCCTACAATAATAGTTTCCACATGAGAATCCAAATGGCACCATAAAAAGTCCCTTATGGGAAATGGCTCAGAACACAGGCGTGTTTGGATGAAGTCAGTGAACGTAAGCAACTAGGACATGAAATGGTCGATGAAATTGCAGATAAGGTGAAAACCATTCAGCAGAATATGAAGGCAGCCCAGAGTTGATAGAAGAGTTATAAAGGTAACCCTGGAAGAAAACACGAATTTAAATTTGGAGACATGGTATTTCTATGCATATCTACATGGAAGAAGGTCACAAGGTTTTCAAAGAAAGGGAAGTTAATTCCTATGTACATCGGCCTCTTCAAGATTATTTATTGTGTCAGGACTGTGGTCTGTTAATAAGCACTTCCACCTACCATGGAAAAAGTACATGATGTATTTCATATATCCCTGATAAGGAAGTACATACCAAACCTTTCACATGTACTCTCTTCGGAGGTGGCATAGTTAGCAGATGATCCTTCTTATGAGGAGCAGACGTTGAATATCTAAGAACATAGAGAAAATGTTTTACGAATTAAGAAAATGCCCCTCATCAAGGTTTTATGATAAAACCACAGGTTTGAAGAAAAATCATGGGAATAAAAGGAATTGGATAACCAGAGTTATCGACATCTGTTTTATTGTGGGAAAAAGAAATTTTGAGGGTACAATTTCTTAAGGGGTAAAGATTGTAACCACCCAATCATTAAATAATGAAAATTAATCTTGATCTATTTAAATGTATTATTATGTATAATGTTAATATAATATGTATCCACTTCATTGGTTTTATGTTTTTGGATTTTAAAACTCTGTTATGAATTGTCATCATTCCTGATATAGCCGTTGAATAGTTATCATATGATTAGAATAGTTATCAGGCTTTAACAAATCCACTTTACTCAGACAATGGAAAAAATGGCTTCATCCAATAGATTTTTATTGTATAAAGACCATTTTTCGGAGCATGGGAATGAGGTGGCATCATTGGGCTTCAATCTTGACCATGCCCTAGCCCAGCTTCAACATGTTAGGCTCGAACAGAACCTCTTACGAGAGAAGTGTAAGTTCATAGAGATTACCTCCTGAGCAATGTTTTCTAAGCCACCCCAAGATCCTAACATCATCGTACACCTTAGCCTTCAGTCTTATGCAGGTGTTATTAGGTGTTATGTAACAAGACCTTTTCACATTGAGTATGTGAATTATTTTTGTATATAACGATGAATATACATACATTTTATTATTGTCCCTTTGTAAATAGTTTTTTAAAGGTAGATAATATTTTTAGTTAATATTCAACAAAGAAATATATTTTTATGAATTAACTGATTTATGAATTAATTAATATTTTAATAAAATATTTTTATAATTTAATTACTTTTTATTAAATATAAATGATAGTATAATTTATTGACTTCCACTATAAATTTTGTTAAGGTTTGAAAGCTGTTTCTGACAAATCCCATGGATTTTAAATAAATGTGAGTTTTTATTTTAAAATAAAAAATTCAAATATTTAGAAAATTATTTAGATAAAATGAATATTATTTTTGGAATCAGAATATCTAAATTATCCAATGGTGCATTTTTCATATTTTTTTTTGAGATAATAGATTTTTTCGGTTAAAAATAAATACAGTAAAAATTAATAATGTGTTTTAGGAAATCATAATGTCCCAATAGTGATTTATTAAAATAGTATAAATGATAGGTTTGACCAATATATGTTTTACCAATTAATTAATTTAATTTTAGGTATGTTTGATTTATTTTACAATACATTAGTGACCCTCCAAGAGTTATAATACTTTTTCACTTTTTAAATGAATTTCCATGAAAGCGTGAGTCACCTCCACAGAAGAAATCCTATTATTTTAATATGTTCAGCCATTATCCTTATAAAATATTTTTTTCCAATCCCTTTTATAAAAAACAATGGGAAAAACCATGGACTGGTTTGTGTTATTGATTAGTTTATTGTGTGGTGGGCCAAACCTAAATAATAAATAATTCTCTATCCTTTCCTATATAAACCCACCCATGCCCCCACTTACTCTTCACTCAAATCCTTTTTTGTTATTCCAAACTATAACTTCTCTCAAGAATCCTCCCAAGGAACCCCATGCTCCAAAATTGCTTCTCTCAAGCCTCTCCCAAGCCTTTAGGACCACACTTCCAAGTAAGGGATTTCCTTCCTTTCTCATTTTATCCATGTTTCTCAATATTGTTATGCCATTTTCATTTCAATTATAAATGTTGTGGTATTTTTTATCACCTCCACTATTCCTTCCTCTTTATGTTTTAATGATTAGAGACTTTTTTCTCTCTCACCTATGCCTTCCATGTCTACCCGTTACCATGCCGAAATTCTGTAAGGAATTTCTCTCTCTTCATTTACATTCAAGCCATTCTTTGGTTTATGAATGAAAATTCCATTACATTTTTAGAGACATGTATCTATATAAACCCATTACAATCCATTTAATGTAATAATGATGAGACAAACATTTCTCTCTCATCATCCATTTTTATGAGTTCTTATGTCACGTCGTTAAGCATTCGAAATTGCACCGCAATTTTCGAAGTCAAAGTCATTGTGTAGTGAATACCATTCCCAATTATCTATAAAGGGTATTCACACTTATGATTGTTTAATTATTTATTATAGGGTTTCATTTATTAATTTAAAATTATTTTATGATGTAATAAATGATGATGTTTAATGAATCCATGTTTAATGATCAATGTGGCAGACTTATGCATTAAATGAAATGTCTAAGAAAGGTTGGCCCTTATAGATCTCCAATTCATTGGGTAAAGTATAATATCATGATACATCATGTGAAATGAGTATTGAATCATGATAATTCTTGTCCAATGAGGTTTTACCCATGCTTCATGTGCAACAAGGGTTTACTAATGCTCCATGTGAAATGAGCCTTGGCTCAGGCTAATTCCAGGTTAAGTGTTGTTTCCACATTTCAATGTTATGATAATCATGCTTTTATATTCATCTTTCTCTTATGATCAGTTGATATGACCATTTCTTATTAAAAAGAAGGGTTGTTTTAAGGGCTGCATTGGTTTTCTATTGTAAGAATGGTGAATTGTAATATTTGAATAGTATTATTATAACCAAAAATGAGTTTTATGATAAAAATATGTTGTTTCCTCAATAATCCAACCGAATATATCTATATGGGGTTAGATGAGTGGATTACCCAATGATTTTAATATTTTTTTTCTATTGAGGGGTATTATTTTCCATCGTGATATGATATATATTTCCAATGAGTGGAATGAAAGTCCCATCATTGGAAAATTCAAATTGATATTTATTTATTCTATATAATAAATAGTATAGTAATGGTAAAATGTGATCCCGTGGAGATGGTTTTAATGAAATCAAATAAAATTAATAAAAAAAATACATAATAATAAATAATTGTGGATATATAAGTGGTGGGTTATATGAGATACAGTGATTATTTAATGATAAATAAAATCTGATATATAAAAGGATTAAAAGAGAAAAAAATAATAGTTTGATTGAAAAATGATTGTGGAACACTTGATTGACTATTTCTAAACTGATTATTTTTTTTATGAACTAGGATACTAGGATTACAAAAACTAGAATGTCACCAACATCTTCTATAATGGGTATTGGATCCTAGGAATGTATATTCAGTGGTTAGTCATCCATTAAATTTTACCATTAAGTGATTAATTAATTTTTTTGAATTAGGATAAAAATTCCATTATATTTTCGGTAATTAACCCTGATTAGAAAAAACATTCAAGGATACAAGGAAGAATGAATGAACAATAATGAATCTAATTTCTCTTAATGAATCCAGTTGACCAGAAAATATTTCATAATATAATTCAGAAAATATATATCCACAAATAATAAGGGAAAATAAGGGAATAAGTGGGATTCACTATTAAATATATCCATTTTCTAGATATACTACATGAATGCCTAGTTTTTGGTTACTGAAATCATCCATGTATTTTTTTCTGTATCACTCTCATATAAATGGTGGATGCATTCCATGTTTGTATGAAACTTATCCACTAATTGATTGAAATAGCTTATTGACTCAAACATTACATCTCACCATAAGCATCTGACACAAAATATTTGGTCTCTACATTTTTTGTGGTTATTATATAATTTCTTCAATACTATGACATATCAGAGATCCATATGTGATTTTACACCCCTACAGGAAATATGAATCCACTCTATGAAATAATAATCTAGAAGAGTGTTCTCTTATTGGGCACATTAGTTTCACTACCATGGTTTCCTTGGATGAGGTTCGAAATTTTAATTCTTTCGTAAATTTATTCCACCATGTATCCTCTAGATTCCTTTCAATTATTATTCTTATTTTATATTTATTTTAAACAGTCAGATGATAACTATAACTACATTTGTTGTTTCATCTTCTATTATGTTGACTCATTTGACTCAAATGAAAAATAATTATAATGTTTTGAATTTGATGTTATCAATATGATCTAGAATAAATGATGAGTTTTAATATGCTTATAATATATAATATTCTTAGTCTTATATTAACTTCATAATTTAAAATATTAATTATAAATTATTTAAAAAAAATTCATTGATAACATGTCATTTAACTAGATTTTCTCCTTCATAATTCCAAATATTGATCAGTTCAACGAGCTCTATGAAATCTTTTTTTCAATTCAAACAAGACTCAATAAATTGTCCTATTTTCAATCCATCTACCAACATATTTATTATGTTGTGCATCTTTAATAAAATATGGTTATCAATATAATTTAAATTAGCTGGTAGAATCCTTGCATTCAGGTCAAACATACAAATCCAAATATAATGTATCATAAGGACTACATCATTTTTAGTTAATATTTATATAAAATTAATTAACCATTATGATATATTTTCACCATCTTCATTATGTTATGATTTTTAATGAAGCCAATTTTAAATAAATTAACTTTTCTATATGTTCTTCCTCATAAATGATGTAATTAAAATTTTCAATGTCACCACAAATTTTCAAATATGACCTACATTGTGAAAAAAATATATATTTAAGGTATTCAACTTCATATAAAATTAGCCTACCATATTTTGCAGTAATTATAGTTAGATTAGGTGTGAATTCATTTTAATTACTTTTCATAGATAATTCGTCAATGTTATTGTCTGAAAATTCCTCAATGTTAGATCAGATCAACCCTTTTTTTCATCTCATCATATTCACATCATGGATGATATATCTTTAACTTCATCTATGCCAAAAATCATCCTTACTCCACCAAATTGTTGTGGATAATCATTATTTGTTCCTATATTTTTGTGATATTTATATCCAAAATTGAATTTCACTGAAACATATCAATAGATATTTACTAAAAAATGTTGTAACATTGATATGATGGCTTTTAATCCACCTTTATTCATTTTTTTTCTTGTGACATCAATATCTAGTATATTAAGTCATGTAAACCTCATTTAGTTTTATTTATATTGGATATATTTGATCATAGTGTTGAAATTTATGTGGGTCTACGTTTAGAATAATCATGATTTTTATCTTTATTTGATCATAATCACAACTCTATCCGAAATCGTAAGATAATTGATTCAAAATTGGAGATACGTGGGATTGAATATCTTTTCCTCATGGGAGAATAATATTATAACGTTTTTGAGAATTTATCATATAGAGATCCAGATATAAAATTATATAACACATCAATGGGAAAATTATCTTACAGGGAAATTCAAATATATATTGTAGGTATTTCTATCTAAAATAATCTTCTCACTATTTTCTAAAATTCCAAATGAATATAATGAACACAAATATATAAAAAAAATATAAAATGATATAAGAAAAAAATGGATAAAAATTTAATAACAAAATTTTTATTAAACTAATAAAATAGTTTAAATAATACCAAAAAATTGAAATAAAAGAAGAATAGAGAGTAATATTATGAAAAATTTATAAGAACTGTGAAGATATATAATTTAGAAGAATGATGTTAAAATCTCTATATTTAAATAATTTTTAAACATTACCAGGAAACACCAAAAATGTTTTCAATAATATTAGGTTTTGAAATCAATGGAAATAAAAATTATCATTAAAACAAAACCATAATAGTTTCACATGAAGATATATTTCATTGAAATTTTTCAAATGAACCCATAATACTTTTTTACAAAATAAATTTTGATACTAGAAAAAAGACATATAGTCACTTAATAATTGAAAAGAAAAATTAAAATATAAGTGTTCAATGAAATAAACTTTTAAAACATAATGACCATGTTTCAAAAATAATATCCATGAAAATATATTTTGATATAATAAAAAAATATTAAATCAAAAAATGTGTCTAGCATGAATGATATTTTGTCTACATCAATGCCCAACAAACATAATATTGTTTCTTATCTTCCTGAAATCTATTTTTTAATTTTATTGAATGAAAATGAATATGAAGGATAAAAACAGTATTTCTAGATGTTCTTAAATTTTTAATTTGAATTCCCACCATATATTTTCTCATGTTGAATAAAATTAATTCCTCTTCTCAATTTAGGTGGATTAGTTAGATGTTGTTTCTGGTATTATAAAAATGATTGATATTGGAAATCTTGAATGGGGTGTAACAGAAAAAAATCATTTAACTATAACATCCCAATATATGTATTCCTCTTGTGGAAGAAACACATAATTTAATAAAGAATAAATAAACATGATCAAATATAAATGTGAGAATAATAATTTAAAAAATCAATAATTTTCCCACGAATCAATAAATGAATAAAGAAAAAAATGTCTCTTTTATATATGAAAACAATTGGATTATTCACATCATTGATAGAACAATTTATTTTTTTACACAATTATGGTAAATGAGAATTAAATAAAATTAAAAAATTATGTAAGAATAAGTATATCTTATATATATTTTATTCTTATAAAAATAAAACTCACAAGAATGACGATATGCTAATTCTCAAGATGCACAATGTTTTATATATTCAATTCTGACATTTTTATAAGATCAACATTCCTGCATAATGATTGAAGATAATAACCATCTGTATCATTAAAAATAATTCTTACATATATTCACATTAAATAAGAAATATCTATTGTATTCTCCTAATAGTTCTACATCCCCATTTACATGAACTCTCTTGACAGAGAATAGCCTAGACTACATTGTTTTAAGTGGTCTAGGGTATAAATTCCATTAGAATTAAAAAGAAATAGTACATTTTGATCCATAGAATCCAATTTCATGATTATTATGCTTTGAAATGTCTTTTTTCTCTATTTTTATATCCCTATATTTTGATAGGACTCTATTATAAACTTATCATGTTCACTCAGTTCCAAAAACCTTCTCTCTCCATTAAATTTATAATCAATGTTTAATTTCTTAACATCCCTACAATACTTATGTAAACATTCCATGGGTAAATGGAAATATATTCCAAATATCATCTTATAAGTGGAATATCCAAGGGTATTTTAAAAAAATCATATAATTCCACAATTCATCATCATGATTTTAGGACCTCTCCATTAGTGATATACAAAATGTCTTCTCTAGAATATATTTTAATTATATATTTTAGGGGTCATCTTTGCAACTTGACTATGGACAATAAGTGTTCTAGTTTTATGCACAGATCCATAATCTTCCATAAAAGGCCTTTGATATTATGTTCAATATATTTGTTCAATTTTTTTATGAAGGAATCATGCACAACAATTCTTGCTAAAGTATTTTTTTAATGAATTTCACTACACTACTTATATGATTATGTTGTGGATCCATATCTAAAACCCATACAGTAACATATTCTAAATCCAATATGATATACTCATTCCGTTAATAGAATGGAAATGGTTACAAAAGATATATTTCCCACAAGTAAATTATTTTAAATAATTCACTTTTTTGGTAACTCATGTTTTCATCAAACAAGGACTATTGATTAATGTTTTTCACATCCCATTACAATTCTCCTATAATTATTTAAAATATTATGTTAGAAAAAACCTATAGTAATAATTGTTTATTTTTTATTTTACAACTATAGTGTCCTCCAATAGGTTTCATGTTTCATTGTTCTAAAATAAAGATAATACCTTCTTATAATACACTAAACAAGAAGATTACATCATTAGACCATTTATATAATAATTGGTCATCTCAAATGATGTAAGTATTATTTTATATAAATTTATTTATGTGGTTTTTTATAGAATCATTTATTCTATCTTATACAAATATATTTCTATTAAAATATTCACACCATGAAGTCTATTTTTTAAAATAACAAGATGTTTTAATCTTTAAATGAGAATTTTATCTCACCTGGTTCATCATTTTGGGTATCAGACTCCAATTTTAGGTGGTCATCCACTACATTTGCAAAAAATATTATATATAATCTTCAAATAAAACTCATAAAATAAGAGTATCCATCTTATCATCCGTGGTTTATAATATTTTGTTGATTGCATGTACATGGGTGAAAGATAGTCTATAAAATTATTACATTATATCTAATTAATTTTTTTTGAAATCTTTATGTGAAAAACATCTAAAAATTTTATATTGGTTGTGGATAAATTCTTTTTTCTATAAATATAGTCGATTACTAGTATAATACAACACATGAATTATAATTTCCTTCCCCTACACCAAAAACCCATATATCATGGTCAATATTGTCAAACATTAATTCATAAGGGAGTTTCCAATCCAAGTATTTGATAATGGGTGAGGAGGTAATATTTTTGATGAGGAAATTCATTGAATAAAAAATTAAACAAAAAAAGAGCAGGAAAATTCCATATAAATAGAGAGAAAATAGTTCAAATGGTTGTTGAAAAATTTAAAATATACCTATTAATGTATGTATCTTGAAATAGAATACTCGTAACCCATTTATATTTTTTATGGGGAATGTTTCTGAATACCTTCTATTTTATTATTTTCCACCACTGTTCCCATATTTGAGACCTTATGACCATGAACAATTCTATCAATGGATATGAATTTCAATTTTTACTTGTTTAGAATGATGTTTGTATATTAACACCTATCCCATACTTGTAAAAAAATTTATAAATCAATTTCTATTATGCTTCCCACTATAGAGAAATCACCCATAAACAGATCGATAATTCCATCAATCATGTCCAAGAATATATTTGTGATACTTCATTAAAAAGAGGTCTGAGAACCAAAAAATAAAATAATATTTTTCAATGAGAATGTATCTTAAATGGGAATTTGAAATTTTAATTATCATAATCTTTTATGTCTATAGGAATTAGGTAGTAGAAAAATAACCTTCCAAGAAACAAAAAAATATAATTCTATGTAGTCTCAAAAGTATACAGTCAAAGAATGACATTGGTGGGAGACCTTTTCTAGTGGAATAATTGACCTTCATAAAATCAATACTAACTCCCCATAGATCTTCTTCTATAAATTTAACATGTTTAATTTCCCATTGGATTCAACAGTATCCATCCACTCTTTGGAACTACTACTCCCATGTTCACCAAAGGGAAGTTAGAAATTGGATAAATGAACATATCAATAATAAGATTTATTTCATATATCCCATAAATTATATTATATTTTTATTTAGAATAATTTTTACCTAGAAATGATTTTATGATATAGTTACATCGTAATCCATTTCATGAAAAATAATTATCTAATAACGTTATTTTATGCAATGGAATAACGAATTGTTTGATTTGTATGATTTCAAAATATCCAAGAGATTATATTCTTGAAATTTCTCAAACTCTAAAATTATGAAAATAGAAATTTAATATATCATACCAAAAACTAATATTTCATGTATGTAGGAAATTTTTGTAAATTTAATTGTGATGATACATGGATAGAACTTGGGCTCTTAAGACTCAGTGGACTAAAGTCATCAAATTTATTTTTTATATAATTAATGGGAGATAAATAAATACACCTACTCAATGTTATTGAGTTTCTATAGAAAATAATTTTTAGATTTCATGTTTTTTAATGATTTATATATTAAAAAATTGTTCTAATAACATTACCTCATAACTATAATGTTTCGGTGTTTTCAATACTTAAAGAAATTCCCATCCAATTTTCTACAGGTTTGTATTTTTTATTAATATTTTCAAATAGTCTTAAAAAAGATGTGTTCCACATAAATTTGATATTAAAATTAAAACAAAAAAAATTTAAAGAATTATATAGTTTTAATTGGAATCTTTGTTCTCGATTAAACATTAAACATCTGAGTTTTTTCACCAAAATAAAAAAGTTAACTTCTCTTTATAAATATTGATTATCATTCATCTAGTGGAATGGAGTCGATTAAAAAGAATGATAGAACCGTCCCTATAAATTTCCATGGATTAAATTATTATAATAGCTTGTAAAAAATTTCTATCAATACCAATAATAAAATCATTACCTCTTTATATGTGGTGTTTTATAGACTAGTCGGACAATTAAAAAAAATTATGTAGCGGGTAACAGGTTTCTGAATCTCAACTATGTAAATTACAAGGGGTAATATTTTTGTTAGAACCATTGTCATAATGTTAATTGAATATTACAATATTTATAGAGGTACATTAGATAACAAAATTACTTAGGTCATTATTCTTATAGGGTATTCTCTTCGAAAATGCAATGTTGCACTCTTCTTTTAGGTTTTAGTTGTGAATATCATTATGGTTCATCTTGTTTGAAACAATATTTTTTAATATTCTGAGATATGATGTGTGAAAAAAAAGTTAATCCTATAAGTAAATTAACCTTATTATTTATAGTTATTAATTTTATATATTTATAATCCATATAGTTTTATAAATAATGTTAAAAAATAATTCAGTATAACAATGTATAGTGTAATTTAATGAATTGGTTTTATTATGTTGTATATGGTTTTATTTAAAATATGAATTGTTATTGTTTTACATATTTGATTATTTTAAATTAAACTATTTTTTGGAATGAACCTATCAAATAAATCATAGGAATATTTTTTGAATATATTGATTTATGAGTGAATAGTGAAAATTGCTATTTTTTAAATCTATCCTTTCCTCTTATTAAATTATGAAATTAAAAAGTATCATTATATTTTTCATTTAGATTCATATTAACCAATGATATATTTTATTAATCATAATATAAATAATTCTATAAGAATCAGCATTATATTTTATTTCTGTATAAACTAATTATTATCCATAAGAATAAATTTCTCTATAAACTATTTTTCATTGAATTTTGTGAACTTATATTAAATTAGATTACTACCACCTATAAAATTATATCATGAATAAATCATTCAATATTTATAATTAGGTTGGTAAAATTTATTGTTGGTTTCAATTTCACTTTTGGTCATTATTTTCACGAATTGTCCCCCATGGCCCGTATAGTGACTACCCCAAGCCCGCCTCCATTAGGACAGAGGATGGAGACTAGTACATAGTACAAATATACAAAAAAGGAGGAATTTTCCTATGTACCTACACACATGTGCACAACTCAAAACCACAGATACTGGAAAGTGAAATCACTAAGTTAAAAAACACAAGATATGACAATAGAAAACAGATGGTAAATGGGGCCAAAATACATGCCCAACAAAAGAAAAAGGATAAGTAAAAGTCTTTGGAACTCCTCTATAGAAAACCCATCCATAAGGGTAGGTAAAGAAACATCTGCTTGTAGCTGCATATGCACACCTCTTCTGTTGGGTCACTCTATGTACCATCGTGCCCCATTCCACCACGCATGCTACCAAAACATCAACATTTTCCCCCAAATTCAAGGTTGACCACTTCTTTTGTGGGATGAAACCCAACCTATGGAAATACCTGGTGATCCATGACTTTGACAGCTAGGAGTAAATTCTTTGATGTGCCCTCAAGGTCGAAATAGAGATATGAAAAACTTTGGCATATCATGGGGTTAAGAAGCATAAGGTGGACTTCAATTCAAGTAGTCTGATGGATAAATCCAATGGTGCCCTGAAACCCTAGCACCCCACTTGCCAATGGTGTGGAAAGAAGCACCTCAAAAATAGCCTGAAGGGGACGAGGAAATTATTTAGGAGTTGATGACAAGGGCACCTGGCTATTAACTGGCTGAAAGGAAAACCTGCGGGTACGACAGAGGAGAGGAACGCACTGTTTGACTCTCAGAGAGCTTTTTATTACTTCAACAGCAAATAACTAGGGCACTTTGAAAATCATTTCCTGAAGCCAAGTGTTTTTTGGAGGCAACCAACAACCTCCAATGAATAAAGGGAGAGAATTATCCTTTACTAATATTGAAGAGAACCCCGACAACAATGTTGTGATAGGTACGCCAGTTTTTTATTCAAAAATAGAAAATGCACTTTTTGATTCTGGTTCTATGCATTCTTTTATATCATGAAGGTTTAGTAGACTAATCCCAGCACCACCACAAATCAAGGATGTAATGATGTTAGTGAGTATGGACAATTGGGCACTCATTGCATCCCAGGAATAAAACTTCTCCACTATCATAATATATTGACTAACATTCATGGAGAACCTTTTTATACTCCCTCTAGTAGAATTTGATGGAATTCTCAGCATGTATTGGCTAAAATTATATAGAGCCATCATAAATTTCCATGAGGGGAAAATCACTCTCTATATCTTGAATAACCCTCAGATTCTATACATGTGCAGGGAGGAAGATGAATATTCTTTATCTCCATCATCTCAAGCGTGGATATTACTTCCCTATGAGCACGTGTATCTAGCTCAGAAGATTGAGTCCATGGAAGCAACCATCCTTGAAGACATGCCTATTGTTAGGGAATTCACTGAAGTGTTTCTTGAAAAATTGTCTGGTCTTCCGCCTAGAAGATATGTTGAATTATCAATTGATCCAATACCAAGGGCATTGAAAATATCCATGACCCCAAATTGAATTGTATTTGTGGAGCGTGAGGAGCTAAAGAAACAGCTACAAGAGAATCTTGATAAAGTGTTGATACACCCAAGTGCTTCACCATGACATGCACCAATTATCTTCGTAAAAAATGATGGGTCAATGTACCTTAGCATCGATTATCATGAGCTTAACAAAATCACAATAAAGAACAATTATCCTCTACCACGAATTGGAGACTTGTTCTATTAGATGCGAGGAGCACAATACTTATCCAAGGTTGATTTGCGGTCCAGATATTATCACGAAATGGTGAAGAATTATGATACCCCCAAGACAGCTTTTTGTGCAAGATACAGGCCCTATGAATTCATAGTAATGCCAAAAAGACTCTGTAATGCTCCAAAAATCATTATAGACTTGACGAAAAGATTCATTACAGATTACCATGACAAATTGGTGGTTGACTTTATATATGATATTCAAATTTGATACAAAAACTAGGTGGTTCATGAGGAGCATCTAATAACTTTACAAGAGACATTGAGAAAGGAGTATCTCTATGAAAAGTACAACAAGTGGGTGTTTTGTTTGAAGGAGGTCTCATTCTTGGTCCTTATCAACACAAACAATTGGATTTCTGGTGATCCCTCCAACATAACTGCAATAGAGGGATGGTTGAGGCCAACATCCGTAATGGATATCCGTAGAATTTAGGGGTTAGCTGGATATTATTGATGACTTGTGAAAAATTTCTCACGATTGTACAACCCTCATACCAAGAAAACTCAGAAGGAAGTGATGACTATGAAGAAAGCTTCAAGGAATTTAAAAGGAGGCTTATCAATGCACTTTTTCTCACATTACCCACAAGTGGAGAACTATTTGTGGTATTCAGTTTTTCTACAAAGAAGGGAATGTGATGTGTGTTGATGCATAATAAAATAGTCATTGCCATTGCTTCAAGGAAATTGAATGTTAATGAGAATAATTATGAAACACGTGATCTAGGATTAGCTACGACAAACTTTGCTTAAAAAATATGGCAGATTTATCTCTTTAGGGAGAGTTGTGAAATATATACAGACCATAAATTCCTCACATTAATTTTACCACAAAAAGTTTTGAACATGTTCCAACGAATATGGTTAGAGCTTATCAATGACTATGATTTCCCAATCCATTACCACCCTGTGAATGAGAACGAGGTGGCAGATAGTCTAAGTATAAAGGACCCAACGATTCAAGCAATGTTGATAATTGAAAAGGATCCAATCTTCATTTATTTTTAAATGATAAAAATGGGAATAATTAAGGGAGGAACATCATAAATCATTTCTCAAATGGTTACTCAAATCCCCCTTATAGAGAAAATACAGGATGCCCAAAGAGAGGTTGTCGAAATTCTTAAAAGTGTGGAGGCTATCAGCAATGGGGAATCATTGGATTTCATGGTTAAAAAGGATGGAATTTTAGGTTTTGGGTCATGGTTATGTGTACCATATGATCAAGAGTTAATGTATGATCTTTTAGATGACTCACATAGCTCAACCTTCCCTATTCACATGGGGAGCACAAAGATGTATCAAAATCTACAAAACAAATTGTGGGAAAATATGAAAAGGGAGATTGTGGAATATACATGAAAGTGCCTAGTATATCAGAAAGTGAAGGCTAAGAAGAAAAAGTCTAAGGGGATGTTGAAACCACTACCCATACCCACATGGAAGTGGGACAAAATTACCATGGACATTATAACTGGTATTCCAAGGATATCTAGAAGAAACAATGTTATATGGGTCATCGTGGATCATCTTATTAAGACATATAACTTTATTGTGATTCGAGTGGACTTCCCAATGGATAAACATGCGTAGATTTACATCAATGAATTGTTAAGGCTGTATGGAGTACCACAATCTATTGTATCGGATCGTGATCCTAGATACACCTCAATGTTCGGAAAATGTCTCCAACATTCTCTATGAACTGAACTGAACTTCAGTAGAACCTATATTACTCAAACTAATGGCCAATATGAACGAACTATTTAGACACTTGAAGATATGTTATGAATATGTTCTTTGGAAATCAATGGAGGATGGGACAAAAATCATCCATTGGTTGAATTCTCCAACAATAACAGTTTCCACTCGAGCATCCAAATTGAACCATATGATGTGCTCTATAGGAAAAGGTTTATAACACTGATGTGTTTGGATGATTTCGGTGAACTTAAGCTTATAGGACCTGAAATGGTAGAATAAATGGTTAAGAAGTTGAAAACCATTTAGCCGTATATCAATGCAGCCTAGAGTCAACAAAAGAGTTATGAAGATAACGGTCGATGAGACATTGAGTTTAAAGTTGGAGTCATGGTATTTCTTCACATATCTCCACAGAAGAAGATCAAGAGGTTTGGAAGGAAAGGGAATTTAAGTCCTAGGTACATCCGCCCCCTTGAGATTCTTTATCATGTTGGGGATATGGCCAATCAACTAGAACTTCCACCTACCATGGCCAAAGTCCAAGAAGTCTTTAATGTATAAATCTTATGGAAATACATACCAGACCCTTCACATGTACTCTATTCCGAGGTGGTACAATTAGGGTGTGATCTTTCTTATGAGGAGAAACCTGTGAAGATCATAGATCATAGCAAAAAAGTTCTACAAAATAAGATAATGACCATTGTCAAGGTGTTATGGCGAAACAAAATGTTTGATGAAGCGACATGGGAATCATAGAAATGATGAAGCAGAGTTTTCCACATCTGTTTTAGTGTCGGAAAAGGAAATTTAGTGTGTAAAATTTCTTAAGGGGGGATTATTGTAATGACCCGATCATTCATTAATGAAAATTCCCTTTGATCTATTTAAATGCCATATTATGAAGAATAATAATATAAAATGTATTCACATAGTTTTTTTTATGTTTTTGTATTTTAAAATATTGTTATGAATTGATACTATTTCTAATATAGTCTTTGAACAATGATCATATGATTAGTAAAAATATTGAGCTTTAAAAAATCCAATTTACTCAGACAAAGGAAGTGATGGCCCCATCTAGTAGACATGCCCCATATGAATACCATTTGTCTGAGCATGGAAAGGAGGTGGAATCATTGGTATTTTCTCTTGACCTAGCCCTATCCATGCTTCAACATGTTAAGCTCAAACGGAACAGCCTACTAGGGAAGTGGAAGTTTATAGAGATTACCACCTGAACAATGTTATCTGAGCCAACCCAAGAGTCTATCACCGTGGGACACCATACCCTTCGGTCTTATGTTGTTGTTATAAGGGGTGATTTATCAATAGTGTATCACTATGAATATGTGCATTATTTTTTTACGTACTAATGAATTTACATACATTTTATTATTTACCACATTGTAAATAGTTTTTAATGTGCAAGTAGTATTTTTGGTTGATATTCTATTAAGAAATATATTTTGACGAATTAATGGATTTTTGAAATAAAAAATATATTAATGAATTATTATTTTTAAATTAGTTACCTCTAATTATAAATGATCATATAATATTATAAATGCAATTGAAAATTTTATTAATGTTAGAAATCTGTTTTGTCAATACAACTAAATTTATGATAAATGTTAGTTTTTATTTGGAAAGTAAAAATTCACATATTTAGAAAATTATTTAGTTAAAATGAATATTATTTTTGGAATTGGGATGAATAAATTATCCCAGAGTGAATTTTACAAAAAAAATTGAGACAGTCGAATTTTTGGGTAAAAATTAAATATCGTTTAAATATATAATCTGTTTTATGACATCATAATGACCCAAAATTAATTTAATAAATTTCTATAAATAATATTTTTGGCCAATATGTTTTTTAAATTAATTTAATTTAATTTTAGTCTTGTTTTATTTATTTTACAAAACCTTAGTGGACACTCCAAGAGTTATAAAACATTTTCACTTTATAAATGAATTTCTTTGAGAGAGTGACTCAGCTCCACATAAGAAACACTATTATTTTAAGAATTTCGGCCATTTTACTTAGAAAATATTGTATTCCATTCCACTTCAGAAAATACAATGGGATAAAACCATGGACTAGTTTGTGGTATTGATTAGTTGAATTTGTGGTGACCCAAACCTAAATAATAAATAATGTCTTCTCTTTTACTATATAAACCCAAGAAAGTTCCCACTTCCTCTTCCCTAAAAGGATTTGGAGTTCTTCAATACTCTTCCCTACTCTCCCTATAATCCTAAAAAGGTTCCCTAAGACCTCAAGAATCCTTTCTCAAGCATTTGGGATCACACATCCAAGTAAGGGATTTCTTTCCTTTCTCTTTTTATCCATGTTTCTTAATATTATTATGCACATTTACATTCAATTATAAATGTTGGGGTATGATTTCACACATCACCTATATTGTCCTCTATATTTTTAATGATTATAGACATTTTTATTTCTCACCTATGACTTCCATGTATACCTTTTACCACGCTGAAATTTAATATGGAATATATCTCTCCTTATTTACATTCACGAAATTCTTTTGTATTATGAATCCAAAATCTATTAATTTCCTTGGTAAATGTATCAATATAATCCCCTTGATATTTATATAATGTAAATATGATTAGAAACCTCTTTCTCTCTCATCAACCATTTTTATGAGTTATTATGTCACATCGTTACGCTGGTGAAATTACACCGTGATTTTCCAAGTCAAAGTCATTATGTAGTGAATACGATGCCCAATTTTCTATCATGGGTATTCAACATTATGCATGTTTAATTATTTATTTTATAGATTCTTATATTGGTTACATATTATTTTATCGTGGAATAAATGATGATGTTTAATGAATCCTTGTTTAATGATCCATGTGGCACACTTATGCTAGAAATTAAATGTTTAAGAAGGGTGTGCCCTTATAGATCACTAATTCATTGGGTAATGTATAATATAATGATAAGTAATGATAAATGAGTATTGACTCATGCTAATTAATGTGAAATTAGGGTTTACTGGTTCTTAAATTTCGATAAGGGTTTACTCATGCTCCATGTGCAATGGGCCTTGGTGCATGCTATTTCAATTTAATGTGTTATTGCCACACTTCCACATTATGCTAATCATTCTATATCAGGACATTATGTTCATGATTCTTTTATGATCCATTATTATTATTATTTCCTAACATGTATTTTACTCTTCATTTTATTCCTTGTTTACTCTCTTACGGCATTATAGATAACCCTTTTCTTAAGCATGTCCTGATATTATCCCATGAAACGCTATGTATGAGGGAATGTAGTGGTTACGTAAAGGATGTTTTCAATAAGACGTTGTGTTCTATGATTTATGTTGTTATGTAATGTTCATAACCCCCAAGGACACTAGACCTCTTGATATTATATGTTTTATCAATTGAGGGTTTTATGTAATAAATTATGTTAAGTGTGTAATAAAAAAGCAGGGATGTTATAGTGGGTGCATTGGTTTTCTATTAGAAGTATTGGTGAATTGTTATATTTGTATAGTATTATTATAACAAAAAATGAGTTTTATGATAAAAATATGTTGGTTCCTTAATATTCCAACTGAATAAATCTATATGGGGTTAGATGAGTGGCTATCGCTAATATTTTAATATAAAGTTTTTCGTAGAGGGGTATCATTTCCCTTCAAGATATGATATATATTTTCAATGAAGGGAATGATGGTCCCATCATTGGAAAAGTCAAATTGATATTTATTTCTTCAATATAATTAATAGTATAGTAATGGGTAAATTTTATCCCACAGATATGGTTTTAATGAAATCAAATATCATTCATAAAACAAAAATAGAAATCAACAAGGAATAGTGGACATAGAAGTGGTCAGTTGTGTGTGATGAAATTATTTCTAATGGGAAAGGTATTTTGATATAAAAAAGTAATAAAAAAACAAAAAAAATATATTTTTATTATCAATGGATTCGGTAACACTTTATTGACTGTTTCTAAACTAATTATTTTGATTTTTATGAACAAGGATGCTAGGTTTCCAAAAACAAATATGTCACCAACATCTCCAATAATGGGTACTGGTTCCTAGAAAAGTATATTCAATGGTTATTCATCCTTTAAATTTGACCATTTAGAGATAAATTAATATTTCTCTTTAGGATTAAAATTAAATTATATTTTGGAAAATTACCAACTTGTGGAAAACAAATTTATGGATACAAGGTAGAAAGAGTGAACAGTAATAAATCTAATTTATCCTTGTGAATCCAGCTGAAACAAATATTTTTCATAATAATATTCAGAAAATTCATACCAAAAAATATTACAGTAAATTAAAGGAATAATTTGGATTCTATGTAAAACAGATCCCTTTTCTAGATATATTACTTTAACATCTAGTTTTTGGTTACTACATTAATCCATGTATTGGTTTCTGTATCACTCTAATCGAGATGGGGGATGTATTCCATATTAGAATGAAAATTATCCTACTATTGAATGAAATATCATATTGACTCTAAGTTTACAGCTCACCATAAGCATATCACATAAAAATTTTAGTCTCCACATGTTTTGGGGTTATTATATAATCTCTTCCTTACTTTGACATATATGAGCTCCCTATAAGAATTTTATTCCCTAAGTGAAATTTGATTATACTCCATGAAAGAATAATCTACAATAATGTTCACCTAGTGGGATCATCAGTTTTTCTACCATGGTTTCCTTGGACAAGGTTCGAAATTTTTATTCTTTCTTAAATTTTTCCACCATGTATCCTCAAGATTCCTTTCAATTGTTATTTTTATTTTATTTTTATTTTAAACAGTCACATGATAAATCTAACTACACATGTTTTTTCTTCTTTGGTTTGGTGGACTCGTTTGACTTGAATTAAAAATAATTATAATGATTTAGATTTTATTTTGTCAATATGACCTGTAATCATAGTTTTATTTTCATAGGATTATCAAATCAAATAGATTTTGTCATAGATTTACTTCACAATTTATCATATTAATTATAAAGTATTGTAAAAAAATATGACATGATAAATGACATGTAAATAGATTTTTCTCCTAAACAATTACAAATATGGATCAGTTCACCAAGCTCTATAGAATCATTTTTTTCAATTCAAACAATCCTCAATACCATGTACTATTTTCAATAGACCTCCCAACTGATTTCCTATTTTTTTATCTTCAATAAAACATGATTATCTATATAATTTAAATTATCAAGTAGAAACCCTCCATTCAGTTAACACAAAAAAATACAAATATAATGTATCACAAGGACTACATCATTTTTAATTAATCTTTACATACCATTCATTAATCGTTATGATCCTTATTCACCATCTTATTTAGGTTTAGATTTTCAAGGAAGCTAATTTTAAATACATTATTTTTTCTGAATCTTCTACCTCACAAATTTTGTAATTAAAATATTCAATGTCACCAAAAATTCTCAAATAATACCTACATTGGGGAAAAATATAAATTTAAGGATTCATATTGAAATAAAATTATCCTACCATATTTAACACATAATTTTGTTGGAATTGGGGTGAATTCATTTAAAATATTTATCTTTTATAATTCGTCAATGTTATGGTTATAAAATTCCTCAATGTTATATCTAATCAACCATTTTGTTCGATTCATCATATTCATATCATGGATGATATCCATTTTACTTAATCTAGACCAAGAAACAACCCCACTCCATCAAGTTATAGTGTATAAGAAGTATTAGTTCTTGTATTACTATTATATATGTATCCAAAATAGAAATTCACTAAAACATATTTGTTGATATTCACTAAGTAATGTTATAACTTGGAAATGATGGTTTTTAATCCACCTTTATTCAGTTGTTTGTCTTGTGACTTAAATATATAGTAAATTAACTCATTTAAACCTCATTTAGGATTCTTTGTATTTGATATCATTTATCATAGAGTAGATTTTTATGTGGGTCCCCATTTCGAATAATCATAGTTTTCATCATTATTTGTTCATAAGAACAACATGGTCAGATATCTTAAGAGAATTGATTCAAAATTGGGGAAATGTGGGAGGAACTATATTATCCTCATGGGAGAATACTCTTATAAGGGTTTGGTGAAATTATCATATATTGACCGAGATAGGGAATTAATTTACACATCCCTGGGAAAAATTATCTTGTAGGGAAATTCTAACATATATTATTGGGATTTCTATCTGAAATCATCTTCCCATGATTTTCTAAAATTACAAAAAAAAAATTTAACACAAATATAAAAGTTATTATTTAATGAAATGACAAAAATTGAATTAAAAATTAAAAACATTCTTTTAATTAAACCAATAAAAGACTTCAATTATTTCAAAAAATTGAAATAATAGAAGATTCTAGAGAAATATTATGATAAATTCTTAAGAACTATGAAAATATATAATTTAGAAGAATGATGATCAAACATTTAATTTCAAATAATTTTTATACATTATAGGGATGCACCATAATATTATATTAAAAATATTATGGTTTAAAATCATGGGAAATAAAAATTATCATTAATCCAAAACCATAAATGTTCTTCATGATGATATATTTCATTGAAATTTTTAAAATGAAACAATTATAATCATTTTTTAAAAAAATTGGATACAAGAACGTGAACCAATAGTCACATAATCATTGAATGTAAAAATTATAATATAAGTTTTTAATGAATTAAAATTTTAAAACATAATGAAAAAGATTCAATAATAATATTCATGAAAATATATTTTTATAGAAGTTAAAACAATTATTTCTTCAAAGAATGTGTTGAACATAAATGATATTATGTCCACATAAAATTCCCACACAATTAATGTTGTTTCCTATCTTCAGGAAATCTATTTAAAATTTTACTGAATAAACATTAATTTTAATGATAAAAAAGAGTCTTTCTAAATTGTCTTAAAATTTTAATTGAATTTCCTCAATAGAGCATCACAAGTAGAATAAAATTATTTCCTCTTCTCAATTCAAGTGGTTTATTTATATGTTGGATCTGGTTTTAAAAAAATGTTTGATATTAGAAATCATAAATTGGTTGTAATACAAGAAAATAATTCATTTAACAAAAACATCCAAATATATCTATATATCTTTTTTAACAAAAAACACATATTTTAATAAAAAATAAATAATCCTAATTGAATAAATAGGTGAGAATAATTATTTAAAAATTGAAATAATATCTAACACATCAATAAAAGAATAGTGAATAAAATTCCTAAAATGGATTAGGATGTTTATTTTGTAGTTCATTTAAATATATATAATAAAAATTTATAACATAGTTAAAAAGATCAACACCGATGATAATTGTATATCCTTCAATTTTTACATTAAGTAAGATTATCTTGGTTGGTAGATATTCAATTATTACAAGTTCAAACTGATTAACAATAAATTGAAATAAATTAGACTCATAATAAATAAAATCTAATGGTTTAGCATGATGGAGGTTTGATTTAGGTTGTTTCTATAGGAGTCTCTCTTATATATAAAAACAGTAGGATTATTCTCCTCATTTATAGAACAATTTATATTTATATAGGAATGATAGAAAATGATAATTAAATACAATTATAAGACTATTCAATAATAATTATATCCAACATATATTTTATTCTTAATAAAATAAAACACACACGAATGACCATATGCTGATTCTCAAGAAGCACAAAGTTTTATGGATTCAATTTGATATTTTTTGAAGATCAACATTCTTTTATAATGATAGAATACAAGAACCTTCTATAACAGTAAAAATAATACATAAATATATTTACATTAAGTATAAATGGTCTATTATATTCTAATAATAGTTCCACATCCCCATTTACATAAACTCTCTGGATAGGGAATATCCTATACTACATAATTTTTAGAGTTCTAGGGAATAAATTCAATCTGAATTAAAAACAAACACTACATTTCATTCCATAGAATCCAATTTCTTGATTATTAAGTTATTAAAAGACTTTTATCTTTATTTAAATATCCTTATATTTGGATATGACTTTATTAAAATATCATAATGTTCACTCAGATCTAAAAACCTTCTCCTGGTAGTAAATTTATAGTCAATGTTTAATTATTTAACATCTCTACATTTTATATGAAAAATTTACATGGGTAAATATAACTGTTTTCCAAAGAGAATTTTATAAGTGGAATTTCAAATGATATTTTTAAAAAACTTCATATAATTCCACAATTCCTCATCAGTTTTTAAGGATATATCCTTTTGTGAGATAATAAATGTCTTATCCAGAATAAATTTTAATTATTTAGTTTAGGGTTCAGCTTTCCCACTTCACTATGGATTATAGGTGTTCTAGTTTTACGCACACATCTATAATCTTCCATAAAAGGCCTTTAATTTGATGTTATATATTTTTGTTCAATTTTTTTTATGAAGGCCTTGAGCAAGCAAATTCATTTTAAAATATTCTTTTTAATGAATTTCACTACACTACTTGTATGATTATATTGGGGATCCATATCCTAAAAAAATATAGTAAAATATTATAAATACAATAAGAAATATTTATTCCTATGATATAATGGAAATGGTCACATAAGATATATTTTCCACAAAAAAAATATTTCTAATAATTCTCTTTTTTAGAAACTCATATTTTCTTCAAAAATTGACTAATATTTAACATTTTTCACATTCCATTACAATTCTCCTAGAATCCATGAAAATATTATGCTAGTAAAAACATATTTTAAGAATAGTTTGGGTTTTGTTTTACAACTATAGTGTACTCCCAATGATTCAAGTTTCTTCCTTCTAAAATGAGTGGAATATTTCCTTATGAAACAACACACTAGAATATTAAATTTTTATTCCTTTTTATGAATAATGGATCATCTAAAATGATGTAATTATCATTTTAGATAAAATATTTTATCTGGTTTTGTAGGGACATTTCTTATATCTCTAACAGATAAATTTTTTTCGAAATAATCACAACTTGAAGTCTATTTTTATAAAATTAAATGTGGTTTTTTTATCTTGAAATGAGAATTTTATCTCACTTGCTTCATCATTTTGGTTATCATACCACAAACGTAAGTGTTCATCCACTACATTTCCTTTTATTTTTATCTATAATCTCCATATAAAAAACATAAAAAATGAGGTTCCATCTTATCATTCATGGTTTATAATATTTCATTGATAATAAGAAAATGGTTGAATCATAGTATTTGAAAATTATGACTATAGATATAATCAAAAAATTTGAATTTTTTAAGTGAAAAAATAACTAAAAATTATATATTTGTTTTCATGTAATTATTTTCTTCTGAAAATCACATCGTTTACTAGTATAATATGACACATGAATTATCCTTTCCTTCCAATGCTCCAAAAACACATTTCTCATTGTCAATATTTTCACACATTAATACATAAGGGAGTTTCCAGTCCATGTTTGTGATAAGGGGTGAGTTGGTAATATTTATGATGAGAAAATTCATCGATTAAAAAATTAAATGTAAAAGAGCAGGAAGCAATCCATATAAAGATATAAAATATAGTTCTAATGGTAGTTTAATTTTTTTTAAATTATCTATAAAAGTATGTATCATGAAATAGAATACAAAAACCACATTTATATTTTTTACTGGGAATGTTTTTGATTACATTATATTTTATCATTTTCCCCCATTAATTCCATATTTGAGACCTTACGACAAAGAACAATTCCCTCAATGGAAGTTAATTTCAATTTTTACTAGTTTAGAATGATGTTTGTATCTTAACACCTCTCCCAAACTAGTACAACATGTTATTAATATATTTCTAGTGTGCTTCCCACTATAGAGTATTCTTCCGTAAACACACCAATAATTCCATCAATCGTGTCCACAAAAATATTTGTGATACATCATTACAAAGAGGTTTGAGAACAACAAAATAAAAATAATATTTTTCTATGGGAAGGTATCTCAAATGAGAATTTTAATATATGATTTTCTTAATCGTTTAGGTCTATATGAATTTATTAGTATAAAAAATAACCTTCCAAGAAACAAAAAAATATTCCTACGTAGTCTCAAAAGTATTTAGTCCAAGAATAACATTGGAAGGCGACCGTTTCTAGTTGAATAATTGAGCTCCATAAAATTAATACCATCTCCCTAGATATTTTCATTTATTAATTTCAAATGTTATATTTCTCATTTTTTTCAACAGTATCCATCCATTCCTTGGAATTACTAGTACCATGTTATCCAAAGGAATGTTAGAAATTGGATAAATGATGACATAAAAAATAATATTTAATTCCTTTTATCCCATAAATTCGATTATATTTTTCTAGAGAATATTTTTTACCATGAAAACTTTATTATGATCAAGTTCCATATTTATCCTTTTCAAGAAAAAAATTATCTAATGAAATTATTTTCTGCAATGTAACAATGAACGGTTCAATTTTTATCATTTCAAAATATCCAAGAGATTATATTCTATAAATTTCTCAAACACAACAAATAAGGAAAAGGATGTGAATATATCATACCTATAAAAAATATTTCATGTTAGATGGTAATGTTTTGAAAATTAGCTGTGGTGACACATGGATATGAAGTTGGGCTATTAGGTCTTAGTAGACTAAGGTCTTCAATTTATTTCTTATAGAATTAATGGGTGCTAAATAAATCCTCTTACCCAATGTTATCATGATTAAATAGAAAATAGTATTTATATTCCATATTTTGGTTAATGATTTAAACATTAAAAATTATTTTAAAAATATTATCTCATAAGCATCGAAATTCAATTTTTCAATACTCAAACTAATAACCGTCAATTTTCTATAGGTTTGTGTTATTTATTAATATATTCAGATAGTCTTAGAAAATTTGTATTCCACATAAATTTTAAATTAAAATTAAAATATATCAACTTGAAATAATTATATAGTTTCAATATGAGATGTTCTATCAAACATTAAACATCAAATTTTTTCCACCAAAATAAAAATTTAACTTCTATTTAGCAACATTGATTATCATTCCTCCCTTGGAAATGAGTATATTAAAAAGAATGCTAGGAACTTCCATCTCTCATTACATGTATTAATTCAGTACAATAGCTTGTAAAAATTTCTTAACAATTACAATAATAGAATCATTAACTCTTTATACAGGGTGTTTGATATAGTAGTCGAATAATAAAAAATAATTGGTGGGGAACTGGTTTTTGAATATCAACTATATAAATAGAATGTGATAATATATTTTTAGAAACAATGCCATAATTTTCATTGAATATTCCAATATTTTTAGAGGTACATGATATTACAGAATGACCTAGGTCATCGAGCATATAGGGGATTCTATTCTGAACGGAAATTTTTCACTCCTCTGCTAGGTTTTAGTTGAGAATATCACTATGGTTCATCTTGTTTGAAATAATGTTTTATAATATTCTTAGATATGATGTGTGAAAAAAAAGATAACAATATTAGTAAGTTAAAATTTAATTTATAGTTATTAAATTTATAGATTTGCATTCCTAATTGTTTTATAAATAATTTTAAAAAATATTTTAGTAGAACAATGGAGAGTTTTATTTAATGAAGTTGTTATGTCATGTTGTGTATGGTTTTATTTAAAATATGAATTTAACTATTTTCGAGATTTATTTTTTAAAAATTAAATTATATTTTGGAATAAACCTATCAAATATATCATAGGAATATTTTTATAGAATATATTGATTCTTGAGTGAATAGTGAAAATGCTAATTTTTTTAAAAAATTATCCTTTCCTATTATTAAAATATGAAATTTAATTGTATCAATGTATTTTTCATTTATAATCAAATTAACCAAAGATATATTTTATTAATTATAATATAAATATTTCTATAAGGATCACCAATATATTTTTTTTGTATAAACTCTTTATTATCCTTAAGAAAACATTTATCTATAAACTATTTTTCATTTTTTTTGTGAACTCATATTAAATGAAAATACTAAACCATATAAAATTAAATATTAAATAAGTCATTCTATATATATATAATTAGGTTGATAAAATTTATTGTTTGTTTCAATTTCTCTTTTGGTCATTATTGTCATGACTCATCTCCCATGGTTGGTATCATGACTACCCCAAGATCGCCTCCCATAGGCCAGGGGCTGGAGACTAGTACCAAGTATGAATATCCCAAAAAATGGAGGAATATTTCTAGGTACCTACACATAGGTGCAAAACACAAAACCACAAAGTGAAAATGCTAAGTAAAAAAACTAATGGTATGACAGTAGAAAACTGATGGTAGATGGGGCCATAATACAAGCCCAACAAAAAAGAAAAGTAGAAGTACATGTCTTTGGAACTCCTTCATAAAAAACCCATCCTGAAGTGTAGGTACAAAAACAGCTATCTGAAGCCGCGGATGCACTCCTCATTTATCGGGACACATTAAGTGCCCCTAGCCCCATTCCACCATGCATTCCATCAAAGCATCAATTGTATACAAAATACATGACGTGAGTTGGTGAATCCTTTTTAGGGGTGAGTAAAACAACACTCAGCATGGACCCCAATCCCAAAATGTATACCACAAAGTAATACAGAAAGAAGACTACCAAATAGGTACATGAAGTGTGTCCTCTAATAGAAAAAGTCAATAGAGACACTAGATTCATCTCACATTGGTATATGTCAATAACATATATAATAATAACATCCAGTTATACTCAAAATGGATTCTATGAATCATGGTATTATCCACTACAAGCCATATGGTTCCACTTGTAGCATGCTCTATTCCAGAAGATCTCACTCCTCGAGTTATTTGACAGTAAGCACGTAGAACACGTCTACCTAAAGTAACCAAGAGAACACTTTTGTATCGAAATTTTTTGTAGTTTCCCTAAGACATCCAGGCTCTCCAAGACAGAGAGTCTGGGTTACACATAAAGTGCCGTGAACACCTCGAGTGTTGGTAACCCACCTAGTGTCGATAAGTCATGAACCCCAAATCATATATCCATTATGTATATGCCTATGGTACGTAAACAAGATTTTAATAAGAATTAAATGTACCATAAAGTAGTGATAGGTTATATGTAGATAATATAAGAAGTGTGAGTACCTCATGGGGTGTCTATAACACACAGAGTGTCTGTAACACATGGAATGTAGGTAACATACAGAGTGTCATTTAATACTGTAGGACCCACACCCTAGGGGGATAGGGGAGTACCAAATCGGACTTTTTAAGACACATTTTCTAGATAAGAAACTTATTCCTAGTAAGAGAAGCATTCTAGGTAACCAAATAGATTCTAGGTTGCAGCCTGCCGCAGGATTCCTTCCTTAGCACGCTTTTTCTAGGAGTACCTACACCTCATGACAATATGTCATACATCATCATCAAAGAATAATATCTAAGATTATCTCCAAATGACAGTCTCGTTGCAAGGGTCCCAACTCTGTAAATGGGTCATCAAACAGAAACACGGTGTGAGAGTTATAGTAATTTAAGTAAAAAATGGTCGGTTGCATCCGGGTCCAGTTTGACCCGACCCGACGTGACATGAGTCCTTATGTGTCTCACCCAACCCACCGAGTCGACCCAACCCACTACCAACCATGGCAACTTGAGTGGGCCAGTTCATCTTTCATGATGCAGTGGGTGCGGAGTCCCTACCTGGTCAACATGGTCAACTGCCACATTCAACACGATTTCCCACCACATCGACCACCCTCCAATAGTGTTACTAGACCACGAGACATGGTTTCATGTCATGTATGGTCAAGAAAAAGGCCTTCTCTGCCACCCACAACCACCTACCAACTGGGTCCTTCGTTGCTAGTCATTGAGGTAGTGGTCATCTGTTTTCAGACAACCATGTCACGGCACACCATAGCTAGTGTCGTGCACCGCCGCGAGTGGGACCCTTTCACATGTCAGTGGTCTCACTCTGGTGATCCATTTTTTTAAACCGGACCGTCTATGTGATCCTAGGACTGTATTATTTGCATAATTGGAATTATTTTAGTCTCTCCATCCCTTTGGGGGTACAAATGAGCTCAAAAACACCCCACAAATCACATTGTGACCATAGGTATTCGTCGGTGAAAAACACCAATAACAGAGATATGAGAATAACAAAGAATGATCAACAGAAAAACATTGGCCTTTTTAGTTTTGGTCTTCATTCGTCCCATATAATAGGAGTGAAAAAAAATCACAGATATTAATATTAGTTCAATCTCACAGTAAATATTACTCATCCTGTATGCATGATCGAACCATGGATCCATCTATTCATGGGTTGGTCTGAAATAGTCATTGGAAATAAGAATGGGGAAAGAAGTCACAAAGAAGATAAACCAATAAACCGATTTGGTTTGATCAATAATGAAGAACGGTCTCCATGTGGTCATTCATTGATGCATGATCTAAATTACAATCAACGATCTATTATCGCTTGATTTGAACTTCAGTCTCTAAACTATCGTATTCGGTGGGAGCATCCTCCCCATTCTATATAAAAACTATCAGGCAATGAATATAACCCTGGATATATTATGAGGCTTATTAAAAAATAAACTATCATTGTATCAACACAAAACATCAAATATAAAATATTTTTATTCTAATTATTTAACGACGATCATGTCTAAAAACTAACTTTCACCCTCAAACCACACCGGTTAAGGTTAGGCCATGCCTAGGGAAATCACACCCTGACAAGATCAACATTAGTATATTATTTTTATTCTATATTAACATTTCTGAATATAAGGATTTGAAAAATAAAATAATTGTATTTAATTTTTTTATTTATTGTTATGTCCTTTTCGGGGTTTTCCATAGTATCCCCACACATGATAATCTTAAGGCGTGCCTATTGTAAACCCACTAATTTGAATGCAATGATAACCTCATATTTATGATCTGAGAACCTTTTTAAGAGTTATTCCTCTTTTTATGAAAACTACTCACAAACGTTATTCAATAACTTACCAATTTTCAATGGATTTCTGTGGGTACACTAGGTCACAGAATCGCAAGACGTCACAATGTCTGATCTCATAATTTAACACAAATTATTCTAAAATTAGAATCATGATAATATGAATCATTAATTCTCCCCCAAATATGTCTTCACATGCCATAAATCCAAACAAATATATACCCAAATTTATGAGGGTATGAGCACGTATTTGAGACCCCGACCCCCATGTGTTCTTCCAGAGATTCTCATCATTCCACTAGGCACAGCGCCACCTCCATGAAAGTGATCAAAGGTGCATGACATACTTGATACCTGAGAAGACTACCAGACCAGTTATGTTTCCAAAAAAAGATATTCCCTTCCCCATCAATCCACCGAGATAGCTGACAAATATATGGATTGATGCTGCTCACCACCACCCAACGAGGGGATCCACTCGTTGTATGACCACCGACACTGTCCCTATTCCTGCACGACATGAGGCTCCCCCACAAGGATAGTTCTATAACAACCTCCCATGCTAGTTTCGCATGAATACAATGGATCGTGACCTCTATGCTCTTCACAATAATCCCACCTTCCCGAATGGGCCGAGCCATCTTGCTCCAAGAGACCCAGTGCCTTTTCCGCTCCAAGGCTGCATCCCAGATAAACCTGGCCAGAAGCTTATCAATAGACCTGACCACCACCTTCGGTACATTTGTTGCCGATAGAGCATGGAAAATTATGGCTGAATGTACACTATTAATTAGTGATATACGACCTCTGAAAGATAAAAACCAGGTTTTCCAATTCATGATTCGCCCCGAGATACGACTCACCACTTGGTCAACACCATGTTTATAAATCCCCATTCCACTCTGTCATATGCCTTATTCATATCAAACATGATCGCCACATTGTTCCCTCGGAATATTGTATTAATATCATTCAATATCTTCTGATCCAAATCAACAACCCCCTGTATTGACCGGTCCTTCACAAACCCATGCTTCCCCAATGATATCCACCGGTGTAGAAGACCTGAAAGAATCTTGTTCATGATGCTCGCCGAAATTTTATAAGGGATGTTACCCATACTCACTAGCTGGTAATGAAGGAGAGATGTAGGGTCATTGAACTTTGGTAAGGGAACCAGAGTAGTGGCAGCTGCTATCCCTTGAAAGAAAACACCTCTAAAAAAGTCTGTGAGGGCCCTGGAAACACCCCCTTTAACCACCTCCCATGAGCATTTGTAGAAGGAACCGAGGAAACCATCAGGATCGGCCATACTATCATGATTGTGGTTCACCATAGCTGCATGAATTTTATCCTCCTCTGGGATTCTCTCTTTCATTTCATTGTCCATGTTAGAAACCCGGGACAAAATGTCTTCCAAGAACTCCTCATCCCATGAGGATACCCCTGATTAATGTTAGGATTTGGACCAGCAAGAATGTCCTTAAAAAAGGAAGTCTATAGCCCCCCAAACACATCCCTATCATCCGTGAAGGTTACATCCTCATGCTCTAGGTTCAGAGGTGCAAAGCGCCGCCTCTCCCTTAAGAATGCCTGAAAAAAATATTAATCTTTGTCACCCTCCGAGAGAAATTTTATTCTAACACTATCCCTTGCCCTACGTTCATGGGAAATGATCATGACTGTTATATGCCTTTTATTCTTAGACAACACCTCATAGACTGTCTCATCCCAAGCCTCCTTGAGGCTATCCTCAAGGCGATCAATGTCCTGGTTAAGGAACTCCATCTCATGTTCCAAAGGTGGAATACTCATTGCCCATGTACAAATGGTTTCCTTCAGGAATCTCAATTTCAGGTGCAAGGCCATACAATAATGAACCTTGATTGGACCCTCCCAACTCACCTTCACCATTTTCTGATATCCTTGAATACTCACCCAATGGCTGATGTACCAAAAAATCTCATACAACGGGCCCCTACTGTTCACTATTAGCATCAGCAAAGAATTATCAATGATTTTGGGAGTCAAATAAAATACCGTTGAATTTGAGAACATCGAGATAGCATGCAAATTGGCTACACATCGATCTATCCTGCTCCAAAAATGATTACTGCCCCACCTGTTGTTACACCATGTGAATGGATCACCAGAATAGCCCAAGTCCACTAGCCCCTTGCCTTCCCAGAACAGAGAAAAAGATCTACAATCCTGACACTGAAATTATCCTCTCCCTTTTATCTCCTCGGGATCTATGATGATATTGAAATCTCCTGCTAAAACCCAAGGCCGATCCCCCAAGTCAAAAGTATTTAGCTCACTACATAACACCTCCCTCTTCTGCGCATCCCCACTACCATAAATGAATGTCCTGATTATGGTATCCCTAGCCCCTATAATTCTTGTTGTTATGTGCTGGTCTCCTGCCCTGATCAGCTCCATCGAGACATCCTTATACCAGAAAATCCAAATGAACCTGTTGATGTGGTCTACATTCGATTGGTTTTGCAGCATCATTCTTCTCAATAACTCCTTCATTTTAGCAAAGTTCTGCTTATTTTCCAGAACCGCTGTCACCTTGATCATGTGAATTTTCACTTCCGAGGAAATTAAAAGTATTTTAACCCTAACCCCGAGCCCTCGAGCATTCTATATTAGAGTTGGTTTCATTTAAATAGATTTTTCCTGGTATTAAATACTGGACTCTCAGTCTCATAAACATTATGAGCAAGGAGCTCGCTTTCCTGCTTTTTTTTGCTAATTCCCCAGTGCTCACACCCAAGTCACCCACTGGATGGCCTAGAGGCCAAGCGGGAGGCTTCTGTTTCTACTTGAGGTCTGATCCTTTCTCCAGCCTTGGGGGAACCCGATTCTTAGTAGTAGACTGCTCAAACAACAATTCCATAGAGGAACCTGAAACAACCACATCCCCCTCTATGATCTGCCCCATACCTCAATAGAAGGCCACAACTCTAGATAATCTGAATATTCCTGGGAAGAGCCACTGACCAACCTCCTGATCAAAAAAGCACACGAAGCATGGGACTCTCCCGCGGCCCCTCCAACCTTCACCCGGGCCTTCAACACACCAAGACTGTCTAAGAAAGGTTCATAAGGCCAAGAACGAGACCATGCCTCCAACCCTCTCAAGGGATGAACTCAAGACATACTCCAGAATCTCCCTAGATGACACAATCTCGTAGGCCTCACAGACTAGCTTAGCGGGGGCCATCTTCAGCTGAGCATCTCCCTGCTTCAAAGGGACCAAAGCCAAGCAATGTTGATGGGGAGAAATCATGGAGTCCTCATACCCCTTGCGGTGCACCAGCGCTCCAGGGGATACCATACCACCCGAAGGCCGATGAGAAACATCAGGTCCCGAATAGACTAAAATGGTCCCCGCCCCTACCCGCGTGGAAGGCAGCACCTCCCCGAACATGGCGCAACCATCAGCTTGTGACTGGTACGCAAGGCTGCACCTCCTACATTGCTGAACTGAGTGGCCCTGTAGAAGACATAAAACACATAACTGAGGGAAAACATGATAAATGAAGACTAGGGACCACATCGAGGAAACCTTCACTTTCAAGGAAATATTCTCTGGAATTGGGGAAGCGAGGTCCAATTCGATGCAAATCCTTGGGGCCATCATTTCCTCACCGCGACGAGTATGCGGCTTTGTCCACGGAAAACAACCCATTACATCTCCTATCGCTTTGAGGAAGGACACATTATGAAACAGAAGAGGAAAACCTGGGAGGCTGAATCACACTACAGCCTCCAGATATTCTTTCCCATGATGAGCCTCCATCGACCTCCTAGAGATTCTAAATCGCCACTGGACCAGAGACCGGGAGGGCATGGCACCACGGCTGTATAAAATCAGCCTCCGATGAGAACTCCAAACATAAAGATAACCCATTAATTGACGACACCCAAGCCACTCCCTATAGTCCCCACTATAGGAAGAGAATAGAAACCCCTTTCCAGAATGGGGGCATGACAGGGTGTGATAAAAATTAGAAATATATTCAAACATCCTCTAAACTTTTATATGAATCTGTAAGCATAGATTAAACATTTTTTTTTGATCCTCAGTGTCCTCATTGACACCCACATGCAGATTTGAATTCATCTCACAACTCTAGGTGTCCACAGCTACTACTTTTCATCCTCTGAAATGAACCACATGTTCCCCACCATTCGAATACCAATTAAGGGAATATTCCTTGGACAATTGATCACATAATGTCTCACCATCAGTATCACCGAGCTGTGCCTCCCTAACAAACTATAATAGTGGAGAGGTAACAACCATCGACTATAGGAAAAATACATCATCCCTATCCCTAAAGGGTAAATGTAGCAAGGCCAACTGCTCATTTTCCTCATTCAGCAACCATGAACTAGACCTCATGTAGAAAGCATATGCTACCCATTTTCCCATAAAATCTCTACAGACTATCTAAAAATCATATCCCTATAGGAACTATAGAAATTCCTTTATTTCATGTTTAGAACCTTCTATGAGAATATATAATTTATACTATTGTGGTCTGAGTAAATTATAAACCGCCCACCCATCAGGTAGTTTCACAACATCTTCAATTCAATGACTACCACTTCCAACTCATGATTGTGGGTCAGGTATTTCTGGTCATGCGGTCTCAACTAATACAAAGCATAGTAAATCCACACATTCTTATTCAATAGAAAAAAACCATGTTTGTTCCCTGGTGCATCACTGAACACTACATACTCGACTCCCGCCTCTAGAAAACTCATGATCAGGGTGCTCGAATAACATTGTCTTAACTTCTAAAACCCCTATGAGTACCTATCTATACACATAAATGGATTACCCTTTCAAATAATCAAATTTTTCATTAACCATTCGGTAGTGGACCCACATTACCGACATGCAATTGGTTAAATTTCAAGAAATAATCACATAACCTTGTACATTGGGAATTAATATGCCATTCTTCTACAATTTCTCCACCTATATAATCATCTCGCGAAGCTCTAAAAAATCCATCTGATATACTAAAGCTGATATCAGTTCCATACTAGGGTGTATGAAAATGAATAATTTTATCACCATGTGGGGAGGTAGGTCTATAACATCTTCTAGAAAGGGGTCCTCATTCATTACCACTACTTCCGGGAACTAAAAGCACATAACTTCCACTACCCTAAGTTTAAGGCTAAGCGACTCAAGGGTGATCAGTTTCACCCTCCTATACATGACTCAATCCTCTACTACCTAGTATTACTTTTTTGTCAATCAATTAAAACAACATACAATCGATATGGAAATATTAAATCCTTTTATATAAAATAGTCAATACAAGCATGGACTATCATTAACCAATCCATTCAATGAGTGATGCCATAAGGCCTCAATGCTACCACCAAGTGGTTCCAACTGAATCTCTCACCTCAAGTTTCAAATCACACTGCCAGCACTAGTATGACTATTGAGTCTCCTTCTGTAGGTATCTCCAGATGAGAGGGTCAATTCAACGGATTAACCAAAAACTCTAGGTCTTGAACAATATCTTTGACATAGAAGAATGATTGTAACATATTTCTATTAATATAGTAGCTAAGAGTAAATGCACAAAATTCCTCAAATCAGTCATGGGGCCTTTTATTCATATTCTATGACCACATGTAGTTGTCCCCTCCCTTATCCTCTACCTCCCATAATCTGGTGTGGACTACATAGTGGTTGTTGTGGTAAAATGTTGAAATATAGCCCATCTCCTGATGCTCTACTAGATCATTTTCCACATCTGTCACCATAAAAATCATTTTTTTCCAATCAATGTCATTGTCTTAGTGGCTAATCCCCCATTTCAATGCTTGCAACACGATGGGCAGGACAATCTCTTGTGAGATGTCTCGTTATGTCTTATGAGAAGCATTTCGTATCTCTAGGACAACGGGACTCACCCTATGAGCCTTGATTTGTAGACCCCATGTCTTGGGATATCTTCTTGAAATGTATTACATGGACAAGTCTCTGAGATTGATATTAGCTTCCTACACAAAAGGTCTCTGCTCCTGCTTTCCTGCTGCTGACATCCACTCCCTGTGCCAACATATCTAAAGGACATTAAACCACAAATGTTTATTGTAGAACCATTGAATAAGTAGAAATGATTTTACAAAAAACACTAGATCAGAGGTCCCTAAACGCACCTCACTTAGAGGTATACCACGATGAATAATCAAGTACTGACATGTCATCATACTGAAGCTGTACATTCTATTTGGAATGAATATCCCTTAGATTTTATTGTTATTTCCCATTATCTAAGAATGTTTTTCAAAATATGTCCATAGAAGAATCACATCATCATAAGATCTGGAAAACTGAACCCCTCTATCTCCCTTCTAAGCCACATATAAGTCTCAATGCTAGCACCACCATCTGATCTAATAGTGTCCTGAATAAATGAAAAACGTGGTCACCACCTAAATCTAGTCTTTAACCACTTGATAGACAGGCTATCCTTATATTCTATTTGGTCTATGTTACAGAAATTCCATAATTTCACTCAGTATGAAAATCTCATTTGTTGGTACTATGAGTACCTTATGATAGTCTACAGGTGGTGGTATAGCTGGTACACAACCTGTAGGTGCTTTGTCAAGAAAAAATCTTTATTCCCATCTCATCACCATACAGATCATAATTTTAATCATGTGGTGGAATCGTGGGTGGCTATCAACATGGATGAATCATGAAGTAAAACAAAATATACCATAATCAATAGAGTATACCTGGTGATCTGAGACATGAAGGACACGCAGAACACAACCCATTGCTATATTATGCATGCACTTATTTGTTTCTTGCATTAAGTGTTACCATGTACCCAGTCAAAATACAAAATTTAGGGTCGTAGTGTATGGATACATTGGCTGCTGCACAAACAATTGATTCCAAAGCCTGAAAGATGAACTCGAAACACTTAACACATTTTCCCAAAACCAAACTCATATACTATGGGATCTTAAGGTAGGACTGACCTCCCAATGGTACTACTCTATCACAACCTGTCCCCTAGGTCGCTTTACCAGATTTCCCTAATCGCACCTCCCACAGGCCAAGGGTTGGCGTCTAGCACTGAGTAGGCATATCCCAAATAAAAGGATAGGTGTTTTTCTAATTACAAGTACACATGCACACAATTTCAAGCCATATATGATGGAATGTGAAACACTAAGTAATCCTAAAAAGTTAAAATAGTAGAAAATTGAAGATAAATGAGTCTGGAACACAATCCCAACAAATAGGATATGTAAAAGTAAAATTCCATAGAACTCCAACGTAGAAAACCCTAAATATATGGTAGGTCAAAATACAATTGTTTGTGCCACAGATGCACACCCCATCTGTCGGGTCACTCTAAGCGCCACCTAGCCTCAATCCACCATGGACTCTGTCAAGGAATTGATGTTCTTCACAAGACACAACATGTGCGGGTGAAGCACATGCATGGTTGAGTAAAACAACACTCAGAAGGGACCCCAAATAACAATGGTATACCACAAATAAATACATAATGTAGACTACCATAGAAGAACACAAACTGTTGTTTGTAAGAGGTACAGTCAAGAGAGACAGCAGATTAATATCACACATGTATATGTCAACAACACATATAATAAAAAGATATAGGTATACTCATAATGTATTCAAATACTCAAAGTCTCATCCACTTCCATCTAAATGTTTCCACTCGTATCATGCTTGATTCTAGGAGATCTCACTCCTTGAGAAATCTGATTGTAAGCACATAGAAAAAATCTACCCAAAGTAACCAAGAGAACACTTGGGTCTTGTCATGTTACATAGATTCCCAAAGACATCCAGTCTCTCCATGACATAGAGTGGAAGTAACACATGAAGTGTTAATAACACCCAGAGTGACAGTAACACACAGTGTGTGGGTAGCACACTGAGTGTTTGTAACACAAGGAGTATCGGTAACACACTGATTGTCGATTAGTCATGAATCCCACAGGTCACATCGCCTCTAGGTATATGTCTATGGTACATAAATAGTATTAACGTATGAATACATAGTTCTATCGAGTAGTAACACACAGAGTGTTGGTCACACATGGAGTGTCGGTAACACACGAGTTGTAGTAACACATGGAGTGTAGGTAACACACAGAGTGTTGATAACACACATATTGCATGTGACACATGGAGTGGTGTAAAATATTAGAGGGCATGCTCCCTGATGGGATAAGAGAGTATCGACCCCATCATGGTAAGAAACAATGTATAGAAAAGAAAAACAAGATGCACAGTCTAGATAACCACATAGCTTCTAGGTCGCAGCTAGCCGTAGGATTCCACCCATAGCACGGTCATTCTAGGAGAACCAACCCATTCATCCAATCGTCCGTTTTCCAACATCCATGTAAAATAACTTATATTATGAAAAATGGTTCCCCATATCAAAATGGTCTCAACACCACAAACTGATAAAAAAACGGGAACATGGTTTGAGAGATATGGGCATTTAAGTAAAAAGGGGCCAGTTGGGTCCGGGTATGGTCTGAACCGACCAAATTTACCCAACCCGACCCAACCTAGTTCCTTCTGGACTCAACATGCTAGGTCCAACCCAAATCTCTAAGTCCCACCATACCCGACGGGTCCAATCTGACCCTTCATGTCCCACCGACCTGACCCATCGGGTCGACCCACACAGATGTCGGCCCAATCCACTCGTGTGGGCCGGTTCGTCCACCCAGATGTGAAAGGTGACATCTCCCTACCTTGTCATCATGGTTGATTGCCTCATTCAACATGGTTGATCACCGTATGAAAATCATCATGGGTTTTCACTGGACCACAGTCCTATACCGCAGGACGCGGTTTTGTGCATCGTCTGGTGGCCCACCCGACATCCATCGAGATGGCAGCCCTATCTGTAACCCATGGAAACTGAGTCATGGGTTGCCCTACTTTAGACCATCAAGCTGGCTGTAGTATCCTAACGAGTGGATGCGCCATCTAATGCGCAACATCAGGTCAACTTGGGTCACCAATCTCAATCTAGTACTCCGTTATTCGAAATGGGGTCATCTACATGATCCATGGAACACATTCATCTATGCCTTGGAATTAGTTTCTTATTTTCTTCTCTTTGAGGGTCAGACTGCACTAGGAAACACCCAAAACTTTTCACCATGATCACGGGGGTACTTTGATTAAGAACACTGAGAACATGAAAAGCAGGGTCAGAAAGAACGCTTTAAGGATGAACATTGTCCTTGTTAGTTTCATCCATCATTTGTCCCATTAGAGAATTGAGAGTGAACAGATTAATCACCCATCAATCCCATAGTAATTATTACCCACCCTGGATGCACGGTCAAACCGTGAATAAACCTGTTTATGGGTTTGAAAGTGTCCATCATTAGAAAAACGAATGGGGAATGGAATCACAAAGAAGATAAACGACATAACTCAATTCGATCTGATTGCAGATGAAGAACGATCTCTATTTCTCCATTCATCGATGATTGATTCAAATTATGATTGTCGATCCTTTTTCTCTCTATTAGAGCCCTAGTCTCTAAAATTCCAATGATAGCAAGTGCCTCCCCCCTCATCATAGAGAAAATCCAGTGTTATGATGATAACTATTGATCTCTCATGAGGTTTATAAAAAAGAAATTATCATTGCATCAACACATAAGATCAAATTCAAAATTTATTTATTTCAATATTTTAAGGAAGCTCACATCCAAAAAACTAACTATCGACCTCAAATCATAGCAGTTGAGGTTAGGTCCCGCCTAGGTAAAGCATAACTTCTTGAGATTAATGGTGGTCTCCTATTTTTAATCAAAGTTACCAATTATGAGTTATAATGATACGAAAAATAAAATAATTATTTTAATTATTATATTTATAGTAATGTCCTTTTTGGTATTTAAATAGTATCCTCACACAAACTAAGAAAAAGTAGTTCATGGGATAAACCAACTGTTCTTAACACAATGGTGCCCTCGTATTTCAGATCCGGTCAACCATATAAGAGTTCTCCCACATTAGAGGAAAACCGATCACACACACTATTTAAAAACATAACATTTATTGATGGGTTGTTTCGGGCACACCTGGCTTCAGAGTCGCACACCATCTCAGAAAATACTGTTGTAATTTTCGTTAATATTTTCCCAAAATTGAATCATGAAAATATTAGTTGTTACATTTATGAATAGTAACCATGCTAAAAATGTGTCATGGCAATAAATGGTAAATCCTGTTAATGATGTTAAAAACTAATTGATAGGACCAAAAAAATATAATATTAATTATTATTGGATGATTTTATTTTTAAACCTATCACATTAAAATTGAAATTTTATATATTTGGAGATACATTCCATTGTTAAGTTTTTATAATATATAATATTTTAGAATATTTATTAGGGTTCCACTCATGTCCTATAAAAATGGGAACCTCCAATCCTCCATTCTTAACACCTCTTGAGAACTATATTGCAGCTAATATAATCCCAATACTCTCCATCAATACCTCCCCATATTCTTCAGGACATGTTATTCTGAAAAAATTTATCCTAGAAAGCTTGATGTGATAAACACTGGTAGATATTTGAGAAGAAGGTATTAGTCAGGAGAGACCTATTGTAATTTTATTTCTTTTTCTACCTCATTAAAATATTCGTAAATTATTATAAAATACTAAAATAAAATTTGAAAATATACATCATAGTAATTATGATTAATCTTCCAAAAAGTTATCACATTTTCCATCTGATGGGAAATGGTAACATCATTTCTTTTTACACGTGGACTAACACTTCTACGAAGTGATGTATTTTTGTTAAAATAGAAACATATGGAGGGATAAAATTGTTTGAAATTGGAAATATATTTTATTTATGGTATAATTATGATTTTACAATTTTAATATAGTATTTAACTTGTAGATCTTTTTTTCCATTAAAAATTGATTATATTGGCTATGCATATATGTGGAATACCACCACGATGAATCGATGTGATTAATTGGACTTTTTCTTCAAATAAAAGTTTTTTATAAAGATATAAATCAATAACGAAGATGACATATGTAAAATATTTACTATTTTGGATGATTAAAATATTATATACCTTATTTATTTTCAACACATCAGAAAAAAAATTAAATGACGTTATTTCGTGCGTACAGACTACTATCTCCATGAAATAACATGGTCATTTTTCCATATCCTCCCCACATGTATGATTTTAAAAAAATTAATGAATAAATATGATAAATATCACATTTTTTATATTCTAGAGATAATTAAACCATTACCACTTTTACCATGGTCAACCCATCAGTGTGGTTTTGATGTTCTTAAACAAAAGGCCACAAACCATCTAACGTGAACTTAAAAATTTTATTTACTAATAAAATGGTTATTAATTAAATATAAGGATTAATGATAAATTAATAAACATGAAAAATGTTCTTAATAATGTGTAAAATTAATATAAATTAATTATATATGTGTTTTAGAATGTAAAATTCTTAATAAAAATTAGCTAAAAGGGATTTGTTTTAAAAACTCTTTTGATTTATTCAATTAAAATACTTTCCTTCCATGTATATTATCTTTAAATTGTATCGAAGAATATAAATTTTATTCTTAAAATGATGTTACATGTCATTTTAAACTACCTTTTTAATGATTTTACATGAATCTTGTAAACATTTCTGAATTGTTCATTTTGATTTTTTTACCGAAGTATTAAATGAATATTTTTAATCAAATACAATATAACCAATTCTCACCGCAAAGAAAATTCAATATTCACTATTAATATTCCTTTTCATGTTTCCATGATAAATTTGAATGAAAATATATTTCCCAATATTTTTAAAATTTTTAGTTTTAAAATATTTCTCTAAGGAAATGAAGACTCATTATCATTTTTTCTGTGATAAATGATAGTGTTTTTTATGGAATTAGATATCAATTAAAATAGGTTTAATACTAAAATGAATGTATTTATATATATGGTTCATGGACATTTTATAATGATGATGGGTGAGCCATAAATTTCTCTTGGAATGGATGATACAAGTACAACTCTCCCAGTAATTGGGTAATGTGATAGTGTTTACTGAAAAAATATTACTACTAAGAGATAAAAGAATTATTTTATTTGGTGATTATATTGTATGGTATAATATATATATATGTTATAAATGTACCAATATGATATGATAAATGTTGTTTATAAATTAAAACCTTTTCATCCATATGGTAACCAATGGAAATTTTATTTAAATGATGTTTTATGACAATTTTTTATAAGATGAAAGGATTGATTTTTTGAGAAATGTATTCCATATGTTTCATTTTTTCTAGGAAATATATAATACTATGATTTTTTAATTATGATTTCATATGAAATTTTTCAGGAAATATATTATTAATTATGTCTTTGTGATAAAAAATGTATATTTTCAGTCAAATATTTATTGAGAAAAATTAAATAATTCATATGGATTTTTCAGCTCTTCTAATTGAATAATGGGAATATATTATTTTGTATAAATTAATGTTATTTATATGAATTACATATGTTTAAAAATATTTTTCACTAGGTTTATGTTTGAATATAAGAAAATAAGATTCCATGTTTACTTTCTTGATGATTTTTCATGAAAAAAATTATGGTTCACATTGAAAAATTTATATTGTGTGAAAATGGATACTATGCGGATGTATCCACATTGAAATAAGACTATTATAGATTATTTATGACATAATTCTATAAAACTCTAAATAGTAAGGATCCTAGAAATGTATGATATTATAAACCTTCTTATAAATCTTATAATTTTGTGTTGATTATGATATGGGATTTTATATTATGGGATATAAACTAAAGAATAAAGTAATTGGATATTTATTAGAGTATTTTTTTTTAAAAATTAAATAAATTTGAGGATTTCACATTGTTGGTCATTCATCTTACTTATCTAAAGGAATGTGATATTTAGGGTCAAGTAATTTATACTTATAAATAACCACATAGGTTCTTCCTCACACATTATATTCCTTTATTCTATTTATCATTAAATTATTTTAAATATTTTAATAAGTAATTCCAATAAATTTTTAATAATTTCATCATGGATATCTAGATTTCTAATTTTTTAGAAATTTCATACATTGGTTTTTAGCCTATTTATAATATCGTCTTCATTTATCCAAGAATCTTTATTATCTTCCTGTATTGATTTTAATCCATCCATGGTAGGGACAACCATGAAATTTTTCATTGTATTTATTTCAATTGAGATAATAAGCTTCCGATTGAGTACGCATTCCACTAGATTTCTACCCATTTTATACTTCCAAATTTAGAATACTAATATTTTGTTGTGTTTTTATAATTCATATTAGGAATTTTTGATAATCCAGTGTATTTGACCATATAAATATTTATATTACAAGTCTATCCAGATTCGCATGTGGTTATAGTATTCTTCACGAACTAATATTGGAATTTTTTACTATTATAGTATAAAAATCTATGTTGAGTTTATTTAGCATTCCCTCCTCTCTCCGAGTGAAATTTAGGTGGTTATTATACCCTTGTTTGTATTTTTTAAAGAAGGGTTCATCAGTAACCTATATTATGGAACCATAACCAAAAAATTTATATCCTCTAATTTTTGGGTTGGAATGACTGAATTTGGAAGTTGGTTTCTAGACTACCGGTACATGCCCATTGTTAGCCTTATTGACTATGGATTTCGTTATGTCTTTATATTGAAAAATGATATACACTATAAATATAATTTTTATGTGTCAATGATTGGAGTTATTCTATTATTTACTAAAAATGTGATTCATCCCTAACTATTATCCATTAGTAAAAGAACCCATATTGACTCTTCCCATCCTAGAATATTTATGTAGTGAGTTAGAGAATCTGTGTTTTAAATTTGATTATGTTACTCATCTATATTGTTTGGGTTGATACCTCCAATCACTAGTGCAGAAATCGTTTTTTACGTCACCATTTTTTACGTCAGTTATATATAACTGACGTAATAATGCGGCGAGTAGATTTTTCACGTCGTTTATTTTAATAATCGACGTTACAATTCACGCTTGTTGGGTTTTTACGTCATTTATTTTGTAACCGATGTAAAAATCTCGATATCGACGCATTTTTTACGTCGGTTATCAAATAACCGACATAAAAAACCAAAGCGCGGTAGCCTTTTTACGTCGGTTTTAAGATAACCGATGTAAAAAAGATAAAAAAAATAGTTTATAACGTCGGTTATATAATAACCGACGTTATAAAGCATTTAAAAAAATTAAAGCCCGTGTTCTGTCATTAACGATTTTTTCGATTGACAGTCGCCGACTCGTCTCTCTCTCGTGCTGTAAACCCTAATCGGCTCGTCGATCGCCTGCATTAAACTCATTTTGGCTTCATTGTTTATCTTCTTCACTGCTCTCTGATCTATCATCTCAACTCGTGACATTCAAGTAAGCCTTCCACGAATTTATTTCGTTCGTTTTTGTTTCGATTCTTGATGTGATTTTCGTTCGTTTTTGAATCTCGTGGAATTTTTTTATTGCAAATGGTTATTATGTTCATTCACCTCGCAACATTCAACTCGCAAATGGTTATTAAAACATTGTGGATTAGCTTCAGCAAAATCTGAAAAATAATGGGTGGTACTATAACGTTCCATTCTTCCAGCAACATTATTATTTCCTACTTAGCTGGAATGTGTCTTTCTGGATGAAGATTGGTAGTAATTATTTTCTTAAAATCATATTTTCAATATGATTGTCCAGAAAATTATTTTCATGAATGAAATTGGACCAGGTACAATCAGTAATACGTATCCTTAAAATTTCATTCAACATTCTTACATCATAATATTTTTTCAAAAAATTATGATTTTTAGAACTCCTAGATCAGAAAACCATCATCTGTTTTAATCTGCATTCATATAAATATCAATTCATACCTATTACAATCAAATATTTCATTCTGGACTCATGGTGAGTCTGATAATACATTTCTTCTTTCAGTCATCTCCTAAAAATGATGGACCTTTTCATGCAAAGTGTATCTGATTTCTTGAATACGATGGTATGCCCGATTTTCAACAAAACCAAGTGAGGTGATTTCTTTTATTATTAATAATTCATAAAAAAATTATAATACCTAAATATTATTATCATACTTTTCAGATTTTTCATTATAAAAAAGGTAAAGCGTACTTTCTTTTCATTCTCAAGTTAAATTATATTTTTTATAAAGGTCTTTTCTATCTAGGTAGAAATAATTTAATGATAATTAGATTGAATTAGGTATATTATCTTATCTTACCATCCAAACACATTTTTATGTATTAATAATTATTATGTTTTGTAAAAACAATTATGACCCCCATTTCATTTTTGTTAGTTAATTGATCTACGAAAGTGTTATAAATGATTTGATGATCACGATTCACCCATATATATGGTTAGTCATTATGTGACATTTGGGTCCATAAAATCCTTCTAATGCATTAAAAAATGCATTATATATCATAGATCAATATGGGATACAGATGGTTATAGCATGTCTAATGTGTTATGTGATGTGCCTGGTAAGAAATATTATAATAAATTATAGGAAAGCTGATTAACATATCCCAATATGAGGTGAATGAAACTATGTTTTCCCTTGACATATGTTATGACTTTTTTGATTATGTTTGTGCCACACTCTTATGTTAATCCACATACCAATGTTGTGATCTTGTGAATAAGGTTTTTTAAATCATGGTCCCACTATCATATAAATCATGTCTTATGTTATGCTAAAATTGTTATACTTGGACTCAGGTTTTATGATCTATGATTATATAGAACTGTTTCACTTATCTTTTTGATCATGTGCTTTGTGTATGCTCTTATACCCCCATGGATATCATTTTATGAGATTAGATATTATATTTATATATATCATGATTACCCATAATGAGAATCATAAATCAAAGCAGTTATTATTTTCATTCCCTAAGTTATAAAAATAAGTATTATGTAGGATGATTCAAAAATTTAATCTGTGAGATGAGTTGATTTATGTGTGAAACCCAGGCCAAACACATATGTATTTTTTTATTGGTATTACATATATATAGTTAGACACATACTTTTTTTTACATTACCATGATATTAACCTTACTTTTTCAAAAGAAATATTAATGTCCTTTGATTATATATCAGATCAAAAGGATATAGTAATTCTAATATATAATTAGAATGATCAGATAATATGACAATATTATTAAACATAAAAAAAATGGTCTATATTCATATTTTTAACATGACACTTACGATGTATAGCTATTTGGTGTTGGGTACTAATGAAAAATACTACTACTTTCAATATTTGCTTTATATTTTAAATTGTTTTACATTAAAATTATGATTTTTTCCTATAAACATGTTTTGTCTTATCTTAATAATATATTTTTTTTTTGATATTTGTTATAGGTAATAATGAGTCAATGTTGGATTACGGCACATCGAATGATCAATGATTTGATGAAGGTGTTGATTTCTTTTTGGAATTTGCAAAACGAAATGTTCCAAGTAGTGACATTTTTTTATGTCCATTCCTGAAATGTTTGAATATGAAGAAGTTGAAAAGTAGAGAGATAAAAGATCATCTGATATGTCATGGTTTTAATCCGAGTTACATCCCTTGGATTTGGCATGGTGAAACTGGTCGGAATGTCACTGATGATGACGATTCACAATATGGTAACTCCGATGGAATTGAAGAAATGATTCACGATATTGTAGCAGAACAAATTGAGATAGAACTGACAGTTGCACGTCTATATGGTGATGCTGGAAAACCATTATATCCCGGTTGTACAGATTTTACGGTTCTGTCGGCGGTGTTAAGATTGATTAACCTGAAGGCGAAGCATGGATGGAGTGACAGAAGTTTTACAGAGCTGCTACAATTGATGAAAGACATTCTTTCAAAAGATAACGATCTTCCAGATTCACATTACAATGCCAAGAAAATATTATGCCCGATGGGATTGGGATACAAGAAAATACATGCCTGTCCGAATGACTGCATTATATATAGGAAGGAATTTGAATTTCTATCAGAGTGTCCAAAATGTGGGACATCATGGTATAAGGTGAAAGAAAAATCACAGGGTGATGTAGAGATTACAAAGCTCCCTTCAAAGGTATTTTGGTATCTTCCTATAATTAATCATTTCAAATGTTTATTTGCTAATTCACATGATGCAAAAAGGTTAAAATGGAATGCTGAAGAGTGGGTATGTGATGGAAAAATACGTCATCCAGCTGATTGTCCACAATGGAAGTAAATTTATGCGCAGTATTCTACATTTGGAAATGAAATAAAAAATCTCAGACTAGGGTCGTACACAGATGGAATGAATCCATACCGAACACTCAGTAGCACACATAGTTCATGCCCTGTTTTATTGGTAATTTACAACCTCTCTCCTGGAGTTTGTATGAAGCTCAAATATGTCATGTTGAGTAAGATGATCTCTGGTCCAAAGCAACCCGGTAATGATATTGATGCTTACTTGTCACCGTTGATTGATGATTTGAAACTGTTATGGGCTGATGGTATTAGGGTGTATGATTCTTATAAAATGGAATATTTTCAACTGCATGTAGTGCTTCTGTTCACTATAAATGACTTCCCATCGTATGGAAATTTGTCTGGATACAGTGTTAAAGGGCATAAAGCATGTCCAATTTGCGAACAACAGACGTCCTATTGTCAATTGCATCATGGGAGGAAAATAGTGTACATGGGTCATCAAAAGTTTTTGCCTACAGAACACCCTTATAGAAGACTAAAAAAGGCATTTAATGGCTCACAAGAATTTGATACTGCTCCAAAACCTTTATCCCATTATCTGTATTTTGAGAGGGTGAAAAACCTTGACGTGACATTGGGAAAGACACAGAAATATGGTAATGATAGACATATTTGGAAGAAAAGGTCAATATTTTTTGAGCTACCATATTGGAGCTATCATGATGTTAAACATAATATTGGTGTCATGCATGTGGAGAAGAATATCTGTGATTCTTTGATTCAAACATTGTTAGATATTAAAGGAAAGACTAAAGATGGGTTGAATGCAAGATTCGACTTACTATCAATGGGAATACGTTTGGAGTTAGCTCCCACTCCTAAAGGAAGACGAACATTTCTTCCCCTGGCTTGTCATACATTATCGAAGAGGGAGAAAATTAGCTTCTGTCAGTGTCTTCGTGATACCAAAGTGCCTCAAGGTTATTCTTCTAATGTAAAAAATTTTGTCTCAATGAAGGACTTGAAGTTGATAGGTATGATATCACATGATTGTCACGTCATGATGCAACAAATTCTACCAGTTTCATTGCGTGGAATATTGTCCATTCGTGTCAGAAAGACTATAATGAAGTTGTGTTATTTTTTCAATTCAATTTGTAACAAGGCGATTGATGTGAATGCTATGAACATTTTGGAAAAGTATGCAATTTTAATACTTTGTCAATTGGAAATGTATTTTCCTCCAACCTTTTTTGATATAATGGTGCATTTAATGATTCATCTGGTTCGAGAAATAAAGCTTTATGGACCTGTATATATTTATTGGATGTATCCTTTTGAAAGGTATATGAAAATATTAAAGGGGTATGTTAGAAATCTATATCGACCTGAAGCCTCCATTATTGAAAAGTATATTTCTGAGGAGGTAGCAGAGTTTTGTACGAGCTACTTGGCTGCGACGCAACACATAGGTTTTCCTCCATCTCGTCATGAACGAGTTAATAATGAGGGAAAGGGGATTCGCTGCTTGAATGTAAAATCATTGTCAGCTGAACAGAGGAAGAAGTTAGAATAATACATCTTGAAGAACATAGCTGATGCTCAACCATATATTACATTGCACATTAATGAGTTGAAACAATGTCATCCAAAGAAGAAAGAAATGTTGATTTTGAATGAGCACAACAAAACTTTTTTTTCATGGATTAAAAAGACGTTGCTTGGTAGATCAGATGTATCAGAGACATTAAAATGGATAGTGGGTGGTCCATGTTTAAATGTGATAACATGGTCTGGTTATGACATTAATGGTTATACATTTCATACAAAAGCTCAGGACAACAGAAGTGCAGTTCAGAATAGTGGTGTATTGATGTTTGCAGAAGCAATGCATTTTTCGAGTGCTAAGGACAAAAACCCAATTTCTGCATCAAATGCATATTATAGAGTGATTGAAGACATATGGGAGGTTGATTACTTTAAAATTAAAGTTCTCGTTTTTTATTGTAAATGGTTTAACAGTAACAACAGTTTCAGACACGATGAATTTGGAATGACACTTGTTAATCTGAATAGATTGGAAGACACAGCTGATTCTTTTATAATGCCAACACATGCAAAACAAATTTTTTATGTAGTAGATCAATCAGATATGCAGTGGGCTGTTGTTTTACAAGGGAAAAAACATTATGTTGGTGAGGATGAACTTGATGAATATGCTTATTTATTTGAGATCCCTACTTCAATGGAAATATTAACGAAACATAATGACGATCATGTTGAAGACATAGTTTGTGCCATAAGGAACGATCACAACGAAGTAATTTGGGAAAACAATCCATCTGTACATTCCTAATATTACAGGTAACACATGTTTATTTCTTGTTTACATTTATTTTTTCCATAAATGTTAGATATTGTAAGTTTTTTATTTATTAAAACATGTTTTAAAATAAAATAAGTATATGTTATTGTTTGTTTTAAGTTTGTTTAGTTTAAGTTTGTTTAGTTTACTTCTGCCAGATCCACCGGTGAGCCGGTGTTAGTGCACCGGTCAGCCGGTATGGGCACCGGCCAACCGGTTCTTGCCCACCGGCCAGCCGGAGGACCTAGGCAGTAGGATTTCCCACTGCCTGGTGACACCGGCCAACCGGTGGATGACCACCGGCCCGCCGGTGGTCTCTGGCAGAAGCATTGCTTTCTGCCAGATCCACCGGTCGGTCGATGTTAGAGCATCGGCCAACCGGTATGGGCACCGGCCAACCGGTTATTGCCCACCGGCTAGCCGGAGGACTAGGCAGTAGGCTTGCCCAATGCCTGGTGACACCGTCCAACCGATGGATGACCACCGGCCAGCCGGTGGAACCCAGACAGAAAGCCTGCTCTGGACCACCGGCCAGCCGGTGGACCACCATCCAGCTGGTGAGACACCACCGGCCGGCCGGTGTTCCCAGTCATGGATGCTGGGAACACAACCAAAATATATTTTGATGTCTTGATGCTCTAACGACAAATCTCTAAGGCCTCTTGTGATACATTGCCACCCTTGAAGCTTGAGCTCCCTCTCCATCAGCTGCTCTCACACTTTTGGCGCGCAAGGCTTCCGTGTGTTTTTAAAATGCTTATTTTTGTTCACTGACAATTACTTTACCATGTTTACAATGTTTACGAGGTTTACCATTTTTACCATTTTTACTATCTTGACCATCTTGACCATCTTTTCCATCTTTACCATTGTTTAACATGCTTACCATAATACCAATGTTTACTATTATGTAACTTAGTACACTTTTCTATTTTCTGATTACAGTAGTATTAAAATATTTTAATTTGTATATTTGTTCACTGAAAATTACTTTACCATGTTTACAATGTTTACCAGGTTTACCATTTTTTCCATTTTTTACCATCTTGACCATCTTGACCATCTTGACCATCATTGCCATCTTTACCATTGTTTAACATGCTTACCATATTACCAATGTTTTCTATTGTGTAACCTAGTACACTTTTCTATTTTCTGATTACAGTAGTATTAAAATATTTGAAATTGTATATTTGTGAACTGAAGTTTGTTTTTTTGATTTAATGGATAATGACAGATCATTCAGATGATCAACCACATGATTCTGGGGAGGAGCATATTGCTGGTCATACCTCTGGGGATGAACATTCACATGCTCCTATTACGACAAAGAGTTCAAAGGTTGGTAAACGTGGTTGCACACGTTTACCAAAATTATCACTTGCCCATACGCAGGATCAAAGGATAGTAGTTGAGTTTGATGATGATGATATTCCTAGAGGTCCGAATGAAAAAGATTTTAAGAGTTTTGTTGCAACTCAGGCTAAGACCAATGTAATCATTCTGCATGATGATTGGAGAGGTGTGGATGAAGCGATTATCTCTCAGTTGTGGGAGACGATTTTGGTAAGATCTTTTGTCATTGTTTGCCCATTCTATTAATGTTTCTGGTATATATAATATTTTTAACCTCTTCTTTATCAGATGACATTTGATATTCCTGACACTGGAGGAGTCAGGAAGAAATGCTTATCGTTGGCTGCCAGGAGATGGAGGGATTTCAAATCAACCCTCACATCTGATTTCATTTATGGTCATAGGATTCATGACAATCCATGTTGTATATATCCTTTTATAGATGAAGAAACATGGAGACAGTTTATTGAAAGTAGAAAAAAAGGAGTCATTTCTGGTAAGGGCAATGTAAACTTTTATATACTTTCTTATATAAATGATTTTATTAATGTTTTGTTAATGATTCCTTATTCTTAAATTACAGTAAAGAAGGAAAGCTCATCAGGAGATCCAATCTAAAAATGTATACCCTCATAGTTTATCTCGGCGAGGGTATATATTATTGGAAGAAAAAATGATAGCGGAAAAATTTCAACAACTAAGAGCTGAGTCTTCAAGCTCTAGAGAGTTGGCCCCTCCATCCCCTCCATCTAGACATGAAAAATGGAAGAGAGCTTGGAAGGGAAAAAAGGGCAATATCTTTCGGAAGAATCGAGAATCATAGCTGAGAGGATTGTAAGATATCTATTTAATTTATTTAAGTTAACTTTTTTCGTCATATAAGTTTCAATCATTACAGAAATGTTCAATTAATTAATACACGACTCTCTTGAGGATAAATGTTCAGAGGGGACATTTACATCTACTGGGAGGGAAGATATTTTATTTGCAGCATTGGGAAGGCCCGAACATCCTGGTCGTGTAAGAGGATATCCGACATGTGTATCGGTAAGAAAAGTGTTTCCACATTCTTCAACTTCTAACATTGAGGGGGTTTAAAAAAATAGAATCCTTGGAGGCTGAAGTTCAAAATATTAATGCGACGATGGAAGACAAGATTAGAGATTCGGTGCAGTCTATGTTTGCAGAAATGCAAAGACAATTTCAGACTGCAGCTCCCACTCCTCCACCTCCCCCTGCAGACCCCATTATTTATCCTCCACCTCCGCCAGTAGCTCCCACTCCCCCACCTCAGCCTGCGGACCCCATTTTTTATCCTACGCCTCCGCCGCAGCTTCCTACATATTTGTGAGTTGTATGTTGATGGTTCTCAACATCACATAGTAGCATACAAGTTGGTATATTGTATAGGAGATACAGTTCATCATCAACAATTAGATGTAGAGAATCAGAGGGTCACTGTACAAGATATTATAGATAGATCAGCTAGGGTACCAAAACCTACAGATGAGGTGGCGACAGTTGGACAGAGTATCGGCCATTTTTTAGTTTGGCCATCCAGACTTCTTCGACTCATTACCATAGAGGTATGAATGTTATATCTTTTATTTTATTTTTTTATAAAAGTTGTTTTATCATTTGAAAACTACTATAATTCTCAATTTTTTTTCACAGGAATACATCAAAGGTAAATAAATACTGTATAGACATAAAACAAAGACCACATGCAATTACATCAGATACAGATTCCAGTGGTCTTGACAGATTTTCAAGATATTCACATTTGTTGTTGGGTTTTTATGAGTTTCCAATGGAATATCATGTTTGTGGACGTGAAATAACTGTGGGGATTACAAAATCTGATATCATGGAGCTTGTTACTGGAGATAAGTTGGGCATCAACGTGGTGCAAATTTTTTCCATGTAAGTCGTAACCCCTTTTCCCTGTGTTATATTTATTAAAAATGTAAACATATATATGTTTAGTATTAGGTATCTTTATAAAATTTGTGAGAGGAATGAACTGACAGAAGTATATGGATTCATGGACCCGCAATTGATTTCCCCTGAAGCATGTGCATTGACTGAGGAACAAAGAATGGTTTATATTGCTGAAATATTTGAAAAGAATATAATCCAACAATGTTGGATGATGCCTTTTTGTGAGAGGTATGGAACACATTTCTCTCAAATAGTTAATTATCTTTTAATATAAAAAACCACTAAGATTAAATTTCCTTTTATCAGTAATCATTGGATGTTAGGGATTTTTTTCCCAAGGGAGAAATCACTTTATTGGATATGCTCTGTTCATGGTGATGTGCGGGCAAGTTTTAAGAATATATTAGAAAAGTAAGTTTCAATTTCTCAATAGTTTTATATATTATAATAAATTTTAAATTTACCCAATTCGTATTATTTTCTAACAGTGCATTTTCCTACTTTCGAAAAAACACAAAGAAAAGAAATGAAAAGATCAAATATGTAAAGGCGAAGGTAATTTTCCATTTATAATTTGTACTTTTTGATTTATTACATAAAAATAATATATTGAATTTAAACTCATTCAAAACAGAATTGTCATGAACAAAAAGGCCTCATCGAATGTGGATATTATATGTTATGATTTATGTATGAAATAATAACAAATGGGACAGTTTTGAATTCTGACCTGGTACGATTTCCTCTTAAACTTTGCCATCATATTTCAATTTGAATTATTCATTATACAAATAAACTATATTCTTTTTCATTTGTAGCTTTTTGATGACCCCCAACCCCATACTGCTGAAGACATCAAACACGTACAAGTGGAGTGGTCAAATTATTTTACAGGTTTGATTGAATTTTAGTTGTTTGTAATGTAAAATGTAATTTGGAATATTGTCGTTTTAATTGTCTATTTGGTAGTTGTTTAGGTTTGATTTAGTTTTTTTTGAAGTTGACAGTGTAAGTTTTGAATGTTATATAAGTGAATGTTTAATTTTGCTCTACTTCTTGTTTTTTTCTACTTTTGATGGTTCTTCTGGTATGGATTTGGGTCTTTGGGGGAGGGGTTCCCAGGGTGTGGGGGTGTGTTCAGTGGGGTAGGGGGTGTCCAGCGGTCTGGGAGGGCTGTCCGGTGGGGTGGGGGACAGTCTTGGGGGGTGGCAGGGATGTCCAGGGGTGTGGGAAGCCGGTCCAGGGGTGTGGGAGTGTTGTCCAGTGGTGGGGGGGTTGTCCAGGGGTGTGGTGGGGGCTGTCAAGTGGGTTGAGGGGGTGAAGAGGTGCTGTTCAGGCGGGTGGGGGGTTGTCGAGGGGTGTTTGGGGGTGTCCGGGGGTCGGGGGGCTGTCCAGGAATGTGGTGGGGGCTCCAGTGTGGTGGGGGAGGGTTGTCAAAGGGGTATACATGAGTGTGGGAGCTCCAATGGGGTGGGGGAGGGCTGTCCAGGGGGTATACATGAGGGTGCGTGCTCCAACAGGGGGGGGGGGGGCTGTCCAGGGGGTATACATGAGGGTGAGGGCTCCAACGGGTGGGGGAGGGCTATCCTTGTGGTATAAATGAGGGTGGATGCTGTCTAGTGGGTAAGTTTTATATGTTATCTATTTACATGCTTATTTTTGATGTACTTATGTTTTTGTGGTATGATTTCTTGATTTATTTTCTGGTTGATTCTGGTGGAGAGAATATCACTGCATTCTGTTTAAAAAAAATTGGGTTTATCACGTCGGTTATTTAATAAACGACGTGATAAAATGCCTGGAAAATAGTTTATCACGTTTGTTATTTAATAACCGACATTATAAAGGCATGTAAAATAGTATATGACGTCGGTTATTTAATAACCGACGTGATAAAAGGCTTGGAGAATGGTTTATCACGTCGGTTATTTAATAACCGACGTGATAAAAGACCTGGAGAATGGTTTATCACGTCGGTTATTGAATAAACAACATGATAAAGGGCCTGTAGAATGGTTTATCACATCGGTTATTGAATAACGGACGTGCTAAACGGCCTGGAAAATGGTTTATCACGTCGGTTAGTCAATAACCGACGTGATAAACCCCCCCTCCCCCATTTTTTCACGTCGTTTTTATATGAACCGACGTGATAAACCACGCTCAGCCCGGTTTATCACGTCGGTTCTTATAGAACGGACGTGATAAACCACCCTCTCCCCAGTTTATCACGCCGGTTCGTCGATAACCGACGTGATAAACCATTCTCCAGGCCCTTTATCACGTCGGTTATTTTATAACCGACGTGATAAACATCGCGACTTTATGCTTTTTGACATCGGTTTTTAAATAACAGACGTCAAAAACCTTATTTATAACGTCGCACGTATTAACGTCGGCTAGAAACCAACGTAAAAAATTAAAAATAACCGACGTAAAAAACGTTTTCTGCACTAGTGAATATTGGTCTACCATGTATTGAAATAAAGGTGAAAAATATTTATATAAGGCATATATTGGATGAAGGGATGGAAGATATTGATCCCTAAACTACCTAGTAAAACCCCAAAATTTATCCCAAGCCTCATATAATGTCAATCCATACTCTTGGTAAAATGTAATAATATTATTTCAAAACTCTCCTTTAATACATATAATGTATAATTTCATGAAAAAGGATACAAATAGTCGTTCCCATGATTCAATGATACATTCATCTAAATCGAGAAACTCGTTCCTAGAATTTCCCTTTATACATAAGGAAAAAACACTCTTATATATCTCATCATCACTTAATCCCTAATGTGGAAACACAAAAACGATGTTATAATTATCACTGATAAAGGAAATATCTTCACCATTAGACATTAAATTGGATTCATTAAATAATAGGTTTTATGAGTGTTTTAATTCATATTCTTTGGGTATTTGGGTTCACCTAATTCAAGATGAGTTCGTTGACCCTCAATAAAGTTTACAGTCCCTTATTGTATGTAATATAATGTCTCCCTGAATTATTTTTTAATATATATTTTGTTCATTACCTACAGGTAATATACTTCTCTTCTTTCATATTTTAGGTTTATTTTCCTTCTCTATGGTACATAGATGATTATTTGTTTCAGGAATTTTGGGCTATGGTTTCCTAAAATTTGATTGAGTGTTCATGAAAAAAATTAACCCAAGAGTTCTCATTCAAAAACACACAATTATAAAAAATTTCATTTAGTTTTTACAAATTCCATAAAAATAAATTAATATTATTTGAGATTAATTTTTTTTAGTTAACTAATTCCTTCTAGGATAATGGTGAAAATTATTACGGTCTTATCCTTGAATAAGTGAAACTGTTATTTATTATTACTTTTGGATTAATGTAGAAATGACTAGTGTCAAATACAAAGAGAAGGTTTTTATGAAATCACTAAATATTACCTATAATATTATGAAAATAAAAATATTAAACATTAAATATTGATGTATATGGATATAGAATATTGTGCGTGAGGTGAAGATTTTATGGTGAGATGATGATATGTTAAAATAAATAAATTAAATTACACCATAAGAAATAAAAAATATAATTCATAAATGATAAAAGAAAATTCGATTGAAAATTAAAAAGATAATTTCAATGATTCTTAAGAACAATGAATCTTTTATTCCAATAAGCAAATGGTAACCAGTAACTTCTGTTGTGGGTACTCGTGATAAGATGTGTAAATTAATTATCTTGTTAGCCACTAAATTCATCATATAAAATAGAAGTGATGTTGGTGTATTTTAGTCCAAAAATTATTTTCATATTTATATACTAATCCATGAAAGAAATTCTAGAAAAAAACATTGAATAATGAAAAATATTTAATCTAATTTCTATTTTAAAACACTAGTAGAAAATTATTTTCAATTCAATAATATTCCAAAAATTCATATCATTAAATAGTAATCATAATGAAATGGAGAATGGATTCTCTATCAAATATCTGAAGTATCTAGATCAACTACCTGAACACATATTTCAGGCATAATAATTATTTCCCTATGATGGAGTCTATATATCTCTTCTATAGATGGTTGATTCATACCATATGAGTTTAAGGGTTCTCACGTTTTTTATTGGGATTTCATGTTGACTCAAACTTTTAATCTCACATTATGTATCTCCTATAAAATCACTAGTTTCAATGATTATCATTTTATTGTGGATATTCTTCCTTTTTGTGAATTCAGTCGAGGTCCCTCATAAGAAAATTTTATACCGATGTGCGACTTGAGTGTAAACTAAGAAAGAATAATGCTGATGAATCCTTCCCAATATACCTCGTCAATTTACTTAAAATAATTTTGTTTGATAAGAATATAATTATTTTTATTTTTTCCACTTCTTCCTCCTTCTAGAATCCATCATCCTTTTCAATTACTAAACTTATTTTATTTTTAGTTTTAAAATTCATGTCAAAATTCTAACAATACAACTTCTTACTTCATATATTAGGTCGACACTATTGTCCAATATAAAAATTTCAACAATGGTACAAATTATTCTCTTTTAATATGAACCAATTTCCATGTTGGATTTTCATCAATTTGTTTAAAAAATATTATTGGTCTTAAATTCAGTACCCTTTAATCCATCTTTACAATGGAAAAATAAAAAAAACTTAAGTAGTAATTGAATTTTTTCATTATTTATTTATCTCCTTCAAAATTTAAAACTTAGATCAGTTCATTAGAAATTGTAATATCATTTTGAAAATTAAAATAGGCATCAAGCTTTTATAATTCATTCAATCAAGCCCAAAACTATTTTGAAAGTTTTATGCCTCATATTAAATTGTGTATATGAATAACTTCATTCAGTCTGTAGCATCCCATCAACTGGTTCAAACATCGATCCCCACATAATAGAGATCACAATGACTTCATCAACTTCTCAAAATATTTTCATACACAGCTTCAATTGATTGGTTCTCAATTCTACATCTTCTTGTATTATAGATTTAAATTGATTAATTTATTCCACACCCATTCATATTTATTTATTAATCCTTAAAACCATATTAATTGAGATATTTTTCGTTACCATTATTCTAAAAATATTATGTGAATATTTAAAAAACCCATCATTCGATGCTCTTCAACCTGAATTCCAATTAGACTAAAATATTATGATCTTTAATTAGATAAACTCTGGAAAACATATTTATTGAGGGTGAAGTAACATAATTATGTTCTATTAACTTCATGTATTATCAGTCAATTTTAGTTATAATCGTTACTAAAGATAGATTCAGTTATATAACATTGATGTCATCTAATATTATAATTCATCTAGGCCATGTGCCCTCACAAGCTTTGGAAAACTAAAGTCAATCATAAAAATAAATTCTTGTAATTCTACATTATCATCATGAAAAAATGAACTTCACTAAAACATATATATCAACATGTATCGACTGTTACTAATTTTGGTAAAATATGGCTATTTTAGACCACCTTCATTTATATTGTTTTCTTATGATTTCGATCATAGTTATGTGACCTTAAGTCATCCCTATTTGGAATTATAAAAATTGAATATCATTGATCTCATCATTGTTTTTTCAAGATAGTTCTATATTGATATCTCGTGGTATTTCTCATTATTCAATCTTCATAATAGATTGGTAAGACATATTCATTGAAAAGATTCTAAAAATGGGGAAATAATGAATGAAATATCCTTAAATAATAGAAGAACTATCATATAAGGTTAGAGAGAATTTATCAATATTGATATCTCATGGTATCTCTTCTTCTATGTTTTTTCCAAAAGAAAATACTACTAAAATTATTTCATCTAAAAATATGTAAAAATACATTTTAATGATAAAAAATTAATTCAATATTAAATCCAATATCCAAATAAAACTAATCCAGGAGTTATAAAATTTTAATAAATTGATGTAAAACATGATTCCATCAAAATATTCAAAATCATAAATATGATCATTTTAAATTAACACTTCATGAAAATGATGTTCAGAAACTGCATTTTTAAATAACATCAAAACATTACTTAAAAACAAATATTTTTGTTTCATAAAATTAATTAATTCTAAAATAATAGTTCACGGAAATTATCATCATTCACAACCCATAAATGTTTTCGAATAAGTTATATTTCATTAAAATCTTATAACACAACCATAATGCTGGTTCATTAACGAAATGTAGAAAACATTTATGAAATTAAATCAACATAAGTGGATTATTCAACCTAATGATATGAAATATATTTCTTATTAGGGGATTTTTTCCCTATAAATATTATATATAAGTTTTTTCTTAGGGAAGATATTCCGTTAATAATATAGTATATATTTCTATGAATGTTTATTATTTCCACCAAATGGTAGTATTTTTTAAATGTAGGGGTGTTATTACACACTATTGATATGTTTTATCTTTCTAGTGAGGGGAGTTATTCCCACTATTGATATGGTATTTTATTTAGGGAGGGTATTATTCTCTCTGATGATATAAAATATGTGCACCTATGGTAGTCATTATTCTACACGAGGAAATATGAATTTTTATTGGTAGATTCTAACTGACACAAGGTAAGTTATTCAAACTCACTCATATACATATGGGATTACCTAATAGAGGTATGGTTGAAATCATGTTCCACCATAAAACCAGATAAACAATATTGATTTAATTATTTCACTTACAATATTTATTTATTTATTTTTATCATTTCACATGGTTCACACTTTGCATTTCCTGGTTATATTAATTACATCCATTTTGGTTTCCAACTATATTTTACTGATAACTTACTCAATAATCCATGGAACGTTTTTACTTATAATTTCCACATGATCACATGTATAGGTAGGGAAGAGACCAAGTACTGATGTGTTAAGCTTAAAGGCTATGATAATATAAGGAGATGGGGAAAATATTAGATTAGGGGGCATGTTGAGTTTTTGTTTTCTTCTTTTTGGATTATTTTTATATCTACCTAACTTATGTGACTTGACCAATATCTCACATATTATATAATATTGTGTATTCTTTATAGGGTTGTATTGATATATGTCACTTTTTATTGATATATATGTTTCTATGACTAGTTTTGAGAAATAATTAATGTTTTATACTACATTTATGAGAGGGTATTATATCTCCATAGAATTACATTTGACAATCCCAACTAGTTGATAGCCTATTGGATATGGGGAATTGTTCTTGTGATCTAGTATCCAATGATTTTTTTTATTATAGGATGATTTTAATTCAGTATGTAACAATAAAAAATATGTTAGTCACATTACATTCACTATTCAAACATGAAATAATATTTTTTATATTAGGGAGAGTTCACTCCAGTAATTATTTTTTATTATACATCAATGAGAACTAATCGGTACTACTATATTCACCCCTCAAATAGAGGGTACAATTCTATTCCCAAATATAGTATATTCTCTCACATTCCAAAGAATATTTTTAAATAACATCATTTGTTAAAACACATCCATAGTAATAATAAATCATCTAATATATATAAAAATCCTAATTCATAGACAATCAATTAAAAAGAAGACACCATAAATAGTAAAATGATAAACCTGGAAATGTCATACCCAATGAATCATTTACTTACATTATTGGATTTTCAAATCACATTGAAATTCATATTAAATTTGTTTCAGTTGTGTTTTAAGGTTTTTTTGTTTTTATAGAAAGAATTTTATGTAACTGAAATAGTAGAGAACACAGTAATGTTAACAAAAGTTTATTGATATGAAAATTAACGACATAATTCTTCCAACATGTTTTATAGCACTCTAGTGGTTCCTAATAACCCTTTAGTAGATTAAACAACATGATAAGTAAATTGATAAATATACAAGTTTTGGTTGATGCAATTCAGACTAACAACAAAATTTATAGTATTATGACCGATGAAGATTATTAAAATGTAATTTTTATATGGAGTCACATATGAATTTTGAGAAGTAGATGAATACCTAATATTGTTTGATAATTCATTATTTTTTATTTATTAATCGTTTTATTTTGTGGTTGTTGAGAAAACTACATATTAGTGTAATAATATTGTTTTTCTGGGCTTTCCAACAAATAAAAATGTCTTTAGAGGATTTATTGTTAACATCCAGTTATTTGTATTATAATTTTTCTATTATATATCATCTGTATTGAGGTATTATTTTAATCGTATTACAGCGATCATGACCTTTTAGTGTGAGGAAGAGAGCTACTATTAAAAATTTTAGTTGGGGGGTTTTGTGGATAGGAAGTGAAGCATACTAACAAGAATAAATTCAGTGATATATTAACAAAGGTTTAATATAATGGATACATCAGAACTGATACATAATTCCACCATACAAACTAGATTAAAACTAGTGTCTGAATTTATCCTATAAGGATGTATTTGGTTAGCTAACTAATACTAAATGTTTTGATTAAACCAATTTCTATATTCAATATATAAATTACCATTGTATTCATATTATGAATTAATGTTAATTTTGTGTCTAAATTTCCAATGATTATTTTTATAATATAATATTTTTTAGAACATTAGATACATTCAATTTTAATTGTTAACACTATATTCAATACTATATATTTTTACAATTCCTATATTAGTTTCACCCATATCCTTGAGTTTATTAGTATTTTGGAAATCAAGTAAACCTAAAACATCAAAGTTGTAAACTAAAATTCACCCCATCCTCTTCTATGTCAACATTTACTTAAGTATCACACATAATAAATAATATATGATTCTATACATTATTTATTTGATTAATGAGTTTGTTGATATTTTTATAAAAACATTAGCATCATGATAATTCAAATTAATCAGAAAATAGTTATGAATTATGTGGCTATAATAATCTCATATTTACTTCATATTTGATCAATCTATATATTTTAAAAAAAATTAGTATATTTGGTATTATATTTCATCTTTTTTACAATATTATTCATGTAGATTTCCATTCCATCAATTTTTAATTAGTTTTACATAACATTTTCATTAAAAATTTATTAATTCTATGAATGATCTATAATTTCCAGTGAATATTGTATTGAAAAAGCCTTAAAAGAGGAAAAATCATCAATTAATATTGAAGGATATCTTTGTTTATAATAATTCCCAATAATATTTTTTATTTATTCTTCCCATTCTTAAATTTTTTTTAAGAAGATTTAGTGTAAATTTTTTTTAATGAAATATCTCTTAGCTTCTTATTACTTTTTATTTAGGTAATAATTGTTATTCTTTTGCGACTAATCTTCTTTTAAAAGATAAAAAAAATTTCCTTTTTGAGGAAATAAAAATATAAATTCTTAATATTATTTTAAATGATATTTTTTTCACAAATTTCAAATGGAATGATTTTAAAACCTTAAAATGAAAATGGATAAATTAATGGATTATATTATCTCAGTTACAAATATAATCGATTCATTATTACTTATTTTAGTCTAACTAAAATTATTATCTTCCTAATTATCCATTACGATTAAATTTTTTTTAGTGCAGTATCAATACAAATATTTTAAGGAGAATCCTTGATGAACATTTGTCAATATATAATTTCCATCATCCTAAATTATAAGAGCATGGGTTGTAGTCTAAGAACTCTCTCTTATAATTAGTGACAGAGGGGATATTTATAATTTAATAATAAATAAATAATCCTAAAATTAGGTGTATACTACTTATTAAATTATAATAAATAGTGGATAATATGCAGTTCGACCTGAAATCCTCATATAAGAAGATATTTTTTCAAAGGAGAACATGGTCATAACCGAATTGATATTGAAAACATTTTATTAAATGAACAATTTTTTATTTATTTTTTGATGATCTGTAGAGCTGTAGAAGAACTAAAAGTACCATAAAAATTTGATTGGATAATTATTAAGAGACCTAAATTACAAATTCCAAATTTAATTTTCCTATCACCGAATTATTTTCATTGTTTATTTTTGAAAATCATAATAATGGAGAAAATTAAAAATAATCCAAATTCGATTAAGATAGAATAATTGAATACATTTTTTTAAAAAAATGGGTGAAATAATATAATAGTTCTATAAAACATATTAGAATTCTTATAATTCATAATATTAATATTTTTATGTAATAAAATTTGTTTTTAATTATAACATGATTAAAATAGAGAAATTCCATCTATTATGTCCTATAGTGAATTTTAATTTAAATTAAATTTATCATTTAAATTTTTATTTCTTTTTTTACATTATTCAATAATGGGGAGAATTTAGTGTCATGGAATCAATTATTTTATCTACTTTTTAATTCATATTTTTTGGATCTAATTATATTTTTATTCATTAGAACAACTAAAGTACATGAAAAAAATAAAAAAGATTGTCTCAAAGGCCTTAATTAATAATGACCTCAATCAACCTTATAAGTGATATGTTTAGAACCATAACGCATGAATCTTAATGAATAGAAGACAAAAAATTGGAAATATTTCCCATATAGAAATTTTCTCACATTAGACATGATTTTGGTTTTTATAGTTGTGAATAATTATTTTTTTGTAATTTATATAATTGAGAACTTAATAAATATATAAAAATACTCTGATATGATCCTCAATTCCAAATTTCATCAATCTTATTTTGAAAAACTATAATAGTTCCTAATATCTCATCTATAGATGAAGTTTCAATATTCATTCACTGATAAAGAGAGTTGTTGTATAAAATGTTGTTACAATTTACACTATTATTAAAAAATCTTCTATTGACGTTTCTTACATTTTCATCTATTAATAGTGTCATTCCAAAATCATTTGATGAAAAATAAAAAGATAATAGATTTTATTATGGTATTTTGGCGATAGGAAGATATATATATATATATAGGTTTAAAATTAGAGAAACCTTATGATATATTTATAGTTATGGACACCTTAGAACCAAAATATAAAACCCCTTACTGTTTTTTAAATGTGTTGGTGGAATATATCCTTTAATGAAGCATTTTGTTTCATAACGAATACACTATATTTTATTTAAAACCTCTACCATAGTCAATATTTAAATTATAATTGTCTTCATCATTTAAAATAATGAAATATTAATGTATTAATTTCTATTGATTAATTTCCTTATATATCATTGTTTTTAACATTTGGTACATTTAATTTCCATTATTGTAACTATATTTCATATATCCAATTTTTTCACACTTATATTTGAAATAATTTTTATTCTAAAAATATGATCCACATAAATTGTATGGGTTGTAGGAAACTTATAATCATATATTAAACTACTATCTCCCCTCATACTGACTATATTACTCTATTATTGGGAAAAATAATCTTTTATAATTAATCAAAAATAATTTCATGAAATCTATTGTTTTTTATATATCATACATTTGAGTATAATTATGGTTTGTTTCATAACCTCTAATTGTTTTTAGTTCTCAAAATTTATGCTATAATATGTAATAATTTTTATTAGAAACAAGGTGACAATTTATATGATCATTCTAAAATGTAGTCACCATAACACATGATACAAACTCAGAAAACATAAGAGAAATCATAATAAATATAGTAAAACTCACCTAAAATAAACTTTTCTATGAACAAAAAACTCTATAATCCATATAAATGATAAATTCTAAACTCCCCAATTTATAGTGAAAATATCAATGTTGTAACATAAATAAATTTCTACCTAGATAGCCTCAATGTAGATAGTTTCTATTGAACCCATCACATTAAATATAATCTAATATTAATTTCATAAAGTTCAAAAAATGTATATCTGAATTTTTCATCATGAACATGAATGTTGTAGGTATCTATTTCATTATTATAAAAAATTTATTTCCAATAATGGTAAAATCAGAAGTCATTGGTCCTCTCTATTCCATAACACTGGAAGGAAAAACTTTGACATCATATACGTCTCAATAAATTACATATAACATCTTCCTGGTTGTCCTAGCTTTCATTACTAAATAAAATTTTTTCGGATCAACCATTTTTTTGATATTTACATCGGGTTCATAATACATGTTTGCCATAAGATCCAAAGATACAATACTTTTGAGTCACACTAGAGATATCCACCATCGCAAATCAAAGTGATCAAATAAGTGATTCAAATTTCAAATACAAGAAAAGATATGAACCCCCTACTATCTATTTTTATTAAATCATAATTCATAATAGGATATTCTATAAAAACAATATTGTGTATAAGAAAAGTCATCAAAATTTGCATTCTTAGTAAATTATCATCAATCAAAATCCATTGAATAATATTTTATCATAGATAATGGTCTACTAATCATAACTATCTCTATGGAAGAAACTATTAACTAAGTCATTCGACTAGAGAATAAAGCAATTTACTATTTTAACATGCTTTTACCTCCACTAATCACCCTTTTGAATAGTAAATAGAATATATTGAACACTTTCTACACAGTCTAATGTGAATGGTATTGGTTATAAGTAGATAAAAATAATTATCATCCATTTCCCCATTTTACCAATTTTTATTTTACGTGACACTAACAATAACTCAAACAAACCATATCTTCCTTAAACATTTTACAACATACAACTACACTAATTTGTTTCTATAATTAAAAAAATTATTTTAAATAATAATTTAAAAATTCCGCTAATGCTTTATATAATCTAATACCACCAGTACAACTCATTGTGATGATGTTATGATTATTTTAGTCACAACATGGAACTCTGGTTAAAAAATACCCTTTTAATAATAAATTCAGTGAATGAAATTAATACTCTTTTATTCTGGTCAATTTAAAAATCTAGTATTATGAAAAACTATTTTCATTCACACAAGTAATAAAAAATTTACATTAGTCTAATACTTCCATTGGAACCTATGTCATTACATAATAAATCGACATTAGAATCTCATAGTTTTATGACTAATTTTGATAATGATTATATCATTAACGGGATGAGAATTTCATGAATCTCTAATTATAATTAAAAATATAAAAGAAAATACATCTTTAGAATTTAAAAAAAATAATTTTCTACTATTTATCACTGATTATTTAATAATATACTACTTTTGAAAGTAGTTATAGGGTATCTTAATATGAAAATATCCCAAACAAAATATAATGTTTCCATTAGGAAGACAACTATCCATAGTCACTACTCCATGCAATTCTCAAGGTTTCCTGATAATTTATACGATAAAATTTCATGTTATAAACACTAATTCCCATGTTAGGATTGTTGAAAGTGTTATTTTCAAGAAAATTAATAATGTCACGAAATCCATTATAATATTAAACCTAGATGTGGTAGTAGGTGAATGACACGTAATCTCAAGTTCATGGATAGAGTCATTATCAACAGCATTATTAACCTTGGGTAGAACTCTGAAAGGGTTAAATATGATTTTTCTCAATTAATTATATTATAAAGTAGTATTAAAATAGTAACATATCTTATTATAAGGTAGAAACATAACAATATCAATTTATAAAATACAGATATATAATATTATATGTTATGATTAGATGTGTCAAATTTTTTCCCAAAATAGATACGCTGTCTTGTTGAAGAATGCACATCAATATTGAGTTAACCACTATATGATTCATGTACTGACTAAAATTCACTATATAAAAAGTCCTTTAAATTATTGACATGGTGAAAAAATTATAAAAGATCATTCATAAGAATATATCAAAAGTGAAACATTGTAATTTATTCCACGAATGAGAAGACTGAACTCAAATACCTCATTTTATCATTATAGAATTTCCCAAAATAAATGCACACATGTGCCTATAATAAATTCTATACATAATAATCACCCATTTGGATTAAATTTTTACATGGGAAGGATTTATTGGAACCATATCCAAGTTATTTAGATGGTTGGGTGTGCCCCTCAAATCCAATACCCAATGGATGTTGAGACAATAACATGAATAAAAGGCCGCACACAAATTATAGGGTGCATTGTCCTTTGTAACCCACCGTTAAAAATCAATGAATCATATTTGGAAATAATAATTATAAAAATAAATATATATTTAATTAAAAATAATGATATATTAAAGGATAATAAATTAGTTGAGAATAAAACAATATGAAATCAACGCCATATAATAACATATACAATGTCTTGCCATGTGCATGACATAAAAATCTTAACAATAAAAACCCATAATAACACATTAATGAATACATTTTGTTGGGAAAAAATCCCTCAAGGTATCATTGAATCATTTTTTAGGTGATTATGTTTGTTGACAAAGTGGACATCTGAGTAGTGATTGTTTACAAAGCAAAACAATGACATACAAATTTGATGACAAAGAGGATTTCATGGTGGAATGTCGAGTTCAAGAGCTAAGGTCAATGATCCATGTTTTATTCAAGAACGTCGATAAAAGGAATGGATGATCTGGAGGCGGTACAAAAGAACAAATACAAGGTGGCGCTGTTTTCCAGTGTTTTCCAATTTTTTAGGGCCTGAAAATCGGCAAATGAAGAAAAGTGTTTTTGGAAAAAGAACCTGCGCGCAAAGGACTTGGAGTATAGCAAACTTGCGCGCCATATGTTTTTCAAGATCAGAAGATCAAAATATGGAAATGTAAATAGGTTTGCGCAAGTTTGGGAGTTGGTCGTGCAAGTGTCTAAAATGACAGGGGACTTGCGCGCCGAAACTGGGTCGCGCAGGTGACTTGCACGCCGTCACGCAGGGTGGTCAGATTGCCTATAAATACTGGACCACCCCTCCTCATTTTCAACAGAGTTCAACACTTTGAGAAAACAGAGCACCCATCGCGCATGTGTGGTGGCCGCACAAGTGGTGAGTGTGGGTCACGCAGGTGAATTTGCGTGCCAGTAGTTGAAGTTGTGCGCCGGTGTTAGAAGTTGCGCGCCGGTTGGCAGTTTCACGCCAATATTGGTTTGGGTGTAAAAGGAACAGATTCACGTAAGTTTGGAGTTGAGTAAGCTTGAGTCGTGCAAGTGTCTGAGGAGGACTTGCGCGCCCGTTGTGACTTGCGCGCCGTTACTTGCGCCCCGAGATTAACTTGCACGCCAAGTAAGGTTTTGTTCCAGCGGTGCTTCTTGGACTGTGTGGAAGCTGGTACATTTCCCGATACCTTCGGTGCAAAGAGATATTCATCTATGAGTGAAAGTTTTACTTCAACAGAGCATCTACACAGTAAGGAAGATGCATTCATTCATGCAAATAAAGAGACCTACAGGTCTATAAACTGTGAGTGGATTCCTTCCAAGAGCAGTGAGCTTAGGAAGAGGAAGAAGGTGACCCTCTCCATTGGCAGTGAACCAGAGAGAGAGGGAAACAGGGAGTGACCCTTGGGAAAGAAGTCAGCTGACCCTAAACTTGTAAAGGCAGTGAGCATGGGCTTAGAAGTGATCTAGCCCGAACCTTTTAATCCACAGCTAGTGAATATTAGTGGAATTTGGTACGACCGGAAACTTGTCGGTGTATGCTCCTTGGACGTAGCCCTTTGCGGTGAACCAAGTAAAATTACTGTGTCTTGTGCATACTTCGCTTTCTATTTACATTGTGCAACAGGAAAAAGAGAGAAGAAAGTTTTTCTCAACCGCGAAACAAGATCAGAACATGCATTAATTTTAAATTAGTCATACCCTGATTCACCCCGCCCCCCTCTCAGGGTATTCAGCCTTGTGGACCTAACAATTGGTATCAAAGGGAAAGGTTGAAAGTTATTCTTATCTCAATGGAGGTCACCAATCAAAAATGGATTCCGATCTTCGACGGATATAATTTTCAGATATGGAAGAATCGGATGCAACACTATTTCCGATCCTTGGGAATGGATGTGTTTTCAGCAGGTATGCATGGTATCACAGCTGATATTAATAGTGGTGCTTTATCAAAAGATGAGCATAGAGAGTTGGATGCTGATTCCAAAGCAATCAATGCCTTAGGGGGAGCCCTCTCCAATCCCATCTACACGAAGGTGATGTCATGAAAAACATCACATGCCATGTGGGAAAAGCTTTTGAATATATATGAAGGGGACACAAAAGTCAGAGAGGGAAAGATGCAGGTGTTGTGGAAAAAATATGAAGATCTAATAATGAACCCAAATGAGTATGTTGACGCATTCTTTGACAGGGTAAACATTGCTGTGGAAGATATGCGAGGTCTTGGAGAAGTCATTGAATACATAAAGATTGTAAAGCGCATCTTGAGGAAACTTCCACCTCGGTTCAATCCGAAAGTTTCAGTACTAGAAGATAAAGATCCAAAGGAGCTGACATTGAACAATTTGCACAGTACCTTGGTTGCATATGAAATGAGGAATGATGATAATGAGGCTGTGGAAAAGGGGAAGTCTAAAGAGGTGGCATTTAAGGCTATGAAGAAGCTCACCATTGAAGATTCTAATAAAGAAGAAGAGAAAGATGAGGTGATGTCATTTCTTTCATCAAATCTACAAAGAGGAAGAGGAAAATTTAAAGGTAAACTTCCACTAGCATTTTTTCGATGTGGAATGATTGGTCATCTTGCGGCAAGATGCCCAAAGAAGTTTCAAGATGATGATGATGATGATGAAGTTTAAATTCCCAAGAAGAAAACATCAGCTTTTGTGAAAGGGAAGAAGCAATTCAAGAGAAATTTCTTCAAGAAAAAGAATCTTCTCTCACAAGAACATGAATGTTCAGATGAGTCTGAGGATGAAGATGTTGAGGAAATTGAAAATTACAGATATCGTGGGGTAAATTCCTTGGTGGCGATTGTTGGTAGTTCTCAAAAAGGAGAAGAAGCTAATGATAAAGAAGAAGAAGAAATTGAAGGGAGAGTTGATATGGAAGCCGAATTGGAAGCAGCTCTTGAGGAGATAGATATTTGGAGAGCCAAAACGAAGAAAGCCAATAAAGTGGTTCGTGATGCCAAACTCTATATGCAACAACAGGATGAAGAAAAGTCTGAGCTGTTAGATGAAATTGAAAGACTAAAATCCTCAACACCAGAGAACTCAGAAAATATTGTTGAGTATAAGCTTAATGTTGAGGAACAAAAGAATGAAATTGATTGTTTGACCAACACAAGAAAAGATCAGGCTAGTCATACCAATGAGCTTGAAGAAGAAGTGGTCAGTCTGCGAAAAAAAACTTAAGGATCAAGATAAACTCTTGACCCCCATTGTGATATCCTAAAATCAGGCCATTCAGAAGACAGAGAAGATGAAAGCGGTGCATAGCAGTTCAATAGGGAAGAAGCAGCAATTGAGCTCAGATGTAGAGGTTGTTTCTGAGCTTAGTCAAGAACAAATATTTGCGACATTTGTAGTCAGAACGCAAGCACTCATCCCGAAAGTGAAGCTTGATTTGGGCACAAAACCAAATCAGAATATTCCGAGATCTCGAAGGGAAAATCATAGTGCTGAAATATCATGAGGGAATTCATCCTATATCAGGTGTTATTGCTGTGGGAAAATGAGACATTCACAATATGTGTGTTCCATAGCCAAGAGATACAGAAGGGAACATGAACAGAGATGGAAGCCAAACAGAGAACGGTTTTCCAGAACACATTTTTAAGGACACTGTTTTTGGTGAGGAGGATTTGGACACATGGCTAGGTATTACACTTCAACCATTCAGAGATATGTGTCAAAGCAGAATCAAAATGCTCTCAAGCAGTAGATCAATAAACCAACAAGTGAGTTAAAAGTTCAGAACAGATTTGCAGCTCTGCAAGATGAGGGTGGTCCATCATACTCTGAGAATGAACAAAATTCTCAATCCATGCCGAGTGTGAATGAAAAAGTATGGACCAAGAAGAAGAAAAACGTGAAGGCTGTGGTGGCAGAGATTGCCCTTAAAGAATCAGATCGATCTGGTGTTTGGATCCTTAATAGTGGTTGCACATCCCACATGACGGGTAATAAGGATCTTGTTACAGGCATCAAATATGACAAAGAAGGAGATGTAAAATTTGGAAATGATGAAGGCCTGAAGATTGTTGGCTCAGGGAAAGCCAAGTTTGGGGGCAAAGAGATGAGACGTGTTGATGTCTTGGTAGTAGAGGGTCTTAGTCATAACTTACTCAGTGTCAGTCAACTATGTGACTCTGGTCACTCTATCCAATTTACCAAGAAGATGTGTTTTTTGAAAGGAAATGATGGAGCAGCTATTCTGCAGGGAAAAAGGTCAAAGGGAAATCTCTACCTTGTAGGTTGTGAAGAAGGTACTTGTCTTTTATCCATAGAGGAAGAAAACCAGTTGTGGCATAAGCGATTGGTCATCTATGCCAACCAACTATGGAGGATCTCGTAAAATGTGATGCTGCTATAGTCTTTCCCAAACTATCATGTGATCGCACTCATACGTGTGATGCTTTCCAACTAGGGGAGATCATCAGAAAGACATACAGGCCAAAGGAACAGAAATAAACTAGAGTGCTCGAATTGGTTCATGCTGATGTATGTGGACCTATTTCACCACGAGCTATAAATGGGAAAAGGTACTATGTTCTTTTCATTGATGATTATAGCAGAATGGTCTGGGTATTCATCATTACCCATAAGACACAGGTGTTCAGTTGTATAAAGTAGTATAGGAGGGAATCACAAAAGATGCTTGGGCAAAAAATCCAGAAATTTCATACTGATAACGGTACAGAATTTACAAACTGTCAGGTTGAAAACTATCTCGAGAAACATGGGATAAGGCATAAAGTATCATCAGTAAGAACTCCCCAACAGAATGGCGTGGTTGAAAGAATAAATCGGATCATCAACAACATGGCCAGAACAATGCTTATTGATAAGGACCTACCAGAGAAATTTTGGAAGGAAGCTGTTTTAACATCGGTCTATGTTTCAAACAGGTCTCTGTTGTGTCCGAAGCAAGGGAAGACTCCGTATGAACTATGGTACGGAAATAAGCCAACGTTGAAATACTTTCAAATAATTGCAAGTAAGTGTTACATTCTCAACAAAGAAAATCATAGGAAGTTTGAGGCATGGGGAGATGAAGGGATATTCCTTGGCTACTCAGGGAAAAGTAAAGCATATAAATGCATCAACAAGAGGCTGGGAATAATCTTTGAGAGCAATGATGTCACTATAGTTGAAAATGAATAGAATACTCAATGATCTAGTGAATAGTTATTGGATGAAAGTGATGATGAGTAAAGCAACACAGGGGGGGGGGCAGAAGTTGCAGAGGTTGACTCAGAAGAAGATACTGATGATAAACAAGAAAGTGTCAAGTCTATATCTGAAAGGAAGCCAAAGAGTCGAGCTCAAATTGATATGCAGAATATCATTGGTGACCAGACAGCAGCAATTCAGACTCGAAGAATGAAGTCATTACAGCAGACATCATTTTTATCTCAGGTGGAGCCGAAATATTTTTCCTATGCAGCTGAAGATGAAAACTGGGTTCAATCTATGAATGAAGAGCTTGATCAGATTGAGAAGAACCATACGTGGGAGATTGTTTCGAGACCAGAAGACAAGAATGTCATTGGGACTAAATGGGTCTATCGCAACAAAATGAATGAAGATGGAAATGTGATTCGAAAAAAGCATGACTAGTGTGCAAGGGGTACTCCCAGATCGAAGGAATAGATGTTGATGAGACATTTGCACCAGTTGCAAGGCTGGAGACAATCAGATTATTCATGGCCATAGTAGTGAAAAGAATGTTTAAAGTGTTCCAGATGGATGTCAAATCCTTGTTCTTGAATGGGGTTCTGGAAGAAGAGGTGTACATTGAGCAGCCAGATGGTTTTCTTATTCATGAGGATGAGAACAATGTTTGCAGGCTGAAGAAGGCATTGTATGGGATGAAACAAGAACCACGAGCATGGTACTCAAGGCTTGATCAGTATTTGAAGATGCTTGTTTTTTAGCGTGGAGGAGTTGATTACAATCTCTATTTTTGTAATGAAAGTAATCAACGAATGATGGTGCTGGTTTATGTTGATGACATTATATTCGGCGGATCAGATGAAGCTCAATGCAGACAGTTCTCCGAATTCATGAAAAATGAGTTTGAAATGTCAATGATTGGAGAGCTAACTTTTTTCCTTGGTTTACAGGTGACACAAGGAAGTAATGGAACTTTTATTTCTCAATCCAAATATGCCAAGGAGGTTCTAAGAAGGTTTGGAATGGATAATTCCAAGGAGATGAAGACTCTGGTTGCTACCCAGATGAGATTATCAAAAGATGAGGATGGCAAGGCAATTAATATCACAGAATATAGGCAAATTATTAGAAATCTGTTGTACTTGACCGCAACAAGGCATGATATTATTTTCGCCACATGCCAAGCAGCGAGATATCAAAGTAATCCCAAGGAAATTCACATGCTTGTAGGGAAAAGAATACTTCGGTATATCAAGGGCACAGTGGACTTCGGGCTGACATATAACGAAAAGTCTCAGACAGAATTATTGGGATATACTAATGCAGACTGGGCCGGTTCAGTAGATGACAGGAAATCAACATCTGGAGGTGCATTTTATCTTGGCAAACTATGTATTGTTTGGTTGAGCAAGAAGCAGGATTTCATTTCACTAAGCACCGCAGAAGCTGAGTATATTATAGCCACTCAAGCATGCACACAATTATTGTAGATGAAGCAACAACTTGAAGATATGGGAGTTGAAGTGAAGTCTCCGATCGGAATCCAGTGTGACAACTCAAGTGCTATATATCATAGAAAAAATCATGTCCATCATTCCAGGACAAAGCACATTGAGATCAAGTATCATTTCATCAAGGAGAAGCTTGAGTAGGGCCTCGTGAAGTTGGAGTATGTGTCTACAGAGCTACAGGTTGCAGACATTCTAGAAAAGGCCTTACCCAAGGATGCTTTTGAGAGGCATCGACTGGCTATGGGAGTTCAGTCGATTCCCCGCACTTGAAATATTGTGGATGTGGGACCCCCCTCTCTCCCCGAGGTATGATGTGTTTTTCCCTAATATGCTGATATGTGTTCTCTACTATGTTACAGACTACAAAAGAGTGTCATTTGGGTTCGTTGACAAAGGGGGATAAAAGTGTTTGTTAAAATAGTGATTATTCAACGGGGAGACAGTGCGGAGATTTTTTGATAAATCATAATTGATGCGGGGAGAAGCTGACAGGTGGAGCAGCCAGAAAGGGGGAGCAATGAGAAAGGGGGAGTGTATTAAATCTGACGACGCTAGAATTGATCGATCAAAGCATAGAAATCACGACAGCTGAGGATCGTGATAAAAGCAGAACAGTTGTGTTGGAATGGTGTGAGACGGTGTCCAGCTATCAACAATTGGTATCAACTTAAGAATTCACCAATTGGTATCAGTGTGATTCAACAATTGGTATCAGGGTGGAATCAACAACTGGAGTCTGACATGAAGTGATTCATTGATGAAATTTTCATACTACTCTTGTTTCTCACGCTGGGCATTGCTCATGTGGGCTTAGAGTACATGTTATGTGAATCCGTGAACACTATCAGAATCGCAAGAGGCGAATGGTGGTAGCGGCTGGAAGAATACTCAGTAAGGTATCAAAGTACAGAAAATCTTTCTGATCAGAGTTGTGAAGAGTTTTCAACAAACCCAAAGGGGGATATTATTGGGAAAAAATCCCTCAAGGTATCATTGAAGCATTTTTGAGGTGATTGGGTTTTTTGACAAAGTGGACATCTGAGTAGTGATTGTTGACAAAGCAAAACAATGACATAACAATTTGTTGACAAAGAGGATTTCATGGTGGAATGTCGAGTTCAAGAGTTGAGGTCAATGATCCATGTTTGATTCAATAACGTCGATAAAAGGAATGGATGATCTGGAGGAGGTACAAAAGATAAGATACAAGGTGGCGTCGTTTTCCAGTGATTGCCAATTTTTTAGGGCCTGAAAATCGGCAAATGAAGAAAAGTGTTTTTGGCAAAAGGACTTGCGCACCGAGGACTTGGAGTATAGGAAACTTGCTCGCCATATGTTTTTCAAGATCAGAAGGTCAAAATATGGCAAGGTAAAGAGGTTCGCGCAAGTTTGGGAGTTGGTCGCGCGAGTGTCTAAAATGACAGGGGACTTGCGCGCCGAAACTGGGTCACGCAGGTGACTTGCGCGCCGTGACACAGGGTGGTCAGATTGCCTATAAATACTGGACCACCCCTCCTCATTTTCAACGGGGTTCAACACTTTGAGAAATCAGAGCTCCCATCGTGCAAGTGTGGTGGCCGCGCAAGTGGTGAGTATGGGCCGCGCAGGTGAATTTGCGCGCCAGTAGTTAAAGTTGTGCGCTGGTGTTAGAAGTTGCACGCTGGTAGGCAGTCATGCGCCAATATTGGTTTGGTTGTAAAAGGAAGAGAGCCGCACATTCTTGGAGTTGTGGAAGCCTGGGTCGCGTAAGTGTCTGAGGAGGACTTGTGCACCCGTTGTGACTTGTGCGCCGATACTTGCACGCCGAGATTGACTTGCACGCCAAGTAAAGTTTTGTTCCAGCGGCGCTTCTCAGAATGCGTGGAAGCTGGTACGTTGCCCGCTACCTTCGGTGCAAAGAGATATTCATCTATGAGTGAAATTTGTACCTCAACAGAGCATCTACACACTGAGGAAGATGCATTCATTCATGCAAATGAAGAGACCTATATGTCTATAAACTGTGAGTGGATTCCTTCCAAGAGTAGTGAGCTTAGGAAGAGGAAGAAGGTGATCCTCTCCACCGGCAGTGAGCCAAAGAGAGAGAGAAATAGGGAGTGACCCTTGGAAAATCAGTGAGCTGACCCTAAACTTGTAAAGGCAGTGAGCCTGGGCTTAGAAGTGATCTAGCCCGAACCTTGTAATCCACAGCTAGTGAAGATTAATGGAATTTGGTATGACCGGAAACTTGTCGGCATATGCTCCTTGGACGTAGCCCTTTGCGGTGAACCAAGTAAAATTACTGTGTCCTATGTATACTTTTCTTTCTGTTTACTTTGTGCAACAGGAAAAAGAGAGAAGAGAGTTTTTCTCAACAGCGAAACAAGATCAGAACAGGCCTTAATTTTAAATTAGTCATACCCTGATTCACCCCCCCCCCCCTCTCAGGGTAATCAGCCTTGTGGACCTAACACATTTAAACACCATTATCATGATTCTAAAAATGCTGACCACCTACTCAATACTAGTTTACCAAAAACGACAAACTCATTTTCAGAAGGTATCATTGAAAAGGTAAAATGTAACTACAACAATGGGTACATCGTCAAAAATTATCTTTTGTATTGGTTATTATAATGATCCAATAGGGTATTCCACAGACTTATCTAATGTAAATTCTATTTCGTAAATATATAATTACCATCGATGTGAAATCAGAATATATAGACATGATTTCATAACTCAAAACCCACATATGGTAATATTAGTCAAAAATTATTGAGGGGAGAAAGTCATCTACAATGTCTGAAGAGATATTTCATTTGATTATAGCTTATTGAAAAAATAATTAGATCACCATCCGTTATTATAGGCCATTAGATAATCATGTTCACTTGCTGACAATATTCAATTAATTTCCAAAATAAAAATAATAATGATTAATTTTTTCTCTAAAATTGAGTATATATAAATGACCAACATTTCCAAACTACGAGAATATGAATTCATATAAAAGTAGTGGTTCACTCCCCAAAAAATGACCCAACTATATTGTCCACCATTATGAGTTCTCATAAAGGATTTCCAAGTCTTGTTTTAGTGACAATATGATTTATAAAATCAACTAACATTTTATTTACAATATTGTTCTGCTTAAACCTAAATGAAATTCAATAATAGCATGACATTTGAGATATTAAACTATCTCAATAATGTTTAATATAAGATAGTCCATCCAAAATCATCATCATTGATGGAATTGGTGGATAATCCAAAATAGAGTTGTAATGATTCACAGTACATGAATCATCAAATTTGTAACCCAAAATTGTTCATATTATATATCTAACTAGAATAATTATTTATATGATCTTTTCAACTTGTTTCATATTCATACCACTGGGAGTCCAATGATACCATAGGTAATCTATAAAAATAATGCTCATAATTTATCATGAAATCACAGACATCCCCTAAAAATACAAATCATAATATCACTGGAGTTATCAAAAAATTTTATTACACCACATATTTTCTAATCTATTTTTAGAATAATCAAATATCATATACACTTATATAAAAATATAGTTCAATAAATATATTACTGTATCTATATATCATTGTTACTATTGTGTATAGAGTATGAACACATGTATTCATATATTATTATAAATGTCTTGAGTCTATAGAAAAATATTTTAATATGTATCCTTTATAAAATAGATATCCCATTATGTTTTATGGAGGGATATTAGACAATTCCATACGAAAATATACATTTATTTTCATCACACTAAAAACAAATCTTAGGAAATTGGATGGATATAAGTATCTTAATAATGGATATTATTTTAAATGACTACCAAATACATCAATTTATTTATAAAATGAATTTTTGTAGTTTAAAGGTTTTTAATAATAATTTTTCCTCACTTATGAGTCTCTAAAAGGATTCATCAATGTATAATTATTTCAATAATTTCATCAAAAATTCATATTGAGTATTAATCATGATCTAATTGAATTTTTTATAGTCATTCCCTTTATTTTAGGTCTAACATTGAGATTTTTGTGTGAAATATTTTTTTAAAAAATAACTATATGTCTCATGAACATATGTAAGGATAATAAATTATTTTCAAAATAACATTTTCATGGGGGCATTAAGTCACCCATCTAATAATATCATCTGGTTCTACAATAAAAAATTTAAAACAAAAATACCCTATATAATTTCAACAACAATTATTGTTCTCCAAATAAATAAAATGATAAAAAATCATCTTTATATGATCTTAAATTTTCTGAAGAATCTCACCAACATGATTTTTATAAAAATGAAGTAAAATGGTATATTTATTTGTCTACTTTTTTCATCAAGGAATTTTATTCTTTTTTTTTTGAATTATTTGTTATGTAGTTGGAAAAAAATGTGATATATAGTCAAGGGAACATAGGTAAATGAACTAAAATATTTTCCATTACGTTAATCCCTACCCCACCCCAACATTGGACCACCACCATGGCATGTTTCCCTTTATCCATGCATGGTCTGTAAGGCTATTTAAAGCTTATAGATAGCCCTTGTAGTCAACCTTCCTGGAATTTTATACACGTTTGGCTTATTTTCCAAGTTTCTTACACTAATTATTGTAATTTGAAAAGTGGTACCACTCATTTTGTTTCCCTTAAGGAGATATAAATCTTGAAAATACTAATAAAACTTTAGTGGGTCACCTAACACCTTTTTTGATTAATTACTAAAATTAGATTATTTTTTTCTCAAATAATTATACATTATCAACACCCCCCATATATATGTCTCCCGAAATTTAATTGCAAATATACTTTTTAGTTAAAATGTCCACCATTTTCTAACTATAAATAAAATTTAAATCCTTGAACAATTATTGAGTCTTCAAATGGTTCATAGTCTACACTACTACCATTAAATGGTTTAACCCACTCACACTAGATTTTCCCCCATGCTAATAAACCCAACCTTATCTCCACTTCCTTTTGATTTTAGTGAAGACTAAACCATATAAAACCTAGATATTTCATCATATATCATTTCAAAATACTGAATATAAATATGCAAAAAAATAAAAAATATTGAACTCTAATACTCTATACAGATTCGTTGTTTCACCATTGATCAATCTAACTTGAATAAAATTGATTAATTAATGATTATTTCTTATTCAAAGGTACCGTAGATAACTCTAGGAGAACATGATGTAGTCATCAAATTAAAAAATAATCATTTAACGTATGAAATATAGGGACTTACACATGTTGAAAATTCTTGTCCTCATAGGGGATTATTGATTTTCAGACGTTAATAGAAATGATAATTGATAATTGATTTATTAAAATTATATATTAAAATTTAGAGAGCTTAATTAAAATTAAAAGAATATATAAGGTGCTAAAAAACTATATTATATATTTATGACAACATTATTCATGATGTATCATGTACATTTATTCATGTCCTCACTTTGAATCATATTGAAAAAAGGGATTTAGGAGAAAGATTACATATTTCATTAATGGCGGGACTGTAATATGTCTATATCTGACATATAGTTAATGTCACCAATAAATGGAACATATTTCTATCTGAAAAACTATAATTCTGTAATTTCAATATGATATCTCATTTAAATTATAATTATTTTTCTCAATCAGTTATCTAATTCATAAAAATTACAAACATGCATGTTTTCACTTTAAACATCACTTAGTGCTTGATCAAATTTTTAATTAACAAAATTATCTTATTATATCCAAATAAATACCCAATGGAATCCAGACAATGGTAATATAAAGAGTTAGAGTTAATTTATTCTCATGTAGAAATTGGATTATTAAAAAGTGTGTTCACTATTTTGGGTTATAAATTTATAAATATAGGTTATTTTATATTTAAATATACAAGGTATTAAAATTGTACAGAATTTAAAATGACTTTTATAATAACTCTAAACCTACACACATGTGTCTGGTGAAAAAATAATTATCTTCTTATATTGGTACTATTTATTGAAGAAAGTGGCCTAATTTTTGGAATCCAAAACATAAAACCTCAAAATGAAATATTGTATCACTTACATAACTAGAAACCATATTTTACAGAATTATATGAAACTATTAAATGAACAATACTCAATTCATGATAGTATCTTTCCAATAATACGTAGATTTTCATATTCCATATTAGGTTATCAACAACATCTATATGAATTTATTATTGATATTATTCATTTAAATCATTCATGATAAGCTAGTGATAATATAACATAAGAAGGGTGAAATCATATTTTTAGTAAGGGTAAACATAAGCATTATCAGATTATTGTCATCAATTAAAATAATATAAGAATAATAGTTTCATAACATAATCTTTTTCATGAGGATAATATAAGATAATTCATACCCATTAATTATAATATCATAAAAAATTAAACATATATTAAGTATTTAACATATAAAAGATTCATAGAATTCTATAATCATGATCCATGTATTGTAAATCATGATTAGAGGAAACATAAAATCCCATAGATAATATAATGAACATATTGGTATCATTGTAGAATTATATTAATAACTGATTTCAGAAGAGTTTAAAAAATAACTAGATCCTAGTTAAATCTATAGGTGAAACCCTCCAGTAACTCCCTCCATTATTCTTCTAAATAAATGTAATATTACCCAATATATTTGATCTTTACATGCACACACTAATCGTATAAGGTATATAGGGCTCAACTAGAATTATTTAGGTTCCCCCATCACTAAATCTAAATCCTGATCACTCATAGAATATTGGGAGAACCCATAACATAAGAAATATCATGCACACGTATGAGAAATAATGGGGTACAACACTTCATATAATTTGTATTGGGCTCACCCATTCATAATTAATAATTTTCATGTATTTTTTATGAATAAATAATTTATAATCATTCACTTTTGAAAATATGAACATTTATTTATCATTAATTTCTTCATAAACCCATGAAAAAGGGATCCATGTCAATTTCACAATCCATATAGAGAAATAATTATGATGGTATCAATACCAAAAAATCCCCAGTGGATTGTATGTAATATATATGCAAGATTTACTTTCTTCATATCAACACATTAGTATTATAATTATTTAAAAGATATATTTATTTATCATTTAAATATTTTAATACGAAAAGTAACAAATAAATTTTAAATGTTATTTATAATTTTTTCACATAAATAGTAAAATATTTAGAATGAAATGTATATGTTTTCTTATAATAGTTATATGTTTAGAAAAAATGGATTCATACAAGAACCATTTTTTATGAACTTTTGTTATCAGTAATATTTTAAATTTTAAACAGTCCTAAAATTTGAATTTGGTAAAATAGATTTTATTTTTGAATTACAAATATCAAAATTAGCTTAGATTAAATTTTTGGAATTTTTCTAAAAGCATTCAATTGTTGATGAATGGTGAATAAAATACAGCATAGTCCATAAAAATAGAATTTTTAATTTAAATAATTATTTTTTAATAGAAAATTATCCTAAATTAAAAATAGAAAAATAACACATATATTGATACAATTTAAGTCATCTTAGTCATTTTATAATATTATTAGATATATAAAATTATATTGAACCTTTTAAGGTCATTTACCCACATTTTCTGCATATTTGCAAGTTTTCATAAAACATAATTGTACAACTTCTATGAATTGAATTTCAAAAATATGAGAGAGAAGGTTGACATCATCATGTAAATTTTGGTTTAATTGGATGAAAATAATTTATGGTGAATAGAAACTTGTAATTTTATTCACTACTATTAAAAGTAAATTGTGTAATTAAAGGTGAAAATTATATTATAATTACCCCAAAACAAGTCCAAATTCTATTAGTTAATTTTATTTCGACCAAAATCACAACTAGGAATAAAATATGAACCTTTTTTATCCACATGGATTAGATTATGCATTTATTAAATTTTATTTCAATAATAGTAAAATGTGTTAAATTAAAATTTTAATAACTAAATCATTTTTAATATAGGGTTATATAGAAGATAAATTTGAATACAAATATGAATTAGAAATAAAAAAAATATTTTCTACATGATGGTATTTTATTTGTAATTTTTTGACTTTAAAAACATAAATTTATTTATGACATAATGATGAGGTAGTAATTAACTTATTCATGAATGATTATAATAATGGATACTATAAATATTAAAATAAATGTAAATTGAAAATTTGCATGACATCATCGAATTTTCAAGGTTAATATGACCTTATATGGTTGATTCCATGCATTTTATTTGAATAAATTCTATTTTTAGGATTTAAAAAATACAATATAATAAATAGTTTTGAAATTCCCATAAATGAGTTTTTAAAACAAATACTATTTTATTAGATAATATAATACTCTTAAAAAACTATTATTCAGCCAAAAGAGTTATATAATGGTATATATGTCATTAAGGAACCACATGGGGTTCACTTGAAAATTTATAGTATGTTTTTTGACCATGAAATATAGAAATACAAGAAGACTTGGTAAAAGTTAAAATATTTAACTATGAGTAAAATATATAAGATAAGGTCTATATAGTGACCTAAACATGTCTAAAACCTATTGGTTGAATTGTTTTCTATCCATACCCACTTTAGTCTCTAAATTAAACAATTAGGAGCCATTATAAACCTAAATTTTTTTGAAAAATATATATTTCAAGCTTTTACTAAATTGCCCCTCACGTCTCTTATAAATGGGCACATCCCCTTATTTTAAATTCACATTTCCAAATCCATTCATCTCATCAAATCCCTACTCAAATATCCTCCCAAATTCAATCACTTAATCCTAAATGCCTTACTTTGTTCCGAAATCCAACCTATGGAGCCCTTTTTTCAAACCAAAATGAAGCACCCGATGAATAGGTAATGATTTAATCACCTTTGTCAAATTTCTTTTCCTCTTCCTCTTCCTCTTTAATTGATGTTTCCATACTATAAAATTAAAACTAGTACATTATATTGTTTATATGTTGTTATAAATATGGTATAACCATATTCATTATTTTGTTCATCCTTTGAATGACAAAGTCACCGTGCGTGTGTACGTACGGCTTACCATCTCCATGTCGCGGTGTAGATTGTTATTCAACACTTCATTATTTTGATGGGTATAATAATGAGTAAAATTAATGTAAATAATAAATATAACTTGTTAATTATTCTTTATAGATAATACACAGTAAAATTACGTACTATTTCATCATTAATAGAAACAAATTGGCGCACGTTCGTACGTGCGACTTACTGTCTCTGTGACATGATTAGATTCATTTACACATTCATAATTCAACAATTATTATAAATATATATATTATTAATAAGTATGTATTATATGACATAATTCTACTATATATATATATATTTACTTATATCTCATTCATTTACTTCTATCAATACAATATGGAAATGAAAATAGTGTTTATGCATACGTACGACCTCCCGTCTCTATAAATAGTATTTTCACATCCATATATCTATATATTATACATATTTACATTCTGAATATATATGATACATAAATAATGTTTTATATTTTGGAGGTAATTAAATAATGATACATGTGATACGATCTGGAAAAACAAATTAAAACTTGTATGATAAAATAAGCGAGTATTAACTAAAATATAATTTCAACGTGAATTTTTTTTAAATGGGTAGTATAAAGTAATAAATTAATCAAGTATGATATCATTAATATGATCCTGGTTATGGTATAACTTAATAACATAATATGGTCATTATACATGAGGTTAAACATACCCTCAACCAAAGGAAAGTACAAGGTAAGAGTAAATTTTTAAATCTCATTATTATCTGAGATTGTTTATGTATACATATTTAATATAACATATTTATAATCCATTACCATGGTTCAAAAAATTGTTTCCAAAAGGAATATTTTTAAGGGGCTCTTTAACTGATCATCATTTTAAATGTTTTAAATATTTATTCTTCACAACCTTCCTCATTAATGTCTATGATTTCGAAATGGTTTTAAGGATTTATTTATTTAGAAATGATTTTTTAATATGATAATTCCATAAAAAAGTTTTAAAGAGGAATGTGACACGTTGATTCAAAAATAACTTTTAAATTTATTCATTTATAAATTATGTGACTTATAAATAATTTCACAATTAAGTGATATTTCTCTCAAATAGTATCATTGAACATTTTCAACTATGTCAACATCCTTTACATAATATTATTCTAGATTGAGGTTAATTTATTATAATAGAATATTTCATATTGTATTGAATGAGTTATGATTTTTTTGAATTTGGATGTGTTATTTTTATACCATTCATGGTGTATGGTTAATGTATTGAAATTTATTATGCCAATTTTAATATGAATGTTTATGTCATGATTAAACATTTTAATATGAGGAATGAATTAGACTTAGTAAGTGATGAGTAGGGCCCACTATAGCCACTCGATGCATATGTAGGTCTCAATAGACTAATTAGTGTCTTGGCATAAGGCCTGGAAAACATTTATTTGTAGCCTTGGCATGAGGCCTTGACTATGTTGTTATGATGCCTTATGTTATGCATTCCCTCTTTATAAAATTAGTTATTACATGTAATTATATGACAAGTAGAATATCCATGTGCATGATTATATGGTAATGATTTCATTATTTCTATAATATTGTATTCATGTTTTATTTTGAAAACATGGATGTTTTTATTTTACATCATTCCATAAAATTTTATAGCTTCCTCAAAATTATTTACCCTTACTGAGAATCTAATCTAATCCCATTATTATGTTTTATTTTCATAGGATTCTAATAAGTGTATTATGATTGGAATTCCAGGTAAATCTAAGGAAATAATAGTAATATCGAAATAATGAATGAGGATACTAAATGTAGTGTCTAATGATGCTCAATACACAAGGGGGGGGGGTGAATTGTACACTTTTAAAAAATTCTTTTGGAACTGTTAAAGATGGTTATGTTTAAAAAAGATTAACAAAGAAAATTCAAAAAACCTCTAGTTCTACAAACATGCTTGATATCCAAAATGTGATTCCTAGAATGTTATTCTAAAAAAGTGAATCCAAAAATGAAACTTATCAACAGTTTACAAAGATGAAGATTCTACCTTAAAGCATATAGAATTTTTGTAAATCAGAGTATACAATTATATGGGAGTATAAGATATTTATTATTTTCTCAACAGTCAAAATGCATCAAAAAACTTGAAACAAACAAGTAACATGTAAAAAATCATTAAACCCAAAGAGATGTGTATCCAAAAACATAGGATAAAGGTCTGTTGATTTATAATTTCAAGAAAGTATGTCTTACCCACATTAGGGTAAGCCCTCGATATGAAGATCAGAGGCTATCTTTTTAGCCCCACATGCTCTCAACATCATGGTAGTCAGGACCTCTATCTTCCTCAGCAAGGAAGTCCTCAAGCTTTAATGTAGTCGGCACCTCTGTTTTCCTATCCCCGGAAGACCTCTAATGTACTCGGCAACATTTAGAGTCACACGAATCTAATCAGAACAAGGTGTTCAGAACACAAAAAGCATGAAATTATCTCTCTCTAGAAATCATTTTAGCAGCATGTAATCTCTAGATTGATCAAGTTGTTGGAAAAAGTTATTATCTATTTCAAATGAAGTCTTATTTATAGGTACAGCTTCAACAGTTGGCTCATTCTTCCAACTATAATATTTTTTCGTGAATTTTGACGGTACATGTACATGTGTCCCTCAAAAAATAGTTATATTGTAACTGAATGCATAAAATCGTTTTATAACTAAAGTTTGAGAAAGAAAAAAATATGATTACATATCTGAAATCATTTTTTAGAGTGTGAGAAAAAAATGTATGTTTGTAGTCTACCCAAAAACTATTCAGAGTCTATAATACATGGATATTCGGATTCTATTTTCCATGGAATTTGGAACTAAATTCTTTTGAATTTTGATTTCTGAATTTCAGGGAAATTTGAAATGTGGATTCACAAGAACATGGAACATAAACATAGAATGTTTAGAATCCGAAATGATAAAAATTCGGAGTATGAACTCAGAAGAGTTCAGAGTCTGAATTCAGAGATCTCGGAGTCTGAACTCATAAGTGTTCGGAGATTGAATTTAGAGAACACGGAGTCCAAACTCAAAAGATTTTGGAGTCTGAATTCATAGAACTCAGAGTTTGAACTCAGAAGAGTTCTGAGACTGAATTGAGCGAACTCAGAGTCAGAACTCAAAAGAATTCAAAGTCTGAATTCAAAGAACTCAGAGTCAGGACCTAGAAGTGTTCAGAGTCTGAATTCATGGAACTCAGAGCCTAAATTCAGATCCTGAAAATAGAATTCTTTATATTTATGTATATATATGAGTTTTAGGATTTGGATATGAAACTGTATTTTATAATTAGAGAAAAAATGAACAAAGAAAAGCATGGCAATGATAAATTTACACAGGGAATGAAAATTTCTCTTATGAATGTAAATCATAGGGTAAAATTAAAATTTCGTTAAGATAAGGAGTTTGTGATTTTCGAAAAAAAAGAAGGAATGAAAAAGTCATACAGAAACCTTATTGACTCAACAATCTCCCCAAACCAAAAATAATGGAAAATTCATAAGGAAACTTTATTTACTTAAGAATATCCCCTTTTTCGGATATCCCAAACATCCTTAAGAAAAAGAATATAAGTACTTACAAAATATTTTTCTAGACATTCAAAATAAATCCTATCTCCCATTACACATCTGAAAGGATGAATACGACTAACTCCCCCATAGGCTTTGAAACACTAAGGATCGTATTCTAGATTTATGGAATAAAAATTTTCATTATCATGAATATGGAAAAATTTGTAATGAAAAATCCCCCTTAGATGAAATCCCCTTTATATAGGGACATTTATTCTTTACTCAGTATTCTTTTACCTTTCTCCCACATTGTATTTTTCAAAAAGAAATTGGAGGGAACAGAAAAGAAATTATGGTACCTGAAATATTAGTACAACACATCCAAAAGACAACCAACCATAAATTTCATTAGGATTGGAAAATTTTATACAAGAAAAATACAACAAAAGATCATATTTAAAAAATGTTATCCATCCTTTTCCTTGGGAATCAGAATCTTCATTATTGTTTTGAGCTTCTTAATCTCCTTGTGGTCATCCTATGCTAACTTAAAAATCAGATCTTTATCTTCACCTTTCTTCTCTAAAGCTTTGAGTCAATAATCTTGAGCTCTAAAAGCTTATGCCTAAGCCTTCCAGTGTAGAGACCCGAAGCTTGACTTACATAGACATTACATTACTTTTGCAGAATACTTAGTACATAACAAAAACACACACACAAGGACCATAATAGTTTAGTGTCTTTGGAAACTCCGAACGTAATCTTCTAATCGTGGTGAAAGATCTTCAATACCTCACATAAATATCTTATTTGTTTTTTATACCTAAAACCTTTCTTTATATCCTGGGGAAAAGAAAACATAAAAGGGTGATCTCAAATGCTTAGTAAGTGTAAACAAAATAAATATCAATCACATCATATACATAAGAACATAGCTTTTGGAAATCTTAACCTGCAAAAAAGAGAGCTCATAATATCATAACATTGGATAAATCATAGAAGTGAAATGTAATCCCAATAATCATAACATAAAACATGAAACATTGTGGCATAAACACATAATAATAGAGAATCATTTCTTGTTAGTCAAGACTCATTTCCAAGACTATCTTAGTGGACAAAGTCCCATTATGAATCGAGTAACCCTCGTTTCAGTCCTGTTTCACTGAACCGGTATAACCTACCATTCCAGCCCTGTCTATCTCATGAGATATAAAATCTTTACCCAATGCATTGGAGGGAGATATAGGTCCCACCCATCTTATAATTAATCCTTTCTTATGTGTTCCACATAATCATAAATCATACATCATCGCATAACACATGTAACAAAAATGGGATTCCTGAAACATCATGACATCATACAACAAATCATATAAGGTAAAGGAATTCATAAAAACAATTCCATCACAACATGATCAAATCAATGTAATATTAGGGATAAAAACAGAACCCTTTATTATCTTAGATGGAAAATAATTTTGATAAAACTCTTGAACTCCATTCTTGAGGAAAATATCCTTTCTTCTTCAAAAACATTTTTCATTTCTTAACATGTCATACAACTTTAAAATAAAAGAATTTGATTAAAAATAAACTTGAAAACTTGTAAAGGAAGCTTCTTGTAAATAAAGTTTTAAAAATCCATTCATGCCGTATAAGTTAAACAAACATTCTTCGTACTTTTGTCCGAAAAGTCAAAAAGTACCTCGTACGAAAAAAACGACAAAAGATTCCTTTCATATTCTTTACTAAAAACTCACCTTAGGGTAAAATTGGATTTAAAATATTGTAATTGGATGTAAACAATATTACATATTGAGGGAACATGGATGTGGATGATAAAATACACCCCAGTAAATACTTACGAATAAACAATCTCGGATAAAAATGAGATTGTGATATTTCCCTTACCTTAGGTCCGATTTGCTTCGTATGTGTCCGAACCTCCAGTATAATGATTTAAATAATGTCATTGACTTATTACAGAATCATATTCATTGTTATTATATCATATATGGTTCAATTATGACTTTATATTACCCGTTCTTTTGTAAATCCATGTTAAAGTAGCGTTTTGGGTAAAATCGTCTTATTTGTCGTTCGTGTTTTAACTTGTAATTATTCATATGATTACTTAGATCATGATTACTTATATCCAGAATGTAAAACATGATTTATATATAATATATATATTCAGAATATACATATATATAATATATTGATAAATGGAATGAAATACACCGTTCATGGAGACGGTAGTCCGTACGTACGCATGAACACTGTTTTCGTTTCCTTATTGAATTGAATGGAATTAAGTAGATGACATACATATAAATATAAATAATTCCAGTATCATTATTAGGTCATATATTTCATTAGTACTTATTATATATACTTTATAATCATTCATGAATGGTTAATCATTGAGAATGAATCTCATCGCGTCGTGGAGACGGTAGTCCGTACGTATGCACGAGTGATGATATCGTTCCCATGGTCATGGAATTGTGTTGAAGTGTATGTATACTATCTCAGTATCAATATTATTTTATAATAATCATATATAGTTACTCATTACACCTTTATACCCATCCAATTAAGGTGGTGGCGGAAAATAGATTACACCACGGCGTGGAGACGGTATTCCGTACGTACGCACGCGCGGTGATTTCCTTTTTCCGTAGGATGGATAGAAGGTTAATTAGAGTTGTTTCATATTTATAATAACATGTCAGTATATAAGAAATACCGATGTTATTACTTTATCTTGAAACAACTAAAGAAGAAGAATTTGAAGAAGAAAGAAATTGAAAAAGATCAATAATGGATATTACCTCTTTTTGACGCGCCTTTTCTTAGCCTCCACTTAAAGAACTATGGATGGTCTTTGAAGAAGACCAGGAACTCTAGGATGATACTAGGGATGTGGAGAATGGATTTTGGCAGAGGTTGGCCGAGCTTGAAGGCTCAATGTTGTGTGAGGAAGAGAGGGAGGAGGTGTCCTTTTATAAGGGAGGAGAGGGGCACCTTAGGAATATCTCAAAATATTATTTTATATTAAAGTAAAAATCGGTTATTAATGGTTCCAAAGGGTCTTATTTCTAAGCTAAAGTGGGGATGGGTCGAAATCCTGTCATCCAATAGGATTTAGACAAGTTTAGGGTATTATTTTAACCTTATCAATTAGATTTAACTCTAAGTTAAATAATTTAACTTTTACCGTGTCTTTTTGTTTTCTTTCACTATATGGTTAATACACTTACTATAACATGCCAAAGGAACCCCAAATTGTATATTATTAATACAAATATCCTTATCTAATTCCTTTGGCCGAACCTTAGATTTTTTGGAATAAAATAACAATTAATAATATAATATTTGATTTAAAAACTATTTTGTGTCAATTTTGACACTATTTGATACATGATTTCTGTGAAAGTCATAATAGAATTATATGTTCGATCAATGTTGATTAAATCAACCTTAATATATCATAGTTACCTAGAAAATTATTGGAATCATAAAAAGTCTCAAATTACATTTATTTTGGTATTTATAATTTCAATTATGTCAATATTTAATTAATAAAATAATTACTGCATCAACTTTGTGTCATAATTAAATTAAATTATATGATGTCTAAAAATTACAAATAAAATATCATTATGTAGGAAATCTTTTTATCTTTCTAATGAATATTTACAATCAAAATTATCTTATGTAAAACCTTATATTAAAAATGTTTTAGTAAATAAACTTTGATTTTAACTCTTTTAACTCTTCTTTGAATTAAATAATAATAAATGTCCTAATCTAATCCAAGTGGGCATAAATGATAATATTTTACACTTAAGGTTGTTTTTGGTCGAGATACACTTGTCCAATAGAATTAGGACATGTGTTAGAGTAATAATAATATCATCTTTACCCTTAATTACCCTAATTACTTTTAACCGTGGTAAAAAAAAGTAAAAAGTTACTATTCACCAAAAAGTATTTTCATCTCATTGAACCACATTTTAGTCCTTGATATTAACCGTGTTTCTCGGATTTTCGAAATTCCATTCACAAAAGTGGTAAAATTATGTTTTATGCAAAATTCAGTTTTTAACCTACCACTTAGTGGTTTCACTATTCATCAAAAATTGATGTTTTTCAGAACAATGCCAAAATTTCATCCTAAGCTATATTTCATATTCCGAATTTAGGAATGAAGTTTATTTTACCAAATTCATAACATAGAAGTTGCATTAATTAATTTTATAATTAAATCCCGCTGTTAAAACAAATAGCGTGTTTTTAAGAAAAAATATCTATCAAAAGATTGACACTTGATTATATCAGGTTTAGATGTGAAATTACAACCAATGACCAACATTGTATTAAATTGTAAAAATATATTCTAAATATACTTTAAAACCACTCAAATTAATAATTTATCACTATTAATTATTTTGATTAAAAGAGTTGTTTTTTAATTATAATTTAGTAATTTTCACTATTCATCAGAATAAGAATGTTATCCGAAAAGTACCAAAATTTCACCATAGGCTAAATTCGATACTCCAAATCCAAAAATGAAGTCCATTTTGAGAGCTAAATTTTCTAAAATTTAAAAAGTGGTTATTACTATTCATAAAGACTAGTTTTAATAATATTTTAATAGCATATCGTTGTTTAGTGAAACTCAGTATTACGTACTACACACGCTATCGAGGAAGTTCGCGATTGCGTGTAATGAAAGGCAAGTCAAGGATGCGTGTTGTGCAAGATCCTTTTGGTGTAGAGTACAACACAAGAAATTAATGAAATTAAAATGAATATTTTTCATAAAATCTAGTGGTGTTACATTCTACCCCCCTTAAAATGAATTTCGCCCTCGAAATTCGTCGGGGTTATAAATGGTTTACTACTTGAAAGTTTCTTTAATATAAACCCACATCGTAAAAAGGAATACCAAAACCAATCTTTAAAAACAAAAGTATGAAACGTAACGGTTACCCAAATAAACTAATCACTGGGTTTCCACATAGGTGAAAATATGGATATGGAAGAGAAATCTAACCATCATGTTCTGATGGAGAGTGGTAGAGAACATGGCTATGGAAAATCCAGCATTCACAAAGCCATAAATATGTGACGATCTAAGGTACCATCTGATTCATCAGATATAAGATCACTAGGACAACATTTTTGGTTTTCAGGATCGTTTCCCTAAAGTTAATGAATTTGAATTAGAATAAATACTTACTTTATTTTGGTACAATCTCACTGTTGTTCGTGTCTTTAACAATTTCCACTTCATCTCTTAAATAAATGAAGTTGAATTTGTTATTCGTGAAGTGTTAGTAGATCATGTGATAGAATGACAGGTCATTCCATCTGGCTCAAACAAAAGGTTAGCAAAAATTATATACATAAGTCGATCTATAGTGAGATTAATCATATATGGTTCCTAAACTGGACTTTATACTTCATATATCATACTGCTTAATATAATAAAACTAGTTTCTAATAAACAGGGACTTCCTGTAGGCCAGTGGTAGGCGATAAATGCCAGTCGCACTTCGGTTGTGGGTTCGATTCCCACAGCCTTGTCCGAAGCGATGGGCTGTCGCCCGTCCTGCAGGTTGTCCTTTTTCTAAAACTACATTACTATAACATCCCATCAATAATATCAAAAATCTTCTATCCATAAACAATACTAACTTATGTCCAACATAATCCATTCTAATCATTAGGCTTATCTATAATACTACAGTCCACTCTCATAATATACTGAAAATGATTACCAGAGATTTAATATTGTCGTTAATCCCCATATATCATAAGATGTGTCTTGTTGGTCACATTCCAAACATTCAAAGGCCTTAATCATGTATTCTCTTGAATACCCATTGAACCTTAGTGAAAACATGAATGCAGTTAAAAGTTAACTCTTTCCACATACCAAAATAAAAATATTCTCTATACTCAAACCATGATATAACCTTCTCCTTATTTCAGTCATGAGCTCATGAATACAATCAAACCCCTCATTATCTTATTATTCCTTCATTATGTGCATATCATCCAAATTCCAAAAATATCTGAATAACCATTCATGGATAGTGGTACCATTAATCATACACTTTCATAACTCAAGGAAAGACAACAGTGTAACAATCCATAGATGTCTCTTTATTCCATAGTACCATGAGATTTCTTATACAACATTACACATGATAAACATGTAATCATTCCACTACATTCTTAAACCATTGACCGAGCTTCAACAATTCTTTCATCTCACATATCATTTGTAGTCTCTTCAACATCATCAACGTAAATACTTCCCATACGACCTTACTGATTATCTTTATGAGACTTTCCCTTAGGGAATTGGTTTTCATAATGCCCATACTTTCCACATTTAAAACATTTAACCATTGTTTATGTCGTAGCAATACCATTATCCTCATCCATTGTGTTAACTGAACCTTTTCCTTTTCACTTACTTGCTTTGTGTCCTCCTTTTCCACACCCAAATCATCTTCCAGTTCCTTTGAAACATTCTCCTTGATGCCTCTTCCCACATGATTTACATAGGGAAAATTGAACTTTCTTTCCTCTATGATCGTCGTGAAACTCCATCTTTCTCTTATTAGCCGAGTCAGGAAACTTACCAAATTTTACTTTATTGATCATATTATGAGATTTCTAATTCGGCATAATAATGATGTTTGGACTTCCAAATCCCATTTCATTATGAAAATATCATTCCATTGTCCATCATATCCTCCATTATCGTGAATCATCTTGTTTCCAGCCATTTTCTAAAACACGAAAAAGAATAGTGTGAGAGGAAAAAATCATGCTAGGGAAAACAACATAATAAAGGTGGAGTACATTCAATATCTAACATCTTAGGTTTAATTCTAATATCGTTAGCGCAATTCTAGGACTATAACCTATACGTATACTTAACCTTAGAGACATCCCTAGACATACCGTAGAAATATCTCTAGGGATCTCACTAATGTTTTCGCATCCTAGTTTCCAAATGTTGACTAAACTTTTCCTAGGATACCAACTGTAGAGACCCGAAGCTTGACTTACATGGACATTACATTACTTTTGCGGAATACTTAGTACATAACAAAAACACACACACAAGGAACGTAATAGTTTAGTGTCTTTGGAAACTCGCAACGTAATCTTCTAAACGTGGTGAAAGATCTTCAATATCTCACATAAAGATCTTCTTTGTTTTTTATACCTAAAACCTTTCTTTATATCCTGGGGAAAAGAAAACATAAAAGGGTGAGCTCAAATGCTCAATAAGGGTAAACAAAAGAAATATCAATCACATCATATACATAAGAACATAGCTTTTGGAAATCTTACCCCGCAAAAAAGAGAGCTCATAATATCATAACATGGGATAAATCATAGAAGTGAAATTTAATCCCAATAATCATAACATAAAACATGAAACTTTGTGGCATAAACACATAATCATAGAGAATCATTTCTTGTTAGTCAAGACTCATTGCCAAGACTATCTTAGTGGACAAAGTCCCATTATGAATCGCGTAACCCTCGTTTCAGTCATGTTTCACTGAACCGGTATAACCTACCGTTCTAGCCCTGTCTATCTCATGAGATATAAAATATTTACCCAATGCATTGTAGGGAGATATAGGTCCCACCCATCTTATAATGAATCCTTTCTTATGTGTGCCACATAATCATAAATCATACATCATCGCATAACACATGTAACAAAAATGGGATTCCTGAAACATCATGACATCATAAAACAAATCATATAAGGTAAAGGAATTCATAAAAATAATTCCATCACAACATGATCAAATCAATGTAATATTATGGATAAAAACATAACCCTTTATTATCTTAGATGGAAAATAATTTTGATAAAACTCTTGAACTCCATTCTTGAAGAAAATATCCTTTCTTCTTCAAAAACATTTTTCCTTTCTTAACATGTCATACAACTTTAAAATAAAAGAAGTTGATTAAAAATAAACTTGAAAACTTGTAAAGGAAGCTTCTTGGAAATAAAGTTTTAAAAATCCATTCATGCCGTATATGTTAAAAAAACATTCTTCGTACTTTTGTCGGAAAAGTCAAAAAGTACCTCGTACGAAAAAAAACGACAAAAGATTCCTTTCATATTCTTTACTAAAAACTCACCGAAGGGTAAAATTGGATTTAAACTATTGTAATTGGATGGAAACAATATTACATATTGAGGGAACATGGATGTGGATGATAAAATACACCCCAGTAAATACTTACGAATAAACAATCTCGGATAAAAATGAGATTGTGATATTTCCCTTACCTTAGGTCCGATTTGCTTCGTATGTGTCCGAACCTCCTGTATAATGATTTAAATAATGTCATTGACTTATTACAGAATCATATTCATTGTTATTATATCATATATGGTTCACTTATGACATTATATTACCCGTTATTTTGTAAATTCATGTTAATGTAGCGTTTTGGGTAAAATCGTCTTATTTGTCGTTCGTGTTTTAACTTGTAATTATTCATATGATTACTTAGATCATGATTACTTATATCCAGAATGTAAAAAATGATTTATATATAATATATTTATTCAGAATATACATATATATAATATATTGATAAATGGAATGAAATACACCATTCATGGAGACAGTAGTTCGTACGTACGCATGAACGCTGTTTTCGTTTCCTTATTGAATTGAATGGAATTAAGTAGATGACATACATATAAATATAACTAATTCCAGTATCATTATTAAGTAATATATTTCATTAGTACTTATTATATATACTTTATAATCATTCATGAATGGTTAATCATTGAGAATGAATCTCATCGCGTCGTGGAGACGGTAGTCCGTACGTACGCATGAGCGATGATATCGTTCCCATGGTCGTGGAATTGTGTTGAAGTGTATTTATACTATTTCAGTATCAATATCACTTTATAATAATCATATATAGTTACTCATTACACCTTTATACCCATCCAATTAAGGTGGTGGCGGAAAATAGATTACACCACGGCGTGGAGACGGTATTCCGTACGTACGCACGCGCGGTGATTTCCTTTTTCCGTAGGATGGATATAAGGTTAATTAGAGTTGTTTCATATTTATAATAACATATCAGTATATAATAAATACTGATGTTATTACTTTATCATGAAACAACTAATGAAGAAGAAGTTGAAGAAGAAAGAAATTGAAAAAGATCGATAATGGATATTACCTCTTTTTGATGCGACTTTTCTTAGCCTCCACTTAAAGAACTAAGGATGGCCTTTGAAGAAGACCAGGACCTCTAGGATGATACTAGGGAAGTGGAGAAGGGATTTTGTCAGGGGTTGGCCGAGCTTGAAGGCTCAATGTTGTGTGAGGAAGAGAGGGAGGAGGTGTCCTTTTATAAGGGAGGAGAGGGGCACCTTAGGAATATCTCAAAATATTATTTTATATTAAAGTCAAAATCGGTTTATAATGGTTCCAAAGGGTCTTATTTCGAAGCTAAAGTGGGGATGGGTCGAAATACTATCATCCAATAGGATTTAGACAAGTTTAGGGTATTATTTTAACCTTATCAATTAGATTTAACTCTAAGTTAAATAATTTAACTTTTACCGTGTCTTTTTGTTTTCTTTCACTATATGGTTAATACACTTACTATAACATGCCAAACGAACCCTAAATTGTATATTATTAATACATATATCCTTATCTAAGTCCTTTGGCCTAACCTTAGATTTTTAGGAATAAAATAACAATTAATAATATAATATTTGATTTAAAAACTATTTTATGTCAATTTTGACACTATTTGATACATGATTTTTTTAAAAGTCATAACAGAATTATATGTTCGAAACAAGTTGATTAAATCAACCTCAATATATCATAGTAACCTATAAAATTAGTGTAATTCATAAAAAGTCTCAAATTACATTTATTTTGGTATTTATAATATCAATTATGTCAATATTTAATTAATAATATAATTACTGCATCATCATTGTGTCATAAAAAAATTAACTTATTTAATGTCTAAAAATTACAAATAAAATATCATTATGTAAGAAATCTTTTTTTCTTTCTAATGAATATTTACAATAAAAAGTATCGTATGTATAACCCTATATTAAAAATGTTTTAGTAAATAAACTTTGATTTTAACTCTTTTAACTCTTCTTTGAATAAAATAATAATAAATGTCCTAATCTAATCCAAGTGGGCCTAAATGAAAATATTTTACACTTAAGGTTGTTTTTGGTCGAGATACACTTTTCCAATAGAATTAGGACATGTGTTAGGGTAATAATAATATCATCTTTACCCTTAATTACCCTATTTACTTTTAACCGTGCTTAAAAAAAAGTAAAAAGTTACTGTTCACCAAAAATTATTTTCATCTCATTGAACTACATTTTAGACCTTGATATTAACCGTGTCTCTCGGATTTTCGAAATTCCATTCACAGAAGCGGTAAAATTATGTTTTATGCAAAATTCAGTTTTTAACCTACCACTTAGTGGTTTCACTATTAATCAAAAATTGATGTTTTTCAGAACAATGCAAAAATTTCATCCTAAGCTATATTTCATATTCCGAATTTAAGAATGAAGTTTATTTTACAAAATTCATAACATAGAAGTTTCATTAATTAATTTTATAATTAAATCCCACTGTTAAAACAAATAGGGTGTTTTTAAGAAACAATATCTATCAAAAGATTGACACTTGATTATGTCTGGTTTAAATGTGAAATTACAACCAATGACCAACATTGTATTAAATTGTAAAAATATATTCTAAATATAATTTAAAACCACTCAAATTAATAATTTATCACTATTAATTATTTCGATTAAAAGAGTTGTTTTTTAATTATAATTTAGTAATTTTCACAATTCATCAGAATATGAAAGTTATCCGAAAAGTACCAAAATTTCACCATAGGCTAAATTCGATACTCCGAATCCAAAAAAGAAGTCCATTTTGAGAGCTAAATTTTCTAAAATTTAAAAATTGGTTATTACTATTCATAACGACTAGTTTTAATAATATTTTAATAGTATATCATTGTTTAGTGAAACTCAGTATTACATACTACACATGCTATCGAGGAAGGTCGCGATTGCATGTAATGCAAGGCAAGTCAAGGATGCGTGTTGTGCAAGCTCCTTTTGGTGTAGCATAAAACACAAGACATTAATGAAATTAAAATGAATATTTTTCATAAAATCTCAGGGTGTTACATCCAGACTTCTTCCTGATTGACAATCTTTTCTTTTATCTCAATCCATAGATCTCTTTCTATCTTCCAGCTTTGAGCCACCAAATACAGTTTCCCATTCAAATCCTTCACTTCATGATTTTGAGAATTCTATTCTAGAGTCATCTTTTCTTCAAAACTACTTGTGAGATTGTTGATCTTACCTTATTCAATGTTAAATGACTCTTTGTCACTATCTTGGAACTCATCAAGATCACTCAAATATTCAACTATCTCCATTGACCAGCTATCCATTTTCTTGAAAGGGCTTTTGTGGATATCAAAGTTAATGAAAAAAAAACATTCAAATCAGCCTCAAGCATTACACACTTATCCATCACCATGGATACTGAATCCATTTTCTATATCATGGTGTGCTGAAGCATCTGACATCTCGAGTCAATTAAGGGAAAAATTGGAATAGTCCCAACATACTTCTTCAACGATTGAACAAAGAAATCATGTCCAAGGGATGATGATTCTGAATCTGAAACTTCGATATCTGAGGGCTCTTTCTCTAGCTCAACAAGTGTCCTCTTTGAAGATCCATGAGCTTCCATCTTCTTTACAACTACTTTAGTAGGTGTATCAACAACCAATTATTTAACCTTATTAGTTTTCGGAATTGCTTCATCATCCAGATATTTATGATCACTGTCAGATAGCTGAACAATTGTATCTTCATTTATATCTTCTTTCTATGCTCCTGCCTCAACATCCTCTAGTTGTATGAAATCAGGATTTGACCTGTCTTCCTTATGGGAGCTTATTCACTTCATCTTCTCCCATGTCATCTTCTCCTTTCTAATCTTTTCTAGGTGTTTCCATCTTTGATGATTGGTCTTGAGATGTTCAAATTGACATATTCTCGGATGGACTTTCCTTATCATGAATTTCATCCACTTTCTTAATCGAATCACCAGTATTTCCATTGCCTTCTTCTTCTTCTTACATTAATTTTTCTACTACTTTTTCATTTACTTTTTCCAAAGTCACAATATTCTTTCCAGTGGTTTCAGGTAAGGGCTCTACCATGAATGATTTTGGGACCAGCATACTCTCAGATGCTTTGTCAGCAACCTGCAGGACTGATTGCAATATCTCGACATCAGTCAACTTCTTATTTTTCTTATTTTCATTAGCTTTATTTTTAAACTCAACAGTTGTCTTATCTTTTAAGGCTTTTGTTTCTGCAGGATCAAAAATAAAACATGGCTCCTGAGCTTTCCGGTTTTGTTTATTTTCTCACCACATAGCAACTACCTCATCCAGATATGATTTTTTCTTCTTAGGTTTTTGAGGTGCGGAATGGAATTCCTTGGGCTATATAGTTTTTCCTTCCACTAATATTTCCTAAAACTTATTCTTCCTTCCTCCCTTTTTTGATCGTTCAACAACATCTTGTTTTTTTAAAAATAGATTCAACTTCTTCCACTGGTAAGTCATAAAATTTTCTAGGGTCTGTAGAAAAACCAATGTACATCCTCTCTAGGGTATCATTATTGGCTAACATGACTTTTCAATTCATTGGCATCGAGCTGCAATAAATTTTAATGGATCTTTAGAACCAAACAATTAACATGGACATAATGGATGGATACACGATTTTCTAAGCCTTAATGTTTCGATTCTTAATATTATAAATTGTAATGAGAATACTATTTACTAGGTTGATCTTCCTTGGGATCACTAAGAAATCCAGGATATACATGTCACTCTTCTTCAATGGGTCATTGTCACCTTTTCTCGGAATTATGAAACCTTGAACCCATAATTAGAGAATCCAATTATTTGTAGAAAAGTGGGAGATCTTCAGAGTCATTAAATCATAGAGTCCAAGACATGTCATAGCCTTATACTTAACAAAAGTTCCTTTGATATTTGGCAACATATGATAACATTACTCATCTTCCCCTTCGTATGGAATAACAACTAAACATGCTGCCTTAGTATTTGAAAGAGCATAAGTCTTTCCATAGCATTTGAATGGGAAATTCTCTCTACCTTCTTCCTTGAAAAAGCTGATTGATTCATAAAATTCAACTAAAAAGTCCATATATAATAAATCTTGAGCACCTGGCTTCGATATGAAAACACAGTCCCATCCATTGAGCTTAATGTTCTTCGAGGTGATCAAATAATACATAGAGAATAAGTTTGGATGCACCAACCTTTCTCTATAGACCTACCACTTCGAGATGGGATTGACAACAGACATATCTTTCTGCGAGGATTCTTCTAAATACATTTGGAATTGAGAAACGCTTGAAAAACAAGAATGAGCTTATATTGAAGGGTATAAATTCAGCACGCAAGATCTTGAGATTCAATGTGGGACAACCATCAGGAGGTCCTTTATATAGGCATTTTATGCGACCGTTTATCTTCCAAACTCAATCCAATGGCTGAAAATTTTTCTAATTAGATTTTAAGGTCGATATGATATCCACAAGGAAATCATGGATCTGATCAGTTGAGGTATTTTCACAATAACATTTGAATTTAAGGAAAAGAGTATCCGAAAAAATTAAAAACAAATGAAACTACCATCAAGTAAAGAATGATCACGAAATCTTAGGAAAGGAAACATACCTTTTGGATTTCTAGGATGATTATTCTTTTTGAGGAAAAAATATATCAAAGAACATTAGATTTTGAAAAATTTTATTATGAAAAAAAATTAAAAACATAAACCTCTATTACGAAAATTTTAAGTAAGAAAATATTCATTATGAAAATTTTAGAAAATCATACTATGATAATTTTCCTTTCGAAAAATTTTTAAAAATCATGCTACCAAGGTTTCCATTATGAATTATTTAAAAAATATTACTAAACAAAATTTCATTATGAAATATTTGAAAAAGCTAACTACAAAAATTTTCATTACGAAATATTTTAAAATTCCAACAATGAAAATTTCCATTACGATAGATTTGAAAAATATGACTACAAATATCTCCATTAAAAAATTTTGAAAAATATGACTGTGAAAATTTACCTTACATAATATTTGAAAAAATATAACTACGAGAATTTCTATTAAGAATGATTTGAAAAAATATGGCAACATAAATTTTCATTACGAATGATTTGAAAAAAGCTGACTATAAAAAATTACATTATGAAAGAATTGAAAAATAAATCTGACAAACAAGAAAATGTACTCCCCATATGAAAAGGATTTTATTACTGTAAGGTGATCGGTTTCAACATAAAGTTAACTAGGAATATTTCATTATGGTTAGCATTCCTAGCATGTTTTTTATGTATTCAAATCTTTCACAGGGTAACTATTTTTGAAAATATCAGCAAGTTGATCTTGTGTTCCGATAAATTGAAGAATGATATCCCATTTTTCTGTGTGATCCCTAAGAAAGTGATGCCTAATAGCTTTGTGTTTTGAATGAGAGTGTTGTGAATGGTTTTTACATTGGTAAATGACAGTAGTATGATCAAAAAAAAATTTGTTTTTCTAAAACTCATTCCATTGTCTGTGAGTGTGTTTGGAATCCACACCACTTGAGCACAACAACTTCCAGCTGCTATATATTCGACTTCAACATTGGAAAGTTCTATTGAGTTTTTCTTCTTTCATGACCAAGAAACTAATGAATATCCTATGAAATTTCATGTTCTAGATGTACTCTTTCTATCCATTCTATTTCCGCCAATGTCATCATCTGAAAATATTTTTTGAACGAAATCATTTTCAGAAGAATAAAAGATTCCTAAATCCATGGTTCCCATTATGTAGCGAGAAATTCTTATCAATCCCTTTAAATGAGATTACTTAGGATTATATTGATATCATGGAAATAATCATACTGAAAACATTAAGTATAGACAAAAAGTTGTCAATTAAATTAATTATCCTATCATACCTCTAAAAGATGTTTGATCTACTAGTTTCCCAGTTTCATCATGATCAATTGTGTTTGAGGTACCAATCGGAGTACTATTACTCTTAGTGTTTCCATATCCATACATTTTCAGAAGATAACTAATATACTTATGTTAGGATATATAGATTTATTTGGGTTTCTGAGAAATATGAAAACAAAGGGAAAATGCCAACTCACCCATCATGCATATTTCAAACCCAGATTTCATTATATCCGTAAAGGAATCAGTTAATATTTGCTGGGTTAAACCAAATATAATGTCATAAACATAAATTTGAAGAATAAAAACATATTTATTATAATTCCTTATAAAATGGTTGGATCTATATTTCCCTAAAAATAATTATTTTGAAGAAAAATCGGGTAATCCTACCATACCAAGCCAGGGGGATTTATTAATTACTTACAAAGCATTAGTAAGATTATAAACATTTCCGGGATGTTTTGTATCTTCCAAACTATGATGTTGTTCAAAAAAATTCCTATTGTACGAAACCAATATGGAAATAACATTTCACATCAATTTGAAAAATTTTGAGGTTGAAGAATGTTGCAAAGGCAAGTAGATTTCTAATAGATTCATGTCCAGCTACTGGAGCATCAGATTTTTCATAGTCTATTCAATCTTGTTGATTGTAGCATTTAGCAACCAATCTAGCTTTATTTCTTACTATTATTCAATTTTCATCACATTAATTTATGAAGGCCCATTTGAATCTATTAGCAGATGTTTCCGTAGGTGTTTCAACCAAGGTCCATACATTATTATTTTCGAATTCACTTAGCTCATCTTGCATAGCTATTATCCAATCATCATCACCAAAAGATTCATCAGTTATTTTTTGTTCTAATTGGGAAAGGAATTCTATATATTATACATCATTTATTAATAAATATCTAGTCCTTACAGGCTGATTCACATCAATAATGATACTATCACTTGGATGATTCTTAAGAAACAACTGATTTGGGTTTTGTAATATCTTTTCATCAACATGGGGCAGGATGTCTTCTTGGGTAAATGTTTCAGGATTATCTTATTGTACATTTTCCTTATCATAAGGATCTTCTAAAAAAGGTTGATAATTAGTTTTTGAAAACACATCCAAATATGTAGGATGGGGTTGTTTAAAAAAAGGGATCAGTTTCATCAAATTTTAAATTTACTATCTCATCAACAGTACAAGTGTTTTTATTGAAATCTTTATAGGTCTATGAAGTTGTGGAGTAGCCAATGAAAATTCTGTCGTCGGATTTTGGTGCAAATTTTTCAATATTATATTTAGTAATCAAAATGAATACCTTACAACCAAAAATCGTGAAGTAGGAAAGTCTAGGTTTTATACCATTCCATAACTCATAGGAGTTTTATTATGAAAAGGTATAATCAAAACATGATTAATTCTATAACAAGCAGTACTTACAGATTCAGCCCAAAAATATTTGGCTATATAATACTCACTCAACATGGTTATTGTTATCTCTTGAGGAATTCTATTTCTTATTTTAACAAGACCATTTTTTTGAGGTGTTCTAGGTGCTGAGAAGTTAAGAGTAATTAATTTTTTACTACACAAAGTTTCAAGATCATATTTTTGAAATTCTCCTCCATGATCATTATTAATAGTTACAAAATGAATGTTTTTATCATTTTTATCTTGGGCTCTAAAACATTTGAAATAAGAAAATTCTTCATATTTCTTTTCTAGAAAATATACCAATGTAAATCTAGTGCAATATTTTACTAAGAAAAATACATAATATTTTCCTCCAATGATTATAGTTTTTCTTGGTCAAAAATGATCCCTATGCACTAACTGTAATGCATCAGTATTTGAGACTTCACCGATTGATTTAAAAGTTGATTTCTGTTGCTTTCCAAATTGACTGGGATAGCAAACTTTTGATGAATAAAATCTAACTCTAGTAGATCCTTACCTAGTCTTTTCTTAGAGTGTTTTCATTGGTTCGAAAGGTTACAGTGTCCTGAACTTCAATGCCACAACCAATAATGATCTTCCATTGCACTAAGGTAAGGTAGGTCTTTGTTCCTAAGGGATTATAAGTTTAGTGTGTAAACATTATCTTGCCTATTGGTAGTATTAATAAACTCTTCCTTAGAATTCTGTACTAACACTTATCATTCATAAAATTCACATGGAAACCTTAATCACAAAATTGAATTATGCTTATGTGGTTGTGATTAAGACCCGTAACAAATAAAATATTTTAAATCAAAGTTTTCCCAAGATGAAGATTGTTAAATATACCCATGATTTCTCCCTTAGCATTATCTCTGAAGGTAACATTCCCTGGTTTCGTCATGATAATATTTTCAACGTTTTTTTGTTACCAGTCATATGCCGGGAATATCCAATATCCATGTACCAAGTATTGTTGTTGGAACATTCCTTAATTTCCTGAAAATAAGAATGTTACACTTATAGAATCCAAACATTCATAGATCTAGAAATTTCAAAAAGAAAAATTTTAGGAACCCACATTTTCATCGAAAAATTGGCTTTATGAAAAACTAAAGAAGGGGTTTAGTTTATGAAATAATTTTTATCCCAGTTTCCACCACACTGACACTTAGTGTACAAAGGAACACATTGAGGAACAAAATAGTTGTTACTAAAAATCAGTTCAGAACCAGTATAACCAAATCCAGAATTATTCCTTAGAGGTCGAATTTGAGATTACATCTTATCAAATTTTTATTTACCAAAGTAAAAGTTTGTCAAAAACTTCCTCAAGGAAAATATTTCGGATTTTAGTTTGAGAACTAAGTTCTTATCTTCCAAAACATTTTTTTGATCCATAGTCAGTCTCAAAAACATTTTTCTTAGAAGTTACATTTTCAGGTTCCTAAGAAATTTTATCCTTCTCAGATTTCACTTCATCACGGTTTATTGAAGTACATTCAAAATCAATGATTATCTTGTCATGATCTTTAGAAATATATGATATTTACTATCACTAAAATTATAATTTAATGATACATTGGTCATAGATTCAACATTGTGTACCTTATATATTATGAATGTTTTTCAATAGGGTTTTTGGTTATTAAACCAAGATTCTGTTGTCCAGAATATTCATAGTCTGATGATTCATCTAAAGAGTCACCACCACTGGCACACCAGGTGTCGTTAGCTTTCAGGACATTTTAGTATTATCTATGTAGTACTTCTTTTTGTTTATTGTAGAATGATTCTCTTTTCATTCCATACTTTTAATCATAGGATAATCAGGTCTTATATGTCCAGTTCTTTTGCATTCATAACATGTGACTTCAAAATATTTCTTATCATTCCTTTATTTTTTTCTTATATTTGGATTTAAAATTCATCTGGCCAATAATTGTTGTTCATCCTAAGAGAAATATTTTCTAGTTCATTTTCGGATGATTCACTTCCACTAGATTCGGATTGGATAACAGTCTTCTTAGACATAGATCTAGTAAATCTCTCAGTAGTCTTAGCATTCATATGATTTGAAGTGGTAGTAAAAGAAACACTTCCATTCCAAATCTTCTTCTTAACATTATCATCATCACTCTTCATTCTATTCTCATGTTGAAGAAGAGATCCAAAAAATTTATCATGAGAAATATGAGTAACCGTCCTATTCTCATCTATAGTTGTTCTCTTAGATTCCCACCAATTGGGTATGTTGTCTATGATTTTGTCCACAAGAGCATCAAAATCTAATCCTTTATCAGCTATAGATTGTAAACTATTAACAATATAAATAAATCTATATTTCACCATACATATGGGTTCTCTGTAAGGAAAGTGATAACCATTATATTCATCTCTTAGCCTGGACCATCTAATTTCAATAACATGGGATGTTTCAATGTGTGTAACTTCATGTTTTATCCATATACAATTTGCAGCTTCATAAGATGAAATTTGGATATATATATTTCTATTTATAGAAAAGAGCAATGTATTGTGTAGCTTATAATTCAGTTGATATTAATGATTTTCTTGATTGGTGCATGTACCTGCTTCCTTTGTTAGGGATTTTATATCCTCCAGTAAGCATGAAAATATTTTTTACTCCAGTATTGATAATGAATTTCTTAATGCGATCTCTCCAATATTCGTAATCATTTCCATTAAAAATAGTTGATTTAGTTGGATCTATGTTGTCTATGGAACCAACATTGATTCCTTCCATCTTAAATAAAAACATTCCACACAATCGTGTTAGTAATAAAAGTTTGTAATCAAGGAAAATATTCCTCAGCACGGAAAATATAGAACAATGAAAAACATTATCAAGGAAAATTTATATGTGAATATAAGTATTTCAGAGAACTCTTCTTATACCAATTGTAGGATTGGTTCATGGTACGAGTTCATCAGCCTTTGATACCAATTATAGGATCGAAATAATGAATGATGATATTAATTGTAGTATCTAATGATGCTCATTACACAAGAGGGGGTGGGGGTTGAATTGTAAAATTTTAAAAAATTCCTTTGGATATTTTGAAGATGGTTTTGTTTTCCAAGGCTAAACACGGTTACTTAACAACACCTCTAGTTCTACAAACGTGCTTGATTCTGGAAATGTGATTCCAAGAATGTTGTTCTGGAAAAGTGAATTTGGAAATGCAACATAACAAAATTTTACAAAGATGAAGATTCTTCCTTAAAGCCTATAGAATCTAACTAAATCAGAGAATTAAAATTTAAGGGAGTATATTGCAGTTATACTTTCCTCAACAATAAAAATGCAGTGTAAAACATGGAACAAACACGTAACAAGTAGTAAATTATTTAACATTAAGAGATGGTTATCCCACAACCTTGGATAAAGGTCCCTAGATTTAAACTTTCATGAGAGACTATCTTACCCACACCAGGGTAAGCACTTGATACGATAATCAGATTCTATCTTGATATCACTACAAGACCTCACCTTCAAGGGATTTGGGACCACTGTCTTCCTCAACGAGAAATTACTTGAGCTTTAAGGTAGTCTGCACCTCTGTTTTCTTATCCCTGGAAGCACTAAAATGTACTCAACAACATTCAGAGTCGCATGACTCAAATCTGAACAAGGTGTTCAGTACGTAAAAATCAAGAAAGTCTCTCTCTAGAAATCACTTTAGCAGCATGTAATCTTTAGATTGATCATCTTGTTTGTAAAAGTTATGAGCACTTTCAAATGAGGTCCTATTTATAGGCACAACTTCAACGGTAGGTTCCTCTTCCAATGGTCATATTTTTCATTGAATTTCGCAGGTACATAAACAAGTGTCACTCAAAAAATAGTTAGTAAGTAACTGAATGCATGACATCATTTTATATCCAAATCATGAGTAAGAAAATATTATGATTACATAACCAAAATCATTTTTCAGAGTGTAAGCAAAAATTAAAGATCAGATTCTACCTAAAAACAATTCGGAGTCTATAATACAAGGATATTCATATTCTGGTTTCCAAGGAATTCATAACCAGAATTCTATAGAATTCTAGATTCAGAATTTCAAGGATGATTGAAATTTGTATTCACATTAATTCGGAACCAGAATGTATAATGTTCGGAATTTGAATTCATAAGAATTTGGATTCTGGAATTAGAAGTGTTTTTAGTCGAAATTTAGAGAAATCGGAGTAAGAACTCTGAAGAGTTCAGAGTCTTAATTTAGAGAACTCGAAGTCAGAACTCAAAAGAGTTCTGAGTATGAATTCATATAACTCAGTGTCAAAACTCAGAAGAGTTCATAGTATATATTCAGAGAACTTGGAATCAGATCTTAGAAGTGTTGGGAGTCTAAATTCATAGAACTCAGAGTCAGAACTCAGAAGAGTTCTAAGTCAGAATTCAGAGAATACGGAGCCTGAATTTGGATACTGAAAATTGAATGCTTTATATCTAAGTATTTAAATGATTCCAAGTTTTTGGATACGAAACTGAATTTTATACAATGAGATAAAATTAACAATGAAAAAAATGGTTAGGATAAATTTCCGTGGGGAAGGAAAATTTTCCTTATGAAAGTAAAACATAGGGTAAAATGAAATATTTCTTAAGATAAGGTGTTTGTGATTTTCAAAACAAGAATGAATGTAAAATTCCTAAGGAACCCATATTGACTCAACAATCGCACCAATCATGAAGTAATGGAAATTAATAAGGAAACCTTATTAACTCAACAATAACGACATTCTCAAAAGATTATTTATGTTATGTTGTATGACAGAATGTGTAATTTAATATTCATATATTTAATCTATTTTCCAACACTGCTAAACTAATCAGTCCTTTGGGACATGATTCCTTGTAATCATGATAATATATTAAAATAATTCACCGGCTCGGGGCTTCTGGGGTCGGGGCATTACAGTTGGTATCAAAGGATGTTTAGTAAAAACCATGGAAACTAGAATTAGACATATTATAATTAGAGAAAATTATTGTAAGATATAATTTGAGGATTAGAAAAGAATAAGATACAAAAATTTTGGCAATGTAGATATTATGTTGGGTTTCAAAGTAATATATACCAGTTTGGAGACAACATGTAGATGTGGTGCACGCACATATGTACCTATGAGTGAAAACACAGACAAAGACTTTTGAGCTAGACCATGGGTATCTTGGTACATGACTACATGCCTTACTACACACATGGATTGACACTCTTAAGAGATATGCATATGATAATTCACATTTTATATACAATATATTATTATGGACTTATGAGTAAATATGTCACCAATGAAACCATTATGATACTATATTTGTAAAAATATTCGGTTAATGTTGAGAATTTTTTATATTTTTTGCATTATATGTTATGATATAATCTAACCTAGTGTATTTCTTCATTTAGAAATGGAACTCAGTAGAAGGAATGCGAACTTCAGCAATACACATAAGTAAAAAATATCATTTCATTCATGGTCTTAATTAAACATTTTGAAGTGAAATAACCTCCCATTAATTTTCATCATTTGAGGAAATAGTCTCAAGTGTTAATAAGATAAGTAAATAATTATATAAGTCTTTTGGATTTGACAGGATTCCATAGAATAAGAGGATAGAAGATAGAAAATTGGATAAAATTAATAATGAAATGAAGGGGATTCAAATATGTGACAACTATGGAAAGAATCACCATGGAAAGTTGTTGAATATATGGGGTGTTTTTTATAAGTGTTTAGAAAATTTCAAATCAGTGAAAATAATGGAATGGGAACAATGAATATTCTAATATTTAGTGTTTCGTCTATAGTGAAATGGGGAAACACACAAATAAATGTCCTAAGCATCAAGGAAATATACCTTAGAAGAATCAAAGGGATTAAGGTCAAGCTTAAGATATTACTACATCCGACATGGAATAATTATTTTATTTGTTTTTTATATTGATGAATTATTTCATTTGAGTTTTGTATCAATGATATACATGTTTTATGAATTACGGAAGTAAATAAGGATTGTATTACAATAATTTTTCATTAAGAATTTGAGATTGTGTTGTACCATGAAAAGTGACTCAATAGTATATTAAATTTTTTGAAAAATAATTGGTCGGGTAAAAGGGATACCTTAATATGTTCATGATACTAAGGTATTGATTTTGGAATAAGAGAAGATTGATTAGGAAAAATTATATGTCATAATCTTGACTATCTTGGAACTAATTAATTGTTTGTTTATTCCATCATTGTTGTAGTTTACAAACTTTTGGATATAAGGAGTATATCAAATATTATATAAGGAATAAGAGAGCATGAATGAATTCAATAAGGTTTATGGTAATTTGTGGTGTTACCATGTTTTAAGAGAATACCCGATGAATGAATTCACATGTTTTTATGTGACAAAATAGATAATCAGTGTGTTATATTGACCATCCTGATATATTTGGAAATATGAGATTGGAAACAAGTATTTTGGATAAGTCTAAAGGATGGAATTATGTAAGTTGACCCACTGATATGTTGTTTGAGGTTAAAGTATGATTTATTGGATACATTGACCTAATCTTTTGGTTTTTAGTAAAAATTTAGAGGATTAAAGGAATACATTTGGACCTTATGATTTATCAAATGTGCATCAGGTGTTAAAAAATCATTTGGAACATTCATTTCCTAGTGTAAGGGATGAAGTGAAAATAGTTCAAAGCACAAATAAATGATATGATTAAAATTATGAAAGTTAATTAAACCAAGTATTTTATCATATTTTATTCTATTAATAGTATATTAATCCCTCCTACTCAAAAAAATTATCTAAAAATGTGTTATCCTAGTACCTTATTTTTTGTAAAACCAGTGATATTTTAAATCATCATAGATTTAAGGCTTTGAAGCCCTCAATTTTACATTTTTTATTCAATAGTTTATGAATGATGACCTTAATAACTCCCAATAAATATTTATGATTTTCATCTATTTATGTGTCTTTAATTTCTACCAACATTCTGCTATTGGAAATCCTAATTTGGTGGTGACTTTTTCATTTCACTTTCTCTCTTATTAAGACCAAATTTTATCAACCCTATTTCTGATTTGGGTTTTCTACAAAGGATTCTTCTATTTTAAACCTTTTATATTCAATGAACAATATAAAATTGGGAGGACACATTTTTTGAAGCAGGGGAGAATGTAACTCCCCACGATTTCATAGTACGTTAATTTAATTTTTTATAATTCACGCAACACTTACTTGGCTTGTGTTGTACGCATGATTTAGTTTCTTGAAAACAACACATTTGTATTACAATTATATAAACGATTTTTTATTAATAAATTAAATATTGTAATATGAATAGTAATAGATAAATTATAAATGTTTTTTGTAATGTATTCACATAAATAAAAAATATTTATAATGAAATTTATATGTTTTGAAAAAATAATAATATATTCCGAAAAAACTATTTTTTTAAAAGAACCATTTTTATGTTCTTTTGTGGAAAAAAAATTAATTTTTGACACTCCTAAAAATTTAATTTGGTAAAATAGACATTTTTTGGAATCAAAATATCAAAATTATATTATAGTGAATTTTTGGTATATTTTCTGAAAACATTCAATTCTACATGAATAGTGAAAAATACTACAATGTACATAAAAACCGACATTTAAATTTAATGACTTGATTTAAATTTAAAAAATTTCATAATGTAAAAATAGATACATAATAGATAAATTAGTCTAATTTAAGTCATTTAAGTCATTTTATAATTTTATTATATGTATACAATTTTATTGAACTTTCAAACATCTTTAGCCCACCTTCTAGGAACATTGGCAAATTTGACTAAAATGTGATTTTACCACTTCTCTGAATTGAATTTCAAAAATCTGAGTGAAATATTTGACATCATTATGTAAAATGTTGTTCAATAGGATGAAAATAGTTTTTGGTGAATAGTAATGTTTAAATTTTATTTAACACGGTTAAATGTAAATAGGGTAATTAAAGGTAAAAATGATGGTATAATTACCCCAACACATGCCCTAATTCTATTTGATAAGTTTTTTTCAACCAAAATAAAACTTAGGAAGAAAATATGATCCTTTTTTATACACATGGAGTAGATTAGGTCATTTATTATTTTTATTTAAAGAAGTGTTAAAAGTGTTAAAATCAAATTTTAATAAATAATAAAATTTTAGAATAGGGCTATACATAAGATTAATTCGACTATAAATATGAATTACAAATATATTAATATTTACTACATCATGGTATTTTATTTATAATTTTTAGACATTAAAAATTTAAATTTATTTATGATACAATGGTGATGCAGTAATTACCATATTAATAAAAGATTAAAATAATTGACATTATAAATATTAAAATAAATGTAAATTTAAACTTTTTACTCCATGCACGAATTTTCGACGTTAATATGTCATGTTAGGGTCGATTCGAGGTATTTTTTTGGATGAAATATAATCGTTATGATTTTCACAAAAACCAAGTACTAAATAGGGTCAAAATTGACATAAATGAGTTTTTAAAACAAATACTATTTTATTAAAATATATAATATTCCTAATAATCTATGATTTGGAGAAAGATCTTATATAATGATATATATTACATTAATTAACCCCTTGAGGTTCTCTTCGCATTTTATAGTATTTTTATTAACCAAGTAATATAAAAAAACAAGAAGACATGGTAAATGTTGAACTATTTAACTAAGAGTTAAATCTAAAAGATAAGGTTAATATAGTTACCTAAAAATGTCTAAAACCTATTGGTTGAGAGGTTTTTAACCCATACCTTCTTTAGCCTCTAAATAAGTATTGTCGGACTAATTATAACTAGAAAATGAGTTTATAAAAAAAATATTATTTTAGGCTTTTCCAAAAGATCCCCTCACGTCTTTTATAAAAGGGTACTTCCCCTTCTCTTAGATTCACACCTCCAAAGCCATTGGATCGGCCAAAATCTAGACAAATATCCTCATAACAACCACCACCTATACCTATAGGCCATAAATTGATCATAAATCCATCTTAAATAGTCGTTTTTCAGACAAAAATGAATAACTTAAATAAGAGGAAATTATTTCATCACCACTTAGAAAGTTCTTTTCTTCTTCCACTGCATCTTTTATTGTTTTTTCCACAGTAAAATAATAAATCCGGTAGCTTATAAATTTTGAGAGGTTATTTGAAAATATGTTAAAAACAAATTTATTATTCTATCTATCCAATGAATGAAAAAGTCACAAAACGTGCGTACGTACGGCTTAATGTCTCCACGTCGTGCTGTAGTTGGTTATTCAACGCTTCATTATTTGGATGGGTATAATAATTAGTACAATAGATTTAAATAATAAATATATAATACTAGTTATTCTCTATATATATTATACCATAAATTTACAAACAATTTCTCTATAAATATAAATATATCATCCCTCATTTGTAGGTATGGATTACCGTCTCCACAACGTGATGAGATTCATTTCAACGTTCGCCTTTCAGCAATGATTATAAAAATATATTTTATTAATAAGTATGTAATATATGACATAATAAATATACTATAAATATATATATATGTATGTATTTTTTTACATATATCTCATTCACTTTTGTTCAATACAATATGAAAATGGAAACCGCGTTTATGCGTACGTACGACCTAACATCTCTATGAACGGAGTTTCCGGTTTCATATATCTATCTATAATACATATTTATACTATGAATAAATATGGTACATAAATAATGTTTTGTATTGAAGAATAAATGAAATCACGTCATAAGTGATATGATCAGGAATAATAAGGTAAAGCACGTATGATAAAAAAATTGATTATTACCCAAAATTTTATTTTATCATGAAGATAATTATTTAATGGGTTTTAAAAAGACTTAAATGAATTAATTATGTTATCACAAATAAATTTAGAATTCTGGTATAATTTAATAACATACTATGGTTAAAACATCCCAAGTAAATGAAGAATTTGATATTTTCATATTTATTAATATTTTTGAATTAAATATTAATTTTACTTTAAAGGGGTTGTTATGTTCGATAGCATACCAGATATGCAACAACGAGTTTATTTGGAATCTTATGTTGCACAATAATAATATAATATTATTATTTTAAGTTTTAGTTAACTATGACTGTTATATTGGCTTGAATGAATGAAACTAAATACAATATGATTATAAATTATTATTAAATGTATTTTCAATTATCTAATAAAATGTTAGAGGCTTGAAATGTGAATGAATCTAATTTTAAGCATAATTTATATTAAATGGACGATTTATCGCTGTTTAATGTCGAACCCTCTTTAAATATGGTGTTGGTCACTTTAATACATTCTAATTGCACAATTAAAATCCTTATTTATAATGGGGACATCAAATTTTACTTTGGGTAATTCTTTTGTATTTTTTTGATAAAGTTCAATTATCAATGAATAGTGAATAATATTTTATTTTACTTCAAAAGTGCCTTTTTTATCTAAAATATATATATGGTTAGATTAGATTTTAATTTTTTTTAATGGGAAATAAGAATATAATTTTACTATTTAATTCAATGTAGGTCATTGAAATTAATTTCACATTGAAATTAGACATAAACAACTATCAATCTTTTGATAGTTATTGTATCATAAAAACAAGCTCTTTGTTTTGATAACATGGATTAATTTTGAAATTAATTAATTCCACTTCTATGTTTTGAATTTTTAAAAATAGACATCAATTTTGAATTCAGAATATCAAATAATTCTTAGTCTGAATTATTGGTATTTTTCGGAAAAACATCAATTTTTGATGAATCGTGAAACCACTTAGTTGTAGTTAAAAAACATACTTCTTCATTTAAAAGAAATTTTACAACTTCTATTAATTGAATTTCAAAAATACGACATAAATGGTTGTTATCAAGAGGTAAAATGTGGTTTATTTGGAAGAAAATAGTTTTTGGTGAATAGTAACTTTTGAATTTTATTTACCGCGGTTAAAGGTAAATAGGGTAATTCAAGGTAAAAAGAATTTTATAATTGTTCAAAATTTCCCTAACACTTGTCCAAGCCTTATTGGTTGAGTCAATAAATACCATTGGTGTCTTTGGTTTGATTTTTGGACCCCATTTAGCCACATGGAAGTGAAAATGTCAAGCTAGATTAATTAATTTAATGTGAAGACATAATTGACATTAACATAAATATTTTAGTAATGTCATTTTACATGTTGTTATATAAGTCCTATTTTTTCTAAAAATATTTTTTGGAAAGCTGAAAAGTTATTCTACATCATGGTATATTTTTTTAAAATTTATAGACATCAAATAAATTAAATTATTTGTGACACATTATTGATGTAGTATTTACCTCATAAATAAATGATTAAAATAAATAAGATTATAATGATTAAATTATTATCCAAAACATGTCCAATTATGATTGGATAATATTATTTTGAATATGAGTCATCTTATATTCTACCTCAATTATTTTGGGACCATTAGAAACCGGATATCATTATATTATAAAATAATATTTTCACACTTTCCTAAAGATCCCATCCTCTCCCTTATAAAAGGAGACCACTTCTAACCAATTCCTCAATCCTCTAAATCTATTTGGATCATCCAAACTCTGCCCAATTACACTCCCAAAATCTTTATACTCCTCATAGAAGCCTTAACTTATGCATATGGAACTTCAATAAGTCATTTGGTTCAAACCAAATGGAGTTCCCAAATTAAGGGTAACAGTTTCTCTTAAATTGTTTTCGTCTATTTTGCTTCTCCAACCCTAAACTCTTTTTATTTCATTTATTTTGTAATAAAGCTAGTATCCTAAATATACTAGGATGTTTTTATGAGAAGGATTCTAACTACACTTACACAAAACTCTATCTAAAGGATGAAGAACATAATGTTTCTGTGGAAGGAAAACTAAGGCCTCACGAAACGATGATTGTTCAATTACATCATACCACCTCTCATGGTGGACATTATGATGGAACTTTATATAAATATAATATATATTATGTTTATGATTTCTTTATGCTTCTGTACTTCCTGATTATATCAATCCTTTATAGTTTCCATTGTGGGTAAATACGATAATCTCATTTGAGGAAGTGAGGACTACCGCCCCCTTAAAGTGATGTGACTCATTAATTCCTTATGTGGGATGTATAAACGATAGAGTAAATGATATTATACTGGAATTGTAATATACCTATGTATCATTATGTTTTAATTCCATTAAAATAATAAATATAAATGAAATTAGCGTCCATGTGTACGTACAGCTTACCGTCTCCATGAACGGTGCATTTCATTTCTTACGTATAAATGTTATGTACTATTAAAAATACACGTGTATACTGGATTTATATGATATATATGATATAACATCATGAATATCATTTTGGATATAATGGAATATTGACCACATGGAAAACATGTAAATATAAGGTGTACATTTTTGACACAAGTACCAAATATCGACAAAATGAACGTTGTTAACTTGAATGATTACATAATGTTTACAAACTCGTAATAAGTTATATAAAAGCAATAATAAACATCGAAAAGGTTCTTAATAATGTAAAAATTAAATTTAGTGTATTATTCAGGAGATTAATGAATGATCGAACCATGTCAGACGCGAGGTAAGGGACTGCGTCTCGATCTCCTATCACTAAGGCATATTTTGTTTTAATACAATACATTCTTTTATACGCTGTATAAACACCGTTGACTTTTAAAAGTGAATATTTTTCTACGAAGTGTTTTACTAAACAAAAAAAGGTATGTTTCTTTTAACATAAGCGGTGGCAACAACATTTCCGCCGCCTTGATTATTATTTGATCTCTGGATTCCTCAACAATCCGTAATGTTTTTGAAAGAAAATAAATACCATATACTCTTTTACGTAATATTGGTAATGAAAATGGTTTTGAAATTGGATTTTAATTTTCAATATATTGTGATTGAAATGTGGAAATGTTTTCTTCCGTTTATATTTGTTTCATGTCTTATGATTTTATAATAGTACTGGGACATTTGACGTGTGGTTACATCATAAACCAAATGACGGGTGGTGCCGTGAATATTTGGACGGGTGGTTACATTATAAGCTCCAATTCATTGGGTATGGAAGTCGGCCTTATGGCTATTCCATTTAGTCATATGTTTAGAAGTCGACCATATGGTTATTCCATTTTAGAATGTTAATATCCAAAGTTACCTTTATAAGTTATGTGTTCTTTATATGGGTTTTATGGTAATATTTTGTTACAAAATGTTATGTAATGATCATTTATTCAGTGAAGAGTATTTACTTCTTCAAAAATGGTGAAAAGTATTACTTATGATTATGTATTCATGTTTTATTTGTTTTTTTGAAAAGCTAACAATTTTCCTTCTTTCTGTATCCCTTACTGAGCTTTATATGCTCATCCCACATTTTTTAATGTTTTTCACAGGAAATAAATTGGAATAGGGTCAAGGATGGGATCAAGGAGATTTATTCCATATAAAACATGGATCTAGACTTGAATTTTTTTTTCAAGAGTTCATGTTTTGTAAGAAAATGGAAACTTAGTAGAAGAATCCATTTTGTAATATTTTAAAATGTAATAGTTATGTCCTAACTCTCTAAAACTATAATCCTGAAAAGATCCTCTACGTGAATTATTCATTTAATTCAATATTATGTATGGTTTAAGGCTGGGTCCTTATAGTTGGTATCAGAGGTCAGTTTAGATAACATTAGTGATAAGGGTATTGTTAAATTAATATCCATAAAGTAATTTATGATAATATTGAATAGATATAGCCTTTATAGATTACCATGTTTCGTCATCTAAGATATTTTTGTGTTAATAATGGTTTTTCGTAGAGGAAACAAAGAAGATTTTCTGGGAAGTCATACAAAGGGAAATGACCTTTCAAAATTAGTATCTGAAAATGGTCTGAAAAAGAATTGAAAATTTTGTTGCTGGGATGGATCAGTTGAATCAGGTGATAAATGGTGGTTGTGTTTATTGATGATATTTTGGATTATTTTTATTTTAAATAGGACCATGAATGTTATTTAAATTTTTTCGTGAATACCTTAAAAGAAAATAAAATATTTGGGAAATTCAGAAAGTGTGAGTTTGGGTTAAAACAAATTTCATTTCATGTTCACATTGTTTCAAAAAATGGCAAAACTGCTGATCCTGCAAAAACAAAGTTTTTGTAAGAATGTCCAAGACCAACAAATATAACCGAGATTCGTAGTTTTCCTTGTTTGGTAGGTTATTACCAAAGTACGGTCACATTTGGGATATTATTTTGTTTTCTTTCATGTTTCAGTGAGATCATATCTATCAAACAGAATAAAGAAAGTGCAGAAGGAATACAATAAGTTGCCGAAAAATGTAGAGTTGGTTCAGAAGGGTATGTTACCTGAATTTAAAATTGATAATGATTGTGTTTTGAGGTTTGGAAAGGGATTATGTGTTCCTTGTGATTTATATTTGAAGAAGGAGTTTTTATGTGAACCACATAGTTCTCTGTTTTCAGTTCATCCTAGCTGTACTAATATGTATAGAGATCTTCTGGAGTATTAATGGTGGGATGGAATGAAAAAAGATATTGCTGATTTAACTGTGATGTGTTTGACTTGCCAGCAGGTTGAAGTAGAGCGACAGTTTCCGAAAGGAATGATTCAGCCTCTACCGGTGCCAGAATGGAAATGGGAAAATATATCAATGGACTTCGTTTGTGAGATTAACAAAGACATCTAGAGGTAATAATGAAATTTAGTTTATAGACGATCGATTGACTAAATCTACTCATTTCCTTCTTATTACAGATAATTTTTCTCTAGATCAACTTGCTCAGTTGTATGTTAATGAGATAGTCAGGTTGCATGGTGTCCCCCTCTCCATTGTATCTGATCGTGATCCCATATTTTCTTCTAACTTTTGGAATAGACTTTAGAAGTCGTTGGGTACTGAATTAAATTTTAGTATGGCTTTTCACCCTCAATCCGATGGGAAATCAGAACGAACAATTCAGACATTAGAGTATATGTTACATGCTTTCTCGATGGATTATCAGGGAAGATAGGACCAATACATTTCTTTGGTTGAATTTTCATATAATAAAAGTTTTTGTTCCAGTATACAGATTGCTCAATTTCAGGCATTATATGGAAAGTGTTTTCGAACTCCAGCTTTTTTGGATGAAGTAGGTGAAAGGAAGCTTATGGAACCAGAATTGGTAGATGATATGGTAGAGAAAGTTCAGTTGATTCAGAAGAACATGAAAATAGGTCAATGGAGGTAGAAAAGTTATGCAGATAACTGGAGGAAGGATCTTTCTTTTGAGGTTGGTTATCATGTCTTTCTCAATGTTTCTCCATGGAAAAGTGTGATGCATTTCGGTAAGAAGGGAAAGTTGAGTCTGATGTTCATTGGACCCTATGAAATCATAGAGAAAGTTAGATCAGTTGTATACAGAGTAGCTTTACCTCCAATTTTATCCCAGGTACACAATGTTTTTCTTGTTTGGGTGTTGGGAAATTATATGCCAGATCCATCTCATGTTTTGAGCCCATAGGTATTTCAGTTGTAAGTGAATCTCTCTTATAAAGAACAAACAGTCAAAATTCTTGACCACAGAAGGCTAGTGTTGCGGAATATGGTAATTCACCATGTAATGGTTTTGTGGAAAAACCATATGGTTGAGGAGGCAACAAGGAAATCTGAAAATTCTATGATGGATAAATACCCCCACTTATTTTGATAAGTGAAAACAAATTGGGAGGATGCCATTTCCAAAGGGGGGAAGTATGTAACATCCCAAGTAAATGAAGAATAAGATATTTTCATATTTATTAATATTTTTGAAATAAATATTAATTTTACTTTAAACGGGTATCTATGTTCGATAGAGTACATGATACGCAATAACGAGTTACTTTGGAATCTTACGTTGCACACTAGTAATATAATATTATTATTTTAAATAATAGTTAACTCCTAGTAGTTCTATTGGTGGGAATGAATGAAACAAACTAATATATGATTATACATTTTTTTTAAATGTATTTTAATTTATCCAATCAAAAGTTAGTGGCTTAAAATGTGAATGAATCTAATTTTAAGTATAATTTACATTAAATGGCCGATTTATCACCTTTTAATGGTGAGACCACATTAAATATATTTTTGGTCACTTTAATACATTCTAATTGACCAAATAAAATCCTTCTTTAGAATGGGGACATCAAATTTTACTTTGGTTAATTGTTTGGTATTTTTCTGATATAGTTCAATTTTTAATGAATATTGACAAATATTGTATTTTAATTCAAAAGTGCCTTTTAATCTAATATATTTATTTGGTTAGAGTATCTTTTTAATTTGTTTTAAAGAAAAATTAAAATCTATTTTTACTATTAAATCTAATATTGGTCATTGAAATTAATTTCACTTTGAAATTGGACATAAACAAGTATCAATCTGTTCATAGTTATTGTTTCATAAAAACACGCTATTTGTTTTGATAACGGAAATTAATTTTAAAATTAAATAATTCCACTTATATGTTTTGAATTTGAAAAAATGCATCATTTCTGAATATGGAATATCAAATAATGCTTCGGCCTAATTTTTTATATTTTTTTGAAAAACATTAATTTTTGATAAATAGTGAAACAACGTAGTGGTAGTTAAAAAATGAAATTTTCATTTAAATGAAATTTTACCACTTATGTGAATTGAATTTCACAAATCCGATATACATGGTTGTTATCAAGAAGGTAAATGTGGTTCATTAAGATGAAAATATTTTTTGGTGAATAGTAACTTTTGAATTTTATTTACCATCGTTAAAGGTAAATAGGGTAATTCAAGGTAAAAAGAATTTTATAATAATTAAAAATTACCATAACACTTGTCCAAACCTTGTTTTTTGAGTCATTAACGACGATGGGCATCTTTGGGTCGATTTTGGGACCCCATTGATCCACTTTCGAGTGAAAATGACAATCAAGATTAATTAATTTAATGTGAAGGCAAAATTGACATTAACAAAAATCGATTAGTTATAATTTTTTATATTGTGTTATATAAGTCCTATTTTCGACTAAAAATATTCTTTTGAAATATGAGAAGATATCCTACATCTTGGTTATTTTTTAATAATTTTTAGACACCTAATAATTTATGTTTTTTATGACACAATAATGATGCAGTATTTACCTCATTAATAAATGATTTAAATAAATATGATTATAATGATTAACTTATTATCCATAACATGTACAATTCTAATTGGATGACTTTATTTCAAATATGAGTCATCCTATCTTTGACAATAATTATTTTTGGACTATTAGAAACTGAATATCCTTATATTATAAAATAATATTTTCACACATTCCTAAAGAGCCTCTCCTCTCCTTTATAAAAGGATACCACTTCTAACCAATTACTCACACCTCTCAAGCCATTTGACTCATAAAAACTCTGCCTAATTACACTCCATATATCCACCTACTCCTCCTAGAAGCCCTACTTTAGGAAGAAGGTACTTCAAGAAGACCTTGTGTTCAATCCAAATAGAGTTACCCAAATTAAATGTAACATTTCATCTTATATCGTTTTCTTTTATGCTGCTTCTCCAACCACTAAAATCTATTAATTTACTTTCATTTGTGACTACAACAGTATCCTCAATATACTAGGATGTTTTTATGAGATGTATTTGAACTACACTTACACACAACCCAATCTAATGGATGACGAACATAATGTTTCTCTGAATGGAAAACTATCGCCTCACGAAACGATGATTGTTCAATTACATCTTACCACCTCTCATGGTGGCCATTATGATGGAACTGTATTTATATATGATATATATATTTTTTATGATTTTATTATTCTTCCGTACTTCCCAATTATATCAAGACTTTATGCTTTCCAAAGTGGGTAATACGATAAGCTCATTTGAGGTAGTGTGGAGTACCGCCCCCTTAAAGTCATGTGACACATTAATTCCTTATGTGGGATGTATAAGGATAGAGTTAATGATATTATATATTATATAATACTAGAATTATAATATACCTATGTATCATTATGTTTTAATTCCAATAAAATAAGAAATATAAATGAAAGTAGTGTTCATCCGTACGTACGACTTATCGTCTCCATGAATGATGCATTTCATTTCTTACCTCTAAATGTTATGTACTATTATAAATATATGTGTATACTGGATATATATGATATATATGATATCTAAATCATGAAAATAATTTTGTATATAATGGAAAATTTACCACTTGGACAACTTGTAAATATAAGGTGTTCGTTTTTGACTCAAGTACCAAATATTGACAAAATGAACGTTATTAACTTAAATGATTACATAATGTTTATAACATGTTAATAAGTTATATAAAAGCAATGATAATATTGAAAAATGTTCTTAAGAAAGTATAAATTAACTTTATTTTATTAATCAGGCGATTAAAGAATGATCAAGTCATGTCAGAAAAGATGTAAGGGACTACGTCTTAGTCTCCCTTCATTAAGGCATATTTTTTTTAATACACGACTTTATTTTATACACTGTATAAACACCCTTGAATATTCAAAGGGAATATTTTTCTATGAATCATTTTACTAAATGAAGAAAGGAATTTTTCTTTTAACATAATCGGTGACACGACCTTTCTGTCGCCTCGAGTATTATTTGATCTCTGGCTTCTACATGAAGCTGTAATGTTTTTAAAAGAAAATAAATACCATATACTCTTTTATATATTTTTGGTATTGAAAATGTTCTTGAAAATGGATTTTCTATGTAAATATATTTATGGGATATATTGTGATTGAAATGTGGAATTGTTTTATTTTCTTTATATATATTTTCATGTATTCTGGATTTGTAGTGGTACTTGGACATTTTACGGGTGGTTACGTGATAAACCAAATGAAGGATAGTGCTGTGAAAACCAGGATGGGTGGTTACGTTATAACCTCCACTGCATGGGGTATGGAAGTCGGCCATATGGCTATTCCATTTAGTGATATGTGTGGAAGTCGACCGTATGGTTATTCTATTTAAGTATGTTTGTGTCCCATGTTACCATTCTATGTTATGTGTTTTTATATGGGTTTTATAGTAATATTATGGTTACAAATGGGTAAGTAATGATCATCTATTCAGTGAGGAGGATTTACTTCTTTAAAAATAGTGAAAAGTATTTCTTATGATTATGTATTGATATTTTATTTGTTGTTTTGAAAGGCTAACATTTTTCCTTCCTTATGTATCCCTTACTGAGCTTCATATGCTCATCTCATGTTCTGAAATGTTTTTCACAGGACATAAAGTTGAATAGGGTCAGGGATGGGATCATGGAAAAGGCATACCGTCTAAAACATGGAACTAAACATGACTCATTTATTTCAAGAGATCATGTTTTGTAAAAAAATGGAAACTAAGTAGATGTGTCTATTTTTTAATATTTTGAAATGTAATAGTTATGTCATAACTCTCTAAAACTCTAAACCTGAAAAGATATTCTACGTGAATTATTCATTTAATTCAATATTATGTAAGGTTTAAGGTCGAGTCCATATAATGTTCATTATATTGGAGGTTAAACGTACCCTTGACCAAAAGAATGTACATGGTAAAAGTTAATTCCTCGTTCTCATTATTATCAGAGATCATTTATGTGTAAGTATTTAATATGACATATTTATCATAAATGTCAATGTTTCATAAATGATTTTTCAAATGGATTATTTTTAGGGTACTATTTAACTAAATAATCCTTTTAAATGTTTAAAATACATATTATTTTAAACCTTTCTCATTAATGTCCATGTTTTCTAAATGGGTTTAATGATTTATTTATTTGGACCTGATTTTTTTAAAATTTTCATTCCATTCAAATGTTTCAAAGTGTTATGGGACACTTTTATTCAAAGAGATATTTTATATTTTTTCATTTATAAATTATGTGACTTTTAAATTATTTCATAAATGGGTTATTTCTCTCTAAGAGTTTTACTTCTCATTTTACACCATGTCAACATCCTTAACTTGATATTAATCTTGATTGAGGTTAATTTATTAAAATACAATATTCAATATTGTATTGAATAATTTATGATATTTTTGACTATGGATGTGATATTTTTATATCATATATCATTTATGGTTGAAGTATTAACATTTCATATGCCACATTTAACACAAATGAGTATGTTATGTTTTTTCATATTCATATGCGGAATTAATTAGACTTAGTAAGTGATGGGTGGGGCCCTCTATAGCCCCTCGATTCATCAGTAGGTCACATGAGAAAAATTAGTTTCTTGGGACATGGCCTTGACCAAAATGTTATTTTTAGTCTTGGCACAAGGCCTTGCCTATGTAGTTATGATGCACGACTTTATGAATTCACTCATTATGAAATTAGTAATTACATGTAATTATTCGACTAGTACTATATCAATGTCCATGTTTATATGGTAATGTTTGACTTAATTCTAGTATATTATGTTCATGTTTTATTTTTAAAAGTCTTTTGATTTTATTATACATTTTTCCTTAAATGTTTAATGCTTCTGTTGAATTATTTACCCTTAATATGAATATTAGCTCACCCCTTTCTTATTTTTTCCCCAAGATTCTAAGAAGATTATTACGATTGATATTCAATATTAATATAAGTGAATAATTTATATATCAAAGGATTTTATACGATGTGATCATTGATAGAATGTGTAATGTAATATTCATATATGTAATCTATTTTCCAATACTGTTAAACTGATAAGTCCTTCAGGATTTGATTCCTTATAATCATGCCAATGTATTAAAATAATGCATTGGCTCTAGGATTATGGGTTTGGGAATTACAATTTTCATTAAAATTATCATGTGAATCATAAAATGTATCCTTTGAAACAAATTTTTTTCATGATGGTGTGTAAATCTACACAAGATTTAAATATTAAAAATAACATTGTTTTCTAATATTTTGTGAAGTGATTCAAAAGTGACCCATTTAGAAAAGGATAATAAATTTCCTTTTAAAACCATTTAAAATAACATTAAATTCCATTTAAAATAGTTTTTGGAAATCATTATTTTATTAATAGACATTTCTGATAACATTTTAGAAATCATATATATGGAATAGAAACAAAATGAATAGAAAAAAAACAATATTAAGATAACTTGGAATTGATATTATTTATATTTATTTAATCATTAAAAGGGGATACAGAAGTGAAATATATTTAAGACATTCCTAAATAATGGATAATAATATAATGTGTTTTATGATAATGAGATCATATTATTTCCACCGATAAATGTTTAACATTAACAGTAATGAATGAAATGAGATTGAAGCATAAAGATTTTTCTACTTTTGTAACTCTTGAATTGAATGCTCCATGAAATATTAAAATTATTCTACTATGTATATTATGAAAATCAATATAAGAACGAAATTTCAGGTGAGATTGTATTAAACACTCTACATGAATGAATATTGGTTCATATTATAATCATATTCCCCAATTTAATAAAAATTGAGATAACAACACCTTACAAAGATTATATCATTGAATTGATATTTGATAAATGGAGGGATAATGTTTACAAAAATTAAATTAACAAAAATTAAATATAGGATAAAAAATATAATCCATTCACACATTATCATGTCATAACTGATTTAATTAATTAGAGTTATAACCCAATGAAATGATATAGAGTTAAGAGACATTTTATAACTCGGTAACATTCATGTCAAAACACGTTGTATGAAATAATTCAAATTAAAACATAAAATAAAATGATTTATGGATTATAAATGATATGAAATGAAAAATTGGATGTATAAATATACCACATAAAACAAATTCGGTGATTAATTTTAAAATATGACTTAGTGTAGGAAAATTGAGACATTGTCCCTACATACTTTGGTAAACTCTTGATCAAAACCACATAAAAGAGATAACCTCATATGTGTTAATAAATTGAAATAAATTTCATAATAATAATAATAATAGTATTTCTTGATAATATACACACTTCATAAAAATTAAATAATCAGTGAATATTAATTATGTCCCATAAAAGTAAAATAATGACTATAATCCCTTTCCTAGAGTTGAACCTTTCCATGTATGTCCTTTTACTCATATATGATAAGATTATATCAATAATTTAATTTCTTAAGAAAATTTCTCCGGTAATAGACATTTGAATTAAGTCATTTTTTATTTTAAGTATAGATTGAAATACCTAATCCTTTAATTCCAGGTTGCGTGTTTTGAAATCGTTCTTGTCAATTATTTCAAAATGGCATCAGAAAGTTAATTCTGGTCAAAGGGGCCATATTTACATCATATTCAAAATAGTAAGAATGAAATTTATAAAATTTATACTTCAATTATACCAATAACAAAAAAATTAAATATGTTTATCAAAAAATAACTATGTTACAATCATGTAGATAGTAGGTCCTTCGTACGATTGAGTAACATTTCCATTTGTTCCTGCTCATTATGGAAAGAATATATGTATTTTTTATTATCTATATAATTAAATTATTAAAAATAAATACCATATTTTCCTTCAAATTTTCTTATATATATAATTAATGTTATTTGGTGAATAAAAATAATCGCGTCACTTTGTAGAGGCCATTGTCCACACATATGCAAGGACGATATAATCGATTTTAATTGTGTGAAAAAGAAAGAAAGAAAATGAAATTTTACAATTTAAAAATGATAAATAATTCATTAATACTACAATTATTTCATTTATATTACAAAAATTCATGAATTTTTTCTTTATTACCATCCATATAAAGCATTTGTGAAAATTGCATCAAATCGCTTCATGAGACTGTATTCTTCCATACACACAAGCGACATTATCATATCCACAACAAGATGATAATTAGGAAAGTTTATGTGATATAATAATTATATAAGAATAATTATTTTAAATATATATAAATAAATATTACATCCTTATAGAAATTAAAAATAAGTAATTAGTAAAAATTAATCACATTGGTTCACAAGTAGGATGTATGTCGTACTCATAAATGATAATTTTATTTCCATTTGATGGAAGAGAAGATGAATTTAAATTATTATATTAAAATAATATATATATATATATATATATGAGATATTAGTGGTATTTTATCATAATTGTAACATCCTAGGTAAATAAAGAATAAAGCATTTTCATATTTATTAATATTTACGAATGGAATATTAATTTTACTTTAAAGGGGTTCCTATGTTCGATAGCATACCCGATACGCAACAAAGAGTTTCATTAAAATCTTACGTTACACACAAGTAATAAAATAATATTATTTTAAATGGTAGTTAACACATAGCCGTTGTATTTGAGGGAATGGATAGAAATAACTAAAATATGATTCTATATGTTTTTAAATGTTTTTACATTTATCCAATAAAATATAAAGGCTTAAAATACGAAAAGAATTCAATTTTAGTCATTTATACCCACATTTTCACTAAAGGTTCACTTATCTCTTTTTGATGGTGAACCATAATTAAATATAGTTTTGTTCACTCTTATACATTCTATTGGACCAAATAAAATTTTTCTTTAGAATCAGGACATCAAAATTTTCTTTGTGTAAATTTTTGGTATTTTTCCCATAAAGTTCATTTTTAATGAATAGTGTAATATGTTGTATTTTAATTCAAAACATATTTTTAATCTAATTTGTTTATATGATTAGATTATATTTTTAATTGGTTCTAAAGTGAAATTAGAATATATATTTTTACCATTAAATCCAATAGTGGTCGTTGGAATTAATTTCACTTTGAAATCGGACTTAAACCAGTGTCAATCTTTGGATACTTGTTGTTTCATAAAAACACGCTATTTGCTCTGACAACAGGAATTAATTATTAAATTAATTAATGCAACATATATGTTTTGAATTTTTTAAAATGGACTTCATTTTTGAATTCGGAATATCAAATACAGCTTAGGGTGATGTTTTGGTATTTTTCTGAAAAACATCAATTTTTGATAAATAATGAAACCACTAAGTGGTACTTATAAAAACTAATTTTTCGTTTAAATGAAATTTTACCACTTATGAGATTTGATTTTCAAAAATCCGACATACATGGTTGTCATTAAGAAGTAAAATATGGTTCAATGGGATTAATATAATTTTTTGATGAACAGTAACTTTTATGTTCTTAATCGCGATTAGAGGTAATTAGTGTAGTTTAAGGTAAAAATAATGTTTTAATAATATGGAATGACCTAGACACATGTCCTACCCTTATTGGATATGTCATGGCCGACCAATATAATCCATGGGTCAACTTGGGGACCCCATGGAGCCACTTTGGAAGTAAAATAACATTAATATCTTTTTTTAATGTTAAAGTAAAAATGTCACAAACATGAGATTTTTTACTAAAAAAATTTGTAAATGGGGTTATACAAGTCAGATGTTTGACTATAAATATTCATTACAATTCTCAAAATATTTCCTATATCATGATATTTTTTATATAATTTTTAGACATTAAATAAATTAAATTATTTATGGCACCATGATGATGCAGCGATTAACTCATTATTTAACGATTTAAATAAAATGAAAAGATATTGTAAACTCTAAGACCTACACTTGTCAAAAACAAATTGGTTGGGTATAGTTCGAACCCTTATCACCTTATACTAGAATTATATCATTTTGGGAATTTTTAAATCTGAAACTCATTTTAAAATAAAGTAATATTTCTTTACATTCCAAGAGTCCCCCTCCTCTCTTCTTATAAAAGGCCCCCACCTCTACCACCTTACCCACACATCCAAAGCCTTTGGCTCAGCCAAAACCTGCCCAGTTCGACTCTCCAAATCCCTCTCTAACTCCTACAAGCCTTACATTGGGCAGAAGTCTTCCCAAGGAAGCCTTTGAGCTCAAACCATAGGGAGTTACCCGATTTTAAGGTAATGTGTTCACTTGAGTCCTTTTGTTTTATTTTGCTTCTTCAACCCCCTAAACTCTTTTTATTATTTTCTTTTGTAAAAACACCAGTATCCTAAATATACTAGGATGTATTTATGTGAAGGATTCGAGCTACACTTACACACACCTACATCTAATGGTTAAAGAACATACTGTTTATGTGGATGGAGAATTTCTGCCTCATGAAACGATGATTGTTCAACACGCATATAACTCCTTCAAAGGTGTCCATTATGATGTCACTATATTTATATTTGATATATAATTTGTTTATGTTTTACTTAAGCTTCTTTATTTTTCCTTTATGGCGTACCTTTATGGTTTCCATTATGGGTATACGCGATATCTTTATTTTAGGAAGTGTGGACTACCGCCCCCTCAAAGTGATTTGATTCGTTAATACCATATGTGGTACGTATAAAGGATAAATTTAATGATATTATAAATGATACCATACTTTAATTATAATACTATTATGTATCATTATGTTTTAATTCCATTAAATAGGAAATAGAAATGGAAGTAGCATTCATGGGTACGTAAGTCTTACCGTCTCCATGAACGGTGCATTTCATTTCTTATCCAAAAATGTAATGTACTATTATAAGTACATATATATAATGGATATAAATGATGTATGTTACATCTAAATTATTAATATAATTCTGGAATTGAAATATACATATCTCTCATTTAGTTTTAATTCCATTAATATGACATAGAAATGAAAGTAGCGTTCATGCGTACGTACGACTTACCGTCTCCATGAACGGTGCATTTAATTTCTTACCTATAAATGAATATGTAATATTATAATAACATGTATAAGCTTGATATATATGATATATATGATATCCAAATCATGAATATCATTCTGGATATAATGCTCCTTTTGACCACACGAACAACATGTAATTCTAAGAAGTCCACTTTCGACTAAAGAACCAAATATCGGCAAAACAAAAATTATTAACTTAAATGATTACATAATGTTTATAACATGTCAATAAGTGATATAAGAGGAATAATTAACTTGAAAAATGTTCTTAAGCAAGTAGAAACTAACTCAAGTTTATTATTCAGGACGTTAAAGAACGATTGAGTCAAGTCGGACCTGAGGTAAGGGAATTCGTCTCAATCTCCTTTCATTGAGGCATATTTTCGTTTTATACTCAACTATCATTTATACGGTGTACAAAACCCTATGACTTTTACATTTATAAAAAAAGGATTCTTTTTCTACGAAGCGTTTTACTAAACGGAAAAAAAGAATGTTTCTTTTAATGTACGCAGTGACAACGACCTTTTCCGCCACCGCGAGTATTATTTGGTCTTTTGCGTCCTCAACAAGCCGTAATGTTTTTGAAATAAAATAAATACCATATACTCTATTATGTATTTTGGTATTGAAAATGGTTTTGTTAAAGGATTCTATTATGTCAATATATTTAAATGATATATTGTGATTGAAATGTGGAAATGTTATCATTCCTTTATATTGGTTTTATGATTTATGATTTTATATTGGTACTTGGACATTTGACGGGTGGTTACATGATAAACCATATGACGGGTGGTGCCCTGAATACCAGGATGGGTGGTTACATTATAAGTTCCAATTAATTGGGTATGGAAGTAGGCCGTATGGCTATTCCGTTAAGTATGTATGGAAGATGTCTGATTGGCTATTCCATTAATTGATATGCGTGGAAGTCAATAGTATAGTTATTCTACTTAAGTATGTTTATGTCCCAAGTTACCTTTATATGTTATGTGATATTTATATGGGTTTTATGGTAATATTTTGGTTACAAAAGGGTAAGTAATGATATTTTATTCATTGAAGAGTTTTTACTACTTCATAAAGGTGAAAAGTACTACTTTGATGAAGTATACATGGTTTAATAGTTGTGTTGATAATCTAACAGTTTTTTATTCATTGTGTATCCCTTACTGAACTTTTTATGATCACCCCAAGTTTTTCTAAAATGTTTTTTCATAGGAATTAATGTGGAATAGGTTCAAGGATGGGATCAAGGGAATGACATGCTATCTAAAACATGGAACTAGTCATGTTTCTTTTTAAGAGTTTGTATTTTCTGGAAACTTATTAGAAGTGTCTACTTTGTAATCTTTTGAGATGTAATAGTTATAATCTAATTCTCTAAAACTCTAAACCTGAAAAGATCCTCAATGTGAATTATTCATTTAATCCAATATTAAGTAAGGTTTCAGGCTGGGGCCTTATAGTTGGTATCAGAGGGGGGTTTAGACAACTTTAGGAGATAAAAAATTGTTAAATTGTAACTTAATTTATGGTATGATTGAAATGATATAGCATTTACAGATTACCATGTTGCTTCACCTAATATATTTCTGTGTTAAGAATGGTTTTTCTTAGAGGAAACAGAGATTCTTTTCGGGGAAGGCATACAGAGGGAAATGACATTTCAAATTAGTATCCTGAGATAGTCAGAATCGGAACTTAGCATTTTGTTGTAGTGATGGCTCATTTGACTCAGGTAAAATATGTTGGTTGTTTTTATTGATGACATTTTGGATTATTAAAAAGTATGGAGGAAAATGAAATTCATTGAAGGGTTGTCTATCAAACCTTAATAGAAAAGAAACTGTATAGAAAAATTCAGCAAGTGTGAATTATGGTTACAGCAAATTTCTATCCTTGGTCAAATTGTTTCAAAAAATGGCATAACTATTGATCCTGACAAATCAAAAGTTCTTGATGAATGGCCAAGAACCACAAATGTAACCGAGATCCGTAGTTTCCATGGTTTGGTAGGTTACTACCGAAGGTTTGTTGAAAATCTTTCACGGTTATCTAGTCCAATGACTAAGCTTACTCGGAAAGGGGTTATGTTTATCTGGACAAAAGAATGTGATGATTGTTTTCAGGAGTAGAAAAGAAGATTGGTGAATGCTCCAGTTTTGGAAATTCCGTCCAGGAATGGTGAGTATGTTATCTATAGTGATGCTTCATTGAAGGGACTTGGTTGTGTCCCTATGCAGAATGATCAGGTAATTGTATATGCTTCACGTCAGTGGAAAACTCATGAGGTAAATTACCCTACACATGACTTGGAATTAGATGCTGTTGTTTTTGCTCAAAAAATTTGGAGGCATCATTTTTATGGAGTAATGTGATATATATATACTAATCAAAAAAGATTAAAGTATACATTCACTCAGAAATAATTGAACACGAGACCGAGGAGATGGCTGGAATTAATCAAGGATTATGATTGTACAATTCATTACCATCCGGGAACAACAAATAAAGTGGTTGATTCTTTGAGTTGCAAAAGTAATGCTTCATTAAAAATGTTGTGTTTGGAATGTGATCATTTGGTAATGGATTTGATGAACATTGGCATTGAAGTTCTTGGTTCATGATGTCCTTCTATTTTGTTTCAGGTATCAGTGAAATCTTCTCTATCAGATAGAATCAATCAAGCACAGAAGAAAGACAGTGAGTTACAGAAAAAGGTAGAGCTGGTTCAGAAAGGTATGTTACCTGAATTAAACATTTATAATTATTGTGTTTTGAGATAAGGGAAGATATTGTGTGTGCCTTGTGATTCATAGTTGAAGAGAGAGTTATTATGTGAAGATCATAGTTCACTGTTTTCAGTTCATCCTGGTGGTACTAAGATGTACAGAGATCTAGGTGAGTATTATTGCTGGGATGGAATGAAAAGTGATATTGCTAATTTTAATTTGAAGTGATTGACTTGTCAGCAGGTTAAAGCAGAGCGATAGTTACCAAAAGGGATGCTTCAGCCTTTACCATTGCCAGAGTGGAAATGGGAGAATATATCCATGGACATCATTGTGGGATTTCCAAAGACACCTCGAGGTAATAATGTAATCTGGGATATTGTTGATTGATTGACTAAATCTGCTCATTTCTTTCCTATTCCATATACATTCTCTCTAGATCAAATTTCTTGTTTGTATCTTAAAGAGATAGTTAGGTTACATGGATTCACTCTCTCCATTGAATCTGACCGTGATCCTAGGTTCACTTCTATCTTTTGGAAAGGCCTTCAGAAGTCGTTGGGTACTCAATTAAATTTTAGTACAGCTTTTCATCCTCAATCAGATGGGAAGTCAGAATGAACAATCCAGACATTGGAGGATATGCTATGAGCTTTCTCTATGGATTATCAGGGAAGTTGGGACCAACATCTTTCTCTGGTTGTGTTTCTTTATAATAACAGTTTTCATTCCAGTATACAGATGGCACCATTTTAGGCATTATATGGGAAGCGATGTCGAACTCTAGCTTTTTTGGATGATGTGGGTGAAAGAAAGCTGATGGGACTAGAATTGGTAGAATAGATGACAGAAAAAGTTTTGTTGATTCAGAAACACATGAGAATAGCTCAGAGCAGACAGAAAAGTTATACGGATAACCAGAGGAAGGATCTATCTTTCGAGCTAGGTGATCATGTTTTTCTCAAGGTTTCTCCATGGAAAAGTGTGATGCAATTTGGTAAGAATGGAAAGATGAGTCCAAGGATCATTGGACCATATGAAATTCTGGAGAAAGTTGGATTAGTTGCTTACTGAGTGGATTTACCTCCAAGTTTATCTCAGGTACACAATGTTTTCCATGTTTCGATGTTGAGAATGTATATGCCAGATCCATCTCTTGTTTTGAGCCCAGAGGTAGTTCAGTTGGAAGAGAATCTCTCTTATGATGAAAAACCAGTCCTGATTCTTGACCGAAGAGAGCAGGTGTTGCGAAATATTGTAATTCACCAGGTAAAGGTTTCGATGAAAAACCATATGGCTGAAGAGGCAACTTGGATCTCTGAAAATGCTATGAGGGATAAATACCCCCATTTATTTTGATAAGTGAATAAAATTGCGAGGACGCAATTCCCAAAAGGGGGGAAGGATGTAACATCCCAGGTAAATAAAGAATAATTTAATTTCATATTTATTAATATTTAAGAATTAAATATTAATTTTACTTTAAAGGGGTTGCTATGTTCGATAGCGTACCCGATATGCAACAAAGAGTTTCATTGAAATCTTACGTCGCACACTAGTAATAAAATAATATTATTTTAAATGGTAGTTAACACATAGTCGTTGTATTGGTGGGAATGCATAGAAATATCTAAAATTTGATTATATATGTTTTTAAGTTTTTTTACATTTATCAAATAAAAGATAAAGGCTTAAAATACGAAAAGAATTCAATTTTAGGCATTTATACAGTATTTTTCACTAAAGGTTCACTTATCGCCATTTGATGGAGAACCGTCATTAAATATAGTTTTGTTCACTCTTATACCTTCTACTGGACCAAATAAAATTATTTTTTAGAATCGGGACATCAAAATTTACTTTGTGTAAATTTTTGGTATTTTTCCGATAAAGTTCATTTTTTTAATGAATAGTGTAAAATGTTGCATTTTAATTCAAAACCTATTTTTAATATAATTTATTTATATTATTAGATTATCTTTTTAATTGGTTATAAAGTGAAATTAGAATATATTTTTACCATTAAATCCAATAGTGGACGTTGGAATTAATTTCACTTTGAAATCAGATTTAAACTAGTGTCAATCTTTTGATACATATTGTTTCATAAAAACACGCTATTTGCTCTGACAGCAAGAATAAATTATTAAATTAGTTAATTCAACTTATATGTTTTGAATTTTGTAAAATGGACTTCATTTTTTAATTCGGAATATCAAATATATCTTAGGGTTTTTTTTTGTATTTTTCTGAAAAACTTCATTTTTTGATGAATATTGAAACCACTAAGTGGTGCTTATAAAAACCGATTTTTCGTTTAAATTAAATTTTACCACTTCTGTGATTTGATTTTCTAAAATATGACATACATGGCTGTCATTAATAAATAAAATGTGGTTCAATGGGATTAAAATAATTTTATGGTGAATAGTAACTTTTAAGTTCTTAATCGTGATTAGAGGTAATTAGTGTAGTTTAAGGTAAAAATAATGTTTTAATAATAGGAATGACCTAGAAAGATGTCCTAACCTTATTGGATATGTCATGTCCGACCAAGAAAATCCATGTGTCAACTTGGGGACCCCACGGAGCAATTTTGGAAGGAAAATAACATTATTATCTTTTTATTTAATGTTAAAGTAAAAATGTCCGAAACATGAGTTATCTTACTAAAACAATTTTTAAATGGGGTTATACAGGTCATATGTTTGACTATAAATATTCATTTGAAAGATAAAACGATTTCCAACATCATGATATTTTTTTATAATTTTGAGACATTAAATAAATTAAATTATTTATGGCACCATGATGATGTAGTGATTACCTCATTATTTAACGACTTAAATAAAATAAAAAGATAATGTAAAATCTAAGACCTACACTTATCAAAAACCTATTTTTGGGGTATATTTCGATCCCTTATCACCTTATCCTTTAATTATATCAGTGTGGGACTTTTAAATCCGAAACTCATTTTAAAACAAAGTAACATTTCTTAACTTTCCAAGAGTGCCCCTCCTCTCCTCTTATAAAGGCCCCCACCTCTACCACCTTACCCAAACTTCCAAAGCCTTTGGCTCGGCCGAACCCTTCCATTTTGTCTCTACACATCCCTCTCTAACTCCTAGAAGCCTCACTTTGGGCAGAAGTCTTCCCAAGGAAGTCTTTGAGCTCAAACCAAAGGGAGTCACCCGATTTTAAGGTAATGTCGGCACTTGAGTCCTTTTGTTTTATTTTTCATCTCCAACCCCCTAAATTCTATTTATTCTTTTCTTTTGTAACAAGACCAGTATCATAAATATACTAGGATGTTTTTATGTGAAGTATTAGAGATACACTTACACACAACTGCATCTAACGGTTAAAGAACATACTGTTTCTGTGGATGGCGAATTTCTATCTCACGAAACGATGATTGTTCAACACACATATAACACCTCCAAAGGTGGCCATTATGATGTCACTATATTTATATATGATATATATTGTGTTTATGTTTTACTTAAGTTTCTTTATTTTTCATTTATGGCATACCTTTATGGTTTCCATTATGGGTATACGCGGTATCTTAATTTTAGGAAGTGCGGACTACCGCCCCCTCAGAGTGATTAGATTCGTTAATACCATATGTGGTACGTATAAAGGATAAATTTAATGATATTATATATGATACCATACTGGAATTATAATTCTATTATGTATCATTATGTTTTAATTCCATTAAATATGAAATAGAAATGGAAGTAGCGTTCATGCGTACGTATGGCTTACCGTCTCCATGAACGGTGCATTTCAATTCTTATCCCCAAATGTAATGTAATATTATAAGTACAATTAAATAATGGTTATATATGATGTATGTTACATCTAAATGATTAATATAATTATGGAATTAAAATATACATAACTATCATTTAGTTTTAATTCCATTAATATGACATAGAAATGAAAGTAGCATTCATGCGTACGTACGTCTTACCGTCTCCATGAACGGTGCATTTCATTTCTTACCTATAAATGAATATGTAATATTATAATTACATGTATATGCTGGATATATATGATATATATGATATCCAAATCATGAATATCATTCTGGATATAATGAACTTTTTGACCACATGAACAACATGTAATTCTAAGAAGTCCACTTTCGACTTAAGAACCAAATATCGACAAAACAATTTTTTTATCTTAAATGATTACATAATGTTTATAACATGTCAATATGTGATATAAGAGGAATAATGAACTTGAAAATATTCTTAATCAAGTAGAAATTAACTCATGTTTATTATTCAGGACGTTAAAGAACGATCAAGTCAAGTCGGACCCGAGGTAAGGGACTTCGTCTCAATCTCCTTTCATTGAGGCATATTTTCGTTTTATACACAACTATCTTTTATACGGTGTATAAAACCCTTTGAATTTTACTTTTATACAAAATGAATCTTTTTCTAAGTAGCGTTTTAATAAATGAAAAAAAAATAATGATTCTTTTAACGTACGTGGTGACAACGAACTTTTCCGCCGCCACAAGTATTATTTGGTCATTGGCTTCCTCAATAAGCCATAATTTTTTTAAAATATAATAAATACCATATAATCGTTTATGTATTTTGGTATTGAAAATGGTTTTGATAAAGGATTCTATTATGTCAATGTATTTAAATGATATATTGTGATTGAAACGTGTTAATGTTATCTTTCCTTTATATTGGTTATATGTTTTATGATTTTTTATTGGTACTTGGACATTTGACGAGTGGTTACGTGATAAACCATATGACAAGTGGTGTCGTGAATACCAGGATGGGTAGTTACATTATAACCTCTAATGCATTGGGTATGGATGTCAGCCGTATGGCTATTCCATTATGTATATATGGAAGTTGGCCGAATGGCTATTCTATTAAGTGATATGTGTGGAAGTCGACTGTATGGTTATTCCACTTAAGTATGTTTATGTCCCACGTTACCATTATATTTTATGTGATCTTTATATGGATTTTATGGTAATATATTGGATACAAAAGGGTAAGTAATGATCTTTTATTAAGTGAAGAGTTTTTACTAATTAATAATGGTAAAAAGTATTACATTGATAAAGAATACATGGTTTACTTGTTGTTTTGATAAACTAATAGTTTTCATTCATTGTGTATCCCTAACTGAGCTTTTTATGGTCACCCCAAGTTTTTTTGAAATGTTTTTTCACAGGACTTAATGTGGAATAGGGTCAAGGATGTGATCAAGGGAAAGTCATGCTATCGAAAACATGGAACTAGACATGTTTCTTTTTAAGAGTTTTTATTTTATGGAAACTTAGTAGAAGTGTCTACTTTGTAATCATTTGAGATGTAATAGTTATGATCTTATTCACTAAAACACTAAACCTAAAAATATCCTCAATGTGAATTATTCATTTAATTCAATATTACGTAAGGCTTCAGGCCGGGGCCTTATAGTTGGTATCAGAGGGAGGTTTAGTCAACTTTAGGAGTTAGAAAATTGTTAAATTATAAGTTAATTAATGGTATGATTGAAATGATATAGCATTTACAGATTACCACGTTTCTTCACCTATGATATTTCTGTGTTAAGAATTGTTTTTCGTAGAGGAAACAGAGCTGCTTTTCTGGGAAGGCATACAGAGGGAAATGACATTTCAAATTAGTATCCTGAGATAGTCAGAATCGGATCTGAGCATTTTGTTGTAGTGATGGCTCATTTGACTCAGGTGAAAAATGTTGGTTGTTTTTATTGATGACATTTTGGATAATTAAAAAGAATGGAGGAACATGAAAGTCATTGAAGGATTGTCTATCAAACCTTAAAATAAAATAAACTGTATAGAAAAATTCAGCAAGTGTGAGTTTTGGTTACAACAAATTTCTTTCATTGGTCACATTGTTTCCAAAAATGGATTAACTATTGATCATGCTAAAACAAAATTTTTTGATGAATGGCCAAGACCCACAAATGTAACCGCAATCCATAGTTTCCGTGGTTTGGCAGGTTACTACCGAATGTTTGTTGAAAATTTTTCACGGTTATCTAGTCAAATGACTAAGCTAACTCAGAAGGGTGTTATGTTTATCTGGACAAAAGAATGTGATGATTGTTTTCAGGAGTTGAAAAGAATATTGGTGAATGCTCTAGTTTTTGCACATCCTTATAGGAATAGTGAGTTTGTTATCTACATTGATGATTTGTTGAAGGGACTTGGTTGTGTCCTTATGCAGAATGATCAGGTAATTGCATATGCTTCACGTCTACGGAAAACTCATGAGCTAAATTACCCTACACATGATATGGAATTATCTGTTGCTGTTTTTTCTCTAAAAATTTGGAGGCATCATTTGTATGGTGTAAAGTGTGAAATATATACTGATCACAAAAGTTTAAAGTATATATTCTCTCAGAAAGAAATGAATATTAGATAGAGGAGATGGCTGTATTAATCAATGATTATGATTGTACAATTCATTACCATCTGGGAAAAGAAAATAAAGTGGCTGATGCTTTGAGTCGAATAAGTAATACTTCATTAACAATATTGTGTTTGGAACGCGATCCTTTGGTTATGGAATTGATGAACATTGGCATAGAAATTGTTGGCGTAGGATGTCCTTCTGTTTTGTTTCAGGTATCAGTGAAATCTTCTCTATCAGACAGAATCAAGCAAGCACAGAAGCAAGACAGTGAGTTGTAGAAAAAGGTAGAACTGGTTCAGAATGGAAAGTTGCCTGAATTAAGCATCGATAATGATTGTGTTTTGAGATTTGGGAAGAGATTCTGTGTGCCTTGTGATTCACATTTGAATAGAAAGTTGTTATGTAAAGATCATAGTTCTCCGTTTTCAGTTCATCCTGGTGGTACTAAGATGTACAAAGATCTGCAAAAGTATTACTAGTGGGATGTAATGAAAAGAGATATTGCTGATTTTACTGTGCAGTGTTTGACTTGTCAGCAGGTTAAAGCAGAGCGGCAGTTACCGAATGGGATGCTTCAGCCATTACCTGTGCCAGAGTGGGAATGGGAGAATATATACATGGACTTCGTTGTGGGATTGCTGAAGACACCTCGAGGTAATAATGCAATCTGGGTTATTGTTGATCGATTGACTAAATCTTCTCATTTCCTTATTATTTGAGATACTTTCTCTCTAGATCAACTTTCTCGTTTGTATCTTATAGATATAGTCAGGTTACATGGATTTCTTCTCACCATTGTTTCTGACCGTGATCCCAGGTTCAATTCTAACTTTTGGAAAGGCCTTCAGAAGTCGTTGGTACTGAATTAAATTTTAGTACAACTTTTCATCCCCAATCAGATGGCCAGTCAAAATGAATGATCCATACTTTGGAGGATATTCTATGAGCTTGATCTATGGATTATCAGGGATGTTCGGACCAACATCTTTATCTGTTTGAGTTTTTATATAATAACAGTTTTCATTCCAGTATACAGATGGCACCATTTGAGGCAATATATGGGAAGTGGTGTCGAACTCTAGCTTTTTGGGATGAAGTGGGTGAAAGAAAGTTGATGGGACCAGAATTGGTAGAATAGATGGAAGAAAAAGTTCAGTTGATTCAGAAACACATGAGAACAGCTCAGAGCAGACAGAAAAGTTATGCGGATAACCGGAGGAAGGATCTATCTTTCGAGGTAGGTGATCATGTTTTTCTCAAGGTTTCTCCATGGAAAATTGTGATGTGATTTGGTAAGAAAGTAAAGCTGAGTCCAAGGTTCATTGGACCATAGGAAATTCTAGAGAAAGTTGGATCATTTGCTTACCGAGTGGTTTTACCTCCATGTTTATCTCAGGTACACAATATTTTATGTGTTTCGATGTTGAGAAATTTTATGCTAGATCCATGTCATGTTTTGAGCCCAGAGGTAGTTCAGATGGAAGAGAATCCCTCTTATGAAGAACAACTAGTCCAAATTATTGATTGAAGAGAGCAGGTATTGTAAAATAAGGTAATTCACTAGGTAATGGTTTTGTGGAAAAACCATATGACTGAAGAGGCAACGTGGAAATCTGAAAATGCTATGAGGGATAAATACCCCCCACTTATTTTGATAAGTGAATAAAATTACGAGGACGCAATTCCCAAAAGGGGGGAAGGATGCAACATCCCAGGTAAATAAAGAATAAAACGTTTTCATATTTATTAATATTTACGAATTAAATATTAATTTTACATTAAAGGGGTCACTATCTTCGATAGCGTACCTAATACACAACAAAGAGTTTCATTGAAATCTTACGTTTCACACTAGTAATAAAATAATATTATTTTAAATGGTAGTTAACACATAGCCGTTGTATTGGAGGGAATGGATAGAAATAACTAAAATATTATTATATATGTTTTTAAATGTTTTTACATTTATCTAATAAAAGATAAAGGCTTAAAATACGAAAATAATTCAATTTTAGGCAATTATACCCTAATTTTCACTTAAGGTACACTTATCATGTTTTGATGGAGAACCGTCATTAAATATAGTTATGTTCACTCTTATGCATTCTATTGGACCAAATAAAATGTTTCTTTAGAATCGGGACATCAAAATTTACTTTGTGTAAATTTTTGGTATTTTTCTGATAAAGTTCATTTTTTAATGAATACTGTAAAATGTTGTATTTTAATTCAAAACATCTTATTAATATAATTTATTTATATGATTAGATTATATATTTAATTGGTTCTAAAGTGAAATTAGAATATATTTTTACCATTAAATCCAATAGTGGTCATTGGAATTAATTTCACTTTGAAATCGGACTTAAACTAGTGTCAATCTTTTGATGCTTATTGTTTCATAAAAATACGCTATTTGCTCTGACAGCGGGAATTAATAAATAAATTAATTAAGGCAACTTATATGTTTTTAATTTTGTAAAATGGACTTCATTTTGGAATTCGGAATATCAAATATAGCTTAGGGTGATGTTTTGGTATTTTTCTGAAAAACTTCAATTTTTGATGAATAGTGAAACCACTAAGTGGTACATATAAAAACTGATTTTTCAGTTAAATGAAAATTTACCACTTCTGTGATTTGATTTTCAAAAACCCGAAAAACATGGTTGTCATTAAGAAGTAAAATGTGGTTCAATGGGATAAATTTTTTTTGGTGAATAGTAGCTTTTAAGTTCTTATTTGCGATTAGAGGTAATTAGTGTAGTTTAAGGTAAAAATAATGTTTTAATAATATGAAATGACCTAGAAACAAATCCTAACTTTATTGGATATGTCATGGCCGTCCAAGACAATCCATGGGTCAACTTGGGGACCCCATGGAGCCTCTTTGGAAGGAAAATATCATTAATATCTATTTATTTAATGTTAAAATAAAAATGTCACAAACATGAGTTTTTTTACTAAAACAATTTGTAAATTGGGTTATACAAGTCAGATGTTTGACTATAAATATTAATTAGAAATATAAAAAGATTTCCTACATCATGATATTTTTTTTAATCTTTAGACATTAAATAAATTAAATTATTTATGGCACCATGATGACGCAGTGATTACCTCATTATTTAACGATTTAAATAAAATGAAATGATAATGTAAAATTTAAGACCTAAACATGTCAAATCCCTATTTTTAGGGTATATATAGAACTCTTATCACCATATCCTAGGATTATATCAATGTGGGAGCTTTTAAATCCAAAAATCATTTTAAAATAAAGTAACATTTCTTTACTTTCCAAGAGCGCCCCTCCTCTCCTCTTATAAAAGGCCCCCACCTCTACCACCTTACCCATACATCCAAAGCCTTTGGCTCGGACAACCCCTAACCATTTGGTCTCTACACATCCCTCTATAACTCCTAGAAGCATCACATTGGGATGAAGTCTTCCCAAGGAAGCCTTTGAGCTCAAACCAAAGGGAGTTACCTGATTTTAAGGTAATGTCTTCACTTGAGTCATTTTGTTTTTTTTTTTGCTTCTCCAACCCCCTAATCTCTTTTTATTATTTTATTTTGTAACAACAACAGAATCCTAAATATACTAGTATGTTGTTATGTTAAGGATTATAGCTACACTTACACACACCTATATCTAATGGTTATAGAACATACTGTTTCTGTGGATGGCGAATTTCTGCCTCACAAAACAATGATTGTTCAACACACATATAATACCTTCAAAGGTGGCCATTATGATGTCACTATATTTATTTATGATATATAATATTTTTATGTTTTACTTAAGCTTCGTTATTTTTTATTTATGTAATACCTTTCTGGTTTCCATTATGGGCATACGCGATATCTTCATTTTAGGAAGTGCGGACTACCGCCCCCCTCAAAGTTATTTTATTCGTTAATACCATATGTGGTACATATAAAGGATAAATTTAATTATATTATATATGATACAATACTATAATTATAATACTATTATGTATCATTATGTTTTAATTCCATTAAATATGAAATAGAAATGTAAGTAGCGTTCATACGTACGTACGGCTTACCTTCTCCATGAACGATGCATTTCATTTATTATCCCCAAATGTAATGTACTGTTATAAGTACAATTAAATAATGGTTATATATGATTTATGTTACATCTAAATGATTAATATAATTATGGAATTAAAATATACATATCTCTCATTTAGTTTTAATTCCATTAATATGACATAGAAATGAAAGTAGCGTTCATGCGTACGTACGGCTTACCGTCTCCATGAACGGTGCATTTCATTTTATACCTATAAATGAATATGTAATATTATAATTACATGTATATGCTGGATATATATGATATATATTATATCCAAATCAGGAAAATCATTCTGGATATAATGAACCTTTTGACCACACGAACAACATGTAATTCTAAGAAGTCCACATTCGACTTAAGAACCAAATATCGACAAAACAAAAATTATAAACTTAAATGATTACATAATGTTTATGACATGTCAATAAGTGATATAAGAGGAATAATGAACTTGAAAAAGGTTCTTAAGCAAGTAGAAATTAACTCAAGTTTATTATTCAGGACGTTAAAGAACGATCGAGTCAAGTCGGACCCGAGGTAAGGGACTTCGTCTCAATCTGGTTTCATTGAGGCATATTATCGTTTTATAGACGACTATCTTTAATACGGTGTATAAAACCCTTTGAAATTTACATTTATACAAAAGGAATATTTTTCTATGAAGTGTTTTACTAAACGAAAAAAGGAATGTTTCTTTTAACGTACGCAATGACAACGACCTTTTCTGCCGCTGCGAGTATTATTTGGTCTTTGGCTTCCTCAATAAGTCGTAATGTTTTTAAAATAAAATGAATACCATATACTCTTTTATGTATTTTGATGTTGAAAATGGTTTTCAAAAAGGATTATATTATGTCAATATATTTAAATGATAAATTGTGATTGAAATGTGGAAATTTTATCATTCTTTTATATTGTTTTTATGTTTTATGATTTTATATTGGTACTTGGACATTTGACGGGTTGTTACGTGATAAATCATATGATGGGTGGTGCCATGAATAACAGGATGGGTGGTTATGTTATAACCTCCAATGCATTGGGTATGGAAGTCGGTCGTATGGATATTCCATTAAGTATGTATGGATGTTGGCCGAATGGCTATTCCACTAAGTGATATGTGTGGAAGTCGACCGTATGTTTGTTCCACTTAAGTATGTTTATGTCCCATGTTACCTTTATATGTTATGTGATCTTTATATGGGTTTTATGGTAATATTTTGGATACAAAAGGGAAAGTAATGATTTTTTATTTAGTGAAGATTTTCTACTACTCCATAAAGGTGAAAATTATTACTTTGATAAAGTATACATGGTTTACTTGTTGTTTTGATAAACTAACAGTTTTCATTCATTGTGTATCACTTACTAAGCTTTTTATGCTCACCCCATGTTTTTTTGAATTGTTTTGTCACAGGATTTAATGTGGAATAGGGTCATGGATGAGATTAAGGGAATGTCATTCTATCTAAAACAGGGAACTAGACATGTTTCTTTTTAAGAGTTTTTATTTTATGGAAACTTAGTAGAAGTGTCTACTTTTTAATCTTTTGAGATGTAATAGTTATGATCTAATTCTCTAAAACTCTAAACCTGAAAAGATCCTCAATGTGAATTATTCACTTAATTTAATATTAAGTAAGGTTTATGTCCGGGGCCTTATAATAATAATTTAACAATATTTAGAGGATGCAGAAGATGAATAAGAATTAAGATGCTCGGTTAAGCATGATGCTTAATATTCGATCAACATCTTAAAGTAAGTACCGAGAGGATTCATATGATAAATTTTTTAATCAAAATAGGGATTATAGTATGTTGGGAGGAAGGTAAGGAAAATATATTGTCATTTATTGTCCACAGAAACTATTTTTTATGTTGTAATGAGGAGATTAGATGGGGTGGTAATTTAGATGTATGGAAGAGGACACAAAAGTGATTATTTTTAACAAATAAAGTGAACCATCATTTTATTCAACCAAAAGGAATAAAAAATAAGAAATTATAGAACCTTCAAGGATATAGGGTTTATATATGTCCATAAAATTTTATTTTAATATGTTTCTATTTCATTTTACACCTTATAAATCTTAAATTAACACCTCATAAATACATAATTTTAATACCAAAATATACATATACCAAATCCATTGTAAACATGATTCAAATGAAATTACATTGATTAAGTATTAATAAATATTATTTTTTTATTTGATATTAAATATAAAAAATTGGATTATAAATTACATAATTTATTTTAAATAAATGAATATTTTCCAAAAATCTATATTTATTACTATTCAATGAAAAATTAATATTTCTTGAAGAAAAATCACAAAATTTATACTTTAGATAATATTGATATATAAATTTTAAAAATAATGTTCAATTAATAAAATAAATTTTATATAATCTCTATAAATTAATTATAGTATTCCTTTCAATTTCTAATATAAATCAATGTTGAAGAATACATATTTTAGTGAATAAAATAAAATTACTAAAAAATGTGTGATTGTTTATTAATAATTAATAAATAAATCTTTATTGATTATAGGTTTATATAAAATCTATAAATTAGTAAATACAATTCAAACCAATAAATTTTATAGTCAGGTTCTAAAAGTCTTATATTTCATCAGTTGATTATGTTGGGTTTTGTGTGTCAAATACACTATAAAACATAATGTTCTTATCCTAAAATATATTTGTGTTACATACCCCCATTAACAAAATTAATGACCACAATTTAAACTCGTTCCCAGAAATAATATTTAAAAAATTTTAAAATACATTTATGGAAGCCCACATCATATAAAGTGTTAGTAAAAAAATCATCTTGATATGAGGGAATGGGAAGTATGAATTCCTTCTAGAATAACACTATAAGAACTCAGGGTTTAGTATGAGGTTCAGATCCATTCATTTAATATTAAATGCTAAAATGTGTCCTAATGTTAATCCCCTTTGAGGTTATAGAGGTTTTAGGGGTGTTCAAGGCTTGTTCGATGATTAGAACCCTATGTTTTTTGGTGATTTAGGCCTAGAAAAAGGGTAGTGATTTCTGTAAGATGTAGATCATACTGGTTGGAAAATCATACAAGACTAGACATTGGGGAGATATAGGCCACATTTCTAGGCGATGGCATGTGGAATGGGACATATATCCTTTTGGAAATGCCTTTAATTTTGGAAATTCATGACAGAGTATTTTCATACGGTTTCTACATGGTTTGTAAACTGTGTGATGAAACCATGTGGGGGACCCTAGTCCAATAAGAATTTATGCATGGTTGGCACATGGTTTTCTAAACTACGGACCAAAATTATTTAGCCAATTTATATTGAGAATATTATTACTTTAAAATTTAAATTTATTTCATTTGTAAACCTAAATTAGGATTTGTTTCAATTGATATAAAAGGAATTATTTGAGATCTCCCATTAGAAAATATTCCTCGATTAGAAACCATTCGTCTGTTTGATCTCTAATTCATGCACAATTTGTCTCATTTTATATTCATCGATATGTTCTGAATTCCATTTTAGTAATTCTTGATTCTACTAGATATCAATTGCACTATTTAGGTTCTAGATTATTTTCCCCAATATTTTTTGTTCATACAATCTTCTTATTTCATCCAATCAGAGGCGAATCAGGACCTTATACTAGATGGCCACTCCCCCACAATGCTGAGGTAGTTGGTCTATATTTTTCATTTTAGTTATGGATCCTTATTGGGCTATCTACCAACAAAACCCACATATAACTTTCTGAAATGACCATAAAATTGAATTGGGTAATCTAATTAGATGAAATAAGACATGTTTGGGTTTTATTAAAGATTATTTGTGAATTTTAAGTGGTGGTTGACCAATCGGTGGTAACCCATGGGGTCTTCCTATAAATTCACTTCATTTATTCCATTCTAAACCAACCAACATGTGTGATTTGATCATTCCTTATTTTCAAAATCCTTTAATGATTAAAATGGGTTGAATGGGATAATTATAAAATAGATTTCCCCCTTTACCCTACTATAACATGTTGAAATTGAATCAGATTGGTTGATTTTTGATTTGTTCAAGTTAGTAATTATTAAATTTGAAGTTGAGAAAAATGAGTGTGTATACTGACAAAATTCCATTATTTACAGTCATGAATAATGAGTGGGTATACTCATTAGATAGTTGGATTATGAACTGGGATACATGATGGGTAAACTCGTGAGATTTATTTTGTTATGAAATGTGATTAATGAGTGGGTATACTGATTATTTTAATTGAATGTAAATGATTACATATGAGTGTGTAATATCATATGATATTCAATGTTAAATGATATGTAATGAAAAAAATGAGTGTATAGATTCCATGGATGGCCCTCCATAGATCTTGAAAATAGTAGTTGACACTTTGGATCAAGATGCTCCTTTTGAATTTATTTCGTGGGACTCCATGGGCATTGATAACACTTGGATCCTACATGCTTTGACATTTGTACGATAACTTTTTGATAGCTTTCTCACAGGAATCCAAATTGTTCCTAACCGCGTTTCCATTGAGATTCTCATGGGACTCGGTGAGGATTCATTGCTACATGACGCCTTTAATCTGGAACTTTGTGGTCTCACTCTTTTACATATGACATATATGTGAGAATAATGAAATACTTGGTTGAATGTCTAGGACTTGTCTGTTTTTGACACTTTATGTTATACAAAAATGTTGTGCTTGTTATTTAATTATTGTTAGAAATAAAGGATGTGATTATTACTTTTATTTATATGCAGATGGTTTCTACTGTAGCTTTACTATATTTTGTAGGATTCCTTGGGAGCCTATATCCGTAAAAATTTATTAGTTGTTTCAGGACATGCAAATCAATAGCATTTTTTCTACTCATTTCCTTAGTGGTTATCTATTTATCTTATTTTTTCACTGTATGGAATTGTATAAATCTTGGGATGTTTCCTACAAGGGTATTATCTCACTCCCTATTTGGGCCACCCAGGGTGGACAGAAACATATTTTATGGTTGTAGTTGTTTATTGGTGAACGAACCAAAACACAATTTTATTATTTTTTCTTTAGAGAAGAAAAGAATGGGGCAAAGATAAGGCTTGCGATGATATTGGGAAAATTTTAGTCATGTTGGATTTTTGGGATATATATATTCAATTATACTTAAACATACCTATTTTGGTTTTTTTTCATGATACATTATTCATCTGTATCATTATATATGACACACTTCTGGCCTGTTTATATATCAACATCTTGTTTACCTTTTAGTTGCCTCATGTTTTATTTGATTATACTATTGGAATGTTACTAGTATCTATTGTGTATAAAGTAGAGATGAGGGAAAGGTCACCCCATCAACAAAACAAGGCCATCACTACTAATCAGTAACCACTGGTGATTTGTGGATATGTGCTTGAGGCCGTATGACCCACAATGATAATGGAACTTTTGAGTGGAATTAGGGTTTTTGAAGTTAAAAAGTGTTATCATAGCCTTCTTATATGGTTTTTAATATTGTTTTACAACAATGGATAGGGATATTATTCAAACATATTTAGGTAATGTGATGTTTTTGGCTGTAGCAACACTGTATATTCGGAGAATCCAAATTGTTTTGAATGGAATTACAATTTTCTTGATTATGGATATCAAAACCAATATCTTATGTTTTTAGTTAAACTCACATCCCTCCATAACCATATAATTTAAAATAATTAAAGAAATCCCTCATTTATATATATAAATTTGTTAATGAAAATTTTAAAATATTTTTTATATTCTTTAAATAGAGTTTAAAATGATTGTTTTTATTTTTTCTTTATATTATTTTTTATAATTCTCTATAAAATTAAAAAAGAATATTATTTTGAACATTTATCAAATTACTTCTTATTCCCACCACTATAGGAATTATCTGCCATCAACATACCACAAAATTGTTTAATTTATTTCAATGAATAAAAATTTTATTTAATTTTGGAAATTTAAATCCAATTTAATGTTGTTAAATGAAAAATATATTAATCCTTACTTTTATGTGATGATTCCAAGTGATTTTTATTATTTCTTTAAATGAATTTTATGACATAAAGGTGCCCATATATATATATATATATTCATATAAATTTAATGGATAATTTTAAATAATTATGGTTGGAATTCGGTTATATCCCTCCAATGAGATGTGTAATTATTAATTCGATATATAAATGTTTATTAGAAGCATCTAATTACCAGTTATTCGAAACAAGTGAAACATGTTTGGTTATGAGAGATGAATATGTGGTCCCTAGGTTTCTACATGGTCTCTCTATTCTTGAAATTAGTCCTAGTTTAAATACATTTATTTTAAGAAAAATGTATCTGATATCATAAAAGAAAATTATTCATTTCTAAGAAAATTCATTTCTCAAGTTCTTAGTTTATCAGGTTATACCCTCATTGTTTTTTATTCTTGATAGTATTTTTAATAGATTTCATTATGAAATTGTTGATTTCAACATAATGTTATTAATTATTTAATATGGTCACTTTTATTCTGAAATGTTCAATATTTTTTTGGGTTTCATATTTTATTATGGAATACGTGGTTTATTGTAATTTCCCTTACTATATTTTTTTTGCATATCCCAGATTTTCAAAAGTTTTTCATATGATCAAAGGATTAAATCTGTTAAAGAAAAGATAATATTTCTTCTATGGAGACTCATTTTAAAACAAGTAAATGTGACCTGAATGAAATAAGATTATAACATTAAGAGACACTTTTTATAGATGAAAGTGTAAACCTCATAGAAATATATAGTTTGAAATTAAATTGTTTCCCTGATTCTCTAAATTTCAAAATCAAAAATATCATTGGAGCATATGAAACACTAACCCGAGTTATAAATTAGGTAATTATGGGATGATTATGATATAGTGAACTATAGTTGGTTTCAGATTAAGGTTTTAGATAACATTATATCATAGGATGTTATCAAATTAAGGAAAATTAATATTATTAAATACATTAATGGGTCAATCTGTTTATGGTTTGGGACTATAAGTTAAATTTATTTTCTAGACATAAATGATAGTATGTTATGTTGAAATATGGTTATATTTTTATATATATAAAGATTTTAATAAGAGAAAATAGGGTTAATGATATCATATTATTTACAGTCTTTTTAAGATGGCATGTCATGACTTTATTTTATACATTAATTCTAACTATAATTTTTTAATAAATTTTTAAAACCCATAGAAAACAATTCAAACACGGTTTTAAAGGACAATATGATTGTTATTCAAATATGAAAATATATAGGATTGATGATTTAGGGAAAATTTTTATTATTATTTAACACTAAATTTCATAAGTTATGTCTGACAACATGAACCTCAGTGTGTTTCCAATGATACTAAATAATAGAAAAAATTAGTTTTAATGAATATTATGTGATAAAGATCTTTATAGTATCAAAGATTAAACATCCTAAATTTTAAGTGTGCACAAAGAATCATAATATGATATTTCTCATTGTAATATGAATATGTTTCAAACATGGTTATTGAGGGAATACATTTACATATTTTTGATGAAAAATAAAGAGTTTATCTTACCCAGTATAGGGAAATAAAATTCTCCCTATTGTATAAATTGATTTTTTTAAAAAAATTATTGAGTATAGGTATCATGAAAATAATGGACCATGGAGGAATGGTCATAAATGAGTTCAATTAGATTTTATGAATATAGGTTTATTATGGTTATATGGTGAAGAGAAAATAAATAAATAACATATCGTTGTTATGAATTATTTAGTTAGCTTATCTTAATTTTAAAGTTGGATAAATAACAATATTATGATTGTATAATATTAATACATGAATTATATTTTTAAATTTTAAAAGGAAGTATTTATAAATAATTTGAAAATTTAATGTTAATGGTTTATGAATAACATTAAATAATTGAAGTGTCTAAATATAAGTTTTTGTGAGTTTTGATATTGAGTTATTTTGATTAAGGATTAATACTCCTAATGAATTATCATATGTTGAAATGTTTATATTCTTATTTTATGTCTTATAGTGATGTATTCAAAAGAGATAAATTATATTTTATGAAAAAAAAATTAGGTTGAGCTATATGTAACCCTTAGGTCTATCAAGTGATTTACTATTAAGTCTATTTAAGAAGAATATTGTTCTGTTAGATATAAAATATATAAGGTAAAGATTACCATGGGGATAAATTTTGTAACACCCAATGTTTTTAAAAAATGAAATACTATGTTTTATAGAATACCAGATACACCATATAAGGAATAAAAAATTAAATGTAAATTATTATTTGAATGTTACCATTAAATTAGGAATTTGAATGGTGTGATTGAATAATATTATATTACTTATAAAAATATGGGTTACACATGTATATATAGTTAATACATTGGTGACCAATTAATTATAAAAGTATGATTTATCATAATTATTTATATTTATAAATTAGTTAGTAATTTTACCTTAAAGGGGAACTACATTTGATAGTGTACTTGACACACAATAATTAATTTCTACGAAATCATATCTTTAATAGATGAATATATTATACCAAAACAATAATACAATGTTAATATTATTATTTTAAGTGGAAGTTGTCACATAGTAGTTTTATTATTGAGATTGGATATACATAACAATATTATTCTATAAAAATGTTTATTAAATTTTTATAAATTCAGAACATAAATTTCATAGTCTTAAAATAAGAATAAATCAATTTTCAAGGGTAAAAAATATGTAATATTTTTAAAAGTCAGTTTTACAGCCTTTTGATGGTGAACTCATTTTAAATATAATTTTTAACAAATTTATAATTTTTATATGAAACATTAAACATCATATTTAAAATTTAATCATAAAAATTATGCTATGGTAAATATTTCATATTTTTCTGAGAAATTTCATACTTTAATGAATATTGAATAATACAAAATATTGGTTCAAAACTACTATATTAATTAAAATTTGTAGTATAATTAAATAATATTTAAAATTTCATTAAAGTATTATTAGTTTAATTATACATCAATAAAATCTATTAAGTTAATATAAATCAATTTCACAATTAAATTATATATAAAATATTTTCCAACATTGGAATGATTCAATTTAAAACCTACCTTTTTGTTTTTTCCACGGAATGAATTTTAAATCTAATTCTTCCAATTATTTGAATTGAATTATGTAAAATGAATTCCATATTGGGAATCATAATTTTCAGATTACGTTTTAAGGATTATTTTATTATAAGGTATAAAAAGTTTACCATGGTTTAAAATTTACTTACCGCATTATATGTAAAAAATGAAACATGTAAAAGATAAAAAGGGTAAAGGCTTAAATGCCTAAAAATACAAATTTAAAATGTTTATTGTGGTGTTTATTGAACATATATATCCTTGAAAATATTGATTTCCATCCAAATTCATTGAATTTATTGCCACCTCAAATTAGTTGGAATTAAATATAAAATATTCATTATTTATTCACTTAAACCCACCTCTCATGAAGTATAAATACAACCCTTCACCATAACATTTCATCAAAAAAAGATTTTTATATACCCAAATATCCTCCCAAAACCCTCCCCCTCACTCTCCCAACTTAAAATTGATTTTTTCACTAAAAGACCAAATCTGAGGCCCTCAATTATCTCTCTAGAGGGTGATATTCAAGAGATTATTTTCCCAAAAATAATGCCCTTAATTGATTTCTTTCTGTCTTTTCTCCTCACATAATTCAGCCGTAATTGAATAATAACTCCTGATTATTGAATATGATTACTTTCTATATTTATAATGAAATATATCATGTCATGTTTATTTTTTTTACCTTTTATTCAACAAATAATATTTTTTTCCATTTTATATCGGTCAATCACCTCAGTGAATAATGTTTTTGTTATTTTTCCATTATCATTTTCCTGGATGATCTAAAAGTATTTTACTTGTAAAATAATATTTTCAAATATATATTATAATATATTTCATATTATAGAAATTTAAATTTAAACCTATCTTCATTCTATCCATATAGTGGATATATGATAACTTTGTTTGTCGATATTTGGACTACCACCACCTCAATGAAATCTGATTCGTTCACAAATCAAATGGAATGTATTAAGGATTATTTTAGTATAAATATTTGATATTATAGAAATATTAATTATTCTATAATGATATTATTTACATTCATGCGATTTAGGTTCATTTATTCAATATGATAGGAGAATGAAAATAGTATTCATGCATATGTATAACACACCACCTCCATAAATAGTGATTTCATTTATCATTAATGATTATTATAAATATATATATATTGAATAAATATGATATTTATATCATGTTTTATATATTTAAAATAATCATTTATTTATATTCAATAGTAATACGTTTAAACATGAAAGATTAACAAAGAAAATATCACCGGAAACATTATTAATCTTTGCGTTAATAATATACAAGTAATATGACGACTTCAAGATATCATATAGAGTATCATAAATATGAGTATGGATTTGAAATATATGGATAATAAACGTATTATTATTCTATAGGATTGTTTTGTGAGTATGAATATAGTCAATTCATAGGGTAATGGAATTTCAAAAATTATTTTTCACTTAATAGGTTTTACAGATACTTCACAGATTATTTTACTAAAATATTATATGTGGAATCATGTTTTATTTTTTTTATGTTTTAATTTAATCCTTCATTTTAATGAATATAGTATTAATATACATAATCAACCCACTGATAAATTCTTACATCATTGATATGAAAATTATAATAATTTAATAGTCTCACTTTTTACCTTTATGACATATATGCATTAATCACGAATAATTTGTTTTTGTGTGGTGTATATAAAATTAAATTTGATATTAAATAGCATTAATATATTTTCCTTCTTGTTATTAAATAATTAATTTCATTATTATTACTTTTATGATATCTTAAATTCAATGGATTACAAGTGGTAGGGGACTTTGATAAACCAATTTCCATTCTTTATGTTAAACTTCTACTTCTTGATTTTTTCATGCTAAGATTATGTGAGAAAAGAAATTTTGCTTATATTATATTCTATTTATACTTGTTTTATTTTTATTTATTTTGAATACACATAATTGATCTATTTGATTAACAAAATTATTATTGTAACAGATTTCATCTCAATCAGATTTCAATGAGGCATTTACTGACGATATGCACCTTTATTCTTTTATATGGGGTATATATCCCATTTGGCATTTCATATGCATACTTTTTCAATCCTCATGTTATTTAATATTTTTTAAAAAAAATATCGCGTGTATTATGATATAAATGTCAAAAGTGTTATTGGACACATTTAATATTGGATGATTTAAATGTCAAATATTTTTCTGAATGTTTATATTGTTAATTTTTATTATCTGGATATAAAATGATTTTTATTATAAATTATATATATTTTTGGAATTTAATACAATGGATTTAAAAACTAATATTTTTTAGTGTTTTATAAGAATTATTTTGACAAACAAAATAGGAATGTTCTTTTTCAAAATAAACATCGAACATAACTTTTTAGCCACCATGAAAATTATTTGATATTTGGATTCCTATACAAGACTAAACATTTTTGAATGAAATATAATTCCCTTAATCCCTTTTTTGGGCATTTTTGTAGTGAAAATGGTTTTGAGAATAGATTGGTTATTTTATTAAATTGAAATTATTTCTAGTGATTTGAAATGAAATTTTATCAGTGAAATGCTGATAATTGTATAATTTTATATGTATTGATTATTTAATGGTAGTTGTACATTTGGTGGGTAGTTACCTGATAAACGAACGATGGTGGATTTTATGATAATCCAATTATTGGATTTTAAATTATAAACTCCAACGTATTTGGTATGGAAGTTATTTAAATGACTATTAAATTTGTAAGAGTCATACATATAGAATTATACTACATTATTATTCCATTTAAGTATAATTATGTCCCAAATTATCATTATGAAATTTCTCATTATGATACTGTTTTTATATAAATATTTTAATTATTAAAAGTTTTGAAATGATTTTATTACCAAACTAAATTATTTACAACTTATTATGGATGAAAATTATTACTTTATGATAATGTTTTCAGGGGTTTTGATGTTTAAAAATGTACTAATGGTTTTCTTATTTTTGAATCACTTACTAAAATTATTTTGCTAATCCCAGGGATTAAATTGTTTTCAACATGTTATAGGGATTGGTAAGAGAAATGAGGAATTCCAGATGAATGTTATGATGATTTTTCATGAATAATAAATCTTGTTTTTCTTTAAAAGTTATATATTTTTTAAAAAATGTGTACTATTTGGATGTGTCCAGATTCTATTTCAATGTTTTTTATGTATGAGTTATGGAATAATTCTATTAAACTAAATAACTAAAATGATCCTCAATATCAAATAAATTAAAATTAGCATCCTAACTCAATATTATGGGTTGTTTAATTATGCGTCCTTAAGGTTGGTATCAAAAGAAAAATTTGATCAACTTTAGGTATTAGTACTTTTGGTCAAACATTGATTAAGATTATTTATATATTTTAAAGTTAAATCCTTATTATATATTTTTTTAGATCTAGGGTAGTTATTTATAAATTTAATGAGGTGGATCTAAAATTATATTCATATATATTATTAATTACTTTTTTGCAATAAATATTACAATGTCATGTCCTTATGATTCTGAAAATTTTTCTAATATATGACAACCTTGAAAATTGTTGAATATGATATCAAACACCTCCTCTATAAAAATACATCATCCTAGATCATGGTTTATTTTTAGTCATATCATATTTTCTCAATATTAATATATTTTAATGAATGGAAAATATTATCAATTCATTTTTTGATATTTTACCTTTTCACAATATTTTAATGAATATATAATTTTCAAAAATACCACAAATTAGGAGATCATTGATCAAAATATTTATATTTTATTTTCACTTATAGTCTTCAACCTCATTATTATGGAATTTTAAATAGAGAATTTATTGATGGTTTCAAATGAAAATCTTTCTCAATGTTTTATAAATATCATGTTTTATCATATATTATGAAATTATATGTCATACATTGTTATTTTTAAAAAATATTTCTTTGTGAACACTCATAAAACCAAACATGTAAGAGCCGTATATAGATAATGGAATCAAGTGATTTTTATGAATCTCTAAGTCACTGTTATATTGCATGGACCTTCGATCTATGTGAACAAAATGATGGTGAAACAAGGAGGAGACCATGATCAAAATCTGTCATTATTTATTTTTTGAATTATTTTCTTAAATCATAGGGTGATGAAATGAAAAATATACATATATAAAAGACATTTTCATTATGATTGTGATGTAAATTTGGGTTTAAATACAAATTATTGGTATACGCTATCCATTGATATTAAAGAATTCTGTTAAATGGTAAATTGTACTTCTCATGTAAGTATGTTTCCTAATGATCGTAACCCATGTAGAAAAACAATTCTTCATCAATTTGAAAATGATCATACAAAAAAAATTATTTTTTTACTATTATTACACAAAAATAAATTAACGATCCATCAATGAAATATTTATTCTTTTTTGACTATTATCATTCTCTAGACCATGTTTTCTGTCAGTCTCCATCAGAACGTGAAGGGTAACATATTCTTCAATATCTATATTTTTAAAAATTGAACCCTAGTATGTGTTATCTAAAATAACCATTGTTTTTAACTATAATTATTTTAAATTTTATGTTTTATTGAACCATTTTTATGTGGGATTTAGATAAGGGTATTTCTAAAATTCCAAACCCTAATTTTTTATCATGATCTTGAATTTTTAGAATTAATTTTATTATATGGGTGAATGTAACAGCCTCATTTTTTAAAAATAAAAAACTATGTCTGATAGCGTACATGATATGAAACATCAAAATTAAACAAAAAAATAAAATTGTTATTTAAATGTTACCATTAAACTAGCATTTTGAATGGTGGAAGATAATAATATTAACTAAATTATGAAAAATTGTTTTACACATGTATATATTTTAAATTCATTAGTGACTTATTAATTATCAAATAATACCTTTTATAACTATTAATATGTATGAATTAGATATTAATTTTACCACAAATGGCTCTCTATTATAAATACTAAACTTGAAACTCAATAAGAAGTTCCTTCATAATCATACCTTGTATGGAAGAAAGTGTTATACAACAAAAAATTATAAAATGTTAATATTAATATTTTAAGTAAAAGTTATCACATGTAATTTTTATTGGGGATAATGGATAGAGCTAACTATTTTATGTTTATATTTTTTTATTAAATATTTTTACACTCATCAGATAAATTTTATAGGCTTAAAATTATATTAAACATCTTTATGCCAAAAAACCACAAATATTTTAAAAGGGATGTCTTCCTGCCTTTTCATGGTGATCCCATTTTAAATATAATTTGGGATTATAATATAATTTATATATTAAAATTTCAAATTAATATTTGAAATTGAAACATAATAATTAGGTTAGTGTATATTTAAGGTATATTTCTTAGAACATTTATATTTTGATGAATAGTTAGTAATACAAAAACTTAGTTCAAAACTATTTTTACATAAAATATTTTTATATCATTAAATTATATATTAAATTGATCTTAAAGTATAATTAGATTGATTTTGTAGAAATAAAACCAATTTAAAAAATTGTCATCAATTTATCCTGGAAATTATATTGAAAGACATTTCAATTTTTTAAATGATTCAATTTAATTTTTTTACTTTTTCCCTTGAATTAATTTCATATACAATCCTTCCATATATGTGAAATAAATTAGGTAAAATGAAAACCACATTTATAATAATAAGGCCCAAATTATTTTTTTGGGTCAATTTAATTTTTAGGTATAGAAATGTTACCATGTCAAAAAAATTATTTACAGCAGTATAAGTATAAAATGAAACATGTTAATGTTAAAAATGGAAATGGATTGAAGATCCTAAAAACAACAACATTTTAATGTTTTTTGAGGTGTGTAACAACCCTATAAATACTCCAAACTATTAATTTCCATCCAAAGTTGTTGAATTTAATGCCACCAATAAATTATTGGCTTTAAATATAAAATATTCAGTATTAAATAACCTAAAACCACCTGTCCTTGAGTACAAATACCGCAAAATTTTAACCCAAAAAGACTTATAGTTCCTAAATTATCTTCCCAATACTATCCTCCTCACTCTCCAAATTTATATGTTCAATTTGTTTCACAAAACAAATAAATCCATTGTCCTCATGTGTCTCTCAAAAAGGTGATATAGGAGATGCAATTTTCCAAAAACACCTCTCTTAATTTATTTCATTTTGTATTTTCTCCCCACATACATCAACTATAATGGAATTATAACTCCATAATCATTTATATAATGATGTTTTATGTTTGTAATAGATTATATAATGTCCATTTCATTTATTGTCTCCACTTATTCAAATAAACAAAATTATTGTCCAAGTTTTTTAGATTAATCACCGCCATAAATAAGGTTTTTGTTTTTTTTACATTACCACATTCATGGGTAGTCTTAAAAATATTTTTTGCAATATAATATTTTTATTTGTATATTATAAAATTTTTCCATTTCTACAATGCTTAAATTGAATATACCTCCATGCGTTACATATTGTGGATATACAGTCACTTCTTTTGTGGTTGCATGGACTACCGCCACCTTAATGTGATGTGATTTGTTCACACATCACATGGAATGTTTTAAATATTGTTTTAGTTAAAATATTTGATATGAACTAAATATTAATTCCAGTTTAATGATATTATACAAATACATTTAATTTACTTTCATTCTATTAATACCACTAGAAAATAAAAATAGAATTAATGAATATATACGACATACAATCTTCATGAACTATTTTTTTCATTTATGATTAATGATTCTTATAAATACTGAAATATTCATTATATATGATATTTATATTATTATTTTTATAATATTTAAATAACTAATATTTTTGAATCATGAATAAAATGTCAAAATCGGTACGATTAACAATAAAAATTATCACCTGAAACGTAACATAAACATGGAGTTAATAAAAATGAGTTATATTATATCAAAAGTAAATCATATTTTTTATTATAAAAATTAATATGGTTATGTGATAGATGAAAAATAAAATTATAATTACCATACATGTTGTTTATATGAGTAAGAACTGAGTCTATATATTAGGTTAGGGAATTTCTAAACTCAATTTCCACTCATTGGGTTTTACGCATACGTCGTTTATTATATTTTTCTAATATTATGTGCTGAATAAATATTTATATATCTATGTTTTAATATAAACATACCTTTTTTGGATATAATATTTCTATACATAATTTACCCATTGATAAATTCTTACATCATAGATATGAACATTGTAATGATTTACAGAACTTACATTTTACCTCTATGAGAAATATACCTTACTTAACACTAATTTTATTTTTGTTTTGTATATATAATGATATTTGATATGAAATATCATTAATCATTTTATAATAATGGTATAATATGTTTTATTTTATAATTATTACTTTTATGGGTCATACAATTCGACATATTACAAGTGTTAATGAAATTTCATAAACTAATTTCCATTCATTGGGTTAAACTTCTACTTCCAGATTATGTCCTACCAAGAATATTTGAGAAATAAATTTTGGTATTCTAATAATTTATGTATACTTTATTTATATGTATTTATGGTGAAAACACATTATTGAACAATTTTATTAACAAAATTATAATTGTGGTGGATTTAATCTCAATCACATTTCATTGAGGAATTTCTTGATGATATGTACATTTATTCTTTTATAAGGTGTATATAGAACCCTTGACATTTCTTATTAATATTATATCCAGTATCATGTTATTTAATGATTTTCTAAATGTTGTTTTTTTATGTAGATAAGATTTAAATGTTCAATGTTGTATGGGTGGTTATGAATATTTAATTATTAAATTGCCAAATATTTTTTTCCATGTCAATATTTTTTATATTTTTTATGTGAATATAAAATATTTTTTAAAATAAATTATACATATATTAATATATATATATATATATATATAATTTCATTAAAGGCATTTCAGAAGGAAAATATTTTCATTTTTTATATATAATATTTTCAAAAATGACAAAATCATTATTCTAATTTTGACAAATATAGTGATAATAACTTCTTTGTCTCTATGACCATTATTTATTTTTGGATTCTTATACAAGACATAATGTTCTTAAAATAAAAATATATTTTTTTATTCCCATTTATTGATGTTTTTGTTTTGAAAATGTCTTTATTATTTCAATTTCACAAAATGATTTCTTGTTTTTGCAAATGAATTTTTATGAGTGAAATTTTGAAAATTGAAAAATTTTATGTATTTTGATTATTTAATGGTGCTTGTATATTTTATGGGTGGATACATGATAAACCAAGGATGGATGGTTCTGTGATAAATCATGGATGGGTGGTTACGTCCTAACCTCTAATTTTTTTGTTATAGACGTTGTCCATACAGCTATTCCTTTTGTAAGAGTGAGATACATTGATGTCGACCACATGGTAACTCAATATAAGTAAAATTATTAACCAAATTTATATTATGAATTTTAATGTCTTCATTTGGGTTTTATGGTAACATTCTGATTAAGAAATTGTAATCAAATGAGTATATATTGCAAGGAATATATTTACTACTTATTAAGAGTATAAATTATTACATCATAATAATGTTTCGAGGGTTTTGGTGTTTATTAATTTAGTAATGGTTTTCTTCTTCTGATATCCCTTAATAAACATTTTGTGCTCATCCCATGTTATGAAATTTTTTCCATAGGTTATAAATATGGGTAAGATAAATGAAGATCTTAATATGAATGTTATGATTATTTTTCATGAATAATAAGTCACCTTTTATTTTAAAGGGTTTATATTTTGAAAAAATGGATACTGTTTGGAAGTTTCTACATTGTATTTTATGGTTTTTTTATGTATGAGTTAAGGAATAATTATCTAAAATGAAAACCTAAGGACATTCTCAATGTGAAATAAATTAAAATTCTTGAATTAACTCAATATTATTTAATGTTTAAGGTCGGGTCATATAAATGTGATCTTTGATGTTTAGGTAATTATGGGTAACCAGGATAAAGTGTTATTATATTTGGAACATTTATTTTATCATATATATAACCATGGGATTAATAGAGTTATTTATAGAGCAGGAGTTTATATTAATCTGATAAGTAGTTCAATATTTTTTAGTGTATTACTAGAGTCCTGGTAAATTGTATATTATCATCTAGTGTGGAACATTATATCAAAGTGGTGTATATTAATTAAGGAATAAAAACTAATTTAAATTATATATATATATATATATGATTTCATAGTGAATTTATAGTGATTAAACATAATTATATAAAATATAACATATGTTGGCAAATATATGACTAGGTCAAATACTATTTTTATAAGTTACATTTTCAAAAATAGATGTTGTTTGGAGATAAATCTAAAGATTATTTAGGGAAAATTATATGATAAAATAACTCTATTCAGTATGTTCAAAAACTCCTTAGTTGTATATTAACGATTTTTAGGGTAATTAATTTTTATTATTAGTTAATATGATCTTTGACTATTATTTTTTTGAGATTCATAGAAATAATTTATTATTTATTTTTATGATGATTTAATGATATTTGATATTATCTTAACTTTAATTAAACATTTCAGGTTTTTTAAATGCATAGGTATTAGTGGAATAATTTATCATTATTTTATAGATCATTTGAATCAGTGAAATTTAATTTTAGTGCACCAAGAATGAAAATTTATCATCATTATTTATCATTTAGCATATGAGATAATTCAGAGATGGAAAACTACTTGATGAACCACCAAAGGAAGAAACTACAATTATTATATCAAAAAAATCATGTAAATCTAATTTATTTTATTCAATATTTTAATGATAAAATAATACCTCAACTCAATTATGATTATGGTTAATCAATTATGTCTTAAATTAATATAGCTCAGAAATTGAGGTATGGTTTATAAAAATCTTTCACAAGTATGAGTCTCACAATAGTATATCATTTGATTAAGAGATATTTATGAAATGAAATTTTTTGTAGTCTTAACATATTCATTAATTTTATTTTGAAGTGGAGAAGTTATTCATGCATATTAAGAGGTATTTATTTCCATTTATATATATTTATCATATTCTCTAGATTAATTTTCTTGTCCTCTCTATCAATTTTTCATTATTTTGTAACATTTTAAATTAATTGAATTTGAAGTCCAATTGTAGTCCTTAAATTTTGTGTGAAAACTATTTACACCCATTTCCATCAAATATGAGATAAAAATTTTGATTAAAAAATATACCCAGAGAGGATAATGTAAAACCTTGATATTTTACCAATGATTACTTCAAGTAAATATCATTAAGAATATCATGTGATATAAAAAACACTAATCCAAAATTTGAAATTATCTTTTAAAATGAAAGGTAAATATCAATAAATTAATTATATATCATGTGGAAAAAAATAAATTTACACTCAGTGGTGATTGATATGATATATGTGTAAGAACACTTAAGGTATAAAAGTGTTATTATTATATAAATTCCAATTTTATTTATATTAATTATTTAAATTTAAATGTTTTATTTATTTATTTTTTAAATTGGAATAGATAAAATGGGAAAAATAATTTATCATCCACATGTAAAAAATTTGAAAACAATTTTTTTAATAGTTGATTTTTGCATGAATAGTGAAAATGATAATTTAATAAATATTTTTACATTCGATACCTTATCATTAAAATGGATTTATTTTAATTGGTATTAAACCTTTTAAAATTAAAATATATTTATTATTATGTAATATATATCATTTATAATGATAATTTTAAACTTATAAATGGTTTTTGTCATTTTTGAAATCTAAATAATGTATTTAATCAAATAAAAACATTTTTAATTTATTTTCTATTAGAAACCCACAAATAATGTTAATTGAATCATTGTTTTTTAAATGTGTGTCCTTTTATTTGCCCTAGTGTAATTAATTTCATGTATAATTATACTAGATGTAACAACCTAAAATATTAAAATATGAATATCATATTCGATAGTGTGCTCGAAATGCAACACCAAGTATTGATTGGAATATAAAATCCTAAGACATAATGATATATTTAATATTTTAAATAATTTTAATCAATCATATATTTTGATATTAATGTAACACTGGGTTTATCATGTCTTACATTCCATAAAAACTTTCTTCGCATGCATGTATTATTGGCAATACTGAATTTTACAGAATAGTATTAATATCATCATTTAAAATTCATATTATCTACTAGTATTTTAAATTACTATTTATGGAAAAGATTAACAAAATTATCAAAATATATACTTTACACATGTTTATTAGTTTTCTATTGATTAAAAAGAAAAATATGCATCATTAAAAATAATGAAATATTTTCAGAAGTCAATATTTTTTCAAAAAGATTTTTTAGTTTTGACTTTCAAAAAAAACATAAAACTATTTTTATCACTTTTCCAAATTAATTTTTAAAAATAAATATAATTTTTAATATTTGAATACGAAAATTATCTTTAGGTGAATTTTTTTCAATATTTTTGAAATAGTTCATTTTTCAATTAATATTGAAAAATAATGCATTTTAATTGAAAACAACCATTTAATTTAAAGTATTTTAAAGGTTAAGGTTTATTTTGAAACGTTTTAAAATTAATATTATATAAATTAGATATAATTAATCCAATTTGGGACATTTTGTGTAATATTTAGACCTTTTCTATAGATGGCAGAGGCTTAGTTACGAGTAGTATTTTACGTAGTTTCGAGTATATTTTTTAGGTTTCACCTTGGGGTTTGCATGGTTGAATGTTTGAAAAATTGGAAGGGGGAGGGTATGTGTAAGGTTGGTGCACAGTTCTCCCAAACAATACAACCAACCCAGAAAATTGTGTGAATCCAAACAGAGGTCATTCAGATGGCTGGAGAATGGTTTTTCAAACTCTATGACCTCTTATAAGGGACCATGCACCCCCACCCCAGATAAGTTTGTGGTTTTGGTGTATGGTTTGGAAATAAATGAACCCATTCCTCGGAAACCGTGCACGGGTTTCAATTTTATCCATTTTTTACAAATTTCCGATGCATCATATTAGCCACAAATCAAACCTATCTTGAGCATAACCTATTTCTCTTGATTTTTTTGGCTCAAAGATAATTTCATATGTTTGAAGGCCTATGTTATTCAGGATTTGAATCCCTAATTGATGATCACCACCTCACCCGATGAGATATTAATATGTAGATTGGTTTTCAACTCTTCCTCATTCATCTCCCATCCTATAAGGGGATTTTATTCCTTCTTTTTGTTGTATATATATAACTATATTTTTTTGAATCTATATCAAGTAACATTGTATAAACATATATATATATGGGATATTGATCCTATTAATCATGAATTTATGTTTTAGACCCAGATCTCGATATACATCAGTGTTCTGCTCCATTTATGCATCATTGTTGGTGATCATTTGACACAAATTTCATGGTAGGTGGTCTATTGTTCAAATCCTATAGCCATGATTTCACATATGTTGTTTTAATTTTAGTAATTCTAGGGTTTGTTTAAAAATTGGGTTTCTTAAATGATTTAATTAATTTCATGAATTAAATAATTAATGTATTATTAATCGGGAATAATTAATTATTGATTTAGTTGTTGGAATATAGAAGATTTTAAATTTTTAGGAATAATAAATTATTTCGTTTATTATTGGAATATAAAATATTGAAATTAGAATATGTAATTTTTTAATTAATTATTGGATACTACGATTATGGTATTCAGATAATTACTTTTTGAAATAATTGTGGAGATATCGTGATTATAAAATTGGGATAATTTATTATTGAAATAATTATGGCGATATTGGGATTGTTGAATCGGAAAAATTAATTGATGAATTAATTATTTGGATATTGGTATTCTCAAATGGGTTATAATAAATTGTATAGTTAATTATAGAGATATTTGGAATGTTTAATTGAGATAATTAATTGTCGAGTAAATTATTGATATTTTAAAAATTTGAGGTAGATTAATTAATTTTTTATTTAATTATTGGAAATTATAATGTTGAAAGGTGGTATGAGTATTAATATTTATTATTCTTGATTGATGTGATATTATGATTTAATTTATATAGTGATACATATGAATTATTGATACATCTAATTATGTGATATTTGTTTGTGGGAAAAGGCATGTTGTGACAAAAGCCCATAGTGATAAAATAGATATATTAGATTGTGACATGTCTTGTTGTGTTGAAGGCCCATAGTGATAAATTGACATTTTTTGGTTGTACAATTTTTACTATAAAAAAAATTCCATGTGTACCTACGCATGACGACCTAGACATAAATTGTTAGTGTTGGATTGTGGTTCCAATTAATGGTATCATAATTTGCAATAAAATGGATAACAAAAGCACATGTGTTATAAATAACTGTTAATAAAAAATGTGATATCATTCAAAATAAGACATGGGATGTAGCATGTATTATTTTTGATATGTGATTTGGAATCGTGGAGTTTATGTAGTTAATTTAATGAATAATAATTGTAAAAACCATTTAATTGTGCATTGGGATTTTTTATTTCTAATATTTCATAATATTTTATTTTTTGAATGTTGTTTTAGTCACCGATGATGGTGTCCTATGAATTTTTTCTCACACCCTACTCGGGCCTCCAAATTAGTACCCAAATAAATTTCGTGGTTGAAAGATGGGTCAAGTGAAAAGCCCATATGTTTTATGGTTGAGTCATGATGGAGAATGGATGTGGGAACCCAACATGGGGATAAGACCCACTTGTGGGTGGTCAATGTCTATTTCTATTTTGGGTTTTGTATATTGACACATGACAAAAAATGGCAAGGAATGTATACTATTCGGTTTTGATATTGTATTTTCTATTTTGGTTTGGATTTGATTTTGATATTATACTAGTTATAATTATATCATTGGTTATTGATTATTTATTTTTATTAGAGTACTATGTTGATAAATAGTTTATAGTCTCCTCATTATTTATATTTCACCCCCACTACTAGTTGGTAGCGACTTGCATGTGGGGAGGTGTGCTTAATGTCACTTAACAATTCGGCTGGGTTCACTGGAGTGTGGACCATCATTCTGGACATTACAATGTTGTATCATGTCTAATTTTTATGTTTATTTATTTTTTAAAACTATTTATTTAATGGTATATAGGAGACTATGATTAGTTGAGCCTTAGTTATGAGCTCGTGTATGGGAGTAACTAACCCTTGTATGGGGGAAACCATGGTACCCAGGGTGGTATTGTTCTTCTTAATTTTTGCTATTACAGTTGGATGTAATTTCACTTTGGGTGATTCACTTGTTATGTGATGTGAATATTATTACTAAGATTTTATGAGATTTGAATCCCTGACCACTAAGAAACTAGAGTTTAGAATGCATGCATCATTTTGGGAACTCGAGATGTAAATTTTACAAGCTTCGTTTTAGTCAGGAACAAGAAATATAGGTTTTGTTATGAACAATTTATGTTAATATCATTTCTTTTATGTGTATAATTAAAATAAAAATGTTCCTTATTTGAATTAAAAACTATAAAATGATTCAAGATCTTAATAAATAATTGTTTAATGAGAAACATAAATAATAAAATTGTGATAACCTAGTTAAACATGTAATGGATGCATAAAGGTTAATGGTAGTGATAGTGCCTCATTTTAGACCATCTGGTAGGGCTTGGGTGGAATGAATTATTATGTATTATTTTGAATCCCTCAAGTTCTTGAGATAATATTGTGTTATGTACCCTAGGGTGCACGTTTTTAGTTACATAAATTTTCCTCCATGACAATTCTTGTTTATAAAAGGACATTAATTCATGGTTATATATTATCCTTTAGTATTGGAACGTGAGGCAATGATAAATCCAGGTGAAGAAGTTGGGGAGAATTTCATGGTTAAATTTTTCCAGCTCAGTCTGTTTATAGATAGAGACCCAAGTCAAGTTGTTAACTAAATATCTAATTTTGCAAGGGATTTTTAGTTTCATCACCCTCCTACTATTAATAGGGACAGTAATACATATGAGACAATGTTCTCATTTTAGACTATCCAGATTATACATGAAAAAATTCCATATCCAATTAAATATAGAATGAAGATGACTTCATACATGTTCCATGGTCAAGAGATCAGTTTTTTGGGACATATAGTCTAAGGATTTATAGCTGTATACATTTTAGTGTAAGGAATATCAATAGTTCTTCTTGGAGCACTTTCATCTAGAATCACTCAAGCTTAAGAGAGCAGCTGAGATCATGAGATTTACTCCACATAGCTTGTATGTCATAGACCATTCTTGTGAAAATAAAGATATATATAATCTTACTCTAGCATCATGAGGATTTGAGGACATCGTGATAAAATGGATTCAAGGTGGGATAAAATGAGAGACTAATTTCAATGAAAATATCTTCATGTATAACATGTTTTCTGTAGTGGTGAATCAAACACTCATATCTAAGAGGTGCCTGAAGCAGAATTCTAGTGGTTTATATGTGGTTTTTATTGGATGATCAGGTGGTATGATATCTGAAAGAAGAAAGCATCATTAATAGAATGATATTTATTAAATTGGAAGGCAAGGTGGCTTGACTAAATGGTCATTTACATATTATCCTACATGTTTGATTTGTCACCACGGTTGTATGTTCGGACACCGTTACTGATAGTACACCAAACGACTAGTAAAATGTCAATCCAACGAAAATATGGTCTATATGTAGATGTTCTATAGGATCCTGTGATAAAATGGTAGGGATGTAGGAGATATAAAAAATTAATTAATGGGAAGGGATCTTCTACAAGATATAATTCTTGAAGATTATGTTCTACAAGATGTGGTGGTAATGGCAGTAGATGAGGATATTCTTGGAAAAAGAGACTATATTAGTTGTGTGGTTAAGTATGGGGGATTAGACTGCGTCCTAGTAAAGAGGGTAGTATTTTCCCATGTAGAGAATCCCACAATTATGGTTAATAAGGATGGACTATATATACTGAGATATACTATTATTGAAGTTCATATGCTATCTAGTGCCTTATTTAATACTACTGCCTTTCATTCTTTTTTATATATAAAAATATAAATTGTTTGAGCTAGGCAGTGGTGTTCATTTGTGGGGTTAGGAAAATAGAAACACCATGGAGAGTATGGTGTATAGACAAATATTTTTGCAAGGGGTGTTCTCTTGAGGTTGGGGAATAAAATTTTATTATGGTTTTTTATATCCTTGACATGATGAGATTTTGCATAATTTTTGGTTTGGACTGGTTAGTAGTATACCCCAACCACAATCATTGTTTCTATAGGATAGTAACATTTATATCTTATAATGGGGAAAACAACATTCACCAAGGAGAGTGTTATATCCCATCTGGCCATGAAAGTCCAATTACTCAACAAGTTAGAGAGCTTATAGTTGAGTTTACAAGTTTGTTGCTTGTTGATGGATGTGTTATCATGATTTTTTACCACTTTTAACAGAAAGATTTTGGAATCTATTTCATAATGACCTCTATTGGTTTCCACTTGAGTGGAACATGGAATTCACTATTTAACTCATTCCAGTAGATGAGGTAGTTTCTATTCTACAGTAATAAATGTCTTCGTTGGAGGTTCATAAGAACATGACTTAGTTGGTGGAATCCATATATAAGGTGTTTATCCATATGAATATGTCTCGGTGGGGTTCTCTTGTCTTGTTTTAAGTGAAAACTAATGAGATATAACATTTGTTTATTGATTACTAGAAGTTGAAAGAGACTTTTGTGAAGAACTAGATTCCACTTCTGTGTATCGATGATATTTTTCTCTAGCTATTAGGATATTTGGTCTTTTTGATTATTAAATAGAGATTAGGGTATCATCAAATAATGGTTTATCCTTCTAATATTCAGATGAAAATTTTTATAAGCTTGTATGGACAATATGTGTTTTCCATTATGTTGGTTGGGTTAATGAATGCATTAGTAGTATTTATGTCCTTGTTGAACAAAATCCTCCCTCTAGATTTAGATCATTTTTTATTGTGTTTGTGGAAGAAATATTGGTGTTATCTAAACTCATGATGATAATTACTAACATCATTACATCGTCCTGAGTACACTGAAATATCGTCAATGGTATTCCAAGATATCTACGTGTCAGCTTTGGATTGATCAGGTATAATTCACTGTAAAAATAATCTTCGAGGAAGGTGTGTTTGTGGATGCAAAGATGTTTCAGGAAATTGTGTCTTGGATGCAACCCAATAATTTTTCTGACATCCATATATATTCTGGGATAGCCTGCTATTATTATAGATTCATCCATGAAATTTCCCAACTGGTGGCACCTTGATCAGGCTTGAAAAAAAGGGGGTTAACTTGGAATGGTTTGGAGCATGTGTGTATGATTTCTAATAGATGAATAAACATTTAACTACTACATTGTTCATGATCCTTCCTGATCTATGTGATGAGTAAAAAGTGTACTGTGATAGTTATAGAAGATGGCCTGGAGTAGTATTGATGTAGGGAGATCGAGTAATTGTGTATGGGTCTTGATATTTGTGGCCCTATGAATAAAATAACACTACACATGTTCTAGAGTTGTCTGCAATGGTCTATGCATCGAAATGTGTGCAACATTATCTATTGGGATATAATTTTACAGTTTATATTTATTATAAGATATTAAATTATATATTATCATAGTTATATTTGAATCGCCAGTAGATTAGATGGGTTGAGTATATTCAGTCATTTGATTTTGAGCAATCATATATGTTCGGGAAAAGAAACAGTGCTGCTAATGTATTAAGCAAGAAAAATCTGACATAAAGAGCTCTATAGTCTTTTACTATGTGTAATATGATGAATTTATAGGATAAGATGAATGTGATAGATGGTGAAGTCAAGATAAGGTGACTCTGGTATTAGCTTCACTGTAGTATGCAATCTTGAGGCGGACCAGAGATAGGTAATATGAGGATCTATAATCGTTATCCTTGACGGAAGGCCATAGAGGTGGGAAGACACCATTAGATTATTTAATATATGAGGATGGGATCATCTATATCATGAATCTATATGATGTTCCTATAGGTATCTGGGTGGAGATGATGTGTGGATTTTATATGTAGGTAGTAAATGTAGGTGTGACCCACATATATTGTGTCCTACGTAAGCAATTAAGGTGGCTAGTGCTAACAAATGAGAGATAAGGGTTCCTGACAATATGATACACTTGTCAATAGGGGAAGTCTGGGAATTAATGACAAAGAAGTATATTATAGAAATTTCCTATCATAGAATGGATTTGTGATTATGTGAATATGGTCTTTGTGGTCGCTGTCTTTATTAAACCTCTAAATAATGACTCTATTTGGGTGATTGTACACCATTTGATAAAGGTATCACATTTCTAGACCTTAATGTACACCTTATCAATGGATTATTTTGGATAAATTTACATTTTTAACACCCCGAGCTTCCATTATACGCTTCTCATTCAATAATGCAATAGCTTGCATTGTACGCAACTTCGAGTTCTAAAACACCGGGACTAATCAAAGTAGCCGTTATGAATAGTAATAACCACATTTTAAAATTATAGAAATTTTATATTTCAAAATGGACATCATTTTTGGATTCGGAATATCGAAATTAGCCTATGTTGAATTTTTGGTATTTTTCTGAGAACTAATTTTTTATGAATAGTGAAAAATACTTAAAACAACTTTTTAATCAAAATAATTTATTGTGATAAATTATACTATTTAGTGGTTTTAAGGTATAATTAGAATATATTGTTAACATTTTATCCAATGGTGGTCATTAGAATTAATTTAACATTGAAATTGGACATAAACAATTGCCAATCTTTTGATATAAATTGTTTCTTAAAAACACGCTATTTGTCGTAACAGCGGGAATTAATTAGAAAATTAATTAATGAAACTTATATGTTTGTAATTTTGTAAAATATACATCATTTTTGAATTTGGAATATCAATTATAGCTTAGGGTGAAATTTTGGCCTTGTTCTGAAAAACATCAATTTTTGATGAATAGTGAAACCACTATGTGGTAGTTAAATAACTGATTTTTTGTTTAAATGAAATATTACCACTTCTGTGATTTTATTTTCAAAAATCCGACATACATGGTTGTCATTAAGAGGTAAAATGTGGTTCAATGAGATTAAAATAATTTTTTGGTGAATAGTTACTTTTAAGTTCTTAATCGCGATTAGAGGTAATTAGTGTAGTTTAAGGTACAAATAATGTTTTAATAATATGAAATGAGCATTAAACTTGTCCTACTCCTATTGGATGAGTCATGGCCGACCAAGACAACCCATGGGTCAACTTGGGGATCCCATGGAGCCACTTTAGTTGGAAAATGACATTAATATATATTTATTTAATGTTAAAATTAAATTGACACAAACATGAGTTATTTTACTAAAACTGTTTTCAAGTGGGGTTACACAAGTCCAAATTTTGACTATAAATATTCATTAGAAAGATAAAAAGATTTCCTACATCATAGTATTTTTTTATAATTTTTATACATTAAAATAATTAAATTATTTATGACATCATTATGATGCAGCGATGACCGCATTATTTAACGATTTAAATAAAATGAGAAGATAATGAAAAATCCAAGGCTTACACTTGTCAAAAGCCTATTGGATGAGTAGATTTCGAACCCGTATCATCTTATACTCGAATTATATAAGCGTGGGACCTCTAAAATCCGAAAATCATTTTATAATAATGTGACTTTTCTTTACTTTCCAAGAGTGCCCCTCCTCTCCACTTATAAAAGCCCCCCCACCTCTCCCACCTCATTTACACATTAAGCCATTTGGCTCGGCCAACCTCTGCCCAAATACTCTCCCAACTTTCCCCTCTTACTCCTAGAGTCCTCACTTTAGGCAGAACTCTTCCCAAGGAAGCCTTTGGCTCAAATCAAAAAGAGTTACCCAATTTTGAGGTAATGTCTTCTCTAATGTTGTTTTGTTTTATTTTTCTTCTCCAACCCCCTAAACTCTTTTTATTCATTACTTTTGTAACAACACCAGTATCCTCAATATATTAGGATGTTTTTATAAGAAGGATTCAAGCTAAACTTACACACACCTACATCTAATTGTTAAAGAACATACGATTTCTATGGATGGCGAATTTCTGCCTCACGAAACGATGATTGTTCAAAAATCATATAACACATTCAAAGGTGGCCATTAAGATGTCACTATATTTATATATGATATAAAATATGTTTATTTTTACTTATGATTCTGTATTTCTCATTTATGGCATACTTTATGATTTCCATTATGGGTAAAACACGATAATTTCATTTTAGGAAGTGCGGACTACCGCCCCCTCAAAGTGATTTGAATCGTTAATGCCATATGTGGGATGTATAAAGGATGGATTAAATGTTATTATACACTATATTATACTGTAATTATATTATAAATTTATATCATTATGATTTCATTCCATTAAATACGAAATAAAAATGAAAGTAGCGTTAATGCGTACGTACGGCTTACCGTCTCCATGAACGGTGCATTTCATTTCTTACCTCTAAATGTTACGTGACATTATGAATGAGTGTATATACTGTATATATGATATATATGATATCTACATCATTAATATAATTCTGGATGTAGTGGATATTTCACCACATGAACAACTTGTAATTATAAGAAGTTTATTTTTGACTCAAGTACCAAAGATCGACAAAACGACCATTATTAACTTAAATAATTAAATAATTTTCATAACATGGTAATACGGGATATAAAAGGAATAATGAACATGAAAAAGGTTCTTAAGTAAATAGAAATTAACTCTATTTTATTATTCAGGAGGTTAATGAACGGTCGAGTCAGGACAAGACACAAGGTAAGGGAACATCTTAACCCAACTTCAATTCTTTGGGTTAATCTCCTACTTTCAAATTACGTCATGATATTATTATGTCCTATCTTGTATTTGTACTTTCTTTATGTGTATCTATAGTGAATACACATAATAGATCTATTTTATTTTTAAGGGAATTTCTTAACCCAATTTTCATTCTTTGGGTTAATCTCTTACTTTCAAATTATGTCATGATATTATTATGTCCTATATTGTATTTGTAAATTATTTATGTGTACTTATAGTGAATACACATTATAGATGTACTTTATTTAAAAAAATTATTTTTTAAGGACTTCGTCTCAATCCCCTTTCATTTTGGCATATTTGGTTTTATACAAAACTTTCTTTTATACGGTGTATAAACCCCTTTGACTTTTACGTTTATTCAAAAGGAATATTTTTTATACGAAGCGTTTTACTAAACAACAAAAAGGGAATGTTTTACTTTCCATACTTATGCGGCGACAACGACTTCTCCGCCGCCGTGACCATTATTTGAGTTTCGGCTTCCTCTACAAGCCATCATTTTTTTAATGAAAAATAAATACAAAGTTTTAACTTTCTTTTATTTTGGTATTGAAAATGGTTTTGAAAACGTTTTTATTATATCAATGTGTTGTATTTATATCTTGTGATTGAAATGTGGAAATGTTATGTTTTCTTTATGCATGTTTTATGTGATACGATTATGTTATGGTTTATGATATGTTTAAACCTATTCATATGAGGAATGCATTGGACTTAATAAGTGACGGGTGGAGCCCTCTATAGCTCCTCGATGCATCGGCAGGTCTCATGAGACAAACTAGTGTCTTGGCACGAGGCCTTGACAAAATCTAATTTGTGGTCTTGGCACGAGGACTTGGCTACGTGGTTATGATAGTCTGGCATTATGCATTCCATCATTATGAAAGTGGTTATTGATATTTCATGTGATTATTCGACCAGTAGAATATCCATGTGAATAAGTAAATGGCATTATCTCATTTTACTTTTGCCATGTTATGTTGAAGTTCATGTTTAAAAGGCTTTTGTTTTAGTTATACATTTCCTTAAATGTTAATGATTATTTATGAAATCTTACGAAATATTTTTATCCTTACTGAGCATCTGATCTCACCCCTTTCAATGTTTTAATATTTTCCATAATGTGAAGAAGTATTTTATGAATGACCTGCAGGGATATTCCGAAGAGGATAGAAGTGTGGACTATGGAGACTATGTTATTATAGTTTTTCACTTTGTGATGTAATGTAACATTTATGAATGTATCTAGTATTTCCAAGGCTACTAAACTAAACGGTCTTTCGATACTTGATCTTTTGTGAGCTTGCCAATGTTACGAAGTAATGCACCGACTCTGGGTAGCTGGGTTCGGGGCGTTACAGTTGGTATCAGAGGCAGTTTAGTACTAACCTTGGAAGATAGATTTAGATAAACTCTGATTAGAGAACGTAGCCCAAGATAGACTTTGAGGATTAGTATAGAATAACTTCTTAGAATTTTGTTATTATAGAGATTTTGTGAGTTTTCCGAGCGATACATCCCTGTCTGGATACGAGCAGGTAGAGGCGGCTCTGGCACAGATGTACCTAGGGGTAAAACCCGAAAACACCATTTTGAGCTAGACTCAAACGGGAACTGGTGCATGACAACGAGCCTTGCTGCACTCTTGGTTACGACACTCCCGGGTGATATTCTTAGGATAATTCTAATTTTCTTTACAAACCACTATGAAGGGTTATGAGTATATACTTCCTCAAAGGAAACATTTCTTTTTATGATTATGGATTATGTCCATAAATAGTTCAATTTATGTTAAGTATTTTACAAGTATGGAATTATGTATTCTGATTCATAAACTAATCTAGTTTATGCCATTTTTTAGAAATAGCGCCTAGTGGAAGGAATGGAAATTGTATCAATGCACGCACTCCGTGCAGGGATTTCCCTCCTGCTCAAGATAATTATTGTGGAGCTGGAAATACAACTGGTGTTGATCAACTTATTACCATACTGGGACAACTCACTCAGGTTATGAATAATAACCTTACTCGTATGGAGAACCTTGATCCGCAACGTGGAGGATCAATGTTAGACCGCTTCATGAGGCAACAACCGCCAATATTTAATGGGGGTACAAATCCATTAGTATCTTAGAAATGGATAAATTCCTTAGAGAAAATATTCCATGCCTTGGGGAGTAGTGAAAGGGAGAAGGTTGTCATGGCAGTTTACCGCCTCACAGGAGATGCCGATCAGTGGTGGTCGCTGATTCAATACACAAAGGAAGATGATGACGTATCGAATATGGAATGGAGGGAGTTCAAAGAGCTTTTATTAGAAAAATACTCTCCTCGTGACCATCGAGCAGATATGGAAAGGCAATTTTTGAGTCTGAGGCAGAAGGAGGATGAGAATGTCGCAAAGTATGAGGCTAACTTTACAAGGTTAGAGAGGCATGTTTCCGATTATATATGTAACCCAATGAGTAAGATTGATCGTTTCTTTTATGGGATAAAACCATTTCTCCGTCGAGCTTTAGTATCACAATCCTTCTCATCATACGAAGATATTGTCTCGTGTGCTATCAAGACAGAAAAGGAATTCTCTAAGTCGTATGACAACAAAGTAAAGCAAGAGAAGAAGAGAACGGTTGAATAAGAGACAGATGAAGGGAAAAAGGGAAAGAAGGATTTTACATTATGTGATAATTGCGGGAAGAATCACCCCGGTACGTGCCTAAAAGGAATGGGAGTTTGTTATAAATGTGGAGAAAAGGGTCACCAGGCTCGTGATTGCAAGGGAAAGAAAGAGGTTGTCAAAGTTGAATGCTACAATTGTAGGGAAATGGGTCATTATGCAAATGAATGTCCTAAGCGTCAGGGAAACTTACCTCAGAAAAGGCCAGGGGATCAAGGACAATCTTATGTTGTTACTACAGTTGAAGAAGAATAACTAATGTATTGGTGCTTTTGGACTCATGGATTATATACTAGTTATTAGTATAATGTGATATATATAAGGATTGTACTGCAGTACTTGTTAATTTCAGTAAGGTTTTAATATGATGAAGGTAATTATATTTTTAGTATGTGACAATAAGAGAAACATTACATTGTTTGGGGAATATGATAAATTTATTTTGGAATTAAGAGACCTTTTAGAGAAAGTCTGGATAGAGTAATTGTGGATAACTATAAAGGTTGGAGTGGACTAAGTTGAACCATGGATAGTATTGTTTAAGGTTAAAGCATTTCTGAAGATTATTTTTGGAATATTATAATACTATAGTTTTAGGAAAAGGACAACCTGCAGGGTGGGGCATAACCCGTCGCGTCGGACAAAGCTGCAGGAATCGAACCCACAACCATAGTGCGACAGGCCTTTTTTTCCTACCACTAGCCTACAGGAAGTCCCTGGTTTACAAAATAGTTTTACTAATCTAAATGGTATGTGTTAACATTTGGAACCTTATACAATTAGGATAAATAGAATATTTTTGAGTTCCGTTACCATTTGGAGTAAAAGTTGGGTTTGTGGTAAAAATTTATTAACGAATGAAAGTATACATAACAAGTATTTATATTCCCTTACGTTCTTAGTAAATATCCTAAATAAATTCCTCAACATTATAAAAGGTATGTTAAAACAAAAATGTTGTCGGTTACCTTTTCCAACTAGGGATTCAATGATCATTTAACCAATCACAAGTTTGTGATTTTCTTGTGGTTAAACTTTCACTTAATCATGTTTTCTATAACTCTATATCAGACCTTGATGGTTTGTTTCTCCTCCATATCCATATTTTGGTATAATCCTAGAATGGGCTATATCGGATGACCTTTGTACTTATCTTTCTTTCTTTTAATGTTATATATTTATTAACCTTATTTCCGATGAGGGTTTTCCTCAAAGGTATTTTCTCTTTTCAACCTTTTATTTTCCAAAAAAATTTTCAAATTGCGAGGACGCAATTTATTGAAGGAGGGGAGAATGTAACACCCCAAGCTTCAGTTATATGCTTCTCATTCAATAATGCAATAGCTTGCATTGTACGCAACTTCGAGTTCTAAAACACCACGACTAATCAATGTAGCCGTTATGAATAGTAATAACCACTTTTTAAAATTATAGAAATTTTATATTTCAAAATGGACTTCATTTTTGGATTCGGAATATCGAAATTAGCCTATGTTGAATTTTTGGTATTTTTCTGAGAACTTCTAATTTTTTATGAATAGTGGAAAATACTTAAAACAACTTTTTAATCAAAATAATTGATTGTGATAAATTATACTATATAGTGGTTTTAAGGTATAATTAAAATATATTGTTAACATTTTATCCAATGGTGGTCATTATAATTAATTTATCATTGAAATTGGACATAAACAATTGCCAATATTTTGATATAAATTGTTTCTTAAATACACGCTATTTGTCGTAACAGTGGGAATTAATTATAAAATTAATTAATGAAACTTATATGTTTGTAATTTTGTAAAATATACATCATTTTTGAATTCAGAATATCAATTATATCTTAGGGTGAAATTTTGGCCTTGTTCTGAAAAACTTCAATTTTTGATGAATAGTGAAACCACTAAGTGGTAGTTAAATAACTGATTTTTCTTTTAAATGAAATATTACCACTTCTGTGATTTGATTTTGAAAAATCCCACATACATGGTTGTCATTAATAAGTAAAATGTGGTTCAATGAGATTAAAATAATTTTTTGGTGAATAGTAACTTTAAAGTTCTTAATCGCGATTAGAGGTAATTAGTGTAGTTTAAGGTACAAATAATGTTTTAATAATATGAGATGAGCATGAAACGTGTCCTACTCCTATTGGATGAGTCATGTCCGACCAAGACAACCCATGGGTCAACTTGGGGACCCCATGGAGCCACTTTAGTTGGAAAATGACATTAATATATATTTATTTAATGTTAAAATTAAATTGACACAAACATGAGTTATTTTACTAAAACAGTTTTTAAGTGGGGTTACACAAGTCCAAATTTTGACTGTAATATTCATTATATAGATAGAAAGATTTCATACATCATAGTATTTTTTTATAATTTTTAGACATTAAATAAATTAAATTATTTATGACATCATTATGATGCAGTGACGACCTCATTATTTAACGATTTAAATCAAATGAGAAGATAATGCAAAATCCAAGGCTTACACTTTTTCAAAGACTATTGGATGAGTAGATTTCGAACCCTTATCATCTTATCCTCGAATTATATAAGTGTGGGACCTCTAAAATCCGAAACTCATTTTATAATAAAGTGACTTTTCTTTACTTTCCAAGAGTGCCCCTCTTCTCCACTTATAAAAGGCCCCCACCTCTCCCACCTCATTTACACTTTCAAGCCATTTGTCTCGACCAACCTCTGCAAAAATACTCTCCCAACTTCCCCCTCTTACTCCTAGAGTCCTCACTTTAGGAATAACTCTTCCCAAGGAAGACTTTGGCTCAAATCAAAAAGAGTTACCCGATTTTGAGGTAATGTCTTCTCTAATGTTGTTTTGTTTTATTTTTCTTCTCCAACCCCCTAAACACTTTTTATTCATTAATTTTGTAACAACACCAGTATCCTCAATATACTAGGATGTTTTTATAAGAAGTATTCGAGCTACACTTACACACACCTACATCTAATGGTTAAAGAACATACAGTTTCTGTGGATGGCGAATTTCTGCCTCACGAAACGATGATTGTTCAACAATCATATAACACCTTCAAAGGTGGCCATTAAGATTTCACTATATTTATATATGATATAAAATATGTCTATGTTTTACTTATGCTTCTGTATTTCTCATTTATGGCATACTTTATGATTTCCATTATGGGTAAAACACAATAATTTCATTTTAGGAAGTGCGGACTACCGCCCCCTCAAAGTGATTTGAATCGTTAATGCCATATGTGGGATGTATAAAGGATGGATTAAATGGTATTATACACTATATTATACTGTAATTATATTATAAATTTATATCATTATGATTTCATTACATTAAATATGAAATAGAAATGAAAGTAGCGTTCATGCGTACGTATGGCTTACCGTCTCCATGAACGGTGCATTTCATTTCTTACCTCTAAATGTTACGTGACATTACGAATGAATGTATATACTGTATATATGAAATATATGATATCTACATCATGAATATAATTCTGGATATATTGGATATTTCACCACATGAACAACTTTTAATTATAAGAAGTTTATTTTTGACTCAAGTACCAAAGATCGACAAAACGACCGTTATTAACTTAAATAATTAAATAATGTTCATAACATGGTAATAAGAGATATAAAAGGAATAATGAACATGAAAAAGGTTCTTAAGTAAATAGAAATTAACTCTACTTTATTATTCAGGAGGTTAAAGAACGGTTGAGTCAGGACAAGACGCAAGGTAAGAGAACTTCTTAACCCAACTTCAATTCTTTGGGTTAATCTTCTACTTTCAAATTACGTCATGATATTAGTATGTCCTATCTTGTATTTGTACTTTCTTTATGTGTATCTATAGTGAATACACATAATAGATCTATTTTATTTGTAAGGTAAATTCATATCCCAATTTTCATTCTTTGGGTTAATCTCCTACTTTCAAATTATGTCATGATATTATTATGTCATATATTGTATTTGTACATTATTTATGTGTACTTATAGTGAATACACATTATAGACGTACTTTATTTAAAAAAAATGATCTTTTTAAGGACTTCGTCTCAATCCCCTTTCATTGAGGCATATTTGGTTTTATACAAAACATTCTTTTATACGGTGTATAAACCCCTTTGACTTTTACGTTTATTCAAAAGGAATTTTTTTTATACGAAGCGTTTTACTAAACGACAAAAAGGGAATGTTTTACTTTCCGTACATATGCGGAGACAATGGCTTCTCCGCCGCCGTGACCATTATTTGAGTTTCGTCTTCCTCTACAAGACATCATTTTTTTAAATGAAAAATAAATACAAAGTTTTAACTTTCTTTTATTTTGGTATTGAAAATGGTTTTGAAAGAGTTTTTATTATATCAATGTGTTGTATTTTTATATTGTGATTGAAATGTGGAAATGTTATGTTTTCTTTATGCATGTTTTATGTGATACGATTATGTTATGGTTTATGATATGTTTAAACCTATTCATATGAAGAATGCATTGGACTTAATAAGTGACGGGTGGAGACCACTATAGCTCCTGGATGCATCGGCAGGTCTCATGAGAAAAACTAGTGTCCTGGCACGAGGCCTTGACAAAATCTAATTTGTGGTCTTGGCACGAGGCCTTGGCTACGTGGTTATGATAGTCTGGAATTATGCATTCCATCACTATGAAAGTGGTTATTGATATTTCATGTGATCATTCGACCAGTAGAATATCCATGTGAATAAGTAAATGGCATTATCTCATTTTACTTTTGCCAAATTATGTTGAAGTTCATGTTTAAATGGATTTTTTTTAGTTATACATTGCCTTAAATGTTAATGATTATTTATGAAAGCTTCCACAATATTGTTATCCTTACTGAGCATCTGAGCTCACCCCTTTCAATGTTTTAATATTTTCCAGGATGTGAAGAAGTATTTTATGAATGACCTGTAGGGATATTAAGAATAGGATAGAAGTGTGGACTATGGAGACAATGTTATTATAGTTTTTCACTTTGGGATGTAATGTAACATTTATGAATGTATCTAGTGTTTCCAAGGCTACTAAACTAAATGGTCTTTCGAGACTTGATCTTTTGTGATCATGCCAATGTTACGAAGTAATGCACCGACTCTGGGTAGCTGGGGTCGGGGAGTTACAACATTCGTGAGATAGACTGTCTACATAGGGTTCCATGGACTAGAGTTCTTTAGAGTGAATCATGTTTTACTTGACATTTCTAGTAGAGTTTGTATAAAGTCCTCGGTACATATGTTTTTTTGTGTATGGAATTCAACACAAGGGTATATGGGAAGTTTGAAAATACTATATATGACTTCGAGGATATTCTTTTGGAGTGTTTCATAGACTTTTTTGGGCCTTTTGAGAGTCATCTATATTTGGTGGATTTTTCCCACAACAACAATTATCATGAAAGGATTATAATTGAACTGTATGAGGCTATTGATGGTAAGCCATTCAGTTCATTGCTATGGTGGATGGAGAATGGTTAGTAAGAGTTATTGGGATTGAGTCTTATGACTATGATGTTGGAGTGGGTGTGAAAAATTCACAAGCAAATGGTTATGGCTCAATGTAGACAGAAGTTATAGGATGACAGTTGTTTGTAACCCCTCGTGTTTATTTAGAGTGATTGTGTATTTCTTCAGGTGTCACATAGATTGGATCATAACATGATATGGTGAGAAGGAAAGTTAGAAACTAAGTTCAATGGACATATTGAGATTGTGGGGAGAATCGAGCCAGTGGCATACTGATTTTCCCTTCCACATAGGTACAATATTATGCATGAAATTTTTAATTTCCACAACTTCGATAGAATCACCCAAACTCTTATCATTTGATATATTTGGATGGTGTTGATCTTGAGATAGGTACATCCATTTAGGATCCTCTTTTTTGTGTTTTGGAACACATTGAGAAATTATTGTGGGGAAATACAATTATGTTATTTTCTTTTTTGGTGAAACATGGATTTGTGTAGGAAGAAACATTAGAGAGGGAAGAAGACATACATGCTCAGTATAATGTCTTTTCGACTCATAATCGTATAGATGATTTGGAGGTTACTTGGGGATGAGTTGTTATAAGGTGGGTAGATTTTATGATTCTGAAATGTTATCGAGATGTCATGTGCTTATTTAAAATTACTGTTTTCCACGTTTTATGTACATTTTTGGGCTTTACCATATCTTATTTTTGATGAAAATTGGAAAAATTGGAAGGGGAGGGTCAGTGCATGGTTAACACATGCTTTTCCCAAATCATACTCCAATCCCAATAACCACAAAAACCCAAGCAAAGTGTATTCATGTGGATGGGGAACTATTTTTCCAAATTAGCTCCCTATTATAAGTAACTATTCACCCCTAAATGAGGTGCATTTTTAAGGTGAAAATTATGGAAAAACCTTATTCTCTGGACCATGAAACTGGGATGTGGTTTTTATTTTACAATAAATATAGTTTAAAATATTCTCAAACCCCCATTTTAACCCTAAATCAGCCCTATCTAGAGCATAACCTATTTCACATGATTTTTTAGGATCCTGAATGAATTATTTAGGATCTCATTCTCAACTGTTCATGATTAAAATCTAGGACTGAAGACCTATTCCTATCCCATTTGGATATTCTTAATTTATTTCCTTTAAATCTACTCCATATTCTTCTCTAATTCTATGAAGGGATGTTCTTCCATGTTTTGTTGAATCTAGATCAAGTTTTTTTGAATCTACAACATGTATTGGTAGAAATAGTTATAGATATAAGGGATCTCGATTTGTTAAATCTTGATTTTATTTTTTTCAACAAGGTCTCATTCGATGTCATTGTTCCTCAGAATTTAGTGATTTCCATTATCGAGTGTTTGACAATAATTTTGAGGTAGCTGGTCTATTATCCAAATCACATAATAATTATTTCAATTACATGTCTATAATTATTGAATTTATAGGGATTATTTTGGAAGTGTTGGTTTCTAATCAAATTATTTTATTTGGTGAATTAGTTATTTAGGGGATTGTGAATCTAGAATAATTAATTATTAAATTAGTTATGGGAATACTAAAGTTCGTTGATATTGATGAAAAATTATTCTATTATTTAATTATTGGAATATCGGATTGTAAAATTAAAATAATTAATTTGTAAATTAATTATGGGATATTGATATTGTTCAGTTATATTAAATAAATATTGAATTAAATAATTAGAATTATTGAGATTATGCAATTGTTTAATTGATATAATTTATTATTGACAAGGTTTGACTATGAAATTTTGATAATTAATTTTTAATTTAATTATTTGGATGTTGGGATTATTGAATTAGGGTAATTAGTTGTTGAATATATTATTGGGATATTGGGATTGTTGAATTAGGATAATTCATTACTGAATTAATTATCAACATATTTGGATTGTTGAATTGGGATAATTAATTGTTGAGTTAATTATTAAAATATTTAAATTATGAATTTTATAAAATAATTCATTAATTAATTAATGTAAATTGTGATGTTAAAATATTTTAAGAGTGTAAATGTTGATTAATGTTTATTCATGTGATATTATGACATATGTGATATAGTGATAAATTAGAATTTTGGATACATGTGATTAAGTGATATTCATGTGTGGGATAAGGCCCAAATTTTCAAAATCCCATACTAATAACATTGATATTGATGGATGGTAAAAGGAATTATGTGTCAAAATATATTAATGGTAAATTGATAATATTATATGGGACAAGTTTTGATACATCAAAAGCCCATAGAGTCCTAAGAAGGATGACCTAGACTAAAATTGTTGGCATGGGACCATGTGTACCATTAGAAAATATATAATTTGAATTGAAATGAAAAATGAAATCCAATGTATTATAAAAATTTCAAATTGAATATGTGATGTGGTTTAGAATCTGACACGGGCCAATGATGGTAGTGTGGTTGGGGTTTCCTTAGGAATTCAGGGGTTTATGTATAAAAATTAATGAATTATAAATGTCATAACCATTTTATTATGCATTTAAAAAATTTTATTATAAAACCACATGAGCTGTTATAGACTGTATATTGTTTAAGACACTATTGGTTGTGGCCTACTAAGTTTTACTCACTAAATAATTTGGTTATATGATCGATACCCAATTAGATTTCATGGTTTTAGGATATGATATGCGAAACGACTATATGGTAGATGGATTTGTCAGGATTGAGCATGGATGGGGGGACCAGACATGGTTTTGTAACCCACTAGGGAGTTTTAAGTTTATTTATTTATTTAGGGTTTTCAATATTAACACATGACATGTATGTTGGAATAGAATATATACTGTTCAATTTTGCTGTTATGTTTCTTATTTTGGACAATATGTGATTTTGGTATAATACTAGTTAATATTATGTCATTGGTTTTTTTCTGTTTATTCTTTATGTTTTATTTCTCTAAAAAAGAGGGTAGAGTCTCCCCATGATTGATATTTGACCCTCACTGATAGTTGATAGCCTTTATCATGCAAGGAGGCATAACTAAGATAACAAAGTAAAATGACTCTAGGAACCAATTTTTTGCACTCAGTTTGGGAAATTTCATTTAATTGAATTTTTTTTAAAATTTTGATTTAAAAACATAGTAAAATGTCTAACACTTCCACTTTAAAACCCTTCATTCTCAAAACTTCTCTTGGATTAATTTGAAATTAAATTTCTATAGTCTTGTGAATTTAATTTTTAAAAATAGATTAAATATTTGGAATCCATGTTATTTATGTGATCTGATATGGTCAACTAAAGTTTTTCCCATAATGATAGGTTAAAATAGTTAAAATTATTTATAGTGATTATTGTAAAATCGAGTTTACTTCCTGGCTGATCATAGAATATAAGGTGTAATAACGACCAAAAATTTTTCTATACTAATTTTATAGCCAAAATTTGAAATTTGAAATTTTTCTAACTACAATGAACCATTATTGGTGTCTACACAAATTAAAAGAACCTAGGTATAATTAACTTTTAAGAAATATTACAAGTGTTGTAATCACCCCATTTATAACGGGACACCCACTCTAATACCTACTTAAAACCTTAAAACCACTTTGGATTATTTAATCCCTATATAAATAAAATACAAAATTTTCAACCCTCACACTATAATCCTTATTAGGGGACTAGAGCTAACACATGAATTATTTTAGTGCAATCCAAACGAATACAGCTGAAGTAGATGTAATGTTCTTGATTGAGTGTTTTTATTTTACTTCAATCTCTATATCTTTCACTTATTATTCGAAAAATTTTATATTATATCCTAATAATATTAATTATATAGGGATGTTGGGAAAATAAGGGAATTACCTATATCCCACACCTCTTCAATAAAATGGGTTATGAAATGAAAATTTATGTGTATGGCGAACTGCCACCTAAAGAATCGATGTTGTTCATTTTTTTATTACCAATTATGAAGGTTTATTATGATGAATGATATATATTATAATTTTTTTATTTAAAAAAATTATATATATGGTGTCATTATATCTTATATTCATTTTTTAATTTCCATTCCTTATGAGACATGATAACATAACTAATGTGTTTGACAGACTACCAACTTGGGTTGTGATGTGATTCTTCTTCCACTAAAGCATCACATCAAAGGTGAAAGGAAAAAATTCTTAATTATATATTATATAAAATAAATAATTAAGATATAAATCTAATATTTATTTTTAATAAAAATATTATGTATATATATATCTGTCAATTTCATTACATTACCCTAAATAAAAGATGACATCATCGTTCATGTACATGTAGACTATTGCCTTCTTGAAATGAGGTGACTATATTTTCATCAATACACCACACATATGATATATTTAAGTATATTTAATGAAATAGTATGATATATATGATATTTTTTCATTCTATAAATACATTATTTTACTTATATTAATTCATTAATGATCATTGAAAAAGAAACTTTTACTCATACGTATGTATGACCTACCATCTCAATGATCATAACATAATTCATTTTCATAACCATCCTTAATTATTGGATATAAACGTATAATTTATATAAAAATATAACAATAATGTCATTATAATTTTTTTGGATAAGTTAGAGCTATGTAGTTTGTGAATAAATCATATCCTTTGTATCAAAACACACATGAGAAAACATGGAAATTACTACCTTAAACAAGGAAAATATTAAAATATAATTAATGAATGAGAAATAAATCTTTATAATGTGATCATAAATCATATTATTAATATTAATATGATACTATAATATGTTAATAACATATTTAAAACCATTAGAAATTAGTCTAAATCACATTTAAAAAAATAAAAGGGTAAGGGATTTCATCTCAATATAATTTAATTGAGTCATATTGAAACGTATACTCTTAATTTCTTTAATATGGTCTATATATTTCCCATATGACTTGTAAAATCATGAAAATGATTTGATTCATGGTATTTTAAGTTTCAATTGGTATGATTTCATATGACATAATTCTAATTGAAAGTTTCAAGTAATATATAATTATATAACTCAATTTACATTCATTAGCTTACATTAGTTTCTTGTTGTCAATTATATTTTATAATTATGTGTATAGTAATTTTTTAATTTCTTTTTTTAATTCCAAATATTTTATGTGGATTAAATGTTTATACACATAATAAAATCATATTTTAATTATCACTTCAATGATATGGCCATTCTAAGGGTTTATTTCACAACCTAATTCTAAGAGATATTGTTTATTCCTAAATTTACATTAAAGGTCTTAATTTATCATTGTTTAATAAATCCATTTATTTTATAATCCATGGGTCATTAATGAAATTTTTAGGTGATAGATCCATTTTCAATGTTTGGATACTTCAAATGATTTAGAAAATGTTTTTAGAAAAATCCAACTTCATTTCTCTCTTCAGTCCAATAACATTTCCCTCAAAACCATGTTTTCTACAAATAATTCAAAAAAATCATACATTTGAAAATGATTTATTAAATACGTTTTATCACATTTTTTAAGAAATGTTTTCAAATAAATCATCTTATCATTTTCCAAAAAATGCAATTTTCAAATATTTTTTCCCTACAAAATGAATTTTCATTAGGACATATACTGAACTAACCACTGAAATCACCATTATTACTATGGATCTTACTATGTATGTTTACAAGGTTATTTTTAAAGAATATTTTAAAAAATTATAATCTACTATGATTTTTTTTTGAATTTTTTGTCAATACAAAATAGATACCTTCCAGATTAATGTTTATAAAGACCTTGTTATGATATTTATATTTATAAATGAAAACAATCATTTTAATATTAATCAAATGGGTTTATGTTGTTTCTATCATTATTATTCCTCTATATGATTTATGACTATTTTTACCAATGATGTTATCAACATTCACTTTCTTGATTATTATTTTTATTCGTTGACATTCCCATGAATAATCAAGTTTCTATAATAATTTAATATTAAATTATCCTTAAATATCCATATCATATATCCTAAATATATTTTTTTATTAAACAATATATCATTCTTACATATGGTGTTCTATATTGAATGTTATTTTTTATTATGTGTAAATATTGATATATTTTTATTCCTTATTCAATACTGATATTTGGTTATAAGGAATATTAGTTATGAATTAAATAAATTATTAGATATGTGATGGAAGATTTAGAAATATAGACATTTGTGGGGCCCTATTAGTGGTTTTCCTTAGATGAATCAGTAGTCTTAGGGAATTAGTCACTTGTCAAGCCTTAGTTAAATCGGGTTCTACCCATCAGTGTTAAACTATCCTAAGAATAGATCATGATGGTAAATGTATCATGTGCCAAGAAAACATGTCATCAAATAATTAGGCATTATCTTCATTCAGAGATCAGTTGTAATTGTCACTAATAATTTTACTATGATATTGTAATTTTATGCATATCATTTTTATTTCATTGATTTAATTGTATGCATTTTCAGTTATTTACATTTTTGTATTGATCATTCCTTATCTAGTTATTTAAAAAAAATCTGGGTTCAATTATTTACCATTCCATATTTATTATCCCTTATTTATTTGTATAAATGGAATAAGTTCTTAGTTATTTACTTTTACAAATTGATTACTCCCTATCTTCTTATTTAACTTGCATGTTTGTTCAGTTATTTGAATTTACATATTGATTATTCATAATACGTTAATATAAAAGGAATATTTTAATATTTATTAACATTTCAATGTTGATTATGGTTATTTATTCATAATAGATTCCATTTTACTTATCACATTTGATAAATTTGATAACTCCCTTATTTTTCCATTTCCCCCACATTCCAAGAAGTATACTATGAGTGAAATTCATAAATATACTAGATGTAATAATGTTATTCTCAAAAATATTTTTCTTTAATTTGTGTATTAAAATGTAATGTATCACTCTGGTATGTATATAGTTTACCAATATTACTAATCTATTAATTCCTTTAATATGTGATTTCTTGTATATTATACAAATGTAATGATAGTAGGCACTATCTATGGGCTGCTAGGGTCGATTTCACTGTAGTTGGTATTTGAAGAAGTTTAGTAGGATCCTTGGGAACTTGATTTATGAAAACACATATTAGTGAATATTACCATATGATATAGTTTGAGGTTAATATAGACTAACTTACAAAAAAATATTGTAGATATTATTTGGATTTCTTTCCAATATATCCCAAACTGGATTCTACAAGTCGATGTGGTACTAACATAGATGTACATAGGGTTAATATATCTAAAAAAGTCACATCAAACACGACTATAGTGTTACCGGATACACAATATTAAGCCTTATTGCCTGCCTGGGTTGAAACTCCAAGGGGATACACTAATGATAACTCACATTTTCTTTACCATCAATTATGAAGGATTTAAAAAAAACATAAATGAATGTCCTATATTAAATATAAGGTGTCATTGATTTAAGATACGGTTTCATGATTTAAATATAATATAAATGATTATATGGTTAACCCGTAGACCGAGGAAGGACTTAAGTTCAAATAAAATGGATAATGAATTTGTGTATTGTTATTCAATATATAATTTGAATAAGTATTTTATAAAGACTATTTTTTGTATAATAATCATGAAGCATATAATAATGGTGTCAAATTTTAAATTAAAATGAGTATTCACTAAATAGTTATGAATACCATCATGGTTACTGAAATTAAGATTTATCTTATGTTCAATATATGAGCCACATATATTTGGGTGACATGTTATTGGATTTAACCAAGATTTTTTTATGTTTTGTGAGAAATTAATTGAAACATAACCCTTTAGATTAATATATGTATCTGTGGAAAATATATTTATGTAATAAATCCTTTAAATTTTATATAAATAACATTAAACGTATTGATAATCAGTTGTGTTAATATGATCACTAATGACATTGTGACAATATTTCAATTAGATTATTAAAATTTTTGTAAAATAAAATATGTTTTATTTAAAACCATAGAAAAAAAATTATTTAGTGATTAATTCCATGGATTTCCATCACATCTATTTTCTGAATCATATTAATTTTGTTTTTGAAACATGACAACTTATATGTTGGGTGAGAACCCATCATTTCCAGAAATTCAATATTGATTGAGCCCATAAACATAGGATGATAAGAGTTTATCACCTACCACATGGCTATGTGATATTCTAGTTAATATTTCATTAGTAAAAAATTTTAAAAAATTAATATTAATGACAAACTAGTTGTATTAATTTTGAGGTTTACATATTAACTGTATTGGATAACTTATGCTAGCTATTATGGTTTTGAAAAATAACTATAGTCAAATGGAAATGTTTTTCACATTTTATGGAACATACGATCTCTTAAACGTTAATTTTAGTGATTTCCGAATAAAAAATCATTTTTGAATATATATTTCTATGAGTAAGGGATGAATTGGAAATTAATAAAACAACATATAAAGGAATAATTTGTTCATATAAAATATAAATGATACAAGTAATAATATTTATGAAAATAGTAAAATAATTAGGAAATAATAATACAAGAATCATGATAAAATGTGTTATAATATTTATTTCTATTAAATAAATCAACTGGTAATTTAGAACATCATCGTTTTGTGGTTTTTAGGCCCTAATCATTCCATTGATAAATTTCATTCTTGTTATAAATGACCTCTATAACTCTAAATAGTTATTATTTATTTTCTCCTATTTCCATGTTTTTATTTCCCATTTATGGTATACTACATGGGAACCAAGTTACATGACCTTTTTATTTCTCCTATGATAATGTACTCAATGCCTGAAACATTGATTTTATCTTTTGTCACACACAACAATGAAATTCTATAATATCTTGCAACACACACAAAATAATGTTGTACAAAATACTATTAATATTTTTATATAAAATGAAAATTCTCTCTCATTTATTAAATTAAAGGTTACGAATATTATTTAATGAATTTTAAAATTATATATACTACACATGATTATTATTATTATATTGAATGTAAATAAATATAAGAATCATCTAAAATAAATAAACAGTTTCTGAAAAACTGTATTTTTTGTAAAAGATAGTTCTGTTGTGCTATGCTGAAATTATTAAAAACTATTAATTATTAATTTTAGAAAATTTATTTTCAAGAATAAAAATTATTTTGTGATTATTAATACCAAAATTATCTCAGGGTGAATTGTTTGTATTTTTTTTAAATAGTTCATTTTTTGATTAATATTGAAAAATACTAAATTTCAATTTAAAACAACCTTATCGTTTAAATTAGATATAAAGATAAATTATATCGTTAACTAGTTTTAAAAGTAAAATCAAATAATTTATAAATCATTTAATTGAATATTATTCTTCTGAATCATTTTTATATTTAATTTAGATATATAAATTTAGTAAACTTCTGAACATTTTTATATTAAAATCATTTTTTCTCATCCCACATGGGGGATTAATTATAAATTTAAAATTTTAATTTATATGAATTGAATTTGAAATATTGGAAATTATATTTTAAATTTGAATGATTTATATTATAACATAAAATAAACATTAATTTGTACCAATATGTTTTGTGAAATGATTTATAATTACTTAGAGTGATTAAGGTAAAAATAAGATTACAGAGTGGTCAAAATTACAATATAAGGTGTAATAGTTACCAAGAAATTTTCAAAAAGCTATTTTATAGACATATTTCTACCACATAAATTCATAGATATTAAATGGAACATTATGGTGGTCTAGTTACATGAAATATCATGGGAAGAATTCACTATTCACAAACATTACAAGTGTCCCCTCACCCAACTTATAAAAGGCCACCCAATATCCTCCCTTCTTTACATATAAAAAAAATTGGTAGATCGAATTAGAGAAATAATACCTTCCAAATTTCCTCTAATAATACTATAATAATTATTATTGGAATAATTCAAACATAGTAGGTATTTGGTGTAAACCAATAGAATATACTAGATGAAGAGTTAATGTTGATCAACGGGTGTCTTTTTTTTCTTCATTATCCACCTCCTTAATTTCTTATTTAATCCTGATGGTATAATGGCCTCATTAAAATCCATATACTAGGATATTTTATTATAACTTAAAGACGTATATCATCCCCCTATATTAAATCAACTCTATTGAAATTTCACCATTAGTGTGTACATGAGACAACCATCTCAATAACTGAGGTCATTCAGTTTTATATTACCACCAAAATGGGTTTTTGTCATGATTTATATATATATATTATATGATATCTATAGAATTATTATACCTAAAGACTCATTATTTCATATATCTTATTTTTCACTTTCCAATCAGTAGGCAACACAATAACAACACTCATGTATAAGGTGGACTACCATCTCTTGATTCCAATTGATTTTTCTTTAAATAACACATCAAATTCAAGGTGATAATGACAAATTTAATGATTACATATAATATATATGACTTAATTATGATATTAGTGAAATATTTATCATTATATAAATATTATATATATATATATATTCTATTTTTATTACTTTTACACCAAATAAATGATGACAATATCATTCTTGCATGTGTGGACTACCTCCTTCATGAAATGATGTGACTCCCTTTTCATCTCCAAACCACACAGATGATATATAATTATATTTAAAGAAATAATATGATATATAATATATTATGATCATTTTTTAATGTTATTATATTAGTTATCTCTTTTCCCTAATGATCATGTTAAAAGGAAAATGTCAATCATGCGTACGTACGACCTACCATATTTGTTTTCATAACATACATTATTTAAATGACCACCATTCATTATTGGTTTTAAAAGAATAATTGATGAAAAAATTTAATAATTATTTCAGTATTATTATTTTTAAGATATTATAACTGTTTAATTTTTAGAAGAAAGAGATTTTTCATGACAAAACATATCATGAACCAACCCAGGTTGACAACAAACCCTATCACCCGAGCCAATCAATGTCAAGCCCCGTAAGAAATTATCGATCCTCCTAGGCAGGAAACAAGTGCCATTAAAATCAATAGATTATAAATGGGAATTATTTCTCATAACAAATACAAATTAATGTAGTAGAATGATAAAAGAAAAACCCAAAATAAACATGATAACTAATTTGAACTTCATTTAAACTAAAACTAAAAATTCAAAATGTTAGACAACAAAACACTAAAGAAAAACTGAAAGCTAAACATGACATCTATAATATCTCCATGTGACCCTGATGGTCACTATCCAAATCATAACCAACCATCAACCAAAGAGATCAATCTGGAGCTGGAACCAACAACAGAAAATAAAAATTAGAAAGAACTATATGGGTGATTATTACAACTCAATAGGTAATCCCAAATAAATCTATTCCCAATGAATTTTCTTTAAATAAAAAAATTGATTGCTGTTTTCAAATACATTATATAAATATAGTTTTTTAACACATTTCATTTTAAATAAAATAAATCATAATCCATATCCCCCACAATTTAGAAGATACATTCTTCGATAGATAATAATTATGTTCTTAGGAAAAATGGGAAATGGCCTCAAATGGGAAATGTTCATATTTTATGCAAGGTAAAAGGGTAAAAAATTTACACTTTTATACCATAATTCATGAAATTAGTTTAAAAAAAACACACATTTTCATTTTAAAAATAAAAAATTATAAACCATGATCATTGACTATGATCACATGAGGAGGTAAATAGGATAATGGTGCTCAAGAATCCATACCATGAGAGATATTCAAATCATCCACTAAAGATAATCTAGTGTTAAAGGAAACATGGGAACGCCAAGGAACATATAGGAAAATCTAGAATATACTATTCATATGACTCATCCAGAAATAATTCAATACCTAATGACATCATAACACCAAATAATCGGGTCATTTCCTTACTAGGCCTAACAATGCGGTCATATCCCATAGCTATAATATCTAAAATATCACCATTATTTGGTCCATAAGCTAGTGCATAAACTAAACTTATGTGGTTATCATTATATGAAATCCTTGTAGATATGAAAGTTTCCCATATCCTTTTCACAAATGACTGTGAAAAAACCAACCAATGACCATACATACATTCTATCATATCAGTCACATGAACCTGAACCACCCTGGCCTCCTCATGGAGTATTTCCTTCCCAAAAAAATATCCCATATGTGGGGTCCAAAACTGAGGATACATCCATTTTTTTATCAACCAAAAAGGATAGTGACTCATTACAATTAGGTTTTTCAAAAAAATCCATTTCTAATGTTCCATTTAGGCCTCATAAGACTTCCACATATCAATCATTTTCTTGATAAACTACACACAAGCCACATTCAATCCCAATTAAATTTATAAATCCATTTTGAAAGAAAACAAATATTTTAGATGACAAAAATATATTTTAAAAAATCACAATGTTATTTAAAATATCACAAACCCCTTTTAAAATCCAACAAACCAATTTAACAATCACGTTGCATGAAAATGTTTAAAAAATGCTCACTATATATTCAATAAAATTAGGAAGACTACTATATTTCAAATAAAAAGATTATTCAAAAAATTATAAGTCACTATTTATTAATCATCGAAGTTAATAAAATCAACCAATAAATTAAACATTGAATTTATAGGAGAGATGAAAAGGTATCCACCATCATAAAACATCTTCTCCAGTGATGACTAATTTAGAGGAGTCTTCATGGGTTCTAGAAAGAACGAATAACCCCAAAAAACATATATAAGTAACCCCCCCCCCACACACACATACAATTTCAATCAACCATGGTAATGATAATTTTCCAAAAATGGCCACTAGGGTTAGAGAGGAAGATGAAAATAGAAATAAATCCCTAAACTTTTGATCTGGGTGTTGAATCACTAAAAAATCACATTGAATTCCATTTGGAGGGTTTTGGAGGTTCGAAAAACATCCATGGAATGTGTATAGTTCAGGGGAGAAGTAATGGGGGTCCAATGGGAAATACCCTATTAAAATAATGAAAAAATAAAAATTACCCTTTATAAAGTCGGTTGCACGATTAGCTCACATGGTTTGACAAACCATGAACAAACCGTGTGATTTCCCAATGTCTATTATTGTATGGGCAACACATTTATGTTGCATGGTTAGTAAATCTGTGCAAAACCCATGATACACCCGACATAGTTACATCATGGTTAAACTAACCATGCACCTAAACCATGAAAACATGAAATGGTCTCCAAAGTAACCCATTTCACCCCAAAACTCATCTAACTCAAGGGGATAGACCATCTAACAAACACACCCCATGAAAGATTACACTATGATTGTTAAAAACTATATTTCCAAGACACCACCTCCTCATACCTTCCCATCTAATAATGGACAATGAAAAATACCTCCCAAAACATCCATTACTAAAATTTAAACAAGGAACACCTCAGACACAATATTTAAACCCAGAACACTGAAAACCCAAGAGATAAAACAAGTTCCAAAAGAATATTTGAAACAAAATATGGAATTGAATATTAGGGTGTAACAATTCTACCCACTATCACGCCCTCTACCCCCATAATGCCCAAAAATTTCTAGTTTATCGGTAAAAAAAAGTCACCCACTCACATGATTCAACTCCTTAAACTAAGAACACATTGGAAAATGCCATGAAGGAGGATGCACTTCATACAACAATTTATCAACAATCCAAAGTCACATCAAGACAAATGACAGATTTCTTTGATGGAGAAATTCCACAAACTCTTTCAGATAAAACTAGTGTGCATAATCAAATATATCAACATTAACATTAATGAAAAGACTCAGAATAAACATCACCCAATGAAACAACCCATTGATGAGATACCCTTGAGGTTAAACTAGATTATCAATACAGGTAGGCTTAAACCAACTCTACAGAATTAAGAAACAACTAACCCTGATTTATCATAGGAGAAGTATCAAAAATACATATGGTGCGAATGCAAAACATTTATGAGCAGAAAAAACATGTGAAAATCAACACGATCCAACGTAGAAACTTTATACCACACCAATCACCAAAACCCCACCACAAGGGAAAAAACAAGATCTACAGTTGGAATCCTCGAACTATATCCATTACCACATTGAATACAAAAGATTAAATGAGGTCCCACAAACCCATGGTTTTTCTGATTATGTGTCAACATCTCTCTATGGCCTATGGATGGTGCCTGGATTTATGAATCATATAATGCTTTATAGCCAGAATCCAAAAATCCCTGACTGGGACACTCAACTCATTGTTTTTCTAAAACAAACTTATGTTGAAATAGATTATCTAAAAGGGTCAGCTTCCAATCTAAAAATAAAAATTGAATGAGAAACCAAAAAACACCATCAGAAACAACAGTTACACAAAAAAGGAACATTATAATGTGGGAGACCCTAAACTGAGAGAAATGGTTCCCTACTGTTGCTAACATACTAGGGAATACTTCAAAGAGTTGGATCTATCATCACAATGATTCATAAAAACACCATGATAGAACTGTTGCAGGTGCCATAGCATCCACATGGGTGCAGGGTCAGGGATAACTCGGGAATGACTAATTATTGTGACCGTTCTTTTCACCCGGATGACACAATAAGACACTGCACCTTGAAGAGTTTTATTAGTGGTCTGAAGTCCTCTTAATTTCCCTACCTACACTGCCAGATTTAGGAAACGTCACATTCCTCTTAGTGGAAGTTCAATAATTATTACTAGAGATCGAAGGTGGGTCATCCATTCAAAACACACCGAGAATAAAATCATCATCATGAATGGATGGCCTCTCCACATTGATAAAAGAGGTTATGTTGGAAGTTTATTCCATCTACTTTATATTAGGAAATATCCTGTACTCGAGAGGGAAATCCTTCAAGGTATCATTCGCAACATAACCCAGATTATTTAGAACATTATTTACAAATAAATGGTATAACTCCAACACCAATCAAAAACACTGCTAAAGATAGAACATCTCCATCTTCTTCCCCACCTTCTTCATCTTGGAGAACTATTGTTTAATGAAATAATACATCAATAACTCTCAAGTAAGATCTTCCCGAAACGTGTTTTTAGACACTGACTTCTACAATTTCTAGGCTGGATCTTTAAGCATCAAAATAGAAAACATTAAATTTAATGACATAGGTAACTCAGAGAAACTAATGCCTATCTCAATATTTGGCATCCACACTTCATCTTTGAATGGATCCACTTGACCATAAAAGATATGAGGAATCCACTTTTGATATTCAAGAACAAAACCCTTATTTTGATCAACTAAAATATTTTCTAATAGTTCACCACCCAATGTTTTACCTTAGGTATCCATAAAATCTTTGTGGAGGAAGACAAAAAAAAATTAAAACAATAAACCTATTCACGACCAATCCCTGAAAAAGAACTTATCAATCATCAAACACTACACGTGTAACATCATTACCAAAACACAAGAATACAAATTCCAACCTCAAAATCTTTTATATTATAAAAATACTGAATTAAACCAATGGTTTTACATTTTTATGACTCATTGGAACTGTAGATAGTTCGGTTGCTCGGTTTACCAAACTGTGTGCCGACCATGCATCCCTTACTAGACAATATTGGAACTAGAACAATTTCACCACACTATTTAGAAATTCATGAACCAACAATATGATATTGTTCTATTTGATGTAATGTCCTCCCATGTGCATTACACATAGGTTAAATACCATGTGTAGGTCATGAACCACCAACAAGAAGTAAACCAATGCCCACATGGATACTCGGAGCAAGACACACAGTTTTACCGAACCATGCAAAGGCCATGCACCTAGGGTAAATACCCAGATATTCAAAATTTAAATCAATGTCACACCAAACTCAAAATAAAACCCAAGAACAAAATAATGAATCACATAAAAACTAGCCTATCTCATTCAAAACATTACAACTAGTTAGAAAATCCTCATTTAATCATGAATTATTTTACTAAAAACACTTTTCTTCTTATTTAAAAATAACTGAGAAACACAATTAAAAAATAATTTCTATTTTTATGAACAAAAAACAATAAAACCCATTTTTAGGTTATAAAAATCCAATCATGTTAAACCAATTTCCTTTCACCACAAAAACCATTTTACAGAAAACCACTTTTATAATACTTAAAAGATGTTATGAAACATGTTTTCTTCATTAAAAAAACATTAGCACTTTAAATAAATCTTTTCATAATTCCAAAACAATATATTTTTTAAATAATTTTCAAATTCATTGAGGATTCAAAACAACTCAAAATGGGAGACTGGTGTTGATCGTTTACTTTTCCATAAGGCTGGAAGTCATATGCCAATCTTCCCAACACTATGGGGATTCCATTAGAACAATTTCCCTGGTGCCACATGTCTTTCCAGAACCTGTAAGCTCATAAGGGAAACATTCCAAAATATCTTTTCATTTCCCAACATCGAAAAACCCACAAAAATAAATGGAAATGAGAAAAACCAGACTTCCCATGGAATCATGAGGATCAGAATTTCTAAGGGCTCATGACGTCCTTCTAGTTCGTACCTCCCAATCCAGACAATTCTATTACATATTCCTTGACATCCCAAAATTAAAAAGGATTATCTGAACTACAACATCCTTTAAAGATAAAACCTATTATTATAATATATTTTCATGAACCAAACAAGGTCGATCCCAAACTGGTTGCTAAAGACGATCTGTATTAAATCCTGAAATGCATTCCCAATCCTCTCATGTTGAATAAATGCACTAAGGGAATCATTAGAGTGTCAATGTGTATGATTTTAAAAAATATATATATAATATAATAGTATAATAATATAATATAAATCCAAAATAAAAATGATTACCAATCTGAACATCATTTACACTAAAGCTGAAAATAAAAAAATCTGGATAACAAAACTATATAGAAATACTAAAAACATATCATGAAATCTACAAAATCTCCACGTGAACATAAGGGTCACTCCCTAACCTAAAACTAACCATCGCCTGTGGTGATCAATACTAAGTAGGAACATGCAGCAGAAACTAAAAACAAGAATGAACTATAGGCATGATTATTAAAACACAAAAGGTGAGCAAGATTAATGTTTTTTTCCAATGGATTACCATTAAATAAATAAACATTTATTTCAAGTTTGAAATAAATTATATAAATCATAAATTTTACACACTTTTCATTTGAAGGAATAAAATCACAATCCATTTCCCTCATAATTTTAAACAAGCTTCGTTCCATAGAAGATAATTAGGTTCTTATAAAAATGGGGAAGGGGAACTAATGGTAAATGTTCATATTTCATGAAGGGTAAAAGGGAAACATTTACAAATTCCAATAAATTTCTGGAATTTTGTTTAGAAAAACCATTAATTCTATTTTAACCAATAAAACTCCATAAACTATGATCATAGACTATGATCACATGATAAGTCAAATGGGATAACGGTGTACATGAAACTATACTTAGAGAGACATCTAAATCATACACCAAGGATAACATATTTTAAGAGGAAAATGGGAACTCTTATGAACTGATAGAAAAATCCACAACAACTATACATGTGACCCGTCTCAAAGGAATTATCTACATGATGATATCATAACTCCCAATCACTCAATCATCACCCCTCCTATCAAGAATGAGGTTCTTGATCCCATAGCAATAATAACAAAATATCCCCCTGTTATGGGCCATTAGATAGTGCATAAAATTAACTAGTTCAACAATCATTCTTATAAATCCTCATAGTCATGCTAAGTTCCTGTGTCATTTTTAAAAAGGGGTCAACCATCAAAACCTTAAAATATCGTACATACATTCTATCATATTAGTCATAAAACTGGAACTACCCTGGCATCCTCAAAGAGTAGTCCATTTCCTGAAAAAAATTATATCACAATTGAGGTCACAAATGAGGACACTCCCACATATTTTTTTATTCAAAAAGTCATGTGACTCATTTAAAAAAGGGTTTCCCAAAAAAACATTATCTAATGTTCCTACAAGGCCCCACAATACTTTCAAATATCAAACCATTACAAAAAAAACTACACAAAAGACACTTTAAATCTCAAACTATTTAGAAATCCATTTTGGTAAAGACAACAACCCCCATTTTAGATGATAGAAATAAATTTTCAAAACCAAACTATTATTTAAAAATTTATAAACACCATGAAAAGTTTAAGTGAGTAATTTAACACAATTGGAATGAACATGTACACAAATCTACACTATATATTAAAAACAATTAGTCAAAACATATAATTTCACATAAAAATTTATTCTATAAAACATACATCCATATTTTACAATTAAGGAAGGTGAGAAAATGAATAGATCAATGAAATCGTGAATTTAATGGATAGATACAATAAGATCCTACCTAAAAATGAATTTTCATCAACTACACCTAACCAGGAAGACTCTTCAAGGATTATGAGAAGAAATAACAACCCCCAGTAACACTAATAAGAAAAAACAACCAATTTAAAACAAACATTGGAATGAAAATAAGCTAAATATAGCCACAGTGGTTAGAGAATTAGAAGAAAATTCATGAAAAGGAAAAAAGGAGAAGAAGTAATCCCTAACATTTCGATTCAGAGAAGAATAACCAAAAAATTTCATTCAATTCAACTTTGAGGTTCTTGGAAGTACAAAACACAAAATAGAAGGCATCTAAATTGGGGAAGATAGAATGTTGGTCCATGGGGAGAAACACCAATTAAAAATAAGGGAAAAACAAAATACCCTTTTTTTAGTGGGTTGCACAGTTAGGTCACACAGTTTAACAGACCATATGTAAACTATGTGATTTTCCACTATCTAGTGTTTTAAGGGCTGCACAGTTAAGCAGTATTGTATGTTAAACCATCCACAAACCATGAGACACCCACACATTTAATGCATGGCTAAATTAATTGTTCACCTTAACTGCAAGACCCATAATAAGTCAACATAATTATCACTTTTAATCTCTATACTCATCTAACTCATGGGGGTAAACAATCCAACAATCATACCCTCTAAAAAGGCTCTACATCTAGTGTTAAAAAAATCAATTTCCATGCTACCACCTCCTCATACAATCCCTCTAACAATAGACATGTCCAAATACCACCCAAAACCTCCATTATTTAATATTTAAATCAAGAACACCTAGGCCACCGAATTTACATACTGAGCACCAAGAAACAAAGAGAAAAACCAAGATCCAAAAAAGATTTGAAATATTGGATGGAGATGAAAATCTATTTGTGAAAAAACAGGCATGATAATGTAAGGGAAATAATAACTGAAACATCGAAAATAATAAATGATTATTAATAAAATGGTTATAAGATGTTATAAAGGGGTCCTATATGATATTATAAATATTAAAATGTTTTTTATTAGTAAATAACAAGTATAAAACCGCAATATAAGAGTTTAATGCACATTCGACCAAAAAGGATGCATAAGGTAAGGGATCAATACTAAATTTTATTTCATTGAGGTATATTGTATTGTACGAACCTAATTTATTTTATATTATGTATATACTTCCCTTTTTATTTGTAATATCATGAAAAAATTTATTCTTCATGGTATTTTAAGTTTTAATTTGATGTTTTTCATCTAAGGGGGTTTGAACTAAAACTTACCATGTCATAATTAATTTCATAAATCAAATTTCATTAATTGGGTTTAATTGCTTCATTGATGTCATTAACAATATATGAATATTTTATAATGATTTTTTATTTTCTATTATTATATGTTAACTTGTCTTCTGTTTATATAAAATTGATACACATAATTAATTCGTTGGTTAATTCTCACTTCAACGTTATGAAAATATTAATGGTTGTTATCAGAACAACATTCTAGTTGAAATTGATTATTCTTGAATTTCCAAGTAAATTATTTGATGGTTTTATAATAAACCATTTCATTCTATATTCCTATGGTTATTCATGATTGTTTTAAAGCGATATTACAATTTCTCTACACATTCGTACATAAAATATTTTAGGAAATGTTTTTAACAAAACCAGAATTCATTTCTCTCTTTGGTCGAACATTTTTTTCTATCAAAACCATGTTTCCATAAAATTATTTCAAAAATATAAATTTTTCAAAATACTTTTTGTAATACATTTTAACCAATTTTTTATTTTATAAATTATTTCACTTGATTATTCTTGTCATATTCTAAATAGGGAACTTTTATAACATTTTAATCATGAAAAATAAATGTTATTTATGGCATGAATCGAATTACACACTAACATGATCATTATTTCATTGAATATTCCTTTTTAAATTTCTCAGCTTATTTTTAAATAATGTTTTTCCAAAATGGGCATTCAAAGAAGAGGATTTAGAAAAATATACATTTCTAAAGAATGTTTTTGAAATTTTTTAATGGTATTTATATTCATCGATGAATAAAACCCTATACTATAAGTCCATGTGGTATTTGTTGATACCATATTTTTATCTGATAATGTAAAAATACAAATTCATGATGTTGTGAATTTTGTTCCTAAAATTTTTCTTATGAAAAAACATCATTCTTCCATTTTGGTCGATCAAATATTTTTCCGTAACATGAAACTGGCATGGAAATATATAACAAAAAGGAATAAGATTGAACATAGAATATTTATAATGGTTTAGGGAAAAGGAATTCCCATATCTATAATATAAATAATATACTCCATGAGTTTGGTGATTTTCACTATAACAACCCTTTTACAAGGGGATCCCAGCGGTGTATAAGAATATCACACTTAATAAAATGTCCAAATATGTTTAAACCAGGATATCCCTTTACAAGAATAGTCACATGTATCAACAAACCTTCATAAAATGAGTTTAAATAGATGATAATGAGTAGATATTTTGAGAGAACAATTACAGGGAAATATTGCAAATAGAAACTCACTGTACTAGAAGATGAATTCTGAGAAGACAATAGTCTTCAAGATATAGCTCAAAATGATATTCAGTGTCGCTGATAATATTTTAAGCGTATTATGATCATATTTTCTTCTCTATATATAGAAATTCAGAGTATTTGAATGTATGTGCATTCTACTCATTCTTCCCTTTCATCTATCTCTAATTCTTTTCTTGTATTGCGTGATTGTTTCTTTTCTATCTCCATTTGAACATAAAAAAAATAAAATCATAATGGTAAATTGATCCATTCATTGAGAATTTGATTAGACATTATATTAAGGATATGCATCCATTCATTCAAAATATAAAAATTTCATTTATATTAGTGATTTTAAAAAACATTATGTTCTTCAGTTCATTATATTCGTGGTAAAATCACATATGTAATGATTGGCCATTCGTTAAAAATAAAATCCCTTTTATGAAAAGCTAAAAAGTGAAATGAATTAAATATATTTTTAAAAATTAATCATTTAATTCTTCATGATATCTGGATCTTCATAAGATATTCTGCTGATAGTACAATTCATTATATGATAACATCATTAGAGACATCGAAAGACCAATTAGATATCATCTTTAAACTGAGCATAAGATAGTCTGACGTCAGCATGGCCGTAGATAATTCGTTACAATAAGATAAAATGATATACTTTTATATGACATATATATCCATAAAATTATTATTATTTCATAAGATAACATTTTTTAATCTTTTTTTCATAATATAACATCTTCTTATTAGACTCATTTTGTCTAAAATATCATACTTGATAATGATGCAACTCAAATATTCACTACATATGACAATTTCTAAGATAGTAAGATAAACAATAGAAAAGGAATTAAGTGATTCTATGTAGATGGAAGATAAATACTCTATACATTGTAGTATAATCACATAGAGAATCTGTATAGGATAACTTGTTTTGATGAATATAATCTGAGACACTTAAGAAAAAATTTTGGAATATAAATATTGATTTTTTGAATCATCAAAACACAAAAAATCTAAGATGTGTTTGAAAAATATAAGTCTATCCAATGATCTCTATCTTTTGGAAGATCATATGACCCCTGAAATGTAAGTCAATTATTTGGAAAAAGAATATTTTACCTTTAATAATCGTCCCCCTTTGGATAATTCTTTTTATATATATATTAATCGTCATTATTTTAAATTCATCCTTTATTCATCTTAGACTCATAATTTTAAAACATAATTTTTTCTCCTTAACTTATTATCCTTTTAAAATAAATAAGAAATTGAATTATTTATAATATAAATAAATAACAATTTTAATGCTTTAAATTTTGGTATTATCCTTTACTTCTCCCATTAAAAAATACAACAAATTAAATTATCATATTCACATAATTTAAAAAATTTATCACATTAAATAATATTATTACCATTTTTTATATGCTTCTTATGTTATCAAAATTAAGTTGGCCAAGGAATACAAGGATCATTACATATGAACATTAGTAAATATTTAATATTGTTAGTTGGGAACAACATTTTTCACTACATCATTAAGTGATTAATGAGTATGGAATCATATGAACTATAAAAGAAAACATAAACACTTGAAAATAAGTAAAAACATATTGAACATGTTAATAAAAAGATTCAAAAATTATAATATACTATAAATATCGAGAAATAACATAATACAATAAAAGTGAATAACTACCAATGATATCGAAACATATCCAAAACAAACACTTTATTATAAATAAGAAATGCATTGACATCATTGACACTATGAATTGAGATAAAAAATCACAACTCAAATGTAAAAAATTATACTAATCAAATCACGATTCAAATTTTTATGAAAAATATTCAAATGTTAAATGGAATCATTCATGCAGTAAAGATTCATATGTTTATAAACATCCTATCTATCGAGAAACCATCACCTATACTAGTAATTATGAGATGTTATCAATACTTTCACATTAAATGAATTCTTGGGGGTTTATTTTTGAATGATAAGTATTACCCACTATGTATAGAGGATAATGGAATAGAGAATAAAATGTATCTCAAAAAACAACTATTAATGTAATTAAGGATGATGTAAGAACTACTCGATCATCTTTTTCATTCCTTACTGTTCGAGATTCGATGTTGGGAACAAATTTGTTATCTCACTCCATGTTAAATATATCAATAGGTAAAAATGATAGATATGAAATAGGATTAGGTGCAGGTAAATAATTTTCCATAGAAATTTTTTTTTCTTTCAATATAGATCAATAAGATCAAACATTTCATTTAATCTTTATAAAGGGGTTCATGGAAATCGATGATGGGAGATCTTGCTTGGAGTTTCCCACTAATTTTAAATAAATAATTCAATAAATCATATTTTATTTTAACCATTTCATTCTTGAAAAAGTATAAAATCATAGTAAACCCTTTACGTACCATCTATGAAATAATTTCTAGAATTTTTTTAAACATCACCATTCTATTCAAAATTTACTACCAACTTCTTCATGCATTATAAATATTTATATCAAATCCTTATAAAATTATCAATTAAAACAATATCTTTTCATTTCACTAAAAATAAAAATTCTTAAGGATCATCAAAAAAATATACCTCTTCTTCTTCTTCATCTCATGAAGATTTCAGCTTCATTCTACCTGCAAAAAATTGATTTAAATATTTAAACATATTCCCTAAAACATTAATTTTATTGTCTATGATCCAACCATCTTCTATAAACTGGTCCTAATTAAATGTACATATTTTTAACAAGTGATGAAAAATGTTTAACAAAAATAATATTCTCTTTTAATAGGGTGTTCATTTCCTTATTAGATTGGCCAATTGATACAATATAATTCTAAGGAAACACTAGAATCATTATAAATTATAATATTAAGTGCATTGAAATATCCTAAATTACATCCATGGGTATAAGGTCACACTACATAGAGGAAACATTAGATTTCATTTTGACTATTCATATAGAAAATACTTCTAATATTGAACAATCCTATATTAGATTAGGGTTTCCATAGATGTTTCTACTAACATTTTTACAATAAGAGATTAAACCAACAACTTTACTTCTTTAACATCATCTAATAAAATTCTATTATCATGAATATTCTGACCTCTATCCCTTTATTTAACTAACTTGGATTTCATAGATTCCACATTGAGTACCAACATAGAATAAATCTATTGAGGGATCTTTATTGCATATCTACAAAATTCAGGCACTTTCTATGTTCTATAGTCTTCATTCACTGAAGATAATCTATCTTTTTGAAAATATATACTTTTAGCACCATCAGTTTGGCATTATCCAACATGAGGTATCTCATTGGAATGGTGTGAATCTTATGATTTATATTTGATTCTTGTTTAACCATTCATTATTGACAAGAACTATAATAGAAACATTTTCAGGAGGTAAACTCTCTTGAATATATTTTCATTCTCAATGTCTAATAAAAACACTAACTCTCATTTTCCTTTTGATAATAGTATAATCGTCATCCAAACTTTATCTTACATAAACATTCTGAATTAGTCTATATAATTAAATTGGTCTTTCTTGTAGGAATTATGACCCACTTGATTTGAATAATGATCATCATAATCATTTGAAGTTAATGGAACTATCATGTTTATAGAGGATTTCTACAAAAAAAACTTCAAAAAATACTTTCAGTTAACAAATTTAATCCTTGATAATGGGTGGCAGTATTCTCATCCAAATAGATAACAAATATTTGAAAGACCAGGTTTAATGTTCTTCCCAACGGGATGGAATTCATAGAATTATGTTTTACATGCCACATGTAAAACATAATATACCTTGAAATATTAAAAGGATTTTCAATCACAAATAAATATAACGAAGTAACATATTCCTTAAAACTATTTTAAATTCAACATTTCACTAATCGATGGTGAAATGTATGAACTTGATAATGAATTATTTTTCAGATCAAGATCCTTGAAAGGATTATTAGCTACCTTATAAAATCTGAATATAGTCTTTATAATCTCTAGTGGAATTACTTCATCTATTTCATGCAATGATGTACTGAAATTTTCATATACCTCATGCGGGAATATAAAATATACATCCATTTAAAATCTTTTTAATGAAAAACATTTTGGTTTCCTGTTTAACATGATGGGATCAAAATTATCCCAAAAATAACACTCTAGTCTTTTAGGACTCTCATACATTGCATTCAAGAAAAAGTTAAATTGTTTTTTTCATCAAACACATATTCTCATCTCTAATGATTAGTAATATTCTATACCAACATCTTGGTTCCATTGAGCCAAGAAAAATCAATTGTGTGTCCACTGAGAACATTACATTATGTTCATTATTTCTTAACTCTTCTTGAAGAAGTTACATCAGTTCTCTTTATTTTCACTATTTATTATGTGTTTTATAAGATTTTACGATTAGAGTTTTTGGGGTTGGTTCCCGAGAACCAAATCCATTGTACTTTACGATAATAATATATTCATTCAATAGATATTATTAAACTCATTATCACATCACAATTGTTCTTCTGTATAAAATTATATGTAACAATGTCTTAAGAGTAGCTATCACACTAAAAGGTCAGAGCAGATCCCTATTATGATGACAACCCAGATGTTACAAGAAACTATTCTTGAATATATGTTCTACAATTGGATGATATCACTATAAGGGACATAAATGATACAAACTATCTGGGATTGAGACACATAAGACTTTTAGGAACACTCTCATGATGTATTCCCTTATTAATTCCCTGTAAGATATTGTGATAACAAAACCTGGCATTAGGAAATAAAAGTTTACAAGTGTCTTTGTAACTTCTTATCTATGTAAGTGTATATTTGTCTATAAAATTTAATATTATTATTATTGGATATTATGAATTGTGCACATACATGTATTGGTTGAAATTTGATGACATATTTTCGTGGTGAGGTAAGATTTGTTGGGTGCTTCATGAGAAATATTGAACTAATGAATAATGTGAGAAAATATTTGTCCCTTATGGTTCATAACAGAAGTTTATATCCCATGCCCATTTATAGAGAAGATATAGCCAAAAATAAATCCATGACCAAGGTGTTCCATAGGCAAGTTCAATTTCCATGAAGTGAATGAATGAGAAATCAAGCACATGGGTTGATGGTACATGCATACAACCCACTTGATTGGAGATATCTATACAAAGGGATTATATTACATGGTAATAATTTTATTGAGGTGAAATGTCGTTGTGGTATTAAATTCATTCTATATGGGTTCCTTGGAATGTTCCTAGATACCAACCATGGACTATAGGCTTCTCTTCCTAATTCCATATAGAAATATCCCTAGAGGGTCACACACTAGTTATATCCATTATCTTTGTTAAATAATATTTTATTTATTATTTAGCAATTTGAATAAATATTATTAAAAGTTGTGGTTTAAAAATTATTCATAGATTCCTGGTCCCATTTATTTCGACATCGGTTATTCGTAAGAATATATTGTTAAAAAATAATTAATATATATTTATTCACTCTTTATTTACCATAATATTTATATATTTAATATCAAATAATATAGTGATATTTATTTAATAAAGAAATATTCATTATTCGTGGTTCAATAAATATAGCAGAGGATTTGAAGATTTAGTTAATGGTCTGGTGAGAAATAATAATATTGAATATTATTGGATTAAATAATATTTAATTATAACTCAGAAGTTAAATGTACATTGGGAAATAATAATGGGGATATTATTTTTTCACATTGGGGTTTCACTAGGATTAATAATATAATTAAGGAACTTGTTAAAATTATTTATTATTATGGTAGAAAATTAAAGATCTGTCTATATTATTCTCTTATTAACCAAGTGCAAGAAAAATGTTGTTGAGGGGGTTGTGTACAATAAATTGGAGAAAACCTCTCAATACTAGATAGTTATTTCCTATCTAATAAATATATTATGAATGAGAGTGATCATCCTCCACCAGATCAAGGATAATGCTTTGGAAGTGGCTATCAAGGGAATCAAAGGTGGACATCACACGCATAAGGACCTTCCGTTCTAGCATCTGGATACACCTTCAGTGACGTCCGGATATACATGTAACACATATGGATCACCACTAGAGGTGATCTACCCTTTATTTCTACAACACAATGATGGCACCACTATAGATCTATGGTGGAATGCATAAATGAAGAAAGAGTCACCTTAGAGGTAATTATTTAATTTAAATAAATTAATTATCAAAAAAAATATGTTGATCCCTTCTATTGGTTTCATGTTATTATTCCTTTGTCTACATACTTGATTTAATTCCATAGATATGTGAATTCACCATTGTATTGATCTCGTATTGTGTATTTAATATGGAAAAAAATTAATGTTTCGCATCATCCCTCTCGTGCTTCCACTATGCCCAGAACATTCGAGTTGTATCATATTGGGCATAATGTTGTTTATAATTACCTGAATAATTCATTTATTATTTATGATTTAATAATTTAATTTTTCAATTCATGTTTAATCATTCATTTCTTATCTAAATTTCATGATATAATCCTCTTTTATTATTTCTTGTAGATATGACCACAACGATTCATTGTTTGATTAAAATCAAATCAAGGAACTCATCTGGAGATGACGTGGGTTCAATCCATGTAATACAATAGTACACATCACATAGATGCATCTACATGCCATGTAGTAGTGTTCTATTCAATGGGAGTAGTTCATAAATTCCTCAACAGGTGTGCATTAATGACACACTGTGTAGTTAATTCTTACACCACATGTAAACCATGATATACTAGAACATGGTCAGCTGGACTACATGCCATATGGCATACTCGACACAGTGTGTTGTCTTTTTCGGTTCATGGATGGGTCATGTATTCCATACGCATTCGACTTGACTGGTGACCATGTAACATAGAGTTAACATGGCGTGTGGCCTATTGAAAACACCGTGTACTTCCAGAATTTTGATGCTTCCTCACACACCAAGTCCCTAGGTGTGTAATTTAGATAGAAGTTAAAGAATGTACACACTTTATAGATCAGATCTAAACACTGTGTCATTTTACTAGTTTGAGATATTTAAAATATATTGTATTATTTAATCCTTGAGATATGTACTTGCATGTGTGTGTAAAGCCTGGACACTCCATATGATAGGCTTTAATATATATATATATATCTGTGTGTGTGTGTGTGTGTTGGTGTTTTATTTAATATCTTTGTAATATTAAATATCTACACATCATTTATGAGTTTTATTATAGTTATTATTCTATGTGAAAACTATATGTCACAAATAACAATGTTTATATAAGTATAATACAAGTTAGGTTGTTTTGGATGGGTATTCCCAATGTTACATCTATCGTAAAAGTTGTGTACTTATTTAATTTTAAATGAATTTACTGACATGTTCAAAATTATAAATGATGTGACTCTCCGGGAATATTAGAGGAGGATTAATAAAAAATGATAGATTAAATAAATATAATAATTAATCAACTTGAGTGAAATCTATCTAAAATACGAATGATTAAAAATTTTAATTCTTGTTTTATTAAACGTGGAATTAATTTCCTGCATGTGGATGATCATGGGCTAGAACATACCTTTGTATGTCAATGGTTTCCCTTTCAATTTATTATTAAATTAAATTGTTGGTCAGCATGCCTTCTCTCCTCATTAATATATAGTGCATATGTTCTCATGGATTAATTTATTTAAACCCCAATTTAACCTAAAATTGTATGCGAGTAAAACCATATGAAATGGATGGTGCTCCCATTCTAGTGGAGGTAGCTCAAATTAGGAGCCAATGTAAAACCAATCCAAGGAGGTACAAAGGTGGGTAGGTGGATAGCTATAAACACAAACCTAGTTGGTTCGAGTTGTTTCTCCATGACCTCAATAGTTAGTTTTGTCAACCACTAGATAAACTATCCATTAGAATCAGATTATGATCATATCATTTATTTTATTTGTATCAGTTGTAAAGTTATTCATTATGGATGTTTTTTCATGATCAAATAATTAATGAATTAAAAAGTATGCAATTTGGAACTCAAATGAACTATCATATGTGTAAATTTTATTTAATACATACTTAATAACTTTATCATATACCACATAATATAAAAAATCATGTGAAAAGATAATAAATTGAAATTTACATATAAAGGATAAAATACCTCAATGAAATATTAAGTCAGTATAGCCTTACTTTACATTGGATAGAATCAAACCATAGTTCAAAGTTCTTAACCAACCATGGTTGGGGTGCTTTCAATTATCAGGGAATTAAAATATTATACATTTGGTTAACTTGATTTAGATTACATCATGATTTGATGGCTAAATATGGACTTGGTGTAAATGAGACGTAACGTTTGAGTAAATCCAAAATTATGGATTTCCAGATTTTGGATTATAGTCAACAGACAAAGGAGTTGTGAGTTAATGTAGTAGAAATTTTGAATTCCCTCCTAACCCATTTAAAATAACATGTACAGCCAAATATGGGGTAATATGAAGAAAAATATGGATTGTTGAAGCTAGAGTTTCTAAGAATTATGATAATATGATTCCAATGGTGATGGATATTTGGATTTGAAAAAATAGTTGGAGACTAATGAAAATTTATTCACTTATTTTTCTTAATATTATCAAATAATGTACTAAAAATATGTTCATATTATTTGTATAAATGACATCAAAAATGACATCCAACATATCATTGTTGTCCATACTCATGAATGAAACCAGTCATACATGCACTAATTTCTAGGAGTGGAAATTGTGCCTTGGTGTCATCCTTTAACATGAGAAGAAACAATATGTTCTGGAAGAACCTTCACCAGGTGGGCCTTGAAATGAGTTGGTGATGAGGATCAATTTGTATATGAGAGAAATATGAATGACGGTATGGATGTTTAGTGCCTCGTGCTATGGTCCATGACCAATGACCTCTTGATGTAACATGAGGAAACAGATGCTTATATCATGATGTCTCACATGCAATATCTCTATCAAGGAAAGGTGACATGAGAGAGGGATGTGATATCCAATCCTTTGTTCACCACTAATATTGTTGAGTTTGTGCTAGATAAGCCACATGTAGTTATGCTTATTGGTAATATTGAGTGTCTAGTCATCGTTGGGATTAAATTACCTGATTAATTACATATATATCTTATACAATGATTACATTCCATGCCCTTTTCTAGTTTTATTATGAAATATAATATTAACAATAATGAGAAGAGTCTATCGAAACTTCATACTTCATTTTTCCATGTGCAGAATAATATGGGGTGCGAAAATCCAACAGTACATATGGTGAATATAAAGAGGAATGACAAGGGAAAGGGGCTTAAGACTTATAAGAAGTCAAAAGCCCTGCAGAACTGTCTTGACATGATAAAGAATATCCAAATAAAGAGCATGGAAAAGGAGGTATTATGCTCTACATGTGGAACATCATGCCATAGGAAGAGGTTTTTCACCCAGAGTTAACGGGAAGCCAAAGGTGTGCTAGTTATCCAATGAAATATTTCCATTTCTACACATTGAGTATTAGATAAAACATGTGGTGTTCACATGTGTATTCAAATGTAGGAACCAAATATATTTCATAAAACTTTTAGATGAGAGGTGGATCTACGAGCTATAAATGGTTTGATGATAGATGCCCGTTCCATTACTGACTACCACCTTTCATTTTTGACTGGGATGAATATGGTTTTACATTACTATTATTATGTACCTAGTGTTACCAAGATCCTAATTTATATATCAAGTTTAGATACACTTGGGTTTATTTTTAAATTCAAAAATAAAATAATTCTATTTTATAAGGACAACATATGTTACAATATTACAAATGTAAATAACATTATGTATAGATTAACTTAAAAAAAGGTGTTAGAAATCAATAACGAATCAATTTTATAGGACTTATATAACATCTAGTTGTCGAATAACCACATATATCATGTAAATGAGATGCATTTGAAAAAGCTATGTTGTGATGGTTATTTAGAATCTTATATACTAAAATCACTTCATAGATGACATGCTTGTTTACAAGCGAAAATGACCAAACCGCCATTTGTTGAACAAGGTGATAGGGCTAGAGAGATTCTATGATTGGTACAAAGCGATGTGTGTGGACCATTTCCAGCAGAATCTATAGGTTGAAATTCTTATATCATAACTTTTATTGATGAATTCAGTACATATATATATATTTACATGAGGAGGTATATCTCTGAGTCCACTGAGAAATTAAATGAATTCAAGAATGAATTAGATAATCATCACTATAATAATTTAAAGATGATTGAGGTGTAGAATATATAAACCCATAGTTCATTGAATTTTTATAGTAGTTTGGGATTCTATCTCCGATCCCCCAACCATATACACCAAAGTGGGTTGATGTTATTGAAAGGATAAACCATACCTTATTGGACAAGGCAAAGTTGATGATGAGTCATGCAGATCATTCATTATACTTTTGGGGATATAAATTACAAATTCTAGTATGCACATTAAACCATGTACTAACTAAAGCATAAAATGGAATTACCTTTGAGAAATAGAGTGGAAAGAAACCCATTTTATTTCATACATGTGTATAGGGATGTGATGCATTCGTGAAGACATTCTCAGGAGATAAACTAGCACCCTGGGGCAAGAGGTGTATCATTATAGGGTATCCCAAGGAAACACATGGATGCTACCTATACAACCCCTCAGAAAAGAAAGTGATTTTTTTATGACAAGCTATCTTTCTTTAGAGGGATAACATCCTCAAAAGGGATAGTGGGATCCAATATTAACATCGACGAAGTTAATTATCATGATAAATATTAGTAGGTATGGGAACATGTTAGGTCTCCATGGGGGATGTGGTTCCTAAAACAAATTTTTTTTGAATTAGTGTAATAGTGGTATGGTAACCCAAGAGATATGGTTTTCTAGTCAGAGAGGATGGAGAATCATTATTGTTGGAATATAATTAACTGATCTCCTACAAGAAGGCATTAGAGCGCTCATAAGATACATGATAGCTAGATTTTATGAATTTTGAGGTAGATTCCATGTCTCAAAACCATGTTTGTGTTCTTGTTGAAGTGCTAGTTGATGAAAAGACTGTTGTGTGTAAATGGGTATTCAAGAGGATATAAGAAATAGAAGGTAATTTACGTTCTTATAAAGTAAGTCTAGTAACTAATGGTTTAAACAATGTAATAAAATTTACTAAAATGAATGTGTTTATCTATTTTCCATTTTCAAATCCATTAAAATCATATTTTTTATAGCAGTTTACCATGACTATGATATTTCGCATATGGATTTCAAAATTTCATTCATTATTGTGAACATTTATGAAGATTTCTATATGGAACAACTAGAAGGGTTTCTAACACAAGGTAATTCCAAAAGGATTTTCATGATCCATAGATCTATTTAAAGATTGAATCAAGCATCTTGGTCAAGGAAAATTTGATTGGTTGAATCTGTAAAAGAATTTGGTTTTATTAAAAATCAATGTGACTCGAGTGTTTCTAAAAAGATTAAGGGGAATGAGGTCATTATATTCAGAGTATATGTTGATGACATATTACTTTTTGGAAACAACATACCAGTATTACTATCAATTAAGGACTAGTTGAACAATTACATCTCAATGAATGAATTTGGTAAAGCAGCCTACATTTTAGAAATCAATATCATTCGTGAGAATTCCAAGAGGCTATTGGGAATAATCCAAGTGCATATTGTTGCATGATGCTAACGAGATTTATTATGGAACAAACCAAAAGGACATTTTTTTCCAATATCACGTGGCTTACAATTTTCTATGAAATTGTGTCCCCAAACACAATAAAATAAAGATAAGAGTGAGATCCCATAAAATGTAATGACATGATATATCATGTATTCCATGTTATGTACTATACTTTTTGTCTAATATTCATTGAACATGTTAGGTATATATCAATAATATTCGGGAGAACTACATTGGAAAACTATTAAAATGGTCCTTATATATCTGATAAGAACTAGGGATATATTCCCGGTGTGTGGAGGAGATGAGAATATTGTTATCACTAAGTATGTTGATGATGGTTTTCAGACAGATCATAATGATCTAATGTTGCAATCGGGATATGTTTGATGTCTCAATGAAGGAGTTGTGAGTCATAAGAGTTCGAAGAATCTAGTTATAGCTGATTCTATAGTGGATTCTGAGTACATAGTGGCTTTTGGTACAAACAAGGAATCCATATAGAATTACAATGTTTTCTCGGATCCGGATGTGCTACCTAGTAGTAAATACCCTATCACATTTTATTGTTATAATACTATAGTGGTGGTTCTTGAAAATGAGATAAGTTAAAATCAACAGACAAAGAACATACTCCGAATGTATCGCCTCGTGAGGTATTTTTATCAAAGAGATTAGACATCAGTGAGAAGAGTATCTATGATAGAGAATGTGGAAGAATCCCCGACTAAAGTCCTATCTAAGTAGAAGCATGTGTATAATTTGATAGTTAGTGAACTGAAGGTTGTTAGCAGTAGGCTCTAGTAAAAGTTTGAGTCTTGTAGAGTTAGTTCCCTAGAACCAACTTCATTATCATTTATGATAAAAAAGTATTCATTGGATGGATATTGATAAACTATATATCACATCATGATTTTTCTTCTACATGACATAGTATGTGGTAATATTTTAAGAGTTGTTGTCGCACTAAAAGTTCTCGGTAGATGCTTGTAATGATTATAACCAAGAACTTCCCTGACAAAAATCAGGAATATATGTTCTACAGTGACATGATTTCATTTAAATGGAAACAAATGATATAGGATATCAGGGGTGGAGACTTATAGCACTTTGAGGCACCTTCTCATAGTGCACGGCCCAGGTAATGTCTAGAAGAATACTTTGAGAATGATTCCCAATAGTAAAAAATTGGAATTTATAAATGTCATTAGATGTTCCTATCAGAGGTTGTGTTTATTGGTCCTTAGATATTAAAAATATAATTAATTGTTATTATGACTTGTGCACTTAGATGTATTGGTGAAAACCATGATTAAATAACTATGTGGATGGGTAGGATATGTTGGGTGTGTCATGTGTAATAATTCAGTAATGAATAATGTGAAAAAGGATTTGTACCTTCAGTTTCATAACATAAGTTGATATATCTGGACCATTGATTAAAATAATGTAGCCTAAATAAATCCATTATCTTGTGGTTCTATAGGAATGTTGAATTTCTAGGAAGTCATTAAATTATAAATATATCACATGGGTTGATGGAACTTGTATGCAACCCACTTGATTAGAGTTATTGAGAAAAGGTGATTATATTACATTGTAAGCATTCATATGAGGTGAACAGTCATGTCAGCATTAACATATTTCTGTATGGGTGCCTTGGTTTGTGGCTATATACTAACCTTGGACTTTGGGATGACCATCATAATTCTACTAAGAATCAAGCCTAGAGGGTCACACCATAAGTGTATCTAGTATTTCAGTTAAACAATATATTATTTGTTATTTAACAAGTTGAATAAATATTATTCTCGAGTGTGGATTAATAATTGATTATGGATGTATGGTCAAATTTATTTCAATACTAGTTATTCAAGAGAATATAAAGTGGATATAATAATTATTAATATTTATTTGTTATTTAGTGAATATAATATTTATATATTTATTTTCAAATAATTAAGTGATATTTATTTAATAAATCAATAGTCATTATTCATGTTCCAACAAATATAGTGGAATATTGGAAGACCTAGTTAATCGTCCAGTGAAAAATAATAATATTTTATATTTTTTGATTAAATATTAGTTAGTTACAACATGAAAGCTAAGTGCATGTTTGTAAAGAGTAGTTTTACTATTATTATATGACATGGGGGGTTTAACTATGAATAATCTAAAAATCAAGGAACTTGTTAAAATTATTTAATATTACCTTATAAAATCAATTAGCAGTTTATATTGTTCTCTTATTAGACAAGGCCTGGAAAAACGGTTGTCACTGAGTTGTAAACAACGAATTTGGAAAAATACCTCATCCTAGAGAGTTCTTTCCTCTCCAATAACACTCTCAAAAGAGAGATTGATCCACCTCCACCGGATCAAGGAAAATTCTTTGGAAGTGGTTCTCAATGTAATCGAACGTGGACACCATAAACATTTTGATATTTCATGCTTCCAGCCGAAGACTCCTTCAGCGACGTTTGGAGATATGTTGAACACATATCGATCACCTCTACAGTAGATATACCCTTGATTTATACTATGCATTGGTGGTACACCTATAGATATATGTCCGAATGAATCAATGAATAAAGAATTCCCTTGTAGGAAAATATTTAATTTAATTGAACTAATTATGATCAAAATATGATGATCCTCTCTCTTGGTTTTGGTTTTCCATTCCATTTTCTAAAAAAATGATTCCATTATGTGGGTACTGGAGTTCATCATCGTACTGATCTTGAATTGTTCATTGAATATGGAAATAAATTAGGTTTTGCATCATCCCTCTGGTGCTTCTACTTCTCCTGCAACCTATCAGGGTAACATGGTTTTTCTAGCTGATATAATGTGAGGGTTCAAAATTTTTCATATGGTTTCTCATGTAGTATTGACATACATAATTTTATTTCATGGGAATCGAAGGGTTTCACAGTGATTTCCAAGGTAATTGTTACAGAATTTTTGTGACATGTCCTATTTTGATATATATATTAGTCAATATATTGAAGCCAAAAAAATAAACAATAAAGTGAATAAATTACTTATACAAATACAAAAAAAATATATTTAGAAGATTTCTAAAATAGTATTTAGAAAAATTAAACAAAACTAATATTGATATAATAAAATATAATCTGTTAGTAGGAAAGGGTTTAGAAAAAATGTAAACTGATTGATTTTCTATAAAAACAATTTCTAAATAGATAAAATTATTTTTGGAATGACTTAATAAATTTTTTTTCTTAAATAAATTTTGTTTGTTCTCAAATAGTACCTTAGAGTCATTGAAACATTGATAGCACTTGTCTATCACATTTGAATGGAATACTTCTGTAATTAAATCCAATATCCATTAAGGTTCATTTAATCCACAACACTTATATATAGGAGCTTTTTTTTGAAATATATTCACCTTGAGTAAATGATAATACTATAATGTTTTGTTTCTTATTCGAAAGAGATACAAGGGATTTCCTAATAAAAAATAGCTTCATGAGATTCTCTTCATATCTAATCTTCAAAAACTAAATCTAATCTCCATATGAAGTGAAATTAAATTAATAATTTGGTTTGTATGGTGTAGGGAATGAGGTCTGGTGCCTTTTAAATATCTATTAATCCATTGGGATTAGTTTAAATGATATTTTATTGGATCGGATTGAAATTTGAACAAATACATACTTAAAACAATGTATAATCTAAATGAAGTAAAGTATAATAAACATCCAATAATTCTATTATACAACTTTTTATCAACTGGTTTTCTAGTTTCATCAATATCAAGATTAATATTGGATCCCATTAATGTTGAGTAAGTCATACCATTTTCAAGTAAAATGTTCATAAGTAATTCATTTATGTATTTAATTTGGGTTTAGAAAGTTCCAAAATATTTATGACATATTTTTTATCCTAAAAAAAGTTAACTCACCCATCTTAATCATTTATAATTCCTTTTGAATAATTTTTTAAAGAGTATTAAACATTTTTTTATTTTTTGACCAAAAAATAACAAAATCAACGTATGTTTTCAATAAAATATTATCTAAGGATTATGTTTTCTTAAATAATTTTTGGTCTTCAAATCCTAATGTAAAAAATTTATAATATAAAGGAGATTAATCCTTCATACCAGGATCTTGGTGAATTTTTATGTCCATACAAATATTCGGTACATTTAAAAATAGAATTTTGGAAGTGAGGATCTTCAAAATCATGAGGTTGTTATCAAAAAAATTCCTTTATTAAATATCCATAAAGAAAATATGAAAAAAACATCCATCTGATATAATTTAAATACATATAAGAACCATATTCTAGAATAATCTTAATTGCCTCTAACCCAGCTACATGAGAAAAGTATTCTTTTATATCTATTCTTTATTCTTTATTTCCCCATTTTGAATCTAATCTGGATTTATTTGTAGTTATTATTCCATGATCATATTATTTTTTATAAAACACCATTTTTTCAGTTACCTGATAATATTAGGGACTTTCAAATAATTAAAATATTGTGTTTCTTTTAAACCGATTGAACTCTTATAGCATATCCTAGATCTAAAATTCATTGGAAAGAGATCCTTATACAGATTTAGGTTCAAGTTGGTATAAAAAGTTAAATAATTAAATTGTATTTTCATGTATTTCTTCTATGTATAACTACATAATCTATTCTTCATATAAATGTCTCTATAGTACATGATTTATGAATTCTATGTAATCTAGTCAATACACATTCTGGTTTTATAGTATCGATCCTTACAAGAATTGTCTTAAGAGATCATGTTCCAAATCATTATAATTGTTTTTATTATTGAATAGGGTTTTATGTCCCATATCCCTGAGAGAATTTATCTGTTCATTAGTTTGATTCATTATATTATCAGAAGGATCACATTCATTAAATATCACATGAGATTATTCTTCATCAATCATTGCCCTTTTTTTGAAAAATATATATTTCTTTGAAGTACTCGATTAACATTAGAAGATACCTTCAACATCCTTTGGATGAAATTTACCCGGATTATGTTTTTTAATGATTTATACCTTGTATCTATATACTATAACATATCTTACCTACATTTTTATGTAATTCAAAAACTCAAAGAGTGTTTCCATTAGGATATGACTTATAAGAACATGGTTGAAAAGAAAGAATGTTGTGTTATAGCCTCCTCCTAGAAATGAGTTTTTTAGTTATAATCATATAACATAGTCATAAAAATATCTTGAAAAGTCATATTCCTCCCTTTAGAAACACCATTATATTGAGGTTACCTAGGTGAAGAAAATGTATGCTTAATTCATTCTATTAATAAATAAAAATTTTAATCATGATTCTCAAAGTAACCTCCATAATAATTTGAAAAAGCCATATTTTTATCATTCTATTAATTTTTCACAAGCATTCAAGAATTAATAAAAAACATAAGTGCAGTTACAAAGGGAATAGATTGAGATGTGTAGTGATTGTACAAGAAACCCTCTGAATGATCATTATGTAAACCCTACTGCTTGAGAATGTGGTGATGCCTATTTCTCTCATTATTGGAGCTGGTGAGTTATGGTGTCCTTTGATCCTGAATGGAGCAAAATTTTGAATGCAGTGAACCTAATACTCCAGAAGAAAAAAAATCTCATTGAAGAGATTCCAGATCACACATAGCTTCAAAAATATAAAGGAATATCCTTTCTTAAATATCATATAGGGTTGGATATGTATAAGACAACCTAGATGAAGACACGTCATTTCAAAAATCTGGATGATAGAGGCTTCTCAGTTGTGGCAGATCATGATGTTCGTCATCAGTGAGCCATAATGTGTAATTTATTGATTCTATGATTATTTTTGTATATTGATGAAGATTAACCCTAGTCATAATCGGACATAAAGCCAATAATTTTAAATTGTTGCGGTTTATCAAACGTTAAACTCATTCCAATCGGTAGGGTTTTTTAACATTCTTCTTAAATCACAGGAAGAATTAGATCAGGTTTAGAAAACAGTAAACATTGAAATGAAACCTAGATTTCTTCGTATCACTGAATTGGATTATGTATTTAACCCACACGATCATTAGAACACCATGGAACAAATCTGGGTTAGACTGCTTGACATCAACCCGTATTTTTGGCATCATAATATTTTAAATGACATAGAATCTTATATTGTTACCCCCTAAAGATTGATTAGCACACATTAAATAGGGAATTGTGATTTTTTTCTAATGTCATGGTAGAGTTTGATCTGGATTCTAATCTCTTGCATGTCATTAGTTTCAATGTAAAGGATTAAAGAACATAGAGTATAATTTATTATGAAAGAAAGCCTGTTTTTTGTAGCTTTGTATGATAATTGGTCACTCTTTTATAAACCGTAAAATGGTGAAAAAAACAATCCCACCATCTAAAAAATAATTAATAGACAGAAATCAAGAGGCAAAAAAATACAAATGACTTTTTTTATAATAACCAGATCCATCCATGAATAATAATGATAGATGGGTGAAAAAATAAAATGTCTTTAATCACACCAAGGATGAGTGGGGTAAAACATCGACCGAGTTAGTTGAAGGAACAAGAAATAAATTGAAAACATGTATACTTTTGAATAAATATAAGCAATTATTATGGATATAATCTTACATAATCTACATGAAATTGACATAGAAGTACCGTAGACCTTCGAGGGATCATATAACACTTATAGATAGAAGAATTTTCTTTGTCCACTAAACCCTTCAGATGCACCCACGGATCACATCCCATGAATTGAAGTCGAAGAGTCTAACTATGATTTGGGGAAATAACATGCTTCTGAGCTATCAAGGAATACCATGGATGATGGAAAGAATAAATCAGACGTTATATGTTCCCCTTACATACTCTAGATATAAATACATATCTTGTTATGATTTATGTTCATATGAAAAATGAAAAAAACTGAAGGAATATTATATACAAACAAAATAGAGGATACATTAACCTCTATAGAAAATTATGATTCACAAGAAGAACCTATCAATACTATATAGGGTAGTAGCCTTAATTCTCTTGATGCCAAGAAATACATTCAACATCTCATTTTTAGCATTAGGTACCTCTTACATGCCTACAACACTTAATTCTTTGGTGAAATAGGAAATGGACCTGACTCCTGGTCACAACAATGCTAATCCATTGCAAAAATCATCTTAGAGGAAGGGATCAAGGATGAAAATTAAGGGTATGACCAACACAAAACATATGTTCAAATAAATTTATTATTTTTTAATTGTCATGGAATTTCCAACGCTGGCACTGTATCCACCTTAAAATGATTTCTCTATATTCATAATCCCTTTAAATTTTCTATTGTTTTCTCCAGAATTAGTTTTTCTTCTATTTTTTCTCACCTAATCCATAGTGGTTTCCATCATATTGGTTCTAGAAACAATAATCCTACCATATATTCACTCTATATTTATTCTCATTATTTTGTTAAATGATATTATTTTTAATTTATCTGATCAATATTTCACTTGTGACATAACATATTTAAACTATATATTTTTATGCACTTTTGTTTATGCTAATAATAGATACCCTGATAGAAGAATTCTTTGGATGGTTCTTTTCTTACTAAACAATAGAATTTTTTTACCCTTGAATAATAGATGGGGATTTAATCATATTCTCAGCCCATGTGAAAAAATGTGCCCTACCCACTCTTCTATCTTCTCTAGGTATTTCCAAAACATCATTAAATATAATAATATAACTGAATTAAACCTTGTGGGAGTTAAATAAACTTCATATACCAGTCTTGTTAATAGAGTGTTCGATATTATGATGGACATGGCATTTATTAACAATAAATCTATGGAAAAATAGGACTCCATTTCCAGCACCACCCACCACAAACTCAACTCTGACCATCACTCAATCTTGGTCACCATATCCTCTAGAACCCACAAATATTCACTAAATTTTAGACTTAAAACACTTGGACTACCGAAATAGACTGTGAAATCACCATTAAAAACCCATGGAATTCCATCAATTTCCCCAACTATTCTTTTTCTTGCACTATAAATTTATAATTTTTGAATGAATAGCATAATGGATGGTGTCACTATAAATATAATAAAATTGAAAATGGTATTTCTTCTTTAGAAATTAGTATCAACCAAATAAAAATAGACAACACAATTTGTGACTTTAACTCTTATCCTCAACATGAATATAAACTCACAACTAGTCTAAATGTTGTATTCTTGATTAATGATAACATCCAAAAAATCACTTTTAGAGCTAAATTGATAAAATATGGATACATGAACATTATGTTTTATAACACTATTGACAGAATTAAAAAATTCATTAGATCTATATCATTCTTTAATGATGGAGACAACATTATTGACATGTAGGATGGCATAACCAATAAAGTGGTTTCTTACATTGAAAATATTTTTAATGGCTATAACATCAATAATGACAGTATTCCCGGTGTTATTTTTTTTATGGTTACTAATGAGTATAATTATTTCCTCACCAGTATTAATTTTCATCATGAAATATAAGAAATGATCTTTAGACTTAATCCTAACAGTGCCTTGGGACGTGGTGGTTTCAATAATGGCTTCTTTCAACACTACTATGATGTCCTTAAATCTGATGTCCTCAGGGTGGTTCAAATTTTATTTTTCAATGGTACTCTTCTTCATGGAATCAATTACAAATTCCTCAATTTGATTCCAAAAATATATATTTCCCCTGTAATTCATCTTTTCAGGCCTATCACACTTATTAACACCCTATATAAAATCATTACCATGCTCTTTTCTAATCGACATTCTGTTATTGTGAATAAAATTGTCTCATGGAATCAATTTGGTTTTGTTTAGGGTAGAACGATATATGATTGCATCTGCCTTTCCCCCAAATGCAACAATCATTTAAAAAACCTAAAATAGGAGGAAATATAACATTTAAACATAACATTAGATATTCTTTTGATACCATTGATTTAAGATTTATCCTCAAATTCCTCCAATGTTTTGTCTCCAACAATATGTTCATTAATAGAATAAAAACTATTTTGAAATCATCTCCAGTTTCCATTCTAAGAAATGACCCTTCCCGAGGATACATTATCTGCACCAATGGTGTTAGAGAAGTTTATCTCATATCTTCATTTCTGTTTTATATTTTTGAGGACTATTTAGGCAGATTCCTCACTCATCTACTAGAGAAGAAAAAACTATTTTCGATTCATGCTTTGAGGAATTTGATCATTCCCATGCACCTAATTTACAAGGATGATAACATTCTTTTCTTACATATTGGTTTAATAAATATAAAAAATATCAAGACTACTCTGTCACATTATGTAGAGATTTCTATTTAAACAATTAGTTGGGATAAATACATTATTTTCATCTGAAAGAGTTTCCCAAACAATAGAAAAATAAATATTATTACTGTTTTAGGCCAGAAGGAAGGTAATTTTCTCATTACTGATCTCAGTGTTCCCATTTTTAGGGATGACCAAGATCTAGCTACTTTTCTATGATCATAGATGAAATTCAAAATCAACTATCCTCCTATAAATGACAATCCCTCTATATAGATGGTATGATTTTTCTTTTCATATCTACAATTGTCTCAAAAAATTTCTTCTCTATGGTGGTGTACAAATTGTCCATGGGCCTCCATTAAAGAATTAATACATACATAAATAATTTTATGTGGAGTGGTATAACTATTAATAGAATAATTATGATTATTACTTATTCATCTGGTTGCAAACCATTAAATAAGGTTAGTCTTGGAGTTAAAAATATTAAAATTTTTAAGGATTCCATAAAATCTAAACTTACCAACAACATCATTCATAATGATTATATTACTTTAAATTTATATAAGGATAGATTCCTTAAAAATTGAATAAATGTAATTTATGGCACATGGATTCTACTATCTAGTCGTCCATCAAAATAACTTTTTCCAATATTATATAGAATTCTAGATGGATGGTGAACAAATAATATACAATAAACATTTGGATAGATAATTTATATAGGGACCCTCTAATTTCTATGGGGGATCCTAATCATCCTCTTTTGAACACTGATATATCTATTAAATTTGTTTTTAATTCTACTAAAAATGAAATTCCAGATAATTTTTATAGTGTGATTAATAATTAATACTTCAATAACATAAGATATTTTCTCATTTGGGAACCTTATCACATTGTCTTATTTGACTTAGAAATCTATTATAAGTAATTTTAAAAAATATTGATAATAGCTGTTCTTGATTAAAAACATTGAAAAGACTTTGAACAAACCATCAAGAATCACACTTATCTAGAGAATTGTGCATAACCAGGTCCCCATTGACACATGCCTCCGAATTTTTTGATATAACTGTGTTCTAAATGTAATCTATATATTCATTATAGATAAGTCACAAACCATATTTTTCATTCATATGCTACTGCCTTTTCACTTTATATATATGTTCATGATCTTTTTGACATAGATGGATACTCTTGGATTCTATTAGCTCTCAACATCAGTATTTTGTTACAACTAACACCTCGCATCACATCATACATCTCATTCTAACATCGGTAGTTTAGCTTATTCTCAATTTATATTTACATCGTATTTTCTTATTCAATATTTGGGAAGGTAAGGCGATCTTTCTTGCTGAAATACATGGGGATGTCTCAATTCTACATGGGAACTACAACAACTCTATTTCGGACATCAGTATATTACAGCTCTTTGGAGTGAATGGAATTATAGTCAACAAGTCTGTATGATTGAAGTCTTCTAGAAAGTTCTTCTCCCAGGTTGGATCAATGTCAACATTAATGATTCCATTAAAGGAATCCAAATTTTGTTAGGATGTGGAGTGGTGTATAGAGAACAGTCTAGACAACTAGTTAGTTTCTTCTATGGCTCTTGCATCATTTCTTCCTCTTTGAAAGGAAAAAATGTTATGTTTCATTCATGAATCTATATTTGCTAAGAATAATGGCTAGAACATCCTATGGATTGAATGAAATTCAACCACCATCATGCAATCCTTACAAAATTGAGTGGTGCATCACTCTTGGACGCTTACTAATAGATGGATGAATTTCCTTCACTCCCTATTACAGAGTAATCACATCATTATTCATGAGTTTCAGGAATCAAAAATGGTTGTAGATGGGATTAAAAATAAGGGAGTCATCCATGACATCCCCTTGATGGACTCCCTCATAAGGTATCTGGTTCCCCTTCATGAAAATTATTTGAAAAGGATTCCTTAGTTTAGATTCTTATAATTTCTTGCTAATTTTTTATCATTAATAAAAACATAACAAGCTTCACTTTTAATTCATAAAAAGTAAACAAATGTAAATATAAAAAAATTATCAACCAACACATAAAAAGACCATTACAGCAATAGTTTATATTGAGTAGTTTCGAAAATTTATATAGAGATAATCTCAATAGTTCTAGATGTAGAAACATATTAGATTGGTTTAAAATATGACTTCTGCTAATTTCCCATTTTATATGCATCGCATAGACATGTTTCATACAATTTATGGATATGAAACATAGAAATAAGATGTCGTGTAGATATCTTTTTCATACAGAGAACATTTTAATGTCTAACACATTTATTCCAATAATATGGTTCATCAATTTTCAATTTCATACAACTTAACATTTTTCTATAGAGGGAATTGAGATCCTGTGGAATGACATTATCTCTTAAAGTTACATTATACGTGAGAGATTTATAATTAAAAAAAAGCATTTATTGTTATAAAAAACAATTAAATAAACATCATCACAAAGATTAGAGATACTTATTAGGTATTCAATCATTCCATCAATAAAATCAACAATTTTTATGAGAATTTACTAAGGATTTTCCATAGTTCCAATGACATCCACATTTTCATTATTATTATCAAAAAAGGTGACATAGACTCCATCAAACATGGAGAGTGAGTGAATGTTTTAGAAGTCTCCAATCAAATATATTGAGATAACATTTTCTATAAACCATATTTTTTTTATTTTCATGTTGATGGTTACCCCATTAGAGTGACCTATAAAAAATTATAAGGCCTTTTGACTAAGGGTTAATCTTCTGATTCTGATGATGTTCACCAACTAGAACCTTTAGAAGCACTCCAATCGGAAATCATATCTTTCATAGATTTCATTATAAAATAAAATTTCTTGAAATATTTCATCTATCATATTTAATCCCTAAAAAAATTAGGGATGATATATCCAAACATTTTTCACTCATATACTATTATTTTTTTACATTATACACCTTCTGTCATATTCTTTTTGAAATGACTTATAAAGACTCATCAATTTTTATAAAACATTTTTATATTTTGAGAAAATTGATCAAGATCATCATTTGACCCAAAATTTCATAAGTAATCACCTTCTTCATATTTTTAATATATTTTTATTATTTTTTCATCTTATAATATGTAGAAGTTAAAAACGTTAAGGAAACATTTTCTGTTTTGTTCATTCTTAGTTCTCTAACTTCATTTGCAATTTTACAATTGTACATCATAAAATTTCAGATGTGATATTTTGTGTTTAATTTGACTACCTACATTGATTTTCTAATTGAATCTATTGTTCCAGTCCACATAGGTGTTAAAAATATTATAATTTTCAATTATTATTTAGGTTCAGTGATAGGTGTTCCACGAGAAGTAATATTATTACTGTTAAAAACAGGTGTCTTCTTTGCTGAAAAATGAGTTTGGTTTTTGTTTTTTGTCAATATACATTGGGATGATCATGGTTTTTGTTTTTTATTCTAATACCCTTCATGGAAGATTAGGGAGATTACATGGAAATCATTCATACAGTTTGATCTGAAAGTAGTAGTGATGGTGTTTTTGGAACTTGCGTGCAACACATGTTTCAGGATTAGAACATTGGAAATTGGAAATGTCCTGGAGTGCGTGGAATACGATACTGCACAAATGGTTTTACACACCCAAATGTGATGTTAAAATGGATTTTTCAAACTTATCATGAATCTTATACACACCAATGAAGTCGTGTTAGAATATTATGTACAGGTTCATCATAGTCATATAAATTTGTAGGTACCCCCCATGAATACTTAATAACTATCCAACAAAAATCTGGTTCATCATCGATGTGAAAGATTTTTTCATGAAAGCTCGGAAGAGAGTCAATATTTTGTGCAAGGTGTTCTTTTAGTCAAAAAATTCCATATGAAACCTTCAGTGTCGCTTCAAAACAATATAAAGGGTTACGCAGAAAGTGGGTGATGCGTGAAATTCATCTTTCACGTCAATTCCCAAATTTTTCATTCATGTTTTTGTATTTCACACAAGTGTGGTTTATCTTTCTGGCAGGTTTTTAATTATATGTTGTGTGAGATCAGTGCTTTCAAGTGAATCAATCTAGGACATCGAAGCAAGAAGGGTCTCGTGGTGAACAGAGACAAATACTTCAGGGAAAATCTATTGAAAAACCTTCATGTCTATAAACTAAGTGGGACATCACCCAAGGTAGTGAGCAAGGGTGAGTCAATGGGAGTGACTCATGGGACATAGTGAGATATCCCTGAGATCTTTTAAACGCAATTTTCCTAGGAAAGTGCGTTTGTACCTGAACCATTTAATCCATAGATAGGGAATTTTAGTGGAATTAGGTATGGTCGACAACCTATCAGCATATGCTCCTTGGACGTAGCATTTAGTGGTGAAACATATAAAAGTGTTGTGTAATCTCCCTTCATTAATTTTATTGTTTGATTTAACATGTTTATACCATCATTTGAACCAGATCCACAACATTAAAAAGATGAAACGTTGACACCCTGATTCACCCCTCCCATATCTGGGTGTTCTAGGGTCCTTCAATTAGAAATCCCATTTACCCTTCCATTTAATAGAGTAATACATTCCCTTCATTCCATTTTGAATATCTCTAACATAATCATGGTTATATCGTATCTAAGAGCCTGAAATTTGTGGAACCTTTGCATGAAACTTCTATAATGGTCTACATTTCTTGAGTTGTTTTACATTGATAAACACTATAGATTCATTAGATCCAAACCCAATGATTATAGAATTCATATCATTGAAATATATATCATATTTTTCTTTATTTATCATAAAACACATTTGATGTTCTGTTTTAGGAATTTCATAGTTATTTACTACTATAAATAAATTTAAATCCAAGATTCTTCAAATAAATAGTTCTACAAGCCCTCTAGAAAATATATTTTATACTATGAAAGTAGAAATAACTAACCATTTGCAAGAATTATAAGTTATTATTCCAATAATAAATTTTAATAGAAATCAATAGACCTTATCCTTTTACAGTAGTGATCTTATGAGATAAAATTTTGATACGAATTGTTTTCCCAGAGAATGGAAAGTATATAAATCATGAGGAGGGTGAATTGAGTTCCTAAAATTTCCATTATATAAAAGCACCATCTGTATGCATGATTTATAAAATATTTTTCCTTAACATGAAATGGTAATGGAAATATAAAAACATAAATGAAAGTGATTGAACACTATAAATTTTGGGGGTTCGGGGAGAGATATACCCCAATCACTCCACCAAAACCCAACTCGATGAGTTAGGTTATTTTCACTATAACAACCCTTTTAATAGGGCCTCTTAGTTACGTAAAAGAAATTTTCACCTAATATAATGATACAAGATATTTCAAATAAGATCTATATTTACAAGACAAACCCTCAGTCTCAATAAACACTCTCTTAAAATGATTGTGAGAAGAGGAAAATGGGTAAACTTTTTGAGAGAAAAATTACTGCTTACAGTTGTTAGTAGTAACTAATAGAAGAGGAAGTTGTGTTACGGGAAGATGTTATTCTTCAAGCTATATCTTAGGATTCCATTTAGTGAAACTAATAAAATTATAAGAACAACATGTGTATTTTTGTTTTTTCTTTTCTATGTACACATATTCAAAGTATTCATATAAATGTGTGGTCTACTCATTCTTCTCTTTCATCGATTTCCACTTATTTTCATGTAGTAGATAACTATTCCATTTATATCTCACATTGAACATAATCATGAGATGATTTTAATTCTCAATACAGTAATCCATTTGGTAGATTATAAGATAGGAAATTTAAGGACATGTGTATGTTATTTCCATATATATAAATTAATTTTATAGTAGTAATGTTAGCTATCTTTTTTTTATTCAAGTCTTTATATTCACAGAAAAATGATATAGTATAATGATTGAACATTCCTCAAATAGATGATCAATTTTATGAAATGTTATAATAGCATGTAAAGTTATATTAAGAGGATACAAAAGTAATAATGAAATTCTTCATAACAACTATGTATTTCTAAGGTATTTAACTGATAGTATTGTTCATCATAAGATGAAATATTGAGAGAACTAATAAGAGAAAGAATATGTATGAATTAGATAGATCATAAGATATACTGACGTTAGCATTGTGTAAGATAATTCTTCGTCATAAGATAAAATATGTAACTATGACATGGAACCTATATTCTTCTAATTTTTATGGATTACATTTGATATTATTTACTAATATATTTTTTATAAGATTACATCTGCTTATTTGCTTCATTATTTCTGAAATATATGACATGAGTTTCCAGAATATAATACATTCTATATATATGACCACATCTTACATGGTAATATAATCTTTCAACGTTTATTTTCCAATTCTAAGCAGAAAAAAGATAAATAATCCATATTTCAAGGGAAAATCAATTTGATAATCTAAGTAAGAAAATTCATTTGATAAATTGAATCAGATAATCCTAATACAAGATTCATAGGATAAAAATATATATTTTTTGAAGCATCCAACCACCTGAAAACTTAAATCTATAGAAACATCATAAGTTCATTTAATAAATTCATCATATGGGTGGTTTATGATTATTTTGACCAAGGATTGTATTCACATTAACATCCTTGAGTTGGTTTTTTAGTCATTAAATTCCCCTTAAATTATTCAATTTCCAGTAACAATTAAAAATAACATTTTCCCTAAAATATCCATATAATTTGACGTGGATATATTTATTGTGTAAAAATTCTATAATTCTTACATAGGGTAATCAAAATTGAATCTTAGTGGTTTTTAGGGGATGTATTGGTATATCTGTATTCCTTAAACAAAAAAGATATATGATGATAAGGTAAATTGTTTATAAATAAAACTGATTATCTGATATATAAGGAAATATTTGGACTTTAGATAATAGTGGGGACTCATTAGTGATAGCACCTCGATGCATATATAGTATTGGGGGATGAATCAATTGGCTGAAATTTGTTAAAAAGGCTCCTACCAATTAGTTTTAAACATTATTGAGAATGAAACATGACAATAAAGGTATCATGTTTCGGTGAAATATGAAGTCTAATAATTAATAATTTCCTTCATTGTAAGGTTATTTATTAATATCCAATAGATTTTCAAAATGATATTATCTATGGATGTCTTTTTTTAGTCTATTCATTAAATGGAATGTGTTTTTAGTTACTTACATTACCATATTGATCATGCCTTATCTAGTTATTTAAATAGAATGTGTGTTTAGTTCTTTACCTTTACATATCTATTATGACTTAACATGTTATATAAAATTATTATTTTTAGTTATTTAAGTTTATATGTTTATTAATCCTCATCCAATTATTTAAATGGAATTTTTATTCAGTTATTTATATTTCCATATTTATTATTCCTTATCTGATTATTTAAATGACATGTTTGTTCATTAATCTTTCTTTTCATGTTGATTATTCTTGTTTATACAGAATATATTCTATTATACATAACCCTTACTGAGTATTATAGATCATCATTATTTCCATTTTCCTTTGATTTCATGAAGATTACTATTACTAACATACAGGGATACACTATTTTGAATAATTTTATTCTCAAGAAAAATTATGTTATAATTTATGTAATAAAATTTAATGTAAGACTCAAGTATGTGTCTTGTTTACTAAGACTACTAAACTATTTTTTCATTTGTGATGTGATTCGATATATCATATACCAACATTCACCATCTTCAGACTACTATATTCATGGTTTCTATATATGATTTTGGCGTAATATAATTTTTATGTATAAAAACCCTTTTTAAAAATTATTTTCCATTTAGTTTTTAAAAATATTTTTAAAATTTATTTTTTTATTTATAGTAATGGAATGTTATGAAACAGTTTCCAAATTTTTAATTATCATGATAAAATATTATAATGATTTCAATTTCATTTTTCATCATAATGAATAGTAACCAGCATAATTGTTTATAAACACGATAAAGGTTAAAATGCTTATTGAGAGGTTCAAACTAAAATATAAAGCCAAAAATTCAGATAAATCCTGTCTAAATTTCATTTTATAATGGTATATTGAAACTATACTATCAAATATTTCAATATTATTCCCTTTTTCTTAATATTAATTTATTCTATCATTACTTTTATGTTATAAATTATTATTAAAAAATATCACTCGCGCACTCATAAACATTTTCGTGATAATCATAAAGAAAATAATAATTTATAAAAATTTAATGTTAAAAATGTTGTATATGAATAAATTAAATTTATTTTGAGAGTTTATTTTTAAATTTAAATAATATATTAATTATATAAAATTATTATGTAGTATTGTCTCAATATGTGTGAAAACAATAAAAATCAAATAAATGATTTTATAAACAAATTAAACGTATATTGTTTTTATAAATTATTGTATTTTATTAACTTTTTATATATTTATCAATAATAAATTATGATTTATGTTTTTGAATTCAAAATCCTTTGTTTACTTGTTGTTTTAAAATTCAAATTATGTTAATAATACTCAAAAAAATTATGGATATTCAATTCTTTATCGATTGATTTAAAATTTAAAAAACTTTTGTAATTGGAATATTATGATGGGAAATTTTCTAAAATTTTATCCATGTTCTATTTTTTTATCCATTTATCATTTTTAATTTACTTTTTCTACCTTTAAATAGTTAATATTTGTAAAAACACAATTGTTATTTCTTATAAATGAGGACATAACTTAATTCTTCAAAAGGCACATATTATTATTTTAATATAAAAATTCATCCTAAATCCATGTTCAAATATCCTTACCATGTCCTTGATGTCCCAATGCCCCCCAAAAAATAATCCTATATAGAATAATTTATAATTAAATAGAATATATTCAAGGATGACGTATAATTATTAACATTATTCCTCCAAGATTATTTTATCATCTACACCATAAAATATTTTCTAATAATCCTAATATAATTAAATCACTATATTTAATATAAAAAGAAGATTTTATTTTTCTATAATATCTATTTTCCACTTCCATAAAATCTTATGTTAGAATTTTTCTCTTAAATAATATTGTATCAATGAAATGATGTGTTGGGTTTTTCATCCCCACTTCAAAAAATTGTTTTTAAAGATGTATTTAATGGATATATATGAAATTTGTGAAATAGGGTTCATTATAATATGATAATAAATTATTTAACTTTTTATCCTCATAACCCTTGTCAAATTTCAATATCATTCTTTTGTACCTACATACTACAGCCTCCATAAATGATACATTTCATTTTTCATTACCATCTCACATGGATGGTCATAAGAATGGTTTTAAAAAAGAAATATGATATTTATAATTCAGTCTTTCATTTTTTGAATGTAAACCATTAACTAATTTTTTTCATTATTTTTTCATTAGAAAATTTAAAATGTTTCATATGTGTATTTCTAGACTACAACCACCATGAATAATGTATTTTATTTTTCATGACCACATTACATGGATGGTTCTAAAATTGTATTGAATGTAAAAAATGATAATTATAATATGTTTAAATTTTTATTCTATAATAATCATTCACCTAGGTATATGGAACAAAATCTCCAAATCATATTGTAGAAGCAAAACTGTACAATTGACACCTAAAAATTGGTTTTAACAAACATATATAATTAAATGGATATAAATAAGTCATTAGTGAATCTTATATAGTAATATAGATATAAGTTTTATTTTCATATAGATGTATACTAATTTTAAATTTATTATACAATATGATAGAATATTTTTTGCAAAGTAAAAGGCTAAGGCAATGGGGTTTACATTAAAATCAAGATTTAATGTTCTTATTTTAAAAATATTTCCTCTATATACACGTTCTATTAAAATTTTCATGAATGTACTTATTTTTAAATAAATTAATTTAAAAGGTTATTTTATAAAATCCCTTTTGAAATTTTTTTAAAAATAAATATTTTAACATTTTCCACACATGTTATTTTTTCACCTATAAAAAAATATTAAAATGAATGTTTTTATAGCATTTATTGCATAGACAATATTTCCCACAATAAATTTCTTTATTCATTACAATGATCACTCTATAAGTTTCCATGGTTTATCTAATGTCATCATCTTTATTTTTTATTGAAATTTTTTATTACTTTTTCTTCAGAAATTGTTATTTTTTATTATTTTAATTATACTATTGGATGAGGTTTTGACTATGGATTAAATTTTTTTGTTATGATGGAATATAAAAATATTATATATTTATGATTAAAATAATGGTTGTTGGACATTATATATTATGTGAGGTAGTCCTGATATATATCTTTATAATGCATTGGTTAATACTAAATTCTCTAGATAAAAAATACTTTAAATTACCTTATTTTGACTTATTCTCAATGAATGAAACATGAGTGGAAACAATTATTGAATATAACGTATCTAGGTTCCTACACATCATTTTTATTTTTTCATGAGTTTTAATTGAAATAATATTTCTTCCTAAATAAGATTTTAAATCATTTAAAAGTGGAATTTTTGATTTCAATGAAATTAATTTTCATGGGTTCTCAAGTTTTCCAAATATAAAATAAATGATATCAATTATTTAAATGGGTTTTGAAGGTTTTATTTTATAAATGGTTGATTTTTCAATCTTGATATTGAATTATTTCATGCACTTGATATTTATTATAAAATGGTTAAATATTTTAGGGGTTATAATGTTTTCACTTGATTAATTGGGTTTCTTGATTTTTATATCCCTCACTGATTTATATTTTCCTCATCACATGCTTTCAAATGTTTTTTGTATAACCAAATTATATGTATAATCTATATAAAGATTAATATTTCCACTATGGTGACTCTTCCTGAAATAATGAAACATACCCTAAATGAAATAATGGTGAAAATATAAGAAACAATTTTGTGGAGAAAAAATACACACTATATGTATGTTTCCCCATTTATATATAATGGTTTTCATAATAATCTAAAACTCAAAATTTAAAAGATCCTAGGAATATAAGAATGTAAAATCCTTTCTATTAAAATCATAAATATTTGTTACTTAGGTAATGTGATGTTATAACATTGATGAGGAATAAAAACAATAAAAATGTAAGTTGGAATTAAAGGACCATAAATGATAACGAAGGAATTTTAAATCATATACAATTATTTTTATCACGAATAAATGCAAGGTAAAAATAGTGACATTTTAATTTGATTATTATCATGCAATCATGTGGAATCCCAGAGTAATAAGAGAAAAATTTTCATTTAAGAATAATAATAAATATGTTGTAATAGATATTCAAATTAATAAATTTAGTGAAAAGGGAAATAATGAAATATAATATAAACAAAACTATAGTTGAATAGTAAATGAGTCACAATATGAATGATATAAAATATTGTATGAAAAATATAAAACCTGATATATATAATTTAATTAAGGTATATATTATGTTGAAATTTTAGATATTGGAATACTTTAATGATATGATTCCCCTCAAACGGTCATTCAACCTATCCTTGCATTGGATCATATGGATCGAGATATTGGATTTCTCTCAATAATTACCATTGAAATGATAAGGAAATGTCAACATATATCATTGAAATTCATTTTGTAGATATTACAAAGAAATTTTTTAAATAATATTATATATAGGAACTAGTGGATGGGAAAAAATATGATAAATTATTAGCGAGTATGTTTATTCAGAATAATATTATTGGGTGTTAAGAAATTTAATGTCTATATAATGAAATAAAAATCATGTTTTATATAATTTTGAAATAATTGAATATGTGACCCAACATATATCATTTTATTGAACATGTGTAATATTTTATTGGTTTTAATAATCATTTATGGGATATATTATGGTATTCCAACCCATTAAATTGTTTATAATAATTAGTGAATAATTTATTAATGATTAATTTAATATAATTACTATTATTATTTCAACAAAATATGGGAAATGAGATCCATGTTCACATAAATTTATGATTATAGAGAATGAGAGTAATGATTCATAGACTTTGTTTTTAGCCAAAATCATCCTTTCATTCATGAGAATCCATTGTGTAAAATTCATATTATATTATTCTTCAATGATAGGTTATGTAATCAATGTTGATAATTCTATAAAGTTATACCAAAAATGAAAATCATTTATACAATAATGGGTATTTTTTAAGTAATTTTATTAATATTTTTCATGATAATTCTATGAATAAGAAAATCAAAAATCTAGGTACATAATTATTGTATGAATAATTATATTCATGTATTGATTAATATCATCTCAATAATATTGTTACTTATTTAAATATTGGTTGTAAGATAAAAACATTGTAAGCTATATATTGGGAAAAGGATAGAGGGTATTTGTGTGGTTAATAATGTTGTTTATGACTATAAGATATTGATTCTAATGGATATGTGATCTTTATTATGTTATGGTTTATGGATGAACAGATAAATAGAAAAAAAAATTATGGACTGCATAAATAGTTTCTTCCTTAGACTACGAAAAATTCCTATAGTTGACCTAATTCAAAATACATTTAATTAAAGTGTAAAGTAAATTATTAAAATACTAGAGTTTGGATGAAAATTATATCTAATAAGGGAAATTAAATCAACTAAAATTTAATTATAACATTAATATAAGTATAAAATATTATTCCTCATATAATGTGTGAATATTATTTTATGCATGAAGTTGATTTGAAGTGACAGAGTGTCATGACCCCATTATTACTCATAAGGGTCATGTGAATGTTATATTACTAGAGTAAAATTATATGGATTATAGATTCTTTTATTCATTAATGATTCCATGTATGCTGGTATTTTCATATTATAGATCAAAAAAATCTTTTTATTCATATACATAGTTAGTGTACTATATTAATTCTATAATTGATTGCTATAGTGAACCCATGATACCTATTATGGAGTGTTTTAATTTTCTATTATCTGTTAGAAACATACATTAACATCTGAACTCTATAGATTGATTCATACAATATTTTTTTGATATTTTAGGAACAAGATGGATTGGAATCACTAAAATTGTGTGTGGCATAGATTTATCATATGATGGGTAGAGTATACAAATAGAAAATATTTTGAAAAAATAATAAGAAAAATTTAAAACTCCCAATGAAATAATGGGTCAATTTAGATTATTTTTTCAATATAAATATATTAAAATAGATATATGTTGTTTTAATTACGATTTTCTTCCATACCAAAACAAATAAAATCATTAACTCAAAAAATCATAAATTTATTGACACATAAAACATTAATTCTAGACCATTAAACATAGTAAATCATTTACCAAAACTCTAATACCTTATCTACTAAAAAATTAAATCCAAAAATTGAACATCTATGTAAATAATATGATAAATTCATAAACAAGAACTCATATTCCATGTAACACACTGGTTCCAGAAGCCACCTAGAGGCACCCCGTACCTAGTTGGTCACATGGTCTCACGTGCATTTCCCTGAATTCTAGAGGCTGCTGAATAGTAGTGAGGGCCTTGGGTGAGATAGTGGGGACACTATGCCTTCATATGCAGAGTACACGTTAGATGTAACAACACACAATAGTGGAAATAGTAAATATCCAACAATAATAAACAAGAGAAGGTTGATTAAAAATAATTGGAGAAAAATATATATAAATGATGCATGATACAAATATGTCTAGGAAAGTAGCCAAAAAATTCACAATGCTGAATACCATACTAAACAAAAGTACCAAAATTAAAACATATGAGCAACTCCTCAGCATCGCAACTCTCGGTTTGGTCCCATGATCTCCAGCTCTAATGTAATCGTGTACCTAAAGTCGACGGGTGCTTTCCATTGTCTATACATGCAGCAATATAATCTATTTGGTACCCAAAGCATGACCCAAATAGGATTTGAAACTAAATCCTAGTAGGCAATCACCCAAAGATTTGTGCCTAACAGTCAGTAAGTATATGGAAGGTAAAAGTACAGAAAAGTAGTAAACAAGGATGCACAAAGAAGTAAACAGTCCAGTGTTTAAGCATTCGAAACACCAAACAGCATGCAACAACCGAACAAATAACACAACAGGTAAGCCTCTGTGATGTACCCACATCCAATCCCATTTATAACTATATATCAAGTATGAGAAAACCTTTGGGAAGCAATCATAGTCTCACCACACTAGTTTAGCTAAATTATAGACCCTCTAAGGAAGCACTCACCATCAATTCCCCCTATAGTCTCATATCATTCTAAAGGCACTCTGGAGAAGCACTCAACGTCAATTCCCCCTGTGGCCCACGTCAATGAAACTACAGACACTCTAGGAAAGCACTCAATGTCAATTCCCCATGTAGTCTCGCATCATAATTATAAATACACTCTAGAGAAGCCCTCAACATAAATTATCCCTATATTCTAAGGACCAGGTTCTCACGGCCATGTGTATGTAAAACAAGCATAGAATCACATAACAGCCAATGTAAACCTCAAGAACAACTTGGAATGCATTCTACAATATAAGATCATGTCAGAACAAAAGTCACTCCATCCTACAATACTAGGCATGGGAAAGAAAACAACATCCTAACTTGCAAACAAGACCCAAAGGTCAAAACATGAAAAACATGCATGGGAAATACATCCAAATCATAGCTAATTCCCTATTCACAAACAATAACCTCAACTCATGAATACAAGAAATGCTGGAAAACAAAATGGGCAAAATAGTAAATGCGCAATACCTCGTTCAAGGGTATTGGGAAAATTATCACATAAAACTCTAATACTTTCTACAGAAAGGCACAAAATACCTACCTCGGGGTAGGAGATCAATATACACGAACATAGAATCTTGAATATCTGTATAATGACATAGATCTATGAAAATGCATAAAACATTCAACCCACGATTACATGGAAAATAAGATGAATTCGAAAATGATTCTCAAGAAGAAGGAATAGCGTAACGCTGTTATTCCAACATAATTGGCGGCAGTTGATTTGGATAACAGACGCGTGATTGGGGGCTCAGGGATGTCTCGGTGTCATACCGGTGCTCTCGAATGTTTTGGCAGAAGAAGAAGACACCCATGTCCAATAAACGTGACCCTGGTCTATTTAATGAAAAAAATACATGGCATGTACTTTTGAAGTACACTGATGGAACTTTCCCTTTTCATACTCTCATTTAGGCGACCTCCACATTACCCCACATGACCGTCTGTGTGGCCATGACACATATATCAATGGCCTCATACGTCAATGAAGTACTGGGCGTGTACACATATATTACACGGTGTGTACTTCAAAAATTTCCAAATACTCCTCTTTTCTCCAAAACTCCTGAAAAAGGAAAAACATACCTGAAAATAAGATTCAGGTTCTTACAAACTTCCCCCATATAAACAATTTGTCCCCAAATTTTCCTAGCATGGCGTAGAAGAATATACCTCGAACAAATTCTTCCACTGCGATCGAATATCGGCCTCGCTCTCCCTAGTCTAATCCTGTACTCGCTCGTGCTTTCATAGCACTAATATAAGAGGAACAAACTAGCCATAGTGATCCTTCATACTACAATCCACAATCTGGATAGGATGCACCTAGAATGATACGTCCACCTCAAACTCAACTTCCTCAGGTTGGAAGGTATGAGACAAGTCTGAAAATTAATGTCGGATATGAGAAACGTGGAAGATGTCGTGCATAGACCGGTACCTCTAAGGTAACTGAAAACGATAGGGAACCAACCCAACTCTCTCCGACAGCTCAAACAGCCCGACGTAACTCAGCGAAAGCCAACCCTATCTCATAATACTCTTGTGTCCTATCCTCAGTGTGACATGTAGAAAAACATGATCCCCAACCTCAAACTCCAGAGGTCATCTCTGCTAATCAGCATAAGACTTCTGATGAGACTATACAGTAGCCATCCTCATTAGAATCGACACTGTCTGCTCTGTGGTCTTCAATATAAGATGAGGTCCTAGCAAAGCTGCCTCTCCTACCTCCATCCAACAATATGGTGATCGGCATGGCCTACCGTACAAAGCCTCATAATGTGTCATCTGAATAGTTGCTTGAAAACTATTATTATAGAAAAACAACACAAGAGGTATATACTTCTTCCATGAATGTCCAAAATCCAGAATGCATTCTCAATGCATATCATCCAGCATCTAAATCGTATGCTCGGACTGACCATCTTCCGGGTGATGGTAAGCTATACACAAAAGTAGATGTGTTCCCAAATCCTTTTAAAGCCCAGGTCATACCCGAGAAGTAAAATAGACATCCCTGTCTGAAACAAAGGATTGTGGAACTCCATGAAGATGTACAATCTCCTAGAAGTACAACCACCCCTACTCAACAACACTAAAGGTCTCCTTGATCGGAAAGAAGTGAGTAATCTTGGTGAGCCTGTCGATTACATCCCAAACTACGTCATTCCCTCTAGGATTCCTTGGAAAACCAGTCATGAAGTCCATCGTGACAACATTCCACATCTACTCAGGAATGGGAAACTGTTGTAAAATCCATGCTTGCCACAGATGCTCCGCCTTCACCTGCTGACTAGTGGAACACCTCGTGAAGAAAACAACAACATCCCTCATAATACCTGGCCATCAATACAGATGGTGTAGATCACGATACATCTTGTTGATGCTAGGATGAACTGCCTAAACTGAGGAATGAATGTTCTCCATCAGCTCCTCACGTATATCTGCTAGCACCCAAACACACCCCTAGAAACACAATATCTCATCCTCTCCTATGGTCCACCCTCGAATAGGATCCTCTCCTGACACATTTTCCAATAGGAATATGCCTTCTGAATCAGAATGCTGCCTAATTCCTACTCGATCAAGAAGGGTAGAGGTAATGGATATAGAAGATAGAATAGTCTGCTCATGTTTTTCGTGCACCTCCAAATGCATCTCAGAGAAAAGATCTATAATCTGTCAGTCACTGTTGGCCTCCCAAATGACCTGTATCTAAGTCCTCCTTTTCAACGCATCAGCCAATCTGTTGTCTTTCCCCTGCGTGTAGTCAAGCTCAAAGTGAAAATATTGAAGGTACTCTACCCACTTTTGCTTTCTCATATTTAGATCATGCTGAGTGAAGATGTACTTGAGAATCTTACGGTTATTGAAAACCAAAATGTGCTCTCCCAGAAGATAATGTCTCTTGCTGCGTTGGGCATGAACAACATCTGCCAACTCGAGATCGTGTGTCGGTGAATTCCTCTAATGTGGCCACAACTACCGAGCCCCAAATGCAATGACTCCATCTACATGCATAATCGTAGCTCCCTGCCCAATACCTGATGCATCGTAGTAAATTGTGTAGCTATAGCCCAACTCCAACAAGACTAGTATCGGTTCTGAAGTCAACCTCTCTTTCACCTCCTGAAAGGCTGACTCACAAGAATCTGACAAAAAGAACTTCGCTCCATTCTTCTTCAGACATGGCAGTGGTGCTACTATGCTCGAAAAGTCATGTATGAAATGTCTTTAGTATCCATATAGCCCTAGAAAACCTTACACGTCAATGATGTTCTTCAGCTGCTCCCTAGAAACTACACATCTCAGTTTCTCAGGTTCTAATGACACTCCTATCTTTGATATAACATGACCCAAGAAGTGAATCTGGTCCATCCAAAAGTGGAACTTAGAGAGCATAGCATATAAATGATCCTCCCTCAGTGTACTCAAAACGATCTCAAGATGGGTACCATGGTCATGTCGAGTGTGTGAGTGCACCAAGATATCATTCATGAAAACTACCACTATGGAATCCAAGTATGGATGGAACAATCGGTTCATTGGTGCCATGATAAATACAGGCATGTTCGTGAGACTTAACGACATAACCATACACATGTATAGACCATACCAACTCTGGAAGGCTATGAGAGGTATATCAAATGATCTAACATGCAACTGAGGATATCCAGACCTCTATTAAATTTTTGAGAACACTCGGGCTCCATGAAGCTGATCAAAGAGCTCATCAATCGTATGCAAGGGATATTGGTTCTTGATCATCAACTGGTTCAACATCTGATAATCCACAAAAAGCCTAAGTGTACCGTCTACCTTCTTCGCAAACAGGATAGGAGAACCCCAAGGAGAAGTATTGGGTCAGAAGAATCCCTTGTCCTACAACTCTCCTAACTATTTCTTGATCTCCTGCAACTCTGATGTTGCCATCCTTTAAGGAGGAATGAACACTAGTGCCTCCCCTGGCACATGATTAATAGAAAATTCTACCTCAAACACCAAAGGAAAACCCTGAAAAGTCCACTAGAAAGGCATCTCTGAAATGATCAACCACTGGAGGAAATTCTAACTGTAACAACTTGTATCTTGACGTACATGGAAATTACATTACATTTGTGGAATACTTAGTACATTACAAAAACACACACACAAGGATCGTAATAGTTTAGTGTCTTTGGAAACTCGGAATATAATCTTATAATCTTGGTGAAAGATCTTCAATATCTCCCATAAAGATCTTCACTTTTTTTACCTAAAACCTTTATTTATATCCTAGGGAGAAGAAAACATAAAAGGGTGAGCTCAAATGCTCAGTAAGGGTAAAGAAAAGAAATATAAATCACATCATATACATAAGAACATAACTTTTGGAAATCTTAACCTGCAAAAGAGATCATAATTTCATAACCTGGGATAACTCATGGTAGTGAAATGTATTCACAATAATCATAACATAAAACATTAAACTTTGTGGCATACACACATAATCATAGAGAATCATTTCTTGTTAGTCAAGACTCATTGCAAAGACTATCTTAGTGGACAAAGTCCATTTCTGAATCGAGTGACCCTCGTTTCAGTCCTGTTTCACTGAACCGGTATAACCTACCATTCCAGCCATGTCTATCTCATGAGATATAAAATCTTTACACAATGCATTGGAGGGAGATATAGGTCCCACCCATCTTATCATGAATCTTTTCATATGTGTTCCAAATAATCATAAACCATACATCATAGCATAACCCATGTAATAAAAATGGGATTCTTAAACAACATGACCTCATAAAAAAATTCATATAAGATAAAGGAATTCATAAAAATATTTCCATCACAACATAATAAACCCAATGTAATAATAGGGATAAAAATAGAACCCTTTTATTATCTTAGATGGAAAATAATTTTGATAAAATACATGAACCCCATCTTGAGGAAAATATCTTTTCTACTTCAAAAACACTTTTCCTTTCTTAACATGTCATACAATTTTAAACTAAAAGAAGTTGATTAAAAATAAACTTGAATACTTGTAAAGGATGCTTCTTGGAAATAATGTTTTAGAAATCCATTCATGCCGTATAAGTTCAAAAAAACATTCTTCTCGTACTTTTGTGGGAAAAGTCAAAAATTACCTCGTATGAAAAATCACAAAAGATTCCTTTCATATCTTTTACTAAAAACTCACCGAAGGGTAAAATTGGATTTAAAAAATTGTAGGTGGATGTAAATAACATTACATATTGAGGAAACATGGATGTGGATGATAAAATATACCCCAGTAAATTTCAAAGTACAAACAATCTCGGATAAGAATGAGACTGTGATATTTCCCTTACCTTAGGTCCGATTTGCTTTGTACGTGTCCGAAGCTCCTGTATAATGGTTTAAATAATGTTATTGACTTATTCCAGAATCATACATATTGATATTATATCATATATGGTCATATTCATAGCTTCTTGTTTGTAATATATCATTGTTACTTGTTACTCGGGTCTTTATTGCCTTTTGTTCTTATGCGTGTTTTGCCGAATAAATTCTTATTCTTCTTTTAAGGTTATAGATACCTTATATCCATAATGTTATTAGTGTAATATATATCATATTTATTCATTAAATTTATTTATATAATTACTATGTAATGATGATCATGTAGAACGAGTCGCATCACATCGTGGAGACGGTATTCCGTACGTACGCACGAGTGATGATATCGTTCCTATAATCGTGGAATTGTATTGGAGTATATATATATTATTTCAGTATCAATATTACTTTATAATAATAATAAATAGTTACTCATTACACCATTATACCCATCCTTGTAAGGTGGTGGTGGAAAATAGATTACACCACGGCGTGGAGACGGTATTCCGTACGTACGCACGCGCGGTGATTACATTTTTCCGTAGGATGGATAGAAGGTGAATTAGGGTTTTTTCATATTTATAATAACATATCAGTATGTAAGTAATACTTATGTTATTACTTTATCATGAAACAACTAAATAATAAGAAGTTGAAGAAGAATGAAATTGAAAAGATCGGTAATGGATATTACCTCTTCTTTGGAACGCCTCTTTGAATCCTCCACTTAGGGAACTAAGATTGGTCTTTTAAGAAGACCAGGACCTCTAGGATTATTCTAGGGAAGTGGAGAGGAGAAAATGGCAGGGTTTGGACGATCTTTAGTGCTCAAATTGGTGTGAGGAGGAGGGGAAGGAGGTGCCCTTTTATAAGGGAGGAGAGGGGCACCTTAGGAATATCTCAAAATATTATTTTATATTAAAGTCAAAATCGGTTTCTAATGGTTCCAAAGGGTATTATTTCAAAGCTAAAGTGGGGATGGGTCGAAATACTATCAAACAATATAATTAACACAAGTTTAGGGTATTATTTTAACCTTATCAATTATATTTAAATCTAAGTTAAATAATTTAACTTTTACCGTGTCTTTTTGTTTTCTTTCACTATATGGTTAATACCCTTACTATAACATGCCAAACGAACCCCAAATTGTTTATTATTAATATATATATCCTTATCTAAGTCATTTGGCCGAACCTTAGATTTTTAGGAATAAATTTACAATTAATAATATAATATTTGATTTAAAAACTATTTTGTGTCAATTTTGACACTATTTGATAAATGATTTTTGTGAAAGTCATAACAGAATTATATGTTCGAACCAAGTTGATTAAATCAACACTAACATATCATAGTAACCTATAAAATTAGTGGAATTCATAAAAAGTCTCAAATTACATTTATTTTGGTGTTTATAACATCAATTAAGTCAATATTTCATAAATAAGATAATTACTGCATCATCTTTGTGTCATAAATAAATTAAATTATTTGATGTCTAAAAATTACAAATAAATTACCATTATGTAGGAAATCGTTTTATCTTTTGAATGAATTTTTACAATCGAATTTATCTTATGTACTCCCCTATATTAAAAATGTTTTAGTAAATAAACATTGATTTTAACTCTTTTAACTCTTCTTTGAATTAAATAATAAAAAATGTCCTAATCTTATCCAAGTGGGCATAAATGATAATATTTTACAGATAAGGTTGTTTTTGGTCGAGATACACTTGTCCAATAGAATTAGGACATGTGTTAGGGTAATATTAATATCATTCTTACCCTTAATTACCCTATTTACTTTTAACCGTGGTAAATAAAAGTAAAAAGATACTATTCACCAAAAAATTATTTTCATCTCATTGAACCACATTTTACTTACTGACATCAATCGTGTCTCTCGGATTTTTGAAATTCCACTCACAGAAGCGGTAAAATTAAGTTTTATGAACAATTCAGTTTTCTTTTAACTACCACTTAGTTGTTTCACTATTCATCAAAAATTGAAAGTTTTCAGAAAAATACCAAAAATTAGGCCTAAGATATATGTGATATTATGAACTCAAAAATGATTTATATTTTTCCAAATTTAAAACATATGAGTTGCATTAATTAATTTAAAAATTAATTCCCGTTGTCAAAACAAAAGGCGTGTTTTTAAGAGATAATAACTATCAAAAGATTGACAATTGTTTATAACTGGTTTAAATGTGAAATTACTTCCAATGACCAACATTGTATTAAATTGTAAAAATATATTCTAAATATACTTTAAAACCACTCAAATTAATAATTTATCACTATTTATTATTTCGATTGAAAAAGTTGTTTTTAATTAAAATTTAGTAATTTCCACTATTCATCAAAATATGAAATTTATCCGAAAATCACCAAAATTTCACCCTAAGCTAATTTCGATATTACGAATCCAAAAATGAATTCCATTATGAAAAATAAAATTACAAAATTTCAAAAAGTGGTTATTACTATTCATAACGGCTGGTTTTAATAATATTTTAATAGCATATTGTTGTTTAGTGAAACTCGTTATTGTGTACTATACACACTATCGAGGAAGGTCACAATTGCGTGTAATGAAAGGCAAGTCAAGGATGCGTGTTGTGCAAGCTCCTTTTGGTGTAGCATACAACATAAGACATTAATGAAATTAAAAAGAATATTTTTCATAAAATCTTGGGCTGTTACACTAACTATGAAATTTCCTGGTCATCTAGATAAATACTTGCAATCTTGGATGTAACTACTCCCATCCCATGATGTCCTGGACCCACTCTGCTGACCTGGACATCCCACTCTGCCTTATGAAGAAAATATCCGCCCACTGGTGATATGAAACTCACCCTGTGGTGATAACATTCAACAACTGCATGTAAAGGAACTAGAGAGTCCTTTCCGAGAATGAAATCATAGCCTATCATCTCTAGAATATAATGATCCCAAAAAAAGTGACACCCTCCAATATCAGGAGGGCACTCCTTGCACTGACATACACCAGATGATCTTGTACCCAATAGAGTGTCTAGTTTCAAAAAATCGGTAGAAGAAAAGATACAAAGCCCAAGGCTCTCCCCAATAGCAACAGATATAAATCTATGCCTAGCACCGATATCGAAAATAGACGAAGATAAAAAGGAGGAAATTAGGATCGTTTCTCGAACTGTAGTGGGGATGGGATCCAACTTTTGATGGGTCTCCACCACTGCAAAATTATGGCCGGCTCTGTGGCCCTTTGACCATGCCTGACTACTCTGTGATGATCCACCATGCTGTTGCTGGTGGCCTGGTGACTACCCAATGTGGCTGCGACCTCCACCTCGGCCTTAATGGTTGTAAGAACTCTAATTCCCAGATTGGTGAGAAACTGGAGGAGCAACTCTTGTACAAGAATTCATAGATGAAGCCCTGTCACCAGCTACTGGTGAAAATATCTAACAGAATCACTGAAGGTGTCCCACATTCCCCAAGATCGGCACTCCACTGGGTCTCTTTGGCATGGTGGCCTTGTATTCCCGCTTCTCCTGTACTAGTAGCACACCACATGGCTACCAGAAGTTGCATCCGGCCTACTCGGATCTCCTAGTGTAGTCTCCCTGAGGAACTTACGGCTATTAGTAGGTGGAGCACTAACCCTGGATGTCAAGCCACCCTGGCTCACAACCCTGGAATCCCTCAGATTCCACTTCGTGATCTATTCTCAGTTGACGATAGAAGCGATGGTAGTCAACCTGAAGATATTAACCTGAGAGCGAATGCCATGCCTGAGGCCATCCTTGAAATTCCTTGCTAGGAATGACCCATATCCTCCCTGGAAGGTTGTGAAATGATGAATCTTTGTGAAACAAGAGGAATATTCCATAACTGATAGGGTTCCCTGCTCAAGGGTCATAAACTTCTGGGCTCGGACGACCCTCAGGGTCTCCGGATAGAAGTATTCCTAGAATATGCGCTGGAACTCCTACCAATCGATAACCGGCTGATAACCTGCCTATGAGATCACATCCCACCATATCATAGAATAATCCCATAGCATATAGATATCGAGCATGAATATACTCTCTAGAGGCGTCTCTAATTTCTCAAAGTTCATCAGCATGGTTTTGAGCCATGACTCTACAGCATGAGGTCCTCATTCCCCTGAGAATGTGGGTGGATGCTGCTGCTGGAAGACCCGCATCAAATCAACCTTCAACGGGGCAGGAGGCGGCCCTCCCTGAATAGTCTGCATCATCCTCATAATGCCTTCCATGAGCTATGCTTCAGCACCAATAATAGGTATAAATGTTGTTGCCAAGACTGGCACAACAGGAGAATCTGCAGGTTGTCCCTGATCAGCCATGTCCGGTGTCTGATCACTGCCTCGCAACTGGCATACATCTAGAGGACGTCTCAGTGGCATGACTCGGCAAGGTCATGTTCACAACATAGATTAGAATTATCAGGGACTGAAAGCATGGAGTTTAAGAAGAGAGACAAATGAAGAAAACATTCATGTTTTAAAAAACACGACAACACGGCGTGTACACTACCTATATGGCGTGTTCCCTAAAGACATTCACATGGGCATGTGCTTTTTCTTAAATAGGTCATGTAACATCCCAAACACATGGCTTTTTCTCAAAACACAAAGCATGTACTTGAATCTGCCTCCCCTAGTTGGGTCCTTCTACATGGTTATGCTACACGAATCTCCTAAGGCAAGACTACCCAGCGTGTTCAAGGTAGACATGTCATGTACTAGACAAGCTTCACTTGGCCCATGTTGTTATTGACATGGTCAGACACATGGCTAAAACTACACTATGTGTTCCTACTAGACACGGTGTGTATGTGGAAGGGTAACACCAACCTGTGGTTTATGTGACACGGTCGGGTACCTGGTTCAGACTACACGACATGTTCAAGAGGGACATGTCATGTATAAGAAGAGACTTCAATGACCCGTGTTGTTCGCTAAACGGTCGAGATCCTAGGATTATAATACATGGAATGTTCAATGCAGGCATGACATGTATCCAACAGACCTTTCCCATCACATATCTCTACCCCCATAGCCTACGACACAGTCAGCGACTACACGACGTGTACATAAATTACACAACATATACTTAAGAAAAAATATTTCTTCCTGAACAGAAGAACACATGACGTGTACAAAAGATTACATGTCGTGTATTCAGGGATTTTCCAAATAGTAAGCCTTAGAAACTACTATGGAACCCAAAAAACACTAAAACAAGCACTAGAAGTGCCAAATTCTGATCTGTGAGGGACCATACTCCAAACAAATCAACGTTTGGCATTTTAAACAAGTTATAAACAAAGAAAATAGGTAAATTATCCACCATATTCCAGTCCATGAGGCACCATAACACCTCAAGAACAAATGTTTCATATTCATTTAAAAAAATCCTTACACAACAAAATCACTAAAAAGAAGCAGATATTTTCATCCAGTAATCTATCAAAACATCATGCATATTCTACACAACATCTAACACAACAACATGTAATTGATAATGCATCCTATATGGCATGGCAATAATGCATGAAATCTGATTTCAAGAAAGTGTCTATATGATGCATGATATGGAATAACCTCATCTCATCATGTTGAGATAGAAATAGAACCTCAATAACTTCAACGGTAATCACATAAAACAAGTGAATCACCCAATGGTGAAAATCAAATCAACAATAAAATTTCAATACCAGAAAAATTTCAACAATGACATAGGATAGATTTTCCATGTAAACTAGTTAGCTACTCCATGGAACAACTTATTAACATGTAACTATTATATCATATCCCTGGCTATAGACTCCAAACAGTAAATCAAGAGAAAATAATTCCTCTTATACCACATTGTTACGCACCAGTTCCGAAAGCCACCTAGAGGCACCCCATACCTGATTGGTCACATGGCCTCAAGCACATTTACACATACTCCAGAGGATGCCAACTAGTAGTGAGGGCCTTGGTTGTGGTTGTGGGGAATCTATGCCCTCATTATCATAGTACACAGTAGAAGTACCAAAACAAATTAGCAGAAATAGTAAATATCCAACAATAGTAAACAACAGATGACTAATAAGAAACAACTGGAAAAAAATTTATATAAATTATGCATGATACATATATGTCTAGGAAAGCATCCAAATATGTCACAGTGCTAAATACAGTACTAAACAAATGTAAAAAACGAAAACAGTTGGGCAACTCCTTATAATTTCATGCCTCGGCATTGTCCCATGCCCTCTATCTCCAATGCAATCAAGTATCTAAAGTCCGAGGGTGCTTTCCCATGTTTATACCAGAACCAATATAATCTGTTTGGGCCCAAAAACATTGCCAAAATTGGGTGTGAGACTAAATCCCAGTAGGCAACCACCCGAAGATCTGTGCCTAACATTCAGTAAGTGTTTGGCAGGTAAAAGTATAGAAAGCAGTAAATAAGGAATCACTTTGTAGTAAACAATCCACAGTTTAATTATTCAAAACACCACACAACATGGAACAACAGAACAGATAACAAAACAAGTGCCCCTCTGGGATGTACCCAGAGCATATCCTCTCTGGTTCTACCTATCATGTATATGAAACCCTCTAGGAAGCACACATTGTCTCACCCCTCTGATTCAGCTAATGTATAGACTCTCCGAGTATGCACTATCCATAAATTCCCCCTATAGTATAGTATCGTACTAAAGGAACTGTCGGGAATAACTCAAGAACTAGTTGGCTAGCAGTCCACAATATAACAACATTTCAGTAGAAAATTTACTCTATCCAGCAACACAATCCATGGGAATGCAAACAATAACCTAACATTCAAACCAGACCTAAAGGTCAAAACAGGAAAAACATTCAAGGGAAATACATCCAAAGAATATAAAATTACATTATTCACATACAATAACCACTACTCAGGCATACAGGAAAAGTAGGAATACAACAGGTGAAAAATAGTAAACGCGCAATACCACGTTCAAGGGTATTGGGAAGATTTTCTCATAAAACTGAAGAAATTACTATAGAAAGGCACAAACAACCTACCTCAGGGTTAGGAGATCGATATACTTAATCCTTGAAGCTTGAATCTCCTAATAAAATCATATATCTATGAAAATGCGTAAATCATTCAACCCACGATAACATGGAAAATAAGAGGATTTGGAAAATGATGATCTAGAAGAAAGAAGAGTTTACCGCTGTGATTCCAACATAATGGAAGGTGGTATATTCAGATAACGGATGTGAAATGATTGGAATAGGGATTTCCTAGTGCCGTACGGGTGCTCTGTGACGTTTTGGCTGAACAAGAAGACACATCTGTCCATTAGACGAGATCTCGATCAGTTTAATTAAAAAAACACACAGCGTGTATTTTTGAACAACACAGTGTGTACTTTCCATTTGGCCTCTATATCACCCCAAATGACTTTGTGTGTGGCCGTGACACAACCATCACACAGCCTCCTATGGCAACGAAGTACACATCGTGTACTCATCAATTACAGGGCGTGTACATAAAAAATTTCTAGAAACTGTTCTTTATTCAAAAACTCCAAAAATAGAAAAAATATACCTGAATAGAATACATGGGTTCATACATACCACAACTCCAGAGCACATAAAATCATATACTATAATCCCAAAAATAACAAACTTATTAAACCATAAACCATAACTCATTTTAAAAAAACATCTAAACCCTAAACCTCGTATACCACATTTTTTAGACACTAAAAATGGTACCTTATAAACTCAAACTAATATACCATAAAATTTAATCCCTTATACTCATATCAACTAATATACCCTAACTCAAAATCCATAAAACATTAACTCATATTTTTTAACTCATATACCTTGAATTATATTTCCATTAACTCGTAAATTTTTAATCTATAAACTCTAAAACCAAATATTTCATTAACATATAAAATAAAACATATTAATTTCTTAATTAATATATATTTTTGTGATATTAATTTTGGAAAATAGTGGATTTTACATTTCTCAATGATCACTAGTCAAGAATTCTTGTAATATTTTTTTAGAGGAATATAGTTTAATAGATCATGGTATGGAGGTCCTTATATTATCATCACAATAATTATCCACTGGTACAATCTCATATCATTGAGAATATTTTCTTACAATTGTTTTTATAAAGTTTTGTGACATTTTTCGTAGAACCCCCGTGAGTGGAGGAGATTCCCAGCTGTAAGAAGTGATGGATGAATCACTTTTCCTCTATTCTTCATAATGAGAGAAGGTCTCACTAGCCTTCTCTCCCATTACCAAACCTACCCTTCTCCATATCATTCCTTACATACATCATAGAAAAAAAGTTCCTTCCCTTCACTTTGGGTCCCTATTTATTCAATTATACCTCTAGTAATTCTTTGATATGTTGTCTCTCCAAGGATACTCCATAGTAGGTCGACATGATCAGATGATCCCAATTTTTTATAGCTTTATGAAATTCAGCAATTATTATTTGACTCAATGGAGTCACCATTTCGATTTGGTGTCCCTATATTTTTTTATTTTAATCTCTGGTGTAAATGATCCTTCCTCTTCATGGCCCAAGGGTCAGTGTTATATTGAGGAAATTTAGATCATCATTTTTATAAGAGACTATGAAACATATATAAAGGTATATCCCCTATAAATAGTGAATTTTTTTATTTCTATACTTTCCCCTCCCCTTCCAAAATTCCACTATATGCTAAATTCTTAATAAACATTACATAAAAGTTTTTTAATTTGATTAGTGATCATGATCTTATTATCACCACATATCTCCCCTTATGTGCATGAAAGTTAACGTATCTACTCGACCAGTACAATCTCTGTGGATCAAGGTGAGTGGAAAATTCATATGTAAAATTTCAGTGGTTTTGTGGTTTGTTATGATTTTTGTTCATCAAGAATTCGATTGGTCCACCTATGGAATGAGATTCATCTTTATTTGAGGAATAGGGAATTGGAATCTCATGAATTGGATGTTAGAAATGACTATAAAGGAAAATATATCTTCATTTATTCTTCAAATTTAAATTCCTTTCTAAGTGATCATAGAACCAATTCTAATTATTTTTTGATAACCTATGGTCAGAAAGTTATTTCATAACCCATTATTTAGACAATTTCTAAAAATAGGATTGATTTGGCATCCATGGAAACAATTATCCTAGTCAAAATCACTCTTTTGGTTAGAGACTATGGGTTACGGGCATCAACATCAATCTATTTAGTAAAATAAGTTCATTAGATTGATGTAGTTTTCCATCCTACAGAATATACATCTCTATTAATTAAGTAAATATTCTAGAGTAATTTATGAATCACAAGTAAGTGGTACATGACATGGAATCCAGCTAGTGTAGTGATCTATTCTAGGATTCTATAGGAAAATTGTTCTTGGAGTTCTTTCATGAAATGATGTAGTACTAAGAATATTATCATCCTCCACTGATAGTGTTATGTAGAAAAATATTTCACATCTAGTGGTCCAAAATCGGTTCCAAATTCAATTAAGTGAGATCTTGGGTAATTTTGAAGATGAAAGCTAGGAAACAAAAAATTTAATGGGAAAAGGTGGATTATACCTATGAATGTATCATAATATAGAATATTAGACTTGTTACAAGCTGACCAGTGGAATTTAGAGGGACCTCCTACATTTTAGAATATTCATGGGGTAGTGGATTATAGTTTGTTTTCCTTCAAGTGTGGACAGGAAAATCAAACTATGTAACTCCTACGTTCATGTATAAAAAATGATACAATGGAAGGACATGAATTTGGAGACTACATTGTTAACATAGAATGGAAAAATAGAGGTACAATGCGATTATCCTCTCTATTTAAAATAGTATATATAAAGTCCATGAGAAAAGATCAAAGACCAAATAACAATGAAGATACACTGGTAAAAATGTGGATGGAGGCATAGACAGCATAGAGATAGAAGGTAATAGTAAAACCAATACTCTTGAAATTGTGGAATCTAATGACATATTCCCTATGAAGTTGTGTGGTTCTAATTCCCCTTCTTGTGCGGCCAATGTAAAACCTGAAAATGGAGGTTATTATGAAACGGAGGAGAATTGAGTGATTACATCTGAATTAGAGCAATAAATGCATTCCAGGGATATGTTGGAGGTATATCTTATGGATGATAATGAAAATTAAGTTGCAGATATTAAAATGTATGTAAGAATGACTAATATTTATCTCAATGTAATGAAATCCAAATGGATTCCTTCCTAATATTGAATCCATATTCATGGATTTAATTAATGAAAGATAATCATTAAAGGCTCCTTATGTCTTTGGACAAAATGGAATTCATCAGTGATGAAACTATTTAAGATTAACCAAAGAGGAATGGATTTTTTATATTGAATATATCATACACAATATACATGGAACTAATTTTATTAAATTATTCTAGAACGAAGTGTTGATTTAGAAAATTTCTAACGTCCAAAATGTAGTTTTTCAATGATTAGGTTCTCACTCAAACACTAAAATTTATTTCCCCTAAATAAAATATTTATATATCAATCATATCATTAAAATATATTTTTTATAGTTAATTTATTCATTATTCAATGTTTGGGGATCAATACCAAATTACTTTCAATATCATGTGATTGAAACATGAGGCTAACACATTACACCAACTTGATGGAGATATAACCATCACCCTAGATGGTGTTTAATTTATATTGGGGTTAATTATTTGTAGTGTTAAAGCTATGGTAACCATAGATAATTATTATTCAGAACCGAATTACCAATAGCTGAGAATTTTGATGGAGGGAGATGATAGAGTTGTAGACGTTTGATGCCTATAAATGGGATGAATTCATGATGACTTCACATCATCAGTTGATAATGGAGATGAGGATACAATCATGCATATTTTATGATCATATATTTTGAAACTCAAAGGAAGGAAACCATGAAATGGTCACTTATAAACATGGTATTACATAACACATCTTAGCTAACATGAGGACCCCACCATGTTAAAAAGTATAGTTACGATTATTACTTCCTTGACTATATATATATATATCTATATAGAGTGTGTTAGTTGTAGTATTATAAATAAATCATAAGGTAATAATTCATTTTCATAATAATATTTACTTGGGACCACCTCCCTCACCGAGATCCTTTTGGTTTTGGTGCATATAATTCGATTAAGAAATTTCATGACTACCCATAGTGAAATTGTTCTGCTTAAATTTTTCCCCCAAGTTAAATTTTTATATTCCAAAAATATCTTTTAAGGAAAGGTTGAATAGAAACAGAGTACATGGGAAAAATGAAACATCAACCGTCAAATGAAAAATCCAAATCATGGAAAAAAAATTAAACGTTTGGGAATAATTGACCTTATATATTTTCCATTGGATCAAGGTTAACACTAGTTCTGGATTATCCATAATAAGCTCCTAAAATTGTAAGGCCACCTTTCCCCATTTATCAATGTATTTCTCCAAGTTCGTCTTCATCTCACTAATGCCACGTATCAAAATTTGATTCTATTTATCAATCAAAGAAACCAATAATTTATTAAAATTTAACTATAGTGGTATTTCAAACAATATATAAGTATCCCCATAAGACATATTTATAGTGAATGAATCCCCAAACTTCTCTTCATTAGATTGAATGAGAACCCCCTTAACCAATTCTCTAACAGCTACATCCTTGTTCTCACCTTTTGACGTGATATATTTGATACTCACTACGGATCGTGGATTATTTCCCTATCAAATAAATTTCACACAATAATTTTTTAATTCATGATCATGCCCTAATAAGCCTCCATGGTACTAATAGTGGTATATGGATATTTTTTACCCTACATACCTTGTATTTGAATAACATCATCAATCCATGTAGATTCATCCAAAACTTCTATTTGTCCTGGAAATTTACACTTTACCTAAAGGATTGATAACCACTATTATTTTTCTAAATTTGAGTAGTCCTTTTGAGGCCTTGATTTATTACTATTATTAACTAGGATATTTCTACTAAAAAGTAACCATGCATTATCTTTTGTGGCCTAGAATAAATAATCACTAGCAGGTGATGGGCCTACTCATATTTTTTACAATGATCGTTAGTTAGTATCCTTGTCACATAATTGGTAGTCCTAACAACACCATGATCCAACCTAAATCCTTTTCCACTATACATTGTATTTTCGTCACCCTTCTGGAACTGAATTATCTTTTTCTATAAAATATAAAAAATTAAATTTAAATTTTAATGGTAATGAACATGGTGACTCTCATTGGGGAGTAGACAGTTGTATTAGTGAGACAGAATTCAAACCATGGATGGCCTATATTTAAGATAGTGGACTTAGTTCCCTCCTTTTTCCATCACATACAAAATTCACCACATTAGAAAAGGAGGACTAAATCACCTGAGGATATGGTCTAACCTCTCCTAAGACCAACGTGATAAAACTGGAAACACCTAAATCATGCTTCAAGCTTGAAAATATGTCTTCCAACTTCAATTTAGTGCACACATTTCCGAATACATTATAAGGAGGATCAAAATAAGATTCCTCTTTGATATACAATTGATCAATAGTGGGGGACTCAAGATATGAACCACACTACCTAGGAAAAGAAATCATCCCCCTTGAAGTTACATACTTCTATGCTAGAATAAAGAATATAGTTGCCCTGGGAGTTTACAGGACGAGCAGAAATATATCTAGGACTCAAACACAATTATTTGTTCAAAAAAATTTTCTTCCCCAATAAAAATTCAATCCCACTCATATTGATGTTTTCAAAAACCAATTTCCAAACAAATATGTGGGTTGATCAGATGACAGACAATATTGATTCTAGCGACCGAGCTCAAAAAAACACCCAACCAATTTTCATATCATGCATATTGTTATAGGGTTTTGGAAACAAAGTGAATTATGGGGAAATATTACCCACATAGTTGTTTTGGTGCATTTTTTCATTTAGAAATTATAAGATCATCTTTAGAGGTTAAAATGTGAGTTTTTTATGTTCGAGGGGCTCTAGACCTTGTTGTGATCAAATCTTCCTTTGATGAGAAATAAACCATGATATGTGGTTTATTGTGGAGCCTAACAGTCTCTTGTTCATATAAATTCCAAGATCAAACCACACATTTCTCAAAAGATTCAATCAATAGATAATGTGAATGGAATCATGCAACTAATGTTTGGTTTAAGGGATCCAAATAATCAGTGAATTATAAGGTTGAAAGCATCAGATTAGGTGAATGATCCCATCTAACTGAAACATTAAGAATGAGTGCAGTATCAAGGAATGTAGAGACGAAATATAGGTTTAAAAAAGGTCGGAAATAGATAATACATTCCCCCCAAGCCCCCCCCCCTATGGAGGTTGAGGGATACACAAGGTAGCCATTTTTTATGCTAAGGGAATGGCTGAAGGAACTAAGAGGTTGATAGTTATGTATATAATAAATTCATTTCATTTTATTAAATTTTTATAAATAGAAAGTATCATTTAAATATCATGTAAACAAAACACAACTAATTTCATTTAGTGTTTCATGTTATACAGCTCTGTTGGGGACATACTTGAAACAATAACTTCATGCTTCACAACTCATATTAATGATTCCATAGCATTGGTGACTCTCTTACATTTTTATATTATAGTGTTAAATCACCATGATATATTGAATAAATTCAGATATATTTGATGTATTTTATATATATTGAGATGTTTTCAACTTTTACATTCCCTAAACATTTTAGGGAGGAATTATATTCAATTAATTAAGTGTCATTCACTATATATTGACATGTCAAATGGTCATGTGATATTTCATTTTAACAGAACATCTAATATATGACTACATTTATCATAACTTCTTGAGTATAATTGATGATACAGGCTAAAATTTCTGCTATATATTAAAAACTATCCATGATCCATATAATCCATATTTTGCATCTCTATTGGGATGTAGTATTCACAGAGTCAGTGTACCATTCAGTTTCAGGTGATATCTTTTCATATATTTATGAAATACATGATTTAAAATTCATCATGGATAATATTCTTATGAATTGGGACATCCTATTATAGATGATATTACTAGGTACATGTTGTGATGATGTAGATATCATATGTACTCCAATGATAGCCCACTTATTCCAATAGAAAATGGTGTACATGTTACATATATAAATCTTCTTACTATTATTTTTACTCAGGAGTCATAAAATCTACATTTCTATACATAATATTACTTCCATAAAACCACTCCACTAGATATTACATAATTCCTCCTTTAATTTCATATATCATCATTATTTGTTAAAAAGAATGTATCGACTATGTTTAAAATTATGATATATCAAATCATTTTAAATTTTTTGTAGAAGAATGTGAAGGCTGAAGGGTAGAAATTTTACTACTATAGATCCACCACATTTTTAGGTATCATAGACAGAGTTTTCACATTTTACCACTATGAATTCACATGTCCATCTATGTTAAAATATCTCCTCTCTAGTATTGATTTACATAAATTTCCCCTTAATATTGGATTTTTAAATTTTACTAATGAATATATTTAATTTATATATTTTATCACTATATTATTGATACAATAGATATTAATGTATGTATATTAATAATTTGATAAATTGTAGAAAAAAATAAAAATCATGATGTTGTAGTGATTAAAATGAAATATTCCAATCATTATCTATTACATTATAATTTATAAAAAAAATTAATGGGGTTATTAATTAGCTAAATTGTCACTGAAATCAATTAATAATAAAAATCATATATAGTGTTCTTATGGGATGAAAATATACTCCAATGTTATTTATTTAGAAAATAAGTATATTAGTTGATAAGTACTAATGGCATATAGTGGTGTATATCTCTCCACGTAGATTTTAAATATTATGTTCATTAAAATTTAAAAATTTCAAAATACCAAGAAAAATTTATAGTTTAAAAATATCTCTTTTAAATAACATCAATTGTCTAATTTTTGTATATATAGATATGTGATATTTAAAAAATAATTTCATTATTAAAATCAATACAGAAAAACCACTAAGTGAGAATCATTGATCGAACTATGTTTAACATTTAAATACCCACATGCATATAAATATTACAATAGTACCAAGTGATTCGCCAGCATTATCACTTTTTATCAACATATTAATTGGATTTATTAATTGAGTCAATTTGATGTTTAGTGGTATTCTAATTGTTTTTGTAGAACTAATGGAATCTAAAATATATACATCATTTAAATTTTTATGCATTTCACATGTTTTCATCATTATTGTAAAGACAATGACATTATGTATAAAGAGAATTCATTCATTTAATGGGGAATTCCTATTGAAAGATAAGTATTCAAACCTAATATTTCAGATTAAATGAATATTACCTATAATGGAATGTATAATTACATTTTAAAGTTGATAAATATAATTAAAACTGAAAATAAGATTCATGAAACCATCAAAATTGTAGTCAACATGTATATTTTTATGAAATTACAAACAAATATATTCCAAGGTTTTTAAGTGAAAAACTAAAATTAATGAATAGTTTTCTTAAAGACACAAAGGTAGCATAGTGATGTATTGAATTTCATGGGTTACACAAATATTCTTTTTCTCCCATGAAGTAATATACTATAGTGTGACATAGGATGTCTCTAGATAGGCATAATTTTATATATGATAAGTATGTTATGTAGTTTTAGATAATATTGGGAAATATAGAACAATTGTTTTTGTATTTTAATGAAAGTAGTATAGTGTTTAAAATAAGATATTATAATAGTTTTTTCCATTTATATATTACCTCATCATAAATATTAATTCATAATTCATTCAAATTAAACTTTACATGACTCCCAATAACTAGATGAAATGTCAACTTGTTACCCTATCTCATGAGATTTAGTTAATGAATGGATTTATAATGATCATTATACTCCCTAATACTACAAATCCTAGTAATCATAAATCATTTCTTACTTTTATATCATCATAATTCCCTCTATCAAATAAAATTAATGAAATTTAAACGAGGATAAGCATAGAAAATGAGAACAAACGAAGGAATAGTTGGTAACAACAATACATGGTGAATGACCTAATATTGTAGTAAAAAACCATTCCAAGTATGATTAAGGAGATAAATATTAAATAATTAATTATAATAATATAGTAATTGGGGTGGGGGAAGTCTCTTTAGCTTGAAAATTATAGTTTCATTGCGACATCAAAATATATGTACAATGAAATAATGAAATAAAAACAATCTTCAACAGATCAATGTTTTCTTCAAAAGTTTGTGTTGTACAATTTCTTAAGGAATGAATAATTCTTTAAAACTATACCAATGATGGTCAGATTCCCTTAAATTTATATAATGATAAAAATATACCTCATGGATGGTATGAAATTTCTTATTTATAAACATTATAATATTCTTCTCCCTTTGTCCAAATTGATTTCTCATTCATCACATTGACCATGAGTCAATTGTGCTTGTGCAACAATTTCTCTATAGTTGTCCAAGTAGTTTGAATGATATATTTTTTTAATTTCTGTATTCATTGGTTGATATTTTAAAATAATATAAATAATCACTATAGTAATGTTTCTTCAAGATCTCTTCTATTATTTGGGTGAAATAATTCTCAAATATTATATCCTTTTGGGATGTGCAGAAATTAACAATGCATAGGAACCTCCTATTCAGTTTTAGCATTGAGTCTTTATAAATTATATTTGTTACAGGAATGACCATATCATGGTGTGACATCTATAATTTATTTCTTCCAATTGATCATCATGTTAATCATTATGGTGTATTTGTATCTTCCGTCACATGGGATTTTGATTCATTAAATTTGAAAAGTATAAAATGTAACACATATTCTACATGTGGTGAAATATCGTATGTATCAAGCTCAACTTAGTTTCACAAACTCCAAAATTTTATATAATATTTTGGCAACTCATGAAATTTCATTATGTTAATTAGTTCATCATATTTAGAATCAAAATTTTATTTTATGTAATCATCAAACAACATTACTTATCCATAGTACATCAAAAGTTTCTTACATATCTACATCCAGTGAAAAATTAAATAATTTATGAAAAATAAAATATTACATATCAAACAGTAATGTAGAGAACTATGTTTTGTATTTATCCAATTATTTATATATATAGAAAAAACATAATATTACAAGTCAGAATCATAATATTATGTTTCAATAACAAATTACTTTATCATTTATTATTTTCCTGTAAATATTTGGTGTTATGTTTTTTTATATCCTACTTTAAATAAAAATATCCTTCAAACCAACTCCATATACACATTTTGAAAAATAATTAAATATTGTAATATGTATCAAAAACAAATTCCAACTTGATTTAATTAGTGGAAATACATTAATATTATTATTTGTAATAAAAAAGCTGTAATGAACAATAAATGTTCATGTTTAATCAATTTATTAAAAATTAAAGGTATAGTTAAATTGGATAATCTACAAATTCTAAATAAATACATCAAAATTTGGGTCCTGATCATGATACCACACTTAATCAGGAACCTGGATACTTGTTCAAAAGGGTCTCACTTCTCTACCAGAAAAATTCCTAGCTCTAGGATTATAAATAGAATTGAATTTATAGGAATTAAAATTTTAATAGTTTGTACTTTCATAATTGCATAACTTATAAGATTCCTATTTTTATAATCCCTTTCACACATCCATGAAACATCCTATATGAAATTAAGATATATAATATACCCCTACTTCAACCATGTTTACAGTTACCATAGCTTTACATCCCCCCTTTCAATTCCGCCTTATTTTATTTTTCCTAGCCATGTTTGTGAAATTTTTATATTGGCTGACTGCCGCAAAACCATGAACTAAACTATCATGTGATAATAGTTATTCCCTAGGATAAATTTGGAATGTCATGAAATATAATAAATTCTAGAATATATAGAACTCATATCACCATAAGTCTAATATAATATAAACCCCACAACCCATATACATTTTTCACTACTTAATACTTCTATATAAACTCCACTATGATTTTTTACACCAATTCATATGCACTATCGAAATGTAATTTTTGGAGTACTTTTAAATGGTTAATAACTCATAGTATATATCTTACCTATGGTCATGTTAAAAATTCCAATTACATTATTTTATAAATTAGATTATACTTATTAAAATACCATCCCACTATTCCAATATAAAATCATCAATGGTTCCCACAGTGACTTGTATATATTTATCAGTGTGGTAAATGTTAAATTTTAAAATTTTAATTCAGTATTTTGCTTTATTTTATAGACCATAAAAATAGTCAATAAAAATAAATAAGATGAGAATATTTAAAAAATAATATAATTTATCCCAACCCCATACATATCATTGACCTTACTCATAATTAATTACAACATGTAATAATCAATGAGGAAAATACATAAGATGTGACTACCCAAAATATAATGGGAGGAAATACACACATAAATAGATTTTAATCATATGTAACATGAATTATTATGGAATACTATATTTGATCCTTAAAAAACCTTAAATAATATTATTTAGATCCACATAATTCACTTTAAATGGTTATCAAGGTTTTACTACTCTAATATCCACTAAAAAAATATGGTTATGAGTCATTGTGTGTGGTCTACAATACATGAAATGGATCATAAAATAATTGGGTTTCTTCCAAGAGGTCTACAAAAACATTTTATCACCAATTTTGAATTGCATCCATTTAATAGTTCTATTATCGATATATCATCTGTTTTACCTATAAAAGAAAATTGTATTTTCTTCTCACCATACCTCCTTGAGTTCAACCAAGTGAATTTTTTTTATTTACTATATTTACAACATTCCTAGTTTGAATAATTTATATACATCTATGGTTTGTTTTATTATTCAATACAATTGTAAAATCACCTAATAGGAGTTATTCTATAAACATACATATCATGTGGGTCATGAATGTGGTTTTTTATACTGATAGTATAGCTTTTAAATTATTTCTCCAATATTATCGATTGGGTGGTACTATATTTTTCAAAAAAAATTAATTCCCAATATGAAACCTTAACCTATAAATTTATCTATGGGAGGTGTGTAGTAGTGATTTCATATTATAGGACATAATTAAACATGAGTATTTATATACATTAAAAAGTGTGTTCCAAGTTCTGTAATGAGTTCTCATAGTATACCAAACATATATATAATTTCAACCATAGAAAATCAATAAACACTCTTTAATTAGAAATTCAATTTTCTTATTCATTAATCCAATTAAATACAATTTTAGCATATAATATAATATATTAAAATCCCAAAGAAATAACAAAAATATCCCCATGAGGTTGGGACCCGATGTATCAAATATTAAATACAAAATTAATGATAGTTATGGTCATTTCTTATAATTTTAGAAATACCCCTAGTGAATTGAAATTTCATTCCCAATTTAAAAAATTGGAAAGAGTTGAAAATGTTTGTCTAGTATAATAAAAATTAAAAAAAAATTCTATTTTATCACATATATCCTGAGTATCGTCTCCATGTATGTCTTCAAAAAATATAACCGTGTATTTTACCACTTCTACGTGTGTATATCTCATAATCACATGTTCACTATAAAACATCCACAAGTATGGATCCTACAAAACATATTACATTGTCATATATTTCAGCTTAATAAATTTATGCTCAATAAAGAAGGAAGTTATCTATTTTGTGGATAAAAATTTTACCTAGTCTATGTACTATATAGCCTTTTTAATGTTATATAAAACACAATCACTCATGAATCATTAATTTAGAGATATTTCAATAACTGAATTAATATTTGTATTATGTGGATGTCTACCTACGTGGTCTAAAACTATGATCAGACAATCCTTCTTTTATGGGATCTCAATTATGAATTATTGTAGGAGGAGCTCCCACCATACTGGCCTTAGTTTTAAAATATATTTCCTTATTACATATATGAGTGTGGAAAGATAAAAATTATATATTATTTACTTTATAGAAGTAATAGATAAATTTATTACACTATAACATATGTATAAAAACACATTCTTGATTTTTGTGTAATTAATTTTAGATTCACCTAGGGTGTGTGGTTCATAAATTATCACATAATACTGAACATTTATATTTTCTAGGAAACATTTATACTACAATGTTATTGGAAGAATCAGACAATACATCAAATGGTTATTCCTAGGATAGTGGACTGATGATAAGGGTAGTGGTTAGGATCTCCTTTATTTTTTATAATGCATTATTGTATCATTTATCATATAATAAATTCATATCCTTGTAAAATATATTATTTTTATGTCAAACTACATTGCTAAAATTTATAATACATCCTCCATAAAATATACTATTTTATGGGAATTTCATAACATGTTTCAATGTTTTGGGTTTTCTAGTGTAGATATAATATCATGCATGAACTTTTTAAAGTTCAATACCTTAAAAATAATTTTTTGAAATATATTACCATTTACACCACATCAAGAAATTTTTTAAAGATCAAAACCATGTTATTTTCAATGTTCCTTTACAATAAATTTTCAAGAGTCCTAATGAATATTCCAAAATTAGATTTTTACACAATAATAAAATTCATAAATACCTCTATGTAGCTATAAAAAAAGTTTTAAAAATGTTTATAATTCCATATTAGAGAGTGAATGAGGAATTTAATAAAATAAAATTCATTCTTTTTTATGAAAAAAATACTAAAGGATCAAGTAAATGTGTTTTTGTATAAATATTTTGCCACTACAAGGATCTGAAATTAGCCTGAAATTACCTTTGGAAAACAATAATGAACCATCATATCTAATATCTCAATCATCTAATCTATAAAAGGAGTAGAGAAGTGGTCTTTTTGGGTCCCATGGATTATTATTTTGTAACAAATAATGACCCTCCATTTATTTATAATACTAATGAATACCAATTTATTATCTTCCACTTGAATTGTAGTGATCCCAATGTATTTTTGTATAATATTGATGTGAAACAAGAAAATATAATTATAAAATAAATGATACCACTCCAGATCTAAAATTTCTTTCAATTTTTTAAATACATCCCCTAGTGTCTAGTATAGTCTTGTTTGAGGCTACCTCATTGGTTTTGATTTAATCTCTAGTATTAAAAAAAATCATGAATAGTTTCTCATTATTCAAATGGTTATCTTTTAAATCCATCCTATATCCATATAATTGTGTTTCATAATGGTTTAAAACTTATGTTCCTGGCCAAGTACCAAATTATTTGTAATTATCCCAAGAATCTATTCATCTCATATAATTTATAGATATATTAGGTTATATTGAAGACATTCCATTATCTGTAAGATTTGTTTTTCTAATTATGCTATTAAATTAGTACTACTTACTTTAGAAACCTTCGTTTGTAACGGAGATAAGACATTGATAAATTTTAGTAGATTGGAAAAAAAATTCTTCCAACATTTTTTCTTCAAAATGTTCATTATATAGGTTCCATTCAGGATTATATTAATTTTAAAAAATAAAATCAATCCAAATTTATTTGGTGACGAGAGATGAAACTAAATTTATTATTTCATATAAATTTTGAAACACTTTGTATAATAATTATGAATATCAAAGAGGAATAAGATTCCAGACATAATGTTCATCATTGAGGACTTTTAAAGAAACCATAATATAAAAAATTAACAATATCTTCATTAAAATCATTATGAATTTTTCCAACATTAATAATTATATATTTTTTCAATTTTAAAAAATATAATTTTAAATATTATAGGATATTGGCCAATACAAATCCCTTAATATATATTTAGAATGTAAAAAAATAGTATGGACTAAAAATTTATTTACCCATACCAGCACAACATCTAAAACACCTTTAAGGTAATATATATATTATTTGGATAACTATCCTAAACAATTGGTGGAATTTATCTCTCTTTTCTATAATTATTAATAAATAGAGTGAGGCATCAATTTTAATGATGCTCCCAAACCACATAATTCGTTAGTGAAATTTACCTCTATTATAGTTAAAGGTATAATAAAAGTAATATATAATGTTATTAGTTAGTAAATTATAGTGTGATTAAAAAAATAAATTATTTCCCATATATAACATTTTGTCAACATAATTTTTTTTATTCCTAGTATATATATCCTAAGAAAATCTTGTAAACCTAGGGATCTTATTAATTACTACCCATACAAATGTTTATATTTCGACCATATTTATGTTGTTAATAACATCTATCTAAAAAAATTCATTGGATTTATAAGGTGTTTTCATATTTTAAGGGATGTTTTGTCGGGGTTGAGTTAGATCCTATACCTTATCCATTCTTTTACCTTTACATTCATGTTGTGCCTCACAAGGTTATTCCTCTTATTATCCACACATATTTTTTCTTATTCATTTGGTCTTTTATTCTAGGAATCAACACCCATTAATTTTTCTATCACTACCTTCTACATTCCTACGACTTATAAAAAAATAAAAACCACATTACCAATATGATTACTAATTTATTAGGCTCTGAATTTACCTTAACATGGATTTCCCAATGTTTTTGTTGTGGTAAGTACATTTCAATCTAAATTTACAACTCATTATGTTAAGGATCGTGATTTTCTAAAGAGGATCTCTAATTCCATTTATGTTCTACAAGTTGTCGTAAAATTATATCCATTGTTAGTACATGGTTTTTTCCTTGGCTTTAGTAAATTTTAGACTGTTGTGAGTTTTTCCTCTAAAATTATATTGATTTAGATGATTTTTGAAAATTATTTTTGAATGGTGACCTCTGGGGATGTTGATTTCTAGATCTATGTTAGACGGCTGAGAACATTTAAATTGATATATGGTTGGAGGTTTGTAATTCCTACAGTACAAGAATTCCTCGAATTCCTTTTACTAGACATGATGGAACCAATCTATAAAATTATCCACTTAAAATCATAGCAGGAAGCACTTTCATTTTATATGTTGAAGCATCATTGACTATTATCATGACTAATTTTCTCAAAAAATATGTTAGTTCACCAATTTTAATTTCAATAAATTGATATTTATAACCATTTACAAGTTGAATATCTCTACTGATATATGTGGTGTGAGAATTAACGAGGGTTTAAAAATATCCACATTATGTGAAACTAGGACTCAGTAGAAGATTTATCTATTATAGATCCTCTCATAAAGGAATCTAGAGGGTTATAATAATTATCCAATAATCCATGACTTAATAATAACAAGAAGTGGAGATCCTCAATTGGTTGATGGGTGAAGGATGTTTTCAACTTTTTGATTATCTCCCAGAATGCATAAAAAGTCTTCTGATGTGCATGTTTAATCACATTTATCTTCATTCTATGTGGGGAATTTCTAATTTAAGGGAAAAAATTTATAGGATTGGAATCTAGAAATCATACCTAGATTATACATATCCATGCAGTATGTTATACATCCATTATTTTATTTACCACAAAAGGGGATCTTGGAAGGCCTTAATATTGATATAATCCTTTGATAATCATCCTGATTAATTGTGTATTACACACTCCCAAATATGTCTAGATTTCATTTTCAGTCGTCTCCTATCAAACCATTGAATATAGGCCAGAGTACAAAATTTAAATATTTATTTATCAAATTACATTTGTTGTTTAGTTATAATTGATTATTTTTTTAATTATTAAAATTTCATAAAAAATCACGGAATTGTATTCTTTCAGGAAAACATTTCATCCCTATATTCATTTTAAAATGTACCTATAGTGAATGTAGAATAATATGGATAATCAGTCAATGAAATTTTGAGGAAGTCTTTATCGATTGGTATAGTGATCCTCATGATTAAGACATTATCCTTAATGGTTTTTTCAAAATCTGCCAAAAAAACCCCAACAGGATGTCATAACTATTTATGTTCATGAATTAAAAATATCTATAATAAATAAATAACCCCATTAAAGGATAAAAAAATTACATGCCCCCAAAAAAACAATGCCAGGTTGATCTAGTGGAAATTATAGTCCTCATAGAAAATAAATTTTGATCTAATGAAAAAATATGTGTTTAGTGTGACCCAAGTTCTCTATATAGAGGAATATATTTAAATTACTCACATTGTTTTAAGAGTATATTGAAGGTTTTTGGAAATATAGAACCAGTAAATCTATATTTTTATACAATTAATAATGTGTTTGAAATCAATTTTTAAATAGTAGTTGCCCATCATATATTACCACAACTTACCTCGTAAATACGAATTTATTCATTTATGATTCACTTCATCTCTCATGAGTCATATAAAACATCAATTGGATAGTTTTATTAGGTTTATAAGTGTTCTCAAAAACATTAATGGGTACATGGAGTTGGATATAGAGTCTAGGGTATAGGGATCAGGGATTATGGTACTAGGTGTTGGGTTTAAGGTTTGGGGCTGAGATTTGAGGGTTGTGGATAAAGGGTTGAGGGTTAAGGGTTGAGGTTTTTTAGGTAAGGATTTAGGGTTATGGGTTTTGGTTTTTGGGTTTATGTTTTTATTATTAGAGTTTTCTATTTATGTTTTATGATTTAGGGTTTTTATTTAAGGTTTTTAGTGGGATTTAAAAGGTTTTATCATGGGTTTAATGGTTATTAAACTTTATGGTATGTTTTTTAATTCATTTTAAGGCTCATAAACGGGTTTTAAAGGGTTTTATATGGACATTATATGGTTTTCAATTATTATGAGGGTTTTCAATATGGTTTTAAGTGTTTTGGGATGGGTTGTAAGGGCTGTTTTGAGTTTTTGAGTGGGTTTTGTGTGTATATAAAGTAGGGTTTTTCACTAAGGGTACATCATTAAGGGTATATAACATAAGATAGAGGGTTTATATTACATGGTTATGGGTTTATGTTTGAGTTTTTAGAGTTGCGGTTTTTTCGGGTTATGGATTTTAATTTAATTAGGGATGTTCAATGATCATTGGAGTCTCTCCTTATACCTAGAATGGTAATCGTAAATATTTTAATACATCTAGATAAACTCACATCCCTCCAGTGTATAATAAATAAGAAAATTTACAGGTCATATTTCAAATATGTCTTATAAGAAGAGATAATTTAATATAATATGTAGTGTAAAATCATCTAGTAATTATTGAAAACCAGCACTTCTAGAATAATTAGGTTGAAAAATAATATGTAATTATTTATAAGAATTCACTATTAGGGGGTGTAGAAGAATCAATGGATTTTCCATTAAAGGTCTACTAGTACATAACTAGTGAAAAAATTTTAATGAAATGTAAATGGCTATATCCAACAGCAGCTCTCCTCAACAGTGAGTTGGAATCTTTTTAAAAAAAAGTATAAAATCATTAGAAGTCTCCCAATGCCAGGATATCTACCACTAAATTTTGTAATGATCAAGATACCCTACAAGGATAGAATATTTTTTATTATTGAGGCTGATCCACATTATTTTATATCTTTATTCCTGTATATTTCGTATTCTTCATTTGGATCATTCACTTTGAGTGAGGTTTCATCCATTTTCATGATTTATCCAAGTGTTGAGAATATAATATTTTTAAATTTCATTGTACCTTGAATGTGATCTGTATGTATAAAAGATGATCTAAATTGGGTTTATTATATTTTTTATCACTTTAGAAACAAAAAAATATTATAGGTCTCAGCCACTAATGGTGTTATGATATCTTAAATTGTTCAGGCACCACATTTTTGGAAATGTACCTGAATATAACTTATGTTTCTTCATTACAAGACTCATAAACTCCCATTTTGAATTCTATAATCTATATCCAAAAAACCCTAGGCTGTTGAATAATCTTTTTAAAACTCCATATTTTATGTCATTAGAAAATCATTATTCAAATTTCATAAGCCTTAAATTCCACACATCTTCAATTTTTGGATAAAATATCTTAAATATTTAGCTACTCTTAAAATTTTAAACATGAAAATACTATGTATTATCATGACACGTATAAATATTTAGTATAATTCTACTTATTTAGATTTGTATAAATCTAAAATATTACATAATATCATTTACATGTAGTGAAGAGTTTTTATCATTTGTACATTTAAAATATCACACATATCCCGCTCCAGTGATGAGTTGTCAAATTTCTTAAGTGTAAAACATATGTAATGTTAAGGGAATTTTGTATCATTCATGTTTCTTTTTTATTAATTTCCTTCATATTGGGAGTGTTTTTTTGGTGGCTAATGTTCATACATAGACTTGTTTATAATTATTTTATTTATCATTTTGTTTTGGCCTATTATGATTGCTATTATTAGTCTCATAGATGAAATTTTTTATTTCACACTGTACTCTAGTTGTATAATTTTTATTATTTACACATGATACTACTATTGTGTTCCTTGGTTATACCACACTCTGCTGAGGACCATTGGGGTGAAATATCTAGATAGCTTGGTATGGTTTGATACAAATTGGTATCAAATGGATTTCTCATCTTGGAGTGTTGTATCAGATATTGGTTGTGGATTAATGTATTTGGTTTGAAATGAGTTGAGAACATATGAATTTGGTTAGTAATTGTGGAGAAGGAGGATTTTCCAACATAAATTTGTTTCTGAATATAAGATACCATGGTTGGTTTGGGATTCTTTTTCCATGGTTTTGACTTAGTGGTTGAGGTTATTGAAATAACCTATATATGGGGGTTTATTTAAATAAATATGTTCCATTTGTATGAATTTTTTCAATTAATATTATTCATGACTACATAAATTACTGATGTTTATTTTGATGAAAATGGATTTTTAGAAAATCGATTTATGGCTTTGGATATTTATCATAAATTAATGGTTGTTTTCTAGTGTTTGAAGGGAAATAACTCTGCGAAGATCCCTTTAGAATCCCAATGGGGAGGCTATGTGATATTTTTTTAGGTGAATCCGAAAGTTGGGCCTTCATTATTTGATGTTTTAGTTTTCACTAGTTTTACTCTTGATCATGTGGGGGTCGAAAACCTCAGACGATAGGTCGATCATGGATTAAAATATACAAAGAATAATTTCCCTATCATATGAGGTGACAAAAGACACTAGGAATATAAGGAGTGGCTTGAGGATATTTATGGGATCTTCAAATTTATGAAAAATTATAAGGACTATGTAATGGGTTTTTTTGAATATATTCTAGAGGGGCTTGGAATAAAATATTGTGTCACAATTTTAAAATGTACGTTTCACTAGAATAATACATGAATATCATTAAATAAAATATTTTACCATCGTTTTTATCCTAAAATTTTAATTGAGGATAATAATTATGTGTTTATAACTTTAGAGAAATTGGAGTATACCATTCTATAGTATTTCTGTAACACCTTGAGATTTTATGAGAAATATTATTTTTAATTTCTTTGATTTATTTTGTTGTATGCTACACCAAGATTACCTTGTACTATACGCAACACCTTATTAGATTGCAGTATACACAACATTATTCTTGGCTTATGTTACACTCAATTTCAAGTTCGTTTTGTAGAAATTATTCAACGCGACAATATGTATAGATTTTGTTTAAGGTTTAAATAAAATAAGTTTTCATTATGTTATACACAACACCAAACATGGCTTTCACTACACGCAGCCCTGTCTTGGATTTCATTACACGGAAACAAGACCTTCCTCGATAGCGTGTGTAGTACCCAATACAAAGTTTCACTAAATGAGATATTATTATAATATTATTATGAACTAGCCGTTATGAATAGTAATACTGTCTTTTTGAAATTTAATAAATTTTATCTTTCAAAATGAGCTTCATTTTTGGATTCGTAATATCGAAATTATCCTCGGGTGGATTTTTGGTATGTTTCTAAAAACATTTATTTTTTGATGAATAGTGAAAAGGTTGGGTTACTATATAAAAACTGACTTTTTAGTTAAATAATTATTAATTTTATATAAATTTATTTTTCTTAAAAATTGATACACAATACCTATATATGTTCAATGTAATTCATTAGAGTCATTTTATAATAATTTTAGACATATAAAAATTTTATATATCTTTTCATCGTTTCTTACCCACCTCCTAGGAGAATTTAGAAATTTACATAAAACAAAATATTACCGCTTCTGTGAGTGGAATTTCAAAAATCCGAGTGAAAAAATTAATACCAAGGAGTAAAACGTGGTTCAATAAAGCAAATATAATTTTTGGTGAATAGTAACTTTTTTCTTTTATTTACCACGGTTAAAATAAATTGTGTAATTAAGGGTAAATATGATATTATTATTACCCTAAAACATGTCCTAATTCTATTGGATAAGTGTAATTCGACCAAAAACAATCATAGGAATGAAATATTACCCTTTAGGTCCAAATGGGTTAGATTAGGACATTTATTATTATTTTATTTAAAAAAATAGTTAAAATAGATAAAATCAATGTTTAATAACTAAATCATTTTATATATAGAACTATACATTAGATAAATTCTACTATAAGTATTCATTATAAAGAAAAAAAAGATTTCCTACATAATGGTATTTTATTTATAATTTTTAGACATTATATAAATTAATTTATTTAAGACAAAATGATGATGCAGAAATTACCTTATTAATGATATATTAACATAATTAAGGTTATAAATACCAAAATAAAGGTAAATTGAGACTTTTAATAACTTAAACTAATTTTTTATGTCATTGTGACATGTTAGTATTGATTCAACTAACTTTTTTCTATCTAATCATGATGTTATAATTTTCACAAAAATCAATTACCAAATAGTGTCAAAATTGACATAAAATATTTTTTAAAACATGCTTTATATTATTACTTTCTATTCTATTGCTAAAAATCTGCGGATCTGCCTAATGACATAGATAAGGTAGTATATATTAATAATGAACCACTTGGGGTCCGTTTGGCTTGTTATATTAAGTTTATTAACCATATAGTGTAAGAAAACAAGAAGACTCGGTAAAAGTTAAATTATTTAGCTTAGAGTGAAATCTAATTGATAATGTTAAAGTAGTGACATAATCTTGTATAAAACCTGTTGGTTGAGATTATTTCGACCCATACAAACATTAACTTCTATATAAGTCACTTTCGTGCCATTATAAACCGAAATGACTTTATTATAAAATAATATTTTATGATTTTCCTAAAGTTCACATCTCCTCCCTTATAAAATGACACATTCTCCCTCTACTATTTACACAATTTTGAGCCTTAAAGCTTAGACAAAACCTACCCATTTCTCATCTCCACATCCATAGAAACATTCTGGAAGTTTTTGTCTCCTCAAAAGACCCAATATAGGGCCTTAAGAGGAAGCTTAAAAGAGGTACGTCGAAGAAGAGGTAATCTCTTCTACCGATTCTTTCAAGATTCTTTCTTCTTCAACTTCTTCTTTTGTAGTTGTTTCAATATAAAGTAATAAAATCAGTAACAATAATATAATTAAATGTTATTATAAATATTATACAATCCCATTTCACCTTATATCCATCCTACGAAAAACAAAATCACAGCGCGTGGGTACGTACCGAATACCATCTCCACCCCGCAGTGTAATCTGTTTTTCCACCACCACCTTACTTGGATGGGTATAATGGTGTGTAGAATAACAACATATGGTTATTATAACATCATACTGATTCTGAGATATTATATCATCCACTATAATTCCATTCAATAATTATGGGAATGATATCATCACTTGTGAGTACGTACGGATTACCGTCTCCACGATGCGATGAGATTCATTCTCCATGTTAACCATTCAAGAATGAGTATAAAGTGTATATAACTAATAACAGTGAATTATATGACATTACAAATATAATTTATTATTTTATATATATATTTCATCTACATACTCCCATTCAAGTCAATAAGGAAAGGAAAACAGCGTTAATGGGTATGTACGGCTTACTGTCTCCATTAACGGTGTATTTCATTTCATTTATCTATCTAATATATATATATATATACTAAATATATATTATATATAAATAATGATTTAAATTCTTTATGTATTTAAATCATGATATACGTAATAACAATATCATGAAGAACAAGTCCAAACACGTACGATAAATAAAACGATTTTACCCAAAACACTACTTTAACATGGAATTTACAAATGAACGGGTAATATAAAGTCATAAGTGAACCATATATGATATCATAACAATTAATATGATTATGTAATAAATAAATTACATTAATTAAATCATTTTATAGGAGTTTCTGATACGTATGAAGCATATCAGACCTGTGGTAAGGGATAACTTTTCCAATCTCGTTTTCAACATAGATTGTTTATTCGTAAGTATTTACTGGATTTATATTTATCATTCATGTACATATATTCCAAAAATGGTTTCTTGTACGTTTAAAGTCATTTTAACCCATTTTTGACATTTACTACATGGTATAAAAGGAATCTTTCTTTTGTTTATGTTATGAGGTACTTTTTTGACATTTCTGGAAAATGTTCGAGAAAAATGTTTTTTAACCTATATGGAATGAATAGGTATTTACGGTTTCATAACACCTTATTTTCATGAAGAAAAATCTACAAGATTTAATTACTATTTTTGAAAAAATTCCTTTCTTTTAAAATTTCATGGCATTTTGTGAAAAGAAAATGATTTTGAAGAAGAATGGATATATTCTTCAAGAATTCATTTCATGTGTTTTATCAAAACTATTTTCCATATAAGATGGAATTATCTCATATGTGTATGTTTCAAGTGTAATGTCTCTATGATTTACATGGTTTCACTTTTCTTATGATGTGATGATATCCATTTTTTTATAAGGATTATGTTATGATGGGATGATGTTTATGAAACCTATTTTTATTAATTGGGTTATGATGAAGGATTTATGTTTATGTTGTGGCACAAGTAAGAATGATTTCATTATGAGATGGGTGGGACCCATATCTCCCTCCAATGCATTGGGTAAAAATTTATATGGCATGATATAGACAAGGCTGGAATGGTATGTAAACCTAGTTCAGTGATACAGGACTGGAACGAGTAGTGAACTCGATGCAGAAAGAGACATTGTCCACTAAGATGGTCTTGGCAGCAATGCCTTTGCTAATATGGAAGTCATATCATGTGGTTAATGGTTTTCCACAATTAAATGTTTTATTCCCAATCTATTTTATCATGATTTATGCTCCTTTGTGATATATTCCTTATGTACTACCAAGATTTATTTCACAACTCATAGTTTTGATGTTGAAACATTATTTTCATGTTATTGAAGTTCATATATATATGGTTTGTTTTAATTTCTCCACACATACCCTTATTGAGAATTTGAGCTCACCCTTTATATGATTTCGTTTCCCTAGGAAATAAAGAAATGTTTTAGGTAAGAATACAAAAGGGGAAGATCATTATAGGAGATGTTGAAGATCATTCACCATGATAAAAAGATTCTGTTTTGTATTTCCAAAGACACTAAAATATTATGATCCATAAGTGTTGGTATTTGTTATGTATTAAGTATTCCAAAAAAGTAATGTAATTTCCATGAACCAAATATTTGGGTCTCTACAGTCTGTATTAGAGGAAGGGTTTCGTTAACCTTTGGAAACTAGGATGCGAAAACATTAGTGAGATCCTTAGAGATATTTCTAAGGTATGTCAAGGGATGTCCCTAAGGTTTAGTATAATTGTAGGTTACAGTCCAAGAGTTATGTTGGTGATCATTAATAACCTATGTTGAACCTAAGGTATCATTGATTAAAGAATGTGTGATAAGTTAGACATCCCATAAGTGACTTATGATTATGTGGTTCCTCGTTATTTTAAATGTTTCTTACACTATGGTTTTTGGTTTTAGTCATTGGTGGAAACGAGAATGAATTTAGTTAACATTGATTCCGATGGAAAAATTGGTTACTATGATCAATAAAATTGTGTAATGCATAGAGAGAATGATTTTGTGATTATGCCGAATAATTCATCACGCTATATGATTAACAAGGTGAACTTTAGTGGTATTCATAATTCATCAAATAAGAGGAAGATGAAATTTTATACATGTTCTCATGGAGAGGAACATAGAGGAAGGAAGATGAAGCTTTCTACATATCAAGAAGAAGGGAAGAAGAACCTTGAGGAATACCTCAAATGGAGGGGGAGATGTTATCTGTGTGGAGAAAAGGGTCATAGAGTGACATACTGTTATGGAGATCAATGTACTATTTGTGGAGAACATGGGAATTACCGAACTCAATTCCATGAACTAATAGGTTACTTCTAAATCAAAGAAGGACATATTCCATGACAATCATAGAAGAGGATGGATAGAAGTGTTTATGTACCGGTATTCAAGAATAATGTTGTTGAGGTACTTTTACGGTATATTGGAATATTTTTGTATTAGTCTATTGTGGTTTTCAATAATTTTATGGTACCGGTAACAATGAAAAGAGATTGAAATATTTTTAAAAAATAGATGATAAGTGCATAATGAAGGTATATGGAGAAAATGAGATTTTTTATAGTATTCATGAGCTCATGAATGATATAAGGACAAAGTGATATCATGGTCTGAGTATATATAATTTTTGGGATTTTGGTATGTAGATAGAGTTAACATTTGACAGCATTCATGTTTTCACTAAGGTTCAATGTGTATTCATTTGTCAAAATAATACATGATTAAGGTATTCACATGTTTGGAATTTGACCAAAAATATATATAGTATGATATATGGGTGATAAATGATGATATTCACTTGCTTGTTATGTGACCGTTCATGTAATTGTTTTCATTATACTATGAGCTTGGACCAAAATATTTTGGATAATCCTAAAGATTGGAATGAATTAAGATTGACATAAGATAGAATTTTTTTATGGCTATAACTTTTTTTGAAATTATTGCGGGAATGTTATAATAATGTAGTTTTAGAAAATGGGACAACCTGCAGGACGAGCCAGAACCCTTCGCGTCGGAAAAGGATGTGGGAATTAAACCCACAACTGAAGTGCAACAAGCCTTTATCGCCTACCACTGGCCAAAAAGAAGTCTCTGGTTAGTAGAAAATAGTTTTATTTTATTAAGCAGTATGATAGATGAAACATAAGTCCAATTTAGGAACCATATTCGATTACTCTCACAATAAATGGACTTTTGTATATAACTTTTGATAACATTATGTTTCAGATAGATGGAATGACCTGTCATTCTATCTCATGATCTTCTAACACTTCACAGAAGAAAATTCAACTTCATTGCTTTGAGAAATTAAGTGGAAATTGCTCAAGGAACAAACAACTGTATGATTGTAACACAATCTTGTATATATTTCTTCTAATTCAAAAATTTCAACTTTAGGGAAATGATATTAAAAACCCAAAATTTTATCCTAGTGCTCTTATATCGGATGAATTAGATGGTAACTTAGATCATAAAAAATTTATGGCTTTATGATTGTTGGCTTTTTCATAGCCATGTTCTCTACCACTCTTCATCTAAACATGATGGTTAGATTTCTCTTCCGTATCCATATTTTCACCTATGTTTTCCTATGTGGAAACCCAATGATGAGTTAATTTGGGTAACTATTATGTTTCATACTTCACTTTTCATAATTAAGTTTTAGTATTCCATTTTCTGATGTGGTTTTCAATGAAAGAAACTTCCAATAGTAAACCATTTATAACCCCAACAAATTTCGAGGGTGAAATTCATTTTAAGGGGGGTAGAATGTAATACCCCGAGATTTTATGAGAAATAATATTTTTAATTTCATTGATGTTTTTTGTATGGTACACCAAGATTAGTGTCTATTATATGCAACATTATATTATCTTACAGTTTACGCAACACTATTCTTGGCCCGTGTTACACTAAATTTAATGGTCGTTTTGTGGAAATTATTCTACGCAACATTATGTAAAGATTTTTTTTAATGTATATATGAAATAAGTTTGGATTATGTTATATGCAATACCAAACAGAGCTTTCACTAACCACATCCCTGACTTGGCTTTCGTTACATGTAATCAAGACCTTCCTCGATATCATGTGTAGTACACAATACCGAGTTTCACAAAACGAGATATTATTATAATATTATTATGAACTAGCCGTTATGAATAGTAATACCCACTTTTTGAAATTTTATAATTTTCATCATTCAATAAGGACTTCTTTTTTGGATTCAGAATAATGAAACTAATCTAGGGTTAATTTTTGGTATATTTTTAAAACATTCACTTTTTAATGAATAGTGAAAACACTGGGTTACTATTTAAAAACCGACTTTTTATTTAAATAAGTATTTATTTTATATAAATTTATTTTAGGTAAAATTTTATACATAATAACTATATAAGTTCAATGTATTTCATTGAAGTCATTTTATAATAATTTTAGATATATAAAAAATTTATTGAACTTTTCACTATCCTTTACCCACCTCGTAGGAGAATTTGAAAATTTACACATAACATGATTTTACCACTTCTGTGAGTGGAATTTCCAAAACCCGAGAGACACTGTTAATATCATGGAGTAAAATGTGGTTCAATAAGATAAAAATAATTTTTGGTGAAAAGTATCTTTATACTTTTATTTACCACAGTTAAAAGTAAATAGGGTAATCAAGGGTAAAAATGATATTATTATTAGCCTAACACATGTCCTAATTATATTGGATAAGTTTAATTAGACCAAAAAAACCTTAGGAATAATGTATTACACTTTAGGTCCACTTATATTAGATTAGGACATTTATTATTATTTCATTTAAAGAATAGATAAAATAGTTATAATCAAATTTTAATAACTAAAATTTTTTTAATATAGGGTTATACAGAAGATAAATTTGACTATAAATATTCAGTATAAATATAAAAATAGTTCATATATAATGATATTTTATTTATAATTTTTAGACATTAAATAAATTAATTTATTTATTACACAATGATGATGTAGTAATTACCTTATTAATGAAATATTTACATAATAAATGTCATAAATACCCAAATAAATGTAATTAGAGACTTTTAATAACTTCCACTGATATTTTATGTTAATATGAAATGTTATTATTTATTCAATTGTCTTTTTTCGAACTAATCGTGATGTTATAATTTTCACAAAAATCAATTACCAAATAGTGTCAAAATTGACAAAAAATAGTTTTTAAAACAAATATTATATTATTAATTTCTATTCTTTACTTAAAAATCTAAGGATTAGAAAAATGTGTTATATAAGGTTAAATATATTAATAAGGAACCACATGGGGTTCGTTTGTCATGTTATAGTAAATTTATTAACCATATTGTGTAAGAAAAAAAGAAGACACTGTAAAAGTAAAATTATTTAACTTAGAGTTAAATCTAAATGATAAGGTTAAAATATTAACCTAAACGTGTATAAAACCTATTGGTTGAGAGGATTTATACCCATACCCACTTTATCATCTAAATAAGTCACTTTTGAGCCATTATAAACCGAATATGACTTTATTATAAAATAACATTTTTAGTTTTTCCTAAAGTGACCCTCTCCTCCCTTATAAAAGGGAACCTCCCCCCTCTCCTCTTTACAAAATTTATAGTCTTCATGGTCGGAAAAAAATGACCATTTCTCTTCTTCACTTCCCTAGAAACATTATGGAGGATCTGGTCTCCTCAAAAGACCAATTCTACTGCCTTAATAGAATGCTTAAAAGAGGTGTGTCGAAGAAGAGGTAATCTCTTCTTCTGATTCTATCAAGTTTCATTCTTCTTCATATTCTAATTTTTTAGTTGTTTAATTATTAGGTAATATCATTAATTTCTATAATATACTGATATGTTATTATAAATATGAATCAACCCCATTTCACCTTCTATCCAACCTACAGAAAACGAAATCACCGCCCATGCGCACGTACGGAATACCGTCTCCACGCCGTGGTGTAATCTGTTTTTCCACCACCACCATACTTGGATGTGTATAATGGTGTAATGAATAACTATATATGGTTATTATAACATAATATTGATTCTGAGATATTATTTCATCACTCCAATTCTATTCAAAAATTATGAGAACGATATAATCGCTCGTGTGTATGTACGGATTACCGTCTCCACGACGCGATGAGATTCATTCTTCATGTTAACCATTCAAGAATGATTATAAAGTATTTGTATTGAATAATAGTGAAATATATGACATGATAAAGATAATGGATTTATTTATATATATATTTAATCTACTTACTCCCTTTCAAGTCAATAAGGAAAGGAAAACAGCGTTCATGCTTACGTACGGCTTACTCTCTCCATGAACGGTGTATTTCAATTCATGCATCTATCTATTATATATATATACTGAATATATATGATATATGAATCATGATTTAAATTTTGTAGGTAATTAAATCATGATATAAGTAATAATAATATCAAGAACAAAAATTCAACACATGTACGATAAATAAAATGATTTTACCCAAAACGCTGCATTAACATGGAATTTACAAAACAACGGGTAATATGAAGTCGTAAGTGAACCATATATGATATCTTAATAATGGATATGATTATGTAATAAGTAAATAACATTATTTAAAACATTATACAGGACATTCGGATACGTATGAAGCATATCAGACCTAAGGTAAGGGATAACTTTTCCAATCTCGTTTTTATCCGAGATTGTTTATTTGTAATTATTTACACGGTTTATATTTATCATCCATGTCCATGTTTTCTAAAAATGGTTTCATGTATTTTTAAAGTCATTTATTCCCATTTTTTTCTTTTACTACATTGTTTATAAGTAATCTTTCTTTTGTTTATGTTACGAGGTACTTTTTTAACTTTTTCGGGAAAAGTAGGAGAAGAATGTTTTTTAACTTATACGGCATGAACGGATTTTTATTGATTCATAGCGCCTTATTTTCCTGATGTATACTCTATAAGATTTAATAAATTTTTTCAAAAAAATTCTTTTTCTTATAAAATTTCTTGGAATTTTGTAAGAAGAAAATTATTTTGAAGTTGAAAGAATATTTTCCTCAAGTATTCATTTCACATGTTTTATCGAAACCATTTTCCACATTAGATGGAATTATTTCATATGTATATGTTTCTAGTATAACGAATCTATGATTTACATGGTTTCACTTTTCTTATGATGAAATGATATCGATTTTTTTATATGTATTATGTTATGATGGGATGATGATTATGGAACCCATTTTTATTCATTTGGTTATAATGAATGATTTATGTTTATGTTGTGGCACAATTAAGAATGATTTCATTATCAGATTGCTGGGACCGATATCTTCCTCCAATGCATTGGGTGAAGATTTATATCTCATTAGATAGACATGGATAGAATGGTAAGTTAATCCGGTTCAGTGATACAGGACTGGAAGGAGGATTGAACTCGATTCAGAAAGGGACTTTGTCCACTAAGATGGTCTTGGATGCAATGTCTTGGCTTCTATGGAAATCATATCATGTGCATAATGGTTTTACACAATTTAATGTTTTATTCCCATGCTATTTTATCATGATTTATGTTCCTTTATGATCTATGCCTTTCGTACTACCAATATTTATTTCACAACTCTTGATTTTGCTGTTTAAACATTATGTTCATGTTTTGAAGTTAAAATGTATTTGGTATGTTTTTTTTCTCCATGATTACCCTTAATGTACATTTGATCTCACCCTTTATTTGTTTTCTTTTCTCCAGGATATAAATAATAGATTTTGGTAAGAAAAAAAGGGGAAGATCATTATGGGAGATGTTGAATATCTTTCACCATGATTATAAGATTATGTTCCAAGTTTCCAAAGACACTAAACAATTAAGATCCTTGAGTGTTGGTTTTTGTTATGTATTAAGTATTCCGAAAAAGTAATGTAATTTTCATGAATGCCATGATTTGGGTCTCTACAAATTCATAGGCGTTATTTAGTTGGTTTACTTGGCACTAGAGCATATAAAAAATATTATCTTGAGATATCAGAGATTTGAGATAGGGACAAGGGATGATATTTAGTTAATGCTTAGTTCTCATGTTCCTATCAACTATCATTGAGGTCTTTGATAGAGTAGGTTTGTAAGAATCTAACATAGCAAGGAGAAAAGTGTTGGTATGATATTTTTTTCGTGCGAATTATTGTTAGGATGTGCCTTCTAGAAAGAAATGGATATACAATGGTAGGAATTTTTTATGAGGACCAGTCTCGGGAGAATCATTAGGACATCATCTGGTTATCTGCAATCATTTTGGAAGGCCTAGTTCTACAACAATTAATTTTATGAAATATCCCATATATTATTCATTGTTTTGGACAATATATCCATATTATATGTTTTTTTGAATAGATTTACCAAGCTATTAATGTCGAATCCACTCTCCCCTAGGGTTATTAGGTTTATTATAATTCTTATAAATGTGGTTAGACTTATCCTCAGTAAAAGGGGGATGTACTTGTTACTGTGAAATCCCATGGAGGAGCTCATATTGAATTTCCTAATGTGGTATATTATTCACTAGATGAATCTAATGTAGGGATAGCTACTATTAGAGGTGTCATGTTTATTTTATCTTATATGGTGCTACATTTTTTTAAATTGGTGCTACATATTATTTAATATAATCCTTGTTTGTTGACATAATGAGATTAACTTCATATATTATACCATTTGGTTGGAGCATTCCATGCCATTTGGAAAGATTTTTTATTGGGGTGTCAAATATATCTTGTGTCATATGATGATAACTAACATTAATGTGGTGTCGTATTTCATAGTTCTTAGTCTTGATAATTTCAACTTGATTATTGGCATTGATTGGACGATATATGTTAAGTCACTTATTTATTTTTATCCTAATTAAGTTTTGTTTTTATCTTCCAATAAAGTCACTCATGTTTTAAAATATATGTTTGATTATTTGTCTTTAAAATTGGTTATTTTTTTCCATATGATAGGGATATGTCATTTCAACTGTGAGACATTTTCATTGATGTGATTGACCTTGGTTTGAGTATTCCAATTCTTTTGGTGATGTGTGCATGCCCCTATGACTTTCCTAATTTTATTTTAATTTATCTATATATAGAGTGGTTTATATTATTACTATGCTACTAAAAATATGGATTATTGTTTATCCAAAATCTTATCACAGGGAACCCACTTAATTGGTAGAAAATAATGTCTAGAATATACAAATCAAGAAAATGGATTTATTTCTCCAAGTGTGTCATCATGGTATTCGACTTATCACTTTTCAAATAAGGAATATGGTAACATTAGACATTAATTAGATTATCAATATTTAAGTCATTTGGTAGTTATGAAAAAAATATAATTTTTCTAGGATTGATCAACTATTTGTTCAATTTAAAGGGGCTTATTGGTTTCAATGATAAACCATTAGTCAAGGTACCACTAGTTTATATTCAGAGAATATGATATACCTAAGATAGTGTTTACGATCTCTTATAGGAAATTTGAGTTTTTGGTTATGACATTCAGTCTCAATAATTTTAGGGTAGTACTAATGGCTCTGATATAGTGGATTATTATTCATCTCAAGGAAATTTTAATTATTGTTTTTGTGGATGATATTCTGGTTTACCAAGATTCATAGGTGGAGCATTTGGATCATTTGGATATAATTATCAAAACTTTTAAGGAAACATAATTTGTATGGTATTATTTCCCAGTGTAAATTATGAACTAAAGACATTTTTCATTGGGTCTTGTCATGTATAGTAGGGGTGTATCAGGGGATTCTGAATAGAATCATGCAGTTATGTCCTGGGAGCATCTCAGAAACGTGTTTGAGATCGAAATCGTCATGGGGTTAACATGTTATTATTGATGGTTTGTTTAGGAATTTATCCATATTACATGTCTGGTGATAGTTTTAAACCATAAGGGTATAATGTTTTATTGGATTGAAACATGTGAGAGATAGTTTTTGGAACTAAATAAGGGGATGAATTTTGATACATGGCTCATGTCATAACATTTTCATCAGTGCTTCAAATATGGGTTTTGGGTGTGTATTGATGCAGTGGAGATTGGTGGTGGCCTAAAAATCTTTCTAGTTTTTTCCAAGTCATATGAAATTCCCTACACATGATCTTGAGATTTTAACGGTTATGCCTGAACTCAAAATGTAGTTTCACTACCTCTTTGTGGACTAGTTTGTGGTATATTATTATCACAAAATCTTGAGGTATATTTTTAATAATATAGATCTCAACTTGCGAGATAGATTCTTGGTTGACTATCTGTAGAGACCCAATGCTTGAAATACATGGAGATTACATTTCTTTTGTTGAATACTTAATACATAACCAAAACAGACACCCAAAGACCATAATAGTTTAGTGTCTTTGGAAACAAGTAATATAATATACAAATCATGGGGAAAGATCTTCAACATCTCCCATAAATATCTTCCCCATTTTTTTCATACCTAAAACCATTCTTTTTATCTAGGGGAAAAGAAAACATAAAAATGGTGAGCTTAAATGATCAGTAAGGGTATGCCTGGAGAACATAATACAATCCATAATCATTTGAACATAAAAACATGAACATAAAACCTCAAAATTATGTGTAATGACATAAATCTTGGCAGTGCATAAGGCATAGATCTCAAAGGAACATTAATCATGATAATATATCATTGGAATAAAACATGTAATTGTGGATACCATTAAGCACATGATATTATTTACATAGTATCCAAGGCATTGTTTCCAAGACCATCATAGTGGACAAATTCCATTAGTGAACCATGTTTACTTGCCATTCCAACCATGTATTACAGAACCAGATTCACATGTAGTTCCATCCATGTTTATCTCATGAGATATAATTCTATACCCAATCCATTGGAGGGAGATATAGGTCCTACCCATCTCGTATTGAAATAATTATTACATGTGCCACAAAATAATCATAAATCATTCATCATAACCCAAATAATAAAATAGGTTTCATAAACACCATTGCATCGTGACATAATCCATATAAAACAAATGGATATCATTTCATCATAATATAAATAAAACCATTTAAATAATAGAGACATTATACTTGACATAAACTTTCAAAATAATGTCATCTTAGATTGAATTTTTTTTATAAAACACATGAAATTAATTCTTTAGGAAAATATCCTTTCTTCTTCAAAATACGTTTATTTTCACAAAAATTACAAGATGTTTTATAAGAAATTGATTTTGTAGAAAATTATCATGAAATATTGTAGAGTAATCGTAATGAAAAAAGGTGTCATAAAACCTTAAAAATCCATTCATACCATAAAAGTTAAAAAAACATTCTCTTCATACTTTTACCTAAAAAAGTCAAAAAGTACCTCGTATGGTAAACAAAAGAAAAATTCCTTCCATAACACAAAGTAAAATTCAAAGAGCGGTAAACATGAATTTAAACATACATGGAAGAATATAAAACACTTTTTGAAAAATATTTTTATAGAAAAGGATGAATAATATAACCCCAATAATTACTTATGAATAAACAATCTCAGATTAGAACGAGATTGGAATAATTATCCCCTACCATTTATGATCAGTGAAATCATAAGTGTCATAAAATAAGGAAAATTACATGCATATTTAGATATCATATCCTTCATAATAAAAATAACAAATCATTCTTGGGAATCATAAATACCATAAAATATAAATAGATGGTGATAAAGGCATATGTCTCATAGAAATAAAAGTGAGACGAAATAATCCCTTACCATAGGTCCAATTTCTTTTGTACGTGTCCGAATCTCTTTTATAGTGCGTTTAAACATATTATTAACTTGTAAAAGTACCATAATAATATGTATTATAGCATATATGATACACGTATGAATTTATATTACATGTTCTTTTGTCAATTCCATGTTAATGCAGCATTTTGGGTAAAATCGTCGCATTTATCATACGTGTTTGGACGTGTTGTTCTTGATTTTATTACATATCCTGATTTACATAATTCCATAATGTAAAACATGATTTAATATAATATATATATTCATCATATAAATATATATTATATATCAAAAAATGGAATGAAATACACCGTTCATGGAGACGGTAGGCCGTACGTACGCATGAACACTGTATTGGTTTCCTTACTGAATTGAATAGAATTAAGTAAATGAAAAATATATATACATAAATACAGTATCATTATTATTTCATATATTTCATTATTATTTATTAAATATACATTAAAATTATTCTGGGATGGTTAACATAGAGAATGAATCTCACCGCGCTGTGGAGACGACAATCCACACACACACACCAGCGACGATATCATTCCCATAATTATTGAATGGAATTTTAGTGGGTGATATAATTTCATAGAATCCATATGATGTTATAATAACCATATATAGTTATTCTTTACACCATTATACCCATCCAAGTATGGTGGTGGTGGAAAAACAGATTACTCCATGACATGGAGATGGTATTCTGTACGTACACACGCGCGGCGATTTCTTTTTCTGTATGATGGATAGAAAGTGAAATGGGGTTGTTTCATATTTATAATATCATATCATTATATTATTGATAATGATCTTATTACTTTATAACGAATCTACTAAATTAGAGGATGTTGAAGAAGAAGGAAACATGAAAGAATCAATAGAAGAGATTACCTCTTCTTTGATGCACCTTCATTAAATTTCCACTTAAGGCACTAAAGATCATCATTGAAGAAGACCCAAACCTCTATTAGGTTTATAGATATTTGGAGAAGTGAAACGAGATAGGGTTGGCTGAGATTTAAGGCTCAAAGTTTTTTTGAAGTGGAGAGGGAGGTGGTTCCCTTTTATAAGGGAGGAAAGGGGCACCATTGGAAACCTAAATAATATTAATTTATAATAAATTCAATCCCCACATAAAAACCACAAAAAATGACTCAATTCTAATATGATATGATACAGGGTTTTAATATCATAAACCAATAATATTTATACATGTTTTAGTTTTATTTTAAACCTTATCATTTTGATTTATCCTTATTTAATCTATTTAATTTTATTTGTGGTAATAATATTCTAAATTTTAAATTTTTATAAATACAAACATAATTGTTGTCAATTTTCCCATAATTTAATACTTTATAACATTTTGACCATATAAATTTCAATTTTTAATTTTTAAATATTTACGTGATTTTTAAATAATTTAATAATATGTTATTTTTATAAAATACCAATATTGTAAATTTTGAAACTATTCGTTTATTTGAATTTAAATAAATAAAAACAATGAATATATTTGAAAAAAAATATTTAATAGGTTCCTAACATGTCATATTCATCTATAAAGTTGTTGAATCATATTAATTAGTTTATATATTATTTAATTTAATAATATTATGACCATTTATTTGATAATTTTCTTAAAAAAATAATTACTAAAACATTTTTGTATAATTATTTAATATATTTATTTGTTGCATAAAAATTAAAAATAAAATACTATGATAAATATAACTCTAAAATATTTCATAATAATAATTTTAGTAGAATTTATCTTCTAAAATACCCAACCTTTAAAATGTGATATTTATTAAAGTATTAAGGTGACATCATTGACATCATTTAAAATAAAATAACATAAGTGTCGTAATCGCTCTTATAAGGATCTGAATGGTCAAAAAAACTAACTTTCGATTCTTATGGTTTATATGTTCATTGAAAATAAGTTTTTGTCAGGTTTTTGAGCCTCATATGGTAACTATTTGTTTAATGAAATTTGTATTATTGATTTTTCACTAAATATACAATTTCTGCGTCCCTATTGTGTCACTGTTAATGATAATTATTTAATCCTTAAAAATTATAAATAAATTCACATGAAATAGATAATTTTATTAAATTTTTGGTGACTATTTTTTATTGAAGTTTTATGAATTTTATCACTAATTTAATATTCTTACACTTATAAGATATAAGAGAGTGCCATGTTGTCACTTTCTTTGGTTTTAATAATAATTACATCTTTTTCATGGTTATAAGTCCACAAAATGAATCTATTCTGACCCTTATGTGAAATGGTTCGACTTTTATTCATCCATTAGATTTTTGGAAGTGTTAGGTTAATTTTATTATATTACTTTTACCATTAAATACCCAATTTACCCATATGTGTGGTAAATAAAATTTCCCGTAGTTACTATTCATAATGCCCAAAAATTAAAAGTAGTCTATTAACAGAATTTAGACCTAATGATTCCAAATATTGAATCCATTTTTCCCACTTCTAAACATATAAGTTTTAGTAATTAATTTAAAATTAATCTTGTTGTCGAAAAAATGGGATTTTCTTTAAAACAATGCAAAGCATTGAATTGATATTACCTACAAATTCAATGTAAAATTAATGCTAATAACATACATTATATTAAATGGTAAAAATAAATTCTATTTATTATTTAAAAAAAATTACTATTATAATTTAACCATATAAAATATCTCAATGTAAAAAGTTGTTTTCCTGTAAAATTTAGCATGTTCTTACTATTCATCAAAACAAGAACGTTGTTAAAAAAATATCAATACTTTATCCAATTTAAATTTTTTATACTTATTCAAAATAAGAAGTTTATTTTGTAAAATTTAACTTATAAACATGTCAATAATTAGATTTAAAATGGGAGTGCCATCAAATAGCGGTAAAATAGTATTATTTGAAAAATACTTCTATTATCCGAACAAATGATTCTGATCGCATACCTCATTCTATAAAATTCATAAGAGAATTATAATGTTATAAATTTCAAAATTTGGTTAATAAAATTCATAACATCTAGTTCATAATAATATTACTACAATATATCATTGTTTAGTGAAACTCGATATTGCGTACAACACACGCTATTGAGGAAGGTCACTCTTACATGTAATGCAAGACAAGTCAGGGTTTCATGTACATAAATCTTTTTTTGGTGTTGTGTATAAAATACTATAAATATAGTTCAGTTATACATTGATCAAAATCAATACTTGGTGTTGTGTAAAATGAATTTTATTCGAATGAACATGAAATTTTGTGCATCACAAGACAAGAATAGTGTTTCGTATACTACAAGATAATAAGGTTGCTAATCTTGGTGAAGCGTACAACAAAAGACGTCAAAGGAAAAAATATTCTCATAAAATCACAGGGTGTTACATGCTAGCCCCCTTAAAATAAATTTCTCCCTAGAAATTCGTCGGGGTTATAAATTGTTTACTTGAATGTTTTTTTTATAGAAACCCACATCGTAAAAAGGAATACCATAACTTGACTTTAAAAACTAAAGTATGAAACATAACTGTTACCCAAATTAACTCATCAATGGGTTTCCACATAGGAGAGCATATGTGAAAATAGGGATATGGAAGTAAAATCTAACCATCATGTTCTAATAGAGAGTGGTAGGGAACATGGCTATGGAAAATCCAATAATCACCAAGCCATAAATTTCTGATGATCTTTGGCACCATCTAATTCATCAGATATGAGGGCAATTGGACATCATTTTTGGTTTTGAAGATCATTTCCAAAATGTTGAAGAAATTTTGAATTAAGATGAATACTTAGTTGATGTTGGTCCATTCTCATTGTTGTTCATGCCTTGAACAATTTCCACATCATATCTTAAAGAAATGAAGTAGAATTTGTCTTCCGTGTATTGTTAGCATATTGTACAATAGAATGATAGATCATTGCATCTGTTTCTATAATAAAAAGGTTATCACTAGTTATTAAATATACATAAGTCCATCTATGGGGAGATTAATGGTATATGGTTCCTAAAATGGACTTATACATCATATGTCACATCTCTTAATAAAAAAACTATTTCCTAAAAACCAGGGACTTCCTATAGACTAGTGGTAGGAGATAATGGCCTGTCACACTTTGGTTGTGGGTTCGATTCATGCGTCCTTGTCTGACGCGACAAGTTGTCGCCCGTCCTACAGGTTTTCCTTTTTCAAAAACTATACAATCAGGGTATGAAAAAGCTCTAGCCTTAAACAATACAATATAATGTCCAACTTAATCCATTCTAATGTTTATGCTTTTCCAAAATACTTATGTTCAATCTAATAAAATAATGAAAATGATTTCTAGAGAGGTCATATACCAAGTATGTGAATACCATCATTTATCCCCCATATATCGTAAGATATATCTTGTTGTTGGTCACATTCCAAACATGTGAATTCCTTAATCATGTATTCTCTTGAAACATGAATAACCAGATAATCATTGTGAAAACATGAATGCTTTCAAAAGTTAACTCTTTCTACATACCAAAATCCCGAAATTTCTATATACTCAAACCATGATATCACATTGTCCTTATATCAGTCATGTGATATTTAATATTATCAATCATTTCTTTACCTCATTATCCCTCCACTATGCGCATATTAGGTGCTTTCTAAGAATATTTCAATCACATTTCATGGTTACTGGTACCATATAATTATTGAAACCCCAAACAAACCAATAAATAAATATACCAATATTCCACGATACTATATATGAGAACCCACAACATATTTTGGAATCCCATTACATAAACACATAATCAATTCACCACTCTATTTTCATACTCAACATTGACAACAGTGATCATATGTGACTTCCCTTGGCCTTTTCCTTAATATATTGTTGATGTTGATCATCATTTACCCATGGATAAGGGCATTGGTTAGCATAATTCCCCATTTCCATACACATGTATCATTGAAGTGTTGGTGGTGAATTCTATATATTCTTTTCTCTATTCACATCATTAGATAACTTTTTTCCATTACTTCAACACTCAACTGCTTGATAAGCTTCTTTTTTATAGTTAAAACATTTTCTAGACCCTTAAAGACAGTCTCCACCGTGCTTCTTTCCACACATTGAGCATAAGAGAACATTTATCATCTTTTCACCATTGTTTTGATATTTTCACTTGAACTCCACCTTTCGTTTCTTGTCAAAACCATGAGATGAACATGTAACACCAACTTCCAGTTCTACCTTGATAGCACAACACACAATTTCTTCATAGCTACTAAAGTCTCTTATAGCTAATGCCCTTCGAAGACTTGGTTTTAAGTCACTGATGAATCAATCAACTTAACATTCAGTTTGGCTGATAAAGCCAGATGCATACTTTGAAAGTCTTGAAAAATTCACCTCGTATATACCAACAGAGTAATCATCATTTTGCTTATGCTCTAGGAAATCCTTTTCTATCTTTGTTCTACGAATACGAGGGATGTGCATATTGAAAAACATGTTTTTAAACTTGTCCCATTCTAGGGATTTACTTTCATCTTGGGGCCTTATACTCTTAATTAGATTCCACCACAGGTGTGCTTCACCTTCTAACAGGTAGATAGCCAAAATGATTTTTTTATGTTCTGAACAGTGAAGTATGGAAAAGATCTTTTCAATGGTACTGATCCATTGTTCAGCAATAAGTGGATCAGAAGACCCGCTGAAAGAAGGTGGACGTTTCCTTATGAACGACACAATAGAATATTGTTCCCTTCCCTACTTATTTGGATGTCCAGAATGATTAATAGATACTATAAGTATAGTATGAATATTTTTCACTCTCTCCCATAACATTGGTTTGTTCAAGAATACAATCATTGCATTGTCTATTACATTGATCAAAATGGTTCCTTCAGGTTCCTTCCATCGTCTAAAACCTAAAAAAATAGTGTGAGAGGCAAAAAACATTCTTCGAAAATAACATAATTAATGGGGATTACCTTCAATATCAAACATCTTAGGTATAATTATAAGATCATTACTATAATTTTAGGACTATAACCTATACTTATACTTAACCTTAGGGATATCCCTTGACATACCTTATAAATATTTCTAGGGATCTCTCTAATGTTTTTGTATCCTAGTATCCTAGGGTTAACTAAACCTTTTCTCACAATCCAACTAGAGAGACCCAAAGATGGATGTACATGGACATTACATTACTTTTGCGGAATATTTAATACATTATAAAAAACAGACATCGTTGGACTGTAATAGATTAGTGTCTTTGGAAACGTGCAACATATTCTTCTAATCATGGTGAAAGATCTTTAACATCTCCCATAAAGATCTTCCTCTTTTGTTTTCTTAGCTAAAACCATTCTTTATATCCTGTGGAAAAGAAAACATAAAAATGGTGGGATCAAATGCTCAATAAGTGTATTCATGGAGAACGTAAAACAATCCATAAACATTTGAACGTGAAGACATGAACATAAAACATCAAAATCATGAGAAATGACATAAACCTTTACAGTACCTAAGGCATATATCTCAAAGGAACATTAATCATGATCATATAGCAGGGGAATAAAATATATAATTGTGGAAACCATTAATCAAATGATATGATTTCCATTGTATCCATGGCATTGTTTCAATGACTATCATAGTGGACAAAGTCCATTACTGAACTAGGTTTACTTGCGTTCCAGCCCTGTATCACTGAACCAGATTCACTTGCAGTTCCAGACAAGTCTATATCATCAAATATAAATCTTTACAAAATTAATTGGAGGGAGAAATAGGTCATAACCATCTCATAATGATTTCATTCTTATGTGTTCCACAAAACAATCATATATCATTCATCATAACCTAATGAATAAAATGGGTTTCATAAACATCATCTCATCATGAAATAATCCATATAAAAAAGGGATATCATTTCATCAAAATAAAAATAATACCATGTAAATAATAGAGACATTATAATTGAAAGAAAAACATGCTAAATAATATCATCTGAGATGGAAATAATGTTTAGAAAAACACTTCAAATGAATTCTGGAGGAAAATGTACTTTCTTCTTCAAAATCATTTTCTATTCACAAAATGACACTTAAATTTAAAAGAAAAGGATTTTATTGAAAATAATAATGAAATATTGTAGTGTAATATTTACTAAGAAAAGGCATTATGAAACCATAAAAATCTGTTCATGCTGTATATGTTAAAAAACATTCTCCTTGTAATTTTACTGAAAAAAGTCAAAAAAATACCTCGTATGGTAAACAAAAGTAAAATTCCTTCCATAACACAATGTAAATGTAAAAATGGGGAAAACATGACATTAAAAACATATTGATGAATACTAAACACTTTATAGAAAACATATTTATGAAAAAAGATGAATAATATAACCCCAATAAATACTTACGAATAAACAATCTTAGATAACAACAAGATTGGAATCATTATCCATTACCACTTATGATCGGTGAAAACACAAGTGTAATAAAATAAATAATATTACAAGGATATGTAAATATCATATCATTAATAATAAGAATCAACCAGCATTATTGGGAAGCATAAACACCATACAAATGAAATAGATGATGATTAAGGCATATGTCTCAAAGAAATAAATGTCAGATGAAATAACCCCTTACCATAGGTCCAATTTCACCCGTACATGTCCGAAAATCCGGTATAGTGGGTTTAAAAATATTATAAAATTGTAACAGAACCATAATAATATTTATGATATCCTATATGATTCACTTATGACTTTAAATTACCTTTTATTTTGTCATTTCCATGTGAATGTAGTGTTTTGGGTAAAATCGTTTCATTTATAGTACGTGTTTGGACTTGTTGTTCTTGATATAATTACTTATATCAAAATTTAATTAATTAAAAAATGTAAAATATGATTTGCATAAAATATATATATTCAGAATATAAATATATATGATAGATCGATAAATCGAATGAAATATACTGTTCATCGAGACGTTAGGTCGTACGTACGTATGAACGCTGTATTTGTATCCTTATTTAATTGAAATGAATTAATTAAATGAAACATATATGTACATAAATCCAGTTTCATTATTATGTCATGTTTTTCAGGATTATTTATTATATATACTTTATAATCATTCTTGAATGGTTAACTTGGAGAATGAATCTGATCGCATCGTGGATACGGTAATCCGTACGTATGCAAGAGCAGTGATATCTTTCCCTTAATTATTGAATGGAATTGGTGTGGATGATATAATATCTTAGAAATAGTTTGATTTTATAATAACCATATATACTTATTCTTTACACCATTATACAAAACCATGTAATGTTGGGGTGCAAAAACATATTACACCACAGCGTTGAGACAATATTCTGTACGTACACACACATGGTGATTTCATTTTCTGTAGGATGGATAGAAGGTGAAATGGGGTTGTTTCATATTTATAATATAATATAAGTATATTATTGATACTTATTGTATTAATTTATAATGAAACAACTAAATAATAGGATGTTGTAGAAGAAAGAAACTTGAATGAATCGGTAGTATAGATTACCGCTTCATCGACGAACCTTCATTAAACATCCTCTTAAGTCACTAAATATGGTCTTTGAAGAAGACCAGGATCTCTATTAGGTATCTAAGGAAGTTTAGAAGTGAAATGGGCAGGGTTTGGCTGAGCTTGAAGGCTAAAAGTTTTGTGATTATGAGAGGGAGGAGGTCCCCTTTTATATGGGTGGAGAGGGGAACCTTAGGAAACCTAAATAATATTAATATATAATAAATTAAAATCCCACAAAACCCCCCAAAAATGACTTAATTAAAATATGATATGATATATGGTTGTAATCTAATCATCCAATAAAATTGAGACATGTTTTATGTTTATTTTAAACCTTATCATTTCGATTTATCCTTATTTAATCTATTTAATTTTATTTGTGGTAATAATATCCTAAATTTAAAGTTTTTATAAATACATGATTAAATGTTGTCAATTTCCAACAATTGAATACCTTATAACCTTTTCAACAATATAATTTTCAATTTTTAATTTTTAAATATTTACGTGATTTTTAAATAATTTAACAATATGTTATTTCTATAAAATACAAATAGTGTAAATGTTGACACTATTCATTTTATTGAATTTAAATTAAATACAAAACAAAGAATATATTCGAACCAAAATACGTAAAAGGTTCCTAACATGTCACATTCTTCTATAAATTTGTTGGATAATATTAATTAGTTCATATAATGTTTATTTTAATATTTTTAAAACCATTTATTTGATATATCCCTTAATAAAATAATTACTACATAATTTTTATATAATTATTCAATATACATATTTTGTGGCATAAAATATAAAAATAAAATACTATGATGAATATAAATTGAATAGATTTCATAATAATACTTTTAGTCGTATTTATCTTCTAAACTACCAACCTTTTAAACTGTTATTTTTATAAAATTATGAAGGTGACAACATTGACATCATTTAAAATAAAATAATATAATTGTCGCAATCGCTCTTATAAGGCTCTAAATGGTAAAAAAATTTACATTTTTATGGTTATGGTTTATATGTACACTACCAATATGTTTTTATTCATGTTTTGGTGCCTTTTATGGTGACAATTAGTTTAATAAAAATTGTATTATTGATTTTTCTCTAAATAAACAATTTCTATATCACTATTGTGTCACCATTAATAATGATTATTTAATCCCAAAAAATTATAAATAAATACACATGATGGAGATAATTTTATTAGATTTATCTTGACTATTTATGTTTGAAGATTTATGAAGTTTATCATTAAATTAAAATTATTACGCTTATAAGATATAAGAGAGTGACATATTGTCACTTTCTTTGGGTTTAATAATAATTACATCCTTTTCACAGTTAAAAGTTCATTAAATGAATCTATTCCGACCCTTAGGTGATATGGGTAGACTATTATTCATACAATAGAATTTTTTCAGGTGTTAGAGTAATTTTATAATATTATTTTACCCTGAATACCTAATTTACCTTTAACTGTGGTAAATAAAATTTACCATAGTAACTATTCATAATGCCCAAAAATAAAAATTTTCATATTAACATAATTTGAACCAAATTATTCTTAATATGGAATCCATTTTTCCAAATTCTAAACATAGAATTTACAGTAATTAATTTAAAATTAATCTCGTTGTCGAAAAAAACTAGTTTTTGCTTAAAACATTGCAAAAGATTGAATTGAATTTTATTATGAATTCAATGTAAAATTAATGATAATAGCATAAATTATATGAAATGGTAAATATATCTTCTATTTATACTTTAAAACAATTTACTATTATAATTTAATTATATAATTTATCTTGATGATACAATTTGTTTTAAAGTAAAATTAAGCGTGTTTTTACTATTCATCAAAATAAGAACGTTGTTAGAAAAATATCAAAAACATTATCCAATGTAAATTTTTATATACTGATCCAAAATAAGAAGTATTTTTCGTAAAATTTAACTTAAAAAATGACATAAATTATATTTAAAATGGGTGTGCCATCAAAAGGCGGTAAAACTACATTTTTTTAAAACTACTTTTATCCAAAAAAATGATTTTTTTTTCTCAAACCACAATCTACAAAATGTGTAAGATAAATTATAATATTACAAAATTAAAAATGAGGTTAGTACTATTGATAAAGGCAAGTTCATAATAATATTATAACAATATATCATTGTTTAGTGAAACTCGGTATTGTGTACAACACGAGCTATTGAGAAAGGTCGCTCTTGCATGTAATGCCAGCCATGTCAGGGTTGTGTGTAGGGAAAGCTTCTTTCGGTGTTGGGTATAACATACAGAAAATATAGTTCAGTTATACATTTATCAAATCTATACTTGTTGTTCTGTAAAATGAATTTTATTTGAATGAACTTTAAATTGTGTGCATCACAATCCAAGAATAGTGTTACGGTGTTGCGTATAGCAGAAGATAATCTTGGTGAAGCATACAACAAAGGAAATCAATGAAAGAAAAAAATAATTCTCATAAAATCACATGGTGTTACACTATCTCTTGAATATTGATTTTTATATTTTGATATACTACTAGGATATAAATATGGTAATTGATGCATTAAGATGTAAATTAAAAAAACCTATGAATGAATTAGTGAAACAATTTTATCTGCGGAGTTTGCTCGTTGAGAATATTTTAGGATCATATGATGATGGTGGGAAGGGTTACATGGGTTTGATAAAGTCAGATTCATCATTGGATGAGTGGGGTTTGATCAAATATGTAATTGACACTGAGTTTTATCACATTAATTAAATCCTAAATTATCGGGAGACCATGGGCGACTGGCCCGAGTCTCTTGGTTTCACATTGGTATTCATAAATTTTTTTATCATTATTTTACCAATGATGTGGGGTTTAATAGAAATTGGAAACCATTTTTATTGTCTAGTCAACCCTAGGGCTACCAACATGTTTCTTGAATTGAGATTTTAATATTAATTGTCCGGGATGAGGTGATTAATTTTGAAAAATTTATCGTGGGGCCTCACTCATTAGAGAATTTAGGTAGAGTATCATAGACCTACTGGTTTTTTGTAAACTATACCCATTCTAGTGCAGAATCTTGATGAGATATCCATATACATCATTAATGGTTTACTGTGGAATCATTGTGGCAAGGAATAAATTTGAGTAATCATTGGTTGAATCATGACATAATCCCATATCCACTATATCAAGTAGATGAAAAAAGTGTATTACTAAGTGGAATTCTATGTTTTAGGGGTTTCGAGGATTTATAGGATTCCCACTGTGATTATTTATAAATGAGAACCTAGGGTCACATATTCGTTTTTTGAAAAAATTGTAATAATTGACGGATTCCTAGTTGAAATTGACCAGAAAATATTCTTTTTATATGGATGGAAAGAAAGAGAGATCCATCTACGTTATTTATCATATTCTCTATTTATGTGTTCTTGATTTCGTAGGTACTTGGTAAAATAATTTACGACTACAATATTTCATCTATAAAAATAGTTATAATGGATCAATCAAGATGGTCCCTTTTGGGGCATTGTATGGATTCCCATATAAATCTACCTAGTGATGGGATGATTTGGGTTAGTGGTCCTTCAATTGTATGAATATTGTTCTGGAGAAGATGAAAAATGTGCAATTGATCCAAAAGATATTATTCATGGTACGGAATCATAAAAAAATTTGTGGAATATCATCCTTATATATTGGAGTTTGAGGATGACCGTCATATTTTTCATAGAGTTTTACCTCTCATAGGACATTATAATTTGGGAAGAAATGGTATGTTAGAATTCAATATTTCTTCCTCTATGATATTGTCATGATTATGGTAATGGTATTATATTACTTGTTCATTCCATATAAGTTTCTTTAAATGACAATCACGTCCAATATTTCCCAGCTAATGGTGTATCAACAATATCATTCCCATGTGATAGAATGGGAGGATGTAATCTTCATTCTGACACCACTGTGGTTTAGAAACTAGTTCATGTTGTGGATCAATAATAGAATGAACCGTGTAATAATAAAATTCCATTGGTTTTTGTATTATGGAAATTCAAAAAAACAATGGCATGAGACATGTGGCAAGAGTTGTTGATGATGTTGTAGTGGGCATATCTTTTTGTGACTTTTGAATCATAATGATTTTTGTGGGATAGAATGTGTTTATGGTGGGATGATATTATCATTCTATTACCATCCTTTATGCATGTCTTCGAATTTTTATATTTCCTTTTTATTGGGGTGCATTTTAGGCCTTTTTGTGATTGAGATCATTTATTAGGGGAAATAACATAATGTATGGGGGTGTAGGATTATCAGAATTAATAGAGTATGGTTACAAGTGTGACAATGGATTTGGAGGGATCCAATTTGTTTATTGGATTTTCCTAAAGGTCCCTATATTTGGTATTTCCGATAGGATTCATTATAATTTATATTTTTATATTACTATATAAGTTCACTGTTGAGAACAAGTTGGGGAAGTGATTCATCATATAAGACCTTTCAGGAAGTAATATGGTTTGACATCAGAAAACCCATTCTTATAATGTAAAATCATTACCAAGAAAATTTTATCCCAATGTGACATGTTATTTAGGGCATATGAATTAAGGGAAATTTATGTAATAAGAATGATATTTTTTCCATAAAATACTCATAAAAAGTGGGTTTTATTCATCACTCATGTAACTTCCTCCTATTTCATTGTACATCTTAATCCCTTAATCAATTTGTCTCTCTCTAGTGAAATGAGTGTGTTTCGTTCCCTCTGGGTCGTTTGTCTTATAGTGGTTCATCAATTGTGTGGTTGGTTGTCTTCCTTCTAGTAAATGTGATCTCCTCCTCCACCTTCTTAGATTTTCTAAGCATTTTTAGGTAGTGTAATGTTCCATATTTTTTAGTGATAAAAAATTTGAATGTGATATTGATTGATTATTGGTACTTATTTATTGTTAATTATCTATTATAGGATGATATTCATTTATTCAATCACTAGTTTCAAATAGACTTATGCTTCCTTTGTTCTTGAGGTAGGTATATCTGTACAAGTGTTTCTAATTCTAGAATTTCATTAACATAAGGTCAACACCAACATTGTTTTCAATGATACTGAATAATATGACATTTGAAAATATTTTTTTGGAAAATTTAAATTTTTTCAAGGTGTTTTTATTTAAAACATATTTTTTCACAGCAACTGTTTGAGTAAATGATTTAAAGGGTGGATTATGTTTTGAAATGGATTTTGATAGACATAGAACATTTGGTAATCATTGGTGTGTCAGGAATAGAATTGTATTAATTTTTGTGTGTAATTCCATATGTGGCTTTGTGACACATTATTGTTTGTTATTTCACTATAGATTTTCCTGGTTGGATCAACCATATACATGGAATATGGATTTTCTTTCTTGGCCTAAACTGATACCTATAAGTTAGAGCCCAAATGGTATGCATTTTTATTTTTGATTAGTATATCACATTATGGTATTTTCAAGGTTATTTTCCATCATATTTATCTTTGGATGTATCGTTGGTTACTTATGTGTCATCATGTATACTATTCATATTCCTGGATTTCGTGAATATGGAACATTTTTATGAAAACCCAAGGATTATTTAAAAAAGTGGTTTTGTTTTACATAAATTCATTATGAATGATATTTTTTTAATGATATAATAGTTTAATTCTTGATATTATAAATCTTATTGATTATTCAGTGATATCCTTGTAGACTTTATCCACACACCCCACTTTTGCCTTTGGGTTGTCATATTTTTTTACAAGACTCATATTAAGGGAATAGAGTTGTTCAGCATGTTAGTATCTCTTTTTGTTCATTATCCTTATAGATGTATTGTTCAGTGGTGAATATTGGTTACATGGGGACTTGTTTATGGATTTCTTTATTTTATTTCTTTTTGGAAATTTGGTATTCACATTTTAGTCTCATGTATGTTTATCTTTCTTCTGATTTGTATAATGGTTTTATACCTTGTTTTTGTAACACAATGGATTGTTATTGTTTAACATTGTTTCAACTCACTTTTTTGTAGGCCATCTCATGGGACTTGTTTAGTTGAATTAATTCTATTCATTATCAGTGTTCCATAATCACTGATATCTACCCAATCTATTCCATACCGAAAAAATGTGTAATTTTAGAAAATTAATAACCACTCATTAATCCTCATTTTTAGTTATTTTAGAGTCAATGTATCTAAAAAAATAATATCCTACAAGAAGAACATATGTAAATATAACATAGACATGAAATGAATTCATGATTTTGATTCACTATAGATCAAATTTTTCAAAGAAAAACAATATTTATCAGAAAATTCCCTATTTTATAAACTCATAGAGTTATTTTTCATTTAATATATGCATTAAAAAAATTATATAAATCCTTAAAATCTATTATCTTGAATAATACATCTTCCAAAACCTTTCTAGTTTTTAACTAAGATTAAAAGTGACCTCGACATATAAGTGTATGAAATTAATTAATATGATAAGTTATCTCTTCATTTGGTATACAACTCAGAATCATTTGAACACTATTTTTTCCAAAAATATGGATCCTCCCAAACATAACAATTTGAAAAAAAATGCATTTCAATTAATTTGTTCCTAGATAAAAAGTGAAGGTATATTGATATGATAATGTAGATTACCGTGCCCATATACCATAGAATCATACCTTTAATTTCAAAAGTCATCTCAAACGGTAGTTTTTCATTCAAGATTATTTATTTTAATATATAAACTTGTTTATTGAGTAAAATTCTACACATGTAGTTTTGAACCTGTAAGAACCCGGTTATTTCTACAAAAGACTTTGGAGTATTCTTGATATTATTCCGGAGCAGCGCCTTCAGATGGCGTGTGATTTCTGAGCCCAGGTGTGGCTAGAATTAAATTTCAAGTGAGTTCACACTGGACATGGAAAATAAGTGGGATAACTCATAAATGGTAACTTGGATCATAAATATGAGAGTACAGATGGGTTTTAAATGGGGTGTTTACCGTAGGAATAAGATAAAACGTGTCGGCGAGTGACATTGGGACCCCTCTCCCGTTAAAGGTTCAATAAACATGAAAATAAAATAATTTATTTATTTTTTTATGGTTAAACCCATGTATCACTTATATGGTCGCATAGATTGGAAAACGGAGGGAACCGTTGATTCTGGAGCATGTTGTTTACCCTAGGAGCGGTGTATCATTCGTGGGCGCGAACCTTCTGTGGAAAACTCTACCAGGGGTGTTTTCATAATATAGTAGTATCATGCATTAGATTTTATATCATTCAAACGGAGCCTCATATTAAAATTTTGAGACCACCGTTGTGCTCGGGACATGGTTTTAACCCTAGGTGTGACCTATCATTGACCGCGTCGGGGGTTTCAGATGCGGATTTAAAGTGGATTGAGTTTTTTTAATTAAAAGGGATAATTATTTTTTTCTATTTAAACACCCCTCATCCTCTTCCCCTTCTCTGGATCCCCCTAGAAAAACCCCCTCACCCTCAAACTCCACTCCTCATCCATCCTCCTCCACCTCCCTCCTCCGATCAAGTGGGAATCGAGCGGCGGGTGAGGAAGCGGCCCCTGCGGCGAAGCTCCAGGCTACTCCCTCGTAGGTAAGAGATTTACTTTTGCCTTTTATATTCTAAACCCTTAATTGCGATAAATTTATTGAATTAAAATTAAATTTAATTGTCTAGCAATGCCCTTAGTTGCATAGTAAAAATTTTGAGCTCTTCAATGCATGTTTCAGATTTAAATTTCGAGTCTCGAAGCGTCCGCAGTTGTCCGATGATTGTTCGAAGACTTTGGAGGTTTTTCTGGCCAAAACCATCATTTTCCTATGAACCAAGGTAGTCCGGAGAGAGCTCAGGTGGGAGCTTGGAGTGGTGGATGGTGGCGGGCTCAGGCAGGTGGGGCGGCTCGGTCCAGGGCGGCGCGGGCTCCCTTCAGCAGAGGTAGTCGGCGGCTCGGCTGGGCAAGCGGCCAGCGGAGACAGCGGGTGAGTTAGGCGGTCGGCACGAACAGGTGAGCTAGGCAACCAGGCGGTCATATGGGGAGCGTGAAATAGATGAGCAGCCGGCCAGGTGGCTAGACGGTGCGGGGGTCGGTGGAGCACCATGGTCGCGCGACCCTGATGGAGAATAAGAGACCCACAGTTGCAGGTCTCTGTCGGGGGTGACATGCAAATGCTGGTGACAAAAAAAGAGATAATGTTAAAAAAAAGGGCAGCGTATGGGGAAAAAAGGGGAGATGAGTATCCCTAATTGGAGAGATAATGATGTGGGATACACAAAAAAAAAAGATAAATAAATAAAAATGAAAAAAATATTTTTAATAATTATAATAATTTTATAATTATTAAAATATTGAATTGGGCGTAACATCCCCATGAATCATCAAATTCATGTGTCGTTAGTGGAAGTGTACCTCTGTTTTCAATGAAGCCTTTTTAAGACAAAAGTTGGGTATCTTTCAGTGACTCATGGAGCGGGTTAATAAAACACCCTAGAAATAATATTATTGTTATAATTTTCAAAGGATAGATCAATCCTAGCTAATACATGGAGCGTCTGATTAGCCTTTCCTCTGTAGAAACTCTATCCTTGGATCGAGACAAACGTTTTGAGATGTTATCGGGGATTTTTAATTCCCGAGATTAGGGGCTCGGTGGCGTGACACCTACATTAAGTGGTTTAGTGCTTTTTTCGATGTTCTTGTTTAGGGCAGCGCAGACACATCCAGAGTCCATTCTGAGCATCGTTAGTGGAGTTGTGACCCTGGAGTCAAGGCAAATATTTCTAGTATGGTTTCGGGCATCAAAACCTGAGTTCAGAAATGGCCCCATGACCTATACTTTAAGCTGTGAGTTGAGTTTGACAACCTTTTCATCAGATGTCTGTTCGAGGCATGCGATCAGTCGATTCTGTGAGTTTTTTTGAGGGCCTTGAAATTGCGCAATCCGCCCTCTTTAATTTACCATGATGGTGCGGGCCGCGGGAGGGCCATTTTGGGGTTGGAGGTGATTTCTATCATTATCACCGGCTGTCCATTTCAGAGAAATGGATAGTCAATCTAGTGTACTTTTTCGAGGGGATCGCAACGGTGTGATCCGTTCGTTGTGTTTCAGGAACGAAATGTGGCACCCACGAAGCACTGCTAATGTACGGTTTGGCGAAATGCATCTTATTCTTCAGATATCTGTTTCACTCAGCTGATCAGTCAATTTGATGTGTCTTCATGATGGATCGCAATGTTGAGATGCGCCTGACTGTTTTCGGGGCCGAGACTCAGTATCACGGGATGATGTTCGGGCGTAAAGCGGTGTTGGTCATTTTTCTGTCAAATATCTGTTTGAGGGGATTAAGTTTTCTATCTCATGTTTTTTTCAATGAGGATTACATTGGTGTAATCTATTCAGGCGAGCGGAGCATCTTACGTGATCTTATTAAATGTAGAAATATGAAAGGTGCTCTGGTGGCGGTTCTTCTTGATGTGTTGGGAATCGAACACATGGAGTGAGATCGTGTTTACTCTCGTGTGAGTGAATTTGATGTCCATAGTGATTTGGTATGCCTTGTTAGGGCCGTGGAGGAAGCAGGGTGGCTAAAATTCATTTTTTCCATTCGTGTTGACGTTGGGGGTTGTGTGCATGAAAGCCTATGGGCATGAGAAGTGGTATACTCTAGGAGTATACATGAATTCTTAGAGGTGCATGTAGTATTTTATACCTAAGAACATTTGTTCTTGGTTTGGAAATGAGATGGGGCCATACGTTGTGTGGGACCCCTTTGTGTGTCGTGTTCTACTTTACATACCTTTTACCTCTCCCGATGTAGAGGGTCCTTCTGTTCTCGATGTTTTGGCTGGAAGGGTTATTTTGGTTCCCCTATTCTTTCAGCTGAGGGGGTTTCTAGTGTTGTGCCCCTTTCACCGGACTACGACATCATTTACGACTACATGCATTCATACAGTGTGGGCGTTCACCCACTTTTTGGAGTGACTAATCTTGGTCCTCTTCGAAAATAGACTCTGCGGATTGGATCATGTATCACCTTGAGAGGCCCAAGGAGATCCTCACATCCCTTCGTGTTCAGTGGTAGGGTTCCATGGGTATCGGTGTGACCAACAAATTACGCGGGCATCGATCCTCTACCCAGGAGGTTGTTTCTAGTAGGGTACAGAGCCCCCAGTTAGCCCAGGGCACAAACTCCCTAGCTGTGTATCGATATCATATCTTCCTTCTGCGATATATCAGGATGTGTTTCCCACATCGTGTTCTGATCACTAGAGTTGTACCATCCAGTAGGGATGGCCAGTGAGGTGCCATCCAACTTGGATGGCCAATGAGGTACCATTTAGTAGGGATGGCCAGTGACGTACCATCAAGCAGGGATGGCTAGGGTGGTACCATCCAGCAGGGATGGTCAGAGAAGATCTGAGTCTCCCTCCAGCGGATTACCCTTTCACGGGGTTGGGCAGTTGGAACCCATTGACTTTGAGAATTCCTCTAGAATGTGTGACATTGATGAGGTGTTGTTTTAATTCCCCCAGAACTCTCAAGTACAAGGGGAGCTTTCCCCACCAAGACACATCCATGAGACACAACCTAAAACCATGTGGGAGAGTCAGTGCCTCCCAAAGCGGATAGTGTCAAAGTGAGGTGATTTGATCTCCTTGACATGCAGTTCTGGGCAGACTCATGGGATACTAGGCATTGATGGTGTTTACTTCTGGGGCTATTGGCTACTCACTTTCTTGGGCTATGCTACGCAGTGGAGATCACCTTACGATCTTCTTCGGGATTCTTGTTTGAGCATATGAATGTGTATATACCTTGTTCCAGTACCCACTATTTTATTTTTGGTTACTATCCTTTCAGGAGAAGCGAAGGCATGCGTGGTATTCCACATGATTTACGTGTCTAGCTTCTCGAGGTTAGACAAGCCAACTATCCTGCTATTGGTAGAGAAGACTCGATGAGAAGTTCATATTCTCACCGCTTATAGCTCCTTGTGTTTGGAAGAGTCTACTTTCGTTCTCTTATTGGGATGAGCTATACTTTTTACTTCACTCTCAGATATACTACTTTACTTTTCTCCAATTGATCTACTTCTCACCTCTTCAGTACCTCCTTTGTAGCTCCCTTGAGCCTTCGAGGCATCCTACTAAGTATTTTTATACTCACTCATCCTTGGTCTTTTCCCACACTTGGTGTGCCCATACAGATGACTGACAGGTTGGTCGTGACTTCATTGGAGATTAGGAGATCATAATGTTAGACTGTGTGTGTTGGTCGTTGTTGGGTTCCTGGTGTGGGACCCTCCTAGATGTTTTATTTTTCAACTTGTTGCCGGGTTGTGGAAATTTTCTGGATGGGCGGGTGTTTTTCCCGTTTCCTTTTCAGTTTACCTTCATCTTTTACTTTTACTGTTTAGAGGTCGATGCACTTTATGGTTTATTTTTTGAAGTTGGTACATTACTTATCCTTTTATTCTACGCATCTACATTGAGTGGGCCGCATGTGTGTGTACAGGTACTTAGGCAATGTCCTCCAAGAGTTGTTGTGCCTTGAGTGTTGGACGCCAGCCCCTGGCCTATGGTGGCATGCTTGGGGTAGTAGCGGGTTGAGCCCGGGTATGGTCGGGTCATGAAAAAGTCATATCATAGATGGTTCATTCCTTGGGATGATGTTTGAACGTCTCTAAAAAAATACTTGGATGGGATTTAGGGAAATGATGTCAACGTGTCTCGAGAGCAGCTCTTAGGACAGGGAGTCCAGTGATGGTTTGGAGGTCAACGTATCCATTCACCAGGACCTTGATAACCCGCTTGTCGGCTCGGTATTCTGAGACACTCATTGCAGGGAAATTGGATTGTACATAAGATAGTATTGGGAATTTGACTGTCATTCTTTAGTCAGCTCCCCATTGTTGTGACTGTTATCTATACATATATGCTCATCTGACTGCATCACTTCTTGATAACGTTCAGGATGTCTCCGTGAAGACAGCCAGCCAGAATACCAGCTTTGGTTCGTGATGATGACCATGTGAGCTACGAGTCCTCAGTCTAGGACCCATCATCTGATTACCTTTCTCTGGGTGGGATGGTAGAAACACCCCAACCTTGTGACCAACAGATAGTTTCAGCAGTGCAGACTGATCTTGAGCGTAGGTTGAGCACATTCTGTGAGTTCCAGCGGCAGAGACTATTAAGGTCCAGCGGTGAGCCAGACCCTTAGGCAGAAGAGGTTTGGCGTGGGACAGTGGTTTGCCTCTTCAGTATTGTGCAGACGCCGGTAGATCAGATGGTGTCTCTGGCCGCCATCCTTTTCCATGGAGCAGCTGGGCGTTATTGGATTCTAGTAACTCAGTTACTCGACGAGTTGTCACTTTCGTGTGGAGACATTAAACTGTTGTTTCACGAAGAGCATTACCCCTCCTAATTATGCTCCGTTCGGATCTAGGATCACCTATATTTTCAGAAGGGAGGGATAATGATGACTGATTATGTTACTAGGTTCGCGGACCGTGCACGTTTTTACCCGAACATGGTACTCGAAGGCAACTTCCGAGTGCAGAAGTTTGAATAGGTCCTCCGTAGAAAGATTCATGCTATCATAGTACCGTTGGGCATTCCCAGTTATGTCGGGGTGCAAGATCAGGCACTGGTGAATGAAATATTCATATCGCGTTCTATAGTTGGTGGTGGCAGCAGGCTCGACAAAGCCGAGTCGTCTACCGCAGCTAGCGGGTGTCGACTGACAGAACCTCAACACAGGTGGCTTTCTGATAACCGGACTCCGGGGCATGGTCTTACACCATAGTGGCTCCGGAGGGCACCAGTGTAGCCAGAGAGAGTCGGTGTTATGCTTGCGATGAGCGAGGTCACTTGGCACGGGACTCCCCGACCAAGCATGCTGAGAATATCGGGCAGGGAGCGGGTTCACCACCGTGGAAGAGGCAGCTCTGTGATCGGAGTAGTGTCCAGAGAGGTGGTTCTAGTAGAGAAGCGGTAGGATCTAGAAGTGGGGGACGACCTTAATAGGTCTTTTCATCACCACCAGGCAGTCCACATCTGGCTCTAGGAGCTGACAGTTGGGACTGCGGACAACCTCGAGCTTTGGATGTTTGCGATCCTCAAAGCATGAGGGGGAAAGAGGTACACCATATGGCTCTTCTACTCTTTGTAGTAGAATTATTATGATTTGTGTATGAAGTGATTTTTTTCAATATGATCCTTGTTAGAGGTGTTACCAGGGTGACACGGGGGAGTCGGTGTAACCTTGTGTCAGTATAGTAGAAGGCGTAGAACCTTTTCCGTTAGTCGATGGTATCGACTCCATCACTTTCCGAGTGTGTAAGAGAGTCTTGGTAGTGAGACATAAACTATGAAACCATGCATATCTAGATATCCTTAGTTGTTTCACTATATAGATATTATAAATGAGGGAATCACCAGGCTTTGTCCTAGGTCGAAATGGTGATTCCAGTCATGGCGTGCGATATAGGAGTTCCGCCGCGGAGGTGAGCTTACCTTGAGGGCCTTCGGGCAGTTTGAGACCGTGCAAAGGGATGTAAAGGTCCCCACATGCCTTTCCCTAACCCCAAGGTCTTTAGTGGGTGCACGACGTCTCCCATGTGGCTCACCTGAGAAGAAGTGTGGGTGCTCCAATGCACTTCATCAACAAGGGAAGACCTCATGTGAATAGATCAAACCCTTTGGCCTATGTTATTTGAAGTGGGACTGTGAAATAGTTATTCGGGGTACGAGAGAACCAGGTGTGGGATTAGTACCCTATGTTGTTCCCTGGTTTTGCTTTTTGGGGACAAAAATCTTGATGGAGGGAATGATGTAAGAACCCGGTTTTTTCTACAAAAGACTTTGGAATATTCTTGATTTTATTTTAGAGCACCTCCTTCAGACAACGTGCGATTCTAAGCCCTAGTGTCTGTAGAATTAAATTTTAAGTGCATTCACACTAGGAACGCCAATTAAATGGGATCACTCCTATACACTAATTCGGGTAAAAAATACGAGAGTACAGATGGGTCCTAAATGGGGTGTTTATGTAAGGAATGACATAAAACATATCGACGCGGGACAATGGGACCCCTCACCCATTAACAGAACATGAAATGGATAAATAAAATAATTTATATATTCATTTAATTGTTAAACTCATGTATCTCTTAAATGGTTTCTCAGATGGGGAAACTAAGGGAAACGTTGATTCCGAAGCATGTCGTTTAACCTAAGAGGGGTGTAACTTTTGCGGGCGCGGACCTTCTGTGGGAAACGCCGCCATGGGCGTTTTCGTAATAATGTGGTCTCATGCGTTAGATTTTATATCATTCTAACGGTGCCCTGAATTAATATTTTGAGACCATCTTTGTTCTTAGGACGTGGTGTTTACTCTAGGTACGACCTAGCTTTGACCGCTTCGGGGGTTTCAGATGTGCATTTAAAGTGGGTTGAGTTTTCATTAATTAAAAGGGATAATTATTTTTTTCCTATTTAATGAACCATAATCCCATTACTCCCCTATAGATCCCCCTGGTGAAACCCACTCACTTTCATCCTCGTCTCCTCATTCATCCTCCTCCACCTCCCTCCTCCGATCAAGGCTGCATCAAGCAGCGCGGGCGGAAGCAGCACATGTGGCGATGCTCTAGGCTACACCATCCTAGGTAAGAGATTTTAATTTTTCATTTTGAATTATGAACCCTAAATTGAGCTCAATTTATTCCATTTTAGGGCTACTTTACCATCAAGAAAAGCCCTTAGTTGTGTAGTATAAATTCTGAGCTCTCTGACGCATGTTTCAGATTTAAATTCTGAGTCCGAACGCGTTGGCCGTTGTCCGATGAAGGGTAGAAGTATTTGTTTGTATTTCTGGACAAAACCTTCATTTTTCGGTGAACCGGGGTGGTCCGATGAGATCTCAGGTGGCGGCTAGGAGCGGAGGACGACGATGGCATTAGGCAGGTGGGACAGCTCAGTCTAGGGCTTCGCGGGCTCCCAACAGCGGAGGTGGTTGGAAGCACGGCTGGGTGAGCAGGCTGTAGAGACAACCGGTGAGAAAGGTAGCCAGTCGATCATCTGGGGGGCATGCTACGGATGAGAGTCCAGCCTTGTGTCCATCTGGTGTTGTGTTCGCTGGATGACCAGGGTCGCGTGGCGCTGGTGGAGAAGAAGAGACTCGCTGTTGTGGGTCTCTGCCGGGGGTGACCTGCAAAAGTAGGTGACCAAAAAAATAAAGATAATGTTAAGAAAAGGGGCAGCGCATGGGGAAAAAGGGGGAGAGGAGTCTCCCTTTTTTGAGAGAGAAACTCCATGGGATAAACAAAAAATGTAAATATAAATAAATGAAAAAAATTATTTTAATAATTATAATAATGTTATAATTATTATCATGGTGAATCGAGAATAACTTCCCCGTGAGTCATCCAATTCATGCGTCATCAGCGGTAGTGTGCCTCTATTTTCAATGCAGTATTTTTAAGACCAACTTTGGGTATCTTTCGGTGACTCGTGAAGCGGGTCATTAAAACACCCTAGAAATAATATTATTATTATTATTTTCAAATGTTGGATCGAACCAAGCTCATGCATGGAGCATATGAATAAAATTTTGTCAGTGGCAACACGATCCTTGGATCGAGACAAAAATTTTGGGATTGTATAGGGGATTATTAATTCCCATGACGAGGGGTTTAGTGGCGCGATATGTACATTAAGTGGATTAATGATTTTCTATGGTTCTTGTTTTTGGTGGTGCGGACACATCTGGAGTCCGTTCCGAGCACCGTCAGCTGCGTTGCGACCCTGGCATTGAGATGAAAATTTCATGTACGGTTTCGGGTGTTGAAACTAGAGTAGAGGCATGGGGCCCATAGTACGTCTTTTAAGCTGCGAGTAGCGTTTGGAAACTTTTTAATCGGATGACCGTTTGGGGCATGCGAGCAGTCGATTCTGGGACTTTTTATGAGGGAATTGTAGTGGCACAATCCGCTATCTTTAATTCTGCAAGATAGTGCGGGCCCCATGAGTGTCGTTTTGGGGGTTGGCTTTGATTTCTATCTTTATCACCGGGTGTCTGTTTCGAATAAATGGATATTCAATCTTGTGTACTTTTTCGAGAGGATCACAATGATGTGATCCATTCGTTGCGTTTCGGGAACGAGATGCAGGACCTGCGAAGCTCTGCTGTTGTGTGGTACGACGAAATGCATCTTCTTCTCGGGATATCAATTGAACTCAAGTGTTCAGTCATTTTGACATGTCTTCCCGAGGGGATCACAATGGTGGGATGCGCCCGACTATTTTTGGGGCCGAGACTCGGTATCTCGGGACGTTGTTCAGGTGTAAAGCGTTGTTGGCGACTTTTCTGTCAGATACCTATTTGAGGTGAGTAAGTAGTCTATCTCGCGTGTTTTTCTGCAATTATTACATCAGTGTAATCTGTTCAGGTGAGTGGAGCCTCTTACGTGATCTTATTATATGTGGAAATATGAAAGGTTCTTTGGTGGCGGTTATTCTTACTTTGTTGGGAAGTGAACCTTTGGCGTGATATCACGTTCACTCCCATTTGAGTGAAGTTGATGTCTAAGGATATGTGGTTGGTCGTGCTAGGGTCGTGGAGGAAGCAGGTAGGTGAAATTATGTTTTTGCCATTCTCGTTGACGTTGGGGTTCGTGTGCATGATTGCCTTTGGGATAGAGATGTGGTAAACTCTGGGAGTATACAAGAATTCTTGGGGGTACATGTAGTAGTTTGTAAATGAGAACGTTAGTCCTTGGTTTGGATATGATATGGGGCCAGACATCACGTGGGGCCCTATGTGTGTCGTGTTCCACTTTATGTACCTCTGACCTCTCACAATGTAGAGCGTCCTTCTGTTATCGATGGTTTGATTGGAAGAGTTGTTTTTGTTACCCTGTTCTTTCCGCTATGGGGGTTTTCAGTGTTTTACCCCTTTCACCGGACTACGACATCATTTACGACTATGTGCATTCATACAGGGTGGGTGTGATCCCACTTTCTAGAGTGAGTTTTCTCGGTCCTCTTTGACCATAGACTCAGCGGAATGGATCATGTATCACCCCAAGAGGCCATAGGAGATCCTCACATCCCTTTGTGTTCGCTTGAAGGGTTCTTTGGGTATCAATGTGACCAACAAATTACTCATTCCTCGATCCTCTACCTAGAAGGTTGCTTCCAGTAGGGTACGGAGCTCCCAATGAGCCCTAGGCATAGACTCCATATCTGTGTATCGAGATCATATCTTTCTTCAGCGAACTATCATGACATGTTTCCCACTTCGTGTTCCGAACGCCAGAGTTGTACCATCCAGCAGGGATGGATAGTGAGGTACAATCGAGCAAGGATGGCCAGTGAGGTACCATCCAGCAGGGATGGCTAGTGAGGTACCATCTAGTAGGGATGACCAGTGCGGTACCATCCAGCATGGATGGCCAGAGCAGATCTGAGTCTCCCTCCAGTGGATTACCCTTTCACGAGGCTATGCAGTAGGAACCCATTGACTTTAAGAAGACCTCTCGACTGTGTGATAGGTATTAGGTGGGGATTGAATTACCAAAAATCTCTAAAGTACGAGGGAAGATTTCCCCACCAAGACGCATCCTTGAGACGTGATCTAAAACTGTGTGGGTGAGTCAGTGCTGCCCATAGAGGATAGAGTCAAAGTGTGGTGATTGGAGCCCCTTGACTTGCAGATTGAGGGTAGACGTGTGGGATACTAGAAATTGACGTTGTTTAAATCTGGGACTATTGGCTACTCACATTCTTAGGCTGAGCTACGGGATGGAGATCCCCTTACGATCATGTTCGGGCTTGTTGTTTGAGCATATGAATATGTATATACCTTGTTCCAGTACCCACTCCTTGGGTTTTGGTTACTCTCCTTCCATGAGTGGTGAAGACACGCCGGGTATGCCACGTTCTTTCCGTGTATAGATTCTCATGGTTGGACGAGCCTACTTTCCTGCTATAGGAAGTGAAGACTCTATGAGAAGTTCATCTTCTCATCAATACTATCTCCTTGTGTTTGGACAAGTCTACTTTCTTCCTCTTGTTGGGTTGAGATGTACTCATTACTGCACTCTCTATTATACTACTTTATATTCCTATGTTCGATCTACTGCTCACACCTTCAGTACCTCCTTTATTGCACCCTCGAGCCTTCGAGGTATCCTACTGAGTTTTTTTATACTCACCCCTGCTTGGGCTTTTCCTGAACTTGGTCTTCCCTTGCAGATAACGGACAAGTCGGTCGTGACATCAGTGGAGCATAAGAGTTTGGAAGCTTAGACCACGTGTCGTGGTCGTAGTCAGGTTCTATGTGTGGGACCCTCCCAGTTGTTTTATTTTGTATACCTATTTTCGGGTTGTTTCACTTTTCTTGTTGGGTGCGTGTTTTTCCCCCATTCTTTTCAGTTTACCTTCAGCTTTTACTATTTAAGTTTTAGAGGTCGATGCACTTTGTGGTTTATTTATAGATGTTAGTACTTTACTTTTCCTTTTACTCTGCACTTCTGCATTGAGTGGCCTGAGTGTGTGTGTACAGGTACCTAGGAAAATGCCTCCCTGAGTTGTTGTGCCCTCAGCACTAGTCACTAGCCCCAGGCCTATAAAGGCAGGATTGGGGTAGTTATGGCTTGAAACCAGGTAGGGTCGGGTCATGACATAACAAATTTCTTAAATCCATTTTTCTCTAATTTCTATGTTAAATTATTGTAGGAGTATATTACACCTTAACATCCATGGTTCTTATTTAGATATACTTATTATGTTTCTCAGTGTTTACTAATCGAAATAAACTATTACATTAATTCCTAGAATTTATAAAAAAATTCTAGAAAAAACTAATTCTTGATTGTTTTGTTTGTATCTAGGTATTTTAATTTAAGAGATCTCAATTGAGATTTTCCATTTATCATTAGGTAGAATATATATTATGCAAAATAATTAGTGGAATCAAAAAGTACTTCCATGTGTCCTTCACAACTCATATTTTGATAATATGGTATATGGTCTAGCTCTAATAATGTTTGACAAAATACTATATAAAAAATCATGAAACACACAATCTATACCCTAATTAATTGGATTAGTCAATATTAAATCAGTCTTGCTAATAACTCTATTAAGCAATATATGAAATCCATATTTTTATAAGAATGAGTAAACTTGTTTTAGAGTGGTAATTTATTACAGTATAGAGATAATAATGACCTTCTTCCTATCCCATCTGATTTCACACTTAGAAAAAATTTAACCAAGTACATTACATATTTCCACCAAAAAATATTTTTCTAAAATGGAATACAAGGGTTTTTTCAAATAGGGTCTTTTATAACATTCATGGTTCTAATAAAAACATTAAAAAATAGTTTTATTCACTATAAATTAGAAGAGAAATTCCTCCAGTGAGAATTCAATTAAATCAAAAAATATGGTTATTGTACATTCTTGGATTGTACCATCGACATTACATAAATTAAAAGGAATTATTCGATATAAAAAAGATATATCGGGGGAAATAAAATGTGTTTTTATCTGGATTTTTTGATATTATAGGGACATGAATGTAACAAAATTATTTATCATGAAAAAAATGATTAAACATACCAAAAATTATTTCATGAATATGATCTATAAATATAAAGCTGAAGTTATGTTTTCTACATACATAGTATTTTATTATATAATAAATATTTTCTCTCCAATAATATTGAGTCCAAGAAGATACTGGTTAATCTTTTTCATTTTTAATATTATTGATCAAATAATTTTTAGTATAATAATGATGGGAATCTAGATTTTTGAATCAAAAATAGATTATATTATACAAAATCATAAAACTTAATCAATATATATTTTACTATATTAATGAAATTCAACATTACACTTCATTAAGGAAATCATGTGGGTTTTGATTTACTCTTTAGTAGGATCTGTTGCATGAATAATTTGGGAAAATATGAGGGATATATAATAATTTAAATCCTATAACCATAATATTTTTTTTTGGTTTGGATAACAATTTATGATTATGGTGTGTTTCCAAAAAATTAAATTTTTCACAAATAGATTTTCATCTTCCATATGGTATATATATTTTAGATTTAATGGATGTAGTTTTAACTCGAATTCATGTGGTTATTCCAATGATTATGAATTGATAATGTTACTCTCCTTTGTAAACTATAGGTGAAAAGGGGATAATTCAGTGATAGAATTAAGAATATTAGAAAAAATTCCATTATTCATCTATTAAGAAATTATATAGGTTTACTTGTAGAAACAATTCATTTTTAAAAATATAATATTCTAAAACAATTAATTAATTTAATGGTTATTCTGATTTTTTGTTTCATCTAACATTAATATCACTTCACCTATGTGGAATGGGATTTTATAATATGATATATTTAAAATATAATTTTCACATAAAGGTAATTTCATATAATTCAAAATAATAAAAATAATAAAATCTTCTCTAAAATCAATAAATATGATTTCTTTCTGAAGATATATTATAGTTTTTTGTGTTAATATTTTTAGTATATTAACGGTGATGGAGAAGTAACTCTCACATCCATATTCATAATTTATGAAATCATTATTAAATATTAAACCATTTACCTAAATCAATTCAGACTCCAAAACTCCCATGGGGTAATTTTAATCTCAATTTTCTAATTTCGCTTCCACTATGGTTTCATTTAGAACCCTCATATATAGTGATGAATAATTTTAAGGAGTTATAAAATTTATTATTATTCTTAAATTAGGTATAGAATCAATAATAGTGATCTTTCTTGTAGATAATGAGATAGTAAAAGTAAAAGGTTCTTTACATTTATTGTAAAATTATAGTTTTATTATGGTAAAAAATCCAACCAATACATAGCATCTCATGTCTGGGGATGTTATTATTCTTAACAGACACTTCTTTTACGAATTTATACAAACATGGAGATCTAATTAATAATATCTTGTTTAGGAATTTTTATTTTCACTATCAGGATGGTGTCAATCAGTTCTTACTTTGAAGCCACTTCACTAGTTTTCTTAGGAAGAGTCATCCTTGATGGGAACTATCAATGGGGTTGAAGTAGATCCACCATCTAGGATTTTCCTTTATATGTATTTATAGGTGGTATCTCATAAGGTTCCTCCACTTCAAGATTTATAGGTTCCAGCTCTTCATTATGGAGTATTAAATTTTATATTCATTTCCATTAATGTCAATTCATAATTATTCACTTTCCTAGAATATATTGATGACCCCGAACACAGATTACACTTATAAATAGGAATTTATTATCCAACACATTTACCAATTCTTATATTTTCTAAAGCGAGTATAGTGATATGGTTCTATGCATATGTATATTTAAATTCATTGAGTTTATGAACATGAGTATTCAAAGTGGATTTTTTATTCTCTTAATAGTCTACTTGTTCTCCTAGAATACCAATCATTAAGGGTTTTTTAGTTCTTCCCTTGGGAACAGTAAGTGGAAGAGGGATGATAATTAATCCTTAAAAATTTCAGTAAATGAAATGATTATAGAAAATAATATTGGAGAGATATTCTATGTGGATATTAAATTCATAGTCCATATTAGATAGTTAATTTCTTTTTATATCTACAAATTTTTATTTATTTATAATTCCTTAGGTGTAGGGAAACATAGTTATCAATTTCATATACTTGAGGGTAGAAGTATAGAAAATTATCCAACAACTGAAATGTCTTATATTCTCTTGTTAGTATATGTGGTGAAGAATCATTGACATTTATTAATCGTAATTCTGTCACAAGTTAAATATTACTTTTTTTTCAAGATAATGATTGTAAAAACCATTTACCTCATGAAAACCTCTAGTAGTAGGAATTTTATTAAATAATTGATATTTCTATGGGATCCCCTATATCTAAACCATATCCTTATCTAGTGATTTTTCTACTAGGGCTTCACTAGAGAAAGTAGTTTGCGGTTTTTGGTCATTTTTTAGTAACCCTTAGTGAGGGGACTCAAGCATAACAAAAATTTAAATCACATGATTTTTTTGAATCATTAAAACATTTCACAGTAACACATTCCAAAGAACCATAATGGTTTAGTTTCATTGGAAGCTAGATATATATTCAACGTATTTCATTGAAAATATTCAATACATAGAACATAGTTCTTCTTTCATATTATTGTTCTTATATTGAACCTACTTCAAACATTTCTTCATTACAATAGGAAATGTAAACACAATAAAGGTTGATCTGAGATGCTAAAAAGGGGTCAGTAAGGAAAATATCACTCAAAGATAAAAATTGATCATAAGATATGCATTAGGGTAATGGTATATATCTATGTTCATAACATATGAAAATATTATCCTGAATGAAATACATAAAAAATTTAGGGTCATGTAATAAATGTATTCGTAACATAATGTATGAATATCATAGAAAAAAAATTATGGTGATCCATTAAATATAAAACATAACCATGGGTCATAACACAAGAATGTGGAATACATATATGAATTGGAAATCATAAAATTTTGGATCCTACATCACTATGAGAAATTCCGGATGTAATGAATAAGGAATCATCACTAGTATCCCATAACATAATAGATTAGGTGGAATCCCCAAAATCACTTGTTGTAATGGTTACTACATTAGTTCTAGCATCTATATCTATATTGGAGCATGAATTATTACCATCATTCATTATTATATTTTATTATGAATTAATTTAATAATTCATTAATAATCTCATTATCAATAGAACCTTTACCCAATGGATTAGAGTGTTAAAATGGCTCAACCCAAAATATATTATTAAACCATACATAAGTATAAGATAAGAACATAGAATTCAAGATTACATCATCACATAATTTACTTAAGGAAGAATTCAGTTTCATGAGAACATTTATAATGATGTATCACAAGGAATTCTGGGAAAAAGGTGGATGATATCATTAGAGAATATCCCAAGTGAAATATATCAATCCTTAATCGATGTTTTTATGGATGAAAATACCTTTAAAACCCATCTTAAATGATTTCTAAAATGGGGGAAACAATCATTTTCTTTTGGAAAAATTTTAAAACTAAATATTACCAATATAATGATAATTATATTCTTCTTGAAAAAATAAAATAATAATTTAAAGTAATATTCATTATAATGAAAATATATGATAATGGGAAAATGTTTTCATTCCCTATTTTTGAAAAAAAAATATTTACATACATTTTTTAAAATTAAAAAGGGAATCATATGGACCAAAATTGTACTGATTCATTTTAATAATTTTTAAATAAAGATAAATGTGATTAAAATAATTTTATCAAATATAATATTTATAATAAGAAAAATCTACAAATTATTTTTAAGATTATTCATATCGAGGAAAAACATTCCATAACTTAATGGATAAATAATTATTTTTTTCATAAAAAAATTATTTTATTATATTCAGTATGAATAGGTGGAAATAGAATGAATAATTTATAAACATATAATAAAAATATTACTAGAAAATATATATTTTCTAAAAAATAAATAATATTAAATTTCATACAATGAAAACTGAATCATGGACAATCCCGATAAAAGTGAGATTATAAAAAAAACCATTAACTCAGGACCTAGATTTCTATAGTACACACTCTAACATCATGTATTATAAATATATATTTATTATATATTTATACTAGAATAATATTTATACATTATTTCAATATATAATTCCCTTTTAATTTTTAATTTCCCAACCACCAATAATTATTCATCAAAATAATTATTTTTGGTCTTATAAGATTTGTTTTGAATGCATATATCAGTTCAGGTATTCATGGTCATGATTTGATCATCTCTATAATACTAATCAATGCTAAAAATATGATATTTATTCATTATATTTACTTTTTATAACCATCTATATATAGTGAATATGAAAAATAAAGGATATTAAATAATAATTTTACATTACATGATTTTGGTTACACAAAAATATAATATTTAATATTTAAACTCATCTATATAAACATCCATGTGGGTGGTGTTTAAAATTAAAATACTTTACCTCATGCATATGGTGGTTCATACGCACACATGAGAAAAGTTTTGATTCTCCACTATAAAAAAAAGAGATGGAAAATTGATGTATTAATTACATAAAAACATTTCATTACAGTAAAGGTAATGGTTCTTAAATGTTAATAAGATTATATAATATTTCATGAAGGAAAATAATAAATAATCCTCAAATACTTAACTTAAAATTATTGTATATTCATCATGTATCTTACTTTACCTTACTCCATAATTATTCATTGGATTTCCTTCTAAGATAATAGATCCTCAAGGAAAAGTAAAATAGAGTTGGGAAGTAATTTCTGTATATCATGGTTGATCTAAGATAGTAAATGTTGGTGAAGATTTCTGAAGTGGATGATCTATTTTAAAATAGAACGGAGTGGCACGATTTTAAATATAAAGATAATTTAAATATAATAAATGTAATTATTAACGTTAAGGGGTACAAAATGGCCAAATTTAGAATATATGGTCTAATATCATTTTAATTCACTTAACAAAAAAGATAATGATTTGGGTATTGTTATATTTTAAAATTTATCCCTTTGTATAACACATTTTAACCATTACTATTATGACATAATTTCTTACCATTGTAAGTATTTATTATGATCAGAAATTAAATTGAATATATATAAAAATATTTGAAATGATTATTTAACATAGGAAATAAATTTTACATAATTTAATTTAAAATCATTATATATATTAACTCTAAAATCAACAAAAAAAAATGTTCAATAAACATTTTTAGAAAAAAAAATTATTCATTGGAATTCCAAATATTTTATTCCATTTTCTTAAATAATAAAAACATTTTGATTTATATTAATATTTACTATTAAATATATTATCAAAATTATTCATTATCACTGAATAATTCAACTAATTAAGATAAATTACATTATTCAAAATAAAAATAGTATTATACAAAATTTAAATTTCCACCTTTAAATGATTTTAAATTAATTTAGATCCACTTAATAATAAATATAAAAATAATTATAAATTTATTTAAAATTTATAAATATATATAATCTGTCATTAGTTGTGATCATTATATAATATTTAGAAAATAATATTCATGAAAATTTAGCAATTATTATATTTTATTTTTGCCATTAAAATTTGACTGCTTATATTTTAATCATTAATCAAGACATAAGTATTAAGGAAACAATTAATACATAACTTTTTTAATGTGGATACTACTATTAATTCAAACCAGTTTAATGGATAAGTTATAATAGTCTATTTAAATAATAAAATACATTATTGTTCTTATAAGATTATTGTTTCATGTAAAGAAAGAAACACAATACAATGAATTTTTTTTGGAAAATATATTTGAAACAGCTGGGATATTAAATTTTACACTATATTAAATAATTTCCCCCCATTAAATTATATTTCATTTATGAAAACAACTGATAATACAATGGCCTCATTACAACCTCATGCTCTCATATATCTTTCACAATGTTATGGGTTTTTCAAGAAAATATTTACTGGGACTTTTTTTGTGTTCCCCGACATTTTATCCCATCAATCCAAAAATATCCACAACTTGTTCAGAATATTAAAGATCATTTTTTAGAATTACAAATCCTATAATCATTATATATTAATATAATTTTATATACTTCCTAAAATGTGATACATGGATAACATATTTCACCAGATAAAAATTTGGTTGAACCCGTAAGAGATAATTACCCATTCGAATATGAACAAGGACCTCGAAAGGGCTGATATATCTATGGATCATATTTCCCATCTTCCAAAATCACATAAAATTAGTTGGAGGAGATTCATATGAATACCATTTAAATAAATTTTACAATTAAATTTTATCAATGAATGGATGGTTACTTTTTCTTATACTTTACACCCATGTTGTGTTGTTGAATGTTTTTAAAAGACTCTACCATTTCCTCATCTATTTATGGTACTATTAGTTATTTATCTCCATTTTTATCCAGTCATATTATAGTTGTGAATTTAATTATATATAGTGATTCATAATGTTTTATCCAAATTATCAAGGGAAATCTATTATTTTTTGAAAATTCATCTAGAGGATAGTGTTAATAAAACCATCTTTTGAAATCTATATATAAGGATATTATTTTTACCTTTGACTTTTGAATAGTTCAATCAAAATGAAAAAATTCTATGGATTATATAATGTTATTGAAAATTATATTTTTTAAAACAATTTTTAATGAAAATGTTGGAAACCTAGAAAGATCGAACCAAAAATCATCAGGCACTATAGGAAATTACAAAATTCTTATAAGAAAACATGAAACTAATAAAATTAATCTCCATATATGTAATTTATAGAAAATATATGTTAACTTTTATCCAGTTCATCTTTGATAATGTCTTCAAAATGATAAACCAACATTCCCTATGTTTTTATGAACTCCTCCATGATTATCATCCATTCACAATGTCATATTATCAAAATGAGATATTTCTAATTGATCCAATCACTCTGATCCTCATTCTTGTTCACTATAATTTTCTTTTCTCTTCTATTATATCCTAATCCTATTGATAAGAATAAATTAGTAAGGAATCCTCCAAAAAAATTTCCTCGTAGTTCAAGAGAATATCCCAAGGATTTGTATTTCCCCTAATCTCTGCATCCACTAGAACCTATATGGAAACCAGAATCTCCAATGATGAATATTCATTTATAGGATCCTTTATTAATGGCCCCTGAAGAAAAAATAATGTTTCCTTTATAATCCTAGAGATTCTATATATTTGAAACTAATTATTTATCATGCCATCCACCTGCTCATGATAGACCATTGATCTTTCACCCAAAAAGTTCAAACTCATATATTATACCTTCTAATTATTAAAGGGATCACACTCCATCACATTAGATATAAATTATTTGAAGACCTTGTATTTATTGGTTTAGGTATGTTAGAGTAGTCCTTACACCCATTGGATTTCTACCACATTCTCCTGATGAAACTCTATGAATCCTCATTTTGCTTCTTCACCTTATTCCTCCTTAGGATGTGAATACCACTAACATATCATTCATTAGTATTATTATATAATACATCTCTGGATTTATCCGTACCTAAATCTTCCATAGAGAAGAATTACCCTAAGATACAACCTTTTATCCATACTATATCTCTTGGATCCTGACCAATGAATTAATTACTCATACCCTCAAAACAATTACTAATATTAATAGATTACAAGGATCTTCTCAGATTTGACCAATAAAATATTTTTACCCTACACATATTCATATATATAGAGACCTTCACATGATTGTAATAGCCCTCATCTGCTATAGAAACATTTGAGATAATATTTATATTTGGATGTAGAGGATCGGTTCCACATCTCCCTTCAATTCCCCCTAACCCCTACATGTATTGCATGGCCAATTTATGATCAATATAATATATTCTAAAATAATAAAATATATACACCACCGTTGTATTATATTTGAATGATTTTTCCTCTTTCTAATTGGGAACAATAGGTGTTTCACCCTGGAAACTCAATTGATCTATAGCAAGGGCACACAAATCCTCTTACCCAAGTGACTATTTAGCTATAAAATCAAGCAGCCGATGTTGATCCGTGTGTCCACAATGGCATCAAGAAAATAGGTGGACCCGGTTTTTATAGGATGATAAATAATCAATCCATTATTCAAAGAGAACCTCTTCTTTTCATCATAATTCTTCCCCCCTTATGATCTAAATCCACTCAACCATTTGTATTGAAAAGTCAATAAAGACCCATATACCAGCTAATATCAGGTGAAAAACAAAATATATCCTATTATACTAGTATAAAAAATATTCTAACAAGGTGAAAATGAATATATACATTATATAGGGTTTTAATGGAATTGGAGGTTTTGGAAATCATACCCACAACATAATCTTAGGAGTATCATGATTCATATGGAAATCATACAACAATCAAAATATGTAGATGAAAACACTATTGAATGTTCTCCAATCATAGGAAAATAAAATAACAAAATCATCCTTAGAAGTTAATTAAATTATCTTGTGACAGTTTTTATCATGTTCCCCCACAACTCAATATAGAAGGCCCCAGGATATGAAAACAAATCAACCAAACAAGTCAACAAGGGGCCAGTCCTTTTTGAAACGAGCCACAAAAGTAATGTTCAAAAGACTCGAAGCATCGTTGAAATCTATAATTGAGAGTTACAGATATAGTGAGCCACTATATATATATATATCCTTCTAGCTACTCTTGATATATGGGATTTTCAGAATAAAATTAATGTTAGAGTTAATGAAGAAAGGGTTACAGCTGAGTAGGAAAAGAAGGTGGATGGTGATCTTCCCCCTCTCTAATAGAGGGGGCTCTGGAATAGAGAGGAGGGAGGTGCATCTAAGGTCATATATACCAAAAAAATCTCTGATTGGTTAGATAAATTGAGTTCAATGGCCTTTCTAATAATACCTATAACCATAATGATACATAGTGAAAACGATAAACTCCATATTCAAAGTTTGTCGAAGTCATTCCCAGAACATCAAGGTAATCCTTGGATTATGATCAGATATAAGTGAAATTGTAAATCCATGTATCATTACCAATAAATTAATATAAATAATTGACATTTTATTAAATTAAAAATTTAATAAAATAGTAATTATGTGATGTGACACCATAAGGATATCACCTACTACCAAAATAGTGTTTTATCCTTTAGATGTCCAGGGGATTCTGATGAAGAAATCCATGGTGATTTATTTTTTTTCTAATATGGTATAATTAATTGTTTCTTATTCACATTATAATTATATCACATAACCATGTGTCTTTAAAATAATATGAAATTGGATAAATAATATACAATATAACTTTTTAATCCAGTAGAAATGAGCTCTAATATTTCTATAAAGTATTGTACTTCCATGATGAATAAATAATGATGATCTATTAACATCATCTAGTATATAATTACACAATATTGGAATTAACATGGAATATTCAAATTTATGGATCTTATCATTCCATCATTGTAATATTTTAACTCTAAAACAATCCTTACAATCTTCGTACTTTCCAAACACTCCTTTTGTTCAACTTTAATCATCACATGGATGGGTGGTTAAACCATAATCTAATAAAGATATTATATTTCCCCTACTTTCTAACATCATGTTCAATATTCTATAAAAACATATTTGTTTGACCTCTTTAAATACTCATTATAAACAAACTAAAATCGTACTTTCAAATCATAGAATCATCCACCATTGTCACCGTCCTAGTGTGGAAATATATTGAGACTTCATAATCATTAATCAAATACATCCATATACTCTGGTTCATATTCAACTCTTTATATGTGAATATATAATTCAATATTTTATTTTATATATATATATATCACTCCTTTTACCAAATAGATAATTCCATAATATTTTCAATGTAAAAATTACCAATTCCAGCTCCAAATCATGAAATAGTTAATGACTCTCATGAATATATAATTATCATGAGGCATATTTTAAAAATATTTTATTCCACATGAGAAAACATCTCAATCCCTTCTCCAATATTTTTTTGTGATGTACATATATATTAACCACCCATCTACTAATCTCTATGAAATGTGTTTCACATTCATCTATCTAAAAGAACATAACTACATTTTGAGTCAACTCATTTAATGGATTTCATAGCTGTTATAAATTTCTTAAAATTATTTATAATATCCATTTTTTTAGGAAAACATTATATCTTGGTGATTATTATCTAATTGGGAATTTATTTCAACAACATCCATCAAAGTAGGTTACACCAATATACCCTCATGTATAATTACATAACCAATGAATAAAACATTGTGTTTCCAATAATCAACTTTTTTTAAATTTAGCATATATTTTCTCCTTCCCCAAAGTCTTCAAAAATTCAAAAAATAATATCCATTCTCGTCCTTACTCATGGATTACATAATAATGTAATATATAAAGGCCACCACAAATTGATCATGGAAATCATTAAATTAGTTATCCTTTATATCAATGATGATAATGAAAGAATTAGTAAATATAAATTGAATCATTGTAACAATATAATGTCAATAATACGTATGGAAGGAATTATTAAGTATGATGTATCTTTAAAAACTAAATTGATGATATTAAAAACAAATTTCTATATTTGAAATTATAAGTCTCCACACATTAGTTCAAACAATTCAATAATATGAGGCTAATCATAATTATTATTGAACAAAACCTTGTTATGTTTATGATAATAAATGTCGAGATTCATTTAAATATATTTATTGAAAACATAAGAAACTGGTCTACAAAAAGATTGAATAATAAGGTGTATGAATAGCTTATGATTATTATCTATTAGATTCTACGTAAACTCATTCAACTCAATTGAGGTTATTATTTTTGGAGTCTATGAGATTTGGTATAGACACCTGAGTGAGTTCTATTAAAAACACAAAACCATGATTTTTGGGATGACTATGACACTCTTCCAAAAATATATATCCATATCCCTAATCAATAAAAGTATCATTTTTGAGATTATCCCATATTATTTAAGATAAAAAACATTAATTTATAGGTAGTGATACCTGTTAAATGGAGTGATTATCATTAGATCCTCATGATCACCCTTGTAATTATAGTTGATAATAGGTCAATTATCATTATAAAATGTGACTTCACTTCCTAATAAATTGATTTCAAATATATTTATTGAGATTTAATACAAGCCAAAAATCATAATAAAATTGACTATAGGGGGAATATAAATATTTTTAATATGTGGTTTTCCATAAACTTCTATAATAGAGAAGTTATAGACTTGAGATTCAACAATCATACAATTACTATTTTTCACTAATAAATAAATATATAACATTTGAGTTTGTGATTTAATATCCTTATAAAAGTGTTTAATTATTAATGCCAAAATAGAACCAAAATCAACTAAGAATGTTTTAGTTCTTGAGTGGATTTTATGTGTACCTTTCAACACGTTGATTTCTTGATGCACTTTAGTGGATATGATTTGATAATCATTACCTATATTATTTGTTTTAAAATATTATTTAGGCTAATTATCCACATTATTCAATATATTATGGAGTTGATTCTTGTAATCCTAGAACTCCTTACATCTTAAACATTGAGTTTCATTAGTTGGAATCTTATTTCCCAATATTGTTTGGTTTAAATTGTTAATATTTCATTAGATATTTTGGGATCAATGGTTATTTCACCCACATGTCAAGAATCATCCTTCCACTTCAAGACATTTCCTAATTTGGATATTTTTTATCTTTTGGTATATATATTGTTATGTTTTCCCACTTTTAATATATCCATTGTTTGAGATCCCATGAAACATTATTTTTATTTTATTATAACAAAAATCATGATGATATTGATATATTATAGATTCCATTTCCATTTTTAGAGAACATTATGTAATTTATACATATCTACTAAACTATATTATGGATAATTATTTAAAAGTCCTGGTTTTAACCAACTAAATAATGGAATTATTTCACATTTAAGGCTGATGATTAATCTAGTAGCATCACTTGAATGTTTAGTATTGTTTTCTATAGGAACCGATGGATGTATTAATATTATTATTCAATTATAGAAATAACCTCACAACTTTTGTATAAAGAGATTGGGAAAAATGATTATTGAAAAATACCCTCTTAAATTAAACCCATTATATCATGATAATTTCTTCCTCTTTCATTATATTATTGATGACATTTCACCATTAATCAGACTCAACTACCAATAAATGGATGGTTCAAATAACCATCTCATGACTGGAGTATTATATAGTTGAAATTGTCTTCTCCATCACATTGATCCAATGTCCAACAATTTTTGTATTAGTGGACCCATAAAATGAAGGTGGTTGTTGAAGCATAAAATCCTAAATGTCATGTTTATCATTCCTTTGTGTGTTTTGAATATTAATATGGTTCACATTATTACTCATTACTTGAGAGAGTTGGGGAATAATTTTCACATGATTCAACATTCTATATCCCATTCCATTTGATTTCTCATGATTTAAATCATTCCATTCCGATTCACATTCATTTCTTACTTGATTCCTCCTATATAAATCTATTCACTAAATAAAAAATAGTTAACATAAGAAAATGAGAAATAATAATTTGGTGGGTGGTTATATAATATGAGAATCAATCTTGAGATGCCCTAAATTATAACACATTAACTTCAATCTATGTAACATTATTTTCATCCTATATCTCTATTGGTTCAAAAATGATCATTTAATATTTTATTCTCATATTCATTGTAACCTAATTTCCAGAAAAACTAAACACTACCTTGATTCTAATTAAGGAATCATAACAATAAAAAACATAGTTATTTCTTTATTTTATATTAATTTTCAATACCTTTCAATGTAATACATGAATTAAAATAAAAAAGGTATAAAATAATTTTAAACTTTATATATAATCATAATATTTTATGATGTCTCTTCATTATTTATAATGAGATTCAAATATTCAAAAATTCCCATTGATAATTTAATTGATCAATCCCACCAATACAATTTTAAACCGGGAAATTTAATCCATTTTTCTTATATTTTAAATTCAAATCACCATAGGGAATATCAGAAAAAAAATTAACATGATTATTCAACATTTTTATTTATTGATCAAATCCATTTATTAAATAAAATTCTATTATTTCAATTTTATAGCCTTTAAATTAATAAATTCATTTAATTTATTCATTTTTTGAATAAATATTGAAAAAAGTAAGTATATTATATCATGAATTTAAATTAATTTATTGATTTTTCAATGAAGTAAAATACATACATTGTTTCAAATATGCAGTTTAAGGTGTTCACTAACTAATATTCGTGATTAAAATTGTTGTTATCAGAATATACCCTACACTTAGTGTCAATTTTCAAAATTTTAGACAGAATAAATACAAGACAAATGAATGATGTGACCACGTGAAGGGTCTTCTAATATACTATTCTAAAAATTTGGTAATTTAATCAATTAACTAAAAACAATCTAATTATCATTCAACTAAATACATAAAGGAATTACATTCTAACATGGATGGAAATGTGGAAAATGCATGAAGTGGATACATGAAGGTTGTTGAAACTGAATATATAAAGCCCCATCCAAATTGAACATATTAATGAACATCAACAGAAATAAATAAGGGACTTCAAATGACCATATGTGAAACACTCATGTTATCATAATTATCCCTATCCCAATTGATAACAACATATTCCTTCAATACATAGAATCATCAATTGGATTTGAGGTCTATCTAGTATACGAATTCATCCCCTAGGAAATGATTTTTTATAAGAAATCCATAATTTTTGTTTTCAAAAAATATGGTTTTTTATTTGGTAAATGGAATTTAAGACTTTTCTAGATATATTATAAGCCTAAGGAATACATCACAACTCATTGTAGGCCTTACCAAAATGGGGATCATAAGGATTTGCTGATATGATATAGGGATTTATTTGGATCATAAAACCATAGGAAATTATAAGATTTATTTTGATCCAATTTAATAATTGATCCTAAAGTATATGATTTAAACCTCAAGCATAATACATTATCCTCAAACATAGGACTATAACTCATAGAAAAAGGACTCAACCGTAAGTGTAGGACTTCATCATTGATTTTAATGCTTCATGAAATTGTTAAAAAAATAAACCATCGTAAATTCACAAGCATCTTCATGTTCAGTCATGGGTAACCCCATGCGCACTCATGAACCTATTTAATGGTTGTCCCACTTGAAGAACATTAAATACCAAAAAACACTCCAGCATAAATACAAACCTCACTAATACAAAACCATCTAAATCTTGAGAATCTCATCTCCTCATGCAAGGATTCCTCTATCAGAGATTGAATGCCCCTATGTCTTATCATAGAGAAGAACATTATCATTGATTCTTATCAACCAATAATAAGGCCTGATAACAAAAAAGTATGATGAATATAAATTCTAGATTAAATCTATTTTGAACCATCATTTTAACATGTGTGAATCATTGAGATAAATATATTCTACTATGTAACTGCACTAAATTTCTTAAAAATGTAGGAAAAAAGTCTCTAATTCATATAAATAAAATTCCCATCCACTATGTTATGTAATTAATAACTTTTGTCTTAAATTTAGTATTTATTTTAGACAGGATTTTCTATTTTTATATAATTTTAATTCAAATTTCATTTAATCCATAATTATTTGATCTTTGTATCTCTACACCAACAATATATTTGTGATTTTTTTCCTTGTGATGTTATCGTGATCATGTTATTTGTAATGACGAAGTCTTGACACATTGTTTGTGGTTATATGTGGGGTCACAATCCACAATAATATAAATATTTTAATCCAATTATATTTCCGAGGTTTAGTCAGGAAAAAGGGTGGAGAATGTGGATACGGATCTCCAATCAAATATTATTACTATAATTATTCATTCATTCACTATTCTATAATTCAATTTCTCCAATGTTTTTGTGGAATAACCATTATAGTAGTTGTGAGTGAATTGGTATATTGAATTGAAATTGATTGAAAACAGGTGGGTTAATTAGGTTCAATCTATCAATTGAAGAGTGGTCATTCCTAATTCATCTCAGTGGATAAGTGAGTTTCTAGGATTCTCAAGGATCCTTGGTTATAACTTTTATTTCACACATAAGAAATAGAGACAGATGATTTTTTTAATTATATTGATATTCTCATTGAGATTGAAAATTTATAACAACATGGAATGATTTTTAAATGAATTGGAATTCATCTAAAGGCCATTCACAATTCTTTTTATTTTATTATCTACTTATTTAATTTCATTTTTCATATAATAATAAAATAAAAAGAACCAAACATATCCTATCACACGTCAATTAAAAAATATGGATAAAAAATAAAAAATAAATAAATATGTGATTAAAAATAAATTAGGATTCAACCAATGATAATTGGAAATAATATTGGTCAGTGCCATATGATTATATAATTTTTTTAATTAGATTAGGTATGTAAGGTCTGTGAAAAAATATCATATCACTTTTTTTGTTTCCAATGATTTAGATCACTAACTCAGGTTTCTATTTGAAAGTATAAATAATTTAATATTTCTAAATTAAAATTTATAATCTATAAAACTAGATTATTATTTTGATTCCCAATAAAAATAAAAGGATAGTGAGATTATTTTTAGGATCAAGAAATCACTTCATATCATGTATACTAAAGAACAATATTTCCCAGATGAATAGGAAGTAAATGTTAAGGAAATAATAAATAATGATAAGATAAAGAAACATCATTCTCAAGACACATCAACATTGAAAAAATATGTAATATTAAGAAGATGAGTCTTAGTGAAATAATCAAGAATAAGAATAGGATATTTGGTCGTGGATAATTTCAACTATAAAGGTGGATGAAATTATTGATGAAACATATCAACATCATATTACTGATTAGTTACCCTAGGTATTCCTACAAGAATAATATCTCCTTTTGTAATGACACAATATTTATTATATGAAATTCCTTCCTGAATGAATAAATTCTTTATCAGATAATGTATTAATATAAAACATATACCCTACGTTTATCATTTTGAACCATTATAAAATATTTCATTTCAGAATTTAAATATTGTTAATCATCTTAACCATTGATAATATATTCATTGAATAATGACTGTTATGATTATAATATACAAATGGTTATGAAAAATCCTAATTGAAAAATAAAAAATAATTGAATACCTCAACCAGATAAATGGTTCCATATAAATCCCATTTATTAGGTCTTCCAAGGGAGAAGAAATCATTAGGAATTTACATTGAAAAATCCTATGATGATATCAAACATCTAAAGCATGAAATAGTCCATTTAGGGGGGGGGGGTTCAAAATTATCGAGCTCATATCCAAAACTATCTTAATATAACCACCCATTAATGATCCTTTATTGCACACCATACTCTAAGGGCATATACTAGTGTAAAAATGAGTTCTGTATCTATAACATTGAAGTGTGAATTTTTATGTTTTATTTTAAATTAAAATTTTATTATGTTCATATTTTTTATTAAAAATATATAATTTTTATAATTTTTTTAATATTTATATTTCAAAATAATGAAACTAAAATTTAATTTCTGTTAATTGTATTTTTTTGATTAAAATAGTTGTAACCCATGTGTGTGTAGGTGTAATGAGTGTTGAACTCCATAGTAATCTCTATAGAATAGTGGTAATAAGATTTCTTATAAATAATATAATATCCTCATTAAAAATTCAATGTAGGATGTGACATATGGGTTACTACTCCTAGAGCTTTCAATGTGATGGAAAAAACATTTACTGGTGGATTGATCTCATCGACACCATCTATTAAAATCCGGTGATTTTTATTTGAAATAATTTTTTATCAAACTCACACATAATTGTATTTAATAAAATGTTAATTTCATTAATAGAGATATCAGCTTAAACCTATCTATAAGTATTTTCCATCCCATGAATATAGGGCACTTCAAAACATCGAGACAACTATTGACCAAATAGAATCATGGAATGAAAATTTTTATTTCATTTATACTGATGCATTAAAATAACAATTATTGTGTGATAATATTTCACATGAAAATTACCCAAGAACCAATGATGATCAATGCAGCTTCACATAATAGAATGATTGACAATCACCATATCATCGATGGATGAAAAATGGTTCATGTGGCAATAAGGAGAGAGCCTTAATGTTGTAGAATGAAAATTAAAGACTCCAACAAGCCTTCATATTTAAACATTTCTATTATATATTTATTCTATATTATGAAAAAAATTGTTTGATTTAAGAAGGCATCTCATTATCAATAAAGTGATTGGGTGAAGAAGAATATGAAGATGATGATGATGGTACTATCAAGATAAATGTATTATCATTCTATCGAGGCATGGGATTCAATAATTCTGAGTTTTTTGAAATTAAAAAATTAAAAATGTTATTGAGTGTTTTATGGATTCCTTAACACAAAAAATATCAAATATAGGTATTGCCAATGTTCCTATATAAACAGAGGCATCACTGGAGGAAGATGATCTTATTTTTTGACAAATCAGAGATAGCTCTTGAAATAGATGAATCCTGCATGATTCATTCATAAAAATGAGAATAATTATCACATGAACCAAAACATGAATGAGTATCTCAAGAAAAAAATTTGTTTAATGAAGGAAAAATGGAGAAACCCACACACATAAAACCCTATCACATAAAATAACTTTTTGAAAATGTCTGGTTTTTGCAATGATTGTGAGGCTGCAACCTGTGTACACTCATTTTTTCAAAATTCATATAAGTTAAACAATGGAGGAGACTCATGTAGACAGTATCTCCTATATCACTATGGGTTTGAGGGGAAACCAGGTTTTTCATGCAATGGGAAGAAGGGTTTTAGTATCATTCTTGTAAGTCCCTTAAATAAAGAAAAAAAATAAGACATTATGTGTAGTCTTTTTAGTTACCTGAATAACTTGAGGAGACAATTGTGAGACATCTAGGTGTTGAATTGAAAATGAGAAAACATCCCCTAGAAAGTTACTTATAAATTTCAAAGAACCTATTTTCTTATAAAAAAATATGGCGATCCACACTTGGATCATTCAATGTTATTGAATAGATTGACCACACTTGGATCATTCAATGTTATTGAATAGATTGAATAATCATAGTTAGATCATGCACACAACATGATATGGTGAAAAAAGAGGAAGAAAAATGATGTTATGAAACCCTTGAAATCCATGCCTGCAGAATTGAGATACCAAAAGAAAGACTTTTGACTAAAAATAAGTAACATAATATATATAATCTCTGTTAATGTTTTAGATTCCATGAAAACCATGACTAAATTTTCATTGAATGAATTGTGATGATAATTCAATACTAATATTTTTGATATTATGAAATATTTATTGTATAAAATATTAATGATGATTTTTTGAAACACTTTCATAAATATGGTTTTGGTATGAAATTTGGACATAAGGAACCATACCGTACTCATTGCTAGATTGAGGAAACTGGTAATTACAAGTGATCAAAATTCATTGAGAAAGGCATGTAGACATCTTCAGTGTTTGTTGAATATACTTTAAGTATACATTATCATGTCAGATCATTCAGTCTTGTATAGGATGAATAAATATCATTATATAATCAATAAATCCTTAATTAGAGGTGATTTATTTTAGATGGTTCCAGGAGTATGTGAAACCATATTGACAGATCACGCACTAGAAGGAGTCTATCAATTATAGATGGAACATAATTCTTTTAGTCAGAGATGAACTCATTGGAAGAATTTTGGTTGGATTTGGAATAAAATATAGTCTTGGTTTAAAAATATCATTTTAATCATTTGTTTCAAAGTAAGAATCTATATTGGGGAACATCCATGGAAAGAATTATGTCTTTTTTCGTAACCTTTTAAATACTATGTGTTTATCTCTCTATTACCACCACCACACCTGATGTGATAATCATAGATAATATTTAGAGGATTGATATCCATACCTTGTTTGAGAGGTTTAATTTGAAATTAAATGAATTTGTAAAAGGAAATAATTCATTCACCCCTACCCTATTTGGGTTCAGTATGACATGGGGGACTACAAGTGGTATTAGAGGATTATGTTCCCACTAAATATTCATGAAGAATTATAAATGATATAGAATCACAATTTAGTTAAAAGGAGAGGTGTTCCTATAAATAATTGGAAATATTATCTTTGTTGGAGGAATGGGATGCAACCCTAATTTCTATCATTCATATAAGAAGTGAAAGATGTTGTAATAGTGGGGTTTCCACCCATTTCCATTGATTCTATCATGGAACAGGATGATGAAATGAATATGGATTTATATGGAATGGTTCAATGTTTCATCTGTATAGATCTAAAAAAAGGACTAAACAATTTTCATTGGCCTCCATACTACCAAAGAGATCATGGATAAACATATAATAAGATATGATGGTAATTAAAAATTCAAGGAATCCAAATAAATTTTTTTACTGTAATGTTTTATGAAATAAAAATGACTGAGTAATAACGAATTGATGATAGACTAAATCAATCGGAGATTTTTGAGAAGCTGGATGAATCAATCAATGATAAAAAACTTATGAGGAATTTTCTAGATTATTTTAATTTAGTGCTATATACCTTGGAAGAAATAAATGCTTTGTCTCTCGATTAACTACACAACTTTATCATAGATTATGGGACTATAAAATTTCCAAATTTCAAGATGTATGAAAAATTTGATACGTCATTTGAAGCCATGACAATGTGGAAGGTCAGAGAAGTAGAGTATGATAAATCTGACAATGCATACAATGATAAAGATTATGTTTAATAAATAAAATTTTTTCCATTATTTAAAAGTGTTAATTAAGGTAAAATGTATGGTCAATAATAATTAACCACTAAAATAATTCAACTATGGTAGAACATGCATTTTTTTAATATGTTTCTAGAGAAGAAATTTAAAGAATTAAAATTAGAATCTGAATCAGATGGTGAAACATACCATTAAAAATTGGATAAGAAAAATAACAAACACTATATAATCAATAAGATAAACCTTATGTGAAATAATAATAATGAATAATCATCAGTTGTTCTTTAGATATTGATGTTTGGTTCTTTCCCTATGAAAATATTAGAAATGATTCATCATGTAGTGGGGATTATGAAGACAAAAGATCAATAACTGATAAAAATATAAAAGAAATATTATAATTCTACATGTAATAGATCAAATATCTCATGGAATTTGTAAATAATATTGAAAAATAAAAAATAAATTAGGTGCAGAAAAAATTTGGAAAAAGATAATATGATATGTGATATTGAAAATAATTTGACTATTAGAGAAGAATATTTGATTGTGGTAGAATCCATATGCCTCATAGTTCAACATGAGTTGAAAATTTCCAGAGAGAATTTCAATAAATACGATGAGATCAAAGGAGAAAATTATCAAGTGGGAGGGAAGAAATATAAAAAATGATATAATAATTTTTATTGAAATATAACATATAATAGTGTAGGTGTGTGATCTAATGTTATTAATTATAGGTCTATGATGGATGATATGAAATATCACCCATATAAATAAGCAAAAAAAATTCAAATAAGGACACAACACCCTTTGAGAATATAATATCAGCATAGATCTGTATTCATCTAGAACTAGTCTTGGTTAAAATATCTTCAAGTCCATTGTTGGTTTTGTGGTAATAATGGTTATAAAGAATACTCTTTCTTATTGAACATTCCTTTATAAGGAAGAAGGTGATAATCAGAGTGAGTTTTAATCAGCATCAGTGGTAAAAATCTTTGAGAAAACAAAAAATAAAATGATCTACACCTCAACTATCTAAACAAAAAAATTATATTATAGAGGATGTTTTTGGTAGATTTTGTTTGAAATTTTACAAGAATGTGGTATTCTTGACATGCTTGGAAGGAAATGTTATTTTTTCTTATAATTTGAAAAGGAAAAAAATGAAAACCAACGTTTAGTCATGTAATGATTTTTTGAAAACTAAGAATGTAATGAAAGATTGCCTATTTGTTTTTTAAAATCAATTGAAACAATCTAAATAATTGGAGGAAGCAGAGAGAATTTATGAATCTAAACTAAACATAGTGGTCTCATTAAATGAGGTGGAAGTTGGTGATATGTTATCCAAAATTGGAAAATAGAATATCCAAAAAATTGTGGTTGAAAAAAATGTCCAACAAAAAGATGAATTTGAATTGATGAAAGAAGATAGTCAATATAATGAGACTTGAAACAAAATAAAGAGTCCAAATAAATCTCCTCATTCTAATATTGGAAGAAAATAATGGGAGAAATTCAAAGTAATATATCATTAAAAATGTTACTTTTGTAAAAAAAAAAGAAGTCACTCTATATTCCATCTCCTTTTATATATTTTGAACTAACAATTTAAGGAATTAATGGAGATTTTTATGTCCTTCACTTCTGGATAGGAATATGAGATTGTACATTAAAGAGTCCACTAACATTCCTGAATTGGTTGAAAAATTTGAATCTATTATGGGGAATAACCTTGATAATGAATATTAAAAAATTGAAATAGATTGAAATTAAAAGTTAATATATTCCAATATCACTTTCACCTTTTATTATAAATTGTATTTTCTTACTAATTAAGGGGGCTTCTTGGATGATGAAAAAAAAATAAAAAGTTATATCTTTTAACCTAACAATTCTAATGTGTTTGTTGAATTAGGTAGAGGGTTTATCATTTCATTGATAAATATGTATATTTTCAATCCCTTGATTTTTAATTGAGACATTTTTTGCATTATGTCACATACATGAAATTATATGGATAGCATAGAGATCCCTAGTAATTTTCTATTTATTAACACTGAGTTGACCATGGAGATATAAATTTGGTTAACTAAACGGTGTTTTATTATAAAATCTAGTGATTTTATTCTTACCATAGAAGTAAACAATAAATATATCATTATTTAAATTAGATGATAATATTTTCAAAATAAATATGAGATGAAATGCATCCCTCACTTATCCTTTGTATTTAAATGATAAATAGGGATAGTATTTTTTCATAAATATTTAATTTTCAATATATGAAAAGGAAAGTTATAAAATATAAAAAATGTTGTTATTTTGGGATGAGTGATTCATTCATTTTCTCTGATGTGTCTTTGTATTTTTTGTGAGTTGTGGATGAAGTCTTCATTCCAGGATAATTATTATGGATCCATATAATGAAATTTGATTTTATTCTTGGAAAATCATTATTTTAAAACTCTAGTGACTATGTTTTAGGATAATTATCTTTTAGAGATATATGATGAGGATATTGCACATTCTTTTCCACAGTATTAAATAATTTAATGGAATATAAATATTTTATTACAAGAAAAAAATATAAATTCTAGTGTCCATGAAAAAAATATCAATTCCTGAAGAAGATGGAGATGGTGAGTTACTGGTTTGAATTTTTGGCTTTATTATTCTACATTTGAATATATTTATATGGGGATGTACTGTAAATAATGGTCCAACACACAAGACCCAATGGGATATCCCTAATCAACTCATAGGGGCTCATAGGGTCAACCCCCTTGGGAGATCTTTGATAAAGAGGTTTCATGGAGGAAAAGTCTATGTGAGATGCATTTAGAGTGTGTATGAATATAGGCAGGTATAGTGTGGGCTAGAAGCTCATAGGTTTGCGGAATAATTATGGTTCCGTGTAGATGTAATGGGTGGTAAAACACATAGTCATATTGATAGAATAGTGGTTTGTTTTCTTATAAATAGGAGAGGATTCAATTAAAAAAATTATTCGGTATATGACACATGCGGTACTATTCATGCATCATTAAAATTGATGGATATTATTTCGTCTGTTAGATTGAGTTGATTTTCACCATCTATTCAAATCCCATGTCACGTATTCAAAATAAAATTCCATAGAACTTATACATAGTTTTTTAAATAATCCACTCATTAAAAAAATATTGACTTCATATTCAACCGTTATATGAAGAATACATGTATTCATGATAACCAAACACTATAACACATTGATGAAAAGTTTGATCGATTCGAATAAAGGAATGACACATCATATTGAAAGCATACTGATTCGTCATATGAACAAAATCAACATGAGAATAAATATAAAGAACCTTTCACCAGAAATAGTGACAATCAATTTGGCGTAATATATTGTCATGAATGAATAATCATTGTTTCATCATATGATGAGACATGGGTCATGATGTAATAGGGAGACAACCTTAACACTGTCGCATGAAAATTAACAACATAAAGAGTCCTCTATATTTACATATTTATTATATGTATTTAATCAATATTACTAAATGGATCATGAAAATAAATGAGGCATATCATGACCAATAAATTTATCTTAATAATAATAAAAATAATAATAATAATAATAAACTATAATGTGGAACATGTTATCATTCTAGTGATTCAGGAGATTCGATAAAGCAGAATATTTTAGTGTTATTGAAATCCAAATATATTTTTGATTTTGATGGTTTCCTTGAAACTCCATAAAGATCATAGATATGTGGTGTCAACATGCCTAAAAAAATTCGAGCATCATTGAAGGAAGATGTTGATGTGTTTTTTATAAATAATGAAAATATATTTAAACAGATGAAGCATGTATGACTCGATCACATGAAGAATAATAATTATATTGTGACTGAAACTTGTGATGGTGTATCTCATGAACCACACAGGTTACAAGAAGGATAGATGGGGACATAAATTAAAAAATAACATTGTTACTTGAAGGAAACCATGGACAATATCCTACATACATGATGAGTTAAGACAATAACATGTAGCCACTCATTAAATAATGAAGCAGATACATGAATAAACTAAGGATAATATAACAGAAAGTACCTCATATCTCACAAACGGCATGATGGGACACCACCTATGTCACATTATGGCTGGAATGGTCCATGTTTCACTATTTCCAAGCCCTTTTGGGAGGGATAGGAAGACATCCCATGTGGCCTTATTGGTTATGTGGAATACTTAAAGAGACACCCATAAGAAATCCAAGTATTTAATGTGAATTTATACAACTACCTATAGAAAATTCTTGAGATATTTTGAAGCACCAATTTTTATATGTGAATTCATTTGGTGATATACACTTTGATCCGGAGAAGGGAGTGAAACTATCAGATAATCATGGTTATATCACGCACATCACATGACATAATAAATAAGATAAAAAGAAAAAAGATTATATGTAACCCATTAAAGAAATTAATTCATAATTTGGATACACTAAACACGAAATTAAACAAAAAATAAATTAATATAATACATAAAAACTTGAGTTAATATTTCAGATTCCATGAAACCCATGAGTGATGTGTACTTGATTGAGTTGAGTTGATTACTTAAGATAAATCCATTTGAGATTTTGAATATTTTGTGTTGAATAATATATTTAAAAAATTTATATGGATGTATTTCACTTATTTAATTTAGTTTAGGACTTCAGATAGAAGGAATTATAGCTTGATTATTTTTATACTAAGGCATCTAGTCATTACAGGTGATTAGAATTCATTGAGAAAGACTGAGATACATCATCATAGGATTTTGAAGATAGTTAAAGTGTGAATGAGAAATTATGATACTACTAGATATTGGAGTGATATTAAAGATAATCCTACAGTGGATCAGGCCTTTATTATAGGTTACATCTTTGAAGATGTAGTCACCTGGTTGGATCTTTAGCATATGTCATTCAGTTGAAGTTGAAAGTAGTTGATGTCTTTCAGATAGAGACAGATAGAAATGGAGTCTCTTTTTTATAGTCAATGTGTTGTAATTACATTTTTATATTTTAGAATCCTTGTTGTGGATACAACGTGGCATGAAGAAGGTCTTTATTTATCACCTTGTAAATATTGTGTGCTAATATCTCTATTACCACTACTTCAAACAAACTGAGATTGAAATATAATATTTAGTTAAAAGATAGCCTTAAAAACATTGAGAAGCATAATTTCAATAAAAATGATGTTGTAAAAGGAAAACATTGAATCATCCCTCCCCTCTCATTAGTCAATCTTGTATGGGGAACTACATTTATTTACGCCCATTATGCAACTAAAATTTTCCTATGAATTTTCTATGTAAAAAAATTGTGTTTTGAATACCAACCAACATTTTCACATAAGTGTATTCACTTGGATGTAGCTATACATCACAGATTGGGACATCCATGTTTGGAACACACACTCCTCCGTCATGGGATTAAACATGATTAAATGTTTTTAAAATTTTTATGATATATATAGAACACAAATACATGTGCATGATATGAATGTGTCCAGAGGGCCTGGAATTGTATAGCCATACAAAATATTGATTGATGTTTATATCTCATGATATACCATGTATGGTTCTTGGTATGTTATCCTCAGAACATTATTTAATGATGTATTGGTGGTTATTCTTGACCTATGATTATAATTTCATGTTTTATGTTTATTTCACAATCCTATATTACCTTCATGTTATCATCATATGTCATGATTTAATGTTCAAGTTTATTATTATAAACCCTTTTATGTCACATTGATATTCTTATTGAATCACATTTATTTTTTCATCATGTTGTGTTTTTATTATTCGCTTCCTTGTTTTTATAGCTCACCCCTTCTTAGGTACGCACCCAACTAATGTCGTGTAGTTTTATATGTGCGATGGAATTTTAAAATCATGTCATGAAGTATTAAATAATGATATAGTTTCAATGTTTCTAATAAATTCACAATGTAAATTAATTCAAAAATTCCCACGACCTCTCCATCTTTTGGAATTGTATTACATGTGTATTTATGTTTTAAATCATGAAACCATTTGTAAAAAAGACAAGGGTTGTTAATGTTGGTATTAAAGGAATGAATATTTTTTTGGGAATTAGAATTATTGAAATTAATGAATTTATTATGGATAAGACTAAACATAAAAATTAACTTAATTTTGGTAAAGTATATAGTGAGAGGTTTCTAATAATTGAATTCCATTTATTGATACTACCAATGGAGGTGGATCTATAAAAGTTGTACCAAGTGGAAAAAATATTAAAATGTTTTCATTGGGTATTAACATAATTGTAACTTGGTTCATGAAAAAGTGACCTTACTTTACAATTTCACTAACACTCCAAGAGGATGTTCTTTTTAAAATTTACATGATCTTTACATACCATTTATAACGGAACCAAAATGAGAACAAAATTTTATTGTCAGAAATTAACCATGGATAAATTATATTGAAATTTATAAACTCCTAGGTTTAGGAATATATGTCATTTATGAGTTATCCCTTCAATGTTCAAAGATTCCTTTAATATGTTTAATAGTATAAAAATTAACAACCCTCTGTTGATTTTGAATATGGGAAAAGTTTAGAACTATATTGAAATAATTAAAGGATGGATTATCATTTTTGGTTTGAAATATTAATCATATCTATCAACTTTGGTAGATCTTTTCCAACATCACAAAATTAGATGGAATCCATGTTATCCATGAAGTTGAAAATTGGGAAAATAATTTTATCCCACGAATAAAACGGACCCCCTATCAAAATTTCTAAAATGAATTTCTCAATGAAAATTTTGATAATCACTATAGTGTAATTTAATGAAATGCTAGTTATAGACATTCTTTCCTTGTATAGAGCCAAAATAAATTTTCAAGAGAAGTAAATTACTCTCCACATATAAAATGACCATAGTATTTAATACAATTTCAAGGAGGTTGAATCTCATTCAGAATCATCATATCGAGCCTAGATATCATTTTATAATGATAGAGTGTAACTTGATAAAATGATTGATACTATTGAAAAAATATTCATGATGAAATTACAATTATGAGGTGATACACTAAGGTATTTACCAAAGAATTATCTATTCTTTCTCTATGTTGAGAGGTTGAGTTATCGATTAAACTTATACAAGAAACTTTCTAATATCCAAGACTGCATATAGAATGAACTCTATTGAACCTGAATATCTAAATAAGTTTCAAAAAAATATGGATATAGGGTTAATACTCCCATGTGCTTCACTATAGGGAAATACAATCCATTTTATATGGATGAATGATGGGTTAATGTGCCTCTTCATAGATTATTATAGGCTCAATATGTTTAAGATAAATAACAAGTATCCTATACCATAAATTAATGAGTTGTTTAATTAACTACATATATCCTAGTACTTATTTATGGTGGATCATTAGTTAGGATCTTACCAAGTAAAGGAGAACTTGGAGGGTATAGATAAACCGGATTTTCATACAAGGTTTATAGTGTATGATATCATATTCATTCCTTTTAGTCTCATGAATTCTCTAATTATCTATATGGAGTAAATGAATAGAGTATTTTTAGATTACATAAATAAATTATGGTTTACATTTATTGATGATATTCAAATCTACTCTAAATGAAATTGAAACATCAATATCATTTTAATTCTATACCTAAGACCTTGAGAGAGGATATGTTAAAAGAAAAATATTGTAAATTAACATTGTAGATAGACAAAGTAAATTTAAATGGGAGTGTTATCACTAGAAGTGAGATATTTTATGGGTCATTTAAGAACATAGTTAATAAAATGATGGAATAGATAAATATCTATTATAAAAATATGTTGTTTCCTTGATTAGAAGAGAAGTATTATTGATTGTTGGGAATCGTCACTTGGTTGTGAAGTCCACTAACAAAACTAACATATACGGGAGTGATGTTTGTCAAGATTTATGAATGTGAGGTGAGATTTAACGTTTTAAATAATATTCCAATCAATACAATAGTGCTCACATCTTCCACTATGGGGTCTGGTTATATTACCTAAAATGATGCATCAAAAAGGGATTCAGTTGTGTAGTCATGTATGTGGACAAAGAGATATCATATTCCTCGATCCAATTAAATATCCATGAGTAACACTTTTCAAACAATGTTCATGGATTTGATAAAGTGATAATTAAATTAAAGATTTGATGGAATTATATGTAAAGGAATAGAGGGTCATATATATGTATCATAAAAGGATAAAAATATATTCAAACATAATTATTACCATATGAAACAACAAACGGGGTTAAAGTCTATCAAGAATTGTATTTTTTCATTCCATTAATACCTCGGGGAACTAAAAATTTTGGATTATTCTCTAAGATTAAATGAACCAATGACCCTATCTATAATGAGGATTGAAAGGGATCCAATCTTCTTGTGCATGAAAATAAGTTACATGGGAATAGTAAACAATATTGAACCTCACTTTCTCAAGAAACACATCACCCATAAATTCTTGAGAATATTACAAAGGCCTAAAAAGATTATTGGGTTCTATAATAAAGGAATAAATATTATAGAGTTTAAAATTACTAATGAAAAATTCATTGTGTTTGGAACCTGGATATATATCCCACCAATGTAATGTTTAATAACTACAAGTTTGAGGAAGATAATTGGGAATTGGAAGAGGAAATAAAATATAAGTTCCCCCATTTATTTTATATTACAAAATATAAATTTCAAGGGAAGAATTATAGAAGGTGGGATGAGTGTAATTCCATAATCATTTATAAATGAAATTCCTTTTGAGATAAATATATTCCTTATTAAGTAATATAGTTACCGAAAAAAATATTCCATAATATGATAATTTTAGACCACTATAAAATATATCATTTCATTATTAAAATGATGTTAATAATGGTAACCATTGATAATATTGTTGTTGTATAGTTATAATTAATATTATTATATATTAGGGGTTGTCATTTATCCTAATTGATGTAGATGAAAGAAGCTATATTTTTGAGTAATAATATTAATCCCTATTAAAATAATTTATCATAGCTTCAGAGAGAGATAACACCATTGGGAATTTCCCTTGAACAATCACATGCTAAGATTCATCAACTAAAGAACGGGTGAAACCATTTATGTGAGAAGTTAGAGCTTATCAAAATCATAGCCCAAACCATGTTGGTCGAACCACCATTAGAATTATCACCATCACAAATCCTAACAATAAGGTTTATAATGGATTAGTAATGGTCCATGTATATAGACTCTATCTTTATGACTTTTTATATTTTATTTTAAATAAATTAACAGTTATATTTAACCCTTTTTATTAATATTAAATACAGGCATTGAATTTGATAAAAATTATATTTTCATAAGAATAAACTAAAGTTATATATTTTTGAAATATATAATTTTGATTACAAACCATTTTTTATAATTTCCTGCATTTTAAAATATATTATATTTTCCTGAAAGGTTCTTATTAAATAATACTTATTTGGATATGAATGATAATATAAATTAATAAATTTGAATTGTTTCGTAAAAACTAATATTTTCTAGTAAAATGTATTTTTATTTAAAAGTGTAGATAGTGATATTTGGAAAATTATTTAGGAAAATATATATCATTTTGAAAATTAGCACATTAAAATTAAATATAAGATTTTTTTTAAAATATTCTTAGATAGATAAGTTTATTCTTGAAAATTTAAATATGTTTTGAATATACTGTATGTATTATAAAATCATAATAACCCCAAAGTTATATAATAATTGATATAAAGGGGGTAAAAACTAGATATTTACTTCTCCATTAAAAGAACTTTTTTAAGTGATTTTATATATTTATAATTATTTATTGAATCCCCTGAAACCAATATTATATTTTAAGGTTTTAAAGTCAATTCATTATGAATATGATAGACAACTGAATCACAAATCATTACATTTTAATGAGTTCAATTATTAACCTTATAAAATTTCAAACATCTCTGCCCATTGGTAGAAACTGTGTGCAATAACCAAGTGAAGATTTATTTTTTGATTATTCTATTATATAGAGTGAAAAAACTATATTTAGAAATTAATAATGAATCCCCCTCTCATTTTATATAAATAACCACAAATCCTACAATTTATCTTCAATAAATAACCATTCTAAATTATTGTACTCTCTATATATCAATCATTATCCCCACTAATGTGTCTCCAATATCTTAATAACATACTCTCTGTATTTCAGAAGAATCCCCTCATGATAATAGATCTCTATCACATAAATTCAATTTAAGGGGATTCTTTATATTATGCCTTTTTAATCACAATTGATTAAGTTATAATGTGTTTCTAAATATCATTTTACTATAAAATTTATGTTCTTATAATGAGATATTATTTATCTCCCCTCATTATAAACATCACATAAGTCATTGTTACGAAAAATATATGGATTTTCTCTTCCCCTCTTCATTCTAGAAAATTTTTCAACTATGCCATTTGATTTCTAGTTTTTTAGGATAAAATGTATTTTTAAACATCTATTTTATGACATATATGATTTCAAATTAATTACTGACCACCATAAACAAACACTTCCTTGAATATTTTTGTAAACCTTTGATATATCTATAATTATCCTTTAATTTTCCATGTTAAACATTTATTTAGTGAATACCAACCCAAATATCAACTCCGTGGATTTCACTAATATGAACCAATAATTTAGTGTTCCGGGATTAGCATGTATGTAACTAAAACTACTTATTAGTTGGTTTAAATGTGATGAAATATGTTTTTATTCTGTACTATCAAGGTGTCACACAAATACTTGTACATGAAATGAAAGTGATGAGTGGGTCCATAATTATATATCCCTCCATTGAATTTGGTAATTATATTTTCTCATGAAATACCATTTATGTTGCATGGGTTGGTGTCTCAAAAATAATTGGTTATGATGTCTCTTTGGCTATCCTTGACTTATTTTTATGATGTTATGTTTTATATTGCGGCAACATTCCGAAGCTTTCATCATGTTACCATCATATATCATGCTTCAATGTTCATTTTTATGATTCTCAACCGATTTATGTCTCTTTTATATGAATATAAACATCCAGGTAAAATTTTCACCATGTTATTATTTTAATTTTCCCTTGTCATGCTTTATAGATCAATCAACTCATATGAATGTCCTCGGGTTATACTGTTCAATTTTAGAAGTTTTGTTGAATTTTAAAAGCAAGTAAAGGTGGTTTAAACAATGTCGGTGTATCCTTTTTTCAGGTTAATGTGAAATGTACTGAATTTTCTAAATACGCAATATATTTCCATGATTTTCGATTATTTTAAGTGTGTGTTTAAGTAATAAATCGCGAAATAAAGTGTATAAAAGAAAAGGTTTTTTTTAATATACTTATCCACCTAAGAGAGTGGAATGTCATTTTTATTTAATTTATTTTTATTTCTCGTTATGTGAAATGACCACTAATTCCTAATTTAAGGAAATTATGGGTCAATACCAGCCATATTTTTCCATGAGAAAAAATAATAAGAAAGTAAAGAAATCACCATTTAAGAGACGGTGGAGATATAATTTGAATAAGTGGTTTCAAACATAGAAGTTAAATATTAAGAGATATATGGTGACCCAATCTTAACAAACGTGGATATTACATCTTTTTAGATGAATATTCAATAATTACAAAAATACATTCCCAAGGGGCAAAATAGTTTGTTACCTTTGGAAGCATGAAACACAAAATTATTCTCTGATTATTTTCCATCAATATTTTCAAAAAAGATCTTCCCATTTTGTAAGAAGCAGGTTCCTATTTGATGTACATATCCTTATAATTCCATCAATTCCAATTATAAATGTTTAAATATGGCCTAATGTTTATTACCTTTGAGGTCATGGTGGTAATGGTGGTGTCTAGGTGTATAATGGATCCTAGAACCCATGTTTTTGTTTCAAATGGCCCGATGCATGGTTAGTTTAAATGGTGTGATTTCGGTTGCATGGCCGTGTGGCCAGGTCTTCAGTTTTGATTGTGGGTTTTGGCATATTTTGAAAATAGTTGGTACAAATTTGTGTGTAATGCATGATGTATGACCCTTATCTATATATAATCATTCAAATTTAGTGAAATATTTGTAAACCATATGCCTAAACCATGTTCCACAACAAATTGTGTGAATTTACAAAATTACCCCCCACTTAATCAATTTACACCCATATCTATTTTACTCTTCATATCCAGTGGATAGCATCAATATTGGAGCACCCATTGTTGAATATTATAGGTTTGTATGCTAACTCTACTTTTGATCTCTGATTCAAGTGTATCTCACATAGTTGTATTTGTTTCATTTATTTATTGATTCCTTCTAAGGATTTATTCATTCTTGTGGAAATCAATTGCACTATTTAAGCGCACGCAAATATGACATTTATTAGGTTCTTTGTCTTTACATAACTTTTAATTGTATTTGAGAAAAATCAGGAGATGATTCCTGAATATCTACCAACTACTAGCCTATGGTAGGTTGTCGCATGACTTTCGCTAAACGTCTTGGTTATTATATATATCAATATTCCTTGAAAGTAATTATTGGGAATTTCCTTAAATTAATTTTAATCCTTGAAGAAATTTTTTTTGAAAGGAATATTCATTTAGAGAGACCATCAATGAATGTTATAGGTTTTGGACCAGGATTAATAAACACCTACTGGGTGTTTTTATTAGTTGAACTATGAGACCATGGGTGGCTTTTGTACAATGATACCTTTGGGTGTGTCTCATTTTCCCCTTTCCTTAGGATTTGAAATGTCAATTTTTTCATAAATAAAAAATTTTAGTTGTATTGTGAATTTATATTTAAATTTAATTTCAATATGAATTTTGAATTTCATATTCTAATGTTTAAAGAACGGGGTGGGTGACCAAAACCCTAGGATCATACCTTGGGCTACTTGTTTAAACTTAAATTTCACTTCATATATAAATTCTTATGAGGGTATTAGGAAGTCAATCCATCTATGATTGTAAAATTATTGAATCTCCATTTAAGGTGAGTATATTTGAAATTTTCTTCAAGGTGAACATTAAAATTTTGAATGTGATTTTATTAAATTGATTGAAATTAGTTAAATTCTTATAATCCTTTGGTGACACATGGAATCATATAGAAATTATATGGTTGGATTCAATTTTCTTGTACCTTGTGATTGTCCGAGTGATACTTGGACTCCCTAGAACACTGGAAATGATGGACTCTAAGGCTTTACCATTATATGTTGAGTGATACATGGATTCATATAATAATTACATGATTGGAGTCATGGGGAATTTTTTTATTGTGGAATGGGTGATACATCGTCTCACTTAATGGGCCAGCAATGAAGGACTTGAAAAGAATTGAATGTTATACTACACCAAGAGTGATAGTTGGGTTCTTGAGAGTTTCTCGGTCGAATTGATCATATGATGTGGGTTTATTTTTTACCTGGAGTGAAACTTAGATTCCAACATAGGGATTCCAATGATAGGCTTGGGTTGTAAGTCGATTAATGAATAAAATGATTTATATGTCATGTCTTCCAAGACAAAGAATAATCTAGGATTCAATTTTGATTATACTTTTTTGTTGTCATGTTTAGACATCATTTGGTCATGTTATCATGGGGGACACATATATACATGTCAGGTCTCAAGAATTATAAATGAAATGAAATATGATTATTAAATGGGATTGGTAATAAAATGGAATTATCCAGCCTATCAAATCATATACTTCCTTTCTAAATTATAAATGATAAATGAAATTGATATAAAATGAGATCCTAGACATATTTGATTTTATTATTTTCAGTGATTCTTTTTCATTGTATATTCTTCATCCACATTGATTTATATATATTCACTGACTGGATGGAACAAACCATGGGTAATTTCCTAGTAGGATTACTTTTCACACACTATTCTGGCTACCATGAGTACTCCAACAGATTATATGATTGCAGGAATTGATAAGGGCCATAAATCTACTACAGAATATGGATTACTTCATTTGAGTCGGGGATCATGGGGAACTATAGAGGTTCATGATTCAAGTTGAGATACTTTTCCCCTTTTAATACTTTTGTTACATGTATTGTATATCTATCTTGTATAAATGTTTTGTCATCTTTTTTAAATACATATGCAAAGTATCATAATTTTTTATAGGAGGTGACTACTAGAACTGTTTATTTATCAGTATTTCATTTTTTATTTCTTGTCTGATTGACAAAATTATTTTATAAATTATTGCTTCAGAATTTTCCTCTATTATAAACTCTATTGTTGAAGTCATAGTCTCCCCATATAGACAACTATCCTCTAATTTCTAGTTGGCATCCTCTAGAATTTGGGGAGATGCACTTCAGGCTATGTGGCCAATCAGGCCAGTGCCATTATTGAGTTGAATCTAGGATAGGGATTGAAGAAAATTGTATAATAGAATCTTCTCTAGTTTTCATTACTAGGTGGAAAAAATAAAAATTTTATAACAATAAATTGGGATTCGGTAATGATTTGTGGCTTAGTGTATCTAACCTGCATACAAGAAAAATCCAATTATCTTGAATTAAATTATTGTATTCTTGATTTCGAGTAAAAATGTTTATTTCATTCCACTTTTGGTTGATGAACATTAATTATTCTATTATAATTGATACGATTATGTTTCCTTTTGTGTTGTAACCCGATCAGATAAGGGAATGAAATCTTAAGACTCATTTTAAAAACAATATATAATTTGTAGGCCATGCATTATACTATGCATTATTTCATTCCATTTAGGGTTCATTACCTATTTTATGTGGTTCTGATAGGTGTCATGATAGTTATACCTAATTTGGTGATAAGTATTTTGGAATGTATTATTGTGTGAATTGGTGGATTCCATGTTTTGGTTGCTAAGTATTATGGGACCTCATGGATCATATTTTGGAGAACTATTTGATTCAACCTATTTAATATTAATGTGATATGAAAGTTTAAATTAATTTGAATTCAAATGGAGATGAAATGAATTTTTAAATTAGTTATAGCTGAGAACCCGAACTAGTCCTAACCTTGGTAATGGGTAGTAGGTAGTAAATATTTCTTATATGTTTTGTACATCACCCAAAACTGACTCATAGAGAAGACCAAGGGGCATGTTCTTTTAAAGGAAGGCTTGTAATTATCTTACTTAAATATCAACTAATTTATGTTTTGACCTTTGATAATGATATCGAAATTAGGCATGTTCATGGAAATTATAATGTCATAACACCATGATTTCCTTCTATAATATTCTAGGAGTATGGTGATGATCATACTCTAGATGAGGTGGTCTATAGTATATCAATGGATACTCCTGTCATATCATATATAGTACCGGTTGTTGTACTAGACATAGGGGATGATGTACAGTTCGACAATTGGATTTTTGCTTTATATTGATAGTTTAGGGACCACTACAACCTATAATGTCTATTGAAATGTTTACATGTGAGTTTCAGCAGTAGTATCCACTCACATTTTTTGGGGATGGCAGTCCTTGGGCTACTGATTCATGGATATAGGTCAGGATATCTATGCAATGTGATTCCCATAGGATATGGTGAGATGTTATCACCCTGACAGACCATCATCGAGAGATGGCCTGGAGGTATTTTCATATAGACATATATAACTACTTATATCCTGAGATATTGAGGGCTGATAGATCCTGTGGGTTTTTTGACATGGAGTTGGGAGCATTATCAGAGATGAATTACATGGATTTTTTAAAAAAGGTATAACATTTCACACCTATTCTGATGGGAGAGGATTTATCTAAATCTAGAAAATTTATGGATGGTCTTAGGTATTACATTTGATCATATGTGAATGTCATTCGGCTGGTAAACATTTCTGTTATAGTGAATCAGGAACTTATGACTGAGCGTAATCTATGAAAGGTTGGGGGTGTGAGCCAGAGTGGTTCAACATCTCAATCTAGTGTTGCATTGATTGGTAGTAGGATGCATCATCTACAGCTTCCATGTGGTGATATTACTAGTATGTGAACATAGTCAGGTAGTCAGGTGAGGAGCTACTAGTGTGATAGGCTGGAAAAAATGTAGGCTTAGTGTATGAGTGTCCCAGTTGATCATCGATCATGTGGAAATAAAGGGAATCTACAACCTGTATTCAGAACGTTTCCTCCAACATCTATTGATATAGGGTCTGTATGAACTCCAAAATAAAGAGCAGGGAAAGAAGCTTCTCATTTGGTAGGGTGATGGATTATAGTTGGAAGATCACTTCAAGATGGTGGACCACCCTAGAGTATTCAGACTCTAGTTTTATAGTGTCGGGAGAGTAGATCTACTCAGGGTAGTTGGGAATTATAAAAAATATATGATTCAGTCAAAATAAATGCAGTGCAACAAACCCTTAAAAACAGGATCTCATAACATTTTATGTCATAAGTACTACACTACTTGTCTCTTATTTTGATTATGAACTTTTCTATATAGGGGTTGCTCATAGGATTATTTTGGTTCTCATTGTGGGGAGTCATTGAATTAGTTTTTATACCTATGATGGTTTTATAATTCTTGAATCTTTATTGGTAATTATAATGGAGGGTGTAAGTTAGTTCCGGGATAGCCCCCTTGAAATTGGTGGCTGTAACTTTTTATGGGACCTCTATTTCCATGAGATTACTAGTTTTGAAATCAATCTTGGGATTGAATAATTGTTTCCCTTTCATTCATTAACGGATTTCTATAATGACAAGGTAACCCTCACGTTGCCAGAGAATGGAGATTTTATTCACAAGTGTGAATGGGATGTATGGGTGAGCCAAGATGAACCTGAACATCATGGTCTAGGTGGGATGACAATATAGATTGTGATTCTATATCTAGATGGTTGGAGAACATGTCAGGAACATTTCACTCTAGTGGTGTATAAATGCAGGGATGTATTCTTGTATGAATTTTATCGATTACCTCTATTGGGAGAGGTAGAGTTATCTAATAAGTTACTACCAAGAGATGAGCATGTATCCATTCCTCTTTATATAATGGATACTACTGAGATACAAGAGCTAAAGAGGCGGTGATGGAAATTATTATTTATTAAGAAAAACACTTTTTTGGGGAAAGTGGGAAACCGAAAAGTTCAACAAGCACCAAACATCCCCATGTAGAAAACCAGAAACAGTCCCAAGCATGAAAAGGCAACAACCACCAACTCCAATGAAGGACCACTCGGCGATCGCATGCATGCATAGTCCCTCTCAAAGGCAAAGCCCTCCCTCAAAGTCAACCAAGTCCCAAATGACCTGCAGTGGATGCTAAGGAAAATGATTTTATCCACCCCAATAATTCTATCTATTTTATTCAAGTATTTTCTGTTAAAATATACGATGATACCCTTAGGCTATTTGTGGGTTACTTTAAATTGCACCAATTGTTGGTTAAAACCCAGTATCATCTATCATGAATAGATGATCTCTTCTACTAGATATTAAGAGCTCCAATTTTCTGAAGTTTGATTTTAGATTTGGTTATCAACATGTGTGTAACGCCCCGACCTCAGTTACCCATCATCAGTGCATTATTTTAATACATCTTCATGATACAAGGAAATCATGTCTTAAAAGGCCGTTCATTTTAGAAATCATGGAAATATATTACATTTATCAACTTTAGATTAAAATATCAAACATAACATACTGCATATATAGTTATTTTAGAACTCTATTATTCCCTTTTAGCTAAACCATACATATCAATCATAATACAGGTTTTGGAAATCTTTGGAAAATAAATCATAAGAAAGGGGTGAGCTCAGATGCTCAATAAAGGTAAACAATTTAGAGAAAGATAACATATACAATATGCATGATTAATAATTGAAAACAAATTCTTTTACAATTAATAAACATAAACACTTTATGGAAGAAATATGAGAAGATTAAATAATTTCATAATTAAACATAGTCCTGGGTATTCTACATGTCGAATAACCACATGAACCCTCAATATTATTTTCATAATGAGTGTATAATGTTGGACATTCTGAAACATTTGGTCAAGTCCTCGGTTAAGACATCTAAAAATTATTAAGGCCTTGGCCAAAACCATATATGAAATTGGGAAATGCCTCAACCAATTCCATGTCTTATTGTCTCATTAGACCTACCGATGCATCGATGAGCTATAGTGGGCTCTAGCCGTCACCTACTATGTCCAATACATTCCTCAAATTAAAAGGTTGAAACATAACATAAGAGATTGTATTAAAACTAGCATAAGGAATGTTAGTAAATTATCCATAAATCATGAATGGTATTAAAATAACAATCCAAAGTCAATCATATCAAAAACCATTAATACAATATGAATGATTTGTATAATAAATTTTCATTGATCAGTAATAATATCTCGTAAAGGATGTTGACATAGTTGAAAATGATCTGTAAAAATCTTTGAGAGATATATCATTTTCTCCATGAAATCATTTAAAAGTTACATATTTTATAAAGTAAGTCATTTAAAAGAAAGTTTTGAATCAATGTGTTCTATACCACTTTGAAACATTCGAATGGAATTAACATTTTATAACATTCATGTCCATATAAATAAATCCATAAACCCATTTTAAAAACATGGACATTAATGAGAAAGGTTTAGTAGAAAAAATCATTAAAACATTTAAAACTATGTTTTAGTAAATAGTCCCTTTAAATGAATACCTTTGAGAATTATTTTATGAAACAAGGACATGGATAATAAATTTGTCCTAGTAGATACTTACATAAAAACAACCTCAGATAAAAAAGAGATTGTGAAATTAACTCATACCTTACACTTTCCTTTCATCGATGGTACGTTTAACCTCATGTATAATGACAATAGTATGTTATTAAAATATACCAAAACAAAATTCATATTTATTATACCATACATGATTAATTTATGACTTTATACTAACCATTTAATAATTATTTCCATGTTAAATAAACATTATGGATAATAATATCTTTCTTTATCGTGCGAGTTTTAACTTGTTATTCTTGATCATATCATTTAGATACTAATTTAAATACTTCCAGAATATAATCCTGGATTTATATATCATATATATTTAGAATATAAATATTTATAATAGATAGATATATGAAATGGAAGGCACCATTTATGGAGATGGTAGGTAGTACATACGAATAAACATTGTTTTTGATTTCATATCCTATTGAACGGAAGTGAATAAGATATATGGAAATACATACATACATACATATGTATATCTAGTAGCATTATTATTTCATATATTACATACATATTAATAATATATATTTTATTATCAGTTTTGAATGGAGAACGTGGGAATGAATCTCATCGAATCTTGGAGACGGTAATCTGTACGTATGCACGAGCGACTATATCATTATATTGATGGAAAAATTGTATATAATTGGATGTTATATCATATATAAATAATAATTAACAAGTTAAATTTATTATTTAAATCAGTTATACTCATTATTATAGAGATCTAAATAATGATGTGTTTGAACAACACACTACACCACAACATGGAGACAGTAAGACATATGTACGCACGTATGTGGATTTTTTCATATAGAGGATGGATATAATAACGAATATGGTCAACCATATTTATACTAACATCACAAGACGTAGGTGGTAATGTATATTTTATTTTGGAAATGAAACTACAATGAAAGGGGGAGTGTAAAAAGAAAAGAACATGAAAGAGGGTGGTGAAATTATTACCTCTTCTTCGGGTGTTTCCTTTTGAGTTGGGAAAAAGAGCTGCATAGGTTGGATTTATGATCAATGCAAGGACTCTATGTTTATGTGAGGGAATTTGGGAGGATATTTGGCCATGGGTTTGCTGATCCAAATGGTTTTGGATGTGTGATTCTGAGAGAAGGATAAGTTCCCTTTTATAAGAGGGGTGAGGGTCACTTTAGGAAAAGATTAAAATATTAATTTATTATACAATCAGATTTTGATTATAATGGATAAAAATGAAATTATTTAGAGACTTAGGTTGTTATGGGTCTCAATCCTCTCAACCGAAAGGTTTTAGTCAAGTTTAGGCAACCATTTTAACGTTATCTTTTACATATAACTCTTAGTTAAAATGTTTAACTTTCACTGTGTCTTCTTGTATTCATACATAATATGTTTAATAAACAAAATCTAAACAACCATAAGAACCTAAAGAGGTTAATTAATGACATATAAATTATTATTTATTCCATTTTTTGGATCCTTAGATTTTTGGGAATATTATATTAACCAATAATATAGTATTTGTTTTGAAAACTAATTTAGTTCAATTTTCACATTATTTGTTATTTAGTTTTTGTGAAAGACATAAAAAGATGATTACATAGAAAATGATACATTGAATCAACCCTAATAGATCATATTCCCCACGAAAATTTGCGAATGTCATAAAAACATTGAAATTATATTTATTTGAATATTTATAATACCATTTATCTGATTCATTCATTAATATGGTAATTACTGTTTCATCATTGTGTCACAAATAAATTAAATTATTTGTTGAATAAAAGTTATGAATAAAATACCATTATAAAAAATATATTTTTATATTTCCAATGAATATTTATATTTGAATTTATATTGTGTGTATCCCTATATTAAAAATTGATTAGTTATTAAACTTTGAATTTAACATTTTTAACCCTTCTTCAAATAAAGTAATAATAAATGTCCTAATCTAATTCAAGTGGACCTAAAGAATCATATTTTATTCCTAAGGTTATTTCTGGTCTAATTACACTTATAAAATATAATTAGGACATGTTTTTTGTTATTATGATATCATTTTTACCTTTAAATACCATATTTACTTTTAACTTTGGTAAATAATAGTCAAATTGTACTATTAATCAAAAATTATTGTCATCTTATTGAACCAAAATTCATATACTAATATTAACCTTGCCTCTCGAAATTTTGACATTCAACACACATAAGCCGTAAAATTCTGTTTTATGCAAATTTGCAAATGCTCTTAGAATATTGGTAAAAACATTAAAAAGTTCAATAAATTTTTATACATCAAATTATATTATAAAATGACCTCAATGATTTACATTGAACGTATATAGGTATTATATATCTACTTTGACTTAAAATAAATATAAATAAAATAAATAATTATTTAAATAAAAAGTTGTTTTTAAATAATAACTTTGTGTTTTTCCCTATTCATCAAAAATTAAATGTTTTTAGAAAATACCAAAAATTTACCCTAAGATAATTTTGATATTCTGAAATAAAAAATGAAGTATATTTTAAAAAATTAAAAACATATAAGTTTTATTTATTAAATTAAAATTAATCCATGTTGTCAAAACCAAAAATATGGTGTTTTAAAGAAAAACTTTTCAAAAGATTGACATGTGTTTATGTCAAATTTAAATGTATAATTACTTATAATGACCTATACTATATTAAATGGTGAATATATAATCTAATTATACTTCCAAAAAATTAAAATTCATAATTTAAAACTGTTAATTATTTCGATTAAATATGAAGTTTTCAATTAAAATTTAGTATTTTTAACTATTCATCAAAATATGAAAGTTATCAGAAAACTATCAAAAATTTATCCAAAATAAATTTTTATATCCAACTTATAAGGAAGAATTAAATTTCATTAAATTTAATATATAAAAGTGTCAAATAGTTTTTTAAAAAAGGGTTCACCATTAAAAGGTGGTAAAATTTAATTTTTTTTAAAAAAATACATCTTTTATCTGAAAAATTGAATTTTTCTTAATATTATGTTTTAGAAACACAAAATATGAATGTTAAAATTATATAGGATATATATAAAATTCCAAATGTAATTAATACTATTCCTATATGCATTTTGAATGGCTGGTTTGGTAAGTCGTGGTGTGCTCGAACTCGGTGTTGCATGTAGCGCTAGTTATTGAATTACATAGAAGAGATAACATGAATTGAAATAATAGGGTGTTATAATGTGTGTGTTAGACTAATAGACATTAATCACACAGTTTTTCAAAGACGTTATGCTTTATATGAGTATTTGGTTATGTTGTTCGGTCACATTAATACATCATCTGTCTTCATGGAAAAAATGAACTGATTCTTCCATCTTTATCTGGATACATTTTTTTTGGTATTCATGTATAATATCTAGGTGTATTCTAATAATGAACATGACCATGCCAAACATCTGGAGATCACATTGGATACATTGATATAGCATCATTTATATGTTATTCATGTAATGTGTGTCTTTTATATGGATCATATGCACATCCTATGTCATAATTTCAATGTGACCAGAGTAACATTTAGCATAGAGAGTGTGACTGTTATAGTTTCCTTAGAGCATCCCAAGATCCTCCATGAGTTATAGAGTTTTTTGGGGATATATGGATACAATAGGTGTTTCAGATATGACTTTTCACACCTAGAAGTTCCACTTATGGGCTTTACTAAGAAGGTTGTGATGTTTTCATGGTTAGATTCGTGCAAGATAGAATTTCTTGCATTGAATGTTAGGTTAAATTCAACACTGATGCTAAAATTTCCAAATCTAGGAAAGGGTCACATTGTTTAATGGGATGCATCATGAATCAGTCTATGAGCATTACTTATTCAGGATGATAAATTCATGGTGTAAGTGTATCTGTAGCTGAGGCCACATTAAAATATTTACCCAATGAAAGATCATGAGATATTTATGATTCTTAATTTATGGTGATGTTAGAGATATTACTTAAATGGAGAGTATTTTTTTGATGTACAAAGACTAGAAATTCCTCAAGTACATATTTACACAACATGTTATGATCCTAAGATATAAAATGTTGGTGGAATGCCTATAGTATTTCGATTTCAAGAATGACTTGATTCTTGGTAAGGGTAATGTAATGGATAATGCACTAAACAGGAGGACTCAGATAAAATTGATTGAGTAGGCCATTATTGAGTGAAAAATTATTTTATTGTTCTCTTAAATTCAGATGGAGGTACATGACATACGAGGGTTGAATTTTCTATCATTCATAGTTGATACCTTTACCCTACTTGATAGAGTGAGTATTAGGATGATATCTAATTCATAGAGCCTTGCCTTAAGGGAGAGTGTGGTGGGGGAGGACCCTCATCCTAGATAGACCATGGTAGGAGATGAAATTCTATGATTATAAGTTAGTTAATGGGTTTCTTCTAACATGCATGAGGAGCTACCGTGAGACATTCAAGCTTCAGCTTGTTCTGTTCAGTCTGTGGTCACCATAATGTATCAGGATTTACATCTCAAATACTAGTGGTCAGGTATGAAATGATATGTAGCATGTTTTATCATGAGGTCTTCCACCTGTCAGTAAGTGAAGGTGGAACATTAGTGACAAACCAAACTTTTATAGCAGTTATTGATCCTAGAGTGGAAGTTAGTTGATGTCCCAATGCATTTCATGAAAGTTTTATTATGGAATCCTTGAGGTAAGGATGATATATGGGTTTTTTATATGATCATGAATGATTCACATTTCCTACAGATCAAGGAGTCCTTTAGTGTTGATGAGTTTGAGAGGGTGTAAATTTTTGAGATGCTATAAATTCACAGAGTCACTCCTGCTATCATTTCAAATAGGGATTCCCAGTTTAGTTCATGATTCTGGACAGGGATGTAAAGGATGTTCTGTACAAAGGTTCTTCTGAGCAAGACATACCACCCCCAGAAAAATTTGCATTCTGAGTGCACAATTAAGTTTCATTATGAAATTTTACGAGTATGCATCCTATATTAAGAGGGAACTTGGGAGAGGTAAATACCTATGGTTTAATTGTCCAACAAAAATAACTTTTAGGATATTATTCATAAGGAATATTATTAGGATTTATATGATAGGCCAAGCCTATCCAAAATCTGTTGGTTAGAGAAAAGAGAAAAAACTATGCATGGACCTCATCTTATTTAGAAGACTAGAGATAAGGTACAGTTGATTCAGAAGAGTATGGATACTATTTAATCTCATCATCAATATTATATCGATCACCACAAACAACCACTCTTGTTTGAGGTTGGGTATCAAGATTAATATCATGTTTCACTGAGATTGTGACATATGAGGATCAGAATAGAGGGAAGTCATTTCCCGTGATATGATGGGTAGTTCATGATTCTAGAGAGAGTCAGGATGGTAGCCTATTAGTTGATGTTAACTCAGAGGTATCAGGCCTTTCATGATGTCTTCCATGTATCTCAACTACAACATTACTATTCAGACTCATCTCATGCCTTTCATCCATAGAATGTTGAGTTAAAGGTAGATTCATACTTTGAGGAGATTCCTATATATATTATGGATCCTAGAACGAAGGTTCTCTGAGCCTAGTTTGTTCCATTAGTATGGGTGCTATGGAATTAAAGTTTTGAATAGGATGAGACCTTGGAATGTGAGGTCAATTTATGATCGAAGTGGCCAAAATTATTCTCAAATCATTCTTTACAACCTTTAGAAGGGAAATTTTTGGATGAATTGCTTTAATGGGGGATGTTTTAGAAGAACCTATTTCTTATTTTAATTATGGATGCTTATATTTAGGTCAATTATTAGTTTAAATAATTAAATATTGAATATTATGAATTCTCTTTGAGGTTATAGAGGTAAAAAGGTTGTCTACGGCTTGTTCCGAGCCTAGAACACATGTTTTTGGTTTAAATGACTTGGAAAACGGTCAATTCAAGTCAAGAAATTTTGGCCCCAGATTTGTGTAGCTAGGTATTCTAATTTGATGATGGATTTTGACACATTTTACACATAGTTAATCAAATCATGTTGGTAAATCATGCTGAATGACACTTCCCCATAGATAACATTGCACGTTTGGCACATGGTTTTGTAAACAATGTTCCAAAACTGTGAGACCCTATAAAATGGGTGACATTAAAAAATTTACCCCCATTTAATTGATTTAACCTTAAATACATTACACTTGTCTTCAACAGTGGATAGTAGATACCATGGATCTCACTCTAGTTTTTATTCTAGGATATGATCTAGACTCTCCTCCCAATATCTGATTCAACAACCACTTGTCTCATTGGATCCAAATCAATAACTTCCCATTTCATTTTTAGAAATTCATCATTTTTCTAGATTAGAGTTGCACTATTAAAGAGCAAGTAAATATGACCTATTATTAGGTTCATTATCAGTTCTTTGATAGTAACTGGATCTAGGTTGATCCAAGATATTATATTGGATATGCTATCAACTACATGGTTGAGGTAGGTGGTCTCATTCCTTTCTCTAAAATTTATGGTGTTTATATATTCCATTGTGTCACGCTCCCAATTAATGGGGGTCTCTTTAAATGAATTTTAACCCTTGAATATAATTCTTAGGAAAGATTTATTCAATTATATATACATTGAATGAATGTTATCAGTTGTGGACCATGATTTAGAAGAACACATACAGTTTCTTGATTTCTTGAACTAGACCACCACCGGTGGATTTTGGAAAATAATAAATTTGTGTATGCACCTTTTTCCCTTTTATGTGGGTTGTAAATTGTGAATTGTTTTGTAAATAAAATCAATGAATTGGAATATGATTTGATATTTGAATTAAATTGTAATTAGAATTTTTATTTTCATATTATAATGATTAATGGAATGGATCGGTGAACATGACATTATGATATTTCATTGGGATTCTGGATTAAGCTTGATTTTTTCTTTATATCGAACTGCCCAGGTGTGTATTTGAAAGAAAATCCTTTTAATATTGGCTAATGAATTAGTCAACTTTTTAGGTGCATTAAATTTAAATGTTCTTTTCATTGACTTTGACATAATTAAATGTAATTTTATTAGATGGGTTGAAATTTGTTAAATACTTATATACTATGGGTGACACGTGGAATCTTATGACAATTTCATGAATAGACTCAATTGTCATGTACCTTTCTTATGCACAAGTGAGAATTGGACTCTCTAGAATTCTGCCAGGGATGGACTATATGACTTGAAATTTATATGATGAGAGATATGGGGAATCATATAATAATTACATGGATAGAATAAAGGGAAATTTTATTATTATCCCTTTCCTGATACTTCATCACCATTAGTGGACCTCCAAGGACAGTCTTGAATGGAAGGAATGTTATACAAAACCTAGAGTTATACATTGATTCATGAGAGGTTCTCCATGGATGGTCTCATAAGTTGTAGGATTATATTATACTTGGAGTAAAACAAGTATTCCAACTTAGGGATCTGGATTATTGTCTTAGGGTCTAAATGGATTAAAGAATAAACTAGTCTACATGATGTGTCTGCCAAGACAAAGCATAAGCTGGATTCATTCTTGTTTATAAATTATGGATGACATGGTTAGGAATCCAATGATTTTGTTATCATGGGGGGAAATTAGGCAACATGTGAGGTCTCAAGACCTGTAAATAAATTGAAATAAAATCATAAAATGAGATTTATTATAAAATGAAACAATTCTGACTGCAAAATTAGAGACATTATTTCTGAATGAAAATCGGAAAATGAATTGTGTTAAAATGTGAACCTAGACTTTTAGTATGATAACATTTGAGTACATCATTTTCTTTTTATATTCTCCATGAACACTATTTGTTAAATATATTCACTGAATGGATGGCATACACCATGGTTGGTTTTCTATTAGGATTATGTTTCACACATTATTCATTCCACATTAGGTACCTAAACAAATTATATGATTACATATATTGATAAGGGAAAATGATTGATTTTATTCTCTTGATTACTGCATTAGAGAAGGGGATAAAGGAACTGAGTTAGGGATAATGATTCTTGATGGGATACGTTTTGGTATTTTTCTACTTTTATTACCTCTATTGTATATATTCCATGTTTATATTCTTTGGCTGGTTTATTGGACACATATGAAACATATCATCATTTTCTATATGTGATTACTTAATGAAATAATTTTTATTTGTCTTCCTCTATTTATTTCATACGTGGTTACTATACTACTTCTTTTACATTATGTTTATGATCTTTATAATTTATACACTTTAGTTATGAAATCATAGTATCCCTATCAACACACCTAAGACATTACTACTAGTCAGCAGCCTCTAGTGTGTCTAGAGATGTTCTGGATACAATGGGCCAATCGGGCTCATGGCACTATTGAATGGAATCCAGATCTGGGACATTGCACTATTACTACACTAACATATAACATTTTTTCAAAACATGGGGAAACAAAACATAAGAATATGTGATCTCATATGCTATGTTAGAATACATTAAAAAAATACCTATGAATAAAATTATCAAAAGGATATGATAATATGAGAATAGAATTTGAAAACCATACCTATAATATTAGGATCATATTCATCATGCATGGTATAAAGAATGATGTTTCAAAGGAGATGAATCATAAGATAATCAGATAACATGATACATGAGAGCATAAAATTATTAAAAGATATGTAATTGGTTGTAATCAAATAACCCCATAATAATATAACCATTTGAAAATTTAAGTTGGTTAACCCATTAAATAAAGAACATGAAATCCAACCCTTGCATTAGCTTATCATGGCAATTCATAGGCGGCTACACCTACTAAGCAAGACACACCACTTTCCCCAATGGTAGCACATTCCCCATAGTGTAACATGTTAAACCTTTTCCCCATAGTAGATCATGCTGATAATGTTTTTCCCATTATTATGTCATGGGATATAAATCTTTACCCAACAATTTGAAATGCTATCTGGGACACCCCATGTTATGATATAATGGGCTTTCCGATCACTATCGATGCTACCTCATATTATATAATATTGGTCATACACTGCACTATCTAGGCTATCCAATGTTAATCTATAAAAAGATTTCTCTACACAATCTAGGCCACCCCATTGTATAAGCAGTCTTCCGGGACCACAACAAGAATAAAGTATAATGTTCTTACATATCACCATAAAACAAACAAAAAACAATACTTATTCAATCATAACCATATTAAACCATGTTAAAGATTTTTGTTTTATGTATATAACATAGAAACATGATAATCCCATGGAAAATATGTTATTTTAATAATAATCTATTTGGTATATGATTATTCCATGTAAAAATACGGGTTCAATAAGCATCAAGGCACCAAAACATAAACCATTCAACGAAAGAATATGAATTGAATTTTTGTATTATATTACCCATTAAGAATAGGTAAAACACTAATGTTATAAGAGGTTGATAGTTATTGTTAGAGGATCATTTAAAATATTTCTTTGGGAAAATATCCTCTTCTCTTTGAAAATTTATTTTTAAATAAAAAAACATTTTGAAACTAGTTTTCTTTGAAAATAAGCATGAAAAATAAAAAATGCGGATTTGAAAACCATTTTACACACTTTTAAAAAAAATAAATTCATAAAAAACTTCCAAGTAAAATATCATTAGCTATAATTTAATCTAATAAAAATATTATCAAACATGGTTTTTGAATAAGACAAATTACAGGCTGAAAAGAGAAATAAGGTCAGATTTTCATAAAAACATTATTAATTATCTTAAGATCAACAACATTGAAAAATGTTACCATTATCATAACATATCATGAATCTCCATACGATATGGAAATATTTTTTCCCCCTGATATATGGATCATATTATTTCATCAATAGATGCATAATCATAATCATTCTTCATAAACTATGAGATTGTAGTAATAAACTCTTACCAATTTGGTATCATTAAATCATAACAACCATGAAAGAGTTAAATGAATATTATAATATATTTAAAATATGTAGATTATTTATATAATATTTAAATGGTTTTCATATATGCCAAATACACGAATATTGTTTCATAACATAATATATGTCTCAAAGATGGGATATTGAGACAAAATTCCCTAACAAAATTTAGAGCTTTTGAACAATATACACTGTGAAAAAGAGCTCATAAAATAGATTTTTAAATACCCATAAATTTAATTATAATACTCATATAATAAATTCAAGTATAGTGTATAAACCACTAAATAAAAATAAGTGGATAATATATAATATATATCACAAAAATAAAATTGAGAAGATAAATCCCCATGCCGTATGTCTTGACTTCCTTCAAACATGTTCAAACCCCCTATATAATGAATATAAGTTTATTATAAATATATTAATTATTCATATTCATATATATCATACCATTTATTTTTTTCTTATGATATTTTATTACTCATCAATTAAAAATACCGTGTTTAAGTCATGTTTAGGGTAATAACCGCTATGTTTTTCATATATGATTTTTTTGGTAATATTACTTATATAATTATTTCATCAAATATAAAATGTTAACAATGATAAAAATATCATATATATTTATAATAAATTTATTTAAAATAATCTATAAAATATGTAAATCAGATATTTAATACATCATTTATAGAGATTGTGGGTGGTACGTTGGCCTGAAGGTTACTTCCATTTTCTTATCATATTGAATGAAAGAAAAGAAAATGATATGTATATATTAATAAAAGTGGAAGTATTATTTCATAAAAAAAACATATTTTTATTACACCCATCCTTAATATATTCCATGTAAATAGAGAGCGAATCACATCACCTCATAAGGCATTAGTCCGCAATACAAATGAACGAGTTTATCTTATATAAACAAAATGAAAAGAATGAAGGTATATGATATATAATAATATCATAATAATAATTTCAACATAAAATAATATATATCATATAATCCCTATAAATCCATCACTGTTATAATCCTTGGAAGGTGGTAATGGATGAATGAACGACATCATTTTGCAATGTAGTAGTTTGTCGTACATACTAACGATTATTTTGTTTCCCAATTAATGAAATTTTATGAATCTTCAGGTAATAAAATTAACATAAAAACATATCATTATATTTAATATATGGTTTTAATTATATAATTATGGTAAAAAATATTTTAGTTTGTTGAGAAATAAATAAAACCAAGGTGTACATTGAAGAGCATAACCTCTTCGTAGAGTAACTCCTATTGTTTTTCACCAAATGACTGCCTTGGTATGATTTATACTCAAAGTGATGATTCTATGATGAGAGTAGGGATATTGGAAGATTATTTTCAGATGTTTTTTATGAGATAAAATCCTTTAGAGTTGTGAATATAGGGGTATATATGGTGTTAATTATAAGAGAGGTGAGTTGAAAACATGTAAATACCAAAAAAGTATCCACCATTTGGAGGCCTCTATTACATAATATTCATACAATAATAGATATAAATACATAAAAAATTATATATGGACTAAATATATTCATTATATGTTTTTTTAGTTATTTTAGAGGTTATTTTTAATTAATGTTTAATGTTTAACCAATAAGTAAACTCATTTTACCTTAATCGCAATAATTAATTATATTTATATTCACTAATATTTTGAGGTAAAAAATAATTTGACCTTACTAAAAACTATGAATTATTATTATTCAAAATATTTTAACAGTTTTTTATAAATAAATTAATATAAGAGGCAGGATTTAATTTAAAATTAATCCTAGAGACGGGATGAAATGGTGAGGATTTAAAGTAAAACGTTCAAAGAATTGTATCATTTTTAAATCCAATTTCAGATTTAAATTTATTATAGAGACCTTAATTGAATATATTGATTTATTTTTCAAATAATAATACTATTAATCTAGCTTAAAATATTATTTAACTATAGAAACAAATTAGATGAAAATGCTGTTATCAATTAAAATTCATTGTTTTTCAATATTCATCAAAAAATGAAACTTCTCTAAAAAAATTCATCGTGGTATATTTTTATATTCCTCTTAAAGTTTATGTTATTTTTTTAAAATATAAATTATAAAACATTAAAATACTCGTTTAAAGACATGTCTCCCATTAATAGACGAAAAACTGTATTTTAAAAAAATACAACTTTTTATGCATAAAATTGGATTTGTTCTTATTTTATAACAATAAATCTAGATGGATGAATGTAAAACAATTATGTCAAATTTATAATATATAAAATTTATTAAGATATCTCACTAATATTTATTAATTTAATTTTTTAATATAAAACTCTTTTGTGGGTATAAAAACAGTTTTCCCATAAAAACATAACCTTTTTATTCAATTGGGTATTATTTTCATTTATAATTAATTGATAAACAAATAATTAATTTCATAAATATGAGTAAACTATTGTTTTAAAATTTAGATAATCATATTCATATCTTCTATTGAAATAGAATAATGAAAACTAAAATAATATTTTCTTAATATTATTAATAACATATTGTAGTACGGTAAAACTCAATCATGTGTGTAACACAATATATCGAAGGAACATGGAATTATGTGTAGCAGAATTAAAACATAGTTTCTATATAACAAATTCTAATATAAGTGTTTCATTTAGTGAAATATTAACTTCTTGTTTCATATAAATAAATTATAACTTGGTTTAGTGTGTAACACATTTTATCAAATAAATTTAATTTATTTGAAAAATATTAATTTATAAAAACATAGGGTGTTACATTATTATCCCATAAATTGAATTTATCCCACAAAATTTATCCAGGTCATTAAAATTTTAATACCTAAAATTTCATTTCATATAAACCCACTTCGTAAAATTAAATTCTAAATCATCATTTAAACAAAGTGGTTACCCAAAGAAACTCATAAGTCTATTTCCAAATAGCAGAACATAATTAGATAGTGAAAACATTGAAATAGAAGAGAAAAATAATTTAGAAATATAGATTGAGAGTGATAGAAACCATGGCCAGTAGAATATTAAAAATCACAAATGCCTATCCCAAATAGAGTTGAAAAAGGTTACTGATATCATAAAAAATAATGATAATCGGACAAAATTTTATATTAAGACCCTTTTTCTAATGTTGAATAATTTAATGAGAGGATATCCTTTCTTAATTTCACTATATTTCATATCTGTGATCTCACCCGATGATTTTTCTTTGATCAGTTTCCACTTCATTTTTTACTCTAATAAAAGAAGGTGAATTTTCTAACATCGAATCATTAATTGAACATATGATCAATAGATATACTTCTAATTCATTCTCCATATATTTAGAATACATAACCACAAATTGGTTAGTATGGGTTATAAAAAATGAATATATTTCAATATGATTAGATAATACTATAATATCTAAAACCTCATCCAAATATTATTTTAATCATTTCCATTATTTATTAACCTTGTAACCGATTGTAAATATTGAAATCCAAAACAATAGAAATAATTTCAACGAACTTAAAAAAATGAAATTGTCTTTAATCACCATATAGAATAAAGTGGATCTTTATTATCACATACCAAACATCTGAATATCTACATCATTTATTCTCTTAAAATATGTTAATAGACTAAATTACCTCAAAACCATATGTGACCTTCATTCCTTACCTAGAATACATATTGTTGGATATATTATTTATGTCTAAAAATTTTATAAATGAAATCCATGATAGTAGAAATGAGCACATAAGCCTCGTCGGGGTTGGCGAGGACTCGGAATGTACATCCAATACACTCCAGATTAAATACGGTTGGAGATATATTTTCTAGGTACTGTATCTTCACTTTAGTAAGATTTGTAGGAGGTAATATAGTAGGTACTGATCAATACTATAGAAACCAAAAATATTCACCCATATAGCCCTCTAGGCCACTGGTTTAGTCCTCGCGTCCTAAAAGTCCTTTGGGCCACCAAAGGCCTTCAGTCAGGTTGACTCCCAAGGCCATAGATGCACCTTCAGTCCATAGTGCCAGCCCAAGGCCTTTGGGCCACGTGATTATGTAGAAGTACCAGACAGAACACAAGGAACATGGCTCTAGATGAGGATTCAGGGGATGCGTGTTCACTAGAACATAGCTAACTGGAATTGGGATAATGAGAGGGTATGGATTTTACATCAGTACTAGGACTATGAAACTTTTCATAGGGAAGCTATCCAACCATCCCTATGAAGGAGGAGTGATGATATCAATATGACATATGTTGGGGAGAAGCACTTTAGAGTTGTCTTCTTTGGGCGATTCCCCCAATGACCTATGGGTCATTTAATTGCCTCTAAGCCTTCGGGAAATGTAAGGGTTCCACCTCACCCCTTGAAATGCATATTTTCAAAAATAAAAACAAATTGAAGGCCTTTGGTCTATTCCAACTGATAGCATAAACCATACTGTCAAGAAAACATTATTATACACATATTTAATCAATATGATACATTTTACTTTATTTTGATCCAATTTCTCTTTATCAAAACTAAACACCATTTTATATTCAATTGGGACATATTAAGTTTCACATTTAATTAATCATGTTTTTCTTCCATAAAATATTACATTTTCATTAAATCGCTTTTATTTGTCATTATTACCATTCAACATGTTCTTTAAAATCTTTAATGAAAACCATTTACTAAAAATTATTTATATATTTTGAAATTTATTATTCTTGATTCCAAATATGTAAATATGTCAATTGTTCCACATCATTCATAATCCATTAACTAGGTTTCCTAATATTCTTCCTCAATACCACTTTCCTTTCATATGTCATTCGTAGTCTCTTCATTGTTAGTAGTACAACCTTTACTCATTCCATGATGATGACTCTCTTGATGAGCTTTCCACATAGGACAATGATTTGAAAACATCCCATATATTCCACATTTAATGAACTCATGAATCAATGATAACATATGAAGACCATTATTCTCATCCCTTGAGTAAAGTTAACATTCTATTTTACTTTTGTAGTTACTTTATTTGTGTCCTTTTCCACTGTCAAAATATATTATATTCCCTTTGAGACGTCCCTAAGAGTGATTCTACTAACATTCATGACATATAAGAAATATAATGATCCTTCTTCAATGGTCTCCACTACCCAAACACTATGAAATCTCTTTAATTTTCGTCTCTGATGGGTTTGAGAGTTGGTTAATGTATATATTTTTAATAATGTTCCATGACAAATAATTAGGCACAATAACAAATTCATTCACTCTAGTCATCATCTCATTTACTTCTCATGATAATTTTTTTTTCACATTCAACATTAACCATGTTTGTTATAGATATATCTATTTAATAAACCTAGAAACCATAGTGTGCGCAACACTTATCACGGAAAAAACCATAAAAACATGAAAAAAACATATATAATGTCTAAATCAAGAAACATACCTTTTACTCTAGGAAATATGAGGTTTATACTATTTTGTTCATTTTCATCTACTAATTAGATACTTTGTGATGGTTCATAAGGATTTTAGGAATTTAAAAAGTATGCCACCTGATATTTTCAAACAAGGGGTGTAGCAATACAAGTAGTTCTTCATTAGTTCTCAATCGGGTCTTACTTAATACAATGTTTTCAGGATTTCTACACCTTTTTAAATCTATACCAATTCCACATACACTTGTATTATCTATAAAGAGATGTATTTCTCTAAAACCACTTGCTATATCCTTTTCCAAAATTCCATGAAATTTTCCTATACATTGAATCATCCTTAGACTTATCATTAGAGACATCCCAATACATATGCAAAAAAATACCCCTTGGGATCTCAATATAGTTTTCCAATAATAGATTCCAAATATTGACTAAAACATTCCTTTGATTCCAACTACTATGACCAATGATTAACATACAGATTTATTATAACATTTTAGATCAATATTAATTACATTACACAATAACATTACCAAGGACCATAATAGTTAAATTCCTTTGGAATCATGGAAATAATATTCTAGTTTGATTAAATATCTTCAATAATTCTCATAAAGATCACCCCTTTTGAACTCTTACTTAAATCCTTTCATCGTAACCTAGGAGAATGAGTTATTAGAGACAGTGAATTCAAATTTTCATTAACGGTAAATAAAAAAGATATGAATTCATTGCATGGAAATAATGATATGAGAATGTGAGGATGATTTATGAATATTATACCCAGGATATCTAGGATAATAATCATGATTCATGGAATAAATATTGGTAGTTCGTATAACATAAATCATAAGATAATAAATGAACAAGAACCATGAGATCATAACATTGTATGAAGACATGAAATTTTTGGAATAATCATAAGCTCATAAAATTTTGAATATGTTTAAATGCAACATGTTTCTCTAGTTGAATAAAATACCTAAATTCAGGCCCATTTATAAACATATAAGGCCAATTCAATGGTGGTAACACATCCTAGGTAGGACACAACACCATCCCTGTGGAAGCCCCTTCCATATAGTGGATATGGGTACACCTTCTTCTCATAGTGGATAAATCCCATAATCATATTTATCATCCTTATCTCAAGATAAATAAATCATTATTAAATATATCATAGCACTATATGGGAAACAACTTGTTATGCTATAATGGGCTTACCTGAGACTATTTGGTCTAGCACATGTTAATCTATAATGGTATTACTCGATGCTATATGATCCATACCATTTTAATCTATAATAGACATACCTAGTGTTATCTGGTCCACGTCTTTGTATAATAAAATTCAAGTACCACAACCTGAATAATGTACATATAGCTTTTATATCATAAAAAACTCATAAAAACAATCCTTATTCATTCACATACTGATTACACCATAGAAAAAATGGGTTTCATGTAAATATATTTCAAACATGATTAAACTGTGGAAATAAAATGGTTTCATAACTATAACTTTTTGGACAATTATAACACATGTAAAAGAAACAAGTTCCATAAACATCATTCCATCAAAACATAAACTATTCAGAGAACGAATATGAATGGTATCCTTGGATCCTAAACCCCATAATTCATAGGTAACACATATCTATGTGATATTAGATGGAGAATAATATTAAAAGGAAATTTTAAAATATTTTATTATTAAAATATCATTTCCTGTATGAAAAAATCTTTTTAAATCATAAAACATGATGATATAAATTTTTTAAAAATATTAACTGTGAAAACATATAAACGAATCTTTGAAAACCATTCCAAAAACATGATAAACATAAAAAAGTGTAAATTAATATTTTATGAAAATGTTATTAAACTATAATTTCAAAATATTTTTGAAAACTTTTTTAGAAAAATTTTTTAGTAAACAAGCTTTTTGAAAAAAATAGATTTTCGACTAATGAAAGAAATAAGGTATGATTTTCATAATAACATTTTCTTAATTATATTAAGAAAAAACAAGTGGAAAATGTAGATATTACTCAAATATATAATGAATAAATATATTAAAATTAAATTTCAGGGTATCCATGAGATATAGGTCATAATATTTCATTAATTTAAGCGTAATCATAAACAATTTTGATAAACGATGAGATTGTAGCAATAAACTCTTACTATATTGGAAAATTTCAATCATATTCCCCATAATGGGATTACATGAAGCATAAAATATAATTAAAACAATTATATTAATGATTTATCATGTAAACATATAGTTAATGGACCTCTTACAAGAATATAGGTCCATTTCATAAAATGTGTCTCAAGGAAACAAAACTGAGACAAAATCTCCTTACTAATTTAGTAACTTCATAACCAGAAAACCCCATTAAATAAAGACCATATGAAGGAAATTTAAATACACATAAATATACATATAATATTTATATATTACATTAATTTTCAATATATGAACCACAAAATAAAAAAAGTGTGGAATATAGCATTTGTCTCAAAAAAATAAAAGTGAGATGAGAAATCCCTTTACCTTAAGTCTTGAATTCCTTCCTAAAAGTTTATACCTCCTATATAATAAATAAAAATTTACTATTGATATATTATAGAGACATATTAATACATATCATACAATATATGCTTTTTTAGGACTTTTTATTACCTATCTATTAGCAATACCATGCCAATGCCACATTTTTGGTAGTAATTGCTTTGTTGTTTGTATATGATTTGATATATTTTATTTTTTTAGTCCTACTACATAGATCATGATTTCATTATCTATAGAATTTAAACCTTGATATAAATATCATATATATTATGTATATATGTATTTATAAAACTCTACAAAATATAGAAATTGAAAATGAAATAGATTATTCACAGTGACGGTAGGTCATACGTAAGTATGAACATTGTTTCCATTTTCTTATCGTATTGAAAGAAAGAAAGGTAAATGATATATATATATAATATCTTTAAAATAGTATTAATTTCTCATATATTTCACATATTTCATTTACATCCAAACATTATACTTTCCATGTAAATTTTGAATGAAACACATCGCTCCAAAAGGCGATACTCCTCTATATACACATGTTACGTTATCATATTTTCATAAAATAGTAAGAATAAAGGTATGTGTTATATAATAACTCCAGAATAATAAATATATAATAAAAATAATATGTTTAAGATATAAACTACAAATACATCATTATAACTAATCATTTATGGTGGTAATGGAAGAAAGAATGCCATTAGTTCACAATGTGGTAGTCCACCATACATACGAACAAGGATTGTGTATCTTATTTGAGGGAAGTGTGTGTAGTTGTAGGTTTTATCCATAACATAATAAAATTTTATTGTAATTTATATAATCATTTTGTTGCATAATCATGGTATAAAAATAATTAAACGGGAAGATAATGAAATACAACAAAATTTCTGGTTGGAGAATATTACCTCCTCTTCATATAACGCTTTTTGGTTTGCACCATAGAACACCCATACCTTAATTTAAGAAAAAAATTTGGCTTCATGGATGAGACAAGGGTTTTCTGGATTTTATTCTGGATGGATGTGTTGGATAAAAAATTCATTATATGTGTAAATATAGGGTATGTGATGATGTCAATTTATAATAGAGGTGGGTAGGATGTTTGTAAATACCAAAAAGGTAAACTCTATTGGGGGTATACCTTATATATTGTTACTAAAATAGTGAACAATGTTATATTAAATAGGGTATATAGTTGAAATATTTTTTCTAAATAGGTTTTGAAAATGTTTTGCGGTCCTGTTATTCCTTATGATTAAATTTTAACAACTATGTAAACTTGTTTTTAACATAATCGCTAAAATTAATTTTAATTGCATTCTATAATATATTTTTAAAAAACTAAGTTTAAAATAATATAAATTATATATTATTACTATTTTAAATATGGAATATATTTTCCTAAATTCTAAACATCGATGTGGCAGAATTAAATTTAAACGTAATCCTGTAAATGAAACAAATCAATGAGTTTTTAAACTAAACATACTGAAGGATTGAAATGTTTTTATATCAAATTTCAATTTAAAAATAATTTTAATGAACTTAATTATAATTTTTTTATTTCTAATTAAACTAGTTATTTGATAAAGAAATATAAAATATAATTTTACTATATAAATAAGTCAGATTGAAATGATGTTTTAAATTAAAATTCATTGTTTTCACTATTCATTAAAAATTTAAACCTCCCAGAAAAATGAAAAATATTCACCCAAACCAAATTTTTTAATCTATAATTCTGAAATGAAGTCTATTCTTTCAAATAAAAATTATAAAAGGGTAAAAAATTAGTTTTAAAACAAGTGTTCCACTAAATGACGATAAAAGTTCCATTTAGGAAAATATAGGTTTTTATACCTAAAATCGTATTTAGATTCTTATTTTATGCTTATAAAACATATCATATGAATGTAAAAACCTTTTTTGTTCTATAATATATATATATTATTAATATATTTCACTCATAGTGATTAATGTATTTTATTAAGTTAAAATGCCTCTATGGACATAAAAAATTATTTTTTCCAAAAAAATATCCTTTATATTCAAATGGTTTTTATTTAAATTTATAATTAATTAATAACCAATGATTTCATTTTAAAAACATTTTTAAAACATATTTGAAGAATTTAGTTAATATTATTCATGTATTCAATTCCAATAACTATGTGATATCTAAAATAATATTAATAATATATATTACAATTGGGCAAAAGTTTATCTTGCATATAATTCAATCAATTAAAGAACACGACATTATGTGTAACACAAGAAAAACAATGCTTTGTGTATGCCATAAGATAATATAATTTTTTCTTATAGTGTAAGCTTAACATGGTGATTTATATAAATCATGCATAACATAGTGTAACATGTAATATAGGCCATCAATGAAATTTAATTTATATGAAAAAATAATAAATCATTAAAATCATGGCTGTTACAGGATATCTCATGTGTGTGAAAAGGATCATATAGTAGGATGAGGAACATAACATCCAAAGGTCCCACACATCAACCTTATATCCCCACATGGAATGATATACTAGACTCCAATAGGTAATGACACATTCCACTTTACAGTAGTTGGTAACCCTTAAAAGATGAATGATGTTGGAAAGAGATAGGGAAATGGTTGAATGTGGAAGTTATGTCCTTATATACTCATTTTTTTAATTAACCTATTATTTTTTTATAATAACTTCATGATATGTATTGAATTTCATTGATGATTTATCATCTATTATGTGAGGGATATGGGGTTAACTATTTTCTAGTATTCAATTTTTTTTTTTAGCTTTTTCTTTTAGTAAGACTATTTTTTAAAATTAAAAAATTAAAATACATGTATATATAATATAAATTATAAACAAATATTTGACACAAATATTTTTTTTAATTCTTAATTTTCCAAAATATCTTTTTCCTAATTGATTACTCTATGAATCTTTTGTACTCTGTACGTTTTTATAGGAGCTTGATCATACTATTGAATCAATAAATCTAAAATGATTTCTATGTTATATATCAATATATTCTGATAATAATTTGGATTTATAACTACAAAAATGTGTCTGAGTGAAAAGATCATTGTGGGAAAAAATTGTACTTGAGGACACTAGAATTTGAAAATAATTAAAGGTAACTAGTCCTTTGGGTGAATGAATTAATATTGAATCCAACTTAAAATAAACATATATAATTATTTTGAACCAATAAAAAATATGCAATTGGGATCCCATATGAATTTATAAGACATTAAGCATTGGGTGTGTGGTTAAATGTCACCTGTTTTTTTATTCAATAATTTTTTGTATAATGATTCTCACATACATGGCTGAGAACAAAATAAATAATTTCCTAATTTTAAAAAATGAAATCATTTATGTTAGTGGAATGTTGAACCCTTGTGAAGAAGGGAAAATTGTCTTATAAAAACATTATTTTAGTAGTATCAATTATGTTGAACATGTAATAATTTTTTAAGGAAGTCATAATAAATGGATAAATGGAATTTCCACTTGTTAAAATATTAATTCCCCTTAAATATACTTATTTCACTCCTAAATTTATACATTTTCCTATAATTGATCTGAGGGCCATTAATAGAATTTTTGTATGAGTTATGAAAAAAAAATTAAGAGAAATAATGATAAAACAAAAAAATCACTTTTTTTAGTAAAATATACCATGAGAATATCATTCATAGTTTATTGATTGTATTTTTTGAATAAATTTATTTGAACTAAAATATAACACTCTCATATTTTCATCTATTTTTCACAATGATTTTTTTAGATGTTCAGTTATTTACTATTTTCACTATACTCCTAGAAATTGTATGCATGATAAGATCATGTATAAAAACCCATGTCTTTAATACACATTATTTCATGATTTATTACATACAATAACTCTTACTACAGCCTATAAATCCAAGATTCCTATTGTATTTTCAAAATTAGGTATATAGAATATCAACTTGCTACATTGAAACTACAAAATTATTGGAAACATCATCAACATGCTCTAAAATCGCAATACACTTCATACTGCATGATATAAACTGGGGACATATATAAGAAAAAGGCTAACTCTAAATCCCTATAAGGGAATAAAAAACATAATATTATAAAAATATTACAAATTAGTCAATAGAAATTTCAATAGGACATAAAAGTGGGTGAAACATAATCTTAAAATATTAGGCATGATACAACATGGGAGTACATCAAAAACATAGGAATTTGGAAAAAACATTAAACATTACATCATAAACAAAGGTAAGGATAGCTGAATAACATGGGGGGAAATCCCATAATTTATTCAGTTTACTCCATAATCCAATATTTAATATATCATGGGACCAAACATTACAAAATGTATTAGATCACTATATAATTCTTGGTCAACCAATCACTTTCATATAATGTACACATATAAGTATGTCACATAAATCATCCATAACATTTTCATGTTTAAACACATTTAATATCATTATTTTGGATTGTTCTAATAAATAAATCTAATTACCCAATATATGAAGTATAGTATTGTATAGGTGAGTACCCTTGAGTAGAAATTGTTATGGTACTACTAATAAAATGGATTTGTATGGAAAAATCACACGATAATTTCTATAGCATAACATGGATACATAATGAATCATGGGAGGGATTGGTGATTGTGAAATGGGTCTCTCACCACATGTATACAATTATGGAAGTAAAAGGGTTGTCTAAAATCATATCTAATTAATTAGTTTGGAATGAAATATGGCATTATATAAAGAGGGTATTTGAAAAGAGGGGAGAGGGAGAGGATCCCTTACTTTGGCATAATAATGGATAAGGGAAAGATTATAACAGTAGAGGATAAATGGATTATTATTATAATAACATAAATTAAATAGTAAATGGAAATTTATAAAGGATTTGTAACATAACTATTGTGGTTCAAAAAGCTAACTACATATAAGGTGTATCAGTAGAAAAAATTGGGAAATACATTACCTTGCGAGGGTTCTTCCCAAATCATGGTATGAGCAACTTCAGCGTTTGGGGCACCATGGGGGTACAAAGAAGAAATTGGATGTTAAATTCATGATTCAATTGTTTTGAGTGATGAGAAATGGCAGTTTTGGTGGGGTTATATAGGAAATGAAATTGGAGTTCTTTATTATTTTCAAAACATTGGATTTTGACTATATAGAAAAAATTAAAAAAAACATAACCTTCCCATGGTTTGGCACATGGTGTCTTCAAAAGAGGATTTTATAAATAATTTTAAAAAATCATGAACAAAAAACTATAAAATAATTCTGATTATGATGTGGACATGTTCCAGGTTTACAAATAATTCATTTTAATACCTAAAAATATAATATAGGCTATGGAGGATTCAAAAATTGTTTGTAAAATTAATCAAATGACATTAAAAAATTAAAGGGGAAATATATTCATTATGATTATTTTTATGGAACATATTACATCCCATCTAGGTAGTTGTTATGTCATTATACATACCATATATTTATACAGTATTTAATTCTAACCTATGACTTTGACTATCATAGAATATTATAAAAAATTTAGTGTTGGAAAATTTCAACATGATGATTCTAAAAAACTAAATTTTATCAAATTAATTATCCAAATATTAAAATTTTGATTTTAAATTAAAATCCTCATTTATTTGAAAATACTAGTCTTTTTACAATAATAGTTTTTGAATCTTATAAAAATTACATTTTAACTTTGTCAAATTATATTATAATTTATTCTTAATATATACTTTATAATAATAATATTATCACACTGTGATTGGGATAACCTATTAACATGGTCTCTGGACCGAAATTCACTAATACCCAAAGGGCATTCCCCATCCACACAGGGTTGTGACTAGAACCCTATCATCAAATAAGAACCAATGTGAATTATTTGGCCCAAAATGAAGCAACAACATTGAATACATACACATAAAAGATACAAATATTAGAAGAGATAAAAAAATGCCATAACTGAATGAATAAAGTGTTAACGATACAACATAGAAGCAGATAAAACAACCCAAATTATATGACCAGCTATTTTGAAAAAAATGACTACTTAATTTGGTATCACGATAAAAGAGCCATAATCTCACCATAAGCTACCTAGACCCATCTTATAAAAAACATCACCATCTCATTGTAGCAAATTTCCTTTCCCTACATCGAAATATAAACAAATTTCTACGCACTATCATAGTGGTTCACCGGGTGTGATATAATAACATCAGTAGGATCCCTCATAGGTGTTCAATAACAAGTATTTGTGCAAATAATACATGTACGCTCATTTTAAAGAAAACATGCCATAGTAATAAGTAAAATAGTTATATATTAAACTAACAGAAAAACATTTAATCTCCCCCATTTCCACATTAATAATTAATGCAGGTAAATAATTTCAACTCATTTCATAGATGATGTAGTCAAATCGATCAAAGTATGTCACACATGTCATATCCAATCCCTAGAAGTGCAAACAAAAACTGTCCAAGACCAAAGAAAAAGTGCATGAATGTCACTCCAATGATCACCATTATGCCATGCTATCTAAAATAATCATCCTATAGACAAATAAAATCTCACATGCATCAATCCCCTACTTGTATACATCGAATCAAGGAAGTGGAGGAACACAACAGACTGTAAACCATCAAAATATAGTAAATCAATCACAAAAAACAATTGCCCTATATAGTAGAGGAACACCCAATGAGTGAACCCCCTATAGTATCAAATATTGTGACCTGTTACTAAACATTCAATCTATGTACCCAAGGCTTCCAATTTTCTCAATTTTCAAAAACCATTTCTTAAAAATCAATCATTGTAAACTATTTCACAAATCCATTTCATAATTATTGGAAACCACATTTTCATTTACCCAAATAAGGTTAAACCCAATATTTTAGAAAAAAACATTTACAACACACACACAATTCAGTCATGATTATTAATTTATATAAAATTTCAAAACAGGAGTAACACATTTCATCCCATATTAGTTGGATAAAGAAACACCAACCTCAAAACTCAATCTGCACACACCCGCAACAGGATCCACCACTAAGTAAGAACACAATGAAAAAAATGAAGGCCCTAGATTAAATTCTTGAATCACATAGAACATATTTAACAAAAAAAAAGATTGAATAGATGTTTTATCATAAAAACCTTGAGGATTGAAATCCCACCAAACAATGGCCAAAAAAGGAATGACATCTAGAAGAAGATCACAAAAAACAAACAAATTAAATCCCGAAAAATCAATACCACATGCTAATGGATTGAATAATCCAACCCAATGGTACAACCATTGTCAAATGAGATTAATAAGTGGATAAATTACTCAATTGAATAAACCCACTACAACCACGATAGAGATCAATTGCAGAAAGAAGTGATCCAGAAGGACCATAGTTCTCCAAAATTTCTTTGGAGAGCTCCTAGGTCGAGATCAATGGGATATCACCGAATAAATGATGAATCACTCATATGGATCCCTAAAAACAACACCATATGTAATTTACACAATGTGTAATCTCGTTACATATCATTCAATCCACAATGTTCATATACCTATTGAATTACATTTAATTTTTATCATAACCCAATGTAAACTAGCTACATGGCATGAATAACAATTACACACCATATAAAAAGTCATGCCCCATATCCAGACCAAGAAATATTCGTGGTTACCATTACAGGGTATGTAATCCATTTACAGGGCATGTAAATGTCCATAGAAAAGAAAAAACTCTAGTTTCATATACAAAAACCCAAACTACCATAGGCATTCATTGAACATGGTTAGAACCACACAAATCCATTTACACATTTATACCAATACTCCATTAATTCATGCATGCATAAATCCCAAAAATTTAGGAAATTTTCACTAGAAAAAGATCTTCAACATTTAGAGTCCCAAGATGTACAAAAATTAAAGAGGAAATCATATAATGAAAAGGTAAATACATGAAACTCGTTAACTGGATTTTTCAAACTCACCACCACTAGACATTTTTTACCAATGATGTCTTGTGGAGGAATAATGTCAATAAATAAGTGAGGCCAGTACACCCTCATCAAACAATCATGATCCAATATATAATGAGACTATGATTTGGGTCTCTATAAAACTTTCACAAACTGAATTGACTTCATATTCAAGAAATTCACTTATGAGTATGTAATTTGAATTAGCATTACTTTAATATAAATTCTTGTATATAACTTAATGTCAACCCAACTCATAATGAGAGAGTGGTTAGGATGTGTATATCTCATAGATAACAAATGTTTTCCATGATAAAGGGGAACCAACTGTGGAGAAAATTTCATGAATACCCTATCACTATCAAAAAAATACAAAGGATGACACCGATGATCTATAGATGATATCTTCTAAATATAAGTTATATCTAAAAGCCAATATATTTTTTTGGATCCATACTAAAAAATCCTATAGGATACTTGGTCCAATAAAAGGATCCTCACCCACTTATTCCCAACAAAGAGATGATTCTTGTGGGGGAGCATACAAAACCTAGATAGGATACACTCTAATCGACAAATGATAACTATTTTTAAAAGCTATATCAACAATTATGTGATAGTTATCCCATGATCCACAAAAATACAAGATTAATATCAACGAATATCCTCTAAAATATTAATTGGACACTCTATAGGACCATCAATCTATGGGTGGTATGACGTACTCAATCTAAGCAGAGTCCACATAGCCTCCAAGAGATTCCTCTATAATCTCAATGTGAAAATGGGATCTCTATTTGAAATAATTGGAAAAGGAATTTCATGTAACCTCAGGATCTATAACATATAATGCTTACCCAGATCATTATCTTTCATGATGTCCTTGATAAAAATAAAAATAAATCACTTTTTAAAGAGATCAATCAGTACTCAGATTGCATTCCTCTATTATGGACTCATTGGTAATCCAAAAATAATCAATGGAAACCTCATCCAATTTACAAAAAAGCATTGGAAGAGGATGGAGAAAAAAATTAGGTTTCAAATGTTCTACATTTATCAGTGGTTAATTGTAATAGTGGGAAACATACTCTGCAATATCACACTTTATACAAGTCCACTTGAATCACCATTTCATAACATAATAAATAATTGTAGTTATAAGATGAATATCCCATGAATGACTATAATAGTCACAAAAAACTAATCTCCTCGCTGATGATTGGATGAAAAGCTTATTCCCAAAACATAATATACCAAAAAAAGAGACAAACCAACTGAAAATTGTCTCACCACCATATAGGGTTTTTTAATTATCTTAAACTCATAATACTCTTTCTGATCTTGTAGAATTAACTGAAGGAGATATTAAAATAAATTAACATAGGTAAAACCATACCTAAAAAATTTCCATGTGTGTCTAATTGAAATTGAGAAAAATACCTATAAGGTTCCAATCCACTTTTGATTCTAAAAAAATATGTGATCGAACCTTCTTGTAAAGAGAATCTGAGATGACATTCACCTTCCCTTTAGTGTAGGTGATATCAAATTCAAACCTTTAAAGTTAGTCCACCCACTACCTATTTCATAGATTCAGTAATTTTTTAGAAATGATATAATGTAGTCTCTTATGGTAATAAAAGACCATGAACCACTCCTAAAAAGAGATATTACCACAAACATTTCAGTGTAGTAATAACTACAAAATCCTCCATATCATGAGTGGGTAATTATTCTAATTGGATTGTATCTATACAGAGCCATAAGAAACCACATGATCATCCTGCATAGGCATACAACATAATCTAGAACTATGATCATCATAGAAAAATACATACCCCATATCAGGGACATGAAAGATTAGAATATGATTTGATGTCAAAAGACAATTTATCTCTTCAAAAGAAGACTAAAATATTATATCCCATTTCAATTTTACTTTTTTTTAGTAAGAGAAATCAAATGTGACTCCATATTTATTAGATCTTTGAGGAATCATCAATAAAATTCACAAAAACCAAGGAATCATGGAATCTCATTGAGGTTATGTGGTAATTGCATTGAAAAAGAGCCTCTGAATTCTTAAGATCAACTCACTAGTAATTCTAAGAAATAACATTCCATAATAACATCAGATTTTGGATGCAAACCATCTATTTCAAATGATTTATAAACAAATAGTGACTCTTTAGGATTCCTATTACAAAACTCAGATGGTGCTCATGCTTGTTTTTGGGTTTCAACTAATCCAAATTATCATCCATGCAAACTATCAAAAAAGATTCAAGATAATAATGGAATGAATGATTCATCAAATCCACACAAAAAAAATAATTTTGTTATTTAGACCCAAATTAATCAATATATATAAATAATGTCCATACCTACTCCTAAAAACTATCCATGGTATATTGAACTCTAAAACTATAAGGTGATGGTAACCAGAATGAAGTTTGAACTTCATAATCCACTTTTCCACCCTTTACTAATCAAACAAGTCATACACAAAAGAAAAAGGATACATATTATTAATTTTTGCATGGTTCAACTTCTGATAGTCCACACACAATTAGAGTGATCCATGTACCTTCTAAGTAAAGAGAATAGTGGCTTCCTAAGATGAAACTATGGGGTGAAAAAACCTTTCATCGTTTATTCATCCAACTTAAACTTGAGCTCTTTCATCACTGTCGGTTCCATTCAATATGAAGGCATTGAAATCAGTTGCATACCTGGATCCATTTTAATTGTAAACTCTACCACTATCACTAATAGAAGATTTGGGAAATCATCTTGGAAAACATTAGTAGATTCTTGAGTAACTATGGAAAGATCAAAAATAGAAGAAATGTTATCAAGATCAACCTATAAAGTAGAAAACAAACACTGTATATTTGTTCAGGATAGTAATACACATCCAGAACGTCGATCCCACTCATTATTAAACTACCTCGAGCCCCCATATGCAACAAGATGTGAGTCATGTTGATGAAAATAATAAACCTATGTATGATGATCAACAAGAAAATCCATATTGATAATGATAGCAAACAGATCCAGATCGAGATTTAGAAAATCCTAGACAAAATCTACATCAAATATGCATAGTGAACAAGAAGTAAATTGAAAACCCTTATATTATCAGTTCCCAAGAGGTGTTTCTAACTACATGTGAAATGAATATGATGTCCAATGGATGTTTAAGCATATCATAAAAATGGATAGATGTAAATGAGTGGGAGGCCTCTCTATAAAATAATGAAATTTATATAGAACATGCAATAAAGATGGCATATGTCACTATCATTATATTTTCATCTACCATGGAATAACATCTAATACATGTAGGTGTTTCCCTATTTAGTATTATGGATGGAACCTAGTAGTCATTGAATAATATGAATACCCCCACAATAGGATTTTTGGCGGATGATCCATTACCATAAAAACTCATATACATTGACCAGAAGCACCATTACATATAGCCATAGAGGGCACAAAAACTACATATATATTCATGTGTGGAACAAGAGTGTGTAGTGTGCCCAACCTTACCATAGTAATAGTAGGTCATGGAAAAGTTACTAACTATAAATGACGGTACAATGAAGGCTTTCTGTTGAGAACCACATCCACCACTCCTAAGATGATCTTTCAACTTCCCCTTAATCTTCATATTCCACTATAGCAGCCACTTAGAGGATGAGATAGAGTTAATAACCAATATTTCCTATTATATTCATCTCTTACATCATATACTGATCCAATGTCTCCCCATTGGTTGAAAGATCTATAATGAATACCTATGATTTGATATCTAGTCACATACCCTATTTGTTCTTCTAAGTATTCAAATGGTCATTATTTACTTCATATTTTGAAAAATGAACTTTCTCCGCAAACCAATTGGTTTATGCTAATACCAAATGCTCTCTTTACTACAATGAGAGGAACTATGGAGACATCTCCATCATCAGAAACTATAGATAAAAGTGCTAACATAGAGGGTCTTAAAATCCTTCCAATCCATGCCCATGTTCCAATCAACATAAACTATAGAATTACACCAACACTTTTGGGACCCTCAAGTTTGAATTCCCAATTTTTCCCCTAGATATTGTTATATGTATTCAGGAATTCAAATTTCTGATTGATATGGTACAAATAGTCCTCTTCCACTTGAGTTCTTTTTCTTCCCTTAATGGATAGTGGATTATTGTGTAGGAACACTCATGAATGATATCTTTCTCCTCTAGATCCTAGTTGTAACTCAACAACTTCATTTTTTATTGAAGGTACATTTTTGTCAATAACAAACACTACTCTCAATATTGCCTTGATAATATTCATATCTAGAGGATGATTTCCTTGAGGGGCATCCATTGCACCCTCTCTAGGAACCCATGGATGATGTCTCTTATATATACCATTAACAAACTGAAACCAAATAAATAATCATAAAATATAATAATTTCGATTAATATTATAGAATCAATTGAAAAATAAAGATTAATACCAATAACACAATATTTGAGACACAAAACCTAACATCTATTGCAAAAATTCATCCCACCACAAAAAGAGCTCTCCAAGAAATCACCACAACCTGCCTATAAATTCTTAACAATCCAATTTCAATTCTATCATCTTCCCAATACAGAGCACAATAGTGCTCTAACAAAAAAAATTCACAATGAAAACCAAATAACCCATCCACTTGAGCTCTAAATGGAAATAGAAAAAGAACCTAACAGCATTTCCAATCCCCATGGGATGGGGACTAGAACCCAAGAATCCAACAACAACCTGAGGGAATGGTTTGTCCCATCTTAAAGAAACAACATGGAATATATTCACATAAAAAAGATAAAAAGTGGAAGAGAAAAATGTGTTATCTAAATTAATGATGGTAGAGGAATGGATGTAAATCCAATTTAAAAACAACATCCAAAATTACATGTCTAGCATTAATGGAAACAAAAATAAAAACATATTTCTCCTTGTAATAAGGAAGGAAAACTCCCACCTTCTTACCACAAGCTACCTAGACCAAGATAACAGAGAAAGTCACTACCTCACTATATCACTTTTCATATCCCTATATCAATAGTCGTACAAAGGTTTATGCAAAACCAAGGGGGAGCATAGGGTGTGATAAACTATGATTATTAAGATACAACCCACGTGTTCCATAACAAGACATTATAAAAATAATCCATGCATGATAATTTTTAAGAAAACATGGGGTGATAATCGATAAAGTATTTTTACAAAAAAACATGTTAAAACATTTAATTTACCCATTATACTCATTCCCAAATAATATAGGAAAATAATTAGAAAATATTCCATATATAAAACAATCAAATCTTGTCTTGTATATCATATAAAATCCCTTGATGTATAAACATAAATTTACAACCTAAAAGAAAATACACAAGAAAATCACAACAAGGATCACCACTATATATATGTATATAGTTACCAACTCATACCCTCAACATATAAAATCATGTTTTTATCAATCCCAGGGATATTTCATCGAATCTAGACAATAGAGGGACACCCTAGAATGTTAATGCACTAAATAGTCTCTATCAAGTCCCTATAACAATATGCATAGGCAGTAGAGGACCACCCCATAAGTGAACCCCCTAAAGAATTAATAGAAAAGGCCTATTACTAAACCTTCCAAATAAGTACCCAATAATCCCAATTTGATCTATCTTCCAAACCACTTCATCAGAATTCTTTATTGAAAACCATTTCATAAACCGATTTCATAATGTATTGAAAACTCCATTTCATTTAATGAAATGAAAGGAAAACAATATTTAAAAAAAACATTTTAATCACACACAAAAATAAATCATTACAATTTATTAATATATTGTTTATAAAACAAAAAATAGTTCATCCAACAAAAGCAATATACGAGTGAACCTACCACAAAACACGGGTCACACATGTCTTCAATAGTATCCAATATCACAGAAAAACACAAGGACGATAATGAAGGCCCTAAAATCAATCCCCACATCTATTATAATCAATTCAGAACAAAGCAGCTTCAGAAATGTTATATCATTGAAATCATTGAGAACGTACAACCATTGCACTACATCCAACAAAGGAATGACCTCTTAAGGAACATAGAATGATGGGTCTTTTTGGAATCTGGGGAAATCAACACCATGGAATGATGAATATAATAACACAAACCCGAGGCACTATTGTGATCAAAGGCATCAATGTAGTAGCAGGATTCCTCACCTGAAGAAATGCACTGCAACTACACAAGACATTAATCATCGAATGATGTGATTTGAAAAGAGAGGAGGTAACAAAAATTTACTGGAAGATCTCATAAGACAATATAAAGGGGATTCACATTTAATGAATGATGAGTCTCTCATACAACTCCCTAAAAACCACACATCGTGACATTTACATTCCAATTAATCCCTTCACAGGTAGTACAATCCACGGGGTCCATAAAAAGCATCACCTTCTTATTAAAGAGTGATTTAACCATTTGCATTATGTGAATTTTAATTTCATGGAATGAAAAATTTCACACCTTATATACTAGTCACGACATTTTTCTAGCGACCATTACACATCTTGTAATCCATTTACATGACATGAAATTTTTTTGTAGGCTGTAAAAACTCTAGATTCATATAATAAATCCCAAACCTCCTCGGGCGTTCCTCAATATTAGGGAGACCCTAAAAATAAATTTACACATTTATAAATGGAATATATTAATTTAAACAAGCACACATACTATAAATTTATGACCTTTTCCCTAGGAAATTCTCTCTATCATCAGGAGTCTTAAGATACAACCATACTAAAGAGGAAAATGAATAAATAAATGGGAAATACCTGATGTAAAATTATTTGATGTTAAAAATATTTTATTAAAATATTATTAATTTAAAATTTTATGAATCCATAAAATAGATTTTTTTAATTGATATTATTTTATTACCCAAAAATCCAATTCTAGGTTTAAGGTGTTAAAATAACATTTTTATCAAAGTAAAAAATTAATCATCTATAAATTAAATAAATTATTTATAAATATGATATTTATATTAATGAAATGTAAATATACATATTCATACTATTAGGGTCGAGATAAAAATCCATTTATTACACCAATGAATGCTCTAAGGGTAATGTATTCTATGGCGATATTTTTTTGGGGTGGTTCAATGAACATGGTTTGGGTTGTGATCTAAATGAACTCGAACATATCCCATAAACAACATCACTCTAGCATTAGTAGTTGGATATCATATTTTTCTTATTCATGTTCAAATTCCAATGATTTTATATCCCTAACATAATATTGGTAAAATAGATTCATAGGTTGCAATCCAACTATTCATGGTCATCGCTTAATTTTCCTTTGTCAAGAAGACTTTATCATAACACTTAATATATATAATAATCATATAAACACTATTAATTGTCTATATTATGAATGGTTTTAATTATTAATGGTATTCTAAAAATGATATGGTATAAGGAAAGATCTTCATGTCTTTTCTTTAACCACATTACATAATTGGTCATTTAATTTAATCAAAATTGCAATTTCATTTTAAATATTTGGGATATCATATTCTTATCCCTTGAGAAATTGTTACTAAAAATTACCATTTCACACATTAAAATATCTGATTTCCCTTATATTTCATAATGTATTCTTGTTACCTTGTTTATCCCTTAAAATTTTTTGTTTTTCACAACACTTTGACAATGTGATTTCTCTTACATCAGATATGGTTTTTAATAAAATATAATATCTCCATCGATTTGTCCTTATATGAAAATTCATTATAAACTAGTAAAACATATGGATTATAAATATGTGATAGGTTTGGTATATACATTCTCAATATAGAATCATGGAACACATCATGTACTTGAGATAGGTTATGTGGGATTTCTTGTGAATTATATGGACCTTGCATTAAACATTACATAATCATGAATTATGTCAAGAATTCACATTGAGGATCTTTTTAGATTTTTAGTTTTAGATAATTATGAAATAACTATTAAATATCAACTTGAATATTACAAAGTAGACACTTCTACTATAAATGATTATTCAAAATAATAAAACACTTTAAATAAAACAATAGTTCTTTTATTGATATAAATTTTCTTGAATACTTTCATTCACATAACCTTACTTATAACCTATGAGAAAACATTTCAGAAACATGTGATGAGCATAAAAATCTCAGTAAGGGTTATAAAATAATGAATGTAAACATTAACCCATCTATAAATACAAATCAATGAAACCATACTTTTCCATCATAACATACCTTCTGAAATCATAATATTTATGAATAACACATAGTAATCATTAATCATAAAGGTAACTTGAGGCATCCATATCATTTTTACATTGTAGTTATCACACCTACAGAGGGTGTAACATTTGGAATACCTGTCACAGTATATTACCTAAATCTATTAAGATAAATATTCATGTTTACCTCCATCACATTACCCAATGCATTGGAGAGCTATCTTGGGCTCACCCGCCCTAGGTTTATCACGGAACCACCCTTATACGTAAATAATGCCCTATAACCATAACATATTCATAACATATAACAAAAGGATAAAGGAAAGATAAAATTCCCACATTCCAATAACAATATATCAAATCATGATATTTAAATTTAATATGCTTTATCAAGTCATTTTCAAAAACATTTAAATCATTTAATAAATATATTTTTGAATCAAACTGTCCCATACAACTATGAATCTTAAAAATGAATTAGCATTTGAAAACCTTAATTACCATATAAATAAATCATAAAATCCATTTTCAAAATAATTGAGTAATAACATTTAATCAGAACTTTATAATATCTTTAGAATAAAGGTATTCATGATATATTATGCCAAAAGACATTATATACACCACATAAGAGTGAATTGGTTCATAACAACAATGATGTCTCAATGGAATGTAAATTAAGACGAAATCCCTTATAAATGTTTTATCCATAGATTAAGAAGAAATCAATTACATAATATTGTGTGAAAAATAAGAATACACTCAATATAAGTGAATATTATGTGTGAAACAATCAGAGGTTTTTCACACATATTCATAGCACAACAGAATCATGAAGTAGAAGTTTTACCCAAAGAATTGAAATTGGGTGAAGAAGTTCCCTTACAAAAATTTGACATCCTAACGGAGTCACTTTAAAATTTATAAAGTGAATTAAAGAGAGTGAAAAGGGTATCTCATTACATGAATATAAAATTTACAACAATAAGGATATATAAGAATATATCCCAACAAAATAAGATGTAAATTAAAATACATAACAAAAAGATGTCCTTTAAAATGAGTGTGAATGATTCCCTTACCAACTTGGTAACTTACGAAACATACAACCCATGAAAGACGGATCATACAATGAAGAAATAAATACCTATAAATTTAAGTATATTACACAATTAATACAATCTTGGGCAGTACATAAACCACAAAAATGGAAATAGTGTAAACATATCATGATTCTCATAGGAATAAAAAGTGAAATGAAAACATCTTACCACGTTGTAATCAATCGAGTAGTATGGCCAAAAGTTAATAACCAACAAATATATCACAAAATACCATAAATATAATGTGAATCATGGTAATATATATCAAATTTCAGTACATACTACACCACATGCAACAAAATAGTGTCGAATAATGGAAATCTCAAGTAATTAAAAGTGCGATAACAAAGCCCTTTGCCTCGTGTTTGAATTGACTTGTTTGTTCCTTGATCTTCCTGAATGATAAACTAATGTTAATTTATACTTTCATAAAAACATTTTTAATGTTTATTATTCTTTTTATATATCTTATTACCATGTTATAAAAATTATTCACTCATTTATGTTAAAAATGGTCGTTTGGTCGATATTTGGTACTTGAGTAAAAATTGGACTTCTTATAATTACAAGTTGTCCTTGTGTTCAATAGTCCATTATCTCCAAGATTATATTAAATATTTACATATAATATATATCATATATATGCAATATATATATGTTTTTATAATGTTACATAACATTTAGAGGTAGGAAATGAAATGCATTGTTCATAGTGACGGTTTGTCGTACCTACGCATGAATGCTACTTTCATTTCTATTTTGTATTTTAATGTAATTAAAACATAATTATAGGTAGTTATATTATAATTCTAGTATAATATCATATATAATATCATTAACATAATCTTTCATACATCCCACATATGGAATTAGTGTGTTATATCAATTTGAGGGGGTTGTAGTCCGCAGTTCCTCAAAAAAAATTATCTTGTTTACCAATAATGGAAACCAAAAAAGGTATGATATAATAAGAAAATATAGAAGCATATAGAAAAAAAACATAATTTATATCATATATAAATATATTGTCATCATAGTGTCCACCATGAGAGGTGGTAGGAGATATTTAAACGATCATCATTTCGTGAGGCAGTAGTTCGCCATCCACAGAAACAGTAAGTTCATTACACATTAGATGGATGTGTGTGTAAGTGTAGATTGAATAATTCTCATAACAAAATAATAGTATATTTATGATATTTTTTTTTATAAAATAAAGGATTGAAAAGATTTTAGGGGTTGGAGAATTAAAATAAATGAAAATATTTAAAGAGAAACACTTACCTTTAATTTGGGAAACTCTCTTCGGTTTGAACCAAAAGGACTTCATGAAGTGCCTTATGCTTAAGGTATGTCTTCCAGAAGGAATAATGAGATCTTGACCGAATATTTGGACAGGGGTTGGATGAGCCAAGGGGCTATTGAGTAGTGAGGAATGGGTTAGAAGTTAGAAAATTTAATATGGGGGGAGGGGTTTTGGGGAAAGTGTGAAAGTATTATTTTATTATATATTGATTTTCGGTTTCTAAAGGTCCAAAACACATTAACGCAGAAGGTAAGATGAATCATTATAGAAATAAATTCATCCAATAAGAATTGGACATGTTTTGGAGGTTATTTTAATATTTATAATCTTATTTGTTTAAAACATTTATCAATGAGGTAAATACTGCATCATTTTTCTGTCATAAAAAATTTATTTTATTTGATGTCTAAAAATTATAAAAAAATAACATGATGTAGGAAATTTGTGTATATCTTCAAAGAATATTTATAGTTTATAGGATAACTTATATAACCCCATTAAAAAATAATTTACTAAAAGATATTTTTATGTCTTTTTTTATCATTACATTAAGGTAATAAAAATAAAGTTTCAGTATCACTATTAAGTGGCTCCATGGGGTACCAAAATTGACCCAAGGACGCACATGGTCGGCCATGACTAAACAAATAATGTGAGGAAAAGTGTTAATGTAATTTTCTATTATTATAAAATTCATTTCACCTTTAATTACCCTATTTACCTTTAACTGCGGTAAATAAAAGTCCAAGTTTACTATTCACCAAAAAAATACTTTCATCTTATTGAAACACATTTTACTTACTAATAAAAACCATGTATGTGAGATTTTTCATATTCAATTAACATAAGTGGTAAAATTTCATTTTATTGAAAAATTCCTTTTTTTAACTACTTCTATGTGGTTTCACTATTCATCAAAAATTATTTTTTTTAATAAAAAAATTAAGCCTAAGATATATCAGATATTCCATATTAAAAAATATGTCCATTTTACCAAATTCATAACATAGATGTTGCATTATTTAATTTAATATTAATTCTCGTGGTCAAAACAAATTAAGTGTTTTTAAGAAATAATAACTATCCAAAGATTGACATGTGTTTATGCTCAATTTCATAGTGAAATTTCATCTTCTGACCAGTATTGGATTAAATGGTTAAAATCTAATTTAATTAAACTTTAAAACCATTTAAAAAGGTAATATAACTATATAAATAAGTTATATTAAAATGCAGTTTTGAATTAAAATACTGTATTTTTCACAATTCATTAAAAATGAATTTTATCAGATAAATACCAAAAATTAACCCAAAGTAAATTTTGATGTCCCGATTCTAAAGAAGAATTTTATTTTTTGAAATAGAACATATTAATGTTACTAAAACTATATTTTAATAGGATTCTCCATAAATAGGAGGTAAATCGACCATTTAATGAATATTACAGTATTTATACATAAACTTACATTCATTCACATTTTAAGCCTAAAACCTTTATTGGATAAATGTAAATACTTTTAACAAATATGTTTAAAAATATTTTAGTTATTTATGTTCATTCCCTATAATACAACGTCTATGGGTTAACTACCATTTAAAATAATAATATTATATTATTAGTGTGAAACGTAAGATTTCAAAGAAACCCATTGTTGTGTATCAGGTACACCATCAAACCTAGAATCCCCTTTAAATTAAACATGATATTTTATTCAAATATATTAATAAATATGAAAAATATCATGTTCTTTATTTACCTGGGATGTTACATCCTTCCCCCCTTTGGTAATTGTGTCCTCACAGTTTTAAAACCGGGCATAGAAACTTCATTGAAAGTCCCACATCAGAAAAGAGTATGTAAAACTATTACTTTAAAAGAAAAAAAATATAAGTATAAATATAAGAACCCATCCTTAAAACATTACATTTTCTTGAAATAAATGAATAATTCACATTGAGGATCTTTTTAGGTTTATAGTTTTAGAGAATTAGGTTATAACTATTACATCTCAAAATATTACTACATAGACACTTCCACTAAGTTTCCATAAAATAAACTCATAAAAAGAAACATGTATACTTCCATGTTTTAGATAGCATGTCTTTCCTTGATCCCATCCTTGACCCTAGTCATCATCATGTCCTGTGGAAAACATTTCAAAAACATGGGATGAGCATAAAAATCCCAGTAAAGGATACATAAGAAGGAAACTATTAGTTTTTGAAAACATTAAGTAAATCACTAATAATTTATCATAGGTAATACTTTTGACCTTTATGGAGTAGAAAATACTATTCACTGAATAAAAGATCATTACTTACCCTATTGTAAGAAATATATTACCATAAAACCCATATAAGGAACACATAACATGTAAAGGTAACTTGGGACATACACATACATAAATGGAATAACCATACGGTCGACTTCCACACATATCACTAAATGGAATAGCCATACGGCCGACTTCCATACCCAATACATTGGAGGTTATAACGTAACCACCCGTCCTTGTATTTACGCCACCACCCATCATTTGGTTTACCATGTAACCACCAGTCAAATTTCCAAGTACCATTATAAAATCACAACACATAAAACAATTATAGGAAAGAAAACATTTCCACATTTAAATCAAAATATATCACTTAAATATATTGACATAAAAAATCCATTATAAAAACAAACTTCAATACCAAAATACATAAAATATTATATGGTATTTTTTTTCTTTTAATGACATTACGGCTTGTTGAGAAAGCCAAAGATCAAATAATACTCATGGTGGCGGAAAGGTTGTTGTCACCACATACGTCAAAAAGAAACATACTTTTTTCCGTTTAGTAAAATGATTTGTATAGAAAATATTCCTTTTGAATATAAGTCAAATTCATAGGGTTTTATACACTATATAAAAGAAAGTTGTGCATAAAACAAAAGATACCTCAATTAATGGAGATTGAGACGAAGTCCCGTTCAAAGATTTTTCCTTAGATTAAAGATAAATAAATAAATTAATTATGTGTGACAAATATAAATACACCCAATATAACTGGATATTAAGTATAAAATAATCATATTTGTAGAGACCCGAAGCTTGACGTACATGGACATTACATTACATTTGCGGAATACTTAGTACATAACAAAACACACACTAAAGGATCGTAATAGTTTAGTGTCTTTGGAAACTCGGAACGTAATCTTCTAATCGTGGTGAAAGTTCTTCAATATCTCCCATAAAGGTCATCCGTTTTTTTACCTAAAACCTTTCTTTATATCCTGGGGAAAAGAAAACATAAAAGGGTGAGCTCAAATGCTCAGCAAGGGAAATAAAGGAAATAAAAATCATATCATATCTTTTTGAAAATCATAACCTGCAAAAGAGATCATAAAATCTTAATAAATCATAGAAGTGAAAATGAGATCCCCATAATCATAACATGAAACTTGAAACTTTTGGGCATGCACACATAATCATGGAAAATCATTTCTTGTTAGTCATGACTCATTTCCAAGACTATCTTAGTGGACAAAGTCCCTTTCTGAATCGAGTAACCCTCGTTTCAGTCCTGTTTCACTGAACCGGTATAACCTACCGTTCCAGCCATGTCTATCTCATGAGATATAAAATCTTTACCCAATGCATTGGAGGGAGATATAGGTCCCACCCATCTTATAATGAATCCTTTCTTATGTGTGCCACATAATCATAAATCATACATCATCGCATAACCCATGTAATAAAAATGGGATTCTTAAACAACATGACATCATAAAACAATTCATATAAGATAAAAGAATTCATAAAAATGTTTCCATCACAACATAATCAAATCCATGTAATAAAAGGGGTAAAAACAGAACCCTTTTATTATCTTAGATGGAAAATAATTTTGATAAAATACTTGAACTCCATTCTTGAGGAAAATATCCTTTCTACTTTAAAAACATTTTTTTCCTTTCATAACATGTCATATGACATTACAATAAAAGAAATTGATTAAAAATAAACTTGAAAACTTGTAAAGGAAGCTTCTTGGAAATAATGTTTTAAAAATCCATTCATGCCGTATAAGTTAAAAAACATTCTTCGTACTTTTGTCGGAAAAGTCAAAATGTACCTCGTACGAAAAAAACGACAAAAGATTCCTATCATACATATTACTAAAAACTCACCGAAGGGTAAAAATGGATTAAAACAATTATAGGTGGATGAAAATAATATTACATATTGATGAAACATGGATGTGGATGATAAAATACACCCCAGTAAATACTTACGAATAAACAATCTCGGATAAAAATGAGATTGTGATATTTCCCTTACCTTAGGTCCAATTTGCTTCGTATGTGTCTGAACCTCCTGTATAATGATTTAAATAATGTCATTGACTTATTACAGAATCATATTCATTGTTATGATATCATATATGGTTCACTTATGACATTATATTACCCGTTCTTTTGTAAATTCCATGTTAAAGAAGCGTTTTGGGTAAAATCGTTTCATTTATCGTAGGTGTTTTGACTTGTTGTTCATGACATCATTATTACTTATATCATGATTTACTTACTTCCAGAATATAAAATATGATTTATATATCATATATATTCAGTATATATATATATAATAGATAGATAAATAAAATGAAAAACACCGTTCATGGAGACGGTAGTCCGTACGTACGCATGAACGCTGTTTTTCTTTCCTTATTGTCATGAAATGGAAGTAAGTAGATGACATACATATGTATATATATACATAAATCCAGTAGCTTTATAATGTCATATATTTCATTATTATATCTTATATATACATTATAATATTTCTTAAATGGTTAACATGGAGAATGAATCTCATCGCGTCGTGGAGACGGTAGTCCGTACGTACGCACGAGCGATGATATCATTTCTATAAATATTGAATTGAATTGGAGTGGATTATACAATATATCAGAATCAATATGATGTTGTAATAACTATGTATAGTTATTTTTTACACCATTATACCCATCCATGTAAGGTGGTGGTGGAAAATAGATTACACCACGGCGTGGAGACAGTATTCCGTACGTACGCACGCGCGGTGATTTCTTTTTCCATAGGATGGATAGATGGTGAAATAGGGTTGTTTCATACTTATAATAACATATCAGTATATAAGTGATACTGATGTTATTACTTCATAATGAAACAACCTAAGAAGAAGAAGTGGAAGAAGAAATAAAGATGAAAGAATTGGTAACGGTAATTACCTCTTCTTTGAAGTGCCTCTTTGAGACCTCCTCTTAGGGCACTAGAATTGGTCTTTGAGGAAGACCAGAACCTCTAGGATGTTGCTAGGGAAGTGGAGAAGGAATTTTGGCAGGGGTTGGCCGAGCTTGAGTGCTCAAATTGGTGTGAGGAGGAGGGGGAGGAGGTGTCCTTTTATAGGGGAGGAGAGGGGCACCTTAGGAATATCTCAAAATATTATTTTATATTAAAGTCAAAATCGGTTTATAATGGTTCCAAAGGGTCTTATTTCGAAGCTAAAGTGGGGATGGGTCGAAATCCTATCAACCAATAGAATTTAGACAAGTTTAGGATATTATTTTAACCTTATCAATTAGATTTAACTCTAAGTTAAATAATTAAACTTTTACCATATCTTTTTGTTTTCTTTCACTATATATTGTTAATACACTTACTATAACATGCCAAACGAACCCCAAATTGTTTATTATTAATATATATATCTTTATCTAAGTCATTTGGCCGAACCTTATATTTTTATGAATACAATAACAATTAATAATATAATATTTGATTTAAAAACTATTTTGTGTCAATTTTGACACTGTTTGATATATGATTTTTTTGAAAGTCATAACAGAATTAAATGTTCGAACCCAGTTGATTAAATCAACATTAATATATCATAGTAACCTAAAAAATTATTGGAATTCATAAAAAATCTCAAATTACATTTATTTTGGTGTTTATAACATCAATTATGTCAATATTTCATTAATAAGATAATTACTGCATCATCGTTGTGTCATAAATAAATTAAATTATTTTATGTCTAAAAATTACAAATAAAATACCATCATGTAGGCTATCTTTTTAGCTTTCTAATGAATATTTACAATCGAATTTATCTTATGTATAACCCCATATGAAAAATGATTTACTTATTAAACTTTTATTTTAACTATTTTAACCTTTCTTTAAATAAATTAATAATAAATGTCCTAATCTAATCCAAGTGGGCCTAAATGGTCATATTTTATTCCTAAGTTTGTATTTGGTCGAATTAAACTTGTCCAATAGAATTAGGACATGTGTTAAGGTAATAGTAATATCATATTTACCCTTAGTTACCCTATTTACTATTAACCGCGGTAAAAAAAGTTAAAAGTTACTATTCACCAAAAAAATTATTTTCATCTCATTGAACCACATTTTAGTCCTTGATATTAACCGTGTCTCTCGGATTTTCGAAATTCCATTCACAGAAGCGGAAAAATTAAGTTTTATGAAAAATTCAGTTTTTTTAACTACCACTTAGTAGTTTCACTATTCATCAAAATTTGATGTTTTTCAGAACAATGCCAAAATTTCATCCTAAGCTATATTTCATATTCCGAATTCAAAAATGACATCTATTTTACCAAATTCATAACATAGAAGTTGCATTAATTAATTTTATAATTAAATCCCGCTGTTAAAATAAATAACGTGTTTTTAGGAAACAATATATATCAAAAGATTGACACTTGATTATGTCTGGTTTAAATGTGAAATTACAACCAATGACCAACATTGTATTAAATTGTAAAAATATATTATAAATATACTTTAAAACCACTCAAATTAATAATTTATCACTATTAATTATTTCGATTAAAAAAGTTGTTTTTAATTATAATTTAGTAATTTTTCACTATTCATCAGAATATGAAAGTTATCCGAAAAGTACCAAAATTTCACCTTAGGATAAATTCGATACTCCGAATCCAAGAATGAAGTTCATTTTGAAAAATGAGATTTACAGAATTTTAAAAAGTGGTTATTACTATTCATAACGGCTAGTTTTAATAATATTTTAATAGCACATCGTTGTTTAGTGAAACTCGGTATTGCGTATTACACACGCTATCGAGGAAGGTCGCGATTGCGTGTAATGCAAGGCAAGACAAGGATGCGTGTTGTGCAAGCTCCTTTTGGTGTAGCGTACAACACAAGACATTAATAAAATTAAAAAGAATATTTTTTTATAAAATCTTGGGCTGTTACAATATTAATTCACACATATTAATATAATGACATATTCAAGGATTACATGTTTTACCAAAAGAATTAAAATTGAGTTAAGAAGCTCCCATCGAAAAAATTCGACAGTCTAACGGCGTCACTTTAAAATTCAGAAAATGAGTTTATGAGAGAGAAAATGGAATATAACCACTTGGAAATAAAATTTACATCAATATAGATATAGACGAACATATCCCAACATAACAATATGTAAAATAAAAGACCCAACAAAAGAAGTCTTTTAAAAAGTGGAGGGTGAAATGTTCCCTTATCGATTTGGGAATATTTCAAAACGTACACCCCATGAAAGAAGGGTCATAAAATCATGATGTAAATACCCATAAATTTATGTATATTACACAAAAATACAATCATGTGCAGTACATACACCACAAAAAATTAAATAGTGGCAAATTTAGCATGAATCTCACGGGATCAAAAAGTGATATAAAAAAACTCTTTACCTTATGGTAATCAATGGAGTCGTATGACCAAAAGATAATAAACACCAAATGAATAACATAATACAATGAATATAAATAGAATCATGATAATATTTATGAAATGGAATTAAAAAATACACCACTTTCAATAAATAAGTGGCCATTAATGGAAATCTCAAAAAATTAAAAGTGAGATAAGAAATCCCTTATGAAAATTCGACAGCCTAACGACACAACCGAAAACATCCAAAAATGTTTTGATGAGATCAAATAGGTTCTATCATCATATGAAAATAATAATTACAGAAACAGGAATATAAAATAACATCCCCCAACAAAAGAAAGTGGAGCTTAAAGTAAGTGACATAAAAAAGAGTACTTAAAAAGAAAGAGAGAGGTAGGATCCCTTACCTCAAGTCCAACTTGTCTTGTTCGTTTCCTTATATACCTGAATAATAAACTTTGGTCAATTTATAAATTCTTAAAGACCTCCTATAATGATTATTAGTCAGTTCATATCACATATTATAATGTTATAAAAAGTGGTTAATAATTTGAGCTCATATCAGACATTTGTGTCGATGTTCGATACATGAGTCAAAATTGAACTTGTTGGAAAAGAATTTTCCATGTAGTTATAGGTACATCATCTCCAGAATAGTATTAATGATTTAAATATCATATATATCAAGTATATATTCATTTTATACTATTTCATAACATTTGGAGATAAAAAAAGGAAATGCACCATTCATGGATATGGTAGGCCATACGTACGCATGAACGCTGCTTTCATTTCTTTGCCATGTTAATGGAATTAAAACTAAATGAGATATATATATTATAATTACATAATTATATCCATCATTTATATGTAATATATGACATATATTTCAAATATATATTTACTTATAATAGTACATTACATTTGGAGATATGAAATGAAATGTACCGTTCATTGAGACGGTAAGTCGTACGTACACATTAACGCTACGTTCATTTCTATTTCATTGTTTAATGGAATGAAAAAATAATGATACATAGTTATATTATAATTACAGTATAATATAATATATAACATCATTAAATCTATACTTTATATATCCCACATATGGTATTAACGATTCAAATCACTTTGAGTGGCAAGTAGTCCGCACTTCCTAAAATGAAATTATCGCGTTTACCCATTATGGAAACCATAATGGTATGGAATAAATGAAAAATAAATATGCATAAAGAATAAATAAACATAATGTATATATCATACATAAATATAGGGACATATTAATGGCCACCATGAGAGGTGTTAAATGAAGATTGGACAATCATCATTTCATGAGGCAGTAATTCGCCAACCACAGAAACAATATGTTCTTTAACCATTAGACGGAGGTGTGTGTAAGAGTAAATCAAAAAATTCTCCTAAAACATCATAGTATATTGTAGATACTTATGTAGTTACAAAATAAAATAATAAAAGGAGTTTAGTTGTTTGGAGAATCAATATAAAACAAAAGAACACAAGTTAGGAATTATCTTTAAATTGGGTAACTCCTCTTGGTTTGAACCAAAAGGGCTTCTTGAAGAGATTTATGCCTAAGGTAAGGCTTCTAGGACGAGGAGAGATATTTGGAGAGATAAAGTGAGTAGAGATTGGTCAAACCAAAGGCTTGAGAGGTGTGGTTATGGAGGTAGAGTTGGAGACCTTTTATAAGAGGGAGGAGGGGAACTCTTGGAAAGTCTTGAAATGTTACAATATTATAAAATGATTATCGGATATTATAGGTCCCAATATTATATATTTTTAGGATAAGATGATAAGGGTTGTAAATTCACCCATCCAATATGTTTTTTACAAGTGTAAGTCTTATATTTTTCATTATCGTCTTATTTTATTTAAATCAATCATTAATGAGGTAATTACTGCATCACCATGGTGTCATAAATAAATTAATTTATTTAATGTCTAAAAATTATAAAAAATTACAATGATTGTGGAAATATTTTTATTTTTCCAATGAATATTTATAGTAAAAAATATGAATTTTATAACCCCATGTAATTTTTTTTTAGTAAAACAATACATGTTTGTGTTATTTTTATTTTACATTAAATAAAAAGTTATGAATGTCATATTCTTACCCAAGTGGCTTCATGGGGTACCCAAGTTGACCCATGGATTGTCTTAGTTGTCCATGACTCATCTAATAAGTGTAGTACAAGTGTAAAGGTAATTTTATATTATTATATCTTTATATTTTCTTTAAATTACACTAATTACCTTTAATCCCAATTAATAAAACTCTAAAGTTACTATTTAACAAAAAATTATTTTAATCCCATTGAACCACATTTTAATTCTTAATTACAACCATGTGTGTCAGATTTTTTAAAATTAAATCACAGAAGTGGTAAAGATTCATTCAAACGAAAATTCAGTTTTTTAACTACCACTTAGTGATTTCACTATTCATCAAAAATTGAATCTTTTCAGAAAAATACCAAAAATACAACCCAAGATATATTTGATATTCAAAATTAAAAAATAAGTTCTACTTTAACAAATTCAAAACATATAAGTTGCATTAATTAATTTAATAATTAGTTCACATTGTCAAAACAAATAGTGTGTTATTAAGAAACAATATCTATTAAAAGATTGACACTAGTTTAAGTTCAATTTCAAAGTGAAATTAATTCCAATGACCACCATTGGATTAAATGATAAAAATATATTTTATTTACCCCTTTGAACCAATTAAAAAGATAATATAACAATATAAATAAATTATATTAAAGGGAGGTTTTGAATTAAAAAACATCATTTTTCACTAAAAATGATCATTATCGAAAAATAACAAAAATGTACACAAAGTAAATGTTGATGTCATGATTCTAAAGAAAGATTTAATTTTGTCAAATATAACATATTAAAGTAACAAAAATTTGATTTAATATGGGTTCTCCATCAAAAAGCCTGTTAATCAGCCTTCTAATGAATATAAGAATATTTATTCTTAAAATTCTATTCATTTTCATTTTAAGCCTCTAACAATTATTGGATAAAAGTAAAAATATTAGACAAGCATATATAATCACTTTTAGTTAGTTCTATTCATTCCCGCCATTACATCGGCTAGGATTTTACTACCATTTAAAATAATATTATTATATTATTAGTGTGCAACATAAGATTTCAAGGAAACTCATTGTTGCATATTGGTTACGCCATCGAACATAGAATCCCATTTAAAGTAATATTAATATTCTATAAACAAATATTAATAAATATGAAAAAGTGATATTCTTTATTTACCTATGATGTTACAATAGAGGTCACCCAAGATAACCCATACTTGGATTCCATGTAGGAATATATGGATATGGAAGAGAAAACAAACTATCATGTTTTGATGGAGTGTGATAGAAAACATGATTAAGAGAATGTTAATCACCAGAAAATCACAAACATATTATGTGTTAAATGGACTTTGATTACCTAGAAGGAAATGTAAAAAAATGTTTTTGTTTTATATCTATTTACATAATTTTTAGGAATTCATTTACTACATAGAATAAGAACATAAGAAAATATAATTATCTTCAAGTAGAGTTTCATCCTTTAATAAGTTTCTTTAAAAAACTAACCTTTTCTCCAAATAATGAGCATTCAAGATGACTTGGTCACATCAAGAGAACCAGAATCACCTTCTACGGAATAAAATAATCCACAAAAGTAGAACTATATATTTCCCTTGTCTTTAGACATCAACGAAAACCAAACTTGTTAGTATGATATCATATAATCCCACAAAAGGATAATCCTTTATAAAAACAAATACTATTATTATTCTCCAAAAATCACCAAAAAGTACCCAAAGTTCATGAAAGACCATTCAATAGAAAATTGTCCTTAAAATTTATCAAAATAATCCAAACTAATATTGAAACCACAATTCATAATGATTTAATTACATAGTCTTCCTCATTAAATCTTATTATTTAACTCCAAAAACCTAGAATACACTAAACGTCTCATACTGAAGCAAAATTAACCAAATCACATATTCTCTATGATTGGTTAATTATTTTCATAAATAACCCAAATCACTATATTTCCACTATAAAAGCAGATATTCTCCCAAAATAAAATCTCAACCATTACTCAAAAAATGTAATACCATAGTATTCTATTTTTTTTAAGCATACAATGTTCCCAAAAGAGATAAAGTCTTCCAAAATCACTTTTATCCCTTGATTACCAAATCATTTTCATATACTAATGAAATCCATTTGATAAAACCTAAGATCCCAAATCATCGTGTTCTCAATAAACAAAATTATTTAACTAAGAAGAATAAATCATATTAACCAGTGACTTCATGTTGTCTAGTGGTAGGTGATAAATTCAAATCACAATTAATTTTGGGTTTGATTCTTATAGCTTTGCCTGACACAATGGGTTGTCACAAGGTCTATGTGTTTTCCTTTTTATAAAACTAGAAAATAACCCTGACATGTTTTAACCACAATGGTTTACTTATACATCTCATTTTCATCACAATTCATTATGATATAAACATCTTAATTAATGAAGTATTATATATATTGTTATTTTTTTTATTTCACCGACATATGATAAAATAAAATGATCCCCAAAATAAAGAATGTCATACCTTGATCATGGTGTCCACTTCGTTTTATCCTCATCTTGTTCACGTATGTAGAATGTCCATGCATTGAAATAATGAATTAGAGATCCTTAAAAATTATTTGCTTCAATCATCCAAAAACACCTTGTACAACATAGGTTATATGGGTGTTCCTAGAAAAATAGTTTTGGAAAACAATCTTGTTTGAAATATAATTTCAAATCATCTGATAAAACCTGATTTCTATAAAATAGACGGACCAAATCTGAGATGAAACTTTCAATTAATGGTCTTTTTAAAATTACATAGATTTGTGATGAGAGACTATATTGTAAAATCAAATATAAATAGGTTTTTCATTGGTCTTCTTCACCAACAACATTTTCAAAATCATAATATGCTTCAAAATATTGTGATATGGTAAAATATTTGAATATGCCTTGATAATATTTACCTTTCCTGAAAATATGAGAATATTGTGAAGATAGGATTTGTTTAAATACAATCTAAGATTCGTGATTATAATGTGGTATAGTGGAGGTTTTTTATATCTCCAACAACATCATTCAAGTGAGTTTTATGCTATAAAAAGTTTCAAAATCATCCAAACAATACATTTAAATAATTATTGATAGAAATCCATTAGGAAGAGATAAGAATGTCATTTGAGATCATCCTCATTCCATTTGTAACTAACTTTACTTGATCTTAAAAAGTTATAAAACAATGATTTAACTGAAATAATAGACATAGGGACTAACCATGTGTCTAATGAAAACTCTTATTCTCTAAAGTTTTCTAAACCGACCACTGATACCAACTATATTACCCAACCTTAAACATTACATAATCTTGAATTATGTCATGAATTCACATTGAGGATCTTTTCAGGTTTATAGTTTTAGATAATAATGCAATAACTATTACAAATCAACTAGAATATTAGAAATTAGACACTTCTTCTATAACTGATTTTTGACCACAATAAAACTCCACAAAAAAACAACAGTTTTTTTCTTGATAAAAATATTCTTGAATACTTCCTTTCTATTTCCCTTCCTTATAACCTATGAATGTTTTTTCCAAAACAAGGGATGAGAATAGAAATCTCAGTAAGGGTTATAAAATAATGAAAGGAAACATTAACCCATCAATAAATAAAAATCAATGAAACCATAATTTTCAGTCATAACATACCTTCTAGAACCATATTATTTATGAATAACACATAGTAATCATAAATAATAAAGGTAACTAGAGGAATCCATATCATACATACATTATAGATATCACATCTAAAAATGGAGTCACATTTGTAATTTCCATCATATTATATTCCCTAAATCTCTTAGGATAAACATTCATGGTTACCTCTATCACGTTACCCAATGCATTGGAGAGCTATCTCAGGCTCACCCGACCTAGGTTTATCACAAAACCCCATGTATACGTAAACAATTCCCAATAACCATAAAATATTCATAACACACAATACAATATTAAAGGAAAGATAAAATTTCCACATTCCAATCCCGATATATCAATTCAGAATATTGAAATAAACAATGCTTTATCAAATCATTTTCAAAACTATTTAAAAAGTTTAATAAAGAGATTTTTGAATCAAAGTGTAATATATCACATTGAAGATTTTAAATGAATTATCATTTGGAAACATTAATTTCCATAAAAATAAATCCTAAAAACCATTTTGAAAACATGGAAAATAATGAGAAATATTTAGAATAAAATATCTTTAAAACTTTTAAATGATATTATAGTTAAATAGTTTCTAACAAAAAGAGAGATGCTTGAATACAAATAATTGAGGAATAAAATTTAATCAGAACATTATAATATCATGAAAATAAAGGTATTCATGATATATATTCCCAAAGAACATTATATACACCACATAAGAGTGAATGGGTGCATAACAACAATGAAGTCTTAATGGAATGTAAATTGACACAAAATTCATTATAAGAATTGTATCCTTAGCATATGGATAAATCAATTACATAATAATGTGTGAAAAATAATTATAAACTGAATATAAGTGGATATTGATTATTAAATAGTCAGAGGTTATTCATAAAAATTCATAGCTTGACATAATCAATAACTACAAGTTTTACCCAAAGCATTGAAATTTGGAGAAGTTCCCTTACAGAACATTGACTGCCTAACAACGTCACGTTAAAATTATGAAAATAAATTAATCGGAGAGACAAGGTTATCTCAACACATGTAGATAACATCTCCTTAAATAAGGATATAGAAAAACATATCCCAATAAAAAAATATATAAATTAAAAGGCATAACCAAAATAAGTCTTAAAAAGAAGACAGTGAAAGTATCCCTTACCGATTTGGTAACTTATGAAACATACACCCCATGAAAGACGGATCAAACAATGAAGATTTAAATACCCATAAATTTAAGTATATTAAAAAATGAATAAAATAATGGTAAGTAAATAAACCACACAAATGGAAATAGTGGCAATATACCATGAATCTCACAGGAATAAAAAGTGAGATGAAAACCCCTTACCATGTTGTAATTAATCTAGTCATTCGACCAAAAGTTAATAACCACCAAATAAATCAAGGAATACCATGAATAAAAATATAATTCTGATAAAAAAATAAAATTTAAGTAGACAATACCCAACAAGAAACAATTAAGCGGCGAAAAATGGAATTCCCATGGAATAAAAAGTGAGATAAGAAGGCCCCTTACCTCGTGTACGACTTGACCTGTTTGTTTCTTGTTATTCCTGAATAATAAACTAAATTTAATTTATAATTCATTAAGAACCTTTTTAATGTTTATTATTTATTTTATATAACTTATTTCTATGTTATAAACATTATGAAAACATTTATGTTAATAATGGTCGTTTGGTCAATATTTGGTACTTAAGACAAAAATGGACTTCTTATAATTACAAGTTGTCCTTGTGGTCTGTAGTCCATTATCTCCAAAATGATATTAAATATTTAGATATCATTAATATTTTATATATATTTTTTATATATATTTATTTATAATATTACCTAAAATTTATAGGTATGAAATGAAGTGCACCGTTCATGGAGACGGTAAGTCGTATGTACGCATGAACGCTACATTCATTCCAATTTTGTATTTTAATGGAATTAAAACATAATGATACATATTTATATTATAATTCCAGTATAGTTTCATATTTAACATCATTAAATCCATCATTTATATGTCCCACATATGGAATTAATGAGTCACGTCACTTTGAGGGGGCAGTAGTCCGCACTTCCTCAAATAAAATTATCATGTTTACCCATAATGGAAACCAAAATGACGTGATATAAAAGAAAAATACACAATCATAAATAATAAATAAAAATAATTAATATCATATATAAATAAATTTCCATCACATTTTACACCATGCGAGGTGGTAGGAGATATTTGAACAATCATCATATCGTGAGGCAGTAGTACGTTGTCCATAGAAACACTATGTTCCTTACCCAATAGATGGAGGTGTGTGTAAGGGTAGTTCGAATCCTTATCATAAAAACATCCATGTATCTTGAGGATAATGCTGTTGTTATAAAATAAAGTAATGAAAATGGTTTAGGGGTTGGAGAAGTAAAATAGAAGAAAAGAATTTAAGAGAAACAGTTACCTTTAATTTTGGTAACTCCCTTTTGGTGTGAACGAAAAGGAATTATTGAAGTGACTTATGCCTAACGTAACTCTTATAGAAGGAATAGATTGAACTTGAGAGCATATTTGGGTAGTGTAAGGACAATCCATGAGGCTTGAAGGTGTGAGAAATGGGTTAGAAGTGAGGGACTTTTATAAGGGGGAGGAGGGGTTCTTTAGGAAAGTGTGAAAATATTATTTTATTATATAACGGTTTTCATTTTCTAAAAGACCAAAACTAAATAAGGACGAAGGTAAGACGACTAATGGTTTAAATAAATTCATTAAACAATAATTGGACATGTTTTGGATGTTATTTTAATATTTATAATTTCATTTATTTAAATCATTTATTTATGAGGTAAATACTGCATCATTTTTGGGTCACAAATAATTTTATTTATTTTATGACTAAAAATTATAAAAAAAATACCATGATATAGAAATATATTTATCTTTCCAATGAACATTTATAGTGGAAAAGATAACTTAAATAACCTGATGTAAAAATTAATTTAATAAAAGTTATATGTTTTTGACATTGTTGTCTTTAAATTAAGTTAATTAAAAGAAAGTTTCATTATCACTCTTAAGTGGCTGCATGGGTCCCAAAATTGACCCAAGGATGCCTATGGCCGGCCATGACTCAACCAATATGGTTAGGACATGTATTAAGGTAATTTTTTATTATTATAATATTCTTTTTACCTTGAATTAACCTATTTACCTTTAACTACGGTAAATTAAAGTCAAATGATACTATTCACCAAGAATTATTTAATCATATTGAACAAAATTTAACTTATTAATAACAACCATGTCTGTCAGATTTTAGAAATTCAATTCACAGGAGTGGTAAAATCTCATTTAAATGAAAAAATTAGTTTTTTAACTACTACTGAGTGGTTTCACTATTTATCAAAAATTGAAGTTTTTCAGAAAAATACAAAAAATTCAGCCTAAGCTCTATTTGATATTTATTAATCAAAAATTATTTCTATTTTTCAAAATTAAAAATATAGAAGTTGCATTATTTAATTTAAAATTAATTCTCATTGACAAAACAAATAGCGTGTTTTTAAGAAACAATAACATTCAAATTATTGACACTTGTTTATGACCAATTTTAAAGTGAAATTTCTTCCAATAAACATCATTGGATTAAATGGTCAAAATTTAATCTAATTACACTTTAATAAAATTTAAAAATAAAATATATCTTTATAAATAAGTAATATTAAGAGGCAGTTTTGAATTAAAATACAATATTTTTCATTATTCATCAAAAAATGAATTTTATCAGAAAAGTACCAAAACATTACCCAAAGATAATTTTTATCTCCCGATTCTAAAGAAAAATTTTAGTTTCTCAAATAGATCATATAAAAGTGACCAAAAATAGATTTAATGAGTGTTCACCATCAATAGGCTGTAAATCGGCTTTTTAATGAATATTAGAGTATTTAAGCTCAAAGTTAAATTATTTCATATTTTAAGCCTCTAACTTTTTTTGGATAAATGTAAAAACATTTAACAAACAAGTAAAATAATATTGTAGTTAGTTTTACTCATTCCTGCCAATAGAAAGGCATGGTGTTAACTACCATATTAATAAATAATATTATATTATTAGTGTGAAAAGTGTGATTTCAATGAAACCCATTGTTGTGTATCGGGTATGCCATAGAACATAGTATCCCATTTAAATTAAAATTAATATTTAGTTCCAAAATATTAATAAGTGTGAAAATTTTCTTTTCTTTATTTACTTGGGATGATACATGAATATCTCATAACTCTGATGTTATCACAAATATCCAAGGAGATTATATATGTTCGACTAAGAATTCTCTACTTCCAAACAACATCAATTTAATACATGGTAATATATGAACAATCACAATATCAGTAACCTTAAACTCCATGTATCATCATGTATTGTCAGCATATATTATTTATCAACATTTTGTGGATTTTATATGACACTAGATGGTTTGAACCTTCCCTATCATCACATGGATAATATTATGTCTCATTAGTTTTTCCTCTCCAAATCCAACCTACAATATCATATTCAAACACCTATTCCCAATTAGAGCCTTATAAAGTGATATATGAATGCTAGAATGGAAATTGTTGTTATATGAGAACTCCAATATGTGAAGGTGTTGATCCCAACATCCTTGGAAATCCACTGAACAAGATCACATCATATCCAATAGAGTATAAATTTTCCTTTTAGACTGAACAACCACGTGAGGGTGATAATTATTTCTAAATCATAGTACTATACTAAATTCTTATTGAATTATTACCCAAAACATTATGGTAATCCATAGATCTAATTCAAATATAATATATATTATAATTCCTTGAAGTCTTACCACATCCCTTATGTATATCATAGTGACTATTTCAAGATATAAATATTCATTGATATTAATGAAATGTGTTGAACTAGTAAGATGATCGACTACCACCCAAACGGTGTTACCTCCCTTACTTGACATGTGGTTCCCTATGATGAAATTCATGGTAGTGTTTTCCCATTTCCATGATTGAATATGAAATATTTTCATCATACAGTTATAATTCTATCATTCAACAGTAAGATACTGGAATACCAAGCAATGACATAAAATTCCACAATCTCTGACTTCATGTTATTCCACTAGAAGCATTGCCTCAAATTTATATATATAGTAGATCACATGGGATGAATAGAGAAGGATGAGCTATGTGTATCATCTAGAAGATCCATCTATAGTTGTTGTTTTCATTCGACACCAATCCATGATCTAATCCTTATAAATCCATCGTCTGCAACGTTGAACTCTCTAATATTTTCTACCCCCTTCTGTAGAAATTCATCATCTTACTGAGCCTCCATGATTATCTCTAGAATAGATAGTAGAGAAGTAATTCCAAAAAGGTAGTTTGAAAACCGGAAACCATTTCATAAAAACATGACTCCTTTTTATATTATATAGGCAAGGGTGATTTAGAATCATAAAAAAAATTAGAAATCGATGATATTTCCCATATAATACAAGGAAACTAAATATTTCCATCAGAGAGTTAGTCCTATCCATACTTAAATTTAATCTACTTTTAAATGGTCCATATACATCCCATTACTTGTGAAAACATTCCCCGATAATGCTACATGCTCTTGGTATAATATTTATTGAGAACTAAACCATTAATTTTGGAGAAAGATGTATAAAATCATTGGAATACACATCAACATATTCCCTTAAAAAGGTAATGTCAAAATGTATGATTTTTTCATTAGAATAAATCATTTGAGTAGGATGCACTTTCTCAAAAGTAATTTATTTGCATTCCGGAGATGATGATACGAAATAATAGTCATCCTACACGTTTCACTTGTGTATAATCAAAGGGTGATTCATGGTATTGAGGGTGAATTCATTTTCCGAAGTGTTTATGTTTTATTTATAAATGTAAAACCATTCCATAACTAAGATAACCTAAAATTAAACTAATATAATATTGATAAGATTTTAAAGAACATAATTCCCATATAAAATAAATAGTGATACAATAATTATAGAATTTTTTATCAATTATATAAAATTATTAGGGGAGGTGAATTAATGTTATTATAAAATATAAAAGATATTCTAAATTAGAAGTAATTTAAATAAAACAAGACATAATCAATTCTAGAGTATAGGTTTTCTATACATCATTAATCATGAAACATTTATGGATAATACATTAATTTTTTCCTTGATCATGGATATTTTTTTTTCTCATAATGCTTTTCAACCATTTGAATATTGCATTGTCTTATATAATTTATAACTTCTCCACATTTATGATATATAAATATTACTAGTACCATATATTGAACTTATTTACCTCTATCACATTACTTATTTTTCAATTGAAATTAGCTACTTTATTCCCTATTTTATCCCTTATATAATATATCCCAATTAATTACTGTTATTTACCTTGGATCCACATACTAAATTTATTACAAATAAGAAATTTATTCAAACTCCATATACACCAATTATCCTATGAAATCCCTTATGATGATTTCTTCATCTAATTTGATGTGTTTTTATATTAATCTATGTACTTGTTGTTAATCATGATTTTTTATAACTATTTTGGAATAATCACCAAATAACTTACTAGATATCCTATCATGTAAGGAATATTAATTAGGTTGTTATCACTTTTTACACCATAGTGGTTGTTAACTCAGATCCTCTTATTTCTAATCATTGAATATATAAAATGTAATATTAGGTAGGATTGTTTTTAAACTATTAATCATTTAAATGGAAAACCTAAAAAAACAAAGCGATAACTAATTCATGACATATATACATTAACCTATGAATTTAAATGCCTCAATCTGAGTTACCAAATATCTATTTCTTAATACCAAATATAATGGGAATTTTTTTATTAATAATTGATTGTAATGATATTGTAAATTTAGAAAAGAATATTCCCTGATAATGTCAAACTAGGTGTGCAGGAAGTCCCATTATCATACACTTGCACACGATCAATTATAGCTCAACATAGAATTTTTAGGGTTGTTACCCCAATGTACATTTGTCCCAGATTCATATCTACTTGTAGTATCATGATAGGGATGTATTTTATTTGAAACCACTTACTCTATGCTTTAATAAAATGTAGTGATTTTTCTTCTAACTATTAATTTTCCTAAAAATTTCCCTATAGTTTTATAGTACTATACCAAAAAAATAACTAAACTTTTCTCAGTTTAGAACTATTATAAATCTAATAAAAAATACACATAATTTCCTTATTTATAACATAAAAACCCAATTAGTACAAACCAGAAGATCATGAAGTCTAGTGTTTTAGGGAAATTAGATACATATCACATATAGTTTATACATTGATATAATAAAATTGTTGAAAATGTCCATAACAAGATCAAAAATTCAAATTCTCTTAAAGCTGCATGTGATAACCATGGAACATGCCTTAGAAAGGGGTGATCTATAATACCCAGTAAGGGAATAAAAAAATCATAAAACTATAAAATTTATTACATGTTTGTAAATAGGAATTTAAATGTGACATAAAAGGGGTGAAAATCATAATCATGGACAATGAGGCATGAAAAAACATGATTGAATAAATACAACATGGGAATGTGGAAACAACATTAAACATGACATCAAAAACATAATTCATGATTAACCTCATAGACATCATAAGCTAAGGGAAATGTCCCCAAATAGACTAGGATTACTCCTTAATCCCATACATGACATCTCATGAGGCTAAAACATTACCCAATTATTTGGAGTACTATATTATTCTTGGTGCACAAATTTTTTTCATATAATGTATGTGCATAAGGGTTCCACAAAAATAATTCAATAAAACATCATATTTCATCAAAGTCAACCACATTGTTATAGAGTGTGGAATACATATAAGGAATTACCAAATCAACAAAGGAATGGTATGTTGAGGTGATTACCATTGAGTGAAAATAGAGACGGTATTCACAAGGCAAAGTTTTGGAATTGATATATTGCCAGATAATTTTGGCTGCATAACCGGGGTACATAATGAATCATGGAAGGGATTAATGAGATTAAAGGGGTATCTTTTCACTTTAATTTCATATTCTAAGTAATATATATGTTTCTTGGTTAGAGTGAGTATCTCAAGAGGGGTGTGAATTAAGTAACTAAGAATGGTTTTTCTTGAAACATATTTGAATAACATCACCCAAATAATAATGGATCCCGGTTAATTAATATAGAAGAATGATATAAATTGTGATTTTTTAATAAATTTCACAAATTGTAAATAGATATCAGTTAAAACAATAAATAAATATTCCTTTATATTTTCAAATAAACTAATATAATCAAAACCTTTTATAGACACTAATTCAGACATACTAATAAAGTGGTGGGTTTGTTTATAGTTTAAGAATGATTCATTGTAATACATTGAAATAAAACTAAACAAAACACATAGTATAATAAATACAAGAGGTTTAGTATTAATCTGAGAGATAATCCTCTATACATTGAAATCACCTACTCCAATGAATAGTATATAAAATATTCTTGATCCATAAGCTAGATAGGGTAAACACAATAGTTAACCAGCTAGTAAGGCCACAGAGGGACCTCAACCATTAAAACCATGTGAATAAGAAATTCATAGGACACACAAGGAACTATTCCACAACACATGGTGAAAAAGTGTAATAAGAGTAGAGAATATATTTAGTATCTACCAGTTAAATTATAGGAAATTGTATGCATGATTAATATATAGATTAAATCACACACTTATTATAATGTAAAGACAAAAGATAGAGAGAGGAGGTAAATATGTAGAAAGTATAGAGTTTATCTTTCTATTGTGATATGTAGCTTATGTATCCTTTGATATTGCATGAAAAGGATCTTGAGCCATTTTTTATGAAAGAAGCATTAAAACATAGTGTCATAAGCTCTTTTTGTGGTAACTATATTAAATGAACTATATGTTTGATGAGATTCAATCCTACAGAGTGGATTGCAGGGAATAATATTTCTTTTAATTATCTTAATCAAGTCATAAACTCCACAACACTCTCTTATTATTTTAGTATTCCATGTATCTTCAATATTATAATTATTTTTTGATGAGGGAGTATGCTTCTTAATGTATCAACATCATGTAGTAGGAATCATCTGGATCTTCTACTCTTCATACTAATCGACTGACGTAAATATTAATGTATGTCGAGAGTAGTTTTAGAATATTCATGAAAATAATTATCAACATCATATTGAATCATATAGTTTTTAGATGTAACACCCCATGGATTTAAAAATAAATTTAATTTAGAATGCATGATATAATTAGCCTCTTTGAAACAAACACTTTTATATTTGAGATAGTTATAACCTAGTCATTAAACATAATTGATCTACTTATGAGTTTTGAATTACTAAAAACTAACATACAAGATTGTGATCAATATGTTATTTAGTGTCTGATAGGATCAACATACATTTTTTAATAGTTACATGACCATTAAGAGTAGTAATGTACCCTTATGAATTGTAATATAACCATTCCCCTCACCCATGTATGTATAAATAAAATTATGGAACCTTATAAATGATATGGAATATCTTAAAAATTAATAATTTAGTGATGGTATTTTTGTGTGTAATAATTTTTTAATTACAATTTTAAATTTAAATAAATAATTTTCATAAAATTTATACCTAAATAATTATTTTATTATATTATGATTTTAAGATAATTTTATGAGACCTCAGTTAATTTTTGAAAGTATTAAAAAGTCGGTTTTCAATTTAAAATCTGTTATTTTCATGTAACTGATGATTTTATTTAAAAATTTAATTTATATTATTTAGAAAATTATGTTTTAAAATGGTGTTAATTATACAATTCTACACATTGAAAAATAATTAGGGTTATGTTTTGGGATATTTCTGAAATACTATAAATTTTTTGGAATAATGAAATTTGATAATTTATGAAATATGCTAAATAAAGGATTTTTTTGCAACAGGCTTGAATCATGGTTGAGGTAAATGGTCATTAGATCAAACTCAAATGCACTTATTACTTTTTTTGTTCATTATATATTGTCTTGAGAATAAAAATAATGAATAATATATTGAAAAATCACTCGTCTCGTCCACTATAAAAAACACCACTCAATCGCTCTTCTACTCACATCTCAAAGTCTTGAAGCTTTTCAATGTTCTTCCCGAACACTCTTCATTAATCTCTCTCCACATCTAGGAGATATAGGTCTTTCAAAAACACCAAAACCTCTTCACTTAAGAAGGTTCTCATGGAGGAGTACTCTAGAGGTAAAATCCTCGTCCTTTTTCCCTTCTAATTTTTTTTCAGTTCATTTTTTTATTATTATCTTTTCACCTAATCTTCCAAAAATATGATGACAAATCCCTAATAATCTATATAATATAATTATATCATGGTAATGGAATATCTTTTGTCAAACTACTCTCTCTCTCTCTCTCTTGTGTTTCAAAATGGAATCATCATCCCGGAGGTGCAGATTTTCATCCTTTGTGGATGATGAACCTTAGTTCTTTATTTTATCCATCAATCCGGGCCATGAAACAATTTTTATGGTTTTGAAATACTATAAAAAAAGTATTAAAAACTACTCCAACATTATAGAACTAGTATATATACATAATACGAATTTATATGGAAAAACTATTTTGTAACAATCGATGTATCACGAAAATAATCTAAATGACTATCACAGACGTTCTATCAAATAAATCATCTTAATACCATATAAACAAAGGAATTATATCACTATTTAATAATTTTTATTTTCATTAGTATCATATAAATTCAATTATAGATAATTATACCTATTCCACATGAACTTCCATACTCATATACAGTTATACAGATCATGAAAACAAAGGAATTGAGGGCTCCCAAGCACTAAAATTGTATCCTATAACTCCTCCAGAATGACATAAATTTATATAATAAAATTTTAATAAATAAGATAAAGTAATATAAGTCTCTTAATTAATTAATTAATTGATTAATTTAATTATACATGATGTTATGGTCAAGTGAATAACTCATTTGTACATAAGGTAAGGGTTTTCTACCCCAACCTTCATTTTATTTCTGGTTACTATTTATCTCAATTAATCCTAATGAAATTATAAATTATTCCAATTTAATACTCATAAATTATATTTAAATGTTATATATATGTTAACAAACCCGAATCCATTTTTTTATTGGGAATTAATGATTTATTAAGATCTTCCCCAATTCATCATAATAAACAAGCCTGATTCAGGGGAACTTCTAAAATTTTTACATATTTTAATGTGAGCTCTATAACCGATAATAATCCAACATTATCTCCCTAGAAAAAATCATTCCATTATGTAAAAAAATAATGTAGTTAATTTTTGGTTTCATGGAAATATTTTTCCAAAAGAACACTTCTTTTCAAAGTAAGAGTGCATTTCACTGAAAAATTCATTAACAACATCATTAGAGTTTTTTTTTGAATTCAATAAATCTGTTGAATTTTATATCTTATTGAAGTCAATATATTATATTTATCATCTACCATGTTGTATTAAATTTTTTATGATCAGTTTGAATGTGTTTGTTCTATCTTGATACCATTCCCCGTACTACTCAGAATGGTTAGTGTTTTTGTGTACATATTAGGGAAAGTTATTTCATATGTTCATGTTTCTTATGTTTAGACCCTTTACATGAGGAATGCATTGGACATAGTAAGTGATGTTTGGGCCCTCTATAGCCCTTAGATTCATATGTATATCTCATGAGACAAAACAAAATTTGGTTTTAGTGTAGGCCTTAAACTATTATTTTTAGACATCATGGCAAAAGCCTTGAAAATATGTTTCAGATGTCAAACATTATGAATTCCCTCATAATGGTATAAAAAAAAGAGAAAATATATGATTATTCAACTAGAATAATATCAATTGGTATGTTTCATTCTATAATCATTTATATGGCCTTATTTAATCATTATTCATTCCTTCTATATTATGCTAAAATATAATTTTTATCAGCATGTGTTTTTAGTTATTCACCGTGCATGATGTTTATGTTTTTAAAAACTTCAGCATTATTACATACCATTTCTAAGAATATAATCTCACCCCTTTATTATGTTTCATTTTCCCCAAGTGGTGAATATTAATATTATGAAGGACTTGTAAGGATAATTAAGGATTTTGGGTGTGATTAAAAAGAAGTTGATATGTTGTATTTACTTTTAAGTTGTAATGCTGAACTTATGTATGATTCTTATCTTCCAAATATACTAAATAATCCATTACAATAGTATATTAATTCATTAATTACAATATAATGTAATATAATAAGGAAATGACTCTAGGAACATGAGGTCGGGCCCTTACAGTTGGTATTAGATGAAGTTTAGTAGAAAGTGGGAATATTGATTTAGAAAACGTAGAATAGGGAATAAAACACTATGGAAGACTTTGAAGATTAGTATACAAGAACATCATTGGATTTTGTTAAGATATTGATTATAGTGATATTTCTAGAAAATACATCCTTGTTTGGATGCTAAAATGGGATATCGTTATTTCATAGATGCACCTAAGAGTAATAACTCTGATATGGTGTTCTGGGATTGACTCGAAGTAACCTATTACATGAAAAAGGGCCTCACTATGCACAGGTTTTGGCACACCTAGGGGAAATGATTTTCATAATTTACATTTTAATTATAAACCATTATGATGTATTTAAATGTAAATGGGTCCTCAATGTAATCATGGTTATGATTATGAAATTTAGCGTACATTAGATTTAAGTTAATATTAGGTGTTTTTCTAGTTTGACATTATACATTGTTATTTATAAATTAATTTAGTGTATTCCATTATTTACCAATAGATCCTAGTTTAAGGAATGGAAACTACATGAATGAATGTATCCAATATAGATATTTTCCTCCCATGCAAGATAATGATGCTATTATTGGAGGTCTGACTAGTTCTAAGTAGATTATAAATATACTGTGAAAACTGAATCAGGTTATAAACAATAACCTTACCTGTATGGATAATCATGGACTACAACATGCAGGTGGAATTTTCAACCAATTTAGGTGACAAAAACTCCATCATTCAAAGGGACCACAAACCAACATGTATCTGAGAAGAGGACAATTTCCCTAGACAAGATATTTCTCACTTAGGGGTGTAATGGAATGGAGAAGGTTTTCATTTAATTTTATCATTTATTGGGAGATGCAGATCAATGGTGGTCATTGATTCAAAACACAAATAAGTTGGAAGAAATATAAGAAATTTAATAGAGGGACTTCAAGGATATTTTCAAATAAAAATAATTTCCTCAAGAATAGTGAGAAAATATTGAAATGAAATTCAGGAGTTTCAAAAAAAAAGTTGATGAAAATGTTTCAAAGTATGATCCAATTTTACAAGTATATAAATGGAATAAAAGAGTATGTTTCAAATGTAGAAAAATAGGCCACCAATATCAATATTTCAAGGGAATTAAAGAAGCTACAAATGTTCAATTCTACAATATTAATAAGATGGAAAATTATTAAAATGACTTTCCTAAGAGTCAAGAAAAAATTCCATAGAGAAGGTCAAGGGCCCAAGGCTATGTTTATGGGATCACAACTGCTATAGTTAAATTTCCCAATGATGTGGTATATGTTAGTATAATAATATCCTCAATCTTGTAAAATGATTTATTTGATTATAGATCATCTCATTCCTTTATATATTCACAATTATCCTTAAAATTTAGTTATTTATAATTCTCTTTACCAAGGGAGTTATCAGTTAAAACCCCTAAGGGAATTCATTGAAATAATGATGTGTCAGATAGTTCCCATTATGGCATATAAATAATGTTTATCTATTGATTATATTATCATATTTATGGTTGAATTTCACAAAATCCATGGCATGGACTGTCATTCAAAATATGATGTGAAAAAATATTGTAAGAAAAATAAAATAATTATTTTTAAGGAAGGTGTGGAATCCACTATCATTAGAGAAAAAACATCACCATTGGATTCTCATCTAGATCCACCCATAGTTGATACATTGAATTCATTTATTGGGGAGGAAGAGAATAAAATATATGTAGGTGAGGTAATAAATCCCAAATTGAGGATGTACTTATTGTGAATGAATATGTTGATGTATTTTGAGAGGATTTACCTAGAAATACTCTAGAATGAGACGTTTAGATCTCTATAGATTTAATAAATGGATAGAGACCTATATCAACGACCCCTTATAGAATGAAAATAGTGGAATTAGTAGATCTGAAGAAACAACTAGAGGAATTTAGTGATAAAGGATTTATATTCAATAGTGTTCCTCCATGGGGAGTTAATGTACTCTTTGTCAAGAAGAAAGTATGGATCCATGAAGCTGTGAATTGACAATTGATATATCAATGCTATTTCAATAATGAACCAGTATCCATTTTCGTAGATTGATGATTTATTAGATCAGCTTCATGGAGCCAAATATTTTTTGAAAATTTACCTTCAATCTAGATATCATTATTTGCGTGTGAGGATTGAAGATATTCTAACTAGAACATTCCAAATCAGGTATAAGCATTATGAGTTTACAGTAATTCCTTTTGGACTAATGAATTCAGCCTCTATTTGTTGGATCTAATCAATATATTTTTTTGGTAATATCAGGATGACTTCATTGAGGTATTTATTTATGATATCATAGTATACTCTATAAGCATTGAAGGTCAAGAGAATCACTAGTGCATTATTCTAAAGGCCCGTATAAGAAATGAGTTATATGTGTATTTTAGAATGTGTAAATTCTATCTTTAAACAGTTTATTTTCTTGGCCATATTATCTTTAAGGATGGATTCTTAGTTTGTCCTAAATAGAGAAAGGTAGTTTAGGAATGGCCTACTCTAATAAACATAACCAAGGTACGTAGTTTTATTTGTTTAGCAGGCTATTATCAGTATTTTTTTAGAACATCGCTTGATTTTCAAAAAAAAAATAAACCAAGAATACTTGTAATGGGATTAAGTTCATATGGATAAAAGAGTGGGATGCATGTTTTGATGAATTTAACAGGAGGATGCTTAATTTAACTTTATTAACTCTAACATCGGGAAATGATGGATTTGTTCTTTATAGTGATGCATCAATGATATGACATATAATTCACCTTATGTAGAATAATAGAGTTATTGTATGTGCATCAATGTAGTTAAAACTCATGAATTGAACTACCCAACATATGAACTTGTTCTAGAAGCTTTAATCTTCTATCTTAAGATATGGATACATCATCTCGATGGTGAATTATTTGAGATATATAATGATCACAATAGCTTTAAATATAGATTCTCATAGAATCAACTTGAGAAGAGGTAAAGGTGATTGCTCGAGCTACTCAAGGATAATGATTGTTTCCTAAAATAAAACCTAGGAATGTAAAATAATTTAGTTGGTGTATTGAGAATGAAATGTCATGGATTTCTCAACATAATGAGTATAAAAATGGATACTATATTCACGGGTCTAAATATTATGGATATGGGAATTATCAAACAAGGTGAAACATCATTACATTTTCAATTGGTTACAAAACCATATTTAATGGTAACAATTAAAACATATATGTCTGATGATGAGAATCTTCAAACGAAAATAAAAGGTCTTGATGATGGGATGTTGGCTAACATCATGTGTGAGAACGAAATTAAATTTTTTTTGGAAGATGCTATGTCTTCCCTATATACTTGAACAGAAAATAGAGTTATTGGATGATGCCCGTAGCTTTATTTTCTATATTCACCCTGGTATCACTAATATGTATAGTGATTTGAAGGAACATTTTTTGTGGTGAAACAAAAAGTGGTAAATTACTGATTATGTATCAAGATGTTTAGTCTTCCAAAAAAGTGAAGGTTGAATGGCTACACCCTAGAGGATTTAGGCTACCTCTACCTATTACTACAGAGAAATGGGATGACATCACCATGGATTTTTTGGATTACCCATAACACCGACCAAATAAAGATATAATATGGGTATTTGTTGATCGACTTATAAAACCTACACAATTCTTCACTATAAGTAATTTCCCATGGGCTCCATTAAATAATCTATATAAAAAAATTTGTGAGGACTCATGGGGGTCCTATCTCAATTGTGTCTGATCGTGATCAACAATTCGCATAAAAAATCAGGAAATGTCTTCAGAAATAATTGGATATTGAGCTTCGAAAGAGTACTTCTTATCACCCCCAAACAGAGGATAAATATGAAAGAACAATCTGAACATCATAAGACATGTTGATATTAAGTTCACATGACTATCAATGTACATGGGATTAATATTTACCTTTGGTGGAGTTTTCTTACAATAATAGATTCCATTATAATATTCAAATTGCACAATATGAAGAATTTTATGGAAAGAGATATTGTATACCAACATGTTGGGATGAATTTTTTGAAAGGAAGATTGCAGCACTAGATCTTTATTAAGAAAAAATAGGGAAGCTAAATACAATTCAAACCCATATCAAACTAGCTCAAGGTAGGAAAAAAATATGCTAATAATTGATGGAAGGAATTGGAATTTCAAGTATGATATCATTTTTTCTTAAAAGATTCAACATGAAAGGGTGTTGTAAGATTTGGGAAGAAAGGGACATTGAGTCCTTGTAAGTGGTGGAAAATGTAACACCCCATGGATTTAAAAATAAATTTTTTATAAAATTCATGTGACACCTAGTCTATATGAATGAAATACTATTTTATAGGATATAGTAAGGAATGTGATGTTAAATATAATTTTTTTTCTTCTATGATTTAAATTTCAAAAAACTTACATAAACAGTTGCGATCTGTAAGATATTTAGAGTATGATATGATTAATATAAATTATTGTTCAAATGTAACAAGGCGTTTATGAATAGTATTTTACCCTTTTGAATAGTAATATGACCTGTAACCTCACCCAAGTAAGTATATATAAAATTTAGGCACTGTATAAATTAGATTGAATATTGTAAAAATTAATAAATAAGTTTTTTTTTATTTTTGTGAGTAATAAATATCTATTTAAAATTTAAAATTATTAACATTAATTGTCGTAAAATATATTCCAAAATAAATATTTTGTTTTCAAATGATTTTTGGAAAATTATAAGAGACCAATGTTAATTTTTGAATGTATTGTGAAATTTGATTAAAATTTAAAATCTGTATTTTTCAATTAAATAATGATATTATTTAGAAATTAAATTTCACTTAATTATAAATTTATTTTGAAAAAATGGAGTTTAGTTTTTCAATTCTATAGATAGAAAAATAGTTCGGGTAAATTTCTGGGATCTTTCTAAAATACTATAATTTTTTGTGAGTAGTGATACTTGATAATTTAAAAAATATATTTAATAAACAAATTTGTTTATCATGGTTGATTCATGGAAGATGTAAAAGGCCATTGTTTCAAAATCACATGAACTTATTTCTAGTTTTTGTCATATGTTTCCACATTATTTCTTGTCTTGATAAAAATATTAAATAGTGAATAAGTTATTCAAAAATCATCGCACTCCTCTACTATAAAAACTACCCCTCAATCCTTATTCTCCTCACTTATCTAAGCCATGAAGATTCTCAATGTTGATAAAAAATACTCATCCAAAGTCTCTCTCTATATCTAGGAGCTATTGGTCTTTCCAAAATACCAATACCCCTTCCCTTAAGAAGGTTCTCATGGAGGAGTACTCAGGAGGTAAAATCTCCTTCCTTATTCCTTTAAATTTCCTTTAAGTTCCTTATTTTGTTATTATCTTCTAACCTTCTGTACCAAAATGATCTTGACAACTAAATTATCATATATATACTATAATTATATCGTGTTAATCATATATCCTTCCTCAAACTACTATATCCCATTCTCTTGTGTTTTAAAATGGGAATCGTCTACCTAGAGGTGTTGATTTACAACTATCGTGGATAACAAACCTTTTATCTTCATTTTCTCCATCAAATATGGTCATGAAACCATTTTTATGGTTGAAAAAATCTATGAAATATGTATTAATACATATTCTTAGTTATATATTTACTATATATACAAAATTCTAATTCATACAAGAAAAATATTTCATAACAAACAATATATCACAAAAATAATCTAAATGATTATCACTAATGTTATATGTAATAACTCATCCTCATACCATATAAAAATGAATTATAATACAATTTTATCTTTCATATGTTCATTAGTATCATATGAATTCAATTCTATATAATTATACCAACTCCACATGAACTTCCATATTCATATACAAGTATACTGATCATCAAAACAAAAGAATTAAACGCTCTAAAACAATAACAATGTATCTTATAACCCATCCAAAATTCGATAAATGAACATCATAAAATTATAATAAAATAAATAAATATATATAAGGTTATTAATTAATTTATCGATTGATTTAATTTGATTATCCTGGATGATAAGTACAGGTGCAGAACTCAATCAAAAATAAGTTAATGGTTTTCTTCCAGAACATGCATTTTCTATAAAGTTACTCATTGTATAACGTAATCACAATTAAATTATGAATTATTCTTCTCTAAAACTCATAAAATCAATTTATTGTAAAACATATTTTTATATATAGTAGCATATCTTTATTTTCTGGGGATTTAAATGGTTTTATAATGATCTTTATCAATTTATCCTGATAAACAAGCCCAATTAGAGGGAACTTCTCATATTATTACATCATTTCAAGTGAACTCTTTAATCTATTTCAATAAAGAATTATTTTTCTAAAACCACTAATTTAATTATGGAAAAACTATCCTTGTTTATTTTAGGTTTTATTCAATTATTTTCCCAAAATAACACTTCTTTTCAAAGATCAAGTGCAATTCTCTCAAAAATTCATCATTTCCTTTATTAGAGTATTTTTTCCTAATTACACACCCCTATTGAATTTTATGTTGTTTTTAGGATAATATCATAACATTATATTCTAACAATTTTTATTAAATGGTTTAGATTAGTTTTACTATGGTTGTGTTATCTTGATAGAATTCACTATACTGCTTAAAATGGTTAGTGTTTATGAATACTAATTGGGGAAAGTTATTTCATTAGTTCATGTAGTTTGTGTTTATACCCTTTCATATGATTAATTAATTGGAGTTATCAAGGGAATTTTAGGGCCAAATTTAGCACCTATATTCATAGGCAAGTCACATGGGACAAAACATAATTGGGTTTTTTCTGAAGCCTTGCCCTATTATTTTTAGACATCTTGGCCGAGCCCTTGACAATATGTATAAAATTTCTGGTATTATGCATTCCCTCATTGAGGTATTATAAATTTATCAAAGATGTGATTATTCAGGTATAATAATATAAATTTTAATGTTATATAATATTATTTAGTCATCTTTCATTCCAACTATATTATGCTCATGTATAATTTTTAATGAAAAGTCTTTTCAATTATACATCATGCCTACTGTTTCTGTTTATGGTATCATTTATTATATTACATACCATTGTTGACAATCTGTTATCACCCATTTCTTATGTTTCATTTTCCCTTGGTGGTGAATATTAATGTTATCAATGACTTTCTATGATAATGTAGTATTTTTTGTTTGATTCAAAAGAAGTTGATATGTTGAATTTTCATTAAATTTGTAATGTTGAACTTATGTACGTATCATGTTTTCCAATGATAATAAACTATTCATTCCATCAGGAAAAAAATTCCTTATTTATATGAAAATGTAACTAGATAAGGCACTAACTCTAGGAAACAAGGGTTGGTTCCTTACAATATAAATAGTTAATTCAAAATAAATATAAATAGTGGTGGTGACTCTATTGAATGGTGATACAACTCTGGTGGTGACTTAGGGTAGCGGTGATTCATGTCAATTGTCAATCGTGTCAATGGTTAGTCATCCTAGAACATTTTCAAATTTCTTAGTGGTAGCCTAATTCTGATGGTATATTATCTTGAATAGTGACTTATGTCTTGTTGTATAAATTTTTAACACTTTTCCATGTTTTCAGCCAGTTAGATACTCATCTCTGAAAGTAGGGGTTTTCACCATTCAAATTTCTTGTTTGAATGGTCAGTCTGATCTTATGATGGGTCTTTCCCATACTTATTAAAAAATAATTCTGAAGGTGGGTCATCTATAATAATATTAGTTTATAATAAGTTGACAAATTTCCATCCTGATGGTGACTCATCTCTAATGGTTAGTGTTTTCTATATTTAGAAAAAAAAAATTTCAAATTGGGATTCGTCTCTAATAGGTGCTCATCCTCGATGGGTTTTAGAGTCTAACGATGGTTTATTCAAAAACATATCAAAATTTTATTTATTATACCTTATAATATAAAATCCTACCAAAAAATATATCACTCATTAATGACATAACAAACATGGTTTTTTGATCAATAAAACCTGGGTTAGAATAATACCACCCCCCACACCATTAGCTAATAAAAAATCGTTGGATTTTATAAACCATGTAGAATAAATTTTGGTGTTAAAATAGTTAATTTTATCACTTTAAAAAACTATACTGAAATTTTTAAATTCAAGTTAACAAATATATTATATATAAAATATAATAAGGTATAGTTAATAAATTAAAAACATATTGTGTCAAAGATAATTGAATAGAACATAGTATTAGATGTAATTATAAAGATGGTATCATAGAAAATATATTATCAAAGAATGAATTAATCATATATGTAATCAACAATAATTTTATTAAAGAAAAAATAAATAAATTCCATATTATCATTATCCACCATTTGGAATTTTAAAAAGTGAAAAAAATAAGAAATGCAATAGAACATACCATAAATAGTAATATAATTTCCATTAAGAAAATAAATTAAATTAAATTAAAAACGATACAACAATAAATCCATATAAATATCCCAATTGAGAGATTAAAAATATACTTTCAACACTTTTCAGGTTAGTTAATAGGAATAAGTGGTTATTTTTCCTTCCCCTTATCAAAAGAAGTAGGTTTAGAAGTAGATCTGGAGGTAGCTATAGGGATGGATGTAGGATCTAAAAGAAGAGAAGGATCCTTTATGATAATGATAGCCCTACGATTCTATAATGCTTCTCTGGGATTAAAACCATATGGTTGAAACATGTAGGTAAGTGGGAATTTGGATCTATGGTAACACATGGTCTAAAAAAATCTGAATGAGAGTATAGAGGACTAATACGGCTTGTGACTAGAATGGAATCATAAGCCACCATTGTGGTACCAAATACATAATGAATTGGTTTCATTAAATTATTGATGTCTGTAATAATATTTCGTCCCCTTTACATAGCACTGAAAAAACCTTTTTTCTCTTTCATAAAAATATTGGTCACTAGGGTCATCACATTCAACTGATTTAATTTTCCTTTATAATATTGAGTCACTGGAGGCATCCATAGATTCTCAGTAAGAAATTTGAATTGATATTTTAGATCATTAATAGTATAAACCCTTGAAAGGTAATAAGATATAGACTTTGTAATTGTATCTATAACATATTTCATATCCATCCTATATTCACTATGAAACATATTCTCATGATCCCTATTATTCCAAATTTATCTCAAACATTCCAGAGGGATGTTAGGAACATCACCTGAAACACCATGAAGCTCTTATCTAACCATTGACTGGATTAACTCAACATCTAGAGGATAAGGTTAAACACTTGATGATGAAGAAAATTAATAATGGTTCTTAATCCTTAATAAAATCAACAATAAAATATATACTGGAATATCTCATTTAATCCATTGTAGATCTCCAAAAATCCCTCTCATTTTCTTACTACATATTCCCTATATTGTCTTCTTGAATGTGATGCATCATCTTATGATGGGTGTGATGTATGTCAATATACTAAAGATAAGTTTCATATTTTCACTAAACTTAGTGATGAAGGGATTTTGATTCATCCAAAAAGATGAAAAACAAGGAGAATCATTTATCTAAAATACTCAATGTTATCTTTGGTAACAACATCAATTGGCACAGATGCAACATCAGGTGTAGGCAATGGTGTTGAGACAAGGGTTGGTGGCACAAAACACACATCTACATCAGAACTAGTTGTCACATCATAATAAAATATTAATAGTTCCATTTCAACATCAATATGGTCTACTAATTATGCATTAGGATCCATCTCTTCTTGAATAGAAGGTCCATCATTCTTGGGTGTACTACTACCATTATCAGAAATAGAGTAGTCCATAACAAGTCTAAAAAATACTTGAAACATATCCCATTCCTCAAGATCATGGTCCCCCAATATTATAGATGGAATACCATTAGATTTAACAACATAACAGTTGGAAATTATAGGTTCAACAATAGAAGGTACAACACTAAAATGATAAATATAAATATATACATATTATTTCTTACCAACAATTGAAGGCTAACTATAGTCCCCATATGTTAGTTCAAAATAATGACTAACAATAATTGTCGATTAAAATACCTCAATTGATGATTCATTCTCTTCTGTTGCATCTCTAACCACATCTATATCTAAGATATGTCTATATTCAAATATAGAGAAAACAGAAATATCTTGAGAAGAGATTTGTACATAGGGCATCTTAACATCCTCAATACCAATACAGCCAATAAAACCATCTTGGTCAAACCCATAATCACTATCATCTCAAACCCAATTTCTATTTTCCTCATATCCTCCCAATAAATTTTCATCTTCATCACTACTCTCACATAATCCATTTTTTCATAGAATTTTGTAGTTCTCTTAAAATGATCCTCACCAGACACTTATTTTTCTTCAACATCAATTTTATATTTTAAAAGTGTCTCTCATATATGGAGAGATCTAGGTGGGAATGTAGAAATATAATAAATGGATGGGTAACTCTTTGGAAGGTCTGGTTCACTACATTCATCAATTGGAAACTACTATCTCTCATCCACAAAGGTTGCATCTTCCTCTACTTCCTCATTTTCATACCCAACCACCTCATCTGGCTCAAAGCCAGAACATAGATGATTATTCAATCTACAAGGGTGATCAATCAGATTAAAATCATTATAAGTAATGTCATCATCATTAATCAATTGTCTCATTGAGGGGTTCCAACATATATTCCTTATTTTTCGTATGACCCCTATAATGAAAAAAAATCTACATTTTATTACATTTCTTATTATTAATCAACTAATACTTTAGCCTCGAACATGGTAGAAATAAACATGGAATAAATTTGTAAATTTAACCAAGAATATTCCCTTCGCATATCCATCATGTGAACAATTAGTTTAATTCAAATATTTATTTTTTCACCTCTCTTCATAAGACACAAAAGATATACATCTTGACACCTAATTCGGGTAAATTCACATTTCCTTGAGAAGAATATATGTTCAATAAACATGAAAATCAAGAAACATTCAACATCAAAATCAGTTGCAACTAGACATGTAATTATCCTATATTTAGTCAAATCTTCCAAAGAATCTTCTTAAATAATGGTATCACTATCACATCGAATGGTTCCTGGATAGTTGTTTGAGACACCGTTGTGTGGTACTTTTATTCATTTTTCTTAATGTATTGAATTTAAATCATCTATGTGCCCATTTATCAAAATTCCAACCTAGTATTTTTATTCCTCAAAAATGAACTTGACATACTGATAGAATTGGTTCATTATCGTAGGATTGAAGGTCCTCTCATTATTAAAGGACATCGATACCCATCCCTATTCTTGAAAAATAGTAATCAATCAATTATCTCTCAATATAAACCAATCATCATGAATTATTTTAGGTTATATTATAGGATTTACAAGAAATATGTTCACTGGATCAATAGAAACATGACGAATTGACAATCCATTCTTATTTATTGAAGGATGTGACTCATCTGGAAGAGATTTAATGGCTTTCGTCACACTAACCATGTTGATCATCACTGAATGTTTAGGTGAAGGAGGTAGATAGATGACAATTGTGATAGAAAACATTACGATAAGTCTCCAGAGTATGGAATGAGGGAGTGAGAATTGATATTTGAAAAAAAAGTCAAATTTATATCATTAAGGTATTTTGGCTTTTTTATATTTTAAATCGACAAAAAATGAATCAAATTAAATAAATTATATTTAAAAATAAATTAAAAAGGTGGATATAAAAAATTAACGGTGAGATATTTCAAAATGGTAGAAAAATACCAATGATGGGTAAAACACTAATGGTTGAAAAAAAACAATGGTGCATAAAACAACAATGGTAGGTAAAAATAAAATGGCAGGAAAACTCCAACGGTACTAAAATTCCAATGGTGGGTACTCTCTAATATTCAGTAAAACACCAATGGTGGTTAAAACTCCAATGGTATGTAAACTCCAATAATTGGTAAATTTCAAATGGTTGTTAAACATCAATAGTAGTTCCCAAAAAAATTAAATTTAATCAAAAATAATCATTCCATGTTTATGTTTGATATAATTCATTCTCTCCAAATTTAATGTCTTACTAAAAATATCTTCAAGATTATGTTCAATTATATTGAATTCAATAGTTATTTCACACTTTTGAAAAGGATCGGTTAAAAAGTGATGTCTTATATCAATGTCTTTTTTCTGGATTGAGATACATGGGATTTAAAATGTTAATAAAAATTTTATTATCACAATTTATAGGTACATATAAAAAAAGGTATCCATAGTCAAGATATATATGTTTCATCTATAAAAATTGTTCATAGTGGCTACAAATAGATATGTATTCAGCTTTAGTAGCATACAATGAAAAATAATTTTGTTCATACTAGGTAAAGATACTAAATACATTCCAAAAAGGTGACATGGTCCGGAGATTCTTTTTATATAGATTGTAACAACCAAAATCATAATCTTAATAACGAACTAGATCAAATCATTACCCATTATGATAGATCAATCCTAGATTTTTTGTAGATTTTATTTATTTAAAAACTGCTTTTTACCTTAAATAAGTGTGACACTTTTGGGTTTTCACGAAAATGAGCACACATACACACACTAAACGTGATGTAAGGTTGGGTAGTAATTATGTATAGAATTCATCCAATAATTCCATTATAAATTCTTTGATCCAATGATTTCCTAGAATCATCAAGATCCACATGGAGGTGATACTCATAAGAGTGTCACTACCATTATTTCTATACAAAACAAAATGTTTTAAAGGGAATTTAATATATTTACTTTTATATATGACTATTCGTTCTTCATTTATAAAAATCTTAAAACCAATAATGTATTTTAGTTCAACCATTAAACTCATTTCCAATTCATTTTTCATCATTTTTAAAAATTCATTACATAAATAATTTTTCGAAGATCCAAAAATAATATCATCTTCATAAATTGTAACAATTAAAACATTTTTTTAATTTATATTTATAAATTTATAGGTTGAACAATACATTTTTAAAATCCGTTTAAAATATGAAAAGACTTGATCCTATCATAGAATCCTCCAGGTTCCTATTTTAATCCATATAAATATTTTGTTAACATGTAAGATTGATTTGGAAAATGAGTATTTTAATATCTAGGTGGTTGTTCAAAAAATCTTCCATTATATACCGATTTGAGAAGTCACTTTTGACATAAATTTGATATATTTTGAAGCCTTTCTTAATAGTCAAATAGTTTTCTAATAGCCTCGATTCAGGAAACTGTTGAAAATATTTTCTCTTAATTTATACCAAAATCTTGACGATACCCTAGGGAAACATGTATATCCTTATTTCACACTATTGAATCATATTCAATGTTGTTAAATTAGCCTCATGGTTTTCTAAGGGGGTTTATGGCTTATATGGATTTTTCTCATCAATCTTCGCATAGACAAAATCATCCACAGTCTGGGTACTTTCGTTAGAAACTTTATAGTATTTACTTGAAAATAAATATACAAGGAATATTTCAATATAACTTTTGGTGTAAAACATGTCATAATTATCAATAGTGTTAGGAATAAATACTTTTAAACTAAAAATTATGAAGTAATTAACAATAATATTTCTATTAATCGAAATTTTATAACGTTTTTTCTTCAATATAGTTCTAATTAAAAGTCTATTAATTTTATATCTTTCTTAATTCGTAGCCTCTACCCAAAAGTAGTCAGATAAGTCATATTCATTAATAATTTTGCAGGTTATCTCTCAAAGGGTTGCATTTATTATTTCTACCACTCCATTCAATGGAGGGGTCCTATGAGAATTTTTTTAAGGATGATGCATGAATCTATGTGGACAAGGCACAAAATTTATTAACAAAAAGAATAAAAGAGATGAATATACGATATCATTTTACAATCATTCACATGGAATGGAATAAGTGCAGTAGGGAGGTCTTCACCCCAGTTCATTTCTTGATTAACTCCCAAGTTGGCCAAGCCATCAACAACCATGTTTGCTTCCCGATAGACATGTGTGATGATGTAGTTTATATCGGTGAGAGAACGGTTGCATTCCAACCAATGAGTGGTAATTGGCCAAGCTAGATTAGTTACACAATTCCAAATAGCTTTAACGATTATCATCGAGTCACATTCAATCCAAATGTTTCTCAAACCAAAGCTCATAGAAAAGTTTATCGTGTGAATCAAACCCAACATCTCATCTTCAAGTGAGGTGGAACTGCAACAATGTCCCATGAAGCATCCTAGAATCTGGCCAAGATGGTTACGGAAGACAACACCACATCCTGTAGGCCCCATATTACCTTTGGAGGCACATTCAATGTTGATTTTGATCCATCTAGGTAGAGGGGATCTCTAAAACACCTCGAGAGTGCGATGCAGCTAACAGAATTTGCTGCTGATTTGAAGATGTATTAGGAGTCCAAAGTCTTGCATAGAATTGTAGTAATGAACTTTTTTAATGAAAGGATCTTATTTTATGGAAATGATTATTCATGTCCAACCTGCATTACGATTGAGTGAGTAGTTTCTATGAATAATAGCATTTTGATCATACCAGATCACATGGTGAAGTTCAACAACTGTTGCAAGGAAGAGATTCATCATTTTCTAAGAACCCTCCATCTCATCACATTTCTTACGTTGAGTTTTGACAGAGTCAAGAATAAACCATATGTAATCAATGATGTCAAAAATATATGTCCAAAGAGAAATAGCAGTAGCAGAATAAAGGAAGAGGTGGTTAGCATCTTCTCTATGTCGGTTATAGATTTTACATTTAATGCATAATAGAATTCCAAATGACAGAAGACAAACCTCAATGGGAATTCAATTGTGAGAAAGCCTTTATAAGGTACTGAATCTGGAGGGATTTATCCAAGGTTTGTTTATTTGTTTAATCTAGTTAAAGTTACTATTGTTTTCGCAGAAAGTGTGAGTGTATTAATTCTTTAAAGAGAGCATACCATTGGGAGTAGGCTCCCAAATTAAGAAATCAAAGTTTTAAGAAAAATAATAATACAATAACTAGAAAAGTAATATACCAGTAAGAAATACATATTGTATCATATTTTAAATAAAGACTCTTTATGGTCCATACAAGTCTATCAGAAGCAACTCAAGAGGTTGAGAATTTGAAACTTCTTTTATTAGTTTAAGAGATATCTATTGGTGATTAATTTTTTGAAAAGGGTTACAAACATGGAAATTCTGGAATTCATTTATAGTTAAATCCTTGAATAACCCTTTCCTAATATTATTTATAAGTGAGTGATTTGTCTAATTATAGTGATCTTTCCATTATCATTGTCACCAAAGGTGAAATTTACACCATAATATTTTATCAGGTTCTTGAAGCTCATTAAATCTCCTTTTATAGGATTTGAACACTCAATGTCCAAGTACTATAGACTTATATAAGATATTTTTAACTAGTTTCCCTACATAAAAATGTTTATACAAAGAATGATTTTGGTTCCCAGATTTTATTGGAACCAAATATTTTAATAATTAGGTCATTAAGAACCCATATTTTCATGATAGATTTTATATAACAAGATTATAATATTTTTGAAATAAAATCATTATTAGGTCTACTCGAATAATAATTTGTAGCAAAGTTTCCATTATTTTCTCTTAACAACTCATTTTTACAATGTTGGTAACATATAACAATATTATTTTGTTGTAGAATTTGTTTCTATGTTATTTGAGTGATAGTTTCTACTATATTTTTAAATATCTATAATTCATTATTTAATTTCTAAATCGTAAATTTCATTTCATTAATTTCATTTTATAATATATAATTATTCCCTTTTTCTTTAGAAAAATCATATTTAATACTCGAAAATAAAACATGATTTTTCATTATAATTCTTTTATTATTTAAGATCATTTAATATATCTTCATGTATATTAATGTATTTAAAAAATTACACTTTTGGCAAATCATTCTCATTTTAATCTCTTGAATGATCAGAATTATAAACTAGAGACGTAGTAGGTTACTCAGATATTTTTTTCATGAAGCACATATTTGCTTTGTCAAACCTTTCTTCATGAGTTGAGTCTGATTCACTTGACCTTCCGTCAAAGGGACACCATGTGGCCATCATGGAAGTTTGAAAAATTTTATCATGATCATCATGATTTTTTTAATTCTTTATCATGGGATTGTCTAACTTATCCTGTCCATTTCATTTACACTAATAACAGGTAATATAATTTGAATTGTAATTTATTTCCAAACATTATTCAAGTTCCCTATATTAGCATACATTCCTTTGTAGCTCTATTTAAAAAATAATTTATACTTCTAGTATAATTTTTTAAACCCTCCAGCTAGATACTCCATTTCCTCATCACAATCAGTTGGTAATTCCTTATCATAGAAGATTTTATCTGGAATATTTTTTTTATTTTTGTTTTGATGAAGTTTTCTTGATGGTAATGGATTTAGTCATTGGTTAATCTTCCTATTCATGATTAAAATTATCCTCTTACTCTTACATAATCTAAATCAAAATAAATTCCTTGGTATAAAGATTATTGTTTTAACTATATTATCTTATTGAAATTGATGTACCTCTCCAACTCTAGAGAAGTTATCTAAAAAATCACCTCATTTGATATTTGTCTAACACTAGATTCCACATGGTTTTCATTGGATTCATTATCTCATTAAACTTTATATAGATATCAAATATCATCTCATTTTTTTTCTTTTTAAATCTTTCATCTTTAATTATATAAGTATCGTGATTCATTTTTTTAACAATAGTAGTGCATTCCTTAGATATAGTTAATGTATCCAAATTTTTAATATCAGTTTAACTAGGATACATCCTATTAAATTATGTATCTCCTAGGGAAAAATAAATACCATTCATGGATTTCCAATTGTTATTATAATATTTTTTATTATTATCTTCGCAATTTTTTTCTTATCAGTCTTAAGTAATTAATATTTATCCTATATGAAAAAAAAATATTTCAAAACCCATGATTTAAATATGGATTTTATTCTTAATTTTCCATTAAGAATAATTGATTCCATTAATGAATGTTACACTATTGGTAGTAAAACATTCTTTTAGGTTATACATTTAAAGATATAAATTTATAATGGATATACATTTAAGCTCCTTAAAGATTAAATAAAATCATAGTTGAAATGATTTTGAAAATTTGTTGATACTAAATTTTTATCGGATTTAGTATCTCAAGAGGGGTGAAATGAGTACCCAAAAAAATTGTGTTAAAACATCTGTTAATAAAAACCCAAAATAGTAAAATCATCTTAGTTAATCAAAATAGAATATAAAAACAAATTCAGAATAAATATTTGAAATGAAACAAAACAAAACACATAGAGGAATAAATACAAGAAGTTTGTTCTCAAGTTGACACCTAATCATCACCACATAGAAATAACCTAATACAAAGATCATTATATAAAATAAAATTTATCCAAATCCTACATTGAGTTATGAAAATAGAGAACAAGTTATCCAATCTACATAGGGACCTCTTCCATCAAAACCATAATAATAAAACAAACACATACCATATAGGGACCTCTTCAACAATATGTTTGTAAACAAGTTTCAATCGATTAGATAAGATATCAATTATCTTCTAGTTAAATTACATGAGATATTTTAAATGGTTTATATCTTGATTTAATAACACATTTTCTGAAATTAAAATGGAAAAAAAGAGATAGAAAGTAATTGTGTACAAAAGACAGAGTTTCTCTATTTGATATTCTCTAAATATTTAGACTCTTTGGATATATCTTTAACAAGATCTGAAGTCGTGTTTCTAAAAATTTTAGAGAATCATAGATTCGTGTGATCTTTTTGTTTTTCCATTGAGAACAGAAGTCGATTTTTGATGTTTCTCAATCTTCTATAGTAAAATATAGTTAATAATTCATCATATAAACCTCATAATCATGTTGTGCACTCCATAACACTCTATGGTTCGTGTAGCATTATAACTCTCTTTAATATTATTATTATGCATGCGTGATAGATTCTTCTACATATTTTGTTAGAAATATATATGAGAAATCATAGAGATATTCTTTTCTACATATTGATTGACTAACATAGACTTTACTGTATGTCTGCAATAGTTTAATAATAGGCATTAAAATAATGCACATCATTAAATTAAATAATATTTCTATTAGAAATAGTTAATTAAAAATATAAATAAAATTGTGATGGTGACTCTTCTGAATGGTGATACAACTATAGGGGTGACTTAGGCAGGTGGTGATTCATCCAAATAGTGGCTTGTCTCAATAGTGATTTATCCCATCACTTTTCAAAAATTCATGGTAGTGGGTAATGTTTTACGGTAGATCATATTCAATGGTGACTCTGGTGTGGTGTTAGGTCTTTTCAAAACAAAGAAAAAATTTCATCTGGGTCGTCTCTAATGGTAGGTTTTTCCAACACTCTTATTTTTTCTTTCAATAGTGATCCATATATGATGGTGGGTCTTTCTGATGCTTATCCGAAAATCCATTCTTATAATGGGAGTTTTCTAATGATATGTGTTTTCAATACCCATCCAAAAGTTCCATCCGGATGGCTGGTGGTCTCTGATTATAGGGGTTTTCAATACATTGCCAAATTTTCATCCAGGTGGTGATTCACCTCTAATAATGGCTCATCCTAAAGAGGGAGTAGATTCTGATGGTCGGTCTTTCCAACACTTATCCAATATTTGGTTAATCTGTCGTGCATTAAAAATGATACCATAAAACCTCTATATCATTAATAATATAAAAAACATGATTTTTTATAATTAAAAATAGGGGTCCAAAATTTTTTAAAACCATATCCGATATATATAAATTGAAATACAAAAATCACATAAAGAGGGTGCCTGAATAAAAGGGAGAAAAAGTGGATCCCTTACTATGGTTTAAAAATGGATAATGTAATGGTAATAATGTGATAGGGTCAAAGATATATCATTAAAATAACATGAATTAGATATTCATTTTACATTTATAAAGTCATGAAAACATAAATATCAAATATTGAAATAGCTACTTACAAAGACAGGTCTTCAAAAGAAAATAAGAGAATGAGATCCCTTCTTTTGAGAAGTTACATTCAAAAGCTTTGGAAGAGGTTCATGAGAGCTTGGTGCACCATCATAATCATAATGATGGATCTATAGAGGAATTTTCAAATTATATTCATTCAAAATTGGGTTTTATTGAAGTTAAATTGGATATTGTGTGGTATTGTATAGGAAAAGAGAGGAGAGTTCTTAATTAGTTTCCAAACATTTGTTTCTAACCCTATACAAAAAATTAATCAAAAATGAAAACTATAAAATGTTTTTGCACATTTTTTTATCCAAATATGTTTGGATTTAATTATTTTATATCTTCATGAACCCATAAAATTAAAATAATACCCTTGGTAGTATAGAAGGGATTTAATTCGACAAGTAATTGATTTTAAGACATTAAAATATAATATTGGTTTTGGAGGATTCAAAATATATTTACAATGGTATTAAAATAACCTAAAATGCATTATTTTAAAGGGTAATTATATATTTGGCCTTGGATAAATTTTATGGAACATATTACATCACTTTTGGGTCATTATTATTTCATAATATGTACTATATATATGGAGTAAATGTTTTACCCAAAACTTTTACTGTGTCAAAAAATTATAAAAAAATTTCATTTTGTATCATTTCGATATGATGAATCCAAATAAGCATATTTATTTTATCGAAAAAAATATTATATATGATAAATAAAATTTTAAAAATTAAATCACCATTTACTTAAAAATAATCATTTTTTATAATAACGGTTTTCTATCCCTCAATAAAATTAAATTTTCACTTTGTTAAATTATATTATAATTTATATTTAATATATAATATTTTATAATAATATTTATATTAAAAAATTATTTAAAAAATTTAAAAATTTATCAAAAAGAATTTCTTAATTTAAAATTAAATTTACCCAAAAATAGAATTCGAGTTTTTAATATTAAAATCTAATATTTATTAAACTCATTAAAAAATCATCTATAAAGAATAAAAGTAAGGAATAAGAATTTTATTGAAAATAAAATAAATATATTCATACTATTATGGTTAAAACACATAGCCCTTTATTACACAAATTAACACTTTATGGATAATGAGTTCATCGATGACATATTCATGGTTTCATTTGGAAAACATGATTTGGTAAAGATCTTGATGATCTAGAACTTCTACCATAAATATCATCACTCATGGTTTAATTTTTAAACTATTTATTAGGAATGGTCAGTGGAAAAACCAGTACTAATATCTCCCTAAGAATCTCTAGTAAATGGTATTCATAGTGTGTTGTCCAACATGTTAAGTCTAATGCTCATTTCTTCAATGTCTATAGGACTTCATAATAACCATTAATAAATACTAACCATGTGTTCATTATTTACATAAAATATTATCAATGGTTAGGATTCTTAATGGTCTTTTTATTCTAATAGGGATATTACTAATGAAGTTCATTTTTCATTCTCTGAGCACATTACAAAATAGATAATTTAATTCCATCCCAAAGAGAATTTCATTTTTAAAATTCGGGCCTTTACTCATGTTTCTAAAAATTCAGTGATAAATAATTTAATGGGAGTGGAATGGTTTATGGGTGATTTAGTGATTTGAGAAAAAACATTAAATTTTATTACTAATATTTTCAATGATAAATTCCCTAAAACCAATTTAAAATTTGAAAATTTATTCACATTTTGGTATGATGTGAAATCCATAACATCATTGATAATTAGAATAAAAGATGTTTTTTAACTAAATCACTCATTTTATATATATAATTATAACATATTTATATCTTAATAAAAATATTATAGTTTTATTTTTTAGACACTATTTTATAAAATTATCTTATTCAATTAAATTTTATAATTAATCTAATATTATTATTAAAATATTGGATTTAATATTCATTTTAAATTGATTTATTCATTTTGGAATTATGTGACATCTATACATTGATTTCCGAAATTATTAAAAGATTCTAATATAATAATATTCATGCTTTTGATTATTTTTATCTAAACTTATCCTAAACTGAGATACAATTTTTATTAATTTATGTGGAATAAAGAAATTAAAAAGGAATAATGTAATCGCATGAGGGTTCTAGGATTGTATAATACTCAAAAACATCAAAAAATGTCCTTAAAATGGTGATAAGTTTATCATGATCACACAAAAATGATAAAGAATGAAATATAAACCCCCATATAGGAATAAATTACAAAGTCATGAAGTCACCACATGAATGCACTTGTAACTAACCTTATGTAACCCCATACTAAATTACTGCAACATGGAACATCAACCAACGACAAGAAAGAGAATAAAAAAATACATTTGAAATTATCTAATGATTTAATGAATCCCCATACCAACTGACTGTAAGACAATTCCCCAAGCTACCACAACATAAGTTGGATTTTATGCTAACCATGGATATGAATTCACACAAAAACATAAGAATTTTTTAAGGTGGGATCGTAATGATTTGATAAGATGAGGATATGTCTTTTCCTATGATACTAAACCTTGGAAACATTGTTAGTTTTTTTCAGTATATCATAATAATTTACCCTTGAGAATAATAAATTCTAGAAGGGTGGCTATAAGGAATTATTGGTCTAAATGTAAGGTTATCCTAATGATCATTAGACTTTATAAATTTTCTATATTTCCACTATGATAGGTAATGACTTCATCCATGATTATAAAACATTAACCTCAAGAATAATACATTAAAATTGAATGTTAGAATTCAACCTATATATTTTGTTTTCCACCATTAGATAATATTTTAACTTCGATTATAAGACTACATTCCTTCATTGAAAAACTAAATTAACATTCGAATATAAACCTAGAAATTCATTTTGAGCCCTGGTTCGACACATAATCACTCATGAAACAATCCAATGGTTTACCCATTTGAAGAAAATTCAAACCCTCAACCTCTTGGGCCCAAAAAATTCCCTCACTAATATTCAAACATGCTCCGTCATTTTTATCTAATCTCTTCAAGTGAGCCATCCTCTAGAAATAACAAGAATTCCACTATGTTTCATTATATTCAATCACTTGTTCTATTATTTTTCAAGAACTAGTATATACTTAGATCATGGAAAGAGTATAATGATTTGTAATTCTTGACTAAATCCATTAAGATCCTCATGATGGATGTCTATTGATTATCAGGAGATGATGAGTCAACTAGCACAAAAATTCTTGATGTTGGAGCAATAAGGATAACCAAATCATATAAATAAATTTCATATCACCCATTATAGGGAATTTAAATCATAATATTTTATTATGTTCATTATTTCAGATGGTTTTTTCTTAATTTTATCACATATAATTCTAATATAATTGTCTTCATCATTCTATGTTGCGAGGATATACCCTCCCTATAATTCTCCATGTTTCTTGATTTATATGATGTTTACATGATCTTATGCTTCACTAAAATAATGTATTAATAAATTTTGGGTGTTCTAATGGGGTTTATAGTGGTAATCATACATTGATTAGTTATATATCAATTATATTTTCGTGATTCAGTGAGTCGGTATGGGTAGAGAGTTCGAGAAGAAATCTTCACACTAATTTTATATCAATATAACTTTATTCATTAAATATTTGAATCTCTCATTTTTATCATATTTTAGTTCACTCACATTCCATTATAGGTGAGATAATTCAAAAATTGGATGGAATATGATCATTCTAGGTGTTATGAGTAGGTTCACTATCTCAGCTGATGAGTGTTCTTACAAAATTCTACTAGGGGACAAGTGTGTTACTAGTTTTCTTGATAATACATGGGTATACTTGTGAGTAATAAATTAATAAATATTTTGAGATGGTAGTAGGAATGATATATAATTTTTCTTGAGTGTGTATATTTATAAAAATGATAATGATGATGGAATAGATTGTAAGTCTCATTAGGATTGTTCAACCTTCTTGACAATTTATTGTCAATTGTTTAAATAAAATTTCCATTATAAAAATTCCCAAAAACAAAAAATCATAATTTTTTAAATTAAAAATTAATGAATCAGAATAATAAATAGATAAGTGGTTGATAATAACATAAGAGGTGATCCATCACCCCTTGGGAATTACCCCAGTTACTCCGAAAAGTCTTAATTCATGGTTTATGTCAATTTTGTATGTGTGGTAATCGACAACCCATCACATTAATCTCCCAAACATTTATTCTTAGATAGTACCTTTGATATAAATATCTTACTAAAAAAATTAACCTGGGATATTTAAGCATAAAAAAGTGTGAAATCAAATGATATGTATGGGTATGCAACACTCATAGATCATAAGCTAAAAAATTATTATAATTGTATGAGAATAAAAAAAATACAAAACATAATTAATTCATACAAAAAGGAACATAACTCACAACATATTCATCTAGAATAATATTCTTCATAATAATACACATGGGTATCGAAAAAAATTCATTATCATGATCCATGAAAATCATAACACAATCATATGGTATAACAAGATAATAGGACTTAAACATAAGAATAATAAATAATAACATTGATAATCATGCATCACATTATGAATTCCATAACATAAATGATTATTAGTACTGACAACCCATAGTATATTATATCCCGTATTATTAATATTATCCATTAGTATATTGGATTGGGAAATACCACCAGTGTGCTTTGTTAATATCGTGGGATATAAAACCATTACTAAATGTGTTGGAGGGGTATAATGGACAGAATTATCATAGAATGATCAACCATAAAAATATAGGCCAGAAGAACATAACATCCAAAATTCCATCAACGATTAGTTAACCCTTGGAAAGAATCAAAATTCATGAGAACCTTCAAAATGTTTCATTTCAAGACATCTAGAGAAAAAAAATTGGTCATATTTATAGGTGATATCCCCAATTAAGTGTACCAATCCATGAAATATGTTGCAAACTATGAAAAATATTTCAATAAAATCATTTAAAATACTCTTGAAAAACTAGGGAAAATGTCTTTTTGTTTTGGAATAATTTGAATAAAAATAATATAGCAATTGGAATATGATTTTTAGGGAATTTTCAATGAAACTTTTAAAGGTATCTTCATGAAAAAGAAATTAAATGATAGAAGGAAGCTCTAATCATACCATATATGTCAAAAAACATTTTTTTCAGACTTATAAAAATTAAAAAATTAAACTGTATAGAATGAATTTGTAAATTATTACATTTTTATTATAAAATAAATTCAGCCAAATTTTTAATGTAGAGAAAATACTTCTATAAAATAATATTTTAGTATATGGACATAGAATGAATATATTCAGAACCTAAAACAATAAATAATGTTAATTTTTATAAACCATTCTTTCAGTATTTTTGAGTAACAAAAATGAATAAATATAAAAAATAATTGAAAATAACAAAAATAACTTGAGTAAAATTAATTATATGGGGTTTAGAATAAAATTAACAAACCAATTTGTTAATGGAAATGGATATATAAACAATTCAAATAGAAAGTGATATTACAACATTGACCCTTATATAAAGTCAATTTTTTCATCACACACCTGATAACATAATATATAATAAACTTAAATATATTATAAATCCATACCAGAACCACATTCATAATTATATTACTATATATCTTATATTTTGATTTCAAAATACATATCCATTATCAATTCTTCATTAAAATCTTCATTTGGGGTGTCAAATTTTTGGTTTGCCATTAATTTTTGGTCTAGTGATTCATTTTTTACATTGTGGCCACGGTTTCATCTTCTAAATAAATTTTCACAAAAAATAAATATAATATTTATTCATTAAATTCACATTTTAGGACCATTCATATAATTTTTAATGAAAAATGAATTACGTCACTTCATAGAGGCGGTGGGTTGCATGTACCCAAGGTTGATGGTTTCATTTTTCTATAGAAGGAATGGAAGGAAGGTAAATAATAATTTACCTTTTTACAGTAATTATTTTATCATAAGAATCATATATTTATTCATTAAATCCATATATATAACCATCCAAATGAGTAAATTATGAAAAATAAAATGCATCACTAAATGGAATTAGTAGTATGTACGTACATATAATCAATGTTTTCTTTTTTCCATTAAATGTAATGTAGATAGAAAATATTGTAAAATTAACATAAAATAAAATTCAATATATTAAGGGCACCAATTTTATTATTTCAACATGTTTATATAATATTTTGAGGATGTGGGAGAAGAAATAAAAATGAACGTGCCTAGTTAAGATGATAACATATTCCTTGGAAATATTCTCTTAGATTACACCGTAAGTCTTCCTGGGTGGTATTTTGATGAGACCAAGACCAATAAAAACTAGGGATTATATTTTGGGAGTCAAAAGGTATGGTAATGGTTGGGAGAAGATATCATATGTTAGGGAAAATAGGCGGTGAGAGAGTTCTATTTTATAACTGAGGGGGCGGTACCCCAGTAGATATTAAAACATTTAAATTTAATAATGTCATTTCTCATGATAAAGTAGAATCAAATGGATATGTTTAGTAAAAAATTTATGTGTAAGTCATAATATATTTAACCAATTAGATCAATAAATTGCTTTTGTGACATTAAAAGCATTATCTCATTATATAACCCCTTTTTACCCATCCAAACCATTACCGTAATGACATTGTTTTTTACCATGGTAACGATAAATTAGGATTAAAAATAAAATAAAACATATAAAAAAATTTGTACATTATTATTACATATATGAACTATATTTTAATAGAATAAATTAATAATGTATTCTTAAATAAATTATTATATAAAAAAATTAAACGTGTTAACACCATTTTAAAAAAGGTTATTTAAAATAGAAGTGGTTTTATTTCCTTTATTTTAGAAGTAATAACCACTAAATATTTCATTTACAAATTTCATTGAAGTCAATAATCAGTAGTGATTAATTTAATTTTTTAAGATAAAATACTTGTCTCATTATAAAAAACAACTTTTCAAAAAATATCTCTTTCTACCTTCAACAATTTTTACCAATATTTATATACAATTTATAATAATCTTCTAAATTAAAATTCTTTTGTTTGTAAATATTACAAATATATTTCTTCATTTTTCATTATTTATCAACAAATAATATGTATAAAATACAATATTTGATGAATTATGTCTTATGTTATTTTATTATTATCATTAAAATTTGTGTTCCAATTTCCTAAACATTAATCGATGCAGATATATCACGAAATTATTTTAGATATATATATTTTTTTACTATTACTCATTTTAATATCCAATAAATTACTGTCTATGTTATAAAAACAATTTTTAGAAACAAAATATATCATGGATCAAATATGATCAGTGTTTCATGTGAGGTAATCTATCAAATACTTCCAAATAATTGTAACATGAAATGTTTTTCCATAAATCATGTGATGTTACGAATGATATAATGGCACCAATAAGTGCTGAACCTAAAATGCTTATTGGAAGTATGAAAAATTGATATTCTTGAATCTATCTTGGAACTCATATAAAGACTCTTCAAGGGCTAGTCTAATTATATATATTTACTTCCTTAACGTGGTACTTCTTCATTCAGTAAAAAATATATTGAGGAGAAGACTCTACACCACATCTAATGTTGTGAAATCTCTAGGATGTATTTTAACATCCATTATTTATCTAACCCCTATATGTAGAATTTGAATTCCATTGTAACAGCCCGAGATTTTATGAAAAATATTCTTTTTTATTTCACTAATGTCTTGTGTATTACGCTACACCAAAAGGAGCTTGCACAACACGCATCCTTGACTTGCCTTGCATTACACACAATCACGACCTTCCTCGATAGCGTGTGTAGTACGCAATACCGAGTTTCACTAAACAACGATATGCTATTAAAATATTATTATAACTTGCCGTTATGAATAGTAATAACCACCTTTTTAAATTTTAGAAAATTTAGCTCCCAAAATGGACTTCATTTTTGGATTCGGAGTATCGAATTTAGCCTAAGGTGAAATTTTGGTACTTTTCGGATAACTTTCATATTCTGATGAATAGTGAAAATTACTAAATTATAACTAGAAACAACTTTTTTAATCAAAATAACTAATAGTGATAAATTATTAATTTGAGTTGTTTTAAAGTATATTTAGAATATATTTTTACAATTTAATACAATGTTGGTCATTGGATGTAATTTCACATTTAAACCAGACATAATCAAGTGTCAATCTTTTGATATATTTTGTTTCCTAAAAACACGCTATTTATTTTAACAGCGGGATTTAATTATAAAATTAATTAATGAAACTTCTATGTTATGAATTTGGTAAAATAGATTTCATTCGGAATATGAAATATATCTTAGGATGAAATTTTTGCATTGTTCTGAAAAACATCAATTTTTGATGAATAGTGAAACTACTAAGTGGTAGGTAAAAAAACTGAATTTTTCATAAAACTTAATTTTACCACTTCTGTGAATGGAATTTCAAAAATCCTAGAGACACGGTTGATGTCAGTAAGTAAAATGTGGTTAAATGAGATGAAAATAATTTTTGGTGAATAGTAACTTTTTAATTTTATTTACCACGGTTAAAAGTAAACAGGGTAATTAAGGGTAAAAATGATATTAATATTACCCTAACACATGTCCTAATTCTATTGGACAAGTGTATCTCGACCAAAAACAACCTTAAGTGTAAAATATTATCATTTAGGCCCACTTGGATTAGATTAGGACATTTATTATTATTTAATTCAAAGAAGAGTTAAAAGAGTTAAAATGAACGTTTTTTACTAAAACATTTTTAATATGGGGTTATACATAAGATAAATTCGACTATAAATATTCATTAGAAAGATAAAAAGATTTTATACATGCTTATATTTTATTTATAATTTTTAGACTTTAAATAAGTTAATTTATTTATGACACAACGATGATGGAGTAATTACCCTTTTAGGGAAATATTAACATAATTGATGTTATAAATACTCAAATGAATGTAATTTGAGACTTTTTATGAATTACACTAATTTTCTAGGTTACTATGATATATTATTGTTGATTTAATCATCTTTTTTCGAAGATATAATTCTGTTATGACTTTCAAAAAAATCATATATCAAATAGTGTCAAAATTGACACAAAATAGTTTTTAAATCAAATATTATATTATTAATTGTTATTTTATTCCTAAAAATCTAAGGATCGGCCAAATGACTTAGATAAGGATATATATATTAATAATAAACAATTTGGGGTTCTTTTGGCATGTTATAGTAAGTGTATTAACCATATAGTGAAAGAAAACAAAAAGACACGGTAAAAGTTAAATTTTTTAACTTAGAGTTAAATCTAATTGATAAGGTTAAAATAATACCCTAAACTTGTCTAAATCCTATTGGACGATAGGATTGCTACCCATTCCCACTTTATCTTCGAAATAAGACCCTTTGGAACCATTATAAACCGATTTTGACATTAATATAAAATAATATTTTGAGATATTCCTAAGGTGCCCCTCTCCTCCCTTATAAAAGGACACCTCCTCCCCCTCCTCCTCACAGCAATTTGAGCACTCAAGCTCGGCCAACCCCTGTCGAAATTTCTTCTCCACTTCCCTAGAAACATCCTAGAGGTTCTGGTCTTCCTCAATGGCCAATTTTAGTGCCCTAAGAGGAGGTCTCAAAGAGGCGCTTCAAAGAAGAGGTAATTACCGTTACCAATTCTTTCATCTTTATTTCTTCATCCACTTCTTCTTCTTAGGTTGTTTCATTATGAAGTAATAACATCAGTATCACTCATATACTGGTATTTTATTATAAGTATGAAACAACCCTATTTCACCATCTATCCATCCTACAGAAAAAGAAATCACCGCGCGTGCGTACGTACGGAATACCGTCTCCACGCCGGGGTGTAATCTATTTTCCACCACCACCTTACATGGATGGGTATAGTGGTGTAAAGAATAACTATACATAGTTATTACAACATCATATTGATTCTGATATATTTTATAATCCACTCCAATTCAATTCAATATTTATGGAAATGATATCATCGCTCGTGCGTACGTACGGACTACCGTCTCCACGACATGATGAGATTCATTCTCCATGTTAACCATTTAAGAATGATTATAAAGTATATATAAGAAATAATATTGAAATATATGACATTATAAAGCTACTGTATTTATATATATATGTATGTATGTTATCTACTTACTTCCATTCAAGACAATAAGGAAAGGAGAACAGCGTTCATGCATACGTACGGACTACCGTCTCCTTGAACGGTGTTTTTCATTTCATTTATCTATCAATTATATATATATATACTGAATATATATGATATATAAATCATATTTTATATTCTGTAATTAATTAAATCATGATATAAGTAATAATAATGTCAAGAACAACAAGTCAAAACACCTACGATAAATGAAACGATTTTACCCAAAATGCTTCTTTAACATGGAATTTACAAAAGAACAGGTAATATAATGTAATAAGTGAACCATATATGATATCATAACAATAAATATGATTCTGTAATAAGTCAATGACATGATTTAAATCATTATACATGAGGTTCGGACACATACGAAGCAAATCGGACCTAAGGTAAGGGAAATATCACAATATCATTTTTATCCGAGATTGTTTATACTTTAGTATTTACTGGGGTGTATTTTTTAATCCACATCAATGTTTCCTGAATATATAATATTATTTCCATCCAAATTCAAATGTTTAAATCCAATTTTACCCTTCGGTGAGTTTTTAGTAAAGTATATGAAAGGAATCTTTTGTCGTTTTTCGTACGAGGTACTTTTTGACTTTTCCGACAAAAGTACGAAGAATGTTTTTTTAAATTATACGGCATGAATGGATTTTTAAAACATTATTTCCAAGAAGATTTCTTTAAAAGTTTTAAAGTTTATTTTTAATCAACTTCTTTTATTTTAAAGTCCTATGACATGTTATGAAAGGAAAAATGTTTTAAAGGAAGAAAGGATATTTTCCTCAAGAATGGAGTTCAAGTATTTTATCAAAATTATTTTCCATCTAAGATAATAAAAGGGTTCTGTTTTTATCCCTATTATTACATGGATTTGATAATGTTTTGATGGAAACATTTTTATGAATTCCTTTATCTTATATGAATTGTTTTATGATGTCATGCTGTTTAAGAATCCCATTTTTATTACATGGGTTATGCTATGATGTATGGTTTATGATTATGTGGCACAGATAAGAAAGGATTCATTATAAGATGGGTGGGACCAATATCTCCCTCCAATACATTGGGTAAAGATTTTATATCTCATGAGATAGACAGGGCTGGAACGGTAGGTTATACCGGTTCAGTGAAACAGGACTGAAACGAGGGTTACTCGATTCAGAAAGGGACTTTGTCCACTAAGATAGTCTTGGCAATGAGTCTTGTCTAACAAGAAATGATTCTCTATGATTATGTGTGTATTTCACAAAGTTTCATGTTTTAAGTTATGATTATTGGGATTTCATTTCACTACTATGATTTATCCCATGTTATGAAATTATGCTCTCTTTTGAGGGTTAAGATTTACAAAAGTTATGTTCTTATGAATATGATGTGATTGATTTTTCTTTTGTATACCCTTACTGAGCATTTGAGCTCACCCTTTTATGTTTTCTTTTCCCCAGGATATAAAAAAGGGTTTTAGGTAAAAAAAAAGGGAAGATCTTTATGGGATATATTGAAGATCTTTCACCACGATTAGAAGATTATGTTCCGAGTTTCCAAAGACACTAAACTATTACGATCCTTGTGTGTGTGTTTTTGTTATGTACCAAGTATTCCGCAAAAGTAATGTAATGTCCATGTACGTCAAGCTTCGGGTCTCTACAGTTGGTATTAGAGGAAAGGTTTAGTCAACCTTTGGAAACTAGGATGCAAAAACGTTAGTGAGATCCCTAGAGATATTTCTACGGTATGTCTAGGGATGTCCCTAAGGTTAAGTATACGTATAGGTTATAGTACTAGAATTACGCTAACGATCATAGAATTAAACCTAAGATGTTAGATATTTAAGGTACTCCCCCTTTACTATGTTGTTTTCCCTAGCATTATTTTGCCTCTCACACTATTCTGTTTGGGTTTTAGAAAATGGCTGGAAACAAGATGATTCACAATAATGGAGGATATGATGGACAATGGAATGATATTGTTCATGAGAAACCAAATGAAATGGGATTTGGATGTCCAAACATCATTATTATGTCGAATCAGCAATCTCATAATATGATCAATAAAGTAAAATTTGGTAAGTTTCCTGACACGACTAATCAGAGAAAGATGAAGTTCCATGATGATCATAGAGGAAAGAAAGTTACATTTCCCCTATGTAAATCATGTGGGAAGAGGCATCAAGGAGAATGTTTCAAGGGAACTGGAAGATGCTTTGGGTGTGGAAAAGAAGGACACAAAGCAAGTAAGTGCAAAAAAAAAGGGTCGGTTAACACCATGGATGAGGATAATGGTATTACTACGACATCAAAAATGGTTAAGTGTTTTAAATGTGGAATGTAAGGGCATTATGCAAACAAATGCCCTAAGGGAAAGACTCATGAAGAGAATCAGTATGGTCATATGGGTAGTATTTATGTGGATGATGATGAAGAGACTACAAATGATATGTGAGATGAAAGAATTTTTGAAGCTCGGTCAATGGTTTAAGAATGTAGTGGAATGATTACATGTTTATCATGTGTAATTTTGTATAAGTAATCTCATGCTACTATGGAATAAAGAGACATCTATGGATTGTTACACTGTTGTCTTTCCTTGTGTTTTGAAAGTGTATGATTAATGTTACCAGTATCCATGAAAGGTTATTCAGATATTTTTGGAAATAAGATGATATGCGCATAATGAAGGGAAAACGAGAAAATGAAATGTTTAATAGTATTCATGAGCTCATTATTGATATAAAGACTAAGTGATATCATGGTTTGAGTATATAGAATTTTGAGGATTTTGGTATGTGTAAAGTGTTAACTTTAAACTGAATTCCTGTTTTCACTAAGGTATTCAAGAGAATACATGATTAAGGACTTTGAATGTTTGGAATGTGACCAACAAAACATATCTTATGATATATGGGGATCAACGATGGTATTAAATCTCTGGTAATTGTTTTCACTATGTTATGAGAGTGGACTTGCAGTATTATGGATAAGCCTAAAGATTGAAATGGATTATGTTTGACATAAGTGAGTATTGTTTAAGGATAAAAGTTTTTTTTTCGATATTATTGATGGGATGTTATAGTAATGTAGCTTTAGAAAAAGGACAACCTGCAGGACGGGCGACAGCCCATCGCTTCGGACAAGGCTGTGGGAATCGAACCCACAACCGAAGTGCGACTGCCCTTTATCGCCTACCACTGGCCTACAGGAAGTCCCTGTTTAGTAGAAAGTAGTTTTATTATATTAAGCAGTATGATATATGAAGTATAAGTCCATTTTAGGAACTATATATGATTAATCTCACTATAGAATGACTTATGTATAACTTTTTCTAACCTTTTGTTTGAGACAAATGGAATGACCCATCATTCTATCACATGATCTGCTAACACATCACGAATGACAAATTCAAACTTCATTTCATTAAGTGATGAAGTGGAAATTTTCCAAAGAATGACAAACGGTGACACTATACCAAAATCACGAAAGTATTTCTTCTAATTCAAATTCTTCAACTTTAGGGAAATGATCTTGAAAACCAAAAATGTTGTCCTAGTGCTCTTATATCTGATTAATCAGATGGTACCCTAGATCGTCACAAATTTATGGCTTTGTGATTGCTGGCTTTTCCAGAGCCATGTTCTCTACCACTCTCCATCAGAACATGATTGTTTGATTTCTCTTCCATATCAATATTTTCACCTATGTGGAAACCCAGCGATTAGTTTATTTGGGTAACCGTTGCGTTTCATACTTTTGTTTTTAAAGATAAGTTTTGGTATTCCTTTTTACGATGTGGGTTTCTATTAAAGAAACATTCAAATAGTAAACCATTTATAACCCCGACGAATTTCGAGGGAGAAATTCATTTTAAGGGGGGTAGAATGTTGCAGCCCGAGATTTTATGAAAAATATTCTTTTTTATTTCACTAATGTCTTGTGTTGTACGCTACACCAAAAGGAGCTTGCAAAACACGCATCCTTTACTTGCCTTGCATTACACGCAATCACGACCTTCCTCGATAGCGTGTGTAGTACGCAATACCGAGTTTCACTAAACAACGATATGCTATTAAAATATTATTATAACTAGCCGTTATGAATAGTAATAACCACCTTTTTAAATTTTAGAAAATTTAGCTCTCAAAATGGACTTCATTTTTGGATTTGGAGTATCGAATTTAGCCTAAGGTGAAATTTTGGTACTTTTCGGATAACTTTCATATTCTGATGAATAGTGAAAATTACTAAATTATAATTAAAAACAACTTTTTTAATCAAAATAATTAATAGTGATAAATTATTAATTTGAGTTTTTTTAAAGTATATTTAGAATATATTTTTACAATTTAATACAATGTTGGTCATTGGATGTAATTTCACATTTAAACCAGACATAATCAAGTGTCAATCTTTTGATATATTTTGTTTCCTAAAAACACGCTATTTATTTTAACAACGGGATTTAATTATAAAATTAAGTAATGAAACTTCTATGTTATGAATTTGGTAAAATAGATTTCATTCGGAATATGAAATATAGCTTAGGATGAAATTTTGGCATTGTTCTGAAAAACATCAATTTTTGATGAATAGTGAAACTACTAAGTGGTAGGTAAAAAAACTGAATTTTTCATAAAACATAATTTTACCGCTTCTGTGAATGAAATTTCAAAAATCCGAGAGACACAGTTGATGTCAGTAAGTAAAATGTGGTTCAATGAGATGAAAATAATTTTTGGTGAATAGTAACTTTTTAATTTTATTTACCACGGTTAAAAGTAAATAGGGTAATTAAGGGTAAAAATGATATTAATATTACCCTAACACATGTCCTAATTCTATTCGACAAGTGTATATCGACCAAAAACAACCTTAAGTGTAAAATATTATCATTTAGGCCCACTTGGATTAGATTAGGACATTTATTATTATTTAATTCAAAGAAGAGTTAAAAGAGTTAAAATCAATGATTATTTACTAAAACATTTTTAATATGGGGTGATACATAAGTAAAATTCGACTATAAATATTCATTAGAAATCTAAAAAGATTTCATACATGATGATATTTTATTTATAATTTTTAGACTTTAAATAAATTAATTTATTTATGACACAACGATGATGCAGTAATTACCCTTTTAAGGAAATATTAACATAATTGATGTTATAAATACTCAAATAAATGTAATTTGAGACTTTTTATGAATTACACTAATTTTCTAGGTTACTATGATATATTAGTGTTGATGTAATCAACTTGGTTCGAACATATAATTCTGTTTTGACTTTCACAAAAATCATATATCAAATAGTGTCAAAATTGGCACAAAATAGTTTTTAAATCAAATATTATATTATTAATTGTTATTTTATTCCTAAAAATTTAAGGTTCGGCCAAATGACTTAGATAAGGATATATATATTAATAATAAACAATTGGGGGTTCTTTTGGCATGTTATTGTAAGTGTATTATCCATATAGTGAAAGAAAACAAAAAGACACGGTAAAAGTTAAATTATTTAACTTAGAGTTAAATCTAATTGATAAGGTTAAAATAATACCCTAAACTTGTCTAAATCCTATTGGATGATAGGATTGCGACCCATCCACACATTAGCTTCTAAATAAGACCCTTTGGAACCATTATAAACCGATTTTGACTTTAATATAAAATAATATTTTGAGATATTCCTAAGGTGCCCCTCTCCTCCCTTATAAAAGGACACCTCCTCCCCCTCCTCCTCACACCAATTTGAGAACTCAAGCTCGGCCAAAACCTGCCAAAATCTCTTCTCCACTTCCCTAGAAACATCCTAGAGGTTCTGGTCTTCCTCAAAGACCAATTTTAGTGCCCTAAGAGGAGGTCTCAAAGAGGCGCTTCAAAGAAGAGGTAATTACCGTTACCAATTCTTTCATCTTTATTTCTTCTTCCACTTCTTCTTCTTAGGTTGTTTCATTATGAAGTAATAACATCAGTATCACTCATATACTGATATGTTATTATAAGTATGAAACAACCCTATTTAACCATCTATCCATCCTACAGAAAAAGAAATCACCGCGCGTACGTACGTACGGAATACCGTCTCCACGCCGTGGTGTAATCTATTTTCCCCCACCACCTTACATGGATGGGTATAGTGGAGTAAGAATAACTATACATAGTTATTAAAACATCATATTTATTCTTATATATTGTATAATCCACTCCAATTCAATTCAATATTTATGGAAATGATATCATCGCTCGTGCGTACGTACGGACTACCGTCTCCACGACGCGATGAGATTCATTCTCCATGATAACCATTTAAGAATGATTTTAAAGTATATATAAGAAATAATAATGAAATATATGACATTATAAAGCTACTGGATTTATGTATATATATATATATATATGTATGTCATCTACTTACTTCCATTCAAGACAATAAGGAAAGGAAAACAACGTTCATGCGTACGTACGGACTACCGTCTCCATGAACGGTGCTTTTCATTTCATTTATCTATCAATTATATATATATATACTGAATATATATGATATATAAATCATATTTTATATTCTGGAATTAAGTAAATCATGATATAAGTAATAATAATGTCAAGAACAACAAGTCAAAACACCTACGATAAATGAAACGATTTTACCCAAAACGCTTCTTTTACATGGAATTTACAAAATAACGGGTAATATAATGTCATAAGTGAACCATATATGATATCATAACAATGAATATGATTCTGTAATAAGTCAATGACATGATTTAAATCATTATACAGGAGGTTCGGACACATACGAAGCAAATCGGACCTAAGGTAAGGGAAATATCACAATCTCATTTTTATCCGAGATTTTTTATACTTTAGTATTTACTGGGGTGTATTTTATCATCCACATCCATGTTTCCTGAATATGTAATATTATTTCCATCCACCTACAAATTTTTAAATCCAATTTTACCCTTCGGTGAGTTTTTAGTAAAGAATATGAAAGGAATCTTTTGTCGTTTTTCGTACGTGGTACTTTTTGACTTTTCCGACAAAAGTACGAAGAATGTTTTTTTTAACTTATACGGCATGAATGGATTTTTAAAACATTATTTCCAAGAAGCTTCCTTTACATGTTTTCAAGTTTATTTTTAATCAACTTCTTTTATTTTAATGTCGTATGAAATGTTATGAAAGGAAAAATGTTTTTAAAGTTGAAAGGATATTTTCCTCAAGAATGGAGTTCAAGTATTTTATCAAAATTATTTTCCATCTAAGATAATAAAAGGGTTCTGTTTTTATCCCTATTATTACATGGATTGGATTATGTTGTGATGGAAATATTTTTATTAATTCCTTTATCTTATATGAATTGTTTTATGATGTCATGTTGTTTAAGAATCCCATTTTTATTACATGGGTTACGCTATGATGTATGGTTTATGATTATGTGGCACACATAAGAAAGGATTCATTATAAGATGGGTGGGACCTATATCTCCCTCCAATGCATTGGGTAAAGATTTTATATCTCATGAGATAGACAGGGCTGGAACGGTAGGTTAAACCGGTTCAGTGAAACAGGACTGAAATGAGGGTTACTCGATTCAGAAAGGGACTTTGTCCACTAAGATAGTCTTGGCAATGAGTCTTGAATAAAAAGAAATGATTCTCTATGATTATGTGTGTATGCCACAAAGTTTTATTTTTTACGTTATGATTATTGGGATTTCATTTCACTACTATGATTTATCCCATGTTATGAAATTATGCTCTCTTTTGTAGGTTAAGATTTACAAAAGTTATGTTCTTATGAATATGATGTGGTTGATTTTTATTTTGTATACCCTTACTTAGCATTTGAGCTCACCCTTTTATGTTTTCTTTTCCCCATGATATAAAAAAGGGTTTTAGGTAAAAAAAAAGGGAAGATCTTTATGGGAGATATTGAAGATCTTTCACCATGATTAGAAGATTATGTTCTTAGTTTCCAAAGACACTAAACTATTACGATCCTTGTGTGTGTGTTTTTGTTATGTACCAAGTATTATGAAAAAGTAATGTAATGTCCATGTACGTCAAGATTCAGGTCTCTACATCCATCTATATGAAATGATATTTTGAGTCTCCTCTTGAATTAAAGGAGTTTTACATTGTCCTAGACTCAGTCAAATTCGTTTCTGGGTCTTCTCTTTCCAAGATATGGAAAATAGGTATGACTGAACTTAGTCCGTGATTAATTTGAAAGCCACATTTAATTTTTTTTATAACAACTGATTATTATTATCATTGAAATTATGTTCATAAAGTCATCTAAGGTCTCTATTCAATTAGGTTAATTTATTTTCCATGTTCTTGTGACCAAACATAGATCTAGTATAAGTATAAAGGGATATGGAATATATCATTTGAATGGTGACCAAATCCATATACACTTGTTAGGTGACCCACCTATTTTAGACTATAACGATAAAATAGATATCAAAAAAATTATTCAAACCAAATAAAATACCTAAAATATAATTTTTCATAAATTAAATAATCTAAATTCAAAGAACAAAATTAAAATTACAATAAAACTATCTAGCTGTTCTTGCAATGGAAGAAGATTTATGTGGTTGTTTTTGTGGGAATAAAATCATTCAACATTTAAAAAAAGAAATAATATATTATAATTTGACAAAATCATTCTCTATATATGTATAATTTTAAATTTTCTCTTTGGGTTATATTGTGTTTGATTTTTTAGGAAACATAGAACCATTGTGAGTGCATTTTTATTAAAGTAATAGAGGTTTTGAAATAAATTTTTAAAATTGTGGTTTCTCTATGGATATTAACTCACCTTACATATTAAATCATAATTAATTGAATTTAAACTCAAATTATTTGTACAAATTAGCTAGATCCTTGATTGTTTACCCGATCTCAATATATTTTTTTAAATAGGGATTTGAATGATCAATGCACTCCCTATATAGAATTGTAATCATAAATATATGATTACTCCTCGATGTAACTACATAAAATAATAATATGGTAAATTAATAGAATATATAGGGAATATGTATAAACCGCAATTAGTATAAAAGGAAAAATATATAACATGAATTGTAAAATCATCTGATGTTTACAAAAAACAACCATTTCCAAAAATATTTAGAAAACAACATTAAAATTTTAATTCTTAGAATTCATGAACTGGGGTGGGTGAAATATCCATCACTCGACTATTGTGGGTATAGTGTTCCCCTATAAGAGATGTAAAAAGTAGTAAATAAAAAAATTAGAACTAACATATTGTTTCCTTGATACTGAGTCATGATCAGTATTATAAGGAATAATGATTTGTTTAGAACTCTCCCAAAGTTGTGATGATAACTATAGAACTATGAAATGCTCACAATATCTTACGTTGATGGAACAAAATTTATTTTTCATTAATGATGAATTATTTAATCACTTAAACGTAGTATATTTTCTCTTATTCCCAAAGATCATGTACCTCTACTGATTTTAAAACCTTTTTCCATGATGTTTCAAACTAATGGAATCTACAGTTTCATTAATTTCATTGGGAATTATATTAAATCTAAATATACTAGAGATGTCTCCATGGTTAGCTATTTTCAATAGTTATATGAAAAACCAAGAAAAGGATCACATGAGATTCATTCTATTTTGGATTAATGGTACTTAAAATAGCATTGGAAAATCTAGAGTTTTGGTGGAATTGATGTCTCTTTATGGTGAACCAGATCATTTCACAACGAAAATTATATCAATTATTTCTCTCAAGAATTAATCATTTCAACTATGAAAGTGAATCTACATATTCTATGACATGAATCATTTATTCACTAATTTTATAATGTCCAAAATTTCACATATCATTAGAATTAGAAAAAAATAACTTACATAAATCACTCTAACAAATTTGGACAACAGCAAAATGTTGCATATCCTTGTGGATCCTTATAAAACGTATTAATTATATTTTTTATTCATATTTAGAAATATCTAAAATAGAATGTTAATTTATTGATCTAAATAATACATTACATATCATTTTCAACTTATAATCATATTGAGTATGATTTTCTAGGGATGAGTTCTTGAATTTTGTTACTGAATAATAATACATATATCTTTATTTACTTATGAAATTTGTTGTGTACATATCCACATCTTCAAATCCATATAATAAATAAATATTTCACAAAATTATCTAAATATTATTTATCAAAAAGGAAGTACATTTTAATTTCATCAAATAATACAACTTTTCCGAGTTAAATTCTAATACAATATTTTTTTAGAACACAACACGTCTAGTCCAACTACCTCTAAAAATTTCGATACAAATTTATTATAATAATAATATAAATAAATTAATAAAATTATTTATTCAATAAAATACCATGTTTATAATTAATTTTTGAAATAATTATAAAATCACCCAAAAAAATTCTTGTTTATGCCATTTATTTAAAATCTGTGGGAGTATCGAAGAGAATATTATATAAAATTATAAAAAAGTTGACATTTGTGGCATGATCAAATAAAATAAATATAATCTTTAGGGATATTAGATCCTAGTAAATGAAAACCTTCCATCAACTAGAATATTATTATATAGTATCTTTATTATAAGTAATAATCTACTATGAGGATTAAGAATCCCGTCGAAACCACATAGAAACTTTGGTGTTTAAAAAGGATTCCAGAATAATGGATATGTATTATAGAATATAAATTTAAATTTTTAGTCTTGTTTACAAAAATATTATTATATATCTATCATTTAACCTGAAATAATTTGATAAAATCAATGAATCACTACAAATTTTAGATTATATCACATTCTAACAATTTTTCATATGTTCAAATAAAACATTCTTAAAATAGATGAAACAAAAAAATATATATTGAATAATGTGTCTAACTAGTTATTAAGAAAAATATTCATTTTGTATTATCCTTGTTGTATTAATTTAGTGAAAAATAATCTTAGTGTACGCATAATTAATAATGAGACAAATAGTTGAATTCAAGAATAATGTATTATTAATTGGTGGTTTGAAGATATAACTATTTCATATTAATTTTTAAGACTCTCTTATTCTATATATTAAAAGATAAAAAATTTAAAAAATGAAAAATTTAATTTTCATGTTTTTTATGGAAGATAATCAATGTTTAAACTAATTAAAATGTTGTAAACCATGTTTATCAAAATCGATAGCTTCCTTAAAAATGTTATAAACTTCAATCATGTTTATAAAATATTAAAAAAGTTACATCATTGATACAATTATTAAAAATATTAGATGTTTCTTTGGTATATTATTTATATAAATATTACATATTAATGTTTATGGAATTCATCCGGTTTTAATGATAGATAATGAGTTGAGGAGGATCGTTCATGGCATTTATTTGATTCATAATCATCTTACATTTCGATTCCACAACAAAATATGAATATCAATTATTAATTATATTTTAAATAGATCCATGTAGATCTAATGTCACCACCATGAGAGTCTGAAAATTTATAATTAGGTAGGATATAACATCAAAAAAACCCTCTGAGTACCCAAAAATAACACCAAAATTGTAAATAGTGACATTAAATTACACATCAATATTAATATTCTTCCATGAAAATTAAATATTTTAAGATATTAAAATTAATTTATAAAATTTGATACATGTACATATAACAATAATACCTATGTCCATAAGGTCTGATTACATATAAAATCAGAGGGTAGATAGATCCAAACTAGTAAAACATTTATGTAAAAGGAGAATGATATGGTACTTAATCATCTTATCCAAGAAAAATTTAATAATTTCATTCCATAAATATATATCATCCATTTAATTTTAAGTATATAACTCTTTTATACATTCAATTATCTTTTTTTCATTCATAAAGAGTAAAATAATATACAACAATATACATTAATGAAAATGTTTTTATGGAAAATTATTGCATCCTGAGATATATTTCAACTTGTCCAATATGAATGAATCAGTATTATATTTTAAGTAGATACCTAAAAGATTAATTTTTTTTAATCTTCCATATAATCGGGTTCCTAAATATGATAAAATTTTCATTTATTTTTTAAATATATTGAAACTTAAATATAATACACTTTATCGTAATTGTAAAATATTTTCAAATAAATATGAAATTTATGTTTAAATTGAATCATTGAAATAAAATTTTATCAAATTATGTGAATAATAATTCTGTAGATTTATATGTTATATCAATCCAATCAATAAAATTAATAAAATCAATAACATCTAATATATAATTGAATACAATAAATTTTATCCAACATAATGAGCTTTAAGAGAGAAGCGTTAGATATGGTAAGAATAAAACAAATTTGATAATCCCAAGAAATTATATAATTCAATGAAATTTTGGGGTCATATTAAAACACTAATCTTTAAAAGTTATATATCCTTTTTAAGATGTATTAATTATAATAAATAATTTTTCACTATTAAAGATCACGACCATCGTATTTTTAAATTCCCTTGATAATTCATGCCTCTTAAAGACATTATATAAGAAGGCCCTTTTTATTGTATCTAGATCATAAGATAAATAAATAAATTATGAAATTTTACCTAAAAATTGATTTTTTTAAAAAAATTCATATTCATGGATTTTAGAAAATAATTCCTTAATATACCTATATTGAATGAAGCTATATAAATTGGAAGATAAAATTTTGGAGCAAATCTACCAAATATAATGTGTAATGAAATTACTAATGATGCTTGAAATTAGGATTCCCACTATAATAGGTATATAATATTTAATAATTATAGCATGATCAATCATTATAAGAAGATATAAAAATTTTAACATACTATATTTGACAAAAAAGATGTATTAATATTGTATTTTACTTCATTGTAATCATCATCATGTTAAATATCAAAATAATGAATGAACTTTTATGACTAAAACTATATTTTCGAAAAATGTTTTTCAATTTAAAATGAAAATTGGAAGATTTAACCTCTTATTCTAATGGAAATTATTTCAAGGAACTATTTTAAAGAATTTTAACTCAATAAGTAAAAACATTAGAAAAATTAACCTCCTTCCAAGTGATTGTAGTTTGATTAGAACTATTTTGACCATAGTCTTTGAGAGAACAACATGTATCATAATATGAAATTAGAAAATTATAATTAATAGTAATATGATTAATAAACTTTTATGATTCTTATCCATATAAAGTTAATGAAAAAATGAGTTTTTATATCCATTAAGAAGTTATATATCTAATTTTTTTATTTAAATAACATCTATTTCAATAAACCATCCATATATTTCAGATGATTTTTTAAATCACCATTGGATTATATCTCGTATTGAATACATGCTTTATAAAGAGATTGTAAAAAATTAGTATAATTAATATCTAGATCAGGCATATTGATATGTGTCAGAGAGGTGGAGATTCTGCAGCACTGCACTTCACAACTATGACCTAGGCTCTGATGACCGAGGTCCTAGATACCCCCTCCCCATCAGAGCATGTATTTTCTTGCACTCTTTTATCTCCACAGAAGTGCCTTCCTCCATTCCTTTATTCTCTAATCCATAGTTTCTTCCTCCATTTCCTCAAATCTCGATAATCCCAAATGTCCTAGATTTGTATCTTGGTTCACCTAAACTATCATTATCACTGTCAGAGTTCAACAGTTCCTCTAACCTCTTCAATATGACTCTAGTGGCTCGATTTAATCATCAAATCCCTTCAATTGATTCTTCTGACTGTTTCGTTTTTAAATCATGGGGTTTGTGAGATCGTGCGGTTGTCGGGCTTCTTGATCGAAGGAATAATATTATCTAGTTTGGGTCCATTGAAGACCACATCATTGCTTGGTCTGCAGATCCTTGACGATGCACTGGTTCTTCTTCTTTTATCTCAGACGGAACTTTAATTTCCATATGCAGAAAAATAATCTGACTACGATAATTTGAGTATGTTTCCCTACTCTCTCGCACCCCTTTCAAAACCATTCAATTTTATGTTTAATTGGGAATATGGTTGGTCGATATTTGTTTTTTATTGATAAATCTAAAGCGGTGTCCCATCCTATTTTCTGACATATCTATGTGGAGGTGGACATAACAAATCCACCTGTGGATTTGGTGTGGATTACCGATAGACGTGATTTCTGATGGAGACAGGTTGTTAAGTTATAATCGTGGAATAATTTTTGTGTATCTTGCAACTAACATGGACATCTAGTGTCAGTCTTCCATAGTGATTAATTGAATAGAAAGGTGATGGAGCTGTAGTATGATAACTTTGGCCTTCCTAATGGTTTTGTAGAGGATCATCAGATGCTGCACGAGACTGGTTCCCTTGAAAGACCACTGTAGAATGATCAAGTAACGATCCCTGAGATTCAAGTGGAGATTATCTTGGGTCCTGATGGCACTGTAAATGGGTCTTGTACTATGAGATTAGGTGATGTAGGTATGAAGAAATATCATTTGGTGTTACATCCATAGATTATGGTCAATTGATTTTTTGATAGGTTGATGCAGGATCTGAAGGTTGTCACTCCACCTAGAGTGAGCAAGGTATTGGTGGTGGATACTAATGGAAATTGTAATGGTTTTGGTGTATCTCATGAGGCTGTTGGTGGTGTTCAAGAAACTCGTCTGGTGCTTGAGGGATCTCCTATAATGGAAGGACCTCAAATTGAAGATTAAAATCTTGTGTTTGGTAAAAGATTTGATTTCCTAGAATGTGATGATCTAATCCCAGAGCCAAAAGATGTTGGGCACAAGGAGAGGGGACCAATTATGGATCCAACCTATAAAGATGCATATTTGTAGGTAGTATGTGATGGTCAAGATAATGTGAGAGTTTCTTATAGTGTTGTCATTGAGGAGTAATCAACCGGTTTGGATATGTTATTACGTGATTCAGGGGATGGGGAGATTTTCTCTGGCGCACCACATACTAAATTTTATTAGGAGATTCAAAAACATTTTAAATATTTTCATGTTTCTGGTCAATGAGAAAATTTCACTAATGATGATAAAGAAATGGAAAAAAATCCCACTCAAAATAATGCCTCATTCAAGTATTTCATCACTCAAGGGATAAAAAATTACTATGTTCCATGTATGTGATGGTCGAGGAAGGACTACACCAACGTACCAAGGAACATGTCAACCAGAATATTCTCCAATATGATAAGGAATAGTGATGATGATGTTTTTAAATACATCAAGAAAGTTAACTCTCTATCTGAATGGGAAACTACTTATGAGTTTGATCATGAGACAGATTTATTTTACTATGATTTTTAATGGTTATATATGGGTGTGCTTTTATTATCTTTCTTCACTTCTCTTTTCCAGTAAAATTTTATAGATGCAGGTTTTCCAGTCTTGTGAACATTCTGTTAAATCAGGAATATTGAATTTGTAGTTGTTCTATATTATTAAATTAGGATTTTATATATTTATTTTATTGAAAAATAATTTCAATGATACTCCTTACATCCAACATACTCCATTATAAAAAAATTCACTATATAAAAATATTTTATTTTGTTAATTTTTAAAAAATAAATATATAGGGAGACATCTTAAACCATTCTTTGGACTATATATAACAATAATATTACGTTCAAAATGAAATCCATGGAAATAAAAATTAAAAAAAATTATATCATTTCTCTCTTTTGAAATAAAACATTTCCAAGATCTACTTTCTTTAATAAATTTTAATATTATAGGATAATATTAATTTATAAACTAGTATACTAACCACTTAATGTATTAAAGAATCATGAAATATATTAACTCCTCAGTGGAAATTTTTTGGAGACTCTATCTTTCTCATTTGGATGGAGAGTAAAGATAAATTCTAAAAAAATAGTTATTATAAAGAGAGATATTGGATTTTTAATTCTAGATTTATATTCATACAATGTAGTAAATTTAAGCACTGATGAACGAATTTAATAGACAATAATAATTTCAATTTATATTGATTATTGAAAATTTTTTTCTACATATTCAAAATGAATCCACCACATATTTAGGAATCTGCATGAATAATGATTCAACTAAAGCTTCTCTAATATTACAAAAAAACTAATGCATGTCTAAAATAATTCTAGTAAAATAAATAGAAATTATTTAGAGGGTTAGTTATTCCAACCACTAGAGGATTATATCTTTGAATGAAATTTTCAATCGATGTTATAGTACAAGAATTACCTAATAATTAAAATAAAAAAAATAATTATTTTAATTCATTGAAAAAGATTTCATTTTTATATTCATTGTCTTAGGATCTTACATTTCAAAATTCCCTCTCCCCTCTTGACTAAATAGGTTTATTCATAATGTACCTTATGATTTTGAAACCAAATGTTTACTTATATATAGAAAAAAATACTCAATAGAACCAATAAAAGACAAAAAATATTCTATAAAATAAAATAATATTTATTTTAAATATATAATTCATAGGAAATTTTTTTGATCAATTTTCTCATTTGGAATTACCTTATAATCATAATTCGCTAATTGTTTCTCTTACTAATCACCTCATTGTTATACTACCTGATAGATCGGAATTTTTCTGCAAAGTATTTTCTTTTTGAATATTTTATTTAATATCATACATTTCTTGTGGAAAAGAATCATATTCCAATATGGATTATTCAAATATTTATTTCTTATAAATGTGTTCATCATGAATTAGAAACCATTATATCTTATCATTACCGTTATAAGAAAATTACTTTTAAAACATTTCTTCTATTAATTGTCTAATATTATTATAATGTTTTTGGTTTAATTTTTGATAATATTTAGATTCATACCCATTTTATTAATGAAAAATAAAAACAAAAGTATGTAGTGAATGGATTTTTAAAGAATCATTCCAAAAAATTAATATACTTTAAAAAAATAGCTCTAACCCTAATCCACACGCCGATTCTATTTTCTCTCTTCTTAATATATTTCACAACATTAAAACCCTCTCGTTCTAAACATATCTCAATGTTGTCCCTGAATATATTAAAAAAACTACCTAACACCAACCCCCATCCACAACCCCTTTTGGTGATGAAAGATCCATTCTACCACTTATATGATACCCCCTCTACCCAAAACCAGTCATTATCCCCTTTTTACCATCATTGCTACATCAATCCCATATCTGTTTTCTTCCTTAAAATTCCACCACCACCCTATATTATTCAAAACTCCAATCCAATACTCCATTCATGATTTTAGTGGATAAATTACACCTCAGTCACTACCAGTTCTGATGTACTTATCCTAAACTAGAGCATTATTAAGTGATCTTCACCACCCCTTCATCTGATATCTCCAAATCCCACACATCCATTGATATAAATTTACTAAAACCCACATTTTTAACATCCTAATATATAAACCCCATATTACATGCCATTATATCACATACCACTAATATTCCTCATTAATGATACCCTATATGTCATTTATTTTTGAGTTCCTATTATATTTTCATAGATTATTTTGTATGAGTAATCTATTGAATTACTTTTAATTTTTTAATCAATATTGGTTTTCTAATTATTATATTTATATTTTATTCTTTATCAATTTTCATTAGATATTATATATTTATACTTTTGTGAAAATAATATTCCTTAATTACAAATTAAATTTAGTTATATTATGATATGATATTATATTGATGGGTGTGGTGATGATGATGATGGTGATAACCCATATCAATTTTTTATTTTATAATCTACTACTTGTTTATTCTTTCACACTGTATTTTATATTCAAGAATTTATTCCTATTATATATTATATTTTTAACATCCTAAATTTAATGTTTATGTTTTTATAAATTCTCTTCCATAATTATAAATATAAATGTTAATTAAATATCATTACATTAATAAATCCAACATTTATCACATATGTTTTTTGTTTACATATTTATCAAGAAAAATATAAATTCATTTTTTAAAATGAATTCAGAAATGGGTAGGATCATAGACTGGGATATATATAGTCACATATTGCATGCACATTTGGTTCAAACCCATGACCAAAGAGAGATAAGGGTGCAACACCTACTACCAGCCTATGTGTTTCCCAAATTCAATCTTGCATCATTTATATATATATTTATATTTATATTTTGTTGTATAAATGTTTTTTTAAAATAGATGGTTTTAATATGTAAATAAATTCTTTTTACTAATAGTTTTAATTTCATGTCCTTGGTAATTATGTTCTTGTAATTTAATAATTAAGGAATTATAATGCATGTTTTCATTACCATAAAATTATAACATATAACCATTAGTTTTACATCCACATGAACGTTTTTGTGAAACATGACGAAATAAATCACTGTATATAAATAATATGTTATTATGAATTTTTTATTTATATTATACCTCATTTTATTTATAAATGTTTTTACTTTATTTTACTCGATGTATATATTTTATGGCATTAAAATTTATTTTTTAAAAGGTTATGTAACCAATATCTTAATAAAAATTAAATAATGAATTTTTTAATAATATGTTTATGAAATATTTAGTAAATTATCATATCTAGTAAAATACTAACATTTAAAATTAGTAGACACAGAAAAGTACTATTATATTTCCTAAAAACATTATACAACATGGGTTGATATGGAATATTTCAAATAGGAATAGTAAAGGGATATATAAATTGAATAATAGTATATTCACTAAAATGAATACCAAATTCATGGAATCCCCATAAACACCAGTACTACCATAATAACATCAAAAATAAAGGGTAGTTTTGAGAGAGAAATAGAAAATATCCAAGAATGTGTAAGAACATTTGTAAGTGATCTAATGAATGTTGAAATGAGAATTAGCGAGTGTTTGTAGAGAAATATAGTAATTTAACATTATTATTGTTGGATAATATTGTTCATGTGAATTATGACCATTCGTGATTAAGATATCTTGTCATTATTATTGTTATGTATATGGAATTATGTAACCATCAAGGTTATTTTATACTATATACAAAATTGTATTATTATTTTAAACAATAAATAGATTATTCTAAAAATATATTTTACGATAAATATAATGTTTTTAAATAAATATTATTTTCATTAAATAATATTATAAAACAATTTTTAAACGTTAATAAAATTTAAAAAATTCATAATTATTTTTTAATAATAGCTAGAGTGATTAGTATTATATAAAATTTACTAAATATCAATAAATAATGGTTTTTGATTAAAAGTTAAAATAATCATATTAAGAGATTTATTTTGATAAAATAAATTCTATTCATGGAATTAAAACATCAAAATTATCTTAGGGTGATTTGTTGGAAATTTTATGATAAAGTGGATTTTTAGGTGAGAAACTGAAAAATATCTTATTCGGAGTATAGGGATTGTATGAGATCATTATTATGTGAGAAAATTTTCAAAAGTTTATTAAACTATTTATTCATTCAAAATTTCATTTACTACGTGTAAAAAATATTTTGAAATAAATATAATTTTAATTTATATGTTTATATTTCAAATTTTGGAAACAAAAATTAGATTCTAGAGATAAAATTATTATTTTGATTCGGTATATTAAATGGAGTTCATGGACGGTTATTTTGGAATTTTTATTTCTTTCAATATCCACCAACTCTTACTCACTAATTATTAATCAAATGAATTAGTTATAATTCATTTCACCCACAATTGGTTGGTTTATATATTAAAATAACTAGTATTGTAACCCATATAACCACCACATCTCAATTATAAATACCCACCCAATATTGGTACTCTCACATAATAATTAAAAGTTCTCTAATGAAATATCTCACAATGAGTCTCTTTTAATGCTCGAACATCAAAATTGAAGAGTTTTTTTTCAATAGTTGGCCTTATGCTTAGAAGATCAATAGAGGTATAGGTTTCCCCAATCCACTTCTTCAATTTTCAATTGTAATTCCTTTGTTATATTTCCTTTTTAATTTCATTTTCATTTATAGATATAAATTTTACCCATTTTATTGGTATCCATTGTAATTATTTCCAATGCTATATTATGTACTCTAGTAATTGTAAAATTTCTATAATCCATTATAATGCTTGAACTACCTCATAGCTATAAAACCATCAAAAATTTTATGGATGTAATGAGTGTGTGATTTTTTAATTAAAACCAATCCATATATGGATAGTAAAAGTGGACATAGTTTTTACTTAGATTCATAATCCCAAAATATATTTGGTCATGTATATCATGGTATTAATCTTGGACCACTGTTGATGGGCCCTTACTATGCACCTTGTTTGAAATTCTAGGAGTATAAGACTAGATGATCCCCACGATATTAAAACCCCACTTTTAAGGGTTTATTTATCAATAAATAGGTCTCTAACCCTTCTAAATTCAAATGTTAGTATAACTAGAAAATATCAATGCTTAGTCCATTTGTAAATCTAGTTATTATAATATCATATCCTTCACTTGTAAATGGTATTTATTTTAACATTATTAAATTTCCTAGTTATTATTTAAGGGACTTGACCTTCATATATTAATTGAATATTTTATTAGAAAAAATATTTTTCTAACATATAACTCTTTCTTTTATATGGAAAAATATTTTATGATATTCCCCATTGATCAGTTGTTCTATTTATTTATATTGTTCATTTAATTGAAATTTTTAGTTGTATAATACTGTAATTTTGGGAATTAATTGGACTTTTATATGATGGGTTGGTCCTGGAATTATATCACCCCTCAGTGCACTGGTATATCACATCAGAAAACTAAGAAAGTGTAATTAGCGACTCCTTACCATTTAGGTAATATTTCATAAAATTAGGCCTTAATAGTGTTTTTTAAGAAGTGAAAATTTAAGAATTCCCATCACTATATGATGGATTATTATTATCTAGTAATTTTATCATTATCAATTTTTACATGGTTTTATTTATTCTATTTGTTTCATTATTTTAACATAACTCATATTTATTTTCATTCTATAGTTTTTTATTTATAATTTCTTACATTTCACACTTCCCCCTTAATGAGAATATAGTATCACACTATTTCATTGATTCTATTAACCCATGGAAACAAGGTCGATTACTAAATATAAAGAATGGATTTAATTGATAATCATCATGTTTTTCATGTTTTTTGATTCTACAATTCTTTATTTCAATGTATTTTAAAACTCTTTTAAGTATCGAGTTTCCCAATAAAATTGAACAGTTTGGTCATCTATATAATGATAATGGTAAAATTTTAATAGAATAACCATTGACTCTCGGGTACTGGTGATAGGGTTATTATAGTTGTTAACATGGGATAGTTTAGAAAAAAAATTACGACTATATTTTGAATAACACAGTGGGAGCCTAATTGAAAATCGATTATGGGTAATATAGATTAAACAGATAGAATCCATATAGAAGTAATATATTAGTTAATATTTTATATTTTATATTTTAAGATCAATGGTTTTAATGACTTTTTCAAAAGTACATGATAAGTTTTGGATAGTTAATTACGGAATTTGGTTATTATTTTGGGAAAACCAAAACTACAGAAACCAATATTGATTTGAGAGGGATATAGGTTGAATTGAATGTGTTCTAGGATAAACTTTTGTTTCATTACAAATTAATAAGATGGTTTATTAAAAATTGAAAATAAATATCCAATTTAAATATTATCGATCCCTCATAAATAAGTGTTTTAGTTTTATTTGAATAATATAAATAAGAGGTTTCTAATCGCATTATATAAAGGTGTTAAGTGGTTAATTTTGATTTTTATTTACATTTTTTCAAATGATTAAAGGTAATTTATAAATATGTAAGGACATAAATCTAACATGAATCTCTAATCCCTCATAGATGATTTAATTGTAATCAAAATTTCAAAATCCTGTTAGAGTGATGCTGCTAATTTTTCTTGAATTCAACTCACCTGCAAGTTACATTATGACATATCCAACTCTTCCCTTATTCTTATGTATTATTACTGCATTTAAGAATCCTTTATTCATATTTTAATGACATATATTTCTCATTTTACACAATTTGAGAACTATTATAGGGGATATTATCGATTATTTACAATGTCACAAACTAAATTTTTTTCTTAAAATCATTTATAAATTCGTATTGGATGGAGATCTTTTGAAAGTATATATCTATATTATTTTTAAAATTATTGTATTTTTATATATTTCAACAACCAACCATGTTTTAAGCCATTCTTCCTAGACTATGTTTGAAATTTTTATGGAAGAAACGTCCAAATTGACATTTCAAAACTATATGTTCAAAATCCATAACTATATGAAATTATTATTCAACACTCACACTCATTTCAGTAAGGATTTATTATATGAAGTTTGGAAGAACAATTTAAATATTTCTAATCCATGTGATACACTTTTTCAACTCATGGATGTGCCATAATTCATAGTGGAGTGTCTAAAAGATACAATGGAATTAAAGTGCACGGTGATATTAATTATAAATAGAAATTATTCTTGAAAATTTGACAACTCATAACCATATAAGCAATCATATTTCAAAAAACTTGTTTACAATAAAAATATAATCCTTTTAGGAATGAATTGATATGTTTCCTTTTATTCCTTAATATAGTGAGGTTTATATATATTTATAATTATTATGTTGCATTGTGATATCATTCCTGATTACCCTGGGAATTATATATAGTAATAAATAATTAAAATTTCAAGGATGAGATTCGGTTATGGCGGTAGAATGTAACATATCAAAATTCCATTGAATATTTATATAAAGTGTATTTAAAAAAAATATAAATGATGAATAAAAATATATATTTTAAAAACTAAAATATTTATCACTTATTTAATTTATTTTAATATTTTTCAAGGAAAATCAAAATTTATTTTTTAAAATGGTATTCGAAAAGTGGGGGCACGTAGGCTGAGTGGAAACTATTCGATTTTTGCACGGCCATGGTGCCAAAACCCATGAGAAAAGTGCAATATGGGAAAATGCATTCTCATAACCTACATATTTAAATACCTCCCTCCTATATAATTTTTAAATAAATACAACTCTATAATTAAATAAATACTTTTTAAAAAAATATAGTCTTCTTTTAAACTATATTTCTTTTATAGATGGTTTTTTCACATCCTCTTGAGAATTAATTCATTATAATGAATCATTTATTAATGTAAGACACATGTTTTCATAATCATAAAATTATAACAAATAAAAAATATAGGTACTATCGATATTTTAATTTAAATATGACAGAATAATTTTATAAATGAAATAAATATGTTATTATTGATTTTTTTAGAATTACTATTCATTTAATTTCTTATTTTTTTATTGTATCTTATTTTGTGTATATGTTTTGTAACCTTAATATTTTACTTTTGAAAGGATAGGTGACAATTATTATAATAAAATATCAAAAATCATTTATTTTATTATTTTAAAACAATAAATTTAGTAAATTTTTATATCCAATAAAATACTAAATTTTACAACAAGTAGACAAACAAAAGAATATTACATTTTATAAGAAAATTGTACATCATGGGTTGATATCGACTACTATTACTAGGAATAGTAAATATATATAACCATTGAAGAGTAGTTAATTTGCTAAATGGGACTCCATAGGCTCGAAATCCCATATAAAGATCTATGTGTCTATAGTAACTATAAAAATAAATACAAACATTATAAAAATAATAGATATTATCTAAGGATATGTAAGATACTTTGTATGAAAATTAGTGAATGATGAAATGAAAATAATGGTGTATTTATAGGGAAATATCAAAATTTGAAATAAAAATTCCACTAATATGATCTATGGGCTTTACAAACATTATTCAACAAGACAATTGGTCATTATTATTGTTGTTTAGGTATATAAAATTAAGAAACTGCCTGTAATATTTTATAAAATTAAAAATTATGAATTATTTAATGACATAATAAATATATTTCATTAAAATTATGTTTTATGGTTAATATATAAGTTCTAAATAAAATTTATTTTTAGGAAATAGTATTATGAAACACTTTTGAAATGATAATTTATTTTAATAAAGTCCAAATTAATCTATATAGTGGTTTGAATGTTCATTATGCTAAGAAATTACTAAATCTAAACTAATAAATATATTTATTTAAAATTTCATATTATCATATTTATATATTTATTTTTATAAAAAAAATCCATCTATAATATCAAAACAAAAAAATTATCTTAGTCGGTTTTTGGGGATTTATCTTACAAAGTTGATTTTTTAAGAAAATGTAAAACTTACTTTTTTATGAGTACCATGATTTAATGACATCATTATTATATGAGCATGTTTCCAAAATTTATGAAAAATTATATTTATTAATAATCAATTTTATAAATTTAAAAATTAATTTTTTTATATTGATTTTAATTTTGAAGTTTATATTTTTTGTTTTAAAAAAATGATTTTTGTGAAAATTATGTATATCTAGATTTGGTTTATTAATTAGGATGGTGGGAGGTTACTTTTCAACTGTAATTTCTCTAAATGTCCACATTCTATTACAAACTCATTAATAAGAAAAAATTAGGTAAAAATCATTACACTCATAAGTGGATGGCTAATATAATAAAACAACCAATATTTTAAAACATAAAACCACCCCTCCTCAAGTATAAGTACCAAACCACTCTTATCATTCTACCACACAAATTTGAAGTCCTATAATTATATAAATATCACAATGAGTCTCTTACATTGAATTTAAATTTTATTTGGTTTGATGATTTTTTGGTATTTTGAACATGTGTTCGTTTCCCAGTTTTCCTAAAAAATCCCAAAAATAAAAATTTCAATTTTCATAGAAGAATATTTTTGGTTGAAAGCATTGATTATATGATGAAAGGAACAAGAGATTTAAGGGTTTCCCCAATCCTCCATTTTAATATTTAATTTGAATTATTTTCTTATATTTTATTCTAAAAATACATTTCATATAAATTTAGGATTTTAATTCCATGTTATTATAGTTGATTTGATGTATGTCCCATGAGAGATTACTTACTCCCTATAATTATAGACTTTGACTAGTCAATTATAATTTTCAAATTATCCAATATCAATAAACCCCTCGAGAAATTTTTTCCAAGTAATTTCTCTATAGTTTTCAAAGAAAATTAATCATTGTCTGGATACAAAAGGTGGGCATGCTTTTGGATTAGATGCATCTACTGGTCATATCCCTAAAAATAGTTGATTAATTATATCTTATTCATCATCCTCATTCATAGTTAATATGACCTTACTACACCTAGTTTGGTAATCATGGGGATATTCTTTGATGATCTATATTTTATTTATAATCCTTTATAAAGAAGTTATCTATCATTGCATTTTTATTTTACCTTTTAAAATTACTATGTTCATCTACCTAGACACCTATAAACATTAGACCTTATGAACACCCAATGAGTACAATATCATATCTTAAACATGTTAATTATTATTATTTCTATATTTTAAAATTCTCTAGTAATTCTTTAATGGATTTTACCTATATATCTTAGTTGATTCTTCTATTGGGGGTAATATATTTCTACCATATAATTATTTATTTTATATGGGATAATCTTGTAAGATATGCATCGATAAATAATTTTGCTAATTATTTATATTGTTCATTACATACACATTATGCTATGTAATATTTTTTTCATATAATGGAATGTATTAGATTTTAATGTGATGGGTGGGGAAAATAATTATATACTCCCTCTATGTAATGCTAAGTCTCGTGAAATAATTAAAATTGGAAAATGGGAGCATCCATACCTATTATTTAAGATATCTTAGAAAAGTCTTTTAATGTTTTCTATGAGGTTTAGCATTATGAATTCCCAACACTATATAGTAAATTGTTATTACTAAGTCATTTATTAATTAATTTATTGTCCATAGATTTATTTATTCACTCTATTTCATTTTTATATCATAACTCATATTATTTTTTCATGTTATAAATATTTATTTATAATTGTGTCCATTTTATACTACACTATTACTAAGTGTCTGACATCACCCAAAACTATTGTCTCCCCTTTCCCATGGAATCCTAGATGAGCACTATATAGTAAAAATGGATTTTAATTAGAATAATAATGGTTTTCATGTTTTTAAATGAATTATTTTGAAAATAAAATATAATTAAAAATACATTTATTGATCTATTTTTCTATGTTTAATGAATTATTAGATCCTCTGTATAATTATCTATATACCATTGTAATAAAATACCTCCTTTTCAATGGTACTTGAGTTAGGGTTTTTACAATATTCATATAATTGTAATTTTTCTTTGGTGTATTCATTATATGTTGGTGTTTCTAGGAGAGGTTTGTTATATCATAATAGTGGGTTGACATTATTTTATTTTTATTTCATTCCAAAATAACTATTAATAATTTGGATTTAAATTTTAATTTATTTTTATTATTATTAATATAAAATCAATTTCTTTTTGTATACAAATTTTGGGGTATCAATATACTAACAATTAATTAGTCATCCAAGAGTTATCAAAAATATTCTATATCGACACCTTATAATAATAATTTGGGTTGATTTGGTGATATTCTTACTAAGAATTTAACTATTATTAATGTGTATGAGAATATTTGTTTATCAACAAATATTAGTTAAATTTAAGTGAATTTTGACGTGTTTTATTTAATTTATAGGTACTGTTCTATAAATTTTATTCCTATGATGCCAGACATATAGGTCTCCTACTTTTGATTTATTGGTGTGGAAAAAGTTGTTAGTACAGAAAAATTCCTTGAAATCCAAAATGTGATCGTTATTTATATAGTAAAACATAATTTTAAATAAAAATATATATTCATTCAAGAATAATACATAAATTAAATATCCATTTTTTATTTAATTTAATATACATTATTGGGTGGAGAATTCTAAAAAATGGTTTTCTAATATAATGGGGTAGTAATGAAAACAATGTTGTGGGATGACCATTCATTCAACCACTTAATGATGAGACCTCATTCAACCAAAATATCACTCACTCTATAGGTTCTTCAATATGGAATAATATAACTAGAAGTTACCTTTGAGCTTAGTGTGTGAAAATGTTGGATGACATGGCACCCCACTCACCATTCTTACTCACATTTCTATCACACTCACTAAAAAACCCCACACACAATCATTAAAAAGTAGAAAACAATTTGAAAACAAAATTAATGAAAAATATTTTTGTTGTTTGGAGTTTCATAATACATATATTGCATAAAAATAAAAACTCTTATAAAACCAAATGTTTAATGAATTACAATCCTTATATATAAGGAGATAGTGTTATATATAGTTTTATCATACCAGATACACATTAGTAATTGTTCCCACCTTAACATTATATAAATTTCGATGTCGTGAAACACGTTTCATCATCAAATGAAGTTCATGGCCAACATACCATCAGAGTCGGTCAACCTATAATACCTTATATTTTCACATCCTCAATAATTACATATATTAAACCTCCACTAGGATTTTCCTTCCACTAATTGGGGGTTCACCACCTTATGGTAAACATACACATAGGTTGACGACATCACCTTTCACAAACCTGATAATAATGAATTGAACTTCTATACTTCCTCATTAATGTTATTTGAATTTGTTAAAATTGATATGCTTCATGATCCCAATAATCTCCCCCTTGGAAACTACTTCAAGATTATCCTCATTATTATCATACATATAGGTAAAAATACATGTTTTCTCATGAATACAATATTATCTATCATCCTCCATTAACACAGGTCCAACTATGGAATTGTGTTCCCTCGTACGTTATATGACTAAATCCATAGTGAGCATCTCTATTGTATTTTGCATCCATGTTATATTTATAATGTTAATTGGAAAAAACAACTACTTCTTATCTTTTATAAATAAAATTTATTATAATTTTGTTATAGAAACAAAAGCCATAAGCTGCATCAACAAAAACTAACTAACTACCATTCCACATAACGCATGAAAAAATTTCATTTTTACCCTATCTAGTATCTTTATCCCCATTAATATTTTCATATATAAATCCTATTAAAGAATCATTACACTAAAATTAGAGTGACATATCTGTTGATCCCTTTCAGTATGAGGTGTTTCAGTTCATGCCTCACAAATTCTCCATTCAGGGTACGAAATGATCAAATAGACTACTCCAAATGAATATTTAATATTTGTATTTGTTCAAATCATGGAATACATTAAGATTTAGATTGTTGATTTATATGGTAATTTCTCCATGCACTAAGAATCATCTTTTAATATTGGTGTCAACATCTTGGATGGATTGAAGTTCACAAAAATGGGTATTGGGATGAACTTACATTTAGTAATTTGATATTTTTTATCATTCATCTAGATGAATTCATTTTATGAAAACAGTAATGAACTAGTTTTCATATCCAACTATTCTCTCATCTATAAGATTTTATTTTCTTTGAAAATGAGGCAACATGAAAAATTAAATTCAATAATATTATATCATACTGGATGAATATTCATTAAATATCATTATAATCCACACGATAACATTAAAAGTTTAATTTCAATAGAAAGTTGAATACATTAATAAATAGTACATAAATGATCTACATCATATCCTAATAATTAATTCACAACTATAACACTTATTATAAATATCATATATAAAACAACTCTTCATATACTAGGGAAAATAACTATATTAAATAGTGACAACAGATTCTCAGTAAGGGTAAAAAGGGATAAATCTATCAATAATCATATTTAATCATAAAACTGGAGTAAGGGGATGACGTAATGTCCATAAATTTTTATAATTATACCCAGAAATTCATATATTACAATCATGGCTCATGTCATAAATCATTATAATTTATAACACATGAATGATAAAATAATAATAGAATATTTTCTATGAAATAATAACATTGTAATGTGATTATGTAATTAAATAGTATAATATTCTATGAAATAATCCTAATAATAGAAATAATATGTCAATACTTAAGATCATGATATTCATCACATGTTACGATTGGGCTAACCACCCATGTACCTATATTGGTCTTGGGATAACCTCACAAGATCCCTCTTTTAGTCTTGCAATAAACATCAATGTATCCGCTTTTGGGGTTGGAATAACATCATGTGTACATTATGATATCATAAAACATTAATATTTACTGAATACATTATTTTCCTATAATGAAATAATCCATTATATAATCAATATCCATTCATATGTATAACCCTAGTTCAAAAAATGTTTTTGATTTCATCATAGAATAGAAAATAGAAATAATAATTTCTTCATCAATATATCATCATCATATCATAAACCATATAGTGAAATAATAAGAATTATATCAAAGGATCATATCCCTAGAGATGTAACACAAACATCAAAGTATGTTATCATAGATAAATAATGCCTTTAAAATATCAATATAATATTTATTGATAAAGATAAACATTTCATTTTAAAATTAGTAATTTAAAATATAAAAATTTAAAAAATATTGAGGATAAAAATTTATTGAAAATTTTCATGGAATCGTCTAAAGTAATATTTAAGGGAAATATTAGTCATGATGGTAGATAAATAAGTTATTGAGTTGTATATTAAAAAAATATTCTATACACACCTTTGGTAGAAAGTATCATATTTAAAAAATAAGAAGAAAAATGCATTTAAAACATTTTATAGAAAGTAAAACATGGATAAAATTTTAATTAATAAATGATTTTAAAATAGTAAAATCACTCTTTAAATAAAATTGAAAAAATTATATCAAAGAAATGATTACCAAGCGAATATAAAAACTGATTTGGTTTTACTGAAATCATTCTTTCATACATTTTGAGTACTTAGAATGAATAAAATAAAATCAACACTTTTGAATTACAAAAATAAATGGACGAAAGTAGAAGAGGGAAAATTTACAGGAGATATAATATATTACTTCATTATAGTAAATGTAATCATAAATCATCCCAGTAAAAATGAAATCATGACGTAAAACTGGTACCTCAAGTATGACTTGGTTTGTATGTTCTGTAACCTCATATATAATATATTTAAATTAATTATAATTATATAATTGGATTATATGAATTACTATAATAAAAAAATATGATCCATTTCTAATATTTCAAAATATAATTGTTAATAATATATTATTAAAATCATAATTTTTAGGTGTTAACTATATAATTTTTTTTTAAAATTTTAGTTTGGTAATTTCAATCCATGTACTTTGATCATGGTCCATGTAGTGACACAAAACCCATATTCATATATCTGGTTTCTTCTACCATAACATTTGTATAAGATATAAGGAATTTTTTCCCAAATGGATGAATAGTTTAGTAGTTTTGGTAAAATAGATACATACATGAATCTCACAACTCATTTGAAAAAGAAATTACAACATAATTGTTTTTTCAAGAACTAAATTATCCCATGTAGTGTATCCTTTAATATAAAACAAGGTAATCTTCATGGATTTGTGAGAAAGTAAATAAAATTAGGGTGATCACAAATTCTTTGTAATATTAATTGTATAACATATGATATGAATCTCCAAGATATAATCAATACAGAAAGGTAAATACCTAAACATATACCATTTAATTAATAACATGAGAAAAATATGGAAGGAATTAAATAAGATAAAATAATTCAATATAAATAATCACATGATCTAGGAACCTTACAATTGATATTACAACTAATTTAATAATCATATGATATATCAATAAATGAATTCATAATTATGGAATTAAATATTATGGACATCTAAAATAGACCATCGATGCCTCGTGATAAGAAATGTAGTCAAAGCCTCATTATAAGATATATAGTCAATACCTTGTGTAAATACGTCATATCAATACCTCATGTCTATACATCTTGTTAAGGTCTTGTGACAAGACGTCTAAAAAAATTATTAATGCTATAACCAAATTCACATATTTGATTTGTCTAAGGATACCTACCAATTAATCAAGGTGATGTAAAGGGCCCAACCCATCACATACTGTGTTTATTGAATTAATCATATGAAATGGGAGAAATATAAACAATGTAAACATTCATTTTGATAATCTATCATATTAAATGAGAACACTTCCCCAATCAGTAATCATAACTATAAACATCCATAATTATAATAAAAATGGTATCGAATTAGAACATTTATAGTGATATTGATTATATACCATCCATATAAATAATAAGGATGGTTTTAATTCAACATATACCCATTTAAGTATGAATAATGTGTGTTATTATAGTTGAAATAGAAATACCATTAAAATATCACTGAAAATATTCCTAAGGAAAATACCATTTTCATTTAAAAATTAAATTTTTTAAATAAAATTTCAAAAAGAAATTGAAAATAATTTTATTTTAAATTAACATTTGAAACCTATGAAAAATCATTTAATCATACCCATAGTGAGGATGGTTATAAATTCGTTACATGACGAGTATGTTAAAGAAAAATTTCTTTTCACATTTATAGAAAAGGGAAAATTGGAATTGTTTTGAAAATGATAGAAATATTTCATTGAAAAAATTATATAAAATATAAAAATGAGAGAAAATTTATTTAATAAATCATTTTTAAAATATTAAAAACACTTTTCGAAACATTTTATGTAAAAATGATTTTTGTAGAATACTTATTTCCAACGGCAGATTGAAATAACATTTCATTAACTTAAAACAATTTTCTTAATTATTTTAATTAAAAAAGAGAGGGGAAATGGTAATATGACATAAATGGATAATTAATAACCATATGATAATAAAATTAAATTTTTAATTTTTTAATTATCAAATAATTTCCTTCAATGTAAATTCAAGTATAAATGATCTTGATCATAGTTGGATTATGAAATAAACCCTAATAATGATCATAACGTTGATGTGAGAATTAATCAACGAATATATTATGTGTATCAAATTTAAATACACATAAAGTAATTGGAAATAAAATAAAACATATTAAAAATCATTACATGCATAATATTATCATGACATAATCAGTGAGGTATAATTTTAACCCCGTCAATTGAAATTGAGTTACTAATTCCCTTTCCACTTGGTAACTTTTAATCCAAATCCCATAGATGAAATAATTCAAATTGAACCTCCATTACATGATTAATCCATAATACCAAAAATAATAATATTTATGATTTATCCATGAAATTAATTGTCAATTAGGTAGTATATATACACCATATAAAATAAATTAGGTGCCTAACATTACAATATGCCTTAGTGAAATGAAATTGGGACAAAATCTCTTACATTATGATCCCTAATGGTTGAATTTTATTTAACCTCTTATATAGGGGTATTAAAATTGTTATTAACATATATTATTACCATAAAAGTATTTATAATACCATATATGATCATTTTATAAAATAATATGTCACACCCGTCTTTTTAGATTATTTATTTTATTATGATCTTTCGGAATCGGATAGATCGGGTCGAGGCCCGCCTTAAAATTTATGAGTTCTTTTTAGAAACACACTTTTTGGCCTTTACGACGTTTAGTGCACCGCGGTTGAGACCGCGCGACCTTGCTTGGGTCACCGCGCGGCCTCGCTCGGTTCTCCGCACGCTTTCTTGGCATGCAACTATTTAAAAAAAATAACTGATAAAGAAAAAAAATTAATTATATGAATAATGTATTTTGTGAAAAATATAATGGGAAGAATAAAATGAATTACGAGTTCTAATAATAATTATATTAATAATAATTATTATTATTATTACTGCGCTTTTTATTAACGTTTTAATTAAGTTATTTTATTTTGTATTAATACTTTTGTTTTAATTTATAATTTATATTATTATTAACTTTATTATCTTTTTATTTTTTTATCTGGTTTGTTTTTATTTATTTATTTATTTTCTTGTTCTGTAGGGTTGCGCCCCCGCCCTTACCTTGGTCCGTTGTTTTTTTTCTCTCCTGCTGATAGTGGATCCTTCCCGTCGCACCGCCTCCCCTGTTCCCTTCCATCCCCACGGCCTCCCCTTTCCCCTCTTTCTCCTCTCGCCAGACCGGCCTCCCGTTTCCCCCTTCAGTGGCACACTGCCTCGCTCTCCAACCCGCGCGATGCCTCCCTCTCCAGCCCGTACGCTGCCTCCCTCTCCCCTTGTCCGACAGCCACTCCCTGCTCACCCCGTCGCACAACCGGCAACCCCCTTTCCCTTTCCAGTTTTTCCCATGCATTGCCCTCCTACTGGCCAAGGGACTTCGCCGGGTATCCCCCAGTCGACCAACTCTCCGAATTTCACCTCACTCTGCACCCCTACCCACCTCGCCCTTGGTCGAGGCTTTGCCGCGCCGCCACACCCTCTCCCTATAGTATACCTTTTCCCCCCTTTGCTAGGGTTTTCCCCTTGTTCTTGGGGTTTATTCCTTTTCCAGTCAGTTGGGTATTGGTTTGGGATGGAGCCATGTTGTTTTTATTTCTTTTTTCTTTTTTTTTTCTGGAGCTTGACTCCTTAGGGTTTGCTTGGGATGCGTTTGGCGCACAATTGGAATTCTCACCAAAAACATGGGGTTTTCTTCACGCAAGGTGAATTGTTCCATGCCCTAACACCATTAGATGAATTTAATATGCTTATTTTAATTTATTATTTTTTTTCTGACTTGATTCTGCGGTTCGAATGGAGTTTTTTTTTGGAATGGTTCGTGTGTTATGGTTCTATTTTGATAATTTTGTTGATATCCTGTTTTAAGGTTCATCTCGAGTTTGTTGTGTTGCATTGGATGAGAAATCAGAGTCACTGACTAAATTATTTGGAGTCTTCGACACCTGAGGTATGTGGTTCCACATCTAAACATTGTTTGATAAGTGAATATGCTTGCATAGTTAATTTATGATATTACTTGATTAATTCTTATGGGTGCAGATCTGATTATCTTGAAATTGTCTACGCATTATTTTTTTTATCAGTATGTTTATGCGGTGCAAGTGCGTTCATTGTCTGGAAACTTGTTTTTAGTCAATTTCTAGTGTTTATTAATGTTTGCAGTTGGTGCTATCATTGTCTGGAATCTAGTTTTTAGTCAATTACTGGTGTTTATTAATGTTTTCAGTTGGTGCATTCTTGTCTGGAAACTTGTTTTTAGTCCATTTGCTAGTGTTATTAATGTTTGAAGTTACTTTTTCATATGTGAAAAGTGAAATGTTTGTGTCCTAGTGTTTAATAAAATTTGTGTTGGTTTTGTGAAAAGGTGCAAAGTGTGCAATTTTTTCTCTTGATGTGGTGTTGGGTGTGTTTGGTCATGAAAGAGGGTTTAGTGGATTTGTGTGTTAGAGTCATGTTATATTTCTCTTTAATGAATTTTTTTACAAAGAATTTCATATGTTTTAATAAAATTATTAACGATGAAAATATACAATGTTTTAGTAATCAATTATTAGAAATGCTGAAATTGTTTTAGTTGAGTTGGAAAAATTCTTATGGTGTGCATACTTTTCCAAATTGGTTTATGGGTGTCTGAAAATGTGACGTTGGTTTATGTAACACCCTGATTGATTTCTTTGTCTGAGTCTGACATGAAATGTTAAATTGGAACATCATGAAGACAAAAGGGGAATCCTGGGTACTAGGTGGGTTGACTAGACTAGCGTGCTAGTGATACAGGAGTGGCATCAGCCCAGTTTCACTTAGCGGGATTGACACTTCAACACTAACTAAACATTAGATGACGACTGGAGACCACTATGGTAGGATTTGTTTCCCTACCAGTGGCTCGTGCACGGGAATGTATGATATGGTTCACCGAGACGTGAGGTTCTATGGTCCCACATAGCTCTAGTACTTTAGGGCCTTTCCCACTTTTGGTGCTCCTGGACTACTATAAATGCACCGTCGACATACGGTGAATCTTTTGGGTTTTCGTGAAGGTTTGAGGATTTCTTTGATGCAAGTGTGGTTTCTTTTAATTATGTTCTTTTCTTTAAAAGTGTTTTCCTTATAAACTATTTTATTTATTAAAAGTTGTTTAAACCTTGGTGTCCTTTCATTTATTTATCATGCAAATGTATTTTTCATTTAATGTTTACACATGGGACATTTTTATTTGGGTGACGTCCTGCTGGGCTTTTGGCTCACACCCAACATACACCATTGGGTGTATTTAGTTTTTTTTCTTGTGTATTCCAGGTTGTGACATCGTGCTCAATGATGGTGGTTCGGGTTGCAGTTGGTCTTTTCATGCAAAGTGGTGTCAATGTGGCCTCTCATCTGCTGGGTGGTTTGAGTAAGAGTTTTAGTTTCCATTTTCTTCTTTTCATTTTAGTTTTTGGTTCGGGTTGTAGACTTTTTAAATGTTCATAGTTTAAAGATGTGTTTGGTTGTCTTTTTTTCCAGTATCAGTTTATTTATCTGGCTAGTTGTTTTTCTATATTTTATTTCGGGTAAAATCGGTCCCACTTGTTACATACGATACCCGGGCACTTGTGCCAGCCCATGGGGATTAGGAACCCCCATCGGCCCTTATCGTAGGCCGGGTCGGGCGCCGGGTCGGATGGCAACCTGGCCTAGTTCGTGAAAAAGTAGTATCATAGGGAAAGGTTTGCACTCTTAGGTCATTTTCTTTTGTAATAGAGTCAGAGTGGACCAAAAATATGGTTTTATGGACTCAACGTCCTGGCTACTAGTAAGGTTCCTAGCCAGCACACCTCATGGTGGGACTCAAGTTACTAAAGTATGTTGGGGTTGTCCGAGTTTTTGGTCCTCGTAGTTAACCATGTCTAAGAGAACTGAAAAGGGAGTAAGGTCAGTGGTCTTTGTGAGCTCGCAGGGTCTGGCATGCCTTGTGGAGCCGGGGACACTGTCCTAAAATACCCTCCATGGCAAATGGCGTGATTGGCGTATGGCCACCAACCATATGTTCCAGTCACCCACTGACACATGTTTTCTATTATGTTGTTTCTCGTCTCTTTGTTTTGGATTCGTGGAAATTGGTTTTTAATTAGAAATGTTTTGGTCTTGGAAAATGATTTCAAATGAAGCGCTTTAAAAATGAAATGATGTGTAGGGTTTGAAAAGCATGGTTTGAATGTTTTGGTTTTGAAAAAAAGAGAGGAATGGTTTGGTTTTTATTCTTGGTGTTCTCGGGGGCATTCACATGCATGAATGTATATGGGAAAGGGAAAGGGGATAATGACACGAGCAATTGAGTGCATGGATGGACATGTGTTGGGTACCGTTGAGGCATGAGAACATGCATGTGTTTGGCCCATGGGACACCATTGGTGTTTGTGCAACCCACTGACTTTTCTTATTTTCAAAATTTTTGTTAATGAAATAAAATTTGTTGTTTTAGTAAATAGTGTTTGTGTGGCATGTCCTTGTGTTTTGGAAATGTTGGATGTGAGGCGTTTTGAGCCGAGGATCATTTCTAAATGATTTGTGTCCTGAGTTTGAATTTTTTTATTTGTAAGTTGGTATGAAAGCGTGTAGTTAGTTAATTATTTTAAAATGAACATCGGGGAGCCCTTGCAGTGGTTCCCCCTACACGTTTGGTGTTTCCTCGTGGTATGTATTGACCATCAGACCTGTTTGATTGGGTCCACAGTTCTCCTTCATGGCTAGTGTATGCCCCAATAAAGAGTCAATGTGCGAATGACGTGCGGCCATAGATCGGTCACCATTGGGTAACCCTCCAGTTGATTAAAGTAAGGGCTCCCCCTTTTGGGTGATAGTGCTAAGTCTTTTCCTTTGTACTTTTGGTTAAGTAGATCCTCTCGCAGTAGGGTGATATATGCGAGGGGAACTGAAGGGAGTTTTGGTCTCGTTGAGTGTCTCGACCGGTCGTGTACGATGTTTGATGTCGTCATGTTTGAAGGTTCACCCTAGAAATGGCGAAAGGAAATCTAGCAGGGAAGGGTGAAGGCGGTTCAGAATTTTCAGTGTTGACCAGTGTCTTTAAGGGCTTTGTAGTATTTACATCGGCTGTAAGGGTCATGTTCGGTGACGTCTTGCAGCGTGAGGTCCCTTTGATAGTCTACGGTGGTTTGGAAGTGGTAAAGGAGAATCTAGTGGGAAAATGGTGGAAGCAACCCTAAGTTGTTGGTGTGGTCTATCATTCTAAATGACCTCTGGTCTTTCGTTTGTTTCGTTTAAGGAAAGGTTTTTGTTAGGCTACTAGTTTGGCAGACCCAATCGTATAAGGCTTCTATGGTCGTTCGTAGGAATTACGTGTTGTTCAAGACGCGGTTTAAGGTCCTTCTCAGCGTAAATCTCCTCTCAACAGAAACGGTCATGTTCCGATGACGATTGGTGGTGTCATGTTCTCATTTAGTGTGTCAAACGGTGATGCGCATACTCCATTTCAACTCTGGTGTTGGGGAATGTTCAATGTATGATCAGTCAGATGTTGTAATGTGATGTGTTTGATGGTGTTACCTCGGGTGAAATATGATTGCGTGTGGCACCAAAATGTTAAGCTCCTCTCGGGAGTCTTCAATGCCTGACTGTGAGGCAGAAGACGGTTCAAACATCAGGGCTCCCGCCTTAGGCCTCAGAGTGAAGTTGGCGCGTGGACAGGAAACCAGATGGTGTATGAGACCCCAACTTTATTTCTGTCACTAATGTTAAATGTAGATGTTGTTTAAATTGTTTCCAAGGTTGTTCTGCTCTGAATGAGCCATCTGGTTGCATAAGGTTTTCGGGACCATGTGTAGGCGTGTTCGTCTCATTGCCTTAAAGTCTTGGGGACTATGTCCCATTGGATGTAATCGTTTTAGTTGTCCTTATGTGAGTTTTTTGTGTACATCTGTCTCAAGTCTGAATAAATCTTATCCCAGAATGTGGAAATGATGGTTTGTCTTGGTTCATGCTTTTGACACCCGGTAGTCGGGCCCCTCCATCCCCGCCCCTTGTGGTGGGGTGTTTGGTCATCATCGGGATTATTTTTCGAAATTCTTTATCCTCTGTTAGTTCTAGAGCCGGCGAGACCCACGAGGGGTCTCGTATAATGGTCTCTAGAATAAATCGGTGATGGCCTTTCCTGAATGGTGGGGAGTCCACCCAGACCTCCCCATGTTGGTTTTCTAGTCTCGCCTTGGGCGTTGGTAGGTTCTTAATGGTGGGGAGACCGAAATTGGGTCTTACACAAATGTATCTAGAATGAATCAGTGCTGGAATTTTCTTTAATGGTGGAGAGTCCGCTCGAACCTCTCCGTGTTGGTTTTCGGGTCTCGTTTCAAGCATCACTGACTTCCTAATTTTTGGGGACCCGTAGAGCCTCCCCATGTTGTATTTTTCTTCTGTTTTTAAAAATGGTTTGGTGATAACTGATAAGAATGTTATGTGGACATGGTTTGACCTTATTTGTTCATTTTAGCCAAGTTGTGTGGTTTCAGTTTCACATTGCATGAGGTGTTTCGGCTTGTGAAGTTGGTTCCTATGGGTTCAGGAGTTCTTTTTCTAAAACAATCAGCTGGAGGCGTTCTAGCTCTTTGGGGCGGGAGACACATATCAAAAGACATTATATGAGTTTCTCGATGTTGTCTTTGAGTCACATTCTTTGAACATGATACTTTTTCCTCTCATTGCCTGATGTTGGTGGGGATCCCCTTTGAACCTTAAAAGAGGTGGTTTTCAGCTTTGAGGTTTGGTTCTAGTTGTGGCTTTGCAGGGAAGGAATGCTTTATGGTGGGGAGAATTGTCACACCTGTCTTTTTATATTATTTATTTTATTATTTTTATTTGGCATATGATAGTTCGGGTCATGGCCCGACATAAAATTTATGAGTTCTTTTTAAAAACACACTTTTTGGCCTTAACGGCATTCAGTGCACCGCTGTTGAGACCGCCCGACCTTGCTCGGGTCACCGTGTAGCCTCACTCAGTTCTCCGCACGCCTTCTTGGCGTGCAACTATTTAAAAAAAATTAGTGATAAAGAAATAAATTAAATTATATGAATAAGGTAGTTAGCGCAAAATATAATGGGAAGAATAAAATGAATTATGAGTTCTAATAATAATAATAATAATAATAATAATTATTATTATTATTACTACTACTCTTTTTATTAATGTTTTAATTGAGTTATTTTATTTAGTATTAATTCTTTTGTTTTAATTTATTATTTATATTATTATTATCTTTATTATCTTTTTATTTTTTTATGTGGTTTGTTTTTATTAATTTTTTTTGTTCTGTAGGGTTACCCACCCCCTTACCTTGGTCCGTTGTTTTTTTATCTCCTACAGATCGCGGCTCCTTCCTGTCGCGTCGCCTCCCCTATTCCCTCCCTTCCCCGCGGCCTCCACTTTCCCCTCCTTCTCCTCTCGATAGACCGGCCTCCTGTTTCCCCCTTCGGTGGCACGCCGCCTCCCTCTCCAGCACGCGTGATGCCTCCCTCTCCAGCCCATACGCCGCCTCCCTCTCCCCTTGTCCGGCAGTCTCTCCCTGCTCATCCCATCGCACAACCGGAAACCCCCTTTTCCTTTCCATTTTTTCCCATGCGTGGCCCTCCTACTGTCCAGGGGTCTTCGCTATGCTTCCCCCAGCCGACCAGCTCACCGGATTTCCCATCACGCGTAACCCCTACCCGCCTCTCCCTTGGACGAGGCTTTGCCGCACCGCCACACCCTCTCCCTATGGTGTACCTTTTTTCTCCTTTGCTAGGGTTTTTCCCCTTATTCATGGGGTTTATTACTTTTCCAGTTATTTGGGTATTGGTGTGGCATGGAGTCATGTTTTTTTATTTCTTTTGTCTTTGTTTTTGATGGAGCTGGACTCCTTAGGGTTTGCTTGGGATTTGTTTGGTACGCAATTGGAATTCTCACAAAAAACATGGGCTTTTTTTCATTCAAGGTAAATTGTTCCATGCCCTAACACCATTAGATGAATTTAATATGCTTATTTTAATTTATTATTGTGTTCCTAACTTGATTCGGCAGTGTGAATGACGTTTTGTTTTGGAATGGTTCGTGTGTTATGGTTCTATTTTGATAATTTTGTAGATATCTTATTTTAAGGATCATCTCGAGTTTGATGTGGTGCGTTGGATGAGCAATCGGAGTCGCGAACTAAATTTTGTGGAGTCATCGACACATGAGGTAGGTGGTTCCGCATCTTTACACTGTTTGATAAGTTAATTTGATTTCTTAGTTAATTTATAATATTACTTGATTAATTCTTATGGGTGCGGATCTGATTATCTTGAAGTTGTCTATGCATTATTTTAGTTTAGTATTATGTTTATGCGGTGCAGGTGCATTCATTGTCTAGAAACTTGTTTTTAGTCAATTTATAGTGTTTATTAATGTTTGCAGTTGGTGCGTTCATTGTCTCGAAACTTGTTTTTAGTCAATTGATAGTGTTTATTAATGTTTTCAGTTGGTGTGTTCTTGTCGGGAAACTTGTTTTTTGTCAATTTCTAGTGTTTCTAATGTTTACAGTTAGTTTTTCATATGTGCAATGTTCAATGTTTGTGTCCTAGTGTTTTTATAAAATTTTTCTTGGTTTTGTGAAAAGGTGCAAAGTGTGCAATTTGTGCTCTTGATGTGGTGTTAGGTGTGTTTGGTCATGAAAGTGGGTTGAGTGGTTTGGTGTGTTAGAGTCGTGTTATATTTCACATTAATGAATTTGATTACAAAAAATTTAATATGTTTTATTAAAATTATTTATGATTAAATTTTAAAATGTTTTAGTAAACAATTATTAGAAATGCAGAAATTGTTTTAGTTGAGTTGGACAAATTCATTTTGTGTGTGTACTTTTCCAAATCTGTTTTTGTGTGTGTGAAAGTGTGACGTTGGATTATGTGACACCCGGATTGATTTCTTTGACTAAGTTTGACATGAAATGTGAAATTGGAACATCTTGAACACAAAAGGGGAAGCCTGAGTACTAGGTGGGCGGACTAGACTAGCGTGCTAGTGATACGGGATTGGCATCAGCCCAGTTTCACATAGCGGGATTGACGCATACAACACTAACTAAACATTGGATGATTAATAGTGACCTCTATGGTAGGATGTTTTTTCCTACATATGGCTCGTGCATGGGAATTCATTATATGGTTCTCCAAGACGTGAGGTTCTAGGGACCCACACAACTTTAGTACTTTAGGGCCTCTCCCACTTTTGGTGCTCCTGGACTACTATACACGCACCGTCGGCATACGGTGCGGCTTTTGGGATTTCGTGAAGGTTTGAGGTTTTCTTTGATGCAAGTGTATTTTCTTTTAATTAAGTTGTTTTCTTTAAAAGTGTTTTCCTTATAGATTTTTTTTATTTAAAGTTGTTTAAGCCTTGGTGTCCTTTCATTTATTTAGCCTGCAAATGTATTTGCCATTTAATGTTTATACGTGGGACCTTTTTATTTGGGTGATGTCCTACTGGTATTTTGGCTCACAACCTACATACACCTCTGGGTGTATGTAGTTTTTTTCTTGTGTATTCTACGTTGTGACATCGTGCTCCGTGATGGTGGTTCGGGCTGCAGTTGGTCTTTTCATGCAGAGTGGTGTCGATGTGGCCTCTCTTCTGCCAGGTGGTTTGAGTAAGAGTTTTATTTTCCACTGTCATCATTTCGTTTTAGTTTTTGGTTCGGGTTGTAGACTTTAAAAAATATCATAGTTTAAAGACGTGTATGGTTGTCTTTTTTCCTGTTTCAGTTTATTTATATAGCTAGTGGGTTTTCTTTCTTTTATTTCGGATAAAATCGTTCCCACTTGTTACTTACGATACTTGGGCACTTGTGCCAGCCCATGGGGATCGGGAACACCCTTCGGGCGTTGCCGTGGGCCGAGTCGGGCACCGGGTCGGATGGTGACCCATCCGAGTTGGTGACATAGTATCATATGATCATTAACAATCTTCCATTTTTTTCATAGTTTTAGGTGTTAATTGCAATGTTATCTCATACATGATTTGTCTTTAAATATATGGTCGTTGCATATATTAGATAGTTATATAATCTATATAATAATAATTAAGAAATAATTATCATGTTTTTAGATAAATTGTACTTTTAAAATTATTCATGAATGATGGTTATGAAAAATGAAGTATGTTACGATCATGGAGACGATAGGTCATACGTTCACATGAGTAACTTTCTTGTTTTTCAAAGACAATTATGGAAACAAGGTAAGTAATATATTATCATTATAAAATGGTAAAAATATCATATGTACAAAATTATATACATATATATAATCATTCATGTGGTTTTTTATGATAATATTTTCATGTTACTTCATGATGTTGTTAGTCCACACCTATATGAATGATGTTATCATCTTTATGTGAATTGAAAAGAAATAAAGAAAATTATATATATTATATTTCTAGAATTATAAATATGTCATTAATATCATAATTATTTGGTGTATATCATATATAATCATAATCCTTATACATATAAATAATTTAATTGAATAATAAGTTTTTAATTAATATTCGTAATTTTTCACTATTCAGTAAAAAAATGAATGTTCTCTAAAAAATCTCAAACACTCACTATAAGATAATTATAGTATATTGATTTATTAATATTAGTTTTCTTTTTCATAAAAATTTTCTTATGTTTGTGAAAACATTAATTTCAAATTATTTATGCAAATCACAATTAAGATACATTTTAGAAAAAAAATATCATTTTTCAAAAAAGAATTTATATTTTTTTCAAGTGGTTCTTATTTTCATTTATAATTTATTTGTCACCAAAAAAAATATTATAAACACGTTCATGAACCATTTTTTCTTATTTTATATAATACTATTCATAGCCATCAATTTAACTTCTTTTTTACAACTATTAAACTGAATAATAATATTTTAATAATATATTATTGTTTGATAAAACTTGGTCTTAAATATAATAAAAGACATTGAAGAAAATCATTGATGCTTATAATGAAATCTGAAATAGAATTTTAATGAATTGAAATATATATAATAAATTGAATTTATTTAAAATATTAAATATATCAAACATTCTCAGGATGTTATACTCCCTCTACACTTGGTTTTGTAGGTCATATATGCTATCGAATACAATGTTATTATTTTGAAATCATTGGATATTATATTCTCCCAACCTTAAAAAAATTTATTCATTGAAATTTAATTATTATATTAGTAATTAATATTTTGATATTACAAAATTCTTTTGTTGAAAAACCCATGTTAAAGAAGAATTTTGAAAAGATCCTGTAAATAAGAGATAATGGCAAATAAAAAGTTCAAATGACTAGGTTCCCAAGTCAGAGAACATAGGTGGAAAATTAAAACATGGAAAATAAATAAAACCTTAAATAACTATAAAGAGTGAAATATTTCATTGATCGTAATAATGTTTGTGATCCAAAGAATGTTAATGAATACCAAACCATAATCCAAATATGTGTAAAAATTCCATTGACATCATCAGAGATTAATGTAATTGGATTACATTTTATTTCATAACCCCTTTCCTAACATTGATGAATAGTCATGATAAGATATATTTAATAGATTTAATTCAATTTCATAATAAAAGTCAAATCCTTTGGTTGTATATAATTCATTAGTTACATTAAGAAATAAATTTTCAAAATTGAATTTTCATTCCTAAATCACTTAAATTTACTTTTAACATATTATATGATCCATTAAAGTGTGACATTTCTTTCTTCGTATCTCTAAATACTTTCAGAAACTATTATTTTTAGAAAATGTTATCCAATATAATACATTAACATCTAAAACCTCATCGAAATTTCAATTTATACAATTTCATAAATTTTTAACCTTATGAACCTTCCAAGAAATTATAAACCAAAAAATATAAATAAGTATACTAAATTTACAAAATGGTCTTATCAATAATGCCTCCATTAGCCTGATGTAGGTCTTAATCATCTCATACCCAGAATGTGAATACCTTAATCTATTACACTCTTAAAACATGGTAATAACCTTAATTACTATAAAACCTTATTGAAAACATGAATGCTTCCTTATTCCCTGAATAAGAAATTTACTATTGGATGTATTCCTTAAATAAAAAATGCAACTCGATCAATGATATAATATACTACTCTATTAATGAATTATTAGACAGTTCTATAGTAGTCAATATTATCCAATTAAAATTATCAATATTGATAATATCTCTATCACAACATTAGAACATATTAAGTGTTACATTTCATTGAATAAAGTCTTTTCCAAGAATTTCAACATTCCATTGGATCATTTTTCATGGTAATGGCATAACATTGACTTTAATATCTTATAATTATCTAAGGTATTTTACCTTTATGCATGGGGAATTCATTTTCACAGAACCTTGTATCCTTACAGTTGACGAATTGAACATTGTAAAACTCATTCATTCACTTGAAATCAAGATCATGTTGTATTTTGTCTCCGCACTTAATGAAAACACATATTCCATTTAAAATGTACCAACTGTATTCATTCCACTAGTACCAAATTTTGGAGATTCCATATTTCCCATCTTATCATTATCTATCATTTTTTCTATTATACTCTTATTATTTTTCTTCAAATTGATTCCACATGAATTCGAGAATAATTTCACTATCTTAATAACACATAAAAATATTTCACTATATGAATAAAAATTTTCTAAGATCAGTAAAATTCATATAGATGGATTAATCCTTTCAAATTAATGTTCTATATTTCATTAAATGTTTCATATAATTCAAAACATACCTTGATAACCTTGTAAAAGTATCTTCATGTAATGTCCTGGATCGGGCTGCCACAATATGGGTTCCTCAATCCCAGTTGGTCATATAACATCTTGTGCATTTCCCCTATAGCCAGAGGATGCCGACTAGTATTGTGGGCCTAGATCTGATAATGGGGAAACTATGCCTTCATTTTTCAAAGTGTAGCGTAGCATAAAAATATAAACATACCCAATAGTGGAAGCCGTAAAAATATAGAACTAATGTAGAAAATAGAACTGCAGTAAATGATAATAAATAGTTATATATTTATAATCTTGCAATGTGGATCAAATCTAAGAAACCATCCAAAAAATAAAACACAGAAATCTAATGTAACACAGACCAAGGAATAAAGTACAGCAAAACAATCTAAAATTAGTGCAATAAGAACTCAGCAGCATCGCAAGCCAAAGCCCAGTACCATGCTATCCTACACCTCTGCAACAACCAATTACCTATATAGGGACTCTTTCCCTTATCATCACATGCAGCAATATAATCTTTTTGGGCCCAATACATGACCCAAACTAGGTGTGAGAAATAAATCCTAGTGGGAAACCACCAATGGCCTATGCCCAAATGTCAGTGAAAATGTGCAACTTTAGTGTGCAGTAATGAAATGCAGTAAACTAGGAAGTTCATAAAAGTAAACATTACTTCTAGATATATTGTCATTTTATTTGTTATTTAACAATTCAATGTAATTGAATAATAAGTTCTTGAGACTCAGCCTCAGATGAAGATCTCCTATACAATGTCGCAGCAAAAAACCACAACAGGCTGTCTAACAAGTGGAGGGTAATAACAATACCAATCCTATGCTTTAGCTTGGCAAGTATAACATAATAAATCACTACATTGAGTATTCAAATAAAAAATTGTCCTTATACATGAAAATTTGTACCCTCAGGTAATCATAATTTAAACCCTCAGGTGATTGACCGCATGCATAATGAATATTTCCCACAGGCATACGAGATATTTCCATGAGGCACAGAAGCTACTGCCAACGAGTATAGGAATAGTTTCCCCCAGGATTAACAAAACACTACCCTCAGGCTAAGAAAAATACTTCCCCCAGGCTAAGCATGTGACTAGGCTGATCCCAACACATAAACAAGAAATTTATATGCATTTCCTATCATGAAAACTCAAAACATGCTTAAAATCACGGCATGCCCAAGGGAATCCTGGACAAACGGCTAAACAAGGGAAACGCACCCACACGGTGGCCCTCGATCAATTAAAAATCCCAGAAAGTAGCTTATACATGTGCATTATATTACCTAAGAAATTCTAGGTATATTTTTAGTCAAGTCCTCATCCATACGACACCCCAACATGGGCGCATATAACAATGGTACACAAAAACAACTCGACAGTTGGAAATAAACACCAGACCACATACCAAGATCTCCTATGATATATATACGTGAACGAAGCCTCCCAAAACACCATAGAATGACATAGATATGGGATAAAAATTTATGAGTTCAAACCAAAATAACATTCCTTACGGAATGATTTTGAAGGATAGTCTCTAGAAGAGAGAAGAACTCACCTGCATAGTTCAAATGAGATCGATGGCAAAAGAATCGGAGACCCAGTGTGTGGTCAGGATCTCTACCAAGATCGGGCCTTCTATCCAGTGACTCGTGGTAATTTTAATCTTCCTATGTCGAAAGAGGAGGCTACTGTCTGTTTTAGAAAAAAAACATAACTTCACGCCGTGTACTCTCAAGTACATGGTGTGTACTTTCCATTTTTTAACAATTCCTTTGGTGGCCACCTTCAACCACCTCACCATTTATTTGTCTACTTGATTACATAGTGTGTATTTCTATAAACACAACACATACTACTATTCATTGGGAGGCTACTCCCACTGCCTTACTGTTCATCTTATGTCTGATTACACGACATGTATATACTCTGTACATGGTGTGTAGTAAGTTTTTACACCCTTAATCACCTACAGGCCTACATGCCCAATATACTCATCCCACACTACCAAAGTAGACAGTGTGTGGAAACGTGCATGGAGTGTACCCACAATTTTTGTGATTATTCCCCATTTTTCTTATTTTCTAAAAAACCATAAAGGAAAAAGGAAAAGAAGCAACTCATACCTCAGGAATAAGAACTGGGTTCTTCCAAACTTCCCCCCTTAATGAAATTTGTCCCCGAATTTCCCTTTCAAGGGTTGTGAAGATAAAGATGAGAACGACTCTGGCCCATGAGCAAGTACATCGGTCTCCAGCTCCCAGGTGTCGTCCTGTAATCTAACATGATGCCATAGCACCAGTACGAGAAGAATTGACCGACCTTGGAGAACCATCAACTCCAATCAACAATATGAATTGGATTCTCCTCAAAGGATGCATCGACCATAAGTTCAACCTCCTCATGTTGAAAAATGTGAGACGAGTCTGAGTGATAACGATGCATCATAGATACATGGAAGAGGTCATGCATGGCCCAGTACCTTTGAGGTAACTCTAACTGGTAGGAAACTATCCCGACTCTCTCCAGAATCTCAAATGGGCCCACATACCTTGGTGAAATTTTACCCTGTCTCTTGATCCGCTTGTGTCCTAACCTTGGTGAAACATGCAAGAAAACCAGATCCTCAACAACGATCTCCAAGGGTCATCAACGACCACCATCATATGATTTCTAATGAAAATGTGTAGTAGCCATCCGCTTCTTAATCAACTAGACCTTCTTTGATGTCTCTTGCACGAAACGTGTTCCCATTAAAGCTGCCTCATCTACCTCTAACCACCACAAGGGTGATCGAAATGGCCCACCATATATAGCCCCGTAAGGTGCCATCTCAATAGTTTCATGAAAACTATTTTTGTAGGAAAACTAAATAAGGTGTATGTTCTTCTCCCAGGAGCCCCCAATGTCTAAGAATCTTGCACACAACATGTCTTCCAGCACTTATATCATATGCTCTAACTAGCTATTGGTCTAAGTGTGGAAAGTTGTGCTCAGAAGCACTAGTCTACCCAGTGCCCTCTGATAACTCTGCCAGAAAAGAGACATTAAATGGGCATCCCTATTTGAAATGATAGAACGAGGGAACCCATGAAGACATACTACTTCTTGGATATAATAGTACCTGAGCTCTTCAACAACGATGGTCTCCTTGATCAGCAAAAAGGGAGATACCTTCCTAAGTCTTTCCACAAAAAACAACATGGCATCACTGCCTCAAGGTGACCATGGAATCCCGGTCATGATGTCCATCATGAAATCATCCCATTTCCACTCCAGAATGTGTTACTGTTGTAACAGTCTGGCTGGCATATGATTCTCCGCCTTCACTTGCTAAATGGTGGAACATCTCATAACAAAACCAGCTACCTTTCATTTCATACCTAACCCCCAATACTGACGTCTCATGTCACAGTACATTTTGGTAACTCTTGGATGCATTTCCCAAGCTGAAGTGTGAAATTCCCACATCCACTCCTCACATATATCCCCATGAACCCACACTCGTCCATGGATACACAGTACCTCATCATCGCATATCGTCCAACTGGAAGGAGGTTCCTCACTTGCCACTGACTCCCGTAGAACTAAGACTTCTGAATCTGATAAATGTCTCATCCTCACTCAACCCAAGAGGGTAGAAGTCATAGCTAAAGATTAATTATAGGCTCACCCCTGAATATCATGCTCCTCCAAATGAATCTCAGAGAACTAATCCATAAGCTCCCACTCATCACTGGCCCCCCACACTACTTGTATCTGAGTCCTCCAACTCAGTACATCAGAAACTATGTTACCCTTACTAGGTGTATAGGCAAGCTCAAAGTCATTGGACTGAAGGTATTCAACCCACCATAATTGTAACAATATCATGTCACAGTGTGTATGATGTATTTGTGACTTCATTGGTCCGTAAACACCACAAAATTTTTTCCTAATAGATAATGTCTCCAAAATCATATCTCATGAACAAATGTATCCAACTCGAGATCATGCAACGGGTAAATCCTCTCATGTGGCCTCAACTACTGAGACCCTTACACAACTACTCAATCTCCCTACATCAACACTACTCCTAGAACAACACCTGATGCATCATAGTAAACTTTATAGCTCTCCTCTTTCTCTATATGTATCAGGATCGGTGCTGATGTCAACCTTTCCTTCAACTCGAAAAAGGTTGTCTCGCAAGCTTCTGACCAAATGAACCTCACACCCTTCTTAGTAAAACTCGTCAATGGTGATGCTATGTGGTATATGTCCTGTGTAAATTGCATGTAGTAACCAGCCAGCCCCATGGAACTCCATATTTCAAACACGTTCTTAGGCTGCTCTCAAGAAAATACTACTCTCACTTTTTCATGGTCTACCAGAACTCCTTCCAATAGAATAATATGACCTAGGAAGTGAATTTGGTCCATTAAAATGAGGTAATTTGAGAGCGTAGCATATAACTGATGCTCTCTCAGTGTACTTAATATGATCTCAAGATAGGTGGCATGATCGTCAAGAGTGTGCAAATACACAAAGATATTACCCACAATGACTACCACAAATTAATCCTGATATGGGTGGAACACACAATTCATCAAGGCCATGAAAACTACTAGAGTTATCATGAGTCTAAATGGCATGACCAAGAACACATACAGACCATATCTACTCAGAAAGGCCGTAAGCGGTATATCTGATGGTATAACGTGCAACTGATGATATCCGGATCCCATGTCAATATTCAAAAACAATCATGTTTCTATATGTTGATCAAAAACATCATGAATCCTTGGTGAGGGATATCTCTTCTTGACCGTCAGCTGGTTTAGTTTCTGATAATCCACCCAGAGTCTGAGGGTATCGTCTTCCTTCCTCGAAAACAGGATAGGTGAACCCCACGGAGAAGACTGGTTCAGAATAATCTTCTGCCTGCAACTCCTCCAACTTCTTCATGAGCTCTTAACATTCTGGTGACTCCATCTAATAGGGAGGAATGGACATCAGTGTTACCCCTGGCACAATATCAATAGAGAAATCCACCTCTCTCTCTGGAGGTAGACTTGAAAAGTCGTACGAGAGGACATCCTTGAAACAATTAACCACTGAAGGAAAATGCTGATAAGTTCCATGTTCACCCAGGTACAAACATGCAATCTAGGTTGTCACTCCACCTCACCCACAATGCTCGGGTCAAGCTCAGCTTGCCTGGATATCCCATTCTCCCTTTTATAGAATCTCTCTACCCTCTAGTGATGTGAAACTCACCCTGCAACAATAGTAATCTACAAAGAATTGAAATGGTTTCAACCAGCCCATCCTTTGAATGATTTCATAGCTCGTCATCTCTATGACATAGAGGTCCCATAGAATGTGACATCCACAAACCTCTAGTGGTAACTCCCTGGACTGACACACACCAGCAGTCCTACATCCCAATGGAGGGTCTAGTATCATGATATTAGAATAAGAAGAAACTACTATAGTTAAATTTCCTAATGATGTAGTAGATGGTACTATAATCATTTCCTCAAACTTTTCAAATACATTATTTTATTCAACATCATCTCATTCCTTTATATATTCCCAATTATATTTCAAAATTAGATATTTCCAATTATCCTTACCATCGGAGATATCAGTTAAATCCCCTAAGGGTATTCTTTGAAATAATGATGTGCAAGGTAGATCATGTTATGGCATATAAATGGTCTTTATCTATTGATTTTATCATCATAAAAATGGTTGACTTTCAAAAAATCATTTTCATGCACTATATTTCAAAATATGATGTGAAAATATATTATAAGAAAAAGAAATTTACGATTTTTAAGGAAGGTGTGGAATCCATTATCTTTAGAGAAGAAACATCTCCATTGGATTCTTATCTAGATCCACCCATAGTTGTAATATTGAATTAAATTCATGGGGATGAAGAGAATAAAATAGAAATAGGTGAGGAAATGAATTTTCATATTGAGGATGTACCTATTGTGAAAGAATATGTTGACGTATTTTTTGAGGATTTACATGGAAAGCCTGTAGAATGGAAAGTTGAGATCACTATTGATTTAATTCCTAGTTTGAGACATATATCAATGATCCCTAATAGAATGGACATTGTAGTATTAGTAGAACTAAAGAAAAAACTAGAGGAATTTAGTGATAAAGGATTTATATTCCCTATTGTTTCTCCATGTAGAGATAATCTTCTCTTTGTCAAGTAGAAATATGGATCCATGAGGTTGTGCATTGAAAATAGAGAAATCAATGCTATTTCAATAATGAACAAGTATCAACTACCTTAGATTGATGATTTATTTGATCAACTTCATGGAGCCCAATATATTTTGAAAATTTACCTTCAATATAGAAAACATCAGTTGCGTGTGAGGAAGGATGATATTCCAAGTACTACATTTCAAATCATGTATATGCATTATGAGTTTACATTAATGCCTCTTGGAATGACTAATGCACCCTATGTTTTTATGGATCAAATGAATTGATTTTTCAAGTAATATCATGTTGACTTAATTTTTGTATTTATTGATGATATCTTAGAATACTATAGAAGCTATGAAGATCATGACAATCACTTGTGCGTTATTCTAAAGGCCCTTAGAAGAAATGAGTTATGTGTGAATTTTAGAAAGTGTGAATTCTAGCTTCAAACAGTTTCTTTTCATGGCCATATTATCTCAATGGATGGATTCATTCGTTGTCCTACAAAGAGAAAAGTAGTCCAAGAATATCATACTCCAATAAACATAACCAAGGTGCATAGTTTTTTGGTTTAACATGTTATTATCGGGTTTTTTTCAGAACATCGCCTGATTAGATAACCCATTAACCAAGCACACTCGTAATGGGATTAAGTTAATATGTATAAAATAATGTGATGAATGTTTTGATGAATTGAACAAGTTGTTTCTTAATTCTACAATCTTGACACTAACATCAGGAAATGATGGATGTGTAATTTATAGCGATTCATCAAAAAAATGACTTGTAAATCTCCTTATGTAGAATGATATCATTATTTCACGTGCATCAATGTAGTTAAAAACCCATGAACTGAACTACTCCAGATATGATCTTGATTTTGAATCATTAATCTTTTCTCTGAAGATATGGATACATTTTATCAATGGTGAAATATTTGAGAAATATAATAATCACAATTTCTTGATAAATAGATTCTCATAAAAAGAACTCATCATGAGGTGAAGGTGATTTCTGGAGATACTCAAGGATTATGATTGTTTCATACACTAAAACCCAAAAAAGTTAAATACGTTAGTTGATGTATTGAGAAAGAAATATCAACTTGTTTTAAACAAAATGAGGATTTAAATGGATACTTTATTCATGGGTCTAAATAATATGTATATTTGAATTATCAAATAAGGTGAAACATCATTACATTTTCCATTGGTTACAGAACCATATTTATTGGTAATAATTAAAACTTGTCAGTCTGATGGTGATATTCTTCAAAAGAAAATAATCGGTTTGGATGATGGGATGTTGGCTGACATCATGTGTGAGAATGGAATTCTAAAATTTTGGAAGAGGTTGTGTCTTTCCTCTATACTGCAGCTGAGATGAGAGTTGTTAGATGATCACATTGCTTTAATTTTACTATACACCATGGTATCACTAATATTTCTAGTGACTTGAGGGAATATTTTCTGTTTGGAAATAAAAAGCATTAAATTACCGATTATGTATCAAGATGTTTAGTCATCCAAAATGTGAAGGTTGAATGGCTACACCCTAAAGGATTCAAGCGACCTCTTCCAATTCCTACATGAAAATGGGTTGACATAACCATGGGTTTTGTAAATGGATTACCCATAACACCAACAAAAGAATGATATAATGTTGCTAATTGTTGATGGACTTATGAAATCTACACAGTTTCTAACTATAAGGCAGTAATTTCCAATGGGGAACCTTGAACAACTCTATTTAAATAAATTTGTGAGACTTCATGGAGGACCTATCCTAATTTTGTCTGATCGAGATCAGTAATTCACATCAAAATTCTATAAATGTCCTCAAAAATATTGGGATACTGAGCTTTGAATGAGTATTATTACCACCCTTAAACTGAGGTTGAATCTGAATGAACAATTCGAACATCATAATATATGTTGAAATTATGTTCAATTGACTATAAAAGTATGTGGGATTAGTATTTATATTATGGAGCGTTTTCTTACAATAATAGTTTCCATTATCATATTCAAATGGCACTATATAAAGCATTGTATGGAAAGATATATTCTATACCCACGTGTTAGGATGCATTTTTTGAACGAAAGATTGCAGCCCTAGATCTTTAGTAAGAAAAATGGGGAAGGTAAATACAATTCAAATCTATATCAAAGTAGCTCAATATAGGCCAAAAATATATGCTAATAATTGAAGGAATGATTTGGAATTTCAACTATGATATCATTATTTCTTAAAGAATCTCTATGAAAGGGTGTTATAATATTTGGGAAGAAAGGGAAACTGAGACCTTGGGAAGCGGGAAAAAATTTAACAACCCAAGGATTTAAAAATAAATATAACATAAATTAAATGTAACACTGAGTATCTATGAAATACATACTTCATTATAGGATGCAGTTATGACTATGATGTTAAATATAATTTTTTTTCTTTTATGTTTTGAATTTCAAAAAATGGATATACATAGTTGTGATCAGTAAGATATTTTGAGTATGATATGATCAATATAAATTATTTTTTAAATTTAACATTGACCTTATGAATATTAATTTACCATTTTTAAAAGTAATATGACCTATAACCTCACCCATATAAGTACACATAAAATATAGGCACCTTATAAGTTAGAGTGAATATTTAAAAAATTAATAATTATGTTTTTTGTATTTTTGTGAGTAATAAATATTTAATTAAAATTTCAAATTAATTACATTAATAATCATAAAATGTATTCCAATATAAATATTTAGTCTTCCTATGATTTTAGGAAAATTTTATGAGACATAAGATAATTTTTTAAAGTATTATGAAAGTAGTTATAAATTTAAAATAAGTCATTTTCAAGTAAATAATGATTTTATTTAGAAAATAAATTTATCTTAATTATAAAATTATTTTGATAAAATTGATTTCATTTTGATAATTATATAGATGGAAAATTTGTTCGGGTTAATTTTTGGGATATATCTAAAATAGTATACTTTTTTGTGTGTAGTGAAACATGATAATTTACTAAATATGCTTAATTAATGAATGTATTATCATGGTTGAGTCATGGAATATGTAAATGGCCATTGGAACAAACTCACATGGAATTATTACTAGTTGTTTTCATAAGAATCAACAATATTTATTATCTTGATAAAAATACTAAATTAGTGAATAAGTTATTCAAAAATCATCGCTCTCCTCTACAATAAAAACTACCCCTCTCCCTTTTCTCCCCACTTATCTTAGCTATGAAGATTCTCAATGTTCTTAAAAAATACTCTTTCCAAGTATCTCTCTATTTCCATGACCTGTTGATCTTTCCAAAATACCAAGACCCCTTCCTTTAATATGGTTCTCAAGGAGTACTCAAGAGGTAAAATCCTTTTCCTTTTACATTTTAATTTCTTTTAAGTTCATTATTTTCTTATTATCTTCTAACCTAATCTACCCAAATGATCATCATAACTACAATATAATATATATACAAGAATGATATCATGTTAAACAAATATCCTTCCTCAATCTACTATCTCTCTCTCTTGTGTTTAAAAAAGCGAATCGTCATCCCAACAGTGTCGATTTTCAACTGTCATGGATTAAGAACCTTTTATGTTCATTTTCCCTATCAAATCTAGTCATGAAACCATTTTTCGGTCGAAATAGACTATTATATATTTAATAAAACTTATATAGGGTTCTATATTTATTATATATACGTAATAATAATTCATACAAGAAAACTATTTCATAATAATCGATATATCACCAAAATAATCTAAATGATTATCACTAATGTTCCATATAATAACTCATCATAAAACCATATAAAAATGAATTATATCACGATTTAATCATTATTTTGTTCATTAGTATCATATCAATTCAATTTTATAGAATTATACCAACTCCACCTGAACTTCCATAGTCATATACAAGTATACTGATCATCAAAACAATGTAATTGAACGCTCCAAAACAATAAAATTGTATCTTATAACCAATACAAAATTCAATAAATGAACATAATAAAATTATAATAAATCAAATAAATGTAGATAAGGTTATTAATTAATTAGTTGATTTAATTTTATTATCCAGGATGTTAAGTTCAATTGAAGAACACATTCAGAAATAAGGTAATGGTTTTCTAAGAGAACTACCATTTTCTTTGGAGTTACTCATTGTCAAACATAATCCCAATAAAATTTCGAATTATTCTTCTGTACAACTCATAAATTATATTTATTGTTTAATTTATTTGTATATATTATAATATATCTTTATTTTCATGGGATATAAATGTTTTATAAAGATATTTCTCAATTCATCCTGACAAACAAGCCCAATTAAAGGGAACTTCTAAAATTATTACATCTATTCAAGTGCACTCTATAATTTCTTTCAATAAAAAATTATTTGTCTAAAATCACTATGTTAATTATGGAAAAACTAAAATTGTTAATTTCAAATTTTATGAAAATATTTTTTCAAAATAACTCTTATTTTCAATGTTAAAGTGCATTTCTCTCAAAAAATCATCATTTACTTTATTAGAGAATTTTGGTCTAATTTAACACCCCTAGTGAATTTTATGTTGGATTGAGGTTAATATCATAACATTATATTCTATCATTATGTATTAAATGGTTTAGATAAGTTTGACTATGGATGTGTTATCCTGATAGAATTAACCATGCTACATTGAATGGTTAGTGTTTATGAATACTAATTGGGGAATGAAATTTCATATGTTCATGTTGTTTGTTTTTATCCCCATTCATATGAGTAATGAATTGGAATTATAAAGTGAATTACAGGGCCTAATTTATCACCTATATGCATTGGCATGTCTCGTGGGACAAAACAGAATTGGTTTTTAGATGAATCCTTACACAAAAATATTTATAATTCTTGTCTAAGGCCCTTACAATATGTATCAAATAACGGGTATTATGCATTCCCTCATTATGGTATCATCAATTGATAAACCATGTGATTATTCTACTAGTATAATATAAATTTATATGTTATATAACCTTATCTAGTCAGCTTTCTTTCCTACCATATTATGCTAAAGAATAAATTTAAAGGAATGTGTTTTCAATTATTTATCATGCTTACAGTTTATGTTTATGTTAATTTTATTGTATTACATACTCCTGTTAAGTATCTATGATCACCCATTTTTTATGATTCATTTTTTCAACGTGGTGAATTTGAATATTATAAATGACTGGAAAGGATAATCTAGTATATTTTTGATTCAAAAGAAGTTGATATGTTGCATTTCTTTTAAAATTGTAATTTTGATCTTATGTGGGTATCTTGTTTTCTATTGATAATAAACTATTCATTTCTTCAGGATAAAAATTCCTTATTTATATGAAAATGTAATTAAATAAGGAACTAACTTGGGGAAACCAGGTTTTGTTCTTTACATTATAAATAGATAATTCAGAATAATGAGAAATAGTGGTGGTCGCTTTATTGAATAGTGAGACAACACTTGTTGTGACTTAGGCTAACAGTGATTCATGTCAATGGTGACTTGTATCAATGATTAGTCATCCTAGAAAATTTTCAAATTTCTTAGTGGTAGCCTAATATTTATCTTGTATTATCTTCAATAGTGAGTTAAGTCTTTATGTATATCTATTTAACACATAGCCATGTTTTCATCCAGTTAGTTACTCATCTCTGATAGTAGGTGTTTTCACCACTCAAATTTCCTGTTTGAATGGTCTATCTGTTCTGATGGTGGGTCTTTCCCATATATAGTAAAAAAACCATTCTGATGGTTGGTCATCTCAAGCAATATGAGTTTTGAATAACTAGACAAATTTCCCTCCTGATGGTGACTCATCTTTAATGGTATATGTTTTCAGTACTTGGCCATATTTTACCCGAACTATGAGTCATCTATGATGGTTTCTCATCTTCGATGGTTAGTAGAGTCTAACGATTGGTCTTTCCAAAACATATCCAAATTTTCTTTATTATACCTTATATTATAAAATTCTACCAAAAATATATCACTCAGTAATAACACAATAAACATGGTATTTGGACCATTAAAACTTTGGTTCCAAAATCCCCCCCCCATTTTGATGATCACAAATCATTGAATTTTATAAACCATGCAGACTAAATTATGGTGTTAAAATATATCTGTTATTCACATTAAAAAACTATAGTGAAATTTTTATCTTTAAGTTAACAAAAATATTATGTATAAAATAGTATAAGGTATAGTTAATAAATTAAAAACATATAGTATCAAAGGTAATTAAATAGAACATAGTATCATATATAATTATAAAGATAGTATCATAGAAAATTTGATATCAATGAATGAATTAAACATATATGGAATCAATAATAATTTCATTAAAGAAACAATAAATAAATTCCATATTGTCATTCTCCACCTTTTAGAAATATAAAAAGTGAAAATAAAACAGGAAATGCAATGGAATATAACACGAATCGTAATATAATTTCCATTAAGAAAATAAATTTAAGTAAATTCAAAATGACACACCCAGAAATCCATATAAATATCCCTATTACTGATTAGAAATATAATTTCAACAATTTTTAGGTTGGGTAATAGGAATAAGTGGTGATTTTTCCTTCCCCTTATCAAAAAAAGATGGTTTAGCAGCTTATCTGGAGGTAACTGTACAGATGGATGTTGGATATAAAAGTAATGAAGGATCCTCTATGATAGTGATAGGCATGAGATGCTAGAATTCTTCTCTAGGAGTAAAACCAAAATTCAAGAACCAATTAGGTAAGGGTGAATTTGGATCTCTGGTTACACGTGGTCTAAAAAATTCGGAATCAGAGGATGGAGGAATAATACGGCTGGTGACTAGAATGGAATCTTAAGAAACCATTGTGGTTCCAAAAGCATAAATAATTGGTTTCATAATCTTATTGATGTCTGCAATAATTTTTCTTCCCCTTTATATATCACTAAAAAATCCTTTTTTCTATTTCATATAAATATTATCCACTAGGATCATCAAATTCATCTAATGTTCTTTTTCTTTAAAATATTGAGTCACTACAGAAATCCTTAGGTTCTTAGTTAGAAATTTGAAATGATATTTGAGATCATTATTAGTGCAATCCCTTGGAAGGTAATAAGATGTAGATTTTGTAATTAAATCTATATCATATCTCATATCCTTCCTATATTCTCTATGAAACATATACTCATTATCACAATTATTATAGATTTGTCTCAAACATTCCAGTGGTGTGTTAGGAACATCACCTGGAACACCATGAAGCTCTTCTCTAACCCTTGACTGGATCAACTCAACATCTAGAGGATGAGGGTGAACACTTGATTTTGGAGAAAAGGAATAATGGTTCTTCCTTCTCACTATAAAATCAACCATAAAATCTATATTGTAATATATCATCTCCTCCATTGTAGATCTCAAAAATTCCATCTCATTTTCTGACAACGTAATCCATATATCGACTTCATGAATGTGATGCATGATCTTGAGATGGGTGGGATGTATCACAATATATGAAAGATAAATTTCATCCTTTTCACTCAACTTTGTGACCAAGGGAGTTTGATTTTTTCAAAAATACAAAAAAAAAATGAGATTCCTTTCTCTAAAATATTATATGTTAGATTTGGTAACAACAACAATTAGCTCAGATGCAACATCTGCTGTAGGCAATAGTGTTGAGGCAATGGTAGGTGGAACCAAAGACACTTCTAGATTAGAACTAGTTGTCACATCATAATAAAATATTTATAGTTCCCTTTCACCATCTATATGGTCTACTAATTATGCCTTAGAATCCATCTCTTCTTGAATAGAAGGTCCATCATGCTTGGGTGTACTACTACCATTATCAAAATCAAAGTAGTACTTACCAAGCCTAAAAACACTAGAAACATATCCGATTCCTCAAGATCCAGGACCCCCAATATTATAGAAGTAATATACTTATATTTAATAGTTGGAAATTATATGTCCACCAACCGAAGGTACAATACTAAAATGATCAATAGATATTTATAAATTAGTTGTCTTACCAACAAGTGTAGGATCACTAGAGTCACCATACGTTAGGCAACTTAATGACTAACACAAATTGGGGATTACTACCCCTCAATTGATGATTACATCTCATATGTTTCATCTCTATACAAATCTATAACTATGATGTGTCTACATTCAAATATAGAGAAAATAGAAAAACCTCATGAATTGATAAGTATATAGGGCATCTTATCATCCTCAATACCAATATATCCACTAGGACCATCTTGGTCAGAACCACCATCACTATCATCTCTAACCCAAATTCAATTTTCCTCAAATCCCCTATTAATTTTCTTCTTCATCATTATTCTCACCACATACATTTTTTCGTAGATTTTAGTAGTTCTCTTAAACTGATCAAAACTAGACACTTCTTTTTCTTCTACATCACATAGATATTTTCAAGGAATCTCTCATATAGGGAGAGATCTAGGTGGTCATGGAGAAACACTATAAATGGATGGAGAACTCTTAGGACGGTCTGGTTCACTACATTCATCCATTGGAAACTACTATTCATCACTAACATAGGCTTCATCTTCCTCTACTTCCTCATTAAAATACCCAACCACCTCATCTAGATGAAAGCCAGAATATAGGAGATTATTCATTCTACAAGGGTGATCAATCTGATTAAAATCCTCATAAATAATGTCACTGTCATCAATCTATTGTCTATTTGAGGGGTTCCAACTTATATTAATTATTTTTCAAATGACCCCTATAATGAAAAAAATCAACATTTTACTACGGTTTCTTCTCTGTAATCAACTAATACATTAGCCTCCAACATGGATGAAATAAACGTGGAATAAATTTTGAAATTTGATCAAGAATATTACATTCACATCTCCATCAAGTGAACAATTAGGTTTATTCACATATTGAATTTTTCTCCTCTCTTCATAAGACAGAAAATATATACAGTTTGACACCTAATTTGGGTAAATTCACCTTTCCTTGAGCACAACATATGTTCAATAAACTTTAAAAGGATGAAAAAATTCACCATCAAAATCATTAGCAACTAGACATGTTTTTTTCATATATTTTGTCAAATCTTCCAAAGATTCCTCTTAAATAAATGTATCGTTGTCACCTAGAATGGTTCCTTGACAGTCGTTTGTGTCTCCTTTGTGAGGTACTTTTATAAATTTTTTCTATTCTCTTGAATTTAAAGCATCATTGTGCCCCTTTATTAAAATTCCTACACAGTCTTTGTATTCATAAAATATGAACATGACATTCTGATAGAATTGGTTCATTATTATAGGATAGAAGGGCCTATAATTATTAGAGAACATATCTGCCCATAAATACTCTTGAAAAACATTAATAAACCAATAATTTCTCAATATAAACCAATCATCGTGATTTATTTTAGGTGATACTATAACATTGGCAATCAACAGGTTCACTAGATTAAAAGAAACTGGAGGGATCAACAATCCTTTCTTATTCTTTGAAGGATGTGACTCATCTGGAGGATATTCAATGGCTTTATTCAGCCTAACCATCCCAGTCATTATAGAAGGTTTAGCTAAAGGTGGGGGAATGCTACCAGTTATTATAAAAAGAGTTAAAATGAGGCTCTAGAGTATGGAATGAGTGAGTGAGAATTAAAATTAGGAAAAAGTTTAATTTATATCATTTAGGTATTTTGGGTTTTTTAAAATAAAATCAAAAAAAATTGAACCAAATTAAATAAATTATATTTAAAAATAAATTAAAAAGGTGGATATAGAAAAAAAATGTTAGATATTTGAAAATAGTAGAAAAATACCAATGGTGGGTAAAATACTAATGGTTAGAAAAAAACCAATGGTGCGCAAAAAAAATTTGGGTAAAACTCCAATGGTTGGTAAACCCCAATTGTGCTAAAATTCCAATGATTGGTACTCTCAAATAGTCATTCAAACTCCATCGGTGGTTAAAACTCCAAATGTGGGTAAACTTCAATGATGGGTAAAATTCCAATGGTTGGTAAACTTGATTAGTAGTTCCCAAACAATTAAATTTAAACAAAATTAATCATTCCATGTTCATGTTTGATGTAACTCATTCTTTCCAATTTCAATGTATTAGAGAACATATCATCAAGATTTTTCCCAATTATATTGAATTCAAGAGTTATATTACACATTTATAATTGATCTGTTAAAAAGTGATTTCTTATATCAATGTGTTTTTCTAGAGTGAGATACATGGGATTTAAAAATGTAAATAAAACTTTTATTATCACATTTTATACGTACATATCAAAATAGGTATCCATAGTCATGATATTCATGTTTCATCTATAAAATTTGTGCATAGTGGAAACCAATAGCTATGTATTGAGCTTCAATAGCATACAGTGAAACATAATATTGTTTCATACTAGTCCAAGATACTAAACACTTTCCCAAAAGGTGACATGTTCCAGAGATTATTTTTTATCTAAATTGTAACCACCAAAATCAACATCTAAATAACTAAATAGATCAAATTATTATCATTAATGATTGAACAATACTAAATTGGTTGTATATTTTTGGTATTTAAAAATGTTATTTACATTAAATAACTATGACACTTTTGGGTTTTTTTGAAAATGAGAACACAAACACACACTAAACGTTATGTAAGGTTGGAAAATAGTTAAGTATAGAATTCATCCAATCATTCCTTTGTAATTTATTTGATCTACTTATTTCTTAGCTTCATCAAGATCCAACATGGAGGGGATACTCATAAGAGTGTCACTACGATTATTTTTGTCCAAAAAAACGTTTTAAAATGTATTTAATATATTTATTTTAACTTAAGATAATTCCTTCTTCATTTGTAAAAATATTAAAACAAATAATGTAGTTTAATTCAACCATTAATCTCATTTCCAAAAAAAATTCATCATTTTTATAAATTGATTACATAAATAATTTTTAGAAAGTACAAAAATAATATCATCTTCATAAAATGAAAAAACAAAACAATTTGTTGAAATTATATTTATTAATTCAGTATGATTAACAATATATTTTTAAAATCCTTTTTAAATATGAAAAGTGTTGATACTATATTAGCAAGCTCCATGAGAATATTTTAAACCATATAAATATTTTGTTAACTTGTATGAATTATTTGGAAAATTCGTATTTTGAAATATAGGGGATTGTTCAAAAAAGATTCAATTTTATACCCATTAAAGAAGTCACTTTTGACATCCATTTGATATAGGTTGATGCCTTTATGTGCTTTATAGTCCAACAATATTCTAATGGCCTCAATTTCGGACACTGTTGATAATATTTTCTCATATTTTATAAAAAATTATTGATGATACCCTAGTGCAACAAGTATAGCCTTATTTCTCACTATTGAATCAGATTCATCCACCTTTCTTCTAAATAATGATATTTTGTCTATAGTCATGGTGTCTTTGGGTCAATAAACAAGATTCAAAAAACTATTTATTTTAAATTGAATAAGTTCTTATTGCGTGGAAATTACCCAGAATTCATCAGTAATATCATAATTAAAGTTCTTAGATTCATGTTGCGAAAAAAATATTGATGTTCAACTTGGTTTGATAAAGAACTTCTATTTTCTATTCCTCAATCTAAGTCTCTAAAAAAGTATCTAATGGATGATATTTAATAGTCCTTGAAAATCTTGGAGAAGTAGTTTTGGTTACCTAATGGACTTATATAAGTTTAGGTTATTAAAGCTCCTCATTACTAGAGTATTTTTCTACTTGTCTTATAGAAGAATCCGAGTGATTGAAATTTATGATCAAAGTGGTTAAATTATAATCAATATTTTCTAATGGGATTTTTGGCTTATATGGATTTTTCTCATCAATCATTGCATAGAAAAAATCTTCCACGGTCTTGGTACTTTTGTTAAAAACTGTATAGGATTTACTTGAAGATAAAAATCTAAGGAATATTTCAATATCACTTTTGGTGGAGAACATGTAATGATTATCCATAGTGTTAGGAATAAATACTTTTAAAGTGAAAACTCTAAAGTAATTAACAATAAGATTTCTATTATTCCAAATTTTATAACGTTTTTTCTTCAATATAGGTCTAATTAAAACTCTATTAATTATATATCATGCATAATTCATATCCTCTATCCAAAAGTAGACAGGTAAGTCATATTCAATAATAATTTTTCAGGTTATTTCTTAAAGGGTGGTATTTATTCTTTCTACAACTCCATTCAATTGAGGGGTCTTAGGAGTATTTTTTTAAAGGATGATTCCTTGACCAAAGTGGCCAAGGGAAAAAATTATTAAAAGAAAGATTACAAGAGACGAAAATATAGGATCATTTTACAATCTTTCGCAGGGAAACCAATAAGAGAAACATAGAGGTCTTCACACTAGGTCATGTCTTGATTAACTCCCATGTTGGCCAAGACTTCAGAAACCATGTTTGCTTCCTGATAGTGATGTGTGATGATGTAGTTCAGATTGGTGAGTGAATGGTTGCATTTCATCCAACAGGTGGTAATCAGACAAGCAAGATGAGTTACACCATTCCAAATAGCTTGAACGATTATCATTGAGTCACTTTCAATCCAAAGGTAGTTCCAACCCAAGATGATGGAAAATTTATCGTGTCAATCGAACCCAACATCTCAAAAACAAGGGTGTTGGCACTGCAACAATGACCTATGAAGCATCATAGGATCTGGTCAAGACGGTTCCTAAATACATCACCACATCCTACAGGCCCTGAATTGACTTTGGCGGCTCCATCAATGATTATTTTGATCCATCTAGAAAGAGGGGATCTCCAAAACACCTTGAGAGTGTGATGCAGTAGACAGATGTTGCCACTGATTTGATGATGTTTTAGGATTCCAAAGTCATGCATATAATTGTGGAAATGACCTTTTTGTAACAAAGCTGCTTCTTTTAGGGCAATGAGGATTTGGGTCAGGCCTGCATTATGATTTAGTGGGTTGTTTTAATGAATAATAGCATTTTGATCACACCAAATTACATGGTCATGTTCATCAACTGCAGCAAGGAAAAGATTCCTCAATTGCGGAGAACCCTCCATCTCTACACATTCCATAAGTTGAGTTTTGACCGAGTCAAGAATCAACCATCTACAACCAAAGATGTCAAAAATATAGTTCCAAAGAGCATCATCATTATCACAAGAAAGGAAGAGGTGGATATCATCTTTTCTGTCCTAGTTACTGATTTTACATTTAGAGAATGAATCTTGAGGGCTTTTTCCATGTGTTGTTGAATTGTTTAATCAAACTAAAGTCACTCACGTTTTTGAAGAAAGTGTGATTGTAGTAATTCATTGAGGTGAGAATACCATTGTGAGCATGCTCCCAAATTACGAAATCATACATGTATGCAAAAGGATAATTTTATAATTTGAAAAGTAATAGACAAGTAAAAAATTAATATTGTATCCCATTTCAAATAAAGGGGCTTTTTGGTCGATACAAGTCTATGTGAAGCAAATAAAGAGGATGAGAATATGAATCCTCTTTTAATAGTTTAAGAGATATCTTGTGATGTTTCATTTTTGGAAAAGGATTACAAACATTCAAAATCTATAATTCATTTATGGTTAGATCCTTGAATAACTCTTTCCTAATATTCTTTATAAGTGAGTGATTGTTATAGTGGCCTAGTATCTTATTCCAATCCAAAGATTCTCTATGAAATCCACTTAACAAAAAAAATTATCTGAAATTAAATAATCAATATTAACAACATACACATTCTCATTTCTCAAAGAGTTAAATACTAAATCATTATTAGAATTAAAAACATTACACTAAATATTTCAAATATTATATGAATATCATTATCACATGGTTTTGAGATGCTAAGAAGATTTAATTTTAAACAGTAAACCAAAAGTAATTTTAATTTTAAAATTGTGTTACAGTTATTGATTTGTCTATTTCAAGTGAACTTTCCTTTAGAGATGTCCCAAAAGTTAAAATTTACACAATAATGATTAATATGGTCCTTGAAGCTCAATTAATGTCCTTTAATATGATTAGAACACTCGATGTCCTAGTACAATAGACTTCTATTGGAGATTTTTAACTAGTTTCCCTACACAAAAATGATTATACAAGGAAAGATTGTTGGTACCCTGATTTTCATGGAACCAAATATGTTAATAATTAGGTCATTATGAAACCATATTTTCATGATATATTTGATATGACTAGATTATAATATTTTTGAAATGAAATAATTATTAGGTCTACTCGAATACTAATTAGCAGGAGAATTTCTATTATTACACAGAGGTACAAAAGTGCTCTTAACAACTCTTTTTTACAAGGTCGGTAACCTATAATAGTATAATTTTTTTGAGAAATTTTTTTCTATAATATTTGAGTGATAGATTCTATTAATTTATGAAATTTCTATAATTATTTATTTAATTTTTCATTGGAAAATTTCATTCATTATTTTCTTTTTACAATTGTTAATAATTTACTTTTTTCATTAGATAAATCAGATTATATACTAACAAATAAAACATGATATTTCTTTAGATTTGGTTTTTTTATTTGAGATCATTAAATATATCTTCAAGTATTTTAATGTATTCAAAACATTCCACTTTTGAAAATTCATTCTCATTTTCATCTCTAGAATGATCTGAATTATATACTAGAGATGTAGTAGGCACCTTAGATATGTTTTTCAGGATGCATATATTTTCTCTATTAGAATTTTCTTCATCAGTTGTGTCTGATTCACATAAAATATCCTCAGAGGAACTCCATGTGTCTTTCAAGGAATTTTTATAATTTTTAACCTTATCATCATGCTTTTTTTTATTAACATGGGATATTGTCCCTTAACGTGTGCTTTTATTTTACAGTAATATCAGGTAATATCAATTGAAATGTCATTGATTTTCCAAACCTTATTCTAATTCCCTATATTATCATACATTCCCTTGTAGATCTATTTAAAAAATTATTTATACTTATTGTATAATTTCATAAACCCTCCGACTAGATATTGCTTTTCTTTAGCACAGTCGGCTGCTGATTCCTCACCATTGAAAATTTTATCTTGAACATTTTCTTTTTATTTTTGTTTTGATGATGATTCTTGAATATAATGAATTTATTCATTGGTTAATCTTCCTCTTCATGATTAAAATTATTTTAATACTCATCCATCATCTTCTCCCAATAAATACCTTGATATTAAGATTACTTCATTAACAATATTATCTAATTTAAATATACGTTCCTCTCCAACTCTATAGAAGGCATCTCAGTAATAACATAATTTAGTCATTGTCTAACACCAGATTGCACATGGTTTTCATGGGGTTTACTATCTCATTAACCTTGATATAGATATCAAACATCATCTCTTTATGTTTCTTTTTTAATATTTTATATTTAAATATATAAGTATCTAGCTTCAATTTTTTAATAATAGTAGTTCATTCATGAGAAATAGCTAATGTATCCCAATTTTTTAATATCAGTTTAACTAGGATATATCATATTATATTATTTATCTCAGAAGGAAAAATAAAGACCATTCATGGATTTCCAATTGTTGTTATAAAAAATTTTATTATTATCTTCACATTTTTTTCTTAGAAGTCTTTAGTAATTCATATTAATCCTATATAGAAAAAAACAATTCAAAAACCATGATTTATAGATGGATTTTAATCTTAATTTCCCATTAAGAATAATTGACACAATTAATGAGTGATCCTATATTGTTAGTAAAACATTATTTTTTATTATTCATTTAGAGATATAAATTTATAATCGATATACACATAAGCACTTAAAAAAATCTTAGTTGAAAAGATTTTGAAAATATGTTGATACTTAATGTTTATTGGATTGAGTATCACAAGAGGGGTGAATTGAGTGCCCAACAAAAAAATGTGTTAAAACATGTGTTAATAAAAACCCTAAATAATAAAATCATCCTAGTTAATCAAAATTGAAGATCAAGATTTGTTATAATCTTTTACGATATTTCTCAAAGGGTGATTACAAATCATTTAAAGAAAATATATGAATACTAAACTGACTCATAAATAAATTTACTTAATCAAAACCTTATATAAACACCAATTAATATTGACTATCAAAGTAGTGGTTTTTAATAGTTGAAAACAAATTCAGTATAAATATTCGAAATAAACCAAAACAAAACACATAGCTGAATAAATACAATATTTTTTGTCTCATGTTGCCACATAATTGTCAACACTTGGAAATCACCCAATAAAAAGATGATTATATTAAATAAACATTATCCAAATACTAGATTGAGTTAGGAAAAATGATAACCAGTTATCCAATCAACACAAGGACCTCTTCCATAAAACCCATCGTAATAAATCAAACACGTTCCATATAGGGTCCTCTTCCATAATACATGTGTAAAAAAGATTATATAGAGTAGATAAGATATCAATTGTCTTCAAGTTAAATTACAGGAGATAGTTTGAATGATTAATATCCAAATTTAATCACACATTTTTTGAAATTAAAAGACAACAAAATGAGATAGAAAGTAAATTTGTAGAAAAGATAGAGTTTCACTATATGATTTTCACTAAATATTGAGACTCCTTGGATATATCTTGAACATGAGATCAAGTCGTGTTTCTAAAAATTGTAGTGAAACATAGATTCGTGTGATCTTTTTATTTTGACATTGAGAATAGAAGTCGATTTTTTATGTTTCTCAATCTTCTATAGAAAAATTTATTTAATAATCATTCATGTAAATCTTTTAATCAAGTTGTACACTCCACATCACTCTCTGGTTCTTGTAGCATTCTAACCCACATTAATATGGTTATTATAAATGCAAGGGGGATTCTTCTACTTATTTTATCAGAAATATATATGGAAAATCATATGTATATTCTTCTCTACATATTGATTGACTAACATGGACTTTAATTTATGTCTTAAATATTTTAATAATAGTCATTAAATTAATGAGCAGTATTAAATTCAATAATATAGCTATTATAAATAGTTAATTAAAAAAAATAAAATAGTGATGGTGGCCCTTCTTAATGGTGATACAACTCTAGGGGTGACTTAGGCTGGTGGCGATCCATTCAAATGGTGGCTTGTCTCAATAGTGATTTTTCCCATCACGTTTCCAAAATTCATGGTAGTAAGTAATGGTTTACGATATATCCTTTTAAACAGTGACTCTGGTATGGTGGTAGGTCTTTTCAAAATAGAGAAAATTTTATTTGGGCAGTAACTCATCTCTAATGGTAGGTTTTTCCAACACTCATATTTGTTCATTCAATAGTGACTCATATATGATGGTGGGTCTATATTATACTTATCCAAAAATCCATTCTGACAGTGGGACATTTCTGATGATATGTGTTTTCAATACACATCCAAAAGTTCCATCCTGATGGCTAGTGGTCTCTGATTATAGGGGTTTTCAATACATAGACAAATTTTCATCCTAACGGTGTGTCACCTATAAGGATAGCTCATCTTGAAGAGTCAGTAGAGTCTTATGGTGGGTCTTTCAAACACTTATCCAGAAAAATTTAATTTTTCGTGAATTAAAAATTGATACCATAAAACCTAAAAGTCATTAATCACATAAAAACATGATTTTTTTTCATTAAATATAGTGTTCCAAAAATATTTAAAACCATATCCCATATATATAAATATAAATACAAAAAACATTATATAATGAAGGTAAATGAATAAAGGAGAGAATAAGGGGATTCCTTACTATGGTGTAGAAATGGAAAATGTAACGGTTATAATGAGACAAGGTCAAAGATATATCATTAAAAGAATGTGAATTATATAATAATTTTACATTTATAAGGTCTTGAAAACATAAATATTTGAGATTTATATATCCATTTATAATGACGGGTCTTGAAAAGAAAATAAGAGAGGGAGATCCCTAACATTGAGAAGGTGCATTCAGAAGCTTTGGAGGATGTTCTTGATAGTTTGGGGTACCTTGGTAATCATTATGATGAACCTAGAGAGGAATTTGCAATGTATATTCATGTTCCAATGGTTTTAAATGAAGTTAAATTGAAGATTTGGAGGTATTATAAAGGAAAAGAGAGGATAGGTCTTAATTAGTTTCCAAATGTTTTTTTCGAACTCTATACAATTAAGTAATAAAAACACAAACCATTAAAGGTTTGAGCCCAATTTTTAACCAAATATGATTAGATTTAATTATTTTATATGATCACAAACCAATAAAATTAATATAATTTACATTTTGGTGTGGTAGTTATTCACTTCTATAAATAATATATTTAAAAACATTAAAATATAATATATGTTATGGAGGATTAAAAATAGATTAACAAAGGTATTAAAATAACCTAAAATTATTTATTTTAAAGGGTAATTATTTATCTGGTCTTGGATATATTTTATGTAACATATTACATCACTTTTGAGTCATTACTATTTCCTAATACATACTATATATATATATGGTATTAAATTTTCACCCAAAACTTTTACTGTGTCAAAAAATTATAAAAAATTCACATTTTGTATCACATTGATGTGATGATTGCAGAAATCAATATTTATTTTATCAAAAAATATTATTAATTATGATAAATTAAATTTTAAAATTAAATCTCCATTTATTTAAAAATAATCATTTTTTACAATAACGGTTTTCAATCCCTCAAACAAATTACATTTTCACTTCATTAAATTATATTATAATTTATATTTAAAAAATTAAAATTTAATCAAAAGGAATTTCATAATTTAAATTTCATATTACACAAAAATAGATTTCAAGTTTTTTAATATAAAAATATAATTTTTTTAAAACTCATTATAAAATATTCTATAAAGAAAACAATATTGAATAAATATTTTATTGAAAATAAAATAAAATATTCATACTATTAGAGTTAACATATAGATCCCTTTATTAAACAAATTAATACTATATGGTTAAGGAGTTCTTCGATGAGATATTCTTGTTTTCCTTTGGAGAACATGATTTGGTCAAGATATTGATGATCTTGAACTTCTCCCATTAATTGTTTCACTCTTGGTTATGGTTTTGGACCATTTATTTAGAATGGTTAGTGGAAAACCCGGTGATAATATCTCCCTTAGATTCTCTAGTAAATGGATTTCATAGGGTGTTTTCCAACTAGTTAAGGCCAATTCTTCTTTTATCTGTGTCTATAGGATTTCATAATAATCATTAACATATACTAACCATGTTTTCATTATTTAAATAAAATATTACCGATGGTTAGGATTCTTAATGTTATTTTAAATATGATAGGGATATAACTAAAGAAGTACATTTTTCATTCTATAACCACATTACATAATAGATAATTTAATTCAATCCCAAAGGGAATTACAATTTTAAAATTCATGCCTTTACTCGTGTTTTTAATAATTCAATGATAAATAATTTAATTGGAGTGGAATAATTTATGTCTGATTTAGTGATTTGAGCTAAAACCTAAAATTTTATTACTAATATTTTCAATGATAAATCCCCTAAAACAAATCTAAAATTGGATAATTTATTCACTTTTTGATGTGATGTGAAATCCATATTGTCATTGATAATTGGAATAAAAAATGTTTTTTAACTAAACGACTCAATTTATATATTTAAGTATAATATATGTATATCTTAATAAAAATAAAATAGTTTCCTTTTTTGGACTTTTAATTATAAAATTATTTTATTCTATTTAATTTTATAATTAATCTAATATTATTATTAAAATTATTGATTTAATAATCAATTTAAATTTATTTATTCATTTTGGAATTAAGTGACATCCATACATTGATTTCAAAAATTAGTATATGGTTCTAATATAATAATATTCATGATATTAAATATTTTAATTAAAATACATCATAAACTGAGATTCAATTTTATTTATTTTAAGTTGAAAAAAAAGTAAAAGGGATAATTTAATCGCTTGAGGGTTCTAGGAATAGAAAATACTCAAATATTTCAAAAACTATTATTAAAAAGGTAATAAGTTTATCATGTTCTCTCAATATACCACAAGAAAGAAATATAGACCACTATATATGGATAAATTACAAGGTCATGAAGTCACCACATGAATGGTCTTGCAACTAACCATATGTTACCCCATACTAAATGACTTCAAAATAGAACATCAAATCATTGCAAGAAGTAGATTCAAAAAAATACATGTGAAATTATCTATTGATTGAAATAGTCCACATACTAACTAAGAGTAAGTCCATTCCCCAAGATACCACAACATAAGCTGGATTTTATGTTAAACATGGATATGAATTCACCCTAAAACATAATATTATTTGAAAGTGGGATCATAATTATTTGTTAAGAAGGGTATATTTCTTTTCCTCTGATACTAAAATATAAAAACATTGTTAGTTCTTTGTCATTATATCCTAATATTTTACCCTTGAGAATAATACATTCTATAAGGGGGGTGTGATGGCTTTGCTGGTCTAAATATAAGGTTATCCCTATGATTGTAAGACTTCATAAATTTTCTAAATTCACACTAGGATAGGTAAAGACTTCATCCATGATCATAAAACATCAACCTCAAGCATAATACATTAAAATTGAGTGTTAGAATTCAACCTATATATTATGTATTCTACATTTAGATCATATTTTAACATTGATTGTAAGGCTACATTCCTTCATTCAAAAACTAAATAAACATCTGAAAATTCACCTAGGAATTTATGTTGAGCCATTGCATGCCACATCATCACTCATGAAACCATCTAATGGTTTCCCAATAGAAAAAAAACCAAACCCTCAACCTCTTGGGCCTAAAAAATTCCCTCACAAAAATTCAAACAACCTCCATCATTTTAATCTAATCTCCTTAAGTGATCCATCCCCTAGAAATAATAGGAATTCCACTATGTTGCATTATATTGAATCACTTCTTCTCTGATAATTCAAGAACTAGTATACACTTTGATCATGGAAATAGTATAATGATTGGATATTCCTGACTAAATCCATTAAGATCCTCAAGTTGAATGTTTGTTGATCATCAGGATATAAAGATTCAACTAGCACTAAAATTCAGGAAGATGGAGAAATAAGGATAAAAAAATCATATAAATAAATTTCCCCTCACCCATTATAGTGAATTTAAATTTTTATATATCATCTAGTTCACTATTTTACTTAGGATTTATATATTTTCCACAAATAATTCTAATTTAATTATCTTCTTCATTATATACTGTGTGATTATACCCTTCATATAAATCTCCATGTTTATTGATTTATATGATGTTTACATGATCTTAAGTTACATTAAAATAAAGTACTAATCAATTTTGGGTGTTCTAATGGGGATTTATAGGGGTACTCCTACATTGTTTTGTTTTATTTCAAATACATTTTCATGATTCAGTGAGTTAGTATGGGTATAGAGTTCAAGAAGAAATCTTCACACTAATTTTATATCAATATAAATTTTTTCATTAAATATTTGAATCTCTTGTGGATATCATTTTTTAGTTCACTCACCGACTATTATAGGTGAGATAATTGAGAAATTGAATGGAATATGGTCATTTCTAGGTGTTTTGAGTAGGTTCACTATCTTAGTTGATGTGTGTTCATACCAAATTCACCAAGGGGACAAGTGAGTTACTATTTATCTTGAAAATACTTTGGTATATTTATGATTTAACAGTTAATAAATTGTTTTAGATGATTGTAGGAATTATATTTACTTTTTATTGTGTGTGAAAATTTAGAAAAAATGATAATGATGATGGAATACATTTTAATTCCCATTAGGATTGTTCAACCTTCTTTATAAATTATATTTAATTGTTAAATATATTTTTTCAATTATATAAATACACAAAAACCAAAAATATTTTTTTTAATGAAAAAATAATGAATCAGAATAAAAAATAGATAATTTTATGATATTAACATAAGAGGTGACCCATCACCCCTTGGGAATGACCCCAGTTACTCCAAAAAGACATCATTCATGGTTTATATCAATTTTGTATATGTGACCATCGACTTCCCCAAACATTAATCTCACAAAAATTAATTCTCACATAGTACCTTTGATATAAATATCTTACTAAACAAATTTCTTTGTAAGATGGGAAATCTGATCTTAAGAAAGGGTGAAATCAAATAATAAGTATGGGTAAACAACAATCATAGATCAAAAATAAGCAAAAGATTATTACAAGGGTTTAAGAATAAAAACAAGTGCACGACATTAGGAAATCATACCAAAAGGAACATAACTCACAACTTAATCGTCTACAATAATGTTCTTCATTATAATAAACATGGTTATCGAAAAAAATTCATTATCATGATCCATGAAAATCATAACACATTAATATGGTATTACAAGATAATTGGAAAAAAACATAAGAATAATAAATCATAACATTGTTAACCATGCATCACATCATGAATTCCAAAACGTAAATGATCATTACTACCGAAAACCCTTAGTATATTGGTTCATGCATTATTAATATTATCCATTAGTATATTGGTTTGGGAATTATCACCAGTATCATTTATTAATATCATGAGATATAAATACATTGCTAAATGTGTTGGAGGCGTATAATGGACTAACTTTTTGTAGAATGATCAACCATACAAATATAGGATATAAGAACATAACATCTATAATCCCATCTGGCTTAGTTAACCGTTGTAAGGAAACATGATTCATGTGAACCTTCACAATGTTTCATTACAAGACATATACAGAAAAAAAATTAGATCATATCCATAGGTGATATCCCTAATTAAGTGTAACAATCCTTGATATATGTTGAAAATTATGAAATAAATTCATTAACATTTATAATGTAGATAAAATATTTATATAATATAATATTTTATTATATGGATATAGAATAAAAATATTCCCAACCTAAAACAAAAAATAATTTTCATTTTTTAAAAAAATTCATTCAGTATTTTTGAGTAACAAAGATGAATAAATAAAAAAATAATTTAAAATACCAAAAATAACTTCTGTAAAATTAAATATATTGGATTTAGAATAAAAGTAACAACCATATTTTAGAAATGGAAATGGAAATATATACTATTCTAATAAAAGGTGATATTATAACAAAGAAACTAGCTAGAAATAATTTAAAATACCAAAAATACGAAAATTAACTTGTGTAAAATTCAATATATGGGATTTAGAATAAAAGTAACAACCATATTTTAGAAATGGAAAGGGAAATATATACAATTCTAATAAAAGGTGATATTAACCAATTAGATCAATAAACATGTTTTTGTGACAATAAAAGTCTTATCTTATTATTTAACACCTTTTCACCCATCTTAACAATTACCGTAATGACATAGTTTTTACCATGGTAACTATTAATTATTATTAAAAAAAGAATTGAACATATAAAAAAAATTACATTATTTTTACAAGCATAATTTATATTTTATTAGATTAAATTTATAAGGTCTTTTTAAATAAATTATAATATCTTCAAATTAAATGTGTAAAAACCATTTAAAAAATTGTTTTTTAAAATAAAAGTGCTTTTATTCCCTTTATTTTAAAATTAATAACCACTAAATATATTTTCTATAAATTTCATTGAAATAATTTATCAGTGGTAGTTAATTTAATTTCATAAGATAAAATACATTTCTCATTATAAAAAATAACTTCTTGAAAAATATCTATTTTTACCTTCAATTATTTTTACCTTCATTTATATAGAATTTATAATATTTGTCAGAATTAATATTCCTTTTTATATAAATTATAAATATATTTCTTCATTAATCATTTTTTATCAACATATAATTGGTATAAAAGAAAATATTTTATGAACTAAGTCTTCTGTGATTTTATGATTTTCATTAAAAAATTTGTAACTATTTCCTAAGAATTCATCAATGCATATGTATCACCAAAATCATTCATACATATATTTTTTAGTAAAATTACTCCTATTAATATCCAATAAATTAATTTATATGTTATAACAACAATTTTTAATAACTATATATATCATGGTTCATATATGATCGGTGTTTCATGTGATGTAATCTATCAAATAATTCAAAATAATTTTAACAGGAAATGTTTTTCAAAAATCATGGGAGGTTACAAATGATATAATGGCACCAATAGTTATTGATCCTAAAAAGATTAATGGGGGTATGAAAAAGTGATATTCTTGTGTCTACCTTTGAACTCATACAAAAAATCTTCAATGGCTATTCAAATTCTATATTTTTTCTTCCTTTACATGGTACTTCTTGATTCTGGAAAAAATTGTACAGAGGAGAAGACTCTACCACACATCTAAGGATGTGAAATCTCCAAGATGTATTTTAACATCAATTATTTATCTAACCCCTATCTGTAGAATATTAATTCCATCTAACTAAAATGATATTTGCAGTCTCCTCTTGTATTAATCTAGTTTTACATCATCCCAGACTATGTCAAATTCAATTATGTGTCTTCTCTTTCCATGATATGGAAAATAGGTATGAGTTGACTTTGTCCATGATTAATTTAAAAGTCACATTGAATTTTTGTTTATAATAACTGATTATTATTCTGATTAATATTATTTTCATAAAGGCATCTATGGTCTCTATTCAATTAGGTTAATTTATTTTCCATGTTTCCATGACCAAACATAGCTCTAGTATAAGTTTATGGGGATGTGGAATATATCAATGGAATGGTGACCAAATCCATATCCACTTATTAGGTAACCATCATATTTTAGACTATAACAATAAAGTATATTTCAAAAAAGATTAAAACCAAATAAAATATCTGAACTATATTTATTCATCAATAAAAAAATCTACAACCAAAGAAAAAAATTAAAATCACAATAAAAGTATCTTGCCTCCCTCGCAGTGGAACAAGATTTATGTGGTTGTTTTTCTGGGAATAAAATCATTAATCATTTAAACCAAATAAATAATATATTATAATTTTACATATTCTTTCTCTAGAGAGGTATAATTTTCAATGTTCTCTTTTTGATATGTTGTGTTAGATTTTTTTAAGGAACATAGAACCATTGTGACTGCATTTTTATTAAAGTAATATTGGTTTTGAAATAATTTTCTAAAATAGTGGTATGTCCTTGGATATTAACTCACCATACATATTAAATCATATTTAATTATATTTAAACTGTCGTTATTTCTAAGAATCTAGCTAGAACCTTTATTGTTTTCTCTATCTCAATATATTTTTTTAATAGGGATTTGAATGATCACTACACTCCCTACATATAATTGTAATCAGAAAAATATGATTACTCATCGATTAATATACCTCCCACAATAATATGGTAAATTTATAAAATATTGTGGGAATATGTATAAACCTTAATATGTATAAAAAGAAAAAAAAATATAACAAGCATTGTTAAATCATCTAATGTCTAAAAAAATAACCATTTCTAAAATATTGAGAAAAAACATTAAAATTTTAATTTTGGGAATTCATGAACTGGGGTGGGTGAAATATCCTTCATATGACTATTATGGGTTTAGTGTTCCACTAGAAGAGAATTAAAAAGTAGTAAAGAAAAAAAATTAAAACTAACATATTCTATCCTTGATACAGAGTCATGATCAGTATTATAGGGAATAATAAATTGTTTAGAACTCTCCAAAAGTTTTGATAATAACCATAGATGTATGAATTGCTCAAAATATCCTACATTGATAGAAAAAAATATATTCTTCCTTAATGATGAATTTTCTAGTCCATTAATCTGAGTATATTTTCTATTATTCCGTAAGATCGTGTACCTACACTGATTTTAAAACCTTCTTTCATTAATTATTCAAACTAATGGAATGTACTATTTCATTAATTTCATTGGGGATTAGATTAAATCTAAATATACTAGATATTTCTTCATTGTTATGGACTTTCAAGAGTTCTCTCAAAAACCAATAAAAGGATCTCCTGAGATTCATTCTATTGAGGATTAATGGTAATTAAAATAGCAAGTGAAAATGCCGATTTGTTGTGGAATTGATGTCTCTTTCTTATCCTACAGATCATTTCACAACAAAAATTATTTCAATTTTTCCTCTCATGAATTAATCATTTCAATAATGAAAGTTAATCTCCATATGTTATGACAAGAAATAATTTTTAAATAAATTTATAATGACCAAAATGTTACATATCCATAGAATTAGAAAAATATTACTTAAAAAATCATTCTTACAAATTTGGACCACATGAAAATGTTTCATATCCTTATGGAACCTCAGAAAATGTATTATTTATATTTAGTATTCAAATTTTGATATATCAATAATATAATATAAATTTATTGATATAAATATTATATTACATATCATTTTCAACTTATAAATATATTGTGTATCATTTTCCAAGGATGAGTTCTCGGATTTTTTAACTGAATAATATTACATATATCGTTCTTTAGTTAATAAATATGTTGTTTATATATCCACTTCTTCAAATCCATATAATAAATAAATATTTCCAGAAATTATCACAATATTATATATCAATGAGGAAAAACATTATAATTTCTTCAAATCATACAACTTTTCCGAGTTAACTTCAAATACATACTTTTTTCAGAAAACAACACTTCTAGTCCAACTACCTTGAAAAATTTCCATTAAAATTTATTATATTCATAATATAAATAAATTAATGAAATTATTTAGTCAATAAAATTCCAGTTTTGTAATGAATTTTTTAAATATATACTAAATCACCGAAAAATGTTCATGTTTAAGACATTTCATTAAAATCTATGGTATATCAAAGTGAATATTATATAAAATTATAAAAAAAATTAACATTTGTGGCATGATCACAAATAATAAATAATATCTTGGGTGATATTAGATCCTAGTAAATGAAAACATTCCATCAACTAGATTCATATTATATAGTATCTTTAATGTAAGTAGTAATCTTATATGAGGAATAATAATCCTATCAAAACCACACAGACACTTTGGTGTTTAAAAAGGATTCCAGAACAATGGATATATATTATAGAATATAATTTTAAATTTTAAGACCGGTTTACAAAAATACTATTACATCTCTATCAATTAACCTGAACATATTTAATAAAATAAATGAATCACAACGAATTTTAGATTTTATAAAATTCAAACTATTTTTCATGTCTTCAAATTAAACATTCTTAAAACAGATGATACAACACAATATATATAGAATAGGGTGTCTAATTAGTAATTAAGAAAAATATTTGTTTTTTATTAAACTTGTTTTATCAATTTAGTGAAAAATAATCTTAGTATATGTATAATTAATAATGGGCCCAATAATTGAATTCTAGAACAATGTATTATTAATTGGTGGATTGGAGATGTTTCTATTTCATATTAATTGTCAAGACTCTTTTATTCTATAAATTAAAATATAAAAAAATTAATAAATGGAAATTTTAATTTTCACGTTTTTTTATTAAAGATAATCAATGTGTAAACTAATAAAAATGTGGTACAACATGTTTATCATGATCAATAGCTTCCTGCAAAATGTTATAAACGTCAATCAAGTTTATAAAATATTTAAAAAGATACATCATTGATCCAATTATTATAAATGTTACATTTCTAATGGTTATATTCATTATATAAATGTTAGATATTAATATTTATATAAGTCATCATGTTTTAAATATAGATAATGAGTAAATTAGGATCGTTCACGGTATTTGGTTGATTCATAATCATCTTAAAATTGGATTCCACAACAAAATAATAATATTCATTATTAATTACCCATTTAATATTTCCATGTAGATCTTATGTCACCACCATGAGATTCTAAAAATTAATAAATAGGTAACATATAAGAAGAAAAAAATAACCCTCTGAGTGCCCAAAAATAACACCACCATTGTAAATAATAACATTAAATTACGAATCAAAATTATGATTCATCCATGAAAATTACAACTTATAAGATATTAAATTAATTTCTAAAATTTGATACATTACATATAACAAGAATAACTCCCACTATATGGTCCGATTATATAGAAACCCAGAGGGTAGATAGATATAGACATGGACATCATTGATGAAAAAGGAGAATGATCTAGAGCTTAATCAACTTCTCCAAGAAAATTCTAATAATTTCATTCCTTAAAAATATATCATCCATTTAATTATTATTATATACTCCTCTTATCCATTCAATTCACTATTTTTTCATTTATAAGAGTATATGAATAAACATGAGTATACATAAATTAAAAAAAATATGGAAAATTATTTCATCCGGAGATATATTTCAACTTTTCCACCACAAATGAATCAGTGTGATATTTTAAGTAGATACCTAAAAGATTAAATTGTTTTAATCATCCATATAATTGGTGTTCTAAATATGATAAAAATTTCATCTTTTTTAAAATATGAAAACATAAATATAATACACTTTATTGAAATTGCGAAACAATTTCAAATAAATATGAAAGATATGTTCTAATTGAATTATTGACATAAAAGTTTATCATAATATGAGATTAATAATTCTAAATATTCATATGTTCTATCAATCCAATCAATAAAATTAATAAAATCAATAAAATCTAATTATAATTGAATACAATAAATTTTTTCCATATTCATGTGCTTTAATAGAGAAGCGTTAGTAATAGAAAGAAGGAAACAACATTGATAATCAATAGAAATTATATAATTTAATGAAAAATTGGGGTCATATTGTTTCACTAATATTTTAAAGTTATATTTCCTTTTGAAGATCTATTAATTAAAATAAATAATATTTCCCTATTAAAGATTGTGACCATCATATTTTAAAAATTCATTCATAATTCAGGCCTCTTAAAGACTTTATATAAGAATGTCCATTTTAGTGTATCTTGATAATAAGATACATAAATATTTTAAGAAATATTACCTACTTATTCATTTTTATGAAATAAAAAATTCACCCATTCATTGATTTTAGAAAATAATTATTGAATATGCCTACCTTAAATAAAGGCATATAAATTGGAAGATAACATTTTGGAGAAAATTAACCATATATAATTGTTATAGAATTACTAATGATGCTTGAAATTTGGATTTCTACTATAATCGTTATATAATATTTAATTATTATATCATGATCAATCATTGTAATAAGATATAAACATTTTAATAAACTCTTAGTGACAGGAATGTTGTATTAATATAATCGTTTACTTCATTATAATCATCATCATGTTAAATTTAAAAATCAAGAATTAATATTTATGACTAAAATCATATTTCCCAATAATTTTATTCATTTTAAAATACAAATTAAAATATTTAACTTCTTATTCAAATGGAAATTTTTTCAATGCACTATTTTAATGAATTTTAACTCAATAAGTAATAACATTAGATAAATCAATCTTTTTCCTTGAGTTAGTAGTTTGATTGGAATGATTTTGACAATAGTCTATTATAGAACAAAATATATCATAATATAAAATTATAAAATTATAATTAACAGTAATATAATTAATATATTTTTATGATTTTTATCCATATAAAGACAATGAAAAAATTGAGTTTTTATATCCATTAAGATGTTATCTAACCAATCTTATTTATTTTACTAACATCTATTTAAATAAACCATATCATATATTTCACATGGTTTTTATTTCACCATTTGATTATATATCATATTCAAGAAATGTATTATAAATAGATTGTAAAAAAATAGTATAATTTATATCTAAATCAGGCATACTGATATATGGAAGAGAGATAGACATTCGGCAGCAATACCCTTCACGACGATGACCTAGGCTCTAATAACAGAGGCTCTAGCTCCCCCCTCCACATCATATGGGGGATTTACTTTCTCTCATTCATCTCCATTGAATAACCATCCTCCCATCCTCCTATCTCCAATCTGGAGTTGCATCCTCTATTTCCTCGAATCACGATATGCCAAAAAGTCCTCGATTTGTATCGTGGTTCACCTAAACAGTCTTTATTATTGTTAAAGTTCAACAGTTCCTAAAACATCTTCAATCTGACTCTAGTTGCTCGATTTCATCATTGGATCCCTTCAACTGATGCTTTGGACTGTTTCGTCTTTAAATATTGGGGTTTGCGAGATCGTGCAGTTGTTGGGATTCTTGATCGAAGGAATAATATGATACGGTTTGGGATGATGGAATAACCCATCACTTCTTGGTCCAAATCTCCTCAATGATGCACTATTTCTTCTTCTTTCTTCTAATATGGAACATTAATTTCCATATGAAGAGGGATAATCCGACTACGGCAGTTTGAGAATGTTTCCCTACTCTCCTGCACCCCTTACAAAATCATTCAATTTTATTTTTTCTAGGGAATATGGTTGGTCAGTATTTGTGTTCTAATGCTAAAACTGATGCGGTGTTCCATCCCTTTTTCTCCTGTATCTGTGTGGAGGTGGACATATCAAAACCACAATTGGATTTGGTGTGGATTACTAATGGACATGATTTCTAATGGAGACAGGTTGAAATTTTTTAATCATGGACTAATTTTTGTATATCATGCAATAGACATGGAAATCTAGTGTTGGTCTTCTATAGGGGGTATCTGAATAGAAAGGTGGTGGAGCTACAATATGATAACTTTGTCCTTCGTGATGGTTCTGACGTGGATCATCATAAGTCGCACGAGAAGGATTCCCTTGAGGGACCACTATTGAATGATCAAGTAATGATCTCCCATTCCCTAGCGGTGATTGTCTTGGGTCATGATGGCACTATAAAGGGGTCTTGTACTATGATATTAGGTTATGTTGGTATGAAAAAACAGATTCTGGTGTTACATCCTGAGATGAAGGTCAATGGAGTTTGTGATAGGTTGAAGTAGGATTTGAAGGTTGTCACTCCTCCTGGAGTGAGGAAGGGATTGGTGGTGGCTGCTAATGGAAATTGCAATGGTTTTGGTGTATCTCATGAGTCTATTGGAGTTTTTCATGAAAATCATTTGGTGCTTTAGGGCACTCCTATTGTGTAAGGACCTCAAAAAGAAGATATAACTCTTGTGTTTGGTAATATATTTTATTGTCAAACAAGTTATGATCAGATCACAATTCTAGAAGAGGTTGGGAACGAGGAGAGGGGACCGATTCTGGAACCAACCAGTGAAGATGAATCTTTAGAGGAAGTTTGGGATGGTCAAGATAATGCTGGAGTTTCTTATAGTGTGTACTTTCAGTAGAAATCAACAGGTTTAGATATGTCAGTTCATGATTCAAGGGATTGGGACGTTTTCTCTGGTTTACAAGTTACTAACTTTCATGAAGAGATTCAAAAACATTCTATATCATAGCAAGTTTCTGGTCAGTGGGAAAATGTCACTGATGATGATAAAAAAATGGATGGAAATACCTCTCAAAATAAAACCTCATTCAAGGATTTCATCACACAAGGGAAATGAAATGACTCTTCTCCCCTTAAGCGAAGGTTGAGGAAGGACTACTCCAACAAGCCAAGGAACATGACAACCAGAAAATTCTCAAAGATGTTAAGGGATAATGATTCTAGGTGTTCAAAAACATCATGAAATTTTACTCTCCATATAAATGGGAAAATACTTATGAGTTTGGTCATGATACTGATTTCTCTTTCTATGATTTGAAATCGTTGTATTTGGGGGTGCTTTTCTTGTCTTTATTCACTTCTCTATTCAAATAAAATTTCATAGAAGCGAGATTTCCAGTTTCCATAACTTTTTACTAAATCAAGTATATTGAATTTTTATTTGTTCTATATTATTAACATAGGATTTAATTTATTTATTTTATTGAAAAATAATTTCAATGATACTCCTTACATTAATCTTATTCCACTATAAATAAAAAATTCACTATATAAAAATATTTTAATTTGTGAATATTTAAAACATAAATATATAGGGAGGTATTGTAAACCATTCCTTGGACTTTAGATAACTATATGATTGCGTTCAAAATGAAATCCCTAGACAGAAAAACTAAAAATAATTATTACTGTCCTTTCCCACATTTGAAATAAAACATTACCAAAATCTACATTTTTTAATAAATTTTTATATTCTAGGATATTATTTATTTATAAATCAGTATACTAACCTCTTAATGTATATAAGAATCATGAAATATAATAACTCCATAGTGGAAATTTTTTGGGGGATCTAACTTTCTCATTTGGATGGAGAGTAAAGATAAATTCTCAAAACAATTGTTATTATAAACAGTGATTTTAGAGTTTTCATTCTAGATATATATTCCTAAAATGTATTAATTTTAAGTAATGAAGAATGATATCAATAGACAATAATAATTTCTATTTATATTGATTATTACATTCATTTTTCTAAATATTCAAAATGAAGCCACCACATATTTAAGAATCTACATTAATAATGATTGAACTAAAGCTTCTCTAATATTACAAAATAAACTAATGGATGTCTAAAATATTTCCAGTAAAATGAATAGAAATTATTTCGAAGCTTAGTTATGCCAATAAAATGAGGCTTATATCTTTGAATGAAATTTTCAATCAATGTTATAATAAATGCACTAACCAATTATAAAAACTAAAAAAAAATAATGATTTTATTTCATTAAAAAAGAATTCATTTTTATATTCATTGTCTTAGGATCTAGCTTTTTAAAATTACATCTCCCCTCGTGAGTAAATATGTTAATTCATAAAGTACAACATGATTTTGAAACCTAATATTTACTTATCTTGAGATGAAAATGTCCTCATTAGAACCAATAAAGGCCACTATATGTACTATGAAATAAAATAATATTTTTATTCAATGTATAATCCATATGACATTTTTTTAACAATTTCCTCATCTGGAATTCCATTATAATCACAATTCACCAATTGTTTCTCTATCTAATCACCACATTTTTATACTCCTTGATAAATCTGAAATTTTCAATAAAGTATCTTATTTTTTGAATATATAATTTAATATCATACATTTCTTGTGTAAATGTTCGTACTCCACTATGGATTATTCATATTTTTATTTCTTATCAATGTGTTCATCATGAATCAGAAACCATGGTATATTATCATTACCTTTATAGGAAAATTACATTTAAAATATTTCCTCTATTAATGGTCTAATATTATTCGAATGATGTTCGTTTAATTTTCGATAATATTTAGATTAATACCCATTTTATTCATGAAAAATAAAAATTAAAGTATGTAGTGAATGTTTTTTAAATATGTTTTCAAAAAAATTATATATTTTTTTAAAAAAATAACAAACCATAATCCCCACCTCGATTCTATTTTCTCTCTTCTTAATGTATTTCACAACATTAGAACCCTCTATTTTAAACATACCCAATGTTGTACCTAAATATAGTAAAAAAATACCTAACACCAACCCCCAACTCCAACCCCTTTCAGAGATGAAAGATCCATTCTACCCCTTATATGATGCCCCCCTCTACCCTCAACCAGACTTTATCCCCATTTTACCATAATTTCAACATCAATCCACTATCAGTTTTCTTCCTTAAAATGCCACCACCACCCTATATTCGACAAAACACCAATCACGTCCTTCATTAATGATTTTTGTGGATAAATTACACCTTAGTCACTACCAGTTCCCCTGTAGTTATCCTAAAATAGAGCATTATTAGCTAATCTTCACCACACCTTCAGGTGATTTTCTTCTAATCAAACTCTTCCATTGATTTACATTTCCCAAAACCCTCATTTTTAACATCCTAATATATAAACCCCATATTCCATGACATTATATCCCATACCATTTATGTTCCTCATTAAATATTCCCTACATGGATATTATTTTTTAGTGCCTATTATTTTTTCATAGATTATTTTTTTATATGAGTTACCTAGTGAATTGATTTTAATTTTTTATTCAATATTGGTTTTCTAATAAATATCTTTAAATATTATTATATTACGATGTTCATTAGATATTATATATTTATAATTTTTTTAAAATAATATTCTTTAATTACAAATTAAATTTTATTATATTATGATAGGATATTATATTGATGGGTGTGGTGATGATGATGATTGTGATAACCCATATCAATTTTTTATTGCATAATCCACTAAATTATTTTTTTCATATTCTATGTTATATTCAAGCATTTATTCCTATTATATATTATATTTTTAACATCTTAAATTTACATTTAATGTTTTTATAAATTCTCTTCCTGAATTGTAAATAAAAATGTTAATAAATATATTTATTTTAATAAATCCAATATTTAGAAGATATTATATTTGTTTACATAATTATCAATAAAAATGGAAATTTTTTTATAATTATTATAGAAATGAGTAGGATCATAGCCTGGGGTATTTTAGTCGCATATTGCATGCACATATGGTTCAAACCCCTGACAAAAGAGAGATAAGGGTGAAACGCCTACTACCAGCCTATGTGTTTCCCAAATTACATCTTCTATCATATATATATATATATATAATTATGATTTATTATATCAATGTTTCTTTTAAAATATATGGTTTTAATTGATAACTACATTCCTTTTACTAAAACTTTAATTTCATGTCCTTGGTAATTAAGTACTTGTAAATTAATAATTAATAATGTAGAATGCATGTTTTGATTATCATAAAACTATAAAATATAACCATTAGTTGTAATTCCCCATGAATTTTTTTTGGAAACAATATAAAATAAATCATTATATATAAATAATATTTTATTATGGATTTTTTATTTATAGTATAGTTAATTTTATATCTAATGGTCTTCACTTTATCTTATTCGGTGTATATGTTTTATTTCTTTAAAATTTATTTTTTGAAATCTTATGTAACCTTTATCATAATAGAAATTAAATAAATATTTATTTTATTATATGAGAATAAAATATTTACTAAATTATCATATCCAATAAGTTACTCACTTTTACAATAAGTAGATATAGAAAATAACTATTACATTTCGTTATAACATTACACATCATGGATTGATATGGAAATTTTCAAATAGGAATAGTAAAGCAATATATAATTTGAATAATTGTATATTCACTGAATGGACTACCAAATTCTTGGAATCCCCATAAAGACCACTACTAACATAATATCCACAAAAATAAAGGGTAGTTCTAGGAAAAAATAAACAATATCCGAGGATGTGTAAGAAATTTTGTGAGTGAAGTAATGAATGATGAATTGAGAATTAGAGAGTGTTTGAAGAGAAATATAGTCATTTTCAATTATTATTGTTAGATAATATTGTTGATATGAATTATGACTATTCATGAATAAGATATCTGGACATTATTATTATTGTTATTTATATGGAATTAAATAAACATCAAGGAAATTTTATAATATAACCAAAATTGAATTATTTTTTGAAACTATAAATATATTATGTTAAAAATATCTTTTATGATAAATATAAAAGTTTTAAATAAAATTTATCTTCATGAAATAATATTATAAAACAATTTCTAAATGATAATACATTTTAGAAAATTCATAATTAGATTTTTATAATAGCCAGAGTGATTATTAATCTTTATAAATTAATAAATATCAATAAATAAGGCTTTTTAATTAAATTTTAAAATAATAATATTCTGATATATATTTTCATAAAATAAATTATATTTTTTGAATAAAAATATAAAAATTATCTTAGGGTGATTTTTTGGAAATTTTGGATAAAGTGGATTTTTGGAGAGAAAAGATAAACTATCATTTTACGAGTATCAGGATTGTATGAAATAATTATTATGTGAACTTGTTTCCAAATGTTTATAAAACTTTTTATTCAATCAAAATTTCATTTAGTACATGTAAAAAATATATTTTAAAAATATGTAATTTTAATTTATATGTTTATATTTCACATTTTGGAAAACAAACTGGAATCTTGAGATAAAAATTATATTTTGATTCTATATAAAAAATGGGGTTCTTTGATGGTGATTTTAGAATTATTAATTCAGTGAATATCCACCAACTCCTACTCAAAAATTAATAATCAATTTAATTAGTTACAATTAATTTCGACCACAATTTGTTGGGTTTAATATTAAAATAACTAGTATTGTAACCCTTAAAACAACCACTCCTCAATTATAAATACCCACCCCATATTACTACTCTCCCATAATAATTAAAATTTCTCTAATCAAATATATCCCAATGAGTCTATTTTAGTGCTCCATCTTCAATCATGAAGAGTTTTTTTAATAGTTGGCATTAAGCTAAGAAGATGAATAGAATTAAGGGTTTCCCAAATCCACTTCTTAAATTATCAATTGCAATTCCTTTGTTTTAAATACTTTTAAATTTCATGTTCATATAAAGAAATAATTTTTACTCCATTTTATTAGTATCAAATTTAATTGTTTACATTGTTATATTACTTACTCTAATCATCGTAAAATTTCTATAATCCATTATAATGTTTGAACTATCTCATAGCTATAAAACCATCATAAAATTTTATGGATGTAATGTGTGTGTGGTTTTTAAATAAAAAAAATCCATATCTGGATACTAAAAGTGGACACGGTTTTATCTCAGATTCATAATCCCAGAATAGATTTGGTTATGTATATCATGGTATCAATCCTGGATCACAGTTTATGGGCCCTTACTGTGCACCTCATTTGACTATCTAGGAGTATATGACTGGATGATCTACATGATATGAAAAACCAACATTAAAGGATTTATCTATCATTAAATAGGTCTCCTACCCTTCTAAATTCATATAGTAGGATAACTAGAAAACATAAAGGCTTAGTTCTTTTGGAAATCCAGTTATTATAATATCATATCCTTCACTTGATAAGGGTATATATTTTAACATTACAAAATTTCCTAGTTATTATTTAAGGGAATTGAACTTGATAAATTTATTGATTATTTTATTAGAATAAAAATATTTTTACAATATATATCTCTTTCATTTATATAGAAAAATATTTTAATATATTCTCCATTGATCAATGGTTCAATGTATTTATATTGTTTATTTACTGAACATTTTTCCATATAGTATACTATTATGTTTGGGAATGCATTGGACTTTTATGTGATGGGTTGTTCCTGGAGTTATATCACCCCTCAATGCATTGGTATGTCTCATGAGAAAACTAACAAAGGGTAATTAGTGACTCCTTACCTTTTACTTAATATTTCATAGAATAAGGCCTTAATAGTGTTTTTTTAGATGTGAAAATTTATGAATTCCAATCACTATATGATCATTTATTATTATCTAGTAATTTTATCATTATCAATTTTGACATGGATTTATTTATTCTATTTGTTTCATTATTATAACATAACTCGTATTTTATTTTCATGCCATAGTTTTTTATTTAAAATTTCATACATTTCACACTTCACCCTTACTGAGAATCTAGTATCACACTATTGCATTGATTCTATTTACCAATGGAAACAAAGTCGATTAATAAATATAAGAATATTGATTTAATTGATAATCATAATGTTTTTCATGTTTTTAGATGATGAAATTTTTCATTTCAATGTATTTCAAAACTATTTTCAGTATCATGTATCCTAATATAATTGAACAATTTGGTCATCTATATTATGATAATTGTAGAATTTTAGTAGAATAACCATCAGCTCTAGAGTACTGGGATTATGGTTATTATAGTTGATAACATAGGATAGTTTAGTAGAAAAATTATGATATGTATTTTGAATAACATAGTGGGAGCCTAATAGAAAAATGATTATGGATAACATATATTAAACCCATAGATTCCAAAATGAAGTAATATATTAATTAATATTTGACATGTAATATTTTAAGAGCAAATATTTTAATGACTTTTTCAAAATTATATGATATGTTTTTGATAGTTAATTATGGAATTAGGTTAATATTATAGGACAACCCAACCTTTAGAAACCAATATAGATTTGAGAGTGATATAGGTTGAATTTAATGTGTTCTAGGATGAAAATTTGTTACATTACACATTAATAAGATGGTTTATTCAAAAAAATTTAAAAAAAATATTCTATTTACATATTATGGATTCCTCATTGTTATTATTTTAGTTTTATTTGAATTCTATAAATATGAGGATCCTATTTACATAATAAAAATGTGGTAGGGAGTTAATTTAAATATTTTTTTATATTATTTCAAATGATTAAATGTAATTTATCAAGACGTAAGCACATAAATCTAACATTAATCTTTAATCCCTACTAGATGATTTAATTGAAATCTAAATTTCGAAATCTTGTTCGAGTGATGCTGCTAATGTTTCTATAATTCAACTAACCTACAAGTTACATTATGACATATCCAACTATCCACTTATTGTTATATATTATTACTAAATTTAAAAATCCTTTATTCATATTTTAAATACATATATTTCTCGTATTACACAATTTGAGAACTATTATAGGGGATATTATTGATAGTTTAAAATTTCCCTTACAAAATGTTTTTCTTACTATCCTTTATAAATTCATATAGGATGTTTACTTTTTGAAAGTATATATCTTTTTTATTTTGACAATAATTGGATTTTTATATATTTTTACAACCATCCACGTTTTCAGCCATTCTTCCTAGATTATGTTCGAAAGTTTTGTAGAAGAAAAGTCCAAAATATTATTTCAAAACAATTTGTTCAAAATCCATAACTATATGAACCTATTTTTTAATACTCACACCCATTCCAATATGTATTTAAAATATTAACACTTGCTCAATAAATAAATTATTTCTAATCTATGTGGCATACTTTGTTAAGTCATGGATGTGACTTAATGTACAATGAAGTGCCCAAAAGATACAATGGAATTAAATTACTTGGTGATATTCATTATAAATAGATATTCTTTTTTAAAATTTGACAACTCATAACCATATTTGAAATGATATTTCAAATAAGTTGTTGACAATAAAAATGCAATCCTTTTGAGGAAGGAATAGACATGTTCCCTTGTATTCCTTAATATAGTGAGGTTTGTATATATTAATATGTAATATGTTGAGTTGTGATAATAATATCGACAACCCTGGTTATTATTTTTAGTAAGAAATAATTAAAATTTCAAGGATGAGATTCTGTTATGGGGTTAGAATGAAACATATCAAATTTTCATGGAATATTTATATTAAATTTATTTAGAAAAAATATATATAAATGATGAATAAAAATATTTCTTTTAAAAAATAAAATATTTATAACTTATGTAATGTATTTTCATATTTTTCAAGGAAAATCAAAATTTATTTATGAAAATGGTTTTAGAAAAGTGGTGGTGCCTAGGCTGAGTGACAACTAGTCGGTTTTCGCATGGCCATGGGGCCCAAACCCATGAGCAAAGTACAATAAGGGAAAATGCATTCTGATAACCTAAAAATTTTTATACCTCCCTTATATATAGTTTTTAAATAAATATGACACTTTTATTAGATATATATTTTTTAAATATTTTTTTATACTATATTTCTTTTACAGATTGTTTTTTTCACATCCTCTTACAAATTAAGACATTATAATGAATCATTTATTATATTAAGACACATGTTTTCATATTCATAAAAATATAACATATATTAAATTTAGGTACTATTGATATTTAACTTTAAATATGATAGAATAAATTTATAAATGTAAATAATAGGTTATTATTGATTATTTATTAGCATTAGTGTTCATTTAATTTCATATTCTTTTATTTTATTTCATTTTGTGTATATGTTTTGTTACATTAATATTTTCCTTTTAAAAGGATAAGTGAAAAATTTGTTAATAAAATATCCATCAACATTTTATTTTATTATTTGAGTACAATAAATTTATTAAATTTTTATATCTAATAAAATACTAAATTTTACAACATGTAGTAAAAAAATAACTATTATATTTTATAAGAACATTTCAAAACATGGATTGATATAGACTATTATAAGTAGGAATAGTAAATAGATTTAACCACTGAAGACTAGTAAATTCACTAAATGGGAATCCATAGGATTGAAATCCCTTATTAGGATCTCTTCATCAATAGTAACTATAAAAATAAATTGAAACACTAGAAATATAATTGATATTATCTATGGATGTGTAAGAAACATTTTAATAAAATTAGTGAATGATGAAGTGAAAATCACGGTGTATTTCTAGGGAAATATGGAAATTTGACATTTTGATTTTCCACTAATATGATCTATAGGCTTTATGAACAATATTCAACAAAGTAATTGGTCATTATTATTGTTGTTTACGTATATAATATAAACCAACTATCTGGATTATTTTATAATATTAAAAAATATATATTATTTATTGGGATAATAAATATATTCCATTAATAGTATGTTTTATGCTGAATATGTAAGTTCTAAATTTAATTTATTTTTTGGAAATAGTATTATAAAATACTTTTTAAATGACAATTTATTTTAATAAATTCTTAATTAATTTATATAATGGTTTGAATGTTTATTATGCTATGAAATTACTAAATCTAAACAAATAAATATATTTATTTAAAATTTCTTATTATCATATTTATATATTTATTTTTATAAAATAAATTTCATCTTTAGTATCAAAACATAAAAATTATCATACTGTGTTTTTGGGGAATTATCTCACAAAGTTTATTTTTTAAGAAAAAGTAAAAATTACTATTTTACAAGAACCATGATATAATGAAATCATTATTATCTGAGCATGTTTTAAAAATTAATGAAACATTTTATTAATTAATAATTAATTTTTTAAATTTAAAAAATAATTTTTTTATATAGATTTTAATTTAGATGATTATTTTTTAGATTTTGGAAAAGAAATTATTTTTGTGATAAATATGTATATTTGGGTTTGGTTTACAAATTGGGATGGTTGGAGGTTACTTTTCAACTATAATTTCTCTAAATGTCCACAAACTCTTACATAATCATTAATTAGAAAACAAATTTTTTAAAAACCATTGCAATTTTAAGTGGTTGGCTAATATAATAAAACAACTAATATTTTAAAATGTAAAACCACCCCAGCTCAAGTAAAAATACCCAACCACTCTTATCATTATCCCACAAAAATTTGAAGTCTTATAATTATATAAATATCCCAATGAGTCTCTTATATTGAATTTATATTTTATTTTGTCGGCAAATTTTTTTTTATTGTGAACTTTTGTTCGTTTCCCCATTTTCCTTAAAAATTTACTAAAATAAAAAATTTAAATTTTCATTGAAGCATTTTTTTGGTTCAGAGAATTTATTATATGATTTAAAGAACAAGAGATTTAAGGTTTTTACCAATCCTATACTTTAATATTTAATTTCAATTACTTTTTTATATTTTTTTCTAAACATACTTTTCAAATAAATTAATGATATTAATTCCCGGTTGTTAGAATCTATTTGATGTATGTCCAGTAAGAGAATACTTACTCCCTATCAATATATATATTTTATTATCAATTATAATTTTCAAAATATCCTATATCTATAAAACCATCTAGAAACTTTTTTCAAGTAATTTTTCTATATTTTTTAATGAAAATAAATCACTCTATGGATACTAAAAGTGGGCATGATTTTGGATTAGATGCATCAAGGGGTAATAACCCTAAATATAGTTGATCGATTATATCTCATTCATCGTCCTCATTAATGGTTCATAGGACCTTAATACACCTAGTTTGAAACTCATGGGTATATTCATTGATGGTCTAAATTTTATTTATAATCCATTATAAAGAAGTTATCTATCATTGCGTTATTCTTGTAAACTTTAAAATTATTGTATTCATCTACCTAGATACCTCTAAACCTTAAACCTTATGAACACATAATGAGTAAAAAATCATATCCTTCACATGTTAATGGATTTTATTTGTAAACATTAAAATTCCTTAATTATACTTTAATGGATTTTAACTATATATATTATTTTATTATTTTATTAAGAGTAATATATTACTACCAAATAATTATTTCTTTTATATGGGAAAATCTTGTAAGATATTACTCATTAAATAATAATGCTAGGTATTTATATTATTCATTCATTAAACATTATTCTATGTAATAGTTTGTCATATAATGGAATGTATTGGAATATTATGTGATGGGTGGGAGCAATAATTATATAGTCCCTCTATACATTGCTATGTCTCAGGAAATAATTAAAATAGGGTAATGGGTGCAACCTTACCAGTTATTTAAGATATCTTAGTAAAGGACATTGAATGTTTTTTATGTGGTTTGGAATTATGTATTAGAAACACTATATAGTAAATATCTATTACCAAGTCATTTATTAGTTACTATAGTTTCCAAGGATTTATTTATTCACTCGATTTCATTGTTATATAATAACTCATATTATTTTTTCATGTTATAAATTTATATTTATAATTGCGTAAAATTTATATTACACTCTTACTAAGTGTCTGACATCACCAAAAACTATTTTCTCCCTTTTCCCAAGGAAACCAAGATGAGCACTATATAGTAAAAATGGATTTTAATGAGAAGAATAATGTTTTCCAAGTTTTTAGATGAATAATTTTTACATTTAAATATAATTTAAAATTCATTTATGGATCTATTTTTCTAGGTTTATAGAAATTTTATATCCTCGGTATAATTATCTATATACCATTGTCATAAAAAACCACCTTCTCAATGGTATTTGAGTTAGGGTTATTACAATATTCATATAATTGTAATTTTTATTTGCTTGATTCATTATATATTTGTGATTGTATGAATGGTTTTTTATATCATACTAGTTGGTAGACATAATTTTATGTTTATTTTATTCTATAATAACTATGACAAATTTGGATTTTAATTTTAAATTATTTTTATTTTTATAAATTTAATTTCAATTTGTTTTTGTATTCAATTTTTAGGGTATCAATATACTAACAATTAATTATTCATCCAAGAGTTATCAAATATATTGTATATCGACAACTTAATAGAATAAATTGGGTTGATTTGATGATAATATTACTAAAATATAACTATTATTAATGTGTATGAGAAAATTTGTTTATCAACAAATATTAGTTAAATTTAAGTGAATATTGACATGTTTTATTTTATTTATTGGTACCCATTCTATAAATTTTTTTCTTAGGAATCTTGACATATAGGTCTCCTACTTATGATTTGTTGTTGTGGGAAAATGTTTTAGTCGTGAAAAATTCCTTGAAATCCAAAGTGTAATCTTTATTTATATGATAAAACATGATTTTAAATAAAAATATATATTCATTGAAGAATAATATATAAATGGAATATCCATTTTTTATTTAATTTCATATACATAATTGGGTGGATAATTCTAAAAAATGGTTTTCTAATCTAATGGTAATGTAATGAAAACATTGTTGTGGGATGATCATTCATTCAACCACTGAACTATGAGACCTCAAATGACCTTAATATCACACACTCAATAGGTTATACACTATGGAATAAAATTTCTAGATCTTCCCTTTGTGATTATTGTGTGAAAATGTAGGATGACATGCCACTCCCCTCACCATTCCAAATTTCATTTCTCTCACACTCACTAAAAATCCTGACAAACAATGATTAAAAAGTAGAAAACAATTTCAAAACTGAATTAATGAAAAAAAATTATGTTGTTTAGAGTTTCAAAATACATATAATGCATAAAAATGAAAACTCTTATAAAATCATATGTTTAAAGAACCAAAAAACTTATATAAAAGGAAATAGTGTTTTATATAGTTTTATAATACTAGATACATATAAGAAATTATTCCCACCTTCACATTATACAAATTTTCATGTGGTGAAAAATGTCTCATCATCAAATTATGTTCATGTTCAACATACCATCAGAGTCTGTCAACCTCCAATACCTTATATCTTCACTTCCTCAATCATTTCATATATTAAACATCCACTTGGATTTTCCTTCCACTAATTGGGGGTTCACCACCTTATAGTAAATATACATATAGGTTGACAACATCAAATTTCACTAATATGATAATAATGAATTGAACTTTTCTACTTACTCATTAATGTTAGTTTAATTTCCTAAAATTGATAGGCTTCAGGATCCCAACAATCACCCCCTTCGAGACTACTTCAAGTATATCCTCATCATTATCCTATATATAGGAAAATTTCACATTTTCTCATGAATAAATTATTATACATCATCATCCATTAACTCAAGTCCATCTATGGAATAGTGTTCCCTCATATGTTATAGGACTAAAACCATAGTGAGGTTGCCTATTGTATTTTGCTTCCACGTTATATTTAAAAAATTAATTGATCAAAACAAAAACTTCTTATCTTTCATAGATAAAATTTATTATACTTTTGTTGTAGAAAAAAAAGCCATAGGTTGCATCTACCATAACTAACTAACTATCATTCCACAGAATGTATGAAAGAATTACATTTTTACTCTTTCTAGTATCGTTATCCCCATTAAAATTTTCATCTATAAATCCTATAAATGTATCATTCCACTAAAATTAGAGTGACATATATTTTGATCCCTCTCAGTATGAGATGATTCATTTCATGAATCACCAATTCACCATTCAAAGTATAACATGATCAAACATACTTCTCCAAATGAAAATTTAATATTTGAATTTGTTCAAAAAATGGAATACATTAAAATTTGGATAGTATATTTATGTGGAAATTTCTCCATTTACTAAGCATCATCTTCAAATTTTGGTTTCTACATCGTGGATGGATTGAAGATCCCAAAAAGGGGTGTTGAGATGAACGTATATCTAGTCATTTGATATTTTTTTAACAATTATCTAGATGAATTCTTTTTTGGAAATCACTAATGTATTAGTTTTCATATCCAACTATTTTATCATATATAGGATTTTATTTTCTTGGAAAATGAGGCAACCTAAAAAATTACATGCATTAATATTAGATCATTCTAGATTGAAATTCATTAAATATTATTATGATTCACATGAGAACATTAAAGGTTTAATTTCATTAGAAACTTGTATATATTAAAAACTAGTACATAAAAGATCTACAACATATCCTTTAATAAATTCACAACTATCACACTTCTTATTAATATCATATATAAAATAACTATTCATATACTAAGTGAAAGAAATATATTTAATAGTGAGCACATGTTCTCATAAAGATTAAAAAGGGATAAATCAATAAATAATCATTTTTAATCATAAAATGGGAATAAGGGTATAAAGGAATTTCCTTAATGTTTTAAAATTATACCCAAAAATTCATGTATTATAATCCTGATTCATGACATAAATTTTTAGAGTTTTTAATACATGAATGATAAAATAATAAAAGATCATTTTCTATGAAATAATAACAATCTAATGAGATTATATAAGAAAATAGTGGAATAAACTATAAAATAATCATAATAATAGAAATAATATATCAAGCCTTAAGAACAATATATTCATTGCATGTTATGATTAGGATAACCACCCATGTGCCTACATTGGTCTTGGGATAACTTCACATGATCCCTCTTTTAGTCTTGCAATAAACTCTAATGTACCCACTTTTGGGCATGGAATAACAACATGTGCACATTATGAGATCATAAAACATTAATATTAACCTAATAAATTACATTCCTATAATGAAATAACCCATTACATAATCAATATCCATTCATATGTATATCCCATGTTCATGAAAACATTTTTCATTTCATCATAGAATAGAAAATAGAAACGAAAAATTGTTTCATCAATATTTAATCATCCTATAATAAACCATATAGAGAAATAATAATAATTATATCAAAGGGTAATATCCCTATATATTTAAAAGTAACACCAATGTATGTTATCTTATATAAAAAATGCCTTTAAAATATCACAATAATATTTATGGAGAAAACTAAACATTTCATTTTAAAATTAGTTATTTAAAGTATAAAAATTTAAAAACTATTAAGGTAAAAAATTAATGGAAAATTTCCCTAGAATATTCTAAAAGAATATTTAAGGAGAAGAGTAGTCATGATGGTATAGAAATATGTTCTTGTTTTGTATATTAAAATAATGATTTTATTCACACCTATGGTAGAAAGTATAATATTCAAAAAATAATAAGAAGATTGCATTTAATTCATTTTATAGAAAGTAAATCATGGATAAAATAATAATTAATAAATCATTTAAAAATAGTAAAATCCCTCTTGAAAAAATATTAAAATAATTTGACTTCAAAGAAAATACTACCACTGAATATAAAAACTAATTTTGTTTTAAAAAATCATTCATTCAAAAATTTTGATTACATGAAAAGAAGAAAATAAAATAAACACTTTTGATTTAAAAAATAAAATCAGAAAAATAAAAAATATTAAATTTACAAGAGATATAATAAATAACTTCATTATAGAAAATATATTCATAAATCATCTGAGTAAAAATGAAATCATGATGTAATACCATTACCTCAAGTATCACATTATTTGTATGTTCTATAACATCATATATAATATATTAAAATTTATTATAATTATATACTTGGATTATATACATTACTATAATAAAAAAATATGATCCAATTATAATATTTCAATACATAATTATTAATAATATATTATTAATGTCATAATTTTTATGTGTTTACTATTTATTATTTTGTAAAAATTTTAGTTTGGAAATTTCAGTCCATGTACTTTGATCATGGTTCATGTAGTGACCCCAAACCCATATTCCTAAATCTAGATCCTTCGACCATTAACTTGGTATAATATATGAGGAATTCTTCCCAAATGGATGAATAGTTTATTAGTTTTGGTAAAATAGATACATACATGAATCTCACAATACATTTGAAAATAAAAATTTCAACATAATTTTTTGTTCAAAAATTTTATTATCCCATTTAGTGTATCATTACATATAAAACATACTAATCTTCTTGGAATCTTGAGAAAGTAAAGAAAATAAGGGTGATCACAAATTCTTGGTAATGTTTAATGTATAACATATGATATGAATCTCTAAGATATAATCAATATAGAGAGGTAAATACATAAACATATTCACTTTAATTAATAACATGAGAATAATATGGAAGGAATAAAATATAATCAAATAATTCAATATATATAATCACATGATCTAGGAACATTACAATTGATATTCCAAAAAATTGAATAGTCACATAGAATATTAATAAATTAATTCATAATGATGGAATTCATAAGTATGGACATCTAAAATATGCCATCGATGCCTCATGCGAAGAAATATAGTCGAGGCCCCATTCTAAGACATTTATCAAGACCTTGTGTAAACAAATCATTTCATTACCACATGTCAATACATCTAGTCATGGTCTTGTTCCAAGATATCTAAATAAATCAGTAATGCCTTATCCAAATACCCATATTTGATTTGTCTCATGAGACCTACCAATTAATCAAGGTGGTGTAAAGGGCCCCCCATCACATACTATATTTTTTGAATTAATCATATGAAATGGGAGAAATATAAATAATGTAAACATTAATTTTGATAATCAAGCATACAAAATGAGAACACTTACCTAATTAGTAAACAAAACTATAACTATACATAATAATAAGAATAATGGTATCAAAATAGAACATTTATAGTGATATTGACCATATACAATCCATAAAAAGAATAAGGATGGTATCAGTAAAACATAAACCCATTGCAGTAAGAATAATGTTTCGTTTTTATTGTTGAAATATAAATACCATAAAAATATCACAAAAAATATTCCTAAGGAAAATACCCTTTTCATATTAAAAATTAATTTTTTTAAATAAAAAATCAAAAAAATTGAAAATAATTTTATTTAAAATTATCTTTGGAATTGTATCAAAAATCATTAAATCGTACGTGTGGTGAGTATGGTTATAAATTCATTACATGCTACGTATGTTAATGAAAAAATTCATTTCACATTTTTAGAAGAAAAAAAAATTAATTGTTTTGAAAATGATAGAAATATTCCTTTCAAACATTATATAAAAATTATAAATGCGAGAAAAATTATTTAATAACTAATTTTGAGTAGGTTAAAAACAATTTTTAAAACATTTTATGAAAAATTAATTTGGGATGAAAATAGATTTCCAACCGAATATAGAAATAACATTTCATTTTCTTAAATCAATTTTCTTAATTATTTTAAGTAAAAAACGAGTGGGGAAATTGTAATATAACACAAAAGGCTCAATAATAACCATATGATAATAAAATTAAACGTTTTATTAAGTAATCATCAAATAATTTCCTTTATTGTAAATTCAAGTATCAATGATCTTGATTATGGTTGGATTATGAAATAAACCCATATAATGATCATAACATTGATGTGAGAACTAATCAATGAATTATTTTTTTGTATTAAATTTAAATTATCAAAAACCAATTAGAAATAAAATAAAATATATTAAAAATAATTACATGCATAATATAATAATTACATTTTCAGTGAAGTATAATGTTAGCCCCGTCAATGGAAATTGAGTTAATAAATCCCTTACCACTTTGTAACTTTTATTCCAAATCCCACAGATGAAATAATTCAAATTTGACCTCCATTACATGATTAATCCATGATACCAGAAATACTGAGATTGATGATTTATCCATCACATTACTTGTCAATTGGGTAGTATATATGCGCCATATAAAATAAATTAGTTTCATAACATTACAATATGCCTTACTGAAATGAAATTTGGACAAAATCCCCTACATTATACTCTCTAATGGTTGGATGTGATTTAACATCTTATATAGGGGTATTAAACTTGTAATTAACATATACCATAACCATATAAATATTTAACATACCATATATGATCATTTTATAAAAAAATTATCATATTATAATTAATAATCGTTCATTTTTTTCATTGTTTTAGGTGTTAATTGCCATGTTTTATCATGTGTGATTCGTCTTAAAAGATATGGTCATTGGACATATTATATAGGTTTATAATCTACATAATAATAATAATGAAATAATTATCAAGTTTTAAGATAAATTTTACTTTTAAAAATAATTATTAATGATGGTTATGAAAAATGAAGTATGTTACGATCATGGAGATGGTAGGCCATACGTTCACATGAGTAAATTTCTTCTTCTACAATGATAATTATGAAATTAAGGTAAGTAAAATATTATCATTATAGAATGGTAAAAATATCACATATACGAAATAATATACATATATATAATCATTCATGTGGTTTTTTGATGAAAATAGTGTCATGATACTTAATGAAGTTTATAGACCACACCTACATTAATGATGTTATCATCATTATATGAGTGGAAAAAAAAGAAAGATAATTATATATATTATATTTCTTGAATTATAAATATTTCATTAATATAGTAATTATTTGTTTTATATCATATATAATTATTAACATTATCATTATGAATAATATAATTGAAAAATTAATTTTTAATTCAAATTTAGAATTTTTCACTATTCATTAAAAAAAATGAAAGTTCTCAGAAAAATTTCAAACACTCACTATAAGCTAATTCTCATATATTGATTTAAAAAATTAATTTTATTTTTTCATATAAATTTTTTAAAATTTTATAAAACATTCATTTCAAATTATTTATGAAAACCGCAATTAAGTTTCATTTTAGAAAAAAAACATTATTTTTCAAAAACAATTTATATTTTTTTCAAGTGGTTCTTATTTTAATTTATAATTATTTAGACATCAGGGAAATTATTATAAACATGATCATGAACCATGATTCGTTATTTTAGATAATACTATCCATACCCATCAATTTATCTTCTTTTTATAACTATTATATTGAATAATAAAATTTTAATAATATATTGTTTTTCAATAGAACTTGGTCTTACATATAACACAATACTTTGAATAAACTCATTATTTCGTATAATTAAATATGAAATTTAATTCTAATGAATTGATATATATATAATAAATTAAATTTATTTAAAATAATTAATATATCGAAAATTCTCAGGATGTTATACTCCCTTCTACACTTGGTTTTGTATGTCATATATGTTATCGAATACAATGTTATTATTTTAAAATATTGGGCTATTATATTCTCCAAACCATAGATAATTTTTTCTTTAAAATGTGATTTTGATATTATTAATTAATATTTTTATATATAAAAATTCATTTGATGAAAACCCCATGTTAAAGATGGATTTTTAAAAGATCCTCTTAATAAGAGAAAAAGGGAAGTATAGAGATCACATGACTAGGTTCCCAAGTAGAAGAACATAGGTGGGAAATTAAAACATCGACACTAAATAAAATCATATATAACTATAAAGAGTGAAATATTTCATTGATCATAATAAAGTTTGTGATCTAAAGAAGGTTAAAGACTATAGAACCATAAACCAAATAGGTGTGAAAATTCAATTGATATCATCAGAGATTTATGTAATGGGATAACTTTTTATTTCATGATCCCTTTCGTAATTTTGATGAACAGTCATGAGAAGATATACATAAATGATTTCATTCCATTTTATAAGAAAAGTCACATTGTTTGGTTGTATATTGATAAATTTCAATTCATCCATTACTCTAAGAAATAAATTTTCAAAATTGAATTTTCATTCCTAAATCAGTAAAATTCACTTTTAACATATTGTATGATCCATAAAATTGTGACATGTCTTTCTTTGGATCTCTTACTACTTCCTGAAACTATTATTTTTTGAAAATGTTATCCAATATAATACATTAACCTCAAAACCCTCATTCAAAGTTCAATTTATAAAATTTCATAAAGTGTTAACCTTAAGAACCTTCCAAAAAATTCTAGTCCAAAAAATTATAAATATGTATAGTAAATTTAAAAAATGATATTATCATTAATGCCTCAAATACCCTGATGTAGCTCGTAATCATTTCATACCAAGAATGAGAATACCTTAATCTTTTATACTCATGAAACTAGGTAATAACATTAATAACCAGAAAAACATATTTAAAACATGAATGGTTCCTTATTCTCTAAATAATACATTTATTAATGGATGTATTCCTTAAATAAAAAAGGTGACTCCATCAATGATATAATATACTACTCTATTATTGGATTATTAGTCAGTTTTAAGGTAATAAATATTATCAGATTAACATTATCGACATCAATCATCTCTCTACCATAACATTAGAAAATATAAAGAGTAATATTTCATTGAATAATGTTTTTCCAAGAATTCTAACGTTCCATTGGATCATTTTTCTTGGTCATCTTCACCATTAAACATAATCTTTCAAATCCATAACATATTGAAATAAAATCCTTATTTTATTTCATAATTCCAATAGCCAGTATTTCATTGACAATATACTCAAATGGAATAATTCTTAAATAGAAACACAAGCACTTTAATCAATACAATTTGGTTGTGGTAATAACATAATATTGTCCTTAATATCTTATAATATTCTAAGGTATATTCCATTAATGAAAGGGGAATTCATTTTTATAGTGCCATGTATCCTTAAAGATGATGAATTGAACATTGTAAAACTCATTCCTTCACTTGAAATCAAGATCATGGTGTCTTTCATCTCCACACTTGAATAAAACACATATTGTTTTGAAAAATGTACCAACATTTTTCATTCCACATTATTAATGTTTTGAAATTCCTTATTTCAATTCTTATAATTATATATCTTTTTTTCTGTTATACTTTTATTATTTTTCTTCAAATTGATGCCATAAGACTTCATGAGTAATTTCTCTATCTGAATAACACATAAAAATAATTCGGTTTATGAATAAAATAATTCTAAGATTAGTTCCCTTCAACTAGTTGGCTTAATCCCTTCAAATAAATGGTCTATCTTACATTATGTGTTCCATATTATTCAATAAATACTTTGACCTTGAAAAGGTATCTTCATATAACATCCCAAATTTGGTTGCCACACAATAGGTGCCACAAACCCGTTGGTCACATGACCTCAAGCGCATTTCCCCAAATACCAGAGGTTGCCGACTAGCAGTGAGGGAATAGGTCTGATAATAAGGAAACTATGTCTTCATTTGTCAAAGTGTTGGGAAGCGAAAAAGTATAAACATACCCAAAAGAGGAAGAAGTAAAAATATAGAACTAAAATAGAAAACAGAACTACATTATAATATAACCAACAAACATTTATATAATGGTGCAACATGCCTCTAATCTAAGAAAGCAGCTAGAACAGGATACACTGCAATCTAATGTAATGCATCCCAAGGTAAAAAGTACATCAAAACAAGAAAATGTAGTGCAATAGGAACATAGTAGCATCGCAAGCTTAATCTCGTTCATATGCTCTTCTACTCCACTACAACAATCAAGTACATTTATAGGGACTCTTACCCTTATCAAAACTTACAGAAATGTAATTTGTTTAGTCCCAAGACACAACCCAAATAGGGTGTGAGAAATAAATCCCAATTGGCAACCACCAAATGCATGTGCCCAACTGTCAGTGAAAATGTGCAACTGTATTGACCAGTAATGAAATGCAGAAAACTAGGAAGTACCCAAATGTAAACATTCCTACCAGTTATATTGTCATTTTAATTATTATTTAACAATTTTATATAATTGAATTATAATTTCCAGGGACTCATCCTCACCCAACAATCTCTTATACTATGACGTAGCAAAAAACCACATTAGGTTATCTAACAATTAAAGGGTAATAACAATACCAAGCATGTGCTTTATCTTCACAGTTATAACATACTAAATCATAATTGTGAGTATTCAATGAAAACATTGACCTGATACATGAAAATCCATACCCTCAGGTAATCAGAATCGAAACTCTCAGGTGATATCCCTCAAGGATTATGAATATTTCCCTTAGGCATACAAGATTTTTCCCTCACGCACCGAATCTACTGCCCATAGGCATAAGAAAAGGTTCCATCAGGCTAAACGAAAAAGTTCCCTCAGGCTAAGAAAAACACTTCCCTAGGGATAAAAAAGTAAATGTGACGATCCCAATCCATAAACAAGTAATTTATATAAATTTCATCTCATGAGAACTCATAACGTGCTTAAAATCATGGCATACCCATGGTTATCCTGGCCAAACAGCTAAACAAGGGAAACACACCCACGGGGTGGCCCTGGATCAAGGAAATGATCCCAAACATCAGCTTATAATTGTGTATTAAATTACATAAGAAATTATTGGTATCTTAAAAGTCAATGCATCAGCCACACAACACCCTAACATGGTCGCGTAGCACAACAGTACCCAAAAACAACTTGACAGTTAGAAATAAAAACCAGAACACCTACCTCGATCTCCTCTGATCGATATACGTGAACGATGCCTCCTGAAACACCAAAGAACGTTGTAGATATGGGATAAATATTTACGAGTTCAAAACAAAATAATTTTCATTAGGAAAATATTTGGAAGGAGATGTTCGAGAAGAGAGAAGAACTCACTCATGTGGTACAAACAAGATCAACGACAAAGGAATAGAAGTCTCGGTGTGTAGCCGGGAGATCTTCCATGATTTGGCCTTATCTCTCACAACTCTTTGGTGTTCTAAGATTTTTCTGTCGAAAGAGGAGGCTATTGCATGTTTTCAGAAAAAAAACACAACTACACAGTGTGTACTCTCAAGTACACGACGCGTACTTTCAATTTTTTAACTGATCCTCTGGCGATCACATTCCACCACCTCATCATTCATGTTTCAACCTAATTACATGGAATGTATTTCTGAATACATGGTTTGTACTAGAGTTCCATTGGAAGCTACACCCCCTACCTTATATTTCATCTTCCGATTGATTACACGGCGTGTATATATGAAGTACATGGTTTGTAGACAGTTTTTACACCCTTCATCACTAACAGGCCTACACTCCCTGTATAATCATCCCTTATGGCCAAAGTACATGGTGTGTGAAAAAATACATGGTGTGTACCAAGAAATTTTGGGATTTTTAACCATTTTCCTTATATTCTCAAAAACCGTAAAGGTAAAGGAAATGAAGAAACACATACATGAAGAATAAGAACTGGGTTCTTACAAACATCCCCCTTAAAAAAATTCGTCCCCGAATTTCCCTTTCAAGGTTGGTGAAGCTAAATCTGAGAATAACTCTGCCCACTAAGAACGTACGTCAGTCTCCCACTCCCAGGATTTTTCCTACACTCGGTCATGCTTCCTTATCACCTGTATTATAGGAACTAACTGGCCTCAGAGATACTTTGTGCTCCTATCAACAATACGAATCAGATTCTCCTTAAAGGATTCATCGACATGAAGTTCAAACTCCTCGGGATGAAAAACATGAGATTGTTCTAGGTGATAACGACGCAGCTGAGATACGTGGAAGACATTGTGCATGGCTCAGTACCTCTATGGTAACTACAACCGATAAGCAACCTGCCTGACTCTCTTCAGAATCTCAAACAGCCCCACATTCCTCAGTGAAAGACCACCATGTCTCCTGATATGCCTGTGTCCCAAACTCGGTGAAAACCTCAAGTAAACCTGATCTCTGACCACAAACTCCAAGGGTCATCTATGATGATCAACATAATATTTATGATCACACTATGCAGTACCATCCACTTCGGAATCCACTACACTAGCTCTGATGTCTCCTGCACGAGACGTGGTCCCAGTAAAGTTGTCTAACCTACCTCTAACCAGCACAGGGATGATCGACACGGCCTTCCAAATAAAGCCTCATAAGGTGCCATCTCTATAGTTTCCAAAAAACTATTGTTGTAGGAAAACTTGACAAAGGGTATGTTCTTCTCCCAAGAGCCACCAAAGTCGAGGATACATGCATGCAACATGTCTTCTAGCACTTGTATCGTACGCTCTTATTGGCCATCGGTATTAGGGTGGTATGTTGGGCCCAGAAGCACCTATGTACCCAGTTCCCTCTGAAAACTATGCCAGAAACGAGATGTAAAATGGGAATACCTATCAGAAACAAAAGAACGTGGGACCCCATGAAGACATACTACCTCTCATAAATAAAACTACGTGATCTCATCAACACCGAAGATCTCCTTGATTGGGAAAAAGTGATCTATCTTTGTATGTATTTCTACAACAACCCAGATGGTATCACTGCCTGAAGGTTTCCTCGGCAACCTGGTTACAAAGTCCATCACGACATTATCCCTTTTCAACTTCGGAATTGGTAAATGTTGTAATAGTCTAGCTGGACTCTAATGCTCTGCCTTCATCTGATGACAGGTGGAACATCTCGTAACAAAAAAAGCTACCTCTTTATTCATATCTGGCCACCAATACTAAATTCTGAAGCCACAGTACATTCTGGTAACTCCAGGATGCACTGACCAAGCTGAAGCATGAAATTCCCACATCAAATCCTCATGTATATCCCCTAGAACCCACACTCGTCCATGGATACTCATTACCTCATCATCACCTATCATTCAACCAGAAGGAGTTTCCTCACTTACCACTGCCTCCCGTAGAGCTAGGGCTTCTGAATATGATAGTTTACTCATCCTCACTCTATCCAAGAGGGTAGAATACATATCTAAGGATGAAAGACGGGATCGCCCCTAACTATGGTGTACCTCCAAATGAATCTCTGAAAACAAAGCCATAAGATGCCACTCAACATTGGCCTCCTGCACTGCCTGTATATGAGTCATCCTACCCAGTGCATCAGCAACTACGTTACACATACAAGGTGTATAGGCAAGCTCAAAGTCGAAGGACTGATGGTATTCAACCCAGCTTCATTGTATCAATTTATTGGTTATGATGGGTAAAGATGTATTTGAAAATTTTTTGGTCTGTTAACATCACAAGATGTTCTCCCATGATATAATGTCTCCAATAGTTTAACTCATGAAAAATTGTAGCCAACTCGAGATCATGTGTCAGGTAATTCTTCTCATGTGGCCTCAACTACTAAGACCCATGCACAACTACTCTATCAGCATGCATCCACACTACTAGTCCAATACATGATGGATCACTGTAAAATGTATAGCTCTTCCCTTGTTTTGTATGTATTAGGATTGGTGTTGATGTCAACCTTTCCTTCAGCTCTTTAAAGGTTGTTTCGCAAGCTTCTGAACAATCAAACATCAAACCCTTCTTATTCAAACCCCTCAACGGTGCTTCTAAGCTAGAGAATTCATGTATAAAGTTCTACTAGTAACCATCCATCCCCAAGAAACTCTGTATTTAAAATATGTTCTTAGAATACTCCCAATAAACTACTGCTCTCACTTTCTCAGGGTCTACCACAACTCCTGCCTCTAAGATAATATGACCCAGGAAATTAATCGAGTCCATCAAAAAGTTGCACTTAGAGATCACAACATATAACTGATGCACTCGTAGTGTACTCAATACGATCTCAATATGGGTGTTATGGTCATGTCGAGTGTAAGAGTACACCAAGATATCGTACATGAAGACTACCACAAAAGAATCTAGATATAGGTGGTACACACGATTCATCATAGCCATGAAAACATCTGGCACGTTAATGAGCCTGAACGTTATGACCAAGTACTCATATAGATCATATCTGCTCTGAAAGGTCGTAAGCGGTATGTCTGATGGTCTAACATGCGATTGGTGATATCTGAATCTCACGTCAATCTTCGAGAACACTCGTGCTCCTTGAAGTTGATCAAAAAGATCATCAATCCTTGGTAAGGGATATCGATTCTTCACCGTAAACTAGTTCAGTTTTTTATAATCCACACAGAGTCTGAGGATACCATCCGTATTCTTCACAAACAGGATTGCCGAACCCCAAGGAGAAGTACTGGGTCAGATGAAAACTGTTTCCTGCTACTCCTCCAACTATTTCTTGAGATATTTCTATTCTAGTTTAGCCATCTTATGGGGAGTAATGGAAACCAGTGCTTTTAGTGGCCCAAGATCACGAGATAAATGCACCTCTCGATCCGGAGATAGACCTGAAAAGTCTTATGGGAAGACATCCTTGAAAAGATTATCCACTGGAGGGAAATCCTAACAATTTCCCTGCTCATCCATATACAAACATGAAATCTAGGCTATCACCCAACCTATCCCATGATACTCGGGTCTAGCTTGTCTCTCTTGGAAAACCCATTCACCCTTGTATAGAAACTATTTGCCATCTGGTGATGTGAAACTCACCATGTGATGATTGAAATCAATAATGGATTGAAAGGGTTTTAACAAGTCCATCCCGAGATTGACGTCATAGCTCGTCATCTCTAAGACATAGAGGTCCCATGGAAAGAGACACCCACCAATCTATTGGGGGCACTCCATGCACTGACACACACCAGTCGTCTTAGTTCCCCACAGAGTGCCTAACATCATGATATCAGTAGAAGAGGAATCATAGAGCCCAAGGATCTCCTCAACATGAAAAGATATAAAGAAATGTGTAGCACCAGTAATGATAAGTACCGAATAAAAAACAAAATTAGCTAGAATAGTACCTCTGACAGATGATGATTTGGGATCCTTCTCATGTTGGGTCTTTTGCATTGCATATGACTACCCGGTTCCATGGCCCTGCGACAAAGCCTTGCTACCCTTGGCATGAACACACGAATGTATTCCAATTCCCAGACTGGTAAGAAATTTTTAGCCATTCTCATGCACACGGTGTCCGTACAGAACCCCTCTCACTAGTCACTTGTAGAAACGCCCTAAAAAATGTTGCAGATGTCCCATCTTTTCAAAAGTTCATCCCTCCACTGGTTCATGTGGACATTATGGTCTCTTGTGCCCTTCTTTACTGCACTAGTAACACATCAACTTACCCCCTAACGAATTATTCTGGCTAGTACTGCCACTGTTAGTGAAATCCATCTACCTCTTCCTCTTACCAATAGAAATAGTGCCATAGACCCGTAATGAACCGCCCTGGTCCACACCACTAGCTTCTTGTATTTTTTGCTCAGATATCAGAACCTAGTTCAAAATTGAATGCATTATAGGAAACCTGAATACTTTGACCAATTCTCAGATGTCATACCGAAGACCATCCTCAAACATCATATCCCTCAACATCTCATCACCCACCAGAACAGTGGAAAAACGCTATAGCTCGTGGAAGCGTGTGGAATAGTTCATCAGTGACATGGTGCCCTGCTGCAGATTCATGAACTCTCAAGTTTGACATGCCCTTAAAGTCTCTAGAAAGAAAAATTCATAGAAGACTACATGAAAATCTTCCCATTCCATGTCTCGGTGATGCTTAGTCTAGGTGGTAACATCCCACCATCTCTTGGAGGAATCATGCAGCATGTAAGTAGTGAGCTTGAACCTCCTCCCAAGAGGCGTCTCCAGATGCTCGAAGATCATCTGCATTGAACCAATCCATGAATCCACAGCCTGTGGTCCACCATCCCTTGAAAACATAGAAGGATGAAGCTTCTAGAATATATGTGTCATCTCTTCCATAGATTTGGCAGCTAGCGGTGCCTCCTAGAAGGTCTGCATAAGCCCCATGAAGCCTTCATGGAACAGTGCATCCATGCCTGTGTCTGGTATATCGGTCTAAACCACATCTAGAACTGCTGGAGGATCCATTGGTATCCCATGGCCTACCATCTCTAGAGTATAATCATTACCACTCTCATGGATAACAACTCAAGTATGTCTCGGCGGCATGACTCTACAAGGCCAAACACACGCCTTAGATCGAGATCATCAGGGACTAAGAACTGGAAGCGCAAAAAGGGAACATGAGAAAAAATACATTCAGGCTTTACAAAACATGACTACACGGTGTGTTCCCTCATGCCCTTTACATCGGCGTGTAATCTTCCAGAACTGGTCGTGTAACACCCCAAACACATGGAATGTGGTCCTTACACATGGCGTGTACCTGAATTTTCATCCTCTTCCTGAGTACTTATACGTGGATATGTCACATGGCTCTCCTAAGAACAAGACTACATAACATGTATAAGTCCTACACGGTGTGTACACGATGAGATTCACTGACCCGTGTTGTTCATGACACAGTTGAGAACACAGCTCACACTACATGGTGTGTTCTAGATAGACTTGGCATGTATGGCTTAGATTCCAACTGACTGTGATATTTGTGACATGGTCGGGTACTCGACTGACACTACACGACATGTTACACCCACAGACGGTGTGTACACCACCCCATTTCCCTAGCCACACAACCAATTCCACACGGTCTCTTACCGGTCAAGACTACACAACATGTCCCCCAGGTACACGACATGTACTAGAAACTGTAACACAAACCTGTGTTGTTAGTTACACATCCAGATTCCCACATTACACTGCACAGCGTGTTCAAAAGTGACACGGTGTGTGATAGTGGTGATTTCACAGTTAGTGTAATTAGTCACACGGAGGACACATGGTCAACACGACACGATATGTACCACCGGTACACTGTGTGTTTCCTCTAGTGTTTTCCCAATCCCGTGTTTCTACCTACACGGCCTGTGACACAGTTTGAATTGTCATGGAGAGTACATAAGGTACACTGAGTGTACTTAGAAAATTTACATTTCTTACCGAACAGAAGAGTACATGGTGTGTGTTCATAGAAACAGACACCGTGGTGTCTGGGTTTCTAAAAAGTGGACCCCAGAAACTACTCTAGAGCCCATTTTCCTTTAGATTTCATGTTTCGGTATGAAACATTCTGATCTGTGGGGTCCCATACTCCCTGTGAACCAATGTTTAGCACCCAAACATTCAAATTATATTACAAAAAGAAACAAAAATCTATTTCATTATCTTCAAAATTCTAGTCCAAGATAGCCCATACTTCTTAGGAACCAATGTTTTACATCCATAAACCCAACCATAACATGTACCAAAACCCTATCAATATTAGGTAATATCTAACAAGGTACATATCATAACAACATGAATTTTCTAGCGCTCCGTCTATCACAAAAACAAGAAAATTCTAATGCACCTATTTGGGATGGAAACTATGCAAGGAATGTGATTCTAACATGTTACTAAATGATGCATGAGATGGAATACCTTCATCTCATCGAGTGGCAACAAAATTGAACCCAAGCATAAAGATATAAAAAGCACAACACAAGTGCATCACCCAATGGTGAAAATCAACTCAATTGTTATAATCATAAACAAAAAATAACAACTTAATTAGAGGCAATCCCGCCTTTTCTAGTACACAGGGCAGCTACTCCCGGGCACAGTTATTACCGAATCTCTTAACAATCTATCTCATTCTTTTGTTTCCAAGTAATAAAATAACTAAGAGAAATGAAAATGCATCTGATACCACTTTGTAACATCTCGGTTCCGGGTGCCACACAACGGGTGCCCGAACCCGGTTAGTCACATGACGTCAAGCGCATTTTTCCAAATGCTAGAGGCTACCGACAAGCAGCGGGGGCCTAGGTCTAATAATGGGATATCTATGCCCTCATTTGTCAAAGTGTAGCAGAGCATAAAATATATAACCATACCTAAAAGCATAATCAGTAACAATATATAACTAAACTAGAAAATGGAACTACAGTAAAAGATAATCAGCAGTCATATATATAATGATGCAACTTGCCTCTAATCAATGAAAGCATCCAAAACAGGATACACTGCCATCTAGTGTAATACAACATAAATTATAAAGTATAACAAACAAAGAGAATTTAGTGCAATAAGAACTCAGCATCATCGCAAGCCTATGCTCGGTCCCATTCTCTTCTACTCCTCTACAACAATCAAGTACCTATATATGGACTCTTGAACTTATCAACCCCTGTATAAATATAATCTTTTTGGGCCCAAAAAATTACACAAACAGGGTGTGAGAAATAAATCCCAGTAGGCAACCACCAATGTATCATGCCCAACTATCAATGAAAATGTGCAACAGCAGTGTGCAGTAATGAAATGCAGTAAACTAGGATGTAATCCAAAGTAAACATTCCTACCAGTTATATTGTCATTTTAATTATTATTTAAAAATTAAATATAATAGAATTATAAGTTCCTGATACTCATCCTCAATCGAAAATCTCATATACAATTCTGTAGATAAAACCACAACTTGCTATCTAACAAGTAAAGGGTAATAATAATACAAATCCTATGCTTTAGGTTGGAAAGTATAACATAAGAAATCACCACAGTGATTATTCTCTGAAAACATTGTCCTCAGATACAAAAATCATTACCCTTAGTTGATCATAATCAAACCCTCGGGGGATTACCCTCAGGAATAATGAATATTCTCCATAGGCATATGAGATATTTCCCTCTCGCACAGAAGCTACTGCCTACAGGCATAAGAAAAGATTCCCTCATTCTAAACGAAACGCTGCCCTCAGTGTAAGAAAAACATTTCCCTCAAGCTAAGAAAGTAACAGGGATGATACCAACACATAAAAAAGAAATTTATATACATTTCCTCTCAGGAAAACTCAAAAAATTCTTAAAATCATGGAATACCCATGGGTATCCTAGCCAAATAGTTAAACAAGGGAAAAGAACCCACGGGGTAGCCCTGGATCAAGGCAACGATCCCAAATAGTAGCTTATACTTGTGCATTAATTTACCTAAGAAATTATAGGTATCTTAATAGTCAAGGCCTCATCCATAAGACACCCTATCATGGGAACGTAGCATAACGATACACCAAAACAACTCTATAGTTGGAAATAAACACGAGACCACCTACCTCAATCTCCTCTGATCGATATATGTGAATGATGCCTCCCAAAACACCTGAGAATGAAGTAGATCTAGGAAAACAATTTACGAGTTCAAACCCAAATAACTTTCATTAGGGAAATAACTGGAATGAGAGGTTCTATAAGAGAGAATAACTCACCCGCGTGGTTCAATCGAGATCGAAGACGAAGGAATCAGAGTCCCAGTGTATGGTTGGGAGCTCTTTTAGGATTTACCACTCTCTCCTGCAGATCATTGGGGTTCTATGATTTTTCTGTCGAAAGAGGAGGCTACTACTTGGTTTGAAAAAAAATCATAACTACATGGTGTGTACTCTCATGTACACAACAAGTAATTTCTATTTTTTAACTTTTCCTATGGCGGCCACTTTCCACCACCTCATTGTCCATCTGTCAACTTGATTACATGGCGTGTATTTTTGAGAACACAGAATGTACTACCATTCCACCAAAGGAAACTCCCACCACCTTAATATTCATCTATTGACTGATTACACAGTGTGTATATACTATGTATGCGGTGTGTAGTCAGTTTTTACACCCTTCATCGCCGACAGGCCAACACGCCCTGTATACTAATCCCACACTGCAAAATTACATGGCGTGTAACAAAAACATTTGGGATTTTTCCTCATTTTCGTTATTTTATAAAATACCTTAATGGAAAAGGAAAAGAAGAACCTCATAACTCATGAATAAGAATCGGGTTCTTACACTTCATACTCTACGATATAGTACTCTTACATAGGATTTAAGCTATGGAAAATTCTCTTTATCTAAATTTGTCATTTGTGAGGGAATTATTTTTCAAAAAATGCAGCCTTAATATATTTTCATTCTATGAGTTCGATTACCACATTATCCCTATTATTCTAAAACATTGACCACCATTGATCAGCATCACCTTTGAGACATTACACTAAAAGATTAAAATTTTCCTTTTCACCACACTTTCATAAAAAATATATCATCTCTCGAGGCTTGATCCATTGTCAATCTACCATTTGATCATAAGTCCCACAAAATAGTATGGGCTTCTATCACATAAATTGATTCAATATAAGATAATCTCATTGTGTAATAGGTATCTCCATCTAGGAAAGTTTATTTTTCCTATCATTATTATGATTCCCAAATATATCCATAACATTAACAATTCCAATACCCTATATATTTTTTTCCTCAACAGGGAAATATCTACATATTCCATGAGTATTAATATCAGTACTTCATCTAGGTTACATTTGAAAATAATGGAATATACTAGATTGGATCATAAAATTATGAATCATAATGTATAATACCCAAAACTGGTGAAACACATTACATAGATAATATCATAATCATAAACGTGGTTTCATTTGTGAATGTATTCATTTTCAACTCCTTCATAAGAGTTTTTGATGAATATGGGATTCATCTAGGTATATCCCCCTGCAGTATCGAACTAGGGGCATACCTAGGCCCATTATCAGGTACCCGGTAATGTTTGAGTCCAGACCATCATGCTTTTTTTAGAGTTATGACCCCTAGGTATCCATATTCTAGAACCATTTCATATTTTAGTATCAATATAGGGATTTATTCTATGTAAAACCCACAAAAAAATTACCTTAGAAAAACGTTGGGTTTTTCTTCTATACATATCCTCAAAGTCTATAATATTGGTTTTTTCGCTAATTAATGTTTTCAAAATGTTTAGTTCCCAATGTTGCTACAACGCCTCCTATGATACCAATTGTTGTGACCCCAACCCTAGGTTCCTGAAATTGGGCCTACTACCATTATATTAGAATAAGTTACAAGGAATCCCATCCTGGTGGATAGAGCAGTTTAGTAGTCTTTGTAAACATTATACAAACAAGAGTCCCTTAATAAATTTGAAAAAAATACACAATAATGTTTATTTGATAATAACATTATTCCATATAGAATGTCCATGCATGTCAAACATAGTACACTTCATGGACTCTATAGAATGGAAACGAAATAATAGTAAGCTCAAATTCCAAATAAGTAAAATGTATGGGGGAAGATATGAATAATTAAGGCATAATCAATGTGGAATGGTAAATAACATAAACATAATCCATTTAATAAATAACATTAGAATAATATGGTATTAATAAAAGATGATAAAATAATTCAATAAATATAATCACATGATCTTGAAACATGACCATGGATAATATGACTAATCAAATAATTGCATAAAATATCAATAGATGAATTTATTATGATGGAATTCATACTGATGTACATGTAAAACATACAATTGAGGCCTTTTCCCAAGGATTCTAGACAAGGACTCATGCTAATACCTCTATTGATGTCCTCATGTCAAGAATGGTAGTCAATATCTAATGTCTAGAAATCTAGTCAATTCCTCATTCCAAGACCTCTAAATAAATGAGTAGGTCCATGGCCAAATACCCATATCAAATTTGTCTTCTGAGACATACTAATTCAGAGGGAATATAAAAGGGTACCACCCATCACAAACTGATTCTATATCATTCCTCATATGAAAGGGATTTAATATAAACAACAAAAACATTTTAATTGAATTTTTTTCAAATGAAATGTGAATACTTCCCAAATCAGTAAAAATAACCATAAACAACCCATTGAAATACTGAAAATGTCATCATAATAGAACATTCATAGTAAAATTGATGAAAAACCATCCACATAAATAATAAGGATGTAATCAATAAAATATATGAACATTTGAGTAATAATAAAGGGATGTTTTTATTAATGAAATTAAAATACTATAAAAATATTTTGAAAAACATTCTTGAGGAAAATACCCTTTGTATTATGAATATTCCATTTCAAAAAAACATAAAATTTCACAACACATTTTTAGAGTACTTTTTGTTGAAATAGAATTTGAAAATGATAAAATAATCTTAAAAACAAAATATGTGGTCAAGACTACTAGAAATTACAAACCTTCCGAGTATGTTAAAGGAAAGATCATGTTCACATTTTTGGTAAAAAGACAAATAGTAATTGTTTGGAAAATAATGAAAATAATCCATTATGAAAAATTAAGAAGAAAACATTTATAAAATTTAATTTCATAAATAATTTGAAATTTTTTTAAAAAAAATTAATTTTTTTTTGAAAACAAGATTTTGAAAAAAACATATTTCAAGCCAAAAAGAGATACAATATATAATTTTCCTAAAATCTTATCATTAATTATTTTAAGTTATAAGTAGTGATAAAATTGTACTATTACATGGAAAACATGATGAATAACAAGAGGAGAATAAAATAAAACGTTTTATTAAAATATTATCAAATAATTTCTTTTAATTCAAATTCAAGTCTAAAAATGATCCTAATTAAAGTGAGATTGTGAAATAAACCCAAACAATGATCATGATGTTGATGTTAAAACTAATCAATGAATAAATTATGTGTATCTACTGTAAATCTGCATAAATGTTTTTAAAATTAAACATATGATAATAAAAAATTATGACAAACATAATATTAGCATAACATAACTAAAAAATGTTTAACATAATGAGTGGAAATTAAGTGAGGAAATCACTTACAACTTGGTGACCTTTATTCCAAATCCCTATACAATAAATAATCAGATTTTAAACATAAAAACCATGAATAAGTATTTATCCATGATATTTCATTTCACATGTAAGTTATATGTATACAAATATAAAATAAATTAGCTGCATAACATTACAATATCCCTCAATTAAATGAATTTGAGGAAAAATCCCTTAACTTATGCTCCATTTTGTTGGAAATTGAATTAACCTCAAGTATAGAGGTTTTAAATAGTAAATTAACTTATACTATAAAAATATTATTATTAAAAATATCATAAATGATCACTTTAAGACAACTTATCATATATCCATTAATAATATTTTATTATTTTCATTGTTTCGTTTTTGACTGCCTTTTTTTCACATGCATGTATCATCATGAAAGATATGGTTCTTTTATATGTTATATAGTTCTATAATATATTAAATACTGATGATAAAATTATTATATTTTTAAATAAACTCCACTTTTAAAATAAATCGTGAATTATGGTTATAAAAAATGAAGTATGTTATTATCATGGAGACGATGGGTTATATGTATGCATAAGTAATGTTCCCATTTTCCAAAAATCATTTTAGACGTAATTTAAGTAACATATTGTCTTTATATAAAGATAAAAATATCATATATACCATATTATATACTTATATATAATCATCAATGTTTTTTGGTGAGGAAAATGGAGTCACATCACTTTGTGAATATGGTAGTCCACATATACACGAATGATGTTCTCATAGTTATGCGAGTGAAAATGAAAGAAATAAAATGTCATATATTATCATTATAGAATGATAAATATTTCATTAATATAAAAATTATTTAATTTATATCATATATAATCTTTAACATTAACCATATAAATAATTTACATGAAAATACGGTTTTCAATGAAAATTTAGTATTTATACTATTCATCAAAAAATGAAACTTCTCAGAAAAATGACAAAAATTAATCCTATGATAATTTTGGTATGGTGATATTTATTTCCATATAAATTTTATATATTTTTAAAATGATAATTTAAAATTATGTGAGAAAATTAAGATTAAGATTCTTTTAGAAAAATTAATGTTTTTGAGAAAACATTTAGTTTTGTTTGAAGTGGTTCTTATTTATATATATAAATAATTCTACCAAAATTAATTATTTATAAAAACATTTTGAACCATATTTTTATAATTTTTTTAATCATATACATACCCATCAGTTTAACCACTATGTAATAAAAATTATATTAAATAAAAATATTTTAATAATATATTGTTGTTTAGTAAAACTTGATCATGGGTGTAATACTAGCCATCAGAGAAACGTTTTTGTATATAATGCTATCTAAAATCAGTGTATCATGAATTTCTTGTTATATAATAGATTGAATTTATTTAAAATACTAAAATATATCATAAAATTTGGATATTTTATTTTTCCTTCTACGTATGGTGTTACGAGACATATACACTATGAAAAACAATGTTCTTATTTTAAAATCATGGGTGTTATAATCCCCTAATATTCATAATTTAAATAATTATATAAATATCATATATATTTATCGTATAATTATTTGTAACCACCCATAAAATGTAGATATAGAAAATAAATTACAACGTACATGGAGACGGTAGTCAGTACGTACGCATGAATGTTGTTTTCATTTTATAATTAAAAAAAGAAAGATAAATAATATTATATAATTACTGAATCATAAATATTTCATATATATCATATATATTTATTAAATTGATAAATATTTACATAAATTTGGGGTAGTGATGTAAAATAATTCATATCACTATGTGTAGGTTATAGTCCACATATCGACATGAGCGATACATTCATTTACCCTTTGATAGAAATGATATTAAAAGTGGATTTTACATAACCATAATTACATCTTAGTATTTTGATGATAAAATATTCATCATTTTATGAATTATAAAATAGGTTTAGAGAATTTGTAATAATAAATGATATTAAAGGAGCTCAGTAAATATTTATTATTATTTTTTGAGAAACCCCTTTTAAATTAATCCTTAAGCCTTGGAATATTTGTCTTGGGAGAAGACTAGATAATTTGGGATAAAGTGAATGAATAAATGAAGGTATTTGGGGATTTCTTTATAATATATAAGTCTCAAATATTATTAATATGGGAGGATAGGATGTTTCCTTTTATAATTGAGGTAGATGACATATATGAAATTTCATTAAAAATTTAAATAATATAATGTCACTTTCTTGTGAAAGTGGACCAAGTGGACAATAATTCAAAGGTATGATAAGATATATCTGAAGTGTCTACAACCAATATTAATGAAATAATTTTATTTATAAATATTTTCCTTATCCTTAAATTTAACCCCCCCCCGGGAGAAACCCATTTTAACATGAACTGTGATAAAAAAATAACATTTTTGTTCTATTAATTAGAACAAAAAATGATTGTGGCATCATTAAAAAAATTAAGTATGGTTATTCCAAAAATGGAATCCAATTCAGAAAATTCATCTTCTGTAACTTCATTATATTGAATCTAAATATAATTCTGAAATGCAATGAACACTCATTTTTAGAAAAAGGAATTCTTAATCATAAAACTGAATTTACATTCGTTCCACACATAATAAAATATATCAAATGAATTTTAAAATGTTTTATTAAATATTTATTTTATAAATTTCATTAATATTATTTATCAATAATTTTCTATTTAAATTATTATGATAAAACACATTGCTCCCATAAAAATGTTTTTCATAAAAATAGCACGATTTACCCTCAAATGACATTATCTTCAAAAATAACCATTATATAAAACTTTTATGGATGTTTATTACCACATTACTAGTAAATTTGAATTTATAATAACATTTATATATATATATATTATAATTTGGTTATTCTTATTCATACCAGTTATTGTATCATATAGGTTATAAAGGTTTATTATATTCCTTGTTCATTTCGACATGGTGTTTCATGTAAAGAAATTTAACATATAATAAAATTTTATTTCAATGTAAGAACAAAAAAATATTACGGAGTATTCAAAATATTCTTCATTTAAAATATTTAAGAAAACAAATAGTTAACATCTTGAATCCTTGAACTCCTTAAACCATCTAGGCACATAAAATATTATAGTATACTTAAATAACCATAAAAAACATTATGAAATCTATTCCTTTCTTTTTTTAGAATAATTTTACTATAAAATATTCCATGTATCATCTACTTCCTTTAGATTCCACCTTCAAATGAAAAACCTATTTTTTATTTAGTGATAAAAGTAATTCTAATATTTTATCCATCATAGATTTATCATTTAACATTAACGAATTACTTTCATTATTTATAGATGAATCTCACTGCTTCATGTCACTATGTGTGACTACCACTTTGGAGGAATTTGGGTTTCCTAAAATCATTTAGAAGTAAAAAATTTAAATCGATTACATACCTATTGAATGGAATCATGACATTAAAAGATATTATCACCTCTACTTGACAATATTCTTTTTCTATTATTGTTATTTTTTATTCCCCAACATCCATTGACTAGTTTATTGATTTTATAACCATTTAATTATTACAATGGGATTCAATAGACCTTGAGTAGTCTAGAACATTAATTGTTGGTAGAATTTCTAGTGAACCTATACTCATATAAATAATCACCCATGTTTTAGATAATATGGTTCTTCAAAAAAAATAAATTTTTACTTCATTAGTTTTCCCTATTCCTTAAACTTATTATTCATTCAATCTAAAATCGTTTTATTAGATCTTCTTATTGACGAGACCATTTTGAATTCTAATGAATTGGTGCTTATCACTATCCTATAGTCTAAAACCCAAATATTCATTTAATTTTTTTATGAATATATAGGCTTAGGACATTCCCTCTAGCATGTCTCCTTCCATGGAATGAACAATATCTTAGGCTAAACATCTGAGGACATTCAATTGACAAACTTATAGAATTGTACCAGACCCATGCTCTTTTGGTAGACATTAATCAATAATAGCTGATATATTTATAATGAAAAATTATTCTACAGTGTCAATAGCTTCCACCCATATGTAATTAGACATTCTCTAGTGTATGTTAAGAGGTATTTTCCATCAATCCCACTCCAATAAATTATCATTTCCAAATAATTCAATATAGTTTACACCTATTATTAGGAGGCCACTTGAACGCATAATTTTTGTATTATCATAATTTATAATGATCCCAAAGTACTTATAAATTATTTTCTAATATTTAATGGGTTTTATTAAAATAAATATAAATATATATATTATTGATATATAAAAAAGAACAAATCACAAAAATACATTAATGAGAATTGTATTTCATCCTAGAGAGATCACAATTATGTTATCAATATTCATAGAATATCTCTCGATATTATACTCACTATTGAGACCTAGCCTATCTGTCAACACCCTCGTGCACTAATTTTTATTACCTCATATTAATTCTATCATCACAAAAATGTCAGTCCACCCAATATGAAAAATTATGGTTATAAATGGGGGGTTATAGATAAACAGGAAGAATAAAATAGATGATGAGAAACTTATGAAACTACACTCACTAATAATATTTCCTATTGTCAAATTATTATTATCAAATTAATATAAAATTTAAATCGAAATATCCTATGGAATCCAACACTACAATCCTTCAAACAAGCCCCAGATTTTATTCTCCATTTACATGGATAAATAATATCATGGTGACACAAAAATAGAAAATGGGAGAATGAGAGGAATAGAAAAATGAAATATAATTAAATTAAATTATAAAACTCTATTACAACATCATAACCCCACATTATCATCTAATAATTTATAAATATTTAGAATAGTGGTGTAAGATAAATTTATTGTCAATATTGGTGGACCATTTGAGATCCAATGTTGTCCTCAAAATTATTATATGTTTTGTCCAAATTAAATGGATTCATTATATAATAGTTTTTTATATATTTCTCTTTTATCCACTCAAAGTATGTAAAATCATTTGGAAATTTGTATAAAATGATATGACTAATTTAGATTATAAAATAATTTTATCCAAGGACTACTCAAATTTTAAAGCACTTATTTTCAAGGAATTTATGGTATGGAAAGATAACAAATCACATGAAACCAAAGAGAAAAAAAATTCCTAGTTATTTCATATATCTACCTACAAAATTTAATCTTCTTTCATTATTCCATTTGTATGATATGGTATAATCATTAAAATTATCCGTATTTGGGAATATATTCTAAGGCTTAAATTGCGAGCTATATTAGGGCATCAAATTATTGGATTTAAATTTGGAAATTTATTAAATTAAATTTACCCCAAAAAAAATAGATTCCTAAAAAATTATTAAAAAATTGATCACTTTAAAAAAATTATGCTTGAAATACAGAAATAAAATAAAAATAGATTAAATTTAAAAATTAATCATTTTTACAATTTAGCTTAATGACTTGATAAAAAATAAAAAATATGAAAATAAATATAAAATAATAATTTTGGATGGATTAAAAAAATAAATTAAAGAATATAATATATAAAAATCTAAGCATCGTCATCCCCAAAATATTGATAATGAATGTCTTAGAAAATTATGAAATATTCAAATCAAAATCCATAAAAAATCAATATTATTAAAATTTCAAAAATATTTTCCACATTAAAATTTCATCTTGTCTAATCTCTAAAAATGTATTTTATTTTTATACCTGATATTTATAATCATTTGACCTCAAAAATCTATCCATTACACAGTCATAACTTCCCTATTATTAAATTTTAAATCCTTGATCATTCCAGAGAAATAAAATCTGTATTCATTCTCATATTAGGAAAATACATGTGTCACAAAAGTCTTGATAAATGTTTAGTCAATCCACACCAAGAGTCATAAAATATATTTAATCATAATTACATTTTCAAGGATAATTTCATGGCTATGGGATAGTGGATAAAATCATCTAAAATTTTAAGTCCAAAAAGAGGAAGTTGAACTCTTAAATACCAATGCATCAATATTCACATAAATATATAAGAAAAAACACTCTAAATTCCCCATAAAAGATGTTAAACACAACACCCGATTTTTCTATTTACATGGGCCATGATTCAAGTAAAGAATGCATCGAATGAATACATCCTCATTCACATTTTGTCATTTTATTCCTTTTTTCATTATTTTAATTTTTATTGAAAATCATATGATATTAAAATAACGTGAACAAATTGAAATCCATTAAAATAATTTTTAGGTGAATGGTGATAATACCATTATAGATAGAAAATGCCTTCTATTACATCTCTAGGATTTCATTATAAACTGAAACTCACAATACTGTTATATATAACTAATATATATTTTATAAGGTATAGCATACATTTTAAAATATTATGAATAATTTATAAATATACTTTTTAAATTTTAAATTTTATTCTACATTTTCCACTAAAATTGTTTTAATGAATTAGATATTTACTATTTTGAAATTTACTTATATCAATTTGAGAAATTTATTCTTATTAAATGGTCGTAAAATTTGGAATATGTTGGTTATAATTATGTAAAAAATCATATTTAACTAAAACAATTTTAAAATATTTTTTGGAAGAGGTGATATATAACCTTATTTATTATAAACTACTTTATTTTATATATTTTTTAGTGATATATCAGGAATAACATGTGTTCCCCTTACATTATGTTTAAATATTTACCAAAATTTCATTATCCCCACTTCTAAAAGAGGACTCCCATTTACCCTAAAATATATCTCTAAAAATTTCCGTTTCTCCAAAAACACCTACACTTTTTACTTACCCTATAATAATATTTCACTCTCTTGATCTTCTAGTCACATGATATTAACATATTCCATAAATTTACAAGGTATCTTCCAAAGAAATATCAAACTATTTGCTACGAGAAATAATTTTTATTTATCTACTTTAATTTATATATTTATTTTACAATTATAAATTTTAAATACCTATGTAATTAAAGCCATATTTTTTATATAATAAAATTTATAATTCTCTTATAATAATAACTAATAACCTTGACGGTTTTCTCTTAAAAATGCAGAGAAATCTTCCATCACTGTTTTCATATAATATCGCCGCTAAAAAATATCATGTTTCATATTCATTAACAATCATACTCCTCTAGTAATAATTTTTAATTTAATTAAATCTATGTTATTTATAAAAAATAATGGATTCATACATTATAAAACATATTTTACACTTCTCATGTTCTATGGATAAAAAATCATTAACCATGCATGTTTTTGTACTATCAACTCAATAGAATATTGATTTCAATTTTGTTTTTCATCACCGCTTAATATTGATGGTCTTGATAATTTTTTAATTATATACATATTATTATTTTGATATAATTTAGGTTATTTAAGGAAATTTTTCATAACCTATTAATAATATGACAATCAGGTGATCAGTGTTAATTCAATCGATCTAAATGAGCCTACTGAGAAGAAAATTATCTCTTCCTTATATATGACATTATATAAATTTTATTCCTTTCAATATATTTAAAATTATGATATATCAAACTAACAAAAACTAAATAATTTCATTACGCCCATACTATAAAGATATTATTAATAAATCACAACAGAATCATCCAGTAATTATTGAATGTTCTTCTTCGAGGTTATTTAACTACATATTTGAAAAATGTTATCAATTAATATCATGGATGAATATGAAAATTTAATTTAATGTATAATATGATATAAATACATATATAAATTTTTTATGTTATCCATGGTAGAGATATAAAACTATTTAACTCATTTATTAAGAAATCCCACTTCATTCATCAAGAATTATTGAAATATACTTGTCACTGATTTTGAACTCGTGGATCATGAACAAAACGTCCATGAAATATGAAAATATTTTCACAAAATTTCATTAATCATATATTCATATTACTTGAATTATCAAAGATTAATGTACCTTGGAAAAATAATAGGCATCAACACCGCTTTTACAAAGAGAGAAACCTTTCCTTCTTGCATTTTGAAAATAGGTAAAAACTAACTTATATATATATATATTCTCTATAAATGAGTAGAATAAATAGTTATAGTTATTAATAAGGTTCTTGGGTATGCATTTTTTAACTTATTTTAATTATTTTGGACATTTTTTGAATTTCTGAAATTAATTAGGACTGAGGTAAAGGTTTTCCATTCAAATTCTTCTCTTTGATACATGTTTGATATTATGCACTAAATTTTATTTTTGTGGTGTATATACTTCTAATATGAGTTATTATTCAGGAATTATCTTTTATTAATAGTATATGAAGTTCATTTATATTCCCTCTATTTTAAATTATTTTTCTAGAAAGGATACTTAAGCTTAAAGGGTTCGTTATCTCAAAAATTAATTTCTTGAGACATATTTATATTATCCACCTTTATTCCGTTGAATAGTGTATTCACTACCCATACTTGTATTTTTATAACATTTTTTATTCATTATTAATATTAATCCAAATCAACTTATTTTTATTAAATGGATTTTTACTTTGTTATTACCCCAGTTGTAAGGCTTTTTGTGTCTCAGTTTTCATTCATCGAGTTATGATCATCCTATTAGACATATAATATGGGTATATTCTACCAATTGGTTATATTTTGTTGTATTCTATTTTTTGTGAATTAAAATTTATTATATATAATATATCTTTTTGAAATATTTTTTCCTTCTATGATAATGATTCCTATATGGGATATGGATAGCTCATATCTATTTTCCTTATGTTAAATTGTTTCATCGAAAACATCTTTCTTATATACATCAATGCTCCAGACATAATATATTAATTGGTGTAATTTAAATATTTTTAAGTATATATTTATGAAAAATACTTTTTGATACTTATTTTATAATTTTATTTTTTAACGAAGGAAAATAATAAAAAGTATTATTCTATTCACTTTCTTATGGTATGCCATACTCTTTACTTTTCCAGCAAATAGTATTTATATATTATAAAGGATCTATTCTAGGAGATTCTTTTTAAAAATTATTTCTTTCTAAATATTTTATGTCACGTTTTAAAAATTTTACCTATCAAATTGATGTGTAATCATTTATTTTACTTAAATATTTAATAAAATTTCTAAAATGACTTGAATTTTTTTCCTTCCATTCCCAAAATCCTTTTAAAAAATATTTACCCTAATAAGGTTAATGGTTTATTATTTATAATATATATATATATATATCATTTGGGGGATTAAAATCATGGGGTATAATATTTTTATTCTTGATTTCATCTTTTTCTATACTTTTCAAAATATTCATTTTTCATCGGCGTTATCATTTATGTCAACACCCATCTATGTTTTCAATATTACACTGGGGATGTGTTATTATGAAACCATTTAATTTTTTCTATGGATGTCTTATAACCATGATATTTCATATTTGAATTAACTATATATTCAATGATCTATATGAAGTTAACATATCATTTTAAATAATTTAGATTTTGTGAATTTTACCAAGAATTATTGTCTATTTATTAGTTATGGAATTATTGATATTATTGATTATTATTAACTTCTAAAAGAGGTTCATTATATATTTAAATTCTTAATATTTAATTTTTTTATACAGATATAGGTTACATGTGGAATGGTATGAATGGTTTTGTTGACTCTAATAGTTAATGCAGTGAACATAATCAGATCACAGGTGGGGAATGACATTATATAGATCCTCGATGAATTGAAATGTCTCATGAGACATAAATGCTTTGTTTTTTGTTTGTACACCTTATTATATTATTAAAATGTCTTGGAATATGTCATGGATATGTTGTTTTTGTTGTTTTTCATTATTCATGGTATCATTTTAAGGTATGTATTACTGATATTTATGTTTTCATTAATTATCATGGATATAGCACGAACTCAGTTTCTATAAATTGTGGATTAATTATTTATATTTATTCCTTTATTATCAATTATTAAATTTTTATATTATGAAATATTTCACTATGTACTACTCATTACTACAGGTATAATCTCACCTTTATTTTTTCCCCTTCCATAGAAAATATAAAAGATAGGTATTTGTCATTTTCTATGATATTATAGAAGAGATCATAATATTCTTTTAATGTGTTCAGGATGTATCTTAAAATTTCAATTGCAATGTATTTATGTATCTAGTATTACATGACTACTTAGTTATTTTATCTTATAGAAATTCTAGTATTATATACCGGTAATATTATATAACTACCATCTATAGGTTTTTTCTGTCTTTGAATTTATAGTTTCTATTAGATTAATTTTAGAAAGAACATTACGGACTATAATAATATGAACATAGTTATATAGTACCAATACTATTACGACCCCACAAAATATCTATAGAATAATATAAAAATCATAATAAATAGTTTATTTTACAACTCAATATCATAATATTTTTTTTAAGAAAATAGATAGTGATTAATAGTAGGAATATGAACTATATAAACTCTCATTGTCAATTTACAACCGTTCCCAATAAGAAAGCTAATGAATGTAGAGTTGAGAAATATTTCATTATAACCATACTACTAATGTTGACCTAGGTTATGAAAAATAATCTTACCAACATTGGGAAAACTAATTTTCAACAACATGGTGTAATTATGTTAAACTAATTCATTTGAAAACAATCATCATCATTACATAGAACTTTTGATCTATTGATATCAAAATAATGGATCAAGACCCATGATTAAGTCTTTCTCTCCATAAAGTGTTAGTAAAAGGAAAAAAATCCATAATTGTGGTCTATCATCTAAAGTTACATGTGATGTAATGGTGGTCACTCATCCTCACACTAAAGAGAAAGATTAGATAAATTGTATTGAATGGGGAGATTTTAAGAATGTATTCAATGGAAAATGTATTCCTCGTCATATAATGGAATAAATAGAAATATAATATCTAAATATAATACAGATGGTGGAGGAAAAGGTTACTAAGAGCATCAGTGACATTAAAAGGTTAAATAGACAAGTTTCAAACTATGTACATAAATCAGAATGAAAGATTGATCACTTCTTTGATTGGTTAAAATAAATCCTTCTTCGGAAATTATTCTCTCAACCCTTTTCAACATTTGATGATATAGTATCAAGTTATGTTACGTTATTATAGTAGTTATCATAGACTTATGCCTTCCAATGAAATATCAAGAAGAAAAGTTCTATTGTACTCCATATAAATAGAAGTTATCTTTGAGGAATATAAAATACTATCTTTAAATGGGATGATATCCTATGAATAGTTGATGTACTCCTTGTAAAAATAAATCATTATAAAATAATTTATTGTCTATCCACTATAGATTGAAGTTGATTTCACTATTGAACATATTCCTTATGTAATGAATATATCTAAAACACCATATAGAATGACACAAATGGTGTTGATCATGAAGAATAAAAGACAGAAGTAGTATTATAATATGGTATTTATACAATCTATTTTCTAACTATGGGGAGCTTGTATTTTTTTCAAGATAAACTCGGATGTGCTTATTATATTAGTCATCATTTATAGAGAGATCAATTCCATTATAATAATGAATAAGTATCGGTAACAATATATCGATGAATTATTTAATCAACTTCAAAGATCCCAATAATTTCAATGATTAATCTCTATTAGGGTAACCATCAGCTAATGGTGATGAAAGTTGATATATCGATGAATAAATTTCAAAAAATGTATAGACATTATACGTTTGTGGTAATGCCTTTTGGATTGTATAATGAACCTTATGTCTTTATAAATCTGATGAATAGAGTATTCAAGGAACTTATTAATGATTTTTTTGGTATTCACTAATAATATCATAACATTCTATGAGAGTTACAAAGGTAATGGGAGTCATCTATAAATAATTTCGGAGACCCTTATAAAAAATAATTCCATTGGAAATATATTAACTGTGAATTTTATTTCAATGTTGTTTATTTATTAGATATAATGTCTCCATGGATAGAAAATTCATTCACTCATTAGAGGATATGGTGCTTAATGAATAGTATACACTAATGAACCTAACTGAGATCTAATGTGTCTTGGGATTATCAGGTTATTATTATAAATTTGTTCAAAAATATTCCATGTTTTCCAATAAGTTTCCCTTATTATCATGTAAACCAATTGATATAACATTTTATGGGAAGGTGAAGAATGTTTAAAATAGATGAAGATTAGACTAATTAATGAAATAGTATTATCTTTACCATTAAGTGAGGAATTACTTGTAATATAATGTGATTCATCGAAGAAAATACTTGGATGTGTCTATAAGGAAAAATGATATGATGATTACTTATGCATCATGGAAAATGAAAATTGATGAATAAAAATATATAACTCATGACATGATTTGGAACCATAATATTTTATATATATATATATATATTACCTATTTTTCGAAATATTTAATAATATTCTTCCCATATGAGTTTTAAATGTATCTTCATTCTGAAGGATCTCAACATAAGGTAACGAATATTGTTGGTACTATTCAAGGAGTATAATGGATCAATTCACTACTACTCTGGGAAGGAAACCAAGGTTCCTAATACATTTAGTAGGAGGGACCATGGATTTATGAAAATGTTGAGGATAAAAAAGATCATATATATATATATAAATGATAGATATGGTGATTTTTATGAAAGTGGATCCATATTTCATTTCCAATTTTTTTTAGAACATTCTTATGAGAAAAGATATAGAGGTCCAAATGGGATTTAAACTGGAAAATTAAAGTAGTAAGTTGATAAAAATTGGTATAATTCATCATTACTATAGGAGTATTGATGTTTTTCAAGAGTTCATGTGTTCTATATATATTATAATTGATGTTGGGAATGGTAGATATATCAAATAACTGAAATTTATCTGTACTCCCTAGAGGTCAAAGATGAATTGGGATTTAAGGGATTTTTTTGATATGGTATGAAGTGAGAAATTGTGGGCTATGTGTCCTAGTGATTAGTTTACACATAGGTAAAGTATAAAAGGAAATAACCTAAAGGATACATTAAAACTATACCTATAAGAATATAGAGGTTGAAAAATATTATAATGGACTTTGTTACTAGACACTAAAATACTTTATGTAATAACAGTTATAAATTGCTTATTATTGGTTTTCATAGTGAGTCTATTCATTTTTAGTAAAAAGAGAAGATCTACCCCATCAAATCCTTTCCCATCTCTCTATAAATAATGTTTTAAGGATTTATGGGTCACCTAATTCAATGGAATACGATCACTACCATCTAGGTATATTATTGTTATAGAAGTTCCTTAAATGGGTTCATTGAGATACATTTGTGAACCACCTATAATCCTCAGAGTGAAGGGTATAGTAAAATGACTATCCCAAAATTTATTGATATTTCTAAATCATGTTCTCTTGACATACATGGTATGTGGGATCAATATCTACAATTCATAGAATCTTCGTACAATAATAGCTTCCATTCGAGCATCTAAATGGAACTGTATGAACCATTGTTTTGGGAAGAGTTTTCATACTTCAACCTTTTTGGAAACAATGTGGAAAACATGTTGGATCAAATCCTAAATCAAAGATGACTATTTAAGTATAAACTATTCAGGATAATATGAATATGGCCCAAATTGGAGAAAATAACTATACTAATAATCAACGGAAAGATATAAAGTAACATGTGGGGAATTAATTATTACTTAAGGATTATATATATAATGTATTTATAATATTTAATAAAAAATGGTATTCTGAGGACTATGGACATTGGACCTTTTGAAGTACTAGAATTATTTGGAGTTGTAGCTTACTGATTGGAAATACCGTCCAACCATTCTAAATTAAATCATGTCTTCAATATTTCAATATTTTGAAAACCCATTCCATATCCAATTCATGCGATCACATATGATGGAATTGATTTGGATCCTGATGTTTCTTATAATGAAGTCCTTATTAGGATCCTTTACACTATTAGATATGTTTTATTGAATTAGAAAACTCAGATAGTAAAAGTACTTCAATGAAATCACAAACAAGAAGAGGAAACATGAGATCCCAAATAACCTATGATGAAATAAAATCATATTCTTTAATATCTTATATAACCCAATATTAAAGATGAAATTATTCTGGGTAGATTATTTCATTACTGATACCAAACTACATTAGGTTAACATCATATCCTAAAATATCACATGATGTAAACTCTAATGTACAATTATTCCTAATTTTATTAGATAATTTTGTTATTTCATAATAAAATTTGATTTAAAAAAAATAAAATACATTATTTAATTTGTCAAAAAAAATATTATCTTAAGATGAAAGTTTTTTAAATTCCTTACATGATTTATTTTTAAGTAAACAATGAAATTTCCATTTTATATAGAAATGTAACATTGATGACATCATTAGGATGTAAGATTAAATTAAAACAAAAAACCATAAAAATTTAACTGATACATTTTTTATAAGTAACAATATATGTTTTAAAATATTATTATTAATTTATAAATCTACATTTGATATTTTAAGGCATAAGTCACATTTTTCCCTAAATATTCTTTAATTAATTATATATTTAATATTTTATAGCTGAATTTTACCAATTTTTTATATTTAATATTATTAAATGGTTTTTAAATTCTGAATAAGAACATATTAAATATGTAATAATTGATATTTTATTTTTGAGCCATAAAGGCTAAATTACATAGGTAAAAACTAGTTACCATTACAAAAGATAAAATTTTAAAGTAATAATTTGAGGGGAAATGGAATAAAACATGATAAAAAAGTATATAATTGTGTTTATAAGGTTTAGTTCTATTTTATATAGTCTTTAATAAATTATTATATATTTTTTGAAACAAATAACATGTTTAACAGATGTTCCACTTATATTAAGATGCAATGTTTACATAAATGTCATTCTCACAACTTTTAAAATGGGCCTCTCACCACCCATTCAATAGGACTCTAAATATTTGTCTTCCTAAAGAATACATTCCCTTTTTAATTACCCAATAATACTATTTATCTCTATTGAGATTATGTTAATAGTAAATTACCCTATTCCATCAACTTCTAAGGGATCTTCTAAGTAAATCCCAATTCCCAAAGTGAGTAATAATTTTTACATAACATCTTTAATTTATATCATTTCCCAATTATAATTAAAAAATTATTATATAATTACCTAATTATTAAATATAAAATGAATTTTTTATGCTATTTTATTTTTCATTTATCACCTTATACCTTTTTCCCTTAAGGAAAGTGAAAACAACATTCGTGTGTGTGCGAATAAACTATCACCTCCATAAAAATACGTGTTTCATTTTCCCTAGATACCTTATAGAATTGGTAATAATTCTAATTTGGGCTAATATTATTGAAATTTATTAGAAAAATATATACTAAACTGATAAAATATATTATACATTTCATGAATTATATGAAAAATTAAATCGTAAACCATGCGTATGTAGGGACTACCACCTCAATGGAAATATTGATTTCCATTTTTATTTTCATCGCCAGATTACATGGATTATCATGTTAATTTTTTTAGTGGATAAATATTATGTATATGAAATCATGATTGTTTTTAATAAAAAATTTAATTACATATTATTGATGTTATCAATAATCATTAATCACTAATTATATCGTTTAAAATGATCACACTAAGAGGAAAATTAACTCTTCTTTCTAGGTAACAACTTTATATAAATTATTTTTTTTTATATTTTCTACCAATAATGATATATAACACTAATAAATAATAAATAGTTCCATTATGACTCTATTAAATCGATATTACAACTAAATAAATTCATTATCATTAATTAATTATGGCATGTTCTTGTTTGGGTTAGTTTAACAACCCAAATGAATAGTGATATGAATTTATATCATGGATGACTATAAGAAATTAATTACCCAAATAATATGATATAAATATGTATTTAGTTGTTTTATTTTGGTCCTAGTGCCATTATATGATGTTTAACTCATTAATTAAGATATCACCCTTAATTAATTAAGATTCATTGAAACATGCTCGTCACTGATTTCAACCACATCGATGGTAACCAAAACTGCAATGAAAGTAGGCTATGTAATTATAAACTATTTTGGAATATATATATATATATATATCAATGAATTATATGATCTAATCGTTAGGTAATTTATAAAAATAGTAGATACCAACACCAGTTTTATGATACTAGTTAAAAGAGATAAAAATCACTTGATCACACTGTTATAAATAATTAAAAACTAAATTATATATATATATATATATATTATTTTCTGTATAAAATGATTATAAATTAGTAGTATAAATGGTTATGGTAACAAATACGGTTTTTAGGTATGTATTTAATGATGTTAATATAATTATTCAGGACATTTTCTGCAAGGCTTTAACAAAGTAGTACTGATGCAGGGATTTTCATCTCAAATTCCTCACATTGATATATGTATGGAATTATGATCTAATTTTATTTGTATGGTTTACATACTAAAAATTTTATATATGTAATATCATTAATTATTTGATATTCATGGTATTTGAGGGTCAATTACAATCCCTCTATTTAAATGGTTTTCAATTCAAATGTTATTCATGCTGAAAGGGTTTATTATCGTAAAGATTAATTCTAAGAGACATGTTTATGTTATGAATCAATTTTTCATTTAAATGGTGTATTAAATGCCTATTGAGATATATGTATCACATATTTTTTTCATAATTATCAATATAAATCCACATCATTTAATTTTCATCTAATTTATTTTGACTCACTTGTTACCTTTTGGCATCAAAATCCATGCTAACAAAGGCATGGAAAAAGTCACTAATGGTTCAAAGATAATTCAAACTCAAACAGACCCAAAATTAATCAATGTATTCCAACTCATGAAGCAAAATTATTGAGACACATATTTACCATACACATGAAGTCAATTAATGGTACTTATGCAAGTCTAACGAGAATCGTGAACATGCCAACGTATTTTATGAATGGCATCCTAAATTTGATAGAGTCACACCCCTTATAAGCCCCGTTTTACTTTTTGGAACACTTCCCTTCATTGTGAGCCTCATTACCTATAAATATTGGATCCCCCAACTTCAACCACATTATTTCCCTAACCCTTTGACTTTTAGTTTCAAATTTCTTGATGCTCATGAGCAATTTCAACCTGAGCCAAAAATGGTTTACCCAAGGTACATGAGCATCGCGATTTGTGATTTCATTTGTTCCTCACAGAGCATATATATAGTATAGGATGCCTCTTGCATAGGCCACCACCCATCACAATGGAGGGAGCCCCTTTGGTTTTCTCGAGGATCCATGAATCATTAAGCCTTTGTGAAGCACTCTTCTATTAATCTAGGGCTCTATTCATAGTCAAAGGGACCATGCTCTATGAATCCATTTACATCATGAATCTCCCTCTCATCTTCATGAAATATCCAAGTGTAATGAAGATCCTATTGGAGAGGACCCCTTGTTCATGTGACCATTTCCTTTGTATCACTCTAGGGTTGTATGCTGTTATTTTCTAGTCCCTCGTAAAGTATATGTTGTTGTGATTCCATACCTCTTTCTTTTTTGCAAATGTATTCTCATGAATTTGGATTCTTGGCAAAGACACACTAATGTGGTCCAGATAAGTGACCATTTCTCCACGACCTCCCTTCTAGAATTGTTTGGTATTAAACCATTCAAATGTGCATGACCTATATTTATGTAAGTACTAGGGGGAAGCAATGAATCCTCCCCACCTGAGATGTAGTATGTTAAACTACTAATAACCATCATCCTCAGCAAATGACATCAAAATGTATTATCTCATCGTGCAAGGCACATGAGGTGTTCCACATTGATTATTAACCATGCCAACATATCTCCATTGGAGTGCGGTATTCCTCACCCTATAAGTAGGGAATGATATCCTCCTCTCATGGAATGAGATCCTCATCCGGACTCCCACCTGGAGTAATCCCTAATCTCCATCTCCCTAGGATGCCTCATCATGTAAGCACTACATCCCCTCTCATGGTTGCACCTTTCATGACATGATTTCTAGGTCTACTTCTACCACTTTTTTCTCTCTCCAATCATGTCCTAGATGGGATAATAGGTTAACAGTGACCATGGAACCCTCCATCCTAGGCTTCTATCCATGCTTAAGCCCCATTCCCCTCACTTTCTAAATATGTCAGTTTTTATCTCTTTCACATAATTAGGGTATATAAGAACACTCCCTGAAGTTCAATCCCCATGATCTATCCATTCCATCCATTTCGCATCAGTTCAATATTCTTCTTCACTTTATAATGTTAAACTACATGGGAATTTTCGAACAATGTGTGTTTTGATCCCTTTCTTCTACACAGGGTGCATAGGTTCCTCCATGAGGTTTAATCAGGAACAATGGTAAACTCAGGTTCTCTATCCTAGAGTTGTACCCTCTTTGGGCTACTACCCATGTGTAACCCCTATAAAATAAAATGGAATATAACAATGTGTAAGCTTAAATGACATCTAAACTATGTGGACTTTGACCCCTATCTTCTAAAGAGGGTACATAGGAAGACTCCATAAGGTTCATGCCCTAATGAATGTCTCATCCTAGTATTTCCCTTGGATCAAATTGTATCATGAGGATCTTACCCTAACCCATACTCACAATTCCATTGTGTTCCTATCCATGTGTTCTATCCTCTCTATTCACCTCCTTAGGTGTCTCATCTTCGTACTGAAATAAGTGGAATTTGATTCCCATCCACTGGGATAAGTAGGAAGCCTGCATGAGGTTCAATCCCATAAATCTCCATACACCATCCATTAATTAGAACTTCCTTCATTTACATCCTGATTCTTACCTAGGCTGCCACATCCTAGTGAGATCATTACATCCATTTCCCCAATACTCCATGCAGCACCTGAGCAAAAAACCATCCATAATACCCATCGATAATATTCATCAAACCAAGAGTGATCCACTTTTTAAGGGTAGCTGACAATGTTTAATTCCCAAACCACACCTTTTAATTATATGCTTTTTGATCCATGAATGCTATACATGGTATGTAGCAAGACTCTCTTAGGTTCAATCCCAAACAATGGTAAACCTTGGTGTATCCCTCTTTTGGGGTGAACTTTTCTAATCTTCCCTTATTAGTGTCCAAATCATCCATCACTATGTGAAACATTCTCTTTATGAGATGCAAAACCTCAGGTATTCTATTATATGGTGTTCTAATCAATCCACTAGGTAAACCCCATAAGTGTTCCCCCCTCATGATCCACCTCTCTAATCTGTTCCTATGGGATATATTTATTTCCACAATCTATCTCTGCAAAATGTTAATCTCATGAAATGCCCCATGAAAAAAATGGGAGTCATAAAGAAAAACATAGAATACATTACCAGGTCATAAGATACCTTTAAACCACCACTGGATGTCTTGGGTTCTGCTCCCTTGAGAAGCCCTCTTTTCAGGAATAATACGGGTTCTTTAATCTTCCGGCCTCTATATGTGCCACTAATGCCCAATGTGAATACTCTTGGGACTGAAGGTTGATACACTAACTATACCCTTTGGAATTTCCAAATAGAATTACTTTAATTAAATAGTGTCCACAAAGAAATGTCACCAGTAATTAATTACATGAACTACATCTAAAATCTATAAGGGAGACCCAGACAATGCGACAAATTCCATGGATGAACTGACATCCCATCATCAAGTTTCAAACAATGAGAAGAAATCTTTACAGAAGTGACAAATTCTTCCCACCATTAAAAAATAGGAATATGGGGTACAATATAGTAATTTTCTTCATGAAAAGCTCATGATGAGGATGGTTCCTGGGAAGAAAGCATCAGAAATGTTTCCCCAACTATAAGTCTTTTGAGAAACCCGATTTTCATTTATTGAGTAATGATCACACTCATCAACATAATTGTTGGGTATATTCAACAAATTAATTATATTATGTTGTATCCTATTTAAAAAAACATTTAAATTTATAACATAAAATACACCATTTTAAATATTTCTTACATCAAAGAGTATATTTTCCATAAGATATATTGATAACTCATATTTTATTTCATTGATATATATTATTTCATCATTAACATCATTATTATATGAATGCGTTCTACCACCCTAATATCATATTTAATTTTAATATATCATTCTATATGGATAAAATATTTATTTTTATAAAAAATAATATTTTTTACTTATATTAAAATATGATTTTTGAACAAAGGTATTTTCACAATTAATAAGGGTTTTTTCCATTAACTTCCTTGTGTTCTATATTCCTCTATTATTTTTTACCAGAAAAACATTATTTTTTTCAAGAAACCATTATTAATGAAACTTTATAAATTTACTAGTTTTTAAAATCTTTCTTATCACCTTTTTGAAACCTGCATTTGAAGGTGATATTAAAATTTATATTTTACATGAATTTTAAAAATTATTATTAAAATATATTTTGGGATTTCTCATCCATTTCCATTATTTATATATAAAAAATATTTACCATCTTGTGGTTTATTTTCATCATTTATCGAATAATTTATACAAATTTATCATTTGGGGGATTGAACTCGTTGAATTAAATAGTTTAATTATTAATTATATATTTTATTATATTCTTTGAAACATTCATATTGAGAGGGTGTTTTCATTTATATTATTATAATTCAATGTTTCATTTATTTCATTGGGGATATATTCTTTTTCACCCAACATATTTTTTTATTTAAATAGATTATGATCATGTTAGTCAACATTAACATGACTATATACTCATTACCCTATATAGTGTGAGCACCACAATTATTAAAACTCATATTAGTAGATTTCAACCTATAAAGAACATTTATATATTGGTTTGGGAAATATTTCCATTCAATAGGATTCTTTAGTTCTAATGAAATATTATAATGTATTTCCATGTAATTTTTTAATTATACATGTATCTAGGTTTTTTTCAGTTTTCTATTCCTTAGGGAATCACACAAAAGTTTTATTAACTTTTATGATGAATGCATTGGACATAATCCAATGATGGGTGGGCCATGTAGTTTTATAGCCCCTTAATCTATTGATAAGTAACATGATACAAAATAGCTAGCGTTTTGTGTATAACTATACCTATATTAGTATAACGTCTTGGCACAAGACCTTGAAAACATGTTTTGGATGTCGGAAATTATGTATTCCATCATTTTGATATCAATATTATTTATATACTTATTTTAATTTTTTTATCCTTAATATAGTATTATCTCAATTCAAATTTGTTATTGAATTATTTATTTTATTTTATCCTTCCATTTTATGTATAACATGGTGATGTTTTTGAAATAATAAATTGTATATTTACCTTACTAATGTTTTGTGCTCAAACCTTTCTTATAATTTTATTCCCTGGTTTAGGAGTAAAATTAGTGCACATGATATGACTAGAAGGATAACATATGTGTAAGAATTTTTTGGGGATTTTTATGACTTATCATTATTTATGTAATTTCTTATACAATGGAAACAATTTACATTAGCTGAGAAGGACGTGGGATTTATTAATTTATGAATTTTCATAATTTTCTAAATCTATTAACATAAATAATATCTTTGTAATGTAATATATTAAAAAATATTTTTTTAATTATTAATTAAATATGGTTATATATATATATTATTTTATATCTAGTATCAAAGAGAGTAAGTAAATTACGTCTTTGTGGCACTAGATATGGGAGTACGAGTATTGGACACAACAGATAATTCCACAAAAAAACTACAATAAAGAATAAACAAAACCCAATAAATTAATTTTTAAAATAAAAATTGAGTAAAAATAAAAGAGAATAAAAAGTAGGATATAATTTAGTTAATCCCCACCAATTTTGGGATAAGATTTTCTTTCCCCTAGTCATTAAGTGGAATCACATTATACCTAACATGATGGTGCATGGTGTTTCATTCTTGGGAACCAATAAAATATTTTCATTCCAATATGAATCCATTCACACTTGTTATAAAGGAACTGATGAACATGTTATAATAGATATATACCCTTAAAAATGTGTTACATCGTTCAGGGTATGAGACTGAAAAATAATGTGTCCTCATTTAATTCGCAAGCAACATATTTAGCCTCCAATACATTAACTATAACTAGGGAAAACTATATAATGATTGTTTTATAAATTCCATGAATGTTAATGTTAATGAAATTTTCAATTTAAAATAAATTCAAATAAGTTGAATCAATATAAAAATATTACCCTTTAATTAGTTCATCATATAGTAATATTTCTTAAGGTAAGTCCATTGGGAACCCTATTTCCTCAAGGGAATCATCTTATTTTTCCTCCTCTAAGGATACCCATGTATTAACATATTCAAATACAATATTTAGTGGTTCTTAATTATGCATTCCTTTTTAGAAAATCAACAATGAATGATTTTAACAAAATTTATTCTCCTTTAAAAATTTCGATTTTAATTTTTTCTTCTTTTCCAATTGCCTCATAGAGTTGGGTTGTCTGTATTGGATGCAGGTAGTCCATATCCTATAATTATTTAATTTAAACACATGGGTTGTGTCTTATTCCCAATAAAGATAAAATTATAACAGTGTAAAATTTTCATTGTAAATACTAGTATAATTGTATACGTTTTCATCTTGTAAAAATCTTGCATGGTATTCATGTAAATCAAATTTATCTCCCATATGTGAAACTATTTTAAAGGATTTTTCTTCAATAATGGAAATGGTATGGATATGATAAATGATAGTACATCCATTATTTCATCCTCAAAATGTTATAAAATTTTAAAAATTCGAAAAATATGAATTGTTTATTCCTTTTATTGATCCCCTTTATGAGATGCAAAATTCATCAAGGAAGATGAAATGATTTTCTTTTGATTCCTCGTCATCTAAATCATTTTTTAATTAAATTCAAATTCAATACCCCATGATTATGTCATAGTATAATCACAAAAAAAAATAAAAATAATCATAAGTTAAATCATTTGAAAACATCATCTAGATAAATAAGTGAAATATATTTAATGAAGTTCTATTTTTTAGTTTTTTAAATTTATGAATTTTTTTAGTTCTTTAAAAAAGTCATTGTGTAAATGTATTTGTAATCCCTTTAAATAAAGCAAAAAATATAATAGGGACTATTATTGAATCCTTCACTAATAAATGGTTATTACATATGCATAAAATATAGTTCACACACATGTTTGATCATTCATATAGGTCACTCACACACAAATTTATTTATTTTCTATGTTTTTAAACTACCTAATATAATTATATATAATATTATAATATAATGGGAGGTTTATGAAATGAATTGTATATATATATATAATAATGAAATATAAAAATAATAACACAACACTAATTGAAGTTATTGAGAATAATATTTTTTTCATAGGGATTTCGCAACGATGTTATCATTGTTCTTAAAATAAAACTCAATATTATACTCAGTGTTGAGATCAAACCTATCACTCAACACCCACCCATTAATGTTTTATTTATCTTAGGCCTACCCTCATTTTTTTGGGCATTACTCCCTCACATCAACAAAATAATTCTAATCCACTATGTATTTATACTATAATACTGAAGTTGAGGAATTATAGATGAATAGGAAGAATAAAAAAATATGATTTCGAAAATAGGGTATCTAAAAACCGTAATAATATTACCAATAAAAAATATTAAAATAAAATAAATTTTTACATGAAATTATTATAACTGAAGGAATCCAATGCTATTAACTTTCAAGCAAGCACTAAAATTAGTTCCCCATTATCATGAATATAAAAAATTATAGTGGGAGAAGAAAATGATAGAATGGGAGTAAGTGAAAACTAAATGAATATATAATGAAAGTTTAAGTGTTTATTTTTATTTAATAACCTCACCCTAGCTACTAAAATTTTACAAATCATTATAATGGCTGTGTAACAAAAATTTATAGTCAAGATGGGTGAACTATATTGTATCAAATTTTTTCCTCCAAATTATTGCACCCTTTTTCACTAATAAATTTAATATTTTTAAAAATTACTCTTCAATAATGTTTTTTGGAAATCTCTCCAAGAAATGATAACAAAATATAGGATTTATTTTAAATTTTTATAAAATGTTCTGATTGATTTACTATAGAAACATAATCTACCCTTAAGACTATTTGAATTCTTTTATATTTATTTCCCATACTTTTTAGGAACATCAATGTGATCGAAGCACATGTAACCACTGTCAAAATAAAATTTTCCACAATAATTTATTTATCTTTTGGAAATTTTGTGGCTTTTTTAGTTTTTCAATTTTTTATATATGGAATAATATTTAAATGTGTCAGGATTTTGGAACACATTTCAGTTCATGTCTTGTGGGGTTTATTTGGTCCTGAAATTGTTCTCATTACACTATGGGACCTATTAAATGAAATAAATCCCAAAAATATATATTCCAAAAATAATAATGAATTATAAATTTTTTAAAATGATAGAAAATGTAATGGATGAAATATGAAAGTAAAAAAAATAGTTAAAAGTCCAAAATTAGATCATTTTTTAAACAATGTTCAATTCATTACAAAAATATAAATATGTGAAAATTAATAATCAATAAAAATTTAGTGGGATTAAAAAAATGAATTATAGATATTAATATATGTAAATATGAGCTTCATGGCCATTATTGTCAGATCTAAGACAATTTATCTTCCAACCAATTTGACTTTTTCCAATTTTTTCATCTTTAAAAAACACTTAATATATGAGATAAAAAGATAGAGAAATAAATTAATTCCTTCCTTGTAGATTCATTTAATAATTTAATGAATTAATATTATTCTCAGTGATAGTATACTATGAATTTTCCCCCTATATGAATGTCAAAAATCTATAACTTTCATGCTCTTGGTTTCTTTCCATTCATGTTGAATGAAACCATACTCTTCTAACCAAGAACAACACTCTCACACCATACAATTATTATGTGATTGAGATTTATTATGTCCTTAGCTATTAGAATAATTATGTTCTTACCACTCTGGTGACCATATCTAAAAATACAAAACTCTGGATATTTCAAGGTTGAAATTATGGAAATTTCATTTCCATCTGAATTTCTATTTTATTAGAGTAAGTAGTGTTTTACTCCTCACACCACAAAAATGATCACTAGAATAACTTTCCACAATAAATTATAAAGTATAATTCTATATCTTATATCATATTGATATCCAATAGATATTATGTTCTTTCAATGACATGGAATTTTTATCACTTCCAGTTATAGGAGATAAGCATTCTTTATTTATAGGCTGATGTATACCATTTTTATCATATCAAAAGTCCCATCATCTACTATATGATAATTTTTAAAGATTATAGATATAAAATTAACCGAAAAAATTTTAAAAAGGTAGAGTGGAATTATTCTCTAGATTCAGCTACCCAGGACTCCACGGTATTCGAAATATTGAGCAGTAGGTTATTGCATCTTTACATTTGTTAACTGAATTTGAAATTTTGGTTTTTTTATTGGTGGAATCCTTATGGTCCCTATTGTTCCTCTAAATATTTTCACGAATACCATAATACCACTATATTTTACCTATAAAAAATATATTTTTTCCAAATTGTCTCTCCAATTTTATCTTCTGGTCATCGATGATTTTTATCTAAGGTGACTGTCCCCTTTAATCTGTACTCAGTAAACATACATAAGGTTCATGGACATTATTATTTAAAATTATACATTGAGAATTGTGTAACATATGTCTCTAAACACATAATATATATTTTAAAATGTGATTCTTATTTTTATAACCATATCATCATAGAATTATGGTAAAGATGAAAATACCAAGATTGCATAAGCATCATTCATGAGTGTACTTTTCACTTCTCCAAGTTTCCTTTTGATAATATTGATGTCATTTACAATATTCATCAATAATCCTCATTTAAATATACTCAAACAAAAAATATTTAATTAGATACAATTTTTTAATGTCCTTATTTCCTCATAAATGTCCTATACGGCTTCCATTACTATAATTGTATTCTTAGTCTCTATGGTTAAGAAGGCTATAATTTTTTCCCATGACATCATCATCAATCCTAATGAATTTTTACCAATATTTTCCCAGTCACATGAATTTATATTATTGAGATTATCTTCACCTACTAGAAGATAAAAATCCATTGGCTTTAGATAATCCTCTATCTCCATCCACAAAAAATCATAATTGATTTGTTTAAATAGACTGATTCAATCCATTCCATCAACCATCATCACAACTTATAATGATAGTTAAACCAATGGAAATCACTATAAATTTTAGCTATGAATTAATTATACATAACCTAATATTTGTTTTTTATCTATAGATCTCATATTCTTATTTAGGGAGAAGGGTTGTTTGTGTAACAATGTGAAGTTGAACCTTCAAGCCCCCTAGATATTAGACACTCCATAGGCTATGTGATTTTTGAATCAGACCATCAGAAACTCCCCAAATATTTCAGTTCTATAAAATTGGAATATTTCGATCCCTGCTCATTGTAGAAAGTCACAATACTGAAAAAATCTCCAAAAAAATATCAAAAAACAATTAAATCTAAAAAAGAAATCAGAAAAGGTAATTGGACACACAAGATTACATTGTGGTCAAGAATTTCATCCAACTCCCATAGTAAAACACTCTTAGCTCTTAAATTAAAAGAATTAAAAAGATTAAAAACATTATAGCTAAGGATATGGTGCTATAATAAGACATTTAAATTAATAAAAATTTCAACAAATAGTCCCACCTTTAATTTTTGGAAGTAATAATCTAGTAAAATAATTTTCACCCAAAAATTAATTTTTCTAAAAACTCAGCATAAGAGTAAATCAACCTCTAATTCCCCATAAGAGTCAGTATATCATTAGATATATTTTTAATGGCCATATAAAAATATTTTCACCCTGAAAAACATAGGTTATGGGTATACCAAAGATACATAGGTAAATAGTTTTGTTACCTTTTCTTTAAAAATGCATGAATCAAAAACAAAAACCAATGTTAAAAATTATTAAGTTTCTATGTTGAATTTTATATGAAGGATTTATTGAAATTTTGATTAGTATAGACCTGAATAATGTCCTAAAACACTCAATAATAAATTATTTATGCATTCACCCTTTTGATGTTTTGTTTGTGTGCCCAATTGTGGAATATGTTGATTTCCTCTAAAGAGCCCACACACATCACCAATTATTTCCTATGCATGTTCCCGATTATGGAATGTTTTTGTTCCATATTAATGTCCTATATGTGAACCATACCAATGTATCATGCACACCCCTTTCCAATCCATCTTTCATGTTCACCCAAATATCATCTACCTTGTGCACCCTAGGTCAAGGGTGGATTAGTGTAATAGAACTAATAATACAAATGGAAGCCCACAATATTTATCACAAGATTTAGGGTTCCAAAATAGAGGTTTATAATTGATGGACCACTAATCATCTCATTTTTACATAAGGCTACACTAAGATCCCATTGATTCATACCCCAAGAATATAAGGACACGTAGCCCTAGTCTATATACCCAATATTTCTAAGATTCACCCTCAAGTGATTTTCATATCAAAAAAGGGAGAAATAATGTAAATTAAGGGTATTTGGGTCCTATATGGGTTTTTACAACTTTAAAAATCATGAAGGACCAATTTTAATAGATGTAACACCCCCAAAATATTATCAAATATTTTTTTAAAAATAACGTTAATCTATTTATAGTTTTTTGATACATTAAAACCCGAGTTAAAATGAACCGTAGAATAAATAATACAATTTAAACATGTATATTTTAAACTATATTTTAAATTGGATGTCATGAATATGACTTAATAAAATTACGAAAATTATAATATTTACACATGTATAAATTAAATTAATCAGTTATTAATTTATTATAAATAAATATAAATATCATTTAAAAGTGCAATAAATTTTTTCTAGAAAAATGTTTTTTTACACCGAAAATGTGTTTTATATTAATAAATTAAATTAATAACTGTTAGTGAATTAATTTAATGATGTTTATATATTGTATATTCATATTCATATTAATAATTTATCATTCATCTATAATATTCTCATCTCACGGAAAAATAATAAATCCAGCTTTATTTTTAAAAACTACATTCTTCAAAAAGTAGTTTTATCAAAATCTACAAAATTATATTAAAATTAATTTTTTCAAATTTTATAAAATTTATATAAAAAATAAGGTTAATTTTTAAATCATCATGTAAAAATTATCTTGGATTTAATTTTATGAATTGATTAATTTTCAGATGACTGATAAAAAATATTATTTTTTCATGAAGAAAACATTTTCATTTAAAAAATATACAATTTCACAATTTTTTAAATAGTTTTTAATTTAAAAATAGTTTAATTAACATATATTTAATCCAATTTATGTTATTTAAATCAATTATATGTTCAATTTTCATATAAATGTTTATAATCTTATGGAATCTTTTCCATTAGAAAACACTTTTCTCATCGAGCCATTGGGTTTAATTAAAAATTATATTCTTCCAATTATATGAATTAGAATTTTATAATTAGATTTAATATTATAAATATTAATAATTAATATTATATAATAAGTTCAATTTATTTTTTTTATAATCAATAATAAAAAATAAAAAATTAATTACCACGTTTAAAGTTAAAACAAGATTTTTCTCATTACATGTGATTATGTAAAAATTACTTTTCACCAAACACAGTATTTTATTTTAATAAAGTTAATTTTTTATTTATATTAAGTGGGTAAAAATTATATAATAGACCCATATTATTTTAACCATTAATGATAAATTATGATGATAAATAAAAAGAGATAAGTTATCATGGTGAAAACTAAACTGTTAAAAATGAGTGAACATAAAGTTTTAGGAATAACATGTTTATTTGGAGTTGTGGATTGACCATATATTCAATAAAATACACTATTTACCAATTTTTGATACTCATTGGGTGATATTGACTTCCCATTATTTAAGAGTTTGTGTTATTTACAAAAATGTCACTTCTCCTTAATTACAAGAGGGAACTTCATACCCTTGCTTATTCAAACCTATTAATCAATTTGGATCGACAAAAGCATATCAAAATTCACCCTTAAAATTCTTATCCACATTCAATATCTCCTATTAATCTGAAAACACAAACTCTAGGGTACCTAATAAGAGATCTAATGGAGTTTGTTCTCAGTGAAAGTAATTGTCTTCACCAACCTCTTTCATTTTAATTCTTTACTTACCACATTCAAAAATGTACTATTAATTCCAATTAAAACATTGTATCTACCAATGCTACTATGTTATTTTGTTTATGTAATAACGACTATTCATATACTCTTCTATCAAATGGGAAATGGAACAACTGATCATGTATATGATGAACTACTGTGTCGCGAACTAATGTAATTAGTCTTCCATCACCACCACTCACAAAAGTATATAATGATGGATTTAAATTATATATACGATATTCATAACATAATTGTACTTTATGAAGTATATTATAACATATATCTTATTACTATCCAATATGTGGGAATATGATAATGTTGCTTGTCTGTACAACATATTACCATCTCATGAAGTGATGTGATTCATTTTTCCCTTACACTTTACATGTAGGTAATAATGATAAATTTATTTGAAAAATGTGACATATATTAATTTATAATTACCCATTAAATTTTATATATTATTTATCTACCTTTTATTCCATCCATTGAAAAAATGGGAACATTGTTCCTTAGTACGTACGACCTACTATCTCCATTAATAGGGTAATTCAATTTCATTCTCTAATAGTTATAAATTTCTCTAAATAAATTTATAATTAATATATATGACATTTATCTCATTATTAAATTTTTTTAGATTATGTAACCATTATCAATATACAATGACGAAAACTGTTGAACTAAAACATACCGGAAAAATTAAGTTGTTTTCACTACAAACGTTTTTTTAAAAAACAATTATTAATAAACAGGTGGTAAAAAGTAATAAGAAAATAAATATTATTAAGTATATATAACTATGGTTTAATGATAGTTTTATAATATTTAGATATATTTATAATACAAAAGTATTGAACATTTATGAAAGTAATTTGACCTGATGTAAGGGTTTATCATCTCACTTTTACATCTATGAGACATATGTTATATTCAATGCTTATTTATTTTGTGTTGTGTGTAAATTACCCCATTGATATTTTATGTCTTAAATATAATTATATTATTCATACTTAAAATTTCACTTGATGTTAACTCTATCAATGGTATTATGATTCAAAAGTTATCAATGAGTTAAGGGTTTAATTCATAATCTCTTTGTCATTATGGATAATTTATTCTTAAGTCACTATTATGAGAATAATTTGATATCTCTACATTTAACCATGTTTATTTTCACCAACTATACTTATTAAATTATTTTTAAAAAAAATATACCATTTTCCATCTCTTTGGTCTTTAAAATTTTTTATAAATTTTTTAAATAACATTTGAATTAATTTCTCTCTTCGACTAAAAATAATTTTTCTTCCATATCCGTGATTTCTAGAAATATATTCAGAAAAGATTTTTACATTCTCAAAATGATCTATTAAAGAAGTTATTAACAATTTATTAATTTTTTTACAAAATGGTATGAAAGGAATCATCTTATAATTTTATGAATGAGGTTCTTTTTAACCATTTTGAAATAGTGAAAAGGAAATGTTTTTCTAACATATACGGCTTATAAAAAATTATCCACTATCTTGAAGACTCATTTATTTCAATATTCACATACAATTTTACATTCTTATTTTCAATGAAAATGTATTTCCTATATTTTGGAAATTATTATTTTTTAAAATTAATTTTCATAAGTGGCAATTTTATTTTACTCAAAAATATTTTTAAGGATATTTTTTGGTAATCTTAATCATCAATTACATCAACTATTTTTTACAGTTTTTAGTCATTAGGGATATTATTTATCGATAACAACTTTATTCATTCTTTAGATGGTTTATGATAAATTTTAATATGGAATGTATAGATATTTAATATGTTCTATCTTCAAAAACAAACCATTTATTGATTATCATAGCATGTTTATTATTTTGTATCGATTAATTGTAAAATGAATGCATTAGACATATTCAGTTATGGATGGGTCTGGAAATTACATATACCCTCGATATATTAATAGGTCACATGAGACTAACTAGTGTGCTTATTTTTTCGAATCCTTACCCATATATATAAGATATCTTGGCATCAGGACTCAATGGTAAGTTTTAGACATCCGGAATTTTTCAATCCTTCATTATTAAATCAGTAATTTTTATAAATGTTATTATTTGATTTATTATGATATCCATTAATACGTTTCTAGATCTTGTGATTAACTATACATATTTATTTGTTCGTCATTGATTATTTTCATATTACTCAATCCTTATTAGTTTATGTTCTACTCTTACTCTTATAGAGCATCTAAGCTCACCCCTTTATTATGTTTTAACCCCATGATAACAACATATTTATTTTGATTAGTACGAAGAGTTATTAAAGAGGAAAAAATGATTCATTTAAAGAAAACAGATCATTGTGTTTTAAGATTTAAAATATATAGTGATATCTATGTATGTATATATTTTACCAAGACAACTAAAAAACATGGTCCTGAAATATGTGATTCTAAGTAATTTAGAGTCAATTGAATAATGTAACCACTAACTCTAGGCTATTAGGTTCTTCATTTCTATACTATCCAACTTTGTTGGTTAAGAGAAATGGACCATTTTAAATAGGATATCCATGAATTATGTGTTAAAGTGATGTCTATAAAACCTAGATATTTTATGAAATATTTTTTTAAATTTAATTAAATTACTTTTATAGCTTTTTTATACATAATGTCAAGTTTAAATGAACTAAAATATACTATTAAAATAATATTATTCAATGTGATAGTTATTACATAGTCATTTAATTGGATATCATGAATTGGATTAGATAAATTATAAAAATGTATGGTTTTCATATGTATAAGATGATTTTATTTATTATAAAATAAATAGAAAGGATAATAAAAACAAACCAATGGAAAATAAATGAGTTTTTTTCAAAAAAATAGTATTTATTGTCATGATTTGTTTCTAACGTAATAAATTAAATTAGTAACTATTAGTGGAATATTTTAATGAAATTTTTATATTAAATATAAAATAAAATGTTTTTCCATTCTTTTAATAATTTTTCTAGGCATGGTATAAAAATAAATCAATCTCTATTCTAAAAAATTGTGTTTTTTGAAAAAAGAGTTTCATTATGTTTTATAAACTTATTTTTAAAATTAAATTATTCCACATTCAGAAAATTCATTTGAAAAAAATCATAAATATTTAAATAAACATGTAAAATTTTTCATACTGTCAATTTAGGACAGTTTTTGAAAATATTTATTTTTCAAGTAATAGTGACAAATATTCAGTTTATTAAAAGCATAATTTTGGATAAAATAATTTATAACGATAATTTTTTTATAATGTTTTTTAAAGAAAATTTTGTAAGATTAATTTATTATTAATCCAATTTACATCATTGGAATCAATTTTTTGTTTAATTTTAATATAAAACCATTTAAAATTTATAAAAAAACTTTCTATCAAATTTTTTCATCAAGATATATGGTATCAGTTTTAAAATAATTTCATTCATTTATATGAATTGAATTTGATAAAATAGATTCAATATTTTTAATAAAAATATTTAATATTATATAATAATATTATGTCATCTTTATTCTCATAATGAATTGGAAAATCACTAAAAATATTTTACTTCATTTTTATGTTAAAACAGGTGTACTATGGGTTAAACATAATGAATAAGAGAAAAAATAACAAAACAAATTTTTTATTTTTTATTTTTTAGCCATATTTATCCCTACATATAAGGTTCTTTAATGTTCCACTGTTTGGTCATTTTTCCTTGAGGGATACGTTAATTATTTTGAAGCTTTCAAAAATTACAAGTGGGCCACTCAACTCAATTATAAAAGAGACCCTCCTACACACAACAATTAACAGTAAAAAATCATTTTGGTTCATCAAATACTTTTATAAAAACCATTAATACATCCCTAATCATGACCCATGTTCCCTGGTTTGATAATAAAACCACTCTTTAAATGATTTTTGTATAATCCTAAAGAGGTTTTGTGAAACAGATATATAGTTCTTAACCAATAATTTTTTTATTTATTATTCCACCACCTTCAAATATTTTTTAAAAAATATGATATAATTACATAATTATATTACATTTAAGTTCATTTTTACATATTAATATCATAGCCTACATTCATATCCTCTTCCATCAAATGGGACACAGAACCATCATTCATGTGTACGGTGGACTACAGCCTTGTGAATTGATGTAATTCATTTTCCATTATCACATCTCACAATTATTTATGATGATGGATTTAATATTTATAAATAATATTTTTGAAATAATTGTTCTTATATAATGAAATTTTCATATCCACCATTTTATCATCAAATATGATAGAAAATGATATTGTTGCTCTTGTGTGCTTGTGGACTAACACCTCTTTGAAGCGTTGTGATTATTTATTATTTTATTCATTATATTAATGGTAATAAGGATATATTTGTTGAATATATTTTGTTTATATAATATAATAATTTTTATTTAAATTTTTATTTGTATTAACCTTTCATTTGGTCCATCCATCAAAAAAATGAAATAGTGTTCATGCGTACGTACGGCTTATAGTCTCTATGAATTGTGTAATTAATTTTTCAATATATACTTTTAGGTATTAATATAAATATGTATATAATGAATAAATAATATATATATAAGGGTTAATATTTTGTAGGTGATGTGTCCTTGATCAAATTACAGGGACTAAATTAACCAAACCAAAACATACTTGAAAATGAAGAAGTTGTCACCCAAAAGAGTGATTTTAATAGATAATTATTAATAAATTTGTGATAAAAGGTTATAAATAAATCATTTTTCGAATATTATATCTGATTATGGTTATATAATAGATTTATTATAAATATATATTACAAAAAAATTATTGAACATGTACAATGGGTGTCGGATCAGAGGGAAGGGATTTTCATCACACTTTTATTATTGTGAGACACTTTCCATATTCACCACATACTTATTTTATGTTGTGTATATAATACAACAGAATTTATTTTGTGATTATTTTAAGAATAATTATGTTAATATACATATTAATAAAACTTTATATATTTCTTGATGTTTTTATTCCAACGTTACCTATGTTTTATTGGATTTATGTTTCCTTGCTGGAATGCCCATTAGCAAAATTATATTATCCTTATTTGATAAATTAATTTAATTTTATCCTCAAATGGTTATTTCTTAAGAATATATTTTTCCATTTCATTTATCAATTTTTTATTACTCAATAAATCAAAAGAATATTTTTATGGAAAATTTTAATTTTTTTATCTTTGGAAGAAAATTCAATATTTTTCTATATCCATGTCTTCAAAAAATGATTTCAAAAATATTTCAATATTAGACGATGATTTTTTAAACCCATTTTTACCCATTATTTACTTTTTATTAAATTATTTAAGATAAATCTTCTTGTTTTTTATGTGTGATGTATTTTTTGAATTTTTACGAAAAAAATGTGAAATGATTAATTTATTTAAACATTTATGACTTTAATAGATTCCCATTGACATGAATACTAAATATTTTGAAACATACTTTAAAATTTTCCAAAGATTTTTTTAAATAAAATTTTTTTCTTAATATTTTCGAAATATTTTAATTGTTACAATTTATTTCCAAACTAGAAATATATTTTCCTCAGGAAAGATTCCAGTGATATTTTAATTGAATTTTAATCCATGATAATATCCATTGATAATAATTTTGTTTTTTAGGGATATGATCCAATGACAGCATACGTATACTTTCATGGGAAAGCCTATGATTATGTCGTAGGGCTGTTTATGAGACACATTTATTTTCATGGTTTATGCCATACTAAATTGATTAAATGTTTATGAAACTCATTTTTGTTTAAAGTGTTGTAATTTTATGATATGATGAATTTTTTATGATCATGAGTCACACATATGTATAGCTTTTATTATGTGATGGGTGGTTCTATTATAAACCTAGGAAGGGTGGATCTATTATAAATCGGGGATGGGTGATCTTGATATTTCTCTCTAATTCATTGGGAAATGTTCTATACCAAATTAGATAAATATGGGATTCATGTTGATGTGCTTGATACACTATGGGATGGAGGTGGGGATGACTGATTCATTTTATGATCTTGGAAATTAACCTTGAATTATGAAATGCATTATATACTTATGATGGTGAAACAAATTTATGAAATGAACTAATGGATTATGATTGATTTATGATTGTTTCACACTTATATGATTCATGTATTTTTAAATGATAATGTATCTTTCCTACTCTTGTGGAACTCTCCTTCACTTCATTTCCTTTTTCTCGAGAAGCCACTCTTTCACTGGCCCATATTGTCCATTGCTTCAGTATTTCTCTCGGATAGGTTTCTTCACAGATCTATGCAAACATATGAACTGATTTGAATGCAGTTGTGGGTCGAGGTAGCCCGTTCCTCATCATATCTTCCTCACATGTAAACATCTACCAGAGTTGCCTCATCACACATGAATGATCGGTAGGGAATACTCCCATATACCCCATTGGATTTAACATCAACAAACACGAAAATTTCCTCACAAAGCAATGAGGAGTGTGTGGATCACAGATTAAGTGTCTATCCACCCTCTCTACTAGTAATCCACCTCAAAAGGCGAGGATATATGACCGCATCTCCATAGTACCTATACCATAATTAGTAAACTCTACCGTCATCATATAGAATAGGAAAACGATAAACTAGTATACTCTCCCTACCTTACATAGAGTGGCCACCAGGCCTTGCTTGAGTAAAAAAATCCATGTGATATTCAGTATCAACAGTGCAAAACTTTTATTAGGAGGAGAGATGGTATTGAGGTATTCATAAAATCTCATATGTGTCTCAACCCATCTACGTAAAAAGTGTAACAACACACAAATGTGTAGTGGTTTCTTCCCATCATTGATATACCAGAGTAACATATATAATTTTGTCACTATTGGGACTCCCATATTGATCTACACCCCTATATCCAATATCACTAGGATGATGAATGTACTTAGCCTCACTCCCATATGTGAATTTCTTACATGAAATATCAACCCATAGATGAGTGATGTGATAAATATATCCATCATGAGTATTGTTCATTTCGTTGTCATTATACTATATCCCCACAGATACCACTGGTTTTCCTCCAAGATCCTCTAATAAGTAGAATCCCTCCCTTGATGAGCTCCCTTTGGACAAGTGCAAGGCCTCATTAGAAATTTCATGGGAAATTCCACTCCTTCAATCAGTGACTCCACAGGAAAATTCCTAAAATAACAAAAACATTTCATGAAATGGATGTATGTGGTTGTCTTCTTGTCATTTTTTGTAGCTGACACTAGATCCAATGACTCCTTCAACAAAGATGGAATACATAATTCATCCTCACAAGAGTTCTCAACGGGGATTAAATCAGGATACATGCCCCCCAAAATCATAATTATAGAAATCTAGTAGAGGTCACATAGCCTGATGTGATCCTCCCCGGGATACAGATGGAATGTTTTGGTACCCAATGACCATCAAGTTGGTAGATCTGGTATGTTGTCTCAGGTTTTAGAGACATTTAATAGGGAAGCCCATGTCACTTCATAAATACCTACCCACCTCAACACATTCCAAAACTCTATGCAAGATATGCACACCCAGTAAGAGCAGGCCCATTCATCATTGAAATTTCTGCCCTAGCACATATCCCAACCATATATCCACCCTTTCTCCGAGTTCCCAAACCCTGTCTTGATAATCATTTTATATTTTGGTGGGTACTCTTCCTTTTTTGGTGGATTTACATCTATATTATTCATGTTATTATAATGGAAGTGTGATGTTATAAGGGTATAATACATCCTTATGTGGCCATCAACAGCCCTATACCATTGATGTTTCTCTGATGTGTCTCTAAAGTATCAGGTTGGCTCATACATGCTTTTTTATGGTAGGAAAACATCATCCCCCAATCTAAATACATATAATGGAACCCTTTTTCATAAAGGATCCTCTTTCTAGATGCCTATCAGCCACTCCAGTAGTGATTCAGGATCAGATTGACTCTTGACGTACTCATTGATTAGAATATTGTTCTTCGTTTATTCTCTCCAAGAGGCTTCAGTAAGAACCTCCTAAGTAGAATCCCATGTAGTCATAGATCCTAGACTTATAAAAATTTCTACTATTTTTTGTATATGTCTATCACGAAGATAAATCATGGAGTAGCAGATCGTGGAGCATCCTAATACTTTGTGTCTATCACAAATGAGCATTGGATCGCGTTGAACAGTTTTCTAGAAAGCGTTCGTGAAGAAAATGACCATGATACTTGGTTTGAAAGACACATTCATGGGTTGTATCACATTAAAAAAATATATCCTTGGAAGAGTTATTTAGAAAGATCTAATACAAATAATGGGACCTCATACACTATTTATTGGTGACGTTCTACCCATGATTTCTAGTGACCATCACCTTCTTGATATTTTGGGTAACCTTTGCCTACCCGAGCTTCATGTCATGCCATGTCATGTATTCCTTACGAGCCATATTCACGACCCGATGTGTTTTTAGGTGATTTACACTCCTAATTTGAACATCTATTCCAGTTGGATCCCATTTTGATGGGGACAGTTTTTGGCATCGAAATCCTTGCAACTGAAGGCATGGGAAAAGTCACAATTGGAACAAATCAAATCCAGACTCAAACGGCCCCCAGAATTCAAAAAAGGATAGTACCTTATGAAGCCCCATCAAAGAGATACCTCTCCATTACACACATAGAGGTGACTGGATATACTTTTTCAAGGTTAAGGAGTACCGCAAGCATACCAACATCTTTTATGGATGGCTCCACAAGTTCAACAGAGCCACACCCCATTGTATTGCCTTTTCATTTACATAGCACTTCCCAGCATCACAATCTGCATTACATATAAATACTTATCTCCCCCCCACTTCAACCACATCATTACCCTAAACCTTTGACATCTGATTTCCCATTTTGTGAAGTTCTCAAGAACCATGATCCTGAGCCACAAAATAGATCACCCAAGGTACTTGATAATCTCAATATATGCTTTCCATGGTTCCTCAAAGATCATACATTTGGTAGGGATGCCATTGTCAAGGCCTCCACTCTTTTTTCAAGAGGTTTCCCATTTAGTTTTCTTATGGCTATGTGAATAATTAATCCTTCATAAATTACTCTTTTATTAATCCAAGTCAATATACTATGTCAAAGGTACCATGATATATAAATCCATTTCCATCGTGAATATCCCTATATTCTTCACAAATCACCCAATCATCAAGAAGATTTCCTTGGTGAGGCCCCTTACTTTTCAATATCCTTTCCGGTGTATCCCTCTAGGCTTGTATAAAGTTGTTTTCCGGTCCCTCATGTGTTATCCCTTTTTAGGTTCCTTACATCTTTCTCTTTAGCATGGGTACACTAATGGATTTTCCTTTTTGGAATAGCCCCACTAACATAGACCCCATGAGTGACCATTCATCCACTGCCTCCCATCAGGCTTTTCTTGGTTCATGAACTATTCAATGGTTAATGACTTAAAACTATGTAAGGCATAGGGGGTGAGGAGTGAATCCTCCCTGTTTGAGCTGCAGAACGTTAAACATCCAAGAACCATCGTTCTTAGCACAGGATGATAAATTATAGTCTCGCCCCGTGCAATGTACATCTGGTGTTTTGATATGGGAATTATCTATACCCACTTATCTCCAGGATAGTGATATTATCCCCACCCTCCAATAACGGAATGATATCCTCCTCTTATGGAATGAAATCCTACTTCATCATACCTTTTGGGGTAAGCCCTAATCTCCATCTCCCTAGGCCACCTCACCATGTAAGCCCTATGTCACCTCTTGTTACTACACCTTTCATGACATAATCACCTGGTCTACTGTTACCTCTTGTTTCTGATACCAAACATGACTCATGTGAGCATATATTTTAATAGCGACCATTCCACCCTCAAATATGGTCTTCTAGACATGTGTAATCCCCATGACACTCACGTTTGAGCTATGTGGGTTTTGATCTCTGTCACCTAAACATGGTACATATGAATCCTTCATGAGGTTAAAGCCTCATAATATATCCATTACATCCCTTTCACATCATCTCACTATGTTTCCTTGCAAAATTACATTAAACTGTATGGTATTTCCGAACTACATGGAACTAGATCCCTATATTCTACACAATGAATGTAGAAAGATGTTCTGATGTTCAATCATGACCAATGGTAAACTTGGTTTCTCCCTCCTAGTAATGTAAACATCAACGGTTGGTAGATATGTGTAATCCCCACCATGTAAAAGGGAATATAACCATGTGTATGACTCTATGTAATCACAACTATGTGGGCGTTGATCCTTGTCTTCTATACAAGATACATAGGGTGCCTCCCTGAGGTTCAAGCCCATCATCTATGTCTCATCTTGGACTTTACCCTGGGATACTATGTCTCTGGAGGATCATTCTCTAACCCAAGGGTTTAATTCCTTCATGTAGTTGTCAATGTGTTCCATTCTCAAATTTAACCTCCTTAGGTGTCCTATCAACCCCATCAAACTATGTGGAATTTGATTCTTAGCCACTAGGATATATAGAAAGCCTCCTTGAGGTTCAATCCCACCACTCTTTGTACTCCATCTATTCCATAATCACTTCCTCCATTTCCATATAGGTTCTTATTTCAGATACCACATATTTTTGTGATCAATACAGCCATTTCCTCGATGCTCTTAGGAACACCCTGTTAGCTAACCATGCATAAACCCCTCACATCCTATTCATCCATCCAAGAGTGATCCTATTTCGAAGGCAATATGGTCATCTCTAAGCCTCAAACCAACCCTTCTAAATATGTGGGATTGGATACTTTTTTTAAATAGGGTACGTAGGAATCCTCTCTGTGGTTAAATCACATCCATTGGTAATCCTTCATGTCTACATCACTGGGGTTCACTTTTCAAATTAATCCCCAGTGCTGACCAAATCATCCTTCACAATGTGAAACCTTCTATTTATGAGATGCACCACCCATGTCTACTCTTGTCAGGTGTTCTAAACCATCCATTTGGTAAACCCCCCAAATGTTTCCTCCTAGAGATCCACATCTCTGATTCCTTCTTATGGGACATTTTGATCTCCCCAATCCATCTTCGCAAGATGTGAAACTTACATCATTCCCTATTTTAAACAACGGATGAGTGATGAAAACCTCAGAAGACGTTCTTATAGAATAATATACCTTTTGTTTCCACAGTATGCTTTGAGTTACACAACCTTCAGAATCCCTCTAATGAGGTAGAGTATATGTCCTCAAGTGATCTTGCATCTATAAATGTCACTAGTGCCCAACATGACTACTCTACTCATTGAATTCTGTTTCACTTACTAGACCCTTTGGAATCTACATACAGATGCAGTGTAATTAACTGGAATCCATAACATGTTGGAAATTACAATGAGTTACATGAACTACATCATAAATCTATCAGGGAGACCGGGACTAGGTGACTAATTCCAAGGAGTTATCCGTGGAAAGGGGAACAGACATCCCATTTTGATCAAGGACCATCCATCTCTGAAGAAGTGATGAATGTATCCCATCTTTAGAAAGAGGGAATGCGGTGTACAATAAAGTGTCATCCATAAAACAAAATATCATGATGAGGATGGAGAACTGGTGGAATGTGTTGGAAATAGAAAATGGTGAATCCTACATGAACTTATCTCCTTCAACCATGGGGACTGGTCTTGTAGGTTATTAGATCATGGATTTTATTGTGGAATTATTATCTTAAGGCCACTATAGAAGATGGTGAATCTTATGGGAACATTTCTCTTCATGATGGGATTAGTATCAATGATGAAATCAATAGATGAGCATGTCACCAGATCCAGTCATTCGATGTCAAGTCCATCAATGAAAATAGTCGACCGAGTGTAAAACTCACCAATATTTGGGGATGTTGATTGTGGGGTATTAGGTCTTTTGGAATCCTTAGTGTGGATCTATATCCAGGGGTTGAATACTGCATTGTGTTGGAACACTTGTAATTTCTTTCATTACATTTTTATCGACAACTCAATCTCCCTACTTTATAGGATCCTAATTGTAGGAATCCAATCACCCACTACCCACAGACATATGTGTAGAGAGATTGATAATACTTCAATCCCGCCATAATGTTTTTTTTATCATGAATTCATCTACGAACACTACTACAGGGCACCCATTCCCCATCTCACCCATTAAAAATATGAATAAGAGGGTGAAAGATTCCCTTGTCCATCACTACGAGAAAGATGTGGTCATTACCATAAAGGATATATCCCACCAGGACATGGATAATTATTCACCTCATCATCATCATCAACCCCAAGGGCTACAAATGGATACACCACTCCTCACTACTATTTCCAACATCTTCAGGAGACTCTCCCCAGAGTGATCCTATGACTCACTCTCCTATGACAATGAGGTAAGGGATCTTTGAGTCGTTCTACTCATGACAACTACCATGGAGCTTCCAAGGTGGGATTCCACAAGTCCTCATCAGTACCACCGATAGATCCTTAGGGGGAAAGAACAAGTGACCCATATCCCTGCTTTACCAGCCCTGATCTAGAAAACCCGACTCCAGTATTAGGATAATGCTTATGAAGAATCCCATGATAGGGAATCTTGTTCTGCATATCTAGTGGCCCATGCGACCCATGGTGTATTCCGATAGATTTATTTCACTACAGAGTAGGGATTAATTAGTTCCCAATTGTGATTGAGGCCAAAGACACCCCATTGATAGGTCGAGTTGACACTTTCAGTCACTGGCATCGCAAGAAGCTGTCACGGGCTAACTAAAGATGATGAGATCCAATACAAAGGGAATCCCCATACCATATCTAGACAGAGTCAATTTTCTCCTAGCACTCACACTCAATATTGAGGCCCTCCCCGTTTTCTGAGTTCCTTTCCCAAAAGAGGTCATACCCACCTTTTTATCATCCCTCCAAGTTTTTATTCTTTTCCTTTGTCCCCCGATATGTGGAACCCTTGTTTCAAAGACCACTAATGAAAAGATCCTCCTCATGTTATTTCTAGATCAAGGGGAGGTCACCCTTGTATCATCATTGAATTATGTGAAGGCCCTCATTATGTCTTCATCAGTCAATAAGGTTTTCTTCCCTGTGTTGCAGTCAAATATAGTGAAGGTCTTCCCCACTAGAGCAACAACCAAGGTGGATGCCCTCCCCACTTCATATATTATCAGTATGATGGTCCCCCTCGTGAAATCAGTGATATCCAGTAAAATGGAACTCCCCATGCCACAGGCAGCCGACATGAAGTCCCTCCCTATTTATTCAATGATTTTATAAGGGTCCCCCTCTAGTATATTAGAAATTGTCTACAGAAAGTACTTCCTTTCACCACCCACCATCATAGTGGAGGTCCTCTATACTCTATTAAAAATCAACAATGGGGTCCTCCCATTGTCCTGTTTGACATATTCATGGGTGATCATTACACAGTGACTCATCAGAGTCAGGATTCTCCCCACTCTGATAGTATTCCAAGTGGGGGTCGTCCTTACGCGACCGACTAGCAGCACAAAGGCCCTCCTCATGCCAAAAAAGTTCCCTAACCTAATGAAATATCTTGGGGCTGAAGGGTATGCCATTACCATCAAAGGAAAACTTCCAAGAAGTGCCACGTCATGGTGAATCTATTTCACTTCTCAAATTTGGCATCTTAATGAGACCCACTGATGGAGCCTTCCCCCTCATTCCTCTATATTAGAATCTAGATTTTGAACTCGACATGTGATTTCTATCATCCTAGCTGGTGAGATGCACCAGATCCATGAATCCCTTCGCAAGTACATCTAGGAGGAGAAATATTTGGCTCCCTTGCAAGATCTATTAATGCAGTCCCCACTAACATTTCATGTATCATTATCTACCTTAACATTAGATCACGTAGAATTATTATTGGTCATGGTAGATGATGAGAACCCACTATATCCATCACAAATAGTCACCACCATCAGACACGAATCAGTGGTTATCACGATATCTTATAGGGAAATGACAATGTGATTGGTACCACCTCTAAGAGAAAATCTACTCAGATGTGTCTAGTCAGATTGTACATCATTCTCTTCGTCGACTAGTCAGCCACCATAGAGATCCACACTAGTGCAATTTATAGTTCCTTAATTGACCCTGATCGAATAATGGGGCATATAGCAGTAGGACCTTTCTTGTGAATGAATTATTTTAGGGGATATTCTTACCCCTGGTCAGTTTTCTGAGATGTTATAGATGATCACTACTCTCAAATTCGAGGCTCTAGAGCCTCTCACCAAAGAAGAGGTTCAGGTATTATTTCTCACCATATGGGGATTTATTTCTTCCTTTACAACTGCTAGTTGGTTTACTCGAATAGTCGAGAGTATTTCAATGAAATTGGAGTCATTGTTTCAAGGTTGATTTGGAAGCACTCCTAGTTTCATATAACCCTACATCATATGGCTACTAGACCCTTCAGAAAAGATGTGTTTAGATATTTACCATGCTTTTCATAAATATTGAGGAAGTCTCCCCATATGTGCAGACTCAAGGTTGGGGATAGTATGCCACTCTTAACTTCATCCCCATATTATGACAGATAGGTTCATCCTTGGAAATTTAGGATATGCCTCTATGTGTAGTCACGGTGAATATGGATGGTCTCAACATGCTCGTGGAGAATGACACAAAATTCATTTCTAAAGAAGATATCCCTCCCCCCCTAGGAAGCACAACATCAGGTGGACACTCGTACAAGTGTTATGTGTCTCCAGTGGAGATAGTAACGTGGCCTCGGAGAGCCTTACGACTCATATAATGTCAGAAAAAATACCAAAAAATGTAATTTATCATATGGATACATTGAAACTCTCCAACCTGACTGATGATTAACCATAGATAGAGGTTGAACCTACTATGGCTACCTTGCTTCCGCAGTTGGAAAAACAAATGAGGATCATTGATGAAATCATTTTAGATCACCTTTCAAAATAGATCCCTGGCTATGTTAATCATTAGAACAATCTTCATCCTCTATTGGGGTGGTAGTTATATCCTCATGTCCTTATTATCCATCCTCCCTAGATCAATTTTAATAATCCCACGCATCCTGAGAGGGTTGATGTCAGAGTTTGTAGTAAGAAGTCCTGGTACCTGTCTCCAAATCCTCTTGAGCATCATGATAACTCTCCATGGGAATCAGAATAGGCCACTCTATAGCCCATCTTACCAGATGTTACATGATATGTTGAACCTTCTTATCATGTTGATGATCCCATAAATGCATTTGTGGACAGAAATCCTCACCTTGATAGTAATCCCCACAAGACTCAGTATATGCTCTAATTTCTCACCTTGAGGCCTTGAAAATCTGATAATCGGTGATCCCACCTAATATAAATCCATATCTGAACTAGGAGGACATCATGGAAGAACCTTCATATTTTAGGAATATATCCTTCTCTACCTTCAATTGGATGGGTGACAAACTTCATCATTTGGCCCACTTCATTTTGAGGTGTGGACCCATGTTGGGAACTTTAGTGCAGCAAGTTCCCTCTAACATTCCGTCATTTCTATAGACACTGGAAGGGACTATGTTTATCTGGTATAGTAATCTTCTAATTAGTTCCATCACCTATTGTGATGATCTTCATAGGCAGTTTCTTTATCAATTCCATTCCACCACCAATAAGACAAGTATCGTTGAACTTTTCAAGTGCTTGCAAAAGATGGGTGGGCAAGTCGCATATTTTTTCACCAAGTAGAAATGCCTCATGTATTCACTCGAAATGATTCTAACTAAAGAGAATATACTGATGATTTTAATGTGTAATGTCAAGACTGAATTGGTCCCCTCCATAATCACTCAAAATTTCATATGTGGATTACACAGTTTTTCTAAAAAAGCTCAGTAGCTTGGGGAATCCTTGATGTAGGATAGTCAAGAACATCCATTGCCTCATCCAGCTCCTATGAGAAGAAACACCAATGTAGATACTATTATTTTCCCATGGTTAGAGGTACCCATGCCACTATATTTTTAACCTTATGAGGGTCACTAACCACATCAGTAAGAGAAACAGCCTCAGGGTCACCCTCAAGCTCAGCATCACCCAGAGTCGAATCGGCGGGCACCACCACGTGATGTGGCACAACTATCTAGGTAAGACCATGCTATTTCAACCAATTATTAGGATCCATTTCTTCAATAGGTCTAGGATCCCATACTTCCCTTTCATGGTAGGATAAGATGAATGTACTCTTTTAATGAAGATTAGGACCCCATTTGTTTCCCTAGTACCCTCGATTAAAGGATTATGTAGCTTCCAGAATGCCAGAGACCCCCAGATGTTGATCTCGTTGATCGCTCCATATAATGCCCTTATTGTAGGTTCCTTGGACATATTCACGAAAACATGTGTGTTCAAGTATTTTCTCTAGGAATATGTCGATAACAATGTAGTCATATCGCACCCTTCCTCGGAAGAGGAAGTGTGAATTTCTTCAAAACATAAAAGCATTAAGGAAAGTCAATGGTAGAAGGTCTCCATTCATGGGTCATAGAATTTTGAGGATTGGTTAGATCATTTTACAAGTAATCGAGCCCACAATATCATATATTACTTTCTCAATTGTCTTTTACCTTCTAAAATTTATGTACCTTCTCTGGGTGTAACCTTTGTATCCACATCTCATCCTTCCACTTCTAAGAAGAGAAGGCGTCGATGATGAAAGGGAATGAAATTCCCCCAGTAGTGCCAAAACCATCTAACACTTTCAGAAACTTCATTACATAGATATGGGAGTCACCCCTAGAATATGATGAGTTTATGAAGATTCCTCAGATGATGAGAAGGAGTATGCCTCCGTGAATACGGTCATGTCGGTGGATCCGTACACAATTCCCAATGATAAAATTTTCCAAATAATTCATCCTAGTTTTCCATGTAAACCCCATCATCGATGTGTCCAAGGACATTTGAATCATCAAAATTCATATTCCAGTGATTCAATCCATGCCATGCATGCTACCGCGACTTGGCAACAGGCTTAGTGAGCATCCTAGTAGTAACATAGTTTCTCTCATCCCATCTTGTCGGATTTACATCCAATTCCATTCATGTTACACAACTAGGAAGAAATGTCATGATCACATAGTGATCATTCACATCCTACTATAGCCAGGTATTAGTTGTACACGGCCATCCATTAGTGATTTCATGTAGTTCTGCTAGTCATAATTTGGATATTCCTAGAATTATCTATAATCCTCATCTTCATCCAAAAATTCCTCTCATCCCTCCATCTAAATATTATCCTCCTCATCGTGGAAGCATACACCTAGCACGGAAGTACTATATACATAAACAACTTACCAAAATTCCTAAAAAATTTCTCAATTATCAAGGATCTCTATATATTAGAAGATTTGTAATAATACCTCATAGAGTCCTTGAATATCCCTATCCAATTAAGGAAATAACTGGAATGTGTAGAGGCCTTACATGTTGAGGGAGTAGAACCATTATAATTTCAATCCATCATCTCATTCTTGGTATAGGATGAAGGTTCTCCCGCATAAGATAACATTCTCTCTCTATTCATCACTGGAAAGTATAATGTTGTGGAAGTCCACTAGTGTCTCATCGACACAGGTTCTTGGATCATCATCATCCTAAACTGGTCGCACTATATGATAGGATTGACTGAAGAAGATATGAGTTCCTCTAACTTGAAGATCCATGGTTATAATAGTATAATGTAGAGGTTGTGTGGAAAGATCCTCCTAAAGTCCAAGTTATGTGTTCATATCACATGCACTGAATATATGGTTGTTTAACAGGATACCACCTACAATGCACTTATGGGTAGACCCTGGATCCATTTTTAGGAAGCAGTTACTTCCTCATATAATCATTACCTCAAGTACTTCCTCAATATTTAGTGGGTTTTCTCTATGATGATGTCTCTCCTTTCACCTCCTATGAAGCACAGTATTTTGAGGATGACTACTACAATAGCATGGAAAAATAGGATCAAACCAATGAGGTTGAGCACACTATCACTATAGTTGACCCATGGGAAGACATTGATGATCCCTTCATCCTCCTTATTCACCATTTGGATGCTTCAAAGTAACACTTGGTATATGATTCCTCATTATAAAGATGAGGGGAAGAATCATTCTATGATACATGGGATGTCGAAAGATTACATATTTATCTTAAATAGGATATGCTAGAGTAATACCAGAACCTCTTACCCATATTAGGTATCGATATGATCACCCCATGGATATTTTATTCATCATAACTATTTTTTTCATTGAGCTGGGTTTTGTAGACATAGATCAACCTATCACCACTTATTCGACATTTCCAAGAATCGAACCCTCAGTTGGATGTTTGGTGGAATATAATTGACATCATCTATTTCTGTTTTTTCAATAGTGTAGGAGTCCCCTGATAAAGATTCCACTATACTCAATCTGGCACCATCATTTATCTAGGGCTGGTTAGCTTGTAATAATTTCCTTCCATCGATGATCCTCTCACCATGGATGTTGAATATGATTTGTAATATTCTCTTCTAGTATTTGAAGAGGGTGTATCAACCACCATCAATTAGTTGATATAGGTTAATATCTACACTGATACAAATCTGATTCCAACACTGATTAGTGAAACTATTCCTGTTGAAGAATAGAAACAATGAATAGAATTTCTAATGATAAATCATGGTTTTTTCTCCAAAAGTTATGATGAGATTCTAGAGTTGGACCCCCAAGTCAATGTCCATCATCTTGGTCTCTCAGTGAGTCAACACTGGTTCAAGAAGCCTCTCATGAAGATTCATCTATTTCACGGTTCCATGTTCGAGGATGAAGCTAATAAGCTCATTAAATTCAATTTCATCAAGGAAGATTACCACCCCAAGTGGCTCGCCAACATTATTCCCTTTAGGATTAATAATGGACATATCAGTGTCCATATCAATATTTAAGATCTCAGCCACCACTGCCCGAAGGATGATTTCCCCCATCTAGTGAAGGATCTATTGACTTTTTTCCCCTTCAGGTTCGAGGGACTTATCTTTGTGGATGAGAATATTTAGTATAATCAAATCCAAATTTCCCCTAAAGATGAAGATTCCACCACTCCCGAGTGACGATGGGTACTTTCTATGATCAGGTAATTCCTTTTGGTATAAGAAATATAGGATCCATTTATCATCATTCTATGCACCACATCTTCATGTATAACTTTTTAATACTAGTGAAATGCTACTTGGATGATAGGGTTTTAAAATGCTACCAATATTAGGACCATATCATAGATCTTAAGAAACTGTTCCACTTCCTTTTCTCCTATTAGTTGAAGATGAAACCCTTGAAATGATATTTTAGGTTGACCAATAAGAAGATCCTTACATTCATTGTTAGATATAGATCCATTGAGATCGAATGAGAAAAGATTCAAGCAATTAGCCAAATTCCTCCTCCAAGCAACATCCAGGAACTCTATGTCTTCAAATACACTAAGCCTATATTCTCTAATTCATTTTGATTCTATCTAGAAAGTGTGATCCCTTTTAAATACTCAAGAAGAATGGATTCAACTATCATTAGTGGTATGAAGAGTATAAGATCGCTTTTGATGAGATTAAGTTCTAATTTCTACTGCATCGGGTTCTGATGCCACAAATCTCTGGAAATCTATTACCCTTCACATGACTTCACTGGAACAATCCCTAAGTTCCTAACTCACCCATAATAACAATGAAGGATTAGACAACAACTTGTACTATCTCATCTGTATACTCCTCGATGTAGAGTCTACATATTCTCCAAAATAGAAGAGCTTCCTCGTGATGGTTTTCAAGGTGCTGAAGTCGCAGAACTATTTGAGGCATCACAATATTTAGTTTTTGTCTCGTCTGGACCTTATTAAGTAGATTCTGAATCGCTTGATCTTGATAGGCTAACTAGAAAGCTAGGTGGTGATTCTTTAAAAGTTTATCATGAAATTAATTCCATAGAAGTCCATCAAGGGCCATGTCTGACAAGAATTTATGGCCACTCATCCGTTCCACATAGAGTAGTCCCTGGATCATGATATTCTATATGATTCCATTATTTTGGTGGTTCAAGTCACTACATGTTTCCAAATTCACTTTGATGGTGCGTCCCAGAGTCCAATTAGTAGAAACCTCAATAATCACTTGCTCAATAGGGTTGTCCAAGAAATTTCATTCATTATTCCTACACAAGCAATTTTGTACTATTTGTTCTTATTGTCAGAGGGCTACACCAACTATGAGGTAGAGTATCAGGCACAAATCACTAGTCTCGAGTAGTTTCCGAAGATATATGTTCCCCACCTACATGTAAAGGGGGACTCCAAGCTTGTCATCAATCATATTAACAGTGATTATATCCTAAAGAAGCCAAATCTTGTTCCCTTTCTCAATAATTCCCATCAATTGATGGCCTAGTCTCCTTCTTAAATATATGACTCTCTTATTCCCCCGTCATAGAATGGTCAAGATGATGCCCTATCTAGTTTAGTAGAATCTCTTATAGAGCCTAACCATGAGGATATGTTCATTAATGTGGACCATTAAAGATTCATCACCCTAGTTGGTTCAAACGGTGATGATTCCTAGTACATAAATCATATTTCTATTGGTCATTCCACATTAGGCCCTATGGATCTCCCTACATATGAAGAATCCTCCAATTATAAATGTACTTTTATCAACTATCTCTAGCATAGACATCTCTTATTAGATGGGTTTAAATGTGTGTGAATATGTTGTCGTACTGTTCAGTCCACTATCTAGAGTGGTCCTTGTTTAGAGAAGACTCTCTACAAAAGTGGTTGTGATGGAATAATACTTTGATGAATTTAGGGATATGAGTTTCCCATGGACATGTTTTAATTTTATGACTGGTCATGTGGTTCTCATCAGGTAAGGATGAAGCTCTCCCACCAAATTTGAAGGTTGGGCTACTTCTTTCCAACCTTGTTCAATAACTACATCAAGTTATCCTAGAGGTTTCATGTATGTCATATCCATTTCAACTTTTTCATCAACATCCTCAACCTCTCTACACAACTAATTACTCTTGGTTTTTTTTGTTTTAGAGACTCAATTTTGTGGGACCATATCCACCAGAAACAGCTCACTGGAGTCAGTTCATCCTAACAATGATGGATTTCTTCTCCAAGTGGGTAGAAGTGAATTTTATCAAGGATGTTATGGTCTGATATATTTTTTAATTCAGGATCTCCAACATCATCCATCGATTTGGGACCCCTCGAGATTTCTTCACTAATAATGGCACAAACTTATAGGAAGCTAATCTGAATAAATTGAATTCCATGTATGAATTCCAATCCAACCACACTTCTCACTACTATGCAGAGGAAAATGGGTATATTGAGGTGTTAAAGAAGACCCTCTTGAACATTTTGCAGAAGATGATGGATCCGAACAAAATAGGTCGGCCGGTAAAGCTCCCCAATGCACTATGGGTTTATTGGATGACGACTCATAATTCCACCCTGGTGACTTCATATTCCCCAGTGTATAGAACAGAGGTAGTACTCCCCATAGATATTTAGTTTTCATCACTCCGCATAGAATTCTAAAATCATAAAGATTCAAAAAAAAGTAGCATAAGTCATTCTAGCTGAACTAAAATCCCTCGATGAGAATAGGATTCATACCTTGTGTACATTATAGCAGCACAAGACCAATATTGCTAGTGAATTCAACAAGATACGATGTCTCTACTCTTTATAAAGTGACATAGTACTAGATCTAAGAATTCCAATAATACTTGGTAGGAATCCACTGAAGCTAGAGCCTAAATGGGAAGTACCTTACATCATCTACAATGTATATCCCAATAGTACATATTATTTGGTCACTATAGATGGTGACAGAATCACTCCTCCCACCAATGCCATATTTCTCTAATAGTATTTCTCATGACCCCTTCGTCATGAATGATGATGAACTACTTCATTCTACATGATGCTAAACTAATTCTTCATACATTATGCTAAACTACTTCATCCTGCATTATGCAAAACAACTTTGTCCTGCATAATGAAAAATTACATCATCCTACACAATGCTAAACTACTCAGTTTTGCATGATATTAAACTGCACAATAGTCCATTCTACATGACCTTAATATGTGAATCACCCCTTTGTCCTACATTACATTAAATTTCACTATTCTTCCTAATAATTTGATGTTAAACTACATAGAATTTGGTATCCTTACCATATAATGTTAAATTGCAAAGAACTCACAGCATTCAACGTCTTGAATATTGTTATTCCTCCACAGTCATAGCTCTATGACTTTAAAATAAGATCTTGTAATCTTGTATGATGCTAAGCTACTTGTTGTATGTATGAAAACCATAAACTGTGTGTGATATCATCATGTATGAGATTTAATTTCTCAGTAATGATAACATGTTCCACTCTTTCCCCCATAACATTAAAATGTATGAAATCTCCCATGGGATAAATATGATGTGGAATATGACATTTCATGCCTTCATTAAAGTTGGTTTATAGTGGATTCACTATAAACTAACCTCCTGTAGCATGTCCACTATTTCAACTTAGTTTCATGATGATAAACTTTCCAATGCCCCCGTGGTTCAAGCTCTATGACCTAAAACTAAGACCCCTATCATCATGGAAGATGTTGAACTATACATTATTGATGGTCAATTTGGCATGACCTGAAATGGAAAATTTCCACTTTTCCTTTTGTGACATTGATCTACATTCTATGACCTTATTATATGATGTTAAAATGCATGGATCTTATAGAACTACATTTGGATTGATTCTAATCCTTAAGGGATACGTAACAACACCGAGAAACCTCATCTTTGGGCCTAACTATAAACAAAACTGAACATATTTCATCATCCTCTATGATCTAATACTATGTATGAGTCACCTCAAGATCAAGTGGTGCATGTGTTCCTCTTTGTCCCTATTCACGTTGGGTTATTCCTTTTTTGTCTACATATATTTAGGGGTTGAGATTATTTATTCCACTCTTCATCATCACCACATGACATTAAACTAAACATATCTTTAAGATCTATGTGTGGATTTATTCCCATCCATATGGGATACATAGTTATGCCAATACATTTTTTCTCTAGGCCCAGCGGTATAATCACAGACCCTTTAGCCCCTCATCACAAGTTCCATTTAGAAGTATGTGGTGTGGCTTCTAGGACACCTTGGTCCTCATTCACGTTGGGGTTATTCATGGTTACACACCAAATATTTCCTCATTTTATGCTCACAATAGTGTTCATGGTCTTTGACATTACACTATGATTTTTAGTTTCCTTGTTTCAGGATGATAAAATTTGTATCAACCTCAATCCTCACCGCATGACATTAAACTAGACAAAATAATGATTACACAACACCAAAAATTAAACTATGTGTGGGTTTTCCTTAAATGTGTGTCAAGTAGTACGGGACTCCTTGGACCTCATTAACATTATATTATTCTTACTATGCTACACATATCTCTTGGACCCCCTCTCTTATAGTCCAATCATCATGACTTTTAACTGTGTACAAATTATCCTAAGGAATGTTTCATGTATTGTTGGGCCTCCTTGGGCATCATTCATGTTAGGTTACCTTATGGAGTCTCATTACACATATCCACTTTGGGAATCACATTCGATGTTTTGAACTATATAGACCAAAACTAAGACATTTTGGAATCCTAATCTCTTGAAAATAAACTACATAACAAATAAAATATTCTCTTTCGAGATTTTATTGCTCCCCTTTGGAACTATCCATTAGCCATGCCATCCTTTAGAACTATGTGTGGCTTTATTCCCATTATTATGGGAAATTTAGCAATGCTTGATATTTTTTCATCAGGCCTAGATGCAGAATTACAAAATTTCATTTCTTTTTATCCCCAGTTTCCTCTTCGAGGATGTTTGTTGGGGTATGGACCACCTTGGTCCCCAATCATGTTAGGTTATGATAGTCACACTATGCATATCAATTTGAAAGGACCCATTTCAACTTCTTCCATATTGTAGGATGTTAAAAATTAGGTAATTTCTACAACTAAATGGGACTTGATTCTCATCCTTATGGAATACGTAGCGATGCCTAGAAATTTTTTCTCTAGGCCCAGCTACAGGATCACAAATATTCTGGACCCTCGACCTAATTTCCCATTTGGGGATGTGTGGTTTGTTGTGGATCTTATAGTTCCCTTTTCAAATTTTTTGTGCCACACACCTCTCTATTGGGATGCATATCTCTATCTAATGTCTTTGTATCATGATAATAAAATGCATAACATTTCATCCATTACACATGTCATTAAATTGTAGGGATATGTCCCATGCATATGAAATTAAATTGGGCATAAATGGTCCAACATAGATAACCATAAACTGTTTGCATCATCGAGAACCATTACCCCAATATTCAGCTTGGACATTGTCCCCCTTAGATACCCAGTCCATATAGATAGTATTGATCCCACCTATAGATATTCCACTCTGACATGATCGAATATGTGGTAGTATGATAGTTAATTTGTTTGATTCCCAAAAAATATTCCCCCAATTCCCCTCCATACATAATACATCCCTTTATCTAGATCTATATCCTTCTCCACATCTAAAGGGACCTGCTAATGGAATTGTCTCATCCCACTTTCGATCACCTACTATTTTGGAACAATACCTTGAAATAAATTGAACGACATTTTGAGAATGGTTCCATTTCTTAAAAATAAGTCATTGTTCAACCCTATTTTTTCTATCCAAAATTTAGGCTAACACAATATGTATGTTTTGATTCAAATAAGATCATCTGTTATCATCCATCATCATGAAACCATCATTGTGCTCTAGATATTCGGTGTCATGATTCAATCAACCACCTTCTTATGCTCTGGTGGATATCCAACACTCCATGTCTTGTCCCTTTGTGCGTCCATGAACATTGAGTGGTAATGCTAGTGTGGTTGGGATTTTCCAACCCAGTATTTCCATTCCATTCTTGTGTGATCCCATATAATGGAGAAAGCATAAAATCACTCCTTATTTTCTACACTATGGATGGATCACCTGAGCTTAAAAGTCATCCAATGGGTTGTACCAAAATAGAAAATTTTCACACCCTCATGTCCAAACTGTATGAATTTAAACAAAGAGTCTCAATAATATTATCTTAGAAATGTTTGGTGTAGCACTTCACCTCTTTGTTCCCCATTCATGATAGGTTTCTTTAGGGAACTGCACCACACGTTTCTATATTGAATTGTTTACCCCTAGATTCAAAATATTATTACCCTAAACAAATATATTTCTTATAATTTCCCATGGGAATATGTTTTGTGTGTTTGGTCCATATGTTCCCTCATTAAGGTCATATTTTTCATACCGTATACTACATATGTCATCCATGGTCCGAATTATTTCACCCTAAACCAAGAGCTCTATAGTCAAAGATACGTGACTCTAAACTGAATATTTCTTCATCCTTAAACTGGGTACCTTAGTTCCACACTTTATGACCATAAATCAAGAGCTTTTGGTCTAAACACTATGGCCTTAAACATAGATCCTCCACATGATTTTCTCAGAATTTCATGGAATGACATGGGCCTCTTGGTCCACACATGCATCGGGTTGCTTCATGTAATTGTACTACACATTTCTATGATTGGAAAAATTATGTTATGGTCTATGTATTAAAATCATAAACTATTCCCAATACTAGGATCTTTTCTCCTGTTGTCATTTGAGTCTTACCAATAACATGACCTAATGCGCTGGGGAGAAAGACCCAATGTGTCGTGTTCCATGAGGATATATCTCCATCATGTATCCACACTTTGAGTCCTTCTAGGTTTTAATTTTCACCTACTTTAATATCTATAAGGCCGCCTAATGGTGATGGTCTCATGCCTCTTTGGCTCATATCTTGTCTTGGGCCAACTCCCTATTTGATTTTTGGATACAATCATTGAATCTTGTGTTTCAAATTTTTATCAGTAAATTATATGTTTGCTTGCCTCACTCTTGACTGGTGAAGTTGTGGTCCTATGTTTCAAATTTGGTCAATAATGATCATACCCATCAGTCACCCCTTCCCTCATATGGACCTATTAAGCTTCAATTTAAATCATTCTAGCTTCCCTATGTTCTAGTGGAACTCTAACACCCCTATTGTTGCTCCTCAGTGCACCTTTACACGTCATGTGAGAAGATCCCATGTTGAATAATTCTACATGTTTTGGGGAAAGTTTAACATCACTCTTTATTTCCCACACTGAGCATGGATGTTGTGGGTTTGTGAGTCTTGGTAGGATTTACCCACATATAAAGTAGTTTCACAACCCATGGTCCAAACTCTATGATCTTTTACTAAGAGATTTTCCAAAAAAATCATGGAAATGTGTGGTATGGTGAAGGTCTATTGGTCTTCATTCATATTGGGTTTCTCATACTGCTAAACCATCTATTTTTACATTGGAAGCCTTACACCATGGTCCAAACACTATGACCTTAAACTAAGAGCCCCTCCAAGATTTCCTTAGGAGTGTGTGGTGTGGTGTGGATCTCTTTGATTCTCATTCATGTCTGGTTTACAGTATCCATGCCATGCCCATACCTTTTCAGATATATTTCTTCAGCGTCTTATTCTCAAGACAATAAAATTCATAGTGACCAACGTTCTTACCACATGATGTTAATGTTCGAGGACTGGTCACGTCACATGAACCTAAATGATGGCACCTTCGTCCTGGCCACATGACAAAAAATGGAATTGCATTGTGGTGTTCTGTCTAGATAGGACATCATCTTTTTCATTTGTCATTTACCATGCCACTTGTCAAGACCAATACAAATCTTGATTCTTATTGCAGTGACTATACATTCCATCCTGGTCCATCTATTCAAAAGAAACATAAAAATATAAATGCACAGACCAGAAATATTCAATGTTTGTTATATCTATGCATAGTTTGGATATGTGTAGGGAAATTTCCCTAAAAGAACTATGTATGGCTTAATTCCCATCCTTATGGGAAACATAGTGATTCTAGAATAATTGATCTTGGGTACTTTCACAACATGTTCCATTTTTCATGGAGATTCATCTATGTCCTTACAATATGAAGTTTAACTGCACGAATCTTTACGAAATGTGTGAGGCATGTTTCCCATCATTTTGGGATACATAGTGATTCAGGGAATCCTTGTATTTGGGCCCTACCACAAACTCTCTCAAATATTTGGGTCCCTTTTACATTCATCTCCAGGTATGTATGTGAAACATAACCTCCTTGGCTCATTCATGTCATGTTTCATCTCTTTCTTGTCACCGCTATACACTTGGGACGAGATTTCCTTCTCATTGTATGAGTTGCATGAATTATACTGTATACAAGATTCTTCAATAATGCATTTGTGGTGCTTGTGGCCCCCTGGTCCCCATTCATGTCGGGCTTATTATGCTACCATATTATTCATATTCTTCTTGGAGATCCCCCTACAAGGTCAAAAATCAACAACCTTAAACTAGAAGACCTATTGTCCTTTCTCAATAATCATAAACTATATACCAAAGTCCAAGAATCAAGCCGTTAAATTACATACAAGCTTACTTAGGAATATGTATGTGGTGTGGACCTCTTTGGACCTCATTCTCGTTGGGTCTGTTAGGACACATCGTAATATATCCCTCCCATTTGAGATCCCCTCATGATCTGAACTCTATGAACATACACTAAGAAACAATCATCCTTAATGCATGATGTTATACTATAACGATATCCTAAGAATGTTTAGGCATCCCCCTGATGATTATAGGATGCCTTTGCCTCCTCTCGGAGAGGATTTCCTTTACCAGGGTTGGTCTTCAAATACACAGTAATTGAAGAACTATGTTTGGATTGATTATCATCTTTATGGGATACGTAGTAATTCCCAAACATTTTTTTCTACATTCTATCCATAAGTTCATTAAACTTTTCATCCCTCCACCTTATTTATGTATAGGATCAAAATAGTATATGTAGATTCCCAATTAGAAGAGGGGGTGAATTGTATGTTTAAAAACATTCATTTTTAAACTTAAAAGAAAACTATGTTTAAATAAGATAAACAATGTAAATTCACAAACCCTCTTTTAGTTCGTAACATTAAAACAAATGTGGCTAGGGACCAGAAATATAGATCTGAAAAAGAAACTTTAGAATAATTTTCATGATGGAATATTCTACATTAAAGCATATAGAATCTTATTTATCAGTGTTAGTAAAGTACAAGAAAGTTTAATAAAGTTGTACTTTATTCCTTTATCAATATACAGAGAAAATAAAACAAGAAACAAAAACAATTAACAAGTAGGAAATATTTTAACCCACAGAGTACGGTATCCAACAACCTTGGATAAAGTTCCCTTGATTTATACATTCAAGAAAGTCTATCATACCCACACCGGGGTATGTCCAAGTTAGGAATATCAAAAAATTTCTTTCTATACCTGCAAGCCCTCAATCTTCAAGGTAGTCGATACCTCTTTCTTCCAATCCCCATAAGCACACGATTTTACTCAGCAAAAATCAGAGTCACATAAAACAAGATGAAACAGATGTTCATGGATGAACAAGATGTTCATGAAATGCACAAAGGATCAAAGTCTTCCTCTCTCTATAAATAACTTCATATCATCATAGCATGTAATCTCTACGATCTTGGAATGATAATGAAATTATTCAAATGATCTCATATTTATAGGAAAAACTCCAATGGTCGGATCCATCCTCTAATGGTCATATTATTCTTTGATTTTTGGAGGGACCTCTACACGTGTGAATGAACCAATGGATACTTATAGATAGATTGTAAGACATCATTTCATAATAAAAACATATGTAAAGAAAATTGTGTAACATAAGAAAATCTAAAAATCCAGAGTCTAAGGAAAAATATATTTTTGAATCTAAATGTTTAAACAATTGGATTCTAGAAATGATAGATATTCAGATTCATTTTTTCCATGAATTTTGAATCTAAATTATATATATTTCATAGTCTAATTTATGAGGAATTAAAAGTCTAAATACTGAGGAATTCGGAGTCTGAATTTCGAGGAATTCAAAGTCCTAATTTAGAGTAATATGGAGTCTAAATTCTAAGGAATCCAGAGTCTAAATTATGTTGAATTTAGAGTCATAATTTCACAGAATTTAAAGCATTAGTTTCAAAGAATTTTTATTCTGAATTTCAATGAATTCGGAGTATGAATTTCAGAGAATTCAGAGTCTAAATTCTAGAGAATTCTATATCAAAGGTACTATAATATTAAAATGTTTTTATATAAGAATCCAAATTTTTGACTTAGTAATAAAATGATTTTGGTTTTGATAGGTTATAAAATGAGATAATGAAAACAAGGATAAAGATAAAAAATTTCTTAGATAAGAGAACTTTTCCTCAAGAAAATACTCCATACAGAAAGATAAATTTCCTTAAGATATTGTGTTTATGATTTTCAAAACATATAGAAATGGAAAATTCATTAGGAAACAATATTGACTCAACAATATCCCACTTTTTTGAAATCACCAACAACCTTTCGAAAAGGAATATAAGGAATAAGAATTGTCTTTATGAAGTTAAAAGAAAAACATGTCTCCCTTTACTTATGAATCATGATAAATATGACAAACATTACCTTAGGTTTAAATATCCATAACGATCATATTATTAACATCCTTAGAGAAGCTACTTTTTCTTCCATACGAACGTTAAGTATACTACCCTTACTTAGACTTCCCGTTAATTAGGGAATTCTCTTATTTGTACTTAGTATTCTTTGATCATTATTTTCTCCCCCTTTGTGATTTTCAAAAAGGAATAGATAGAATGAAAAAAATGGTACCTGAATGATTATAACTATACAAAAAAAACAAATTATGGACAAAAAAATTTCATTATGATTGGAAAAATAGATACAGGGTATAAAATTAAAACAAAAGATCAGTATTAAGAGGAAAAAGTATTCATCCTTCTTTTACATCAGCAAGACTTTCCTTAAGGTAGATTTGAACTTATTCATCTCCTTATGATCTTCCTCAAAACATTTGAGAAATAGTTTCTGATCTTGATTTTTCTTTTCCGAAACCTTGATTTTTTCATCATGAAACTTAATTATTTCTACCTGATACACCACAACCTCTTATTTCTAATTGAATTTTTATTGAAACTCTTACATGAGTTCTCTTTCTCTTTTCAAATTTAAGGCAACTAAATTCAACTTCCCATTCAGATCTTTATCCTTTTTCTTCTGGGATACTTTTTCAAGGTTCAACATCTCTGAAAAACTTGTTGTCAGAATTTGTATTATATCATCTAAATTATCAAAGCATCATTCACTGAATCATGAAAGTCATCAAGAATTTTCATGTATTCAATTGTTATTTTAGACCACTTTTTAATTTCCTTACATGATCTACTATGAGCATCATATTAGATAAGTACAGATCAGAAATCTTTCCTGAACTTGATGAATTTTTCCATGATCAAGCTTTTGAAATTTTACATCTGATTGAAATATTGCTGAAGCAATTGGCACCTTGAATCAATACTAGGAATCAGGGGAATGGTGATTACTAATATCTTCAAGGATTTCACCACAAAATCCTGACCCATGGAAGATGATTCAAAATATAATTCCCTTACTAGTGGAAATTCTATGCCTATCTCTTCCTCTTTCCTCTTTGATGAAAAACCAATATCCTTCTTAATAACCACATCCTTCTTAGGTGTATCATCAATCACCTATTTTCCTTTGTTTATTTTCGAAATAGCCTTCTCCACCTTTGGAAACTCATGTCCACTATCTGCAAGTTGAACAATTTTATCCTCACAAACCACCTTATTCTCCACATCTCCCTTAAGATCATTAGGTTGGATGAAGTCATGATTGATAATTTCATCATCAGTAGTTTTGTCAACCTCTTCCTATTTTTCATCCGCTTTTCCATGTGAAATAATCTTGGTTGACACAACCTGAAAAGTATGGATCAAAATCTTGTCCGAAGGACTTTCCTTCTAATAGTATTATTCCACTTGCTTTATCACATCATCAATCTCATCTTCTTCATATTCTTGTTGTTATTATACTTCATCTTCCTGAACTATCTCATCATCCTCATCAGGTTCCTCAATTTGAATTTTTCCCCCTGAGTCTCTAATGGTGTTGGTTATTTATGAAAGGATTATGATACCTGAATCTATTTAGAGGCCTTCTCAGTAGCCTTGAGATGTTTTTGAATGATCTCAGCTTCATAAAATGTCTTTTTCAGCTTATTATATATTTTTTCTTCTCTAGATCATCAGTAGCTTATATCCTTAGAGCCTTTTCCTTAATAAGATCGTGGCCAAAACATATATCTTCTTCTTTCTTATGCTTCTTTTTTTTCTCTCCACATTATGACAACTTCATTAATAAAAGTTTTTGCTTCTTTATCTTTGGTGGTACTGACTGACTTTTCTAAACTTTTGTTTTTGATTTGGTTTCTGGTTATTTTTCCTTTCTCATAATTTGAGATTTTGTTGGAAGTCTCTTCTATTTCTACTTTCATATTTAGAGCATAAAACACACTTTCAGAGAGATCAAAAAATTCATCGGACATGGTATTGAAACTGACATTCATTATCCTTAAAGTATCATCACTTTACAATAAGATCATGAAATTTCATAGTTTAGAGCTGTAGGGAATTTTGAACGATTATAAGAATTGCACTATGATCTCAGAAAAAATGGTCGGATACATGATGATGTGGGATTTGAGATTTCCATTCTTGATGTTGGTGAATATCAGAAGGATATACTTTACTAGGTTTATCTTCCTCAGATTAACCAAAAAAATCCATAATAACAATATCACTTTTCTTTAAGGATTCCTTAACTCCTTTTATTAGAATGAGAAATCCATGTATCCATAAAGCAAACACCCTAAATTTTGTTTATAGATTGTTAATCATGGTGGATTTTACTTCTTTAATCCCAAGGAACTCAATTAAAGTTTACTTCTAAAAACATTCTAACTGATCTGGAAATTTTTGAAAATAGAAAATTGCTTCACCTTCATACAGAACACTAGGAATATTTATTCCCATATTAAAAGATAGGGAATAGGTTTCCGCATAGTTGTTGAAAGAAAATTTTTCTCTTCCACCTTTTTTATAAAAACATACTGAATCATATAATTCTATATGTAACTCCGTGTAAATAGGATCTTGACTTTTCGACTTGGCAATGAAAAAACTCTCCCATCCATTCACCTTAATATTTTTTGTAATCAAGGAATTAAATCTAGAAAATAACTCACCATCATCCAACCATTCCCTTTATATTTTCCATTCCTTGATATCCTTGGTTTAAGAGATCTATTTTTGTGGTGAGTCATTCATTAACATCCAGAGTCTAAGGAAACATGTAAAAATGGAACGAGATTTTTTGAAGATAGGCATAGATTTGGTAGAGAAATCCTTGAAAATAGATGCCGGAAAATGATTATAGGGGCCTTTATATAGGTGTCGAAGTGACAGTTTGAATTTTTTATTTGATCTAATGGTTTAAAAACGATCAATCTGATTTGATGGTTGAGATTAAAGTCGGAGATGGATTCGGTAGGATTTGATATTTTGAGGTTTAAAAAAATGGATTTAAGTAAAGTGAATATGAATTTTTTTTAAAAAAATAACAATAACTACAAGAAAATAATTTATTACAAAAATTAAAGTAAGAAATCAATTCATACATATTGCTAGGAAAATTTTCAATAATTAAGAATATTTTTATTGGAGAACTTTCAGTTCTGGAAATTTTATTAGGTAAAATTAAATTTGTGATCTGGAATTTTGAGTTCTGGAAACAATTTTTTAAGGAGAAATAAATTGGTTATGAAATAATTCGATTATGAAATAATTTTCTTTATGAAAAATTTTATTATGAAAAAAAATAGTTACAAAATATTTGATTAAAATATTTGGTTTTGAAAACAAAATGTACTCCACCTACAAAAATTAGTTACTTAATTTAAGGAGATAGGTTCCAACATAAAGTTGATATGGAATATTACCTAATAGTTTTTATTCCTAACTTTTTTTTATATATTCAAATCTATTGGAGGGTAAATAATTTGAAAATATAACAGAAAGTTGATCTTGTATTCTGATAAATTATAAAATTATATCTCCTTTAAGTGTGTGATCTCTAGGAATGTGATGCCTAATATCTATGTTTATTCTGGGATTAATCTGAAGGGTTTTTTCTTTGAGCAATGGAACTAGTGTTATCACACAATATTTGGGTTTTGGTAAAACTAATTCCATATTCTATGAGTGTGTGTTTCATCCACAACACATGGGACTAGAATCATCTACATGCTACATATTCTGCTTCAGTACAGAAAAGATCTATTGAGTGTTGCTTCAACCATTACATAGAAACAAATGTGTCTCCTAAGAAATGAAAAGTACTGGATGGAATGTTTCTATCCATTCTACATGAACCAAAATTAGCATCCGAAAAAACATTTTAAAACAAAATCATTTCCATAATTATAGAAAAGTCATAAATCCATGGTTCCCTTAAAATAGTGAAAAAAATATTTTCACTACTTTTAATTGAGACTTATTTGGATTAAGGAATGCTGAAAAGGCAATTAAAATGTGAATAGATTCATGTCTAGCTAATGGAGGAAAGGTTATTTCATAGTCTATTCCTTCTATTTGATTATTTCCTTTAACAATTAATCTATCTTTATTTCTTACTATGATTCCATTTTCTTCACACTTTTTTTTAAAATCCATTTTACACTAATTATAGATATTTCCTTAGTTCTTTCATCCAAGGACTTGACTTTGTTCCTTTCGAATTCATTTAGGTCATCTTTCATAGCTTAAATCCAATCATCAATGCATAAAACTTTTTTAATGATATTTTGTTCTAATTGGGAATGGAATGCTAGATGTTCTAATTTATTTCTTAAGAAACATCTAGTCCTAATAGGTTGATTTAAATTACTACTGATACTATCACTGGGATGATTCTTAAGAAAAAAATAATCGGGGTTTTATGAAAACAAGTTCATCACCATATGGTAGAGAATCTTCTGGGGTAGTGCTTCAGAAAAATTTTCTTCAACATTTTCTTTATTTGGGGATTATTTAATCAAAGGATGATAATCAGTTTTTGAAAACACATCAGAGGATGTATGTTAGGGTTTTTTGAAAATAAAATGATTATATTCATCAAATTTAGCATGCATTGTTTCTTCAATTGTACAATTATTTTTATTAAGAACTCTATAATCCTTAGAAGTAGTGGAATAACCGTGGAAAATTCCAACATCTGATTTGGGTGAAAATTTATCTAAGTTGTCTTTAGTATTCATGATGAATAATTTGTAACCAAATACTTTGAAGTTTGAAAGTCTACGTTTTCGATCAGTACAAAATTCATAAGGGGTTTTGTTAATATAATGTCAAATTAAAACATGATTTATTGTGTTACAGGAAACACTAATAGCTTCATCCAAAAAGTGTTTAGCAATAGAATATTGACTCATCACTGTTCATGTTATCTCTTGAGGAATTCGATTTCTTATTACAACAACTCCATTATGTTGAGGAGTTCTTGGAGTTGATAAAGTATGAGTAATACCTTTCTCACTAGAAAAACTTCCAAATCTGAATTTTGAAATTTTCTTCCATGATCACTATGAATAGTTATCAACATAAGTATTTTCTCATTTTTAACTTGGGCTCTAAAAGTTAAGAAAAAAAATTTATTGGCTAGAAAATAGATCCATGTAAATCTATAGTAATCGTTAACCAAAACAATTACATAGTATTTTCCTCTAAAACATCGAGTTTGTGTTACACCAAAAAAATTCATATGCACTAACTATAATGCATCCGATGTTGAGAATCCCCCGATTGATTTAAAACAAGATTTATAATTCTTTCCATATTGACAAGGATCAAAAACTTTTGAAGAATAAAATCTATGCTCTGATAGATCCTTAGCGAGTCTTTTCATCAATAGTTTTCATAGGTTCCTATGGTTATAGTGTCCAAACATTTTGTGCCATAATAAATGTTAATCTTCAATTACACTTGGGCAAGGTAAATCATGGTTCCTAAGGTATTTTATCTTTAGTGTATTTAATTTCTCATGGCTATTGAAAAAAAATATAAAATCTTCCTTGAAATTATGTACAAAGCATTTATCATTCAGAAAATTCACAAGGTAACCTTCATCACATAATTAACATACGCTAATGAGGTTGTACTTAATACCCTTAACAAATAAAGAAATTGAAATTAATGTTTTTTCAAGAGGAACAATTTTACATATACCAACAGTTTCTCTCTAATCATTATCTCTAAATGTTACTTTTCATCCTTTCATCTTGATAATCTTTTCAACGAATTTTTGGTTACCAGTCATATGCCGGGAATTCCCGCAATCCATGTACCAAGTATTATTATTGGTACATTCCTTATTTTCCTAGAAAAAAAAAAGTTATACTTTTATAATCCAAACATTCTTGGATCTATAAATTTCAAAAAGTAAAATTTTAGGAATCGATATTTTCTTAGAAAAATAAGCTATTTGAAAACCTAAATATTTGGTTTTATTTAACGAAAAATTTCTTTCCCAATGTCCACCACACTGACATTTGGTGCAAAAATGATAACTCTTGGGAATGAAATAATTTTTTATAAACACAGGTTTCTGGTGAGAATAACCAATTCTTGGACTATTTCATAAAGGAAGAATTTGGGAATACATCTTTTCAAAGTTCCCCTTAGTAGAGGTAACGTTTGACAGAGATTTTCTTAAATAAAATATTTCTGACCTTAGTTTAATAACCAAGTTATTATCCTCAGTATTAACATTTTTGGGAAGGTTTTTCTCAGAAGTAAGTATTTCAAGATTTATAGAAAGTTTATCCTTCTCATAATTGAGTTTATTATGATTTTATAAAAAAATTTCTAGATCAATATTTTTCTCATCAATATATTTTGAATGATCTGATAATTCTTTTATAAGTATATAAATTCTATAATTTTCCTTCTAAAGCTTTATCTTGAGTTAGAATTCTCATTTTCAGGTAGTTTGGAAAACCTATTCACTTATTCATAAGAAGGTAAAGAGTTATCTTCATCAGAATAAGATTATTAATATGAAGATATATAATATCTATCATCATAAAATTTTCATTCAAAGATACATTAGTGATAGGTGTGTCATTATGTAGAATGGCCATTAGACAATGATTTTCAATGGGTAGTTTGGCTAGTAGACCAAGATTCTTATGACTAGACAATTCATACTCTGAGGATTCATCATATCAGGAACCACCACTAGCACTCCATGTATCATTATCCTTTAAGACTTTCTTGGATTTAGATTTGTAAGAATTCTTCCTATTCCTCTCATAATTCTTTTCCTTTGTGTCTTTCCTTTTGAGAATTGGAAAATCCAGCCTGATGTGTCTAGATATTTTTCATCCATAGAATGTTTCTTTTGATACTTTCTTGTATTTTATTTCTTTCATATTATATCTATATGGAAATTAATTCTCTCCCACCATCATGTTCATCCTTCTAGAAATATTTGATAACTCATTATCAAAATTTTCACTTTCTCTACACTCATATAGAATAGTGACTTTCATAGAATTAGATCTTTTAACACTTTTTGGGGTTTTGACTTTAGTAGTAGTAAAGGATACTCTTCCATTTCCATTATACTTCTTATTCATATCAAGATCTCTTTTCAATCTTGTCTCATGTAGAAGAAGAGTTACAAAAAATTACATTAAGAGTAATATTGGAAACATTCATATTCTCATCAACGGTTGTTCTTTTGGATTTTAACTCATTTGGAATATATTTATAATATTTTCAACAAGAATTTATTCATTTAAACATTTTTCTCACATATATTAATGACTATTTACAATGGTCATGAATCTTTGTAGAAAATTGAAAATGGGTTCTCCATAGGGAAAAACAAATCCATGATATTCTGCTCTAAGCATTTCTCTCTTTGTTTCTAAAACTTTGGATGTACCAAAGTGTGTGTCTTCTAATTTCATCTAGATACAATTGGCTACTTAACATGATGATATCTGACTATATATATTATTGCTCATGGAATAGGAAAAATTATTTCATACCATTTAATTTAGTAGATATTCTTATTTTTATTGGTTGGTAATGGTTGTAACTTTATTATTTGGGATTTTGTAATCTCGAGTAAGCATGAAAAATTTATCCACTTCAGTGTTAATAAAAAAGGTCTTTATTATTTCCCATCAGTAATAATAATCATTACCATAAAAAATTGTTGGTTAGGAAGGATTTATATTATCAATGGAACAAACATTTATACCTACCTTTCTATAATAAAATATATTTTCCATAAAACATTTTAGTTGTAAGAGTTTATAATTATAGATATAAATCATTAACTTATGATAGAATAAGAAAAGTTTAGAATGAAAATAAAAATGGTAAAGAAAACTTATATATGAGTTTGTTTTTTTCAGAGACCTACCCTAATACCAATTGTAGGATCAAAATAGTATATGTTGATGCTCACTTATAAGTGGGGGTAAATCGTAGTTTTAAAAAAATTCATTTTTATCCTTAATAAAAACCATGATTAATAAATTTACATAATGTTAATTCACAAACCCACTTTTAGTTTTTAACTTTGAAAAACAGACTTTCTTTGGGTCTTGAAATAGGGATCCAAAAAAGAAACCTAAGAATAGTTTTTTAAAGGAATATTCTACCATAGTTCATATTAAAACATATTTATCAGAGTAAGAAAAGTACAATAAGGTATAAGAATGTTATACTTTCTTCCATTATCAAAATACCATAAAAAAAACTTGAAACCAAAAATGTTACAAGTAGAAAATATTTTAACCGAAAGAGTTGGGTATCCAACAACCTTTTTTAAAGGACCCTTGAGTTATACATTCAAGAAATTATATCTTAGCCACATCAGGGTAAAACCTCAATAAGAATATAGGAATCTATCATCCTCTCACCGCAATCCCTTAATATTTAAGGTATTTGGTACCGCTATCTTCTTATCCCCAGAATCACTCGATTGTACTCAACAACAATCGGAGTCGCACGATGCAAGTTGAAGAAGATTTTCTTAGATGAACAAGATGTTCATGAAACTCATAATGGATGTGAGTCTTTCTCTCTCTAGAAATCACTTCACATCATGAGAGCATGTAATCTATGTGATCATGGAATTATAGTCGGATTGTTCAAAGGAGCTCATATTTATAGGTAAATTATCAACGGTTGGCTCCCTCCTCCAATGGTCATATTTTTCCTTGAATTTTGGGGGGACTTGTATATGTGTCAGTAAACCAACGATTTGTTAGAAATAGATTGTATGAAATCCTTTTTTAATAAAAACATTTGTAAGGAAACTTAATTATCTTATGCAAATATAAAAATATGGAGTCTAAGGAAAAATAGATTTCAGAATATAAATGTACAAAAAACTGTATATTAGAAACCATGGATATTTGGATTCTATTTTTTGAAGAATTGAGAATTTGTATTCTGAATAATTGGAATTTTTAATTCTGAGGAATTCAGAGTCTAAATTCTAAGGAATTCAGAGTCTAAATTTTGAGGAATTCAATGTCTGAATTCTGAGCAATTCGGAGTCTGAATTATGAGGTATTCAGAGTCTGAATTCTAGGGAATTTAGAGTCAGAATTCTAAGGAATTCGGTGTCTAAAATATGAGGAATTCAGAGTCTGAATTCTAGGGAATTCAGAGTCGGAACTCTAAGGAATTAGGAGTCTGTATTATGAGGAATTCAAAGTGTGAATTTTAAAAAATTTCCGAGTCTTTATTATAGAGAATTTTGATTCTGAATTTCCTAATATTGTATATAGAAATAATTATATGATTCTATGGATTTTAAAAAAAAATCCTAATTTTTTACATAGTGATAAAATGAGTTTGGTTTTGAGAGGTTATAAAATGAGACATTGGAAACCTGGGTAAGAATAAAAATTTACTTAGAGAAGGTGAATTTTCCTTAAGAAAATAATCCTTAGAGAAAGATAATTTTCCTTAAGATAATGCATTTGTGATTTTCAAAACATGAAGGAATGGAAAATTCCTACAGAAGCCTTATTGACTCAAAATTACGATCCCAACTTTATGAATATAAACTAAAAGCCTTACTATGGTATTTTCTTTTTTCAATATAGAATGTGTTTCCTGACCATTTGTTTCCTACTAATCATATGGTACACAAGACACTTTTTATCATTCATGGAATGTTTATTTACTCCATGTTTCATTATTATGTTTGGAAAAAACTTCACCGGGGTCCAGGTAGAATGACCTTAAATAATGTGCAATGTCCAAATTGTATGATAATAAACTATACTAAGAATTTTTCTTACTATAAAATTTTAAACATTATGGTAACCATACTTGTTTGAATGACATCAAACTGCAAGTCATTTTAAGACCTTTCTAGAGGCCCCCCATGGAAGATAGGTTTGGTCTTTGTTCATACCAATAGTCACACTCTAGTAAACCCTAAGTCATGGTGGGACAATTTCAAGAGTTTTGTAATCCATTCAAACATTCCATCATCCCACCTAATGCATTTAATTTCCTTTATTTGGATCATAATCCTCCTTCAAATCTGAAGGAACCCACTAATAAAATGATCTCATCCCACTTTTTCTCACATAATGATTTTGTCTAATGCCTTAGACAACATCAGGTGACTTTTTGAGGATGGTCATGTGTCTTGAACATGGTCAGTGGTCAACCATTGTTTGTCTATTCACATTTCAGGATAATGTGATATGGATGTTTTGTTTTGAATAAGATCAGCAGATATCATCCATCATCATGCCACCCTTATTTTGTTCCAAAATTTGGTAATCTGATTCTCACTTTTCATTCCCATTTGTTTGGATTAATTCTGACACCCTTAGCATTATCCTGCTCCTTCCCTTGACCAATTTGGGAAACGTATGTTGGTTGTTTCAAGAGCACTTTACTTCAGAAACTTCATCGATTTGTTTGAATACTCTGGATGATTGGTCAACAATATTAGACATATAATATTTGATGATTATTCAGTACTCTCATACAATGTAAACAGTTATGTGATCTTCCTGTGTTACTCATCACAGGTAACACCCACATGATCTTGGGTATTGATCATTAGTTGTTTCATAGATATGATTTATATGAAGTAGTAAAAAAACAAGAATATGTCCATGAATTTAGTTCAAAACATGCATGAAAACAAATAAACAAGTTTTTCCAAAACATGGTCCCTAGAGACTCCGCCCTTCAATGGAACACTTCAGATCTTCCACCATCTGGTGTGTCGCCTCCATGATATTTATTTTCCTTTCAAGCCCCCTTCCTTCATCAATGGAATTAGAACAATGATAATTAACTATAAGTTGTTCCTAGTCCCACTCGATCTAGAGGTTGGTCGCCTAGCATGATGATTTCCTTATTTTCTCTTATATTCCTACCATTTCAGCTCATAGCTATGGATTAATACTTATTTGAGTGGTGATGAAAGATAAATTCTCATTTGACCATTCCTCTAGTTTTTGGATTTATTTTTTAACCTCTTGAAGTTTCCAGGTATTGAAAAACATCTCCCGGTGTCATGCGAAATCCAGAAGGAAACTACTTTCTTGTATTTCATAAGTGGGATAATCTCGAATAAGCATATACAGACCTCGCGCATATATCCCTCCGATATACTGATCACACATCCAATGTTAGAATGATCCCATATATGTTATCTCATCTAGATCTTGGTGTTTTTTTATGAAGCATTTGAACAATTTATATTCTCGGTGCCATGTTTCATGGATTTCCTCAACCACATTTGTGTTACATTCATATGGCTCCTCAAAATCTACATGGTCATACATAGGAAATGCGGCGAGGAGTTCAGTAGTAGGATCTTTCTATCAGATCATATCATATGGGATGGCCTCCATGTCATGAGGTTGATTGTCATTAGTTGAACCCACCTCGATGATTTTATCCTTGCTAGCACAAGTTATTTTCCTACTAGTGGCTCCACTAGATGTTGCGGCCTGGTTTTCCCAAGAAGCCAAATCTTCATGGAATGGAACCCCCGTCAAGAAAGGAATATCATATCCTCTATCCATGTCCAAAAGTAGAGAACCATATACTTCCAGTATTGTTCAAATAAAAAGAATATTAGATAGCCATATCATGTAACAACCTATGTGGATATGTATTATGAATGAATTACATAAAACAAGATGTAGTATATCGCATTCTTGGGTCATCATTGTCAGGAACCCAGAAGGTGGACCCCATATATGATTATGGATTTCAATGTTATGGTGAGGCCATTCTATCCCCTCATCATTGATGGTCCCTACAACCACTATCACCCCAGACATGAGTCATAGGGATTGGTCCCACTACAGCTACTACCACACTTCTATCCCCACGAGAAGGGGTCTCTTTTACTAAATTATTCTATATGTAATAGATTTTAGTAAATGAATCATAAAAAATAAATAGGGGTGAATTCATGGGATATTGAGTGAGCACTTACTTCAAGGGTTTCAGAAAACACCTCCAGGGAGTCTCTCGAGGCTGTTACCTTGTCTCCCTCCAAGGAAGTCTGCCCTGAATACTCTATATCACCATCTTTTAATGAGACTTCCCTTAAGGAAACATCCTTAGTAGCCCCTTTAAGGTTTACTCTATCAATTGTTTCTCCACATTATCTATCAAAATTTTTTGGTAATGGAAAAAGCTATGCCAACTGAGCTGCCAATGGAATCAGGGCAGAGTTCAAATCTAGTACCACCCACACTCAATCCATCATTGGATTTACAAAAACTCAAAAATAAACTAGTTTCTATAATTACTCCACAAATTTATCCTCCTTTGACTTTGATGAATTGAAAAATACTTTGTAAAAGTTGATTCCTTCCAACTACAACCCATACATGTTTAGTTGATCCCACAAAACATCAGTATTGTGAAAATTTATAAAGGTTTCCCAGTTTTTCTAAGCCTCGAGATAGATTTCATCATGATGAATATATACGGGGCATAGTTTTTTTCCAAGAGCCTTACTGAACGTCCTATGTAATCCTCATGATGGCTCCCCTTCCTCATGGGTATGCTTAGCAGGGAGTATTATATCATGTACTACTTCTTGTTCCTCTTAACCTATGATCAGCACTGGCACAAGGACATTCGACCTTGTTTCTACATCATCATCACCATGTTTTGTATCCTACCAACTCCCATTTATCATTCTTGTCATCACCCAACCTAATACTCAATATGCTACTCCATCATTGGCCCGAACTTTCTGTTGCATCAGTATTTTTCCTAGATATGTTGCCTCCAAAATCTGTACATATGATTGAACTAATAAAATTATAGAAGTGAGTGGATGTAGTTCATTCCTCTTACTGTCATCCTAATGTGTAAAAATCATCCATATCTTCCTTGTTAATAATAGATGACATTCGTGGAATACTACCAAATACACCGTTGGATTTAGCATCTACAAAAACTAAAATTTCCTCGAAATCGTGTACGCAATGTATGGCATACCGATTGTCTCTCTATCCAACCTCATCACTAGTACTCTACCTCAATGGTCCATTAGATTTAATCGGTTATCCATGATCCTCATACAATTATCAGTAAACTCTCTCATCAATAGAGGGAAGGGATGGAAGATAAATTGGTATGCTTGCCCGATCTTACTCAACACTACCACTAGGCCTATCTTGAGTGCAAAACTCTCTAAGATATTCAAGATCACCAGTGAAATGATTTACTATGGGGAGAGATGGAATTAAGGTATTCATAACCTTCCATACGGGTTGACACCTATATATATAAGAAGTTAAATGGCCCACACACATGTAGTGGTTTCATGCCCTCAATGATATATTGGAGAACCTAATATAATTTCTCAAATATTTGGACTTCTAGGATGATCTTCTCCCCTGTATCCAATATTTCCACCATGATGAAGGTGATTGGATGCACTCCCATATTTTCAACTCTTACTAGTATCATCCTCCAATAGATGAGTGCCTAGATAAATCAAGCAATACTAATTATTGATTGATGCTCATTCTAGATACATATCACCACAACTACAATGGGATATCCTATAGGATCCACTGAAAACATTTATCCCTTCCTCATTGATCTCCCCTTGGACAATTGTGGGGCCTCATTTCCAATTTCATGGGAACTTCCTCTCCTTCGGTTGGCATATTCGCAAGAAAACTCAGTAAATAACCAAACTATTTATTGAAAGGGACATCATAGGTTGTTTACTTTTCATTGTTTGTACCTGGAATGAAATCCAACAATTCCTTCTCCAAATATATCATATATTCTTCATCCTCCCATGAGTTCTCAGTGGGTAGGAACTCGTCATCGATTCCCCATGGGATCTAAACATTAGATATCTATAAGAGATCCTAGAGGCTGATACCAACCTCCACATGATGAATATGGAATGTATTGGTATACAGTGGCCATCATTTCAATAGCTCTAGAATGATTCATTATGGTTGGGTGATATGAAAGTTGGAAGCACATGAAACTTTGTTCAAACCAATTCATCTAAGCACATTCCTGAACTCCACCCAAGATGTGCATATCTAGTAAGGCCAGGCTCATTCCGCTATGAAATTTCTACCCTTGTGAAGATCCTAACCATCTATCCAACCTTTATCCCAGTTCACATTCCCTTCCTTGATGATCATTTTATATTACATTAGGGATTATTCCTTTTCCATTGGATATATATCAATATTATTGGTATGATTATAATGTAATTCCTCTATGATTGGGGTATAATCCCTTATGATGTGGCCATCAATATCGCTATACCACTAATGCTTCCCTATCGTGCCTCTAAACTAGAAAATTGGATCACCCTTGATCCCCCTGGGGTAAAATAATCATCCCTCAAACCAAATTATTATAGTGAAAAACTTTCACATAGAGGATACTCTTTTAGAAATCTTTTGGCAGCTCCAATAGCGATTCATGATCAGGTTGACTCTGAATGTACTCTCTGATCATAATTTTTTCTCTATTGCTCCTCTCTAGGAATAATTAGTAATAACCACCATAGTAGCTTCCTGGACAACCATCGATCTTGGAATTAAGGAATTTTTTTAGCATGTTCATGGTGGTTGACCGTGAAGATGAATCATGGGGAAGTTGTCCAAAGAGATAACATATACAATTAATGCATTGTTGTGGAGTAGCATATCATGATGATCAATTCTATAGACAGCATTCAGAGAGAAAAGGATCGTGAATCCTAGTACATAGAGATACGTTTGCATGGATAATATTTTCATGAAAGTAGATCTTCGGTGCAATCATTCATGGAGATCCAATATAGACAATGGGCCCCATGGACACTATTTATATGCGATGGTCAAGTTGAGCTTCATAGTGATCTTTGTCAGGCTGAGCATTGTAGTGACCTTCGCCTACCTGAGCTTCATGGTGCACCATGCCATGCATTCCTCATAAGAAAACATCACGGCCCAGAGTGTTTTTTAGTGATTTTCCCTCATAATCTATCCTTTTTCTGATCTTATCACATTCTAATGTGGGGAATTTTTTAGAACATAAATCATTTCTACTAAAGTCATGGAATAAATCATGGTTAATTAAAAGATAATTCATACTCAAACAACACAAAAAATCATCAAAGGAGTATACATTGTGAAGACCCATCTTGGAGACCCCTGTCCACTATGCTTGTGAAAGAGGGTGATGGTACTTCTGTGAGTCTGATGATCACCATGAGAATTATAATTTCATTGATGGATACATCCATGATTCTGATGGATTTTTCCCCTACCCAGTGCCATTTTCCTTTAGAGGGTGCCTCCGAGAATCACGAGCCTCATTACCTATAAGTACTCGGCTCCCTAACAACAACCACATCATTACACTGACCCTTCAACTTCACGTTTTCCATTTTTTGAAGCTCTCAAGCACTAAAAACCTAAGCCAAAAATGGATCTCCTAAGGTAATTGAGAATTGTGATCCATGATTTCATTTTTTTCATCATATCCCTTACCTATGGTAGGGATGCCTTTCGTGAAGGCCTCCTCCTTTCGTGATGGAGGGATCCCCTTCGGGTTGCTCGAGGCACCGAAAAGCATTAATCCTTCGTGAAGAACTCTTTTATTAAGCCAGTAATATATAATAAAGAAAATGTACCAAGCTATATGAAGTCATTTTAATTGTGAATCTCCCTCTCTTACTCGTGAAGCATCCAAGCCTCTTGAATCACTTCTTCATGGGTACCCTTTCTTTGTAAGACCCTTTCCCATGTGGCCCTCCAAGCTTGTCTAATTTCATTTCTTGGTCCCCTATGTTGTATACCATATTTTAATAGTTTATATATTTCTTTCTGGAATAGGTACTCCAATATATTTTTATTTCTGGAACAGCCACTCTAATATGGACCCCATGAGTGAACATTCCTCCACTTCCACCTATTGGGAATTTCTTGGCATGCACACTACTAAAAGGTTCACTACCTAAAACTATGTAATTCATAGTGGGTATAAAGTGAATCTTACATGTTCGAGCTACAAGATGTTAAACTGCCAAGCACCATCGTCCTCAACACATGGAATTAAATTTAAGTCTCACCTTGTGAAATACATATGGGTTGTTCCGCTTCGTCAATTCTCCATGCCCACTTATCTCTATAGTAGTGATGTCTTCCTTTCCCTCTTAGAAGGTAGTGATATCATCTACTCAATGAATGAGATCCTCCTCCATCATACCTCCTGGAGTATTTTCCCATCTCCATCTCCCTAGGATACCTCTGTGCATAATCCCCACATAACCTCTCATGGTTTCACCTTTCTCAAAACAATTTCCAAGCCTACTACTACCTCATGTTTCACATATCAATAATGAGTCACATAGTCATAGAGTTTAATAGTGACCATCGCTCTATCCAATCTGGGTCGTTATCCCCACATAAGCCCCATCCCCTCACTTCCTAACTACATGGTTTTTTATCTTGGTCACCTAAAAGGGTAGTTAGGAAGCCTCCCTAAGGTCCAAGCCCCCTGATCTATCAATTACGTCCATTTCATGTCAGTTCACTCAGTGTCCTTACCTCTTGAAGTTAAAATAAATGGTACCTTTTAACTTCATGGTTTTTGATCCCTCTCTTCTATAAAAGGTACATAAGAAGCCTCATAGGGGTTCAATCCTCACCAATGGTAAACTCTTGTTCTCCCTCCTAGGGATGTACCCTCTTTGGGATACAAACCATGCATAAGCCCAAACATGTAAAAGGGAAGCTGACTATGTGTAAGCCCCAATGTCATCCGAACTATGTAGACATTGATCCATTAATTCTGCACAATGTATACAGGTAGCTTCTTATAATTTCAATCCCTTCATCCATATACCATCCAGGTCATTACCCTAGGAAAATATGTTTCAAGAGGATCATGTCCTAACACAAAATTACACTTCCATCGGTTCCAAATCCATGAGTTCCATTCTCACTGGTTTCCTCTTTAGGTGTCACATCGCTACACCAAACAACATGGACTTTGATTCCCATATACTGGGATATGTAGTTAACCTCCATATGGTCTAATCTCATCACTTTACAAACACCATCCATTACATCATAACTTCATCCATTTCCATCCTGATTCATACATGGGCAACCATAGCCTAGTGAGATCATGCCATTTATTTCTTTTCTTCTCTTCGAAGCACCTGGGAATCAAACCATTCATAATCCACATGAATCATATTCATCCAATATAGAGTGATACTCTTGTGAAGGGAAGAAAGCCATGTTTAATCCTTGAACCACCCCTTTGAACTACATGGGTTTTAAAATGTCTTATAAATAGGGTACATAGGAATCCTTCATAAGGTTCAATCCAAACAAATGGTAAACCTTGGTTCCCCCTCTTTGGAGAGCACTTTTCAGATCCACCCTCAGTGGTGTCCAAATCGTCTTTTACAGTGATAAATATTCTCATTATGAGATACACCACCCTAGGTATGATCTTATTTTGTTTTATAATCCATCCCTTCAAAAAACCCTCCAAGTGTTCCCTCCCAGGGATACACCTCTCGGATCCATTCTTATAGGACATTCTGGTCTCCTTGGTCTGTCTCTATATGTTCTTAAACTTGTGGCAAGACCCATGTTAAAAATGGGATGCCTGAGGAAATCCTAGAAATACATGCACATGGAATAAGATATCTTTTGATCAACCCTAACATCCTCAGGTTCATCACCCTTATGAATCCATTTTACGATGAATAATTAATGTGATCAAATGTTCTATAATCTAGACAATCCACTAATTCCCAATGTGACTAACCTCTTGAACAAAGGATGCTGACTTAACTAGAACCTTTGTAATGTCCATAGAGAAGTATCATAATTAACCATCATCCATAAAGAGATGAAATCATGAATGAGTTTCACAAAATACATCTTTAATCGTTGAGGGAGACCCGAACTATATGATGAACTCCAAGTAGGAATCCATGGATAGAAGAACTAACATCCCATCATCCTAATTCGATCAAAGAGCATATATCTCTCAAGAAGTGATGAATTTTACCCACCTTTGGAAAGGTGTATTTTAGGGTAAAATTAATTCACATCCATTAAGAAAAGTGCACGATGAGGACAACTCCCTGGTGGAAGGAGTCAGAAACATTACCCCAATTGTAATACTTTTTTGAAACTCAATTTTATTTCCCTATGTAATGATCAAACTCTTGGAGTTAATATTTTTTTATATTCCACAAAATAATATAATTAGTGGTATTCAATTTATGATATGAATTTAAATTTATACCATATAATACACCTTTAAAAATATTATTTACTTCAACAAGTATATTTTCTATAAGGAATATTGATAACTCAAATTTCATTTCATTGAGTTATATTATTTCATCATTAATGTCTTCATTCATTACATGGGTTCTTCCACCATAATATTTTATTTCATATTATTTTACCTTTTTATATGGGTATAAAATAATTTTTTATAAAAAATAATATTTTTACTTGTTTTAAAATATGATTGTTGAACAAAGGTATTTTAAAAAATAATAATAATGGGTTTTTAATTTCAATTTCATACGTTTTTTCTTCTGCTTCTCATTTCTATAACATAAACAGTATGTTTCAATAAAATATTATTAATGAATATTTTTAAAATAATTGTTTCACATCATCTTTTCAAAATCTAACTATGAAGGAAACATATAAATTTATATTTTACAACAATTTTAAAAATGTTTTTTATAATCTCTTTTATGATTTTTCTTCCATTTCCCAAATCATTTTCAAAATTATTTACCATAATGGTGTTTATTTCATCATTTATTTACTAATATTTATAGATTTATCATTTGGGGGATTAAACACATGGTATTAAATAGATCAATTCTTGATCACATCTTTTTTTATATTTTTAAAACCACTCATTTTTATAGTGTGTTTTTATTTCTACTAACACAATTCAATGTTTACTATATCCCACTAGGGATATACTATTTTTCCACCAACCACCTTTTTTATTTCAATGGATTATGATCATTTTATTCCAAAATTGACTTGACCATATACTCATTGCCATATATGTTGTGTGCACATCAATTAATAAAATTCATATTATAGTATTTCCACCTAGACATAACAATTATTTATCAGTTGGGGATGTATGTCCATTATTTATGATTATTTTCTTATAAGAAAGGTTGATTATGTATTGACATATCATTTTTTCATTATACAAAATCCATGTTTATATTCATTCTGAGCTTCCTTAGGGAATCACATAAATAGTTCTATTTACTATTATGATGAATGCATTGGACATAATCCAATAATGGGTGGGCACTAGATTTATATATCACCTTGATCCATCGATTGGTATCATAATACAAAATAGCTTGGGTGTTGGTGTATACCTCTCCCTATATTTGTATAATGTCTTGGCATTAGGCATTGAAAACATGTTTCATATGGACAAAATTATGAATTCCATTACTATGAGATCAGTATTACTAATATCTATATTTTCACTAATTAACATTGATATAGTATTATATCAATTTCAATTGATTTTGGAATTATTTAGTTTATTTAATCCTATCATTTAATGCATACCATTTTCATATTTTTTAAAGAATCAAGTATATATTTACTTTACAAAAGGATTGTGCTCACACATTTCTTATATTTTTATTCCCTACTTTATGAAGAAACATAATACACATGACATTATTAGAAGGATAACATGTGTAGAATAATATTTCGGTGGTGATTAATATTTATCATTATTTATGTAATTTATAATAAAATGGAAAAAAATTCCATTAGTTGAGAAGGATATAAAATTTATTAGTTTAAGAATTATATTAATATATAAATTTCTTAACCTAAAAATATCTTTGTATTGTTATATTTTTGAAAGATTTTTTTAATTTTTAATTATATATGGTTATATACAAGACTTAATATATATTATCAAAGAGACTGTGTAAAGTATGTGTTTAGGGAACTGGATATGGGAGTACAGATCTGGGGCATAACAGTTAATTCTACATTAAAACTACAATAAAGATTAAACAAAACATAATAAATTATGTGGAAATATTAAAATTTAGTAAAAATAAAAGATAAGATAAAATAGGATAACATTGGTAGATTCACACTAATATGGTACTTGGTTATTCCATCCAAGGGTTAAGAAGTTATCACACTTTATCCCCAACATATTACGGGATGGTGTTTATTTCACATGAACCAACAAAATATTTTGATTCCAATATGCATCCCTTCGCAGTGGTTATAGAGGAACCCATGAACATGGTATAATAGATCCATACCCTTGTAAATTTTTTACAGCTTGAAAGGTATGAAAATTAAAAATAATGACTCCTTTAATTAACCACCACTATATTTGGCCGCCTCTACATTAACATTAACTAGGGAAAACTCTGTAACTGATGTTTTATTAATTCAAAGAAAGGTATAGTTAGTGAATATTTAAATTTAAAAATAACTAAAATAAGATGAATACTTATAAAAATATTCTCTTAATATTTATTAAGTTATGTCCATTAGGAACTCAATTTTATTAAGGGAATCAACTTATTTTTCCTCCATCATGGTTACCCATGTGTTAAACAAATAAAAAATTTAATGCAGTGGTAGGTAATTCTCAATTCGTTTTCAAAAAATAAAAATTGAATGATTTTAAGGATTTTAATCTCCTTGAGTAATTTCAGTTTTAATTTCTTCTTATATTCTCCCTACCTCTTATAGTAGGGTTGTTATAGTTGGAGGAATGTAGTCAATATCCTACAATTTTTTTAATTCCAACACATGGGTGGTGTCTTATTCCAAATAAATATAGAAGGATAATAGTGAAAAAATTTCATTACAAATGTTGGTTCAATCACATACCTTTTCAACATCTAAAATTTTACCATGGTATTTAGGTAAATAATATTATTCTCCCATATGTGAATATATTTTCATATATTCTTATTCAACCACTTTTGGGAATGTTATAGATATTTTAAATGTGTTTACATCCATAATTTAATTCGAAAAACATTCTAATATTGAAAAATATGGAAAAATAATCTTTTTATATTCCTTTCATTGATACTCTTTCTGAATGAGAAATTCTTCAAGGAAGTTGAAATAATTTTCATTTGATTCCTCATCTCTTAAATAACTTTTTAATTATGTTGAATATTCATACCAAATTATTCATTCATAGTGAAATTACAAATAAAATATCAAAATAATCTTGAGTTTTTCATTTTAAAACTATATGTAGATAAAAAAATTTAAATATATTCTATGATGTTCTATTTTTTTGTTTTAAAAATTTATGATTTTTTTAGTTTTCTATGAAAATCATTCTGTGAAAGTGGTTGGAATACCCAAATATGATTCTAAATTTGTAATAGGTATTTTTTTGTATCCCTCAATAATAAATTCTTCATTCATATGCATCAAATATAGTTCACACCCAAGGTTAATCTCTCATGGAGGTAACTCACACAAGAGATTTTTTTTTCTTTGTTTTTAAACTACCTAATATATATCTAAATGATATTCTAATATAGTGTGTAGTTTATAAAATTAATTTTATATATATACATATAAAAATGAAATATAAAAAGTATTATACAACACATAATGAATTTATTGGGAATTATCTTTTGTCCTACGAGTTTCATAGTGATGATATCATTGTTCCTAAAATAACTATCAAAATAATAATAAATGTTGATATCGAACCTATAAATAAAAACCCACCAATTTAAATATTAATTATCCCATTACTACCCAATAAGTGTGGGGGTAATACTCCCTCACATCATCACTACAATGTTAGTCCACCATGTATTTTGTACTATAATTATGAAGGAGATGAATTATTGATGAATAGGAAGAAGAAATGATTATAATGAAAAAGGTTTAATTGAAAACACTAATTAGATTACCCATCACAAAATTCATAGAAAAAATAATTGTATACAGGAAATAATTATAAATCAAGGCATCCAATGCTACTAACTTTAGAATATGCACTAATATTAGTTCCTCATTTTCATGGAGATAAAAAAATATAGTGGGTGAAAATAAAATGAGAGTATAATAGGAATATAAACATAAAAGAATATATAATGAAATTATAAATGATTATAGCAATAGAATAACCCAACCCTAGAAAAATGAAATTTAAAAATCCTTAAAAATCATGTGGGACACATATTTACAGTCAAGATGGAAGAACTATTTTGGATCCAATTTTTTCCTCCCAATTAGTACACATTTTTCACTAATAAATTGAGGATGCCTTAAAATTATTCTTCAATATTGTTTCTAGATTTCTCTCACCTATCCAATCACAAAAATTTATGATTTATTTTAAATTATTAGAAAGAGTTGTGATTGATTAACTACAGAAACCCATTCTACTCTAGAGACTGTTTGATTTCCCATACACTAATTTCACACACTTTTAGGAAAATGAAGATGATATAACCACATGTAAACATAGTTAAATAAAATGTTCCTCCATAAAATATTTATCCTTTTGATATTTTTTTTGCCTTTTTAGCTTCGATATTTTTGATATATGTAACAACATTTAAAAGTATAATGATTTAGGCACACATTACACATCTTGTATTTTGGGTTTTGTTTGGGCATCAAATTGTTTCATTAAACTTTGGGACATATTAAATAAAATACATCCCAAAAAAATAGAATCTAAAAAAGAATTAAATTTTAAAAAAAATTATAATTTTATAAAAATTAATGGTTTAAATATGAAAGTAAATAAAAAATTTTAAATATCCAGAATTATGAGATTTTTTAACTAAATAATATTCTTTACAAAATCATAAAAATGTGAAAATTTTAATAAATTAAATTTTTTTTAGGATTAAACAATTGAATTAGAGAATATAATATATGAAAATATGAGCTTCATCCCCACTACTATCAGATATGAGATAATTTAAATTCCCACAAATTTCACTTCTTCTATTATTTTCCATTGTACAAAAACACTTGATACATTTGTGTTGAACAAAAAGAGAAGCCATGCACCATATTGTTGTAACTATATCATACTAGGATTTTGGTAAAGATAAAAATTCCAACGTTTCACAAATATCATCCAACAATGTAGCTATTACTTCTTCAAGATCACCCTTGATAATATTGAAGTCATTAAAAATATTAATAGATAAAATTCCATAAAATATCCTCAAATTAAAAATAATTAATCAAAAACAGTTTTTTAATTTCAATTGTTTCTCATATATTTACTAAATGGATTCCATTACATCAGTTGTATTCTTATTCTCCCATATTATGAATGTTATAATTTATGACAATTGCTTATTCATCAAGCCAAATGAATTTCTACAAATATTTTCTCACTCATTTGAGTTTACCTTTTTGGAATTATATCCACCTTATAGATGTTAAAAAAATTACATGAGATAATACTCTATCTCTATCCACTAAAAACCATAATCATTTCAGTTGAACCGATTGATTCAATCCTTTACTTCCACCATCATCACATCTTTTCAGGATAGTAAAACTAATGGAAATCACTATAATGTTGAGGTATGAAATAATTCTACCTAACCTGATATTTTATTTTGATCTATAGATATCATATTCCAATTATTGGGGATGGAATGTTTGGGTAATGTGGTGATGATGAATCTTGAAGCCACCTTCAAAATACACACTCTAGAGGTTAAGTGCTATTGAATCAAACCATCAAAAATTCCCCCTACTAGTTGAGTACTATAAATTGGAAATACATAGCATAGTTATCATTGTAATAAGTCACACTACACAAATACACTTCAAAAAAATCTCCCAAAAAAATAATTAAATCTAAAAAAGAAATTTTAAATGGGAATTGGACACATAAGATTACACAGTTTATACATTCATCTGACGCAAATGGGAAAAGACTCTAAACAATTAAATTGCTTGGTGTACAATTTATTAAGAATATTTTATCTAAGGATATGGTTATATAAATATACATTTAATTTATGAAAAATTTCAACGATTATTACGACCTATATGTTATAAGAGTAAGAATCCAATAAAACAAGTTGCACTAAAAAAATTGTGGTCAAACCATCATTGGATTAATTCAACCTATGATTACCTATAGCTCCATCTCATTAAATATTTTTTATAGTAAACCCCTACAGGGATTAATTTTCCATTCAACATAATTTTACCACCTTCCAATAAATTTTTCTTTATGGTGAAGACATCAACCATCACTACTGAAACAAGGCTGAATGGATTTTCATACATCATTCTTCTAGTATGTTTAATATAGTAACTTCAAGAGGACTCAAAATCCCCGAAATCCCATTATTAAGAATATAAAATAGTTCCATTGAAATAATTACATATATTTTTGATGGCCATATAGATATATTTTCACCCTGAAAAACCTAGGTTATGTGTATACCAATGAGACATGGGTAAATCATTTTTCCAACATAGATTAAAAAACTCATGAATACAAAATATCCACATGGATTAAAAATTGTTTTAATTCTATATTGAATTTAATGCGACTGACATATTTAAATTTTTTATTAGTTTAATCCTAAATAAAGTCCTCAAATTCTCAATAGTAAGCCATTTATGCATGCACCCTTTCAATGTATGGTTTGTTTACCATATTGAGGAACTTGTGTATGACCTATAAAGAGCCCACACACACCCCCAATTATTTCATATGCCTATGTCCAACTAAATATTTTATTTTTTACCTATATATGATATATATATAAACCCTACCAATGTGTCATGCACCCCCAACCCATCCATATTTCATGTGCACCCAAATATGAACATCCATGTGCGCCCTAGGTCAAGCAAGGATTCCTATAATAGAACCAGTAAGACACAAGGGATCCCAAAATATTTATCACTTGATTTATGGTTATAAAATAGAGGGTTTCAGTTAAAGTAACACTCATTATATTATTTTGACATAAGGCTAAATTGAGATCCCATGGATGTATACCCCAGTCATCTAAGGACATATAGCCCTTGAAAATACACCCATTATTTACAAGACTCCCCCTCGAGTGATTTTCATATCAAAACTAGGGATAAGTAATGGAAAATAATTGTATTTGTGTTCATTATGGGTTTTTAAAATGTAAAAACCCATGAATGGTCAATTATAATAGTTTTATTGCCCCAAAATTTTATTAAATATATTTTTCCAATAAATTAATTATCTTTGATAGCTTGTGATACATGCAAACTTGAGATTAAATACATCATGGTATAAATAATATTATTTAAACACTACCATTTTAACCAAGCCATTAAATTGGATTTTATTAATAAGACATGAAAAATTAGGAAAACTTTATTAATTACACTTGTATAAAATAAATTAGTTGTTTATTAATTTATTTTAAATTCAATTTTATATCATTTAAAAGTATAGTAAATGTTCTCTAGAAAAAATGTTTTATATACAAATTCATTTTATAATAATAAATAAAATTAATCAGAATTGTTGAATGATTTAAATGAAATGTTTATATCATATATTCAATTTAATGCTTTAAAATTCATATGATACCATTTATAGTCATGGGAAAAGAATAAATATAGTTTTATTCGTAAAAACAACATTCTTCATAAAGGATGTTTCATCGCATTCTAAAAACATTTATTAAATTAATTTTTCCAAATTTTATAAAATTTATATAAAAAATACGCTTAATTTTTGAAATTCTTAGGTCATAATTATTTTGGATTGAATTTTATGAAAAGAATACTTTTCTGATGAATAGAAAAAATTAAAAATTTACCTTTTTATTTAATGAATTTATAATGTCATATTTTTATTAAATTGTTTTAACTGTAAAAAAAGTTTAATAAGATTATATTTAATCCAATTTATGTTCTTTTAATAAACTATATGCTCAATTTTCGAAGAAAAACTTTTTTAACTTTTGGAATCTTTTCCTTCAGAAAACTATTTTCCATCAAGCCATTATGATTAATTTTTAAACATATTCTTCCAATTATTAGAATTCAAACTCTATAAATGGATTTATAATTTTAATTATGAATAATTAATATTATAAAATAAAGAAAATTTAATTTTTTTATTCTAAATTTCGAAATCATAAAAAATTAATTACCACATTTAACGTTAAAATAAGATTATTCTCTTTACATGCGCATGTTTAAAAATTATTTTCCAACACACATAGTATTTTAATTTAATAAAATTTCTTTTCTTTTATAACAAGTGTGTCAAAATTTTATAATATATTCATTATATTTTTACACATTAAGGTTAAATTACCATGGTAAATAAAAAGAGACAATTTACCATGGTGAAAACTAAAATGATAAAATATAGTAAACAAAATAGGATACGAATAACTTGTTTTTTCCTGCAGGTTTTTAATGACCATATATTCCATAAACTCTATTATTTACTATTTTTGGAGGCACATGGGGTGACATTTACTTCCTATTATTGAACAGTTTGGGTTATTTACAATGATGACACTCCTCCTCCATTACAAAAGTGAACTTCTTGAACTCACTTATTCACACATATTCAGCCAATTAGATCAACAGAAACATGCCAAAATCCCCCCTTAATATACTTTTAAAATTATATATCTTCTACTCATCCCAAAATGCCAATTATAGGGTACCTAATAAGTGATCTAGATAAGGTTGTTCTAATTTAACATAATTTTCTTCACCAACCACTTTCATTTTACATCTTTTCTTACCACATTCATTCATGTCCTCTTAATTATAATAAAAACCTGTATCTTGCTATACTATAATGTTATTATATTGATGTAATAACCTATATTTATATCATCTTCCATCAAATGGGTTATGAAACTATCGATCATGTGTACGACGAACTACCATGTTGCGGACCGATGTAATTGATTTTCCATCGCTACCTCTCACAAAAGGATATAATGATGAATTTAAATTATATATATGATATTTATAACATAATTATAGTTCAAGGATGATAAAATCACATATAGCTTCTTACTTTCAAATATATGGGAATATGATAATGTCACTTTTGTGCACAGGGGACTACCACCACATGAAATGATGTGATTAATTTTTCACTAACACTTTTCATTGAGGTAATAATGATAGATTTATTTAATATATGTGATATATATGAATTTTTTATTACTATTTAAATTATATATATTTTTTATCTCCCTTTAATTCTATCCGTTGAGAAAATGGTAAAAATGTTCTTGTATACGTATGACCTACTATCTCCCCGGACAGTGTAATTCAATTTTTGTCTCAAGATTTTATAAAATAATCAAAATAAATTTATAATTAATATATGTGATATTAATATCATGATTAAAATTCTAGAGATGATGGAACCATGATTAATGTAAAACGACAAAAACTACTAAACCAAAATATACAAGAAAAATTAAGTTGTTATCACCCAAAATAGTATTTTTAATAACGAATTGTTAATAAAAAAGTTGATAAAAAGTAATAAGAAAATAATATATGGTTAAATGTATATAAATATGATTCAGTAAAAGAATTATAAAAGATACATAATTATCATACCAGATTTTCAAACATGTATGAACTTAATTTGACCTGGAACTATGGGAAAAATGGTTAATAGCGATGGGGTATTTGCGACGGGATTATTTCCGGTCGCAAATACCTTTCGCAAAGGAGTATTTGTGACGGGTAACTATTCCCTTCGCAAATAATCTGTTATTTGCGACGGGTTTTTCTACCCATCGCAAATAGTTTGGCGCGAAACGCGCGCCAAACCACGCGAAGGTTATTTGCGACGAGGTTCAATCCCCGTCGCAAATAACCGGCGGTGGTTAAAGGCTACTTGAGATGGGGCTGCAGTCCCGTCGCAAATACCCAAGCTGTAGGGGTTATTTGCGACGGTTCCTGTCGCAAATAACCGGCGGCGGTTAAAGACTATTTGTGACGGGCTGCAGTCCCATCGCAAATACCCCGGCGGTAGGGGTTATTTGCGACGGGCCCCGTTGCAAATTACTGTTTTAATTCCGCCAATAATTAAATGCGGTTAGGGTTATTTGCGACGGGTCTCGTCGCAACCCGTCGCAAAAAAGCCAGTCGCAATTAATCTAACCTATAAATACTGCCAACCATTACAATTTTCTCACTCTCAACTCTCAACCGTTCCAATTTTTCCACTCTGAATCTTTGATGACTTTCAGGTGTAATAAATTTTTTCTGACTTCGAGGATTCAGTTGGTGGTGATCTACAATTACAGCGGCTCGACATTGACATCATGTTTATGGTTTTTATCTGAATTTTAATTTAAAATTTATTTTATTTATTATATTTATTTAGTTTAAATTTTTAGATTTTTTTTTCTGATTTCTAATTAGAAATAATTATGAATAAGTATTAATAATTAACAGTAATTTGAGACAATTAAACACTAATTAATTTAAAATAGTTAGCTGCAATTACAATTAATTAGCAGTCATTATGAAAAATTAAAATTATTTTGAATTAATTAATAATAACTAGAAATAATTAACATTAATTAGTAATAATTTATGATAATTACCAATAATTAGTAATAATTAGTAATAATTAGTAATAATTACTAATAATTCCCAATATTCAATAATTGCCAATATTTGTCAATATTTTTCAATATTTTTTCCAATAATTACCAATATTTACCAAGAAATGCAAATAATTGTCAATAATACCAATAATTTGGAATAATTACCATTAATTAGGAATAATTACCAATAATTATGAACAATTACCAATAATTAGTAATAATTACCAATAATTAGGAATAATTACAAATAATTACCAATAATTACCAATAATTACCAATAATTAGTAATAATTCGTAATGATTACCAATAATTATTAATAATTACCAATAATTAGTAATAATTTCCAATAATTAGTAATAATTACCAATAATATGTAATAATTAGTAATAATTAGTAATAATTACGAATAGTTAGGAATAATTAGTAATAATTACCAATAATTACCAATAATTAGTAATAATTCGTAATAATTACCAATAATTGGCAATAATTGGGAATAATTACCAATAATTATTAATAATTACCTATAATTACCCATAATTAGTAATAATTACCAATAATTACCCATAATTGGTAATAATTACCAATAATTACCAATAATTAGTAATAATTAGTAATAATAATCACTAATTGCAAATAATTAGTAATAATTAGTATTAATTACCAATAATTGGTAATAATTAGAAATAATTACCAATAATTACCAATAATTAGTAATAATTAATAATAATTACCAATAATTAGTAATAATTAGTAATAATTACCAATAATTAGTAATAATTCGTAATAATTACCAATAATTACCAATAATTAGAAATAATTAGTAATAATTACCAATAATTTGTAATAATTACCAATAATTCGTAATAATTACCAATAATTAGTAATAATTAGTAATAATTAGTAATAATTAGTAATAATTAGTAATAATTAGTAATAATTACCAATAATTACCAATAATTAGTAATAATTACCAATAATTGACAATAATTAGTAATAATTAGTAATAATTATCACTAATTACGAATAATTAGTAATAATTAGTAATAATTACAAATAATTAGTAATAATTAGAAATAATTAAAATAATTAGTAATAATTACCAATAATTACCAATAATTAGTAATAATTCGTAATAATTAGCAATAATTACGAATAATTAGGAAGAATTCGTAATAATTAGTAGTAATTACGAATAATTACCAATAATTACCAATAATTACCAATAATTACCAAAAATTACCAATAATTAGTAATAATTACCAATAATTAGTAATAATTACCAATTATTAGTAATAATTCATAATAATTAGGAATAATTACCAATAATTAGGAATAATTTGTAATAATTAGTAATAATGGGTAATAATTAGTAATAATCAGTAATAATTTCCAATAATTGCTAATAATTACTAATAATTAGTAATAATTACCAATAATTAGTAATAATTACCAATAATTAGTAATAATTAGAAATAATAGCCAATAATTACCATTAATTAGAAATAATTACCAATAATTACCAAGAATTATTAATAATTACCAATAATTACAAAGAATTACTAATAATTCGTAATAATTACCAATAATTACCAATAATTACCAGTAATTAGTAATAATTACAAATAATTATTAATAATTACCAATAATTAGTAATAATTACTAATAATTACCAGTAATTACCAATAATTATTAATAATTATTAATAATTAGTAATAATTAGTAATAATTAGTAATAATTACCAATAATTAGTAATAATTACCAATAATTTCAATAATTACCAATAATTAGTAATAATTAACAATAATTCGTAATAATTCGTAATAATTAGGAATAATTACCAATAATTAGGAATAATTAGTAATAATAAGTAATAATTAGTAATAATTACCAATAATTTCCAATAGTGTCAATATTTACCAATAATTCCCAATACTTGTCAATATTTACCAATAATTAGGAATATTTACCAATAATTAGGAATAATTACTAATAATTAGGAATAATTAGGAATAATTAGAAATAATTACCAATAATTAGGAATAATTACCAATAATTAGAAATAATTAGCAAAAATTACTAATAATTACCAATAATTAGTAATAGTTACCAATAATTACCAATATTTGCCAATATTTACCTATATTTACCAATATTTACCAATATTTACCAATATTTACCAATATTTACCAATATTTACCAATAATTACCAATATTACCAATAATTAAGAATAATTACCAATAATTAGGAATAATTACAAATAATTAGGAATAACTAGTACACCGCCCGTGCATGCGCACGACGCTATAAATTAAATCTTATTTTTAAAGGTGCATCAAGAGTTTGAGAAGTTAATAATTATAATTAATTAAAAATATGTTAAAATTACAACTTTAGTGATAGATAATAATGAGAATAATTGAAAAATAATAACATTTATCATAAATTATATATGAAAATGAATGAAAAGGAAAAAATATGATTTAAAAAGAAACAAAAGAACATAATTTATCATAAATTATATATATAAACGAGTGAATAATTATTTTCACAATAGGGAAATAAATAACATGATGTATCATACATCCCAAATAATAAAAAGTAATAATAAACAGTGATACATGAAAATTGAAATTGTGGATGTAACATATTACAGATTGTTTTGAAACCAAAGAAACATAAGAACATGTTTACAGAGAAGTATTTGTTTGCAAAAATCTCGATGAAACGTGTAACAAAAATTACTGTTTTTAAGAGTATCTAATTTTATTTTATGTTTTACTGACAAAAGGATGGCATTCTAAATGAAAAATCATAAATTTTAGAACTATATGGTTTCAAAAACCCCACTGCAACATTGCTTATTGGACTTCATATTTAGCCATTGATTCTCGCTGACCAACAAATGACTCTTAATTAAATCTGTGCATACTTCTCCTACCTTACTCCCCAACCTAAAATAGAAACAAAACAACAGTAATGAATCCCATGCAACATTTATTTTAGGATGATAAGTGACCGCAGACTAACAATGGATGGCAGCGCAGTTAATCAAACTAAGGAATGGCTCTCTACATGACAAAATTAGAACGAAAAAAGGGATTGATGAGACAACTCAAAATTCATTGAATGAGAGCATTTACACATCCCAGCTGTGAAATACAAAGCCCAAAAAGGTGTATGGAGAGGACTAAAATGTACCAGGATAGCATTGAATGCCTGCAGTTCTACCCAATGTAATAAAATTGACTGAGCTTTCTGGACAGTTTTGGGCCTTCAGTTTAGGCATTTAGCAACAACATCATCACATTCTTCCTTAGCATACATGTGGAATAAGAAAAAAAATTCAATTAAAGCCCATAATAAACATGACGATAGTCTTTTCCAATGAAAATAGTCATTGGAGGCATTTTTGCACACCTACAATCAGAATGAATTGAAATAGATTATAAAACTGGGAAATAAAACATCAAAGAGGAAACTGTCAAATATTTATGGAAACTAAATAAAACATATTTGTAATAGGAAACCATTACCAGAAAAACTCCACAATGGGGAAAACCAGTTCAGGCAGTAAAAGTGTAGGCCACGTGTGGACAGAAACCTGAAGCAGAAAACCTAAATGGATAAGTGACAAAAAATATAGCTGAAAATGTCAGTACAAAAAAAGATATTTTCAGTCCCCAACATTATTTGAACCATACATTAAATTTATAAAAACTTTTTGATGAATTATAAACTAAAAAAAATTATACATTATAAAATTGAAGGTACATATACAACATGTTAACATATATGATAAAATAGTTTGTTACATGGGAAGGGGTTGACTGAAATACTATAAAACATAGGTGTGATGTTATTATAATATTTTCTTATAGATTTAAGGCTAATATATATTCAATGCAGTATAAATAAATTATTGATAACTAACATAATAGGAAAACTGGTGTGTCTGAAATAAATTATGGACCAGTTAAAAGGTCTCGTTATATCCCAATCAATGATCAATTTACATTAATGTGTGCGGATCTGTTATAGATGTTAACATAGTAGTAGAATTGTTAAGGGGATACACATTTTAATGCAGGTCGTATGAGTTTTATTTTGGAGCAAAAGGTTAAATTTTTCTGAAGCAAACTAAATATTGGTATTACAGATCCAACACAAACTGCTCCTAAGATGCAATTAAACCGGTGATGGTGTATTCTATGTCAATGAAATTTCAGTGAAATGTATTAGAAGACTTCATATTTAAGTGAAATGAAATAATGAACAAAAATAATCTTGCATATTTAAGTGAAATATGAGTCTGCATATTCAAATATAAGCATATATATTAAATATAATAAAGAACAAATACATGCATGTATATTCAATAAGCTTGCATATTCAATAAGCCTACATTTTCAATAATCCTATATATTCAAATATAAGACTGCATAATTAAGCATGTATATTCAATATAAGCTTTCATATCTAATAAGAAACAAATATAACCCTGCATATTCAATATAATAATGATGAATTTCTATTAACCAGTAACTACATGTACACACAAATGGACGATCAATTGAAAAAAGGTGGATTCAAAATGAAATCATAATAAAAGTAGACTTATATAATAAAAACTTTGCTGTTTTTATTACTTCAATTCATTCAAAAATAGAGAAAAATATAGAATAAGAATGATAAAATAAAACAATGCATAAAAACATTAAAACATACTAGCAGGAAGACTAATCTTGTCTCTTGAAATAGAATAGACTGAATATGATTGTAAAATTTTACAAAACTGGTCAAAAACTACAATCAAATAAATCGTTGCATGAATGAAAAATTACCTTGGATCTTTGTTATCATTGTAGTCAAAAACTGGAGAAGGTTATTAACAAAACCTAAATTAAAGAAGACATGTAACCACATTGAGAACTATTACAATGATAATGCTACATACAATGAAAGACTACTACAATGATCATGCAACCTCTGAAAACATGGTTGAAGGAATAAACATGTATAATGGTGATGCAAAGTGAATCCGCCGTAGGTGTAGAGGACCTCTTGAAAGTAAAATTAATCATTGGCAAAGAAAATTGAAATAAATACGCCAAGAAATATTGAATTCAATTATTAAATTTGGAAAATAATGAAATGTACTTTCAATAATAAGATGGCATTAAATGGAGTAAGTATTGTTCAATGAATTTGGATTTTTATTGGGGATATGAATGTTTGAACATCCGTAAGACATGTTTTTGTATATGGAATGGGACCTGGTAAGTGTTTCAGATTCTTGGAGAACTGTCGGAGTAGTTGTGTAGTGGACAGTAGCTAAAATTTCAGCTGCATAGTAGTTCACACCATGACCAAGAGCGGTCCTGCCATGGAGGAGGCTGGTCAAGGGTTTGTCCTCTATGTCAAAGCTACATGGTTTGATGGACCAACTATAATAAAGAGGCTTCTCTAGGTGTGGATTCTCTTTATTTCATAACACCATATCCAGTCCTATCTGTGTTTTGTTTCATAATACCATATCCAGTACTCTTAATAAAGTTATCATATGAATGCTTAAGTTATTATTCCAGCAAATTAGTTGATGCATGATCTCCTCCTTCATGACACAACACTCTTCTAGTTATAGATTCATTTATTCATCTACTTATACCTTTGTGTCCTGGCATATATAGTGGTGATTTGATTCAATATTTCATATCTGTTGAAAGAAGAGTGTTTCTTATGTACATGTTGATTAAATTGTCGTGTGATGAACTCAATAGCAATGAGATTAAATCTATTTATAGACAACTCAAAATTTATTATGTGTTATTCAAACCCTTCTCCATGTATTTCCAAATTTTCTATTATCCCATAATTCATTGAACAAACTTTCATTCATTTATGATCATGAATAAGCACAACAGTTCTGTCTTTTAGTTCCATAATTCCAAAATTTAGTCCAACAAACACAATTAATGATATCATTGGTTCCAACATGCAATAACTATCCCCACAAAGCATAAATAGTATTTATACTGTATTGTTTTCCTTGTTTAGGGAGTGATTAACCAACCTATATAAATCAGTGGTATTTCCATTTTATCACACTCAATCTTAGAAAATTTATCTTCAATATTTTTATTTATTGAATATGATCCAGTATCATCAAAATCTTCCACAATTAAAGGCTCCTCATTAATAATTTCAACATTACATTATTCCTCATTAATAAACAAAAGCATTCTTAACATACTCCAAAATCACACATAGTGAGGTGGTTATGCATTTATACTAACTTGAACTATCATAACCTGAGAATAAGTTTACTCTCAGAAAAGGAATAGTGCATGATATATTATTATTGCAAATTATGATTATAAAGTGATGTTAGTGTTTTTATAAAAATTTAAAAATATAATGAAATATGAGATTTCATTATGGTAAATCAAAGAATGAGAAATAGGAAATAATATATTACATCAGTAATACTACATAGTAATCCTATAAATCATCATCAATAAGATGAATATGTTGAAGAGAATCATTTGGTGGAGTAAATTCTGTAAAAGTTTTGAGTAATATCATGCTCACAACAATATTCATCTATTCTACTCAATAAGGGATTGAAGCATTTATGTTGGTAGTAATGAAAATTTCCATTTGTAAAGAAGTAAAGGAAGAAAAAATCATATGGACGACAAAGTAATTGGGTGTGATAAATAGTTAGATAACATATTGAAAATTATCTATTAGGTATTCATCATGAACATTATTCTCAATGATGCTAACCATGGGAGAAAAACTATGTGTAGAATCTGGGAAACAGCTTTGACTATTAGAGGGGACTACAGCAAGGGATTGAGAAAAGAGTAAATGAATGAAACAATAAAACCAAATGAAAATAAGTAACAAATTCGAGGGGGATATCATACATAATGAAACCCAATGAAAACTTTTACAACACTCTTTTAGTTCTCGATTCATTTGTTCATCTATTGCTACCTTTGTGGCCTGGAATATACACTGGTGATGTGACTGAATATTTCATATCTATGAAAAGAAGAGTTTCTTATGTACATGTTGATTAAGTTTTCGCAAACTCTCTTAATAGTAGAGACGCTTAATTGTGTGATGAACTCAATTTCATTGAGATTCAATCTATTTATAGACAACTCAAAATTTATTCTGTGTTATTCCATGTATTCTCTAATTATCTCTAACTCTTGTACTATCCCATAATTCAATGAACAAACATGCTTTCATTTACGATAATGAATAAGCACATCAGTTCCATATTTTGGTTCCAAAAATCCACAATTTGGTCCAACTAACACAACCAATGATATCCTTGGTTCCATTATTCATTGTTTTGATGATCCCCGCATAGTTTTTTAGTTTGAGTTTGACTTAATGAGTTTTTTCACGTTTGTCGTTTCATTAACAGTCTCTAGAGCGGGAAATGTGTAGTACCTTTTCCAATATGGGAAACTCTTCCTTAAAGTAGCAACTGCAAGGATTTTTTCATTATTCCCTTACTCCTGTGATCCAAATTGGTTGCATGGGAATGCCAAAATTTCCATTAATAGATAAAATGAAAAGGAATTCAACACACATACCAAGAAAAGAAATATTTTATCAAGTTAAAAAACATTATCTTAAAAACAAAAGAGATAGATGCATATATAGAAATGAAATCTAAATCCAAAAACATGATCTTTATACTTGTAATATAATTTATTCAACTCTTTATAGTTTGAATTTGACTACCCACTGCAATCAATGGAGGTCCATTAGTTATGTTTTTTAATTCATCTTACTTTTTAGCTATGTAACATCTACAAAAGGCCCGCTTTTCAAGCCATCACAAAATATTAATAAACCGTACCATTAGTAAGAAAAATTGAAAATCAATAGAACATTTCCCTTGAAGCTTCTAAGATCCAAATCTTTTCATCTAGAATTCTACAAGAATTTGTAGAAGTTTTGACATGATGATATGATATATTTCAGGGGAAATACTTCAAAAAGATTCTACAATTTAAATTTATGATACCAGTGAATTTCCAGGGAAATCATAAATATACTTGTTCAAAAGATTTGAATAAAAGGGATTTTAACCATCAAACAATTCAATCAATTAAATTCAAAGTGAGTTGAAAAGTATTTCTATACATTTCCAATATTAGGAAACACCTGAAAACATAAAGTATCATGTATAAAAGTTTATTAATATTAATTCATTTAATGAAACAGATCAAGAATAGCGAATGGGTCATGGAGTTCAAAATCATATACAAAATATCTTCTTGTAATAAACCATAAAGACTTAAACAACAATTGCATTTGAATGTAAAAAAATTTCTGCCTGAGTTGAAGCATCCCCGGTGATGTAATTATAAGAACCTACAAAAATGCCTCCTGAAACATGCATATTATTTTCACTTCAATAGAAAATAGAGTTTCAAACTGCTTGTGGATCACATGCGTAAATTTATATAGTACCTGGATTTCATGACCTTAACAGTACAAACCGTGATTGCCTACATAAATGTGCAAAATCATTTTCTTTTTCAATAACTATCATGATGACAACCTGAAGAGAACATGAGTGTATTGATGAAAGCAATGCCAATAATTGTATTTCAGAATACATTCAATACTAATTGAAATGAACCCAAAAAAAATATGAATATATAAAAATATAAACCCAGGTAGAAAAATGAACCTGTTAGAAATATTAACTTTTAAAAATTTGAACCGTGTCAAAGAATATGAACCCTAGAAAAGAATATGAACCAATAAAAAACCTAGTTGCATGAAAAAACCTATAACAGACCACAAATTTCAGTTTTTTTTCTAACCTGTAATGAACATTCTAACAAAAAAACATGCTGTTTGATATCAGCATGCATAACCGAAATGAAATTGAATTGAGTTGCAATGCAAATCCTACAATAGACCATAGTAGAGGTTTAATTTTGTAAGACATGAATTGATAAATCAAACAAGAAAATCTGTAGTTGGATATAAACATGGTTTACTAAAATGAAATCTAAAAAACTTGCAAGGAAAATCCTACAACAGACGACAGTAGAAGTATATTTTTTTCAAATAGGAATTGAAAAATCAGAAAACATTATATGAACCTGTTATAGAATTGAAATGATGTGAGTAATGAAGACGCACAGATTTAGGTTTATCAATAGGTATTTAAGCTCATACCTTACGTGGGAAGACACTGTGGAAGGGAATATGAGATGATGGAAGTGAGTAGATAAGGGTCGGTGACGTCGGTTGAAGATCCAAACCCGAATCCCTTGAATTGTTATATAAAATTGCAACCTGCAGGGGGTTCATAGGGATGGAGAGTGAATGGATTAAGGGGGATTTGAAGGGATTTAATGTAAATCTATGGAACCGATGGAGAGTTGGGGAAGATTACCGTAACATCGTGGGATTGGTTCTTAAGGGATTCACGATCCGGAGAGGCATTGAAGGTAATTGCAAGTGGGATAATGAACATGACAGAGAGGTAAGGAGTAACCGGGATAAGGAGGAACATAAGGTAGGAGGACGACGGGCTGTAGTGAAACTCAGAGAAGGATGAAGCCGGCTTCGGGAGTTTGCAGAAACCCTAGGTCGGGAGGAGGTGATTTCCAACCACGAGCGGGAGAAGGAAAACCGTGGAGAGTTGAGGTGAGACCTGAAAGAGGACGTCGAAGAAGGAGGGGGACGGATTGCAAGTTGACTATGACAAGAAGCATGACAGAGGCGAGGGTTCTCTGGATGAGCTGGTAGTGCGATGCGTTGTGGCTCGAGAAGGAGCAGGAGTGCGAGGCCGATAAAGAATGAGATAGGGAGCGGAGGGGCGACGTGGATGAACAGACGAAGGGCACATAACGGAAAAATGATGTGGAAAAACATGAGATGGACACATGTCATAGAGGAATGCCAGAATTAGTAGATATAGTAGATTACCAATAATTAGGAATAATAACATTATTATATTATTAGTATAAATTATTATTAATATTAAAATAATATAATTTTCTATATTATATAAAATTCTCCTTTCATATGTGTGTTTTCTATCTCCACATGTAATATTTTCATTCTTTTTCAAAAATATCAACCTACTCACCAATGGAGAAGTGAAAGTGAATGCAAATATTACATGTGGAGACAGAATGTTAAACACACATATGAAAGGATAATTGTATATAATATAGAAAATTATATTATTTTAATATTAATAATAAAATATACTAATAATGTAATAATGTTATTATTATATAATTAATATATATATAAAAAATATTAGTATTATTAAAATAATAAAAAAATTATATAATATTAAAATTATCAATATATGTAACAGGTTTTGCTTTATTCTCAACATATTCAATTCTTAAAGGGTCAATTTTTAGGTCTATCTCAATAAAAAGTTTGGTTCAGTCGTGTCTGATATAAACTCTATAATTATCCTTGCTTGAGTGTTTTTTATAACTAATTAATCAAAACCAGTAATGCTTTTATATTTTATAGAAAAATATGGAACAATTAGGTCGTCAACAGTCATTATTAGATGGCCGCATATGGATAAATCAACATAGAAATCCAAATGGTTCTTGTTTAAATCCAGTATATATAGAGGGTGTGAATACTTTTTTATCATTTGCAGCATCAAATCCAGAATTTGTTTCAGAAGGAAAAATAAAATGACCATGTATAAAATGTGAATTGAGAATGTTTGACACGTTTGACAAAGTGGGGGGACATCTCTTGAATTTTGGTTTTCAACCCGATTATGTTTTTTGGTATCAACACGGTGAACGCAGTTCCAGAGTAGGTGATAACAACTTGATTTCGGATCCATCCCGGTTTCAAGATTTAGTACATGATGTTGCAGGTTCATCTATTCAATATATAAGAACTCCGGTTGAATTATAATTCTAATATTATTATATTAATTAAAATCATTTATTAATATTTTATTATTTTTTATTTTTGAATTATAATTATATTATTATTATATTAATTAAAATAATTTATTAATAATTTATTATTTTTATTTGTGAATTATAATTCTATTATTATATTAATTAAAATCATTTATTAATATTTTTGTATTTTTGAAATATAATTGGATTTTTATTATATTAATTAAAATAATTAATTAATAATTAATTATTTTTATTTATGAATTATAATTCTATTATTATATTAATTAAAATAATTTATTAATATTTTTTATTTTTGAATTATAATTGGATTATTATTATATTAGTTAAAATAGTTTATTAATAATTTTCTTTATTTTTTTATAGTATTTACGACGGGATACTATGCTCGTCGCAAATAGTATTATTAATATATTAATTAAAATAATTTATTAATATTTTTAAAAAAAATTTAAATTTTTTAAATTTTTTAAATTTTTTTAAAATGTTTAAATTTTTTTAAAATAGAAATTGCGAAGGGCCCGTGGAAATTACTATTTTAAATTTTTTTATAAATATACGGACAAATATTTGCGATGGGAAGGATCATAGTCACAACTAATACTTTTAGCGACGGGCCCGTCGAAAATAATTGTTGTTGCGATGTCGTTTTCCGCAATGGGCTATTTGCGACGGACCCCCGTCACAAAAGCCTATTAGCGACGGGATCCCGACGCAAATGCCCCGTCGCAAATACCATTATTTCTAGTAGTGTGGGGTAATGGTTTCTCATCTCACCTTTACTTCCATGAGACATATGTCTTATTCACTACGTATTTATTTTGTATTGTGTGTATATTTCCCCATAGATATTTTATATCATGAATATAATTAACTAATTGGTACTCAAAATTTTTCTAGATGTTAATTCTTTCATAGGGATTATGATTCAAATGTTACCAAAGTGGTAAGGGTTTATTTCATAGTCTCTTTATCAATCCAGATTTTTTATGCTAAAGCCTCCATTAGAAGAATAATTTGATATCATTACATATAACAAAGTTTATTTTCTCCTAATATATTAATTCATTAATTTTTTAAATAATAATACCAATTTTCATCTCTTTGGTAGTTAAAATTAATGAGAATTTTTTTTAATAATAGGTGACCTTATTTCTCCCTTCGGTCGAAAATTATTTTTCTTCCTTATCCATGTTTTCTAGAAATATTTTCAAAAAAGTTTTTATATTATCAAATTGATTTATTAATGAAATGTTTACCCATTACTGATTTTTTACAAAATGGTTTGAATGGAATCTTATTTTCATTTTATAAATGAGGTACTTTTTAACATTTTAACAACTGTGTGAATGATATGTTTTTTATCTTATACCGCATATATAGAATAATCTACTATCATGACCAATCATCTATTTGAACATTCATTTAAAATTTTACATTTTTTTTCAATTAAAAGGAGTTTCAAATATTCTGGAAATTCTAATTTTTAAAAATTAATTTTAAAAATTGAAAATTTTATTTTCCTTAAATATATTTTTAAGTATATTTTTGTGGTATTATAATTCTTTCAAAACATAACTATTTGTTATAATTATGATTAATCATGTACATAATTTATTGATAATACAATTATTATTTCTTTAGATGGTTTATGATCAGTTTTAATTGGGAAATTATACATATTTTGTATGATAGTTATTCTAATACAATCATTTGTTGATTTTAAAAGCATGTTGATTATATTGTATTGGTTATTAATGCAATTAATGAATTGGACATATTAAGTTATGGGTGGGACTTGAAATTACATATCCCTTGGATGTATTAGTAGGTATCATGAGATCAAATAGTTTTGTAATTTGGTTGATTCCTTACCCATATATGTAAGATGTCTTGGCATAAGGCCTCGATTATAACTTTTAGATGTCAGATATTGTGAAATCCATTATTATGAAATCATTAATTAATATCTATGTGATTATTTGATTTATTATGACATTCAGGGATACGTTTCTAGATGATGTAATTAATTATATGAATTTATTTAATAATGATTTATTATTTTCATATTATTTAAGCACTATTAGATTCTGTTGTATGCATACTCTTACTAAACATATCTGCTCACCCCTTTATTATTTGTCTTTTCCCAAGGATTCCAACATTCTTACTTGGATTTATATTAAGGGTTATTCTAGAGTAAATAATGATTCAGTCAAAAAAATTCTATATTGTATTTTACAATTTCAAATGTACGGTGAGATCCTAGTACTTTTCTAGTTTAAAAAGATAACAAAACAAATCATCCCTTCAATATGTGATTCGTTGTTCTTTAGTGTTAATGTAATATAGTATCCACTGACTCTAGGCTACAAGGGTCTCAGTCTATACAGTATCCATATTTTTTGGTTTAGAAAAAGGAATCCTTTTAAATTGAATATCTAAGATTTTTGCATGAAAAATTATATCTATAAAACCCAGATATTTTATGAAGTATACTTTATAAATAAATTTAATTTCTTTTATATCTTCTGTTACACACGACACTGACTTTAAATGAATAAAAATATACTATTAAAATAATATTATTCAATTTTTTAGTTATAACATTGTAATTTAATTAGAGAGAATGAATTGGAATAACATAATTATTAAAATATATGGTTTACATATCTATAAAATTTAAATTTTTATTAAATAACTAGAAATGACAATAAAAACAACCCAATTGAAAAATAAATGTAATCTTTTTCATTAAAAAATTTGTTTGTGATGTGTTTTTATTTTATTATAAAAACTTAATAACTATTCTTGAATGATATTAAAGAATTTTATATATTATATATCAAATAAAATGTTTTATCAGTCATTTAATATTTTTTCTAGTGATGGTATAAGAATAAATCCATATTTATTCGTAAAATCTGTGTTTCTCTAAAAAAAATTCATCATGTTTGTGGAGTTATTTCAAATATTTCATTTTTTCACATTTAGAAAATAAATTTGAGAAAAATTATATTTTTTTAAATACAAAATTTTTTGTAATCATGGAGTGAATTTATGAGAGTTTTCTAAAAAGATTAATTTTTTAAGTAATAATGAAAAATGTCAGGATTATTAAAAATTCACTTTTTGTTAAAATAATTTACAAATATAATTTTTTAGATAGTTTTTAAAAGTAAAATTAATTCAATTATATTATTATAAATCCAATTTAGGTCAATGGAATCAATTGTTTTTAAATTTTAATATGAAAACTTTTTTATTTATGAAAATGCCTTTCTTTCGAAAAACGTTTTCCATCGGAATATGGTTGTTTAATTTTAAAATAAATTCATCAACATATATGAATTGAATCTGATAAAAAATTGAGAATTTTTAATAAAAATAATTTATATTATATAATCATATTAACAGAATTTTTTCTTATAGAGAATAGAAATATAAATAAAAATCTATTACTGTAGGTTATTGTTAAAACAAGTATATAATGGGTTAAACAAAAAGAATAAGGGTTAAAATGACATAAAAATTTTATGATTTTTATTTTCTGACCATTTTTATACCTTAACTCATATAATGTTATTTAATGGTCTATTTTTGGGTAATTTTCCCCATAATGATACATTACATTATTATAAAGCTTTGAAAAATTACAAGTGTGTCACTCAACTCAATTATAAAAGGGTACCTCCTTCCCTCACTTATTCACACATAAAAATAATTTTGGATTATAAAATACCATTCTAAATACCTTTAATACAAACTTAATTATGACCCATATTCATTGGTTTGATTCTACAACCACTCTATGATGGACTTAGGTATAATCCTACAGTTGTTGTCTGAAGAAGATGTATAGTTCATAAACGATCATTTTTGTTTTATTTATTATTCCAACTCATTAAAATATTTTTCAAAAAATATGATATAATAACATAATTATATAACATATAACATTATTTTAATGCATTAATTTCATATCCTAAATATATAACATCTTCCATCTAATGGAAAATTGAACCATCGTTCAAGTGTACAGAGGACTACAGCCTTGTGAATCGGTGTAATTCATTTTCCATCATTGCCAGTCACTACTATTTATGATGATGGATTTAATTTTCATATAGTATATTTATTAAATATTTTTTCTTATATAATGATAATAACATATATACCTTTTTACCTTCAAATCTATTCTGAAACAGTAATGTTGCTCTTGCGTACATGTGGACTAATGCCTCTAGGAAGCGATGTGATGTTTTTTAATTTTATAATTTATAGTAATTGTAATAAAGATATTTCTTTTAATATTTATGATTTCTATAATATAATTATTATTATTTAAAATTTCATTTTTATTTGCATTTATTATCGTCCATCCATCAAAAAAATTAATCAGTGTTCACACCTGTATACGGCTTACAATTTCTATTAATGGTGTAATTAACTTTTAAATCTCTACTATTATAGATTATTATAAAATAGTATATGATGAATATATTTATATATATATGACTTTAATGAATAAGATTTTGTATGTGATGTAACCTTGATCAAATTACAAGGAAAAAAATAACTAAACAAAAACGTAGATGAGAAATTAGACATTTATCACCTGAAAGAATGATTTAAATAAAAAATAATAAAATGGTGATAAACGTTTATGACTATATATTATCTGGTATAATATATATGATTATTGTTCTATAATATATTTATAATAAATATATACATATATTATACATATGTATTGAACATGTATGATGGATGTCGGACATGCGGCAAGGTACTTTTATCTCAGTTTTATTATTGCGGGACACTTTCTATATTCAATGCATATTTCTATTATGTTGTGTAAATAATACACATGAATTTATAATATTATTATTTTAATGAAAATTATTTTAATATACATTTCCATATAATTTTATATCTTTCATGATGTTTTATTCAAATGTTACAAAAGTTGTAAAGTATTTATGTTCCAATTATTGAATTTCCATTGGATAAATTATATAATACTTATTTGATAACTCAATTTAATTTTATTTTCCTATATTTATTTCATGAGGCTAAATTTTTGTCCTTTTGTTTTCTTATTTTTAATTACTCTAGATATCAAAAGAATTTTTTTACAAAAACCTGAAATTATTTCACTCTATAGTTGAAAATAGTTTTTCTTTCATATCTATGTTTTCAAAAAAGAATTCAAAATTATTTTGATATTATAAAATAATTTTTTAAAGTTATTTTTACCCATTATTTACTTTTTATTAAATAATTTATGATAACACTTCATTTTTTATTAAGTATGATGTATTTTGTGACTTTTTACCAAAAACAAGAAAATAATGATTTATTTAATCTTTTATGACATGAATCAAATTTCATGTTTTCATTACTGCAAAATATTTTTATTCTTTCTTTAAAAATATTCAATGCTCTTTTCAAAGAAAATATTTTACTTATTATTTTCAAAATATTTTTATTTTTAAAATTTATTTGTAAACTGGGAATATATATTCTTCCAGAAATATTCAAGTGATCTTTTAATGGAATTTTCAGCCATGATAATATCCATTGATATTAATAATGTTTTAGTAGGGATATGATACAATTATACCATACTTATACTTTCATTATATATTCTCTAATTATGTTTATTGGAATGTTTTTTACTCCTATTTAGTTTAATTTGTTATCCTATGATAAGTTGATTTATGAAAATTGTTTTCTTTGAATGGGTTATTATGTGATGATATGATGAATGTTTTATGATCATAAGGAACACATATGTATGATTTTAATTATGAGATTGGTGGTTCCATTATAAACCATGGATGGGTGGTGGTATTATAAATTGATGATGGTTGAGCCCGTTATTTCTCTCCAATTCGTTGAAAATTTTCTATATCTCTTGTCATAACTATGAGATGAATTTTTATGTTCTTAGTCCATAATGGTATAAATGTGGTGATGACAGATTCATTTGATGTTCTTGTAAATTAACATTGAAATATGAAATAGTTTTTATACAAATGATTGTCACACACATTTATGAAATAATCTAATGGATTATGATATATTTATGATTATTTCACACTCTTAGGAATAATATATTTTTAAATGATAATGTATTATTACCATGACTCGTGTTCATGATCTATGAAAGCTTGGGATTTAATTTTTTATGTTATGATAATGATATAATACCCTTATGCATGTCATATGCTTTCATATGCTTATAGAGTGATATCTCCCAATATTACCCTTCTGGGGTATCTAATATCAAACTTTCTTTTTCCCCCTAATATTATAAAGAATGGTTTTGAGTTTTGAATATCTATGAATATTTTCATATTATAAGATATTGATGGGTTATATTTGAGATCATTCATGAAATAAGAAAACTGTTTATATAGTCTCTAATGAAACTAAACATTTATGGTCTTTTGGAAAGAATTTGTGAAATATAATGGAAATTTGTCTAAAAAGATGTAATATTTATGTGTGAAAATACTATGTAGTTATATTTTGTATTATAGGTTGGTTTTAGTTAACCATTAGAAACTATAATATGGAGACTTTAGTGAGAACCCTTTCGATAATTCTATGTATTGGAGATAATCTGAAATTTTGATAAAAAACAAGTATTGTTTTCTTAAAAAACAACCCGTTCTGAATACTAAAATTGGATGTGGTTTTAGCTTAGATGCATCTAGGGGTAAAATCCTCAAAAATAGTTTGTTGAGTATATATCATCCATCATTCGGTTTCACGGTGATTGTTCCCATAATATGTAAATATTTATTATAATACTAGAGGATACGATTAAGTTAATTCATATATTCTTTATGAACCATTATAAATAATTTAATTAGATTATGATCATAGATGGCCTAGGTTAAACCTATGGTGTCATAGATTAAAAATTAGTGGTCATGATTTAGATATCTAATAAATGATTTTTCATTAATGATCGCTATGATCAATGATTCTTGATGAAAATGGTAACCATTTTTGTTTTACCATGTTATTGAATAAATAATGATCAAGCTGGGATGGTGATAGTTTTGTTCAAATATTTATGTATCATTTTTAAAAAAAGATATATGAATTCCATTATATCCTGAAAAGTTACTATGAATGTTAATTTTCATATTCTAAATGAACGAATTCTCAAATATCAGTTCATTTATGTATAAAAACATCCAATGTAAATTACATCTATAGTGGGGGTCTTTATTCATATCCATGAAGGCTATTTAACTTAAATTGTTGGGGAGAAACTCAATATCAAAGACTAGCCAATTGTTTGGGTTTTTTTAAGTCATTCTCGAATAATTTTCTAGTCATCCTCAAAATTCATTACATTTATTTTCAAATATAACTCATACAATGTGTCATATAAATTTTAGGATCATCGCCTTAGTATTCCCCGATTCTTTTTTATAGGAAATATTGTTTAATATGACTCTTCATTTATTATCAAGAACATAACAAAATCATTATCTTGAAAAAGTATCCACTATCCTATATTGATTATTTTTTTATCAATTTCAAGGATATTAATACTTTCGTAGGATTTATTTTCGATCTATTAACTATTATTTGATGTTAATAATTGATTAAATACCCAACACATCCTTCTGTATGAGGTAAAAAAACTAGGAATTTATAGTTATATCAGTTCCATTACATGTTTTCCTACTATATTCATGAATTTAATGAATATAATCATCAATGATTTCATTAATCAATTTTATCTAGTCATTAAAGGTGAAATTATTATATATTAAAAGAAAAATAAAGATAATGGAGATCATTTTAGGATTGATTAGATAACCCTAGAGAAGTAAAATCTATAAGAATAATTTACCATGTGTGAATTTTGGCCTTCGAAAGATTCATTCTTGGTTCATATAATAACAAGTTGGGGCGTTTCAATTGATACTTCAAAGACTGACCTTATTGAGAAATGGCTCAGACCCACCATGGTAACATAGGTCTATAGTTTTATTTGTTTCATTGGAGATTCTTGATGTTTTATAGAGTATTTATCATGGCTATCTAATACACTAATGAAGTTATCTTGGAAAAGTTGCAGTTCCTTTGGACGAATTAATGTGAGGAAAATTTCAACGAATAAAAGGGAAGGTTAGTCAGCATGCTTATACTTACATTACCCTATGGTGAAGAAAGTTTTGAGATATATAGTGATATTATAACTGAGATTTTTTTTACATAAATATTATATATTTTTATGTGAATATTCAATACATTACACAATACATTCCTAAGGACCATAAAATTTTAGTGTATCTACAGTCTAGAAACACAAACATATTATTTTATGAATGGACATAAAGATCTCCCATAATGATCATAGAATTTAGTAATCTTCTTAAACATACCCTACTTGAAACCATTATTCATAACATGGGGAATGTAAATATAAGAAAGGGTGATCGCATATGCTTATCAAGGGTAAATATGGGAAATATTAATGATTTATTTAATATAAAATTACTATAATTGTTAGTTAACATGATATTAGCATTATAAAACCATACACTATATGTTATAGTTTAAAATATTGAATCATGGAAAAATCGTTAAAATTAATAAGACATGAATCATAATGAAATCAAAAAACATGACCCATGAGAGCATAAAACTGAAATAATTAATAGAAGTTTTGAATACACATAAATATATAATATTATTTCCTTAGTAATCAGGGCTCACTTCCATGGTTATCATAGTGGATTGGTTTTACTCCCCAAACCATCATATTAGTTAATTTTCTCTCCCAATACTATTAAAGTTAAAAAAAAATTCCCTTACTAAAATATTTTCACTACCCATTACACTCATGTTTATTTAATGAGATATTAATCATTTACAAATGCATTGGAGAGATATAATAGGCTAAGTCATCCTTAGTTTATAATGGAACCAGTCATTTGTGGTTTATAACATAACCACTCATCATTAGTTTATTACGTAACCACTTATCCTTGGTTTATAATTTAACCACACCTCCATAATTTATAATATAAATAATATCCAAATAATAGAAACCATAAATATGTATTCTATAATATCATAAAATATTTATCATATCATTATATCATAACTCGTGGAATGAAAATGAGTTTCAAAAACAATTCATCTATTTATCCCAGCATAACCAATAAAAGTAAATGGGTTTCATAAAAATGTCTTCATGATAATAATAAACCATTAAAATAAATAATAATATTAGTGTTTTCCAATCAATTCCCTATTAAATCATATGTAACATCAATGGATCATAAAATAAATGAAAATTCCATTAAATGATCATTTGAAATATTTAACGAGGAAAATATACTTTTATTTTCTAAACAACTAATTTAAAATATAAAAATTTACCAAATATTAAGGAATAAATTTTCTATTAAAATAAACCTCAAAAAATAAAAATGAATCCTCAAATAATTGAGTGATAATATATGCATAACATTCAGTACATGTCATATACTTTAAAATAATCAAAGTAAAATAACCAATTTATTCACAAAATGATAATAATAATCATTTAAAACAAATTTTTATAATTTAAATAATTCCTAAAAATATTTTAAATTTTAATACTATAATATTAAAAAAAATTATGAAAACTTTTTTTAGAAATCATGTATATGGATGAAAAATCATTTTCGAGTAAAGATGGAAATAAAGTCAATATTCCTTATAAATATTATTTTTGTCTCTTGAGTACTTAAAGTAATAAAAATGAAAGTAAAACTTGTATTATTAAAATATAAATATATTATAATAATATTAAATTGGTTTATAGAAAAATAAACATATAATTTCCTTCAATGTAAATTTAAGGATTAATAATCATGATTAAAATGAGATTGAAATGTAATTCCCATACATCAAGAAAGACTTCCACTATGAATCTTATAATATCATGATTAATAAATATTGGATTATTATAAAATTATTAAATAACCATAAATATATATATATCAAACCATATATGATATACTTATAACCTTTTATCACATGTTTATTAACAATTCTTCAATAAAATAACTATTTTATACAATAACTGCTTCATTATTTATATAGGTTTTATTTTGGTAGATTTTGTACTTGTATATTGATCATAGTTCCTTAATATCCAAAATTTTAATCAGGATATAAATATAAAATATATTAAATATATATTTACTTACAGTCATACAAAAAAATTAGACATAAATAATGAATTTCACTATTCATGGAGAGAGTAGGTTGTGTGTATGCATTAATATTGTTTCCATTTTTTAATAGAAGAAGTAAAAGAAATATAAATAGTAATTCACCTTCGTATTATAATTATTATATCATATATATTCATTAAATTCATCCTTATCATAATCTATATTTAAATGAAAAGAAAAATGTATCACACGGCTTCAAGGAGGCGGTAGTACACATGCACGCATGAGGGATGTTGTCATATTATAAAGGATTTTAAGGTATGAAGATAGATGTGATATTATAATTAAAGAAGAATATTTATGTCATAAAAATTATATATATACTTTAAATCAATCCATATATCAATTTTTGGGAAATTGTGATGGAAAATGAATTAAATCTGTTCGAGTGGTGCTAGTCTTCCATAAAAACAATCTGTAATTTCATTTCCAATTTGAGGGAAGATGACATGGATATAGGTCATTACATTAAAATAATTGAATATAATCATATTAATGATACTGAGGTTATTATAGTGGAAGGTTTTAATAATATTTTAATGATGTGGAAGAAAAATAAAACAGTAATGTTTTGTTAAAAACGATAAACTGTCTTCGAACAACCTCATTATGTTTTCACTAAAATTATTCATATGAGGGTCCTACAATCAAAAAAATTAAATATAGGACTTTTTGAGTTCATTAATTTATTTGGTGAGGTATTGGAGGAAAAAAATTAATTTTTATGTCTGAATAGAATTGGAGAGGAGGTTACCTTTTATAATTGAGGTGAGTGGAACACATATTATTTTACAATGTTTCACAATAATTTTAGATAATTTTTTAGAAACATTAATAAAAATGGACCATTATCCAAAATTAAAATAAATAATGTCTAAATATGGTTAAAAAATATAAATTTTAAATATTTCAGTCATTTGTAACCCTAAATGTCTTAGTTGAACCCCAAGTAAACATGTTTTTACTATAAACATGGTAACATAATTTTAATATTTTTATTATTAATTAAAACTAGAGTTAAATTGAAATTATTAACTATTATTAATTATAATTATTCAAATATTTAATTCATTTAATAAATTCCATTCACTAATGTATGATAATTTAATTTATAATTATACCCGCACACATTTTGAAAAATGAGTTTCCCATGAAAATGCATTCTCAAGTATACAATACTTTTATTTAAAAATGCATCATATCGTTTATTAATATGACCTAAATTAGATTGAGAATAACAAAATTTTACTAATAATACTTTTTAAAACATTTTAATTCAAAATGAAAATTTTTAAATTCATTAAACAAAAAATATTTTCTGAAAAGAAATCGGTGTTATTTACTATTCATTGAAAAAATAATTTTTTCAAACAATTATCCAAAATTTAATCTATGATTATTTTAACACGTTGACTTCATAAATTAAATTAATTTTTTAAAATAAATTTTAAAAAATATGAAAAAATATTTCTTAAAATGAGTATGTAAAATGCGATAGAACATGTTTTTATAAAAATTCAATTTTTAATCAAAAAACTAGATTAATTTTTATTACACACCTAGAAAATGATATTAGATTAATGATAAAGAAATTGACTGGATTTATAATTTATAAACTTTATAAACATAATTCCCCATTAGTGATTAATTAAATTTATTAAGATAAGAACTTATCGCATGCATAGAAATAGTTTCTCAAAAAACATTTACATCATGATGAATATTGATTATTTTTTTATAATTATTTGAAAAATAATGAATAAATTTTATATATATGTAAAAAATACATTTTAATAATTTTGGTAAGCCTATTAATAGTCCCCAATGTAATTTTTAGGTGATAATGGTCACATTAATTAATAATAACTTAACAATATATTTTCATTCATTTAATCTCAATATTTTGTGTAATGTAAGATATCCACGAAGTTAAATTTATCTATAAAATATATGTCATAAAATTTAAAGATGTTACATTTTACCCCTTAAAATTAATTTCACAATTAAAATTCTATCACTAAGCTATAAAGAATAGAGGATACTTTTGCCTCATCACATCCTCAGGTTCCCATAAAGCTTCTACAATTTTTTGGTTTCACCACCAATTATTGACTAGGTCAGTGGTACTCTTTCATAAAATATTCCCCCAACGATCTAGAATGTCCCTAATTTTTTCCTCATAAGATATATCTTTATCTAGTAGTTTTACTTCTATGCTCATTATGTGTGAAGTATCCATTATGTACTTTCTCTAGAGATATTTTTGGAACAAATTGTGAACTTGAGATAAATTCGGTGGATGCTCCAAATGATGAGTTACTAACCTGATAAAATCAATAATTTAAAAGTGGCCATTATACCTAGGGATCAAATTTACATTCCTTCCAAACCTCATATCCTTCCTCTATGGATATATTCATTAGATACCTTATTTCCAACCTCAAACACTAGATATTGTTGTTGATTTTTTTCATGACCTTTTCATTGAATTTTTACAGCCCTTATGTGATGTTGAATAGATATTACCTTCTCTACCATTTCCTCAACTAGATCAGGTCCCAAAATCGTCATTTATCCAACTTCATCTCATCACATTGGATTAAAAACACGACGTTCCATATTGGGCTTCTTAAGGATCCATCTGAATACTCGAGTGAAAGAAATTGTTGTGATAAAACATGAACAATTTTTTTTTGCTCCAAACCACAATTGAAATCCATAGAGTATACTCATAATACTTTTTATAGAGTTTTAATAGTTCTCTCACAATGACAACATTTATAATGATGATAATCTATACCCAAATTCTACTCTGTATCCATATCGTGCTAAAGGATTCTTCAAAACATTTTTGTATATATGTCACACCTTTACCAATAAAGATAATTCATTCAAATATTCAATAAAATTCGATTTCTATCTCCAAATCATGAGTTTGGTAATTTTCCCTATTAACCATCAGTTTCTGTAAGGGATATGTTATTTTTATAACATTATGTATTACGATGCATCCCATTCCCTTTTTGGATACATCGACGTACATTTCTAACAATTCCCCACTATACGGTATTATTGGGAGTAGTACACAGTCAAACCTTCTCTACAGCTCCTTGATATTCTTCTCAAAATTATTCATACAAATGAACTTAGTTCAAATTTGAGTTTACTATGTGATTTTATTATATTCCAATGAAAAAATCTCTACAATGTGTCGATAGTATCCACACAAACAATGAAAACTATTTAACTATATCATAGTGGTTGGTCTATTCCAATGTTTTATAACATCCATCATGAAGGGATTCTTTAATATAACATCACCTAAGACTATATAAATAAAAATAAAACATTTTATTACAAAAATTATCACTTGGTAAATTTTTCATATATATGGTTTTTTTGAGGTTCTTTAGAAAAATTCTTAAATGATCTTTATTTAATTTCTTTTTTCATTGAATATTTATGAATATAATCCATAAATACAACCACAAACTGATCAATGTAATATTTAAATACTTTATTCATAAAATCCATGAGGAATGTGGGGGAATTAGTATGATTAAATAGAATCACTATTAATTCAAATAGTCCATACCTCATTAGTAATATTTTCTTTTGTGTATCTTATTTCTAAACCCTCATTTTATAATATCCAAAATGAAGGAAAATTTTTTAAATTGATAATATACATTAAATTTCTAAAAAAATTTACAAACATGGGGTAAAGTATACTTTTTCACAATATCTATATTGTTAAGTTCTTCATGATCAATTAAAAGTTAAATTAACTAATATTTATTCTTAACAAAGAGAATAGGTTCACACCATGCTACCACACTGGTGTGTATGAAAACCTTATCAAGATTCTCCTCAAGTTTCTTCTTTAATTCTTTCAAGTCAACTAGGGAAATTCAATATGGATTCTTCAAAATACTTTTAGCACTAGGGATGAGTTCAATTGAGAAACAAACATTATGATTTGGTTGAAGGTTAGAAAACTCTTCTGAAAATTCCTCGAAAAAATATTAAATAGTCTGCATGTCTTTTATGTTTAATTTATCCCATAATATCTGAGAAAAATGTCATTCATGGATGTGAATTATGATGCATAAGATAAATGTAATTTCTATTGGATGTTTGTATTCATCCTTGCAGAAATAAATGAGTATGTTTTTATTTGGAATAACAAATGTGACTTCTTTTCCTAATAATTATATATGGGACTTATATAAATAATACTAATCAATGCATAGAAAAAAATAAAATTCAACTCAATGGATAATCACAAGATTTGTAGAAATCACATTCCAAAAAACATAAATTAGATAGCAATTGTAGACTGGAGATATTACCATAATACCATTAGGTTTTTTCACCACTAAATCAATATCAAATCATTGAGATTGTAATTTAATTACCTTTATAAATTCTATATACATATAAGAGTTAGTATACCCAAAATCAAATATGACATTATTTGTTCTTCATTGGATGATAAATGTACCTTTAACCACATAATTCTCGTAACCCACTTTAGTGGTTGTGATCGCATGTGATTTATCTTCATCTATGGGTTTAAGAGGTTTTTGAGGTTGATCATAAAGAGACTTCAAATTTATTAACTAGATAGAATAATTTTCATACAACATTCATTTGAAGCATTAATAGAATGGGGTTTTATTTGTTGGAATCTTCCTTTCCCCCATTATATCAACTAGCCTCATCACCACCATTAGATATTCACTAGATATTTGACTGACGTTAACTGTAAAGACCCAGAAATTTAAAGGAAATTTTTTTCTTAAATGCATTGGAATTTTACAAGTCCGCAGTTTTTGACGGCACCTGATTCCGATGCCCGGTGTGCCCAGAATCATTTTCTAAAATTTTTCTTGGGTATGTTCTGTAAACGTACGTGTGGGTTTTTCTATCTTTTGAACCGGTCCTCGGAATTGAAATCTGAGGACACCGATGAACTCATAACACCGATATTCATTTAAGAGGACCTTCACTAAAGTTGTGTTTGGTGGAGAGCGGATGTTAATTTTGGGGATTCTTAAATAAAACAAATAAAATAGTGTGTGATATAATTTTATTTAATTTTGGTGTTTATTATCTCCAAAGGGTAGTTGGAGGTGCCCCCCCCCCCATATCCTCCCATGGGAGTATATTGTGTGGTGGGGCCCAAACGAACATGAATCACCTCAACTCCCCTTTAAACACCCTTGAACTCCTTTAAACTCTTGGACTTCCCATTAAAGTGCCAATGCACCCATGTTATTAATTATTTGAGCCCTTTGAAATTCAGGCCAACTCCAGGAAATTAATTAAGTGAATCAACTTAATTAATTATTTGGAGTGTTTGAATTCTTTTTAATTCACTTATTCCCACATTAAAATGAGGAATGATATTCTCTTATTTTGGTTAGCATAAACTTTGTGGGGAGATCTAAGGAGACATAGGGAGAGCCTTCTTCCAATGAAGATCACGAAAAACAAAAAAAAATTCCACCGAAGAATGTCGACGCGACATCATTTCCAAAATGGGAAAGAAAAGGAAGATGCCGCCAATGACAACGTCCTTCCCTCCAACGTTGAAGGAACGACGTCCATCTTCCGCAACGTTTGACTTCTGCGACGCCCGTCTTCCACGGCTCATCAACGTGCAACGTCGAATCCGAGGTAGGGAGGAATTTGGATTATTTATTTTATACATGTGACTTATACCCTCGTACTTTATAGATTATATGTTAGATTACAGTTTAATCCTCTAACATGGAGGGGTCGGGATAACAAACCAGCCCAGACCCTTCGTCATTTCATTCTTGATGCGCGGTTTGTTGGGCGACAGGTGAATGGAAGGGCAACCCAGATTTGAGTCCATCGTAGTGAATAACAGTACCCAAGGAGGATATAAGCATAGGATATAGGAAAAAAGGACCACCATAATGACTTCAGTGGCCGATGGAGAAGCGTGGCGCCGGCGAACGGAGGCGGCGGTCGGCACCGGCCGGCCGCCTAGGCACAACGGCACCCGTCGCCCGCCGCTCGCGGAACTCCGCCACTGCACCGGCCACGGCGGCGGAGCAGAACCCACATCTGCGGGATCTGGGGAGGATGGGCAGCACTAGATGGAACCACCGTTATGAGGAACTAAGGGGTGCCCCCCCTCCTCCCTCCGTGCGCCCAGTGCGAATGCGCTCGACCAGCTGGGCGAGCCGCGGCAGGCCCCCAGGACGGATTGCCTACCGCGTGGACCTGGCCGCCTGTCATGTGGGCCAGGGTGCCTACTGCATGGGCCGGTCCGCGCCCTACCGGGCCGAACCCAGATCCAAGTCAGGATGACCCGGTTAGGGCGGACCCAGGGCAGGTTGGGCTGTGTCGGACCGGACCCTGACCACCCTCTTCTAACCATTTTTGGTTTTTCGCCCATACCATGAGCTATAGACCTCCAATAGACACATTTTTAGATGAGTAGGATTCATTGGATCGAGATGGTCGTTTCGGTATATGACACTAAAGGTTTTGGAGAAGTTTGGGTATGGTCGGGTTGGTTCGATCACGAAACCAACTGGGCCCTCGGAGCAGAAAAGCTTATAACTCTCAGACCGGGTGTCTGATTGACGCGACGTCTAACACATTGGGTTCCTTATGATGAGACAGAACTACGGGATACATCAACTCAAGAATTTTTTGATGTATCGATACTTGACTCGAGAAGCATACCCTCCCGTAATCGAGTGCGCTGTGTGCGGGAACCCTAGAGCTGGCTACGATAGAGATGATGGAATCTTCCATGGGTTCGACTGAGACGACTTCTGTACCAGAATCTTGTGTGGGTTCGATAGCGATGACTACTGTACTGAAATCATATGTGGCTTCGACAGTTCTGACTTCTGTTCCTGTACCCTGTGAGGGTCCGACAGAATAGATGGTCCTGTATCCAGTGTGGGTCCGAAAGATCAGATGAATTATAGCTGGTCATGTATCATGTGTGGGTCCGACAGCTTAGATGATCCAATGGCTATATCAGATCATCTATATCTCACTACTATTATGGCATACCTATGTGGGATGAGTCATGTCTTTCAACCATTATAATCGTGGTGATTTACATTACTTCTTTTGTGGAATTGGTTTGTGCTTGGGCTCGAGAGTTGGATCCGGACTGAGATTGGTTACTCAAGTATATGTATAGGTATATACCTAAGTAGGGTTGGATGAAACTTTGTGATTGTATCTTTATTTTTTTTATCCTTCGTGGATTTTGGGAGACCTTTCGGGTCTCAGGGTCCCTACTGAGTATCGTTTTACTCAACCTTGCACAGGTTATGCCCGCACCTCGTTATGGTGGATGCAGACGACAGACAGCCCTGACGGAGGCCTAGAGCGACATGACAGGACGGAACTCGGAGGTGGAACTTGCAATGAGTTGGCACACAGAGGATACTGATGTACGTGAGTTCTGAGGTGGCCATATGTACCTACCCTTCAGGTAGGAACCCTAGAGGATGATCTAGGAGGTGCTCTTTGCTTTCAACTATTTGTCCCTTTTACGTGTACTTTTTGTTCACTTGGGACTGTATACTTGCCCATTTACATTCCAATACACTCTTTTGTATTCATTTTTACTTAGTGTTTACTGCTTATTGCATACTCTATTGTATTTTTTTACTTTTATAGAGGCAATTCCTTCCAAGCATAGAGAATTATGCCTTTGGTGCTAGTCTCCAGCCCCTGGCCTATGGAAGGCGGGCTTGGGGTAGTCATGGCACGGGCCCCAAGGATGGGTCGTGACAAATTTGTATTAGAGGTGGTCAGTTCGACTACAGAACTTATACTCTGATTCTTTTAATATAAATAGTGTTAAGTGTTTTTTGGTGTGGTTATCTGTTTAAGGAAACGGGTGTTGGTGTGGAAGCCGACGTATCCACACACTAGGACTCCGACTTCTGATTTCTGACTCAGTGCACAAAAACACTGATTGCATGTCTGTTTCTTTTGAAAATATTTCTTCATGATTACTTTGTGTCATCTAACTATGTATACTTTTTTGACCGTGGAACACCTGGTTCTTTTTAGGATGGCCCCACAAAGGCATCTATCTAGGGTTCTGAGTTACGTACGATATAGTATCCCACCGAGCGACAAGGCCTCGGTACAGTGCCCCATCACAGTGGAAGAATCAGTGGTACCACCACCCGCTTTGAACCTGCTACCACGAGCCCTAGCTGTAGAGAGTCCACAATGCCCGAGTGCGTTGCATGAGTTCTAGTGATAGAGGTCGCCCAGGCTTCGAGGGGAGACGGACCCTCATGCAGCTGAGGATTGGCGGGAGGCTATCGTGAGAGTTTTCAAATTGGAATGGACACCCACCGACCTTAGTGTGATCCTTGTCATGAGTCTCTTGCATGCATTAGCAGGTAGATGTTGGAGATTGATGCTCTAGCTACATGATGATGTATCACTACTCTCAGAAGACATCGAGAGCCTGTTCTGGGTGAAGTTTGTTCTAGCCACCCTTCGTACAGTGCAGATTTCGGAGTTACTACATCTCCAGCAGGGCATCATGATAGTAGCTCCGTACTCAGCGAGGTTCACCGACCTCCCACAAAAATCCTTGTATATAGTGTGGGGCTCGTTATTCAGGGCCCGAACCTTTGAGCAGGGACTCAGGCATGAGATCAGGGATTCGAAGATTCCCCTCAGCATTCCAACATAGGTGGGGGTACTAGAGTGAGCCCTTCTAGTGGAGATGTTTCTCGATGAGTAGTCACCAGTAGCAAGACCCACCATAAGATGAAACACAACGGATTCTTCTGTAGCTGGCAGTAGATAGATGTCGCAGAGGTCCATTTAGACCAGGCCATAAGGTGGGTGATCCAAGGATATAGGATCGGTTGTGCGGGGAACACGAGACAGAGTCAACTATATGAGGAACATGAAGTGTGATGCATGCGGTAGGCAGGGCCACATGGCTCGTGACTGCCCGACCCAAAATGTTGATGATCATCATACAATAGAGGGACCTCAAAGATAGAGGAACAGGTTTGACTATGGTGGTCCACTGGGAGAAGTTGGAGGTAGCAGAGGAGCTGGCCGAGCAGTCGGTGGTGGATAACATTTCAAGGCTCTACCACCACCACCACCAGAAGGTCCACCCTGACTATAGGGAGCTGGAGGACAGAGGCAGGCTCAGCTCCAAGTAGTCGAGGCCCATAACCACGGAACTACTGAGAAGATTCAAGATACTATATGTGTCTACTCCACCCTTGATGCAGTACTTATAGACACAAGTTCGAGTCATTATTTTATTGCCACTACCCTCATTTGGAGCTAGAAGATTCCAACATAGTTGTTGGCTCGATCCTTATGGCTAGAGATTCCTATGGGAGCAGACTTGATGAATACACACTGGTTCCGGCAGTGTGAGCTTACTCTAGGAGGCGAGAGCTTCGGCTGGGATCTTCTTGTAGAGACGTCGAGGCCTTACAATGTCATCTTGGGTATGGACTGGTTATCCATACTTCGTGCTCAGATTGAATGTATTAGGAACAATGTGTGGTGTGTCCACACGGATGATACCATGTTCTCCTTCACCGGCAAGAAGGGATCCATTGCAGTGCCGGATGGACTTTCGCAGAGGAGGGGGCAGCCGATCACACATCAGTTGGCTAGTCTCATCCTCAGATCGGTTGATGTGAGGAGTCCGAGTTTTCCTGTTGTGGTGGATCAGTACACAGATGTTTTTTCGGATGATGTTCTAGGAATACGCCCTCACAGAGAGGTAGAATTATACATTGATCTGTACCACTAGACTACACTGATATCTACTCCAGAATATCGGATGTCTCTCATAGAGCTTCATGAGCTACGGGTATAGCTAGAGGACTTGTAGGGGAAGGGATTTATCTGACCCAGTGTTTCACCCTGGGCATCACCGATTTTTTTCGCCAAGAAGGCGGATGAGACCTTGCGATTGTGTGTTGATTATCTTCTCCTGAATTAGGTGACCATGAATAACATGTACCCACTCTTGAGGATTGTAGACCTCTTTGATTAGATCAAGGGATAACAATGGTTCTCGAAGATAGACCTCAGGTCAAGCTATCACCATCTCAGAGTTCGAGATGAGGATGTGTAGAAGACGACCTTCAGGTGTTGATATAGCCACTATTAGTTCTTTTTAGGACCTTCGGCATAACAAAAACACTAGCAGTGTTCATGAGTCTCATGATCAGGATCTTCTAGCCTTACCTTGACCACTTTTATGTAGTCTTCATCAACGACATACTGATTTACTCGACTACTGATGAGAAGCATGCCTACCATTTGTAGGTAGTACTGGATACACTTTGAGAGCACCAGCTATATCGTAAACTCTTGAAGTGTCAGTTTTGGATTCGAGAGGATCACTTTGTAGGACAAGTCATCTTGAAGGATGGATTTGTAGGGGATCCAGTGAAGATAGAGGCAGTACTTGCATGGGAGCCACCCCGGAGTGTGACGGAGGTGCGGAGTTTCCTAGGAATGGTTGGTTACTATCATAGATTGTGCCAGACATATCTAGAGTTGAAGCACCACTTTAAGCATTGAAGAAGAAGGGGAACCCTTCTTGTGGTTAGAAAGATGCCAGAAGAGCTTTCAGGATCTCAGTGATAAGTTGAACAGTGCACCCATCTTGAGGTTTCCAGAGGAGGGCGTTGGGTATGTAGTTTACTATGACGCATCAGGGACCGTACACAGGTGTGTCCTGATGTAGGAGAGAGAAGTGATTTTGTATGGTTCATGGTATTTGAGACAGCACGAGAAAAACTACGCTACCCATGATCTGGAGTTTGCAGTAGTGGTCCTCGCCTTGAAGATGTAAAATCACTATCTGATGTGAGAGTATTTTACAGTCTACTATGACCACCAGAGTCTTAGTTATATCTTCTCGAAGAACGACCTGATCCAAATACAGTGGTATTGGCTTGAGTTCCTCTAGTACTATGACTTCGAGATATTCTATACTCCTGGGAAGGGGAAAGTTGTAGCAGATGCTCTCAGAAGAAGATCAAGAATTCAACTGCTTGGAGAGGTGATAGAGAAGTTGGCCACGTTGTAGATATCCTTTGTGGATAGTGATGGAGCAGCCTTTCTACAGTCTCTCATAGTCACTCCTCCACTTCTTGAGTAAGTCAGAGAGGCACAACGTGGGGATATTGACTATGAGGCACGACGTGGTCAGATATCCTCAAGGCAGGAACCGGATGGGTTTTCCGAAGGTGGGGAGAACGTCATCCTCTTCAAAGAATGTACCATGGTACCAGTTGAACAATATTAGGAGTTTTTGGGGGAGTTCCACACTTCCCCTCTAGTGCCACATCAAGGAGTGGTGAAGTTGTATCAGGATCTCAGACGACATCACTGGTAGATAGTTAAGAAGAAAGCAGTAGCAGAGTTTCTCTCTCGATGCCTCACTTGTCAACAAGTGAAGGCGGATCACTAGGTTGCAACAGGCTTGGTTCAGCCCTTAGAGGATCCAGAGTGGAAGTGGGATGGTATATCCATGGATTTTGTAATGGATCTTCCATGTACATCCAGGGGAAATTACTCTATCTGGGTGATCGTAGACCGACACACCACTTCGGACCACTTCTTACCGATCAGATATTTGGGCTAAATAAAGAGCTTGGGATGCCTCTATGTTCAGGAGATCATATGGATTCAACATGTTTCATCGACTATCATTTCCGATCAAGATGCTAGTTTCACTTCCCGGCTATATAAGGGGTTGTTGGAGGCTTTTGGGATGCAGCTTCACTTAAGCACTGCATTCCAAACATAGACAGATGGCCATACTAATAGAACCATTCAGACACTTTAGGACATTCTCCATGCATGTATCATCAACCTTGGTCGCATTTGGGAGGATCACATTCCCTTGGTGGAGTTTGCGTACAACAGCAGCTACCACTCCACCATCGGGAAGACCCATTAAGAGGCACTATATGACCAACCTTGAAGATCACATCTGTGCTGGACTGAACCAAGGGAGTCAGCACCTGTAGGACCAGAGATGGTTCATGCTATGATGGCGAAGGTTCATATCATCCAAGAGCGGATGAAGACTGTACAGAGCAGACAGAAGTCTTATGCTGATAAGAGACGGAGACCACATGAGTTTGAGGATGGCCACCACGTCTTCCTACGGGTTTCACCTTGATGATGTCTATGGAGATTTGGCCGAGGTGGCAAGTTATCTCCGAATTTCATCGGGTCGTTCTAGGTCCTTAGTAGAGTAGGCGAGGTGGCTTACCGCCTGGCCCTTCCACCTCAATTGCATTGGGTGAATGACATCTTCCAAGTATCTTAGCTGAGGAGATACGTTCACAACCTGTCCCACATCATCGTCCACGTGGAGTTGGAAATTGATGTTGGGGAAACATTCACGGAAGTTCCAATAGAGATTGAGGATCGACAGGAGTGGGTCATGCATGGACGATCGATTCCCATGGTGCGTGTAACGTCCCAGACCCGGGTGCCACGCAACAGGTGCCCCGAGACCGGTTCTCCACGTGACCTCAAGCGCATTTCCCCAAACGTCAGAGGCTGCTGACTAGCTGCGAGGGCCCAGGTCTGATAGTGGGGAAACTATGCACTCATTTGTCAAAGTGTAGCGCAGCGGAATACCAAAATAAATATACAACAAACAACGGAAGTAGTAAACACACACAACTGAAATAACAATAGTAGTGGATATAACCAACAGTATATAAGTGATGATGCTACATCTTCAAGTTCTATGAAAACAGCCAGAACATGTTATACATCAATACAATACAGCAGAAAACATAGTACATCAAAACAAGCAAAATAGCTGGCAGCGGCATCGCGAGCCTAGGCTCAATCCCATGCCCTCCTACTCCTCAGCAACATTCAAGTACCTATATAGGGACTCTTGCCCCTCTCTACACCTCCAGCAATGTAATCTGTTTGGGACGAAAAGTGTGACCCAAATAGGGTGTGAGAAATATATCTCAGTAGGCACCCACCAAAGGCCTGTGCCCAACTACATGTAAGCAAGCAACAATAGTGTGCCATAGTTAAATGCAAATAGGTAAGTTGTACCCAAAAGTAACTTATTGCCAGTTATATTGCCATTTTATTACCCATTTAATTCAGTTAATTATTAGAAACCACCACAGTGCATTTCTAGGTAAACAGTCCACGTCCTCAGACAAACAAAACCTCACCCTCTGGTAAGAAAAATCCAACCCGCAGGTATATCCCTCAAGCATAACAGAAATTTCCCTCAGGTGTAGGAAGTGTCGCCCTCAGGCACAGACGTCATGCCCTCAAGCACGAAAGGTTTCCCTCAAGTGAAATATTACAGCCCACAAGCTAAATAGTGCAATGCCCTCAGGCTAATCACAAGAACACCCTCAGGCTAACATGTAACTGGGACATGCCCAACAGGTAAAGAAGTTGTAAAAAGCAATTCCTATCAAGTCAATTCTACAAGGACGACTTTAAAGGCATACCCTCAGGTAGCCTGGACAAACGGCTAAACAGTGAAACACACCCTGGGGGTGGTTCTGGATCCATGAAACGATCCCAACCAGCATTTTATTATCACAATTTAATCACTTATGCAATTCTAGGCATTAAATATAACAACATCTTTAGCCACACGACACCACAACATGGGTTCGTGGCACGAAAACACACAAAAACACATGAAAATTTGAAAATAAACACAAATCCACCTAACTTATACGCTAACAAAAGCTATACCCAATCACTGACTCCAGAGACGCCCAAGAATGGCGTAGATCTGACGAAGAACAGAACTCATTAAAACGTAAATAACATACATTAAGAGATGAATTTTCAATAATGGTACCTGGTGAGGAGAGGGCTTACCCGTGCGGTTTCAATGAGATCGTTCGAAGCTGAATCAGATTCCAGAAGAATGCCCGGTGGATCTTCAAAGATCCGGCCTCCTCCTTTGGCTCCAAAATGGCTCAAGTGCCTCCTCTACCAAATGAGGAGGCTACTGCCTGTTTTAAGCCGAAAAAACAAAGTACACAGCGTGAACATCCATGTACACGGCGTGTACTCCCTTCATTTAACTGTTCATTTGGTGGCACCACCACACTGTTCATCTGTCGACAAGAGTACATGACATGTACTCTCGAGTACACAGCGTGTATTGTCGCCCAGCTGGTGGCGACGCCACCGCCTTACTGTTTAAACCTGCCGACCGACTACACGGCGTGTAAGGTACCACTACACGGTGTGTAGTCGGTTCCTACACCCTTCATCGTCATCATGGCTACACACCCCGTGTACTCATCCCAACACAACCAAAAGTACATGGCGTGTTGATAAAGTACATGGCGTGTAGTTCAAAAATTCAAGATTTTCCCCATTTTCCATATATTCTCAAAAACATATAAGGAAATGGAAAAGAAGTAGCCCGTACATCTATAACAAGAACCAGGGTCTTACAAACTTCCCCCTTAAAGATATTCGTCCCCGAATTGCCCTTCCATGGGTGGTGAAGAGAAATCTCAGAATAGCTCTGGCCACTGAGCACGTACCTCGGCCTCCCGCTCCCAGGTCACGTCCTACACTCGGCAATGCTTCTATAGCACCCATACGAGAGGAACTAACCATCCTCGGAGAACCTTCGTTCTCCTATCAACGATACGGATCAGATTCTCCTCAAAGGATGCATCATGCTGAATCTCAACCTCCCATGGCTGAAAGGTGTGAGATGGGTCTGAATGGTAGTGACGCAACTGAGACACGTGGAAGACGTTGTGCATGGCTCGGTACCACTGCGGTAACTACAACCGATAGGCAACCAGCCCAACTCTCTCCAGAATCTCAAATGGTCCCACATACCTCAGTGAAAGCTTACCATGTCTCTTGATCCGTTTGTTTCCCAGCCTCGTCAAAACACGCAAGAAAACCAGATCTCCGACCACGAACTATAAAGGTCGTCTTCCTTGATCAGCATAAGACTTCTGACCAGACTGCGCGGTAGCCATCTGCTTCTGAATCAACTGGACCTGCTCAGATGTCTTTTGCATAAGCTGTGGCCCCAATAAAGCTGCCTCACCTGCCTCTAACCAGCACAAAGGTGATCGGCATGGCCTACCATATAAAGCCTTATATGGTGTCATCTCAATAGTTGCCTGAAAACTATTTTTATAGGAAAACTCAACTAAGGGTATATGCTTCTTCCAAGATCCCCCAAAGTCTAGGACGCATGCTCGCGGTATTTCCTCCAGCACTTGTATCGTCTGCTCTGACTGCCCATCTGTCTGAAGGTGGTATGATGTGCTTAAAAGCACCTGTGTAATCAGTGCCCTCTGAAAACTCTACCAGAAATGAGACGAAAAGTGGGCGTCCCTATCTGAAACGATAGAACGAGGGACCCCATGAAGACGTACGATCTCTAGGATATACAGCCTTCCGAGCTCGTCAACACCGAAGGGCTCCTTGATTGGCAAGAAGTGAGCCACCTTCGTGAGTCTGTCCATGACAACCCACACGGAATCATTGCCTCGAGGTGACCTCGACAAACCCATCACGAAATCCATCACGACATCATCCCATTTCCACTCTGGAATGGGCAACAGTTGTAATAGCACAGCTGGTCTCTAATGCTCTGTCTTCACCTGCTGACAGGTGGAATACCTCGTAACAAAACTAGATATCACTCTCTTCATACCTGGCCACCAGTACTGACGCATCAAGTCACGGTACATCTTGGTAACCCCGGGATGAACAGCCCAAGCTGAAGCATGAAACTCCCACATCAGCTCCTCACGTATATCCCCTGGAACCTATACACGTGCATGGAAATGCAAAACCTCATCATCGCCTATCATCCAACAAGGATAAGGGTCCTCACTTGCCACCGACTCCCATAGAAGTAGGCCTTCTAAAACCGATAGTTGCCTCATCCTCACTCTGTCTAGGAGGGTAGAAGTCACAGCTAACGAGGAACGATAAGTCTGCCCCTGACTATCATTCACCTCCAGATGCATCTCAGAGAACAAATCCACAAGCTGCCACTCACCACTGGCCTCCGGCACTGCCTGTATCTGATTCTTCCTGCTCAGTGCATCAGCTACTACATTACCCTTACTAGGTGTATAGGAAAGCTCAAAATCGAAGGATTGTAGGTACTCAACCCACCTTCTCTGCCTCAGATTCAGGTCACGCTGAGTAAAGATATACTTGAGGCTTTTGTGGTCGGTGAAAACCAAAAAATGCTCTCCCAACAGGTAATGTCTCCAACAGTGCAACAGATGAACAACTGCAGCCAACTCGAGATCGTGCATTTGGTAATTCCTCTCATGTGGCCTCAACTCCCGAGACCCATATGCAACAACTCGGTCCCCCTGCATCAAAACAGCTCCCAGCCCAATCCCTGATACATCACAGTAAACTATATAGCTCTTCCCCTAATCTGGGAGTATCAGGATCGGTGATGATGTCAACCTTCTCATCAGGTCCTGAAAAGCTGCTTCGCAAGCTTCCGACCAAACGAACTTCACACCCTTCTTAGTCATACCTATTAACAGTGATGCTAAGCGGGAGAAGTCCTATATGAAGCGTCTGTAGTAACCATCCAGCCCTAAGAAACTCTGTATCTCAAACACATTCTTAGGCTGCTCCCAGGAAACTACTGCTCTTACATTCTCTGGGTCTACTGTAACTCCTACTTCAAAGATGATATGACCCAGTAAGTGAATCTGGTCCAGCCAAAAGTGGCACTTCGAGAGCTTAGAATATAGGTGATGCTCTCTCTGTGCACTCAATACGATCACAAGATGGGTGGCATGGTCGTGTCGAGTGGAAGAGTACAGCAAGATTTCATACATGAATACTACCACAAATGAATCAAGATACGGATGGAACATAAGATTCATCAGAGCCATGAAAATTGTTGGCGCGTTCGTCAGTCCGAACGGCATAACCATATACTCATATAGACCATACATACTCCTAAAAGATTTGAGAGGTATATCAGATGTTCTAACGCGTAGTTGATGATATCCAGATCTCAAGCCAATCTTCGAGAACACTCGTGCTCCACGAAGCTGATGAAACAGATCATCTATCCTCAGCAAGGGATATCTGTCCTTAACCGTCAACTGGTTCCGCTTCCGATAATCCACACAAAGTATGAGGGGACCATCCGCCTCCTTCACAAAAAGGACCGGAGAACCCCTAGGAGAAGTACTGGGTCAGATAAAACCCTATCCATGTAACTCCTCTAACTGCCTTTATAGCTCCTACAACTCAGGCATGGCCATCCTATGAAAAGGAATGGACACCGGTGCTGCTCCTGGCACTAGCTCAATAGAGAAATCCACCTCACGCACCGGAGGTAGACCTGAAAAGTCATCAGGGAAGACATCCCTGAAACGATCGACAACTAGAAGAAAATCTGTCTGACATGTCCCCTGGTCATCCAGATATAGGCTCGCAATATGGTTGTGACTCCCCCTCATCCATGATGCTCTAGTCCGGCTCAACTCACATGAACATCCCACTCACCCTTGTATAGAAACTCCCCGCCCACTGGTGACGTGAAACACACCCTATGATGATAGCAGTCTATAAAGGCTCGAAAGGGAACCAACCAGTCCATCCCAAGAATGAGGTCATATCTCGTCATCTCCAGGACATATAGGTCCCAAAGGAAGTGACACCCACCAACCTCAAGGGGGAACTCCTTGAACTGACACACACCAGTAGTCCTACTCCCCAATGGAGTGTCTAGCGTTAAGATATCAGAAGAAGTAGAAACACTGAGCCCAAGGCACTCCACAACGGGAACAGGTTAAAAACTATGTGTATCACACGTATCAAAAAGTACTGAAGACAGGACAAAAGCTACTAGAATAGTTCCTCTGACTGTAGAAGGTCTGGGATCCTGCTCCTACTGGGTCTGTTGCATTGCATACGCCTACCTACTGCCGCGGCCCTACGACATAGCCTGGCTACCCTGAGATGTCCCTCCCTACTGCCTCTACAATCTTGGAGTCTGGATACCACGACCACGACCACCATCTCTACCTACACGCCCTGACGTATTCCAGTTCCCTGGCTGTTAAGAATCCACTGGTCCTCCTCTCGCACGCAGAGTCTGCATAGAATCCCTCTCACTATCCACTATTAGAAACGCCCTGCAAAAGCGTTGTAGATGACCCATCTTGCCGAAAGCTCGACACTCCACTGGGTCTCGTGGACACTACGGCCTCCTGTGCCCCACTCTGCTATAATGGTAGCACCTGACCGATCCACCTGAAGGAGCTGCCTAGCTGGTACTGCCGCCCTGAGAGAATTCCTTCTGTCTCTTCCTCTTTCCAGTAGAAATAGTACCAATAACTGGTGTTGAACTGCCCTGGCCCACACCACTCGATTCCCATAGGTTCCTCTCTGTAATCAATTCCTGGTTCACAATCGCGTATACAATGGGAAACCTGAAAACATTCACCATCCCTCAGATGTAATACCGAAGACCATCCTCAAAACGTCTGGCTCTCAACGTCTCATCACCCACCAGCATGGGTGCAAAAAGCTGAAGCTCCATAAAACAAGCAGAGTAGTCCATCACCGATATAGCACCCTGCTGTATATTCATGAACTCTTGAGCTCTATCTGCCCTTAGCGTCTCGGGAAAGAAGAAGTCATAGAAGACTACCTGAAAAACTTCCCATGTCATGTCCATGTGATGCTCTGACTGGGTGGTAACATCCCACCACCTCTGGGCGGAATCATGCAGCATGTAAGTCGCGAGCATGACCCTCCGCCCTGGAGGCGTCTCATGATGCTCAAAATTAGTTTGCCTCGACCCTAACCAAGACTCTACATCATGTGGTCTTCCATCCCCTGATAATGTAGGTGGATGCTGCTGCTAAAAGATATGTGTCAGCTCGGCCATAGATGTGGCAGCCTGCGGTGCTCCCTGAAAGGTCTGCATGAACTTCAGTAAGCCTTCACAGAACTATGAATCCGCTCCTGTGTCCTGTATAACAGCTGGTGCCGCATCTGGATCTGCTGGTGGATTAACTGGTAGCAAATGTCCCACCATCTCTGGAGTATAATCATCGCCGCTCTCCTGGCGAACAACTCGCGGTCATCTAGGCGGAATGACGCTACAAGGTCAAAAGAACACCTCAGATTCAATATTATTAATACTGAAACGAAGGAACCACAAAGGAACAAGAGGAAGAAGGCCTTTCAAAATTTGAAAAACAGGACTACACGGAATGTACACTGACTACACGGCGTGTAATTGACTTCCATTCCCCTGCCCGGGTCCTTCTACACGGCTAAGCCACACGGCTTCCATTTAACAAAAATACACGGTGTGTATAATATCTACACTGCGTGTATGGTGTTATTTTCCAACTGCTCGTGTCGTCTGTGACACGGCCGACTACTCGGCTTTACACTACACGGTGTGTTACAACATCACACGACATGTACAGCCCCTCATTTCCTAGCCACATGGCTAACGCCACATTGTATGTCCTCGGACCAGACTACATGGCGTGTCCCACAGGTACACGACATGTTTAGGGAAAGGTGACACCAGCCCGTGTTGTCAGTTACACGGCCGAGTCCCCAGGTCACACTACACAGTGTGTCTATAACTGACACGGCGTGTTCTGTCAAGGAGTTCACCGACCCGTGTTGTTAGTTACACAGTCAGACTCCGGGTCACACTACACGACGTGCATAAAAACTATAAGGCGTGTTTTACCCAACACCTTCCATACCCGATGTCGCCGCCCACACGGTTTGTAACACGGGAAGAGACTACACGGTGTGTACTCGGGGTACACGGAGTGTACTCAGAAAGATCATTTTTCTTCAAGAACAGAAGAACACACACGGCATGTATGAGGTCCTACACGGCGTGTATTCTAGGATTTCCAGATCGTATGCCTCAAAAACATCCCCGGAACCCAGAAAATACTGCGAAACAACACCTAAGTGTCAAATTCTGACCCGTGGTGGACTATACACTCCATGAATCAATGTTTGACATCTTATTTGTGTTATAACAAATAAACAGTCAACGATCCACCAAATTACAGTCAATGAGGGCCCATACTCCCCAAAAACTGAAGTTTGGTTTCCATTCTATAAGCAAGCTCAAACAAACATACCATATCACAAGGCAGGTATTTATCAAGCAGCTATCACAACAACATGCTTTATTAGCACAACAACTATCACAAAAACATGCGAATTTCTAATGAACCTACATGGCATGGAAACTATGCATGGAATGTGATATCTAGCATGTGCCTATATGATGCATGAGACGACATACCCTCATCTCATCGGGTTGCAACTAAATAGAACCCACAGATAAAATATAGATAGCACAATCCAAGTGAGTCACTCAACGGTGAAAACATATCTACTGTAAAATTGAAAAATCAAAAGAATGCCAAAATATGAGGTAGACTGGCTTTTCCCTATACATTGGTTAGCTACGCCCGGACACAAATTATTACCAACTACCATTCCGTCCTATCCCTAACTACGACTCCAAATAGTAAGTCAAAGAAAAGAACCCCTCTGATACCACTTTGTAACGTCCCGGACTCGGGTGCCACGCAACGGGTGCCCCGAGCCCGGTTCTCCACGTGACCTCAAGCGCATTTCCCCAAACAGTAGAGGTTTCCGACTAGCAGTGAGGGCCCAGGTCTAATAGTGGGGAAACTATGCCATCATTTGTCAAAGTGTAGCGCATCGGAATACCAAAATAAACATACAACAAACAGCGGAAGCCATAAACCTACACAACTGAAATAACTACAACAGTAGATATAACCAACAGTATATAAGTGATGATGCTACATGTTCAAGTTCTAAGAAAATACCCAGAACATGTTATATATCAATACATTATAGCAGAAAACAGAGTACAAGAAAACAAGCAAATCTACTGGTAGCGGCATCGCGAGCCTAGACTCGGTGCCATGCCCTCCTACTCCTCAGCAATAGTCAAGTACCTATATAGGGACTCTTTCCCCAATCTACACATACAGCAACGTAATCTGTTTAGGCTGAAAAGCATGACCCAAACAGGGTGTGATAAATATATCTCAGTAGGCACCCACCAAAGGCTTGTGCCCAACTACGTGTAAGCATGCAACAATAGTGTGCAGTAGTAAAATGAAAATATGTAAGCAGTACTCAAAAGTAACTCATTACCAGTTATATTTCCATTTTTATAATCCATTTAATCCATTTAAATATTAGAATCCACAATAGTGAATTTCTAGGTAAACAGTCCACGTCCTTAGAAAAACAAAACCTTACCCTTAGGTAAGAAGAATCCAACCCACAGGTATAGCACTCAAGCGTAAAAAAAAATTGCTCTCAGGTGTAGGAAGTGCCACCCTCAGGCATAGAAGTCAAGCCCTCAAGCACTAAAGGTTGCCCTCAGGCGAAATACTACAGCCCTCAGGATAAATAGTGCAGTGCCCTCGGGCTAATCACAACAACGCCCTCAGGACAAACACAACAACGCCCTCAGAATAACAGGTAACCGGGCCATTCCAAACAGGTAAACAAGAAGTAAAAAGCAATTCCTCTCAAGGCAATTCTACAATTATGACTTTAAAGGCATACCCTCGGGTAACCTGGACAAACAGCTAAACAGTGAAACACACCTTGGGGTGGTTCCGGATCCAAGCAACGATCCCAACAAGAATTATATTATGAAAATTTAATCACCTATGCAATTCTAGTCATTAAATATATCAACGACCCCAGCCACACGACACCCCAACATGGGTTCGTGGCACGAAAATGCATAAAAACGCACGACTGTTGCAAAATAAACACAAAGCCAACTACCCTATACGCCAACGAATGCTATACCCCAACACCGACTCTAGAAACACCCAATAACGACATAGATATGATGAAGAACAAAACTCATTCAAACGTAAATAACTTATGTTAAGAGAAGAATTGGAAGGAACGGTACAAGGAGAGGAGAGGGCTTACCCGTGCGGTTCCAACGAGATCATCCAAAGCCGAATCGGATTCCAGACGAACTCCCGGTGGATCTTCAATGATCCGGCCTCCTCCTTTGGCTCCAAAATGGCTCAAGTGCCTTCTCTACCAAATGAGGAGGCTACTGCATATTTTAAGCCAAAATAACAAAGTACACTGCATGTACTCCCTTCATTTAACTATTCATTTGGCGGCACCGCCACATTATTCGTCCGTCGACATGAGTACACGACATGTACTCTCAAGTAAATGGCGTGTGCTGTCACCCAGCTGGCGGCGACGCCACCGCCTTACTGTTTAAACCTGATGACTGACTACACGTCGTGTTAGGTACCACTACACGACGTGTAGTTGGTTCCTACACCCTTCGTCACCGGCATGGCTACACACCCCGTGTACTCATCCCAGCATGGCCAAAATTACACAGCGTGTGGATAAAGTACACGGCGTGTAGTTCCAAAATTCAGGATTTTTCCCCGTTTTCAAAATTTTCTCAAAAACACTTAAGGAAAAGGAATAGAAGAAGCTCATACCTCTATAACATGAACCGGGTTCTTACAGTGTGCATTTGCTGGAAGCACGAGAATCTCCATGGGAGCACATGGAAGCAAGAGGCTCAGATGCTTGCTCAGTACCCCCCTTTTTTTTCCCTTGTGTGTGTTGTATCTTTCCAAGGACATAAATCTATGAGGTGGGGGTAATATAAAGACATAAAAATTTAAAGGAAATTTTTTTCTTAAATTCTTTGGAATTTTACGAGTCCGCGGTTTCTAATGATACTGATTCCGAGGCCAGGTTTGCCCGGAATGATTTTCTGATGTTTTGTTGTGGTATGTTCAGTAAACATACGTGCGGGTTTTTATATCATCTGAACGAGTGCTTGGAATTGAAATCGGAGGACACCGATGAACTCACAGTGCCGGTATTCACTTAATATGACCTTAACTGCAGTTTCGTTTGGTCGAGAGTGGAAGTTTATTTTGGGGATTCTAAAATAAATTAAATAAAATAGTCTATGACATAATTTTATTTAATTTTGGTGGTTATTATCTCCAACGGGAAGTTGGAGATGGAGACCACCCCCCACATAACCTCCCAAGGGAGGATATTTTGTGGTTGGGCCTACACAAACACCAAACCCCTCAACTCCCCTTTCCACTCCCTTAAAATTCTTTTAAACTCTTGGACTTCCCATTAAAGTGACAACACTCCCATGTTATTAATTCTTTGAGACCTTTGAAATTAGTGCCAAATACATTAAATTTATTAAGTGAATCAACCTAATTAATTATTTGGAGTGTTTGAATTCATATAAATTCACTTATTCCAACATTAAAATGAAGAATGATATTCTCTTATTTTGGTTGGCATAAACATTGCTGGGAGAACTAATGAGAAATAGGGAGAGCCTTCTCCCATGTTGAACATGAAGAGTGCAGCTTTTTCCACCAAAGAACGTCAATGTGAAATCTTTCCAATATGGGAAATAAGAGGACGACGCCGCCAACGACAATGTCATTCCCTCCAACGTTGAAAAAAAACATCTGTCTTTCACAAAGTCCGACTTCTACTACGCCCACCATCTGCAGCTCGTTAACATGCAACATCGAATACGAGGAAGGGAAGAATTTGGATTATTTATTTTATACATGTGAATTATACCCTCATACTTTAGAGATTATATGTTCGATTACTGTTTGAGCTACTAACATGGAGGGCATGGGCTAACGAACATGTCTGGACCCTCTACCATTTTGTTCTTGATGCATGGTTTGTGGGGCAGTAGCAGAGCGGAACCCGCATCCGTGGGTTTAGGGGAGGATGGCCACCCCCCCCCCCCACCCCGCTCCGTGCACCCAACGTGAACGCGCTCGGCCAGCTGGCCGAGCCTTGGCAGGCCACCAGGCCTGGCCGCCTTCCGCATGGGTCGGGCCGCCTGCCGCATGTGTCGGGGTGCCTGCCGTGTGGGTCGGGCCGCCTACCATGCAGGCCGGGCTGCCTGCCATGCGGGCTGGGCCGCCAGCCACATGGGCGAGGCAACCTGCTGCATGGGCCAGGCCCCCCTCACGTGGTTCGGGCCACAGCTGCTGGTTCGGGACACTCCCTACCCAGTCGGACACGGATCCGGGTCAGGTCGACCCGGTTCGGGCAGACACAGGACGGGTTGGGTCGGGTCGTACCGGACCCAAACCCCCTTCTTCGGACCACTTTTTGTTTATCACCCATAACCTGATCTAAAGACCTCCGATCAAGGCATCGTGAGTTTCTTCGGATTCCATGGATCTCGACAGTCATTTTAGTATATCACGCTCAAGGTTTTGGCTAGTTTTGGGTATGGCCGGGTTGGTTCGATCCCGAAACCAACCGGGCCCTCAGAGTGGAAACGTTTATAACTCCCAAACTGGGCATCTGATTGACGCGTCGTATGTCACATTGGGTTCTTTATGATGAGATGGATCTATGGGATACATCAACTAAGGATTTCGTTGATGTATTGATACTTGACTCGAGGAGCGGTCCATTTCTGAATCGAGCACACTTTGTGCAGGAACCCTAGAGCAGGCTGCGATTGACATGATGGAATCCTCGGTGGGTTTGACTACGACATTTTCTATACCAGAATCATGTGTGGGTTCGATAGTGACGACTAATTTACTGGAATCTTGTGTGGGTTTGACAGCTCTATCTTTTGTTCCTGTATCCTATGTGGGTCCGACAGAATAGCTGGCCATGTTTCCTATGTGGGTCTGACAGCTCAGATCAATTATAGATGGTCTTGTATCCTATGTGGGTCTGATAACATAGACGCAATAGTTGGTCATATATCATGTGTGGGTCCGAAATCTTAGAGGAGATATCTGGTCATGTATCCTATGTGGGTCCAATAGCTTTGACGAGATAGCTAGTCCTGTATCCTGTGTGGGTCCAACAACATAACTGGTCGTGTATCTTATGTGGGTCTGACAGCATAGATGATCCAATGGCTACACATGATCATCTATATCTCTCTACTATTGTAGCATACCTATGTGAGATGATTCATGTCCTTCAACCATTATCATCGTGGTGATTGAATTTACTTCCTTTGTGGAATTTGTTTGTGTTTGGGGTCGATATTTGGGGCCGGACTGAGATTGGTTACTAAGGTATATGTATGGGCATATACCTATGTGTGGTTGGTTGATACTTCGTGATTGTATCTTTATTTTTTTTTATCCTTAGTGGATATTGTGAGACCGTGCGGGTCTCGGGGTCCCTACTGAGTATCATTATACTCACCCCTGCACGGGCTATGCTTTTACCACGTCGTAGTGGATGCAGTCGACGGACAGCGCTGACGGAGGCCGAGAGCGCCATGACAGGACGGGACCTGGAGGTGGACCTTGCGGCGAGATGGAACATGGAGGAGGCTGGCATATGTGACTGTTGAGTTGGCCATATTTATCTACCCTTCAAGTAGGAACCCCAGAGGACGATCCAAGAGCTGATCATTTCTTTCAGTTGTTTTCCCATTTTACCTGTAGTTCTTGATCAGTCGGGTTTGTATACTGCCCCATTTACTTTCTAGCACACTCTTTTGTATTATGTTTTACATAGTGTTTACTTCATTTTGCGTACTCTGTTGTGTTTTTTTCTTTTATAAAGGAAATGCCTTCCCATTATAGGTATTTATGCATTTGGAGCTAGTCACTAGCCCCTAGCCTAAGGAAGGTAGGCTTGGGGTAGTCACGGCATGGGCCCTGAGGACGGGTCGTGACATTACAATATTTAATGCACTTTAAATTTCCACTCAATTAATAGCAATGATGTTTATTCCCGCATTTCTATGTTATATGTGGTTGTAATTTCTTTCCCCTAGGTGATTTATTTGAGTTCACCTGAAACAAAATATTCCTTTTCATATCGAATGCATCAAAATAGTGGAAATCTCTGATTTACATTTATACATCGAGTGGAAATTGAATGATTCATTCATAGATAATAAATTCGTTTATAGCCAATGTATTTTAGAGACATTGTTTTAAACTACCAAAGAATCAATCAAATTTTATTTCAGTGATGATTATTAAACTGGAAGCATATTTTGAATGTCATGTAAAATAATATACATGGGTACCAATTATTTCCTCATCCTTCTACATGATCTCAAGAAATTACATATTCATCCTTATATATAGAACAATATAGAAGTACCTACTAAAAATTATTCTTTTAAACTCATCCCATTTTATGGATTCAATTTCTTCCTCTTCACTAATATTCTTAATAGGGTTCCACTATTGATTTGGTTCACCTTACAAATTATAATGATCAATGGTAATATTTTCATGTTATGGTAACTAGAGGATATAAATTATTTTATCAATGGTGATGATCTATCACTCATGCACTAGTGTATAATAATATCCACTGAAATAAGGTGGGTGTTGCCTCATGAAAGGATCAACAATATGTTATTCCCTTTTTTGATTACTTATAAGTTCAGTGTGACTCCTGGATTGAGAAAGTTTTGTGACCATAGAAACAAGGTTAAGTATCCCAACTATCATATAATTTGGTTTCTATGGTGTAAAATCATTGTATTGATGATCAAATTCAGCATTACTATCATTCCCTCAGGTTCCATTAATTGATTAAAACCAAAAGTCATAGTTTGAGAAACACTGATAATAATGGGAAATCTTATAATCACAAAACATCATTTATAGGATGTATAAATCATGACACATTCTTATCCTTATATGACACTTTATTTTTAACATAGGTCATATGTGAATATCATATATTCAAATCGTTTATAATAGTTTATAATGTAAATATGGATTAACCAAAGCATATCCCCCAAAAGTGTCAAAAAATTTGTGTAGTAAATTATCTTTGTGATTCACTAGGGGATGATCAAGTAAAATCCCAATGAACCCATTATTATGATACTACCACTAGGTAAAACTATTCTAGATCCATATTCACTTTTAATATCCATATTGGGATTTATTTACAAGTGAATCACATAATAAATTCATTAATAAAACATTAGGTGGTTATCATACATAGAAAAATACGTAGGATTTTCACCAAAGTTTTCTAATCCTATTCTTCAATGGTTGACTAAACCTAGGATTTGATACTAACTGTAGATATCCATCATTTTTATGCATAAATATTATATCATTTTAGATGAATATTTCATACATAACATAAATACACACCGAAGGGTGATAAAGGATTACTATATCTAGAGATGAGAGGGATAAAATTCTTATTTCATGAATGATCTTCAATATATCCCACAAAGATCTTCCAACATATTACTCTTTTTATATATACCATATATAAAACATTTCATCATTACCTGGTAAAAGGACAAATAATTAAGGTTGAGCTCATATGATCATTAATGCTAAACAAGCGGGATATCAATGATTATTAAATATTAATATGATCATAAGGGTTTGAGAATATGAGCTTAACATTTGAAATCAAATCCCTACAACTTTTAGTTCAAAATATTGAATCATGGACTAAATCATGGTATTTCAAATAACATTAATCATAATGAAATCATAGAACTTGATCCATGGGATCATAAAATTTTCATGAGACATAGATTTCTAGAATACATATATGTATATTAATATATTTCTTTAGTAATCACGGCTCAGTACTAGGGATATCATAGAGAATTGGGTTCACTACCCAAACCATTATAATTGTCATGGTTCACTCCCAGAACAATAAAAGTAGAAAAAGTCCCTTATTAAATAGAATTCACTACCCATTACAATCTATCATATCACATGAGATATTAATTATTAACAAATACATTAGAGAGTAATAATAGTCTTATTCATACTCAATTTATAATCGAACTACCTATCATTGGTTTGTAATGGAACCACATGTTCTTAGTTTATAATGGATCCACCATCCTTGGATTATAATGTAATAACTCATCCTTAGTTAATAACATAAACACCGATAAAATAATTAAAACCATACATATATGATCCATAAGATCACAAAAAATTCATACTATCATCACATCATATCTCATGTAATGAAAATGGGTTTTATAAATATTTTAATAATTCATCATAGAATTTACCATAAAAATAAACTGGTTTCATAAATAGAACATAATTATAATCATAAACCATCTATATAATGAATAGGGATGGTATTATTCGATCATATACCCTATAAATAGTAAGTAATATCAAAGTATGTTAAGATAGATAAAAAACATCTTTAAAAGACCATTTGATGAATTTATGGTGTAAAATATCATATTCTCTCCTCAAAAAGTTTTATTTAAAAACAAAAAAAATTCCCAAATATGAAAGAGAATATATTATTTTTAAATAAAAATATAAATTTTTTAAAAAATTCAAATCATTAAGTGTTAATTCTATTAGAAAATTTTGTACATTCCATATATGTTAAAATAAAGATTCCTTTCATATTGTCAATAAAAAGTCAAAAGTACATCATTTCGAAAAAAAAGAAGATTATTTTTAAACTATTTACAAAAATTAATCCATGTTTAAATATTATTTTAAATAAAATTAGTATAATATTAAAATATATAAGAAATTTTTTTTGGGATCATGGATATACAAGAAAATTTATTTTTGACTATGGAGATAAATAAACTAATTTTACTATAAAAATATTATTTTTGTCTCTTTTATACTTAGAGTGAAGAAATATAAACGAAACCATGTATTATAAAGAAATAAATATAGGATAATAATATTAAAATTATTATTCATAAAATTATAATATAATTTCATTTAATGGAAGTTCAAGAATAAATAATCTGCATTAAAATGAGATCGAAAAGCGATTCCCTTAAACCGGGACTGAACTCCCTCTTACATGTTTGATCCTCCTATAAAATAATATATAGTATTTATATAAATATATTCCATAAATATAATCTTATATTTCCTAAAATATATCATTTAATTATAAATTTTCATCACTGGTTTTTCAACAATTCTTTATTAAAATCACTATACTATGTGATAACTGCTTCATTTTTTATGTATGTTTTTCTATGATAGTTTTGAAATTTAAACTTTAATCCTGGTTAAATAATATAAATATTTCTAATAATGATATAAGTTTTATATATATTCATTATATACCATTTAATAGTCATCCATATAAGTTAGCTATAGAAAAATGAATTTCACTAATCATAGAGATGGTGGGTCGTACGTACACATGGAAATTGTTTCCATTATTTAATGGATAAAATGAAATAAAGGTAAATTATAATTAAACCTTAAATATTCACTATTATATCATATCTATCATATATATTCAATAGTTACATCTTTATTACTATTCATGTAAAAAAATGAAAAATTTATCAGATCACTTCGTCGAGGCGGTAGTCCACATACCCGCACAAGCGACGTTATAATTTTTTGACGGATTGGAGGGTAAGACGTTATATGTGATATCATAAATAAAAAATATATTAACATCATAAAAATTATTTATAAACTTTAAATCCATCATTATATCAATATTTTAGAAGTAGTGATGGGAAAATAATTACGTCGGTTCGTGAGGCGATAGTATATCGTACACACTATCTATGGTTTTTTCCTATTTGAGTGATGATGATATGGTTACAGGTCATAAAATTATATATATATATATATATATATTTAATATAATTATTTTATTATATCATCATGTTTTAAAAATATATGATGGATTCCGAAGAAGAAATAATACTGAAACACTCGGTTAGGAACAATCCATCTTCATCAGGAAACCTATTTTGTTTTTTAACAAAAGCCTTCTTATGAGAGTATTATAACCATAAAAATTCATATAAGACATGTGGGGTGATCTAATTAATGTATTTATGTTTCTATTGGGTGAACCAAAAGGCTTTATAAGTATGATGGGAAGAGTAGATAATGTTTCCTTTTATATTTGAGGTGAGTGGAAGACTTGTAATTTTTCATTCATTCACAAAATAAATATGTTACTTTCTGGGAAACAATTATAAAAAATATGAAATTATCTAACCATTTGAGATATAATGTTGATATAAGGCCATTCAATAGAAATTATATAATTTTTAGTTCATTTTTAAAATGTATATTTTTAGTTTGAGCCCCTGTAAACTCGTTTTACCTTTTACCGTAATAACAAATTTTTATTGTTTTTAATTTTTATTTGGAAAAAAAAATTAATTTTATATTATTATGATACGACCGGTCCTCGAGGCCCGTTTCGTGACTACCCCAAGCCTGCCTTCCATAGGCTAGGGGTTGGCGACTTGCACCAAAGGCGTAAATCCCAAAAACTGGGAAGGAATTGCCTTTAAAAAAAATAACAAACACCAGAGAGTACAAGCGGAAGTAAAACACTAAGTACAAAAAGGAAGTGCTGGAAATTAAATGGGCCAGAATACAAACCCAATCGAAAGTACAGCTACAACTGAAAGAAATTACAACAAGGAAAAGCAGCTGGAAGAAGATAGAAGAAGCTCCTAGGTCGTCCTCCTCGGATCCGACCTGAAGGGTAAGTACAGATAGCGCAGCTCCTGAATTGTCCACCACGGATCCTACCTGAAGGGTAGGTACATATAGCCTCCACAACGCTCTCATCTGTCAACCACCTTCGAGTGTCGCCTCGTCGTGAAGTCCACCACTGGATACTGTCTTGGCATGGGGTCCACCTCCGGGTACCGTCCAGTCCTCGAACACTCGGCCTCTGTCTGCGCTGCCCGTCGTCTGCAACCAACACAACGAGGTGCGGGCATAACCCATGCTGAGGTGAGTATAACGATACTCAATAGGGACCCCGAGACCCTCATGGGATCACTAAATCCAGCAAGGGTAACCACAATGAAGATCTCAACAGATAACCTCTACTTAGGTACATGCCCATACAAATACCCAAGTTATCAAGTAACCCATCTCAATCATGAGGAAACACAAGGATTATGAAATCAACGGATAACCTCTACCCAGGTATATGCCCATACATATTCCTATGTTATCAAGTAACCCATCTCAATCATGAGGAAACACAAAGATTATGAAATCAACGGATAACCTCTACCCAGGTATATGCCCTTACATATACCTAAGTTATCAAGTAACCCATCTCAATCATGAGGAAACACAAAGATTATGAAATCAACGGATAACCTCTACCCAGGTATATGCTCATACATATAACTAAGTTATAAAGTAAACCATCTCAATCATGAGGAAACACAAATATTAGAGTCTCAGCTCAACCAGGATTTTATTCCTGATGATGAAATCATTGCTGCTGGAGAACTCCTCCTCCATCGAGTACAGTGGGCCAACCGCAACAACCAAGCATGCCAAAATCCCCTCTGTCGGGTACAGTGGGCCTGCAGCTACAACCAAGCATGCTGAACTCCTCCTCTGTCGAGTATAGTGGACCCACCTCTACAACCAAGCGCGCCGAACTCCTCCTCTGTCGAGTACAGTGGACCCACCGCTACAACTAAGTGCGCTGAACTCCACCTCTGTCGAGTAGAGTGGACCCACCGCTACAACCAAGCACGTCAAACTCACCCTCTGTCGAGTACAGTGGACCCACCACTACAACCAAGCATGCCGAACTACCCCTCTGTCGAGTACCGTGGGCCTGCTGCTACAACCAAGCGCTTCCCATCATGGGTCTGCTGCTACAACCTAGCGCTCCCCTTCATAGGATCCATAGGTACTCCTTCTGTGGAGTACCGCGGGTCTGCCGCTACATCTAAGAGATCCTCTGTCGTGGGTCTGCCGCTACAACCAAGCGCTCCCCCTCATATCCTCCAGAGGTACTACTTCTGTTGAGTACAGCGGGTCTTCCGCTTCTACCAAGTGCTCCTCCACCGTGGGTATGCCGCTACAACCAAGCACTCCCCACAGGGCTATCCGAAACACACCGAGTCGATAGATCAGCAGTCATCAAGTCTCAGCCAGCTACTAGGTCTCTGCATTCAGCTAGCTCGTCACTGGGAGGGTCCGCTCCATGAGCTACTGCTCGATACTCCAAGTATCACAAAGTTCCACGTAGAAGTATTTCAAAGGACCGCCTCGTCATAGGGGTCTCAACGCAACTGACGGCGCGTCAGTCGAACGCCCGATCTGTGAGTTACTAGCCTTTTTCGTCCCCGGGGCCCGGTTGGATTCGTGTGCGAACCAACCCAGCCATTTCTTGACTGTACCCTGAACTCTCAAAGGGTATACTCAAAGGGACCGTTTCTCAATGTGATCACCAACGCCGCTGACGGTTCCTCAAACAGACGTCTGGTCTGAAAGTTATCAGCCTTTACGTTCCAGGGGCCCGGTTGGATTTCGGGTACAATCCAACCCAGACATTATCCAACTACTTCCAAAACTTAGTATAATCATGCTAAAAGTTCCGTCTCATCAAGAGGAATCCAACGAAGTTGTCGGCACGTCAATCGGATGTCCGGAGTTCATGTTATGAGCGTTTCCGCTCCGAGGGCCCGGTTGGTTTCGTGTACGAACTAACCCATCCGAACCCAAAGTACTCCTAAACCATGATTCTAATATACCGAAACGACAGCCTCGATACAAGGATCGCTACGCAACTGACGGTGCGTCGATCGGAGGCATGAAGCTCATGTTATCGGCAACAGACCGAAAGAGGTTCGGTATTAGGGGGTTCGGGCCCGGTCCGACCCGACCCAATACCCCCAGGATCGGCCAGAACCGGGCCGACCCGCACCAGGTCCGGTTCTGGCCCACTGGGGCATGGCCCAGCCTGGCCTGGGTGCGGCCCGGTTTTGGCGATCGGCAAGGCGGCTCGGCCCGGTGCGCTGGCGCTGGCCATGCGGCCGCGCAAAATGGGAACCCCCCCCCCCGGACGAACCGCGACCCCGCGTGGGGGCCGCCCTTTGCCAACGGACACGGACGGTTGCTACGTCCCGCATCCTTTCGTCCCGCGCGGTCACGGGTCTGTCGGCCTGCCGCCGCAGCTTCGGTCGCGATGGGTCTTCCCGGCGGCGCGCTGGCGGGTTGCTCCGCGAACCACCTGACGAGCTCCGGTGGTCGGATTTGCCTGCCGTCTTTGCCAGCAGCGCTCCCAGGACCGGTCCTTCACTGCGAAGACCTCACAACGCCCGTGCGGCCTGCTTCATCGTCGCCCGCCGATCCGCACAGCAAGGACGAAGGGACGGTGGGTTTGGACTTGTTCGTTGGTCCTCACCCACCGCATTAGTGTTTTTAAAAGTCTTCCAACAAATATTTAAACATACACCATGGGTATAAATCACAAAGATTTAATTGAATCAAACCCCTACCTCAAGATTTGTCGAGCGAGGGTTCGTCGCGCAAAAGAACGTTGCAGAAGAAGGTGTCGTGGAAGGGGGGAATCGTCGCGTCGTGAAAGGAGCGTCGCGGAAGAATCGTCACCGAAGAAGTGTCATTGATTTCAAAGGATCTGGCGTTCTTCACGTTCTTCGTGTTCTTTGCGTTCTTCGCATTCTTCATCAAGGAGGAAGAACTTCAAGAGCCTCAGAATTTTCCCTAGCCTCTCAACACCATCTGTCTAATAAAAATAAGAGTTTTCTTATTTTTATTTCACAAGTCTTTCGTTTTAAAATTCAAAACTGAAAGAAATAGTTAAGCGAAATAATTGTAATGCTTAAACTGCCACATTAATGAGGCATTTCTTAACTAGAATAAACACACAGTTTGACATCATTAAAAAGGGGGGTGCGTGTGTGTTAATTAAGAAGAAACGAAACGGTGGGCTCGTGTGGGCCCCACCTCACAAATATCCTACCTAGTGGGTAGGATATTGTGGGTCCCATTTCCAACACATATCTTAGGTTTAACAATGTAAAATAAGAAATGTGCGTCAAATTTTTATTGTTTTATTCCTTTACATAACCCCAAAAAAACTCAAAACCACACCCGAGCAATCGCAACTCTGGAAAAGGTGTTTCTAAGCAATTATCGGCGCTGCAATTCAATCGGTGCCCTCAGAATTCGATTCCAAGCACCTGTTCAAAAGTTAGAAAAACCCGATCGTTCGTTCACTGAACGTACCCGAGCTAAACTTCAGAAAAAGATTTTGGCCACACCGGGCCTCAGAATTAGGTGCCGTCAGAAACTGCGTTCTAGTAAAATTCCCAAGAAAATTAAGAAGAAAAAAAATTTCCTTGAATTTTTCAGGTATTTACATGTTAATTAATATTATATATTATTATTTAAAATATCTATTCCATTTTATCAAATTAAATTCACATATGTGTAAGAATTTAAATTAATATAAAACCCACACACATTATGAAAAATAGATTTCTAAAGAGAATTTTTTCTTTATTATAAACTATTTTTATTTAAAAAAATCATTATAATATTTATTGATATAACATGAATTTTATTAATAAAAAAATGCTACTAATTTTATATATAAAAAACATTATTAAACATAACGAAACTTTGTAAATTCTTTAAATTACAAGATAGTTTTTAATAATAAGTAGTCTTTTTCACAAGTCCTTAAAAAATTATTCTTATAAAAAATTACAATAAAAATTATATCGTAATTTTGAAAAGATTATTTCAAAAAGGAATTTAATTTTTTCAATTAAATTATCTATATTTGAAATATTTAAATTCTCAAAATAGTTTTCCAAAATGTGAAGAATCCTATTTTTTGAAAAATATAGTTTATAATTATAAAAATAGATTTATTATAATCAGATGCATATAAAAAATATTTGATGAATGGTATAACATTTGAATGAATATATTTTGTTTTAGTACTTCTTACCAACCTGAGACAAATAGTTATTCTGAGAGAACCATTGAAACCCTAGAAAATATTATATGATGTTTTTCTGCGGATTTATTAGGTGTTTGGGATCAAAACCTTCCTCCAGTCATGTTTTATTATAACAATATCTTTTACCTGAGCATTCATATGGTTCTTTGTGAATCCCTCCATAGAAATAAGTATATAATTAAAACGTGTTGGGTTTAAGTGAGAAAAAGAAAACTATTATGACCTGAGATGTCTAAGGAAATTGTAGAGAAATTCAAAACTATTCAAAAGAACATCACATCAGCTCAAAGTCGATAAAAACATTATACTGAAAATTATCTATGAGGTTTAGAGTATGAAATTGAGGAGAAAGTGATTCTGTGAATTTTTCCATGGATAAAGGTAATTAGATCTGGGGAAAATGAAAGCTAATCAATATGTATAGTTTCCCCTTAGAGATTCTTGAATGATTAGTGATGGTAAATTATTTATTAGCACATCCAATGAACCATTCTCAAGTTCATAATGTATTCCATGTCTCTCTCCAGGGGAAGAACATACCTAACCATTCACATTCACTAAACTCAGAGGGCATATAACTAGAGAAAATTTTATTTTATGAGTAGGAATTGGTTGAGAATGCATATCATAGAGAGATGGTTCTATGAAAAAACACCACTAACCTAGACAATATTATATGACTAAACCACTTATTCAAGGATGCTACATGAGACCCTAATGATATAATGAGGAATGTGTATCCTTAATTTTTTATATTAGAGTAATATAATTTCTAGGGTGAAATTATTAATAAGGGTCATAATGTAACAACCATGGATTTTATAAAATATATTTTTCAAATAAATTTAATTTCATAGATATCTTGTGTTACACACAACGACAAGTTTAAATGAACTGTGGCATATTTTTTAAATATTATTATATATAGTGACAGGAATATCCTAGCTATTTAATTTTTTGAAATGAATATGATTAAGTAAATTATGAAAACATATATTTTACATATGTATAAAATGAATTATTTTATAATCAATCAATTATAAATGAAAAAAACAAATTGAAAAAAAAAAGAAATGTTTTTCTAAAAACCTATTTCTTATGCTTGAATTTTTTTTTCAAATTAATAAATTAAATTAATAACAACTATTTAATGATATTAATTAAATTTATATATCATAAAATAAATCAAATTCTTTATCATTCATCTAATAGTTTTTTAGTCGTGGGATAATATGGAATCAAATTTTATTCTTAAAAACACTTTTTTTCTAAACGGTTTTATTACATTTTACAAACATATTTTAAAATTATTTTTCTATACTTTTGGAAAATAAATTTTAAAAAAATAAATATTTTTAAAAATAAAAAATAAAAATTTATCTTCGAGTTTGTTTTTGAGAATTTTCTATAAATATTATTTTCTTGAAGAATATTGAAAAATTTTGGATTTAAATATAAAATATCATTTCATTTAAATAATATAAAAATGTTCTATTTTTTAAGAAAAATGGTATTACAATTAAAATTAGATAAATTATATAACTAATATTTCAATTTATGTAATGAATCAATTTTATCTTGAATTTTGATATCGATATATTCTATACTAAAGAAAACCATTAATTTTAAAAACTGTTTTTCTGTCAGGATTGTAGGTTTAATGATAAACTAAATAATAACTTTTATAAGAATTCAATTTGAAAAAATTTATTCAATATTTTTAATCATAATAATAAATATTAGTTAATAATTTCTACTTAATTTTTGGTCATAATTATTAAAAAAACAGTGATGTTTTGTTACCATTATTAAGGTTAAGAAGGGTTTAATGAAGGTTAATATAAAACTATAAAGGTTAAAATTACCCAAAAACATATAAATTTTATATTTTATAGATGTATTTAAACAATAAATCATATTATATTTGAGAATGGTTCATTTGGGATCCATTTTTTTAGAAGTAGACATGAAATTATTGTAAAACATTAAAAATTTAAAATTCTGTCGCCCACCTCAATTATAAAAGGTCTCATCCCCGCCCTCACTTACTCACATTTAAAAAGAATTTTAGTTCATTACATTCTTTCTTATATAACACAATTACATACATAAAACATTAAATAGAGTCATTGGTTTTATAAAAACCCATTCTAAGAAGGTATTAGGTATAAAACTAATGATTTTGATCGAAAAAGAGTTATTGTTTTTATCCAATAGTTGTTATAATATTTATTCTTCCACCTTCTTAAAATATTATTAAATATTCATGATATAATAACATAATTATATCCCATATGATTATATGATATTATATTAATGTAATATTCTTCATCCATCTTATCTTCCATCTAATGGGAATTGGAACGATCGTTCATGTGTACGGCGAACTGCCGCCTTGTGAACCAATGTAATTAGTTTCCCATCATCACCTTTCAAGGACATTTATGGAGATGGATAAAATATTTAAAAATTATATTTAATAATTAATTACTCTTTTTTAAGGATAATATTATATCTACAATTTTATATTTCAATCATTCAAAAAACGATAACATCGCTTGTGTGTATGAGTTGACCACCGCCTCCACAAAGCATGGTGATTTTTTTATCTTTTGTGATTTTAGTGGATATAAATAAATATATATTTTATGTATATACACTATATATATTATATAATAATTATTTTAGAAAATTTATTTATTATTTACTTTTCTTTTGTTTCATCCGTCAAAAAAATGAAACAACGTCCATGTGTGCATATGGTCTACCATCTCCTTGAATGTTGTAATTTGTAGTTCAATATACACTTTTATGGATGACTTTAAATATATATCTAATAAATATTTATTATATTTATATCCTTATAAAAATTCAGGATATGATGTAACCCTTATCAATGTTCAAGAAACAAAACTACCGAATAAAGACAAACAAGAAAAAGAAAGTAGTTGTCACTCATAATAGTGATTTTAAAAATGAATTTTTAAAAAGAATGTGATAAAAGGTTATAACTAGATAATATATGGTATTGTATATATAGTTTTTATTGTTTAATATATTTAAAATAAATATATAGTTATTTTAAATTTTATTAAAACATGTATAATGGATGTTGAACTTGTGTTAAGAGAATTTTATATCGTTTTCTTTTCTGTGAGACGCATGCCATATTCAACACTTATTTAGTTTAAGTTGTGTATATAGTTCTATTTAATTAATTTTATTAAAATTTTCATTAAATTAATGGAGATATAATCATTTAGATATTTTTTCCCTTTCATTATGTTTTGATTAAAAATTTACCAATGTGGTAAAATATTTTTTTTATCTGACTGTAATCGAGATTGTTTATGCTTGAAAATATTCTGAAGAAATTATATAAAACATATTTGATAAATACCTTTAATTTTATTCTAATATATTTATTTCTTAGAAATAAATGTTTTCCATTCATTTCCCCCATTTTACGTATTGAAGATATTGAAATAATATTTTTATAGAAAACTGATTCAATTTCTCTCTTCGATCCAAAGTACATTTCCTTTCATAACTACATTTTCTAAAAATATTCTCAATAATATTTTTCTATTGTCCAATTATTTTTTAATTATATTTTTAAATATAATTAAATTTTTATTAAATTATTTAAGACAAAACACTTTTTGATTTTCTAAATGAAGTACTTTTTAACTTTTTTACAAAAATGTGAAAGAATTATTTTCTTTAAACTTCTACAGCATGAAAGGAATTTCCCATCATCATGACCGCCCAATATATTGAATCATACTTTATAAATTTTCATGGTTATATTTATTGAATATTCATTCCAAAATATTTTTTTTTTTTGAAATTCTTTTTGAAGGTGGAAAGAATATTGTACAATAAAAAGGTTTCAGTGATCATATAAATGATTTTTTCCCCTGATAATAAAATTTGATAATAATTATGATTTACTAGAGAAATTAACCTCTATTAACAGACTTATTATTTCTATTAATTGTAAATAATTATGATGATCATATTTTTGTGGACCCAAGTTAATTTCATGGGTTATTCTATAATTAATGGATGAAATGTTTATGAAATCCATTTGCTTTTTATGTGTTGTGATTTGATTATATGATGAATGTTTTATGATATTAGAGCATAAAATCCTATGGTTTTCATTATTAGATGTTTTTTTACATTTTAAACATTCTATGGATGGATCCTTTTTAAAATGGGTAACCATGTGCCATTTATTTCTCTTCAATGAATTGGGTAAGGTTTTATATCTCATGAGATAACTAGGGGATGAATATCGATGTACTCGATCCACTATGGGATACATGTGGTGATTATGGGTCAACCTGATTGACTTCATAGTTAACGTTGACATATGAAATGGTTTCTATACTTATGATAGGGACACACATTTATGAAATGAACAAATGGTTCATGATTTATTTATGATTATTTCACACTCTTATAATTCATGTCTTTAGATATAATAGATATTTGTAACCATGAATCACCTTTATGATATATAACATGTTGTGTATAAAGATTATATATTATTATTATGATTTTAAACTCTAATACTTATGTTATGATTTTATATAATCATAGAGTGGTATATCATTTTTACCAATTCTGAGCATCTGAGATCACTATTTTTTATGTTTATTTTCCCAATGTTATAAAGAAATGTTTTAATTAGGAAATTTTTAAGAATAATTATATATGTGAATATGTTTATGGGAAATTTTGATGTATTTTAAGAAAAAAAAATTAGTGTGTATCTAGCCTCTATGTAGACCAAACCTTTACGGTCCTCGAGATTGTATTTGTTAAATTTATTGAATATTAATCTAAATAGAAGTAATAAAAATTTCTGGGAATCATAGGTCATTATAATGTCCTTTAGTTTCCTTTCATATAGAGTCATTCCCATCCTTTAAGGTATCAAAAAGGTTCACCATTCAGATATATTCTTTATTTTTATTATCATGTGCATTCCTTGAGCGATCATTTTTGAAACACACTCTCATAGGAAACCTATTTGGGTAAAATTTCCCAATTTTACACTAATGGACTCCAAACCCACCCCTCCCATATCACCTATCAAGACAAAAATACTTCCATTTTATCAATTGTAATTTATGAACAAAAAGGATTCATTCCACCTAGGTCATTCCCAAAAGAATGTTTCATCACCTAACCATAATATTGTAGATTATGTTTTAGTGTAGAACACCATACATTCATTGATATAATCTAACAAATTAAACTAGAAAGGCCTAATCAAGTGTAAGTACCACACAAAACCATTATAACGAAACTATGTATAATGTTACTTATCGTATTCCCTTAAACCAAAATATAACATGGTTTTAAATGCATGAAAATAATGTTAAAACTATTAGTCCATATTTAATGGCATTAAATTATATGGAATGCCTCATTATATAAAACTAAACTATATAGGTGTTTATTGCCATCATAGGTATATATCGAAATCTACTTTTAGGGGTATGATCTATCTATTGCAAAACCTTCCTCTACACCCCAAATAGAAAATGATTCTAGAACACCTTCCAACGTGCCTTTAAATTATAAAGGAAAAAACATTAGGGTTAAATAAAAGATAATATGACTCTCTTGTCTGGTATTCTTTTATACTTTAAAAAAATAATAATTTCATGAAAATGGTAACGAATATTACCTTTAGGGTGTATTTCACATATGTTACTTAATTTATAATAGAGTATTGGGGGTGATAAAAAGTACCTCTATATGATGAGTCAACCTCTCATTCACTCTATTTAAATAAGAATAACCTTATGTAAATAAATAAATACTCTATGAAATACAGAAATGATGGAAACAAAAATCTGACCCCAATGTGATATATTTTATTTATAATAGATATACATGGAATATTTATTTCTTTTAGTCATTGTGTGATAATGGGGTGTTTTTTTTGTGAATTTAGAAAAACTTTCAAAATGGTATCCACATTAAATCTGGAGAAAGTAATTGGGATCCCTAATATTCCAAGGGAAAATCATATTGGAATCGTAATTTCGAATCATTACAAATTAGGGCATATGAAGAATATCTAATCATTGCTACCGCTATATTTTCTTCACATGCAAGTCACTGACATATTTTGTCATCCTACCAGTGCCTAACATTGTAAATGGTTATTTAAATAGTGAAGGAGGACCTTCATGATGGTTTAATCCATAACTATGAAATATATAATTAAATATTAGATGGGTTGGGTCTAAAGAGTCCAACTACATATCTATAAGTCAAAATGGAGGAGGCATCCCCTATCCCAATAAAAAAATAATTAAGTGTATCGCTCAAAATTAATGAAAATTTTACCTTCATTATATTGAAAAAAAGTTAGGATAACATATAGTATTTAAAAAAGTTACCTAGGAACCACCGAAGAGTAATACAACTATTCAATGTTGTTTTCACCATCATAGCATGAACCAAATTAAATAATAAGTTGTTGATTAATCCATGAAATCCCTAGTCATTAAGATTATGTGTTCTAGAATATGAGTATCCTTGGCTAATTTTAAAGGAAATAATCAATAGTAGGTTCTCACAACTACTATTATTAACATCTATGATCCTAAGCATCAAATCTTAATAGTATCTTGAGTAAAATACCAGTTTTTCCTTAAGGAGAAACCTAAAAAATGTTTGGAACGTGATATTTTATCCGAGTAAACTAACCATTATTCTTTGAGGGAGAGAAAATGTATAGGTATTCCTAATAAAAATATTAAAAAACCAATTATCCATAGAAGACCTCCCAATAGTTATCAAGAATCTAGACTCATCTATTAGTTTTCTTGGAAAGTAAAACATGGGCGCATATTTGAGGGTTCCAAACCCTTTGTAGGTAGGATATTATTTTTTATTCGATACTACTCATTAAAAAACAACCAAAAGTTCTTATGAATCTATTATTCATTAGAATATAGTATCAAAATGATTGTAGAGAGGAAACCACTACTGCATCATCCTAGGGGCCCCCTTAAATAGTAAGGTAGTGGGAATTTTTACCCCTACCACCACCCTTGTTATTTTTTTAAATAAATTTAAGTGATAACTTTATTGATGTTGCAACATAATTGTATGAATTAGTCTTTCACGGATAGGAAATAATATATAAATGTCTCATGAGAAAATTAATCTAGTGGGACCATGCACAGTTGAGGTTAAAATAAAATCTCTCGGAGTTACCTTTTTTGAGAAACCCTCTACTTCATATGGAATGGAGTATCAAAATGACCTAAAATATATAAATTACATTGACAATCCAAAAAGTATGGAAGATTATGATGAAATAATTTATGACTATTATAAGGTCAATTTATCCCCCTACTAATCTGATGAATATGAGGACTTGATTTTTATAATATGAATCATGTCAGTAAATTTAATCAATATTTATCATGATAATATTAGAGTTCCTGGTGTTGATAATTAATAGGAAAATGAGGATATATCCATGGAGGGTATTTCTCTCACTAAGGTACATGAATAAAATTTAATTAATCAACGCTGAATAAAAACTCGTGATTTAGGGTCACCTCAGATATCACACTATGAAATTAATGGTGATCCAATACCTATGAAAATGGAAAGTGCATGTCTAAATCCATGACTCACCCACAACATGAATGTATTGATATCACCTTAGTATAAGTTCATTTTTTCCAATATATCACAATGATAGAAATGATTGAGTAAAATAATTCTAAATAAATAAAGGTAAATACACCTATTGACCAAAATAATCAGGCTAAGGAAATACCTCCTTCCATATAATCTCTTTAGTACGAATATATTGATCGACCCATGAAATCATATTTTACACATCCATATAATTTGATATATTATTCATTTATTCTGTAAATCATAGATTCAGTTTCCTATCATGTGATTTTTCAACTGTAACACAACTTGCCAAAAGATCATACAAGACATCGAATACAATATCTTATAATCCATCTAGATAAAACCTCATTCCAAACAAAGAAATCTTATATGGAAATATTAGGTTGCACGGTACTTCATTAGAGTCCAATAAAGGGTGGTGTTGAAATTTCCCAGTTGGGATAATTGAATCCTTGAGAGGGGGAGGGGAAAATAAGTGATTTCTATTAATATTATATTTCCTCATGTATGAAACAACCTTATCCACCTGTTAATGATTTATTTATATATTTAAAACACTTCAAACATACATCCATACGAAAACAAATATTTACATGGTTCACTTCACAATAAGAGTAACTACATCCCTCTTATTCTTTGGAAATGATCCAATACCACAAAATCCATTAGAAATATATCCTTTTGGGTGGAATACAATGAGTAGTATATACTCTTACTCTCATATAGAACATGGATCGATACAACAGTGAATGTGAATCAAGTAGAATGAAATGATATAAGAACATTTTTGTAACAACCACATTATGGGGCTTCCTAACCAACTATCAAAATATTAAACCTTAAAAAAATTCTTCACTTTATTACCGAGAAGTTGGTAAGATATTCCTGGAATTTGTAATAAAACTCTATCCAATTACCCAATAATATTTTCCTAGTCCGATTACTCAACACAAAATTTTTTTCATTCATAATACAAATGATATAATTCTAAAAAACATAATCCTCTATCTGGAAATCCCAATAATATTTTTTCTAGTATGATAATGTAGGACAATACGATAACTAGTTGAATATGATTATTACCTAAATATAATGATCAACTTAATTAGTTTCAATCTTATCACTTCTCTTTCTTCAATCTGGCACAATTTCTTCAATAAATACAATCCAAAAACTTCTTATACCATGAAATTTAGAGCATTTCTCTCTTTCATTCATGAACATTATTTTTGTCAGGTGAATATAGATAGTAATATCCCTTTTATAGGGTATCCAAATATGGTTTAAGTGGGATTCCAGAAACATTCCAGCTTAACTAAATTTATCAAAAACATGAGTTTCCCTTGAATTTGGGGTACATTAATGAATTCATCAATTCTTCTCAAGTATTCTAAATCCTTCTCGAATCTACTAACAACTTAATCTCTACTTTAGTATTTATTTACAAACATCATTCAAATTTGGATTCACATTATAATATTCCCAACAATATTTCGTAATTATATTGCTTCATACTGACATACTAATAAATAAGAAATCATATTATTCAAACTTCAATCTCCCCCAATATAATATATTTTTATCCTCTTAAAACTCATTAAAAAAAAATCTAGACATTAAAAAACTCAATACTGGTTCTGATTAATATGTTTATTATGATTTTCCTCATTATAGTAAATGAAAATGTAAAACAATAGTTTCCTCTTTACATAACATTAACATATAGTGAAATATTATCATCTCATACTGAATTCATTCTTATAATGAAAATAATTGATTATTTTTAAACATATTTTCAACTTATATTTCTTCTTTTATTCAAAAAGATGACCTATTTTAAACTCCAATATGATGGATCATGACCCAAATGATTAAGAAAATTAAAAAAATCAGAGATCATCTTTCTCTTCTGTATACAATACCAATGAATACTTAGCACAAAAAAATATTCCTCTAATAAATATGATCCCATAATGACTTTGACAGAATGTTTTCAGCAACATCAACTTCAAAAACTTCCTACATCCAAAAAAATTCTTGTAACAATGACTTCCTTCATGACTATGATAACATTAATGATCATCTTTATCATCATTTGAATTTCTAGGGAAATTATTATGACATCCCTATTCTCTAAAAACCCTTTTCTTTCCAATCAAACTTGAATAAAAATTTCATAAATATAATTGGCCTGAATATGATTGGCATCACTCATTCTCCTCATTTCCTTAATCAATAGTGGATCACAATTTTATAGAATAATTATGATTTCTGATAACTATAAGATCACAAAATCATCATTAGATTTATATCGAATCCATGCTAAATCTGATATTCATCCTCATTTCAATTAGAACCACATTCCAACCCCAATGTGAGTCTTATGGACCTTTTTCACCTAAAAACATATTCTTAATTAAATGGACTTTCTTAAACATTGTGAGTCATATTTTCTAAAAAAATTAAGAAAACTGCAAATTGAATTGATTTATTCTCTTTGACAACAAAAGACATCCCACTTGCTAAACAAACATTTCCACAACATCCAAAAACCTTCTACAGCCAACATGGTCCAACTAATCTACCCATTTTTATTTTTTTCAACTAAGATTCCTAGATTAGTGAACATTGTAAACTCAATATATAGATTACATTCCAAAAATTGTAACCCTTCTTGGGCTAAATAATTATTGGAAACAAGAATCGTCGATAGAAAAATCCATGCTATCCAAAAGTTGTAACTATGAAAAACCTCCTCATATTTTCTTCCTCAGTTTTTTCCCACAGATCTTCAATATTCTTAGAATAAACGAAATAATATTATCACCACTCCAACAAATAGTTAGAATAGTTTACACACTTACATTACTGACTTCACAAATTTCCCAGAACACCCCTTTTTTCATGATTCCCTAAGGATAGATTTATGAAACAATTATACCCCATGAGTTTGTAATTTATCCTTTTTGAAAAATACTGCAATTCTAATCTCTTATCCTTGGAAAATTAATAATATAACCAAAATAATATCTCTTTTATATTTTTCTCATGTTTCTCTAAAACACGTGTCGTAGCCTTTTGTTCAACAACTGATTCTCTTTTAGTAAAAAGATTTTTTTCTTTCACCTATTTGAAATAATTTTTCTTTTGTACATTGGCCTATTGTGACAACCTTTCCATATTCCTCACATTTCACAAAAAAAACCATCTTTTCTAAAAAAGGTTTATTTTTTCCTTCATTAAATTTTTTTTAAACACTTAGAAATTTGTGTTTCAAACCATTAACATAAAAAATATTTCTTTTATTAAAATATTATTCCCAATGATTGCCGATCCAACAACTTTGATTCTCAAGGATTTATCCATGAAAAATTTCCCAGTTCCCTCATTAATGTATTTCAAATTATTCAACAACTTTTAATATCATTTCATTTGATAAGAACACCCACTATCAATAGTTCACGGTCAGACTCATTTTATATCTTTCAAAGTTGTTTCAACAAGAAGATGTTTTTCTTCTCCCTTTTCTTTCTTCACCTTCGGCTTCTGACAATTATTTAGAACTTTTATTGATCCAGTAACAAAACAATACAACTCTTATTAATATTTCTCGTTTGTCCACACCTTTACCAAAAAGTTTCCATAGGTTGGAACTTATTTTCTATCTTCACACTAAACTTCTTCAGTTTCATCAGGATTTATTTTTCAGACATCTTATGTTGAGGTGATTGAATCCCGCTATACCATTGCATTCCATAACCAATAGAATTGTATTAATATTGTAGGTTGAACCAACACTTATTTTTTATTTTTAAAAATCCAAAAAATACAACCAGTATCCATAGAAATAATTTTTTCCTTTGTAGCTTCCTTACTGACTAGATTGTGAGTATATTTCTCAGCAACCTTATTATCTGGATTTGGTTGACCACCATCCTTTTTTTTCAATCGATGTCTTATTTATCAGATATATTTTCTTTTCATCCTTATCTAAACACAATGTTGTTAGAATTTTTCCTTATTCACAAGTTTTATAAACATTTTCAGACTAAGATTGTTTAAAAAAAATCTAACTTCATGACATTGTTGGTCTTGGCCGCATACATAACCTTCCCAACCTTATCTTTCTTAGAAACAATTCTAGATTTCTTATCAACCATTAAAGGGGACATTTGTTAATTCTTATCAAAACATTCAACAACTTATCATATAGATTATTTGAAACTTTTATTCCTTTATTTAGATTTGTATTGTTTTTTATCATGTTATAACTCTTCATCATTCCCCTTTAGCTTACTTCTAGATGTTCATTAATATTCATTTCTTTTTAAAATTAATATTTCAATTAACTAATCTCATTCAGTAGCTAGAATATATCCTGAAAAAAATTATTAATTTTATTATAAGGCATTTTTATTTGTCGACATCTTATTTTCAATCTTAGGACTTTTAATATTTCTCATACATTCTTTAAACTCTTATCTCCTAATATATTCTAATCATGTTTATTATTCTTCTTCATATCTATCATTTCAAAAATCTAATTATTAACTATTTAAAGAAATGTATTCTAAACCATTTCAATACAATTTTCAGATTAATCTTTACTATCTTCTTCCTCATCATCTTTAGAAAAATATATCATTCTTTTAGATTTGAATAAATTTTTATTTTCCCCACTGGAAAAATATTTACCATTATCACCCTATTTCTTCAATGGTTTTATTGACCTTTTTTCTTCTTTATCACATAATTATTCTTCATTTATTTGAGGATAATTAGTATCATAGTTCCTAATATGTCTTTATTCAAATCACTTCAAGGGAAGTTTCCCTTTGTATTTACATGTACCTGTTCTCAAATTTTGATAAAAAAAAGAGAAAATTTCTTCCAGATTTTTACATACCTAATTTCCAGTGTCAAAAATTCCTACATATTCTTCTATGAGAAACTTCTTTGGCTTTTCTTTTTCTAAATCCTCAAAAAATATTTCTCTATCAACTTTTCATTTTATTTTCATAACTTTCTCCCTTTTAATTTCATAAATTATGATTGGGTTATGAAAATAGTATAGTGATAATGTTTAGGGATCTATATCTTATAAATAATATACTTTAGCATTAAACTTTTCAGGATGGATTCTCATGATCTTTTGAGCAACTGTAGAATAATCTAAATTTTCACCAAGACATCTGATAGTATTGAAAATTTCATTCACCTTAGTAAACGAGTCCCCAATAGAATCATACTCTCTTATTTTCAAAATCATTAATCTTATCACTCTATATTTGTAAATTTACCTTATTTACTTTCCTATTTCATTCATATATGTTTTTCAACTTATCCCATATACGTTTGGCTATTGCAATACCCTTAAATCTTAAAAACTCACTTTCCTAATGTTCAGAGAGTAAATAATTCTTATCCCATCCCTCATTCTCAACATTACTCTTATCATTAAATGTAACAGGAACATTATCATCAATATGAGGGCATCCATCTATTGTATCTTCAAGAACATCATATCCATTAAACCTATGATAAGGAAAAATTTATCTTTCTAGATATGATATTTCTTACCATAAAAAATTGATATACTTTTATATTGACAAATTCTCTATCTGAATCTCTTCAAAACATTAGAAAAATATAAACAAAGGGAATCTTCAGTTTTTATTCCAATTAAATTTAACATGTTAAGATAATTATATCACTGAGAGAGGGAGGGGTGGAATCAGTGGTATATTTTTCTATGTTTCCTTGTTTATGAAACAACTTTCCCCACCTATTAATGATTTTTCCATACAGAAAATAATTCAAACACACATCCATTGGAACATTAAATTTTCAAGTATCACCACCCAATAAGAGTAGAGATGTCCTTGTTATGCTCGGGAAAAGATCAAATACCACAAAGCCCACTAGAAAACAATATTTTTGTGTGGAATTAAATGAGTAGATTATACAATTAAACTCATGTATTACATTCGTCATTACAATAGTGAATTTTCATCAAGTGGCATGAAATGATGTAACATTTTTTTTGTAAAAAACATGTTACAGTGTTTCTTGATCAACTTTCACAAATGTAATATTTCAGAACAATTCTTCACTTTCTTACCTAGAAGTTGGTAAGAACGTCCAAAACATGTTAATAAAAATCAGTCCAAATTCCCAGTTGGATTTTCTGAGCCTAATTAATCAATATATAAGAAATAATTCAATCAGAATGTATTGAAGCCAATTCTGAACAACTAATTCTTCAATACATAAATACCAATATAATTTTCCCAGTCAATTAAATCATGTCAATTCAATAACCAGTTGAATAATATGATCATATGAATATGATGATCATCTGAATACATTACAATATTGTATCTTATCTTTCTTGATCTCTCAGATGTGACTTCTTCAAGAAAGATATTCAAGAAAAATCTTCTCCTCAAACCAAACACAGGCTGACCATTCAGGGATAAACCCATGGAGACACCTGTGACGTCTCTTGAGTGTGGAATGAGGGGTATGAAGTTAGGAGAAATCTAAATACACTTTTTTCCTACAAGAGAGTCAGGTGGATTCATCTTTTAACATTCTTAAATCCAATAACTATCCCCAGAAGCTGTAGTTCAATATTTAGATAATATAGGCCACTCGGAGGTCTCCGGCAGCAGCAACATCTTGAAAAGTGTTGAGGGACATAAAGACAACATCCTCACCTACCGTAAACACTTGGAAAAGTCCCTCATGGTATCTTCCCAAATGTATATAAGAGGGGAATTGGATCATCATCATTAGAAGATAATCAGATCCTAATCCCCAGTGTAGTTGAAGCACTCCAGGTGAGTTTGACACATCAAACAGGTGTTTTCACGTCATGTGGATATGAGCATAATTAAGAAAATAATCTCAGCTAGAAATATACACAATAGTCTTTAGGGATTCAGCTGGGAGTGATTGTAGATTGGTAGTCACATTTTCATCTTCCATCTGAAAGTTATAATAAAATCACTTAGTAAGGTTCAGTCGTAGCTGCCTTTTTCTATTACCTAGTTTTTCAAGAATTATCTGAACCTGTCCTCTGATACTAACTATGAGGACCCAGCTTGAGTGTGGCCAGAGCTGGTTCCCATGAGACATGATGTACCATAATTATCAAATTAAATTACATTTACAAAATCATATCATGTACCATGCTACAGAGGATCGTGATGTTCAGGTTCTAGGAAAACCAGCTGCATTCTGAAACTTCATTGAAGACATGACTGATACATGAAAAAATTTCATTTAATATGTAGGGTGAGAAATGTATGCCCAGTAAGGGGTTAGAAAACAACTTAAAAATAATCATTATTTACTGAAAATAAAATAGTACTCTTTAAAATAAACTTAAACATTAGAAAACATATTATCTTGAAATAATGAAAACCCTTAACACAACATCTAATCATGATCAGAGTATGCTGGAATAAACTTGGTGTAAATCCCTTGGACAATACTTAATAAATACTAATATGCTGGTAATGAATGTTTATAATAAAAAGGAATAAAAATTCTACATCAACAAGGAATATTCTGAGTGCACATATCATGAGATTCTTATTCAAAATTTCTCACAAGTAGTAGTATAGAAACTGCTGATAAATCGAACCAGTCTAAAATTTCTAAAACATAACTTTTCAATGATTTTTTAAACATATATGCACACATTAGGCTCTATACTTGGGATATCCTACTAGTAAAAAAATACCATGGTCGGTCACATACTAACACATTATGAGGAGGGTATAATGCCAGACTATCTCAAGGCCTCGTACCAAGAAAATAATCATCTATGTCCAGAATTTCACCTAAACCATAACTGTTGTCAAGCCTTCTTCCATGACACTGATTTGTCTCATGATACCAACCGATGCATTGAGGGGCTATAGAGGGCCCCACCCTTCACAAAATAAGTCCAATACGATCCTCTTACGTCTTAGTGGGCTTATGCATCCATATCGTCCCATACCACCTCGGATACCCTATTTAAGGTGTTGTTATTTGGGGTGTATCATACCACTCCAAATAACGGGGTTTTAGGTCCTTTAATTGTTATTTGGTGATTATTTTGTTTCATGAAAAATACACAAAATATGATATGGAAATTACTAAAGAAACACATTCTTGATGACAAAGTGGAACGTGCATAATACATAGTGCTAGATGTCAGAAATGTATACACAATTTATACATAAGGGTAATCTACTGAGAAATAATATGTATCATTTATATAGAATGTTGATAAATGGATCCAGATGCAAGTGTATATAGGTACATGATTTTGAACTTATGTAATTATCTACAGGTGCATGGTTTTATTATTTTACAAAGATCATAAAGTCTTGGTTTTGAATCCATGTAGACAACCCTAGATATTAAACCAACTGAGGATCTCTACTTGGGCCCTTTAAACATTTTCTTCTAAAGTTATTACAAAGGTGAAAAATTCGTTGACACAAATGGAATTGATCCTTTGAGTATAAATTAATGTGGATATTGAAAAATATGTGTAAATGTATTCAGAATCAGTATTCCAACCATATTCTTAGTTTTAAAAATTACATTTATATAACATATACAAGTACATATATATATATAGTAATAGTTTTTGAATATTTTTAAATCTAACATTTGCACAACCATAAATTTGAACTTTTTATCCAAGCATGAACTATGTATGTTCTTTATAAGATTTAGGGTTTGAAGACCTTAATTCCAAGTAAAAAATATTCATATTTACTTCTACACCCATTTATGCATTTTTACATCCCAACCATGGAAGAAAATTTTTTCTTGAAAGAATAGGTAAAAGAACTTCTCTTTAAATATATAGCTCTTGTAAATGAGAACAGAGGGTGTGATAGAGGGTTAGGGGATTAATAATAAATTTTAAATTCCATTTACATGTACATATAGAAATATATACATATATATGTGTAAATCGTAATTAGCATGAAATTATAAGGGCTAAACTTCTTTCTTAGTTAGAGGTACTTTAAAACATGATATCCTTGGAAAATGGAAGATGGTAGACTGTCCCAACAAGTTCATATATGACACGTACTATATCCTATATATGTATATATATATATATACATAATTGTTAACATTGATATGCATGAGAAATAAAAACTGTTAACATCCTAAACCAAATTTAAGATCCTCAAAACAGTAAATAAGGAACGAATTTCAGGGTTTTAAAATGGATCAAAACATTTATATAAATAAATATATATTTTTGAAAATCATTCACATGAAGAGAAGAAAACAAACTCATGCATACTAACTTCAAAACAAAATGAAATAGTGGATATTAGGGTTTTTAAAATGGATGGATGTGTACATATTCATATATATATATATATATCAAAATTGTATATATGTATATATATATATGAAACTCTTTTGCATGTAAAGAATAAAATAATGAAAACACCCTTACCTGTGGTACTAGGAGTGGTTGGAGAAGAATGGAAGGGGTTGTGGTTCTCTCGCAAAACATCGGGAGGGAGAAACAAGGTGCAACCATAGGGTTCACCAAGAGGGAAGGTGGAGAAACATAAGGAGAGGAAAGGACCCGACATTTTCATGTGATCATGGTCCTACCACGCTACCTTGGGATGAAAAATAGTTGGTGAGGGCTAGGTGATGACGGTATGCTGGCTATGGAAGAGATGGGAGATGAGAGGGGTGAGAGTTTACCACTGGTGCAGCTCAGAGGAGAAGGAGAATGGGGTGGAAGAAGAAGAAAGGATGGATGGTTAGGATTGTCTGCGAAATGATCTAACGACCGAGTTCAGAAGTGGCATTTAAATCGGTAGATCGGATTGCCCTGGGAAACTGTGGCTTTTAAAATGGGTCTATCACTGATATCGCGTGATGTTGTGATCGACACCTGCGACATAATCGCGCCGCGATCCGACAGTCGAGAAGCGCTCCAAGTAAAAAACTGTCATCACACCTTAGTTAACCATTTCGATATATATTTATACATATATATATATAGGGTTTAAAACATATAACTTATGAAGTCAAATATTTGCATCTTTCATAAAAACATTTAAATATAAACTTCTTAAATCATTTTCTCTAAACATGCTTAATATGTATATAAAACATCCTTAAAACATGCTTGAAAGTATCAACATTTTAATTAAAACTTGCTTTAAATTGTAAAACATGCTTTAAGACATCATTTAAAAGGTATACTTAATATGTATATAAAACATTCTTTAATGTGTCCAAATTTTAATTAAAACAAAATTAACGGTCATAAAATGGTAAACTTTTTAACGGTCACATTTAAATGATCCACAAAGATAACGATCACATAGAGGTTCCTATAAATAAAAGTGTGCTCCCCCTTTGGGGTAATCAATTCATTTTTTAGGTCATCTAGGATCGTGCTCTTCATTCCTCTATTCCAGAGCACAATGGCCATCATTGCAATTGTGATGTTCTACTCAGTAGTTGATCTGAAGTAGGTCTTTTTCCTATATGGTTAGTTGGTTTTCCTCTAGGGTTTCCCTATTATTGTAATAATTCTTTTAGTGGGGATGTTTGGTCAATAGTTTTCCCAAATTGTCTTGTAACATTTCTTTATGGAGTAAAAATTGACTCTTTATTTTTAGATTATACATTTTATATTTATGAGTTTATTAATATTAAAAACAAGATTTATAACGAAAACATTTATTGCAATGGAATAATGTTCTGGGGTGTTACATTTAACGGTCATAAAATGGTAACCTTTTTAACGGTCACATTTAAACGGCCCACAAAGGTAACTGTCCCATAGATGATTGTATAAATAGAAGTGTGCACCACCATTGGGGTAAGCACTTCTTCTTTCTGGTCATCTAGTATGGGGTGCTTCATTCCTCTATTCCTAAGCTCAATGGCCATCACTGCTATCCTGATTTTCTACTTGGTAGTTTATCCGAAGGAGGTCTTTTACCTAGCTGGTCAGTTGGTTTTCCTCTAGGGTTTCCTGATTATTCTAATAGGTCTTTTAGTGGGGATGTTTTGTCAATAGGTTTCCCTAACTCTCTTGTAACATTTCTTTATGGAATTAAAATTATCTCTTTCTTTTTAGATTATACATTGTTTATTTATGAGTTTATTAATAATAAAAACATAGTTTATGAAGAAAAAATTTATTAATATATTAGTTTGGGGTACTATTTGTCTCACATAATCCCAATTAAATTCATAATAATTCTTATTTACTCCTCATAAACTATACATGAATGATATATATGTGAGTACCAATTAGAATCCATCTTTAGTTTGTGGTGTGTTAAATTATTTATAATGATCTTTCTCAATTCTTCCCAATAAACAAGCCCAATTCAATGGAACTTCTAAAATTCATACCTATTTTAAGGTACACTCTATAATCTGTTTTGATCCAAAATTATTTTCCTAAAAACATTCATTTCATCATTTAAAATCTACCTTAGTTCATTTCTAGTTTTATGTAAACATTTTTTCAATAGAACTCTTCTTTTCAAAGTAAATGTTCATTTCTCTCAAAAATTCCTCAAAGAATTTGTTGGGGGTATTTTTGTCTATTTAAAAACATATATTTAATTTTATGCATTATTGTATATTATCTATGATATAGTATTAAATGGTTTATGATAAGTTTGACTATGTTTTTTCTATCTTGAAACTATTCACCATAATGCTCCGAATGGTTCGGGTTTATGTGTATAGATTGGGGAAAGTTATTTTATAGTTTCATGTTGTTTATGTTTATCCCCATTCATATGAGGAATTCATTCGACAATAAAAGTGATGTTTTGGTCTTGATATAGCCCCTTGATGCATCAGTAGGTCTCATTAGACAAAAAAGAATTGGGTTTCATTCAAGGCCTTACCCTAGTATTTTCAGACATCTTGGTTGAGGCCTGGAAAATATGTTTCAGATGTATATCATTATGAATTCCCTAATTATTGAATTATAAATTGATTAAACATTTTATTATTAAACTATTAGAATCTAAATGGTTATGTTTCATTATCTTGTCATTTATAGGGAATTTTTTAATCAGCATTCATTCTTTCCATATTATGCTCAAGTATAATTTTCAAAGGCATGTTATTTCAGTTATTCAGCATGCATAGTGCTTATGTATATGATAACATCCGCTATATTACACACCCTTAATGATCATCAAATCTCACTATTTTCTTCTGTTTTATTATTTCCTAGGTGGTTAAGATGAATATTATGAATGACTTGTATGTATAATCTAGGATTTTATGTGTGGTTCAAAATAAGTTGAAATGTTGTATTTCCATTCAAATTGTAATGTTGACCTTGTGTATGTATCCTATTTTACAATGATACTAAACTATTTATTCCTTCAGGATATGTATTCCTTGTTTATATTCTACTGTAATAAAATAAGGCACCTTCTCTGGGAAACTGGGGTCAGGTCCTTACAGTTGGTATTAGAGGAAGATTAGTATAAAACATGGAAACTAGATTTAGAAAACATGGATTAGGGAACCAAACACTAGGGTAGACATTGAGGATAAGTATATAAGAACATCCTATGATTTTTTTAATGTATGGATGATGTGGATATTCCTATAAAATACATCCCCTACTAGAAACTACAAGTGGACTTGGTTCTGGAATAGATATACCTAGGAGTAACAACTCTCACAAGGTGTTCCAGGCTTGACTCGGGGTAACCTAGTACACGACAACGAGCATTAATGTGCACCTAGATTAACACTATGGTGGGATACTCTTAGTACAAATAAAATTTTCTTTATAAACCAGTATGAAGGATTTAAATGTAACTAGGTCCTCAAAGAAACCATGCTTATGATTATTAGATAAAACATGCATAAAATTTATTTTTATATTAAGTGATTTGCTAGTTTTGAATTATACGTCGTGATTCATAACCATCTAATTTTTATCTAGATCCACCCCTAGTAGATCTATTGAATTCAATTCTTGGGAATGAAGGTGACACAATATATATGGGTGTGGGAATAAATATTTAAATTTTGGATGTGCCTATTGTGAAAGAATATGTTTATTTATTTTTTGAGGATTTACCTGGACATCCTCTATAGTGGGAAGTTGAGTTCTCGATTTATTAAATTCCTGGATCAAGAATTATATCAAATACCCCTTATAGAAAATCCATAGTGGAATTTGTATAACTAAAGATAAAACTAGTGGAATTGAGTGATAAAATATTTATCCACCATAGTATTTCTCAAGGGAGGGATCCCTTGTTCTCTTTGTCAAGAAGGTGTATCTATGAGGTTGTGCATTGACTATAGACAAATCAATGTGATAAAAATAAAGAAGAAGTATCCCCTAGCTCAGATTGATGATATATTGGATCAACATCATGGAGCCCAACTTTTTTTTGGAGATTAACCTTTAATATGGATATCATCAGTTGCATGTGAGGAAGGAAGATATTGCAAATAAATAATTCTGAACCAGGTATGGGTATTATGAGTTTACAGTAATGTCTTTTGGACTAACTAATGAACACTCTACTTTCATGGATCTAGAGAATAAATTTCTCCATTAATATATTAATGAATTAATTATGGTATTTTTTGATGATATAATGGAATAAAAAAGATATAATGATTATGATAATAACTTGCACATTATTTTAAAGAATCATATAATAAACGAGTTTTATGGGAAGTTTTGAAAGTATGAATTTTCGCTTCAAACACTTTCTTTTCTTGTCTATATTGTCTCTATGTATAGAATCTTAGTTGTTCCTAAAAATACAAATGTATCTTCAGAATGGCCTACACCAATGAACATAACTTAGGTATATAGTTTTATAGATTTAATAGGTTATTATCAGCGTTTTTTAGAACGTCACCTGATTAGTTAACATGTTAACCCAGATTACTCAAGAAGAGGATAAGTTTATATGGACAAAATAATGTGAAGAATATTTTAACGAATTGTAGAAGAGGTTATTTAATAATTCAATATTGACTCTATAATTGGGAAATGATTGATTTGTGAATTATTGTGATTCATTAAAAATTGGACTTGGATGTGTCTATATTTAGAATGATAGAGTCATTGCCTATGCATAAATGCAGTTAAAAACTCATTAATAGAACAACCCAAATAATTATATTGAGTTAGAAGTTGTAATATTTTCTCCAAATATATGGGGAGATTATATCTATGGTGAAAGATGTGAGATATATATTGATCACAAGATATATAAATATATATTCTCAAAGAAATAACTCAACCTAAGGCAAGGGAAAGGGCTTGATCTACTCAAGGATTGTGATTGTTCCATACACTACCACCCAGGAAAGAAAAATAAGATAGTTGATACATTAAGCAGGAAGGATATGTATTTTTAATCAAATTGAAGGGATCTTATATTTATAGATCTATTATATATGGATATGGGAATTATCAAAGAAGGTGAAACATCATTACTTTTTCAATTATTTTCCCAACCATATTTAGTTTAAATAATTACAACTTCTTTGTCTGATGATGAGAATATTCAGAATAAAATTAGAGGTGTGGATGGTGGGATGTTGGATGACTTCGTGTGTGGGGATGGAATTCTAAAATCTAGGAAGAGGTTATTTGTTCCCTCTATATCTGAGAGAAAAATGATGTTATTGGATGATTTACATAGAACTATTTTTTTTAATACAACCTGGTAGCACAAAATGTATAATGATTTGAAGGAACATTTTTGGAGGGGCAAAAAAAGCTAGAAATTGTGGATTATATATCATGTTGTTTAGTCTATCAACAAGTGAATGCTGAACAACAACACCCTATTGGAGTCATGAAACCTATACCAATTACTATAATGAAATGAGATTAAATCACCTTAGATTTTTTCAGTGTATTACCCAAAACTCCATGAAATAATGATGCAATATGGGTTGTTTTTTATTAACTTATGAAATATGCATATTTCCTCGTTGTAAGGGAGGATTTTACACTGGAGAGCCTTGCAAAACTCTATATCAATGATGTTGTGAGACTTCATGGAGAACCTCTCTCAATTGTGTCTGATCATGATCCAAGATTCACATCTATATTCTGGAAAAGGCTTCAAAAATCATTAGATACTGAGCTTCAATTAATTATTTCTTATCACCCTCAAACTAAAAGGCAATCCGAAATGAAAATCCAAACATTAGAAGACATGTTGAGATCATCTTCACTTGACTTTTAGGGTATGTGATATTAGTATTTACCTTTGGTGGGGTTTTCTTACCACAATAGTTTCAATTATAGTTTCCAAATGGAACTATATGAATCATTTTATGGAATGAGATATTATACACAAACAAGTTGGGATGAAGTTGGTGAAAAGAATCCTATGGGCCCATTTCTTGTTGAGGAAACATCAGCGAAGGTAAATACTATTCAAACCCGCATCAAAGTAGATCAATGAAGGAAAAAGTTCTATTCTAATAATCAAAGGAAGGATTTGGAATTTCAATTAGCAGATCATGTTTTCTTAAAAGTATATCCATGTAAGGGTGTTATAATATTTGGAATGAAAGGAAAACTGAGTCCTACGGTTATTGGTCCTTTTGAAATTATAGAGATATTTGGAGCAATGGATAATCATTTGTCAATGCATCCTAAACTTTCTAAGGTACAAAATGTGTTTCAAGTCTCATTTTTTATAAAATACATGTTGTACCAAACACATGTTCTCACTTCTAATGGTATAGAATTGAAACCTGGCTTATCTTATTGTGAATATCTTATCATAATTCTATAAACTAATGAATAGGTGTTGAGGAATATGATGACTCAACTAGTAAAGGTACACTGAAAAATCATTAAATTGAAGAGTTGTGGCATCTTCTTGAGGAGCTTATGATTAAGAACTACCAAAATCGTTTTATGAGGTAATATTCTTGTAATTTCTATGGAGGAATTTTTTTAAGGGGGAAAAAAGTAACACACCAAGGATTTAAAAATAAATTTAATATAGAATTCATGAAACATTAAGTATCTATGAAACAAATACTTGGTATATGAGATAGTTATAACCTATCCATTAAACATAATTTTGTCACTTTTATGTTTTGAATTTTGAAAAAACTAACATACACAGTTGTGATCTGTAAGATATTTACAGTCTGATAGGTTCAAAATACATTTTTGTGGAATAGTAACATGACCCTTATTAATACTAATGTACCCTTGTGAATATTAATATGACCCTTAACCATAACCACGTATGTATGAAAAAAAAATCGAACCATATAAATGAGAGTGAATATTTTAGAAATTAATAATTAAGTGTTGGTATTTTTGTGAATAATAAATATTTAATTGAAATTTTAAATTAAAATAAAAATAAAATAAATTTTCAAGAAATATATTCTTAAAGAAATATTTTTTTCCTATTATTTTATGATAATTTTATGATACCTCAGTTAATTTTCGAAAGTATTTTAAAATTAGTTTTAAATTTAATATCTGTATTTTTTCAGTAAATAATTATTTTATTAAAAAATTATATTTATCATATTTAGAAATTTATTTTGATAAAATGGATTTAATTTTATTATTATAAATAGCGAATAAATGTTAATATAGATTATTCATATTTTTCGAAAATACTACAATTATATGAATAGTGAAATTTGATAAATTTCAAAAAATGATGAATAAATAAATTTTTCATCTTTCTTGAGTCATTATTGATGTAAATTTCCATTTTTTTCAAAATCATATGCACTTATTACAATTTTTGTCCACAAGAATAAATCGTTTTTCTTTTATTGAGAATAATAATAAAATAATGAATTAGATATTCAAAAATCACCCCTCTCCACTATAAAAACAACCCCTCACTACCTCTTCTACTCACTTATATATTCCTTGAATCATCAAAATATTCTACCTAAAAACTCTTCCCTAGTATATCCCCATGTCTAGGAGCTCTTTTTCTTTGGAAAACCCAAATCCCATTAGATTATGAAGGTTTTCTTGGAGGAGTTCTGAAGATGTAAAATCCGATTCTTTTTCCTTTTAATTTCTTTTATGTTCCTTATTTTATTATTATATCATCATCTACTCAGCCCAAATTCTCATGATAACTCTAGTATCATATATATAATGTAATTATATCTTTTTAATGTAATATACATCTTTAAAATAATATCTCTCTTGCTTGTGTTTGAAAAATGGAATCATCGTCTTGGAGGTGCTGATTTGCAACCTTCGTGGATAAGGAACATTAGTTCTTGATTTTCTACATAAAATATGGTCATGAAACCATTTTTATGGATTAATAAAACTATATTATATGTATTAAAATCTATTCAGGATTATGAAACAAATATATATACATAATAATATTTCATATGACAAAAATATTTCATAACAATCGATATATCACCAAAATAATATAAATGATTATCTCTAATGTTATTTCTAATAAATCATCCTCATACCATATAAAAGAATGAAGTATATCAAAATTTAATATTATATATTTTCATCAGTATCATATAAATTTAATTTTTTATAATTATACCAATTACACATGAACTTCCATACTCATATACAAGTATACAGATCATGAAAACAAAGGAATCGAACTCTCCCAAGAAATAAAATTGCATCTTATAACACATCCAAAATTCCATTAATGAACATAACAAAATTATAATAATTAATATTAACATATTTAAGGTTATTAATTAATTAATTAATTTATTTAATTTTATTATCCAAAACATTAAGGTCATGGGCAGAACTCATTTGTACATAAGGTAAGGGTTTTCGACACCCAAAACTCCATTTCCTTTCGAGTTATGATTTTTATCACTTAATCACAATTAAATTGTTAAATAATATTATGTACTCCTCATAAATTATTTTTAAAATTTATATACATGTGTACCAATTAGAATTTATCTATACTTTATGGGGAGTTAAATGTTTAATGAAGATAGTTCTCAATTATTCCCAATAAACAAGAATGATTCATGGGAACTTCTCACATTCTTACCTATTCTCAAAAGCACTCTATAATCTATTTTAAGACAAATTTAGTTTTCTAAAACAACTGATTTCATCATGTAAAAAAATTTAATTTTGGGTTTTAAAAAAATATTTTTCGAAAATATATTTTCTTTTCAAAGTAAAAGTTCATTTCAATCAAAAATTCATCAATGACTTTATTATAGTATGTTTATATATTTCAACGCCAATATTTAATTTTATGTTTTATTTAGGTTTATATCTTATTTTTATAATCTAAAATATTGTATTAAATGTTATATGATCATTTTGGTTGTGGTTGTTCTATCTCGATACCATTCACCATAATATTAAGAAAGGTTAGTGTTTATGTGCACATTTTGGGGGAAGTTATTTCATATGTTTGTGTTGTTTAAATTTATCACCATTCATATGGGGAATTCATTGGACATAGAAAGTTATATGTGGGGCATTCTATATCCACTCTATTCATTATTAGGTCTTAGGAGACAAAACAGAATTTGGTTTTGGTTGAGGCCTTACATTAGTATTTTCAAATATCTTGGTCGACACCTTGAAAATATGTTTTAGATATTCTGCCTTATTCATTCCCTCATTATGGTATTAAAAATTTATAAACCATGTGATTATTCGACTAGTATAATATCAATGGTTATTTTTAATTTTACCTTCATTTATATGGCCTTATTTAATCATATTTCTTTTCATTCATATTATGGTTACGTATAATTTTTAAAGGCATGTTTTTTTAGTAATTCACCATGCCTTATGTTTATGTTTATGATAACTTCTGTTGTGTCAATTACCCTTACTGAGCATCTAAAATCACCCCTTTTATGTTATATTTTTCCTAGGTGGTGAATATGAATATTATGAATGACTATAAAGGATAATCTAGGTGTTTTGTGTTATTCAAAGGAAGTTGATATGTTGTATTTCCTTTCAACTTGTAATGTTGAACATATGTATGTATCTTGTATTCCAAATATATTAACTATTCATTCCTCCAAGATATGAATTGCTTGTTTATATTCTAATGTAATAAAATAATACACCCACTCTAGGCTACTGGGGTTGGTTCCTTACATCTAGGATAATGGTTGTATAGTTAAACATGCTGTGAATTGATATGAATATTATCAAATGTATCTTAAGAGAAACCTTGAATTAGTTAGGGGTACTTCTATGCAGGGGAAATTTTCACCCATATGTGAGATTATATATAAATAAATATATATTGGGGGTTCTTACATATATCTTAATCATACATAATGATGTTGTGTGTCATGGAATAGACCATTCTATTAATTTTATGTTAATTTAGGTGCAAAAAAATCATTACATAGTAAATGATATTGTGACTTGGAACATATTTAATGGAAGTTATAAAGTACAAGGGAATAAAATGATGAAATGTTATTTATCCCATTGAATATATAAAATTGGGTTATGTAAATCACATCTTCAAAAGACTAAATTAGGGGTTATGAGTTGATTACTGGTGGGAGTGGATTTACCATTAGTTATGGAAGCAACCATTATCACATTGTCAATGAATATCTCATGGGGTTAATGGAGACCTTTCCTCTGGGACCAAAACATACCATATGTGTTTCATTATAGGAATAAAGGGAAAAATATTTTATTGACCACAAAATTCTAGTGTGGTCCCTTTATCTCAATAGAACTGTGTTACCAATATTTCTATGAATGAAGGAACAAAGAGGATTAATTAACTCAGGGTTGTGGGATGCAAATAATAATATATCAACATAGAGAGTCGGGTAAATAAAACATCAAAAGGAGTTAAATAGGTTGGTTGGTATAATGTGTGTTCAATATTTTTGAAAAAAAATCATTCCTACACCATTACATGTTATATATACTATTTGAGTATGAGGAATGGTCCTGAACTAAAATGAAGGGTAATTTAAATCTTTATTTGGAATGGGTTTGTGACTCAATATGTAATGGGGTAATCATAGTTGTTGATTAAGATCAACTGTAATTGACCTATCCAAGTAATTTATAGGCATACAGAGTGGACCTTTCACGACATATTTTAAATGTCTTCTAGCTTGGACAAAATTTAATGAATTTTATCATCATGAAAACTAGTATTGTGTCTTGCAATTTAACATCATGAAATGAGGATGAATATGCCATGAATTTTTATGTAATTTCAATAGAAACTAGTACTAATAATTTTACAATTATTTAGAATGGGAATTTGGGAACCACATGTGAATTTATAAGAGCCTATGCACAATGAGTAAAATCAAATTGGTTTGGGGATGGTCATAGAATATGAATTCCATGAATCACTATATATCCCATGATATGGGAATCATGCCACCTAAATTTATATAGATTGATTTTATATAGATCTAGCCCATATTTTGGATGGGTATAATGGTTTTGTCTTAGACCCGATACATGAATGGAGGATTCTAACATGATAGGTGAAGTTAATCAAAAAGGAATTATAAAATTCCTCTATAGGGTTACAGGAAATCCCATGTCCTAATAGGTCATTACACGAATATGGATTTCATGTAAAAAATGAGTACATTCAATGTAGGCCACTATAATCATATTATGGGCTTACAAGATTGACCATACATGTTTTTGAAATTTATATCCATGAATTAAGGATTTAGGTCTCTTTTTGGGGTGAGATTCATTTAAAATATGTTAATTGAGGTGATCAACTAAAACCTTTAAGAGAACATGAGACATACTCAGTGTGAGAAATAATGAGTGATTTTATAATTATTCATATAGTTCATGAGTTCATAATGGTGATAAATGTTTACTATTGAGTTTAGTAAAATACAAAAAGGATGAACATGTTGTGTGGTTTATATTCATGACTAAAAGACTTGTGTTTAGTTTTATGTGGATATTATCCACACACAAAGTGTAAAAGCATGTATTTTTACTTGGTAAGGAATAAGCCCAAATTAGAATATCATAATGGTTATTCACCAAGAAAATTTTGGGGAATTTTCAATGTTTTAGTTTGGTACATTTTAGAAATTTTAGGTGTCATGCATATCCCATAGTGGGTGAATCAAGACAAACAGAGTTCATGTAAGGCCTATCCCTAGATCATGATCAATTATGGGGATAAGATATTTTCTTATTTTTATAGATGATAAAAATAAGAAAACTGATTTGTGGTAAAAGCTGGAATAGAATTTATAGGTTGCGCCTAAGGTAGGAGACTTGGGAACCACTATGTATCCTATAAGGTAATGAATAAATTCATATATAGTCTTTATAACATGGTATTTATTCTTATTAGACAGATACATATGGATATGATCATTTCGTTTATTCTATAGATTTGGGGCAGGTGTAGTGAATAGCTAATGAAATCAACAAGTATCTGATCTTGAGAATATGGGATACCCAATGTTGATGATATCATAGTTACAAGGTGAGATGATATAACTCTATCTTAGTGTAGTGTTATTAGAGAAAATTTAGAATTATCTAGTGAATTCAAATATTAGAAACCCAATATGTAGATTCGGCTCATACATAAACGGAAGGGATGGTTATTTAATGTGATTATATGTAATTTAGTTTAATTTTGTGTGACAAGGATAATGGTGATACATTTTTATAATATAATATCTTGAACCTACATCACACAATTATGTATCTTTCAATAATGAATTGTGTACCATTATGAAATTATAAATTCAATTCAAGGGAAGATGTGTCATACATTTTATGTTATTAGAGAAAGTACCATGACATTGCAGTCTAATGTCATGTAGTGAGGATGATATGTTATGGAATTGAAATTTATGTAGATTGGACTTCTGGGGGGGTTTATATTTTAACATCATATATATAGGGAATTGGGATATGAAATTTAGAGTCATTCATCCAAGTCTATGTTTTTATGCAGTTTAATGTTATGTGAGTAAGATATTAGGATATACATTTTAGTTTCATTCAACTCAGAATATGGTTTTCTATAATTTAAAAACATGATAAAATGATGTGGTGACCAAAATAAGACATTAGTAGATATAATTTTCTACTGGAGTGAGAATGTATTACATACATGTTGTAAGGGTATCAATATTATCAAACTCTATCAAAAATTTATATATCCTCTTCTAGATCCAATCTATTGAGAAAAATCATTCGTAAATTGTATATCCCAAAATATGGCGGTAGAGATAATAATTAGGATGATCTTTCATGATCACCTCCTTAGGTATCATGATATTTGGAATCTTGATAAGTTTATACATGAATGAATATGTTAATCCTGCAAAAATATGAATATTCTTAGATGAATAGAACTTTTTCTGTCTATCACTTGGAGATGGATGGTTTCGATGCGTTGAAACACATTGTGTGTTCTACTCAAGGTGTCCATATGGTTGAAGCAAAGACTAAGGTATTATTGGTTCCAATATCCCCTTATCTATCTATTTAAGAAGACAGTCATGGAATAAAAAACTCCTCTTGAATATATGTCCTAAAAATATTTTGTAATATTGATAATTGTAATAGTATATCTGATCTTCCTCTTTAGGTATGATTCTCCTAATCCATGAGATATTGACCAAATTATTATCCTTGGTGAGGATGGAATTCCTAGGAAGTAGCTCAGGTTAGAAGGAAGCTTCCTTCATTACTTAATCATCAAGAGATGCATAATGACACAACTTCCCTTTTCTGAAATGTATGACATGATAAATAAGGCCATCCTGTTTAATATGATGTCTTATAGGTAGTTCCTCAATCTTGATCAATTAAGGGTGAAATGTCAAAGATACTCCTGACTGTGAAATTAAAAAATGAGAATGTCGAAACCATAAAAATTCCATAAATGAAATATGTTTGGGAGGGCTGGAATGATGTATATAATTCACCCAATGAGAGGTGAAAATTATTAAAAAATTCCTACAACTCTTTGGGTTAGGGTATTTCACTAAAAATATCATGTAAAATGATGTTTGAATTTTATAATGGGGAAAATATCAATAAATAATATTCATAATTAATTCTTAGAGATCCTCATTCTTTTATACTCCATTTGAGAGATATGTTTTTTTTAATGATGTAATTTTCATCATCATAGGACTAAGAAGAGTAAGATATATCAATTCGCTTTCCTTTCCCATTGGAAAGATATGTGGATAATGATTTAGGTCCCTATATCGATCCTATAGATTCATTTTTCTTTTCACATTGGGAATATGTAATAACAACATTGCACTCTATGGTATGAATATAGTTGGAAATACCTTATTTAATGGTTGGTGTGACATCATTGATCTCTTCATCACCAATTTTGGGAGAATAGTAGGGGATAACCAATTGAGGATCAAAAGATTTTGAAATTTTTTGATTGTCTTTATTGAGATTGAACTCATCATAACCAAGTGAAAATTAATTATATGAGGTTAACACCTTATTGATCGAAGCATAGATGCACTTTTATTCCTCACCTATGGAGTACCTAGTTTGGGGGGTCAGTTCCCATTCATACGTTTTTTGGTTTAGTACCCATTCCATCGATTATTTGGTCGACACCCATTCAATCATTTTGTGGTTTGGACATCATTATTCATCATAGAAAAAATGATCATTTGGATTTTACAATGGAATTTTACCATCATCATCCAATTTTTATAGAATATCTTTGATGAAAAAGCATTACTATATTGTGTGACACAAACAGAAATGGAAAGGCAAATAATTGGGTTTATCATTCTACTATGATTCATATATCATCTTGATTTCATAAACATGATCAGGTTGTCTTCTATATAAACGATTATTTTACCTCAAACTATATCATTATGGAAGGAAGAATTTTCTTCATTCATATTTAAAGGTTACTTCACCTCACCCGTATTTGTTTGAAAGTGATAAAAAGTCATTCTACTCCCCTTGATCTCCTTGTCTGTGTTGGTGGAGCTGGATAAGATCTTTCCTTTATTGAAGGTATATCATCCTTTATATAATTGTATTTCATCCACGAGCTCTCAAAAAACATTAGGATACTTTCAGGATATGAGTGTAGTTTAAAAAACTAGTATGTTCTAAAAACAAATATCATGTAATTATTCATACAGAATTTATATTAAAAAGTTATATATCAAACCCTTATGTATTGAAATGAAATTCATGACACTGCCATTTTCTTACTACTCTCCATTAAAGAGGTCAAATATGGTTGTTTTCCATAGAATGGAAATGAATTGTAAGAATGTTTTCTGATAGAGATCATTATAGATTTAAATAAACCCAACTACAAGGTTATTATTCAAAGAAAATGAAGGGCCTCCCAAGTTATATATAGGTAATTTGAACATGACAACCTCTTTTTATTCTAGGCCTACCAACAGTGGGCCACTCTACGACGGGAAATGTGGGAGTTTTTTTTTATTACCAATTTCATAAAATTTCAAGAAGCTAGGGATCCTGAAGTTTGATGAATGAGGAGTTGAATCCACTTATGTGGGATATGGACTTATACCTGATCGTACTAGTGCAATTTGATTATCAAGAGAATATATTCAATATATGGGACCCTCTAGTAATTCTTGGTATACAACCTCTAGAGTCAACCCTGGGTGACTATCCTAAACTAAAATCCAATCTTTCCCTAATAGTGTATATATTGATAACCAGTCTACACTATAGTCAAATAGGTTAGTCAATATGATCTCATGTTAATGGGGGATCAATTAAAACTATGTAGTTTCAGATATCCCACATCCCTCATTAGAGTGGTTTATCTGAATGGGGAATTCTAACATCACCCTCAAGACCCTACTCAATGGGTTTATCTCTATGACCAACTCAACAATAACCTGCTCATGTTCTACTATTTTTTCTTTGAACTAAGTAATATTTAGAAATATTGATATGGATTCACTATTATTTATTGGTGGGAGGTATGTAAATGTTCTAAACCTATTTTTTCTTTGATGATTTTTTGGTCTTTAATATTATTTAGGAAAATTTTAGGATATGTATGGATATGAATCTAATGCCATGAAATATATAATCCTTTGTAACAGAAGTATATATAATCATGGTGAATTCTTTCCCACTTGGAGATATCAAATATTAATCAAGGGTTAAAATGATAAAAAATTTCCCACACCCTATGGGATAAGGTTATCCCTGGGATTATGTAGTCACTAAGGATAGTTGTGATAAAGGTATAAGATTCTACCCAGTAATGATCTAGGACAAGTTCTGGGAAAATGTCAGGATATATTGATGGGCCTCATTGGTGCTAACAACAACAATGTCATTGACCAAATTTTTAATTTCAATGGTTAGATTCCATTGGTGGGTTCCCCATATGTATTCTATGTGTTAATGACCAGGACAACAAAATATTCCTCTATAGATTCTTATTGAATTGGGGGCACACATTGGTGATGATTCCCATGGTTGTAATGACTCTTATGAATCACTAGGTTCAGTCAGTGTGTCACATAACCTCCTGTCCATATCCTTATATGAAATAGTTTGTTGACTAGAGATAATTTTCTTAATAGTTTCATGGGGAGATTATACCCCCATTAAAAATAGACTCACACCAGAATCACTAATAGTATTAACAAACACCACCAAAAAACACAGTAATAATCATCATGCTATAATCAAATGGCATACAGCTTATAAAAAAGAAATAAATCAAAGACTCACTATGTGGTAAGTGAATTAAAGTATGTTAACTGGTGTAAATAAACTAGAACACTATAATGATACTCTAAAGTACATCTCTGTATCACCTTCACGCTCAAAAATTTCCTTTCTTTACTCTCTATTGTAGGTCCCTTTACCGTAGATAGATCTCAAACCATGATTTATTCACAATAATTGAGATTCCTACTTTGGGTGTGAGTATAATCATAGAATGGAACCTCAAATATGTCCTTAAAATAAATCTCACATGTATATAAAGTTGTATGTTGTAATGGAAGGTAAATGTGGAAACAAGTGAACAATCATATATCGGATGATCATGCACTAATTGGCTACCATGAGTCCTAAATATACCTTCTCTAGCTCTATGATGGAAAGTATTTCTTACATATCATCACATATCTGATCATTCCACAAATCAAATAATTGTCTCAAATAAAGGACCGTGTTTATCAAGTCCAATGTTAGGATATAAGGCCATCAAACCACTCGCTCATCCTTAGGAAAAGACACAAGGACATCATTCCCATGCCTCTCATAAATCAATCAATAAGAACATCACACCCTGTACTCTATCCCAGGTAAGCTCAAAATGATATTTTACCCCATACCCTATCTTAGGACTAACTACAAGTCTGTTATAATCCTTCCATATTTCTAGGTTCCATATTAGTCACCATGTCAAATCACAGTAGCACGTTCTCTCCCTCTAGTGCCTTCCTAAATCATGATGGACCCACCTATCACATTGATACTAGATAAAAAGATCAATGGGAAATGAATTCAAATACAATAAGGAATAGTACACATTAGAATAATCATAGGAATCATGGGCCCCAGAAACACACTATATAAAAATCACAATCTTGTTATATGACATAATGTTTCTCAGGGTTATGCGAACTAATTAATGAAAATCATGAAAATCATCTTTATAAAAAGGATCGGTATGGTAAGGACTTCTTACCTCAAGAGTATTGAATCCCAATGTAAATAGTTTCCATTCGAATAAAGCTATCACACAAATGATACATTGAATCATCCTCAATTCATCACATGGGGATTATAAAATGATGATTCATGAAGAAGAATGTATTGTGGGCTTAAATGTAGATAAAATCACCAAATAAGAACACTCACTAATAATAAATCTAGATCTAATTGGGAAAAAGATAGAAATTCTATAGTTCTGGATGCCTACTAATCGATAAATCTAGAAATCCTTATTATATATCACTTGAATTCATAGATATAGCCATGAAATCCCATATTTGTTATTCCCTGTAGGGAGATTTCAGGTGATCTAAATGTAATATAAAGAATGGATGAAGAATAATCTCTTACCTTAAATACTTTTAGTGACTCAGGATTCTCATATATGGACATTAAATATATTTTAGATGAATATTTGATACATTACACAAGTACATTCCAAAGTACAATAATAGTTTTGTGACTTTGGAAAAATAGAATATAATATACATAATTCTTAAAAAATCATCAATGTATCCCATAATGATCATCCCCTTTATACTCCTACTTAAAAATATTTATTCCTAACTTGGGGAAATTAAACATTGGAAAGGGTGAGATTAGATTCCTAGTAAGGGTAAACAAGGGAGACACATAATCCTAACATGTGCATAAGGTTATAAGAACATGAGAATAACATTTTAATTCCACACCTTGTATATCAAAGATCCTAATATTGATTCACAAAATAAATATTGGATGTTAATAAGATGTGAATAATATAGGAATAAAATCAAATGAACCAAGTGAGTTTATAATTACCTTAATACATTGAATTATTGCATAAATATCGGTATAAAAGGGGATACACCACCTAGGAAGGACACAACATTATCCCCAGTGGAATCCTTTTTTCATAGTTGAATGGGTTCACTCCCCAAACCATCATAATAGTCAAGGTTCATTCTCAAGAACATCATAGTGGACAAAGTCCCTTACTGAACTATGTTCACACCCTCTTACATTCCTATATAATGAACTGGTTTCGCTCCATATTACATCCTTACCTTATCAAACCATGTTTACACTCTATTACAACCATGTCTAATTGAATCATATTCACTCCCCATTCTAGCACAGTCTTACTGAATTAGGTTTACTCCTTATTCAAGCCTTGTATATATAATAAGATATAAATCTTTACCCAATACAGTGTATGGAGATATAGGTCCTTCCCAAAATTGGTTATAATGTAACCACTATCCCTGGTTATAATGTAACCATAATCATTGGTTATTACGTAACCACTATCACAAAACGAAAATAAAAAATATGTGTTCCACAATATAATAAAATATTCATAATATCATAAACCATGAAATAAAATGGGTTTCATAAATATTTCCTCTTAGTATAACTAGTAGAAAAGAATCATGTTTTATACTCATTTCATAATTTCATTGTAGCATAACTCGAGGGAAAAGAAGCTAGTTCATTAATCATTTTATCATGGTATAACCCATAGTAGTGAAATGGGTTTCACAAAAATTATTTCATCATAAACATAAAGCATTAAAATAAAGAATTAGAATGGATTCCTTGAATCATGTCATAAGTAAATCATAAGTAACATCAAAGCATATCATCTTAGTTATATAATGATTTTAAATGATTACATTGATCATTTCACGAGGATAATTTCTGTTCCCATTGGAAATACACTTTTTAAAACTTAAAGAATTTCTAAAATACATTTTTAAAATAACCATTTAGACATATATAGGACCCTTAAAATCATTCAAAAATACTTCTTGAGAGAAATATCATTGAAATCCACTTTTTAAAACATAAATAATTTTGAAAAATATTTCCATTGAAAAAATCCTTGATATTTTATAATAAAATCTTTGAAAATAATTTAAAATATTTCTTGATAAAATTTCTTTAAAAACTACTTTTTAAAATAGAAAAAACATTAAAAACATTTTCTTTAAAAATATCCATAAAAAATTATAAAGGAAGATTTTAAAATCATTTAAAATATTTCATGAGGAAAATATCTTTTTAAGATAAATTTTAAAACATATATACAATTTAAATCCATTTCTTTTAAAATATCATCAAGAATTTATAAATGAACGATTGAAAATCATTTAAAACATTTCTTGAGAAAAATATCTTTGAAAACAACATTTTAAAACATTAAACAATTGGAAAATAATTTTCTTTCAAAATATCATTGAGAACTTATAAATAAGTAATTAAAAATAATTTAAAACAATTATTGACAAAAATATCCTTTTCCACTTCAAAAGTTTTTTAGAAAACATGGTTTTGAAAACAAGGGTTTTCGACCAAAAATATGATTTTTCTTGAAAACATTCTTGTTGAATTTTGAGTACAAAAATAGAAGAAAATAAAAGGAAAACATGTATTCACATGAAATAACCAAAGGATATGGAAATTTATGATTTTCTTGAGTGGTATATCATAATATTTATTCATTAGAAGCATAGTCATAAACAATCCCTGTACACAATTTATGAGATTTTAACATAAGCCTCTTAGCACTTTGGTAATAGTGAATTATAATCCCAATTAAATAATTACATTAAATTAAACATATAATATCATAAAAATATGTATATTTTTTATATATGAAGTGAGCCAACCCCAAAATTCTTAGAGTATGTGTCTTTCTACCATTACATTGGAATAAGATACAAGTAAAATGAGTCCTAAAGGACCGAGTAGCTTAGTAGTCTTGGTAACTAGATACAAGAATGAATATTGTGTTACAAATTATTACACTAATTACAACATTATTTTTTTCTTTTCAAGAATAATAACATTATTCCATCTTGCATATCATTACATATCTTCCTTACTACACTATAGATAATCCTTGGGAAATAAAAAATAATAAGGGTTCTCTCAAATACTTAGTAAGGGTAACGTATATTGGATAAAATAATAAATCAATTATAATTGCCTGTATGGAAAGATATTAACTGAAGACACATTCCATGTAATGAATGATCTGGGATGGAATTGTGTAAAAAATATGGTATGGTAAAGAACAAAAAAAATTAATTTAATTTATAAATTGAGAAGGAAGTGGGTAAAAAATATGGAAATGTAAATAACATAAAACACATTCCATTTAATCAGTAAAATAAGAATGAAATTAAGCCATTGATATGTCAATGAAAAATCTCATGGATAAATAGATACTAAATCAAGATGAAGGAAATTATTAATTATTTGATGTCAAATATCAGGTATATGAACCACCACCATCAAGACCTTTCTCAAGATGGTCTAAACCTATGGGTAGAAACTCATTTAATCTTTTGGAAACAATTGAAGGTTTTTTCACAAAATAATTTCATCTCAAGACACAATTGATGCATCAAAGGGATAACTTTAAATTTTCACCAACCATAGGGCTTGTATTAACAATTCCCCACCCCATTTGGATTTCTATAACCTATCCTTAATCTATATAGTACATGTCTAAATCAATCCTTATATATTGAATAAACAAAGTTCCTTACCAAATATTTATATTGTGTAAAGGATATGTATTTATCAATATTTCTCCAATTAATCATGTAACTATCAAAGTAAACACCATATATTGAAATGATATACATTTGAGACCATAAACATATCCCTGATAAAAAATTTAGATAATTTGTGTAAACTCAATGTCCAATGATCATTAAAATTTTAATATTTATAGAGGACTACAAAATTAATCAAGGAAATTATTATTAATAAATTACTTGTCCAAATCAATCAAAAATAATCTAGATGAAGAATAAGTATGGTATCAATACAACATATCCCTTGTGAAGTAAAAAATAAGGGTTGTTGTCATTGATGAATATAAATATTATAAACAGATCTTTCAAAAAATATTGAGGGAAATATCCTTTTTTTAAAACATTATTAAAATAATTTTCCTTTTAAAATCACCATTAAAAATATTCTGATTAAGAATCAACCTTTTAAACTTGCAAGGTACGTTTTTAAGAAAAATATGTCAGGTAAATCTGTACCTGTCTTACAATGTAAAAGAACATTTCTTTTACAAGGTAAAAAGGTTATAAATATTCCTTATTTGGAAAATGACAATAAAATTCCTTTGAAAACATTCATAATATAAAAAGGTGTAAAAATTTCTTTATAATAGTTTAAAACATTTTTGAAACATTTTTTAAAAAATAGAGTTTTTTGGAAGAAAAAAAGTTCCCCAACTACAGAGACAAATGAATTTGGGTTTTATTAAAAATATTTTGAGTAACAAAGAGTGGGTAAATGGTAAAATAACTTAGAATGAATCATTAATAACCAGATGATAATAAATTGAAATGGTTTATTAAAGAATTATTCAATATTTTCGTTTGATGGAAATTCAAGTGTAAACAATCCCGAACAAAATGATATTGTGAGGTAAACAATTGAAAAGATAATAACAATGATTTGATAATCAACTAATTTTAAGATTGTGTCTGTAAAATTTAACTCCAGAAAAAATAATTGAATTAAAAATATATATTAAAAAGTTATTACACACATAATGTAAGATTTTTGATGACCACATGGAAGTAATATTACCCAATGAAAACGAATTGGGTTATGAAATTATGTACCACTAGGTAAATTTTAACTCAAATACAATCAGAACAATTAAAATTAAAATAAAAAATAACATTAAGATATAACAATTCATGATATAATACATCAAAATGGGCAGTATATACACCACACAAAGTAATTAAATGGTAAATTTGACATTAATATCACAGATGTAAAAAGTGTGAAGAAAATAAATTACCTTTCATTTCCATTCAGGTGACCATCTTTTAACCTCATGTATAATGTTTTTAAACATGTTAATAACATATTAAAAACCATATTAATATTAATTATATCATATTTTATCTTCTTATAATATCTTATTTTTCATTTTTTAGTAAACTTTCATTATTTTTAATATTTTGGTAGTTAATTTCGTAGTTTCTCAAGTATGTTTTGACTTGTTACTTATTGTTCCTATCATGGTTCAGTCATCTCCATAATTTAAAATATGATTTAATTATTATATATATTATGAATATATTTATTTATAATATTTCAAAATATTTTTAGATAATAAATTAAATTCACCGTTGATTGAGATGATAGGTCATATGTACGCATGATTGCTACTTTCATTTCTTTATCATATTAAAAGAATGGAAAATAAATTATATGCATATATATTATAGTTACATTATCATTTCTATGTCATATATGTTATATAGGTTTATTGAAACCTTATTTTATAAATTCCATGTATTGTGTGAACAAGTCACATCGGTTTGAGAAGGTGGTAGTCCACACTTCCACAAATGATGTTAACTTATTTAGACAAAATGGAAAGAATAGGGTTATGTTTTCCAAAAAAAACAATATGCATATATATATTTTAAAAATAATATAAATAATATATAATAAATGTTTTTATCATAATACCCAACCATGAGAGGTGGTAAACAGAAAACAAACAACATTATTTTGTGAGGTGGTAGTTAAGTGCACACATAAACAGTAAGTTCATTACCAATTAGATGGAAGTCTATGTTGGTGAAGGTTGATCATTTAGAATAAAAACATATAATTATATTTATTATAATATTTTTTTTATTTAATCATGGAGTAATAAGATTTTATGGATTTTATTATAAAAATAAAATAAATGATCTCGAAAAAGGATATTACCTCTTATTCAGGTAACTCCTTTTAGTCTTCACCAAATGGATTCATTGGATGAATTTATGCCCAAGTTGAGGATTCTTGGATGAGGAAAGAGATTTTTAGGGTTTATTTGGGTAGATATTATTTGACCTAATGTGGTTTTATAGATGTGAGAAAGTGGGAGATGTGAGTACCATTAATAATGGAAGGAAACGACACACTTGGTATTTTTGGAAAGAATTGTGTGTTTCCCAAGTATTACTTATTCTCAATGTTTATAAATGGACCATTATATAAAATTAGAGTTATATGGGACTAAATATTTCAATAAAATATTTTTTGTACAAGTTTATGTAAAAACCCGTAAAAATATAACGGAAAATTTTTCTTTATTTTCTTTGGGATTTTACAAGAACACAGTTTCTGACGGCACCTGATTTCGAGGCCCGGAGTGCCCGGAATAATCTTATGAAGTTTAGCTCTGGTACGTTCAGTGAACGAAGGAGCGGGACTTCCTAACTTTTTATCCAATACTCGAAATCAAAATCAGAGCACATCGATAGAACCACAAAACCGATAATTGCTTAATAACACCTTTACTGGGGTTGCGTTTGATCAGGAGGAGTTTTTAAAAATTGTGTAAAGTGGAATAAAATTGAGCTACAATTTTATTTCTTTTTACTAAGTGGTTATCCGTTGGGTGTATGTTGGGGAACAAACCTAGATAGGATATTGGGGGGGTGGGGCCCACACAAACCCCACCCTTTCATATTCCCTAACTCCCTTAACCCTCCATTTAATATGACAACATAAGTTTATTTAATTAAGTGAGTTTAATTCGAATGTTTGAATTACAAAAACTTATGGCATGAGTAATAAAATAAGACAGAAACATATTTTATTATTGTTGTTAGCTTATTGAGAGAGGATTGGGGGAAGAAGCTATATGTCTTGAAGTTCATCATCATCCTTGAAGTACATGAAGAACACCGATGCGCATTCCTTCGTTCCTTCTTCCCGCGTCAAAGGAAGGGATACACTGTTCCTCCTCGGATGATCTCCGTCAATGTGTACGGAACCTTCTTCAGTGATGCCTTCTTCCGTGACGTTCAATTCAGTGATGAGCCTTTGTTCAACAACGCTCTAGGTAGGGGTTATTTGTTTGTTCGTGATTACATCTGTTGCCTTTCTTCATTTTCAAATTGGGCTGCCTGTTATCGCATTTATGGGGGGAGTTCGGACCACACGAACACAGCCGACCCTCCTCCCCCCTTGATTGTTTGAATTTGTTGTGGCACGTGTAAGGCGGCGTGGTGCCATTGAACTGTGCAGAAACTATGAGAATGGGCGAATAAGCGCAGCTCCGTTGAAGTCTAACAAGCCGCGGCGCCATCACACTGCGCCGAAGATCCTAGAAGAGACCGCGGCATGAGCGGCGCCGCGGCGGAGCAGGGAGCAGCGTGCAGCTTCTGGCCACCGGTGTAGGAGGGAGGGACCGCGCCGGTCTCGTGGCGGCAGCAACTGGCCGGCCAGAGCGGGCCGACCATTCAGGGGGGGAGACCAGGGGTTCATACCCCCCGGCTGGAAGGAGGAGAGTCCCCCCCACGTGGGGCCACGTTTCATTAAATAGGGGGGTAGCCCCCCCCCCATCTGTTCAGCTTGGCCACGCCGAGCTGGCCAGCGGACCGCTCCAGCACGCCATGCTGGGCCACCCCCAGGCTGGGCCAGACCCGGACACGGTTCAGGTTGACCCGATTCGGGCCGACCCAGGGGGTCTCAGGTCGAGTCGGTGCGGGCCGAAACCCCCCATTTTCGGACAGAACCGTTCAAATGCCCATAACATGGGCTACAGACCTCTGATTGACCCACCGTAAGTTGTGCTGCAATCCTTGGATCGATATGGTCATTTCAGTATATTACAATCATGGTTTTGGAGAACATTGGGTTCAGATGGGTTGGTTCTAACATGAAACCAACCGGGCCCTCACAGTAGAAACACTTAAAACTTGAGCTCCGGACGTCCGATTTACGTGCCGTCAACTTTGATGGATTCCTCTTAGTGAGATGGACCTTTTGGCTTACTTCTATATAGGTTTGGATATAGTTGGATTATGGTCAGGTTGGTTTTGACTTAAAATCAAACTGTGCCCCTAGGACAAAAAAGCCAATAACTCACAGACCGGACGTCTAATTGGCGCGCCGTCTATGACGTTGAGTTCTGTTGACGATACGGAACTTTTGGATACATAAACTCTGGACATCATGTCAGTTGATGTATCAGCCCCTCGACTTGTGGAGCGGACCCTCCCGAAAGAGCTTGGTGTGTGCGGGAACCCTAAAGCTGGCTACGATTGCGATGACGATGAAGACTGTATGGGAATCCTCCGTGGGATCGACAGTGACGACTAAAGGACATAGAAATCCTCAGTGGATCTGTGCTACCGATCCTATGTGGGTCAGATCCTATGTGGGTCAGCGCTCAGTGGTCCTGTGTGGGCCAGCGCATTCCGATCTTGTGTGGGTCAGATCCTGTGTGGGTCATTGCGGGGGTTAGTTACATATTGATCCTTTGTGGGTCGTTGCGGGAGTTTGTACCTATCGATCCTATGTGGGTATTTGCGGGGGTTAGTACCTATCGATCCTGTGTGGGTCTGACGGCATAGAAGATTCAGTGGCTACATCTAATCATCTCTATCATCTTACGAAGAAGTATACCTGTGTGAGCTGATTCTTGACTTTCAATTATTATCTTTGATATGATTGACCTGCCTTTATATGTGGATTGTGTTGTGATATCCTATGTGGACGTGATAAAACTTGGGCTCGGATTTTGGAGCCGAACTGGAATTGATGACTTAGGTATATGTATGGGCATATACCTATGTAGTGTCGGATGTGACTTCGTGATTGTATCATTCCTTTGTGGATTATCCTTTGTGGATTCTGGGAGACCTTCGGGGGTCTCGGTGTCCCTAATGGGTAGATTATACTCACCCATGCATGGGCTATGCCCGCACTATGTTGTGTTGGATGCAGATGACGGGCAACACTGAACCTGGTAGAGGCTAGTCGAGTAGTCGGTACTTGGAGGTGGGCCACTGGGCGGGACGCACACAGAGCAGACGACTGGACCCGTGGAGCTGTAGAGACTATCTATACCCACCCTTTAGGTGGGACATCTAGTGGACGGCTCGACGTTGTGGCTTACCTTTCAGTTGTTGTACTTTCTTTCCAGTTGTACTTTACTTTTATTTTGGGTTGTATTCTAGCCCACTTACTTTTCTACACTTTCTATTATACACAGTTATAGATAGTGTTTACGTCACCTTGCTTGATCTGTTGTGTTTATTTACCTTATAAATGCAATGCCATCCCTTTTTATCGGGAATTACGCCTTGGTGTTAGTCGCCAGCCCCTGGCCTATGAAAGGTGGGCTTGGGGTAGTAACGACACGGGCCCTGAGGACGGGTCGTGACAAATTGGTATCAGAGGAGTTAGGTTCTACTATAGAACTCAGGACTCTAATCTTTTTCTATGTGAAGCAATAGTGTTAAGAGTATTGAGTGTGGTTATTAGTCCAGGGAAAACATTGATTTCATGTGTGTTTCATGTTTTCTTTGTGGTTACTTTGTGTTAGCTCACCAGGTATACTGTTTTGACCGTGGTGCACCTATCTCTTTTCCGGATGGCCCCATGACCGAAACCATCTAGGGTTCCGAGTTTTGTATGTGACGACAACCCACCAAGCGACGTGGCCTCGGTGCAGGGCCCTTTGACAACAGAGGCACCGGCGGTACCTCTACCCGCCGAGCCACCAATGCTACCAGCCCCAGCCGCTGAGAGTGCACGTCACCTTGGTGTACTACACGAGTTTCAGCGTCAATGACCACCCAGGTTCTGTGGGGAGATGGACCCTCAGGCATCCTAGGATTGGATGGAGGCAATTGTATGATTTTTCTGTTTGGTAGGGACACCATCAGACCTCATGGTGATCCTTGCAGTGTGTCTCCTGCACGAGGCAGCAAGCAGATGATGGAGTTTGATGCTCCAGGTACACGACGAGGCATCACTCCTCTGGACGGACATTGAGAGCCTCTTCCGCTTGGAGTTCATCCCAACCACCCTCTATGTGGTGCGCATCCTGGAGCTTCTACAGCTGCAGCGGGGTAGCTTGACAGTCGCCCAGTACTCGGCAAGATTTACCAATCTCTCACGCTATTCGACGGACATGGTTCAGGACCCATTTTTCCGGGCCCGGACCTTCGAGCAGGGATTGAGGCATGAGATCAGGTAATTGCTGATCTCCCGCAGCATTTTGAAACAGGCAGGAGTACTAGAGCGAGCCCTTCTCATTGAGAGCTTTCTTGCTGAGCCTACACCAGCAGCGAGACCTACCACAGGGCGGCACATAGCAGAGTCTTCTACAGCTGCCAGTCGACAGATGATACATGGGCCAAAGCAGACTAGACCCTCAGGCAGATGACCTCAGGACATTGTCTCAGAGGTGTGGGGCACACAGCGCAGAGCCAGTCTTACGAGAGGCAGACAGTGCTACGCATGCGGCGGGTAGGGCCACATGGCTCGGGACTGCCCGACTCGTCGTGCTGAGGAGCAGCAGACGGTTGAGGGACCACCCAGGCAGAGGCATAGGGTCGACCGTGGCGGTCCATAGGGAGAGGGCAGACGAGGCAGAGGAGCTGGTCAAGCAGCAGGAGGTGGGCAACACTTTGAGGCTCTACCATCACCACCACCAGGAGGTCCACCCTGACCACAGGGAGCTGGCAGGCAGAGACAGGCATAACTTCATGCAGTGGAGGCCTATGAACACGGCGCGCCCGAGATGATTCGAGGTACATTCTGTGTCTATTGCACCCTTGCTGCAGTTCTTATAGACACAGGAGCGAGTCATTCTTTCATTGCTGCTGCCCTTGTTCGGAGCTCGGAGATTCCGACAGAGCCGTTGGCTCGATCCTTACGGCTAGAGACTCCTACGAGATTAGACTCGACGAATACACACTAGTTCCGGTAGTGTGAACTTACTCTAGGAGGCGAGATCTTTGTTTGGTATCTTCCTGTAGTGGCATCGAGGCCTTACGACATCATTTTGGGCATGGATTGGTTATCTACAATCCATGCTCAAATTGACTGCATTAGGCACAAGGTGTGATCTGTTCGCACCGATGGGATTAGGTTCACCTTCCCCGGTGAGAAGTGAGCCTTTGCAGCACATGATGGACTCATGCAGAGGATAGGATATCCCATCACTCATTAGTTTTCTAGCCTCATCCTTGGAGCAGTTGACGTGCGGAGTCCGAGCTTACCGGCAGTGGTGGATCAGTATACGGAATTTTTTCCCGACGATGTTCCATGACTACCTCCTCGTAGAGAGGTAGTATATTATATTTACTTGTACCCAGGGACATCCCCGATATCCACCCCAGCATATCGGATGGCTCCCGCTGAGCTTCGAGATCTACGAGTACAGATGGAGGACTTGCAGGGCAAAGGATTCATCTGACCCAGTGTTTCACCCTGGGCTTCCCCGATATTGTTCGCCAAAAAGGCGAGCTGGAGCTTGCGACTTAGTGTCGACTATCGTCACCTGAACCAGGTGTTCGTGAGGAACAAGTATCCGCTACCGAGGATTGACGATCTCTTCGATCATCTCAAGGGAGCACGGTGGTTCTCAATGATAAACCTCAGGTCAGGCTATCATCAGCTCATAGTTTGAGACGAAGACCTGCAGAAGACAACCTTTAGATGTCGGTATGGCCACTATGAGTTCTTGTTTATGCCTTTCGGCATGACCAATGCTCCAGCAGTGTTCATGGACCTCATGAACAAGATCTTTCAGCATTACCTCGATCGATTTGTCGTGGTCTTCATCGAATACATATTGATATACTCGACGACTAAGGAGGAGCACGCCCACCACTTGCAGGTTGTACTGGACTGAAAGTTATTATTTTATTATAAAAACCTTAAAACCCAGAGATACACGTCATGGAGGACGGAAGTAGTGAAGGCCAAGGGCGTCCTTCTGGATTACATTGACACATTCAATTGGAAAAGAGTTAAGGCTATCATAGACTATCAAAGTCTCGTATGGCCTGCCCCCATGGGCCATCATATCAGCCGTAATGTTTGATTCTCGTACACTATGATAGACCATCCTACCCTGGTTGGTCTCCACTTTGCACCTTCTATAAATATACACCAGGTTCCAAGCAATGACACTAGCAGTGCAAAACGGGCTGCGGGCCCGCGGGTTAAGCGGGCTTGGGGTGGGTTTGGGGCGGGGCGGGTTTATTAAAAATAACCCACATTTGAAACGGGCTTATATGGGCAACCCGCACGAACATCCAACCCGTGCGGGTTTACCCGCACGGATACGGGCTGGCCCGCAGGTTAATGGAATAATTTTTTTCTTATAATAATTATATTATACTTTAGATTTTTTATAGCTGTAACCCGTTCATTTCCCCAAGGCGTGCATGCCTCCCGTTCCCGCCCGCCGCTGCTTCATTCCCAACGTTGCATGCCATTTATTATTATCTTATCTTTAGACTTTACATATTCCCCACCACCCCTCCTCAAAAAACACCAACACCACACGTCTGCTACACTGCACTGTAGCCTCGCCGAGTCCTCCTCCGCTAGTACCCCCTGCACCGGTCTCCTTCCACCGGCCCCGACCCCGGCGTCCTCCTCCACCGACCTCCACCGCCACTGCTCCCGGCTACAGCCTCTCCATCGAGACCCCCTGCTACCCGTCGCTACCCCCGGCCCCGACCATGCTCCCCCCGGCCTCCTCTGCCGCGCTGGTGCGCCACGACCCCCGCTACCCCACGGCCCGGCCTCCTCCGCTGCCGCTACCCGCTGACCGACTCCGGGATCCTCTGTCGTGCGGCCGCGCCGCGACCCCCGCAGCCCCGCTACCCCCGGCCTCCTCCACTGCCGTTCCCCCTCGTCCTAGGCCTCCTCTACCGCGTCGGCGCGCCGCAACCCCTGCTACGCCCCGGCCGGCCCCGACCTCCTCCATCGCTGCTACCCCGGCCCCGACCTCCTTCACCCCGACCCCCGCGACGACCCCTTCCCCGCCTCCACCGGTGCTACCCCCGGCCCCTGCCACCCCCGCCCGACCCCTTCCCCCACTCATTTTCTGTCCATGACCCCCCACCTCCGACTGCTCCTTCACCTGCGGCTCCTTCGCCGGCGGCTCCTTCGCCGGCGGCTCCTTCGCCGGCGGCTCCTTCGCCGGCGGCTCCTTCGCCGGCGGCTCCTCTCCGGGTACTGCAGACCGACCGAGCGAGGTATGTTTTTATTTATTTATGTAATTTCATAAAATTATTTTATTTTTTAGTTTTAATTAATTTTTAATATTTTCTACATTTTTATTGTGTCTCCCATAATAATTTTATTTAAGTTTAAAAAATAACATATAATAACATCAATATATGTTATATCACATAAATCACACCTTTATTTTTTAATTTAAAATCTAATTATTTTTATTATATATATATATATATAATTTTTTTTGTTATCTATATAGTTTATTAGATCTTAATATTATTTTTTATTTTTGTAAAATTGTGTTGTTTTCATAACCTCATTTAAAATGAAATCATTCATTTTTAAATTTTTAACTTTATAAGATTTCATTAGATTATCATATTTTATCCTTTATGTATTTACATTTCAATTATAAAATATTAATTTTTATTGATTAACATTTATGATTGTAAAAATATAATTCTTTTAATGTTTAGTGTATTTTTTAATCACCAATATCGTATTAAAAAAACTTTATATAAATTATTTGTCTAATATAGATATATTATTTTCTTATTTTAGGTTGTATTAAACATGTATCAACCTCAAAATGATCTTGAATTGGAAGAAAATCATGGCATTAATGATAGTAACTCAGTGATACATGATCATGTGGATAACACTTGCCAATTTAGTCAAGACATGGATAAAGACGAAAATAAAAATGATGATGTTCAAGTTGCAGCAAAAAGATCAAGAAAGACCACATCTGATGTTTGGAGTTATTTTGAGCAAATGGGTGTAATTGATGAAAAACCGAGAGTTAAGTGTAAAGGATGTGGATTAATATTGGTAGGAGGAGGAAGGAAATATGGAACATCAACTTTGTCTCGGAATAGTGAAAAATGCAATGGAATCAAAGTTTTAAAAGATCGTAGTGTTCCTTCAATGATCTTGGACCATTCAGGAATGTTGCGAAATAAAAAATTTGATTCAAAGATGTTTTGAGAAAAGATGGCAATGGCCATTATAAGACATGACCGTCCATTTAAATTTTTTGAATATGAAGGAGTTAGAGAAGTTTTCAGTTATTTGAATCCAGAAGTGAAGTTTTTTTCTAGAAGTACAACAAGTTCAGATGTGATGGAAGTATATGATCAACAAAAAAAAATTGAAAGATATTTTGTCAAACATTGGTGGTAGGATATGTCTTACTTCTGATTTGTGGACGGCTTGTACTAGTAAGGGGTATCTTTGTTTGACTGCTCATTATGTTGATTTGGAGTGGCAGTTAAGAAACAAAATTCTTTCTTTTATTGACATGCGACCTCCACATTCTGGTGCTGAATTGGCAAAAAAAGTAAAAGAAATATTAGTTGATTGGGGAATACAAAAGAAAATTTTCTCTCTCACCCTTGACAATGCTTCTGCCAATGATACCATGCAACAAAAGCTGAAAGATCAATTGAATTTGGAAAATAATTTGCTTTGCATGGGTGAATTTTTTAATGTTCGATGTTGTGCCCATGTTTTAATCCTTATTGTTCAAGAAGGTCTGAAAGTTATTGATTCTGCATGCCAAAAAATTAGAGAAATCATTTCTTATGTTAAAGGTTATGAGGGTAGAATGATATGATTTCAAGATTGTGCAAAAAGTGTTTCAGTTGATAGTGGTGTACTTTTGAGAATGGATGTTCCCACCAGGTGGAATTCTACTTATACAATGTTAGAAAGTGCATTGAGGTATAAGGATGTCTTCAATAATTTGGATATTTATGATCCAATTTATAAGAATTGTCCTTCAGAAGAAGAATGGAAGAGAGGTGAACTAATTTGCAATTTTTTGAAGCCATTTTTTGATATGACAAATTTGATTTCTGGATCCACATATCCTACATAAAATTTATACTTTGGTCAAGTTTGGAAAATTGAGAGGTTTTTGTTGCATAATATCAACAATGATGATGATGTCATTAGAACAATTTCATGCCATATGAAGAAGAAATTTGATAAATATTGGAGCCATTATAGAATTCTACATGCAATGGTGGCTGTGTTTGATCCTCGTATCAAGTTGACAATGTTGGAATTTAGCTATCAAAGTCTTGATTCATGTCATTATCAAGAAAAGATTTTTATGGTGAAAAACAAGCTATATCAGCTTTATAGAGAGTATGCAAAGGATTTCTCTTCTATTCCATAAATGGGAACTAATCAAATGGGGTCATCTTCTGCTTCTTTTAATTCTTCAACAAGGGAAAATGCTGATGTAATTGATGTAAGTTCAGTTTCATGTTATTTAAATTATTATCTATGTATTTCATTTCATTTTATTTAATTTAATTTTTTTTGTTAATATTTTTTTTGTAAATGTGGATTGATCTAAAAAATCAAGTTGTTGGACCAAATGATACAAAATCTCAATTGGATATTTATTTGGAGATGCCATTGGTGGATATGTCAATTTTTAGAAATCTAAATGTGCTTGATTGTTGGAAGGATGAGAGTAAAAGATTTCCTATCTTATCACTCATGGCATGTGATTTGTTATGCATTCCTATTACCATGGTGGCCTTTGAGTCTGCCTTTAGCATTGGCGGAAGGGTGTTGAATAAATATAGGAGTCGTCTTCTACCAAAAAACATTCAAGCATTAATATGTGCTCGGAGTTGGATTCATGGTTTCGAACCTATTGGTAACTTTATAAATATTATGTTTTATCACATTATATATATAATAAATATATTAACATTGATTTTCTTACAGGATTGGAGAATGAAAAGGTGGAATTTGGCTTGGAGGAAGATTCTAGTTGTGAAAGTATATATGTGGAAAGCACAAGTACTCCATCGATTTCTAAAATGTATGTCTTCCTAATAATTAATAAAGATACTTTACTTTTATTAATATATTTTCATAAGATTTTTTATCAAAATCAAATTCATCAATATTTTTTTTAATATAATTTTTATTTTATATTTGTTTAAAAGTCTATTTTTAATTGTGTTTTGATGTAGGATTTGGAGGAAGCATTAAAGGAGACAAGGGTGCATGGAATATTGAAGAAGAATGTGAAATAGATCGACTTGTTCTATATTTTTTGTTTAGTGTTATATTATTTGTAACTTTGATTTTGAAACATTGGACTTTTTATGCTAATCATGGACAATTTTATAATGAGGTGGAATTTTGAATAGTTATTACAATCATTTTTAAATTTTTTTTTATATTTTCAAGCTTAAATTCTCATTCTCATGTACTTTCCAACCATAATTCGACTCATTTTCATGAGGGCTTTTACGAGCCTATTAAAATGTAAAAAATTATAAAAAACAATATTGAATGCGGGTTGCCCGCGGGCTTGCCCGCATCCGCTGCGGGGCGGGGCGGGCTTGATAAATTTACCCGTTTTTTATGCGGGCTTTTGCGAGTCAAGCCCGCATTAGCTCAAGCTCGCGCGGGCTTGGCCCGCCCCACCCCGCCCCGCCCGTTTCGCATTGCTAAATGACACAAGCCCCCTGAAGAGATCTGACCAGAACCTCCGAATCAGATTCGACCTCCTTCACCTAAAGACCTCTCCTCCTGCAAAGAGTGACACCCGAGAGTATGGCTCTAAACTCCACGCCCATAGAAGAGCCTAGTCCATAATAAGCATTGAACGCAATGTGCACCAAACCCCAACAATCCCGGAGAACACCACCTTCCCTCATGATCCCCCCCATACATGAACTGTCTACATTCAGTTTCAACCCGCTGGCCGGAGGTTGCCACCTTACCCATCTCCCTCTCCGCAAGGTTTGAGTGCACCATCCCTTAACAAGGATCCCCAGTATACCTACATGCACTCCATTCCTGAAAAGAGCGGCAAGTTATACGATGATCAAACTCATACGGACCTGTAGAGCTAACAAAGATCTCCGGCCTCTTAACTCTACCCGGTTACGAGCTTCCCAAAGGATCCAACATACAGATATCTGGATGATGATGCCTGCTGAACGCTCATCTATTCTGTTACCAAAACTCGAAAACCAATATATAAGATGCTCACGAACCAAAAGATGCTCCCCAGAAGGAAACCTAAAATGAGAAAACTGGGACTAGAGGAACACTGCCCATCACCCCTGAAAAAACAAATGTAATGTTGATTCCATGTTCGGTCTCTCACAACAGTAGCAACGCGATTCCATGGAGACCCCTCTCTTCTGAATGTTTTCCTCTGTGGGTACTGCTCGGTTTTGAATCCTCCATACTAGGAAAATCTTTCTCGGGGGTATTTCATTAAACCACGTGAGCATCTCCCCTGCCACCCCATTACCGCTCCTCTGCTCAATTCTCCTGAAACCATTCAAATTTAAATGCCCCGACCCAACTTTTGTAAAGTAGCAACTGTCTGGTTCATCTCTCATGACAACATTGATAAATAGATTAAGTTGTGATGGGTTAAGTTTTTCATGAATAAAATCATACATCCCGCATGCCTCCCAAAAAGATATGTCAGGAAGAGGGGATCCCTTATAACAGAGCCTCTCCTTCATCCAAGAATCTCCCCAAAAACTGATCTCCCCACATCCAATCACCCATCTGGTGTAGTCCGGTAGCACCTCCATATGTGAGACTATACACTTGGCGAGGCCCGTCGCACTGCTCATGAAAAAATCGCCATGCACACCATATCTTGATCTGAAAAACTTTTCCCAAAGAGTTTTACCTGCAATCACCTCCCAATCCAATCTTGATTGCAGTCCCTGGATAGCTTCCTGGATATCCCGAAGACCAACCCCACCCTCTTCCTCTGGATGGGCCATCCTATTCCAAGATTCCCAGTGGCATCTCCCCTCCCTCTTCGCATCCCATAGGAACGACATGAGAATATGCGCGATCTTCTTCATCGTGCCATTCAGGTGCTTGATGATGGAAAATACATGCATGGGAATCGACAGAAGCACACTGTTAATAAGCACGATCTGACCCCCAAAGGATAGCATCTTGTTCTTCCAGTTAAAAATCCTCCCCAGGTTACGATCCACAATCTCATTGAAGTGAATATTCAAAACCCTCCCACTCGATAAAGGAACTCAAAGGTATATAATAGGAAGTTGCCTCTTTCCACAACCCAGGGCCTCTTGAATGAGTCTGCACCTCCATCCTAGGCATTTGTTAGAGATGAACAGGTGACTTTTCGACCCGTTGATCGACTGCCCGCTTAGTTCTCCATACTCCAACATAATTCCCTTAAGAGCGTTCAAAGATCTCTTCCCTCCATTCAAAAACAATAGAATGTCATCAGCAAACATCAGGTGAGAAACACTCTTCGCATTCCTTCTACCATAAAAAGGAATCAACCTTCTCTCTTCCAAGCCCTTCTTCAGGTTTCTGGGTAAAGCGTCCTGAGCCAGCACAAATAAGATAGGGGAGAGCGGGTCTCCCTGTCAAACTCCCCTCACAGACTTAAAGAAACCAAAGCATCTCCCTAGCAGGGATATTGAGATCCAAGGGGAGGAAAAGAACATGAAACAAAGATCACAAAAGTGCTCCTGGAATCCAAAACCCCTCATGACCCATAAGATGAAGCCCTTTTCCAGATAGTCGTAGGCTTTACTCATATCCACCTGCCAAATGACATTGGATCCAACAGACCGCTTGTTCAAATCATGAACCAACTCACTAGAAATTCCTACCGCTCCCTATATACCCCTCCCTTGAATAAAACTGTGCTTCTCTTCAGAAACTAACTTAGGAATCACCTGGGCTAATATCCTGCCAATGACCGTTGCCAGAATTTTGTAAGAAACATTACAAAAAAAATCCGTCTGAAGTGACTAACCATGGTGGGGTCTTTGATCTTCCGCACCAGCACCACCCTAGAGGAAGAAATCATCCTACTTAGGGAGGCCCCCCGAAAGAAGTCTCGCATATCCTCCACCACACATGGCCCCACGAACTCCCAAGCAGCGCTAAAGAATGACGTCGGGAAGCCGTCCGGCCCGGGTGCACTATCCTTCAGCATACTTCCCAGGGCCTCCCTAATTTCCCTTTCTTGTGGAATAATAGAAATGCACTCGCTCTCTGATTGGGTTATCATCTCAGGTAGACCCTCCAAAAAGCAAGATTCCCCTAAAGACTCTCTGTGGAAACCAGATGAGACCTCCTCTACCCATACACCCTCGAAATGCTTCAACGTAGCATTACCAGCCAACATTACATCTGAAGTGAAAACTCCATCCTCCCCTTTAATATTAATCTTTAGATTCCTCCTCTCATTGATACATGCCTAAAAGAATGAGTTCTTTTGATCCCCCTCCCTCATCCATCACACTCGGGACCTTTGTAAATAAACTCTCTCCATATCCAACAGTTTCTCAGCCAACACCACGTTTTTATCACAAAGGATAGAAAAAGTTCCCTCATCCCAGGACACCTGAAGCTCTTCCTCTAATCTTCTAACCTCCTCTTTTAAGTTGGTCACTCCATTGTGCCAATCAGGTTGCTCCTCAAGCCACTGTCTAATGCTCTATTTTAGCCTTCTGAGACGGTTTACCAGTCCTCCCCACGACCCCTCCCACTCCTCCAGAAACCATGACGTCCTCACCATCTGCTTGAAATCGATGACTTTATGCCATTCACTCGAGTAATGGAAACCCTGGCTAACCACCGCTTCAAGTTTAATTTATAACAAAAGTGGGGCATGGTCCAATAAGATACGAGGAAGGTGTGTGACTGAGGTCTTTGAGTACATATCTAGCCCATGCAAGTTGGTAAGCCACATTTCCAGACGACATCATATCTTATTCAGGCCTTTCTGATTATTGCACCATGTATACTTCGACCCTCCAAAGCCTAAATCCAGCAGCCCCGCATGTAGCAAGCAATCATTGAATTCCATCATTCCATCCAGGATATCACCCCTTCCTCTCCTCTTCTCAGAAACGTCCACAACCGTATTGAAGTCACCTCCCACGAACCATGGTAATGTGTCGGCTTGAACCGACTTCAAGTGAGTCCATAGTTCCATCCTTTCCATATCCTTGTTGCTCGCATACACAAGTGAAAAGAGAAATAAAAAACCACCCACCTCAATATTCATGTCCATGCACTATGAGGTTACACAAACCACCTCAAACGAAAGATTATTCTTCCATCCCACCCAGATTTGAAAATTAACAAGCCCACCATGAAAATAGTTCGAGAAGCCCATTATTTTCACTATACCTAGAAGCTTGCATGCATCCTAATTAGGCTCCAAAATCACCAATAAAGAAGCTTTGTCTTTCCTACCCTCAAAATAAATGAAGGATCTCTTGGCCTGGGACCCCAGACAACAAGAATTCTAGACAATGGTAGAGAACATCACTGAACAACCTTACGAGGTTTGTGGACAGCTGAAACATCTAGACTGGGGTGCACCAGCACACCCTTCCCCTTGGTCCTCGAGCGGGTAATAAGCCCCAACACGACATCCAAACCATTACCCCAAGTCACCGCTAAAACCCCTTCCTCGCTCAGAACATCCAACTCCTCCAGTTGTGGTCGCGTTCGAGAAAGTACACGAGATGGCTCCGCATCCAGCTCTCCTTGGAACAAAGATAACAACACCCTTCTATGCGGAGACCAGCGTGAGGTCAACACTTCCTTCTCCACACCGCTTTTCCCACTGATCGCCTCCACACATTTACCAGAATAAACCAAGAGCTTGTTCACAAGACTAATCTGAATATCCCCTGGTGTTAGTTGCATTGAAAAAACAAAGGCACAAGGGGAGGGGGAAAGCATTCTGGTCAGACTAACCAACGAGAAAGGTGCTTGAACCTCCACCTCCCTTAGAGACACATCTTTCCCTCCATTGTAAGGATTCTTCCTTTGCGACACCTTACTAGGAGACTAAGAGATGAGATCCCTACTCCCAGAGGAAAAATCGACTGCGCTCCAGCGATGTCAGACGATGTTCCCCCCGAAGACTTTCCCAACACGCCAACTCCACTAAGAATATTCAAATTTGAAACCTCTCGGGGCATAACGGTCGAATCCAAAGCCACACCCCCACCCGGAACCACTGGGTCATGACCCGGTTCCCCCACCTGATCACCACCAGAGGGCTCCGCCACCTCCCTCCGTCGCCGGCAACTCTTTACTTCATGGCCATGTAGACCACAATGCGGACATAAACGATGAAACCGACCAAAAAACAACTTCTGCTTCCAACAAAACCCATCCTTAGATTCAAGATGCACCATGGAGGGTCTCTTCAATGTCAAGTCCATTTCAACACAGATCTGAGGGCTCGACACCGCCTTGAGCCTCATAGTGTCATCATCCGCACATAGAAAGGACCCAAAAGAGTTCCCGATTACCTTCAGAATCACCGGGTTCTGAAAAGGAAGAGGGAGACCTTGTAATGATAACCACACCACCTCAGAAGAAGATTCTCGCCCACGGTGGCAGTCCCAAGACCACCTGGACAAAGAGAAACTCCAAGAGCCACACCTGCGAGCTCCCCACACCCATGCTTTGACGAAGTCTTATCTAGATGCAAGATGAACACAGAAGGTGACCCTCGACAGGTCAAAAACCGCCGTTGGCTGGGACAACCCCCAGGAATCCACAAAGATCCTGAAAAAACCAAGGGATGGTTTGGAACGCCCAAAACGCACCATCAGGGACTGGACTCGGATGTGTCCTGATGCAGGAGTGGGCAGTGATCGCCTATGGATCACGTCAGTTGTGGCAGCATGAGCAGAACTATGCTACCCATGACCTGGAGTTTGCAGCAGTGGCCTTAACTTTGAAGATTTGGTGACACTATCTGATGGGCGAGCGCTTTACAGTCTATTCTGACCACCAGAGTCTCAGGTACATCTTCTCACAGAAGGACCTGAACCTAAGACAACGGCGATGCCTCGAGATCCTCCAGTACTATGACATTGAGATAGTCTATACTCCCGAAAAGGGGAACGTGGTAGCTGATTCCCTCGGCATGAGGATGGGCATCCAACTACTTTGTGAGGCGACAGAGCAGCTAGCCGGTTTGTAGATATCCTTCGTGGATAGTGATGGAGCAGCTTTTCTGCAGTCACTCACAGTCACTCCTCCACTACTACAGCGGGTCAGAGAGGAATAGAGTGGGGATGTTGACTGTGAGACACGACTTGCACAGATATTCTCAAGACAGGCACTTGATGGATTCTCTGTGGGAGGAGAGCACGTCGTCCTTTTCAGAGGACGTACCATGGTACCAGCTGCTTTAAAAGAGGAGGTGATGAGGGAGTTTCACACTTCCCCTTTAGCGGTACATCCAGGAGTGGCGAAGATGTACCCGGATCTCAGACGACAGCACTGGTGGCCGTGTATGAAGAAGGCTATGACCGAGTTCGTTTCTTGATGCCTCACCTGCCAGCAGGTGAAGGTGGGGCACCAAGTACCTGTAGGCCTGGTGCAGCCCTTGGAGGTCCCTGAGTGGAAGTGGGATGGGATATCTATGGACTTCTTGACTGGACTTCCACGCTCTTCCAGAGGTCACGACTCCATTTGGGTGATTGTCGACCGAATCACCAAGTCGGCCCACTTCTTACCCATCAGAGAGCTGGGCTTAGTGGAGAGCATGGGATGCCTCTACGTTCATGAGATTGTACGGCTTCATGGTGTACCGTCATCTATCATCTCTGATGGAGATGCTCGCTTTACTTCCCGGATTTGGAAGGGGTTGCAGGAGGAATTCGGGATGCAACTACGTCTGAGTACCGCCTTTCAACCTCAGACAGATGGTCAGACGGAGAAGACCATTCATACCCTCGAGGACATGCTTCATGCATGTGTCCTATTCTTTTTTCACAGCTAGGATGATCACCTAACCTTGGTAGAGTTCGCGTACAACAATAGTTACCACTCCACCATCGGGATGGCACCAGACGAGGCGTTGTACGATCGACCTTGCAGATCACCTATGTATTGGACAGACCCTAGGGATTCAGCACTTTTGGGACCGAAGATGGTCCAGGCCATGACGGAGAAGGTCCAGGTCATCTAGGAGCGGATGAGGACAGCTCAGTGCCGGCATAAGTTTTATGTTGACAGGAGGCGGAGGCCACTGGAGTTCAAGGATGGTGACCACATTTTCTTACGTGTCTCACCTTGATGTGGATTATGGAGATTTGGCTGAGGCGGCAAGTTGTCTCCGCACTTCATCGGACCATTCCAGGTCCTCAGCAGGATTGGCGAGGTGGCTTATCTCCGGGCTCTGCCACCTCAGTTGCACCAGGTGCATGACAACTTCTACGTATCTCAACTGAGGAGATACGTGCATGCCCCGAAACATATCATTGACCATGTGGAGCTGGACATTGATGATGGGGAGACTTTTTGCGGAGGTCCCAGCAGAGATTGAGGATCGATAGGAGCGGGTCCTACATGGATGGTCTATTCCTCTAGTGCGCATCAGATGGCAGCACGAAAACCTCCAGGAGAGCCCTTGGGAGCGAGAGGATCAGATACGTGCATAGTAACCACATTAGTTCCCCTAGATTATGATTTATCTTTACGAGGACGTAATGATCTGAGGTGGGAGTAATGTAAAGACCAATAAAAATTCGAGGGAAATTTTTTCTTAATCTTCTTTGGGATTTTACAAGAACGTAGTTTCTGACGGCACCTGATTCGGAGGCCCTGAGTGCCCGGAATAATCTTACGAAGTTTAGCTCGGGTACGTTCAATGAACGAATGAGCGGGATTTCCCAACTTTTGAACCGGTACTCAAAATCGAAATCCGAGGACACCGATGGAACCAGAAAGCCGATAATTACTTATGAATACCTTTTCTGGGGTTGCGTTTGCTCGGGAGGAGTTTTTAAAAATTCTGGAAAGTGAAATAAAATTTAGTTACAATTTTATTTCTTTTTACTAAGTGGTTATCCGTTGTGTGGAAGTTGGGGAACTAACCTAGATAGGTTATTTGTGGGGTTGGGCCCACACGAACCCCACCCCTTCATATTCCCTAACTCCCTTAACCCTCCATTTAATATGACAACATAAGTTTATTTAATTAAGTGAGTTTAATTCGAATGTTTGAATTTCAAAAACTTATGGAATGAGTAATAAAATAATACAAACACTTATTTTATTATTGTGGTTAGCTTGTTGAGAGATGATTGGGGGAAGAAGCTCTATGTCTTGAAGTTCGTCTTCTTCCTTGAAGAATGCAAAGAACACCAACGCGCATTCTTTCATTCCTTCTTCCCGCGTCAAAGGAATGGAGACACCGTTCCTCCTTAGACGATCTCTGTCAATGTGTACGGATCCTTCATCTGTGACGGCTTCTTCTATGACGTTCAATTCTGCGACGAGCCTTCGTTCAACAACACTCGAGGTAGGGGTTATTTGTTTGTTTGTGATTACTTCTGTTGTCATTCTTCGTTTTCAAATTGGGCCGCTTGTTATCGCAATAATGGGAGGATGTCGGAATGCATGAACACGGTCGACCCTCCTCCCTCCTTGATTGTTTGAATTTGTTGTGGCACGGTGGCGTTGCACCGAAAAGAAACTATGGGAATGGACGAAGAAGCACTGCACCATCGTGTCGCGCCGTTGAAGTCGAACAATCCATGGCACCGTCGGTCCGCGCTGGAGAACCTGGAAGAGACCGTGGCCGGAGCGGGGCCACGACAGAGGGGCGCGGCACGATGGCGTCGCGCTGGACGGACCAAGGTCGCAGCCTTTGGCCATAGCAGAGCAAGGAGCGGCGGTCGGCTTCCATCCGCCATGCAGGAGGGCAGGACCCCGCCTGTCCCGTTGTGGCAGAAACCGGCCGGCTGGAGGGGGTCGGCCGTTTAGGGGGGAGACCGGGGGTTCGTAACCCCCAGATGGAAGGAGGAGCGGCCCCAAACTTGGGGGCCGCATTTCATTAAACAGGGGGCAGGGCCCCCCCCCCCCATCCGTTCAGCACGGCCATGCCGAGCTGGTCAATGGACCTCGCCAGTGTGCCAGCTGGGCCGGGCCATGCACAAACGATCCGGACCCAGACCCTGTTTGGGTCGACCCGATTCGGGCTGACCCAGGGGGTCTCGGGCCGGGTCGGTCCGGGCCCAAAACCCCCATTTTCAGATAGAACCGTTCAAATGCACATAACATGGGGTACGGACCTCAGATTGACGCACCGTCAGTTGCGATGAGATCCTTGGATCGAGGTGGTCGTTTCGGTATATTACACTCAAGGTTTTGGAGAACTTTGAGTTTGACTGGGTTGGTTCGAACACGAAACCAACCGAGCCCTTGGAGCGGAAACACTTATAACATGAGCTCCGGACGTTCGATTGACGTGTCGTCGACTTTGATTGATTCCTCTTAGTGATAGGGTCCTTTTGACATACTCTGTTCAAGGTTTGGACACAGTTGTAGTATGGATGGGTTGTTTCTGACTTATAAACCAACAGGGCCCCTGGGACGAAAAGGCCAATAACTCACAGACCGGACGTCCGATTGATGCGCCGTCTGTGACGTTGAGTTCCTATTGACGATACCGAAATTTTGTATACATAAACTCCATACTTCATGTCAGTTGATGTATCAGCCCCTCGGCTCATGGAGAGGACCCTCCCGAACGAGCTTACTGTGTGCGGGAAGCCTAGAGCTGGCTGCGACTGCGACGACGACGAGGACAGTACGGGAATCCACTGTGTGTTCAACAGCGATGACTACAACACTCATCAATCCTCAGTGGATCAGTGCTACCGATCCTGTGTGGGTCATATCATTTGTGGGGCAGCGCTCAGTGGTCCTTTGTGGGCCAGCGTATTCTGATCCTTTGTGGGTCAGATCCTATGTGGGTCATTTCGGGGGTTAGTTAACTATCGATCCTTTGGGGGTATTTGTGGGGGTTAGTACATATTGATCCTATGTGGGACATTATGGGGGTTAGTACCTATCGATCCTGTGTGGGTCCGACGTCTTAGAAGATTCAGTTGCTACATCTGATCAACTCTCTCGTCTTACGAAGTATACCTGTTTGAGTTGATACTTGACTTTCAATCATTATATTCGATATGATTGACTTGATTTCCTATGTGGATTGTGTTGTGCTATCTTGTGTGGACGTGATCGAACTTGGGCTCGGATGTTGGAGCCAAACTGAATTGATGATTTAGGTATATGTATTGGAATATACCTAAGTAGTGTCAGATGTTACTTCGTGATTGTATCTTTCCTTTATTGATTTTCCTTTGTGGATTCTGGGATACCTTCGAGGGTCTCAGGGTCTCTACTGAGTGGAGTATACTCACCCCTGCATGGGCTATGCCCGCACTACGTTGTGTTGGATGCAGACAAAGGACAACGCTGATCGTGGTAGAGGCTAGTGGAGCAGTCGATACCTGGAGGTGTACCACTGGGAGGTACGTACATGGAGTGGACTACTGGACCCATGGAGCTGTAGAGACTATCTGTACTGACCCATCAGGTGGGACGTCTATTGGACGACTCGATGTTGCAGCTTACCTTTCAGTTGATGTACATTCTTTTCAGTTGTACTTTACTTTCAGTTTGGGTTTGTATTCTGGCACACTTACTTATCCACACTTTCTATTGTACCCATTTATACTTAGTGTTTACTTCTGCTTGCCTGCTCTGTGGTGTTTGTTTACTTTACAAAGGCAATGCCTTCCCTTTTTATCGGGAATTACGCATTGGTGCTAGTCTCCAGCCCCTGGCCTATGGAAGGCGGGCTTGGGGTAGTCATGGAATGGGCCCCGAGGACGGGTCGTGACATTTAAATGTTATTTTTCCCCTTACGATAATGTTTTAGTAACTTATTAAACTTAATTTTACCATAATCAATGTAATTAAATTTAATTACATTCACTGTTATTTTGGGGAAAATATTATTTTACCTTATTATAAATTATAAACTATTATAATTAAAAATATTGAATCCATTTTTAAAATTTCCAATCATATAAGTGGCAAATATTAATTTAAAACAACATTATGATTAAAAATATTGTCTGCAATACTAATCATTTTATAAAAAAACAATATTAATAAAATCATATATATATTTTCTAAATCATGGAACCTTGTTATTTAATTTCTGACACATTATATTTTTCCTAGGTTATTCCTAGTCATTATCTATTTAAATATTTCATGAAGATTTGTAAATAGTTTTTTAATTTCAACATCATATCACATAGGAGTTTCAAACTAGGTGTGCAGTAAGGCCAACTATCGTGCCCTAATTTCTAGTTGATTCTATAATAATGTTGTTTTTTAAGTTTTTTACCCCTAGGTACCTCAATTCAACAGCCACATCTACTAATAGTGTTTGAAAGGTATTAAATTTATTAAAAACCACTTTATCTATAATTTAACATTGTAACGCCCCGACCCAAGTTACCCAGAGTCAGTGCAATATTTTAATACACTAACATGATTACAAGGAAACAAGTCCCAAAGGACGAATTAGTTTAGATGTCTTGGAAAATAGATTACATACATGAATGTGACATTACATTTCATAACATACAAAACAACATAAATAATCCTTCATGAAGGCCATTATTCACATGGCTTAACCCTGCTTATCAATCACTATACACTTCTTGGAATCCTGGGAAATATAAAACACAGAAAGGGGTGAGCTCATATGCTCAGTAAGGATAACAATATAGAGGAAACATTCAAAAATAAGTATAAACATTTAAGGAAATGTATAACTAAAACAAAAGTGTTTTAAACTTGAACTTCAGCATAATATGGAAAAAATAAAATGAAGTAATGCCATTAACTTATTCAGGTGGATATTCTAATAGTCTAATAATCACAACCAATATCACTAACCACTTTCATAATGATGGAATGCATAATACCGAAATTTAATTTCTGTGTCAAGGCCTCGTGCCAAGACCTAACGGATAACTGTAACCGGAACCCAACCCGGAGAGCCTCTGTAACCGGAATCCAACCCGAAGTGCCTCTAATAACGGGACACCAACCCCGAGTGCCTCGAATAACCGGACACCAACCTGGAGTTCCTCTAATAACCGGACACCAATGCGGAGTGCCTCTAATAACCTAACACCAACCCGGAGTGCCTCTAATAACCGGACACCATCCCGGAGTGCCTCTAATAACAAGACACCAACCCGGAGTGCCTCTAATAACCGGAATCCAACCCGGAGTGCCTCTAATAACCGGACTCCAACCCGAAGTACCTCTAATAACCGAACACCAACCTAGAGGGCTTACTTTTACTGATCCCCAACCCGGAACATACTATTCCAACACATTCATCTTAAAAAGATGATGAACTATAACATAAACCATTGTATTAAAACTAGATTATGAAATGCCAATACTTTCACCATAAAACATGAGTGGTATAAAAATAAAACATCCACAGTCAAACATATGACAAAATCTTCAATTCAATATGGAAGTTTTGTATCATAATAAATCGAATTCAAATAAGGTTAAAATCCATCAAAGGATGTTGATATAGATGAAATCAAAACAATTTGAGGGAAATATCTACTTTTTGAAGTCATTTAAAAGTCACATAATTATAAAATAAAACATTTAATTTAAAAATATCAATATAAGATTCTAAGGGAAGCTTATAAGATTTTAAAACGGCGAAAAATAGTCACAACCGTTATATATGTTAAAAAGACATTCTTACTTTAATTCTGTCAAAAAGGATAAAAAGGACCTTGTTTGGAAAACTAAGAAAAGTTTCCTTTATAAACATATTATAAAAATACAAACAAGGGTATAAATGACTTTAACCCATATTCTGTAAAATAGTAAGAATATTTTGAAATACATTTTTAAGAAACATGGATGTGGATGATAAAGAAATCCCAGTAGATTATTACGTATAAACAACCTCGGATAATGAAGAGATTGCGAAATAAACACTTACCAATTTGGTAACTTATGAAACATACAACACATGAAAGAGGTATCATACAATGAATATGTAAATACACATAAATTAATGTGTATTACATAAAGAATACAATTATGGGAAGTGCATACACCACATGAAAGGTAATAGTGGCAATATGACATTAATCTCACGGGAATAAGGAGTGAGATGAAAACCCCTTACCTCATTGTAATCAATTGAGTCATATGAACAATATTCAATAACAACCAAATGAATCATATAATATCATTAATATAAAAAGGATCATGATAATACATATCAAATGGAAGTACACAATACACCACATGCAACAAATAAGTGGTGAACAATGGAAATCTCACTGAATTAAAAGTGAGATAAGAAACCCCTTACCTTGCACTTTCCATTAGTCGAGGGTACGTTTAGCCCCCTGTATGAAGACTATGGTATGTAATTGAATTATACCATAACCATATTAATATTTATGATATCATACATTATTTATTTATGACTTTATACTACCCATTTAATGATAATTTCCATGTTATATTAATATTTCGGGTAATAATCGCTTTCTTTATCGTCCGTGTTTTAACATGTTACTCTTGATTGTATCATATAGAACATGACTTAAATACATCCAGAATATAAAACATGATTTATTTATATTATATATTTATTATATAAAAATTTATAATAGACGTATATATGAAATAGAAAACACCGCTTATGGAGACGGTAGTCCGTACGTGCGCATAAACGTTGTTTCCATTTTTACATAGTATAGAATAAGATATATATATAAGTACATAAATACTTATATATATAAAAAATATACTTACAGTATCATTATTATGTCATATATTACATAGTTATTAGTAATATATATTTTTATAATCGTCGATGAATGGTGAACTTGGAAATGAATCTCATTGCATCGTGGAGAAGGTAATCCGTACGTACGCACGAGCGAAAATATCATTCTTTTGATATTAATATAATATATAACTGGATGATATATCATATATATAAAGAATTATTATCATGTTATATTTATTATTTACATTAATTACACATCTTTATTATACCAATCCAAATAATAATATATTGAATAACAATTACCCCACGACATGGAGACGGTAAGCCGTACGTATGTACATATGTTGACATGTCATTCAAAGGATTGATAGAATATTGAATATGGTTGCACCATATTTATAATAATATCAAATTATATATTATATACTGGATTTATTATTTTAGAATTTTAATAACAGAGAAATATGATGTTGAAGAAGAAATGAACTTGAAAAAGGGTGGTGAAAACATTACCTCTTCTTCGGGTTCTTCCTTTTGATTTGATCAAAAGGGCTCCATAGGATGGCTTTCTGATAAAACTAATGCCTCTTAGATGTAGTGAGGGAAGTTTAGAGAGTATTTTTGTAGGGTTTGGTGGAACCAAAAGGCTTTTAAGGTGTGAATTAATGAGAAGGGGAGTAGCCTTTTATAAGAGGGGTGAGGGGAACCTTTGGAAAAGCTAGAAATATTATTTTATAATAAATTAATATTCGTTTTCTAATGGATACAAAGTAGATTATTTAATGTTTAAGGTGGGGATAGGTCGAAAACCTCTCATCCAATAAGATTTAGATTGGTTTGGGTAAATATATTAACATTATCTTTAAGTATTAACTCTTAGTTAATTAGTTTCACTTTTACAATGTCTCATTGTATGCTTATATTATATGGTTAATAAACTTACTATATATATCCAAGAGACGCCCAAGTGGTCAATTAATGATAAAACTATCATGATATAAGTCTCTTGGCTGAGCCTTAGATTTTTATGAATTTAATATCAATTAATAGTATAAGATTTGTTTTAAAAACCCTTTTATGTCAATTTTGACACTATTCAATAATTGATTTTTGTAAAAATCATAACAGAATGATTACTTCTTACAATGTTAATTATATCAATCCTAACGTGTTATATTATCTTATAAAATTATTGGTATTTATAAAAAGTCTCAAATTAAATTTAGTTGGGTATTTATAATATCAATTATTCTGATTTTTCATTAATTAGGTAATTACTACATCACCATTGTGTCATAAATAAATTAAATTATATAATGTATAAAAATTATAAAACAAATACTATTATGTAGAAAATATTTTTGTCTTTATAATAAATATTTATAGTAAAAAATAATACATATATAACCCTATGTAAAAAATTGTTTTTTTAAATGATATATGCTTATGTCATTTTTGTATTTATTTTAACTTAATTAAAATAGTGTCCCTATCACCTACAAGTGGCTCCATGGGGTCCCAAAATCTACCAAAAGATGCCCATGGTCGGAAATGTATCCACCAATAAGGTTAAGACATGTTTTAAGGGAAATTTAGTATTATTATAATATTATTATTTTTTACCCTTATTTATCAGATTTTCCCTTTAACCATGGTAAATAAAATATTTACCAAAGTAATTATTCAAAATATCTAAAAATAAAAGTTACCTATTTACAAAAATTATTAATACTGATTCCAAATATGGAATCCTTTTTTCCAAATTCAAAACACAGAAGTGGCAGAAATTAATTTAAAATTAATTCCCGCTGTCAAAATAAAAAGCGTGTTTTTAAGATATAATAACTATCAAAAGATTGATACTTTTTTATGTCCGGTTTAAATGTGAAATTATGTCCAATGACCAAAATTGTATTAAATGGTATGAATATATTCTAAATATACATTAAACCCACTCAAATTCATAATTTATGACTATTAATTATTTTGATTTAAAAAGTTGTTTTTAATTTAAATTTAGTAATTTTCACTATTCAACAAAATATTAAAGTTATCCGAAAAGTACCAAAATTTCACCTTAGGATAAATTTGATACTCTGAATCCAAATATGAAGTCCATTTTGATAGATAAAATTTATAAAATTTTAAAAATTATGTATTATTATTCATAATGGCTACATTGATTGGTCGTTCTGTGTGTTAGAACTCGAAGTTGCGTACAACACATGCTTCTGTATTATTCAAAGAGAAGCGTACCGTAGAAGCTTGGGGTGTTACATTCTCCCCTCCTTAAATAAATTGAGTCCTCGCAATTTATACTCGGTATCAGAAATGTGGGGTTGACATTTCAAAATATCTTATTTGAAATCCTACTACGAAAAATGGATTAACTAGGCCTCTATTGAAAATGAAGAGTGGTATGTATGAAGGTTATCGAAAATAATACATACTGGGGTTCCATGCTTGAAAATATGGATATGTAAGAGAAATCTAACCATTAATATCTGATGGAGAGTGGTAGATAACATGGCTATGAAAAGGCCAACAATCTCAAAGCCATAAATTTGTGATGATCTAAGGTATCATCTAGGAGAACATTTTTGTACTAAGTTCCTTTTCTTAAAGATGAAGAATATTTTTATAAGATTTTCTAATATAATAAGGAGATATACTTACATTATAATTATAGTTTTATTCATTAATAAATTTCTACCACAAACTCATCTTTCACACCAAAACATAATATAACTCAAAAATACTCTATTTATCCTAATCGTATAGGGTTCCAAATATAATGAATTTGTAATTCACATATCATACCCTTAAAAAACTACATTATACCATCCGAGAAATTCACGTAGTCTAGTGGTAGGAAATAAATCCGAATTGCACTATGGTTGTGGGTTCGATTCCCGCATCTTTGTCCAGCACAAGATGTCGTCACACGGTCTGGGTGTTGTCCTTTTATAAAAATCCAAAAATAACCTTTCCAACATAATCCCTTCAAACCTTTATACTTATCAAAAATACTTTTGTAAACTCTTAGTACAAAATTTATATGACAGGTAAACATAATGTAGATCCTTTTTACCCCGTAATATCATGTGAATACCTTCATCATTTATTATTTTAAAACACTGAAACATCTTGAATTACCATAAAACCTTTTTTATTACATTCATGCTCCCATATTCATTAAAGAATAATGGATATACTTCATCTATCCAAAAATGCTGTAAACCCCAATAATAATTTAATATACAAATCATTAATCATTTTTAAGGTAGTCAAGAATATCCAATATAATTTACACAAATCAACCATATCTTATTCAAAAATCCGTACTGCAATATTAGAACCGTATTAAGGTTTATCTTTCCTTCAACCATGGAATTTCCTAATATTTTAACTCACTGTTGAGCCACATTTCTTAGTACCATAAAATCTCAAATCCTCAATGAAACAGTACTGCAGTATAATCCTTATTTATTTCCAGTACATCATTGAAATGACACTTCAATGAAATAATTCCAAAATAGCAACATAAGAACACTAGTCATTCCTATTCATCTGTGGTAGTATCATAACTTGATTATTATACAAAAAGAATCATTTGTGGAATAGTCTGATGACTGGGAAATTGTTCTTCATAGTGTCCCAACTCCTTACAGATAAAGCATTGTACATATGAAACCTTTTTCTTACCCGTGTAGTCATGTACAAGGTGTCCTTTTTCTCTACACTTATAACAAACTCTCATTCCCTTCAGGAAAGTTCTTGGGTGTTTTTTCCCACAGTTATCACATATGGGAAAATTCTTCTTTACCCTCTTCCCTTTATCCATCTTTCTCTCTTCCATCCTTTTCTTCTCTTGCTTCCCTTCAAATCCATATGAATCAGAGAACTCTTTACTTATCGTAACAACACATGATACTATTTCTTCATATGATGATAATACGTGGGAGACTATTTACCTTCTAAATGATGGATTAATACCATGAAGGATATGATCCTTCTTATTGTTTGGATCATACGTATTGTTGGAGTTCACATTTCTTATACTGGGTGCCATTTCTATACAATGGCATAAACTAGGTCAGTTTATGAATTGCAATGAATAATTCCAAACATTTAAAATACCTAACAAAAATTGAATAGTTTATGGATATAATCCATAATCAAAAAAATGATTTCTTTGAGAAGGTATATACTCACAAACCCTTCATAGCAGTTTGTAATGAAAATGAGATTTATCCCAAGCATATCCCCCAGGAGTGTCGTAACCAAGAGTGCAGCAAGGCCCATTGTCATGCACTAGTTCCCGTTCGAGTCTAGCTCAAAGCAGTGTTTTCGTGTTTTACCTCTAGGTACGTCTGTGCCAGAGCCGCCTCTACCTGCTCGTATCCAGAAAGGGATGTATTCGCTTGGAAAACTCCCAAAATCTCTACATTACCAAAATTCTAGGATGTTCTTCTATACTAATCCTCAACGTCTATATTAGGGTAATATCCCTTATCAGAGTTTATCTAAATCTAGTTTCCAAGGTTATTTGTTAAACATCCTCTGATACCAAATGTAACGCCCCGACCCCAGTTACCCAGAGTCGGTGCATTATTTTAATACATTGGCATGATTACAAGGAATCAAGTCCCGAAGGACCGATCAGTTTAGCAGTCTCGGAAAATAGATTACATACATGAATGTTACATTACACTTCATAACATACAAAAAAACATAAATAATCCTTCACGAAAACCATTATTCCATTGCCTTAACCCTATATATCAATCACTATAAACTTCTTGGAATCCATGGAAAAATAAAACAAAAAGGGGTGATCTCAGATGCTCAGTAAGGATAAAAATATAGTGAAAACTTTCATAAATAAGCACAAACATTTAAGGAAATGTATAACTAAATGAAAAGCGTTTTAAACATGAACTTCAGCATAATATAGAAAAAATAAAATGAAGTAATGCCATTTACTTTTTCACATGGATATTTTACTTGTCTAATAATCACAAGCAATATCACTAACCCCTTTCATAATGATGGAATTCATAATGTCGAACTTTAATTCTGTGTCAAGGACTCGTGTCAAGACCTAAAGTATAACTCTAATCGGAACCCAACCAGGAGAGCCACTATAATCGGACTCCAACCCGGAGTGCCTCTAATAACCAGACACCAACCTCGAGTGCCCTTAATAACCGAACACCGACCCAAACTGCCTCTAATAACCGGACACCAACTCGAAGTGCCTTTAATAACCGGACACTAACCCTGAGTGTCTCTAATAATCGGACACCAACCCGGAGTGCCTCTAATAACCAGACACCAACCCGGAGTGCCTATAATAACCTGACAGCAACCCGGAGTTCCTATAATAACCGGAAACCAACCAAGATTGCCTCAAATTACCGGACACCAACCCAAAGGGCTTACTATTATCGGTCCCCCACCCGAAACATACTATTCCAACACATTCATCTTAAGAAGAGGTTGAAATATAACATAAATATTTGTATTAAAACTAGCATACGAAATGTCAATACTTTCACCATAAACCATGAATGGTATAAAAATAACACATCCACGGTCAAACATATCTCAAAATCTTCAATACAATATGGAAGTTCTGTATCATAATAAATCAACTTCAAATAATCTTAAAATCCATCAAAGAATGTTGACATAGATGCAATCAAAACTATTTGAGAGAAATATCTATTTTTTTCGAAATCATTTAAAAGTCACATAATTATAAAATAAAACATTTACTTTAAAAATATCATTATAAGCTTTTAAGGGAAGCTTCTAAGATTTTATAACGGTGGAAAATAGCCACACCCACCGTATATGTTAAAAATAATTTTTTACCTTAATTCTGTCAAAAAGGTTAAAAATGACCTTGTTTGGAAAACGACGAAAAGATTCCTTTATATACTTGTTATAAAAAGTCAAAAAGGGTATAAATGACTTTAACCCATATTCTGTAAAATAGTAAGAATGTTTTGAAATATATTTTTAAGAATCATGGATGTGGATGATAATGAAATCCCAGTAGATTATTATGTATAAACAACATTAGATAATGAAGAGATTGCGAAATAAACCCTTTCCAATTTGGTAACATATCAAACATACACCACATTAAAGAGGTATCATACAATAAATATGTAAATACACATTAATTATAGTGTATTACATAATGAATACAATTATGGGCATTACATACACAACACAAAAGGTAATAGTGGCAATTTGACATTAATCTCACGGGAATAATGAGTGAGATGAAAACCCCTTACAATGTTGTAATCAATCAAGTCGTATGAAAAATAGTCAATAAAAACAAAATGAATCATATAATATCATGAATATAAAGAGGATCATGATAATACATATCAAATGGCAGTACACAATACACCACATGCAACAAATAAGTGGTGAACAATGGAAATCTCACGGAATTAAAAGTGAGATAAGAAACACCTTACCTTGCACTTTCCATTAGTTGAGGGTAAGTTTACCCACCTATATGAAGACTATTTTATGTTATTAAATTATAACAGAACCATATTAATATTTATGATATCATACATTATTCATTTATGACTTTATACTACCCATTTAATGATAATTTCCAAGTTATATTAATATTTCGGGTAATAATCGCTTTATTTATCGTACATGTTTTAACTTGTTAATATTGATTGTATCACGTAGATCATGATTTAAATACTTCCAAAATATAAAACATTATTTATTTATAATATATATTTATAATAGACTTATATATGAAATGTAAAACACCGCTTATGGAGACGGTAGTCCGTACGTATGCATATATGATGTTTCTGTTTCTACATAGTATTGAATAAGATATATGTAAGTGCATAAATAATTATATATATAAATATAAATATTTCCAGTATCATTATTATGCCATGTATTACATACGTGTTATTAATATATATTTTTATAATCGTTGATGAATGGTGAACTTGGAAATGAATATCATCGCGTCGTGGAGACGGTAATCCGTACGTACGCACGAGCGAAAATATCATTATTTTGATTTTAATATAACATATAATTGGATGATATATCATATATAATTAATAATTATCATGTTATAATTATTATTTACATGAATTACACATCATTATTAATCCAATCCGAATAATAATATATTGAATAACAATTACACCATCACGTGGAGACGGTAAGTTGTACGTACGCATGTATGGTGACATGTCATTCAAAGGATGGATAGAATACTGAATATTGTTGGACCATATTTAAAATAATATCACATTATATAGGATATACTGGATTTATTATTTTAGAATGGGAATAACAAATAAAGAAGAAGTTGAAGAAGAAATGAACATGAAAAAGGGTGGTGAAAACAATACCTCTTCTCAGGTTATTCCTTTTGATTTGAAAAAAGGACTTGTTAGGTTAGCTTTATGATCAAACTAAGGCCTCTAGGTTGTAGTGAGGGAAGTTGAGAGATTATTAGGTCAGGGTTTGGCCGAACCAAAGGCTTTTATGGTGTGCATTAATGAGAAGGGGGAGTTCCCTTTTATAAGAGGTGTGAGGGGCACCTTTGGAAAAGCTAGAAATCTTATTTTATAATAAATTCATATTTGGTTTATAATGGATCAAAAGTGTATTATTGAATGTTTAAGGTAGGGATAGGTCTAAAAAAACTCAACCAATAGGATTTAGATAGGATTGGGTTACAATATTAACAATATCTATAAGTATTAACTCTTCGTTAATTAGTTTCACTTTTTCAATGTCTCCTTGTATTTTTAAATTATATGGTTAATAAACATACTATATACATCCAAGGGACCCACAAGTGGTCCATTAATGATACACCTATCATGATACAAGTCACTTGGATGAACCATATATTTTCATAATTTTAATATCAATTAATTATATAATATTTTTTTAAAAACTCTTTTATGTCAATTTTGACACAATTCAATAATTGATTTTTTTAAAAATCATAACAGAATTATTACTTAGAAAAAAGTTAATTAAATAAATACTAACATGGGATATTATCCAATAAAATTATTTTAATTTCTGATAAGTCTCAAATTACATTTATTTGGGTATTTATAATATCAATTATTCTAATTTTTCATTAATTAGGTAATTACTACATCACCATTGTGTCATAAATAAATTAAAATATATAATGTCAAAAAATTATAAATAAAATACTATTATGTATGAAATATTTTTATATTTCTAATAAATATTTATAGTCGAAAATACAACATATATAACACTATGTATAAATTTTTTTGCTAAAAGATATATGCTTATGTCATTTTTGTATTTATTTTAACTCAATTAAAATAAAGTGTCCCTATCACCTACAAGTGGCTCCATGGGGTCCCAAAGTGAACCCAAAGATGCCCATGGTCGGACATAGATCCACAAATAAGTTTAGGAGATGTTTTAGGGTAATTTAGTATTATTATAATATTATATTTTTAACCCTTATTTACCGGATTTACCCTTTAACCATGGTATATAAAATATTTACCGAAGTAATTTTTCAAAATGTCTAAAAATAAAAGTTACCTATTTAAAAAATTTGGACATCCTGATTCCAAATATTCAATCCATTTTTCAAAATTCAAAACAATGAAGTGGCAGAAATTAATTTAAAATTAAATCCCGATGTCAAAACAGAAAGAGTGTTTTTAAGATATAATAAGTATCAAAAGATTGATACTTGTTTATGTCTGGTTTAATTGTGAAATTATGTCCAATGACCAACAATGCATTAAATGGTAAAAATATATTCTAAATATACTTTAAAACCACTCAAATTCATAATTTATCACTATTAAATATTTTGATTAAAAAAGTTGTTTTAATTAAAATTTAGTAATTTTCACTATTCATCAAAATATTAAAGTTATCCAAAAAGTACAAAAATTCCACATTAGGATAAATTCAATACTCTGAATCCAAAAATAAAGTCCATTTTGAGAGATACAATTTATAAATTTTTAAAAAATATGTATTATTATTCATAACGTCTACTTTGATTGGTCGTGGTGTGTGTTAGAACATGAAGTTGCGTACAACACACGATACTGTATTATTCAAAGAGAAGCGTACTGTAAAAGCTTGGGGTGTTACAAACAATATTAAATGTCATTTTAATAAACCTTGACACATTCTAAGACTTATCCAAATAGACATCTCTGGACATATCCTAAGAAATATCCCTATGGATTTCAAAAAACTGTTCTCATACTATGTTCAAAATAATAACTAAAACTTTCCCTTGATGCCAAATATAGTGAACCGGGCTTCTCATACAAGAATATTATATATTTTTTTGATATATAATAATTTCAATACACAAAAACACACTTGAGGGCCATAATAGTTTAGTGCATTGGAAACATGGAACATAGTCTTCATAGTTATTAAAAGATCTTAAATTTATCCCATAAAGATCATATCCTTTATTGATCCTACTTAAAAAATATTCTTCATAACCTATAGAAGTTAAACATAATAATGGGTGAGCTCATATGCTCAATAAGGGTAAACAATGGAGATACATGAGAAAAAAATGAGAATAATTGCATGAGAACAATGGAATAACATTTGAAATCCATACCCTATATATCAAAGATCATAATATTGAGTCACGACATAAATATTGGTAGTTATTAAGACATGAATAATAAAAGAATAAAATAACATCAACCATTAGTTCATACCATTGGCATATTACATAAAATTTTGGCATACAAATATGCATAGAAGGGGACACCCCTCTTGGGTGGGACACACCTCCATCCCCATGGGAAATCATTTTTCTCATAGTGGAATGGGTTTACCCCCAAAATCATCAATTTTTTCAACGTTCACCATCTATAACTTCATAGTGTATTAATCCCCTTAATAAACTTGGTTCACTCCCTATTCTAAACTTTTCTTACAAAATCTGGTTCTCTCCCCATTCCAGCCATATCTAATTAACCATGTTTACTTCCCAGTCCAGCACTGTCTTGCTGAATTGAGTATACTCCTCATTCCAATCCTATATATATCATGAGATACAAATATTTACCAAATTAATTAGAGGTAGATATATTCCGACCCATATTTGGTTATAATTTAACCAAAATCCTTGGTTGCAACGCAACCATCCTCATTGGGTATAGCATAATCACCATTACATATTTAAAATAAATGATTTGTGTTCTAAAAGATTATAAAATGATCATCATATCATAACCCATGAAATAAAATAGGTTTCATTAACATATAATTATAACAAAACCTATGGAGAAGTAACTGGTATCATAATAATTTCATCATTTCATCATAAAATAATTTGGGGATGAAAAATGGGCTTCCTGAGCATTTAATCATGGTATAACCCATGTAAGATAAATATGTTTCATAAAAATTATGTAATAAAAATCATAAAATAGTCATATAATAAAAAAGAATTCTTTAATAGATTATATCCCTAGTAAGTCATAAGTTACATCAAAATATATAATCTTAGATGGGGAATAGTTTTGAATGATTATGTGAGACATTTTAGGAGAGGAATGAGCTTTCGGATTTGAAAAATGCATTTTAATACTTTAATTTTTAAAAAAATCCATTTATTTAAAAATAACATTTTAAAAATAAAAATTAATCTTTTAAAATCTTTTAAAAAACATTTCTTGGTGAAAATATCTTTAAAAACACCTTTTTAAAACATAAAACATTTTAAAAATTCTTTCCATTGAAAATATCCGTGAAAACATTTAAACTATGATTTAAAAATCATTAACACATTTCATGAGTATAATATGTTTGAAAACCACTTTTTAAATCATAAATAAAAATAAAATATGTTTCTTTGGATATATCCTTGAAAACATATAAAGTAATATTTTAAAATCAATTAAATCATTTCTTGATGAAATTATATTTTAAACCCACTTTTCAAAAGATAAAAAATTTTGAAAATACTATTTTTTTAATATACATGAAAACTTATAAATTAATATATTAAAATAATTTAAAACAATTTTTGAATAAGATATAATTATCCACTTGAAAACCACTTTTTTAAAACATTTTTTAAAAAATATTAAAAAAATGGTTTCGGAAGAAAAATGTTTTTCAACCGAAAATACAATTTTTCTTATAAACATTATTGTGAATGTTTGAATACATAAAGAGAGTAAAATGAATCTATAACATATATTATCATGAAATAAACATTTTATGATAAAATTAATTAGTTTTTAGAGATATATATCATTATGTTTTATCATTCGAATCATAATTATAAACAATTCCACTAAATGGTGAGATTGTAACCTAAGACTCTTACCAATTTGGGAACATTGAATCATAATCTCCATTAAAGATTAATATTATATCAAAATTATAATATCATTAAAATAAGTATATTCATGATATGAAATTTCATAGGGTAAGTGTATACGCATCATAAAATAAGATAGGTTTACAACATTACACACATCTCAGAATAAGAAAATTGACACAAAAAATATCTTACCACTTTGGTAACATTAAACCGAAAACCCCATAAAATATGGATCCTAAAAGGGATATTTAAAACCAAATAATTTAAAGGATAATAATCATAACAAACATTATTGGTTATTATATACACCACATAAAATAAATATGTGGTGAATAAGGCTTGTGGATCATAGAAAATAAAATTTAGATGAAAATACATTACCTTAACTCTTAACTTATATCATAATCATTAAAACCTCATATATAATAAATATAAGTTTATTAAACATATATTATATAACCATATTAATTAATTTCATACCATATATTATTTTTTTAAGACCTTTTATAACATGTTTATTAAAAATTCCATGTTAATGTTACGTTTTGGGTAATAACCGCTTTGTTTCTCAAATATATTTTAACTTGTCATTTTTTGGTACACATATATAAATCATGGTTTAATAACATCTATAATTTAAAACATGATATAAATAAAATATATATTATTTACATGTGTAGTTATAGTAATCCATAATATTTAGTGATAGGAAATGTAATACACTTTTCATGGAGATGGTAAGATGTACAAAAACATGAACACTATTTCCATTTTTTTATCGAATTAAATGAATGAGAATTAAGTGATACATATATTATCCTTAAATAATTGTTTTAATTTCATATATATCACATATTTTTAGTAAAAACTACCTTATTGAATTCCATGTAAATTGTGAACTGATTACATTGCTTTGTGAGGTGGTAGTCTTCCTTACACATGGTTGATGTTATCGTATTCCCAAAAAATGGAAATCATGAAGTTATTTGTGATATAAAAATCAAGAATAATTATAAAATCATATTTATAATATTTAAAAAATAAATCCATCATAATTTCTAACCATTATAGGGGGTCATCTAAAAACAAACGGCATCGGTTTATGAGGTGGTAGTCCTCCATACACATGAGTGATAATTTCATAACCCATTGGATGGATGTGTAGATATTTGTAGGCCTTGAAAATAACATAAACATATATTTCTATAATTATTATGCTTAGTTTATTATATAAACATGATATAATAATAATTTAAGGAGTTGGAGAAAGAAATAAAACAAAAATTCTCATTGTTGAATGTCACATCTTCTCCTGGTATCTGCCCTATGTTTGCACTAAAAACCATACAAGGATATATTTGTATAAAAAGGCTTAAATGATGTTATTTGGTAATTGGGTATGTGATATGGGAAGTTATTGTCCAAAAAAATTATGGTGTAAAGGGGAGAGGATATAAGGTGGCCTTTTATAAGTGAGGTGAGCGGCACACTTGTAGTTGTTTGAAAAGAGTAAGGTGTACCCATGTATTTACCTACTTAAATAATCCCATAATAGAAAAGAAACATGATAATATAAGATACAAATTCTAAATATGTTCATAAAATATGTTTTTTCGGTTTTATGTCATTATTACCCTTATCTTTTACGTTTAATCCATCATAAAACCATTTTACCTTTACCCTCGTAAATAATTTTTACTTCATTCAATCTTAATTTTGATCAAAAATTAATTTGACCATATTATAAATTATAAATTATTATTATTCCAAATATGGATTCCATTTTTCAAAATTACATTTACAAAAGTGGAAAAATTAATTTAAATTCAATATTTCATATGTGTCGAGAAAGAAGGTTTTTAAAGCGAAAATGTTTAAAAGTTTAAAAAGTTTTTATATACAATTTGAATATTAAATTTATTCCAATGACCAAAATTTTAAAAATATAGATGTATTTTAGATATTTTTACATTAAAAACAAATACAAAATAATTTAACTATAAAAATTATTTAAATGAAAAGGCATTTTTCATTTAAATTTCAACACTTTTCACAATTCCTAAAAAATTAAACTTCTCACAAAAAACCCAAAAATTCACCATAAATTATTTTTTGTATTAATATTTCAAAAATAATATTTTTTCAAATTAATTTTAATAAATTTGAAAAATTTACTTTTCAAATAAGTGTTCGATAAAAAGCCGAAGAAAATATTTTAAAAAAAATCAATTATCACTATAAAATTGTATTTATTATTATATCTTCTCTAGAAAACACATAGGATGAATTTTATACATTATATTGAGTTTATAATATATAAATTTCATTAATATAATTCACAAAAAGTGATTTGTTTTATTTATTTTTATAGAACATACTGTTGTGCTAAAACAAATTCTAAAAAAATGATTTTATTTTATTTTCAAATAGTTTTTATTTTAGTTTATAATTAATTGGTTAAAAATAATTAATTATAAATTTTTATACAATATTTTAATAATTTATTATATCTTATTCATTCCCACCATTCTAGCATCTATGTGATAACTCTCATATTAAATAATAATATATGAATAGTATGTCACGTTTTGTTTCAACTTAGTGTTGCATGTAATGCAAGGATAAATTCACTATTGTGTGTAAAAAAAAGTAAAACATAGTGTTAAAATTAATGAAAGATAATCATATTGTTTTGTTCAATGTATAATAACAAAAATATGGAATATCTTTGAATGATAATATTTCACACAAATGCATGGTGCTACGATTATCATAGGCCATATCCTCAAGATCCATGAAAATTGGTGTTCATAGGGAGAGGAATCCCCATGAAAATCTAGTAGAGTCCATATGTTTGATATCCCTAGGAATATGGGGAATAATTAAAGGTTTTGTGTATTTTTCATGTTAAAACTCCATTGTTTTGATTAATTAATCTTCCATGCATAGTTTCATCAGACAGTTTAATAAATCATTCACCATTAATGAAAGGATCGCTTATTATTCATGGAACCCAAAGGGTTTAGATACACAATTTTTTAAATCATTATGAAACCATTCTTCTACAACTTTTCATAGTTATATGGTTTCTTTGGGAATACCTCATGGTGATCTCTAACTGTATGCTAATTGTGTGAGACTTGCTACCTCTTCAGGTCACAAGTGTGGTTTGGCCACATTGTTTGGTAAATTGTGTGTTAACTATATTATATCTATTTCTCCTATATAATATTCCACATGGCCTCCTATGAATCCCTAAATAATTTTTCCAATCCATTATCAAATCATACACCCCAATAAAATCTCCTAAAACCCTATAAAACCATATCAAAGTTACCCAAGACTTCACCAATGAAATTAATAACATAAAAAACAATTAGATAAATACTTAGTTAAGATATTACATACCTTAAAAATCTATGTCATTATAATGATGAAAAATATCACCTTTAGGTTGATTATGGGTGGATTACTTAATGTGGTGGGTTTCCTTCTCAATCTCCCTATGGTAACAAAGGTATGGGTTAATTCACTCCCTTGATAGGCTCTCAAAGCAATTGAATGTGGAAATAGGGGATACCTTCTTTTCTGTGGCCAATCATAGTTGATTCATTACCACATGGTTCTCATGATCTACCTAAAATTTTAGTATATATCTATTCTGATGATATTATCATACAAGAGCATTCCCTAATAGGTATTGTTGGCTCTAGGTTGGTGATATAATAAATCGGGGCCCGGATTTCATGGTCTTCTTGGTAGGAAAGGCATATATTAGGAACATTATTTAGTTGGTAATATTGGTTTAAAGTTTCATATAGTTACTAGAATCATTTCTAATTATTTTTTAATTAATTAGTTAATTTTAAGATTCCATTTTTATTATAGAGAGTCCTTAAGGTCTTGAAAAGTTAACATAAATAAGAATCTTTTAAATATAGCATAACATGTAATAATGTGGAGTCAAACAATATCACTCATAGTTAAATAAATCACGTTGATTTAACCCTTTTGTTTCAATCGTATAAAAGAAACAAAATAAAACAGCATGAAAAGTATTGTCGGCCCTTTTTTATATGTGAAATTGTCAAAAAAGTTGAAAGATTCAAATCAGATTTTGCATTTTTTGTTTCTGAGGAAAAATCTGATGGATCCCACATTTATTATTGTTCAAAATAGACATCATTATAGATCATATTTCCAAAGGAATATAGTCACTGAGGTAGTTTAATCAGTGATTCTTTGGAATTTCTATTAGTTGAGAGAGTGGGAAGTCAGAACCATCATACCTTTTTAAGGGGATTCTTTCCTAATTTTAGACTCTCTCATAGATTTCAGATGTTTTCATGAATCCTTCCCAAAACGCAGTTTGAGACTGGTTACCCATGTGATAATTATTTTATTAAATCCAATTACATATGTAAACACATTTGTGTATTTGTGGATTTCTATCATTCTCTTATTAACACATGATTCATTGGTTAGAAGACAAATAGTTTTGATATATGAATTTCATCATTGTCCAGGGAGGAATTAGGTGTCTTGATGTCTGGATATGGATTTTGATAGGGATTCCCACATATCACTAATAAGGTAATAAGAACCCATGTGGTTTAGTTAAACATAATTAGGCACATTGTACCTTTTATGTCCATGTGACAGAGGCTCATCCATGTAGTTTAACATCATTCTTTAACGACTACTGGGTGAAAGGTTCAATTAAATGGTTGGTGTAGGACTTAAGTATAAACATCCCTTTCTTTTTTATATTGTATTTAGGTAAATTAATAGGATAAGGTATGCATAATATTTGTATCATCACTAGATACATCCCTTTCTCATCACTAGTGTGGGATAATTGTCCTTACACTTATCAACATATGGTGATCATATGCTCATCACATAAGAAGTAGCTAGACTAGGCTAGGACTTACAGTAAATAGGTAGAATTTGTATGGGGAGACCAAGATGTTAATTTCAAATTGAGGTATCTTTAAAAATAAAGAGTGGAATCTCATGTCATGGTGTATATAGGGGAACCAAAAGGAGTATCTCGACTCAAAGTGAGACGGTTCATCTAATTCTCATCACATAAGAGAAAAAAACAATTTTTGAATATTGGGATTGAACCTAATAGTAGTATACTAAATATCATGGTTAAAAGGAATCAAATCCAACATAGTTATAATGATATACTTTATGGTCATATGTGAGGAATATTCCATAAAGTTAAAAATAGTGAGGCAAGAATCTGTTCTATGCAGTTAAATTTCATGCATCTATTACTTTAAGGTGATTCCTGTTATGCATCTCAATTATACTAATGTAATTATGAATGAAACTGTTAAGACTATGTTCGTAATTCTTGGTGTCGGAAACCCAAAATAGAAGATTATTTTTATTGTATTGGGGGACACAATATAGGATTGAATGGGGATTACAAATGAAATTCCTAGTATGGTTCTAAAAACGAAAAGTGTCTCATGTGAAGGAATGAAGGACTATGGCCTACACCTACTAGGAGGCCCCGATAAGTACACATGTTTTACAAAAGGGGAAATAATAAGAGATAGATAAATGATTATACATAATATTCTTGTGGAGTTTGGTTTGAGGATTACACATAACAGGAGGACCACATATGATAACCAGGAGGAGTATATCTACTCAATGTGATTTTGTAGGGATTACCCATGTATGATGCCCTGAATTTTCAAACCTGGTTAGATGCTTTGGTAAAGTTATGATTGGGTATTACACTATATAAGATACCCATGGATGATTATTATTATATAAAATAGGTTATGATATGTGATATATCAAGGATTATGTTTTATCTTCCCGGATATATTGAGTCTTATAAATTATTCATTTCAAGGTATGTGAAAAGGACTACACCTAGTAGGGGGACAAACATGATAAATTGTTGGAATATATAAACTCGATGCTCAAATTGATACCAGAAGGAATATGTAGAGAAGTTTTGACTAATTATAATTTTGATGAGTATATCAAATTGAGGTGAATAATGATAAACAATAGCATACCATCTTGAGTTGAAAAATTATAACCATGAAGAATATACCAACAAAATGTTTGTAATGATAACCAAATTAACTGTATAAAATCAAGGAGAATAATGATAACCATAAGGAGTATATCAACTCAAGGTAATGATGTAACCAAGAGGAGTATATCCACATTAGGTAATTATTTAACCAAAAAAATTACATCAAATCAAGGTGAATGTATGGGGATTATGCATAGGTGTTTTCCTAAAGTACCTAACATGGTCAGTGACTCTTCTGAAGGTAGGGAGAGCTAATGTATTACACCATACAAGATTTCCATATATATGGAAACCAAGAGGGATATTTTGAATCAAGGTGTTTTATAAAATAGAGAGGATTATATTGACTCATGGTGTTTTAAGAGGCAATGATGAGTATCTTGACTAATGGTATTATATATGATCAAATATGGGGATGTAAGAATTGATAAAAAATTATTAATCATCAATAAAAGTCCCTGGTGAAACCCTCGGGTTTTTATGGAGTCATTGAAAAAAGAGAAGGTACCATGCTAAAGGCCTCGCAATAAAACATGTTAATGATCTAGACTGGGGTTGGGGGTGGAATCCCCATGGGTTCATGTATCACTTGCCATATAGACCATCATATAGTTTCATCTAAAATCAAAACTGTAAACTATTTTTATATGATAACTCTACCATGGGTAGGTTTTAATCTCAATACACTTGTAAATCGCTTAAATATGATATCAATAAATCCTCATGATTTTAAATTATTTATTTATACTCACCATCTATCCAGGAGTGATAAACAATGTTGAAGTTTAACCCTCTCTCCAATGTATGTTTAATACTTATCTAAAACATAAAGTTAAATCTCAAATCTCGATCAGATATAATATTGAGTTTTAATCCATTCTACCTTAACACCACCCATGTATATATCATATAAAGTTAGTCAAGTGAAAAATATTAATTAATGGTAAGGAAATGCATTGACTTTATAATGAGATCAACTATAAACCAAAATAAATTATGGCATTTAGATGTCTAGGAGAGTCCATTGTTGAAATTCATGGTGAAGTTTTCCCATTTCTATATTGGTATGGGTGATGTTTATATCATCCCCATTCAGTTCTATCGTTATGACTTAACTTTCTGGAATATCAAGCTTCGAGATATTTATTTTGAATTCTCTCACTTCATTTTAACCCACTGTAAACATTTATTTATATCTTTATACATCTTCATGATTTTTGGATAAATAAAGAAGTATGGTCTATATAAATCTTCCAAGAGATCCTTCTTTAGTTCTGATCTTTATGGGACACCTATACAGGTTCCAATCCCTATAACTCCATCATTATCAAAGTTGCACTCAAAAATACCTTATTCTTTTTTACTAAATCACAATCATATTTATATTCATCATTAATATTTACATGGATACATTATTGAGAATTAATTTTTGGTATATACGATGTCCCACCTTACCTTTTGACTATAGGATTAATCCTTTATAAATCCATGAGTATTGGTTCTTTTTAAACATTCACCAAGGATTGTGTAGCATGATCTTTCTTTCTCAGAGCATCATCCACCTTGTTTTCTTCCCTATGTGGTAAGGTATTGAGAAATCATAGTATTTGAACAATTACAACAATATATTTGTGTGTATGTTCAACTAATTAAATGTAAATATATATTTCATTCTCTTATGATCAATATATATATCACATTTTTACCATAGATATAATGTTATAAAATATTTAATATAATGATCATTGCCTCCATATATAAATTATATGTTAAGTAATTTTGTTCATTGGTTTTTAACAAAAATACCGAATAATAAATTACCTTATCATTTGGCATGTGGATTCATCGAAATACATTTCATAAAAAATAAATATATATTACAGACACTTCCTCAATACATGATAATTTATGTATAGGTGTTGTAACTGACCACTTATTTTGTTCCTTGAAACATTTTTCACATTCCTCTATCTAAAATAACTTCACCCCCTTCCATGATAACTTGGATAGTATATTTGATATCCATGATAAATGTATCATAAAGTGTCGATAGTGTACAACTATCCTATGAAAATTATAGATCGAAATTATAGTCTTCAGTCTATTCCATTACTCAATAACACCCATCTTTAAGAGATCTATAGATAGTCCCTTTTATGTGACGATATAACCCATGAATGACACTTTATGTAGTAATAATTCAAAATTTATAAACTTTTCATATATGTTATACTTATTTGTCGTCTCCAACACAATCCAAAAATGATCTCCATGCCCTTCCTTGCTCTTAAAATATATTAGAATGTCATTAATGAAGACAACTAAAAATTGATCAAGGTAGCCTCAAAAGACTCTATTCATTTGATTCGTGAAGATAGAATAATCATTAGTATGAATGAATTGCATCACATTAAATTCTTAGTGTTCATACCCAATATGAAAAGTTGTAATGGAATTATCCGCAATTTTTTAACCTTATTTGATGATATTTGGATCGAAGGTTAGTCTATTAGAAGTATTGAGATCCACTGAGTTGATCTAACAAATCATCAATACGGGGTATATGATACCTGTTCTTGATATTGATTTTATTAATCTCAAAATAGTCAATGTAAAGACACATTGATCCATCATAATTTTTTACAAAGAGGATTAATGCACCCCATAGAGAAGTACTAGGGATTATAAAAACCTTATGTATATTCACTTTTAATTTATTATTTAATTCTTCTATATTGATTAGGTATATTATAGAAGGACTATTTTTTATTGGCATGTATCTAGTTATGAATCCAATCGAAAAATCAACCTCACATTCTAAGGGGGGAGACCCAATATTTTATCTAGAAATATAATATTATATTCACATAAAAAGGCATGTCAGTAATGTTGAATTTCTCTCTGGTCATTTTATCTAAGAGTACGTCATTATATTGTAACACAACCCACATTATATAATTTTCTTATAAAGGGTGTTCATAATAATTCATACATTGATAGATTATCATAGGTTGATGTGAAATGAAATTTCTTTATTCCAATAAATTGTTGTTTCTCAAAATATAGTGAACTAATGAATTTCCCAAAACACATTATATTATTCTAAAGGAAGGGATATATGATTTCCACATGGAATGTTCCAATCAAATACTACATTGGTTACTATAATCATCAAATAGTAATTATTATTTAATAATAAAATATCCAATCATTTGGTTGTTTATTTTATACACTTAAGAAACATCCTATATATACTAGAGTTCTTATAATCAAACTTCAATAAGACATCCACAACATTAGAGTGTATGAAAAATATACCTTAATTTTCATAATCCTCTTCAGTGATAATTATCCAATAGGTTTTTTCTTTTTCCCTTGGTATATTAGGATGTTGATACATATTATTCTTTTGTGGTCCAGGGTTAGGGGATCAATTTTAATAACTCCCGAGCTCCTTGTATTTGAATCATTTAATTGTCAATTGTGTATAAGTTGAAACATTTATAACTTATATTTTGTTAGCCATAATATGAATATCTCAAAAATAATCATGATAATTTTTTCCAATAATCATATACAAGAAACATATTATTTTTCATTAAATAAATTTCCTTGGGGATTCTTCCCATAATTTTGACTGGTAGGAAATTGAACCTTATTTCCCTAATCAACTTTATCACCTAAACTTCCTCGAGACTCTATCCATCTATTATTTGGTATGTTTATAAGATCACTTAATTTTTTATTTTTAATCATAATTTTTAATAGTTTGTTATTCATAACTGCAATATTTATCACTCCATCTCTTATCCCATAATGTTTTTTTTCAAAATATATTCATTTTCCATAGAGCCCATCATTAACTTGGTTCTTTTGGTTTTTAACCATTACCAAAAGATTGGGTAAATGTGGTTGATGAATAATTAACATCATAAAAGAAATATCATCAATAATATCATGAAAAAATCATCCTTCAAGGGTATTACTCTTTGAATTTATCACATTAGATTTTAGTTTAAAATAAATGACTCACAGTTCAATATAGGTTTCTTTACATTGAGTTATTTTATTCTTCTTATCCTAATTCCATTTCATATTAAATATTTTGTAATTTATTATAAATATAATGTTATTAAATAAATAATTTCCCATCGGAGTGTCTAGAAAGGTTTAAATTACTAGGCCCGCTCATCATGAAATGTATTAAGATTGAGTTGATACTAATTGATCTTTTTTTAGGTGATTACCCCTTGGTCCATGTGTCCTATAGCAACGTCAACATTATAGTAATCTTTTAGAATAGTCATTTAGATTTATCCCTAGGGATTTTACTAAGGTTATACTATCCTAATTCCAAAAAAATAACTAGTCTAATCCCTAAAAATAAGTAAACAATGCTCTGATACCAGATAAGGCACCCCAAACCTACACACCTAGATTTATTCCTAGAAAACATTACATAAAGGATTTAATAACAAGTTATTTAACCAAATATAAACATATATTTGGTTTTTATTATTTTCATAAGATAAAGAATAAATCTCATAATAATCACAATATACCATGAACCAAAGGTTTACTGTCTTTGAATAAAAGTTATATAAGCATCTTATGTTACAAAACTTGTTCACATTTATCTAAAATTAGGCCACACTAAACTCACTTAGGTACTTCTCATAATTTATACTTATATTCATAACCTAGGTAATGAAAACATAAGAAAGGAGTGATCTAAATCACTTAGTAAGGAGAAAACATATCGATATTTCATCAAGGGTAATATCATAAACACATGATAAACATGAGTAGGGGAGAAAAATATTATTAAAAACATCATTGGTTATTAAAATTTCCCTATAATTCATGATATAAAGATATGTAATAATAAATTAATAAACATATAACATGTTAAAATATTGTCAATTCATGATATAATGAACATGATCCATGGAGCATAAATATAGGCGTATGGTAAAAAAATGTAAACATCCCTTGAAACATAGAATAATAATGTCATTTGTACAAACATAAGAATACAGAATCATTTTATTATTACCATATATATTAATCCCCATCACTTAGTTTTTTAAAATATTGAAGAAGTCCCACCCTTTGATTTTTTAGCATATCCAAGAATTATTTCCATTTCATTTGTGATAAATCCAAGAAGGACTACACTATATTTTCTCATGAGAAATAAAACCTTAAAAAATACATTTTAGGGTGATATAGGATGCCACCCATAAAAATAATGACATATGTGTTACCCATGAAATCAATCATTCATCATATCCTATAGAAATCATGGAAGGAAAATATGTTTCAAATCATTTCTAATTGGTATCTAATATACTAAAATTAGGGAGTGGATTGATTGATAGAATTATTCAATCACACAAATATAGTATTTAATAAAGTTATTTATAGGGTGATTCATAAAACATAACTCTATAGTATTTATATATTTAAATAGGTAAATTAAAACGAAACCATGAAAAGGATATTTTAGAAAAACTTCTTAACATTGTTGTAATGAGATGAGATTATGAATCATTTTAAAAAATCACCATAAAATTGTAATATAATTTTTTTTAAAAAAACACTTTAAATAAATCCTTATAAAGTTTCCTTCAAAAAAGAAAAAAATTTATTTTCATATGAAACATAGATTAGAAGATAAAAATATGAAGCTGAAAGGGAAATCCTATTGGATATTTTTTAAATAACTTTATTGAAACCCCCATTTCAAAAAAGAGTGATAAATAATCATTTTGAAAATATCTAAAGATAATTTGGAATTTCACCCGAAATGAACCTTATTTATATTTGCAAATAAAAAAGGAGAACATTATCTGGAAAATTGAATTTTGATATTGAATAAAAAGAACGCATTTGTTGATAATCGGAATTATTCTTAACATCATCAAATTTTATAAAGATAGAAATACATGAATATAATTAAAACTAAAATAATGAGGATTGGAATTATAATATAATCATATAATATTAGGATATCATCTTATTAAACCATTGTCAAATATGAATCATTAAGAGTCAGGAAAAGAAGTTGAGTCAAGAAAAACCCATTACCCTTAACTCTATGTATCTTAACATGATCTAACCTCCTATATAAAAAAAGTAACTATCTTAAAAAACTATTTTAAATCCTTATTCATACCTATAAACTTTTATAAAATTCATTTATAATAATTTGTTATAAATATATTTATTATTTGTACTTTATATTCATCATCAGAAATTATTAGATTCAATTGTCTATTTAGTACTATTTTACTAATGAAAATGTGAATTACTATTAATAGATTAAATTTTTTATTATTAAAATAATATTAAAGGCATTGGAATATATGTTTATAAATATTTATAATGTTCTGATTTCATTTAAAAACTATTTTACTTATGATACATGATGAAGAAGTTGGTGATGAACTTATTTTGGTATCTTGTACAAATGAGGGGTGATATGTTAATAACAGGTTTTATATTACCATTACCATTCCAGAACCAAAAATTAATAATTATTTACATATTATTTTCAAATATAACTAGTAATTATGTTTCCTTAATTCATCATTATATAAATTAATAACATTGTTCATATGGGTGGCTAAACCATTCCCCAAGAGATAAATGTATAATTTATGGGTGATTATGGTTATGAAAGTGATTCCTTTAGAATAATATCATTATTACACAATAATTATGATATTATTTATATTTTTAATGTTGTTAATATGGTTAGAATAGATTAATATAAATAATAATTTGATAGAGTAAAAAAGAAATAAGTCATTATCATGTAGGTAATAGTGATGAAGTGGGAATTTTTCGCAGATCCCCGATCAAAATATTATTTATCTAAGAATGCAATATAGTGCACTCCCAGAGTCGGTCTCAAGGAGTCAACTTACACAACACAAAAATTCTACTGTCACTATTTATTTTCTAAATAATATTTAATATAAAGATGAGTTTTAAATATGAATAAAATATGAATGTATATATATATATATGTAATGAAAAAAATATGATGTTAAAAAGAATAAAGAAGTCATTTTTTCTTGGTAATCATAATGGTTGATATCATTGTTTATTTAAATATTTTCAATATCAATTCAATGTAGTGATCATGATCTATCACACTACACCCTTTTATTTGAAATGTTATTTCCCCAAATCCAAGATCTCTACATGTAGGGAAATACTCTTCCTAAATTCTTCTAGGAGATCGCTTTGCCGACCATCACTACCAAAGCCATACTCTATCTTATGCATGACTTAGATAGTGAATGGAAGGATAAATGTTGAATGAGAATAAGAACTCGGTGGTAGAGAAAATGGGGAAATAACACACCATAATCAATTTAACCACCACCTAAATACTCATAATTTAATAAAGAGATTAAAAGTTAATTACAATAAAACTCAATAATCCACCATTCTCCCCCTCGAAGAAACATTGAGGTTAGTTCCCCATTCTCATGGAGTTAGATGATAATACGGTAGGAGAGAAAAATAAAAGTAAAAATGGAAGAATGAGGTATGAAGAAGAATAATATTATAAATTTAAACATTATGAATATACTATTGAAAAACATAAACTATAAAAAAATAAAAAAAATGACCACAGAGACGTGCCAATGCTTTGAGAAGAGGTGAGAAAACATATTTATAGGGAGATGAGGTGAGAGAATTCTCTTGAAAATAATCCTTAAAATTATTCCTCAAGGATGTCCCGTTTAATGGCCGAATTTGTAATAGGTTTCTTCATAAAAGAGGTTCCATAATGTCTCCTCTGTTCACCCTCCAAATATGAGATTTATTTGCCATCAGATGTATGAGTTATGACCGATTCCATCGGAGACATTTAATATGTCCATTTGACTCGCCGAATTTTCAATTCTTCAACTTTCTGTGATATTATTTCCCTCCAAACCGTCAATTTTCATGTTTCTTCCTTAAAAAAAGTTGTTCCATATGTAATTTCTCATCTCTCCACAAAATACGAGCCATTTTGGATGACGTTTCGCGATTAGATGAATTTATTTCCGAATTAAACCGTTTCTGCCCGGGGAGACGATTCGTCTTCCACAAGTTGTGAGCATTCCCATAATGCCTTAATGAGAGTATATTGACTTGAAATTAATCATGGACGCGCCTAAATAAATCTTATTTTCTTTCCAACAAGAATCAATGCATTTTAAGGTGTGTGCACTGAGTTATCCATCTATTACATCGGTGGGACCCATTCTGTCCGCCCATAAAACTTTTCAACTTCATTGAATTCTTACACCCAATAGATTATCGATTCAGCCCCTGGTCCAGAAGAACAAAATGCATGAAATTAAATAGTTATTCTACTGAAATTTTAATCATAAAGTTTGGACATATATTTAATGGTAAATGACAAAAATAACCCTCTGAAATCAATCTTTTAAATTTGAAAAATTTGGCCATTTTTGCATTTACGCACAAAATAATACTAAAACCTAAAAATGTGAACATTTCTCTTCAAATAACACATTGGAGAGATTAAAAACATTGAAATTAAGAATAAAATAATTGAAAATATTTTTCCTATAAATTCTCCCTCACATAAACATTGCACTCCTGGGAAATCATCTTATACCTAGGTCAAAAACAAACTTCTCAAAGCATAAATGACAACACAACACAACTATCATATCAGAGAAAATATTATGCCTCCTACATGGATCAGAATTTCAGAACACTTTAAAAACCATATTAATCCATTCAATCTCATGTTAATCTTCACATGCATGCCGTACTTTCCTCCCCAGAAAAATATTTCTCTCTTCACTCAAAGATATTTTAATGTGGAGTTTTTCTCATTCACAAGAACATGTGTGATCTTTCTAGGCTTCTTATCCTCATAATATCTCTACTTCACAGAGTAAAAAATCTTTCTATCATGAGGACTTTTTCAGGGATTTTTCTAAGGCTAAGGGTTGGCAGGTTTAAAATTTAAAAACATCTATGGCAGAATGAGGAGCGTTATGCTCTAAAGTGATGTAAATGCGTGAAAATAGTTTTTTCTCAAGAATGATGTTCTCCTTAATCATGTCACAAATAAATCTCCTCCAAACACCTCTTCTTTCAGAAATTTCACACTTAGAATTTTAGAATCAATGATTTTCATCCCTCTTTTCCCCATTTGTTGCATTGTTTCAGCTTGAATTCAGATCTGGATTTCTCTTCAGAATCATGTTTTTAGGAAAAGAGAGGAAACATTGGATCTTCAAATACTAGTGAACACCAAGCCCATATGTGTAATTATATTTTGGGATACCCATGACATTTCTTCCACCCAATCAGTAATAATTATGGAAACACTTTCAATTCAACTCAAAAAAATTCATTAGGAAAGACAAATACAACACATCTTCTCCCTTACCCACACTTGAGTTCAACAATAATCATGCATTTAGCTTATAGAGAAGGTTGTAAAGGGATAAATGGATTGTAATGTGACTGCCTAATAAGGTATTTCATGGATAATAGGGGCATAATGTAGTTCAGATGTAAAGGTAGGCCAAAATAAGAGTTTAATACAAAATGGGCTTTCAAAGTGATGCCTCGATCATACTTGACACATTCCATGAACTCTATCTGCTTTGGAAAAGAGAAAAATAGAATGTTATGGATCAGAAAACATGTCTCAAGACTCTCAAGAAAAAGGGAAATGTAAGAAGATGTAAAATAGGTTTAGAAACCTCTCGGTTTGGGCAATATTTTCAATTTGGAGAGCACTAGGGCACATGAGTTTCACAGTTAATAAAACGTTATTAAATTAAAAGATCATAAATCAAAAAGAAAATCCATTCATAAATCATTTAAATCCTCAAATATTAAATCAATTAATGTGACAAAATAAACAAGAAGGTTTAAATTTTCCCAAGTATTCGATTCTGCTCAAGATTCCTAAAAACAAACTAAAAAAATGAAAAATGAAAATAAAAAAACTTTCAAAAAAAAATACTTGAAAATTAAAATTAAAGCACCCAAAAAATTCCTAAAACAAGTTGAAATACCTCCCCACACATAATCCATTTACTACCCCCCCTTTAATCTCAAATCAGGTCAAGAAACATTTCACACAAAATTTATAATGGGTACTAAACAAAATAATGAAAAGGAAAGACACAACTTGATTTATTTTTCAGTGGCAGGCTTGAGTTAAATTCCTAGCTGCTACAACATTAAAATTAAAAGAAAGAAATGAAATGGCATTAGAAAAATAAATAAAAACAAATATTAATGGGATTTAAAAAGGATAATGCTTGGTTTGACCCCCAGGTGGATGCTAGGTTTTTACTGCCCCTAGTCAGGCAATTAGAGCAGATTATCCCCAATCAGATGGTGGATGTTGTTTCATTGAGATAAACCACCACATGTGGATTTTCCCAGTGTTCATCAGTAGACAATGAAATTGGAGAACCCAAAATAATTTAATAATATTCCCAACCCCGAAGAAATAATACAGATAGAATTTAAGATCCGGCGTGGGAGGGAATAGAAAATAGGGGCGCTCCCTGTGAACTTCTATGGTGTCCTCCTCTATATGATATCAATGTTGATGTAGAGGAGGTAGTCACAACACCACCAGCTTCTCCGGCTCTTCTTCCTCGATTTCCACCACTTTTGTGGTCTCATCATCAACATACAAGGCTTGATCTATTTGTGTTGTTTCAGAAATTTCAGGAAAGGAGAAGGCAGAAAATAATTCAGTTTGAATAAAAGTAAAACATTATGATTGAATAAAAAATCATCCCTTTCATGTAAGTCAGCTTGGAAATTTATTTCTTCTGACATGTCAATTGGCAACTCCATCTCAGCAGGTGCATCTTCTTTTTCATCTTCCAAAACAAGAGTGAGGTCAAAAGGTACTCATTGTTCAATATCAAGAATGGGAATATCATGTTTCAGGTTATCTTGAACAAAGTGATTCCAAGATTCTTTTAATAAAGTTGATCTCCCATAAGTGAATCAGCTAGAATGGGTACATCAGTGACCTCCTCGAGTAATGGTTGAGTACGGGATGATATGATTAACTCGTTTAGTAGCTCCTTCTCACCCGTCTCAGGTTCTTTAACGTAAAAAATGATGGGTGAAATCTCTTCCACCACTCATTTTGGTTCAGGTTCCGGCAGAGGATTAGGTTTAGGTTTCTCTTGACATGCATGTGCGTATTCAGCAATCAACTCTATTTGAATCTCCAATTTTTCCACGACTAGACTAATCCTTTGAAACTTATCTTCAATATCATTGTAATCTTCTTATGTCACCTGAGATTGGTCAGTCCATGCAGAATAATCACCATTGAAATACATCATGAACAAAATGTTTTCTTTTAGTTTTTGAAATTTATTATTTATTTATGAAAAATTATGTGTGCAAGTGTTGCACCTCCCCGAAAACGGTGCAAATTTGAAAAAGTGGGAATTTTTCGGAGATCCCCGATCAAAATAATATTTATCTATAAATGCAATATAGTGCACTCTTAGGGTTGGTCTCAAGGAGGCAACATACACAACACCAAAATTCTATTGTCACTATTTATTTTCTAACTAATATATAATATAAAGATGAGTTTGAAATATGCATAAAATATGAATTTATATATATATATATATGTAATTAAAACAATGTTATGTTAATAAGAAGAAAAAAGACATTTGTTCTTGGGGGATCATAATGGTTGATATCATTGTTTAATTAAATATTTTCAATATCAATTCAATGTAGTGATCAAGATCTATTGCACTACACCCTCTTATTTGAAATGTTATTTCCCCAACACCGAGATCTCTGCATGTGGGGAAATACTCTTCCTAAAGTAGTATAGTAGATCTCTTTGACGACCATCACTACCCAAGCCATACTCCATCATATGCATGACTTAGACAGTGAAGGGAAGGATAAATTTGGAATTAGAAGAAGATCTCGGTGGTAGAGAAAATGGGGCAATCACACACCATAATAAATTTAACCACCAACTAAATCCTGAGAATTAAATAAAGAGATTACAATTTCAGTAACATGAAACTCAATCATCTACCATTCTCCCCCTCGAACAAACATTAAGGTAGTTCCCCATTCTCATGGAGTTAGAAGAGAATACGGTGGGAGAAACAAATAAAAGTTAAAATGGAAGAATGAGGTATGAAGATGAATAATAATATAAATTAAAACATAATGAATATAATAAAGAAGAAAAGAAACTACAAAAAAATAATAAAAATGGCCACACATAAGTGACAATGCTTTGAAAATAGGTGTGGATACATATTTATAGAGAGATCAGGTGAAAGAATTCTCTCCAAAATAATCCTCCAAATGATTTTGTGTGTATATCCCAGTTAATGGCCACATTTGTAATAGGTCTATTAATAAAATATGTTCCATAGTTTCTCCTTCGTTCACCCTCCAAATATGAGATTTATTGTCTATCATATGTAGGAGTTATGTCCAATTCCATATAAGACATTTAATCTGTCCATTTGACTCGCCGAATTTTCAATTCTTCAACTTCATGTGACATTATTTCCTGCCAAACCGTCGATTTACACATTTATTACTTAACAAAAGTTTTTATACTTGTAATTTCTCACATCTACACAAAATATGAACCATTGTTTATGACGTGTCTCGATGATATGAGTTTCTTTCCCAATTGAACTGTTTCTTCCCGGTGAGACATTTCGCCTTCCACATGTTGTGGTCATTCCCATAATACGTTAATGAGTGTAGTTTGACTTCAAATTCATCATGGACATGCCTTAATAAATCCTATTTTCATTGCAGTAGTAATCAATGAATTTGAAGGTGTGTGTGTCGAGTGATCCATCTGTTACGTTGGTGGAGCCCATTCTGTCCGCCCGAAAAACTCTTCAACATCATTGAATTATTACACGCAATAGAAGATTGATTCGGCCCATTGTCCAGAAGACCAAAATTATGGAAATTAAATAATGATTATACAGAAAATTTAATAATAGAATTTGGACATATATTTAATGGTAAATGACCAAAATACCCCTGTGAAATCAATCTGTTAAAATTGCCGAATTTGGCCATTTTTGCATTTATGCTCAAAATAACACTAAAACCTAAAAATGTGACAATTTCCCATTAAATAACACATTGGTGGGATTAAAAACATTTTAATTTAGAATAAAATAACTGAAAATATTTTTTCTTATCATGTAGTCTGCATGTATATTCCAGAATTGTATTCATTTTCTATAGATCTGGAGAAATATAGGGAATGGTTCATAATATTAAAATATTAATAATTTTATAAATATAATATTAATTGTTTAAATATATTTTTAGAGCTAGTCAGGTAAGGTAGTGATTAAAAATCAATTATGTCATTCATGGAGGCAATAATATGCATGTAGGCATGGTGAAATCTTCATTTTTTGAATGGTTTTGGAGAAAGGTGGAAAATGGATATTCCATTAGTATAATAAAAATTTATCATTTTATTAATATTTATATTATCATTCCTTCATGTATTAAATGGTTTTGATGGGGTAGATGAAGAAAATAATTATGAGATCATGGTTGAGAATGTTACCACTCCATTCAGATGTCCTCCTTTGGGTATCACTATAAGGATCCATAGATCGATATTTTGAAAAGACTAAGGTCTCTGAAATATAGTCAAAGGGTGAAGGAGAGACTAAAAAATGGTTTTTATCAATTTAATTATCTATAATGAGTTTTTAATTAGGGTAGAGAGGGGCGCATTTTAAAGGTGATGGAAACGGATTTTATTTAATTATAAATCATTAATTTTAACAGAAAAAGTGTTTCAATTTTAAATTACATAAAAGGTGTAAGATAATGGATTGGGGGAATACTTAAGGTCTATAATCCCTCTACCATTTATTTTCACCCAGTTTTAAACGTGTTTTTCAGACTTTAACTCAATGATTTTTCTCATTTACCATTTTTTACCATGGTAATTAATTTAAACCTAAGTAATTTAAATTTAATACTTAAAAATAAAATGGGAATCATTAAAAAAATTTGAATTAATAATTAAAAAAATGAAATATATTTTTTAAATATATAATTTATAAGGGTGATAAAAGATAATTTTAATATTAGCGCTTAAAACGTATAAAAATCATTTTTGAAAATATGTTTTTACGAAACAAAATTATGTGTGTTATAAAATTATAAAATTTTCAATGTTTAATGGTTTAAATTGATTTATTATAACCTAAATAAATGTTTTTTTTCACATAAATCATAAATTGAATTTTCTAAAATAATTTTTCACAAAAAAAGAGAGGAAAAAATAATTTAAAAATATTACATAAGTTATTAAAATATTTAACATATGTTATTTTAATTCAATATTATATTTTAAAGATATAATTTTATTCCTAAAATGAATATATGTTTATTTAAATTGATTTTTAAACATTTAGTTTTTTCTTATATAATAATAGTGTCATAAAATTAATAGTTTTTTTAAAAACTAATTCTTCCATATTCATCTAAAAATTACATATTTCACAAAAATAACAAAAAATTATACTATTATTATTTTGAAATTTTGAATTCAAAAATGAAATTAATATTTTCTAAATAATATTATAAATTTAATATAAATCATTTTTAAAATAAAAAATTAAAATTTGGTGGAATATTTTTAATCATAAACTGACATTTATTTTATTATACCTTTTTACATAAAATTTATAATGTGTTTACCCCAATTTATACCAAATAATTTAATGGATATATTATAATTGTTATTTTTCAACAATTTATTAGAGTATTTTTTGATTTATTTTCGTGTTGTGTGTGAAACAAGATACTCAACATGATATTTATTTAAGCAGAAAAATATTTACTAAAATCATAGGTCTTTAGATCATGCCTCTCCATGAATGTGTGGATACTTCACAAACCATGTAAATTTTTGACTTATTATTCTTATTTCACATTATTTCTCTTTATTATTCTCCAATTTTAGGAATTTTGTATCATTATACCTCCCATGTTTATATAATTATACTTACACATGTGAATATCTAATTTCAAAAGTATTGAAATTAATTTCCCATTCTTAAAATTAAAAATATATTACTTTATGGATAGGGATTCAAAACTACATGTGTTTTTTATATGATTTGAGGAAAATATAACACAATAATAATGACACCTAATTGAATCATCTTCTAAGGAGAAATACTCCAAATTGCATATATCCTCTAAGTTAAATCACCTAGATTACATGGTTTTTCAACATTGGGAATGTTTTTTTAGAAATGACTAAATGCCTGCACATTTTAATCAATTATGACATGGATATTTATTATCATTATCATGTATTATTCTCCCCTTCTTACTGATTAACCAATAACAAATTTATTCACCAATACTAATTATATCTTATCCAATGACATTGTTAGATCTATATATACCTCTTCTATATCTTTATCATGGTATTATTTTACATTATTAAACTTTACTACAATCTTGTGTTCATAATAGAATGAAATTGTCTTCTTATTTTTATATTTTTATTCATATCTCACTATAAAAAAGAAGTTCAAAAGCTAAAAGGTTTTCATGGAAAGAATATTACATTTCATTTCCTCAATGGTTCATCATAATTCCTCCCATAATAATAATATTAGCAGTAAGAATACAAAAACACAAAAAATAATAAGAACAACAAAAACAATAATAATAATAAAAATAAAAATAATAAAAATAATAATTATAATCAATAGTATATAGTGACGTTACAATGAAAACACAAACACACATTCAATCGTTATATCAACGTGGATTTAATATCATCCCCCTAAGGATGGGACTATATCCATTATACCTCATTACAATTTTAGATGGTTTGAAGGCCCAACAATTTGATGGATCAAAGGCCCCATGGTCTAAAGGAGCAATTAATAGCCCAAAGGAAATTCTAGATGAATAGTATCACTCCTACTTTACACACCATATACACTGACCATCTGCTACAATATCCCTTCACTATTATTATACCTACTCCAATACCCACCAGTTATAATGTTGTAGTATTTTTTCTATAATAAGATGAAAATCTCTCATAACTGCGGGTTGTCAGGGGGTTGAACCCCCAGCCTCAAGGGTGTGTAGCAGTAACCTATACCACACTGTCATTGGTTAAACCACACAAGAATATGAATAAAAATGAGAATTTTTTTTTTATTATATAATTTTTAATAAATGATAAAATAGGACTAGTGGGTGATTTTTATTCCTTATAGGAAGGGATGAGTCTTGACTCACTAGGGTGTTTGGGAGTGATTGTGGTTCTTGATTTCATGTAAACCCCCTTTCCTATAATTAATTAATTTATTAATATATAGTTATGTAATTAAAATGACCATAATAACAATTATTATGATTATAAGTAATTTTTGAGTAAAAATATATAATAAAAATATCATTAATAATAATTTTTTTATAGTTTATGATCCATGAAAATTATAAAAAGGCACCTTGGAACTCAATCCCATAATGCACCCTAAAAACCCGAACCACTAACCACCTTCATACAAACACTAAGGAATTATTATATTTATTATTATTATTGTCTTTGTTGTTGTTTTTGTTATCAATAATAATTCTAGTAAGGATCCAATAGTCCATTCCCACAGTAAAAATAGTACGAATGATAATGATGATGGTGATGATGAATCAATATGGAACCAATGATTGGATTGATAGTCCATACCCATGTCCTCGAAAACATTATTAATAATAAAACACACATGCACACACACTAGAGTAAATAGACATTCAAGATCAAACATGTGGGCCAAACAACACCACTAAGAAATAATATACGTACACATGTAAAAATAAAAAGGCCTTTCATGTTTTTTCTTAAACAGTATCTTTTATAACCATTATTCTTCTATTCCGAGGACCACCCAAATTTTTTGAATGATGACCTCTCCCCCACATATGATGAAATGTGATATGATCATCCATGTCCGATTCCACTTCCTTCTCTCCTAGAATTTCTTTAGCTAGAACCTTCTCATCTTTTGATTACCCAAATAGAGCTTGAAACTCCACCTCTATTGAGTGTAAAGAAGATTATACAAGTCCTTCATTGGTATTTCGGTAATCCATCATGGCTACTCCATGTTGTGAATTACCATTCCTATGAGGCTATATTGTATCAATCCAAAGTTCATCTTGGATAACCATGACATGCCTAAAATTTTCATGCACCTTTAGTGACTCGTCTTCCAAAATTAGAATGTCCACCATTATTGGATATGATTTTGTACCATAATTTTCAACTAAACTAAGAGTTTTTTCAAGAAGTTGGGGTTCCCTTTTTCTTAGAACTAGAGGCCAATTTACAGGTAATAACTTATAAAATCCCATATTTATTAGCATTATTATTGTTTTTATTTTATGTTAACTAAAAAAAATGTTTTGGTTATTTGATATTATTTAGTTGAAGGAGCATTGATCTAAGAAATAGGAACATGTGATTTTGTATACATGCCAATTCCAGTGTCAGTGTCATCCTCAGGATTGATAAAATAGAAATAAGGTTTTATCCATGTCTATGAAAATCCATCACAAATCCATCTAAATAAGAATCCATTATTGCTGGAGTGAATTCATATTTTGAGTTAGAGCTAACAACAAACCCATGAACACCAATCCCATACTATATAGTATTGGAATTAGTTTTAATTGAATTTATCATTAGTTTCATGTCGCCATCATGTTTAGTTTTAGAATTTAAAATCAAAGGGGAAGTAGAAATATGACATATATACATGAATCCTTTTTAATGGGAATAATTTGCATCAAACATAGAGAAGGATCTTTTCTCAGTTAAATAACTCACCCTCTTGATATTATTACTACCATCTTGAGTAGATAAAAAATTGGATATAGGGATACCAATTTTATGTAAATGGATATCCCATACTCTCTAAAATATAGTAGCATCCACCTGAGAACTTTTGAAGCCTACATTGGCATATAGGTGTAACAAGTGTTAAATAGGCTTTTCTATTTCCCTATCATAGAATACATGTACCTATCCTCCTGAAGATAAGTAAATTCCATCCTTGAAAATTTTTAATAATATTAATTATTATATCCTAAGGTATAATCACATAATGTTTTTTTTCACCAGCATTATTCTTATTATCTGTATGGTTCAGTGTCAGTATATGTTTAGAAAGTCTATAGAAACTAGGTTTAATGTTCCTAGGGCCCTTTATTACTCCATCACATAGAGCATACTACATTGGTGATTTTTAAACACTTCCTTATAAGAAAACTCCCTCTTATACATTAGGGATGGGTCTTCCCTATCCTATTAACCTTCTATAGTTTTTTGGACCCTCTTGGACTACTAGATAGTAGGGGATATATTATCCAATGGCATCTTCAATTGTCTATAGTCAATCAGATTTATAAACTTATCGAAATTCAATCGCCTTATATTTTAGTGGAAACTCTCAATTGAGTCACCAATATAATTTTGTTTCTCTCATAAAAAAAGAAAATTCTCATAATCAACTGAGATCCTGAGCTTAAATTCATCAGAATCAAAAAACATAGTTTCAATTAGTGGATGGATGAAGTCCACCTCCACCAAAATTCAATCCAAGTGGTTATATATATAATTTTTTTTCTTTATCAAACCTAATGTTTATTCCTACTACTAAATCCATGTACGATGGGATTTTTTGGTGCCAATAGAACATATTTAAGCATTTTATTTCAATGAAATGTTGAGAGACCAAATTCTAGATTGAATCAGGGTCAAATAATGGATCCCAAACATGAATACATAAGGTTCATGGTTTGATGGAAAGAAATCCAGAACCCCAAGAATTAATTAAAAATATTTTAATGGAAAACAATGTGGTAAAAACTCTTAAAATTTGAAGCGATCTTCCATCCACCAAATCCCAAAATCTTGTTGAACCAATTTTGAAGATTCTCCAGCATCCATGGATTTTCCTTCATATAAATCACCTATCTTGTCTGGGTTGTGTGTCAAAATTATTTAATCTGATGCTCAAGAATTTTGTAGTCTTCTCTGATTAATTAAATGGAATAATTCCTTTTAATTTTTTTAAAATGATTGGAATCATCACGATTATCATAGAAAAACATGGATTTCGATTTGATATCAATCATGGATACTTGGAAAAACATTGATTCATACCAATTATTTACAGTATCATAAGTCGTTTGTTTATGATCCATAACAACATCCTTCTCCCCATATGAACACATGTGGAACGAGTCAAATCATCTTGATCATTCTAAATATTTGAGGGTTTAATGAAATCATCTTTCAGATTAAAGTATAACTCTTGATCAAAGGCTATTTTATTAAAAATCTAGTCTAATCTCAGGTCTCCATTAGAATCTAGAGAGAGAAGATCCTGACTTTGAATTCTCTATATCTTATAATTATAATATAATAAAAATAATATGTTATTTTGGCCTTTATTATTTAATGAAAACACCAAGTATTACTAGGTTGTTTAAAAATTATTGTTCATATAATGTTGTTCTCATGTCGTTTATCAACCAAAACATTCGGTGATTGAAATCAATGAAAAATTTGGCCTATTCATGTGTATGTGTGTGTGTAAGGAACCAACCAAAGTCAAATAGACAAGCCACCCAAGCCATCTTTCTAAGGTGAGGTATAACCATAAAGTAAAAACATGTCTTGAATATAAACTAAACAAGACATACAATAAGAGTTAGAAATATAAATAAATAAGATACAACCAACTCCAAACAAACCAACCCAAATAGTCTAAACATGAAATGGTATGAATCTGACAAGACCATGAGTCTTCATGTGACCAAATGTCACCTCCTACCATCATGCTATGAAGGAAAAAAAATCAGAAGCTAACATGATGTATGATTCCATTCCCATTACATATATCCTATAATAAGACACCTACAACTGTCCAAAGTAAAAATTTGGGTGTGAGAACAAATCCTAGTATGATATTAGCATAGAGCCTATACAATGTCTAATATGAATAATGCAATAGTTGTAGATTTTAATACAAAATAGTTTTTCAATGAAATTTCATAAATCCAAATCTATTTATAAATCATTTTCATTTGGTTTTTATAAAATCCACTCATATTATCAATGTCGGAAAAAATGAAATATAGAAGGGGAGAAAACCATAAATCATATTCATACATCAGAAGGTAAGAAAGAAACTACATATCCATGAAATAAAATTATATGAAGATATGTGATAAAAGAACATAATAAAACACTATGCGAAACAATCCATGATAACCCAATCATGGTATAAATAAATTAATGTTAAATGATAAAGCACTGCATATCGGAACCCTTCCAATAAGAATAAACACTAGACATAAAAGGGCCTAAATAGGCATATGTTGGTACTAAACAATATCGAGCCCTACAATAGTCCATAGATATCCCAATGGTTTCATGTTATTGTTGATACACTCACTAAGGAAACCCATGTCTATATCTCAATGCACCTAAGGTTCCCAATGTTCCATGCTTTTTAAAAATCCATTTTTAAAAACATTCTCACCATTTATAAAAGATTTTCAAATCCTATTCAATCGACTATGATATGTAAAACCCCATTTCCATATCGAAACCATCTTTCAATTATTACATCAAACACTTGGTGAGAAATTTTTTTTAAAGAAAACCAATTTTAAAAACATTTACCATATTGAGAAACAATTCAAAAGAAAATATCTGTTAATTTTAATAAACAAAAAAAATTACAAGAATAAAAAAATCATATAATTATCCCATTGTATAGAAATGCCTACCACAAGAATGTTGGAACCCTAACTTCCTTCATCAATGGAGATTTAAAAACCATGAATCAACCTTCAAAAGTATAGGAATGACAAGAGACTATAGAGGATTGCTAAAAAATCAATTGATCATGAATCCAAACCATAAATCTGGCTAATGTTGTATCTGTGACTAATGGAATGAAAAACTAGAAGGGATGCTTACCTGGAGTGGTGCACCACAACCGAAATGATGATCAATTTCCAAATAAATTATTTTTGTAGGGATGGAGATCTCCAAAATCACTTTGGGTGACCTATGGGTTAAAAAATGTAGGCTTCATAGCCTAATGAAGTGTTAATTACATGAGAAGAACCCTGAAAGTGAAACTTATGAGAATTACAGATCATGTAATCTCATTACTTGAAAAAAATTCCTAGAAGGTCAAAAACACACACACAAATTCATTGCCTTTTTATAAACACCATATTTTTTTCATTACATAATGAAAATTTTAAATACACATCATGTAACCTTTTATTCCCTATAAATTTTCCTTATATGTTCCCGGTAAAAAAATACATGACATATGAACTAACTACATCATGAATAATCACCCATAAGATAACTTAAAACCCATATTTTAATAGAAAAACACCAAGGAACCCCAGATTCTTCCCAAACATGGGGAGAGCCTAAAAAATACATTAACATGTTTATACCTATAATCCATTAATTCATAAAATCATAAATCCCTAAATTTTAGGTCAATTTCCCTATCATTGTTTCTCCATCCCAGAGGATCCCGCAAACACAGCAAAACGAGGATGATAAAAAAAAGAATGAAAAAGGGATTACCTAACAAGGGTAATGGGATGTTAAAACCTCTCCACCATACAAGATTTATGTCTCCAAAAAGTACTCAAGATACTAGGTCTGGAAAAATTGAATCCCAATACTACTGACTAACAATTCATTCTCCCAAGTCTTGTAGTTATCACATCCACATTGAAACAGTATCCAAACCAGAGTAATTTGTTTACCACATAGTACCTTCTCTCATCAACCAATAATTTATACCAACTACTCAACTATAGAGGTGTTTGTATTAAGATCAACACCCTACCATCCAATCATATGGTAAGGATCTGGTATATACATCATCAACATAGAAACATGAAACATTTCTTAGAGAGAAGCCAAAATGAGATGGAAATGATAACTAATAGGTCACCTTCCCTAGTCATCCAATGATATAAAAGGGTCCTACAAACCTCATTAACAACTTAAATTTCTTACCCAATCCACAATGTCCCATGTGAGGTTAAAAACTGAGAAATACTGATCACCAACCTCAAACTCGAGTGGATAATGACGATGGCCCTCATAAAATTTTTGATGTAACTATGGAATGATCAATCTCATATAGATAAACCTAACCCTATGTTTTGTACTCTCAATAAGGATCATCCTAACCATGGACCGCTCTCCAATCTCTTCCCAGCATAAGGGAGACAATATGGCCACATATAAAAAGCCTCAAAGGGTTCCATATTTATCAAATCCTGATAACTATTATTATAGGAATGTATAACCAATGTCAAAGGTCTTTCCCAAGATAAAAAAATCAATAACTCAATCTTGAATCATATTATCAAGAACCTGGATATCTCCCTTTGTCTATCTATCCATCATTGGATGATATGTTGTGGTCAATTTTTACAAGAAACCCATCACCTCGAGCAAAACATTCCAAAACATAGAGGTAAGCAGTGGGTCCCTATCATAAACAACTGTAGAGGTAACCCCTGATTTCTCATTATCTCTCAAACATACAAGTCCCCATGTTACTTCACTTTAATCACCTCCTTGATAGGTAGGAAATGCCCAAATTTTGAGATCCAATCAATGATCACCCAAATCAAATCCTTCCCACTTAGGGCATATGAAAAAACCTATGAAGAGATAAACAGAAATATTATCCCACTTCCATATTTGATTGGGTAAGGGAAACAAAAAACTTATAAATCATTATTGTTCAACCTTTATTCTCTGAAAAGTAATACACCGCAATGAAAAATCCTCAATTGACTATCTCATATTGTTTTATTAATATTGAAATCACAAATCTTGATACATAATGGTAGTTCCTGGGTGTACAGACTGGTAAGAATGATTTCCATTATCATTCAAATCTATCCTTAGGGAATATCAAACAACCAACCTACCCTATAAGCACAATGCTCTATTGGGAGACTGCGACCACTCGACCGAGGTTTCCCCACCATAAAAGATTTAATGAAAACTCTAGAACTCAATGTCATAAGTATTCTCAATTTGATCCAGTTCATCAATTAATGAGTAATCCAAAATCAAATCTAGACATAACATCCCACCACCCTTTTTTATTCCCAAGATCATCTCAACAAATAAACTCATTAGATACCACTCCTCGAATGATTTATTCATGTCTTGAGTCAGAAATTTTATGCTCAATGCATCTGCAACCGCATTTTGTTTTCTTATTTAGTATACAATTTTAAAATCAAATGTTGAATGATACTCCCCTGATCCTCTCTACAAAAGTTCATATCCCTCTGAGGAAAAATATATTTCAGACTCATATGATTTGAATACACTATAAACTACTCACCAAAGTGATAGTGAATCTATGTTTTGAGTTCATGAATAATTGCATCCAACATAAGATCATGTGTAGGGTAGTTCTTCTCATGGGGGGACTACTGGAGAGAGGCATAGGCTACTACCAATCCCTCATGCATCCAGACACATCCCAAACCTATACCAAAAGCATCATAGAAAACATCATAATCCAAACCCATTTTTTGAATAATCAAATTTGGTGTTGAATTCAATCTCAACTTATGTTCCTAAAAATATCTCTGATAGTTTTTATTCTACTCAAAATTTAAACCCCTATTAATTAAATATTTCATCAAATATGTAATCTTCTAGAAGTCCCAAACAAACTGCCCATAATAACCAGCAAACTTTAAGAATATTTATCTATAAAAAACATTTTTGTGCCTCTCTAGGGACATAAATACTTGTACCTTTTTATTATCCATTGATACACCCCTCTCAGATATCACATGACCCAGAAATTTTACCTCTTGAACCCAAAACTCACATTTTTAAGGCTAAATATACAAATTATGTTCCCTCAAAGTTATAAAGAAGATATCATAATGGTCTTTGTACTCCTCCTCTAACTTGGAGTAAACCAAGAAACCATCCATAAACTCCACTTAAAAAGTGTCCTAGAACCATTGAAATATTATTTTCTAAAATCAATAAATACCAAAGGAGTGATACTGAGAATGAATGGCATAACCAGAAACTCAAAATTCCGATATCGGCTCCTAAAAACCGTCTTAGGTTTATCCTCCTCTTAGTCTCCCAACTAGTGGTACCTTGACCACAATCCAATCTTATAAAATCCGTGAGACCCACTATGCTAACTAAAGTGATCATTAATCTTAGTCAAGAGATATTTATTCTTGAGGAGCACCCGATTCAACTTTTGGTAGTCAATAAAAAGTTTTAGGCTCCAGTATTCGTTCTTAAAAAAAGAGGGATGGTGATGTCCATGGTTACATTCTTGGATATATAAATCCCTTAGCCTCCAATTCCATAACATGGAAGATAAGTTCAACCAACTCAGTAGGTTTTATTTGATAATATGTCATAGAATTGGGCATCCTATCATGGAGTATTTTTATAGTAAACTCAACCTATCAATATGGTGGTAAACTATTAAAATCATCTAGAAAGACCTCACGGTATGTATACACAGCCATAGGTAGATGACTATCTAAAAAATGTCTAATTGTATCAATAAAAAACTCTAATAACTGGCACAAGAATACATATGTATAAGGAATAATAGGCTTATCCCTTCCCTGTCTAGAGTCTCACACACCCGAATAAACATGAGCAACCCCATTAGAAGGAAAAAACTAAACTCGATGATGATAAATGGATATCTGAGACTTAACACTGATCATCTAACCCATAGAAATAATCAAGTATAATATGTAAAGAACAAGCACTAATAAGTCTCACACTACCTTAAAGTCAGCAAACCTCACCAGATACATGGGATACTTAAAACCTTATTTGGACCTCTTTCCGAAAGGAGTAGAATGATCCAAATAGAATAGCATAATCTCTAAATGAAATCCCAAAATTTCAAGAAAATTTAATGATATAAAATGCTGATTAGCTCCTTTATCAAACAATGCTAGCACCATATAAGAAAAAATAAACATTGTACCGATTATTTTAGATGGACCTACTTCTGATTCATCTAGAACATACTCTTCTTCATAAAGACATCTAGTCTTATCCACCTGAACATCCATGTTGTCCTAAGGATTCAACCCACCACCCATAAATTCATAAACATATGCCTACACAAAATTTTTGATAGTGGATCTTGCATTACTATCTTGGGATATCATTTCACAGAAATACTTCAGATTTCTAGATAATCCACAGTGATCACATATCCTAGGTGATTTTTTACAGTTTGGCTTGGTATGAACATGCCACCCAAACTGATATAATATGACCCTGTTGTTGTTCTAAAGAAGCCCATGAAAATGTTCCTAAAGAGAACTGACCACCCTTGTGTTTTCTTTTCTACCCCAAAGTAACACCCTGGATAATAACTACCCCAAATGAAGCTCTCCTTAACCATTCTTCCCAGCTATGTATACCTTATTCAAATCTATTTCATTAACCATATCCACAAAGGTCAAAAGGAACTTGATAATCAATACAAACTAAATATCTAGCCTCAATCCCAACTCAAAGTTCCAAAACCTTATATACTCATTAGTGAAAAGCCCTAGTGTTAGATTTACCAGCTTAGAAAAAATGGTAGAATAATCTTGGATGGTATGCTCATACTTCACTATGGTCAAAAACACTTGGGACTTTTTCACATGTAACATATTTTGATAATACTAATGATTAAATATTTTCTTTAAGAGAGCCCATGTAAGATCCTCAGGTAACATAACTTTCACAATAGATTCCCACCAACTCCTTTATGGTCCATAAAGAATATACATACAAAAACCCACCATAGAGTCATAAAGAAGTTGAAGATTCCTTCAATCAACTAAATAAACTCCTATGATTCCATGAGTACCTTATCACCATGTAATATGGGTGGATACTAATTGTAATTTATGTTCCATGATCCACCACACATCCTATTTTCCCAACAGAAACATGACACAGAGCCTAAATAGTGTAGATTACAACTCCAACCAAATAAGGTTCCATTGGAGGATTCACCTATGGATATTGTCTCAAATATTCCTATCTCAGATTTAGAAGACCTCTTGTAGGAGGAATTTTATATCAATCACAACACAAAAACCAATCAATCTCTAGAAGAGTACAAAATCATAAGACCAACTTCAGGTGTTGATATCAATGCATTGAAACAATATGAATTTAAAGAAATTACAAATTATACAAAATATAAGAGAAAAATTTAATAAGTAACATGTACATTTAAATAATATTCCCATACATTTCATTAAAATGACCTCAATCACCAAGTCTAAAAAATCTTAAAAATTTTCTTACCACCCAATGCAACTCGAGTTCAGATACGAAGGTGAATTGGAAAGACACCCTCCTTCAATTACTACATCATCATCATTATTTATTTATTTCTTTAAAGGAAATAGAAAATTATATGTAAAACAAGTGAAAAAACAAAGTCATTCAGGATCCTAAGGGGGCCTAATGTTGTGACACCCGAGGGAATTCCCCTATAATAAGCTCATCCCCCTCATGCTTCAAAAGGATCACTTTCAAAAAGAAGAAAAAGTTGTGGACTTGGTTGGTTAAGGATGAAAGATAGTCTGAAACTTTGTTTCCTTCACACTTGGTATTTACTTCTTTGATGTTTTTATTGATCATCCTTGTGTATTTCTACCTCTTTTCTATCGAAGACATGAAACCAAGATCAGGTAGTGTTGACACACTTTAGGATGATCACGTGACTCTGATACCAAATTGTAATGAACCAAAACAAGTTAACTAGAAAAGACAACTGAGCCATCCTACCATGGTGAGGTATAACCAGAATGAAAAAAAATTAATATAAACAAAACAAGATATACAATCAACATAAAAAATGGGAAAAAAGAGATATGACCAGGTCGTCACAAACCAAACCATATATAATCAACCTGAAATGGTATGAATCAAACAAGACAATGAGTCTCTATGTGACCAACCGTCACATACAACTATCTCACTATGAATGAAAAAAATAAAAGAGAAGTCAAAATGCTACATTATTCCCTTACCATTACCTATATTCTGCAATACAACATCTACAACTACCAAAGGAAAAAAAGTATGGTGTGAGAAAAAAATTCCATTAGGATACCACAAAAGAGTCTATAAAAAGTATAATATCAAGAATGAAACTTTTCTAGTTTTTAAAACCAAAATTTTTTTCAAAGAATTTTAAAAAATTCAAACTCAATTGTAAATCTTTTTCATTGGTTTTTATAAAATCCATTCATATTCTCAAAGATAGAAATATGAAAAGTATAAATGATAAAATTAGAAAACATATAAATAAATCCCAATGTAAGAATGTAATCACATATCAATGAAATACCATCATTTGACACAACGTGATATAACCTCATAAGAAAATATGTGTGTAAAAATACATGATACAACCCATCATGTGAAATATAAACCCATGATAAATGAAAAAGAACTTTTTATTGGGCCCTAGACTATAAGAACATGTACAAGACATCAATGTGACTAATATTTCATATGTTGGTACCAACCAATATTGAGTCCTGCCACAGACCATCGATATCCCAATGGTTACCTCCTAGTGGTTCCACACTAACTAAGGCTACCCATGTCTATTTCCTGGTGAAACTAAGGTTCACAATGTGCCATGTTTTTCAAATATTCATTTTTAAATTCATCATCAGCCTTTATAAAACATTTTCAAGGTTAATATAATAAAATTAGGTGTTTAAAAACCCATTTATATATAAAAATCATCATTGAAGTAGCTCATTATTCACTTGGTGTGAAAGAAAATTTTTAAATAAAACCCCCTTTAAAAATTTAAATATTTTCAAGAAACCCTTTGAAATAAAAATTCAATTCAATTTAATGAACATCCCTAAGGAAATTTATAATAATAAATATAAATTCATATAATTAAGCCTTTTTACAGAAACACCAACCTCAATAATTTTGTAACCCTATCTTCCTTCGACAACAGAGATTGAAAAACCATAGATCATCCTTCGAATGTTAATGCATGATAATTGATAGAAAATGATTAATAAAAAACATAAATCTATCATGAATATGAACCATAACCATGGGAAAGAAATTATTCATGGCCAAATTAATGAAAAACCATAAGGAACACTTAACCAGAGATGATCACCATAACCACAATGATGATCAGTCACTAAACAAATTATCTAGAAGGGACAGAGATCTCCAAAATTACTTGAGTGAGCTCTCAGTCAAGAGGGGGAGACAACACAGCTGAAGGAAGAATTAACCACCTGCACCACATCCTAAATGTAAATCTAGTGATAATTACATGTTGTGTAATCCCATTCCATGATTTGAATTCCACGAAGTCTAAAAACAATGAAAAATACACCACATTTTTTAAAAAACATAATTTTTATCACTAAATGGTGTGAATTTTAAATACAAGGTGTGTCAAATTTCACACCCTATAAATGTTTATGATGTGTTCTTGGTGAACAAATACTATATTTTTAGACTAAATACACATCATTTAATCACACAGAAGACAATATAAAACCTAGATTTTATCAAAAAACACCGAATTACCCCGAAAATTCCTTAAACATCGGGATAGTCCCAAGAATACATTAACACATTTATACCAATACTCCATTAGTTTAAACAAACATACACCCTAGAATTTTAGGGTATTTTCCCCAATAAAGGCTCTCTGATTCTTAGAAGCCTACAAATGCACCCAAATGAGGATGATAAACAAATCATGAATAAGGGAATAATTGAAAAACATAATTGGATGTTACAATGTTTGTGTGTCTGTATCTCTTTTTTTATTTTTAACCCCATAATTTATAATGAATAATAATATTTATTATTATTATTATAACTACTATAAATACTACTAGTGGTAGTAGTACTACTACTAATAATAAAAATAATCACCATCACCATCATCATCTTGTAATTTTATTTAAATTATTAAATATTAATAATATAATTAACGATAATAATAGTAAGTGTACTAATAATTATGTAGTAAATATTTTATAAAAGTTTGATTATTAATAATTAATGAATAATATTTTAAATAATAATTATAGTAACCATTATAATGATTATTCATAATAATATATTTCATAATACTATTAACAAATACTAATTGTATTATTTTAATTATAATATTATTATTATCATTATTATTAATTAGATTACTCTAATATAATAATTAAATTATTAAAATTATCATTTTCATCATCATCATTTTCATCAAAACTTCTTATTATGATTACTAATTATATTATTCAGTATTCGGAATAATAATATTAGTATTATAGAAATAAAATAAATAATTTATTCACTAATTTGGGAATGTGTGGGTAAATTATATATAATATTTAAGGACGCTAATAGTGATTCTTATTTTATTAGTTATAATAAAATTTGATGTTTAAAGTATCGTTAATTGTTTTTGTCTTTTATCAGTTCTAAAGAAAGTGTTAATAAATGCACTATTTATCAGCACTAAAAAACTCTGACAAAGGAGGCCTTTATCAATGTTTTTTAGCACTGGTAATGGGTGTGTATATTAATGCTAAAAAATATTTTTCAATGCTCCTACCCACCACCACCCCATTTATCAACACTCCCCCCACCACCACCACTGCTCACATGTGACATCCAAACCCCTTTTTCAACTCTCTCCTCAGCCCCACCTTATCATCTCTCACCATTACTCATGCTTACCTGTGTTTTCACCTTTAAGGAATCAATCATGGGACCTTCATGTGAAAATTCAACACTCCTACCACAGCCCCATTTTTGTTTTCTTCAATATTTTATGATTTATCTATTTATTTATGTAGATTTATATTCAACTTTTTTATTCAAATATTTATTCATATATTAATTCATATATCTATATGTATTTATATAATTATTTTTAAATATATTTTTAAAATATGATTGTGTGTGTATTTATGTGTGTATGTGTGTGATAATATATATATATATTTATTTATTTATTTATATATGTATATATACATGTGTGTGAGTGACTATATATATATATATATATATCTTAATACAAACACACACACATATATATTTACATACAACCATTATATATACATTTTTAAAGATAAATACATATTCCTACATTTTTATAATGTATTGGAAATAGATAATATTTTCTATCAAATAAAAAAGATAATAATTTTTTATATATTATTTATATATTTCAAAATATGTTTTATATGTAAAAATGGATAAATATTTATTTATACAAGTAAAATTTTATATGTAAATATATGAATATATATATATATATATATTATGTTTTAAATAACATGCTTATAAGAAAAAAAAATTTAAACATCATAATATCCTTATGAATGTAAGGTTAGAGAATAAATTTAATCTCCATCGAAAAAAAGGAAAGGAGAACTTCTTAAACGAAGATGAAATAAAATGTTAAAAATTTGGCATATCCCAACTAAAAATTTAACATATCTCAACTAAACATCATAATATCCTTATGAACTTAAGGTTGGAAGCCTTTCATGCATTTTTTTGTCGAAAATTAATATGTACATAGGGCCCTTAAACCCAAGCATCATATATCTCTTCAAAAACATTGACTTGATGTATTATGGAATTCAAAAAGACACCATGATCAAATGTTATGTATTTTTAAAGTTAATTCTTGATTTTCAAGTATTCATAAAATAATAATTAATTTATTAATTTTTTTCTAGCTTGAAAATAATTTTAAATGTTTTTTACCTGATACCAATTAGAATATTATTGATCTATATTAATTTTTAACTATTTTATAAACCATTTTTCACTAAATATATTATGTATTAAATATAAATACATATTTAGTATTATATAAATCATGTTTAAGTGAATATTATATTTATATATATTTATATCAATAGTAATATATTTTTGTATTAAAATATGATTTTTAATAGTATATAATTTGTGTATGATGGTCACATTTATCTACACTGAGAAAATCACTAATAAATGGTTACCTTTATCCTCACTAAAAAACATTATTAAAGGAGGCATTTTATAATTTATTTTTTGAGCACTAATAATGGTATCATTTTTCATCACTTTTAGATAACAAAAATAAAAAACACAACCTTTATTAGTGTTTTTCACAATAATAATGAGTAACATTGAATAAGCATGTTTATGTAGTATTAGGGGTTTTTTTTCAAATAGATAATTTTTTAAAGCCATGAACACATTGCCCTTTATATTAGAACATGTTTTATTAATACCCTTAACACATTCCATTAAAAATAAAAGAAATCTGTTAACAATATTAATTCATTTTTTATTGGAATTCATCGTAAATGCTTTCCTAAACTTGTTTAAATATTTTTTATACAGTTAAAAAATTAAAAATTTTGATAAACACCATATTTCAATGTTGATGGTGAAAAAAAATTGTGTTTTTGAATCATTAAAATTACTAATTTAGTATTTAAATGTAAAGGATTAAAATATTCCTTAAATTTTTTAAATTTATTAGATTACATTTTTTGGTCTCTATAACACTTCACCATATCCTATGAATTTATTAAATCACTTAAAAGGTATATAAACAATATAGTTTAGTGTTTTAATTAAATTGTAATTCATTTATTTAACTGTATGGTGTTGAAAAACCAAAAAGTTTGTTATATTTTTTAATTTGTCTCCAAGATTCATGATTCAGTTTGTATATAATTTCAAATGTCAAATGATGATGTTAATTTTATCATTTGAATTAATTTTCAATAGAAATTAACCTTGTGTTAATTTTTTTATTATATTAAATCTTTATTTTTAATTTGTATAATATTTTGTTTCTTAAATTTATTTTAAAGGTCTGTGAGGACGCTTATGTATCTTTTTTCATAAATCCATGACCTTTACACAAGTTTTTTAGTACACTTACATAACAAGTGTCTTCATTGGTGTACCCTAACGCAATGACTATTTAACCTTACACAGTTGAGTGATGACCCTTATGCCACATCCAATCAGCTAGGTTACCTTATCACATCAAATAAATTACCTTTATGTAGTGTCTTAAGGACATTGATGTAATTAATTTTTTTTAACATAACATGTGGATTTTATTTTTTCACTTGTGGATTATTTGATCCTTTGATGAATCTCACTACCTAACCTCATACATGTCATTTGTGTGGAATCTACTCATTGATTAGGTTATTATGTTATTCCTCATATTTTCAACTTATTTGGGAACATCATTACTCCCTAATAATATTTGATCATTTAGTTTGGAAAAAACATTAGTATAATGCACATTCCAACTCACTAAAACTTTGTGTTCCAGAGAAAACCCTATAGATATTAAGAGAGAAAGATCAAATTTATTCCTCAACTACTAATTTCACTCCATCCTTGGTGGATTTTTGCCTATATTTTATCATTTTAGAAATGATCTAGTCCTATTGTATTATTTCTATGGAGATCCACTACTTATAGCACATGAGGAAAATAATGTGTGCACATATTCAGTTCTAATGTCCAAAAAATATTCATATGAAGATCCTGTGAAATCCAACTAGTATGTTGTAATTTCACTAGTCTGTAAGTTTTTTTATTAGTTTCTGGTTAATACAAGTATTTACATTTTTTTATCTATTTTTTATCCATTGCATCTTTATTTCCACTTGTATTTATTTTTCTTGAGGATAATAAAACTTTTGATTGGGTGGTATTTGTATAATTCACTTAAGATCAAACCAGTTAGAATCACATTAAGTAACGATTTATATTAATAATTTAGTTTTTCTTTATTTCTTATTGGTTTCTCACATCTTGAATTAACAAATCTTAATTCTCTAATGACCTTCAATTTTACATGTTTATTCACCTTCTATTTGCTTGAACATAATAAAAACATGAACTGTATCATGTCTTTTCGGGTCATTTCATGGGGGAATAACAATCAATTTTATCCCTAATAATTCATACATGATCCTCTAGATAAAGAGTTGTAATCTACTATGTATGAAATATAAAAGTTCAACGGTGACAATGATTTCAATCTTTGTAGACTCATGATGAGAGTTTTTCTTATCCTGTAAGAGCTCATAAATTCTCATTGTAGATCTATGAGTCACATCATTTGGGATTCCACTAATGGAAATACCACTACCACCTACCAAGATTCATCAAATAGTGTTTAGTAATGTCCAATAATTCTATATTATTATCTTTAGGTGATAAAATTTTAAGAGATGTTTCATATTATGACACATTTGATTTAAGGTATGCCTCATTTTAGATTGTACATAGATTATATATATATATTATATGCCATTAAATCTGGTTAGAGGTTCTTAAGATCCTAAAAGAGGAAAGTTATGGTGTGAATATTTTATCTTGAAGAAGGTACAATAGCTTCAACAGCTAGTTGGTGGACTCAATCGGCTATTCGGTGGAGTCTACGGGTTCTACCGTATAATTACATATCCCACTATACATCTGGTGGGATTCATGGGTAGAACCCATTATATTAAGTGACCATTGAGTAACTTATAGAGGTTTTCAACTTGTTGGTGGGAATACTATGAAAAATCTATTCTTCTCAGTGGACTAGTGGAGGCCACCAACTAGCCTAGGGCATCGTTTGCAGCCCAGTAGTCTCACCGAGTTTTATGGTGTTTTTTAAAAGTTGAAACTCCTACCATTTATCTCACTCTCTATGTCATTAATTAATACTCATCAACCTAATATCCCTATTAGGTGATTTTGGGACCCCTATCCTTCATTTCATCTCCTTCATTATATACCCAAACAATGGTTTGATCTTGAAATTCTAATCAGGTGAGTTTGTATTTGTTCTAGATCAAGAGTAGACACTTATTTGTGATCAAAACCAATTATATCATATATGTGATAATCAGATCTATAGTTTTTCACATGTTCTAATAAGTTATTTATTGATTATTAAAAGAATTGGTACCCAGATTCAGGGAATTCTAATTTCTATATTTATCAAACCTAGATCGTTGTCGGTAATGAATATTGTTGGGTATGTTTGATCATGACATGCATTTTGGATGAGTTTTAGACTCCAAATTGATCCTATAATTCAAAATCATGTTAGATCAGCAATGGTTCTCGAATTTGTTGGTGTAGTTAGACTTATCTGGGGACCCTTTTTGTTGATCATCCTTATATATAAGGTGGGAACCCTTTGAATTTAGCATCTGTTTTATATGGGTTATTGGCATGATTGTTATCATGCGCGTGTAACTCTATCATATCTTTTTTGAAGATTGATAACATTATTTGTGCATGTATAGCCCTATTAGGCAAGTGATTGTTTTTTTCACATGTGTATTTTAATTATTTTGACTCTTTATTTATATGATGAGATGTTTGAAAAGTCATTTTTATCATATATCCCATGTTTTGTTCCTCTACCATCTACACTTGAGCATGTAGATTATGCCTTATGGACTATCCCCTATGGGAGATGTGTTAGACCTCTTTTTTACATGAATTTGGGTATTCCTTCTGGAGGGATGTGTTAGACATGTTTTTGGACTATTTTCAAAAGGCGGATGTGTTTGGTGGGTTGGTGATGTTCCTCCCATCAAGAGTCTAAAGAAAGTAAAAAATGATGTTTAAGGAACCAACATAAATTTTTCCCTTGTTTTATATACTTGATTCTTATATATTTTATTTTTTACTTTCATGGAATGAACTAGTATATCATATGAACATATGTCAAGGGTCTTTGGTGGCATCCTTCTGATTCTTGTACTCACACACTACTCTGGAATTTTGGGTGCTTATAGATTTTATGACCACATATCATTTTAAGGGAAATGGCCTTGAGTTGGATGGTTGAGAAAGTAAGCGGGAGTACATGGTCGTTATAGGATGGACCTCAATATGTATAGTTTCTTCTATTTTTATTTAGGCTCTTTACTTCATAGATTGATCCACTACCTGTAGGGATCCCTTTTCCTTTTTTGGTTTATGTGTCTAATATTTCATTTTGATACTACATAGGTTGGTAACTTTTTTTAAACTATTAATTTGATGAATTTTTATTTATTCAATTTTTTTTTGGTTAAATTATTTTTTCTTCCTTATTGAACTCATATCTTTATCTAGTTCAGTTGTCATAGTGTCGCCATTATGTCCCTTTTATCCTTGCTACTAGTCAGTAATCTCTTGCATACATTGAGGTATGCATTAGGTCATGTGGAACTCTAGATGAGACCTGATTCTTCATGTTGGGATTCAAAAAATGGTATCATTTCACCAAGTTTACAAACTTTTATCTTCTCTTAACCTTGATTTGGGACCTGGCATAGAGGAGTTAGGACAGATGGGACTCGTGTAGGTGAACTATGTAAGTGTCTGATCAGAACTCTATAGTGGAACTCCAAGTCACCATGAAAGTGGGAATTTATCTTCTTATTACATGATGTTTCCCTTGATTTAATTCACCTTGGGTGAGGAACATGATGTTGGTATACTAATTTATGATATTTGGTTTGGGTTCATGAAATTTTTTAGGAATATATGATCACATGTCATATGTTTGGTTCTTGTATTGGATAAAGCCTAAATAATTAAATTAATAATAAAATTATGATATATTATTTTATAGAATTGTGTCCCTTTATTCGATCCAGGGTAATATATGCCTAAGTTTATATACAGGGTTGTGACTAATGTACAGTTTCTGGAGGTTTTCCATGGGTTATGGGTAGTGTTTAAGGTATTATGTAATTTTCTAGTGTGTGGCCTCCTATGTAAACCTTGTTTTGGACCATCGTGTGTGAATATAATCTGTTAATGGTATTATTGTTATGCTATTTTCTTTTTATAAGTTTTAATCTATCATTCTGAAAAATTTCACCTCGTAGATGCCCTTCGCAACTAGTTGTGTAGGAGGATGCAATTGATCATGTTCCATTGGTCACTACAGGGGTTTAGTTTATATAATCAATCTATATGAGACTCTTCTTAATAGTACATATTCAAGATGGATGATCCCATAGGGGAGACCCAACGATGGTAAATTATATCTGTGGATTCAAACACTAAAATCCCCCATTATTATATACATTGGAGGCCCCATGGATGTAAAAAACTAGATAAAGGTCGTCAAGATGATTATCAACCTCGTGAAGACCCTAGAAGATCGGAATATTAAGTTTTTAAACTTCATGCTTTGAGGTTTTGTTGGGATATGAGGGGACATTATGATTTAGGTTGGTAGAAGTAAAGGGATGACATGGGATACCTTCATATACCTCTTCTTTAAGGAGTTCTTCCTTGATTCCATGAATCTAGAATATACTTAGGATTTCCTAGATCTCAATCATGGGATGATGAAAGTTTCTACCAATTTAGAATAATTCATTGAGTTGATTATATTTTCACATATTCAATCTAGGAACGAGAATCATAAATAGAAGAAGGTCAAAATAAATATTCATCTAGAGTTGAAATGACTGGTCAAGAACATCAATAAGATGACATATACTACAGTTATTTGAAATGCACTGACTATAGAGAAAGGCATCAAGGAAGAAAGAGTTATAGGTCTCCTCCCAACTATCAATGGATGGATAAGTTCTTTCTCCAATGAAGTCCCATTTTAATAATCTAGAGGTAGTAAAAGGTAGTAAAAATAAATATGATAGGGTGGTGGTTGATGTTCAGTTAAGATCAATGGTTCTGTGACTCCTTCTGTGCGGAATGAATCTGCTAGATGTTATAACTGTGGTTAAAAGGTTCATTATCTCAAGTATTTTCCTATTTCACTCAAGACTATCCACTTGTGTTGAAAGGAGAATAATCTAAAACAATTTTCTTCCAATTATTTGTAGATGAACATAGTAAAGTAACGATATGGTGTTTGTTTATTACATTAGTAGTAGGTGTAGACCTCACATGGGTGGGTGAATCAAGAGACTCATGTACCTCATGGAAATTATGGACTGGTTACTAGGCTTCAACAGATTGTGGAGAATGACCCTTAATAGTTTGACGTATGGTCCTCATTTCTTCTACTCTCTCTATTGATCTTTTTGATACAGGTTCTTCCTATTCATTCATATCTTCTCAAGTAGTTACTAGGTTTGATTTAATAGTGAAATTCTATTCCGAGTTTCTATTCCTTGATACACCCTTGGTAAATAAATTGGATCATATTTAAATTTTTCCATAATGTCAAATGATTGTTTCTAGATTTTAACATGTGTAGATATTCTCAATATTAGAAATGAAAGGGTTTGATGTGATTCTCAGTATATATTGTCTGACCAGTTACCATTCCCACATCAATTTTTTCAAGGGTGGGTGACATTTGCATCACCTAAATGAGAGAATTTCATATTGATCAGTGAATGGGATGTTGAGGTGGGTATAGTAAGATCCAAACTATGCCAATTAGAAGTATTACTAGTGTAGGTCGATGGAATGATCCTTATAGTGGACTGTGAAATGTGTCCCTCACTTTTTCTGTTGTGGTATACCTTCATTGAGATGTATTTCTTAGGGTTACCTCCACACAGGGGAGTAGAGTTCAAGATCATGCTTATTCCCAGTGTCTGGCCTATATATATTTCATTATATCACATGGAACTAGCTATGTTAACAGAGATCAAGGTACAACTGGATGATCAAGAAGCTAAAGGACTCATCAGACCGATCACTTCTTATTGGGGTGATCTAGTTTTATTCACTAAGATAGAGAATAGTAGTATTAGGATTTTTAAGGACTACCAGAATTTGAATCAAAATTCTGTTAACAATAGTTACTTATTATAAATAAATGATTAATATTTTGATCATTTTAGAGGATCCCAATGGTTTTCAACCATGATTGGACTCCTCCATAATTGTGTCAATTGATGACATTATTATATATTCCAAAACATTAGAATAACATGATAGACACATGGAGATCATATTGACTACACTTCGAGTACATCAATTTTATACCAAGTGTTGGAAGTGTCACTTTTGGGTATAGGAGGTGCACTTTATTAGGAACATGTTTTCTAAATAAAGAATGGTTGTTGATATATATAAGGTTTATAAAGTTATCTATTAGTAATGACTAGGGAATGTATTTACAATTTCAATTTTCCATGGGTTAGTTGGGTATTACATGAGGAACAATTGGGAATTTTCATTCCTGATAGTGCTCATGAATGTGATGACCAAGAATGGAAACATGTTTTATTGGATAGAATATTGCGAATATTCTTTTTTAGAGATATCTTTTTTCACATTTGCTATGATTCTTATTCTTCCCAAGCCTATAGTTGGGTATGCATGTTTTATAATGCATATAGAATTGGATTGGGAGCTATTTTGATGTATGGTGATAAGGTATTTTATTACGAATCTTTTCATCTATTAATCTATAAGTATAATAACCCTAATTGTGACTTAATGTTTGTATTAGTGGTTCATGCATCAAAATGTGGGTAAAATACCACTTTAGTGAGATATTTTTCGTACATATGGAAGACATGAGTCTATGTTATATTTTCTCCAAATGTGACTTGAATATTTATCAATGTTGTTGGGTGGAATACATGTAGATGAAAGACTTTTGATATGTTGTATGATCCTAAGGAAGGAAATTTAGTTGTAAATGTGTTGACTAGGAAGATGTGGGAAGTTATAGAGAAAAATTTAGAATCTAGGTTCAATATCATGGATTTTTTGGTCTACTGGAAGGTGGGTGTAGCTGAGAATTGATGGGTAGTTGTTTACACACCCATAGTGATCACATCCTCAATGGTGGAATGTGTGAAGACCATTTAAGATCTTAATCTAGAGTGTTTCTCAATTAATGAGAGGCTGGCAGTGATTTTTTATATTCTTCGTTGGATATTAGAAAGACACAATGTACCAATGGGTTATGGAAGAGTTATAGTTTCTTATTCCATAATAGAGGAGCTCATGAGAGCCTCTCCTGATTTATAGTGAGATGTTCACCTAGGATCGACCAAGACATATCAGAATGTCAGAAAATAGTTCTGCTGTCCTGACATGAAAATGGATATTTCAAGATTTTTTCTCCCCATTCCTGACGTGTTAGAAAATCAAGATTGAGCTTCGGAGACCAAGAGGGATTCTCTATCCAGATATAGTGCATGTGTGGAAGTGTGATGAGGTAACGACAAATTTCATGATAGGGTTTCTCAAGACCCTATGAGGTCGTGATGTCATTTGGGTTATAGGGGATCAATCAACCAATATGTCTCACTTTATACCGATCCAAGAGACTAACATAGTGAATCAGCTAAGAAATATCTTTGTTCAGGAGATCGTATAGATACACAGAGTGCATTCAAGCATGTTATATGATATTGAAATCTGGTTTAGATAACAATTTTGGAAATTCCTTCAGAAGGTAATGAGAACATAGTCGAAGCCGATTACATCCCTTCTTTATCAAACTAGAGAGTGGTTAGAGATATCCTTATAGACTTTAGAGGATATTTCTTAGGTGTGTTTTTTGATTTTTAAAGTATCTAGGGTTGATCATTTGTCTCTAGTAGAGTTTTCCTATACCAAAATCTTCCAATCCTCTATTCAGATGGTTCTATTTGAGGCTTTGTATAGGTGGACACATAATTCATAATTATGTTGTAATGAGGAAGCTGAATCATTAGTTTGTCGGATGAGTATGGTACATGAGACCTTAGAGCTGGTGAAACTAATCCAAAAATGGATGGTTATGCCTCAAAAGATATAGTGGTCCCATACTGACTGAAGGAGATAACCCTGGGAGATTTATATGGGAAAAAAGTATTTCTTGTGGGTGTCCCCTCTATTTTGGAATAGGTTCATCGTAAAGTAAAAAAAATGGCACCATGGTATGCTGGGTTGTTCAATATCATCAAACATATTGAGATGGTGGAATATCGGTTGGATATTGCTCAATAGTATCATGGTATTCATAATTTATTCTATATGTATTATAGTTTGAGGTACTATATCACCTAAAGATTTTACTAAATATAATTTTGTAAATAAATTTTATATCATCGACAACTTTTGATACATGCAAACCAGAGTAAAAACAAACCACAATATAAATAATATTATTTAAATTTGACTATTATAAGTTGGTCATTAAATTGGAGGGAATGAATAAGAATACTAAAATATGAAAATAATATTGATTACACATGTTTAAAATAAATTCATTTTTTATCAATTGATTAAAAATAAAAAAAAATATTAAAGTAGAATAAATGTTTTCCTAAGATCTGTTTTTATGCGCGCAATGTGTTTTTATCTTAATAAATTAAACTAATGGTAATTATTGAGTTCTTTTAATAAAATTTATATATTACATATTCAATAAAATCTTTTATAATTCATCGAATATACTTTCTAGGCATGATATAGGAATAAACCCAGTATTATTCTTAAAAATTGAATTTTTATAAGAATAGGTTTTGACACGTCTATGCACTTATTTTAAAATTAATTATTTCCAATTTTATAAAAAATTGTAAAATGAACATATCTTTTGAAATAATAATTATAAAATTAACTTATTTTTAAATTTTTAAAATATTATAAAAAGTTTAATTTTTCATTGAATGGTAAAAAATAATGATTTTTATTGAAAATTTCCTTTTTGTTTAAAGAATTTACAAAGTACCATTTTGTTTTAAAATTTTTAAAAGAAAAATTTGTTCAATAATATTATATTTTAAACAGTTTTTTCCATACTAATCATTTATTTTCTCAATTTTTATATAAAAACTATTTATACTTTTGAATATTTTTCCTTTGGAAACTCATTTTCTCATCGTGTTTGTTAATTTAATTTTAAATTACCTTACACCACTTATATAAATTTAATTTTTAAAGATGTATTAAATATTTCAAATAATAATAATTAATATTATATAATAATTTCAATATAATTTGTTTCATAATTAATTGCATAAATAGTAAAAAAACTTACCACAGTTAAAGTTGAAACGGGGTTCAGCGTGTTACATACGCTTTTGTTAAAATTAATTTTCCACAAATAGGTTTTATATTAATAATATATATTTCATATTTAAAAATATTGGTTCCAAGTTATCTAACAATATTTCATTATTGTTATTCTTAAATGTTAAATTATCTATGTAAATAAAAATAGACTAGTTACCTTAGTGAAAACTAAATTGGTAAAAGTGAGTAAACATAAAGGCTAAGAAATGACATGTTTGGAACATGTATTTTTTATGGTAGAGGTGTAGACAAACATTATATTATATAAAATCATTTATTTATTAATTTTGGAGGCACTTTTAGTGAGAATGATTTCTCATTATTGAATACTTTTGGGTATTTACAAAAATATCACTCCTCATTTGTTTTAGAAGGGCACCTCCTCCCCTCACTTCTTCACAACTCTTAAGCCCATTATATTTACCAAAACATACAAAATATCAATAAAATTAATTATCTAAGTTATAAATATATTTTTCATCCCAAATGATTATCCCTAGGGTCCTTAATAAGATATATGATGGAGGTTTTCTTAAGAAAAACTATTCATCATCATTATGCTCTTTCATTTTACTTCATATCTTTCAACCATCATTAACGTCATAATAATTAAAATATAATAGAAATAGGATCTAATGTAAATTTATATATTATTATGTTTATGTAATAAACTATATCCATATCTTCTTCTAGAAAATGGTAAATGAAATCTTCGATCATGTGTACGGTGGACTACAACCTCTCGAACCAGCGTAATTTGTTTTCCAGCACTGCCTCTCATGAATGGATATAATGATAAATTTAAACAATATATATGATATTAAAAACATAATAATTCTTATGGAATAATGATATCACAAATACCCTTCTAATTTTCATTCTATGGGAATAAGATAACATCGCTTGTGTGTACGGCGAACTACAGCCTCAAGAAACATTGTGATTTTTTTTCACATACATTATATATGGAATGTAAAAAGAATAAATTTAATGAATATATATTATATATATGAAATCATAATGACTCTATAAATGGGATATATTATTTACTTTTCTTTTATTCAATCCGTTGACAAAATGAAAACAATGTTATTGTGTATGTATGGCATACCATCTCCATGAACGATATAGTTCATTTTCTATCTCTATATTTTAGAGATTACTCCAAATACATGTATAATTAATATTTTTTTTTTAATTTTTACCATTATGGATTTTATAGAACCATGATCAAATTATAATGACCAGAACTACATATATGAAAAATGATAAAGTTATTACCTGAAACAAATATCTTGACAAAGAATTGCCAATAAACATGTGATAAGAGGTTAAAAATAAATAATTTATAAAATTATATACATTAGTATAGTTTTATAATAGATTTATAATAAATAAATTTTTATTATATAGGATGTTCAAATGCGTATAAAGGAAATCCAACCTGTAGTAAGGGTTTATTTCACAATATCATTATTATTCAGAATTGATTATGGTTAAGTATTCATTGCGATAATTATTTGATATATATATATATAATAAACCAAATTTATTTTATTCTCCTTTATTTTTTCTTGAAATTTAAAATAAATGTACCATTTTTCCTCTCTTTGGTATTTAAAATAATTGAGAAATTTTTTTTATGAAAATCATTATTTATTTCTCACTTTGGCCAAAAATCATTTTTCTCCTATAACCATGAATTATTGAAATATTTTTAAAAATATTTTTAAAATTATCTAAACGACTTATTGATTACATTTCTACATTTATTTTATATATTAATAAATGATTTTAAATGGATCTTGTTTTCATTTTTCAAATGAGGTTCTTTTTAGCCATTCTACAACAGTGTAAAATGAATGTTTTTAACATATATGGATTCTATAGAATTACCCACATCATGACCACTAATTTCTTTAAATCGTCATTTATGAGTTTACAAGGTTATTTTAAATGAAAATTTATTTTCTAATATTTTATAAATTATTATTTTTTTAAATAATTTTCGAAACTGAAAAGGATGTTTTCCTCAAGATTTTTTAAGGATCTTTTTGTGGTATTTCTATTCATCAATGATATGAACCCTTTGTTGTACTAATGATTCACCAGGTATATGATTTATTAATTCCATAATTATTATTTATTTTGAAGGTTTACTATTTTTTATTGGGTAAAGCATTAATATTATGTATGCAAGTTCTTCTAATATGGGTTATTATTGATTTTTAAGGCATGTTGGTTATTTTTTATTGATTATTCATAAGATGAATGCACTATACTTACTAAGTGATGGGTGCAGACTATGATGCATTGGTGGGTCTCATGAGACAAAAATAACATGTGGATTTGGTTGGGGGATTAACCATTTATATAATATGTCTTTGAATGAGGACTTGATGGTATGTTTCATATGCCTAACAATATGAATTACATCATTATGCAATTAGTTATTTAATTTCATGTGATTATTTTATTTTTTATGATATCGATGGATGTTTCTGAGCTCATGTGATTATTTATATAGAAATATTTCATCACAATTTTATTATTTCCATATTATTCATTCCTTATTATCATTTATTTTATGCATAGGAATACTTAGTATCTGATCTCACCCCTTTACTATGTTTCAATTATATAGGATTATAATATGTGTGTTATGATTTATATACAGTTTTATGTTAGAAGGAAAAATGATGCACTCAAAGAAAATACTATTTTGTATTTTAATCTTTCAAATATAATGTGATATCCAAGTATGTATCCAGTTTAAAAATTCATATAAACTATATAAACCTTCGGGATGCGATTACTTGAATCTAGTTTCAATGTTATAAAGTTACCACCATATCTAGTACTAGATTTGAGGTCTTTAATGTTTGTATCAGTAAAAGTTTAGTGAAAATCTTGATAACTATTTAGTAAAACATTGATTAGGGAACATAACCATATGATAAGATTTGAGCATAAGTATAAAAGAACGTAATAAAGTTTTAGTGAGGAAGAGATTACGGGGTTTTTTCTAGAAATACATTCTTTCATAGTTATTACAAGTATATTTTTCTCTATAATAGTGGTACATATGGGTAATAACTTAGAAAAAGGGTGCATTGGGATTTGAATCGATCGTCACTTGGTGCATGAAAATGATCCTTAATGCACACCTAGTTTAACACTAATGAGGGATATGTTTGGGTTAATTCACATTTTCATTACAACACATTATTAAAGATTTTAAATTATTTCTATTATTTGAAAATTTTCCTAAAGAAACTATGTTTATGATTATGATATTATCTATGGATAAATTTTTTAATGTATTTTATGATTTTTTCCCAGTTTTGGGCTTATACATTATGATAAATAATTTTATGATATAATCTAATATAAGTCATTATTTAGAAAAGGTGTCTATAATAACTTACAACGGTATCGGTGCATGTACTCCATATAGGGATTTCCTTCTTAGGGAAGATAATGAAGCTGGAGATGGATTTGTAGCTGGATCTAAATAAAATATTACTATTTTCGGGTAACTGGCTTAGGTTATGACCAACAACCACTCTCTTATGTATTATCCTATATATCCACAATTTGGTGTAATATTATTACATCGCTTCATGTTCTAGAAGCATTCATCATTTAATGGGACTACGAATCCATTTTTTATCTAGTAAATAAATATCCTCCTTATAGAATATATTTATATGTATTGCATGTAATTAAAGGTAAACATTTATCATGGGAGATTATTTTATCTTAGGGGATTCAGATCATAGGTCGTCAATGATTCAAAACACTAAGAATAAAGAGTTAATAGAAAACATATAATGGATGGATTTTAAGGTACTACTCCATGAAAAATATTTTCCTCATTAGGAATGAGTGGATATAGATGGATAATTATTGATTATAAGACAAAAAAAGATGTTTCTAAGTATAAATCCAACTTCATAAGGTTATCAAGGAATGTTGGATACTATATACATAATACTAAGATAAATATTGACCATTTATTTGATTGAATTAATCTAATACATTGAAAATAACTTCTCTCCTATAAATTTTCATCATATGATGATATTGTACCATGTGCTACCAAGATAGAGAAATAATTCTCCAAGTCTTATAAATTGAAAGAAAGAAATAGAAGAAGAGTATGGAATAGAGAAAAATGATAAAGGGGATAGGAGAGAGAAGTAATTTCCCATATGTGATAATTGTGGAAAGAAACACCCTAGTACTTTATTGAAGTGAATGGGAGTTTGATTCAAGTGTTGAGAAAAAATAATGTAAGTGCATGAATGAAATGTTAAGAAAGAAACGTCTAGTTTTCAGATTTTCAACTGTAAGGAGATAAGGAACTATACAAACTAATTACCCAAGAATCAATGGAATATTCCTCATAAGAGTCTAAGTGGTGAAAGTCAATATTATGATATTAATATAGATAAAGTATAATGATAGTGTTTTTGTATATTGATTCAAGAATTATTTTGTAGAAGAATGTTATCAATGATATTATTGGTATAAAAATCATGAAACCTTTAAATATTAAACACTCATAGATTTATTTATGTATTTGAAAGAAAATATTGAATTTTATTGATGATCATGAAAATTGATTCATTTGAAATATTATATTTTTGTAAAATGAATTAATAATAGAGATAAAATCCATTCATATGTTTCATATGATTATTTAAAAATGTTTATTTTGGATAAAGAGAATATTTACATTGAATAATTAAATGGGATAGTGTTGGTAACCCTGAAGATGGTTAATGATTTGGTGACAAAGTAATTTATGATAGATTTTACTACATGTTTGGATTTTTTTATTATACTCAATATAATATAATTTCATTATGGTTTTATGGTGATTTCGGTTATTACTGTATACATTATTAAGGTATTTCCATGTTCGGTATGTGACATTATAATATGCCTTATGTTGTTTATGGAGAAATGTTTAATTAAATATTTTGGATTTTGGGGTTTGAATTAAGTCAAACCTATTTTTGAGAAATATTAAGCATAACTAATTATGGAATAGATTATTTATAAATTTTGATGAACAATTAATTTATTAAAGATTAATGTATTATATTAGATAACTTATACTAACTGTTTTGGTTTTGGTAAATATTTATAGATAGAAGGAATGTCTTATCAATATTTTATTGATCATATAATATATTAAATGTTAAATTTATTACTTTGGGAATAAAAAAATCATCTTTTATATTAGTTTCTTGGAGTAATAAATGAAGTTGAAATTGATTAAAGCACTACCAAATGAAGAAATTATGATTATAATATAAAAACATATAAAGTAAATTTTTTATAGTATTCAGTATATTTTCTATTTTTTTCTATCATGATAGTAAAATAATGCCTCATCAATAGAAAATTAATATTGAAATGAAAATGATTTCATATTATCTTTATTTGTATTACAAATTTAGGACGTTGTGCTCATTAACATTCTCTTGATCACTCACATTATTGTGATCTATGATCTCTATCACTTTTCATAATTATATTTTCTTTTCTTCCATGTACCACAAATTCTTTCCTAATAGGAAACCTAGTTATGTGTTATTCTAAATTACATTCATACTTCCCCTTCTCCATTATTAATAAGAAGTATTATTTATCCTTTTTATGATGTGATATTTCAACCAAGGTTTTTTCAAATGAAAAACTCTTGACTTCCAAGCACAAGTTGAAATTCTAAGTGTGAAATTTTTTTAAGGGTGTAGAATATAACACCTTGAGATTTTATGAAATATTTTTTCGAATTAATTTAATCTCATTCATAGCATGTGATACATAAAAACCCAAGTTTAAATGAACAACAATATAAATATTATTATTTAAACATGTCAATTATAACATGGACATTAAACTGGGGGGTGTGAATATGAATAACTAAAATATGAAAATTATTTAAATTACTCGGGAGTAAAATAAATTCATTGGTCATCAATTGATTAGAAATTAAAATAATATCATTTGAAAGTACAAGAAATGTTTTTTTGAAAAACAAATTTTTATGTGTACAACATGTTTTTATCATAATAAATTTAATTAATAATTATAAATGAATTATTTTAATTAAATTTATATACTATATAATCAAAGAATTTATTTATCATTCATATAATATTTTATCTAGTCATGATATGGGAATCAATCTATTTTTATTCTTAAAAAAATTTCTTTTCTAAATAGCGGTTTCGTCGTGTTTTGTAAACCTATTTTAAAATTAATTTTTTCACTTTTATAAAATTTATTTTAAAAAATTAAATTAATTTTTGAGATCATAAATTCACAATTTTATTAGAGTGAATTTTAGACTATTTTCTGAAAAGATTAACTTTTCAATGAATAGTAAACATTTTTTAATTTTATTGGAAAATACCTTTTGGTTTAAAGAATTTATAAATTTCCATATTGTTTTAAATTTTATTAAAATTATAATTAGTTAAATTAAATTATATTTAATCTAATTTAGTTTATTTTAGTTAATTATATGTTTAATTTTTATATAAAAACTTTTTATTCTTTTGGAAACGTTTCCTTGGGAAAATAGTTTTTTCATCACATCTATGAGTTTAATTTTAAATTAAAGTCGGGAAATTCCTTGAATAGAATTTCAAAAAATGGATTCCATATCTGAAATTATAATAATTATTATTATATAATAATTTTATTTTTATTTTTTTCATAATGAATATTAATAATAGTAAAAAATTAATTGCAACAGATATGGTCAAAACGAGGTTTTGTTAATTACATAAGCTTATGTTAAAATTAATTTTACATATACTATATTATTTTTTAATAAATTGGTTTTCAAATATTGAATATTTGGGTCCATATTATCTAATAATAGTCATTTTTTTACTCATAAAGGATAATATTACCTAGGTAAATGAAAGAGACTAGTTACTGTGGTGAAAACGAAAATTGTAAAAGTGAGTAAAATTAAAGGCTATTGAATAAAATGTTTAATAAATGCTATTTGTGGTGGAGGTGTGGTTTGACCATATATTCCCTTATAGACTTTATTTATCACTTTTTCACACACATGGAGTTAGAATTAAATCTCATTATTAAATAGCGTTGGGTATTTACAAAAAATTTACTCCTCCCCAATTATAAAAGGGCACTTCCTCCCCTCACTTTTCACAACTATTAAGCCATTTGGATAAAAAATTATACAAAAAAAATTCCCAACATCCTTATTCATGTTATATATCTAATTTGCATCCAAAAATACCAACCCTAGGGTCCTTAATAAGAGATCCAAAGTAGGTTGTTCAAAGAGAAAGTAATTATCTTCACTAAGCACATCCATTTTACTTCTTCTCTTACCCCCTTCATTCATGTCCTAATAATTAAAATATAATAACACTAGTATATACCATATACTATGATGTAATTATTTTTATCGGATAACATATATCCATATCCTCTTCCATCAAATGGGAAATGGAATTATTGATACTTTGTACGGCTGGCCACCACCTCGCAAATCGATATAAATAATTGTCCACACTGCCTATCATGAATCTAAATAATGATGGATTTAAATTATATATTTGATATTAATTAAATAATTATATTTTTTAAATTATAATTACATATATACCGTCTTACTGTCTATTATATGGTTATATGATAATTCCACTTTTGTGTAAGGTGGACTGTCATCTCGCGAAGTGTTGAGAATCATTATTCACTTATGCATTACATGGATGGAAATAAGGATAAATTTAATGAATTTATGTAATATATATGAAATCGTAATTAATCTAGAAATTTAAAATATTATTTATCTTTCTTTCTTTCTATCTATTGAGAAAATGGAAATAGTCTTTATGCGTACGTACGACCTACCATCTCCAGGAATGGTGTAATTCATTTTTTATCTTTAACTTTTATGGATTACTATAAATAAATGTATAATGAATATATATTAATTTTAGGTTATGGTTAAATTTTTGATATGATTTAAAAATGGTCAAATAATATGTACTAAAACTACTAAACTAAAACATACATGAAAAACAAAGTAGATATTAACTGAAATAGTGATTTTAACAATGAATTATTAATAATCATGTGATAAAAGTTTATAAATAAATCATATATGATATGATATATATGATTTTGGTTTTGGAATATATATGTAGTTCCTAAACCCAATTATCCACCAGAACAATGCTTCTGGGATGAGTGTCACTGACCATAGGAGCGCCTCGTCGTACACCAAAGGTTACCGACAAGTATTAAGGGTGTAAAGGGTGGATGATTGAGAGACTCAAAACTTTTGTGATGATGTTATAATGGTTCATGTAGTTATAAAATATGTAGTGTAATAAAATACTAAATAAACATAAACTAGTAACCCACCTTTGGTGGAAGCACAATCAATATTCAGCAATAACGAAAGTATAATTAAACAAAAAAAGCTGTTAAAATAAATAAATAATCCAAGAATATCATTTATAGAAATTAAAATAGATCATGAATACATATCAATTCATACATATAAATAATATTGAGGGCTTCCATTGGTTGAACACAGTACATACATACACAAGAGACATGCTATATCAAAAAGTAAAACTTCTGTAACTCTAGAGGATGCAGGAACCTCAAGGTCCCTTGTCATATATCCATGCCGACTCAAATTATGATCCAGCTCTAGTGCTTAAAACCTTACCTAAATGTAAAAGAAAAAATTATACACACGTCACAAAGGGCCCATGTAGGTTATGAGAATGATCCTGATTAGGTTTCCACCCACATGTGTGTAACATGCATTTTTTTCGTAGAAAGTGAATAATAAAAATAATTAAATAAGTTGGTGTATCCAATTAAAAATAAATACATGATTACCTGGTGCTCAACATCCACTAGGAAGAAAAAATTTGCTCCATCCATCACCGCAATAACCTAGTAGGAGAGTATCCTTAGCCCATGGCTCAAGGAATCCCCTAATGTAAATATCCCAGGTGAGCCATCAGGTTCCACCACCAAATGTCACTCAGAACCTCATTCCATCAACCATGTTACTGATTTCCTGATGTCACACCCAAAAAAATAGATATCTGGTCACTAAAACCCTTGTTTAAAAGCACCCATTGGATCTAAGTCTGATATCCGGAGGTACGGTGATATTTTTCCTCCGGTAATAATAATATTTGGATCAAAGGAAGATATCAAAATGAATAGAAATCCCTATATTACTAAAATAGTCATGTCTCAATGGTATCAAATATGGTGAGCCTCAGACCCCAACTGACAGCCTCAATGCTAATATCTGATATTTCCTCACCATCAATATGGATTTTTATGGCAAGAACCCCCATAATTTTATCTAATACGCACTACCATGGCCCTATACCCACATGAGTTTTCAAAACCACCTTATCACTGAGTCAACCTGTGTACACAAGACCCCAATGATGATTTTTCCAACACAAGTGAGTGGTAATCACCAAATATAACCTATGCCACACAATCCTATGGCACCTCGTTCCCCTATATCAATGTAGAGACCTAAAACTTGACGTACATGGACATTACATTACTTTTTTGGAATACTTAATACATAACAAAAACAGACACACAAGGATCATAATAGTTTAGTGTCATTGGAAACTCAGAATATAAGCATCTAATCATGTTGAAAGATCTTAAACATCTCCCATAACGATCTTCCAATTTTTGTTTCCTTACCTAAAACCTTTCTTTATATCCTGGGGAAAAGAAAACATAAAAGGGGCGAGCTCAAATGCTCAGTATGGGTGAGCATAGAGAACATAAAACAATCCTTAGACATTTGAATGTAAAAATAAACATGAGCCTAAAATCTAAACAACAAAATATTGATCAATGAAATAAAATATGGAAGTACGTAAGGCACAAATCATGAAGAAAAATTAATCATGATAAATTATCATGGGAATAAAATATTTAATTGTGGAAACCATTAAGAACATGATATTATTTCCATAGTAGCCAAGGCATTGCATCCAAGACCATCTTAGTGGACAATGTCTCTTTCTGAATCAAGTTCACTCCTCATTCCAGTCCTGTATTATTGAACCGGTTTAACATGTCATTACAGCAATGTCTATATCATGAGATATAAATCTTTACCCAATGCATTGGAGGGAGGTATAGGTCCCACCCATCTCATAATGAAATCATTCTTACTTGTGCCACAAAATTAACATACATTATTCATAATAACCCAACGAATAAAATGGGTTTCATAAACATTATCCCATCATCACATAATCCAAATACAAGAAATGGTTATCATTTCATAATAATAAAATTGAAACCATGTAAACCATAGAGAAATGAAACTTGAAACATACACATATGAAATAATGTCATCTTAGATGAAAAATGGTTTTGATAAAACACTTGAAATGAATTCTTGAGGAAAATATCATTTCTTCTTCAAAATCATTTTCTTTTCACAAAATGTCATGTAATTTTAAAATAAAAGGATTTTGTTGAAATTATTCATGAAATCTTTTGGAGTAATCTTCATGAAAATAAGGCTTTATAAAACCGTAAAAATCCTTGATGTCGTATAGGTTAAAAAACATTCTTCTCGTACTTTTGTCGAAAAAGTCAAAAAGTACCTTGTAGGGTAAATAAAAGAAAGATTCCTTCCATACCATGGGGTAAAAGTCAAATGGGTAAGAATTACTTTAAACATACATGAATACACTTTTATAAATCATGTACATGGATGATAGAAATATCCCCAGTAAATATTTACAAATAAGCAATCTTAGATCAAAATTAGATTTGCACAATTATCCCTTACATTAGGTCCGATAATCTTTGTACGTGTCTGAACCTCCTGTATGATGATTTAAATAATTTTATTGACTTATTACAGAATCATATTAATTGTTATGATATCATATATGGTTCACTTATGACTTTATATTACCCGTTCTTTTGTAAATTCCATGTTAAAGGAACATTTTGGGTAAAATCATTTCATTTATCGAATGTGTTCCGACTTGTCGTTCTTGATATTATTACTTATATCCTGATTTAAATAACTACAGAATGTAAAACATGATTTATATATAATATATATTCATCCTATACATATATATTATAGATCGATAAAAGGAATGAAATATACCATTCATTGAGACGGTAGGTCGTACGTACGCATGAACGTTGTTTTCATTTCCTTATTGAATTGAATGAAACTAAATAGATTACTTACATATATATATACATAAATACAATAGAATTATTATCACATATATTTCATTATTATTAATTATATAAACTTTATAATCATTCATATATGGTTAACATGGAGAATGAATCTCATCGCGTCGTGGAGACGGTAGTCCGTACGTACACACGAGCGATGATATCGTTCCCATAATTATTGAATGGAATTGGAGTGGATGGTATAATATATCAGAATCATTATTATGTTATAATAACCATATATAGTTATTCTTTTCACCATTATACCCATCCATGTATGGTGTTGGTGTAAAAACAGATTACACCACGGCGTGGAGACGGTATTCCGTACGTACGCACGCGCGGTGATTTTGTTTTCCGTAGGATGGATAGAATGTGAAATAGGGTTGTTTAATGCATATAATAACATATCAGTATATGAGTGATACTGATGTTGTTACTTCATAATGAAACAATTAAAGAAGAATAAGTGGAAGAAGAAATAAAGTTGAAAGAATCCGTAACGGACATTACCTCTTCTTTGCAGCGCCTCTTTGAGACATCCTTTTAGGGAACTAAAATTGGACTTTGAAGAACACCAGGACATATAGTATTTTTCTAGGGAAGTGGAGAAGAGAATTTGGCCGGGGATTTCTGAGCTTGAAGGCTCAAAGTGGTGTGAGGAAGAGAGGTAGGATGTTCCATTTTATAAGGGAGGAGAGGGGCAACTTAGGAAAAACAAATAATATTATTTTATTATAAAGTCATATTCTTTTTTTAATAGCTTAAAATTGATTTATATGGAAGATAAGGTGGGGATGGGTCGAAATCCTCTCATCCAATATAATTTATACAAGTTTAGGTATCTATTTTAACCTTATCATTTAGATGTAACTTTAAGTTAAATGATTTTTCTTTTACCGTGTCTTCTTGTTTTCTTACACTATAAGGTTAATAAACGTACTATAACAAGCCAAACGATCCCAAAGTTGTTTATTATTAATATATATAACCTTCTATAAGTCATTTGGCCGAACCTTAGATTTTTAAGAATAAAATAACAATTAATAATATAATATTTGTTTTAAAAACTATTTTCTGTCAATTTTGACACTATTTGGTAATTGATTTTTGTGAAAATCATAACAGAATGATTAGTTCGAAAAAAGTTAATTAAATCAATACTAACATATTATATTGACCTAGAAAATTAGTTTAATTTATATAAAGTCTCAAATTACATTTATTTGTGTATTTATAACATCAATTATGTCAATATTTCATTAATAAGATAATAAATGCATCATCATTGTGTCATAAATAAATTAAATTATTTAATGTCTAAAAAGTCTAAATAAAATACCATTATGTAGGAAATATTTTTAGATTTATAAGTAATATTTATAGTCGAATTTATCTTATGTATAAACATATTTTAAAAATGATTTAGTTATTAAAAATTGATTTTAACTATTTTAATCCTTCTTTAAATAAATTAATAATAAATGTCCTAATCTAATCCAAGTGTGCCTAAATGGTCATATATTATTCCTAAGGTTTTTTTTGGTATAATTAAACTTATCCAATAGAATTAGGACATGTGTTAGGGTAATAATAATATCATTTTTACCCTTAATTACCCTATTTACCTGTAACCGTGGTAAAAAAAAGTAAAACGTTACTATTCACCAAAAATTATTTTCGTCTCATTGAACCACATTTTAGTCCTTGATATTAACCGTGTCTCTCAGATTTTAGAAATTCAATTCACAAAAGTGGTAACATTTCATTTAAATGAAAAAGTCAGTTTTTTAACTACAACTAAGTGGTTTCACTATTCATCGAAAATTGAAGTTTTTAAAAAAAATACCAAAAATTCAGCCTAAGAATTATTTGAAATTCCAAATTCAAAATTGATGTCTATTTTTCCAAATTCAAAACATAGAGCTGGCATTAATTAATTTTAAAATTAATTCCCGTTATCAAAGCAAATAGCGTGTTTTTTAGAAACAATAACTATCAAAAGATTGATACTTGTTTATATCCAATTTCAAAGTGAAATTAATTCCAATGACCAAAATTGGATTAAATGGTTAAAATATATTCTAATTTCACATTAAAACCAATTAAAAAGATAATCTAACCATATAAATTGTTGTGATTAAATAAGTTGTTTTTAATTAAAATATACCGTGTTTTTACTATTCATCAAAATATGAAAGTTTTCAGAATAATATGGAAAATTTATCACAATTAAATTTTTATATCCAGATTCCAAGGAATAATTTTATTTTTTTAAAATTGAACTTATAATCATGTCAAAAACAAGATTTAATGTGGGTGTGCCATCAAAAGGCGGTAAAACATTATTTTTGAAAAAATAATTATTTTACCCGAAAAAATTATTTAGTTCTCATACTATATTCTAGAAAATATGTAAAATGAATAATAATGTTATAAATTTAAAAATGTTGTTAATACTATTCATAACGGCTATTCTATAATAATATTATAATAATATATCGTTGTTTAGTAAAACCTGGTATTGCGTACAACACACGATATCGAGGAAGGTCATGATTGCGTGTAATGCAAGCCAAGTCAGGGTTGTGTGTAGTGCACGACACCTTTTTTTGTTGCGTATAACAAAATCCAACCATATTTCATTAATACATTGAATATATATATATATATACTCAATGTTGTGTAGAATAACTACTATCAAAATTGGGTGTAACATGATCCAAGAATAGTGTTGCGTGTAATGCAAGCTAATACGGTGTTGGGAATAGCGCAAGGTAATATTGGTGTAGCATAAAACACAAGACATCACTGAAATTAAAAAGAATAATTCTCATAAAATCTCAGTTTGTTACATTCTACCCCCCTTAAAATGAATTTTTCCTTCGAAATTCATCGGGGTTATAAATGGTTTAATACTTGAATGTTTCTTTAATAGAAACCCACATCGTAAAAAGGGAATACCAAAACCTATCTTTAAAAACTAAAGTATGAAATGTAACGGTTACCTAAATTAACTAATCACCGGGTTTCCACATAGGAGAACATAGGTGAAAATATGGATATTTAAGAAAAATCTAACCCTCATGTTTTGATAGAGAGTGGTAGAGAACATGGCTATGAAAAAGCCATCAATCAAAAAGCCATAAATTTGTGATGTTCTAAGGTACCATCTGATTCATCGGATATAAGAGCACTAGGAAAACATTTTTGGTTTTCAATATCATTTCCTTAAAGTTGAAAATTTTGAATTAGAAAAAATACTTGCTTGATTTTGGTATAATCTCACTGTTGTTCATGCTTTGACCAATTTCCATTGCATCTCTTAAAGAAATGTAGTTGAATATGTTATTCTTGAATTGTTAACAGATCATGTGGTAGAATGATGGGGCATTCCATCTGTTAAAAGGTTAGAAAAAGTTGTCAAATATACATAAGTCCATCTATGGTGAGGTTAATCATATACGATTCCAAAAATGAACTTATACTTCATATATCTTGCAACATAATAAAATAAAACCAGTTTCTACGAACTAGGGACTTCTGGTAGGCCAGTGGTAGGCGATAAAGGCCAGTCACACTTCGGTTGTGGGTTCGATTGCCACAGCCTTGTCTGATGCGATGGGTTGTCTTCCATCCTGCAGGTTATCCTTTTTTTTCTAAAATACATTATTATAACATTCCATCAATAATATCGAAAATGTTCTAGCCTTAAACAATACTAACTTATGTCCATCATAATCCATTCTAATCATTAGGCTAATCCAAAATACTGCTATCCAATCTCATATTATAGTGAAAACGATTACCAAATATTTCATATGAGAAGCATGTTAATACCATCGTTGATCCCCATATATCATAAGATATGTCTTGTTAGTCACATTACAAACATTCAAAGTCATTAATCATGTATTCTCTTAAAAAAAGAATACACATTGAACCTTAGTGAAAACATGAATGCAGTTAAAAGTTAACACTTTCCATATACCAAAATCCTCAAAATTCTATATACTCAAACCATGATATCACTTAGTCCTTATATCAATCATGAGCTCATGAATACTATCAAACATTTCATTTTCTCCTTATCCCTACATTATGCGCATATCATCTGCTTTCCAAAATATTTGAATCACTTTTCATGGATACCAGTACCATAAAATTATTGAAAACCACAATAGACTAATACATTCTAATACACCATAAAATTACCTCAACAACATTATTCTTGGATACCAATACATAAACACTTCAATCCATCCTCTTCAATGATTGTCCTGGAATAAGTCCTTCATTGATTTAGAAGTAACTTTTTAGGTCCGGGCATTGAGTTGGGTAGTGCCCATGTTCTCCTCAAATAAGACATTGAACTCCATAACAGTCTGTCACTCTATGACCCTTTTCTCCACATAGATTACATCTTCCCCACCATTTGAGGTATTCCTCAAGGTTCTTTTTCCCTTCTTTAGAAATATCAATCTTCCTTTATTTATGCTCCATAACATGCAAACCTGCATAAAATTCTACCTTCCTCTTATTTTATGAATTTGGCATACCACTAAATTTCACCTTGTTAATCATATATCGCGATGACGGATTCGGCATAATCACAATTTCATTCTTTCTAGGCATTACGCAATTTTGTTGCTCATAGTCACCATTTTTTCCATTGGATTCAATGTTAACTGAATTCCTTCTGGTTCCCTCCATTGACTAAAACACAAAAAGAATTCGGTGAGAGGAAAAAATCGTGCTAGGGAAAACAACATAGTAAAGGGGGAGTACCCTCAATATATAAAATCTTATTTTAAATTCTAGGATCGTTAACGTAGTTCTAGGACTATATCCTATACGTATACGTATCCTTAGGGACATCCCTAGACATACCTTAGAAATATCTCTAGGGATCTCACTAAAGTTCTCGCATCCAAGTTTCCAAAGGTTGACTAAACCTTTCCTCTGATACCAACTATAGAGACCTGAAACTTGGCGTAAATGGACATTACATTACTTTTGAAGATTAATTAATACATAATAAAAATAGTCACACAATTTTCGTAATAGTTTAGCGTCTTTGGAAAGTCAGGATATAAGCATCTAATCATGTTGAAAGATCTTCAACATATCCCATAAATATCTTCCCCTTTTTGTTTCCTTACCTAAAACCATTCTTTATATCCTGGGGAAAAGAAAACATAAAAGGGGTGGGCTCAAATGCTCAGTAAGGGTAATCATAGAGAACATAAAACAATCCTTAGACATTTGAATCTAAAAAAACAAGAGCATAAAATCTAAACATCAAAATCATGAGCAATGACATAAAACATGGAAGTACGTAAGACATAGATCATGAAGAAACATTAATCATGATAAATTAGCATGGGAATAAAACATGTAATTGTGGCACCCATTAAGAACGTGATATGATTTCCATAGTAGCCAAGGCATTGATGCCAAGACCATCTTAGTGGACAAAGTCCCTTTCTGAATCGAGTTCACTCCTCATTCCAGTCCTATATTACTGAACCAGTTTAACTTTCCATTCTAGCCATGTCTATCTCATTAGATAAAAATCTTTACCCAATTAATTGGAGGGATATATAGGTCACACCCATCTCAAAATGAAATAATTCTTACTTGTGCCACAAAATAAACATACATTATTCATAATAACCCAACGAATAAAATGGGTTTCATAAACATCATCCCACCATCACATAATCCAAATAAAAGAAATGGATATCATTTCATAATAAGAAAAGTGGGACCATGTAACCATAGAGACAAGATACATGAAACATACACATATGAAATAATGTCATCTTAGATGAAAAATGGTTTTGATAAAACACTTGAAATGAATTCTTGAGGAAAATATCCTTTATTCTTCAAAATCATTTTCTTTTCACAAACTTTAATGAAATTTTAAAAGAAAAGGATTTTTTTAAAAATAGTCATAAAATATTTCGGAGTATGCTTCACAAAAAATAAGGCTTTATAAAACCATAAAAATCCTTTCATGTCGTAGTCGTTAAAAAACATTATTCTCATACTTTTTTCGGAAAAGTCAAAAAGAACTTTGTAGGGTAAATAAAAGAAATATTCCTTCCATAACATATGGTAAAAGTCAAAGAGATAAAAAGGAAATTAAACATACATGAATAAATTTTTATAAAACATGGGCATGTATGATAGCAATAACCCTAGTAAATTTTTACGAATAAGCAATCTCAGAAAAAAAAATGAGATTTGCACAACTATCCCTTACCTTAGGTCTGATAAGATTTGTACGTGTCTGAACCTCCTTTATAATGACATAAATAATGTCATTGACTTATTAAAGAATCATATTCATTGTTATGAAATAATATATGGTTCACTTATGACATTATATTACCCCTTGTTTTGTAAATTCCATCTTAAAGCAGCGTTTTGGGTAAAATCATTTCATTTATCGTATGTGTTTCGACTTGTCGTTCTTGATATTATTACTTATATCCGGATTTAAATAATTCCAGAATGTAAAACATGATTTATATATAATATATATTCATCATATACATATATATTATAGATTGATAAAAAGAATGAAATATACCGTTCATGGAGACGGTAGGCCGTACGTACGCATGAACACTGTTTTCGTTTACTTATTAAAATTAAATGAAACTAAATAGATTACATACATATATATATACATAAATAAAATAGAATTATTATTTCATATATTTAATTATTATTCATTATATAAGCTTTATAATCATTCATGTATGGTTAACATGGAGAATGAATCTCATCGCGTCGTGGAGACGGTAGTCCGTACGTACGCACGAGCGATGATATCATTCCAATAGTTATTGAATAGAATTGGAGTTGATGGTATAATATATCAGAATAAGTATGATGTTATAATAACCATATATAGTTATTCTTTACACGATTATACACATCCATGTAAGGTGTTGGGGGAAAAACAGATTACACCACGGCGTGGAGACGGTATTCCGTACGTACGCACGCATGGTGATTTTGTTTTCCGTAGGATGGATATAAGTTTAAATAGGGTTGTTTCATACTTATAATAACATATAATTATATTAGTGATACTGATGTTATTACTTTATAATGAAACAATTAAATAAGAATAAGTGGAAGAAGAAATAAAGTTGAAAGAATCGGTAACTGACATTACCTCTTCTTTGAAGCGCCTCTTTGAGACCTCCTTTTAGGGCACTAAAATTTGTCTTTGAATAAGACAAAGACCTATAGGATGTTTCTAGGGAAGTGTAGAATAGAAATTTGTAGGTTTTGGCCTATATTGAAGGCTCAAAGTGGTGTGAGGAAGAGAGGGAGGAGGTGCCCTTTATTAAGGGAGGAGAGGGGCACCTTAGGAAAAACTAAAAATATTATTTTATTATAAAGTCATATTGAGTTTTTAATAGTTCCAAATTGATTTATTTCTAAGATAAGGTGCGGATGGGTCGAAATACTCTCATCCAATAGAATTTAAAAAAAATTTAGGTATCTATTTTAACCTTATCATTTAGATTTAACATTAAGTTAAATAATTTTACTTTTACCGGGTCTTCTTGTTTTCTTACACTATAAGGTTAATAAACTTTCTATAACATGCCAAAATATCCCCAAGTTGTTTATTATTAATATATATAACCTTATCTAAGTCATTTGGCCTATCCTTATATTTTTAGAAATAAAATAACAATTAATAATATAATATTTGTTTTAAAAACTATTTTATGTCAATTTTGACACTATTTGGTAATTGATTTTTTTGAAATTCATAACAGAATGATTAGTTCAAAAAAAGTTAATTAAATCAATACTAATATATCATATTAACCTATTAAATTATTTTAATTTATATAAAGTCTAAAATTATATTTATTTGAGTATTTATAACATCAATTATGTCAATATTTCATTAATAAGATAATTACTGCATCATCATTGTGTCATAAATAAATTAACTTATTTAATGTCTAAAAATTATAAATACAATACCATTATGTATTAAATCTTTTTATATTCCTAATTAATATTTATAGTTGAATTTATCTTATTTATAACCCTATATTAAAAATGATTTAGTTATTAAACATTGATTTTAACTATTTTAACCCTTCTTTAAATAAATTAATAATAAGTGTCCTAATCTAATCCAAGTGAGCCTAAATGGTCATATTTTATTCCTAATGTTTTTTTTGGTCGAATTACACTTATCAAATAGAATTAGTACATGTGTTAGGGTGATAATAATATCATTTTTACCCTTAATTACCCTATTTACTTTTAACCGTGGTAAATAAAGTAAAAAGTTACTATTCAACAAAAATTATTTTCATCTCATTGAACCACATTTTAGTCGTTGATATTAATCATGTCTCCTGGATTTTTTAAATTCAATTCACAGAAGTGGTAAAATTTCATTTAAATGAAAAAGTCAGTTTTTTAAATACCACTAAGTGGTTTCACTATTCATCGAAAATTGATGTTTTTCAGAAACATACCAAAAATTCAGCCTATGAATTATTTGATATTCCGAATTCAAAATTGATTTATATTTTTCCAAATTCAAAACAAAGAATTGGCATTAATTAATTTTAAAATTAATCCTGTTATCAAAACACATACCGTGTTTTTAAGAAACAATAACTATCAAAATATTGATACTTGTTTATATATCCAATTTCAATGTGAAATTAATTCCAATGACCAACATTAGATTAAATGAAGAAAATATATTCTAATTAAACTTAAAAAATAATTAAAAAGATAATCAGACAATATAAATTATTGTGATGAAATAAGTTGTTTTTATTTAAAATATACCGTGTTTTTACTATTCATCAAAATATGAAAGTTATCAGAATAATATGAAAAATTTATCCCAATTAAATTTTTATATCCAGATTCCAAGGAAGAATTTTATTTTGTCAAATTGATTTTATAAACATGTAAAAAGGTAGATTTAATGTTGGGGCTCCATCAAAAGGTGGCAAAACTGTATTTTTTGAAAAATACTTATTTTACACGAAAAATTTATTTAGTTCTCATTCCATGTTCTAGAAAATATGTAAAATGAATAATAATGTTATAAAATTAAAAATTTTGTTAATACTATTCATAACGGCTAGTCCATAATAATATTATAATAATATATCGTTGTTTAGTAAAACCCGGTACTGCGTAAAACACACGCTATCAAGGAAGGTCGCGATTGTGTGTAATGCAAGCCATGTCAGGGTTGCGTGTAGTGCATGACTCCTTTTGTTGTTGCGTATAACAAAATCCTACCATATTTAATTAATACATTGAAAAAATATATATATATATATACTCAATGTTGCGTAGAATAACTACTATCAAAATTGTGTGTAACATGATCCAAGAATAGTGTTGCGTATAATGCAAGCTGGTATGGTGGTGCGTATAGAACAAGGTAATCTTGCTGCAACGAATAACACAAGACATAAATGAAATTAAAAAGAATAATTCTCATAAAATATCATGTTGTTACAATCAATGCCGCACAATCTAATGTCCATTACATCCCAAATATCTCGGGCCATGATTTGCAACATGATATGCTTGCCTCCTCAATCTGATGACCAAATCACCCAACCAATGGTCAACACCACCCAAATGAATTGGGTCAATCCTATCTTGATGATCACATTTCCACAACCAAGTGGTCATCACCACCTCCAACCTCTAGCATCTCCTATCAAAATTCAATCACAACAACTCATATAAATAACTCACTTAAAATTAAGTAAAACAATTCAATTTAACGCCAACAATCAATTCAATAAATTAACAACACCATGGAATAATTGCCAGTGTGTTGAACGACCTCTAACACAGCCTCAAATGTATAACCAAGGTGATTCCATTCCCAACAACATCTCATATGATGAATTTAATTTAATTAAAAGAAAATATAGGAATCATGGGGTCACTCTTAGTCAACATAATAGTGTTCTAAAATATACACCCCCAAAACACAAAAAAATGTATACACCACCTACATTGTAGTCTAATACGTAGATACATTCAATAGTAGCTTCTAAATCTGATTGATTTGGGAGAAATCAATATTTCTGATCAATTGCCTAAAAATAGGGGAAAATGCCTCGAATGGATTTAATGTTCTATATGGTGAGAGTAAGGAAGAGAAGTTGAAATTGAAAGGAGAAACCTACCGAGATGGATCTAAATCCACAAATGGCCTGAAGGATGAGGATGAGATGATGGATTTGGGTCAAATCCAATGAGAGGAGGAAAAGGAGAAACCCTCCTTGTTGTGCGTACACAGAGATGAATAAAGAGAGGAAAATGGCGATAATGGGGCAGTGGTAAAAAGGTAAATTATCACCTTTAATGGCTCTCATGGTAATCTCTATGGGCATTCCAAACCACGTGGAAACCATGTGAATCCTGATTTTTAGGACCCTATCCCTGCACAGTTACCCCACATGGTTTTCCCTAACTGTTCATGCTATAGTGTGAGGGTACTTCCCAAATGGCACTAACAGTGCATCTTGTTCATGATTTTCCAAACTATGAATAGTCAATGTGAAATACCTATAGAAAAACTATAGTGGTTCATGTATGGTTATTCACCTTACCCTGCATGGTTTACTAAACCATATGGTAGTGCGAAATAGGGCTACATGGTTTTCACTAAGAGGTTACATAGTTTGTCCTAACTATGCGCCTTAGCCTGAACATCCCCAAAATTGGTCGTATAGGCCTCTAACAGATATCAAACCCCTCCAAACACATGAGGTATTTTCCAAACCTCTAAACACATCTAAAAATAAGGTTTGGGGCTAAAATAAAACTCAGAATTAAGTTTTGATCAGTGTGGAAGAAGTTTGAATACCCATCAAAAATCAAAAATTCCAAACAGATGAGTATTTCGACCCACTCTAAATACCCGGGACATTAAAATATCCCCACATTAACATAGATCATACCTGATCTATCAACAAAAACCCAGAGGTGGTTCTAAAACACACATATCCTTAAAATAAATGGGCTACCCCAGCCTTAAGGGGTGTAGGCCAACTACCTCAAGGGGGTTCCCCACCTTAGGAGTTACCTACCCCTATCACATCCCAGCCCAAAACTCAAATCAAACATGTGGTACATCAATAATATCCCTGATTCAATGTCCTCATTTGATGCATCATCACTCCTTCACCAAATCGGGTGGTCCAATGTCAAACCTGACACCCATCATAATCTTATTTCTCATTGATTCCCACCTCATACCCATATCTCACATGGCACCAATAAGGTCTTTCATCTCAACAGAAGCTGAAGATAATGTTGATGTCTCACACCTCAGGGAATTCCCACATCAAAATGATGCCCATATTCTTACGCACCTCAAGTAACATGCATCACAATGATGCCTCGATGCCTACACACCTCAATATTCTTTCATCCAATGATGCTCACATATAATTCCTAGTTCCACACACCTAATATATATATATATATATATATATACAACACACCCGAGCCAATTTCAACCTACTATACAGTGTTTGGTTAGTCCATACATATATCTTCTGCACCTCATGCACCCAAAATAGACAAGAATTAAAATTCCATGCCAAAATAAAATAGAAATCATGTCTATCCCAACGGTGTACCTCTGACCATCATCAGATCACCAACGTACTTAGCCCATGGAAGCTCCACAACATGAACCTAACCTACCTCTCAACTACCTGAAGCCTAAACTCACTATGGTGCTGCACCAATCACTAGCCATTAACCCCACTATTGGGTCCCACTATCTCTATCGTGACCTCCATGTGTAGCTGATGCTCGGCTACCATCACCTAGTACTGCTAATCTCAGAACCCTGAGTTTTCCCTGATCCCTGACTACTGGTTATTTGAGAAGGATTCCTATAGAACCTATCATGATTCCCAACTTGTAGACATGCCCAAAATGTTTTTGGAGGCTCTCACATTGAGTCTGTACATTTCATGGATACCCACACTAGAAGCACACTATCATCGACCCACTCTGAGGTGGCCTGCCTAACTCTTTGGCCTGACTACCCTACCGTAACTTATCATGACCTCGTTTCTTTCCATATAAAGAATCTCCATAGAAATCACAAGAGTCCATCACCTAGATCGAGTATGACATGTCCGTCAATTTTTCCTCAGCTATGAACGAATGGTTCACCGCATATGAGAATGAATCTAACCAAATGATTTTCACCTACACTCAAATGCCATGTCATAATCCATCTTTAAAACACCTCACCGTCGAGGATTCATCACTCTTCGTGTTAGTTGTAAAGCAGTAAATTTTTTGAATGTAGCTTCATAATCTATGATGGATATTTTCCCCTGCTAAAGGCTCAAGAACTCTTGATCTCCCTTTGTCCTCAGCGTCTCTTGGAAAAAGTTCATGAAGAACCTAGCCTCAAATTCCTTCCAAGACTGTACCTCATATATGTATGTCTAAACCAGCATGTCCCAACAGTTCTTAGTTGGTTCTCTGAGCATGTAGGTCACAAACTTCACCCTTCACCCTAGAGGTGTCTCAATCTTCTCGAATATCATTTTCAAGGATTTGATCAAGTTCTCAATGACATATGGTCTTCCCTCACCCTAAAACAGTGGTGGGTGTTGTGACTGGATCTGTTGGGTTGAAAATAATTTTAATGGTTCTTCTCCCCGAGCTCCCCAATTGATACCCTATATAACCCATACACAGATCGCTAGGATCTACTAGTAAATCCATGCCCTAAAAGCAATAAAATCATGTGACTGCCCTGCCGTTACTAAAACGTGTTCCTAATATTGTACCCACGACTCATGCTCTGCCTATCCCTCAGGGTTATCATCCTTTTTGTGCTCTGGAGGTACCCATCTCTTCCTTCTTGAAGCTCCATAGGAGCCTGTCTAGGTGGAAACCCCTTAAACACCATCACATGTTAAGACATCCCAAATTACATATATATATATATATGCACCATAGATAAATAAAGCATTATTAGGAAGCACGATCTCATTACCCTTACACTTCCCCATCACAACTATGTCACAAGAAATCCTGGCCACATGGCCACTTTACCTACCCATACAAGATCCAATTATCAAATATTCCTTGAACTATGCCCATCCTGATAAAACACATCACCTCAATCTGACGACCCCATCACCCTACCTGGTTATCAACATCACCCGAAACCATTATACATGCCTGATCCTGTAAGATTTGGGCTCATACTTATTTGTATATATTATATTTCAAAAAAAAATTATTTCATAGGAACACATGTATATATAATTTAAACATCCTATGTGCCTAATCAGAATCATAAACATGCATAACAGTCCCCACAGACACCCCATGAAATACTGGGCTAAGGGTCCAAATCTCTTTCTGTACTGTACTAGGCCAAGGATTGCATGTCATAAAATTTAACAATACACATTCAATTTCACCACTTTATGTTGAAATAAAATAAAATTTAATATGAGAAAATCAAAACAATAATTCCCACCCCTAGCAACTTGGTATGTCCCCATGTATGGGGATGCAGGGACCCAAAAAAACTATAAACCTTGTTCTGACAACATCCTAATCTCCAGTTGACCATATCCTAATGGTCCCATGTAGGGTGTAATAATTAGTCTCATTAGGCCACCACCCATGTGTGTTTACCATACATTTTTTGTATTATAAATTTCATAGAAAAAAAATTAAAGAAGGAGGCACATGAAATTAAAAATAAATAGAAGCTTCCCTGTAACTCAGCAGCCACCAAGAAGTTACAACATGCTTCATCCATAAATGGAATAAATGAGGAGGAGGGTATCCTTTTATTGTGGATCAATGAATCCCCAGATGTCAAGAGCCCAGGTGAACCCCCAGGTTCCACCTCCAAATTTTACCTGTCACCTCGTGCCATCAACCATGTTACCAAAGTCCCTAAGACATTCCCCATCAAATATAAATATAGTCCCTCAGCCCCCTACAAAAAAACACTCATTTACTTGAATCCGGACATTTGAAGGTATAGCGATATCGTTCCTCAAGTAATAACCATAGTTGGATCAAATAATGACGTCCAAACAAATACTGGTCCCCATCCTCCCAAAATAATCTAGGCCCAACAGCCTCAAATACTATGAGCCTTAACCCCCAACCGAAAACCTAAATGCTATCATCTGATGGCTCCACACCATACTCATGTATTTCTATGGAAATCACCCCATCCTTTTACCTAAGACACACTACTGAGGTCCTCTATCCACATGAGTTGTAAAATCCACCTCATCACTAAGTCAACCTATGTTAACAAGACCCCAATGCTGTTTTGACCAACATAGGTGAGCAGAAATAACCAAATAGAACCTAAGACACACCATCCTCTAGAACCTCATTCTCCTACAACCATGTCACCCAATCTGATGGCTAGGTCATCCTAGATATACCAATCCATGCTTATTACTAGACATACTTGCTTCCTAAAACTGATGACCAAGTCACTCAACTGATGGTCAACACCACCCAAATAACTTAGGCTATGCTCGTCCTGACAAAGACATCCCCAAATCCAAGTGGTCATAACCAGCACCAACCTCAAGCATCACCCGTCACCATTCAATCACAGAAACTCATATATATATTTCAATTCAAATTAAATAAAAAAATTCAATTTAAATTCAACAGTCAATTCAATAAATAAAAAACACCCCAGCTTAATCTCCCAAGTGTTTTATGGCCTCTAACACATCCTTTCATGTATAAATAAGGTGATGGAATGACCAAAATCATCACATATGATCAATTTAATTTAATTAAAAGCATCTATATGAATTATAGGGTCTCCCTCAGTCAACACAATGCCGCACTAAAAGTCATAACACCAAAACACTCATGAAAACATAGATAATGGTTTGAATCACCTACCATAGAGTCAATGACGTAGACACATTCATTCTTATCATATATATCCAACTGATTTGAGAGAAATTGACATTTCCTATGAACACATAGAAAATAGGGAAAAATGACTTGAACTAATTTAGCAGTCTGTGAGGTGAGAGAAATGGAGAAACGACAAAAGAGTAAGGAGTGACTTTTAGAGATAGATCCAACACAAAAAATGGATTGAATAAAAGAGGTTGGACGGTAGCATCCTTGGCCTAGGAGCCACTAAAATAGAGCATCGAGTCGGGTCACCACAATACCTCAAGTGTGCCTCCCTATATGCTGGAGGTTTCCAACTAGTAGAGATAGTCTAAAAGGTCTTCTGAGAAGACCATACCCTCCTTACCAGAGTATTCCAAAATATAAAATAAATAAAACAAAGGAAAAAGAATATAATAACCAATATACATGAATAAAAAAATCTTCGGAACCTGAGTGTACAAAATATCCAATAATAAATATGTCATGACTTGATAAATAGTGCTAAGTGAATAAAAACCAAAATAAAGAGAAACAGAATAATCCATAATATTGTCCTAAATGCAAGTCTGAAACCTCATCCATGTATGTCTCAAGCTTGACTAAACTCCTAAGAACAAGGTCTTTGACCTTATCTTAACCTTCAAGAATAATTTTTTCTCAAGTACCCAATGGCGGCCTAAGTTGGGTGTGAGTACAACTTAGTAGGCCACCACCATTGTTGTCTACAAAAGATCCAATCTAGATAAATAGTGCATGCAAGTTCTAATATATGACAGGTAAATAAAATAGATTTTGGGTGACATTAGTAAACTAGGTTCACTTAAATCATTACTAGTATTATTACAAATTTCATTACTTATGCCATCTTTAATACATAATTCACTATCATTATGTGTTCAATGAATTAAGCGTATTCATCAATATCAATTCATAAGGGGAGTTAAATCAAGTTCCATGTATCACAAGGGATTACCCATCATCATATATACAACACACTCACCATGAAGCCTCGGTCCAAGTGGTCTCATTGAATGTAACCATTAGGGGAATAGAACTCATTCCCCTTCCCTAATCTGTGCATTTTGGGGTGGTGTTTAGAGCCTCAGTCTAACTGAACCTGTGGGTGTAGAACCTCAAGTAAATACCCCAGTCAACAAATCCACATGAACATGATTATATATATCCAATAACCACACACATAACACACCACAACAAACCATAACCAATTACAATGGATCCATGATAACCACAATGGGAATTAATATTTTTCATCAATCCGTCAATACAATTACCATTATTATCACATAGTCATTTAGCACAATTCCCATTTCATATTCCTAACTCTCTAAGAATATTCACTAGTTCCCCAAAACTAGCCCATTTGGAACATAAAACCATTCCCCTATGTTAATTCACTTAACACAATCTTTATTTATCATGTTTAATCTACTTATGCATTGAATGTACAAGACATGATTCATTTGACACATTCCCATTTATCCCAGTTAACCCATTTGCATGCCAAGACAAAAAAATCCTAAACCATTACCAGCATATAGATATAATTATCATGTTTTCCATATCTAATCATCACATTAATCAAAATACACATTTCACATGGGATCTACTAATTTCCAAGTCCATTTCACCTCTAATGTTCCAGTTAACCATGTTTGGGTGGCTCAGCACACCCCATGGGTGGCCTCAAATCGGTCAAACCATCCCCAACACATCCCATGGTAATCAAGAGGTGTTCACATCATCATTATGTGTTCATTTTTCCAAATATCACTAAAATCATTCAAATCCCAACTAGAGGTACCCATGAACTCAACCAAACATGCACAAATAAACACAATGACTATGGGATATAACTTGTTGACCACCTAAATCAAATCCATTGATGAACTCACTATTAATCATTGACTTATATCCCAATCCATACCCAATTTTAATCCTTAACATAGATTCCATATGAGAAGAGAGTATTATGGATTCAGAAGAATACATCCCATGATAAAAACCCTAATCCAAAAAAGAGATGAGTGGTGGGGATTAAACTTACCCAGAGCTTCAATCTATAACAACTGGAACTAAAAATGACCTAGATATAAAGCATAATCTCCCTTGGGAAGTCTTAGTTTCTAGGGATCATCACTAGTGATTAAAGAGAGGAACTGTGGAATAAAAATGAGTGGGAACATAAAATCCCATAATGGAAATTTTGTAAATTTTTCAACATTACTAGGCCACATAGTTTACCTGCACGGTTTGTCAATCCATGTTCAAACCATGTGCAAGACACTATCCAAGGGGAGTTGGGTAGCACAGTTACCCGACGAGTTCTGTACAGTTTGAATAACCATGCTCCAACCGTGTGATATGCCATTGTCCAATGTTGCACGGTTTTTCTGGGTAGTCCAAATGGTTTTCGTAACCATACATCGTGAATATATTGGCCCGAGATTCCTTCCTTTCCTGCCCCAAACCCCTAAAACACCCTTGGGCTTACTCATAATCTTGTTAAGAATTTTATTAACCAAAAAATGATATTAAAACCAAAATTTAAAAATGTACATACCTCCACGAAATTATAGATCATATAACCTCCCCACCTTATAAAGACTCATCCTAAAGTCTCTCTTCCCACTATTGGAAAATGGACATATACCCATGATTTTCACAAAACCATGGGTGTAGGTATAGTATGGGAACCTATACCCATGATTATTTTAGAACCATAGGTATAGGCTGTTTTTCAAGACCTATACCCACAGTTTTACAGAAACTGTAGGTATAGGGTTGTTTTTCGAGGCCTCTGACCATAGTTTTTGAAAAACTATGGGTATAGGGTTATTTTTTGAAGACCTATATCCATGGTTTATAAAAAACTGGGTATAGTTTTTCCACCTTATGGTGGAAAAAAATTCACTAGACACAAAAAAGAAATTGCGGGAACACCTATTCCCAAGGTTTTCGACCTATAACCATGGTTTATATAAATATAAATAAGTAATATATATTTCTATACGAATAAGTAAAATTGAATAGTGGTTAGGCATGGGATGAAAAAATGGGCGGTCCAGGGATCTAATCATGTGTCCACATGTTTTTTCAATGTTATACCCATGGTTTTACAAACCGTGTGTATAGGGTAATGACATGGTGGAGTGGATCTATACCCATGGTTTCCAAAACTGTGGGTATGTCTCAGGGATATACCGATGCTTTGGTTTCCCAAGATTCCTTGAAACTATGGGTATAGGGAAATTTTCCAGTAGTGTCCCGAGCATCACTGAGATACCATAGTGAAATTATTGGTCCAATCGTCCCACATATCTTATTCTATTTCCCAGGTTTCTTCATTAATACTTTTCTGTTTCAATAAGACTTGAACCAAGGGTATAGCGTTTCCTCACAAGTATTTATCGCTATGATCCATGATATGAACATAGTACTCGTCAAAGGATGCATCAGCCTCAATCTCTACATCCACCATATTAATCACATGATATGGGTTAGGGCGATACTGTTGATTATATGAAACATGAAAAAAAATCATTCATTCCACTATACCGTTATGGAAGATCCAATTGGTAAGCCCCTTGTCCAATCCTCTCCAAAGTCTCAAATGACCCCACATAACTGGGCACCAACTTGCCCTATTTCTGAATCTGATGGTAACCCAACCTTGGCAACACCTGAAGAAATACACCATCACACACCATAAACTCAAGATGTCTATGATGTCAATCATAATGTGACTTCTACATACTCTAATCCATTGTAATACATTTTTGAATCAATCAAAACTTTTTTGATATCTCCTACTTGTGTCTTGATTCCAATAGATCAGACACCATAGCTTCCAACCAAGACAACAAAGATCTACACAGTCTCCCATATAGTTCCTCAAAATGTTCAATATGAATCATATCTTGAATACTATTATTATAAGAAAACTCCACAAGAGATAAGTGGTTCTACCATAAACCACTGAAATCTAGGCCATAGGCCCTCAACATATCCTCCTTCACATGAATTTTATGCTTTGAATACCCATATGTCTGTAGGTGATAAGTTGTACTCAAAAACACCTGGGTGCCATGTTATTTATATAATCCCTACCCGAAACACAATGTAAAATTTGGATCATGATTTGAATTATAGTTCTCAGAAAACCATGGAACCACACTATCTCTTGAACATATAACTCACCCAACTAATCAATGGTGAATGAATCCTGAATCAGTATGAAATGGGTTGCCTTTGTCAATTGATCCACAACCACCCAAACTACATCCTTCATCTAAGGCATCATAATGACCCACTAATAATTCCATCATTATGTCATACCACTAACACTATAGAATGGGTAATGGATATAACAAAGAACATGGGCACTGATGCTTGGACTTGACCTACTAATAGGTAAGACATCGCACCAGAAAACCCACAACCTCATTCTTCATTACTAGCCACCAATACTACCAACAAAGATCACGAAACATCTTTGTAAAACTAGGATGAACTTCCCACTTCTATTCATGGAACTCATGCATTGATTGTTCATTCATACACATTGGCACTACTACACTTTCAGTAACACAAAAAAATCCCATAAACATCAACATCCCAACAAGAAGGTGACTCCACGCCTTTACGGAAGTCGTTCATAGCTAAACACTCTTGATCCTTAAACAGACTCTACTTTGACCTACTCAAAATCATAGAATAAACTACTATGGATGAATGTTTCATATAACACTACCCATCCTATACCTCCAAAATCATTTCAAAAAATAGTTCCATCATCTTCCACAAAGAGATAGATTCTGGAACTACCTGATTCTGAGTCTTCTGACTTAGGGAATCTCCAACATTATTCAGTTTTATTTCATTATAAACCAACTCAAAGTTAATATAATACAAGTATTCAACCCATATTATCTAAATAATATTCAAATCACACTAAGAGAAGATGTACATAAGAGTCTTATAGTCGGTATACACAGTAAACCTCTCTCCTAACAAGTAATGCCTCCAACACATTAAGGCATACACCACAAATGACAACTCGATATCATTAGTGTAGTGATTTATTTCACGAGGAATGAACTTTCTTAACCCATATGCTACAACCCAATCACCCATCATGAATAATAACCCAATTCCAACACTAAATGCATCATATAATGAGGTGTACCTCTTACCTGGTTGTGGTAAGTTCAGGATCGGTGTGGTCGTCAATTAGTTCTTCAACTCTTGAAAAGAATTTTTGCAATCCCCAAACCACTCAAACATAACTCCCTTATTTTTTAAGCCTGAGCGTGGAGCATTCAAATGGTAGAAATATTTAGTTAACCTTTGGTAATAACTATTCAACCCTTGAAAACTCTGAATGTTAGAGACATTCTTAAGATTCTCCTAAGACATAATATCCTACACTTTCTCTGGATCCACTAACACACCTACCTCATAGATAATGTAACCCAAGAAATACACTTTATCAATCCAGAAATGAAATTTTGATGCATTGGAATAATTATGGTGCTATTTTAGTGTACTCAAGATGATTTCATGGTGTTTGACATGATTGTCATGTGTTCTTGAGTGCAACAAGATTTCATCAAAAAATATAGCCACAAACTAATCTATATATGTGTGAAATATTCAGTTCATTAAATCCATGAACACAACCAGTGCATTTTTCAACATGAAAAAGCATCACCAGTAACTCATTCAACTCATACCTACTGATGAAGGTAGTTTTCAGTATATCATATGACCTCACCCTAGTTTGGGGATATCCCAATATCAAATCAATCTTAGAAAACACTGAAGAACCTCTTAGCTGGTCAAACAGACCATCTATTAAAGGGAGAGGGTATCAGATATTAACATTCAATTGATTCAACTTCTTATAATCAACACACAATCTCAATGATCTATCAACCTCCTTGGAAAACAGCATTGTAGATCCCCAATGTGATGTACTAGGATGAATTAACCCTTTTCTCTCTAACTCTTCCAACTGAGCCTTAAGGTCTTAGAGTTCTTATGGATCCATTTTATATAGAGAAATGGAAACTGGTTTGACCCCTGGTAGTAACTCGATCATAAACTCAACATACCTATTAGGTGGATTCCCTAAGAAATCCTTAGGAGACACATCTTGAAACTGATCCACCATAGGGGTATAGACATGACTCTCAACTCCTCCATAATCTAGTAAAAGATATGCCACTTGGGCTGTGAGTTCTCCCAACTTTTGAAAAACTAGTCGCACACAACTTGTTTGAACATACCACTAACCACGAAGGACATAAGTGACTTCATCAAGAGACATTCATGTTACCTGATGGTGGTAAAAATTGATATGTCTTGGTACAGCACCAACCAATCTATCCCTAATATCATATAAAAACCTGAAAACTTGAGGATGAAAAGGTCCCCCAGAAACAGGTACCCGCAAAACCCTGGAGCACAACCTTTACATCACATGATACCCTCAAATTGCACCCCCAGTAGATTTTTAATCGACATTACCCCACAGAGAAACTCCACTGATAGGGCCAACACAAAAACAAACTAACATAGATAAAAGAGTGTGTGGTACCTATGTTGAATAAAGAACTAACAAGGGTAGAAGATTCAAGAATCATACTTCAAATTGTAGATAGTCCAGCCACACCACCTCTAGGTGTAGATTGAATTGTTGGATGCTAACATACCCCTCTACCATGGGCTTGGTATGAGTACCCCGCACTACACTACCCTACTGGTATGGGTGCTCTCGCCCTATAGTGCCACATCCCCTGCCTCTACTCATACATCATATATAACTCTAACTACCAACCTAATATAAGGTAACTGACACCCAACATTCACAAGGAATCTGACTCTGACCTCTATATGTTCCCACCTATCGAGAGTTCCTACAGAACGTCTGCATGTGCCCCATTCTTCCACATGAACAATACACAACTGGTGGTTAGGGACACTGACCGCACATGTGCCCCGGCCTGCCACACTGGTAACATAACACTTGATCTTCACCCTAAAAGGCTGACCCTCTCTTATTACTTATCTACACACTTACAACGTGGTGAAAAATCCCAAAATGAAATATCCATCCTTTGGAATCCGAACCACCCATCCACCTAGTTGGTACCATAAGTCCACTACCTAAATACCACATTATGTTCCCTTCAAAGATAAGGGATTAGTCCATTACCTCTACAATCCTTTTCAAAGCTCAAATATTCACCCAGGACATGATCCCTCTCCTAGGCCCAGATTGTAATCATTTCTCTATAGCTACCTCATCTCCTGCCAATGCTGGAAGTATGTGTCACAAATCGGTGAAACGGCTAACATAATCTATAAGCGTCATATCCCCTTGTTTCAAACACATAAAATCTTCATCCTTATCTTCCCTCAAGGTATATAGATAAAAATTATCCATAAACATTTCTTGAATATATTTATATATTATTCCTTCAGACTATTCAATCTACACCATGATTTCTCACCAACACTTTGCATGGCTTCGCAGAATGTAGGTTTCCAACATGAATCGCTTTTGAGGAGTCTCCAAATGTTCAAGAATCATCTAGATGGACTGTATCCAAAAATAATCTTCATATGGCCCACCCTTGCCAGTAAAATTTGGAGGGTACTGTAGCTGAAACTCCATGGTCATCTCAAACATGCTTGGCACAACCCGCCCTGGGTTTCGTACCATAATTTGCATGAAGCGAGCGAGGTTTTCACAAAACATCTCTTTTCTATTATCATATATCACAACATTCTCTTGCTTCACTACTAGAGGAGCATTTTCAGAAACAGCCTCTTGTCACCCTTCCGGAACACGTCATTGTGGTGGCATTTCTCTACAATGTTAAATATGATCTTTAGAACAAATAACATAAATCTTTTAGATTTCATATAAAATAAGGATATCTACTAGTCATAAACAATCCATTTCATACATTATCCCAAAATTCTAATTCTAATACAAAACACTACCTTGTACCTTCCATATCAAGAGCCATGTCTAACAAATGTAAAATAAATTAAATGATTACAAATCTTGCTTTGGACACCATTTCAGACTATTTTCATACTTACCATGCAAATAGTTCCCCCTAGGAACATTTCCCATTTCATAACATTCTACAGTTCCATTTTGACCAATATATAACCTCCTTTAAGCATAATTCAATTACCATTATTAACATTTTATTTTCATTTTTACCCATTTTCATCATTTAATTAGACACCATTGTCATCAATTTCAATAAAATCATATGCATTCTCCCCTTTATGTCTCACACACCCATCCCGTGTGAGTTCCTACCCTGATGCATGTAACTTATATATGTAGGTGCCTAGTATGATGCGTTAATGCACAACCTCATGCCATTCCATCCAGGAGAAAAATATCATAAATTAGTCACATCAAACAACAAGTGCATCACCCAATGGTGAAATATTGTCAAAAGTAACAAAGCACATCAATAACAACAACTCTCACCCTATGTGGCTTAGGTTTTCCCCCATACATGGGTTAGATACTCCTAAGAACGAGCTCATTACCAAGTCCTGACACTTTCCTAACCTCCATTCTATCATCCACCAAATAGTAAGTCATGCAAAAACCATCTATGATAGCACTTTATGATGTCCCCAGCCCACGATCCACTAAACTGGTGCCCTGATTCAACTTGCCACATGATCTCAAGTGCACCTCCCCATACGCCAGAGGTTTCTGACTAGAAAAAATGGTATTAAAGGCCACTTGGGGAGACTATACCCTCTTTACTATAGTATTACCTAACATAAAATTAATATAATAGTAGAAATAATATATAATAACTGATGAACATGCATAAAAAACTTCTACTGAAGATGCATACACAACATAGCCAATGGTAAATATGTCATGACATGCTAAATAGTGCCAAGTGAACAAAACTCAAAATCAAGACAAATAGTAGAATCTCAAAAATGGTCCTAAATCCGAGTCTGGAACCTCATCCATGTACGTCCCAAGCCCAACTCAACTCCAAAGAATAATGCTTTTTCCCTTATCCTGACATGTAAGTATGAATTATGCTTGGGTACCTAATGTCAGCCCAAGAAGAGTTTGAGTACAACTAAGTAAGCCACCAATAACGGTTTCTACAAAATATCCATTGTAGATAAATAGTGCATGCAGGTGCTAATATATGACAAGTAAATAAAATAAAGTTTGGGTGAAATTAGTTAACCAGGTTCACTTAAGTTATCACCAATATTATTCATAATTTCATTACTTATATCATCTTCAATACTTAATTCACTTACATTATTTGATCAATGGATTAGGAATATTTATCAATATTAATTCATAATGTGAGTTAAATCAAGTTCCTTATCTCACATGGGATAACACTTCATTAAATATACAACACACTCGCCTAGAAGCCTTGGTCTAGGTGGTCTTATAGAATGTAATCATTAGAGCAATGTAACTTCATCCCCTTCCCTAATCTATTCATCTTGGGGTGGAGTTTAGAGCCTCAGTCTAACTCGACCCATGGGTGTAGAACCTCGTGTCAATACCTCACTCTACAAAGTCATGTGCGCATGATTATATATATCCAATCACCACACACGTACCACATTACAACCAACCAAAACCAATACCAAAAGAAATATCACAATCCATGACAACCACAATAGAATTAATATTTTTCCACAATCCATTCACACATTTCCAATTATTATCACATAGTCATTTAGCCGATTTACCATTTCCAATGCCTAGATAACTAATCATATTCACTAGTTTAATAAAACTAACCCATTTGGCACATAAAACCATTCTCTGTGTTAATTTACTTAACAAATTCTTCATTTTCTAGGTCTAGTCTACTTATGCATTTCAATTACAAGATAAGATTCACTTGACACATTCCCATTAATCCCATTTTACCCATTTACATTCAAACCAAAAAATCACATAGACATTTTCCACATATAGTCATAATTATTAATTTTTTCATTCTTTAGTCATCATCACATTAAAAAATTTACATGGTTTACATGGGCTCTACCTATTTACAAGTCCATTTCACCCCTAATGTTTATGTTAACCATATTTGGGAGGGTCGTCACACCCCATGGGTGGCCCTAAATTGGTCAAGTCACACTCAACACATCCCATGGGGATAGAGAGGGGTTGAAATCCTCATTTATGTGTTCATTTTACCAAATCTCACTAAATGTATTCAAATCATGACAAGAGGTACCCAAGAACTCAACCAAACATGCACAAATCATCATAATGATTATGGGATATAACTTGTAGACCACCTAGCTCAACTCTTTCGATAAAAACACCCTTAATAGTTTCTATAGATCTCAATACAATGCCTCTTTTAATCCTTAATGTAGATTCCAATAGAAAATGATGGTTGTAGATATTTAGAAGAATATTTCCCTAAATACAAACCCTAATCCAGAAAGAAGAGTATATGAGATGATTAGACTTACCCAAATCCTCAATCCACAACTAACAATGATCCGAACAGCCTATAGATGAACAAGAATCACCCTTGGGAAGTATTGGTCTCTAGGGTTCATCACTAGGTCTGAAATGGAGGAAATTGGGAAGAAAAACAAGTGGGAACATAAAATCTCATAGTGGAAATATTTTAAAATTTTCAACTTTACTTGACTGAACGATTGACACGCATAGTTTTCCAAAACATGAGCAAGCCATAGTCCAAGGGGAGTTGGGTATGGTGGTTACCTGGGGAGTTCTACATGGTTTGACTAATAGTGTGCCAACTATGTGATATGCCATTTTCCAATGTTGAACAGTTTTCCTAGGTAGGCTATATGGTTTTCTTTACTATTTTTCAACCATGCACCTTACATCGATTGGCCCATTTTTCCTTCCTTTCATGCCTCGATCCTCTAAAACACAAGCAGGCAGACTCATACTCTTGATAAGAATTTTATTAACCAAAATAGGGGATTGAAACCAATATTTAAACAAGGAAATACCTCCATGATATTTTGGATCTTACATAAACAAAGTATTTGGATCAAATCCATGGAGAGGAGGAAAATGAGAAAGTCTCATTATTGCATGTATGGAAAGGAGACGAAATAGAGGTAAATATAAATAAGGGGGTAGGGTAAAAAGGTATATTCACACCATTAATGGGCTGAAAGTTTATCTCACACGGTTTTCCAAACAATGTGACAACAATGTAGATCATATTTCTTAGGAGCCAATCCCTGCATGGTTATCCTGCATGGTTTTCCCAAACTGTTTTCAAACTATGTGTGTTATAGTGTAAGGGTACTACCCAAATGGAAGTAACTATGAGAATTACAAACAATTTTACAAACCATTCACAAGATGTGTAAAATACTTCTTCAAAAACTATAGTGTTTCATGCACGGTTCTCTTCCTCATGCAACATGATTTACCGAACTATGTGGCTGTGGAAAACGGGGCTACATGGTTTGTACTAAGTGGCTGCATGATTTTTCCAAATAGTGTGCCCTCAAACTAAAACTCCCTAAAATTATACCTTTTGGCCTATAATTCACCTAAAACCCATCAAAACACCGAAGGCATTTTACAAACCTCTAAACCCATCTAAAAACATGGTTTTGGCTTAATGTAAAAATCAGAATTAAGTTCTGGTCAATGAAGAAGAAGTTGGAATACCCACCAAACATTAAAATTTTATAAAAGGTGAGGATTTCGAGCCACTCCAAATACATTGAAAGTTACAAGATATATAATAAATTTAAATTTATTATATAGGATTTGAGAACATGTATAATAGAATATGGACCTGAGGTGAGGGTTTATTTCACAATCACGGTATTATTCAAGATTATTTATGTTTAAATGTCTGTGGGTATAATTATTTGATATCACTTTATTTAACCCTACGTTTTCCTTTTACTATGGTTATTCATTAACTTTTAAAATAAAAGTATCATTTTCTCTCTCTTATGTACTTAAAATTATTGAGAAAATATTTTTCATAAAAGCTATGTTTATTTCTCTTTACAACCAAAAATTATTTTCCTTCCATCACCATGATTTCTAGAAATGATTCCATAAATGTTTTTAACATTATCATAATGATTATTAAAATCATTTTTACCTATTATAGAATTTTTACAAAAAAATATATTAATATTATTTTCATTTCTCGAGCGAGGTAATTTTAATCCTTTTTACAATAGTGTGAAAAGAATGTTTTTAACTAACATGGCATGCACAAAATTATCCTCCATCATGAACACTCATTTATTTATAGTTTACTTTTGAATTTTACAAGATTATTTTTATGAAAATTTATTTCCCCATATTAATAAACTTTTTAGTTTTTAAAAATAATTTTCAAGGAGAAAAAGGTTATTTTTATCATGAATTTTTTAAGGATATTTTTTGTTGTATTATTATTCATCAACAAAATCAAACATTTATTTTAATTATGACTCACTAGAGATATGATGTATTTATACCGTCCTTATTATTTATTTTGTTGGTTTATGATTAGAATTATTTCATAAAATATTTATATTCTGTATTATGATTTTTCCAATATGGTTATTTATTTATTTTCAAGGCATGCTGATTATTTTGTAGTGAGTATTCATATGATGAATACATTGGAATTATGAAGTGATGGGTGGGACCTATAATTACATAACCCCTCGACAGATTGATAGGTCACATAAGACAAACTAGCTTGGGTATTAGGGAAATTCCTTACCCATTTTTGTAAGATTTCCTGACATGGGGCCTCGATGGTAAGTTTCAGATGTCCAGAATTTTCTATTCCTTCATTATAAAATCTTTTAATGATGTATATGTGATTATTTTATTTATTAAGATATCCATGTATAAGTTTCTATCTCAGGTGATTATTTATATGGCATAATTTGATCATCATTTATTCTTTTCATATTATTCATGTCTTATTAGCTTTCGTTATACGTATATCCATACCGAGCATCTAATATCACCCATTTCATTTGTTTCTTTTCCCCGGGATGCCAATATGTGTATTATTATTTATATAAAGGTTATGCTTTTGGAAATAAGGATGCACTCAAAGAAAGTATTATGTTGTATTTTAAGATTTCAAATGTAATGTGAGATCCATCTATGTATCTAGTTTACCAAGAATACTAAAATACTCAGTCCTTTGGAGTGTGATTATTGGTATCTAGTGACAATGTAATAATGTAACCACTAACTCTACTCTAGTAGGGTCAGGTTCATTATAGTTATGAGAAAAATACACTTTATGCTCTTCATTGTGAGGATATTGAGCTGTAGTCACACACATATTTTGTGGATAGACCTATCCATATTGTGAACTGAAGTGAGAAAGTGTTGTGAGGGAAGATCATTCCTCTTGTTCATATTCAATTGGAGAACAACATTTTCAGGAAGAGTCTTGGGAGAGAGAGATATTCATTTGTTTATAATAGCCTAGGTTATTTCATAAACCCTCTAGGGAAACTTCATAGGGATGAGAAGTCATATGAGGGGATAATTATGACACTCTCTATTTAATGTAAACCTCACTTCAACTTGAACATAAATTTTATATATTATTTATTTGTATTCAATGCTTGATAGATATATTCCAATGCTTATAAAATGAAATCGGGTAGGTTGGGGATCATATTGTATCTTGAAGACACTAAAGAAGGTCCACAAACGAGCCATTGGGCTCTAATAGATAGATAGTGGGGTTCCAGGGTAGAACACATTATGCCCAGTGACCACCGACCGACCAATGGAATCTTCTGAATCTTATCAAGTTCACCAAGTTTTAATTCATTTTTTTACCCCACCTCCTCTCATTTTATCTTATTCTATCAATCCCACTTCAATCCTCAGCACCCAAGGTTCCCTCTCTGGCAATATGGGGGCACTCTCCTACCTTTTGTAACCTTTATCCAATGCCCGAACCATGGTTCCATCATTTGTTTCCAATATGGTGTATTTTTATTAGTTCAAAATCAATCAAATTCCCTTATCATTGATAAAAACCAAATATATCATAGATATATTGATCAAATCTTTATGTTTTGACATGTTCATACAATGTATTTTTTGATCATTAACAAAATTGGCACGCTAATATAGGGAATTGGCTTCCACACATCGATTAGACCGTGATCGTTGTCGGTAGTAGATCTTATTGGGTATATTTTCTCTTGACCTACCTTTTGGGTTTGTTTTCTTCTCAACCATGATACTAGAAATATTGATAATATTAGATTAAGAAAATTTATATGATTTTGTGGTGGAATTAGACTCAAATGATAACCATATTCATCAATCATTGTTGCACCTAATGTAGGAAGAACGTAACTTTACTTCATGTTTTATATGGGTTCTTAGCATGATTATTGGCATGAATGTGTAGCCCTGTGAAACCAATGTTTGATGCTTGATCACATGATGTGTGTATGTGTATCCCTATGAGACCCATGCTTGGTGTTTCTCATATGTGTATTATGAGGAGTATGACACTTTCTTGATATGATGTGACATTTTTTATGGCATTTGTATCTTGTATAATTAGTGTTGTTCATATTTCTTCTACAATTAAAATTTTAGGATGATTCTTGGAGACTATCACTCAATGGGGATGTGTTAGACATTTGGTCGATATGCATTTATGTTATCCCTTTAAGGTTGATGTTACAAACTTGTTTTTAGACTATCTCTTCAAGGGTTATGTGACTTGTGGCTGGTTAATGATCCTCCTAGAATAACTATGAAGCATGTAAATCTAGTCTCTAAGGATCTATAATGTATTTTCATGCACATTTGATATACTTTATACACATATTTTTTCTATTTAATTTCATGGCATGCACTAGTGTATATTATTCAATTATATTAAGGGTCATTGGTTTTGTCCTATTGAGTCTTGTACTCACACCTCACTCTAAAATTTATATGCGATTATAGATTTCATGACCCAGGATCTAGTAAAGATAAATGGAATTATGGTGTATCATTAATCAGGTTAGTAGGAGGATGTAGGAATTTTAGGATGGACTTCGGTTTCGATGGTTGCTACTTTTTTGTTTAGTCTCTTTACATCGTACATTAATAAACCACCTCTAGGGATCCTTTTTCTTATTTTTGTTTATGTGTCGGATATTCCACACTAATACTGAATAGTTTTATACCTATTTGTTTATAATGCTAATTTGATGATAATATATTTATTAATTATGGGTTGACTTACTTGTAATCACTTACTTATTATACTTTGTTGTTTACCTGGTATCGAGGGAATAATATCCCCATAATGTCCCATTAGCATTCATCTCTAATTAGAAACCTCTTCTGTATAAGTATTCATGCTTGATTTTTTGTGGAAACATATCCCGATCTCGATGGTTTTGGTCATGGTGTTTCACATATGAACCATTTGTTGCTAGTATCTGGTTAAAACATGAAAAATTATACATGACTACAGCTTTAGTTGGTCATTTGTATAAAAATTATATAATTTTTACCTTAAAAATATATCCTAGAACTTTTATCAGATCACATCTTGATGAATTTTAAAAAAATACTCTTGATTTATCGAACATTGATGTCACGATTCCTGATAAAAATCAATCCATCATTCTTCTTATTTATCTGGATAATTCATATAGAGAACTTATTGATACAATGATGTATGGCTATAAATCCTTAACACTCAAGGAGGTCATGTCGGCCTCACTTTATAATGAACATTATACAAACTCAAGGTTATGTTTGAGGAATAAAGTATGTACATTATTAGTGGGTTGGATAATATAGTAAAAAAAGATAATCATAATGGAAATGGAAATAATTAAACCAAAACCCATCGAATCATATCCAATCAATGTCTATGTGAAAATAGGTCACTTGTTTTAACTATGATAATCATGTTCACATAAGTCTAGAAATTCTCAGGCCTAATCCAAAATAAAAAATTGATAAACCTTATGGTCTCTCTCTATTTCTAAATGTATGAAATATAAAAGTTGATGTTTTAAATGTATCTCACCATGATCTGTTAGATGAGTAGGTCTCGTAATCAAGTTGTTCCTCCCACATGTGTCCCAATAGATAATACTTCATAAAATGGATTGATAAAGTAAAGGGAGAAGTAATTTTAGGTAATAATAGTAGATGTCAGGTCCTAGGTAGATATTATTTTTTTGTTAGAGATTTATGACCATTCGATTATGAGAATACCTGATGTTAGTTCATCCCCTAACCTACATAGAAATCTTATCTCATTAGAGGTTCTAGATCTGAATGGTTTTAACGTAAAATATGAATATAGTTGACTTAAATTTTCCAAATACTCTCATAGTTTAATTAGAGTTTCTCTAGATAATGGGATGTGTATATTAGATGGGAGACCCCATTGTAGATTGTTGGGAAATAAACATGTCACTAACAGTAACAATACTATTTTATTAAATAGGAGGTTAGGGTTTGTTAGTATTAATGTTTTAGAGAAGTTTAGTAAACAAGGTTTTTTAAATTATATAACAACTAATAATCTTCCATTCTATTAGTATTGTATATTGAGTGAATCTAAGAGAGTGAGTTTTAATAGACATTATATTAAGGCCAATCACCCACTAGATTATATTCATTATGACTTGTGGGGTCCTGGTAGGAATTCATCACATGACAGAGGCACATATTTTTTACTTTTATAAATTAATTTTCTTGAAAATTATGGATCTATATCCTAAAAAATAAATCAGGTGTGTTTGATACTTTCAAGACCTAGAATACATCTTTTGTGAACAAAACTAAAAGAAAAAAAGTAACAAGAACCAATAAAAGTCTTGAATATTGTTTATATAATTTCATTAAATTTTGTGAGTCTCAAGGAATCAATTAACATCATACTATTAGGGATACTCCCCAATAGAATAGTTTGGTTGAGCATATGAACAGTGCTATTTTGGAGCAGGTCTGCAGCATGCTTGCATGTTCGAGCCTGCCCAATTCTTTATATGATAAAGCTGTAACCACTATAGATTATATCATTAATATATGTCCTTATACATATAATTAATTTAAAAATCTATAATAAATTTATTGTAGTCACCAAAATCATATAAGAATTTGTGGTTATTTTGGTGCACAATCTATACCAACATTAAAACAGATAAGTTAGAACCCAAAGCACTTAAGTGCATATTCATTGGATATCCTGAAGGATTCAAGGACTATAAGCTCTGGGATTATAAAATATGCCATAAAAATGTATAATTTGATATGATTCTATATTCCATGAGTCAGTTTCTCCTAATTCCAAGTCTCTAATTGAACACAGTGGCAATGCAACTTAAATTGAGGATATTGAGACTAGAAAACCAACCTAGTTTGATCCTCCTTCTGATCTCCCTCCACATTATCCTCATCATAATCCCCATCCTTGATCCATATTTTGTTCTAAGTCAGAAAATGATCCCTTTACTATTTCCCATGACTTCTAACTCGCTAGAGATAGATCTAGGATGGTTATTAGGCATCCTCCTCATTATGGCCATTCTGAGGTGGTCCCTTTTCATTTTACATTGCTCAAGATCTTATAATTGAGGATCCCCATACCTATAAACAATAAGTAAATGATAGTGATTCCAAACACTGGATTACTCTTATTAATAATGAAAGGGACTCTTTATAAAAAAACCATACGAGTTTCATTAGTGAAAAACAAACAAGTGAAAAATTGAGTGGCTGTAATTCGATTTTAGAAATAAAAGAAGATAAAACTTGAGATAATAAAATTATTTATAAGTCTAGACATGTAACCAATTAATTCCTTCAACATGAATGAATTGATTATTCATAAATTTTATCTCTTATTGCGAAGTATTAATAAATTCATTTACTACTTTCTTTTTCTATTTATCATGACCTTCATATTAAGCAACATGATGTCAAAACTATCATTCCCCATGGTGATATTGATGAGAAGCTATATATAATGCCTTCATATATTTTTATAAATGAAATCAAGTCCATATAAGTATGTTAGTTGACTAAATCAATGTATAGTTTGAATCAATATTTACATCGATGGTATAATAAATTTGATTCATTCATGTTAGAGATTCATTTTAACAAAAGTCAAAGTGAGGAATTTGTTTACTATAAGTATGTTAAAAAATGCATGATTATTTACTTATATATGTTGATTAAATGTTTATTATTTATAAAGTCATGAAACTCTTCTCTACTTTAAATCATAATTGAATAATTCTTTTGAAATGAAGGATCTTGGCAATGCTAAATAGATTTTTCGTATGGAGATAATTAAGAATATAAATTACAAACACTTTTACCTATCTCAGTATGTTAATTTTTGAAAAATCATGAAGAGATAATTGTTTGACTATCTTAAACCTATTAGTGTATCCTTTAAACAATATTTTAAATTTCATTTATCTCAGTCACCTACCACAAATTCCGATATTGATCATATCAGTAAAATTCATTTTGTCATAATTTTGGGAAGTATCATGCATGCTATGGTTTGCATAAGACCAGATGATTCTTTTTATATTTGTGTGGTAATTTGGTTCATGGATAATTTGGGAAATCCACATTTGCATTACCTTAAGTGGATTTGTAGGTACATCTCATTTACATCATAATTGACTCATTGTTATGGTAGAATTGTTAATTATAATGAATTAGTGACTGGTTTTGTATATTCTAACTTTTCCACAAATATTGGCACCTATATGTTCCTTACTAGCTATGTTTTTACTCCTTATGGAAGTTTTCTTTCCTAGAAATCTAGTATGTCATCTGTAGTGGCCCTTCCAACCATTGATGATGAGTATATTGCATTAACTGAGGTTGTTTAAGAAGTCATTTGGCTATAAGTCTTACTTTTAGAATTATCTTTCAGAAATTATGTTATTATTGTTTATAATGATATCCAGTATGCATTAGATTTGTCTAAAAATCTATCTTTTCATGGTGGATACAAACATATAGATATTATACTACACATCATTAGAGAATTTGTTGAAGTTAGAATGGTTTATGTCAATAAGATACATAGAGATGACAATCTAATTGAAAATTTGGATAAGGTTGTGACATTGTCCATGTTCATTCATTGTTTAGATATTTTAAACATGGATCCACTGGAATAACATTTAGGTTTAAGAACATAATCCTTGTGTTTTAATTTCATTTGAAAATGATATACATTTTTTAATTTTCACATGTGAATTGATTTCCCAAAGAAACTAATTTAGTATTAATTTTCTACATGATTTTAGCATGTTTAATCCTTATTTTATATGTCTCTACTATTTTGTTTTCTACCTTCATTTTTATCATGATGGGATACCCTTACATAGAGTCCATTATACCCTTTATGTATCTTTTGTTTAAGCCTTTGCCTTTACGCAAGTGTCCGGGTCCCCTTCCATAAGTTGTTTCTTCAGTGATGTGCCTGGGCGCAATGATTGTTTACCCATACTTGGTTATTGGATAACCCTTTTGTTGTAACTGGTTCTTCTAGGTAACCTTGACGAGGTGAATGAATGACCTTTACATAGTGACTTGAGGACCTTGATGCTGTGATTTTTTTTACCGTAGTGCATGGATTCTATGTTTTCACCGGGGGAGCATTTGAGCTATTAATGAATATAACTATCTGACCTTATCCAAGCTGTCCACGCTACCTTAGCTCATTGTTCGGGTTGTTACGTCATTCTTTGGTTGTTGCGCTTGTTCCGGCACATTATTACTCCCTCACAAGCTTCAATCATTCTGGGTGTAAAAACCTTTGACATTATGCGCTTGCGCTCTCTTGGACCCTTCATGTTCCGGAGAAAACCTTAGATCTATCATGAGAGAATGCTTGGCTTTCTTCTTGAATTGATTTTTTCACATTGTCCTTAGACAACATCGTTCAATTGCTTCAATGGAGAGTTGATCATAGTGTTGAATTCCGGTGGAGATCTGGTGCTCATATCTCAAGAGGAGCATCGTTTGTGTGAATCATTAGGTCTAGAGTCCAGAACAACTTCATTCGAAGCTCATTTGATAGCCAATTGGCCAGTGGTAAGTTGACTAGTCAGTAAGTTTCCTTTTTCATTTCTCATTGCTTCAAGTATTTTCACTTTTGTTAATTTATTGTTTATTTGTTTCTTCTTGATTGAACCTTATATTTTGTCGCCTTGAGATTAAGATAACGTGTGAGTGGTTGCTGTTATTTTCAGGCATGTATGGTCAAACTAGTCTGAATCACATTAAATCTTTGTGTCCTTTAATGCTTTAGGTTTTCCTTCTCCGTTCTTAGTTTCAGGAATCTAGACTCACCAAATCGCACATCTCTTTCAACCTTTTTCTTCATCTATTCATTCACCTTCTATTTGCACGAACGTGATTGAAATCAGAAGTGTATTTAAATGGTTTTAGGTAGTTGTGTGGGGGCACATCAGTCAACATTTTCCCCGACATATGTAATTATGGGTTCGAAGTAAATGTTTTGTTTTGTTTATACGATGTGGATTTTGTCAAAAACAATTCATATACAAAACAAATTAAAAAAAGAAATATTTTTCATTGGTTACATAAATAATTGGCATCAAATAAATATTTTTTATTTTTTATTGATATATTTCATGTTGATTATTCAAATAATTGATGTTAATAACCATTTGTCTTCCATTAGTTGAATAAAATGCAGGAAAAGAGATAGAGTGTTTATAAAAATAATACATTTGATGTTTTTTTCATATATAAACAACTTGGTATATATTACAAATGATCGGGGAGGAGTTACAAAGGTATAAGAAAATACATAAACACACACATGCAGAAAGTCGGAGAAACATGAACTCGAGACCTCCCAACACCTCACAAGACTCTTTTCCACTAGTGTAGGCTTTGGAGGCAATAACCAAGGTTGTATCTAGTTTCCCGAACGGGTGTCATTGTTGGGGCTCGGAGCCTAGAGCTGCAACAGAAGTTGTTGTTACAAAAAACACACAAGAGGATAAGATTTCACCCGATGGCCTTTTATTACCTGAAAACAGTTTATCACCAGATGGAATTTTACACATCACCCAAAGGATTTTTAACATCACACCCAATGGATTTTTACAACACACCTGAAGGATTTTTCACCAATCACACACCATCCATAAACGTACCATTTTTCTTCATACTGCCGATCATCGTAACCGAGACATGCCACTTGATCTCCGCAACCAAGAGAAATTTTGATACATGGCACTGTCATCATTTTTCTCTTCAATCGTTGTCGTCAACACACCATCGTTGATATAATCATCTTCTTCGCTTGGCATCAGTTACCACAAACAAGACAACCCCATCATTGTTCTCTATTGGTGGCTACATCTTTGTCACCCTTTCTTTCAAAAACATGCTACTGCATCCTCTTATATAGACACCCAGCCCATATCTCTAATTAATTCGGTCGACATTCCTTATTCTATCAATTAATATTAAGAATAACTCTTCATTAATGTGGGCAGATAAACCTCCATTAATGTTGAGAAAATCCCACCATTAATAATTTTCTCTCACATCATTATTTAGATTTTAAAACAAAAAATCCCAACAATCTCCACCTAGATTTAAAAGTCATACTCCAAATTCATTTCCACCATTTGGGTCAATTTGATCATCGACTCCACCAAGCTTTGAATGTCGCCAAATGAACGGAACATGCCGCAGGACACCTCTGGCCAAGAAGACTTTTGATATTCCAGCAACACTGTTGATACTGCCCTCATTTTTCGATGACATCTAAGTCCTGAGTCCTTGATAAGATGCTCCAGCAGATGCTTGCCACCGTGTTTCGGAACCATGCACTTCAACCAATCCCTCTGATACCATTGTTGGGGCTCAGATCCCTATGCCACAACGGAAGTCATTGTTGCAGAAAACACACGAGGAGAAGATTTCACCTGAATGCATTTTTTCACCTGAAGACATTTTATCACCAGAATGAATTTTACACATCACCTGAAGGATTTTTAACATCACACACGAAGGCTTTTTACAACACACTAGAAATATTTTTCACTCAACACACAACACCCATGAATGTACAATTTTTGTTCGTACCGTCGATCATCACAATCGAGACACACCGCTTGATCTCAGCAACCAAGAGGACTTTTGATACATGGCATTGTCATCATCGTTATCTTCAATCATTGCTGCTGACACACCATTGTTGACATAATCACCATCTTCACTTGGCACAAGTTACTAAAAATGCGACAACCCCTTCGTCATTCTCTCTTGGTGGCTATATCCTTGTCAGAACTTCTTTCATAAACATGCTACCGCATCCTCTTATATAGACACCCAGCTCATATATCCAATTAATGCGGTCAACATTCATTATTATATTAATTAATATTGGGAATAAATCTTCATTAATGTTGGGATAAAATACTTCATTAATGTTGAATGAATCCCTCCATTAATAGTTTTCTTTCTCCTCATTATTTAGATATTAAAACAAAAAATCCCAACAGTCACGTATCATTTTGATATGCGTTGGAGGATGGATATTTTTTTTATAAGTTTTTTTAAAAATTATTTTTGTAAAAAATGTTGGGTTAAAACATATTTTAAAAATACACCACAAAGGTGGCTTCGTAGAAGCCGCATTTGAACCTGGGTGAAAGGAGGCACTACAGATGCCACCTTTCCCTTAAAACAAAAAAAATAATTTTTTTATAATTTTTTAGTTTTGTTTGGTTTATATATATATATATATATATATATAAACAAAACAAAACAAAATAAAAATAAAATATATGCATTATTAATCTGTTATTTAAAATCCACCCGTACTGCCATTACAACAGTTTGGATTCTGATAGAAGCTCTCACCCAGGGCCTCATTTTATAAGATAACTTGCCATGGAAATCATTCTGTAATTCCGATATGGGATTCTTGACCTCCCTTTCCTGCGCAGAACATTCTGCATTTCTGATTTGAGATTCTGTTTCATGTACAAGACTTTGAAAGAGTATAAAATATAAAATATATGACCAATATAAATGAAACTTAATACATGGATTAAACAAATAAAAAATAGTTGAAAACAAAAAGAATTTTGTAAAAAATGATGACAAAAAATAATTTATAAGCTTTCAAAACCACCTACATGAAACCTAAAAATGATTCAAGTACGTGACTTTGAAAGCCTATAAAATATAAATTATAAGACCAATATAAATGAAACTGGATAAATGGATTAATCATATTGAAAATAGTTAAAAATAAAAAAAAATTGTACAAATTGTTGATGGAAAATAATTTATATGCTTTCAAAGACACCTAAATGAAACTTAAAAATGTTTCAAGCACGTGACTTTGAAACTCTATAAAATATAAACTATAAGACTGGTATAAATGATACATAGAACATGGACTAAACATATAAAAAATAGTTGAAAATAAAAATAATTTCCTAAAAAATGTTCATGAAAAATAATTTGTAAGCTTTTAAAACCACCTACTTGAAACATAAAAATGATTCAAGAATGTGGCTTTGAATGATTATAAAATATAAACAGTAAGACCAGTTTAATTTAAAGTTAAAACATGGATTAAACATATAATAAAATATTTAATTATTTAAATAATATTATTAAAAATTATTTATATAATAATTAAATATTTAATTAGAAATTATAAATAATTAATTATATAATAATTAACCAATTAATTAGTAATATAATTATTCAATATATGATAGTTAAATACTAATATATTTAGAAATTATATTTATTCTTTATAATTAATAATTAGTAATTATTCAAAATAATTATATAATTATTAATTAGTTAATTGGTAATGTAATTGTTAATTTGATAATAGTTAATTAGTTAATTAGTAATATAATTATATATTATATTTATTCATTATAATTACTAATTATAATTATTTATTATGATTACTAATTATAATTATTTATTATAATTACTAATTATACTTATTTATTATAATTAATAATTAAAATTATATATTATTAATAATTAATTATTAATAAAAAAATATTAATTGTATAATAATTAGTTAGTTAATTAGTAATTATTAATAATTAACTATATAATAAATAATTAGTTAATTATTAATATAATTATTAATCGTTTAATGATTAATGTGTTACTTATTAACATAATTATTAATTATATAATAATTAGTTTGTTAATTAGTAATATGATTATTAATTATATAATTTTTAATTAGTTAATTATTAATTGTTAATCATTAATTATATAGTAACTAATTAGTTAATTATTAATATAATTATAAATTATATAATAGATAATTAGTTAATTTCTCGAGAAAGATAGAGCCGAGGCCCTTTTTATAATTAGTTAATTAGTATTATAATTATAAATTATAATTATTCATTATAATTATTAATTTTTATTTACTAAAAATAATTGTATAATAATTAATTAGTTAATTGGTAATGCAATTATTAATTATATAATAGTTAATTAGTTAATTAGTAATATAATTATTCATTATAATTATTAATTATTAATTATTAAAAATTATTATATAATAATTAATTAGTAAATTAGTAATATAATTATTCTTTATAATTATTCATTATAATTATTCATTATAATTATTCATTATAATTAATAATTACTAATATAATTATTAATTATATAACTGTTAATTGTATAATAATTGGATAGTTAATTAGTAATTATTAATGGTTAATTATATAATAATTAATTATTAACTAATTATTTATTATATAATTAATGATTAATAATTTCTAATTCACTAATTACTAATTAACAAATTAATAATTATATAATTAATTATTATATTACTAATTAACTAATTAATTACTATATAATTAACACTTATATTACTAAGTAACTAATTAACTAATTAATTATTAATGATGTCTAATTAATTAACTAATTATTATACAATTAATTGTTATATAATTAATAGTTATATTACTAATTAATAATTAATATTAAATATTAAATATTTAATAATTAATAATTAATAATTATAATGAATAATTATAATGAATAATTATAATTAATAATTATAATTTACAATTATATTACTAATTAATAAATTAACTACTTTATTATTAATAATTATATTACCAATTAAATAATTAATTATTATATAATAATTATTAATAGTTATTAATTACTAATTATAATGAATAAATATAATTTATAATTATATTACTAATAAGTTAATTAACTATTATATTCTTAATAATTATATTACTAATTAATTAGTTCATTATTATATAACTAATTATTAATATTTTCTAATTTACTGATTAATTATTATATAATTAATTATTATATAATTAATTATTAATAATATTAATTAAATAACTAAATAATTTATTATATGTTTAATATATGTTTTATCTTTAAATTATATCGGTTTTATAGTTTATATTTTATAGTCTTTCAAAGCCACATGAATCATTTTAACGTTTCATATAGTTGGTTTTGAGAGCTTATAAATTATTTTTAATGAAATTTTTTATGAAATTCTTTTTGTTTTAAACTATTAGTTATGTGTTTAATCTATGTTTTAAGTTTCATTTATATCAGTTTTATAGTTTATATTTTATAGGCTTTCAATGTCACGTGCTTGAATCATTTTTATGTTTCATGTAGGGGTCTTTGAAAACTTATAAATTATTTTGCAACAACAGTTTTTATGAATTTTTTTTGTTTTAAACAATTTCTTATATGTTTAATCCATGTATTATGATTCATTTATTTTGGTCTTGTAATTTAAATTTTATAGGCTTCCAAAGTCAAATATTTTAAATATTTTTATGTTTCCAGTAGGTGGTTTGAAAGCTTGTAAATAATTTTTTATATTTATTTTTTATGAAGTTTTTTTTATATTCAACTATTTCTTATATGCTTAATCCATGTTTTATGTTTCATTTATTTTGGTCTTACAGTTTATATTTTATAGTTTCTCAAAGTCACGTGCTTGAAACAGAATCTCACAATGGAAATGCAGAATGTTCTGCGTAAGAAAAGAGGAACCAGAATCCCACATTAGAAATACAGAATGATTTCCCGGGTAAATTTTCATATAAAATGGAGACTTGGGAAAGAGCTTCTATCAGAATCTAGACTGCTGTAATGGCAGTACTGTTGAATTTTAAATAGTAGATAAATTATGCTGGAAAAATTTGTTTTATTATAAATATATATATAAACAAATCAAAAAAATTAAAATTAAAATAATTGTTTTTAGAAGAATAATTTTTTTTGGAAGAAAGGTGGAAACATGGGTACCACATTTCAAATTAACCCGAAAGCCAGCAGCGCCGCTACCGTGTTTTGTCCGAAAGGTAATGGTCACACTAGCGGTGCCCCCATTAGTGCATATTTTAATAAAAAATTATCTTCTGCTTTTTTTATAAAATATTTTTTTTGGGAAAAAACATAATTAAAAAAACTCATTGGAGGATCCATAAAACATTAATTTATATTACAAAATGGGTGGTATTTTTTGATGGAAATGCTCCACCGTGAGCAGTCCAAAGTAGTGATGCCACCGCAGTCTCATGATTTGCATCGAATACCCACTAATCAAGCACTATATTGGAGGAGGATAGAACAGATCCCCATACCCCCATCACTCTGACGTGACGTGATTTCCCGCCAGATACCCCAACCCTGATGGAGCCCCGAATCCGAAGCTGCTGCCCCAAATGTAGAACTGTGGATCTCCACTACCCGGACTTTCCAAATCTGAAGCGCAATATGTTAAAAAAACCCCATGTCATAAAATCTCATACCAATATAAAAAGTCTATGTAAAACCCTATCCAATAGTAAAACAATAACCATGAAAAATTAAAGCAGGACGACACGATCTAAAAATAGATATGCAGATATTTTACATCATTTATATTAATATTACATTAATTTAGATGAATATTTAATCCATATCACAATAATATAATTCTAAGAACCATAATGGTTTGATTTCTTTACTGATTATGTACATAACCGAATTATTTTTCAATACCATCAACATTTTCCTCAAATAATCTCCACACGAGTCACTCTTCTTGACAAATTAAACATAATATCCTTCTTTATTGCAAGAGGAAATAAATATATAAATATATATAAAAGATGAGAATTGATATGATTAGAAGGAAAAAACAGATGAAATGACAATTGAAGATCACAAGTGACCACAAAATTATCAAAATAGTATTAAAAATATATCAATGTAAATGATATTGACATATGGCGACAATATACTAAAAGGCATAAATCTCGAATCACGAGCCTTGACATAAGACATAAGAATAACATAAGACATGAGTAAGATGAGTCAATAATCAAGAGTCATGAAACCATAACATAGTCATAACTATGTGGCACTAACATAAGCATTACTATTACAAAACAAGGGTCTTATCAGCGCTCAAAAAGGTTTTTATCAGCGCTAAAAAAATACTGATAATTGATGTGTTGTTAAAAGGGGTCCCTTTTATCAACCCTAAAAACACTAATAATACCCCTTTTATCAACGCTAAATAAACACTGATAAAATGATCATTTATCAACGTATTTTTTTAGCGCTGATAAATTAACATTTTTTTAGCGTTTTTAAAAAAGCGCTAATAAAAGTTAAAAAATATTTCTAGAAATAGGAAGGTTTTAACACCATTTGACCTCTTTCAACAGTGCCATGTGAAGCCCCCCCACTCATGCCCGCACGCCACACCCACCCCTGCCGGCATGTGAAAGCCACCCTCCACCTTTTAATAGCACCAGCCCCAATTTCACTCTCGTGCACACCCCTAACTCCTCTAGGATTCAAGCTTGAGACCTCCAATGTATGCGCCTGGACCCTTTACCACTCCTTTATATTGATTTTTTCTTTATTTAATGATATATATATAGTTTTATTTATTCATATATTAGTATATATTTATGTTAATATATATGTTAAGTTATATTAATATTAATATATATATATATTCGTATATTAAAACACACACACACACACATAGTTATATTTATATATTTATATTTTTATATTTTTATTTGTATATTAATATATATTTATATCTATTAATTTATATATTTTTAGTTATATTTTTTATGCGTATATTTATTTTCATATTAATATATATTTATGTGATCCGGTTTAAATACATTTATAAAATATGTTTTGTGTCTGTGTTTATAAATAAATTAATACATACATACATACATACATACATACATACATACATACATATATACAACACACACAGACACACATATTATATATATATATATCTGTGTGTGTGTGTAAGTATAATTATACATATTTATATATACTTACAGATATTATATATTAATATGTATATACATATGTTAGAATATATAGATAATATATATCAGTTTGTGAATACAAACACACAAAAATATATATAGACACACACACACATTATATAGGTATATAAATATTCATATATATGTATTCTTAATAAAATTGATATTATTTTTTATTTAGATAATTCTAATATATTGAGAAAAATATTTTATATTTAAATATGTTTAATTATTTATTTATAAAATTAAATTTTTATGTGTGGATATATAAAAAATATGTAGATATTGTCATATATTTTATTATAAATAATAGTACATTGTGAAAAATGAAAACATTTCAAAGCCACAATATCAATATAAATGTTATACTTTAGAATAAATTTGGTTCCCATTAAAAAGGGGAAAAAGACTCCCTTAATCGAGGCTGAAATTCCATCGAATGTTAAAATAATGGGGTATCCTGATGAAAAACTCATTTTTGGAGGCATTCTGGGAATTTTTTGGTCTCGAAAAACGTGATGTAGGATTTACCCAAAGTTATTAAGGCATAGTGCTCGTTTCATATTTCAATTTGATTTGTGGTAGAGCTCAAACGGACATCCGGATCAAAAGTTATGGTCGTTTGAATTTTAAGTTATGTTTTCAACTTATTTTAGATCTTCTATTATTTTTTTTTTTGATTTTTTTGTTTTCCAATTTTTATTAAATGACTATTACTTGATAATAATTAGCATATTATTTATGAATAATATTTTTTTAAATATTTTATAATCCATTTCACTAGATTTCTTATACATTTAGGGTAAATGTCTATTTATATTCATCTAAAACATATCTAAAATAATATTTATTATATTTATATCAATATAAATATATTTATTATCATGAACCAAGTCGGGTCATCATCTAACTGACTCCCGACATGGTCCACGACAAGGCTTGAATGATGTTCTTGATCTCCATGGGCTGTCGCATGTACTCAGGTATAAAATATTATATTTGGAAACAATTTACCCAAATATATAAATATAGAACAACCACCAACATAAACTAAACAAAAACTGGAATTCACACCCAAAAAAGTCTTTAAGAAAATGAAAACAGAATTTGAGTTACATATTTAAACTAAAACCCAAAGAACAACCCCCACTTTTTAGGGTGATCAAAAACCAATTCAAAAACCGCAACCTAGCAAGAGGACACCACCCTCAAGCCATCCACACAACGTCGTGCCAAGAAGACAACTAGCAACCCGAACCACCATTTCCAAAAGAATTACTATTGCCTATATCAGACATGACACAATATAATTACACCCAAAGTTGTAAGTAGGATATGAGCTAACACCCAGTAGGATGCCACTAAGAAAATATTTCATGCATAAATATTAAATAACAAATAAAATTGTAATTTTAATAAAAGAAAATGATTAAATTCTTGAATAGTTTAAATGAAAAAAAATTTAAGGAAAATGACCTTCAAGGAATGTGGGTTTTAAAATAAGAACTTCCTTTATAGTATCTCAAATTTCACCCCATATGTCAACGGTGAGCACAATGTAATTAACGATAACTAACTATGGGATATTCCCTATAGGTGCTAGCAAACAATGGGACCCTAGAACCTCACATCTCGGAAAAAGTGGTATAGAAACTACAACAAAATGTGTTATCATGCACGAGCCACTAGTAGTGGACATTCGTGAAACCCTAGTGGTCTTCATTCATCATCCAAAAGTTTAGTTAGTGTTTTAATAGTCAATACATCTAAGTGAAATCGGGCCAATGCCACTTCTGTATCACTAGCACACTAGTCCTAGTCCTCCCACCTTGTTCTCGGACTTCCCTTTTGTGGTCATTCAAATTCCAAGTACACATCACAAGCCATATTCATCCACCCAAACCAAACATGGAATTATACACACAAAATACCACAATTTTCATACACAAGCTTTTTTTAAAAACATACACACACCAAAACCTTTTTAAAACATAATTCGCTTCACTTACACAATCAAATAATTCATTTACACAGTTAAAGAAACCATTTTCATGATTGAACAAACCATTAATAAAATATATTAAACAAATTCAAGATGTGCTGCATGACTTAAAACACCAGGAACTCACTCGAAAAATCTTTTATAACTAAACACAAATTGACGCCACACAAAAACACAAACTGCGGCCCTTGCACATTCTGACAAACTAAATGCACAGTTTATAAAACACTAATAAATAGCATAATATGAGTTTTCACAGAAAAATGCACTCATATCAAATAAACATGCCACTAAATAATCAAATGCATATTATACCTCAAATAAAACAAAATTCGAACCTTTCAAAATAATTAATAAATATGCTAAATTAATTAAATAAGCAAATTAATTCCACAATTAATACTTATACGCGGAACCAACTACCTCGATGTAGAAAATCTTCATAACCATGGACTATAATTTCAACCACATGAAAACCCCACCTCAAAATACTCAATTAGACACTAAAATCAAGACATCGATCCAATTACATCAAAATCGATCCAAGTACAACACGAAACCATAACCTGAAAACTATCCAAATGGAAGAAACAACCAATCAAGGTGGAAAAAACCTACTGAGAGGGTGTGGAAGGCTGGCTGAGCAGGAAGGAGGGCATCCGTAGTGGCCCCACATGTTTGGGGGGTTTCTGGAGGGTTCATCCGAGAAGGGGGGTGGTGCAACAAAGCTGTGTGGGGAAGCAGGGGAGGCACGAGGCGGTGCGCCGTAGCTCACCGGGTCGGTATAAGGTGGTTCACAAAAAAAAAGAAGCAAGGGGAGGGGTGCACGAACTAGGGTTGGGTTAAGAGGGACAATGCACAACACAAACCAGGGGGTGATGACCTGTAGCACGATGTGAGTGTGGGGGAGGAAGAGAGAAAAGAGAAGGTAAAAAGAAAAATAAGAAAACAAGAAATAAAATAGAAATAAAATAAAAACCCTAAAAAAATCAACCAACATAAAGATAATAATAATAATTAAGATTAGTAATATTAGCAGTAATAATGATGTTAAAAATTTTATAACAACAATAACTTAATAATAATATCCTATTTATAATATTGATGATAATAATAATAATATTAATATTAATATTAATAATAATATTATTATTATTATTATTCAAACTCTAAAATAATTTTGTTTTTCTAATTTCATTTAGTGTTTACTTAATTGCTCATTTGGTTAATTAATTAACTAACCACAAACCGAGCAGGCCGCACGGTGATCGGGAAAATCCACACAACTTCAACCATGCCTTGCCTGTGTGATGTACATTGTTAAGTCAAAACGTTTGCTAATCAGCAAAAATGAGAAAATTCAAATCAAGTCTGACCCGCGTCTCAAAAGAACATCTTATAGCCAGATAAAATTATAAGATAAAAATTATTACTGATGTCCAATGTTTTGGTGTGGCATTTATATATTTATATATCAATATATTATATTTAATGAAATATAATTTTTTTTAATATACCATTTATTAGCACTAGTAAAAAAAGCACTGATAAATACCTCTCTTTATCAGCGCTATTAAAAAAGCGCTGATAAAGGGATCCATTTAACAATGCTAAAAAAGCACTGATAAAATGGGTATCTTTATCAGCTCTAAAAAACTGCTGATTAAGGGGAAATTTTAACAATACTATTAAAAGTACCACTTATCAATGACTTTTTAGCGCTGATAAAGGTACCCCCTTTATCAGCACTTATTGTAGCGATGTTAAAGGGTAGTGTTATGAAATCCATTATTATGGTAGTGCATATTAAGTCATAAAATAAGGGAGCACACATCGGAACCTGACTCCCAAAACATCTTGGAGAAAACATTACTACTTCTCATAGTGGAGAAAGCACCAACGCTCATTTCTCATTATAAGCGCAGGAGATATGCAACATTAATCAATGAATTGAATAGTTATATATGACAACACCTGCCAACATCCATGCATATGAATTTCGCATGAACATGGAAAAAATCATAATTTCATCATAGCATAGTTAACTAGTGGAAATAAATGAGTTTTATGAAAACTTTCTTAAAAGATCCTTATAATATATCCAGAGAAAGAGAGTGAGTGATATCATTAGAGCATATCCCCATTGAAACAAATCATTAAAATATGTTGACATCGATGAAATGATTTTATAAAAACATTATAAATATGATTCTTAAAAAAATAAAATTAAAGACACGCGATGTGGAATGGAATATCAAAATTCATGCATTAAAAAGAAACAACTTTATTATTTTAAAATACTTTATTGAAACCCACATCATTAAAAAAGAAAAAACCCTCTATTTACTGAAAGCAAAGGTGTAACGGCCCAAAATTTTGATTAATATTTGTTTCCTAAATTTTTTTGTGCTATTTTATTTTATAATCAAAAAAATATCCACTAATTAATGAAGTGAGTATAATTAAAATGAGACCATTGGGATTCAATTGTTATAGGACTGTTAGTCAATATGAACATTTGAAACAATAATCTTAAAATTATGATTATAGTTTAGAAACACAAGATATCATGGTTAATTAACATAGAACGAGTAGTTGATATGCTAATCCAGTAGACTCATGCCTTACAAAGACCATATTTCAGAGCTTGTGAAGGAGGATTCGTCATTTGGCTTTGCTCTAGACAAAGCCCAAGCTGAGCTTCAACATGTGAATCTTGAATGGAATCGCCTATGAGTGAAGTTCAAGCTGATAGAAATTACCACCCAGGCAATATTGTTCGAGCTGCCCCAAGATTCTATAAGCATTTCACACCTTACTCTTAGGTCATATGCAAGTGTTATAAGAGGCTATGTAACAAGGCCTTAGTTACTTTGTGTAATCCTTTTGTATAAATAAAATAATTATTTCTTATTATAGTAAAATTTTTGACTTTCAAATGTCTAGATAAATATAGGATGAATTTATAGAAGTTCCATATCATTGATGAATTTTGAAAAAATGGTATTTTAAAATATATTTGTATACATTATATAATTAATAATGTGAAATGATTTCCAAAAAATGTTCTTCTACAGTTGTGGCCAATAATAAATTTACAGTCTAGTAAGATCAACTTAATTTTGGCGAATAGTAAATTATGAATAGTAATATTACCCTTATGAATAGTAATGTGACCAATGGAATAGTAACCTCATTTAATTATGTATAATGATAATTTAGGCATCGTGAATGGTAATTTGATATAATTTCATAAGTAAATAACTGGTTCATAAATTATTAGTTAAGTATTAGTATTTTTTTGGGTAAATAGTGTTTTTACTTAAAAATTAAATATCTCATAATAACAAAATTATTTTAATAAGAAAGAGTTCATTTTTGAATTCAGAGCAACGAAATTAGGTTTGGGTGAATTTATGAGATTTTTATAAAATGGTTTGTTTTTTATTGAATAGTAAAAAATACATTTATGAGTTTAGCTGTGTTTAATGACATCTTTAATGAAGTAATCATGATGTAATAAATTTGGTAGACTTGTGAACCGTAATATATGTTATGAGGTGTCCGAAGTGGCTAATTCTATGGGAAATCCCATGGTTTTTCAAATACCACCGATGAGGTGTTCCTTGGAAATTAACTAAATATTCCATCACTTTTTCTATAAATACCAACCCATTCCTTCATTAATTTCATTGAATATTCCTCATAAATGAATATCTGGATTTTTTACCGCCCAAGAAGTCCTCCCAAGGTGCCCTCAATCCCCCTATGGTCCCAACCTTCAAGTTTTTCAAGTCACTCTTCAAGGTAAGAGAACCTTTCACCCTCTTCTTTTAAGAAATTACTTCCTTTATGTTATGTCTTCTAGTTTCCATCTTATTATGTTCGGGTATGTTATTCTATATTAATATTTCTTTCCATTTTATGTCCAAATGATGAGAGACCCTTTCCACTCTCATCAACTTAGTTTTTTGAATTTTATGTGACGTCGTTATGCTACCAAAGTTTTCATTAAGGAAATCGCAACTTCTCTTTTCTTCCAAGTTACCTATTCATGTGGTATTTCATTCAGATATCCATAAAATGAACATATTTCATTTTATTCTGTACCCATACATTATTATGATTTATTTAAGAGTGTTTTACCCATGTCTCCCATCTTTTCAATATTTTCTAAAACCATGTCGTATAGCCGTTATGCTGTCGAATTTCTGTCCCAAAATATATCTTTATTTTCCTCACGAAATTATCTTATTTTATTTAAGTGAATACTGAAATCTAATTTGCTTATAAGGGTATTAATAAAGACATAAAAATAATATATTTTATTCAGGAATTGATATACATGAAACCCTTATTAATTTTCCATGGGTTAAAAATGACATAACGATCATGTTTTTTTAAACACTACTAAAACGTTATGATTTTGAAATGAAACCCATTTATTTTATTCTCTATGGGTTATTTATGAAATTTTTTATTATGATATATGTGTATCACATGAAAATAAATACATATTAAGGGTACACCCTAATAGCGCTCCAATGCATTGGGTAAACAATTTAATCTCTAGTGATGACAAGTTTCATGATACCTTGGTGAATAACAATGGTAATTTTTGTGACACCGTGGGCATGAAACTTGGTGATATCTTAATGAATGTATAAATTAAATGTTTTAGACACATATTCAAGTTATGATTATTGTTATTTTTATTATGATATTCCAATTCTTCCATTGCTCATGTATTTATACATTTTATCAAGTTCTTATTGATATCACAAGTAAACTAATTCTCTTTCTTTCCTTACTAGTCCTTCTTCACACTCTTTACATTGATTTATGTGTCTGGGTTATGAGATGCAGTAATTGTACATAGGATTAACTTATAATGAATCGTTATAAGTGTATTAGAATAATTTTTTATTCTTTTTTCATGTATATTGTTCCTGATTTCCAAGATACTAGACATTAATGATCATGTGTGTGTAAAATGTAATGAAAAGTTATGTAATAAAAAGGCGGGATGTCATATTTGGTATCAATGTATAGTTTAATTATTTATGAAAATTAATCTATGAAAAATTTAGAAAGAACCCTATATAAAAGTTTAAATATAGGAAAACTTCCTGTCATTTTGGTGAAATATTAAGTATGTGGTTTCTGAACAAATAAATCCCTGTCTGGATATGAACAAGTGGATGTGGGTCTAGCACAGATGTATATAGGAGTGAAAACTCTAGAAAGGTGTTTCAGGCATGACACAGGGTATCCTGGTACATGAAAATGGTCCTTGCTACACTCCATGTTTGACACTCCCGGGAGATATATTTGGTTAATCACAAGCTTTTTATGAATCATTATGAAGGATTTATAGAGAAATGTAATTGTTTCAGCATGAAGTTTTCAGACATAAAAATCCATTATAGTTAAATGATTTGTAAATGAAATTAGCTTCTAACTAAGATTTTATTCTTTTAGAAAATGGTGGGAAATAGTAGGAATCATGCAAATGGAGACTGCAATGGACCATGCGTTGAAGACCCCCAATGGAAGCCGGAATAGAAACTTTCATAAGAATGAAGAGAGAAAACATGAATCAAGCTGAGAGACCAATATCACAACAAAGGGAACAACATTCTGTTGAGTCCTTTATATGTCAATGACCACTAAACATCAGCTGATCAACCGAACCTTTGGTTTCTGAACTATGGATCAGCTCTATAGATAAGATCTTTTATGTGCTCTACTGTTCAGAGCAATAGAAGGTCACCATGGCTATTTACCGCTTAGAGGGAGAAGGTGATCAGTGGTGGTAGATGATTAAAAACATAAGGCCAAGAGTTAAGGGAGAGTCTATGGAGTGGTAAGAGTTCATAGGAATCTTCTTCAGTAAGTATTTCCCTCATTCCATGAGAACAATAATGGATAAGGAGTTTCTCTGTATGAAGGAGTAGGAGAATGAATTTATGGAAAGCTACAGGATAAACTTCACCAGGACTTCACGTTACACCTCTATCTATGTCATGGATCCAAATGGTAAGGTTGATAGATTCTACAGTGTACTAAAACCTCATTTGTGGATGAATCTAGCCAACTGAGACAATGATACCTATGAGGTGATCGTGCTCAGTGCGATTAAAGTTGAACTATAGTTTGGGGAGACGCAGTGGCCTCATTAATCTAATTACAAGAAGAGATCAATGGTGTTACATACCAGGTAAATAAAAAACATGGAATTTTCATATTTATTAATATTTGGGGATTAAATATTAATTTTACTTTTAATGGGATGCTATGTTTGTTGGGTTACATGATACACAACAATGGGTTTCTTTGAAATCTTATGTTGCACACTATTATTATAATATTATTATTTTAAATAGTAGTTAACGCCTAGCCATTGTAATGGATAAAAGAAATAGAACTAGTTACAATATCATTATACATGTTTGTTAATTATTTTTATAGTTATCCAATAAATGTTAGAGGCATAAAATGTCAATGAATCTGATTTTAAGCATAAATACTCTAATATTCATTAAAAGGTTAATTTAATGCCTTTTGATGGAGAACCCTCATTAAATATAGTTTTGGTCACTTTCATATGTTATATTTGAAAAAATAAATTTATATTTTAGATTCAGAACATGAAAATTTACTTTCGGTAAATTTTTGGTATTTTTCTGATAAAATTCATTTTTAATGAATACTGAAAAATATTGTATTTTATTTCAAAATTTCCTTTTAATATAATTTATTTATATTGTGGATTATCTTTTTAATTGTATTTAAAGTGTAATTAGAGTATATTTTTACGATTTAATCCAATGTTGTTCATTGAAATTAATTTCATTTTGAAATTGTACATAAACAAGTGGAAATCTTTTGATAGTTATTGTTTCATAAAAACACGCTATTTTTTTGACAACGGAAATTAATTTTAAATTAACTAATAAAACTTATATGTTTTGAATTTGGTAAAAAACACATCATTTTTTATTTCGGAATATCAAATATAGCTTAGGCTTAATTTTTGGAATTTTTCTGAAAAACATCAATTTTGATGAATAGTTAAACCACTTAGTAGTAGTTAAAAAACAGACTTTTTCATTTAAATGAAATTTTACCACTTTTGTGAATTGACTTTCGAAAATAATACATACATGGTTTTTTTATGTAGGTAAATTGTGGTTCAATAAGACGGAAATAATCATTGGTGAATAGTAACTTTTGACATTTATTTACCGCATTTAAAGGTAAATAGTGTAATTCAAGGTGAAAATAATATTATAATAATACAAAATTACCATAACACTTGTCCTAACCTTATTAGATGACTCATGGATGATCATGGGCATCCATAGGTCGATTTTTTGACCCCATGAAGGCACTTAAGAGTGATAATGGCACTTTATTTTAGTTAACTTAATGTAAAGACAAAAATGGAATCAACAAATATCTTTTAGTATATAGATTTTTACATAGAGTTATAGAAATCATCTTTTCAACTATAAATATTAATTGGAATGATAATAATATTTTATACATTATGGTATTTTATTTATAATTTTTAAACATCAAATAAATTAAATTAATTATGACACAATAATGATGAAGTATTTACCTCATTAATAAATGATTTAAATAAATAAGATAATTAATATTAAAAAAATATGCAAAACCTGTCCAATTCATGTTGGATGATTTTATTTCGAACATGATTTGTCTTATCTTCAACTTTAATAAGTTTTTGACCTTTTAAAATTGAATATATGTTAATAATAAAATAAAATTTTTATACTTTCCTAAAGAGACCCTCCTCTCCCTTATAAAAGGACACTACATCTAACCCATTCCTCACATCTCTCAATCCCCTTGGATCATCCAAACCCTGCTCAAATAATATATCAATATCCATCTCCTCCAATTAGAGGCCTTACCTTAGGCAGTAGGCTCTTCAAGAAGTCCTTTTGGTTCAATCCAAAGGCATTACCCAAATTAAAGGCAACAATTTCTATAAGTTATTTTCTTTTATTTTACTTCTCCAACCCCCTAAACTATTTTTATTCCTTTATTTTATAAAAAAACCACTATCCAAAATATAATAGGTTGTTTTTATGAGAAGGATTCAAACTAAACATACACACACAGCCATCTAATTGGTGAAGAACATACTGTTTTCGTGGATGAAAAAATAACGGCTCACAAAACGATGATGGTTCAAATATCTCCAACCACCTATCATGGTAGCCATTATGATGACACTGTATTTATATATTACATATATTTTTTTTTCTATATGCTTCAGTAATTTATATTTACAAAAATACCTTTATTCTTTCCAATATGTGTAAACATGATAATTTCTTTTGAGGGAGTGTAGACTACCGCCCCCTCAAAGTGATATGACTCATTCATGTCATTCGTAGGACATATAAAGGATGGAGTTAATGAAATTATATATGATATTATACTTTAATTATAATAAACCTATGTATCATTATGATTTCAAATGGAATAGAAATGAAAGTAGCGTTCATGCGTACATACGGCCTACCGTCTCAATGAACGGTGCATTTCATTTCATACCTCTAAATGTTAAGTAATATTATATATATATATATTATATATATATATTATATATATATATATATTATATATATATGATATATATGATATCTGAATCATGAATATCGTTTTGGAGATAATGAACTCTTGACCACGTGGACAACTTGTAATTATAAGGTGTTCATTTTTACTCAAGTACCATATGTCGACAAAACGACCATTATTAACTTAAATGATTACATAATGTTTATAACATGGTAATAAGTGATATAAAAGGAGTTAATAAACTTGAAAAAATTTATTAATAAATTATAAATTAACATAATTTTATTATTCAGGATGAAGAAGGAAAAAAAAAGTCAAGTCGGACACGAGGTAAGAGATTTCATATCTCACTTTTAACTCCGTGATATCTCCATTGTTCACCACTTATTTACTGCATGTGGTGTATTTTGTATTTCCATTTGATATATATTATCATGATTCTATTTATATTCATGGTATTCTATTATTTATTTGGTGGTTATTATCTTTTGGTCATACGAATCGATTGATTACAACGTGGTAAGGGGTTTTCATCTCACTTTTTATTCCTGTGAGATTCATTCTATATTTTCCTCTATTTCTTTTATGTTGTTTAGGTACTAACCATGATTGTATTCTCTGTATAATATACATTAATTTATGGGTATTTAGAACTTCATTGTATGATCCTTATTTCATGTTGTGTATGTTTCGTAAGTTACCAAATCAGTAAGTGAACTTCTTAACCCAATTTCCTTTCTTATGGTTAATCTCCTACTTTTAAATTATGTTGTGCTATGATTATGTATGAAATAAATTTTGATGTCCTATTATGTACTTTTACACTAATTATGTGTACCTATAATGTATATACATAATCAGTATATTTTCTTTACAAAATGATCCTGGTAAGGGACTCCATCTCAATCTCCTTTTATTGAGGCATATTTTGATTTATACATGACTTTCATTAATACGGTTTATAAACCCCTTTGACTTCTTATTTCATTAAAAGGGAATTTTTTTCTACAAGCAATTTCACTAAATGAAAAAAAGAATGTTTCTTTTTAACGTAAGTGGTGACAATGACCTTTTCCACCACCGTGGGTGTTATTTTATCTTTGGCTTCCATAACAAACCATAGTGTTTTTAAAAGGAAAATAAATACCATATACTCTTTTATGTATTTTGGTATTTAAAATAGTTTTTATAATGGATTTGTTATGTAAATATATTTAAGTGATATATTATGATTGAAATGTGGAAATATTATCTTTCCTTTATGTTTTTTAGATGTTATGTATATGTTATGGTTCTTGGGAATTGTTTTTTTATACGGGTGGTTTTATGATAAACCTAGGGCGGGTGAGCTTGAGATAGCTCTCCAGTACATTGGGTAATGTGACGGAGATAAACATGAATGTTTCTCCTAATAGATTTAGGTATTATACTGTGATGGGTATGAAAACTTAACTCCATATTTAGTTGTGATAAATACAATGTATTTATGATATGAATGCCATAAGTTACCTTTAGAATTTTTGATTACTATGTGTTATTCATAAATCTTATGTTTTCAAAAGGTAAGTAAAAGAGTTTATATTTTGTATGTATTGACGGAATAATTATTTCTTTCTTTATTTTATAACCCATACTGAGCTTTTTATGCTCATCCCATGTTTTGAATTGTTTTTCACATGACATAAAGATGAATAGGGTCAAGGATGGGATCAAGGAAAAGTCTTGATGTCTAAAAATGGAAATAGAAAATGACTCTTTTTTTCCAGAGTTTTTATTTTATAAAAAAAATAAATGGATACTAAGTAGAATTGTCTAGATGTAATATTCATGTTGTTATATAAATGTAATGACCTAATACTCTAAAACTCTAAACCTGAATAGATCCTCAATGTGAATTATCTATTTAATTCTATATCATGTAATTTTAATGGCCATGTCCTTATAGTTGTTATCAGAGGTCGGTTTAGATAACTTTAGAGGTTAGGGTGTTATTTAAGCATAAGTGACATTACTATAATGTTTATTATATTAGAAAGAGTCAAAGATATTTTAGATAAACCTAATGAATTTAAGATTACATAAATAAGTATATCTTTGTGTTTAACTCCTCATAATATAGTATCTGAAGATTTTATGGATAAACTCACACTGACCTTTTTGGTTTTAGTAAATGGTTAGATATACCACAAACCTACATAACAATAGATGTGAAAGAAACTGTGGTGGTTTTCTTAATGAGAAACCAAATGAAATGGGAGTTGTAATGAGAACTCTTTGGTTAAAATATGTTATGGGTTTTTGAGGAATTTATGTCATTTTTGGGAATGTTATAAAATTATATGGTTTTAGAAAAAAGACAACCTGCAGGAAGGGTGACAACCTGCTGCATCTGGAAAGACTACGGGAATCAAACCCACAACCAAAGGGTGACAAGGGCGCATCGCCTACCACTGGCCTATGTGAAGTCCCTGGATAGAATGACTGATTATCTTAGTAAAATTATTTTATGGATCACGACAATTTTGATTTTGGGAACTTATGTTTTATCAAATAAATATCCTTATTATAAGAATATGATTTAGTGATTAAGTGATAAAGGTTATTTTAGAAGACGACATCTCTTTTGGTAACAATATGTGCTTAAAGAAAATAGAATACTATGGGTTTTATTGAGGATTAATGGTGGAATTTTATTTTGGAAGAATATATGTTTTTATTGTGGACATATGGTGATTTGGGTTATTTATGGAAATGATTAAACTTTCATAGAGAATATGTGATTTGGTTAATTATGCTTTAGTATGATACTTTAAAAGTAGTCGATGTTTTTGGAGATAAATGTTATGATTTACTATGGAAGTCAATGTTATTAAATCCTTCTCTGTTTTGTGTTTCAATATTAGTTTGGATTAATTTGCAAAATTTTAAGGATAATTGTCTGTTAAATGGTCTTTGTTGAACTTTGGGTATTTTGGGTTATTTATAGAGAGTAAGGGTAGTATTTCTTTTTATAAATGATAATCCTTTTAGGGATTATCTGATCTCGTACTACCCATTTTTGTTTTTTATGTCTAAAGATAAGAGAAATATATACTTCATCTTGTGTGTATCATGTGATAGTCTAGAATTTCATTCTATCACTTTTAATGTGACCAAGTCAGTTTGAATAATCATCGTTTGGAGAAAAGATGAGTTTTTTGTAGAAATTTATTACAGTATAAAAGTCTACATGACATGTAAGTACATTTCCTCATGTTTTTAATTAAGCTTTTAAATAAATTCCTCGATGAAATGTAACTTAAAACCAAATTGTTGTTTGTTAACATTTCCTACTAGGTAATCAAGGACTATTTAACCCATCACAAGTTTGTGATTTTCAAATGGTTATCTTTCTCTTAATAATGTTTTCTATCACTCTCCATCAGAACTTGATAGTTTGTTTTCCCCTCTATATCCAGGTTTTCATAGAATCCTTGTATATGTTATATCTGGTAACCATTGTGTTTCTTTTTATTTCTTTTAAATTGATAGTTTTAGTGACTCTTTTTCTGATGAGGGACATTAATTGATGTTTCCAAGCCCAATTTTAAAATTGTGAGGATGCAATTTCCAAAAGGGGGAAGGATGTAACATCCCAGATAAATAAAGAGAATGACATTTTTATATTTATTAAAATTTTTAGATTAAATATTAATTTTACTTTTAAGGGGATGTTATGTTTGTTGGCTTACCCGATATACAACAATGAGTTTTTTTGAAATCTTATGATGCACACTAATAATATAATATTATTATTTTAAATTGCAGTTAACACAATGCCATTGAAATGGAAGGAATAAATAAAACTAACTACAATATGATTACACATGTTTTTAAATGTTTTTACAATTATCCAATAAAATTTAGAGGCTTAAAATTTGAATGAATCAAATTTTAAGCACAAATACTCTAATATTCTTTAAAAGGATGATTTACCACCTTTTGATGCAGATCCCTTTGTAAATATATATTTGGGCTATTTATATATTCTATTTGAAAAAATAAAATTCTTTTTTAGATTCGGGACATCAAAATTTACTTTTGGTAAATTTTTGGTATTTTTCTGAAAAAATTCATTTTTTTAATGAATAGTGAAAAATACTGTAATTTAATTCCAAAGTTCATTTTAATATAATATAATTATATCGTTAGATTATTATTTTTAATTGGTTTTAAAGTGTAATTAGATTATATTTTTACCATTTAATCCAATTTTGGTCATTGGAATTAATTTCACTTTGAAATTGTACATAAACAAGTGTCAATCTTTTGATAGTAATTGTTTCTCAAAAAGATTATATTTGTTTTGAAAATGGGAATTAATTTTATATTAATTAATGCAACTTCTAATTTTTGAATTTGGTAAAACAAACATCATTTTTGAATTCGGAATGTCAAATAATGATTAGGCTGAATTTTTGTTATTTTTTCTGAAAAATTTCAATTTTGATGAATAATGAAACCACTTATTAGTAGATAAAAAATGGACTTTTTCATTTAAATTAAAATTAACCACTTCTGTGAATTGAATTTCAAAAATCTGACATACATGGTTGTTATTTGTGAGTAAAATTTGATTCAATAAGATGAAAATAATTTTCAGTGAATAGCATCTTTTGACTTTTATTAACCGTGGTTAAAGGTAAATAGGGTAATTCAAGGTAAAAATGATATTATAATAATAAAATACTACCTTAACACTTGTCCTAACTTTATTCGATGAGTCATGGATGACCATAGGCATCCTTGGGTTAATTTTAGGACCCCATGAAGCCCCTTAAGAATGATAATGATACATTATTTTAATTAACTTAAAGTAAAGACAAAAATGGCATTAACAAATATCTTTTAGTATATCAATTTTTACATGGAGTAATATAAGTAATAATTTAGACTATAAATATTCATTGGAAATATAATAATATTTTTAATATTATTGTATTTTTTTATAATTTTTAGACATCAAATAAATTAAATTATTTGTGACACAATAATGATGTAGTATTTACCTCATTAATAAATGATTTAAATAAATAAGATTATTAATATTAAAACGATATCCAAAACCTATAAAATTATTATTGGATGATTTTATTTCGAACATGAGTCATATTATATTCTACTTTAATGAGTTTGGGACCTTTTGAAACCGAAGATAAGTTTGTAATAAAATATCATTTTCAAACTTTCCTAAAGAGCCCCTCCTCTTCCTTATAAACAGACACCACTTCAAACCCACTCCTCAAACCTCTCTAGAACCTTGTCTCATGCAAACCCTGCCCAAATAAGCTCTAAAGACCCCTCTCCTCCTCCTAGAAGCCTTACTATAGGAAAAATAACTTCAAGATGTCCTTTTGGTTCAATCCAAAGGGGGTTACCGACATTAAAGGCTACAGTTTCTCTTAAGTTCTTTTCTTTTCTTTTATTTCTCCTCCCCCCTAATCTCTATATATTCCTTTGTTTATAAAAAAATAGTATCATAAATATACTAGGGTTTTTTTATGATAAGGATTCAAACTATAATTACACACACCTATATCTAATGGGTGAAGAACATACTGTTTCTGTGGATGGAAAACTAACGCCACACGAATCGATGATTGTTCAAATATCTCAAAACACCTATCATGGTGGCTATTAAGATGGAACTGTATTTATATATGATATATATTATTTTTTTCTATATTCTTCTGTAATTTATATTTACAAACACACCTTTATGATTTCCAATATGTGTAAACACGGTAATTTCATTAGAGGAAGTGCAGACTACTGTCCCCTCAAAGTGATATGACTTGTTCACGCCATATGTGGGATGTATAACGGATGGAGTTAATGAAATCACATATGCTATTTTACTTTATTTATAATATACCTATGTATCGTTATGTTTTAATATGAAATATAAATGAATGTATCATTCATGCGTACATACGACTTACGATCTCTATGAATGGTACATTTCATTTCATAGCTCTAAATGTTATGTAATATTATATACATACATGTATATATATAGTGGATATATATGATATATAAGATATATAAATCATTAATATCATTTTGGAGATAATGGAGTCTTGACAAAATGGACAACCTGTAATTATAAGGTGTTCATTTTTGACTCAAGTACCAAATATCGACTAAACAACAATTATTAACTTAAATGATTACATAATGTTTATAACATGGTAATTAGTGATATAAAATGAATAATGAACTTGAAAAATGTTCTTAATAAACTATAAATTAACTTATGTTTATTATTCAAGAAGAACAAGGATCATACAAGTCAATTCAAACACGAGGTAAGGGATTTCTTAACTCACTTTTAATTCCGTGAGATTTCCATTGTACACTAATTATTTATTGGATTTGGTGTATTTTTTATTGACATTTGATATATATTATCATTATTATATTTATATTCATGGTATTCTGTGATTAATTTGGTGGTTATTATCTTTTGATCATATTACTTGATTGATTACAATGTGGTAAGGGGTTTTCATGTCACTTTTTATTCTTGTGAGATTCTTTCTATGTTGGCCACTATTTTTTTTTGTGGTGTATATACTACCCTTGATTTTATTCTTTATATAATATAATTTAATTTATGTGTATTTACATCATCATTTTATGATCCTTCTTTCAGGTGGTGTATGTTTCGTAAGTTACCAAATTAGTAAGTGTACTTCTTAAGCCAATTTCCTTTCTTTGGGTTAATCTCTTACTTTTAAATTATGTTGGGCTATGATTATGTAAGAAATAAATTTTGATGTAATATCTTGTACTTTTACATTACATATGTTTACCGATAATGAATACACATAATTGTTCTATTTTATTTACAAAATGATCTTGGTAAAGGACTTCGTCTCAATCTCCTTTTATTGAGGCATGTTTTGATTTATACATGACTTTATTTAATACAGTGTATAAAACCCTTTGACATTTCATTTCATTCAAAGGGAATATTTTTCTACATGGTGTTTTACTAAATGAAAAAAAGAATGCTTCTTTTTATAGTTGGTGGTGGAAAGGACCTTTTCCATTGCCGTGAGTGTTATTTGATCATTGGATTCTTTAACAAGCTGTAGAGTTTTTAAAAGGAAAATAAATACCATATAATCTTTTACATATTTTGGTATTGAAAATGGTTTTTATAATGTATTTTTTATGTCTATATATTTAAATGATATATTGTGATTGAAATGTGGAAATTTTATATTTCCTTTAAGTCTGAATTATGTGTTATGAATATGTTATGGTTGTTGGGAATTGTTTTTGTATGCGGGTGGTTCCGTGATAAACCTAGGGGTGAGCCCAAGATATCTCTCTAAAGAATTGGGTAACATGATAGAGGTAAACATGAATGTTTCTCCTAAGAGATTTAGGAAATATACTATGATGGGTATTCCAACGTAACTCTGTATGTAGCTGTGATAGCTACAATGTAAATATGATATGAATGCCACAAGTTAACTTTATGATTTGTGATTACTATGTGTTATTCATAAATATTATGTTTTCATGAGGTAAGTAAAAGAGTTTATGTTTTCTATGTATTGATGGAATAATTATTTCGTTCTTTATTTTTTAACCCTTAATGAGCTTTTTATGCTCATCCCATGTTTTGAAATGTTTTTCACATGACGTAAAGATGAATAAGGTCAAGGATGGGATCATGGAAAAGTCTTGTTGTCTAAAACATGGAACTAGACCTGACTCTTTTTTCAAGAGTATTTATTTTATTTAAAAAATATATGGATACTAAGTAGAATTGTTTACATGTAATATTCATGTTGTTATGTAAATGTTATGACTAAATTTTCTAAAACTCATTCTATAAAACACTAAACCTGAAAAGATCCATAATGTGGATTATCCATTTAATTCTTGATTATTAATGTTTAAGGTCGGGTCCTTATAAATCTAGCCAAGATTAAAGAGGATATTTGATCAAGTAAGATGAGGTAAGAAATTCCAACATCCCATGTGTAATAAATGTCGGATGAATCATTCTGGGAATTGCCTACTTGGTAGCGGGAAGTGCTACAAGTGTGGAAGAGATGGCCATATCGCACAGAATTTTCATAGTTAGATGAAGCCTTAACTTTCCAACACTAATGAAAAGTGGAAGATAGTGCATGCCCTACCTAATTCCCAATTCTATAAGTATGGGAAAAATGGGCACCTTTCCAATCACTATCCAATTCTAAGGGCAGTATAGGGGAACCACCATCTTCCTCACCAAAGGCCAATGGAGCAAGGTCATGCTTTTTCTATCAGGACAGCTAAAGTAGAAGTGCCAAATGATGTGGTTGTAGGTACTCTTGTTGTTCTCTCAAATATAGCAACTACTTTGTTTGATTATACTTCTACGCATTCCTTTATATCCTACAAGTTTTCAAAGAATTTAGAATCAACCCCTGATTTACTAAAAGTAGAGTTATTAGTCCACACTCTTGGTGGGATTATCCAAGAATAATTAGTGTTTAGAAACATTAGTATTTACTTTAGTTAGAACAATATTATTGGAAATCTTGTAGTCATTCCCATGCTAGAATTCGACATTGTACTAGAGATGGACTGGCTCTCAAAGTATAATTCTTAGATTAAATGCAAAAGTAAGGAAATCTCAGTAGGCTTGAATGGAAAACCTACAGTTATCTTCCAATGAGAGATATATCAACATGATCTGTGTCTAAAAGAACCTCAAATATCATTATTTATAGAGTTTTTTAGTGCTAAAGAAGAAGGAATTGATAGTTTAATGATATAAAATGTTCCCATAGTCTAGGAATACATTGATGTATTTCCTGAGGAGTTCCCCGAACCTCCCACAGAATGAGAGGAAAAGTTCTCCATCAAACTCATACCTAGATCTCATCCTATACCAAAAAGTCCATATAGTTATAAAATGTGGAGCTAGAGGAATTAAATAAGCAACTCCAATAACTTTTGGAAAAGGGGTTTACTCAACCGAGTATGTCTCCTTGGGGAGCACCTATTCTCTTTGTGAAGAAGAAGGATGGATCGATGCGGCTATGCATTGATTATAGGGAACTGAACGAGATCATAGTGAAGAAGAAGTAACCTCTTCCAATAATTGATGACTTATTTAACCAAATTCATGGGACTCTGTTCTTCTCTAAGATCGATATTCGATCTGTTTATCATCAATTGAGGGTAAAGAAAGAAGATATTCCAAAAACTGCCTTTTGATCAAGATATGAGCGTTATGAGTTTGTTGTTATTCCCATCAGACTGACTAATGCACCTACTATTTTTATTGATTTAACGAATATAGTCTTCTGGGAGTACCTTGATAAATTTTTGGTAGTTTTTATTGATGATATTTTGATATATTCCAAAAGTCACGACGTGCATGAGGATCATCTAAGGGTTGTTTTGAAAACACTAGAAATGAGAGTATTTTTGTTAATTTCTGCAAATATGAATTTTGGTTACAAAAAGTTTCCTTCTTTGGGAAAATTATAACCAATGAAGTAATCATAGTTAACCCTGCAAATAAAAAGGCTATAGATAAGTGGCCTCATCTTAAAACAATAATTGAGATTCATAGTTTCTTTGAATTAGTGGGATATTATAGGAGGTTTGTGAAAAAAATTCATGACTTTATAATCCATTAACCACGTTAATTCAAAAAGGGATGAAATTCATATGGAAAAAGGAGTGTGAGGAATGTTTCCAAGATTTGAATAGGGTATTGGTTACTACACCCATGTTAACTCTTCCCTCATGTAGAGAACAATTCATTATTTTTAGTGATGCATCTTTGAAAGGGATTCAGTGCATACTTATGCAAAATGAAAAATTCATTGCTTATGCATCTCGACAGTCGAAGACTCATGAGAAGAACTATACTACGCATGATCTTTATCTGGTTGTGGTCATTTTTTCTATGATGATATAGAGGCACTATCTTTATGGGGAGAAATGTGATATATACACAGAAAATCAATGTTTGAAGTATATTTTCACACAAATGGAATTGAGAATGAGACAAAGTAGATGGATATAACTTCTTAAAGGCTATGATTGCTCAATTCATTATCATCCCGGAAGAGCAAACCAAGTCACTGATGCATTAAGCAGGAAATTCCTAGTTGATCTTTCCATGATTAGGATCCAAAGAGAACCTTTGATAAATTACCTAGTAAAGCTTGACATGAGAATTATAATGTAAGGGACATCATCAACCCTAACCCAAATGATTTCTCAACCATCATTACTAGAGAGGATCAAGAATGATCAGAATGAAGATCCTTTATTATAGAAGAATTTTGAGGCTGTAAAGGATGGGATGTTTCTTGAGTTCTATATTGATCAAGAAGGTGTACTAAAATTTTATACAAGACTATGTGTTCCATCTATTTAGGAAATAAAGAAGGTGTATATGGATGCAGCTCATAGCTCTACGTTCTCTATACATCTTAGAAGTTCCAAAATATTTAGAGACCTTAGTTATCATTATTAGTGGGATAATATGAAGAGAGAGATTACTAACTACACTATCAGGTTCCTAATTTGTCAACAAGTTAAGGAAGAGTGACAACTTCCTAAAGGGGTATTACAACCACTACCCATACCGGCATGGAAGTGGGATAATATCACAATGTACTTTGTCACTGGTCTCCTAAGAACATCTAAAGGAAACAATGGGATATGGGTTATAGTGGAACATCTCACTAAGGCATCCCATTTTTTCTCTATCCAGGAAGATTTCTCTCTTGATCAAATTTCCATGATTTACATGAAGGAAGTGGTAAGGCTGCATGGGGTTCCACTTTCTATCATATTTGATCATGATCCAAGGTTTTCATCAAAATTATAGATATGTCTTCAACATGCTCTAAGCACTGAATTGATTTTTAGTATGGCCTATCACTCCTAAAATAATGGCCAATCTGAAACAACTATTCAAACACTTGAGGACATGCTGAGAACATGATCAATGGAATTTAAATGTAGATGGGATTACAAAATCCCATTAGTCATGTTCTCTTACAACAACAACTTCCCCTCAAGCATTGAAAAGGCACCCTATGAAGCTCTATATGGGAAGCGATGTATAAATCCTACTTTTTGGTATGAAGTTGGTGAGAGAAAGCTTCTTGGGACTTAGCTTGTTCAAGGGATGACAGAAAAGGTTCATGCCATCCAGCGGCACATTAAGGATGATGAGAGTCAGAAAAAGAGCTAGACTGACAACCGTCGAAGGGACATGGAGTTTAACGTTGGTGACAAAGTCTTTCTATGAATTTCACCTTAGAAGAGAGTCATGTGGTTTGGGAAGAATCGGATGCTCATCCCTTGGTACAGTGTCCCCTATGAAATCATTGATAGTGTAAGAGTAGTGGCCTATTGACTTGCACTTCCTCCAAATATAGCATGAGTTCATGATGTATTCAAAGTATACCTCTTGAGGAAGTACATAACTAACCCTTCACATGTACTAAATCTAGAGGTGGTACAACTGCAACATGACCTCTCTTATGAGGAGCAGCCGGTGGTGATCTTGGATCATAAAGACATGGTTCAATGCAACAAGACTACCCACCTTGTTAAGGTTTTGTGGAAGAACCACAAATGTGAAGAAGCCATGTGGGAACTAGAGGAGTATTTGATGCAGAAGTACCCACACCTTTTCTCTTCTGAGGGTACGAGTTGAAATTTTGGGGATGAAATTTCTTAAGGGGGGATTAATGTAATGACCCGAAATTTTGAATATTATTTGTTTCCTAAATTTTTGTGTGCTATTTTATTTTATACTCAACAAAACTATATCCTTTAATTAATTAAGTGAGTATAATTAAAATGTGACCGTTGTGTTTCGACTGTTATATGGCTGTTGGTCGATATGACATTTGGAAACTATAATCTCAATGTTATGATTATTGTTTATAAACATAAGGGATCATGGTTAATTAATACAGAAAGAGGTGTTGATTGCCTCATCCAGTCGACTTGGGCCTTATGAAGCCCATATGTAGGAGCTTGGGAAGGAGGTTTCATCACTGTGCTCTGCTCTAGACCATTCCAATGCTGACCTTTAATATGTGAGGCTTTAATGAAATCGACATAGGAGAAGTTCAAGCTGATATAAATCACCACTCGGACAATGTTGTCTGAGCTGCCCCAATATTATATCACCATTGCACACCTTACTCATTGGTCTTATGCAGGTGTTATAAGGTGTTACGTAACACAGCCTTAGTTACATTGTGTAATCCTGTTGTATAAATAAAATTTTTATTTCATATTTTGGTTAAAATTGTGAGTTTCCAATGTCCAGATAAATATTGGATGAATTTATAGAAGTTCCATATTATAGATGAGTATTGGAAAAAAGTATTTTAAATTACTTTTTTATACATTAATTAATTAATAATTTGAAATGATTTTCAAAAAAAAGACTTCTATAGTTGTGACCAGTAAGTCATTTAGAGTCTAGTAAGATCAACTTATTTTTTAGTTAACAGTAAATTATGAATAGTAACATTACCCTTATGAATAGTAATTTGACCAATGGAATAGTAACCTCATTTTATTATGTATAAAGATAATTTAGGCATTTTGAATGGTAATGTGATATAATTTTTTAAGAATATAACTTTTTCAAGAATTATCAGTTAAGTATTAGTATTTTTTAAGGTAAATATTGTATTTACTTAAAAATTAAATACCTAATAACTATAAAATTATTTTAATAAAATGGTGTTTATTTTTGAATTCAGATCATCTATACTAGGTTAGGGAAATTTTATGATATTTTTATAAAATGTTTTATTTTTCGGTGAATAGTAGAAAAAATACAGTTTTGAGTTTCGGTGTGTTTTTTGACATCAGAATGAAGTAATAATGACGTAATAATTATGGTAAACTTGTGAATAGTATGATATGTTATGAGCTGTCTCAACTATCCAATACAATAAGAAAGCCCATGATTTTTCAAATACCACCGATGAGGTGTCCCTTGGAAATTAATTAAATATTCCCTCACTTTTGCTATAAATACCAACCCATTCCTTCATTAATTTCATTCCAAATTCCTCCTCAAAGAATCTATGGTCCTTTTATCTCCCAAGGAGTCCTCCCAAGGTTCCCTCAATCCTCCTACGGTCTCAATCTTCATGCTTTTTGAGTCACTTCTCAAGGTAAGGGAACCTTTCAAAATCTTCTTTTAAGTCATGACTTATTTTTTGTTATGTCATCTAGTTTCCATATAATTATGTTGAGTTGTGTTCTTTTATGTCCTTTTTTCTGTCCATATTATTTCCAAATTATTAAATACCCTTTCCACTCTCATTAACTTATTTTTCTGAATTTTAAGGGATGCCATTAAGCTACAGATTTTTTCATAAAATATACCACATCTTATCTTTTCTTTGAAGTTATCTTTTCATTTGGTATTTCATTAAAATATCCATTACATGAACTTATTTCTTTTAATTCAATACCCATACCATATTATGAGTTATTTATTTGTGGGTGACCCTTTTACCCTCTCTTTTCAATATTTTCTAAAACCATGTTGTATAGTCGTTATGTTGTAGAATTTCCATCTAAAAATCTCTCTCCCTTTTTCTCATAAAATTATCTTATTTTATTTATGTGAATACCTAGAACAATTTAGATTACAGGGGTATTCATAAAGACATAAAAATTATATATTTTATTTTTTAATTGACATACATGAAACCCTTATTCTTTTTCCATGGGTTATAAATGACATAACGATCAGGTTTTTTAAGCACTTCTTAAACATCCCGATTTTGAAAAGAAACCCATTTCTCTTATTATATATAGGTTATTTATGAAATGTTTTATTGTGATCTATGTGGATCACATGAAAATAACTACATATTAATGGTTCACCATGATATCACTCTAAATCATTGGGTAAATAATTTAATCTCTAGAGAAGACAAGTTTCATGATACCTTGGTAAATAACCCTGGTAATTTTTATGACACATTGGGGTTGAACCTTGTTGATATGTTCATGATTGTATAAATTAAATATTTAATCCACATATTAAAGTTATTATTCACGTTATTTTTATTATTATATACTTCTCTTCCATTTCTCATGTCTTTATGCTTTTTATCAAGTTCTTATTGATATCACTAGTAAACTGATTCCCTTTCTTTCCTTACTGGGCATTCTTCCCACCCTTTACTTTGATATATGTCTCCAGGTTATGAGATGAAGTAATTTTACTTAGGATTAAATCCTGATGAAGCCTTACATGTGGATTATAAGAATTTTTTATGTTGTTTTTATGTATATTGTTCCAGATTTCCAAGACACTATACTTTAAAGATCCTATTTTTGTAAAATGTAATGAAAATTTATTTAATAAAAAGGTGGGATACCATAAATGGTATATATAAATATTATAGGATCTATAATATATTGGGGTTTCCAATTATGAAATAATAAAATTGGTATACAGAAAAACACAAACATAGAAGAAAAATCACCATTAAAAGTGGTAGGAATTATTCATAACACCATAACATTTTTTTTATAAAGGAGGAAATTAATAATAGATGAATATTTTGATGAAAATATATAAATTATACAAATAAATTATCATATATAATTTAGAAATGATAGAATAATAGAAAATTGAATGTTTTTATTTAGATAAAGTAGTCCATGACTAAATGAAACAAAATTGAGCTGGCGAAACTCTTACCTTGGATTTCTTGGTCAGACGTACTCTAATTTTTTGTTAATCACCTATTTTAAAACTTAATTCAAAGTTCTATGGTATAACAATGGTGGATAATGTACATCCATTGAGTTTGAAAACTACATAGAGAAACATGGGATAAAACATGAGGTGGCTTCCATGATAACTCCACTGCAAAATGGATTTGTTGAGCATCAGAATCAACAGGTGAACTGTATGACAAGAACTATACTGATGGAGAGTCATATCTCTTTCCATTACTGGAAAGAGGTCGTTCAAGCTATATTTTATATTAATATCCAGAAAATGTGTTATATGGGGGAAAGTAATACATCCTATGATTTATGGCATGAATGGAATCCCTCTTTTATGTGTTTTTGTGTTTTCTCCAGTAAATGTTTTATCCAAAACAAAGAACGAAATAAAGTCAAGTATGGTGATGTAGCGAATGAAGGAATATTCCTCATATATTCCTTGACTAGTAAAGCCTACAAATTTTTTAATAAAAGTCTTGGAAATATTGAGGAATGTAGTGATGTAAAGATCATTGAAGATAAAATCACAAACTGCTCAAGGAATTCATCTATTGATGTGATATAAGATGAGGAAGAATGTGTGCATGGAAAAAATCCAAATAAAAAAGTAGAATAAGGAATGAAAAACATCTAGGAGTCACATCATGTTGATGAATCAGAAGAAGAATCAGAAGAAGAAACAATGGGTGGAGAAAATTATTGTGAACTACACAGGAGAAATCGAAGAGTTGAAATTGATCGATCTAACATCATTGGGGATTGGACAGCTCCCACACAGATAAAAAGAATGAAGAATAGTGTGAAATCTTCATTCCATTCAATTGTGGAACTATCCTAATTTTAATAAGTTATAAAAGATGAATCATGGGTTAGTTCCATGAATAAATAATTGGATCATATTGATACAAACCAAACATTGATCTTGTTAATAGACCTGAAATCCACAATTCATGCTTCCCCTTTTTTTTCTACACTGATCATTGATCACATAGACTAAGAGATTTGGCTATGTTGATTCTCATTTATCAGGTTTTGGTTGGTTCTTCATTGAATTTATCTTTGTATTTACAATCACCCCAAATGAGGAGATTGTTGGAACCAAGTCTTTTCTTTCCATGATATGGAGTATGGTTTGGGTTTGTTTTCAATCCACATTGGTTTGATCAATGAATTTTAATGGAATATAGTCTAATTATCGGTTCTGAAAGAAGTATTTAAGGTGGAATAGTGTTCTAGTGTTTACCATATTTTTGTGCCCCAAAATTGGAATTTTGTTTTTGGAAAAGGATGGATTTCTTCATTGAACTGAATGAGTTGTGGAATGGAAACGGAAATCAAAAAAGGAAGGGAACCACGTAGCACGAGACATGAACAACATACCATGTATTGGGAACAGTTCATGGATGATGTGGTGCTGGGTAGACCTACTAAGAATGGATCACAGAATGTAAATTGGTTCACAGTGATGGTTTTTGGTTTGCATCGAGGCTTGTAGTTTGTGGGAGGTGAACGATTCATGGGATGTCATGTAATTTTTGAAAAGGAGGCAGAGTTTTTGAGATGATGCGAAGGGTTTTGTTTGCGGAAATGATGTGGTGATTTGTTCTGCTGCATATGAGAGAATTCGGATATGCAGAATTCATAGGGAATATGGTACGTAGGAGATGCATGGTATGTGATAAAGGTTTCTTTGTGTCTAATATTCGTTAAATCTCGGTTTAGCAGATTATGCAAATCCATTTTCTTATATAAGGAGAACTAATCCCTTCATTATGCAGTGGATCTAAGATTAAAAATTTGAGAGGAATTTTAAAAAATATAGAAGTAGTTCAGGAAGAAATGTAGTATACAAAGGAAGTTAGTATGTGAAAGAAAATTCGTGGAGGAGAAGTCAGTCTGTGGTGACGAAGTGGTACGCAAGAGCAGAAGTGAAGGCATTATGTGAATGAGGATTGAAAAGGCGGTATGTGGTCATTGTTTGCAGAGGAATTACATAGATGTGGTATGCAGAGCACTATAGTACACGAAGGTGGTATGCAGAGCACTATAGTATGATGAGGAAGAATGCCTATTTGTGGAGGAAAAGTTTATGACTGAATAGAACAATAAAAGTAGTTTACATCAACAGGGGAAAACATGACTTCAACAGAGCATCTATATATAGTTATGGATTCATGATTTAATGCCAAACCATTGAAATGAACTTCAAGTTATAAAATAATTTCAGATTCATCCCAATGTAGTGATTAAGGGGGAGTCAACTGAAGTGACTTGAGGGACACAATGTGTTATCCCTAAAACCTTGTAAAGGTAGTGTGAGTGGTACCAAGTGTCTATTCTAATATTTTATACTTCAAAACTAGTGATGATTATTGGAATTTTGTATAATCGACATCCTTTCAACATATTATCCTTGGAGGCGGCCCTTAGTGGTTAACCAAGTAAAATTTCCATATCCACTCATTGTATGTGATTGATTGTTTTCGACATTTTATCATCAAGAAGGTTTAACGGGTTCTTACCAACGTGGGAATAAGATACATCTGTTTAAAAAAAAATTGACACCTTGATTCACCCCTCCCCTCTCAGTGTGTTCCAAGGTGGTTTACCAAATGAATTTTCTCAATTTTTAGTATATCACTTGTTCCTTTTTACTAAAAATGATGTCAATTTTAAATAAAAAGACACACTTGGAGTCATACCTGTCGCACTATGCATCCAATTGAGGAGAGGCTAATTACTAGATGTTTTAAATGACTTGTGGACAATTTTTCTAAAGTATAAAAACAATTCAAATGTGTTTTATCAGTTTTGAGTAGGTCAATTTTCCTTTTTACTAAAATTTGTGTAAATTTTAAATAAAAAAGATTCACTTGGAGTCATACCGGTCACATCATGCATTGGATTAAGGTGAAAATGATTTCTACACATCCTAAATGACTCATGTTTAATTTCTCTAGTGTATCAAAATAATAAAAATTTGTTTTATTAGTTTTAAGTACGTCACGTATTCCCTTTACTAAAGTTTCTGTCAATTTTAAATAAGAAGTCACAATTGGAGTCATACCGGTCACACCGTACATCATATTGAGGTGGAGTATATTTTTAGACATCCAAAATAAATCACTTATCATTTTCCTAATGTATGAAAACAATTAGAATACATTTTCTTGGTTATCAGTATGTCACTTTTTTAGTAATATTTCATTTTAAACTCAAAACACAGACTTTGACTCATACCGTTCAAATCATGTATCAGTTTGACATGAGATCGATTCCTATACATCAAAAATGATTTAGGAGTACTAAATTATTAACAAAATCGGAGTGAATTTTATCAGTTTTCAGTGAGTGAAACATTGTTAAGTAAAGTGTCAATTTTAATGTGATAACAAACACTTTGTGTAGTACTAATAACTCTGTGTGCCAAATTTAGGTGTGGCTGATTCCTACAAGTCCTAAATGAATTATGAATTTTTCCCTAATGTATACAAACAATGTGAATTTTTTTTTTTGTTTTGAGTATGTTGGTTTTCTATATTACTAAAATTAATCTCAATTAAAGAAGATGCACCTGGAGTCATACCGGTCACATGATGTGCCAGATTGAGGTGTCACTGATTCCTATCTATCACAATGTCTCAAAAAAATCATAACTGCCAATATTAAAATGATTACCATTTTATTTCTTTGTCAAACATCCAACACTATATATTGATTCAAGAATGGTCTTTCAACTAAGAACATTGAATCAATATGCAGTGTTGGTTTCCTGAAAAATAAAAACAATTGAAAGCATGGTAACATTGGCAAAAAGGAAATTATTATCTCTTCTATGGATTTTTTTAGATAGTTGAAAATAAAAACTTACTTCCCAAAATATCTATGAAAACAACTAAATAAGCATTAGATAATTTTGATAGGGAAAATAACCTAAAAATAATAGATAATAAGAAGATAAAATTAACTTAATAAGTAGTCGGAATTCACATTTTCATGATTGTTGTATACATTCTTGACCCTTAAATATAAATAAAATCCACCTATATAAGAAGACAATTCTTATATGGGTAATACTTAAAATAATTAATTTAAACATAAATATGAAACAATATGTTACTTCTTTAGAAGTCACATCTTCATGATATTTGTGTACATAATGTGACCAGGGATAATGACCATTCATTTCAAAGAAAATGTATATCATCTTGTGAATACAATTTTTTTGATAGTCATAGTAGTACATGAAAAATATTAATATATAAAGGAATAATAAATAATTTAAATGAAATAGTAATTAACTTTTAATATACCTCTTTTGGGATGATGTTTTTTTGATGGAATATGATCTCTTATAAAATTACAAAACTGATAACCATAATATTTTCCATTTGTTTATTTCATACACTATAGAATGATTTTAGAAAATAAGTAAAATTTTTTGATATGTTTATTGGATTGTGAAATCTTATTATATATACACTAATACTTATCCAATTGTACATATTTTTAGGGTCCTTGTTCATAATGCTTGTCCTAATTCTATGATTTAGATGATATTTACACACCACTCCATACTAACAATATCCTCATGAAACCACAATATAAATTATATAACTAGACATTTAGTTCTAAAACATTTGATATAGTGTATTAAAAATTGAAAAACACCATCATGTGTGGTCGATTTGTTGGTAATCCATGTAGTTAATCCATGAAATAAACATTTGGAGTATCCAGGTTTACCGCAATGAGAATCTAATGTATCCTAAAAAAATGAATAAGTAATTAAATAGATGAAAATATTTTTTGTGTGATTAAATTGTATTGTTTTACCCCTACATCCTTGGTATTAATAAGAGTATATATGTTATCCCAATTAGGTTAAATTCCCATGGGGGTGAATCATGCTATGATAGATTAAAACAACTTCCACTTTAGATATTGTTTCATTATTAAACAAAACTATTTTCTGTCCACTTTACATGGAAATGTTTAAACAGAATTGAAATAATGCATAAGACAAAACAATTTTGCCTAGGTCACGCTCACTGGGCTACGTCCAAGGATCATACAACAATGACGTTCCAATGTACCAAGTCTATGAAGGCTCACTTCCAAATTACAAGATTCAGACTAGATCACTTCTCTGCTCGATTTCACTACCTTTATAATGTTTAGGTTCATCTCACCACTCTCACATGGGTCACTCCTTAACTCTCTTTATCTGTCTCACTTCTGGTGGAAGGGATCACCATCTTCCTCTTCCTCTTATTACTTCCATTGGAAGGTATTCATCAACATTTTATGGACTTGTAGGTCCCTTAATTTTCATGAATGAATACATTATAGAATGTAAGTATATGTTCAATTGATTTCACACATTTGCACATACTTATATTATACAGAAATTTAAATCATGATTTTTTTTAGTTCTTCCATGAACTATCAGGTATTCTCCACAAACATCCTTGATTATTATGTGAGCTGTCTTGCTCCACATGGCGTGAGTGCTTTGAAGATGCCTTCTTCTTTCACAGACATCCTCCTCTTCTATGGATTATCTATTCTTTCATGGACCCTTTTCCTTTGTGAGCTTCAATACACTAAAAAATACATTCATAAACTATTCCCACAAACTACTTAACACTTCATGGAAACCACCCTTGTGAACTCTTCTCTATCATGGATTTATCCCTCACGAACTATTTTTGACTTCGTCAAATTCTTCCCCAAGAAATGATATTATAAAAGGGTATTTTCTCTAATTAATGATCTGATTAGAAGTACTTATATAGGGAAATAGTTCCTAAAAACCCAGAAATCCACTCGAAACTCACTGTGGTATAGTTTTCACCACGGGCTGTACATCCAATGTCATATGTGAATGAAAACCGTTAGTGATTCCTCAAATTCCTACCTCCTTTCCCAAAATAAAGATCATACCATGAACATCAAGCCTCCCGCAAACTATGTGCATTCTATGAACTAATTTCACAATGTGGTCCATGTAGTGCTCATCTTCGTCCTCATAGCGCTACTATGCAGAAATCCTGTATTTTAAAATTTGCCTTCACTATTCTGTGTACCTTCATTGTAGTATACGAACTATGAACTCATTTTCAGAAAACCTTCCTTTTCCAAAAAAATCATAATTTTGGGGTCCAAAAATTTGAAATACACTGGAAAACTGTGGCACCTTAAAATTTTACTTCAGTAACACAAACCATACTAATTCATAGTCATCTATATTTTTCGACAAACCAAATCACCCCAAAAAATATCGTGATAACACCTTGAGAGATTTTCCCAACAATATCCTCCTTTGGGTTTGTTGAAAACTCTTCACATTTTGATACATCATTTAAGCTTCTTCCATCTTCATCCAACATTCAATTCTTGCAATTTGGGTAGCGATCAATGATTTAATCAACTCACACTCTAGGAGCACATGAGTAATGCTCGACATCAAAAATAAGAGTACAATACAAAGTTCATCAATTAACTACTTCATTCTAAAACCACTCAACTAATTTCATCATCATACTCATCTGTTGTGATATATATCCACTGATCGATAACCATTAGCATTGTCATATTTAAAATTTCCCCTACTTCACTACTCCCCCTATCAGCTTCCCCCTATCTTAATTGAGATATTTCCCAACATTTTTAGACACATTTTCTCCCCCTTTGTCAAAAACCCTGAAGGTCACTTTGTTATTTTCTGCAATAGGGTAAAGAGCATAGATCATATGATTTGGAGAAAACACACCACACCTTGGGGAGAGGGGGTCCCACATCTATACCTTTTCAAGTGTAGGGAGTCGACTGAACTCCCTGAGCCTGTCTATGCCTTTAAAACACTTCTTTGGGTAGGGACTTTGTTATAATTTCCTCAAGTTATAGTTCTGTAAGATCATACTTTAACTTCACAAGCCCTTTCCCCACCATCACCTAGTTAAAAGAATACAAGATTTAATTATGCTTTGTCCTTGAGTGATGATCTAGATTATTTCTTAGATTTATTGCACTTTAATTATCGCAATATATTTTGATCAGAGACTTCACTTCAACTCCCATATCATGAAGTTATTGTTTTATCCACAATAACCGCATGGATGCTTGAGTATCCACAATATACTCAATTTCTGTAGTGATCAATGAAATTAAATATTTATTCTTTCTTAGAAAAAAATACAAAATCTACCAATATTGAATGCAACACCTGATGTCAATTTTCTATCATCTGCTGAACTTGGCCAATCTGCATCTGAATAGCCCAATAACTCTTACTGATATTTTTCATTGTACATCAAACTAAAATCCCTAATTCCTTTAATATACCAAAGTATTCTTTTTTGATTAATCCATGTGTGTTTAATTGGGATATCTTTGATACAATTCCACTTGACATGGGTAAAATGAAACATCTGGTTGCATTGCTATTAAGTACAACATGCTTCTAATGATCAATATGTATTCTGTAACATTAATCACTTTCCCTTCATCATCTCATTGACAGTTTCATCCAAGTAACTACTGGCGATGTCATATCCTTAGAATTAGCCATTCCAAATATTCTGAAAACTTCGTTAAAATATTTATATTGATAAATGAATGTGCCAATATTTCCTTGTGTCACTTGTAAACTAAGGTAAAATGTAATTTCATCAATAATTGACATTGCAAATTCACTTTTCATGAATTTTTCAAACTGAGTGAATTGTGCTTCATCTGATATACAAAATATTATTTCATTAACATATACCAACACCACCATTTTTTTTACTATTATAATTATTTATATAGGGATTGTAATCAACTCCAAAATTCTAGAAACCAAGTTTAATCAAAAACTAATCTAATCATTAATACCATTCTTTTAGTGCTTGATTTAATCCATATAGTTTTTTGATGAAAAATTATATTATCATATTCATGAATGAGAAACCCATATGGATGCTCAAGATAAACTTCTTCTTCCAAAACCCCATTAAGAAATGTTTACTTAACATACATCTGAAAACCCATGAACTTTTTTTCACTACTATGACCAAGAATAATATGATTGTATTTAGCCTTGAAACTAGTAAAACCGTTTCATCAACATTGATACCTTATATCAGGGAGTACCCTTGAACAATATTCATTCTTTGTTTCGAATCAAAACACCATATTCATTCATCTTGTTGCAAAAGACTCATTTAGTACCCATGAAATTCTTGTCTGTTGGCCTCAAAACAATATCCCATGTATGATTCTTCTCAATTTTTTCAATTTCTTTATTCACATCCTAAATCAAATTCTCATATCCAGTTACTTCATCAAAAAAATTATACTCAACCTATGATAAGTATGATGCTTTCCGTAGAGTCTTTATCGTCCTTGTCTGAACTGGCATTGATTGACACCGATTATGTCATGTCAATCAATTTTTTGTATTACCTTTGATCTTTTTGCATATAATAGATTATGATCATCATTTTCATTATCTAAATCATCTTCTAAATATTTATCTAGAACTAGAACATCCTATGATCTGCTTATCTCTTCATCACAACCCTCATGAGACTGATCATGTATTTGCTGAAGATTCTTCTCATTCTCTATTATATTTACATCATGACTTTCAATAACCATTACCAACCACTTATTGAAGAATTTATATGCTTTTATTTTCTTTGAGTATCCAAGAAATATCTCTTAATCTCCATGGGATTCAAGCTTCTTATTTTTCTCCTTATTGAGAATAAAACACTTACTTTTGAAGAACCATAAGTACATCAATGATGACTTATTTCCATACCATATCTCATACAGAGTCCTCTATTCTTTTGAAAAATGTAATCCCCTATTTTATGTGTGGAGTAATTTCATCATTGATTCATTCAAAAATTTATATGTACGTTATTTCTAAATTATTATAGTTCTAGCCATGTTGTTGATAATTCAATTTCTTCTCTCAACTACTCCATTCTACTGTAGAGTTATTACTATTGAAACATGGTGCCTTATCTCATGTTTCATGAGATAATCCTCCACAAGTATATTTTTTTTAACTTTTTTTCATTATCTATTAATATCTTATATATTTTTTGAACCAACATCTTCTCAACTTCCATTCGATAAGTTTTTATACAATTTAACAACTCAAATTTGTGGGTCATAACTAAAACCCATTCAATTCTTCTAAAATCATAAATGAATAGAACATAATATCTCTTCCCATTAATAAATCCTGGTAAAAATGGTCCACACACATCAATATGCACAAAATCATGCAATTTTTTTACCTTTTTTTTCCTTATATGTATTTTGAATGATTTTCCCCTATTAACAAGAATTTCACGTATGGGTACGATCACGTGACAATATAGGGAGGTCTCAAGAAATATCATCATTCACCAAATCATCCAATGAAGTTTGGATTAAATGAACTAGGCATTTATTCAATAAATTGTTTTCTTCTTCCTTGAAAAAAACACATATCTTGTTCTCCACATACATGGTAGAGATACCCTTTTGTATGATTTTCCTGCAAAACCACTACATAATCTTATGTCTTTATGACACAAGATTTCTTGAAAAAGGTTATGGAATGTCCGGAGTCACATAGTTGATTAAAAATAACTAATTTGAAACTCAGACCTTCAATAATTAATACATCAGCACACCTCATGTGTCTTCCCCCAAACTCGACTTTTCTTGAGCCAACAATATTCATGCCTTAAACATTACCAAATCTTTTGAAACCTTCTTTATCATGCCTAATTTTGGTCACCATATCCTTATCTCCTATCATAAGATAGATGCACCCACCAGCAATGATCTTTATTCTAGTGCAATCTGATACTTTAAAAGTAATCTCTATAACCATTTCCTACTCAGCTCTTTTCATATTCATCCATGTTTTTGACTTTATACCTATTACAGATTGATAATATTTATATTCCTTGGTGTATGATGGACCGGATTTATCTTGCAACAATAAAAAATAATTTATCATTTTTAAATCATTTGATGATACATTAAATTACTACATATGACCATATTCAATCCACTTCGGCACATTTTTATTCACTGTCTATGAAAGTATCTTTCCATGTGTTTGAATCCTAGACACATGATATAGTTACCATCAAATGATATTCTAGAATATTGAGTTCTGTATGGCTTCCTTTTTTGGTATTGTTCCCTTCAGTACCTATTTCCTATGGAACATATATTTTATGAGTTTCCCATCATTCCACAATAATAACATCTCACACGAGATGCATTCCATTATGGAAATACTACACTACTGATTGTCCCTTTGGTTCTTAGAATCATCTGATCTATACCCAAATCAATATTCATCCTCAGAGTGGGAAATTATTGTCTAACTTCAACCATTACTACTTTATTCTTGCGATCAAGCCCCACTCCAACTATATAATTTGAACATGACATTTGGTTCATTTTTGTTGTACCTCTAAATTCTACTTTTACCTTTTATTTATTCCATTATATGCTAATTTTATAAAATCAAGAGTTTCCCGTAATCAATCACTTTCCCTCACATACAAAAAGTTATTTTTCAAGATTTTCAATTCGTTTGATTTTATATTTTCTAGTATTGGTAAAACTATCGATCTATCTTTTCTATTCTTCAATTTTGAATTTACACTCAATAACCTTTTATGAGTTCTCTGGCATGTAATATTTAATCACCAATTTCTTCATTCAGGTCATACTTATATTCATATTACTTCTATATATAATGTTTAGAATCACGAATCACATTATTGACATTATTCATTTTGGATCTCCACACATCCATGTCTTCAAGAGAAGCTTCTAATTCAACCTGAAGGTCAACTCTTCCTTCTACTTCTTCTTCCACACTATCGCTTTCTTCCCTTGTTTGGGAATTTTCCAAAACAACCACTATAGAAAATTTATTATGATCCTTACAGTCCTTTAGTTCCTCTACCTCATATTATTCTAAACTATTATCTTCTTTCTAAAGTATATTCTTATTTTTTGAATAATTTTTTCTTAAAAATTTTCTTTCTTTTCCCAATGGATGATGACTTCTTCATGGGAATTTCAACTTCATTCTCATCATCTTCTTAAAAAATTTGCAGGGCACCATAATACAAGATTTCCAACCATTCCTCATCAAAATAATTCAATTTTATGTTTCCCTTTTAAATTTTCTTTTCATATTTGAAGATTTGATGAATGGAATGATATCACCTCATCTTTATCTTATTCTTCCAAACCATCTTCAATGCTGAGATTCATTAAGGCCTTAAATTTCGCTTCATTGGAATTCCCTTTTTTCCCAAGAATCATTATCATCATTTCTTATCATTAATGTAACAATATTATCATGAAATCTATCAAATCTAAGCTCTTTTGGATATTTATATTCCAATTCTAAAACATTCGAATTAAACCAAGGAGGTTGTTTTCTCAAGATGCACTTAAAAATATTTCTATCTTCAACAGTTTATCTAAGGCCACACATGTATTCCACAATAACACTCATCTGGTCAATGAATGTATCAAAAAACTCATTAGGTTGAATATTTAGATCCTCATACTTATTCCATAGAACCTACATATTGGCTTCTCTAACTTTTGATTCACCCTCATAAATATTCAACAACTTTTCCCACATTGCATGAGATGAATTACATGACATCAAATTTGTATAAATTTCATTGGATAGGTCTCCCCTAAAGAATTTATTCCTTTAGAATATTCGTCCAATTATATATGTTTTACTTCTAATATAAAATCACTATCCATAATGGAAGAAATACCATAAATTTCATTAGTAAATACGTTTGTGCCCAATGATTAAAATATGTGTTTCATTCGATTCTTCCATAGTTGAAAACTGTTTCCATAATCGATCGGAATACCTTTGTGATTAAAAGATCCAATTTCTTCAACTGAGAGAGAAACACTAACATTCAACCATTAGGCTATGATACCAATTATTATCGCAATTTGGTTAAATAACCTAATAGGGGGGTCAATCGGGGTATGAAAGATTAAAGCAACTACCCCTTCAGATCATGTTTCTTCATTAAACATCAATATATTCTCTCCCTTTCCCATAACAATGTTTGAATAGAATTTAAATCATATATGAAGCACAAAAATTTTACTTGGTTCACCCTCACGGGGCTATATCCAAGGAGAATACAATGATGATGTGCTGATGTTCCAAATCCACTAAGGCTCACAGTCAAATAAAAAGGTTTAGGCTAGATCACTTATATTCCAAGTCTCAATACCATTATAAGGTTTAGGGTTATCTCACTATTTTCCTTAGGGTTACTCCCTAAATCTCTTTCTCTGGCACACTTCTAGTGGAAAGGATCACCATCTTCCTATTCCATTGCTCACTTATCTTAGAAGGGATTAATCTACAGTTTATAGACTTGTAGGTACATCATTTTCATGAATGAATGTATCATCAATTATAGGTAGATTCTCTATTGAAGTAATGATGTTGTGTGTACTATTAGTTTGTAGAAATTGATTTTTCAAACTATTTTAGTTATTCCAAGAACTATCCACCATCCTCTGTGAACTTCCATGAATCCTCCATGAATCGCCTTGCTCCACGTGGTGCAAGTGCTTCACGAATGACTTCTTCTTCCACAGACTACCTCCTATTCTATGGAATGTCTCCTATTCCATGGAACCTATTGCATTGAAAGATTTAGGTCCCAAAAAAACCTTTTTTTAATGTTCCCATGAATTACATCGGCCTTTACAGAATACTTCCTCACGATTTCTTCTCTTTCATGTAATTATCCCACGCAAACTCTTTCAGACTTCACCAAATTATTCCCTAAGTGATGACATTTTATAATGGGATTATCTTTGAATAATGATCTGATTAGTCATCCTTATATAGAAAAATAGATCCACAAAACCCACTAATCTACATTACCTGAAACATTGATGTGCTACAACCTTCACTATAGATTGTGTTATATAGTCTGCATAACTTCTTCATCCTATCCATAGGCCAATATCATCTATGAATGAAACCCATTTATAGATCCTAAAATCACTACCTCATTTCCAAAAACGATGAGCCTCCCATGAACATCAAACCTCCCAGGAACTGAGAACCTTTCATGAACTAATTTCACAATGTGGTCCATATAGCCTACTTCGCCATCCGCATATCACTGCAATACAGAAGTCTTTCCTTTTCAATTTTTCCTTCATCGTTCTATGTACCTCTTTTATGGTCTATGAACAATACTTTACAATCCGCGAACAATGAACTCCTTAGTGGAAAACCTTCCTTTTCCAAAAATTAATTCCTGATTTGGGGCCCAAAAATTTGGAAAACATTGGGAAACTACACCAGCTTAAAAACCTTCTTCGGCAACACCAACCAAACTGATTCATAGTCATCTAGATTTTTAAACAAAATTTTTTTTCAAAAAACACTAATATAGATCCTTAAAAGATTTTTTCCAAATAATATAATCCTTAAGTATTCTTTAAAAACATTTGGCTAGGTTTTCCAATATTTCACCCATTTGTTTGGATTCTATTTTTGTTTGATCTTTAGAGGTTGTTTGAATACTAACAAGTCCAAATTTATTTTCATGGGTAAATCCCTTAAATTAGTGTTGAAATATATGCCTTCAAAAAATATATAATTTATGTAGTCATAATTAATATAGTATATCATGTTTTGGAATATTAAATCATCAAAACATACATCATGTATACATATACAACTAAGTCTTCTATCCATTCATAGTTGATGATTGCATTTAAATTATCAAAATCAATGTAGTCAGTACCTCCCTCTCTGTATGTTTTTTCTAGAAAATCATCTACATGAATAATAATACTACGTAACATTGTATCCATATGAACCTTTAATGTTATTAAATACAAATGTTCAATGGTCGAGGTAATGATTATTTTAGAAGATCCTTTCAATCAGCTGGTTTATCCTTATGTTGGTTTTGGGTTGACAATTCATTTCACACCTTCCCTTTGTCTGTCTATAACAACATTCATCAGTTCCAACCCTTTTTCATTAATTTTTAAAAGTTTATCATGAAAAATAAATTGGAAATGAATACCTCATTGTGGACATGTGTTTTTACAAAATATGACTACCATACGATGAATGACCCAATAGTTTGTTCAACCGTATGAATGTCTTCATCATCAAGTGGAATCGGTAGCTCGACACTCGACTCATGAGCTACAACAACCACCACTCTCCGATGAATTGTTGGAAGTGGAATATTGTGTAATCTATCATATTTGATATTGAACACTATAGGCCTCACTACAAGGTGATTTTTGGGTGTTGATAGATACAAATCACATTCATTTTTACCCCGTAGAATATTGGTATAGTAAAGGTATCTGTGTTCGTATGATTCACATTTCATAGAAAAAATTATTTGAATATTTATTACTCGACTATGATAGCTCCTTGAGGGGAATGGATCATCTCAATGATGGTGGGGGGGTATCTTTAAACAATAGTTGTTCTTGAGTTGCTTCTTCTCTTTACTTCCCCTATAACATTTTCTAGCAACTTGAACTAACAAATAAATTTTTATTCAAGGGAAGATATTCTTGCTTTTAACTACACCCTTTCTGTATCTTGATCCTCATGTTGTTGTTTTTTTCTAAAAATATGTTTGGGGTGTCGCCCCAAAATCCAAACCTCTCAAGTGGCCATACAGTTCTGGCTACTTCAAGGCCACTAATAGTAGAGGTTCATCCAGCATAGGTGTTGATGATTCTTGTGACTATTTTGGATAGAAAATATAACAAAATAAGTAATCATTGTTATGTAATAGATATTTAATTTTTTTTATTATGTCATTATTACACATGTTTCCGACAATTTTTGTGTTTTTTCATCTATTAGTATCTCATCTTTATTTACAAATGCCTTCTTCCATAGCACATGATGTGGGATGAAAGTTGCTTTGCATTTGGATTCATCAATCTATGTATAAACAGAGGAACATAATTATGACGTGGTTTTATTTCACATAAAATTATTATAGTAGATTTAAAATATGTACCAATTTTTTTCATGTGAATCATACCCCATCCTTGCTCTACTGTTGGGGTACGTTGGTTTTTTTCCTGTTCCTTATTTTCTAAACATAGTTATTATTTCGTAAATAAAAAATTCTCAATGAAATTGATGAATACACATATTTTCAAACAATGTATTACAAACCACAATGTACCTTAAAAGAAAACTCCACAAGATGGCTAGAAAATGCATCCTGTGCTTCTTGGGTTATCAGTTATGCATACATAAGTGGTGGGTGTGGGTTTATTTTCACCCCTACAACTTTAAGATGATGTCTCATTATAATTGTACAAAACCCACTGTGAATCCTTCCAAAAATAATTGATATATAATTTTTGTGGGATTCATCTAGTATAAATGAACTCTACAAGGGTTGATAAAGATTAAATCAATGTTTCATTATTTAATTTTTTTGTAAAATAATGAAATGATATCGTAATATTACCATAATCATTTCTCGCATCAGTGCCTTGAGTGTGGGCACCACATGGTCCATGAATCTACACCAATCAGCAAGCATTTCTGAGTGATGAGTCCAATGTAACTACATTTTTTAAAGGTTGGGGTTGAAGCCTCATTTATTATTAAAGCTAAGAAAATAACTCTTTAACTGGGTAGAGGGAGACATATTACATAGCCCGAAGGCCCAATGGGAATTTAGCCCATTACATGGCCTGTCGGCCGAAATGTTTCACCCGAGGCCCATTCTATGGATCATACTGCCACAGTACCTGTCTTCTATAGTACCACACAGTACCCTCTGCTTCTACAATGTCCACCCACTGCTACTGTGACTTGCCACCACTATAGTGAACGTCGTGCTATAGTGCCACCATTGCTATAGTGTGTTATAGTACAACTACATACACTAAGAAAAATGGGTTTTGAACCCCCATTTATCATGTAGGATGACAGGGGTATTACCACTATGCCAAACCCCAACTACAGGAGTCCAATATAACTACTAAACATGTCTTTGTTGGAGTTAACATGTTATCCCCGCACATTCCATCTGACCTCGAATTTGATGCATTTTCTTTTCACCTTATTGATTTTTTCTAACACTATCAAACTACGATGCTCCAATTTTTTCTACATCACGGTCATTTTTTAGCTACCATTTTCCTAGATTAAACATCATCAATATGTTGTTACTCTACAGTGGTAGCATCAACATGTGTAGAAGGTCATTTTACCTCTACACTGGGAGCATCAACAGGTTGAGAAACCTGTTTTTTCTCTAGAGCAGTAGCATTGACATGTGATGAAGTTCATCATTCCTCTTCACTGAGATCTAAAACAGGTCGAGAAACCTATTGTTTATCTTTATAGGAGGCATCGACACTTGCAGAAGGTCGTTATTCTTCTTCATTGCAAGTAGCAGTAGCTTGAGAGACCATTTGTTTCTCGGTATTGGGAGAACCAACATGTGCAGAAGTCATTATCTGTAGAAGTGGTTGAACATATAATTTTGATTTCATAAATCTAGTAGCAAGTAGATAAAAACATGAGGTAACACAATTTATATTACTACAAAATATATAAGCTGATTATTAAACTCTTTTCTTAAAGGATGAAGGAATTTGACCCCTCTATCGAGTATTGAAATCCATTCATTATGGTCTCTTTTAACATGAAATAACCTATCTATATTGAGTCCACATCAAAATGTTTTTTATGTTCCAATGAAAGGGTCATCCTCAGTTGAATATTCATCTAACCCTTCAGTGGTTATGGTTGATAATAAAACAATTTACAACATTCAGTTTGCGGGATTTGGAACATAAAATGATATTATTTACTATGATTCCATTATAAACAGTTCATCTTTGTACCACTCCTTACTGAATCCACTTTCATGAATCCCAATTAATTTATTTTAATATAACTCTTGTTATCAACCCACATTCATTGAAATTTTATCACATGAAATGTTTTATAATCCAACTCCCATATTTTTTTGATGATGCGAAAGTAAGAAATATTCATGAAAATTTCATTTCTATCTTTAGTATTAGAAACAAGTATCGCTTCAACTATAAGTGTAAATAAATTATTTTTCATTGTACTGTCTTCATCATGTTAATTTTTATAGAATATATATCCATTAGTTACATAACCATTGTAAGATAATACAAACACACATGGTCCTTTGGCTAGCCATCAAAGTTCTTATGAAATTTAAAACATATTTTCATTTGAATCCATAAAAATATAGTCCTAAAACAATACTATAAATAGTTGATTATGTGTATTTTATATCCATATTTTAGAACATGATGGATTGAAATTCCTAAGAACTTTTTTTGGGTTTCAACATATGGCGAAAACTCCAAAATATCATGAAAAATGTAAAGGTGGGACTGACCCTGATCAGTAATATTAAATGTGACAACATCTCTTCCAAACATTCCTTCACCTGCAAACTACCCAGTGTGAGAAGATTTTAGTAGACCAATGCTTTCCACACCAAATGGGTATTCAATATATAATTCAATGACTTCCTCAATAATATATCAATCTGCAATACAACCCTCTATCCAACTTCAATTTTAGACATACCCTTTCAAAATATTCATATACTGTTCAACAGGTTACATCCATATATAGTGTATAAAACTATATAGTTGAATATCACTCAATAAGTCAACCATTGAGTGACCCATCATATTAAATAATGCTAGTCGGAAGAAGATTTCCAATTTACATAATATGATGGAAATTTATCATTCCATAGTCGGTAATTTCACCATGTTTATAAATTTGCAGCATATACTTTTGAAGAAGAAACAAATATTTCTTAATGTATGATGAACATTCTAGGAAAAAATGAAATGTAAATATAGAGGAATTAGCATAAAAACCTGGCAGTCATATGATTTTAGATCCTTTAACATTAAATCAGTCATTGACATAATATTCTTCATATTTGATGAATACCGCTCTTAAACCATTATGTTATTCAAGAATATGAAGAAATGATACATCTGCTACATGGAAATAGTGTTTGAAGCTAGAGGAAGAAAAGTTAATTTTTCACCCTTCACTAGAGCCAACTCTTCTCGTGTAACACCGTTACTAGAACAGCCACCCGAATAGTGCTAAGCAGGCTGGGTGTCATTGTCCTGAGGTGCACCTCCCCAAACACCAAATTGTATGGACTAGAGGCGAGGGTGTAACAAGGTAGAGTGGGGGGGTGGGCTATATCCTCTATTAGGAAGATAAATGTACCATTCCAAGTATAGTAGCATAACATGAAGTGGGAAATAAATGACACAGTAGAATTGAACCAAACAAGAAGAGTGGAAGAATATTTAATGTCAATAAATAGAAAGAGAAATATAGAAACAACTACTGTGGAAATTAAACAAAACAACATTCTAAACACTAATTGTAACTACTATTGAAACACACCAAACATGCATCCATAGTTGTTCATACATGTTAATAGTAAAAATGAGCCCATGGAAAACCAGAGTAGATACATATAAAAGTAAGCTTGCTGAAATAGAAAGGAATGATAAACAAAAGTAGAGATCTATCTTTTCATAACCTCAAGGTCTATACCAGTCTCCATGCCAAATAGTACAATGATTCAGATCTTAAATCTAATCCCTAACCTATATGTAAAACCATAATGTCTCACGTAACCTGAAGGGCCTGCGTAGGGTGTGATACTTGCCTCAGTAAGATACCACACAATGGTTCATACCTAGTATATGTATTTAAGAAGACATGTATCTCTATGTAAGGTAAACAACATGATGAAATAATAAACACAATCTCCAATGGTGCTCAATAGCGAAAAGGGAGTGTCACCTACTTCGCCCAACACTGGAATCTTATCTGCAAAGAATGTCCTTGGCCCCTAGCCTAAGGTACCCATGTAGTCACTATGTCCCGATGAATCATCAAGTTCCACCTCAATCATATAACTCAACACCATGTTCCTCCTGTCACTGTGTCTCTCAAAGTACTAACATCCTGAAGGCACGCCCAAATAATACTAACTAGGTCCCAGGGACCCCTGCTCGAAAGCTCACACACATGGCATGACAACTAGAGGAATAAAATTCCCTTTCCTAAAATAATTACTAGAGGAACAATGATCTTTTCCCTCATATAAATATCTCGACCCATAGATTTAATCACAACAACCCTAATCCCCCAACCCGATAGCCTCACCATTTTCCCCCGATGGTTCCTCACCTTCCACGTGGCTTCCTATGGTAAGCACCCCCACTATGATAATACTGAAACCACAACTATCAGGGGCCACAACCCACACGAGCGGTCCAACCACCTCTTCATGGATTTTACCTATGTGCACATGACTCAAATAGGAACCTTGGACATCTTGGGTGAGTGGAAATCACCCAAAAGAACCCAATACACACCATATCTGACACCTCATGTCCCTATAACCATATCACTCAAATACAATGTCAATTCTCTCCATGTATCCCGAGTCATTCCCAATCTGACTGTGAAACTGCATCAAACTGGCTTCCATGATGCCTAATCATATTGTCAAACCACCCAATGCAATTCAAGCCATTCCTAACCTGTGATCAACATCACTCAAGAAAATCCAAGTCATTCCTAACAATACCCCAAGGGTTCCAGCACATGCAATTCAACAATTACATATATACATACAATTTAAACAACACATTATAATCAAGAAATTCAATTTAGAATATTGAATTTCACACATTAAATGATCATCATAATATGACATGGAGGTATTGAATTCCCTTACACGGTTTAATCAATATCAAACAATTTATACATATCAATATAAATCATGATAATTCATTTGAAACTATTTTAGCACCCCCGACAAAAATAACCTGATGAGCAACAACCTCTCGCCCGACCATGATCAAATATAACCGGTAAGGGAATACCCAATGATATCCCACAAGGTTTAACAATCAAATTAAAATGAAATATTAGTGTTCCACTCAAAAAACCAAAATTTCTTTAAAATCCACTACCCCCAAATGTCGATGAAAACACAAAAAAAAAATGTATGCACCACCTACGTCAAACTAGTATGATGGTCCTCATCCAATATCAACCTCTAATTAAGTATAGAACAAGGTAGATCTACACAACGATTGTAAATTATCAAAATCCTATAACATGGTCAAGAAAATAAATCATGAAGACCGAATCAAGTGGAATCAAGATCTTACCAGTGGGGTTCCAATGGATATGATGATGTTCGATTCGAACTTAAGATGAAGAATCGGATGTAAAAAACAAGTCCTGGCCAACTGGTTTGCAATCCCAGGTGAGGAGGTTTTGTCCACTGATGTAAAATGAGTCTACTACCCATTTCAAGAAATATTTTCAAATTACATAATGTGTACTTGGGACTACACCCCGTGTAGGTTCTTTTACTATTCCAAAGACGACTGAATTTTTCTGACCTAGATTCACGGTCTTGTAGACATGACTACATTGTGTGTTGAAGGAAATCATGATGTGTACATGTTTAATTATTTCTACCCATACCGACATCCCAACACGCCAGGTATACCCCTTACACTGATAGAGAGTACACAATGTGTACTCAGAGTACCTGGCATGTAACCAAAAAAATCCAAACCTTTTCCAGTTTTCCATTGGTTTCTAAAAAAAATCCAAACATGAAAAAAATAGAGACCTGTACCACAAAGGAAGAACCAGATTCTTATAATCTTCCCCCCTCAAAGAAATTCGTCCCCAAATTTCCATTCCAAGGGTGCTGAAGGAAACACTCTGGAATAACTCCGTTCCAAAGATCAAATCAAAAAAAGGTTGAATGTCATGTTTTCAGAACCTTGGTCCTCTCGTGATGCTTCATCACCCCTACACCTATTCAGGCAATCCCATGTCACTTATGACACCAAATCACACCCCACACAGTATCGACGCCTACCTCAAGCCCATGTAATTCATGGAAAAATGTGGTCTCTCATCCCATGGATTCTCAACACAACCCAGTGCCTTGCACCTCAATGATTACTGCATCCTCAATGTCCTAATACCCAAGGTACCACCAGTAACCTGCATCCCATGAATGACCCAATTTCCAAGGTACCTCAAAACATGCATCCTATGATGCTCCTAATGCCAAACATATCACACACACACACACACACACACATATATATATATATATAATAACGCACCCAAAATGGTTCCAACCCATTGAATAGTGTCTATTTAGTCCAAATATATCACGTGCACCTCATGCACTCAAAACGGACTTTCCTCAAATGGACATGACAAACAGAAACAAAGGGAAAATTTCATAGCCACGCCCACAGCGTACCTCTAACCAGTGTCGGCTCACCAGCCTGCTTAGACCATGGAAGCTACAAGCATGCACTTGTCTTGACACACAATTGCATGAAGGCTGACCTCCCTATGGTGTTACACCATCCCACATCCACTTTCCCCATATCTAGGTCCCACTATCTCTGCCACTTACTCTGTATGCAGCTGAACCTAAGATACCCTCACCTGGTATCGATCCTGATCTGACCTATGAAGCATGCGCCTGCTTTGGTACCTATCTACCAGTTGTCTGAGAATGTTTCCTGTAGAACCTCTCAAGGTTCCTAATGTATCCACTGGCCTAACACTACTTTGGAGGCATATCTCACTAATTTTGGACATGCCTTGGCTACCCACATTGGAAGAAAACCACTACTGATCTACCACGAGGTTGACTAGATGAGTCCTTAGCCTGATCTCCCTACTGGAACTCATCCTGACCTCATTTCCCACCATCTGAACATTCACATGAAGCCTCTTCCAATCCCATGTGAGGCATGTTAGTCAGGATTCCCTCAACTTTGAGCACCTGATTCACCACCTATGAGAATGAGGTATGTTTAAAGATGTTTACCTACACCCAAAAGGCATGTGGTAATCCGTCTTCGAAGTGCCTCACCCTTGACATGGCATCAATTACCATACCTGGTGAAAATCAGGATAACTTAGTGAAAGTAGTTTCATAGTCCATGACGAACATGTCACCATGATGAAGGCTCAAGAAATCCCATGCCCTCTCTTCCCTTTGTATCTTTGGGAAAAAGTGATTGAAGAATCTATCCCCAAAGTCCTTATAGGTTAGTCCCTCTTGTCTACCATCATGAACCTACATATCCCACCAGCGCTTCTCTAATACTCTCATCATGTACGTTACTAGCTTGACAATCTACTATGGAGGAATCTCGAGATGCTCATCGATCATTTCTATGCTATCTATCCAGTTATCATCCACCTATGGACCACCCTCACCATGAAAAAGTAGTGGCTGCTGCGATTGGAATTCTCAAGTAAGGTATGCCATAAAGGGATCCATTATCTACATGCATCTGTTGATACCCTACAAAACATGTAATAGACTAGATAAGAGTTGATCATTGAGCCACAACCTAAACACTTCCAAACCCAGCTGTTTCTCAACCTACACTGGATCTTGAACCTAATATTTTCCGTAAGTCTGTACATGCATCTCAAGCTCTACCTAACCCTCAAGGGTCTAAACCTAATCGTGCTCCTGTACCACTGTACCATCATCCGCCTAACATTCCATTGACCTATCTAGAAGGAACCTGCTGAATACCATAAATCGTAAGATATCCCACATATATAACAATATAAATATAATGAAGATAAGGTACATAATAAAGAGTCAACTCATAAAAAATACCCTTAATCTCCCCCCATCGCAACCATGACCCATATCTTACCAGCCCCATGGCCTCCTAACCTTCCCTTAATAGAGCCAAGTATCAAAAGTACCATGGGATACACCCATACTGACAACCATCATTTCCTCAAACCGATGATTGAGCCACCCAATCCTAGTGATCGATTTCACCTAAACTATAAAACATGTCTACTCATATAGGATCTAACCCCAAATCCTCTGCCACATGCAGATCTAAAAATATATAAATCATGGAAGATTACATTACATAAAACAAGAAATTATATCACATCATTACATTTGATATTATACACATGAAATTATCACTTCATAGAGTATACATACATATATGAAATTGAAATATCCTAAAAATGTGTCTATCAAAAGCCAAGAAACATTGCCTTAGCATACCGAACCAAGGTCCAATTCATCCCTTACCACACCTGGTCAAGGGTCACATATCACAACAAATAACATCACAATTCAAGTGAGCCACCAAGGTAGAATCCAAATAAACTGTAATCTGAGAAAAATAAAAATAGTATTTCCCACCCAATTTAACTTGGTCCATCCCTCATTCCTGGGTTTGTAGGCACCCAATCCAAGCATGAAACCTAGTTCCAAAAACTACCAAATGTCAATTCTACCATATCCCAAATAGTAAATCAATAGAAAAGAAAATGTATTCTCGATATCATCAGTATCCAGTGAAAATAATCTACTAAATCATAGTCCAGAGCAACCTTCTATAATACAGCATTGTAACATCCTGACCCAAACATCCACCCTAACAGTGCAAAACATGGCGGGTGTCACCGAACATTGGCACACCTACCAAAACTCGAAAGGCTACGGACTAGCATCGAGGGTGTAATTAGGAATAATGGAGAGTCTATACCCTATGTAATAAAGATAAAGGTACTATTCCGAGTATAATAACATAGGCTGTAGTGGAAAATAAATGAATCAATAGCCATGTACCACACCCACAGAGCATAAGTATATTTAATATCAATAAATAATGGTAGCAATATTGAAGGAACTGCAATGGAAATTAAATTTAATAGTGTTATAAACATTAATTTTTACTACTGCTAAAACACACAATGCATTCATCCATAGCAGGTCATACATGTCAATAGTTAAAGGGAACCTATGGAAAACCATAGTTGCTACATATAAAAGTAATCATGATGATAAATGAAACAATGCTGTGAAAAAGTAGAGCTCTAGCTAGTAATGACCTCAAGGTCCATACCAATCACCATTCCAAACAGTACTATGATCTAACTCTTGAAGCCAATCCCTTACATGTACATAAAACCATAAAGTTTACATGCTTCTTGAAGGGCCCATGGAGGGTGTAAAATGAGTCTGAGTAGGATACAACCCTATAGTGCGTACCTAGTATATTTTTTTAAGTATGCATGTATCTCTAAGTAAGGTAAACATCATGATGCAATAATAAAAACAATATCCACAGCTGCTTAGTATCCACCATGGAGTGTCACCTACTTCAGCCAACACTGGAATCTCAACAACAAAGAGAGTCCTTGTCTGCTAGCCCAAGGTACCCATATATTCACAAAGTCCAAGTGAACCCTCACGTTCCACCTCAATAATATAACCTAACACCATGTCCCTATAAACACCTCATTTCTCAATGTACTGATATCCTGAAGGCACGACCAAATAATAGTTACCTGGTCCCATAGACCCCGATTCGAAAGCTCATACCCTTGGCATGGAAACTGAAGGAACAACGATCCTTGTCCTCAAATAATAATTATAGGAACAACGATTCTTTTCCTCAAATAAATATACAGGCCCACTACCTCAATCATAGTGAGCCTCATCCCCCAACCCGATAGCCCCACCACTATACCCCAAAGGTTCCTCACCTCCCACGCAGCTTCCTACGACATCCACCCCCATATCAATTACTCCTAAACCACAAATATTGAGGGCCTCTACCCACATGAGCAATCAAAACCACCTCATCAAGGAGTCTACCTATGTGCACATGACTCAAATCACTACTTTGGCCATCACGGTGAGTGGAAACCACAAAAAAAAGAACCCAAGTCACACCATCTCTGATACCTCTTGTCCCCACAACTGTGTCTCTCAAATATGATGCCCATCCATCTAAGTATCCCAGGTCATCCCCAACCTAACATTCACACTACCTCAAACCAACGTACATAATTCCCAATCCCATGGTCAAACCACCCAATTAAATCCAATCTATGCCCAAACTATGATAAACATCACTCAAGAAAATTTGGGCCACGCCCAACACAACCCCTAGGGTTCTAGTACATGAAATTCTGTAATTACATATATACGTACAATTTAAAAAACACATTATAATCCAGAAATTCAATTAAAAGATTGAATTGAATACTTTAAAAAACCATTATAATATAACATGGAGGTCTTCAATGCCTCTAAATAGTTTAATAAAGCTTAAAAAATTTAGACATATCAATATAAATCAAGACAATTCATTTAAAACCATTTTAGCTTGCCCCAAAAAAATAACCTAATGAGTAAAGACCTCTTGCCCGACCTCACTCAAGTATAATAGGTAAGGGAATACCAAACGACATCCCACAAGGTTTAACAATCAAATTAAAATGTAATAATAGTGTTATGTTAAAAAAGACACCATTGTACTAAAATCTGCAACCCCTAAATGTCCACAAAAACACAAAGCAAGGTATACACCACCTAACTCAAACTAGTACGATGTTCCCCATCCAGTATCGACCTCAAATTCGGTTTAGAACAAGGTAGATATACACAATGTGTATAAAATCACAAACTCATATAACATGGTCAAGAAAATAAATCATAAAGAATGGCTGAAGTAGAATCATGAGATTACCGTTGGGGTTCTAATAGATCTGGTAATGCTCAATTCAGGCATATGATGATGAATCTATAGTAAAAATGAGTCCATGCTAGCTAGTTTGCGAACTCGGGTGAGGAGGTTCGGTCCACTGATGCAAAAAAGGCTAAATCATGTTTTAAGAAAAAATTCAAAATTAAATGGAGTGTACTTGGGACTACACACCATGTAGGTTCTTTTACTATTCCAAAGACTATAGAATTTTACTATCCTACTTTCCATGTATTTCTGACATGACTACACAACATGTGGAAGGAAATACACAGTGCATACTTGTTTAATTCCCTCTACCCTTTCTGACATCCCAACACACCATGTAAACCCCTTACACGACTAGAGAGTACATGGTGTGTACTCATATTACACGACATGTAACCCCAAAATTCTAGTACATTCACAATTTTCCCCTGGTTTCTCAAAAACAACCCAAAAATGAAAAAAAGAGACTCGTTCCTCAAAAGAATAACAATTTTCTTATATCTCGTATCCCCATGTCAACCATGTCTATCATAGACTTAATTTTATCATTTGTTTTGTCAGGTGCATTTAGCAAGGAACTGATGACCCTATAACGTAATTTCTTTTTCAAAATGCATAACATCAAAAAAAATATGATGTATAGAAAATTCCAGTATAATAATTTAAAAAAAAACTGATCACTTTTTCCAACATATTTTCATATGGTTTTTCAAAAATGATTTACCAAAATTAGTGTCCACGTATTTTACTTTATCCAATAGTTTGTCACCTATTAGTAGAGGTAGTGTTGTACGTTCTTCTGAACATACATCAAATGATGTTGTCCAAGATCATTACATATACCATTAGGGTAGAAATCTGTGTTGTCCTAGAAACACAGTCTTCAATGAATGTTTCAACCTAACTGACCCCAACTCTCCGACCATAGAAGCCCAGAGCTGGTGAATTATCTTAATACATTGACATGATTACAAGGAATCATGTCTCGAAGGACTGATCGTTTTAGCAGTCTTGGAAAATAGATGGCATACATGAACATTACATTACATAAAACACAATATCAATAATATTTTGAGAACTCCATTATTCCCCTAACATAACCCTGCATAATAATCATAACACACTTCTTGGAATCCTGGGAAAATAAAAACATAATAAAGGGGTGAGCTCAGATTCTCAGTAAGGTTAAACAATATAGTTGAAGATATCATAAATAATCACAAAATTTTAAGGTAAGGTATAAAATTGAAACACAACCTCTTTAAACATAAACTTCAGTATAATATGGAATAGATAAATCAAATAATTCCATTTAAATATTCACAAGGATATTCTACTAGTTAAATAATAACATGTAACATTAATAACTAATTTCATAATGATGGAATACATAATTCCAGACATCTTAACCACAAAGTCAAGGCCTCGTGCCATGACCCTAAATATAAATTTTTTCAAGGCCTTATGCCAAGACACTAGTTTTTCTCATGAGACCTACTGATGCATCGAGGGGCTATAGAGGTCCCTGACCATCACTTAATAAGTCTAATGCATTCCTCATATGAAAATGTTGAAACATAACATAAACATTCGTATTAAAATTAGCATACAAAATATCAATACATTAATCAAAAACCAGGAATGGTATAAAAAATTTACATCCATAGTCAAACATATGATAAGTCATTAAATACAACATGTATGATTGTATTATAATAAATCAACCTCAATCAAGAATAATATATAGTAAATGATGTTTACATAGGTGAAAATAATCAGTAAAACTCTTTGAGTGAAATATACCTTTTTTGTCAAATCATTTAAAAGTCACACATTTATAAATGATGTCATTTAGAGGAAATTATTGAATCAATGTTTCCCATACAACTTTAATCATTTGAAAGTGACTAACATTTTAAAACAATGATGTCTATATAAATAAATCCTTAAAATCATTTTGAAAATATGGACATTAATAAAAAATATTTAGAAAAATAAATATTTAAAACATTTAAAATGAAGATATAGTTAAATATACCTTTCCATAAAACCTTAAAATATTCCTTTTAAATTTTTTTTATGAAACATGGACATGGGTGATAAATATGTCCCCGTAAATACTTCCACATAAACAATCTCGTATAATAATGAGATTGAGGAATTAACACTTACCTTGTACTTTTCTTTAGTAGAGGGTACATCTAACCTCTTATATAATGACCATAGTACGTTATTTAATTATAACATAACCATATTAATATTTAGGATATCATATATGAATAATTTATTACTTTATACTACCCATTTAATAATAATTTCCATGTTAAAGTAACATTTCATGTAATAATTGATTTCTTTATCGTACGTGTTTTAACTAGTTATTATTGATCATATCACTTAAATAATTATTTATAAACATAAATAATATAATACATGATTTATATATCATATATATTCTGATTATAAATTGTATAATAGAAAGATATATGAAATAGAAACACCGTTTAGGGAGACGGTAGTCTGTACGTACACATGAATGTTGTTTCCGTTTTTTTATCGTATAGTGTGGAAGTAAATGACATATATTTATATACATAAATATATACTATTATAGTATAAATATTATTTATATAACTCATAATTAGTCAATATTTGTATTTTATAAAAAATATTAAAGGGTGATCATTGAATAGTAATCTCATCGTGTTGTGGAGAGGGTAAGCCGTACGCACGCACGGGCGACAATCTCATTCTATTGACGGTGAAACAGTCTATAATTGGATGTTATATTATATATAAATAATATTTAACATGTTATATTTATTATTTACATCAATTATACTCATTATTATACCCATAAAATAATGAAATTTTGAATAACAAACTACACCGCGACGTGGAGATGGTAAGCCGTACGTACACACATATGGTGACTTTGTCATTCATAGGATGGATAGAATAATGAATATGGTTATACAATATTTAAAATAACATAAATTTAGGTATATGGTACTGGAGATATTATTTTGGTATGGAAAAAACAATTAATGTGGAAGTGGAAGAAGAAAAGAACCTTGAAAGAGGTGATGAAATAATTACCTCTTATTCGGGTCCTTCAATTTGATTTGAACAAAAGGGCTTTTTAGGATGGATTTATGATAAAAGTAAGACCTCTAGGTTGTAATTGAGGGTATTTTGGAGGATATTTTATCAGGTTTTGGCTGATTCAAATGGATTTGTAGGTATGGATTTAATAGAATAGGAAGTACCCTACTATAAGAGAGGCGAGGGGCACTTTAGGAAAATATTGAAATATTATTTTACTATAAAATCATTTTTGGTTTATAATGGCTCAAAATATATTTATTTTAAGTATAAGATGAGGATGGTTCTAAAAAATCTCAAAAAATATGTTTTAGAAAATTTTAGGTCACCATATTAACCTTATCTTTTTAGATTTAACTCTTAGTTAAATAGTTTAACTTTTACCATGTCTTCTTGTATTTTTATATTACATGGTTAATAAACATACAATAAAATGCCAAGAGAACCTGAAGTGGTTAATTAATAAAATATATATCATTATTTAATTCCTTTGGATGATCCTTATATTTTTAAGAATATTATATAATTTAATAAAATAGCATTTGTTTTAAAAACTCATTTTTGTCAATTTTGACACAATTTAGTATTTGATTTTTTGTGAAAGTCATAACAATATTATTTCTTCGAAATAGTACATTTAATCAACCCTATAATGTCATATTAACCTATAAAATATTTGTAATTCAACAAAATTCTTAATTTACATTTATTTTAATATTTATAATATCAATTATTTTAATCATTCATTAATAAGGTAATTATTACATCATCATTATGTCATAAAAAATTTAAATATTTGATGTCCAAAAATTATAAATAAAATAAAATTATATATAAAATATTTTTAGATTTAAAATTTATATTTATTGTTGAATTTTTCTTATATATAACCCTATATTAAAAATGGTTTAGTTATTAATCTCTACATTTAACACTTTTAACTCTTATTTAAACAAAATATAATAAATGTCCTAATCTTAACCAAATGGTTCAAAAAAATATTATTTTTTTTCTAAGGTTTATTTTGGTAAAAAACATATCCAATAGAATTAGGACATGTGGTGGGGTAATTTTATATTATTATAGTTTTATTTCTACCTTTTATTACCCTATTTACTTTTAACCACAGTAAATAAAATTCAAAAGTTACTATTCTCAAAAAATTATTTTCGTTATATTGAACCAAATTTTACCTACTGATGTCAACTGTGTCTCTTAGTGTTTTGAAATTCAATTCACCAAAACAGTAAAATTATTTTTTATGCAAATTTGTAAATGTGGCTAGAAGGTGGGTAAAAGACGTTAAAAAAGTTCAATAAGATTTTATATGTCTAATCTTATTATAAAATGATTCAAATGTAATATATTGGACTAATATATATATTATGTAACTATTTTGACTTTAAGAAAAATTTTAATTAAAAATAATAATTTAAATGAAAAAGTCAGTTTTTATGTACTATGCAGTGTTTTTCACTATTCATCAAAAATTGAATTTTTTCAGAAAAATACAAAAAATTCACCCAAAGAATATTTTTATATTAATAATTAAAAAATTATTTCAATTTTACCACATTAAAAACATATAATATTCATTAATTAATTTAAAATTATTCCCATTGTCAAAACCAGAATGTGGGTTTTTAAGAAGTAAAAACTATCAAAAGATTGACATGTGTTTATGTCCAGTTTAAATGTGAAATTACTTAAAATGACCTAAATTATATTAAATTATATGATATAATTAAACTTTAAAACCAATCAAATTCAAAATTTAAACCTATAAATTATTTTGATTAATAAGTTGTTTTAAATTAAAATTTAGTATTTTTTACTATTCATGAAAATATGAAAGTTTTCAAAAAGTACCAAAACTTTATTCGAACTAAATTTTTATTTACTGTTTTTAAAGAAGAATTTAATTTCATTAAATTGAAGATATAAAAGTGTCAAATATTTGATATAAAAATGGTTTTCTATTAAAAGGCGGAAAAACTGCATTTTTTGAAAAATACTTCTTTTATCTGAAAAATTTAATTTGTTCTCATATTATTTCTAAGAAACAAAAAAGATAAATTTTTAAATTATATAAGATATATATAAAATTAAAAATGTGGCAATTACAATTCATAAAATCTTTTTAAATGGCTAGTTTGATAGGTCGTGATGTGCTTGAACTCGGTGCTGCTTGTATCGCAATCTATTGAATTACTTTAAAGAAATGACATAGTATGAAATATTTGGGTATTAAAATTACTGTGTACCTTTTTTTGGAAATGGGACACCCTTGATTTACTTTAATGCTATATATTGAAAAATTTCCATTATTTGGAAAGTCATCTATCGCCCCATAAAACATGGATCTCAATGTGAAATATTCATTTTTGAAAGCATCATACATTGTAACACCTGAATCCCAAAATAATTTCGAATCCCCGATCAATGATGCCAAATAAACATCAATATTATTACCCAATTGTTTTGGTCCTTATATAAGCATAAATGACATGATCTATTTTCATTTCATTCATAATCATGATGGAATGTTATAATTTTCCAATATAACGGGACTTGTATTGTGAGTTCTTCTTTGAAAACCAAAAGAATTCACTCCATCTATAGATAATCCAAGACAAAGGTTTCTCAGAACATTTCCAAATTCAGAATACTCATTATCAATTCTCTTCCTCTGAGTAGAGTCTATTGGGTGATGTAGTTTCCGATCTTTATTACATTTATCTACATGCCATGTCAATTTTCTTGTAGTCTCCTCACTTCCATATAGGTACCTAAACTTTGTAATGATTAGAAAGTTCCACAAAATTTTTATAGGATCAGTTTCATATTTCTCATATTGAGAAGCACCATTATTTGGGGATTATTTAAGTGATTTATGGTCCTTTTGAAATAGTATATAGTCATTTATGTTGGCATGTATTCTTTCATAGATCATACTCATTGAGCATAGCATTCATTTGGCACGATATGCTTGTCTTGGAAGATCATTATCTTCCAGGAGCATGACATTCAACAGATAATGTAGTTCCTTAAATTGGGATTCACTCCATCTAATTCCTGATTTCAATTTATATAGATTCGGTATGGCTGACAATGTTGTATATTAAGTTCAACCATCATACAATGGCATCATTTCATAACTATTTAACTTCTCAAACAGTCTTGAACAATCTTTAAGATCATCTGGAACTATCCTTTTCATTTCCTCAATACGATCTTCATCATCATTCACATATTTAATCACACCCTCCATACATTTTTTTTTCATTTTCCACACTTTTAATCACATCAGATGATCCATAAAACACAGTTTTATCCTAACAATTAGATGCATTATCCTTTTTCTTGTGTTCATTCCAACAGTTATAAATTCGATATATTCCTTGATATATCAAGTGTTCTTATAACTCTTATTGAATAATTAGTCTTTAATAACAATATCATAAACACAAAAAAAGGATTTGAGAAGGTTCATATGCATGAACTTTTGAAAATTGGATGAACTCTTTCACTCCATCTTCGTACTCTTTTTTCATATGATTGGAATCCATCCATTATTTATTCATATACATACTATTTGATTCGGTAATATTAATATTTAAGAAAATAAATACAAAAAACTGTTCAACTAGGGTCACCATCCAATCATATATCCCTCTCCGAAGATCCAAATGAATCAAAACAAGTGAAAACAAACCTGGACCTCTAAAATATAGGCATGATATAAAAATTCCAGTTGGTCACCACAACCTACCAAATATAATATATCACTTTAATCTTAAATCATTAAATAATTAGTTTGAAATATATTAGAAAAATAAACAATTTCTATAATGTTTTACCAAATAAGTAGTAACATATATATGTGTGTTAAAACTCTTTTTCTATGTTTTTTAGAAAATGAAAACAGTCGCATTGAAAGATTTTTTCCACATTCAATACCTCAGGGTCAAATAACATTTTTAAAATATGACTTTAAACTATTTTATAAACACCCATTTTTGAAATACATTTTTCAAAACATAAAGAGTTTTCCAACTATCATACAATTTTCTAACATATGTTTAAAAACTAACAATTTCTATAAAACTAGGTATGGTGGCCTAAAAGCCCATTTTCAAAACTCACACATTCTTAGAGTTCCAAATACAAACCATTCATAACTTTTATCATTTGACAACTCTTTTAAAACTCATTGTTAAAATTGTTTTAAACCACTTCAAAATCAAACTTCCTTTTTTCATTTTTTAAAAACATTTCACAATCCCTTTTCAAAAAATCTAAAAAACAAACCATACAAATAAGGAAGAAAGAACACGGTCAAGCACCACTATGTAAAGTAACACAACATGGGGAAAACGAAATGAAAATATGTGCCAAAAAAAAATATAAATAGCTGGGGATAAAATAGATGCAAATATATACAACCTCTAAATTATCCTAAAAGGGATTCTAGTGTCATGGGAATCATCTCTAGGATGTATTACTAAAAGGAGTTGAACTGGAGATAAGGAAACAAGGTCATCACCACTAAACCTATCCACAACCCCATAAATCCTATCAAAATAGGGCATTAATAATTAACATCCCCATATGGGATCACAATCTACAATAGTTATACAAGAATCTAAAGGATCTTAAGATAGTATCACACCTTTTATGGAAACTCATTTTTTTATAAAATTTAAAATGGGCCATGTTTTTTCAAAAAATGATTAGCATACCATTCCATTTTATCATTTAAAAAATTAATACAAATCTACTATTCATACCAATTTTATAAAAATGCATTTGAAGCTCAAATGGGAATTCACGCTACCCTTTAAACTTCCATTGAAAAGTATTCAAGACACGATAAGTTTCAAAAGACAATCCACATGGGAATAACACCCTTTTGAAATAATCCATCTCATTTGGAAATATTAAAATATTTAAACACCCAAAAACATTTATATAAAAATTAACCAAGGATAAAAAAGTGATTTTAAATATATATCACAAGTATTTACTCACCACTTTAAGAATAAAACAATATTTTCTAACATTTTCAACAATTTCAAATCACCCCAACTCTAAATTATAAATCCAATTAACACATGGAAACTTTTTAAAACATCATGTTTTTAATTAAAACAAATTTTAAAACCAATGTAATTCTTTAAAAAATCAAATTAAGAAATTTCCCAAACAATTTTCATCAAACATCATTCCATAACAAGGGATAAAACCATATAGAAAACACACCAACTGGAAAATTGTCTATATAATAATTTGAATTCATTTATAAATATTTCTTAAAAAATTAAACATAAAACACCCTTGAAATAATTTTATAAATTAGTACACCTTTATAAAATCACTTGATTGATTAAAATGTAACCATAATCGTCTTATCTGATAAACCAAACAGCTCAATAAGAGTCACCAAATATAATGGAACCATTTACTTTTCATGTATCATATAAAAAAAGTCTATATACACCCATTTGAAATAAGGTGGGTGGGAAGAAACCCCCATAAGAGAACACATTGAATTTAAACAATGTTTTTCACTATGGAAACCATTAGTTATAGTTTTATAAAATGACATAAAAACCATTGATTCGTTAAAATAATATTTTCATAATAGAAAACATGATAATGTTTAAATAAATTAAAATCAAGGTTAAATGACATTGGAAATATAATGAGTCAATAATAAGGAGGTAAATTAAGATATCACATCACATGTTGTCATTAATCATGTGTCATATAATAATACCTATGAGTTTAAGTATACTCACACTGTCACTAGGAACACTAGATGGAATACATGAAAAAAGCTTTCAATATGTGGGAGATCATCTATCCCATTAGTGTATTAATCAATACTTTTAACATACTTAGTATAACTAGGAAACTATCCCTTTCTATAGCATAATTTGTCTCGGTTGTTGCATTTTTTCAGGTTATAAAATCACCCAATTTCTCCGATGTACAAATAATAATCTAATATGTATAATTCATTTATCATAACATTTCAATTAAAAAAACTTCATTTCAATTTTATATTTCAATAAAAAATTATATTGATTATTTATTTGAAACCAATTCATTTTATTGAATCACTTTATTGATCTCTCAATGCACACACAAATGTTTCCCTTTAAAAATCCACATGGAAATTCTTTTTTAGAAAACATAAGTCATTAAATTAAACATTAATCCATAATGCTTGATCAAAAGAATGTTTTTTAATAATAACTAATAGAAATATAAAGAACATTAGGAGTTCATAGGGAATGAAAAAATATTTAGAGACACCTACATTAAAACTGATAAATTGGATCACATTCATATAGAATCACTATGAAATGATCCTTATGGATGAAGAAAGCCATGAGATTTCATTAAACCATCCTCCCCTACCCTAGGTTTATCCCCACGACCATCCGTAATTTCAATCACCAAGAAAAATGAATGAATAATGAAGAATAATGCCAGAAGGGGATAAATCATAGAGAAATACAAAAAATATACGATTTGAATATCATACCTTTAGTTTTGAGGGTATTGATTCATTGAAACTATGGCGGTAGTGGTGTTAGTCAAGGAAGCATGATGATAGTGTGGTCGAGTGGCGGTGCGGATGTAGTACGGCTGGGTGAGAGTGGCATGTAATGACATCGGGGTTCAGTAAGAGCGGTTGTGCAGTAGGGTTGTGACAATGAGGTTGGAAGAGAGAAGAGAAGTAGTGGCAATGAGGTTCGGCAATAGCTGCAACATGAAGGTAGACGGCTTTTGGAAGAGCATGAAGGTGTGCGAGTGAATACATTCAATTAGGATTCTTTTAAATGAAAGGAAATGCTTTTATCCGTGCTAATCAAAATGTACTAATAAAGGATTGTTTTATTTGCTCTAAAATAAAAAGCATTGAGAAAACTTAGCTTTATCAGCACTTTCTTATCGTTGATAAAGATATATCATTACCAACTTTAAAAAAGTAGTGATAAAACGTGTCATTATCAATTCTAAAATTATAGAGCTAATAAAGAATAGTATTATCAATGCCTATTTAGCATTGATAATGGGATATCTTTATCAACGCTAAAAAATGATGATAAAGATCTAATACTAATAATTTGTTTATATTATTATATATGTTTATAAAATTATATATATAATAAATAAATATATATATTTATTTATAATTACAACTATGGATAAAGAAATATATTTATATAATTATATAAAATTATAAAATTATAAATATAATAGATATATTTGTTATTATTTTATAATTATAATTAATTATTTATCTATAGTTAAAAGTATAAATAAATAAATAATTATATATAGTTATAAATATAACAAAAATTATTTATATAAATAATTATAAAATTATAATAAACATATTTATTATATTTCAAATTATATATATATATTTATTATAATTTTACACTTTTAAATAAATATTTCTTTAATTATATTTATATGTATAAATAAATGAATATATATTTATTACTAGTTATAAGTATAAATAAATATATATTTATTTAAATAATTATAAAATTATAATAAATATATTTATTATATTTGAAATTTTATAAATATATATAATTAAAATATTTATTATATATAATTATAAAATAATAAAATTATAAAATTATATATATTTATAAAAATAAAAATATAATATATATATTTATTATAATTTTATAATTATTTAAATAAATATATATTTATTTATAATTATAAATAAAAACAAATAATTAGTTATTTATAATTATAATATTATAAAAGTATATTTATTATATTTATTATTTTATAATTATATATAATAAATATATATATATTATAATTATATATGTATATAATTATAATTATAAATATTTTATTATATTTATAAATATTTGTATATATTAATAAATATATTTATAAATATATTTTTATAATTATATATATTTATAAAATTTCCCCGCACGTGGTTGGCGTTTCAGGGAGGGAGGGTTATTATAATTTTATAATTATTTAAATATATATAAATAAATATATTTATAATCATAATTATAAATTAATATATTTACAAATATTTGTATATAATTATATATATATATATATATTTATTTATAAACAAATAAAAAATGTATTTATTATAATTTTAGGATTATTTAAATATATATATATAGTTATAATTGTAATTAAAAATAAATATATTTAAAAGTATTTATATATAATTAAAATTTTATAATTATAAATATAATAAATATGTTTATTATTTAAATATATTTATTGTAATTTTATAAGTATTTATGGGAACATAATAAGTTAATGGGTATAACATGAATGAATCATACCTAATAAGGTATAGATTATAAATAATGAGTCATCACATATATAAGGAAAGCGTGATTAATAAGGGTGTCATTATTGTATAAATGAACATTCATGAGTCATGAATACATAACATATGCATGTGTCATCATAAATATAAGTAATCTTATCATTTAGAATATAGTAACCCATAATCATGTTCCCAAATAAACATATGAGTCATATAACAGCAATTATACATTCTCACACATATAATATATGAACATAACGCCAACTAGGAATATCATCATTATCTCTTGATATATATATATATATTGACTAAATTCATTAGAGGCATATATTTATATATATATATTTATAGTTATAAATATATAATAATAAATGTAATAAATATATTAATTATTTAAAAAAATTACTATAATTTTATAATTATTTAAATACATATATTATTCTATAATCTTATAAATAATTTTTTTAGAACATTATATATATATATTTGAAATATTAAAAAAAATATTAATTATAATCATTGGTTTTTTAATTAATCTATATTAATAAACATCATTTTTGAAAATAAATAAAAAATTATAAATATATATATATTAATAAAATTTTCTTATAAAAATATTTATGAGTGCTAAGAAAAGCACTGATAAAGACTATCATTATCAGCGTTAAATAGTACTGATAAATGGTACACCTTTATTAGCACTTTTTTTAGCGTTGATAAAAGTCACATTTATCATCACTTTTAGCAAGCATTGATAAAAGTGAGGCTTTTTTCAGCGCTTTCTACTTAGCACTACTAAAAGTAGGCGCATGCCTTACCCAGATCTATAGTAGTATTATATCGATTCAATTTATAATTTTTATTTATTTTTAGTTAATATTAATTATTGGTAGTTAAGGGTTTTAATCATTCCTTGTTTATTTTGGTATAACGGTTCCGGTTGTCACTCCATGTTTATGAGTTCTTCATCTCCAAAATGTCCCAAGTACTGGAAATAGAAGCTCCAAGTTTATTCTATGAAACATTGAGGTGCGGTTTGTAATGGAAAAATCTAAAAAGTGTTTGTTTGGGTAATCATTATCATACAAAAGGTAGTTCATTAATATTGAGTTTAAATCTTTAGATTACTATTGGAGAAACAAAAAAATATATTTTCCTGTTAATATCAAATCATACCAGGAATTGTGATTCTATAACCATCTTTTATAAAAATTCATAACATCATTCATATAGGTAGTTAAAAAAACCCCATCAATAACATGCTAGAATTTATAAAATTAATATTATTATGGAATGATTTTTTTAACGACCAAAACCAGTTCACACACAATTAACCTAATCAAGTTGTTACCTAGCCTCAAGTATGCCTTCACATATGCCATAGGCTACTGAAAATCTGCATAGGTTTAAAAGGATATCATGGGTCTACTATAACCCCTCACTAGAGTTTCAATAACAGTGTAAATCGAAAAAATATCATCCATCATATACCAATAAAAGAATATACAAATATTAGTAAAAAATTATCCAAAACGTATAACCATGTAGAAATAAAAAGAAGATCATATAGTAAAATGAAAAAATCCCAAAAATATCTCTAATAGAAAGATAAAATCAAACTGATTCTAAGGCCCTTGTCCAACCTTCCATGTTTCAGTTAAGAAATACCCAATCAACCCTCAAACAAAGGGTCATTTCCCTTATCATAACCTACAACCATGAATTCTTCCCAGGTACTATAGGTGGCCCAAACAGGGTGTGATTAAAACTATGTAGATCTACACCAATGATGACTAATGCATATCCATTTCGAGTGAAGTATACAATGATGTGAAAGTATGGTAAATAATGTATGATATAATGATGCATATGTAATAAATATTATTAACCATCAGGTTTAGGATGGCACCTAAGGTCAACCTTGTTGTAATGAGGTGGCCTGATCTTTTTGATGAGGTTGGGCCAACTTATAGTATCCCATACTATACATCATACCACAACTTTTGTGGAGCACTGTATCAATTCTAACTCACTATAGCATCATTTACCAATGAAACATACATGGCACTGTAGCATTGTGAGCATTTTCATGGTACTTTAGAAACATGTAACTGTAGAAATAGATAAATCACTATATCTCTATGGACATATACTGACCATTTACTATAGCACAATAGACATACTATATGGTTGGTGAAGCTGCAGAAATGTTGGCTACTATTTCACTGTGTTGTTTTATGAACTCATTCATGTTAGGGTTTTTGCATGTGTAAAACATTGATATCTTCCCATTAATTCTGCTCCTGAACATGGTTAAATTTCATTCACTCTATGGATGTAGGCATTATTTTCTGAACCATGTAAATCTATGTGTCTTATGATCTTCTTCTTATTCTTTTTTTTCTTTTTTACTCTTCTTCTACAAATCGTTGATTGTTCATTGGTCCATGAGTTTCGACATAGAACCTTACCTACTTCGTCTAATGCTGGATGTCTCTTTCCATAGTACCATAGTCATGTTTATAATTATAAGGGCACACCAGATCCTTGGAACCACATCAAGGCCCCCTAGATGTAATATCCATAGTAATGAATATACTATATCCTTGGAATCAAGTCAAGGACTCCTAAAAATAATAATCAATAATATGGGCACACTAGATCGTTAGAAGCACATCAATACCATACAATAGTAATAATGAAACATACAGGCATACCGGTTCCTTAGAATCACATCAAGGTCCCACGAAAGTAATAATCATAACAATGGGCATACCAAATCCTTGGAATCATGCCAAGGTACCCCAAAAGTAATAATAAATAGTACATTTATACCATATCAATGGAATCTAGTCAAGGTCACTAAATAGTAATATTCAGTAATATGTGTATATATTCAATTTCATAATCATGAGTTCATCATTTCATTAATTAATTATCCAAAGAAATTCCAATGACTAATATTTCATTAATTTAAATCTTTTATTAGAGGTCATTAATTAATCATTTTAATTTAATTTTCATGAATATGGGATATATCGTAAGCATCATTGGAATCCCATTAAAATTTAGTCAAGGAAAAATGACTCTAGAAGTCACCACATTAATTTTTTTTAATTTTTTTATGGTTAGTGTACTATACGTGGTCGCCCATGTCACATTCTTAACATGAAAATATAAAACTCATAGACCATAGAAATATTTAACACATTTAATTAGGAATCAAAATTGGATTAATAATTAAATAATACTAAGCACACAATAAGTTTGTGTGACCACATATCATAAATACAAGAGAATAGAAATAAGACATCAAGGAATATATCAAGACCACCTTACTCAATCACTTGAAATTTATAGCAACCGAATGAGATCCACAATACGAACGAAAGATGGATCCTATAGTCTGAACGCACAACAAAAACACAACCAGAACATATATAAAAGAGAGATCATATAAGGTAGTCACTCCAATGATGTTGGGTCATATAGAACTCACCCTATAATCATCCAGATATGTGAAATATCATAAAGGGGGAATGATGAGGGTTTTTTAGAGAACAAATAAACTCCATGATGGATTAATAATCCTACATTAAAGATCGCACACAATCTTATAAAGGGGCATAACTCCCCCTATAGACTAGGCAACTGATTTAGCTATTTTAAAAAATTGATCAATCGTCACCATGGTGTGGTGATGTCCACCATTATTGAGGTGTCTTCAATCACTCCATGCCTAGGAGATTAACCATGATGATACTCAATAATGTTGTGAAAAATCCTTGGTAATTTTATGCCCACCACTCCTTCAACCATAGTGTGGTGATGCCATTTTGGATGTGGAATATAAGTATACCTCCAATGCCTCATGTCTAAGAACACACCCAACCATTGGGTGTTTTTAGGTGCACCATAGGCCGAACCACATTGTTGTGGAAGCAGTGTTGTTCCTCGAATTAGATGGTGATCCCAATAGACCCAGATACCCCCTTTTTCTAAAAATATGTTTCCCAAACCCCAAAAAAACCCCAAGGCCTATCTTGTTTCCAAAAAACATGTAGATCTAAGGGTAAAACTAGTGGTTTAGTCAAAAACAAATAAATAATTTCCTCAAGAAAGAGTTGAAATGTTAAAAATTTTATTATTGAATCATCATTTCAAAAAAATGAGAACATCTCAAATTATTCATTATTACCTAAAATTAACTATATTTAAGATTTATTAACCATTCATGATATAATCATTATAACATTGTTCATGTAGGTGATAAAACCAACCAAAACAAAAGCATGTTATAATTGCCGAATGAATAAGAGTATGCAATTCTATAATGATAGTATTACATTTATAGAAACTTAATGATTTTAAAAAAAATATTAACATAGTGATTGGTAATATTTAATAATAAGTAAAACATGAATAATTGGAGGAATAATTAGATAAAAGAAAATAGTTACGTATAAGAATTTAACTTTTCTTCGAAACGTCCTTGATTTAGGATGGAATGGGGAAATCTTTAGAAACTGGAAAGATATGAACGAGTGAAATAACTATTTAGGTGGGAAATAATTCTAAGTAATGGAAGGTATTGTAATTTTTGATTTAGATTTTAATGGGTGGTGGAAGGATTTATTTATAAGTGGTGGGAATGATATTTTTCAAATACTTAACACTTATTATAAAAAGAACATACAATTTTGAGGCTTGGAGGGGTTAAGTTTGACAAAAAATTATGTGATGGAGAAGGAAGGTCGAGCAATTCATTATATACTCATTTGAAGATAATATTTCATGATCTTTTAGTTTTTTACCCTTGATTTTACACTTTTAAATTTCTTATTCTCTACTATGATGACTAAATTTTTACCTAAGTAATCTATATTTTATGTAAAAAATTAAAATTAATCTTATCAAATAATTTGGACCTTCGGATTAAAAATATAAAATAAAATTTATTTCAATCAATTTTTAATAGTGATAAAATTTAATTCTAAAATAATAAATGTATAACGCATGAGAAACTATTTTTTGAAGGAAAGAATATATATTTTAAGCATAAAAATGAGTTTTTGATAAAATTATGAATGTTTTTTGTTTTCAATAAATTTTGTTTTTTATTATTATTAAAATAATATTTTTGTGGCTTTAAAATAAATCCAAAACCAAATTTTATATTCATTATACATAATTAAAAGGAAAAGACCAAAATGGTTTTTTATTAAAGAAAAAATATTACTTACGTTCCAAAATGTCTAATAGAGGTTTCTAAATAAAAAATAATATTTTAAATGAATTATTTTACTCATTAAATACATATTTGGTTGAAGAATTTTTTTATAAATTTTTAATCCATGCTTACATCATGATAGAGTCATGAAAGATACTGTATTCGTAAAAACTACTTTTTCGCTATTCAACAAAAAATAAACCATTTCGGAAAAATCCAAAAAATTCAACATTAACTAATTTTTTACATGATGAAATCAATAATGAAATTATTTTTATAAAATAAAAATTATAAAAGTGACATAAATTAATTTTAAGATAAAAACCCATAATATATAATTATAGTTTATTGAAAAAGTATTTTTTAGCATAAAAAGAATTAAATATCATTAATCACCAAATAATGGAAATAAAAAATTTAATTTAATATATATATATTACCAATAAATTTTATTAAAATAATTATTTAGACATGATTTATTTATTTTTTAATATAAAAATACATTACACACATAATAAAATTTTCTAAAAAATATCACTTTTTTAACATCAAATGATCTTATATTTATTTATATCCAATTGATGATCAATGTGTGAATATTTTTTCATTTTTTTATTTGTGTAAAAAATATATTTCAACTAATTTAATACTCTAAGTAATATGAATTTATATTTTAAATACAAAATCAAGAAAATTGTTTTTGTGCAACTAATATGACAGACTACGATTATAATGCTAACTAAATGACCATTGTACATTTTTAAAAACTATATGATTAAGTATTATTAAAATTTTGTTAATAATAATTTATTATAAATATGAGTAGTTAAATTAAAAAAAATATATTTTTTAATGTTGTTTTATTCTAAAACATATCACTTTGTGATATAATGTTCTTTTTAGAGTAATAATACATATACACAAAACAAGGTAAAACCACATAAAATTAAATAAACTATAATGTAAATTAAAAATACATGACTGATAATTATTTTTTTGGGAATTAATTTTTAACCATTCGTCGTAAGTTTCACATAAATTGTCATATGACATTGCTTTCAATATATTACAACTTTGTGACTATGAAAACTTGCATTATACTTTTTTTACTATTATATTATAATGAATTAATTTCCATGATGATATACAAATAAAACTATTAATAAAGGTAATTTAGTTTTTAAAAGAATCATGATTATATTGAAATATAAGTAAGAATATATATATATGTGTGTGTGTGTGTGATGGAATATAGAAGTAGGAAAACTAATAAGCTAGTGGAAGGTGATGATCCCTTGTCACCCTTTGAACATGGGTTCGAACCCTATAGCCTCACCAGATGTGATGTGTTGTCACCCTGCCCTTAGGATTCCCTTTTGATAAAAAACATTTAATGAATAAAACTCCATTATACTTGAAAATATAATAGGAAACAACTTAGGTGATATATATATATATATATATTTACAAAATTTCTTTGTTAATATTTTTAAATAAATGAATTTAATATTTATATATTGAATTTAGGAACAAAAATTCTTAAAAATATTCAGTATAAATTAGGGATATTACATTCTACCCCTTCAATAAATTGTGTCCCCAAAATTTTAATTACTCTCATTAACGGGTATCAATAAAGGCATATTAAATGTATTCATTACTCGAATTTTATTTTCTAATAAAGTTTCTACCTTACTATATTTGATGAGACTAAGAAACTCATCTATTCCCAAACTATTTTAGGAAATACCATTTAATACTAGCTATTAAGACCCTTATAATAGTGTTAATTTTCCTAGAGTGTTCATAGTTATCCTTGCACCGATGGATTGATTATAGGTTGAATTGAAATATGAAATGTAATTTCTCAATTTGAATAACTAATATGGAGTCCATGTAGAGATAAAATTTAAATAAATAAAATCACATCATGTTTATCTAATGGAAGAATAATATGATTTGCTCAAAGAACTTTTTTATAAAATTGACTATGTGATATAATAATCATACAAGTAGATTTTTTTCCCAATTATTAAATATCAAATTATTATGGTGGTGATTTTATTCGCTTAGAAAACATCCATGATGTATGATATTGGATAAAACCAAAATATAATAATATATCTATAAATCTAGATTAGATGATAAGTGATGTTAAAAATGATCAAATAAAAACTGAGTATAGGGGGTGAATCAGTTGTTCACTTTTTATTAATTTCAATACTTTTTAAAACATAACCCTTGAAGCCTATTAAAGATCATAACATTATCATATTTTAGTAAATACTCATTCATATAAGATAAATAATGAAACTAAAGCACACAATATTTACATGTTTCAACCTCAGTGTGAGAACCGACTTCCTTTCCATAGACACTCCCTTGGGTTTATAGAAATTCACTATTATGAAGAAGTGAAGACAACCCATGTCACTCCCATTAGACACCTTCTATGTCCCTATAGGAACTACTATACTAACTCCCTTTAATTTACATTTTTTCTTAGAAATAATGAGATGCATCAAAAGTGTAAAGAGTTTGTTCTATCATATCTACAAAATCTATTTCAGAGACATCAATCTGATATAGTTGGATCCAATTATCTCAGTTAGATGGGGCTGGGTCTGATGGGCTCAGTACACTGAATCTATTATCAAACTAAAATTCTCAAAATCTTCTCAATTGATCAGTCTGATCTTGCTTAGTCTGATTTTCCTCAATCTGGTAACCAAAATATCTAGAAATATGATCTTCTTACGAGATCAATGTCTGGAAAGAACTCCAACTCAAATTTTGTAGTTCTCCACCTTTTATCTACATAAAAACAATGAAAAGTATGAATGTATTATGTGTAAATTTATATGAATATCAAAATAGAAAATATTTGAAACTAAAAAACATTTCCAACTTACTCAAATTTAAAAAACTAAAAAATTAAATCACATTTGAACTTTATATTTGCCCATTTCTAGTCTTCTAAACTCTTCTTGATTCTTCTCAAACATTCTAAAATATTCTCACAACTTCAGCTGACTTTATAATTTTTAACTATTATTCAATTCAATATATATTTCATTTAAATTTTCCTCAATACGATGAAAAAATAGGTTAGACTAAAAACTAATCATTATGACGCTCTGTACTAACTGAAAACAAACATCTTTGAAACCATTATTCCTTCAAAATTGTTGAATCTTTGTTAGAATTATATTTCTTTTCTTTTTCTATAAACATAGTTTCAACTTTAAATGATATCATAACTTCTTTGAAACACATCAAGACTAGATTAAATCCTTATTAATAACATTTTGATAATAGCTTCAAAAAATTTCACCTTTTCTTTAGTTTTACACAACTTCCTCAAACCGTGTCTGATTACTTATCAATGTCTGGATATATCAATTGAATGGATCTATTCTTTATTCCAATTAATTAGTGTCAAATATAGTCTGAGTCATGACCCACATGAGAATCAAATAACACTTTTTTCTCTTGACCCAATTGCAATGAAATAAAGAAACTTGATGAAAATGGTTGACTACATTGTTGAACATCATTTTTTGATTGGTCAATCTAATGGATCAAATATTCTGATGGAGCTTCCTTAGCTCAGACTGATGAAATTATCAATATGATTGAATTACCAATATAATGGATTTAACCTTATAATGGAAGGTATCTGATGGTTGATCTATTTAGTAAATTTTAAATTATTCAAAACTCATCAACAATAAATTATTCATACTTGAGAAAACATATATTTCTGGCACCTTTGGATCTAAGGAAAACTTTTTCATGATTTATGGAACCTATTAAATATTTACGGTTCCTATATTTATTCATCTGATTTTATCATGATATTTTTCACGATTTATGACAACCTCAATATCATAAAATTATTTTATATCTTTAGGTTATAAATTTTAAGATATTTCTAACTCCTGATATCATGAACCTAACAATACAATATTCCTAAATATTTTAGATTTATTTCACTTCTTCAACCAATTTTCTAAAAAAAATCACGTCTGATAGATTCTGAACATCCTGCTGATGAACCTATGATCGATGGTGCATCTGATCACTAACTTCATCTTTCTGAAAAATTATATATCCGAAAAATAAATTTCTTAAAAAAAATTCTCCCCCTTTGTGTTTGGGTTCGAACAAATAACTACATTCACCTATTTTTCCAAAACATTATTTTACAAAAAGTACTAGAAATTTTACCTATAGCCATAGACCTATTGGCATGGTTTAATTGGTCCATTGATATATGGTTAGATATAACCACAATTATTTTAAAACTATAGAATTATATTGAATATAACCATGGGAAAAAGCAACCTATGGCAATAGGTCCTCAATTATTTTACCCTCCCTTATGGATTTAATCTCCTACCCATGATCCCTTTGCTTGAATATTTCTCCCACGACATATTATCCCACTCCATCCTATACCTCCACATCTCGCCACTCTGCCTTGTTTCGCTCCACATCCGATCACTCCACCTCTAGCTGCTCCACCTCCGGTAGATCTGCCTTTGTCTTCTATGCTTTCAGCCACTCCTCTTCCAGCCACTCTACATCAGGCTCCTCCTTACCCATCACCCCTATCACACATACCTCATCTTTAGATCCCGACCTTATACCATAGGGTTCGAAAATTCCCTTCTACCCATGGTCTCCTCACTGATCCACATTCTGTTCCGCCATCTACATCCAATCATGATCCTGACATCTACCATGCAGTTCTTTTATCACATCACTCCCGATTTCACCCTCACTATGACCATTCTTGAATGTCAGCCTTCTTAGCATGGTAATCTATAGGTATTGTGGTTCTCTTATATTTCAAATCATATGAAATTTGTTGGAGTCTTTAACCTAAATTATTTGGATTCCATTACTATTTCAATAGTGGGATTCACATTATCTTCTATTAGTATATTGTGTATAAAAATGGAAGGAATTATTCATTATTTTTTTCTAATATATTATATTTAGTGGATGTATTGTACTTATTTAGAATGCATCCTAAAAATGTATTTAATTTCTTCAACCCTAAATTATATGACCCAATCATAGGCTTCATTTCATTGTTTCCCATATATTTATAATTCAATTTTAGTGGAAATTTATTCAATTAAAATGTTGATGGACTATGGTCTTATAACTTGCTAATCAATTTATCATTATGAAATCCATCCCTTAAATTAAAAAATGTAATTTTGTGATAGTAATCATCATATTGATCATCACAATATTCAATTTTATCTAGTGGGTATTTTAGACCATTAATGAGTGCATATATTCTAGATCCTTCAATGTTTAACTAATTTCATAGATCATTTTAAACTTCCTTATCAATCCCATCAACTATGAAATAATAAACCAATTTATGTGGATGTTTCACAACCATAAATACATTTTTATCTATTTATATTCAATATCTTGAAATGTTATCATCCATTTTAGAACATATATCAATAAACCTCTAGTATCTAAGAAGGTTCTTCCATGGATGATGTGTACTTCCCTATCAATTTTCATGTCTAAGAATAGAAAATAAACTTGTAGTATAATCTTATAAAATATCTCTTGTAAGAATTGAATTAATCCTATTAGGTAAGTGATGGATCTAATTAATAATTTTAAATCCACTATTATGGGATCAATATCTCCCATATCCAATTTATTATTAACTACAAAATAGATTAAATTAATGTTGGATACTGAATCTACTTTATAATTAAATGTCATTTTGGGATCAATTGTTGAATTAAAACACTTTATCTTTCTATATATAGAAGAGTAAACAATTATCCAGGACTCCTCTTGTTTGTAATAATGTTTTTATTGAACTTATTAATTTTGGGAATATTTAATATGATTCTTAAAATGACATAGAAAATTTAATATTTTAAATTATTTCAATAAAGCATAACTAGTATTTATATCTATTAATATCATGTTCTCTACCTCCTTTTGAAAAGTATGTAGTTGGATTATAATAGAGGACATCTATTTTATATAGGTTGAACATAAATCTCTTAGAGATTCATTCATTAAATATTCTTATTTATCAATATCTTTATTAAATTTTTTGCTTTGAATTTTTATTGCTTTTATCTCATTTATCATGACAGTTTTCTTCCTACTATTTAGAACCTAATTTATCTTTTTAGTCTCTTTTTCATCCTTTTCCTTGACTATTTATCCTCTTATTCTGGTAATTTACATGAATCTATATATTTAATTTTTCCAAATTATGTTAGGAATATTCCCCTTATATATCATTGTTTTTTTCATACAATCCACCCAACATTAATTTTTAGATTTTGGATGCATGAATGATTATCCTGAATTAACTAATCGGCACTTGAGATGATTTGATTTTGTTCATTTTAAAAAATCATTCTTGATTTGATTATTTTCTATCACATATATTTTTTTAATGTATTCTATATCCCTATATCCTCCTGAGAAAAAATCTCAAGATGGTTTCCCTTATATTTTATCTTGAATCCTTTATTGTATTTATTATTTCCCATTGACTTCAGAAGGAAATTTTTTTTTAAGATCACCTTACTCCTTCTAAGAAATATTTAGATATTTATACACTTATGGGTTATATATATTTTAAAAATCATAATATCTCACTTAATGTGTCATATATTTACCCTTGTAATTTACATCCTCAATTTGTTCTAGTTGTGAAGTTGTTGCTAGAATGATAAAATTCCTGAAATTAATGGTATTGTGACTAAACATTACATAGTTGATGAATTACACATTGTTTCCTTTTGAATTTGATATGATAATTTTAAACTATTTTTATTAAATTCTATAATTTGATGGCCCAAATCAACTATTAAAAAAAATTATTTGAAATATCACTATACCTATGATTCTATTTTAATGTAAGTAAATGTAGATTATATTGTTATTGTATATGAGTTTCTTTACTATTTTATCACCATAATATCCTCCTATAACTGATTCAATAAGGCTCTAACCTATTACATTAAATATTTCCTCATGGAATTTCATTAATAGTGAGTGAGAATACTAAAGAGGAGGAAATTTTTAGTAATTGTCCTCAAATCATTCCAAATACAATTGAAAATTTTCATGTTGTTTTCGTACAAAAATTGATATTTTAGTTCACAAGTGAATAGTTAGTTATATAGGGTAAAATCTCTTTGTAAATGGAATGTATATGAATTCCATTGTTTTGAATGAATTCTCCTCCTATGGAAGAATTAAATTTCTTTCTTATTAGTTAATTTAGTATGGAATACACCTTAATATATATAAATCCATTGATACTCCATTTATTTGGATATAGAAGATATTTTTTGTGAAATATACGATGAATGATAAGGAAATATCTAATGGAATACCTTTAATGGCATGAAAGTACAAAAAATGATGGCAATTTAACACATAGTTCATATCACATGTTGAATTTATAATGCTTTATATGTTTCAAATGACTAGTAATTTATAGGTCCCCTTAACTTGGTGAAATATATTTGTTTTTGATAATTGATAAAGAAAATATTGATATTGACTCTTGTGATATCCTCGATAGATCCCTAACATCCATATCATTAGTTGGTTTAGCCAAAATTATATCTAAATATTAATCAATCACTAGTAATAATGGAAATATTTTAACACTAAGTGATCTTATTGTGAACATGCACTTAAAATCCATGTAAATGTATCCTAAAATATGATATATTGATAAATTAATGAAATCATTAAATATATTACATTGTTATATTGACTATACTGGATTCCTTTTGCTGTTTTATTTTAGAAATGTAGACTAAAATGTTAGATTAAACCGCTTTCCTCTACAAAAAAGTCTAAAAATTCTTGATAACTATTAGGTAATAGTAACATAATATCCTTATATAAGTACACAATGTGTTGTAAAATATTATATGGGAGTTACCTATGTTATAAATTTAGTTATAATATTATTTATTTTTTAAATTTAAATTTATTTATGACAGAAGAATGGAAATAGTTGTGTGTGACTATTGGTATTGTGTGAGGCCTAAGTGAAACCACACAAGAAATATTAATATGTGAGTTATTATAGAACTATGTTATAGTGAAGTAAAATAGATGAAACCATGTAAACTTTTTTAGTAATAGTGTATAAGGATTATGTCATCTTATTTTGAGATAGTGGGAGTGTTCAGATAAGTTTATCTATTTTATGATGTTCACACAAAAATTTATCAATTTTATTCTTCCATGATTACTGTATCCTTCTTGTGTTCTCTTGACACACTCTCCAAAACCATAAATATATTCTTATGTCCTCATAAGTTCTTTATGCTACCTAACATAAGGGATATTTTCAATCTTCATAGTTCAATGTCTTCTCTCTAGTGCATAGAATGGAGTTCAAATTTTCTTACATAACTTAAGCCCCAAATATCTTTCAATATTTTATAAATTTAGTGTGGAATTGAGAACTAAAAAATAATAACAATATATAATTAAATTCAAGATTTCATAGTAATTAATTAAAATACATCACTTGAATCCCAATATGCAATTTTCTAATCTTGATCATATTAAAACGAAGAGAATTAAAATGATAAAATGAAGTCTTCCCATTTATACTCCTAAGTTTAAGATTCTCTTAAAATGACTGGTCTCTTATCCATTATAGAACTCCCACTATATGTTTTATTCTTATATTTTATACCTTATTATGCTTCTTATCAATGTTATTGATCACTCCACATAGTCAATAGATGCCAAAATTATTACACATTTAAAAAACACCAAATCACCCATTAAACTTCACTAACCATGCTAAAATGACTATAATTTCTCAAATAAATATTTGTTTCCATTTGTAAAACTCTTTTATATATTACCTAATTTATTTTGTATGGAATGTACAAGGATTCCCTTCATCCCGACAAGATGGCCATGTACTCCATGTGTCTTGAAAACTCAACCATATATTCCATTAAATTTTAAATATTCCCTCTTCAATAGGCATAAAATATCACTCAAACTAGTATTTTTAATACTCACATTCTATATGAATCCATTTCTTAACTTATAATGACAAAAATAAAGTATTTTTTTTTACACCTAAACCTCTATTGGGTTCCAATTTTGTCTATGTTATGTCCATAGACGGATTCAAAATTGTTGTGTTGTATTAATAATTTTCATAAATACACCACCGGTTGGTGTTCATATCCATCATGGAATAAAATTATACATTATAATTCATTAACTATTCAACGAAGTTGATATATATTTACATGATGTTTTCCATCTCTAAAATTGTGTATCCCTGGAATTTGGTTGATATCACTAGTTGGATCACCTGAATTTTCAAATCCTGTGAAAATAGAGAATAGAAACATCTCATAAAAATTTAAAGTTTCATCTTCTCAAATTTTCATGCAATTGGAATTGATTTTTTTTAAGTTGTATTAATAATAAATGTTCCAAACCTTACGTATAAAAAATAATGCTTTGGTTCCCATGAATTTGAATGAATTCAATATGGGAATACATCATTGTTATAAATATTGGTCTCAAATAACATTTCTATTATATATTATTCCATAAAGATGATGCATAAAATATTCCTTATGTTATTTTCCTTAATTAAAATATTACAAAGTTGTGTTTAGACATGTTTACTATATCACGTTTCAATGTAGGGAAACATTAAAATACATTCACTATATTTTGGAAGATACATTACAATGTTCAACATAGAATTATTTTGAGTTCATTTATAACCTACGTAGCATAATATCTTCGCCTTGGTCCTCTATATATAAACGATTTGGATTCCATTACTAGATCCCCGGGTATAGAGTGTTTTTGAAGTTATGAAAATGTTTTTTGAGTGTAGTTTATGATATCCTACCGTATTCAATGATTTAAGGGATTTGGTTAAGAACTACTGAAACTACTTGAGAATAAGAAATATAGGGAGTAGATAGGATATTCCATAGTTAGGGATACTATAATTCAATATCATTAATGTATGGGTCTTAGACTTTATTGGTCTATTTAATAAATTTAATGGGAATGAGTGTATAAATTTTTCAATAGACCATGTGTCAATTTGGAATGAATATATTTCATTACAAGATAGTATGGGATCAAATTTGATGATTGTTTTAGAAAATAAATATTTTATTGATATGTAGTTCCAATAACTATAATCAAAGATAACAGTTTCTAATTTAAAAATAGTCATTTTAATGAAATAAAGAAATAAGGAAGATGTATACATAAGAAAAGAAGAAACTATCAACCGTATATTTATAGGGAAGATAATAGTAAAAAAACGATTTATGTGGATTCTAGAGAAAGAAATATGAAAATCAATACATGCTTGAGTGTATAAACTATAGGATACAATTTAGGTATAAAAAACAATATATAAGTCACCAATTATTATATCACAATCAATATTTGTATTTAAAAACAATATTTTAGTTGTGTGCTGGGATGAGTCATTTATCTTTTTGGGTCATGAAGCTATCCATCATATATTACATGAGTGCATCAGAGAAAAAGGGGTTTTTTTAATGAGGAGGAAATCATAAGTGATTCATATGAATATAGAAGAATTATGAAAAAAAATCCGTAATTTCTTCATGAAATATTTATTCAATATAAGGAATTAAGGAAAGGATAGAATGTCATATTATTTAATTTAAGACAAAATATTTATCTAAAAATAACTAAAATCGATATTTTCGATACCCTTTAAGGTAATACAGTGGAGCTGTGAAAAATAATCGATAAAAAAGAGAACCATTCATAATGAATATAAAGAGACCATATCTATACATTGAGAGAAATATAGTGAAGAAATAAAACTTTTGGTGGTTAAAAGTAAAAGGATGCAAATGAAGTTTAGTTGATGTCATTGGAAGTGCATCACATTTTTAATATACACCCACGTAGTATCTTTGAGCTTCCTTTTATCAAATGTTTTTTCTTAAAGGGTAATATAAATATTAACGTTCTGTTGATTTTTCTCATTTTCTTATTAGAATTTTTTTCATTGTTTTGTCTAAATTGATCTTCCAAACAAATTTTATAAAAGAATGAACATTATTTTGTCAAAAATATAACTTTATAGTAGGTACATTTTGACATATCATTTTTATTGTATAAAATATACAATAGCATCACATGAACCATGGAACTCCCTATTATAACATGAGAGTTTCCTGGAAGACCAATACATACTAAAGGTTGGTCTCTATGCTCTAGATAGCAGCTTATAAACTCTAGTTTTCCCAACATTATGATGTCATTCTAGACCTTAGAGCCCATGGTTCTCTTAACCTTATGAATACTTTTCTAAACAATATGATGGGTTTTTCTAAAGCTTATTGTCACAAACATACATATTAAAGAAAAACCTAATTGGATACACCATCACTATCATTATTGGGTGGAAACTCATGCTATCAACCATGTCCTCCAAAAAATATATTATATGATCATTAAAAAATACAATCAAAAACCAAAGTGCACTTCAATCCACCCATTAGATTTTTTATCAATACATTGAACTCCCAAACACCATAGATACCTATCAGTATTTCTTTGGCAGTTCACCCTTTCTCTCCCACTATTGAATATAAATACAAATGGAGGAAAGTTCTTCTCTTCATTATTGACACTATTAGAAGTAAGGGCTTGTCACATAGTATCCAACTTATTGAGTTTGTGAATTTTGATGTGTATAGACCCAATCCAAGCTCTAGTAAATTGGGATAACATTATTATGAAACTTATTGTTAATGTTTTTTTCATTAGTATTGGGTCCATCTCTTGAAAATCCAGACTGATATTTTTCATGAATTTTGTTACTTTGAAAATCTTGGTGATTTTAAAAAGAGATTCATGTATATTTTAATAAAATTGTGATTTTATTGATTTTGTGCTAGATTTCTTACTCATGCCACCTTCAAATAAAAATTATTTATGAATATAATTTTAGTGTTATCTTTTTATGTGTATTTCATTTTACTATGTTTTATTTTCTCTTAAAGAGTTTTTTTGGTGGATTGGTTTTTGATTGTCAAGGATATTTTGCGAAGCATATTTTTATTATTATACTCAACTCTTTGTTCGGCTTTGACCATATGACATGTCAAAAAAGACATCAGTTATTTCGATGCTAATCCAAAAAAATAATGCACAAGAAATGAAATGTATTATCATGATCCTTCTTAAAGGTGATTCCTATTTTCATATAATTATTCTGGTATATGGTCCATGTATTATTTGGAGATGAGATGACCATAATACATTTTTTATTATTGCACCTCACCTTGTAGGTTTGCAGTTAGGAATTGGTGAGAAAAGTATCTCCCTTAAATTTCATCCTGTTGTTGAAGACTTAATTTAGGTTACAGGTGACTAATGTATGGTTTGTGAAAAACTGAAAGATCATAATCAACATCATAAATCGCAGGTTTTCCATTAGCCTTGATAATTTCCCATTCAATACCCCTATGGTATCATTATGTATTTATGTTCAGTTGATTTGAAAGTATTTATATTACGAATTTCGATGTGTTCTAGCTTGGCTTTATTATTAAATTCTATAGGGATGCACATGCATATTACCTCAAGTCCAATTATTGATGCATGTTTCCTTTCTTAATGATAAATTCTTTCTATATGACATGATAATGGTTTTCGTGTATTGGGATGAATTTTGGTGTTTTTATAAATGTTTTGGGTATTTATTTGAATTTATATTTCATTTTCTTCATATCTAATTGAAAATATGTGTGGCTATTACCAATCCTTTCCATTTCTTCTTGTGCATATTTTATTTGGCACACTGATATTAGTAATGGTCTGATAAATTCCCACATGAATGAACATCCTACTAAGTCACTTCAATGTTGTTTTTTGTCTCACATGAAGAAAATTGTAGTTAGAAAAGTTGTGTGCCCTCAACTAGCTATGAGAGTTTCCAATACAAGTGTTACGTGGAAAAAGTTTTGTTCTAAGAATAAGCATGCCTTAATTTTAATGTTAATTTTTTTAAACTCTCCGTATGTTTGAAATTTTAATTCTTTAACAAACATATTTTTTAGTGTTTTTCCTAAACTGGGATAGCTTTATCTAATTTGTGTAAAAGGTCATAGTGGGAAAGAAAAACATGGATATATAGGGAAACTGTTTAAAATTCTCCTTTTTAATAGTTCCTTTTCTAGTTTTATGCATATACATCTTAGAACACATAACTCTAATTAATTTACACAGTGTTCATCTCTCCTCTTTATTGATTCTCCTTCATAACGATATATGACAGCTGGGGTCTTATAGGTATCTTATAAACAAACTCACCAAAACGATATTCACTTGAATGTCTTTTCTTTCCATCCAAATCCAGTAGTATTTCATTTTCAAAAGACAACCCACTTTTCAGGATGAGTGGGAACCCTTACAACCATGTTCCAAGACAATCCACAACAACAAAAACACACACTAAAATTTCACAACAACAAAAAACTAGTATTTCCATGCTAAATTTCTTATGTCATGATTGGGATAACACTGTTGGTTATCATCAATGGTAGATTATATAAAATCAAAAACCCTAATGAAGTCATGATTGGAGTAGGGCACGGGGACAAAATCTATTAATATGACATCAAGTTGGTAGTGGTACTATTTGAAAATATCTTTATTGAGGCCCAGGGCTTCTCTCATTCTCTTCGCTTTGTCCATGTCCTACTGTGTCACATACAACTCAAAGTGGTGTACCACATTGCATCCATTATTAGTAGCTTTACTAGATTCATCATAGGCTACTCTCATCCATTTAGTGGATCAGCCACTTATTGTTCAAGACCTTCTAGATCCCCCCACCATCATACAGCATGAATCATCTATCTCTGATTGCACCACGACCACTTGAACTGCACCTATTCTATCCCAATATAAGCTTTAATAAGATTTAATAGGCTCCTTATCTAGATTCTTGGGTTTTCCCTATAATTTGGGGACCCCTCAGTATTCGGGCCAGATCCAGCTGAGTCCGTCCAAGATGGTCTTGTCATCATGAGTTTTGGTAATAAAGAATAATCCTTGCATCCTCTGATTTTATCTCATTTCATCACTGAGTAATATTCCATGTCCAAATTTCCTTTTTTTCCTTTGTTTCTTACTTGAATGAAAATTATTTTCTGTCTTGGTTTCCTTTTCAAAATCCAATGAGACATGAGAAAGAAAATCTTCCACTAAACCTTCTTCTTAAGAGGAATTATCTCCCCTAACTGGAAGCCTTGTCTTCTCTTGTTCGGTCACTGGTTCTACATGCTGAACAACATTCTTATTCTTTCTTCAATACACCATCTGCCATTCCCCATTGTTATTTTCTTCTGGGTAGCTCTTATGTAATTCCTCAAACTGATTACTCAGTTCTTAATTCATAGATGACAACATAGGACTCATTATGCACCAATAATTTGCATTGGCCTCCATCCTATCCACATGAGGTGAAGAACCTCCCAACCCCGCCTGCATTGAAGGAAAATTATGTTGCTTCTTCATTGAGCTTCCGAATATTCTTGATTGAATAATGTGGCTATTGTTCCCTTCCTCTATTGCCTCCTACTACATCTCTATGGAAGATGTAGCATCACTTACGAAATCATCTTTTCTGGTTGAATCACTAGGTATCACTGCTTCTGCATAGGTAAGAACAAAAAAGTGTACAATACAAAATTTTATTGCAACTATTGGGTATGAGGCTACAACATAAGCTGTAGTGTGGTATTTTATTATTGAATCTGGAAAATATTTCCATGGTTTAAAACCATGGAAATAGACCTATTTCCATCATTTAAAATCATAGCGATAAACCTATGGCCACTGTTTAAAACTATGGTGATAGACTATATCCATGGTTTAAAACTGTGGAAATAGACATATATCCATGGATTAAAACCATGGCTATAGGTCTACGTGGTTGAAGCAACTTCCACGGTTCTAAACTGTGGCACTATCCCTATATCCATGATTTAAAACCAAGGCTATATGGCTATTTCCATTGTTTGAACTGTTGATATAATTCTGTTTCCACAGTTTTAAACCACATCTAATGGATTTTCCCTATACCCACACCAATACGAGCCACGATTAGTTAAACCATGGATATGACCTATAGCCATTGTTTTGTGGGCTATATCCATGGTTACAAACCGTGGCTATATCCATATTCTATAGTAGTGAAAGGATTAGTTATCAATAAATAAATAAAAATTTAAAACAAAAAAAAACACAATGGTACATCAATTCCACCGTTTGGATATTCTGACAACACTCATTAATAACCTTTTAAATTATAAAAAAATGTTCGAAACTCAAATTTTGTAAACAAATCATATTTTTTTACTTTTACCAAAATATTACCTTTCTAAAAGAAAGTGTCCTAATACCACCATACAGGATAAAATTATTTTTTTGAATGAATTCCATCCCTCATTGACAAACATGTCTTGTGGCCATGTTAAGATAAATAAATCATCACTTTTATCTTTACTCAGTTTTATTTTTCTAATCCCCCTATAATTTTACCTCACCTATTATATGATAACAACATATTTAGATTCATAAAAGAAAAATAAGTAAAACCTCTAATTAAGTAAATAGTTTTTACATAATCTCCCATTTTTTTAACATATTCTAAATAATTATGGGGGTCATCCTTATAAGATTTATAAATTCATTGGAGGTGGATGAACATGAATTTGTATCCCCAAATCATCAAACCATTCGTTTGACAATTATTTTGTGAAGATATTATAAATTTGATACTTCATTCTGATATATTATAGAAAAATATATCCAGCAGCGACATTCTATTTTATAGAGTGAAACTTTATATCAATGTGTTTTAATCATAGATGTTGGTCAAGGGTTTTAGAAATATCAATAACACTCTAATTATCAGAAATTATCTTAAATAGTTTATAAATTTTAACTTTCAAATATTTGTCTGAACTTTCATCCATAACATCTGAGTACAAGCCTGTATAGCTATAAAGTATTCTAATTCTGCTATGCTCAAAGTTACTGATCTATGTTTCTTACCATGACAACTTATACATCATTAACCCAAGAAAATGTTCCCCCCAAATTTTATTTTCTATCATTACAATCTTCATCCCAATAGTTATTTGTATAACCATGAAATTTTATATTAAAACATCTTTTTTATAGGATCCCATGTGAAGTTATTCTTTAACATACCTCAAAATTCATTTTTCTGACAACATATGTTACTCATTTGGATCACTCTAATATGTAGCACATAAATTCACGAAGTAAAAAATATCATTTCTTGGGGTAGTGAGATAAAAAAACTTCATATCAGGCTTCAAAATTCTTTTAAATTCATATTTTTTCCAAATTCATCTTTTCTCAACTTTGTGCTCACTAAAATAGGAGTATAAACATCAATGTATTATGTCATCTCAAACATATTTAACAATTTCCTAACATTCATTTCTTGAGATAAGAAAGTGTACAATTATTTTTTGTTGTAATTGTGAGGAAGGGAAGAAATATAATTACCAAAATATTGACATTTTAAAATTCTTCTTCATTTCCTCAAAAAATTCATTACAATGTTTTTTTCATCCCTATAAAAAATTATATAATCCACATACAAAATATAAATTAATTTGTTGGATTTAAATTCTTTCACATATCGGTTTCTATCAATCATTACTTTAGAAATGTTCAACATTTTCATACAACTATCAAGTTTTGGATACCAGGCATGTGGGGATTGTTTCAACCCATAGATGGATTTCTTCGATGTACAAACCTTGTTTTAATCATTATCAATTAGAATGAAACAAGGTTATTTAATTTAAAAATCTTCATCAATTTCTCCATTTATGATGGACGACATTACAACCTTCTAATAAATTTTTTTATTTTGATGTGTATCCACTAATAGGAACATTTTAATAGTTTCTAATCTTCCATTTGGGGAAAATGTTTCTTCAAAATCAACACCTTCCACCTATTCATATACTTTACAAAAATGTCATTATTTGTTTCTTGAAACATCTCAATGTTCATTTAATTTGTTTCAGTAAACATACATAGTTTTGACAAAAATTTTATTTATTATTCATGGAACAATTTACCATATTATAATTTTCTCAATCGGATCCAAATCTCCATTCATAGAATCCACCCATTATTTGTATTGAATAGGTTTTGAAACTGTTTCTTGTTAAAATTTTAAGGCAATTGAAATCTAATTTTAGAATCTCAATATTATTCTATTATGAACTAGAGTATTCAAATTCCAAATGATGTTTTTACACTCAACATGTTTTTGTAAAGTAGGAAATTTCAAATTTTCTCTTACATCTTTATTTTCAACATCACATGATTCTTATGAATTGTGATGAGTCTATTTTTTCTCATCCTCACTATCATTGGAAACCTTAAATTTATCATCCTCAATACTCTCAAAAACATTTGTTAATGAATTTTTATTTTCAATAACATTGACATCATATTAGTCCACAAATGTTTTTCAACATTTGATCCAAAATTTTGAACTACTTCTGTTGGGTGAATATCCCATGAAAAGTATTTCTTCATCTTTCTCAAAAAACATTCCGACATATGGTTTTTTTTAATAAAGAGGGAATTTCAAAAATATTGAAGTTATTCAGTGAATGTTTTTTATTATACCACAATTTATAAGAAGTCATATTTGATTTTAGACACAAAAAACATTAGTTCTGAACATGTATTGCAATAATAACAACTTCTCTCCAATAGAACATTGACATTTTGTATTTTACTAACATGATTCTTCCCATTTCGACAGAAATTATATTCTTATATTCTGCTAATCTATTTTATTTTATGGTATATGAAGCACTATACTGATGTATGATCCCATTATTTCTCAGGTAAGTTTGAAAAGTACTACATGTGAATTCTATATCATTATCTATTCTCAACATCATTATATAAACCTCTATTTATTTCTCAACATCTTTTATAATGAATCTGAACATTTCAATAGTCTCTAACTCGTGCCTCATAAACATGATGTTGGTTATTTGAGTGAAATAATCCATGAATGTGATAAAGTAAAAATAACCTTTTTATTTTTTGAAATAACATTTGATCATTTCTTCAACAGGATAAACAAGATATCATTGAATTGTATTTAAGATATCCATTAAGGCCATCTGTGACATGACATGGTGTTTAAAACAATACACTAAAAAATCAATGAAACTTATAGAAAAATATATGAGGGTTTTATGTACATGAAAACACCCAAAGAGAGAGATATTTTCAACAATATACCACTTTTTTATGATCACAAACAATTAACAAAGATATCTATATTTAATTTAAATCATTAGTTACGTCATATAAACATATTTAAAAGATATCAATATTAAATATATTTAATATGTTAAAGGAGTAAACACATACATGACATATACAAAATTTAGGTATTTAACTCAAAATTCAAATATCCACAATTTGTAAAATAATGAAGCGATAAGACTTAACAGAAAATTTAAATAATTTATCCATATTTGAAAAAGTCTACCCCTTTTTTATTAAATTTTTTTAAATTTCTAAAAACTTCCTCCCTTTAATTAGACTTCCCCACTTAAATTTCAGGAAACTCCTCCCCTTTATGTTAGGAGCCTTCTCCCCCTTTGTGGTTATTAATATAAATGAATAAATAGAGGGGGGAAATATTATAAGAATATATATTTAAAATAGAGTTAAAATGAGAAAAAAGTATTAAATAAATTTTCTGGAAGACATTTATTTTAACTACCAAAATCCCCCAAAGTATGATAGTGAGAGGGGAAAAACAAAATAAGTTTTTAAGAGAGAGATTAAAATAATGGAAAATATAGATAAAATGAGAAAATAATAAAAGAATAAATAAAAAAATGGGTACATACCATTATCTAGATGTTCATTTCCCCAAGGAGTGGTTTCCCACTAGTTAATGATTCCTTTATTGAAAAGGGATTGAATGAGTTCTCTTGGATTTCAAAACATACTTCTAAATCATTTCCCATTGGACTTCACCAAAGACAACTCAATATAATTTGTTAAAGACTAGTATATATGAAAAAAAATTTACACATAATTAAATTTCCATTAAGAGATGTAAAAAACATTTTTTTAAAAGATATGTAACGTATAAAATAATTTATATAATTTTTTAAAACAATTTCAATAAATTATATAAATATTACAAAAAGTAGATAAAAGTAATTTGAAAACAAAATTCTCTATTAGGAAAAAAATTCATAAATAAGGAGATATTTCACCACCTAAAACGATATCACAATTGATATAATGTGGTCATAACCAAGATTGAAAATAAAAAACAAGAATAAAACATGTTTTTTAAAATATTTCTTAAAAAATGCAGCTCAAGTTATCCATAGTAAAAGCGAAGGTTTTAGAAGAGTACTATTATTATTCCAATTTAATAAAATAAAAATGATTGAGAGAAAGGGGTTTGGTGAAAATATCTGAGTTGATATTTCATACTAACCGATTCCAATAAGATATCACCCTTTTGGAAGTGATTTATTAAGAAATAGTGCTAAAGATAAACATGTTTAGTGAGAGTGTATGAGATATAATTTTTGGGAATAATGATAGCATTGGGTCTATCACACTTAATAGGGATATAGAAATAAGTTATCTTCAAGTCTAAGAGTGTATGTTTCATCTATATTATTTTGGTGTAAAAACTCTCGGTGGTAATGTATTTCGCTTTGGCTATAGAAAGAGAAACAAATTTTTTCTTCTTACTAATCCATGAGATGAGGAATTTTATAACTAGGTGGAAATTACCACTTTTATTTGACCTAGAAATTTTTTATCCTTATAAATCATATTAAAAAACTAGTTATTTCAAAATAAAATTATTTTGGATTAAATAAATAAATAATTTAATTTCTTTTAAATTACTAAAATACCTTTTAACAAATTTAAGATAATATTCCTTTAAATTATATTGAAAATAAGAATAAAGAAAAACACTAATCATGATATATGGTTAGGTCACATTAATGTAAAGTATATTACCAATCATACTTCTATATTTTTTTTTGTCGACTATCTTACTGGCTTCATCCAAAGATAACATGAAAGTCGTACTAACAAGTGTGTTAATTTCCATAATGTGATTTATTCCAAATTGTTTTAAGAGTTCATTATTGCATTTTACTTGGATAATAAAATTTCCATCATTATAATGAAAATTTTGAAAACATTGATATAATTTTTTTTCTCATAAAGTACAACTCGGATTATTCTATCAGTAAAACAAATATTTCAAAACAAAGAGATTTAGTTGTAGAGCGAAATATGGAACCATCAATATAATTTTGTATAAGTAAAAAATAATTTGAGTTGTGTTTTAGAAAAATAGTTTAATTGGAATTTATCATTTTAAAACCATTTGATAAAATAAAATTTCATTGAAATACATACCAAACCCAGGGGACAAATTTTATACCATAATGATATTTAATTAATTTAAAATTATGATTTGGAAAAACATGATTTTTGAAACTAGGTTTTTGTTACACAAAAAAGCATTTTAATTAATAAAAACATTTAAAAAGTTACTTTTTATATCCATTTTAAATAATTTTAAATTATGATGACATATGAATTCAAATAATTTTATACTAAATTTTAACAAAGAGATAGGTGAAAAGGTTTCACCATAGTTAATTCTTGGTTATAGCCTTTGGTAAATACATTGTCCTTAGTTCTAGTTAAATTAATAAGATCATATATCTTATTCCTAAAAACACATTTAGATCCTATTATGGGATTATCATTAGGACTTTTCATTAAAGACCATATATAATTTTGATTTATTTTATTTTATTCATCTGGTAATGTAAGAAATGAACTTTCATTATTATTGCACCAAACACATTTTGTGGTCCTACGTGAGAGACAAAGTTAATGTTTTACACCATATTTAGGACCAATAATCAAGTTTGAGTTCCCACTTGAAAATATCTAATTAAATATTCAAGGGGATGGTTTAATATTTTTTTTAAAGATTTAGATAAAGAATTCAGGGGATATTACTGTTCTACTTCATCTTCATTATATTTATTTTTTAAAATAAAATATCAATTTCAAAAAAAAATTGTGAACGGAATTTTGGTAAATTTTCATTCAATATTTTTATTGATTCTTACAATGTTTTAGTCCTTTTATTAATGTATAATTATACCTTTCTTGGTTATAGTATTCAAGATAGGTACCTTCATTGAATTTTGAATGAAATGCTCCAATATTTTCATTGGTATTAATAATAAAATATTTGTAACAGAAAAGTCTAAAAAAATTCCCCTTTATTTTTATTATTTTTCCGAAGTTAGTATAGATTTTTTTGAGAAAAGGTCTTATGAGAATGTGATCAATAATGAAGTATTCATTATTTACAACCTTTGACATAAACTATTTTGGTAAATAATATTCATTAAATAGAGTTTGATCTATTACATGGATTATTTAATTTAACCTCTATACTACCACATTTTATTGAGGGTTTTGAGGAGAAAAAAATGATTGATTAAGTATTGAGAAGAACATAAATCATCAAATTCATTATTTCTAAATTATACATCATGTTCACATTGATTAGAAATAACATTAAAACATTTTTCATTTCAACTTTTTTGGAAAACTTTAAGAAAAATTTGTAATATTCACTTCTATGATATAAGAATTAATAACAAGTGAATGTTGTAAAGTCATATATTATAACAATCAATTAGATTTACCTCTTATAAATTTATTTTGAGAAGGAAAAAATAAATCATGATCATTTAATCCAAGATCATTTTATGAAGAAATACATTTTTATATTTAAAATAAGATTTGTTTTTTTAACATATTAAAATGTTTCAAAAACCATTTCATATTTAAAATTCAATTTAGGTTGATATCATATTTTTTATAATGGATAATTTTGAAAAATGAGTGTGTGATATAGTGACAAAGATGTCTATTATAATGCCACAACTCACTAAATTGTACAGTCAAATATTTGATGGTTTGGATAGAAATAAATTTTAAAAAAAATTATAAACATTTGACAAGTTATGATAAATAAAATTATTCTTTTTGATTAAAATAATTTTCAAAAAAATATTTTCAAAACATATATTATAACCACTATCACACAAATGACTAATGCTAAGAAAAATCTATTTTAAGGCATTAATAAAAAATTGTTTTTAAAAATCATTAAGTTATAAAAAATGATGGTACCTTCACTAATTATCTCACCCTAAGAGTTATCACTAAAGGTGATGTAAAATCATAATATTTTATCAATATGATTGAATTTAGAAAGGCCACCACAAATTTAACTGGAGAAACACTATCAAGGTACCACTGTGCTTCTTGTGTTTTTCTCAAAAAATCAATTTCTAAAAAAATCAATCAACTAAAGGTTTTGGTACCCAAATGAACATGGGTATGGTAATTTTAACCAATAAAGATTTACAAATCCAAATTTGTTTATAATGATATTTTTTTGGGAATATTGTATGAAAGATGGATTGATTTTGGCATCCCATATAATGAATTATTATAATCACGTTCATAAATATAATTTCCAATTATATTAAAATAATTATAAAAATTTTATTATAAGAAATCTTTAAAAAAATGGTTTCTGATTTATTTCATGATGTTCTTTCATGATTTTAGTAACCAATACTAACCCATTGTTTTCCATGTCTCTGAGTGACTAAGATATTATTAAGTGTATGCTAACCTTGTGTGAATTTGTAATGATAACTTTTGATATATTTGATAGTGTAATAGAAACCAAAGTGAACATGGGTACGCTTGCATGTATATGATTTTTGGAGCCCAATTTCTTGGAACAACCCAATGTATCTTTCTCACTAGTGTTTCTATTGGAAAATCATCACTAATGGACTTTTAAATATTGAAAATTTCTATGAAGAATATAAAAATACTAGTAATAGATTCACGAGGATGTATAGAAATTATTTCAAAATCATTTCTAAACATATACATTATAGTTTCTCTAACTTTAGTTGTGGATTCATGTGTGAGTTCTATAAATTTCAATATTGTATAAGTTGTTTTACAAGTAAAAACATGATTCAATTCATTATGATAAATATCATAATGTAAAATTGTCATAGTTTTTCTATTATGTTTAATGTTTTTAATATCATTTGGAGTTCACTTATCTTCAATTTATGTAGTTTAAATATATTCATGGATGAACATTTTTAAAAAGGTAACTAATACTGACAAGAAAGGTTGACAAACAATTTTTCTAATATCAATAACTTCTGATATAAAAAATAAGAGCATGAGAATAATAATTAGATACCATCATAAAATCACACATTGAAGTTGATTATGATTTAAAATAATTTAATATATTCAAAAATTTTAAATCAATGTATTTTTAAGAAAAAAATGAAGAACCATTTGATACTAATTGTTGGTTTGAGTAAATGGAAAGTGGGGTGGGGGTGAATTTCCCATTTAAAAATTCTTGCAAACTGAAAAGGTAAATTCAATATTACAATAAATTTGAAATGATAATGTGATAATATAATAAAATCAATGAATAGATAATTGATAAATCTTATGTGAATTAATAAAGCAACTAATAATAGAAGAAATAATTGTATTTAGTTTGTGAAATTATATATACTAATGATGAATAATGTAATTCACAAAATAATTGAGAGCGTGAACCTAATTAGATAAAAAGATTGGAAATAGCTCGATGTGAGGTCCTATATCTCTATCCCTCAAGTTGAGAGATATATTATAACTCCCTTGACTAAGGTGAGGATCAAGAAACTTATCCCTCACAAATATGAGAAATATCCACATGTAGAAATGTGTATTTATTGGAGTATTTATTTTTTTAATTATCATTGGATTAATTTTTTATTAATGTATCACTTTATAGGTAGTTTAATTTGTAAAAGTACTAAAGAAGTCTATAACTACCTTCAACTGAAGTATTTTTTATAGAAATTATAAGATAATAGGGGTTTGATTTTTATAAAGTATTTGGAAGAAAAGGACGATATATCCACTGTTCTTTATCTCTATATAATTGTTAAAGAAACTCACTACATGAACTGAGAGACTGCTCTAATTTTCTATTCAAACATGTTTCATGGCTCATGCCTATGTCCAGAAGCCTCATCATCCACACCAAATTATTGAATCCCTATGTCATTTCCCATACTTCATCATCTATATCAAAAAGGGATGAAATAATAAATACTCCAAATTATAAGAACCTCATTTAAAATCATTCATTCGGTTTCATCATTTTTTCTTTACCTAGTCTATATTGTTTGAATTGTAACATTTTGTTTTGTTCGTATTGTACAGGGTTATACCACCCTCAAAAAGGAATATCAAATTATGATCACCTGACCATAAATTAGAACGTGTGATTTTTACACTACAAGTTAAAAAGGAAAAAGTGGTTATTTCTACCACTTCAAAAATAATGTATTGTTTTGGACTTCACCTTAAAGGTATGTGTTCTATATGTAATTAGAAATATAAGCGGTTAGGAAAAATGCTTTGAAATTATAGGTTTCGTATACACCTATAAAATACTTGGTTATTTTCTAAACCCATAAAAGATAAGGATTTTTTATTTGAGCCTCTAGGTAGAAAAAATGAAAATTTTAGGAGTTTTCAATCTTCTTTAAAGATGAAATATCTTATAGAGAGTTCCTTACTCTCTTGTTGAGGGCGTGAAGATTGGATGTGGGATTTTATTTACTTGAACCACAATAAATCATTATGATCACTTGTTCTTTATCTTTACTACTTATTATTTTCACACTCATTAGATTAATTATTAATGGTTTCTTTGTTAAATATTGTAATAAACAATATTTAATAATTAAAATTTAGTAACTCAAAATTTTTATTATTGAAAATTCACCCATCTTATTTATTACCATCAACCTCACCAGACAAAAAAAGAATATCAATATTTATGATCAATAAGAATTAATATAAATTATTATGTTTAAAAAATATATATTTTCATCCTATTATAGATATGAATTTTAATTTATATACTTACATAAAATGCAAACAATTTTATCAATTCTTCATTAAAAATTTTGCTTATATATTCCTACTTTAATGTACCACTTCTCAAAATTAATATTATTTTTAGCATCAGTGTGTAATGTCCCAGTTCTAGAAGCCACCTAGAGGTTCCCCATACCCGGTTGGTCACATGGCCTCAAGCGCATTTCCCCGAACTCCAGAGGCTATTGACTAGTAGTGAGGGCCTTAGGTGTGATAGTGGGGAAACAATTCCCTCATTGGCAGAGTAAACAGTGGATGCAAATATATAAATACAAGAGTGAAAGTAGTAATAATGACATAAAACATAAAACTGAGAGTATAAATGGAAGAACACATATATAAAATGATGCATGATACATATGTCTAGGAAAACAGCCAAGCAAGTCTCATTGCTGGAATACAACAGTGCTAAAAAAAATTGAAAAAGAAAACAGATAAACTCCTCAGCATCATAAGCCATAGCTTGGTCCCATGCTCTATAGCTCCACAACAAATCATGTACTTGAAGTAGAAGGGTTCTTGACCTTATCAATACCTACAATAATATAATCTGTTTGGGCCTAAATGCATGGCCCGAAAAAGGTGTGGGACTAAATCCTAGTAGGAGTCCACCACAAAATCTGTGCCTAATTGTTAGTGAATATATATAAGGTAAAATACGAATGGTAGTAAACAATGTAGTACTTAGCAGTAAAAAATCCATAGTTTCAAAGCATTCAAATCACCACAAAACATGCAATATCTAATCAAAGAAGATAAACAACAGGTAACCCTTTGGGAAGTACCCACAACCTATCCCCTCTGGTCCAACCTAGAAACACAAGAAAGAAGTTAATCACAAGGTGGCCCTCTGGGATGTACTCACAACCTATGCACTCTGGTACTACCTAACATGTACAAGCAACCTTTTGGACAATACACTCAGTCTAACCCCTCTGGTTTAGCTTATGCATAGACTCTCTGAGGAAGCACTCACCATCAATTCCACTTATAATCTCGTAATGGTACTAAAGGCACTATGGGGAAGCACTCAACATATCATTACCCCTGTGGCCTAGGTCGAGGAACTACGAACTCTCTGGGGAAGCACTCAACGTCAATTCTCCTTGTGGTCTCGCATCATAAGTAAAACAAAAATTCTGTAGAAGCCATGAATGTCCATTCTCCCTATGGTATCTATACACGAGGTTATCACAACAGTGTGTAAGTCAAGAAAGTGTATCAGCACGTAACGGCCAAGGTAAAACTCAAAAACTACTTAGATAGCATTCTTCAACATTACAACATAACAGAAAAATAGTCACACCATCCTACAATACTAGGCATGGGAATGTAAACATCAGCCTAATAGGAAAACTAGACCCAATGGTCAAAACAAGAAAAACATGCATGGGAAACACATCCAAAGCACAAAAAATCACCCAATTCACAATCAATTATCATCTACTCAAGCATATCATCATAGCAGACAAACAATAGGGCTAAAATGGTAAACACGCAATACCTCGTTCAAGGGTATTGGGAATAATTTCCCATAAAACTCATATATTTTCAACAGAATGGCACAAACCACCTATCTTGGCATTGGGATATCAAAATACTTCAACCTTGAGTATTGAAACACCTTAGAATGTCGTAGTTCTAAGAAAGCGTATAAAATGATCAACCCATGAAAAATCACGAATGAGGAACAAATAGAAGATGACTCTCTAAGATAAGAGAGAACTCACCAATGCGATTCCAACACAACCAACTATGTTTGATTCAGGGGATGGATGGAGGCTCAGGGGCTCGTTGAAGATCTGCAACCGTACGGAGCTCTTGGCAAACAAGAACTAGAGGAAGAGCGTTCTGGAATTTAGATGCAACCCTGATTTGTTTAATGAAAAAAAGTAATTACATGGTGGATAATTTTGGAGTACACAACGTATACATGCCTTTTTGTACTCCGCTTTAAGTGGCCTCCAAGTCACTTGCACAAGGTCGTGTGCATGGCCGGTACACGGCCTACACCCGGCTACCTGCGGTAATAGAGTACACAGAGTGTACTCATAAAGTACACTTCATGTACTTCAAAAATTTATAGAATCTCCTCTTTTTAACAAAAACACCCTGAAAAAGAAACAAAATACCTGAAATGAAGATCCGGGTTCTTACAAATCTCCCATTTTAATGAAATTATTCCCCAAATTTCCCTAGCAAGGCGGCGTAGAAGAAGAAACCCCGAATAGTTCCATCCACTATGATCGTACGTCTTCCTCACTCTCCCAAGTGTCGTCCTATACTCACCCATGTTGCCAAAGCACTAGTACTAGAGGAACAGACTGGCCATGGATAACCTTCATACATCGATCGACAATCCAGATAGGATGATACTCAATGGATGCATCCACCTCTAGCTTAACCTCCTCGGGATGGAAGACGTGAGACGGGTCTAATAAGTAACGTCGAATTTGAGAAACGTAGAAGACATAATGTATTTCCTGGTACCTCTGAGGTAACTGAAACTAATAGGCAACCAGCTCAACTCTCTCCAACACCTCAAAAAACCCAATGTATCTCGAAAAAAGCTTACCCTGTCTCCTAATCCTCTTGTGTCCCAACCTCAACATGACACGCAGGAAAAACTAATCCCCGACCACGAACTCCACAGGTCATCTCCGTTGATTAGAATAACATTTCTGTTGAGAATTTGCAGTTTCCATCCTCTTCTTAATCAACTCTATCTACTCTGTGGTCTCCTGAACAAGGCAAGGTCCTAGAAATGTTTTCTCTTCTGCCTCTAGCCAATATAATGGTGATCGGCATGGCCTACCTTACAAAGCATCATAAGGTGTCATCTGAATAGTTTCTTGAAATCTATTATTATTGGAAAACTCCACAAGAGGTTTGTTCTTTTCCAAAAAACATCTAAAATCCAGAATGCATGCTCGGGGCATATCCTCAAGCACCTGAATCGTACACTCAGACAGGCCATCGGTCAGGAGGTGGTAAGCTGTACTTAAAAGTGCCTATGTACCCAAAGCCTTATGAAGCCCCTGCCAGACTCGAGAAGTAAAACATGCATCCTTGTCTTAAAGGATGGTGTGTGGAACTCCATGCAGACATACAATCTCACAAATTTACTACTGTCCCAGCTCATCAACACTGAATGTCTCCTTGATCGGTAGAATGTGAGAAACCATCATGAGTCTTCCAATGACAACCAAAAATTCATCATTCCCTCGAGGTGACCTCTGTAAACCTGTCAATAAATCCATCTCATCATCATTCCACTTCCACTCGAGAATGTGTAAGTACTAAAAATTCCCTATGGGTTGCTGATGTTCCGCCTTCATCTGCTGACAGGTGAAACTCATCAACAAAAAAACAACAACATCCCTCTTCATACCTGGCCATCAATACTAATAGCGTAGATCACGATACATCTTGGTGACACCAGTATGAACTTCTCAAACCGAGGATTGAAAATCTCACATCAGCTCCTCAGGTATATCTGATAGAGCCCATAAATGCCCCTAGAAATGCAATATCTCATCCTCACTTATGGTCTATCCCAGAATATTGTCCTATCTTGACACGCTTTCCCATCGGACTAGGCCTTCAAAATCTGAAAGCTACCTCATTCACACTTGTTCAAGAAGAGTAGAGGTAACAACCACAAAAGAAAGAAAAGTATGCCGCTGCCTGTTGTGCACCTCCAAATGCATCTCAGAGAACAGATCCATGAGTTTCCACTCACTACTAGCCTCCTGTACTGCATGTATCTGAGTCCTCATTCTCAACGCATCAGCCACTACATTTCCCTTCCCAGGCATATAGGCAATCTCAATGTCAAAAAACTGTAGGTACTCAACCCACCTGCACTGTCGCAAATTCAGATCACGCTGAGTGAAGATGAACAGGATACTCTTGTGGTCAGTGAAAACAACAAAATGCTCTCCCAGAAGATAATGTCTCCAACTACGTAAGGAATGAACAACATCTGCCAACTCAAGATCGTGTGTCGGGTAATTCCTCTCATGGGGTCGTAACTGTCGAGACCTTTACACAACGACTCCTTCACCATGAATAACCACAACACCAAGCCCGATACCATATGCATCATAATACACAGTATAGCCCTTGCTCAGCTCTTGCAAGACTAGTATCAGTGCTGAAGTCAATATTCCCTTCAGCTTCAGAAAGGACGACTCACAAGATTCTGACCACAAGAACCTCACACCCTTCTTAGATAAACTCGTCAGAGGTGCTGATAAGCATGAAAAGTCCTGTATGAAACATCTGTAGTGACCATCCAGCCCTAGAAAACTCTATATCTCAAAGGAGTTCTTCTTCTGCTCCCAGGAAACTATTGCTCTCACTATTTCTGGCTCTACTGACACGTCTGTCTCTGAGATAACATGACCGAAGAAGTGAATCTGATCCATCTAAAAGTGGCATTTTGAGAGCTTAACATATAACTGATTCCCCCTCAATGTACTCAGAATGATCTCAATATGGATAGAATAGTCGTTTTGAGTGTGAGAGTACACCAAGATATATTCCACGAAGACCACCATGAAGGAATCCACGTATGGATAGAACAACTTGTTCATTAGTGCAATGAAAACTGTAGGTGCGTTCATGAGATCGAACGGCAGACCCATATACTCATATAGACCATACCTACTATGGAAGGCTGTGAGAGGTATATTAGATGGTATAACATGAAACGGATGATAACCAGACCTCACGTCAGACTTCGAGACCACCCGAGCTCCTCAAAGATGATCAACGAGATCATCAATCCTAGGAAAGGGATATCCGTTCTTGACCGTCAACTGATTTAGCTTCCGATAATCCACACAAAACCTGAGGGTACCATCCACCTTCTTTGCAAATAGGACAGGTGAACCCCAAGGAGAAGTATTGGGTCAGATGAAACCCTTTGCCTACAACTCCTCTAACTACTTCTTGATCTCCTAAAACTCAGGTGTATCCATCCTATTACGAGGAATGAACACTAGTGCCGCTCCTGGCAGGAACTCAATAGAAAATTCTGCCTCATGCTCCAGGGGAAAACATGAAAATTCCTCTATAAAGACATAAATGAAACTATCCACCACTGGAGGAAAGTCTAACTGTGTGGTACCCTTGTCATCCACATATAAACTAGAAATCAGGGTTGTAACTCCTCTCAACCCTTGATTCTCGGGTCCCACTCTGCTCACCTGGATATCCCAATCATCCTTAAGAAGAAAAGATCTACCCTCGGGTGATATTAAACTCACCCCGTGGTGATAACAGTCGATGAATTCCTAGATGGGAACTAGCCAGTCCATTTTGAGAATGACATCATAGCCTGTCATCTCTAGGACATAGAGGTCCCATAAAATGTGACACCCACCAACCTGTTGAGGGAACACTCAACCCTGACGCACAGTAGCTGTTATAGTCCCAAATGGAGTGTATAGCATCAATATATTAGAAGATGAAAATATGTTGAGGCTGAGGCTCTCCACAACAACAACAGATATAATGCTGTGGGAATCCCCTATATTGAAAAGAGATGAAGCTAAAACGGAGGCAACTAAGATCGTACCTCAAACTGTAGAAGGTATGGGATCCAGTTCCTGCTGGTTCTACTCCACTGCAAAATTCTGGCCTATACCACGACCCTGTGTGACCACTATATGCTAATCCGCCCAGATGACATTGAAAACCGAGCAATTAGATACCACGACCATGACCTCCACCTTAGCCTGAATGGTCGAAAGAACTCCAGTTCCCAGACTGGTGAGAAACTGTTGGAGATGCTTCTGAATGAGTAGTTATAAATGAACTCCTATCACCAGCTACTGGTGATAAGTTCTGACAAAAGCACTGAAGATGGACCATCTTGTCCTAAGATCGACATTCCACTAAGTCTCTCAGGGAATGTGGCCTCGTATGCCCGCTCTTCCCACACTGGTAGCTCACCACCTAGATACCAGAAGGAGTGTCTCACCTCCTTAGATCACCATGAGAAGACTCCCTACGGTGCTTCCTACTGTTAGTAAGAGGAATACTTACCCCAGATGTTGAGCCGCCCTGGCTCAAAAATCCAGAATCCCTCAGATTGTGCTCTATGATCAGCACCTGGTTGACTATAGAAGTGATAGAAGTCAATTGGAAGATGTTCACTAGTGATCAGATGTTGTGCCTCAGACCATCATTGAACTTCCTTACCATGAACAGCTGATCAACTCCTGTAATAGGTGTGAAGTGTTGGTGCTTGGTAAAGTGGGAGGAATACTCCATAACAAAAAGAGTACCCTGATCCATACTCATAAACTCTCGGGCTCGATCGACCCTCAAGGTATTTGTATAGAAGTTATCATAGAAGATTCACTGAAACTCATCCTACACCATAACCTACTAGTGTCCCGCCTGTGAGATGACATCCCACCACCTCTTGGGAGAGTCACGAAGCATATAGGTAACGAGCTTAAAACTCCTCTCTGGAGGAGTCTTCAGATGATCAATGATCGCCAGCATGACTTCTAGCCATGACTCTATATCCTTAGGTCCTCCTTCCCCTGAGAAAGTGGGAGGATTCTACAACTGGAAGACCCACTTCAAATCATTCATCGACGGTGTAGGAGGAGGTTCTCCCTGAAAGGTCTGCATCATCCTCATGAAGCCATCCCTGAACTGTGCATCAACACAAGTATCAAGTATAACTACCTGTGCTAAGACTGGCACAATAGGAGGATCTGCTGGATGTCCCTGATCAGCCATATCCGGCGACTGATCACTACCCTGTAACTGGTGGAAAACCAGAGGATTTCTTGGTGGCATGAATCTTCAAGGTCAAGCATTCACCTTAGATCAGGATTAACAGGAACTGAAACATAGAATTTTAGGAAGGGAACAAGAGAAATAAAATATTCTTGTTTTACAAAACATGACTACACGGCATGTATAAACAATACATGGTGTGTTCCCTTAAGTCATTCACATTGGCATGTACTCCTGCCTAAACTGGTTGTGTAACACCCCAAACACATGGCGTGTTGTCATAACACACGGCGTGTACTTAAATTATCTTCCCTTTCCCAAGTCCTTCTACACGGCTAAGCAACATGGCTCTCCTAAGACAAGACTACACGATGTGTTCAAGATAGAAATAGTGTATAATAGACAAGCTTCACCTAGAACATGTTGTTAGTGACACAACCTAACACACGGCTCACACTACACAACATGTTTCAGATAGGCATGTCATGTACGAGAAAGGATAACACCGACCCATGTTGTTCGTGACATGGCCGGGTACCTGGGTCATACTACACAGTGTGTTCAATCTTGACATGATGTGTATAGTTTAAGGTTTTATCCATCCGTGTTATTAGTTACATGGGCAGACACAGGGTCAACACTACACTGCATGTTCCCACAAGAAATTCCCTATCCCTTGTCTCTTCCCACATGGCCTACGACACCGTAAGAGACTACACAACGTGTACATAAAGTACATGGAAAGTACTATAGAAAAATATATTCTTCCCAAATTGAAGAACACATGGCATGTAGTCAAAACTACATGGCGTGTATTCTAGGTTTTTCCGAACAGTAAGCCTCAAAAACTACTCTAGAGCCAAGAAAAACACTAAAACGGGCATTGAAAGTGCCAAATTCTGATCCAAGAGGGCCCATAATCCCCGCTAATCAAAGTTTGGCATCATGAATATATTATAACATGGAAAATAAGGCAATGATCCACCAAATTCCGGTCCATGAGATCCCATAACACCTCAATAACAAAATATTGGTGTCCATTCAACAAAAACAGACACAACAATACCCTATAAAACAACAATTTTTTATCAAGGCGTCTATCACAATAGCATGCATATTCTACATGAAATCTATCACAACAACATGCAATAGCTAATGCAACCTAGATGGCATGGAATGAATGCATGACATGTGATTTCTAGAAAGATCCTATATGATGCATGAGATGACATACCCTCATCTCATCAGGTTGCAACAAAAATAGAACCTCAATAATATGAAAAAAACAGCACAAATCATGTGAATCACACAAGGTGAAATCAAATCAAATGTATTAATTTCAAAACTAGAAAAATTGAAATTAAATGAGGTAGATTGGCATTTCACTATACAAGGGTTAGAAACTCTCGAGGATAGCTTATTACCAAGTACCTATTCCATCCTATCCCTAGCGAAAGGCTCCAAATAGTAAGTCAATAAAAAAAGAAATTCCTTTGATACCACTTTGTAACGTCCCAGTTCCGAAAGCCACCCAGAGGCACCCCATACCCGGTTGGTCACATGGTCTCAAGCACATTTCCCTGAATTTTAGTGGCTAACGACATGCAGCATGGACCTTGGGTGTGATAGAGGGGAAACGTTGCCCTCATTGGCAGAGTACACAGTGGATGTAAACAAATACATTCAAGATCAGAATCAGTAATAATGACATACAGAATAAAACTCGGAGTTTAAACTAGAGAAAACATATTTAAAATGATGTATGATACATATGTCTAGGAAAAAAGCCAAAAAATTCACAATGCTGAAATACAACACTACTAAACCAAAGTGAAAAATAATGCAGACAAACTCTTAAGCATCGCAAGACATAGCTTGGTCCCAATATCTCTAGATCCATAGAAAATCAAGTACCTGAAGTAGAAGGGCCCTTTCCCAAATCTATACATGCAACAATATAATTTGTTTTGACCCAAAAGCATGGCCCAAACAAGCTGTGAAACTAAATACCAGTAGGCAACCACGATGAGATCTATGTCTAATAATTAGTGAATATATGGAAGGTAAAATATGGAAGGTAGTAGACAAGGAAGTAATGAGTAGTAAACAATCCATAGTTTCAATGAATTAAAATCACCACACAACTTTCAACAACTAATCAATGTAGATAAACACAATAGGTAACCCTATGGGAAGTACCCACATCCTATCTCGTCTGGTCCTACCTAAAAACACAAGCAAGAAGCTAAACACAAGGTAACCCTCTCGGAAGTACTCACAGCCTATCCCCTCAGGTCCTACCTAAAAAGTAAAATCAACCCTCTGGGCAGTACACTCAGTCTAACCCCTTTGGATCAGCTAAAGCATAGACTCTATGAGGAAGAACTTACCGCCAATTCCCCCCTAGATTCTCGTAATGGTTCTAATGGTGCTCTGGGAAAGCACTCAACATCTCATTCCCCCTGTGGCCCGCATAGAGGAACTACAGACACTCTAGGGAAGCACTCAAAATCAATTTCTCATGTAGTCTCACATCGTAAGTAAAACAAACACTCTGTAGAAGCCCTCAATGTCCATTCTCCCTATGGTCTATACACCAGGTACTCATGGCCCTGTGTAAGTCAAGCAAGTATAGCAGTGCATAACGACCAAGGTAAACCTCAAGAACTACATGGCTAGCATTCTATAGCACAACAATAAAATAGAACAACAGTCACACCATCCTACAATATTAGGCATTGAAAAGTAAATAACAGCCAAAAAGGAAAACTAGACCCCACGGTCAAAATAGGAAAAACATGCATGGGAAACACATCCCATGCACAAAAATTCAACCTATTCACAATGAATCATCATCTACTCAAGAATATCAGCATAGAAGACAAACAATAGGGATAAAAAGCTAAACGCGCAATACCCCGTTCATGGGTATTAGTCAATTTTTCACTTAAAACTCAAAGAATTTCAACAGAAAGGGACAAACCACCAAACATGGCATTTGGAGATCAAAATACTTGAACATGAAGGCTTGAATCTCCATAGAACGCCGTATATCTATGAAAACCTATAAAACGTTCAACCCATAATAACTCATGAAATAAGAGAAAATAGAAGATGATGAACTTGGAGAAGAGATAACTCCCCGATGCGATTCCAACACAAACGACGGTGTTTGATTTGAAGGACGGACTGAGGCTCGAGGGCTCATCGATGATCTGCGGTCGTACGGAGCTCTCGGTCGAACAAGACCTAGAAGGAGATCAATTTAAAGATTATACATGACCATGGTGCGTTTAATGAATAGAATAAATTACACAACATATACTTTTGAAGTAAATGGCATGTACTCACCTTTCCGTACTCCACTTTATGCGGCCTCGAAGTCACCTGCACATGGTCATGTGCAAGGCCGGTACATGGCCAATACCTGGATACCAATGGTAATAGAGTACATGGAGTGAAATCATAATGTACACGACGTGTACATCGAAAATTTCCATAATCTCCTCCTTTTCTCAAAAATGACCAGAGAAGAAAAAACATACCTGAAAAGAAGATTCGGGTTCTTACATAGTTCATAAATCAATGAATCTAAAATTTCACTATTTAGTCATGCATATCTCTATGCCTATACTAATTTTAGCTTTGTTGGATTAATATTTGAGTTCCTCTTAACTATTTGGACAACAACATCAAATATTGTTGATTTATTATAAGATTGATCCTTAGCTATCCTATCATCAGCATGATCAACTCAATTTAATATTTTATTAAAATCATCCAAGTACCTATAATAAATGTTGAGACACTCCTATATTATGAAACCTTTAGAAGTAGAGACTTATTGTTGGGATTTATTTTTCATAATTTATTTCAAATGATTATGGTATTTGTAAAAAATGAATGAATCATAAATATATATGTACATAATAAATGGAAAATAATGGTTCATATAAGAAAATGGGATTTAAAAATTAACCTTCAAATTGGATACATCCATTTATGATGTATAGGACCTCCAAATTTTTTTTCCTTGACCAAATATACAATCAAATTCATCTTGATAGAAAAAAGTGAAGGTTTTAAGAAAATATCCATATGAAAAACTATCAGTGAAATTATTTCATGAAGCCTTCCAAGTTTATGTTATTGTAGTGTTTTCTCGCAATACTATTTGAAGAAAGTTCGAAAATATATTAAAACTATATTTAACTTTAATATTAACAATGTAAGAAATTAAAAGGTATTCATTGATCTAAAATAATATATGGATCATAGATTTTAAATCATGATAACCAATGATTATTTAAATCAACACACATTGAAATTATTTTCTTAATCCAGAAAATCCTTATTTTAATTATCACAAATCATATTTCTTATGTTATTAATGAATTTTATGTTATATATATTTATTTTTTGGAAAAAATAATGAAAAGTGGCTAATTCTTGAATTGACCATGCCAACCTACCATATAGAAGTAACCGCTTAAAAAACCAACTTACCATGTGTGTCATATGAGAAAACGTTTCATGAGTATTGAACTCAAATCATATTTACTTAACCTACTACATGCTGAAGTTTAAGTGAACACATGAAGTATTCAACCTACCACATGAAGATTTAAAGTGACTTGAAAATTAATAGTGATATTTATTAATGTCAAGAATTTAACACATAGAGAGAAGAAGTAAATTAATAAAGAAAAGATGTGACCATACCTTGTGACCATTCCAAGTGACCTTGCCAAGTGAAGATGACAACTGACTGTGCCAAGTGACAATGGAATGTGATCTTGCACTTGACCATGAAAATTAACTATAGTAAGTGACCACAATCAAGTGACATTAATCCATAATTAACCATGCTTAAATGAAGTGTAAGTGACTGTGTCTAACATAATATGTAATGGAAATTAAAATATCTAATGGCTATATTTTGGATCATTCACTCAATTTCAGAACAATTAAGGATACCATATTAGATTAATGAGTAAAACAATTAATTTATGAATATTATCTAATGGATAATTAGATATGTATTCTATTTAAACAAGAAGCAGTCATGGAAAATGGAATAAAAAGTGATAGTGTGATGAAAAGTGATATGATGATCATACTAAATACTACACTATATTCTTCTATGAAACAATATTTTCTAACCACTTAGTTTATGATTCATTTGAATATTTTTCATTGATATATTTAAATAAAATTGATCAACCTAGGATAATCAGATTAAGATACTTAAAACATATACTCTTCTTATCCATTTATCTCTCTATTTTAGCTTACTTTCATGCTATGTTTTAAATTAATTTGTATATTAATTTTCAAATTCTCCTATATTTTATTAGATAATACAAGACACCCTCTCATCTATTATTTTTTCATCAATCATACCATGATCAAATATGGAAGAGGTTGTGTGTTTCCAAGAATTCTATGTATATAGTTGTATGTAATGCCCGATCTAGGTTGTGGATTAGTTTATTTTTAATAAACATTCGTAGAAGTATGTGATTTTCAAGTGAAGAGCATTAGGTCTCTACTTGAGACTAAACATCATGTTATTTTTTATTTTAATTTGTTTTTACATAATCTATTTTGAAAATCTATTTATTCTTTCAAAATTTATTTACCAAAAATAAAAATTTACTTAGTGTTATATATATATTTTTTGATGATATTATGTTGGTTTTAAAAGTTATAATTTTAAAATGTGTTCAAACTAGGATGTGATCAGACCTTTCAGAAACTTTTAGAAAATATAAAATTACATATTTCTACCATTTTAGTTAATGAGGATGTTTTTATAAACATGTGGATTTATGTTTTAAATAATTTATAACAAAACTAGTTATTTGGAACTCAATTCATTTCCTTCTTGAGTTATCCACTCTGATTAAAATTTTGTCTCATAGGTTGTTTTTACAAATTTTGATTACATTTACTTTGATCAAATGATTAACAATATTTATATTTTCTAATTTATTATTATGGATGCAAATTTTAATGGTTGTGGTACTAATATAATGGATTATTCTAATGGTCAAAATTATTCTCATTGTTAAATAAAAATGAAAATTCATCAATAAATTATGAGTTTTGACATTTTGTGATATATTGATGATCAATATGAAAAACCTAAAACTACTAGAAATGAATGTGATGATCCAACTAAATATGCTTATGATTCAAATTTCAAAGCTATTAATGATTTATTTTTTATTTAAGTGAGGATGAATTTAATAGGATATCTTCTTGTGATTAAATTATATTATCCGGGATACCATTTTCATGTCTCGTGAAGACACTTCTAATGTTAAATAAATAAGACTAAATATATATACAATTAATTATGATACTTTTAAAATGAAGCTTGATGAATCTATCTATAACATTTATCATAGTTTCAATGAGATAATAAACACTATGATTTCTCTTAGACATATGAGAAATGTTAAAGTTTACATTTTAAGGGTTTTAAGATGACTATAAGACGACTATAGAGGTACTTTAGTCTCTATTCAAGAGTCATGTGACATAAGTAAACTACTAGTCAAAGAACTAATTGGGAAGATAATGATGTATTAATAAGAGAAAAAAGTAACAGAAGAAGATGATAAACTGAAATGAAATTCCATTTACATTAAATCAAATCAATAAAAAGAAAAGGAAATTGTAATACTTGAAAACACATTTAGAAGTAACAATAATATGTATAATAATGAGAAAATGGATTAAATAACTCGAATATTTAATTTGTTTTATAATGAAGAATTTTTTTAAAGTCTAATTAGAAGGGAATGTATGATAAGAGAAGAAATTGGAAAAATATTGGAACAAGGATGACTCATATAATGAAATTTATTACTATAAATGTTAGATGAAATGACATATAAATGTTGTCTATCTAAAGAATAAGTATATAATAAGTATGAGGACAAATAAAAAAATACCAATGAATGAGATGAAATCCACTTAGAGAATATCTAATGAAAACTCCTATGACTCATACTTTGGTAGAGAATAATCAAATGAAAAGGGAATATATAATTTATAGATATTGAGGTACGCCCATATCATCCTCTCAAATAACTATTGATTTTAAAATGTAAAATGCATAATTAGAAGAATATCTATTTCTATGTTAGAAGATGTCTTGAATGAATTAAAATATAAATCTAAAAATCAAAATATGGTCCAAATATTATGTTCTGTAGATAAATCTGACATTAGTGTTGAAAATGAATATAATTCAAATATATTAAAGGAAAATACTGATATGAAATAATTAAATTAACTACTTAAGATGTATTTTAATTTTTTTTGATAGTAGAAAAACATAAAATAATTTTTTGGGTGAAATAATACCAAATCCAAATATGGAATTGTGTATGGATTTGGATAGTAAGGGATGTTGTGTAAAATTTATTTTATTCCTAATTCAGAAAAAAACAAGTCTTCAATTTTTAGGTAAACTACTAGTTTTGGAAATAATTCAAAAAATTTGGTCCCAAAAAGGCATTTTTATATAAATATTTTATTTTTTTGTAAAAAAACCTATGAAACAAATATGGATTCCAAAGGCTTTATTTACAAAATACTTTGGATTGAAGAGGATATGGGTACCAAATTCATTTATGGTTTGCCTATATATAGGAAAATTTATTAAGGATATCCACAAAAAATATATATATATATATATAGTGGATATTCTGATAATATAATCAACGACTTTTCAAGCTTCAATAATCTTATAAAAGTTGATTGTGGACATGTCAATTTTGCTGACAATGAAAGTGGAAATATTCTTAGACTTCGACAAATTAGAAACTTTGAATCTGTACTTATTTGTACATTGTTATTTTTTAATGGCTTAAAATAAAACCTACTAAGTATTTATCAGTTTTGTGATTATGTTTTATTTTTATGTTTGAAAAAAATTAGTTTAATATTTATTATTCAAATCATGACTTAGTATTTATAGCCTTAATAAATAAAAATGCATATAATATTAATTTTGATTCTCTATTTTCCCAAATTTTTTTCATTCTTCAGTGATTTTCATAGAGAATGTTGTCTATGACATAGGATACCAGGCCATTTCAATATATACTCACTTAATAATATATACACGAAAAGTTTAGTTAAGGATCATCCTTAGTTATAATTTCCTAAGAAAAAAGTGTGCAATCCCTATCAAAAGGGAAATCAACACAAAAGTTCATTCAACCCAAATAAAGGGGTACCTATCCCTCAACCACTATAATTGGTTTATATAGATTTATTTGAACCATCTATATTTTCTAGTCTAGAAAAAAAACAATATGCTTATGTTATTTTTTTTATATAAGATATACATGGATGTTTTTCCTTTATCATAAAAGTGAAACTCTTTCATGGTTTACTAAATATGTAAAATTAGTATAAAACTTTAGTAGGATCACTATAAAAACCAAATGAAGTGGTTACGGTTTAGTGTCAAGATTTTGAATCCCCGTTTTCACAATATAGATGTAATCACAATTTCTCTATAAATCAAATACCTCGATGGAATTGGGCTCATTAAAGGAGAAATACTTATCTTCAAGAAATTTATCAAAATATGCTAAGTGAATATTACTTACCTATATATTTTTTTTTCAGAAACTAGTAATATTTATTATTATGTAATTAATAGAGTTGTAATTAGAACTATCTTGAGAAATAATTCATATTTTTTTTTGAATGGTAGAAAAGCCAAAGTAAATTACTTTAGATTATTTGGATGAAAATTTAATATTCTAAATACAAAAGAGATTTGAAAAAAAATTCCCCAAAAATAAACAAAGGTAATTTTATTGGTTATTTAACGTCTAGAAAAGGTTATAGAGTCTTTAATAAGAAATATAAATTTTTGTAAGAAACTATTCAGGTCACTTATGATGATACAGATCCACATAAACTCAAAATAACTATAGAAAAACATGAGGATGATGTATCAAGTTTTAATATCAACAATACAACTAATGATTCTAATATTTCAACTAATTTATCTAATAAATCACTTCGAATAGATCATCATGTTTTTCCTAACCTAGAAGATTACTTAGAAGAACTGTGTACTTCAATTACTAGAACCATTATAACCCTCAAAACCATCCCTTGAATGTCGTTGTAGGAGACATGATAAAGGTACTCAAACTTGAGCCTCACTAAGAAAACATAATGAAGATAAATACTTTTTATCATAGATTCAACATAAGAACATAAATGAAGTAATCAATTATTAACATTGGGTAATAGTTATTCATGAATAATTAAATCAATTTGAAATAAAAAAGTCTGGTAATTGGTAGATAGACCAAAATACTACATAACTATTAGCACCAAGTGGGTGTATAGAACTAAGGATGATAAATCAACAACAATTATTAGAAAAAAATCTATATTGGTTGTATAAATATATATAAAAAATAAGGTATTGACTATGAAGAAACATTTTCACTTGTTTCTAGACTTGAATCTATTAAAATATTGCTTTCCTATTAAGCACATCCTAATTTAAATTTATTTCAAATATATTTCAAGAGTGAATTTTCAAACAGTTATATTATTGAGTATATTTATCTTGATCAACCTCTTAGTTTTCAAAATACTCATTTTCTAAATCATGATTTTAAAATTTATAAATATTTTATTGTTTTAAAACATGATCATAGATCTTGGTATAATTGTTTTATCAATTTTTTTATTCCAAATGATTTTAAAAAATTTGTTCTTGAACCCACTTAATTTATCAAAATAATTTCAAAGAATGTTTTATTAGCTCAAATATATATTTATGACATAATTTTTGGATCATTAAAAGACTCCTTTTGTGTTGAATTTACTAAAATAATGCAAAATGAATTTGAAATGAGTTTAATGAGTAAGTTAAATTCATTTTTTGTGATTTAATGTTTTCAAAAAATGGATCAAATTAATTTAAATCAAAGTAAATAAAAAATGATAATTGTTTTCGATATAGAGAGAACGAAATGAAGTAAAACTCCCATGAGTAAAAGTTGTTTGATAGATATAGGTGAAACGATAAATTCAGTGGACCAAACTACTTATAAAGGTATGATGATTAGTTTATTATACATAACTTATAGTTGACCAGATATTATGTCCAACGTATATATATGTGCACATTTTCAAGAAACCATAATGAATATCATTTGAATGTTGTTAAAATAATTTTTAAATACATTAAAAATACAACTAATTTTGGACTATTATACTCCAAAGGATATACATTTGAATTAGTTAGTTATTCTAATGCCGATTTTGGTGGTTTTGAGTTTGATATGGAAATAATCTCTAGATAATGCCATATTTTAGGAAAATATCTAGTTGCAGGGTGTATTAATAATTTTTTATTTCATTATAAACTCTTGAATCTAAGCACAAAGATTTAGACAGTTGTTGTGTATAAATTTCGTGGATGAAACACACTTTATGTGACTATGGTCATTAATTCTAACATGTCCATATAAATTTTTACAATAAAAGTTCTATTAATATTTCTAAAAATCACATGTCTTATTCTAGGACAAATCATATTGATATAATAAATCAGTTTTTGAGAGATCATTTTGAAAAGGATATATTAATCTTCAGTTCATTAAAAAATAAAAACAAATTAATAATGTTTTTATAAATCCTCTTAATATAGTGATACTAAATTATATCAAAAATGATTTAAGAATGATCAATTATTCATAAATCTTAACTTTTAGTTTGTAAATCTTTTATTTATTTAAATATTATTCTAATTTATATTTTAGCACTTAACCATTGTGTTTAGAAATATTTCTATTAATCTAATATTTGTATAATATGTTCCTTGATCATGTAGTTATGTAACTATAACTAATTATTCCAGTGGTTAGTAGACCAATCATGATCCAAGTATGTTACCATAGTAGTATTGTAAGTATACCTACCATGACTTGTTTAAGTTATCATCAATAAATGATTAGTTGACCTACCATGACTATAGGTGTTTTGAAATTCAAATATATTGTTCTGATAGGATTTAATTTAAGTATATTATTATGTTATACCCTAAAGGATTGAATAAATTTAAAATTAGAATTAGAATAATCACACATCCTCTGCATAAAACCATTTCACATTTTTGAATCCCTACTTGCCTTTATTTTCAAACATCCATCTTTCATTCGATATAAAACCCCAACCTTATATGTTTTTAATCATAGTGAAATAATTTCTATGATAAAAAGATATCATGATGGTGCATCTCATACTAGATCTTCTCCTTCCAAGAGATCAAAAAATGGACGTATATATATTGAGTGATATGGTAAATCATCACAATCAACATATGTGAGATCGACCTATGTAGATTAAAAATAATGTAGATGTAGAGTGGCTTTAGTCTATAAAATCATTAGTTTGGAATTTGATCCAAATACAAGGATGAAGTTATTGGTTAAAGGATAATAATAAACCATTCTATCCTTGACTGGTTAAATTTTCTAGGCTAATATTGATTTTGTTTCTAAATATTCAAGAGATACCATTAGAAAGTGGTAGATCGAGAGAACTTGATATTCTGTTCAATGATTTGGGAGAAAATATGAAAAATACCTCACAAAGGAGGGTATTAAGTTTATCAAAGAATATATCTAGTATATCATTCTCACATTGGGTTTTCTAATTCCCTAGAAGAACTGAATATGATCAGAATCCCTGAAGTCCAAATACTTTGGAACATAGTGGAGAATATAGACTTTGGTGATGTTTATCCAAAACTTGGTTAGTCAAAGGATAGGGGACCACAACCTTACAAGGCACCAAGACTTATTCTTTATATTTTTGTTAAAAAAATGTTTCCATATAAGTTTATAAAGATATTTAATGAGACATAAGATTGAGATTTATAATCCCTCATCAATTTTTAATTCCCTAATTTACCTTAAATTCCAATCACCCCTTTTATATTTTGTTGGGGTAGTTCCTAAGGGAGAGGAGAAGTTCATTTAATTTGATGGATTTTTGTTGATTCAAATTATATGTAAGCATATGAATGTAATTCAGAACCTATAGAGAAAATAATGCGTAGATTATAATGAAAATATGTATGAGAAATTTAATCATATTAATAATCTAGTTAGACTAGAAGATATAATAGATCCTTGTTTGAAAGATGATGCGACAGATGAGTATTTATAAAATGGGAATGGATTTGTTGTGAAATTTCAAAAAGCATCATAAGTGGATGATATTAGTGAATAATCCAAGAAATCTCATGGGGATATCATATAACCCTACCTTGTAGTATCCTTTTTCTCTCATAACTATACCTTACATATACCTTATTATAAGGATGATTTCAAATATTAATATCATATAGATGCTAAAGTGTTTATAAGTTGTTTTGTTGAACAATTTTCATAGTAATATAGTGAATAAGGTAATTTATTAAGGGATGATGAATGTTGTAAAAGGTATTCCACTCTAAGCTCTATCATTATATGTACTTTTATACCCAGTATAAGAGATCCACCGTCAAAGTGGGAGAAGTCCCTAGGATTAACAGTACTTAGATTGGACTACTCTGAATCTGATGATCCTGATAATGATAATGGAGGAAATACACCTAAGCATGGTAGACCAAAAATTTATCCTCTTCAGAGCTTACTTGAAGGATCTCTAATAGCTAAAATTAATTTTCTAGGAAATGTTGATATATCTCCTCCTAGACCATCAGTTGATCAGGTACATGATGAAATGTTTGGCCAAACAATCACAAAACTTATTCAAGATCCAATGGATAGTGATGTGGTAGATCCTATTTGATCTCCTTATAAATATGATATGGAATATAGTACAATACCATGATTTCAGTCTTTGAGGATAGATCTTAAATAAATAAAAGGTGAGGTAGATGGTAGGTAGTTTTCTTCTGACCCATCTGCACTTTTACCCTCTTATGTTCCTTCTCCATCCTTTGAAAGTAAGGATGATTTGATATAATTCAATAAAGATTTAATAGGGGTTTTTTAAAGAAATATTTATTGGATTTAGTAACTTACTATATTTTATTATAGAGGAATATATAAATAGGATTGTTACATGGGTAATTTCTCATATTCAACCAAAACTCCACATCAAAATATATCTTATGAAGATTGGGATTGAGTAATTGAGGGCTCATGATGGTGCTATAAAATATGAACTTTAAGATATGATATTGAAGTTAAACTATATATTTTTAAATGTTGTTTTCAATCTTCTACTTCATAAGATCTTAATTCATCTTCTTCAATGCCTCCTGCCACTCCTATAAAAATTGTTTTTAGTGAAGATTAGATCAAAAATATTATTTGGGATGATTTGAAATTTCTCTTGGCTGAGTTTTAAAATAAAAAAAGATATGGTGTTTGATGGTATTGAAACCTATACTACAACTTCTTTGGAATTGGATAGATTGGATGTAAAACATCCTATAAGAGATAATGATACCATTTGAGGGGGTATTGATTTCTATCTCAACCAATTATTTACTCAATTTGATATAAATACCATATTTAGATACCTGGATAGTGATTTCATAATTCCTCCACTAAAAATAGCCATAAAATACCATGTAGAAATGTTAAAGGTCCTTACATCAATTTTGGAATATTTTATAGAGAACAAGGAAAATTATTTTAAGGATGTGGAGAATGGTTATAGAGCTATGTAGGACCTAAAAAGGTAGATTGACCCCTACATTTGCATAAACAGAACTATCATTATGGATCCTCGAGACTTACCTATTTCCTCTATCCATACCAATACAATCTAGTCTTCCAACCCTTTCTGATTGTCTCCATGACTTGAAATCCAACATATTCACCTAGTTTCCAGGTTTGTGGTTATTTACAACCTTGCTTCAACCTCTCCACTATAACATAAACCACCTTCCTTAGATTTTGAACAATTATTTAAAGGATGCTATTTTCCCTTATAACATCATAGATGTTTCACTACATTTTGATTTTCAATGAGGTTCCCAATAGGGCCTCATTTTGTAATCATTTTGGAGATTTCTATGAAATATTTTATTTCCTTTATATATATCCTTTATTAATTTGATTTATGTACTTTATCATTCCTTTGTTCAATCTGATTTTACTACTATATTATTTATTCCCTTCATTATGATTTTTTATAATACCAAAAGATGGAGTAATAATGATTTTTTAGTTTAGTTAACTATATTTTATCTGTCATGAATTTTGATTATAAAAAATTAGAAGATTGGTAGCATAATATAGAAACTTATTATTTTAATGATCACAAATACTGTTTCTTATATTATTAATTAATTTTATGTTTTATGATAGTAAACTTTTTCCTGGCCAAAATTATGAAGAGTGGAAATGTATTCTATCAACCTACCCTATAGAAGTAAACACATGAACAACAAAGATACCAAGTGTGGAAGATGATCAAATTATCCCTATCTAATGAACTAAATACATGTTTACTAAACCAACCGAACCATGAATTTCAAGTTAATGTTTGAATTATTTAACCTTCCATATGATTATTTCAAGTGACCATGTAGATGGGAATCAATTTATTGTAAATTCATGAGGTGATCAAATAAATAAAATAAGTGAGCATGCCATGTGACTATGCCAAGTGATCACGGAAAGTGACCATGAAATGTAATAGTACCAAGTGACCATGGAAATTGACCATGCATGTGAATATGAAAATGTGACTACCAGAAAGTGATAGTAAGACAGAAATAATCATGATTAAGTAAATTTTATGTGATAATGTATAACATAAGTAGTAAAGAATATTTAGGTCCATAATGACTATATTTTGGAGAATTTAATCAAAATAAGAGTATTTATGAATTTATAGTCAGGTTAATGAATATGATGACTAATTTATGAATATTATCCAATAGTTAATTAGAGAGGTTTTCTCTTTAAAGAATAATTACTCATGGAAAATGAATAAGAGTAGATAGTGTGGTGAAAAAGGGATATTCTAATTAGGCCGACTACTACATTTTGAGCTTCTATAATAGTCTATTTTATAACCACTCACTATAACATTTATTTTATTCCATTTTAACAATGTATTTCAATAAAAAATTTCAACTAAAACTAATCAAAATTAGGTATCTTAAAACATGAAATCATATCGTTCATTTCTATCCCTATTTCAACTTACTTTCAATATATTTTTACATTTCTTTGAATATTCCATTACACATGCTACTATAGTGTATTATAGAGTACTTGATACTCTCTAATATATTATTTTTTACATTTTTCATCTCATGAAAAATTGTGGAAGAGGATGTGTATGGCTTGGAATATTGAATATTCATTTGTATGTAAAACCCAATCTAGCATGTGGCTCAGTCATTTGTAATAAATATTCACGGCAGCTGGTGATTTCAATGTAGAGAGGATTAGGTACCATATTGAGACTAAACCACTTGTTATCTTATTTTTTATGTGTGTTAATTTGTTTATTTCATATTAAATTTTCAAAATATTTTTATTATTTCAAATATTATACATAAAAAATATTACATTGATAGTTATCTTTAATAAGTGTTTCATATACTATTTTTTATAATATTATGTTTGTTTCTAATGTTAAAGGTTTTTATAAAGTTTTTTTTACTAGGATAGGATAAATACTTTAAGAAATTTTTAGAAAATATCAAATTATATATTTCTACTATTTTAGTAAACTATAATGTTTTTATAAATCAGGGGGTTTCATTTTTAAATTATTTTTAAAAAAAATATTTATTGGAAACTCAATTCACTCCCAATTTATGTTTCTACTCTGATTAATTGAAATTTTATTTGAATAACCATCAGATACTTTAAATGTTTTAATTTCCAAAGGAATATATCATTCTCCATATTTTACATTTCAAAAACTACAACAACATACTTTATATTTCCATCTACCTATAGATAGGCCTTTGTATTCATTTATTTTATCTCCTTTCCATATTTAATATGGTGCTTTTATTTCCAATGCTCATTATTTATTTTGAAAATTAATTATTCATAAAATTTCTTATCAATAAGGATGAAATAGTGTTTTTGACATTGAAAATTAAATTTCCAATATTTAAGTTTGAACAAAATACCAATTTTCGTCCATCGATGTATTCTAAATTCAAATGATAATGTTTCTAAAAATTGTTTCCTAATATCGTTTAAATTATGTACCTTCCTAAATCCTCCCTAAATAGTTATTATTTGTGACAATATTTATTAACCTATGAGTAACATTGGTTGTGGTCTAAAATAAATGAATCGGTTTAGTTTTTTAATTGTTTAGATGAAATCTGTAAAAATAATCAACAAATCAGCGATGAAACCAGAAGATTTTTTTCACTATAAGGTTGTTATTCAGGATCAAAATAACTATTTTCAATCTAGAAAAGAAAAACAAGTGTATGTGTTCCATCTACATAAGCTCTCCAGTCTAGATAAGTTACTAAGTTTCCACATTATATCAGTATGCATTTTGAAAATTATTGCCGTAGATTCATAATACGTTTCAAAATAATTGATTCATAACTCTTTTAATTCTTCAATTAGAGGCATAAATTATAGATCAACATCATTTACATTATTCTATCTTCTTGTAATAATAATTTAAATAGTGAAGGATATTTTCTGTATACACAACCATAGAGGAAAATTTTTTGGGATCAAAACAACACGCCAAATTCTATAACTTGTATGCAATGCCCTGAATTGGTTCAATCCATCAAATAGATAATTCTAATCACACATTTCTAGGGTCATATGAGAAATTTAGTTGTAATGAATAAAATGTTTTCCATGATTTGAAATCTCTTGAATATCATGTTAACCAATCATTGTTATTATCCATAGCATACAATTTCATGTGCATAATGATTTTAGATGACATGAATAATCATTACACTATTATAAAAATTAACTATAACCATAGACCTATATCCATGGTCAGGATTTTCAGTATCCATATGTGACAGTTAAAAATGAGAAAGAGATTCTTATGGATATAGTGACATAGAGCCATTGGGAAATGTGTATGTGGATATATGTTAACTTTATCCAGTGTTGGAACAAATTATTTTCAAGATGAAGGCATGGAAAATCCCCTATAGCCATATGTGGTGATGCCCATGGTTATAGGGTGTGGGGACTGGTAGATGTATCCATAGAAATGAAGTCTTGTTGATATAGTGTATGGGACCAAGGGATGTTTCTATGAGTTGGGATGCCTATGGTTATGGGGTTCAAGCTAAGGTTAGTTGCCATATGTAGAGAGGCCCGTGAATATACAGTACAGAGGCCATAGCCTGTAGCCATAGGTGGTGGGGTTCATGGTAATAGGACATGAGAATGAGGGTTGTAGCCATGGTAAGGAAGGATTATGGATATATAGTGTGAATAGAACAAGGTATAAGAATGGGTGGGGAGGCTTATGGCTATAGAGTGCGAGGCTGAGGGATGTTGTCACGAGCAGGGAAGCCTCTGACTATGTAGTGTTGAGGTCAATAGTTGCAGCCAGGGGTAGGGTAACCCATGGCTATAGGATAATGGGAAGGGGGTTATATATACTGTTATCCCACTCATTGATATAGTATCTTAGGTCTGTGGGGGTGGGATATATTTATATATATATTGTTATAGTGTTAATGAAGTGTTAAATGTTGTTCATTCATAGTAGAGTTATCTGGTTTTTACTCATGTTGTTGAATATTTTTTAAAAACCCTATATCCATGGGTTGGATGACCCATGGCTATACCCCCTATGCGGATCCCTATATCAATGTTCAGGTTGACTATGGATATATCCCCATGACCCGACACTTTATAGTCGTAGACACCTTACCCATGACTTTAGGGTCCATGTGGAGCATTTTCTTGGTTAACGTAGATATATCCATGAGATATAGCTATTAACATAGTCTATGGCTATAACCACACGGTCTATATCCATGTAAATAGTATCCAAATGCATGGGGACTATATCCATAGACATGTACCATGGCTTTAATACTTTTTTCAACTTATGATACAATCAGGTTTTTAAAGGGATGTAAGACAAAAACATTATAAGAGTTTCCTTTTTTTACTTATTCATAGTAGTATACTGATTTAGACTTTCAACATTACATTTTGACTTCTATTTAGAATCATAACATCATTTTTACTCTTTTATAGTTGAATCCTCTCTTTAATATTTAATACAATAATTGTAACAAGCATGTATTTTTTTATAATTGATCCCAAAAATTTTAAAAACTTTTCCCATGTCATAAAAAACTCAAGGATCATATCTTCAGAAAATTAATTACACAACAATAACAATATCATGAAAATTTATATATTTTTAATTATTCAAAGCCTATTGATATGGTATAAATTCCTAAGAAAAGAAAGTTTTGAATACTGAGAAATCCTCTATAAAATAAATATTTCAATCATCAACTAATTCCTGAAATTAATTTATCTACTCAACAAATCTTTCTCTTGCATTAGTCTCCATAGTATTAGGATGAAGTTCCATTGATATCTTATAATCTTTATCTAATTTTAGTAAAGTTCCAAAAACACCATTTTCCAAGTAAATATCTTTAATAACCTTGAATGCTTTTATTGATATGTTTTGATGTTGATGATGCTTCCATGTAATGATGAATGCATCTTTTATCAAGTTATGAATTTCAATCTCTACTATTGGAAATATTGCATGTTTATTTTACTGGTTGGAATCAATGTTCAATCATTTTGTAAAATTCTATTTTCCATGTGAAATACAACTCACTTTTCATGCTCCAACCCCAATGAGAACCAGTCATTTGTCTACATTGAAGACTAGAGTGACCCCTAAACCCCACCATTAATTGGCCACATAGTGGAGACTAGCACCAATGGTATAATCACATAAATACACATCATTTCCCAAATACATCCGATGAATAAATAAATGAAACCACTAATCAACCCCATGATATAAAATAAAACCAAGATCCCATAATCCATGAAATGTCATACAAATGCATATCCTAAGATAAAAACACCAAAGAGAGATTAATCCAGCAGTTATCCCAAGTTAAAATATAGTAATGTCTAGCTAGGCCATAAAATCAATTAAGGAAACCTGATAAGGGGTGATAAATTACATAAATAAAGTAAAATTTATGTGAATCACCATGTTCCCTTAAATTTTTTTTAAGTCTAGTTCATTATCTCCATTAGGTTAACTACTACAATCAATCCAATGAAAAAAAATCTATGAGACTTCAATATTCTACATAATATAAAGTTGAGTTATTCAATCCCATAACCCAACCAAAAATTTGACAAACATTATGTAAGAGTAAGGCAAGTGAAATATGATAATAAGGCCTAATTCATGAAAAACGTGCCTAAAAACCTACAATCACAACATCCCTTACTTGAACCACAACCAAACACACTCTAATTCGAAACATCACTCTTACCGAGATTTCCTAAGGGAAAAGATGGTTGGAAACCAAGAATAAAGGAAAAAATCACATTGGGTCACAAATAATTGATACCTTGAATCCAAGGACCAATGATAAGAAAAATGTCTCTGAAATATCTTTCAAAAATTCAATATAGCCACTAAATGGATTATAAAATCAAATATGGATGAATAAAATTAGGAATAACCTATGAATTTATACCTAATATGGAAAACTTAAGACCATGGCATAAATCATGTAGAACACAATGTAATGGGGTCAGACTGAACCCTCCTTAAAAATCATGAAAAAATACCTCTATTTAAAGATGGTTCAACTTCCGAATTTAATAATAGTGAGGAAAACCCATGATGTAAATCCCCTCATAGTTTCATAACATCCAATCCTTAAACCAGACTATGGTGCAACCAATGAAAAATAGTGCATCAACACCTAAAATGAAAGATTAACTTAATCATCCACTTCATGCCCCCATGCTGTAGCTATTATAACCACACCCCAAAAGTTGACCATACCCTTCTTACTAATTTCCTTGATACAAAAACCATGGCGGAACTAATTCACTATGGAACAAGGGTCCCTTAAATAGAAGATCCATGGAATCCTGATTTTCAAACATCTATGGTTTAGCTTAAGTTCCACGACACATGGTTCCTTAAAATGAAAGAACTTAGGAATTATGTATTTCTAGGATATAAGGAGCAGTGCCTAGCGATATGCTATGAGGCTCCCCCTCTCAGTAAAAATCATAACCCAACCTCAACCTTCCTTCCAACAATCATATCCTCACACATCTAACACCTGAAACATGTAATGTAATGAAATTGAAATATCTAGGTCGCTACATCAAATACCTCTAAAATGATTCCCATACCCAAAAAACCCAGTCCCCAAAGAAACCTACAATTTCCACCCCAAACACTCCCCTGGAGATACCATTCATATAGAACAACACAATCACCAAAACATGATATCAATAGAGGAGATTAATAAACTAAAAAACCTCCAAAAATAAAATAGTTTCAACCAACCAACATCCATAAAAACATATCACCATAAAAACAAAATAAATCTCAAAATCTCTTGGAACACAGAGCCTACATTTTCAGCTCACATTCTCAGGTACATTACTCCAACCTACCACGTCTCTATAGAAAATGAACTCAAGGGATAACACACCCACAAATCACCATCTCCTGATGAACATAAATATCAACCAAATTCTCAATAAATATCACATTATCCTTTATATAAAACTATACAAAACCAATTATATGATATTTATCATGAAATATAGAAAGAGTTTCAACATATATAAGGAAACATGGATCCACTACAATAACAAGAGAAGTTCTAACCAATACACCATCTATATTATATGCTGAAAACACCTCAAAATGACTAATAAATTTGAGTAAAATAATAATCCCATGCTAAACCTTAACTGCCCATAATGAGTAGAAATCCTCAAGAATATATGATCACTAACCAGTAACACTAGAGGTCTTCGCTTCTAATTAGAATAAGAATTATGACGGTTATGTGTTTGTCTTCATCCGCTCATAAATCATTTGAAACTTCTCTATCATGATCTGAACCTCATCAAGCCCAAGTACTACCTACTAACCAACCACATTACATTACAATAGATATAGATATAGAACTCATACAATACCTCAAAATGAGCCATGTTGAGGGAAGATTGATGGATGTTGTTATAATCAAACACCAACAAAAAGAAGTGCTTCATACATTATCTATTGAAATCCAAAATGCATGTACATGGAATATCATCCAATGTATTAATATCCTAATTTGTCCACTTTTATGTCTTAGGGTTGAAGTCATTGCTAAGTCAAAACTAAGAGTTAGAATTATGTTGAAGGGCACCCCAAACGCGTGAGGTGAATCGATGATCCAGATCAAAATGATGGTCCTCAACACTATATAGTGTAGTATTATAAATAAATAAATAAATATTTATATTGGGTGTCTGGGGGGTACAATTATATTTGAACACACACACACACATACACGTCACACACAGGCTAGAAAGGCATACCATAGCCCCCCAATGGGATAACTCACATATCAAGACTTATTTATTCAGTACATGGCATGTAGGTCCAAAGATCAGGAAACTCATTACATGTCCCATGTGCCAAGTTGGTATGAAATCCCATAACAAGACCCATAGGCCGAAATTTTTGACCAAAAGGCCCACTAGTAAATACCACTACTATTGTACATGATCAGCTAAAGTACTCGCTATAGTGCATCTGCCGTTATAGTTCATGCTACAGTCCCACCACAGCTATAGTGCCACCGGTGCTACAGTTCTGCCACCACTACAATCTACAATAGTACGTGTGCCAGGTTTGAGTCGTATTACCTCATCCATAAATCCTTACTACAAAAAAATCCATTAGCTATGTCCCTATATTAGTATTGTTTTTAAACATCACTAATTTATTTGTGTTTGTAAATTTTTCTTAATTTAGCAGTGTTTGTAAACATCATTAATTTAGCTATGTTTAAAAACATCCCTAAATTAAAAATGCAGCTAAATTAATAACATACCATTGATAGATATTTTTTAAAATGATGGTAAATGGTTGACAGATTACCAGTAAAACATTGTTAATTTTTTTTAAATTAGTTATTATTTTTTAAATTAGTAATTTTTTACCAACATGAATATCCCAGTTTGGTCCTCACATAGTCTCTCATAGACTAAATCATGCATCCCATATCTGACCTACCAATTTGTGAAGATCTCCCACTGATGCCCGCTCACCAGCCTCCACATCACGTCGGCCTGCTGATCACATCCCATATCCCTCGCCTGGCCTGCCTGTGCAGACCATACACAGAAATCAGTCATGCCACCTTAGGAATAACACCTCCCTGAAAAATCTACTTTTCAATATAGTATTTTGGGAAACATATCCAAATTACGGGACCACTAATATAGGATTAATATTTGTTAAAATAATATATTACTCTATATATATTTACATATTGCGATATATATTAATAAAATTATATACAAACATATAATATCAATGTATTAACACACAAATATATTACTATATAATCCAATAAACATAAAATAATACAAATATTTTATTATTAATAAATTAATTACTAACATATATTAATTTATATACTTATTATTAACGAATTATTATTAATAATTTTTTAGTTATTAATTATTATATCGAATTAATTAATATTATATTTTAAATCATTAATAATAATACTTAAATTATTATATATATATAAACAATTATATTATTTTTAATGTTATATAATACTATTATATGTGTACTATACATCTCTCTCTCTATATGTATATATATATATGTATGAATGTGTGAATGTGAACATAATATAATATTATAATGATCATTTATTAAGTAATTTTTGATTTATATATATGTATATATATGTATATAAATTAATCCCCCTATCTAAATATTAATCTATATATATATATAGATTAACATAAATATACTTATAAATACAAGCGTGCGCACACACACACAACATTTATTTTTAATGTCTGTGTCTAAATATAACTCTCTCTCTCTTCACGTATATATGTATATGTATGTAAATATGTATGAAAATGTGTGTGTTCATGTGTGTGTAATATAATATTAAAAATAACATATATGAATAATACATACATATATACATATATACGTATTATTCATATATGTTATTTTTAATATTATATGATATTATTATATATGTTTGTGCACGCATGTATGTGTTGAAACCCACACACCCACACATGTATACATGTAGATGTATTTGTATAAAATTATAATTATAAATTAATGTATAGAAAAATTAATATATAAATATATAAATATATACTACTACATGTATAAATATATGTATAAATTAATATGATTATATTAATAAATTAACACACACACACACACACACATATTTATGATGTTATTATATTTGTCTGTGTATATATAAATACATATAAGTTTATATATTTATATTTATATATATTATTTTATTTTTATAAATTAATATAAATATATATATACAATATATTAATATATATAAGTGAATATATTTTAATAAATTAATATATAATAAATAATTTAATATATATATTATATTATATAATTTAATATATATAATATAAATTAATATAATATATATTAATATATAATATGTAAATTTATATTTATAAATATAAATATATATATAAAATAAAAATCAATACAATATATATTATATTTATATAAAATGTATAAATTAATATATAATATATACAAAATCAAATATACATGTATCTATCGATATAATATATATATATATAAATATATAAATATATATATAATTGTATTTATATATATGTATAAATTAATATGATTGTATTTATAAATTAGTATATATATATATTAATTTATATAAATATATAAACTAATATATATACATAAACTAATATATATATGTATGTATGTATAAATTAATATGATTATATTTATAAATTAATATACATATACATATATATATATCAATATACATATACAAAATAATATATGTATATTTTTATATATTATTATATTTATATATACGTATAAATTAATAAGATTACACACACACACACAAAATGTTAATATATTTATATGTGTGTATATAAAAACTTATATGTTTATATATTTATTTATATATTAAAATACTAACTTAAAAATATATACATATATATTATGTTAAAAATATTTGTGTGTGTGTTTTTATAACTAGTATATATTAAAATATTAAATCACACACACACATATAAATTAATATATCTATATATGTGTGCATATATATATATATATATAAATTATGATAAATTTATTTATAAATTTATGTATATGTATACATATGTATAAATATGTATATTTCAGTGTATATATATATGTGGGTATATTTAATGTATCCATGTTGTTAAAAACAACTAAATGAGTGACATTTATAAAGGCGGTTAATTTAGCGATGTTTATAGACACAACTAATTTAGCAATGTTTATAAACCCGACTAAATTAGTGATATTTATTATAAAGATCACGACCCTAGTAGCCCAAATTCAGTAGTTAATTTATTACATTGACACTAGATATAAGTGATTTCATCCCAAAGGAAAAATAGTTTCGTAATCTTGGTAAACTAGATACACACTTGAATCTCACATTACATTTGAAAACATACAATACAACATATTGTTTTATTTGGGAACATCATTATTCCCTTTAGCACATCCCTATATATTAATCACAACACACTTCTATAATCCTAGAGAAAGGAAATCTAAGAAAGGGGTGATATTAGATAATCAGTAAAGTTATGCTTTTAGTGGAAGCTAAATAAGACTTGAATAACATAACATGAAGAAATGATAATAAAATAATTCCATATAGAAAATCACAAGAGCTTGAAACAAAAACATGAATGGAATAACTATTCAAGTAATCCCACAAATATTTATAACTAATTTCATAATGATATAATGCATAATTCCAGACATCTATAACTTACAACTGATGCCTCATGCCAAAACTTCTTACATAGATGTGAATGACCTCAGCCAAATATTGAATCAAATTTATCACATTAGACTTAAATATACATTGAGGGGATACATAATTCAATGCCCCACCCACAAATTAATAATTATAATGATATCATTTTAAAAATAAACAATACAACTTAAACAACAAGCTTAAAAAATATCAATAACTACTTGAATTGGAAGAACTAGTATACGAAATATCAATAATATCCATAATAAAACTAACCATAAACCATATATAGATATATTTTGAATGGTATCGTTCTATTATATTCTTAGAATAAGATTCAATATATGATTTTGACTTAGATGAAAATATTTTAAAAACATCATTGGAAAATTTATTGAGGAAAATACACTTACAACATTGATGTCAATTATTTAAAATCTAAAAAAGTCTCAAACATTAATGAAACTATTTTTTTGAAAAGTTCCTTTTAAAATTTTAAAGTAATATTAAACGTTTTGAGTGTTCATCATGATGATAAATTCAGTTCTTGTTGTATAAGTTAAAATAAAACATTCATTTCACTCTTTTTTAAAAAGTAAAAAATTACTTCATTTGGGAAAAGAAACAAAGATTAATTCTAATTTCTGTTAAAAGTCAACCTTGGGTAAAAAATTAATTTAAAAAATCATATTGTAATATTAAAAATATTCTTGAAAAAATTAAGGAAAATATTGATATGGATGAAAAAATATTTTCGACCAAAGAGAGAAATAAAATCTATTTTCCCTAAAAACATTCTTTTAGTAGCTTGAGTACATAAAGATAGAAAAATAAAGGAAAAATTTTAATTTCAATAAATAACTATATTAGAATAAAATATATATGTTTTAGGATAGAAATAAAAAATAATTCCCCAAATCGATATGTAAACAAAAATAATCCTGAGAAATAATGAGATTGTAAAATAAACCCTTACCTCAAGTTCAAATTACTTCATATGTGTCTGAATCTCTTAATTAATAAATATAGACTTATTATACATCTATTTCATAACCATAATCATATATATAATATCCAATATTATTTAATTATAATTGTTTTTCACTCTTTCATTAACAATTCCTTACTAAAATCATTGTTTCGGGTAATAAGTGCTTCGTTTTTCATGTATGATATGGTTCAGTAGTTTTTGTCCTTGCAATTTGATCATAGTTCCAAAATCTCCAAAATATTAACCACAATAAAATTTTCATATATATTCATTATATATTAATCTATATTAATCTATAAAATATAGAGGTAGAAAAATGATTTACACCATTCATGGAGACGAGAGGCCATACTTACACATGATTTCTAATTTCATTTTTCAATGGGTGGAACAAAAGAAAGTCAAATAATAATTAACCTTTCTACTATCATTTTTATTTCATGTATTCCATATAAATTCATTAAATATATACTTATTACAATTCATTCCAAAATAAAAAAAATCACAACGCTTCATGAAGGTTGTGGTCTACACATACGCAAAATCAACATCATCGTTTTCCAACAGATTAGATGATAACAATGTAAATGAGATATTATAATTATATACATATAAATATTTCATAAATTTCACACACACAAAAATAAAAAGATATATATATATATTAAATCAATTATTATATCCATATGTGGGAGGTGGTGGTGAAAAACAAATTATATCGGTTCGTGAGATGGTATTCCTTCATACAAATGATCAACGATTTAATTTCCCATTTGATGGAAGTGGAGATGGATATAGATTATTAAATTAACACAATAAAAATTAAATATATATAAGATAATGTAGTTATTATTTCATCATGGTTGAATAATTTTTTAAGGATGTAGAAGATGAAAAAAATGCTCGGTTAGGAATGATACCTCTTATTCAAAGAACCACTCTAGGGTTATACCTAAATCCATCCTAGAATGGTTTTATGATCAAAACAAGACTCTAGTATGTGGGGATGAATATAAGTAAGGGATTTGTATAAGTATTGTATTATTAAAATTCTTTTTAATTGTGAATAAGTGAGGGGAGGAGGTTCCCTTTTATAATTGAGGTTAGTGGAACACTTGTAATTTTTCAAAGATTTACAATTATTTCAAATAACGTTCTTAGAAAAATAGATAAAAATGGAAAATTACTTTTAATTATATAATATAATGTAAAAGAATGAAAAAACAAATTAATCCAAACAAGTTTTTATGTCATTTTAGCCCTTATCTTTTTAGTTTAATGCTGGGTAAACCCATTTTGACCCTAATCACAGTAACAATGTTTTTCAAGTTTTTCATAACCATTATATCCAAAAATAAAGTTGAACTTGTTACCTATTTATAATTCAACTAATTCCAAATATGGAATACATTTTTCCAAACAATATTCATAAAATTGGAATTATTTAATTTAAAATTAAACATGAAATCATGATGAAAAAGCAGTTTTCCAAAGAACATGTTTTCTTAAGTATAAAAAGTTATTACATGACAATTCAATATAAATTTTATTCAAATGAACTAAATTGGATTAATAATATCATATTTTAACTAAATATTTATTTTAAAAATATTTTAAAATAAAATGTAACTTTGCAAATTCTTTAAACAATAAGACAATTCTTTTTAAAAAATGATTTATTTTCACTAAACCTCGAAAAATTAATCATTTTAGAAAATTCTAAAAAACCCACTCTAAAATAATTATTATAGGTTGATCTCAAAAATTATTTTAATTTCTTCATATAAATTTTATAAAATAATAAAATATTAACTAAAATAATTATGAAAAACTCAACAAAACTTCTTTTTAGAACAATATAGTTTTAAACATTAAAACGGATTTATTCTTATCCCATGCATTGACAAATTATTATGTGAATGATAAGAAATTTGATTGTATATGTAATATAAAATTTTATTACAATAATTCTCTAATAGTCATTACTTTAATTTATTATGCTAAAAACATATTGTGCACCTACTTCGTTTTCTTTAGAAAAACATTTTATTTATTTTCAATAGTTTTTTATTTTAATTTCTAATTAACTGATTACGAAAGAATTCATTATATATATATATGTATTTAAAAATTGTTTTATTAGAATTTAGGGATTAATATTCATACAAATTAACTTAATGACCATGTTATAACGAAAATGATTAATAATAATATTTTAATATAGTATCGCAGTTCGTTTACACTCGGTATTGTGTGTAACACAAACAATCAAAGATTAAATTTATTTAAAGAGAAATATATCATAGAATAATGGGGTGTTACATTAAACACCCTATTTTCTAAAGATTTCCCTTGAAATTTCATCACTTCATTACAAACAACTGACGATACCTCTACCTCATCACATCCTCAGGTTCCCACATAGCTTCCTCAATTTTATGATTTCACCAAAAAACATTAACCGGGTGAGTGGCATTATTTCATATCAATTTCTCTCTATGATACATAATTTCCATAGGTTCTTTCTCATTATATAAAATTGTTATCCATTGATATGATTTATGAGTTTAGTACAAGTGAATGATCAGGTATGCACTTCCTCAGGAAAAATACATGGAATATATTGTGAAATTGAGGGAGATTTGGTGGTAGTTCCAAATGATAAGATTCTATCTCGATATGATCAAGAATATTGAATCAGCCTATAATTTCCCACTTATTCTCATTGTCTTCAAAGGTAAAAGGAAATTACTTGGTATTAAACTACATCCCCATGATTGAAAAGGTTGGAAATAAATGCTAAGGGCTTCATTTACAATTGAGGGACAATTTGCCTTTTTGAAAATAAATCAACAAACTAAAAATTCCATAAAAACAAAATTATATATGATGAATGATATCAATTAAATACAACTCAAACATTTCATTTATTTCAATACCAAACTAAAAACAAGTGCCAAAATTGAAGATTACAATACCAAATTACACAAAAAAAGAATATAAAACCAACACGACTCAAAGAAAACTAAAAATTTACAGCTCCAACAAGATATATTATAGAAATGAATTAAAAATAAAAAGTATCCCAAAGTACTACTAATGATGTATGATATTTAAATTTTCCCATGTCTTGATAAACAACATATGAAAAATCACTAAAGTTCCCAAGATGGAATGAGTACTAAAACCCAATATGTTTTCCCCCGATGACGTCCCTAATCACACCACAAGGATAAAACATGTTATCACATTTATATAAAACAATTTATAGAAAAAATGTATACAATAATTTATATTAAAATATCAAAAAGTTTCATAGTAAAACAATTTCCTCAAGATAACATCAAGTTCTAAGGAAAGAAACCAAATAATCCTTTAAAACTATTTTATCAATTTCATTTTTGCATAACCCATTCCATTCAACCTATACACACCCCCAACCATGCATGAGAACCTAGAACTCCATATACTAATTAGTGGTGAGTCTTCTATTCAATAAGTTTTCACTTATTGAAATAATTTTATAGGGTTACATCACACTCATATCTGTCCCAACCTTTCAATAGGGTTACTTCACACCCTTATCCATCCCAATACATATGAACACACATCAAACATTCATGCCAAAACTCATGTCAAATCCATGTGTGCCAAACCAATTTCAATAAAACCATTTTTATTGACAATTATTTTTCTATGCAACAAAGACAAATAATCATCTTAAAATCACCTTTTTAAAATAATGTTACCAATTTAATTTCCAATAAAACGCCAAATTTATCAAATTCCAGATACCGTTGCTTAAGAGGGTTTTTATCAAATATTTAATAGAGGGCACACAATCAATTTCAAGAAAACCCATGAACATTAAATCAATAATTCAGTCTAAATAGAAGAGTCAAGAGTGAAGCCATCTACCTCATGTTTTTTGATGAAAATGAAGATTGATAGTTAAATTTCAATGAAACAAGGTTGAAAATCCAAAAAAACCCTTATATATCATCCCGTATTATCAAAAATAAAAAATAAAATAATATTTTGCACCAAATATATAAGATATATCTACATCAGATGTAGATATAAAAATCCAAGAGAGATAGAGAAGAATATATACGGAAAACCATAAAGAACAACCATGAATAAAGACTTACCAAAAGAATAGAGCTTTGACGCCCTGAGAAACACCTCCATATCACTTTTAATTTGATGGGGATAGGTTCTCCAACCTATGAGAGGGAAAAATCATGAGTTAGGGCCATTTTGGGAAAATCCAAGGCATTATAACATCACACCAACCTAGATCCCCTTTTTTACGATCTAGTTTTTTAAACTTTTATGGTTAGTCACGCGATTAGGAAAACTGTGTGCTAACCATGTTCCAACCACAACCTCAAATACAAACACCACATGGTTGGCTCACATAGTTTCCAAACCATGTGCCAACCGTGACAAAGACCACTATCTTAAATTGCATGTTTTCCCATGTGCTTTTTCATGGTTTGTACAAACCATGCACTACCAGTGTGCCTTCCCATTATCTGATGAATCGTTGTTTACTGTTTCCTGTAGGTGTTTCATGGGTTTCAAAAACAATGCACCAACTGTGAACATATATAAATCCCAATAAACACTCCAAAAGTTCTCAAAACTCTCCCAAACATTACCTGTATACTTTACATACGAAAAAAGAATAAATAAATTTCTACTTACTGGAAAATAGAGGTACTAAATTCTCCAAACCCCTGTCCTTTCCATCCGTAGAAAGTATAAAACCATCCTCTTTCTAAATGAATTTTTTACATTACTCTTTCATTTCATTCTCTGGTTCCTAGTTCTCTTCCTAAATCTGACCTTGTTTCCACAAAACCCGCACTAGACCGATGCTTTTAATATAAAATGCATTCTCTTACCTATACAAAATTCACACCAGGTTATGTATTATGGAAGAATCTAGCTTTAGTTCTACATGTTTTCATCGAATAACATAGTTAGTATTAGGTTGTTAATTTTTTAAATGAGACACATGAAACACATTATGTACTGCACTGAACCATAGTGTAAATGCCAATCGATATGCCAAATCACAAAACCATTCATGTATCTCAAGAGGGCCTATGTATTGAGGAGATAACATGACCTTCCTAAAATGGTTAAGTCCAAGATTTGGAGAGATCATCAAGAACACATGATCACTCACCACAAATGACATCAACCATCAACGATGATCCACATACGATTTCTGACGACTTTGTGTTGTATCCATCCATTTCCTAATCAACTGAATGTTATATGTTGTTTGTTAGAAAAGGATCATCCCAAATAGTGAAGTCTCACCTATTTCCACCCAACAGTGTTGAGAATGAAAAGTATTCCCATATAATTCTTCAAATAAATCCATTTGTATCGAGGCTTGATCGCTATTGTAATTCAAGAACTCCACTAACGAAATGTTCTCTTCCCATGTTCCACCAATATCAATTACATAATCCCACAACATGTCTTCTAGTGTGTGTATCATGTCCATCAATATGGGGATGATACACCCTAATCACAGTTAATAGAGTTTCAAGGGATTTATATATGGATTTCCAAAAATGATACGTAAACCTTAGATCTATTTTTAACATGATCTAAACTAGTACACCATGCCTCTTTACTAATTCACATATATATATTTTTGAAAATTCATATGCAATATGAGTTTCATAATTTGTGATAGAATGATCCATGTTTGTGAGCTGATACACTATCACACATATGGTATCATGTTTCAAAACCATTATTGGGAGACCTACTACAAAATCCTTAGCTATCTACTCCAACTTCTAAATAGGGATAGTTAAAGACTGTAACATACCTGCTGGCCACTAATACTCTTCCTTAACGTAATGACAAGTTATGAATCTTGAAACAAACCTAGCCATCTTTCTTTTCATGTTAAACCACAAAACATTACTTTAAAATCCTTATACATAATTTTTATTCCAAGATGAAAAACTCATCTATAATGGTGGTATGAATGAATAAGTTGTTTCTGATAAGCCATGGGTATGCCCATCAAATTTCTAAACCACAACAATGAACTCACATCCAATTTCCATCACTCAATGGTCTCCCACCATTTATATTTAACCTCATTTAAATTCATTCTAAATTATATTTATATACTTATTTAACCATTTTCAACAAATTAGGAACCGAGGAAATTAGAAAGAAAACTACAACATCACCTCAGATTACACATTCCAAGTACATGTCATCTAAGACCAACATCAACTACCAATCATCTAAATCTTATTTTTCTAAGTTAACATATGAATTTATTCTCAATGAATCTCCCACCAAATTTCATGTACCTTGGGAATACATCATTCCAAATTCAAACATTTAGAGTAAATCCATCCATCTTTTTTTCGAGGATCAAATCCAATTTTTGAGAAAATATGCTTCAAGCTCTTAGGATCGATGAACAAAATAATTTTCTCCCCAAAGAGATAATAACGCCAAGTCTTAAATGCCTGGACTACAACATCTAACTCCAAATAATGTTTTGGGTATTTATTCTCATTCACTCATAACATCCTTGAACTATAATAAACAACATGATATCCTTACATGAGAACACAACCTAACCATGATCCCAATGCATCACAATACATAACGTACCCTTGTCCTAATTCTGGAAAAATCAAGATCGTTGTTGATGTAAGGTGAACTTTAATCTCTTGAAAAGTTTTATGGAATTCCTAACTCTATTGGAATGGAACATTATTATTTATCAAAGCTATCATAGGCGATACTAGTCCTGAAAAATCATGAAAAAATCATCGGTAATAACAAACGAGACCATGGAAACTTTTTATATAAAATAAATTATTTGGAGGTTTCCAAGAGATGATAGTTTTTATTTTTTATGGACCCACAAAAATGCATCTTTAAGAGATAACATTGCCATGAAAACATAACTATTGTATCCAAAAGTAACACTTTGATCATTTTTCATACAAAAAATGATCCCTCAATATTACCAACATTGTTTCCTTGTGTTTATCAGTCATAGAAATTTTCCTCGAATACACCAATATGTTCTCAAAAAACACCACCACGAAAGAATCTAAATATCACTAAAATATCTGATTCATCAGTCCTATAAAGGCCTCTATTGAATTTGTAATACAGAAAGTCATTTCCACATATTCATAATGGACATATATGCTTCTAAAAGCTTTTTTCAGAATTTCCCCCTTCCTAACTTGAAATTATTGATATCCTAGTTGTAATTCATTCTTATAGAATCACGGAGCTCCCCTAAATTGATAAAATAGATCAACTGTAACGACACAACATTTCATTAATTGAAATCCATCTTGATCTAATTAAATGTCTCTTTATGTAAAATGTTTATATAAAATGTCAACTTCATTGGTTTTATGTTAAGAATTATAACTGTTACATTTATAGTCGTTCAAATGTGATCACATGATTAGTATAAATATAAGTCTTTAACAAACCCAATTTACCCAGAACAAGGAAGCGATGGACTGATCCAGTAGAATTGCTCCATAAAAAGCCAATTTGTTGGAGCTCGGAAAAGAGGTGGAAACTTTTGGCTTTGCTCTTGACCAAGCCCAAGCTAAGCTTCATCTTGTCAATCTAAAACAGGACCATCTATGGGGAAAGTGGAAGTTGATAGAGATTACCACTTGAGAGATGTTATCTGAGCCACCCCAAGAGTCTGTCAACATCACACACCTTACACTTTGGTCTTATGTAGATGTTTTAAGGGGTTATGTAACAAATCACTAGTACTATGTTCATGTACATTATTTATTTATATAATAATGAATATACTTTCTTGTCATTATTTATACGTTGTAAATAGTTTTTAATGTACAAATAGTGTTTTTATTAAAATTTAATTAAGAATTCTATTTTATTAAATTAAGGGATTTTTGAATTAAATAATATTTTAATAAAATATTATTATTATTATTAAATTAATTTTTATTAAATATAAATGATATTTTAATTTTATGAATGCAATTGTAATTTTTATTAAGGTTTGAAAGCCATTTTGTCAAAACCCGTGAATTTTCGATAAATGTCATTTTTTATTTTAAAAGTGAAAATTAAAATATTTTGAAAAGTATTTAGATAAAATAAATGTTATTTCTGGAATTAGGACGTCGAAATTATCCAACGGTGAATTTTTCATAATTTTTTGAGACAGTAAAATATTTCGGTAAAAATTAAATACCGTTTAAATATATAATGTCTTTTATGTCATCATAATGACCAAATTGTGATGTAATAAAATACTATAAGTTTCAGGTTCTTCCAATATATATTTTACCATTATAATGATGTGATTTTTGGTTTTTTTGAATTATTTTACAATGCATTAATGGACCACTCAAGACTTATTATACATCTTGTCTTTTTAAATTTTTTACATGGGAGTGTGACTCACTTCCACATAAGCAACCCGATTATATTAAGAAGTTTGGGATTTCGCCTTATAAAATATTTTTTCCTCTCCACTTTTCCAAAAACCATGGGGAAAAACCATGAGCTGATTTGTGGTTTGGATTAGTTTAATGTAAGGGGTCCCAAACCTAAATAATCAATAATTCACTCATTGTTCCTATATAAACCCACCCAATCTCCAACTTCCTCCTCAATCAAAGCCTTTGGAGTTCGTCCAAACTATACCCTACTCTATCCAGAATCCTCCCAAGGTTCCCCATGCTCCTAAGAAGCCTCTCTCAATCCTCTCTCAATCCTTTGGAAGCACATTTCCATGTTAGGGTTTTTCTTCCTTTCACCTTTTTGTCCAATTTTCGTAATATATGTATTCCCTTTTAATTTAAATTATAAATGATGGGGTATGGTGTCACACCTCTCCCATACTTCCCTCTTATTTTTTTAATGATGGGATACCCATTTCTCTCTCATTAAATGCCTCCCATGTACACATGTTACTATGCTGAAATTCTGAAAGGAACTTCTCTCACCTCATTTACATTTATGCAATACTATTGTATCATGAATCTAAATTCCATTAAAATTGTTGGGGAATGTATCTATATGACCCCCCCTTACTGTCCATTTCATGTAGATATGATGAGATTCCCCTTTATCTCTCATCAACCATTTTTTTGAATTCTTATATCACATCGTTACGTTGCCGAAATTGCACCAATTTTCTAAGCCAATGCCATTGTGTAGTGAATACCATGCCCATTTCTCCATCAAGGTTATTCACCTTCATGCACATTTAATTATTTATTTTAAAGTTTAATTCGACATTCCATTTTCATGGAATAAATGCTAATGTTTTATGAATCCATATTTTATGATCCATGTGGAACACTTATGCATGAAATAAAATGTGTAAGAAGGTTGTGCCCTTATAGAGCTCCAATGCATTGGGTAAAGTATAGTATCATGATACGACATGTGCAATGAGTGTTGACTCATTATAATTCAAGTTAAACGTTGGTTTACTCATGCTTCATGTGCAATGAGGATTTACTTATGCTCCATTTTCAATGAGACATGGCTCATGCTAATTCCATGTGAAATGTTGTTGCCACATTTCCATGTTATGATTATCATGCTTTATCATTCCATTATGTTAATGTTTTTCTTGTTCTATATTGATATGCCTATTGTCTAACATTTATTTTACTCCTCATTTATTCCATGTTTATTCTCTTACTGGGCATTAAAGATCACCCCTTTTCTTATTCATGTCCTCAGGATATCCCATGCAATGCTATGTACGAGAGAATGTTGTGGTCATGTAAAGGAAGTTTTCAATAAAGTTGTTGTATTACATGGTTTAGGTTGTTATGTAATGATCCTAATCCCCAAAGAAACTAGACCTCCCAATCATCCATGTTGTATTAAGTGAATAGTTTATGTTATAAATCATGTTTAAGTTTGTAATAAAAGTAGGGTTGTCATTGTTGGTATCAGAGGATAGGTTTAGTTGTTTTTGGGATTAGGATTAGAAAACCCCAGTAAAGCCTTATAGAAAAGACTAAGTATAATAGAAATATCCCTAAGTTTTGGTATGTACTGAGTAAGTGGTTTATCAAACAAATAGATCCCTTTCTGGATACGAGAAGGTAGAGGCAGCTCTGGCACAGATGTATCCTTGGGGTAAAACCCGAAAACACTGCATTGAGCTAGACTCGAACGAGAACTGGTGCACGACAATGGGTCTTTCTGCACTCTTGGTTACGACACTCCCGGGGGATATGTTTTGACAAATTCATAAGCTGACTATGAACCCTTATTAAGGGAATAAAAAATTGACCCTAAGAATATATGTTAGAATGTAGATCATGAAAATCCTAAATTGAAGCCTATAGACTCATGAGTTAAGGAAATAAAAATTTATTTATAAGTAATCTACTATTGTCTTTGGATTACCCTTTATGTGTGAACCCCCCTAACTTTACTTTTATTCTATCCAATGGCTGGTAATAGGAGTACTCGGGCTAACAACCGATGTGAAGATCAGTTTGATGACTGTACTAATGAGATTCCCAATTGAATTGGAGCGGGAATCGCGAACTTTGTCATTCTTCTCTCTCAGATAACTCAAGATTTGAATAGAAAAATGGGTCAAGAGGAACGTCCAAACCCCCCTAAGAAGGAACAAGTCGCTATCGAGCGGTTCATGAGACAATGGCCTCCTACTTTTAGTGGATCATCTAATCCCACGATCGTTGAACAATGGATCAACTCCATCGAAAATATCTTCTCCATCCTTCAATGTTCTGAACAAGAGAAGGTTATTCTAGCGGCTTATCATATGGAGGGTGAAGCTGATCAATGGTGGAAGTTGATCAAAAATATGAAGCCTGAGGAGGAGATCGAGGCTTTGGAATAGAAGGATTTCTGGAAGATGTTTTTCGATAAATATTTTCCGCACACCCTCCGGTATAAGATGTAAAGGGACTTCCTTTCCCTTATGAAAAATGAAGAAGAATCTGTTGGAGCATATGAGGAAAACATAACAAGGGTTTCACGATACACTTATGAATTTGTCCTTACCCCCGATTGCAAGGTTTACAACTTCTTTGGTGGGATGAAGCCTAGCATGTGGAAAGCATTATTGATCTGTGACTCCGACAGCTATGAGAAAATTTTCCGATGTGCCCTCAAGGTCGAAATGGAGATTGTGGAATCACAGGGGTATCATGGGGACAAGAAGCGTAAGGTGGACATCAATACTGGTGGTCCGATGGATAAATCCAACAGTGCTATGAAGATCTAGCACCCCACTTTCCAAAAGTGAGGAAAAAAGTGCCCTGGAAATTTCCTCAAGGGGATGAGGAAATGCTTTAGGTGTGGAAGAGAAGGGAACCTAGCTGTTAACTGTCGGCAAGAAAGACCCGCGGCTACGCCAGAGTAGAGGAATGCTCCGTTCGAACTGCAAAAAGTTGTACATTGCCACAACTGCAAAGAACCAGGGCATCTGGAAAATCAGTGCCCTAATCCAAAGGTTTTCAGAAGCATGCAACAACCCGCAAGGCAGGAAGGAAGATCTTGAGCCATCACTTCTACCAAAGTGAACCCCGAAAAAAAGTGGTGACAGGTACACTAGTTATTCGTTCATGAATAGTGAATGTACTTTTTCATTCAGGTTGAATGCATTCTTTTATATCACGTAAGTTTAGTAGAACAATCCTCGTACCACCACATATCATTGAAGTGAAGATGTCGGTGAGTATGAAAAATGGGGCAATCATTGCATCCCATGAATATAACTCCTCCCCTGTCATAATCTATTGATTTAATTTCTCGGTGAACCTCGTCATACTCTCTCTAGTGGGATTTTGTGAAATTCTTGGAATGGATAGGTTTTCCTTATATAGAGCCAACACAAATTGTCGGGAGAGGTAAATCACACTCCATTTGGAGAATCGACCCCCAATTCATTACAAGTGTAAAGAGGAAGATGAATCTACTTCTACTCCATCATCTCAAGCATTGAAATTACTGCCCTATGGGAACTCTTATCTGGCTCAGATGATTGATTACATGGAAGAAAACATCCTTGAAGAAATGCCTACTGTGATGGAATTCGCTGTAGTGTTTCCCAAGGAACTGCATGGTATTTCTCTTAGAAGAGAAGTTTAATTCTCAATTGAACTTATACCTGGGGCACTACCAATATCCATTACTCCATATAGAATGGCTATCGTTGAGCTTGAAGAGCTAAAGAAACCACAACAAGATAATCTGGATAAAGGGTTTATACGCCCAAGTGCTTCGCCATGGGGTGCACCAGTCCCTTCATCAATAAGAAGGATGGTTCAATGCGGCTTTGCATCGATTATCGTGAACTGAAAAAAATCACGATAAAGAACAAGTATCCTCTACCATGTATCAATGACTTTTTCGATCAGCTCCATGGATCACAATACTTCTCCAAGGTAGATTTTCAGTTGGGATATTATCAAGTAAGTTTGAAGAAGGAAGATATCCCCAAGACTACTTTTCGTACAAGATACAGGCACTATGAATTCATACTAATGCCTTTAGGACTCACCAATACTCCAGCAATCTTCATGTACTTGATGAATAGAGTATTTAGATATTACCAAGAAAAATTTGTGCTAGCCTTTATAGATGATATTTTAATATACTCCAAAACCAAGGAGGATCATGAGGAGCATTTTAGAACTGTACTGGAGACATTACATAAGGAGAATCTCTATGTAAAGTATAGAAAGTGTGAGTTATGGTTGATGGAAGTCTCATTCTTGGGCCATATCATCACAAGAAATGGGATATCTATGGATCCCTCCAAAACAGATGTAATTGGGGGATGGCCAAGGCAAACATTGGTAACAGATATCTCTAGCTTCTTGGGGTTACCTGGATATTATCGACGATTTGTGAGAAATTTCTCATCATTGTCCAAGCCTCTTACCAATCTAACTCAAAAGGGAGTAAAATCTTCTTAGAGTGATGAATGCAAAGAAAGCTTCAAGGAGTTGAAAAGGAGGCATATCACTGCGCCCGTTCTCACTTTACACACAAGTGGGGAACATTATGTGGTATTCAGTGATTCTTAGAAGAAGGGCTTAGGCTGTGTGCTGATGTAGATTAATAATGTGATATCCTATTGCTCAAGATCTGGAGTTGGCAGGTGTGATCTTTGCCTTGAAAATCTGGCGACATTATCTCTATGTGGAGAAATGTGATATATATACTCACCACAAGAGTCTTAAATATATATTCACATAAAAAGTTCTCAATATGTTCCATAGAAGATGGATAGAGTTCATCAAGGATTATGACTGTTCAATACATTACCACCCTGGGAATGCGAACAAGGTGGCAGATGCCCTATGTAGAAAGGACCCATTGATTCTATCAATGATGATAATTGAAAAGGATCCAATCTTCATAGAATTGATGAAGATAGACATGGGAATCCTATGGAAGGGAAAATCATCAATCTTTTAACACATGATTTCCCAACTGTATCTTTTGGAAAGGTTAAAGGATGCTCAAGAGTATGATATGGGAATTCAAGAAAAAGTGGAAGCTATCGAAAAAGGGAAATCATTAGTGTTTAATGTTAATGAAGAAGGAATTGTGCGATTTGGGAAAAGACTATGTGTTCCATCATGTCCAGAGCTAAAGAAGGAACTTTTGGATGATGCACAGAGTTCAAATTTCTCTATTCACCTAGGGATAACAAAGATGTATTGAGATGTCTGAGAAAACATTTGGTGGGATAATATGAAGAAGGAGATCGCTGAATATACATCAAAGTGCCTGGTGTGCCGGAAAGGGAAGGCAGAGAGGCTGAAGTATAAGGGGATGATGCAACCATTACCCATACTAGAATGGAAATGGGAGAACATCACTATGGACTTTGTCACCAGAATTCCGAGGATATTCAAAGGCAATAATGCAATCTGGATTATTTTGGATCATCTAACAAAGATTTCACACTTCATTGATATTCGGGAGGATTTCACATTGGATCAACTGGAACATATATATATCAGGGAAGTGGTAAGGCTTAATGGAGTACCACTATCTATTGTGTCTGACCGGGATCATAGATTCATCTCTAGGTTTTGGAAGAGTCTTCAACATGCTCTGAATACTGAACTGAACTTCAGTACGTCCTATCATCCTCAAACTGATGGACAATCAGAGCGGACTATCCGAACACTTGAGGACATGTTGAGAGCTTTCTAAATGGACTTTAATGTAGGATGGGATCAACATCTTCCACTGGTTGAGTTCTATTATAATAACTGCTTCCACTCCATCATCCAAATGACACCACATGAAGCCCTATAGGAGAAATGGTGCAGAACACCGACATGTTGGGATTAGTTTGGTGAACATAAGCTGCATGGACAAGAAATGGTCTAGGAAATGGTGGAGAAGGTGAAAACTATTCAGTAGCATATCAAGGCAGCCCAGAGTCGACAGAAGAGTTATTCAGATAATCGTCGATGAGACCTTGAATTTAAAGTTGGAGACATGGTTTTTCTACACGTATCTCCGTGGAAGAAGGTCATGAGGTCTGGAAAGAAAGATAAGTGAAGTCCAAGGTACATCGGCCCCTTCGAGATTCTTGATCATGTCGGGGATGTGGCCTATCGACTAGCACTTCTACCTACCATGGCCAAAGTACATGATGTCTTTCATGTATCCCTCTTAAGGAAGTACATACCAGACCCTTCATATGTACTCTCTTTGGAGGTGGTACAGTTGGAGGATTATCTTTTTCTTATGAGGAGAAACCAGTGAAGATCATAGAGAGTAGAGAAAACGTTCTACGAAATAAAAAAACGACCATCGTCAAGGTGTTGTGGCGAAACCACAAGTTTGAAGAAGCGACTTGGGAATTGGAAGAAATGATGAAGCTATGTTACCCACATCTGTTTTAGTGTGGGAAAAGGAAATTTCGAGGGTGAAATTATTTAATGGGGGAATATTGTAACAGCCCAAAGTTTCATTAAATGGAAATCCCTATTCATCTAATTAAATGTATATCTATGTAAAATGATAATGTAAAATGTCAACTTCATTGGTTTTATGCAAAGAATTGTGACCGTTACTTTTATAGTCGTTGAATAGTGATCACATGATTAGTATAAATATAAGGCTTTAACAAACACAATTTAATCAGACAAAGGAAGCGATGGACTCATCTAGTAGAATTTCTCCATATGAAGCCCATTTGTTGGAGCTCAGAAAATAGGTGGCGTCTTTGGGCATCGCTCTTAACAAATCCCAAGTTGATCTTCATGCTGTCAAGCTCGAACGGGACCTTCTACATGAAAAGTGGATGTTGATAGAGATTACCACTCGAGCGATGTTATCTGAGCCACCCCAAGAGTCTGTCACCATCGCACACCTTACCCTTAGGTCTTATGCAGCTATTTTAAGTGGTTTTGTAACAAATCGCTAGTACTATGTTTATGTACATTATTTATGTATATAATAATGAATATACTTTCTTGTCATTATTGATACATTGTAAATAGTTATTAATGGACAAATAGTGTTTTTAGTTATTATTTAATTAAGAATAATATTTTATTAAATTAGGGGTTTTTTGAATTAAATAATAATTTCATAAAATATTAATACTATTAATAAATTAATTTGTATTTAATATAAATAATATTTTAATTTTATGAATGCAATTGTAATTTTTATTAAGGTTTGAAAAGCCATTTTTGTCCAAACCCTTGAATTTTTGATAAATGTCGGTTTTTATTTTAAAAGTGAAAATTAAAATATTTAGATAATTATTAAGACAAAAAAATATTATTTCTGGAATTAGGACGTCGAAATTATCCAACTATGAATTTTTCATAATTTTCTGAGACAGTCAAATTTTTGGGTAAAAATTAAATACCGTTTAAATATATAATGTGTTTTATGACATAATAATGACCCAATAGTGATGTAATAAAATAATATAAGCTTTATGTTCGGACAATATTTGTTCTACCATTAATATAATGTGATTTTGGGTTTGTTTTACTTAATTTACAAATCATTAATGGACCCTTAAAGACCTATTAAACATCTTGTCTTTTTAAATTATTTTCCATGGGAGTGTGACTCACCTCCACATAAGAAACCCCATTATTTTAAGAATTTCGGACTTTGGCCTTATAAAATATTGTTTTCCTCTCCCCTTTTCCAAAAACCATGATAAAAAACCATGAGCTGATTTGTGGTTTGGAGTAGTTTAATGTAAGGGGTCCCAAACCTAAATAATAAAGAATTCACTCACCTTTCATATATAAACCCACCCAACCTCCCACTTCCTCCTCACTCAAATCCTTTCGAGTTCATCCAACCTCTTCCATACTCTCTCTAGAATCCTCCCAAGGTGCGCCAAGATCCCAAGAAGCCTCTCTCAAGCCTCTCTCAAGCCATTGGAAGCACACTTCCAAGTAAGGGTTTTTCTTCCTTTCACTTTTTTGTCCAATTTTCTTAATATTGTTATGCACTTTTAATTTCAATAATAAATGCTGGGGTATGGTTTTTCACCTCCCCCATACTTCCCTATAATTTTTTTAATGATGGGATACCCCTTTCTCTCTCATTAAATTCTTTTCATTTACACCCGTTCCTATGCCAAAATTCCAAAAGGAACTTCTCTCTCCTAATTTACATTCAAGAAATACTTTTGTATCATGAATCTAAATTCCAATGAATTGTTGGAACATGTATCTATATGACCCCATTACTCTCCATTTCATGTAGATATGATGAGACACCCCTTTCTCTCTCATCAACCATTTTTTTAAATTCTTATATCACGCCGTTACGCTGCCGAAATTGCCCCGATTTTCTAAGTTAATGCCATTGTGTAGTGAATACCATGCCCATTTCTCTATCAAGGGTATTCACCTTCATGCACATTTACTTATTGATTATAAATTTTCATTCCACATTCCATTGTCATGGAATAAATGATTATGTTTTATGAATCCATGTTTTATGATTCATGTGGCACACTTATGCATAAAATGAAATGTTTAAGAAGGGTGCGCCCTTATAGCGCTCCAATACATTGGGTAAAGTATAGTATCATGATACGTCATGTGCAATGAGTGTTGAATCATGCTAATTCAAGTGAAACAAGGGTTTACTCGTGATTCATGTGCAATGAGGATTTACTCATGCTCCATGTGCAATGAGCCTTGGCTCATGTTAATTCCATCTTAAGTGTTGTTGCCACATTTCCATGTTATGATTATCATGCTTTATCATGCATTTATGTTAATGTTTATCTTGTGATCTATTGATATGCCTATTGTCTAACATGTATTTTACTCCTTCTGTATTCCATGTTTATTCCCTTACTGGGCTTTATAGCTCACCCCTTTTCTTATACATGTCCTCAGGTTATCCTGTGCAATGCTAAGTACGATGGAATGTAGTGGTCATGTAAAGGACGGTTTAAATAATGATGTTGTATTTCATGTTTCAAGTTGTTATGTAATGATCCTAATCCCCAAATACACTAGACCTCTTGATCATCCATGTTATATCATGTGAATATTTTAAGTAATAAATCATGTTTATGTTTGTAATAAAAGCAGGGTTGTCATATCAACTATGTGTAAGAGTGGATAACTGTTATTTATCATAACTTGGTTAAGAATACGATAATCCATACACATATTTCGTGTTCCATCCACCTTTTGAAAAACATTTTTAGTGATTCCCACAATGATGTGCTAGGTTATATAAAACCTTTCTAAGTAGACTTTCAATTCCCTTAAATATATTGGGGTCATCTTGTAAGACAGAAAGAAAATAATACTAGTCTCTATAAGTAGATCAATCATAAACTCTACTTCTATCATATGTGTAAACCCTAAGAAATTTTCAAGAAACACATATAGAAACTGAGCCACCACTGCTAGAAAATTAGGATGATCAATCTCTTCCATTGATATTGAAGACAACTCTGCCAAATGGTATGAGATCATTCCAACTTCTTGTGCTTACAAGACCATTGAACCCAAATTTTCACTCTAGTATCCTCAAAATAGATACTCAACATCAACTTCAGTTGTAAAACTGACCTTTCATTTATATTATTTCATGTGATACTTGTATATTATCAACCACTATATACTCAAGATAATATCAAATTCATCCATCTTGAGGAAAAAGAAATCCCATTTCAGGTACACTCTATCAATATTTATATAACATGCTCTACACAAAAAGGCTCGACATTCTTTTTGTCCCATAGAAGTTTGATGTTTTTTCAGAGAAGGCATCATAAAAATTTTTAAACTCAGCAAATCAACATTTTGAGAAGTAATAAAGGAATTGGATGAACTTGTGTCAAGAAAACTTTTATAAGTATAGAATTAAAAACAATCATACATCGCTCTATATATATTCAAGGATGATCATCCAAAATAACCTATTTAGTTCTATATAATTGCTTCATCACTGCAATTTTTTCATTGTTTATCTGTTGAGATTTCCCTTACTATGGAGCCATGTTATTTCTATAATAACCATGACAAGATATATTATGATATCTATATTTATTCTACTTCACTCATCCCGTTGAAGTATATGAGGCTTGCGACACCAAAGATTTGTCTAGAAAACCTAACGTTGGAGCATTGTGACAATAGTCATGAAGATGCCCCATATGATTATAGATATGGATTGCTCTAGGTTATTCCATAAATTCTTTATTTAAGTGTTCAAGTAATCCAAATTAGAAACATTATCCTTTTATCTTTGGTCACGGATGAAGTTTCACTAATCCAACCATATGATTTTGAGCCACATTCCTTCCTTGGAAATAGGTATCCCTCTTCCAATTGTTCCCAGCATTAGAGTTCCCACTATTTCCCATTGGTATTAGCATAATTTATCCCCCATATCTCATAAAATGTCTCTTTTAGCTAACTCCTCTCTATTTACCATCTATATATAATCTATAATACAAAGAACATTAATCTTCAATATAATATCAAATATCAACCCCAATTCCAATATGCATGCCTTTAGGGATGCACTAGTAGGAACATTAGGTGAAAAGTTCCCTAAATTAATGAATTTATCAACATACTCCATGATAAAAATAATTTATTTCTTCAAGATGAAGAAGTTCTTAGTTATTTTAATTCTGAATGTATAGGGATAAAATGTTTTGTTAAAAAATACCACAAAATCCTCACAAGAAATCCCTTGATAAACATTATCCTACATGAATAAATCCCACCACTAGAATTAAATATCTTCTAGAATATAAATTTCCATCTTGAATTTCATCACTGATGGTGTTCCGATGAAGTATAATATATGATTCATCTTATTTATCCACACATCTACCCATTCTATTTCAGAATCACTTCAAAAGATGGGTGGATTCTACTTCTGGAATTGGATGGAATGATCCACTTGTTTTGGATCATCCCTCCTTTTACCACTGTCCATAACATGAAATTATTGAACAATACTCTAAATCAGTTGTTGGTTCACCTATGGCTCTAGTGCAACAACATTTTCAGAAGAATCCCCTAGTTGGTTTCTGTGATTCCTACCAGGTGCCATTTTCTATTCAAACAATGATTATCATATGTCTAACTCTCCATTAACTAAAGGCTTATCATATAAAATTCTACCACATCACAATATCACAACAATTATATCCAAAATAAATCATTTTTTTGAAAAAATTCCCACTTTATTTTAAAAATCAATGAATTATCAAAATATCACAATCATGTTCTTTTAAAAATATCACATTTGAAAATAATTTCAATTTATTTTCAAAAATTAAAACACTGCTCCAATTAATTATTCAAAATTAGGTATGCAATTTTAGTGGGAAATAATTTCTACAATTTATTTCTTGCTCGTATCATTGGATAAACCCATGACAATGAGATTCAAAATTCTATAAGTGTCTCCAATAAACATATGTACCCCAATACTTAGTAGCATGAAGTTCAACATAAAAATGTTTGCTATATGTTTTTATGCTCTACATTTTAATTCCTGAAAATCCTACTCCATAATATGATACTAACCCATGGAATATAATAGAATGAATTTCCACACCAATACTGATAACTGATACGAAGTCAAAAACCAATTAAGAAAATTACCACTTGGCCTATATGAAATTCAGAAGGACTAAGCTGATACCACCTTTTCACCCCTCTACTTCTCATTGTCCTTAGAAGGAAGAAGGACATTACTTGGCCTTATGCGACATCCACAAGATTCCAAATCCTAGAAATAAATTACAAGGGATTCATTTACAATTGGAGGATGATTTTCCATTTTGAAAATTAAACAACAAACAAAAAGTTCCATAACTAGAGAAACACTATATAATGTATGATTACAATGAAAGACAACTCAACCATTTTATTTATATCCAAAACAATCTAAAACCAAGTGCTATATTGGACAACTACAATATCAAAGTGTAAAGAGGAAGACTATAAAACTACAAAGTCACAAAGAAAACTAAAACTACCAAAATCCAACAAGATCCTTTCTCCAAATACACTAAATTACCTAACTATCATGAATTAATGCAAATGATGTGTGATTTTTTACCTTTTCCAATGTATTGATAAACATGATCTTCAAAGCACCAATGTTCCAAAGTAGGGGTGAGTACTAAAATTTAGTAGGTTTTACTCAAATTACTTCCCTACTAATTCCACGGGTGGCTTTTGTACCTTTCTCTAACCCTATCTTTCTTCCTGATTTTCTGTCGATTTCCTTGAGTTCGAAGGTTCCATATTTGCATCTTGCGGACCCTCAACTTATGAGCTCTTCTGCGGAGTTCTCCGAGGCTTCGAATCTCGTGAATTTGACCTTGGTGTCTTGCTTCAATCACTGAAAACCTTCAGTTGATGAGTTCGATATATTTTTGTTTAGCAATTGGGATATGCAGGATCGGACGGTGGTGGGTTTGATTGATAATCGTCATATGATGATACATTTTTTCTCGGAGGAAGACTTAATTTGTGCATGGTCTAGAGCTCCTCGACGCTGTGGTGGATGCAGGTTCTTTCCATTCTGATGGACATTTGATCTCTTTATGAATTGATAATAGCCCTCTGTCGCCAACTGGGTAAGCATTCCCCACCTTCCCTTGCGCTTTCAGAATCCAGCGATTATCCATATGTTTGGGAATCTGGTGGGGCGTTTTCTTTGCTCTGATGATCGCATGTTGTCGGTAAGTCACCATGTTAACTCGCAGCTATTCGTTGAGGTGGAATCTTAAAATTCACCAGTTGAATGGATTTGGATTATGGATGGTGAGGAGTTTCGCTGGAAGCAATATTTAGTCCTTGAATCCAGGTTTGATTAATGTTCGAGTTGTCATCATCTGGGTCATCGTGGTGATCAATGTCATAATGGAAGCATTCTAGTTCCAGTGAAATGAAATGGTAAAACTTCTGGTCAGGGACACATGACTGTCGATGTTTCAATGACTGGAAATGGAGTGGGTGGATCGGACATGAGAAACCCGGCTATTGCTATGGTGTTTGAGAGATTGAAGAAGGACCTCAGGGCCGGTGTGAGTCATGTGGATGTTGCCTTTCCTGGAGGTTTCACGGGGCAAGATACTGCAATTTCACATCTTGAGGGAGGGTGTACTGTTAATGCTGGGCAGGGAGTATGTAGTCTTAAATAGTGTGTTGATGGTGCTTGGTATAACCTTGCAGGTCCGAAAGGGTGGGTGACTTCGAATTCGGATGCGTGTGGGAAAATTTACGATGCCAGTCCATGTCTGAAAATGCAACTTGCTGCTTTAGGGAGTATTGTTGAAATGTGTAATCGGTTCCAAGCCTTGGAACCTGATGAGGTCTGTCAAGTGGATTTGGGTGATTTAATACAAGATGGTATCAATATACAACGTGTTTCAGTTGATGCATAAAAAGAGATGGATGGTAGAAAAGTTATTGAGGGGAAACCTGAAGTGGTATATCAAGTAGAGGTGGCTCTTCAATGGAGGAAGGTAACAATATGTAGTTAGTTTCAATTGATTCACTGATGGAGGTGGATAAAATCCAAGAGTTTGAAGGGCAACCACTATGTTTGGCACTGCTTGACTGTAACTGGAAAAATGAACAGGCCAGAGGGGCAGATGATGGTTTCCATGATGTTCTGGTTGCTGGAAATTGGGGGGATGTCTTGGATAGTGATAAGGAAAATGTGACGGTTAAACCTTCCTTTTGTGAGGTTCTCAAGGATGAGAAGAGGAAATCAGGAAAGGAGGTGTCCACCACAACAAGCCGAAGGAAAAATAAGGACTACTCTAAGTTTCCAAATCCATTGTCCACTAGATCCTCCTTCAACCAATATCTTTAGGAGCTGATCTCATTAGAGAAATTGAATATTAGAAGGATGTATTCCAAGATACTAAGGCATTATGAAAGCTCGGAATGGGAGACAACCACTGCAGAAGGAGTCTCTAGTGTGGGTTGTGATGGGTATGATGTTTATGATATGTCTTCAGTTTCTGAATTGCGGTATGTGCTTGTTGTACTTTTCTTTTTCTTTAATAAATAGTCAGGGGCCTACCTCTGACTGACTTTCCCATTTTGTAATTACATTTATATAAAATAGTGTATAAAAAAAATTCTAAAATAGTTTATATCATAATATAAACAAGTGTCATAGTAAAATAGTTTCCTGAATATAACATTATGATATAAAGAAAAAAACCAAAAAATTCATTCAAATTATTTTATCAATTTCATTTTTGGAATAACCCATTTTGTTCCACATATTGACACATCCAACCATGCATGAGAACATGAAACTCCCTTTACCTGTGAGTGGTGAGTCATCCTTTCACTAAGCCATCAATTAGTGAACAACTTGGATGAGGGTACATCATGCCCATATCCATCCCAACCTTTTAATGGGGATACATTATGCCCTTATCCATCCCAATGAACATGAACACATGCCACTCAAACATACCAAAACCCATGTCAAGGATAAGTGTGCCAATCCCATTTCAATAAACCATTTTTATTGAAAACCATTTCTCTATGTAGAAAAACTAAAAAATTCATTTTAAAATCAACATTTTAAAATCATGTTATTAATTTACATTCCAAAAAGAAACAAATTTCCCAAATTCAACAACCCGTCACTCAAGAGGGTTTTTATAAAACATTTTATAGTATACACATATTAAATATCAAGAAAAACCTAGAATTTAAAATCATGCCATCATATTCAAAAGAGAGGAGTTGAAAGTGATGTCAACTACATTGGGTTTTATGATGAAAATAAATAACGAAACTTGAACGTTAATGATACCAAGTTGAAAATACAATAACTCCACCTTATACATCTTCCCATATAATCAAAAAGTCTAAATCCAATCATATTTGGAATCAACTATCTTTGATCTATCCACATCAGACATAAATTTAATAAATCGGGAGAGATAAATAAGTAAATCTATGGAGAACCATCAAGAACAACAAAGAATGATGAATTATTGCAATAACCGAGCTTTGATGCATTGAGAAATGATTCCGGGTCACGTTAAATTAGATGGGGAGAGTTTCTACAACCTTTTAGGGGGAAAACCCCCATGTTAGGTCCATTTTAGGAAAAAAGAGGCATTAAAAAATCAAACCGACCTATATCAACTTTTTTAGGATCTATTTTTTTAAACATACATGGTTAGTCACACGATTAAAAAAATTGTACACTAACAATGCGCCAACCACTAACTCGTGGATGAATCTCCCATGGTTGGCTCACAAATATTCCAAATTATGTTCCTTCTGTACATAACATCACTTTCATAAGTTTCATTGTTTCTCCTAGGCTTCTGCACGGTTTGGAAAAACTGTTCACCACATGTGCCTGTTCCCATTAGCCTATGCCTCATTGTGTACAGGTTCCTATAGGTGTTTCTTGGTTTTCCCAAACCACGAACCAACCATGCACCGATATAAAAGCTCTAAAAACACTACCAAATTTCTTCAAACTCTCCCAAAATTTACCCATATACTTTACTTATTTTAAAATCATAAAGAAAGGGTTACTTAATTGAAAATAGGCTACTACATAGTTAATATACCTAGGGATCGTCATCCATTTCTTTCCAAATCACATAACATTTTTCTAAGGATATATTAATAGGAAAAACATATCACTAACATTGAACTCTAGATCTCATCGATGATTGTCAGCATATCTTTTTTTCAACTGTATATCAAACATACATTTTTTTGAATGGATATAACCTTTTCATTCATTTACTTATCTAGATCAGATCTTAGTAGATTTTTTTCTACATAATTTTCCTAACACATTAGAGTTCTACCCTTCCATCCATAAAGGTCATCATAAGAAGCCATGTAAATGCTCGAGTGAAAGTTATTAGTGTAAGGCTATTCTACAAAATAAAGGTGTTTATTCCAAACACCTTTGAAATCCATAGAGAATATTATCTATAGTTTGAATGGTCTTCTTGGAATGAACATATATATGAGGATGATAAGTAGCATTGAAACTCATCTCTACATATAGATCATACTAAAGGTTTATCCAGAACATTGAGGTAAACCTCAGATCCTAATAAAATACAATTGAAAGTGATACTACATAAAATCTCAAAACATCTTTAATGTGTGCTCTGGGAGGATTATTAAGAGGGAAATCTTCTTTGATAGTAATAAAGTGTATTGAATTGTTAAGGTGACTGAATAAAACTCAAATAGAATTATATAATTTAGAATTATTGGATAGTTCAATTAAAAAATCCATGGTGATGTTTTCCCATTTTTATACTGGTAAGGGTAATGGCTATAACACCCTTTATAATTTTAGTCACTTAGTGATAACAAACTAATAATCAAGATAAATACTTAATAATATCTCTCCTTATGTTTTCCCATTATAAATACACTTTTAGATCTCTTTAAATCTTCATGCCTTTGAAATTAATAGATAATTATTAGCTATGAGCCTCATACAATATCTCCTTCTTCAAATATGATATGGGTGGAACAATTAAATGGTTCATAAACCTTATAATTCCATCTTAATCATGGTTAAACCCAAGAATATTTCTCATATTATTCTACAAATCCACATCTTCATTATGCACATCATTAGTAATAATATGGATTGATTTTTAGACACTCATTTGATAAAGTCACGATTTTTCTCGTTCCTTTAAGATTTCAATATTCATCCATTGAAAATCCGATAATATTAGATATTTTGTGATACTTATTATAAATAATCTAGCATGATCCTTTTAGTTAAAGCATCTTCCACCTTTTTCCTTCCCTGGGGGATAATGTATTGAGGAATCATAATCTTTGATCAACTACAACCATATTCGTTGGTGAATATTTTTATCCTTATGTGTAAATATATACTTCAGGATTTTATGATTAGTATATAAATCACACCTTTCAGTATAAACATAATCACTCCACATCTTCAATGAAAAAATTATAACTACAAACTACAAATCATGAGTAAGGATATTTTACTTATGAATTTTTTATTGGAAAGATACATATGCAATAAAAAAATCTGCATAAGGACACATCTCGGTCCCTTATTTTATTAGTTTTTATAGATTATAAACCATTCTCTATTGTAGGGTAGTATAAGTACATGTGTACTAAGGAACATTTTCTCCAGTTCTTTGAAATTATCATTACATTATTTTTTCCACAAGAACATAAACAACTTTCACATAAAATTGGTGATTGAATTAGATAGTTATGAGGAATATCTGATGAAGTATCAATAATATTCAACCAACAAAAGAATAAAATAGATCTCAGTTACAATTTTTGGGCTAGGACACTCTTAATAACTACTGTATTTGAAGGATCCACCTATATACCATCACTTGAGATTATTTGACCCAAGAATGAAACATTATATATCCAAAATTCACACCCAATAAATTCATAATACAAATTATCTTTCTTGAGGGTCTTTAGATAAATTCCCAAATGTTCTTCATACTCTTCCTTTCACTTTGAATATTTGATAATATCATTTATAAAGAATACCAAAAATCGATCATGGTAATCTTCAAAATCTATATTCATTTAATCCATGAAGATAACATAGTAATTGGTAAGTCCAAATGGAATTTCTATACATTTATAATGGACATACCTTAAAAAGAAGGTTATCTTTGGCATATCCACCTTCTTGATCCTTACCCTATGATATCTATATTGAAGAAAATTCATGGAAAAATATAGAGCTCATCATAATTGATCAAAAATACCATCAATACATGGTATATTATACTTATTCTTGATAGTGATCCTGTTAAGTTTTAGATAATCATTGAAAAGATGAATTGAAAAATATTTCTTCTTAACAGAAAGAATAGGTGAACCCCATGGAAAAGAACAATACCAAATAAATAACTTATCTATATTCTATATCAGTTGATTATTTAATTCCTACAAATCAATTGAGGCTATTCTATATGAGTATTTGAAATAGGCATTGCGCTCGGTATGAGTTCTTATGACAACTCAACTTTATAATTTGGGGAAAGAAAAGCTATGTCTTTAGAAAAAATATCAGCATATTCTTTAAAAATATGTATATTTTAAATTTTGAGTTTCTATAAAATCATTTAACATAAATATCCATCATGAAAAGGTAGTAAAACCCCCTATTATAGATGTAATTTTCATTGGGTCTTCTAGTCCATCCTTTCACTAATAGATGATCGAAGGTTGACTTAAAATATCAAATGTAACTTCCCTTCCTCAATAATTGATATGGACTCTATACTGAGAGTCCCAATACATGCTAGAAATTACATAAAATTCAACTAGAGTAAGAATAATAATATTTTCAAGAAGACCATACCCATAAACATCCATTAGAGAGGAGATACAAACTTGTAAAATAGTTATCCTACCATTATAAGTTTTCACTTATAACTGAACATCTAATAATTTAGGTGGTGATGTTATACCCTTAGAAAATATTTTAGATATAAAAGAGTTGGTAGAATTAGAATTAAATAAAAAATTTCAATCCTAGAGTGGATGATAAGTGTACATTTCACTTAATCGCTATGAACTTCTACTTAACCTACAATAATTTTATAAGATTAGCCTTCTCCAATTGTATTTTTTATGAAATTTTCCCTTGACATTTGGGGAATTGGTTGGAATAGTGTTCCATCTTCTTACAGTTAAATCACTACACTTTGATGGATTATTCCTTATCCTTTGAATCCCGATCATGGTTACCTTTTTCACCACACATGAAACAAACTCCATACCATTTTATGCATATACCAAGGGGTTTCATTCCACATATTCTACATGTTGGGAAATACTTCTTTCCCTTCTCCACCTTATACATTTTTACCCGATCATCCTCTTCTTCTATTGATTTCCACCAAATCCATAATAATTGGGGATTTTTTTCTCTTTGTTGATAGAACATGATACTATATAATCATATGATGAAAATGTTTGGGAGGCTAGTTCCCTTTGAAGGATTTTCTTAATACCATCAAATAAATGTTCAATCATTCTATTTGGATTACATAGTCCACAACATTCCTTACTAACTAAGTAATGTTATATTAATACATAAAAAAATTTGTATTCATTTTATCACATACTCAAGAATTTTCATTCAGTATCGACCTTTTGTTCACAAGGGAAATAGTTTTCCAAGAAAAGATCCTTAAAATCCATCCATTATATTCTCGTGGATTACTCCAAATCCTTAGGGTTTTGAATCAATGGCCACCATTGATCTGTATCTCCAGAGAGATGATAAACATCCATAAAAACCTTCTCCATTTCATTACTTTATAAAGAAAGAAATATTTTATATAAGGATCATATATATTGATTTGTTACAAATGGATTTTTAGTCTCATTGAAGATAGAGGTTACCGATGCATTAAGTGTATTAACACTGCCACCCTAAATTATGGATTCGTATGATGCTCCATACAGGTATGGTTATTGGTCATAACCTGCGTTAATAGTCCCAATATAGTTATAATTTGTTCAGCTACATCTATGACTCCATATCCATCATTATTATCTCGCATTGAAGATTCATCCCTTCATGGGTCACATACATTGATATAGTTTCCATTTCATCCATTTGTAAACATTTATAAATAATAGAATCCGCTAAATTATATCAGAACATTATGAATCATATTAAATAATTTCGAAACTAGTGAAAACAGAACATAAATTGAAAAATTTATGCATAGTTAATCTCAGAGTCATAAACGTGGTTTATTTGGGAATGTTCTCAAATCATTAAAATATTTTTAAATCCTTCATAATGGTTTGTATATAAAATGTGAATTAACCCAAATATATATCATAGGTGTGTCAAACCAGGTTCACATTAAGGGAGCACTCACCGTGAACTATAATGATGGTCAAGATGTACTCAAACCAAATATTTTTGGGGTTATTACCCCCAGATGTATCTATTCCAAAATCAAGTCCACATATAGTATCTAGATAGAGATGTACTTCATTGGAAGAACATATAATACAAACCTTACAAAAACATTAGGTTATTATCATATTATTAAAATTATCCTAAAAGTCATTCATATGGTTATATTCCCTAATCTACAGTTTCTAAATCCATTTCCCAAGGTTACTACTAACCATACCAATGAAACCAACTATAGAGACCTTGTCCCTAGTGGCCCATAATTGATAGTTAATATATTACATTGATAGTAGATACATTCGATTGCATCCCAAAAGGTTGAATAATTTAATAGTATTGGTAAACTAGACGAATACTTGAATATCACATTACATTCGAAAATATAAAATAAAAAAATTATTTTATTTTAGAACATTATTATTCCCTTTAAAAACCCTTACATATCAATCATAATACACTTTATTTAATTTTGGAGAAATGATAAATAATAAAGGGGTGATAGAAGATTCTCAATAAGGATATGTGTATAGAAGAAGATAAATAGAGAATGAATAATATGGAATGAAAAATGATTATAAAATAATGCCATATAAAAAATCACAAGAGAAAGAAATTTAACCATGGATGAAATAATTACTCAAGTAATCACATGGATATCAATAAAAAATTTCATAATAATGGAATACATAATGTCAAATATATGAAACTTACCATTGAGGTATCGTGCCATGACATCATACATAAATGGATAAATACATATCCAAATACCCAATCAAATTTGAATCATTAGACCTAATGATTCATCAAGGGGTTTTTAATTCCAAGTACCAACTATGACATAACAAGTCCAATACTTTCATTATATAATTAATCAATGACTCTTAATTAACATACTTAAAAAATATCAATTACTGTTCATATTGGAAGAATTATCATATGGAATATCAATACTTTCACCATTAAAATTGATCCTAATCCATATATATTAATATGATGGATGGAATCATAAGATTCAACAAAGGATGTCTAAATTGATGAAAATATTTTAAAAATATGACTCGAAAATTTCTCGAGGAAAATACCCTTTTCAATTTAATGTCAATTATTTAAAATATAAAAAAATTATAAAATATTGAGAAAACCATTTTCATTGAAAATATATTTTTAAAATTGTAAAGTAAGCATCAAATTATTGAGAATTCACGATGAATAGAAATTTAGTTCATATCATATAAGTTAAAATAAATCACTCCCTTTATGCTTTTGTAAAAAGTATAAAAACACCTCAGTCAGAAAAATATATGAATAATTATTTTAAACCATTTTGTAAAAACTCAATCATGGGTATGAAATGAATTTTAAAAATTATAGTATAATATTAAAAATATTATTTAAAACTATTTATCCAAAACATATGCTGACGAATTTTCCATTCCTTTTATTTTGGAAATCAAAAACTCTTTCTTAAATACATGATTACTAACTTCTTATGTACAAAGTGTTTTAGAATGATTTTTTAGAAAACATAAAATTTTAACATATTTGGAAATATTTCAAAAATATTCATTAATTCAAATTAACATTATTAATTACAATTATCATAATGAGTATGGATCTGATAAACATAAGAATCACCTTAATCAGATCATATATAGGAATTTATATCTTTTATTTTATACTGATAAAGTCGTTATAATCATTCAGATACTAGAACTAATTAACAGAGGATTCAAACTCATAAAGATCTTTATATTGACATATTTAAGTAAGTCAATCACACTGAATAAAGCATAAATTCTGAATACAAAAAACTAATTTCTATCATAATGGAATATGCTTTACACTATGATTGTGTAAATCAATATGATGTTGGACATTTTGTTGTGACATAATGACATGAGTTTTCAAATTCTATGTACCCTAATACTCGCGAAAAACTCCGAGAAAATATGACCATTGGAAGATCAAGATAACCATTGGGAGATCACCTATAAATACCCAATCATTCAAAGAGTATAGAGATGTTGATAGGAATATGATTTTGAGATGAGCGATTCATTTTAAAATTCATAAATTATGAGAGATTTGAAGATTAAAAATCATGAATGGATTGTTCTTAGTCTTTTCTAATTAATTTTGAGTTTTGTCTTCTTAAGAGAACTTTTACATGTTTTACTCTTAAAAAATATTTTGTGTTGTAATAATGTACCTAATCTATGATTATAATCTAGGGATTACAGGGATAACAAGATAAAGAATCTAATATTTGGATCGAGGGATTGTGCTGATAGAAAGTTCAAGACGATTCATCATACCAAGGGCTACCAAGTCTATGTAGATAGAGAAGGCAATATTTTTATGGAGGGATTTCCATACTGAAGAAAGAATGACTTACTTGTAAGTAAAAAACATCGGATACTATTAGACAAGGTTTGTGGATACCTTAATCTTAAGGTTAAAGGAGTTCAATAATTTTAAATAGAAATAATTCATTATAATACAGTTTATATTGAATTATTTGTTTATTACAAGACTTTTATTCCCTTATTCTTGTTTTTAATTTTTTTATCGAAACATTTCTAAATATGGTAAACATTAATATATTAATAAGATCTTCTGTGAATCTGATCTATTTACTTTGACATTATTAAATCTTACATGATTATAATTAATATAATCTAATATAATCATATCTATTATGATTAAGATCCAATAATATTTTTATGGTTATAATTGTTTTACTCTAATATATCAAAATCATTATAATGATGATTCATAGGATATTAGACTAAGGGCCATGTCTGAATCAGATATTTTTAATTCAATAAGTTTTTTCTGTTTTAACTATTTTAAACTAAAGCTTTTATAACTGAAATTCACCCCTTGTAGTAGATCCATCAATAACATATTATTTCAATCATAATATCAGTATAACTCTATTTGATAACCAATAATTGGTATCATAGAATGATTACACTACTCATAAAATTGCTGAATTTTTTCTTTACTATTTCATGTTTTTGAAATTTTTTATAAACTTTTTTTTATAAATATTTATTACACTAACGTGTTTGTGGAAAAGAAAGTTTTTCTATTACGATGATAAAGTTCAATTTTGGATCCATAGAAAATATCAATCAAAATATAACTCATATATTTGATGGGGAAGACTATGATTATTAAAAAGATAAAATGAAGACATTCATTATCAACACTGGGGTTGATAAATTTTTCAGGATGATGGGAGATTACAAAATACCTGATAAATATGTTACAACCTTCCCACATTAAGAAAAGTAAGAGAATAAACATAACTAGACAGTTAATAACACTTTGTTATGTTCCATTATAAGAAGTATATATTGTAAAATATCATCTTGTGAAGCCACAAATAGTATCTAGAAGAAACTTAAGGTTACACATTTTGGTACTCCAAAATTTTTTGAAACTAGAAGAGAAATGCTAAGATCTGACTATCAAGATTTCAATTTTTTTACTTAGTGAATCTATTTTCAAGATAAATCAATGATTTATGACTATTATTAATTTTCTAAAAGTTATTAGTGAAATAGGTTTAGATGATGAGATACTTTTTGAAACGATTATAGATACCATGCCCAATGAATGTGAGTCTAAAATAACTACTATTGATGAAACCATAAAGGTTAGTAATCTCACCCTTGATGATATTAATGGAAACATGATGAAATATGAAAGAATATTGAAAAGTGTTCCAAATATATAGAAAAATAATAATGGTGGAGTTTCTTTTTCTACTACATTTCCTACTAAAACACATTCTCTTGAATAATTTGTTAGATATTCAAGAAAAAAGAAATTTGTTATTCATTTTTAATCATGTTTTTTTGAAAGTTATGAAAGTGAACTAGCTAACTTTATTAGATAATGAACAAGATAATTGGTAAGAAATATTTTTAGTATCAGTATAGCACATGTTATAAAGATATAAGTGACAAGGAAGATGAATTTACTTGTTATGAATGCAAGAAATATGCACACATCAGACAAAATTGTCCTAAGATAAAGAGAAAACATAGGAAAGATAGAATCTAAGAAATAAATAAAATGATGTTTTACAAATCTAAGAATAAGAAAATTCTTAATGCTTACGATTCTTGGAGTTCTAGTGGATGTGAATCTTTAGAAAATTCATCTGATCAAGAATGTTTTGGACATAGGAATTTTTTTTTCTGAAGTACATCTTCTAAATTAATGTCTCATAGATAAGGTAAAAATTGAAAGAAAATATTTCCAATATGTCTTTGAATTATAATTATCATGATGAGAAGTATTCTACATCCTCTAATGAAGAAGATTCCTTAGTATAAGATAATACTCATCATTTTTTATGACGAGGTATCTTATTTTGCAAAGTTATTAGAAAATGAAAACTGTGATGTTTAAAAACATGATAAGGAAAAATAAAGAATAAATGTTTTTAGAAAATAAAATATCAGATCTTTAAAATGACATCAATAAGTTTATTTCCAAATTTATCATATTTCTAAAAATTTATAACATGTAATTTCTAAAAATAATAGTTTATAAACATTTATTGATAAAATTAATTCTAAAAATATTACTTAATATGATAAGAATTTATATGTAAAACTAAAGTATGAAATTTTTTATTTAATGACAATTTTATCAATGTTTACCACTGTTAGGGAGATCATTTAAAAACGTAGAAACAAATTCATTATCATGGAAATAGTACTATAATGGGTTATTCCTATAATAAAACATTTTTTTGAAATAATTTATTAGTACTTAGAAATGCAACCTTTTTTACTAAATGTCAATGTGGTGGACATTGGAATAAAAATTTCTATCTTAATAAAGTTCAATCCCCAATTTTACACAAAGCATATTTTCGAAAACAAATGTGGATTCCAAAAGTTTTTTTTACATAAATTTTTGGACCCAATACGGTTTGACTCCTGATAGTCTAAATTTATTATTTTTATGAAAAAAATTAATATTCCAGCAATAAGAATACTTCATATATGTATTGTGTATGTTCTTTGTATAGGACTGGTAACAATTTTTTCGAATATATTATCAAATTGAATTTTGTAAAATTTACTTTCAGATATTATTTTCATGGAGATATTATCAATTTAGGTAACATAGTTCTTCTTGGTAATGCTTGAATTTCAGAGTTGTTAATGGTTTAAGGCCTTAAGAAGAACCTTATAAATACAATCCAATTATGTGATGAAGGTAACCTTGTGAATTTTAGAAAAGATAATAGTTTAAAACATAATTTCAAGGATTAATTTGTTCTTTTTGTAAATCGGGTTTAGAATATATACACTATTAACTTAGAAGACCTTAGAAGAGAAGATTTTCACTTCCTTAGTGTAATGGAAGATCACTCTTGGTTACAGAATAGAAGGTTAGGATACTATAAACATAGAAAACTATCCATGTTAACATAGAAAATAATTTTTTAAGGATATACCAAAATATATGTTTGATTCATAAAAATTTTACGACCGTCATCAATATGGTAAGAAACATAAGTCTAGTTTTAAATCTATTAGGTAAGTATCAAAAACTATCACTTTATAGTAAGTGCATATGGACATATTCAGTCCTAAAAAAATTGGGAGTATTGGTAGAAAATATTATTTATATGTTTGGGTTGAGGATTACATAAGATATACATGGGATTATTTTATCACAAATAAATCAGATGATTTTTATTATTTCAAATCCTTGGTAGCCCAAGATAAAAATGAGAAAAACTTTCCCTTGATAACTATTTATAGTTTTCATGGAGGAGAACTTATAAATTATTATTTAGAAACATTTTTTAGTCTTAAAGGTATATGAAATAACTTTTCAGTTCCTATAACTCCTCTATAAAATGGTTCTTTTGAAAGAATAAATCATATTCATCAATAAATAATAAGAACCATGTTGAGTGAATACTCAATTGTTAATTTTTTTTGGATAAAGAAGTTAGTATTGCATTATATATTATAAATAAAGTTTTAATAATACATTTTCATAATATAAAACCTTATGAGTAATGGACTACTCAAAATCCAAAAGTCTCCTACATTAGATTATTTGGATGCAATGTATTTATCTTGGATACGAAAGATAACTTACAAAAAATTGTACCCAAATCTGATGAAGGGATATTTTTTTGTTATTCCATTACTAATAATGATTATAGAGTTTTTAATAAAAATTATTATACTATTGAAGAAATAATACATGTCAAATTTGATGAATCTGACACTTTAGTTCTTAAACAGACCTAACCAACATCCTCCTTGGATGTGTTTTCAAAAACAGATTTTCTACCTTTTTTAGAATATTATTCCAATAAGGAAACCAGTTAAGAAATAGTTTCTAAATTATTTTATCAGGAATATTTTCTACCTTATGCTGAAGAAAAGAGGTTATAAAATCCAATTAATTATTTGTTTCTTATGAATCATTTTAGTGATAGTATCATTATAGATGTTGATCAACGAGTTACGACTTGAAGTTCTTTACGAAATGAAGTTAAAGATATAGCTTAACATTCTTAATTTTAACTAATAATCTTGATGAGGCTTTAGTTGATGAGGATTTTATTAAGGCCATATATGAATAACTTAATTAACTCAAGAGGAATAATGTTTGGAATTTGGTCGACCGAACTAAATAAACATCAATAATTGGCGTGAAATGGGTTTTGAAAAACCAAGATGAAGAAAATGGACTTATTATTAGAAATAAATAAATACTTATTGAGAAAGGATATAAACAACAACAAGGCATTAAATATAAAGAAACATATTAACTAGTAGCTAGACTAGAAGCTATTCGTATTAAATTTTCCTTTTTAGGATTAATTAATCTAAAATAATTTCAAATTGATGTAAAATGTGATTTTCTTAACAGATATGATTAGGTGGAATTTTATGTTTGAAAGACCCTATTTTTTACAATACAAAACATTCTAAATATTTTTTTAAACTTACCAAATCTTTATATGGTCTTAAACAATCCCTTAGATCTTATTATGATAGATTGACAAGATTTTTGTTAAAAAATAATTTTGTTAATGGAGCTGTAGGTGAAACCCTTTTTATTAAAGAAGATAATAAAAAATATTATAATTGTAAAAATATATGTTGATGAAATTATATTCAGATCAACTCAACAATCTTTAAAATATTCCTCTACATATATTATGAAATACCAGTTTGAGATGAGTATGATCGGTGGGTTAACATTTTTTATAGGTTTTCAAATATCATGAAAACTAGTGGCATCATATATATCCCAACATTAGTATATTAAATATCTTATTAAAAAGTTTGGATATTACAATACTAATAGTATTATTACTTTCAATGATACCTCAAATAAATTATACCTTCATGAGGATAGGAAACCAATTGATCAAACAACATTTTTTTGTATTATAGAATGTTTAATATACATAAAAACTAGTTAGCCAAAATTACTGTTTTCAATATGATTATGTGGAATATCTAAATAAAATATGAAAGAAACAAATTTAAAATAAGTAAAATGATTTTTTCATTATTTTAAGGGAACTATGGATTTATGATTTTTTTTATTCATTTAGAAATTATTGTGAATTTTTTTTCAGATGCTGACTTTGGTGGTTATCGAATAGATAGGAAAAGTACATCCAGAACATTTCATTTCATAGAAGATGCATTATATTCTTATTCTTGTCAGAAACGACACTCAGTAGTGATTTCCATTGTTGAAGCCAAATATGTGGTAGCTAGAATTTGTTGTGCTCAAGTATTGTGTATACCACACTCACTCACTGATTGTGGTATGAGTTTTACAAAAACTCAAATACTAATTGATAATAATACTTCCATTTAAATAATTAATAACCTGTCACATCACTCCAAATAAAATCACATAGATATTAGGCATCAATTTTTTTAGGGATCACACATATAAGGAGAAATCATTTTACAATTTATCAAAACACAAGAAAAAAATGCAAATATTTTTACAAAACCCTTGCATATCGATAGATTTTAATAAATTGAAAGAATCTAAGAATGATCAACATAAAGTAATCATTCATATCTACTTCTTATTTACCAACATACATACATTAAGTTACTCATTTTTATAGGGGGAGTACATATGTTAATTATTTTTGATATCTTTTATGTTTATCAAAATTTAAGTTTTATTAAAAACATTTTCGTAATGGTTTTCCCAAACTTGTGCTTATTTAAAAGATTTTTGGTTTCATTATCTTAAAAATAATATCAAGAAATTGAAAGTATTACAAATTTTCAGCACTAAATTTTTCTTAAAAAAATTTCAGATTCATTTTTTTATTCATAATGAGTTATTTTTATAAAATATTGTTTTTTTGTTTTACTTCTAATAAATATTATAATTTATTCTTTAAAAACATCTATTTTAAGTTTTTATAATTTCAATTATTTTAAAAAGTATTGTAATATAATTAGTTTTCAAAAATTCAAGAAGAAAATCATAATCATAGTAATAAATTCTTCTAACTCTGAAAGGTATTCATCTTATCTATTAAATTTTTTCACTGTTTCATTATAATTTTTTTAACTTGTTGTTGTTATTAATTTTAGTTTTCTTAAAAAAAATTCATATTCACTCTTAATATGATATTTTTTTAAACCTCAAAAGTTCAATTTTATTTAAACCTTTCTTCAGATCATTGTCATCTGCCGGATCAAATTAAATAGAATGTACAGTGTTGGATTGTATCTAGAAGATGAACCATCAATAAAATTTTCCTACATAAAGGTATGCATTACCCATATTATAAATTTCATATCATTTCCCTCAATGTTCTTTCTCCCTCAAAATCCACCAATATGGAAAATTTTCCTTCTGTTCGATTCTTCAGTCTTAAGCATGAATACAATGCCTCATGTAATGTATTATGACAAGTGTTTTGTCCTTATAGAAAGGTTAATAAGCAATGTTTTCTATGAAAAATAAGATTCCATGTAGAGAGGGATAATTGGTATCTAAGGATGGAAACATCTTTTCATTTAATAATCAAATCATAATTATGATTTGTTTTATTTGGAATTTGATATAGTTTTCTATTATTTTGTAATGTTTTTTTGTCAAATAATAAAATTATTTACTTCCAAATTTTTGGAAAAGGTTATAAAATATTATATAAGGTAGTTGTGGACTTCACTGGGATTTCATCAGAAGGAGAAGCTCATTTCCCTTCTCACAAACTACCTGAGTTTCATAGTATGTTTAATGAGGACAAGGATGAAAATAATTGTTTTTTGAAGATGTAATAAAAAGAAATTTCCATCTCCTAACTCCAGATAATAGGGTTATAGACCTTTAGAAGTATGGTTTTCTAATTTCAAGGAAGGGAGATCCAGACTATCATAAAATTATTAGTATTTTCATATTATACTATTTGGTTAATAAGAGAAATATTGGTCTCATCAGTTTTGTTTTTCAAATAGATAAGAATATCATTCCTTGTTCAATCAAATACTAGATTTTCCTATTTCCATATTTGTTAAGTATATTGACTGTAGAAGGAATGAATTTTTTCAATATAGAAAACAAATCTGAGCGAGTAAGACAAAATATATTTTTTATCAGTAATGACAGAATAAATTGAATCTGGTTTGTTTTTTTATAACAATAAAAATAATTTTGTTGTGAATACTTAGGTTGTTACTTCAGAAGAAGAATTGTTAACTAAATATAAGAAATATGTTAAGAAGAAAAATAATAAACCAGAGTCGGGTGTTCAAGGTAAGAAAAGAAAAGCTTATTCATCCCCTATAAAGATAGATAAAAAGAAATTCAATGATAAATTGTATCAATATTGGATGAATAAAAATTCCAAAAGGAAAACTACTGATATACAATTTGAAGTAGATCCTACTAAATATTATTCAAGTAGAGTCCAAATAATGATATAATAAAAGAATAAACAAATAAGAAAGAATGAAATAAGAATGTTATAGAATCTTAGTTATTAGACAATATAACGTATTGGGTAGAAAGGGCCTCTGTAAATATTGTTTTTCATTCTTCTTAATCTGATAATATAAATACGGATACAGGGATAGTGTTTTAAGAAATAACTATTTTAAATAATTGTATTCCTTTAATTGATGACACAGCGAAAATAAAAGTTGTCCAATGGTATCAATTCGAGTTATTAATGAAAAACCATTGGAATCACCAACGTCTAGAAAGACCATTCCAAGAATATATTAACATCTTTATAAGGATTATTATAAATTAATAAATGAAAATGCTACTGGAATTGATAATCTACTTAAAATCTAAGAAATAATTGATGTGGAAGCTAGTGAATAAGAGGATGTTGAAGAATTTGTTGAACAAAAGGATAAAGAAGATAAAGAGGAAAAAGATTACAATAAAGAAGCATATGATGCGAAAAATCATATAGATAAGAAAAAATTTGAGTGATAAGATGCATCATAATCAAAGATACCATTTAGTGACAATCAAGATGAAAAATACAAAAGTTCCCAATGATAGTCAACATATGAAACTCATTCATCATCCTATAAGGGTGAAGGTGCCCAGAATTCTAAAATCATGTCTGCTAAGGATACTGAAATACATGAAATTTATGATGATAAGTATGTGGAGGAAAAATGTACTAAATATGTTGTTAATTCTATCTCAAAGAAAGATAAATGCAACAGGATTCAAGTTGAAACCGGGACAAGCTACATCATACTTCCTAAGAATCAACAAGAAGATCAATATGATTCATTCGGGATAACTACTTCAAAAGAAATAGATTATATTTTTCAGGTGTTGAGAAGAATTTAATAAACAATAGCATATTTCCCAAATTTTGAGTCAGTTCTAAATGATTCAATATAGTCATAATAAAAAATTATACTTGATAAAAATGCTAATAGAGAAGCTAACCAGACTTGAATATGAGCTGAAAACTCATCAAGAAGTTTACCAGACTCCAGGTACATAATGAAAAAGTTATCATATTAAAAGAGAAGAACAAATGAATATCTAAAAAACTTCATATATACGATGAGAATATTCAGATTTAGGATGAAGAGGTTGACAAGATAGATCAAGACAAATACAAGTTCAAGAAGATCAAATATTTTTTTATACTCTTACGAAAAAATAATAAGTTCTCTTCTGAACACTTATTGTATTTTTTTTTAAAAATTATCTCTAATCAAATGAATGAATTACCTTTTTCATCCTAATAATTTTGTTTTACTGTTCTTCTAATAATGATTAGTTGAATGTTCTTTCATATTTCATTATGGATGATTAGTTACTTCATTATATTATTTTGAATAGTTGTTTCTCTAAACCTTTTTGGAAACCTAATAATTTTCCCAATTCTTTTTGAAAATCACAAAGGGAATAAATAATCATATTTGGGAGATAAATTTTCTTATTTCAAAAAATTATTATACAAAGGGGGTTAAATTAATTTAAATATGAGAATACAATCCTTAGGGGTAGTTCTTATCCTTATGGGTAATTTTTCATATTCATCGTCGTGTTCAAATTATTTTTAAAACTCATGGAGATATAAGATTTTATGTTCAATTATGAATATGAAGTACATTAAAAAATGGATTGTAAGTTTTTTTAATATTATTTTATATTTATGTTTTTGGGTTAGTTCCTTCCAAAAAGGACGAGATTATTGAGTCAAAAGTTATACTTATTGCTTTTCCATTCCATTTGTTTTGGAAATAAAAAACTATCTCTTAAAACATGATTACTAGCTTCATTTGGCCAAAGTGTTTTAGAATGGTTTTGTAGAAAACATAAAAGGTTACCATAATTAGAAATAATTTTATAAAATTCATGAATATAAACTCACCCAAAATCCTGAAGGCCATAATTTTTGTTTTAATTTTTTGGATAATCCACTTTAAATGGTTGAGGTGGAAACTTACATGGCCCATAGGGCCAGATGAATATAACCTTGTACCTAACCCTTGAAGGCCCCGGAGAATGACACCACCATAGAGACTCACCCAGCATATATATAATTTTTTCAAGCACCACACTAGCCAAGGCTACCCAGCAAGAAATTCCCTCAGTATTGCATGATACCTAATCCCAATGGAATAGGCCATACCCTCTCCAATGTCCAAATATAGTATCCCTAGAATTTGGGAGAGGAAGTCCTGAACCCCATTTGATCTTACACTGGTGGATGAATTTTTTTCCACTGAGCACAATGTCAATCCCCTGTAGAGGACTACTTCCACTCGACCTCAATCATCATGCCTGCTGCCCACCCATTCCATTACCACACCTACCATCACTAGACACCAGACCCCGTTGAGCATCCCATGACCCGCAACTCCGACTAGTGCCACCGTTTCATGATGCTAATAGAGAAAGCCAACGGCCGTCCTCAATCCACCATGGATCATTACCCCCTCCATTTCCATCAGCTGACCACTATCCTCCCATATTCCAACATCAAAGAGATGATCCCTACTTCCTAATGTTACCAACTATGTAATTTTGAATCCCCCTACCTTCTTCCATGGTCCGATGCAGACTGAACCGTGGGAAATAAATCCCATACACCAAATATTAGCGTACCATCCAGATTTCATATGGGGCTTCATGTAGTATTACAAGGTACCTATTCCACTATGATTAACATTATTTATTACAATGATAAAAATGGGTATGGATCTGATTAACATCAGATTCTCCTTAATCAGATTAGTTATAAGACTTTCGAGTTTTTCATTCATACTAAAAAAGTATTTATAGTCAGACTAATACTAGAATAGATAAACATCAGACTCACACTCATAATGATCATCGTAATTAAATATTTAAGGATGTCCATCAGACTGAATAATGATTAAATTGTCAATATAGAAAACTAATTTCTATCATAATGAAACTTCTTTTACACTATGATTGTGTAAATAAATATGATGTAAAACATTATTTTTTTCTAGAATGACATGATATATAAAATTCTATGTGTCTATGTCCATGCAAAAAACTCAAAGAAAATTAGAGTATTGGGATGTTAAGATTACCATTGGGAGATCAGCTATAAATACCCATTCATTCAAAGAGTTTGGAGCTACTGATAAGATGACAATTCTGAACTAAGTGATTCATTTAAAAATTCCCATTGTGCGAGAGCTATGAATATTATGTAGCACGAAGGACTTTTTTCTTGGTATTTTTTAATTATTTTAGTGTTTTTTCTTCTTAAGGGAGCCTTATTATGTTTTCCTATTAATATGTTTTGTGTTGTAATCGTGTGTTTAATTTGTGATTATGATCGAGGGATTACGAGGATGATAAGATAGAGAATCCAATATTTTTATTGAGAACTTGCAAGGATTGAAAGATAGATCATATTCATCAGATCGAGGGATACTGGGGATAGGTAGATAGAGAATCCAATCTTCGTATCGAGGGATTTCCTTATGGAGGAAATACATACTTTATTGTAATTATAAAACAAGGGATACCTTTATCTAAGGATTTTGGATAACTTACTCTTAATTTTAAAAGAGTTCAATTATTTCAAATAGCTATAAGTCATTATTATATTATTTCTTTTATATTACATGTTTTTTAAAAGACATTTATTCCACTGTGTTTCCTTCAAGTTGTTTTATCATAACATATTTGAATCTTTTAAACATTAATTTGTTAATTGGATCTTATGTGAATCTGGTATGTATAGTTTGATATAATTAAATCGTACATGATTATGATTAATATACACTGAAATAATCATATCCATTTTGATTATGATCCAATCATATTCTTTATGATTATGATTATTTTACACTAATATATCCAAATCATTCTTATTATTATATTCAGTTAATCAGACTAAAGGCCAAGTCTAAATCCGATCTTTTTAAATAATGATGTTTGTGAATTGTTTTAGTTTAAACCATTTTAAACTAAAGTCCTTATAACTACAATTTAATCCCCTCTTATAATATATCCATTAAGAACATATTACTTCTTTACTAATGTAAATATATATCATATTTATATCCATCAATTTTTTTTATAAAATATGGATATGGAAGATTTTTTTTGGTCAAAGAGAGAAATACAATCTTTTTTACCAAAATATATTCCTATAGTCTATTGAGTACATAAAGAGGGAAAAATGAATGGAAGACATTAAATTTCAAGAAATAAATAGTTTAGAATAGAATAAATATGGTTTAATATATAAATATTAAAAAATTGATCTAACAAATACTTAAAACAAAAACAATCCCTAATAATAAAGAGATTGTGAAATATACCCTTACCTTATGTTCCAATTCCATAATATGTGTCTAAACCTCATATATAACAAGTAAATAATTGATATAAATATATTATAGAAACATAATCATATATATTATACCATATATGATTTAATTATAATATTTTACCACCTATTTATTAATAATTTCTTTTTTAAAATCATTATTTCGTGTAATAATTGCTTCATTTTTCAGGAATGTTTTGTTTTTGTAATTTTGATCCTTATACATTAAAAATAGTTTCAACATATCTGTAATGTTAATAATTATATTAACAACATATATATTCATTATATGTTTATTTAATTTATTCCTTAAAATATAGAGATAGAAAAATGAATTACATCATTCACGGAGTAGGTAGACCATATGTATACATGAATGCCTTTTTAATTTTTCAAAGGGTGTGAAAAAAGTTAGGTAAATAGTAATTTATCTTTCTATAATTATTATTATATCATATAAATAATATATATTATTAAATATATCCTTATTACCTTCCATGTTAAAATAAAATGAAAAACGAATCACAACATTTGGTTGAGGTGGCTGTCCACATGCACACATGAGAGACGTTATAATTTCTAATAAATTTGAAGGTATGAAGCTATATGTGATATTAAAATTTAATAAATATATTTATTTCATGACTAAAATATCTATACATGAAATCCATCATTATATCCTACCTTGAGAGGTGATGAAGGGAAACAAATTACATCGGTTCGTGAGGCTGTATTCCACCATACACACGATTGACCGTTTCATTTAACATTTGATATAAGAGTGTATTGATATAGATTGTTACATTAACATAATAACACATAATTATATTTAATATACTAGTGTTAATATACATCTTATTTAGAAAACCTCTTTAGTATTATAAATGAATCCTTCCTGTAGTGGTTTTATGATCAAAAGAATTCATCCATGATGTTTATAGTCATGTAATGAAGGTATTTTGTTAGGATTCGGATGAAAAAAATGTTTTTTAATTGTGAAAAATGATTGGCGGTGGTTCCCTTTAATAATTTAGGAAAGTTTCACACATGTAACTTTTCAAAGTCTTATAATAATGTCGAGTCAATTTCTTATAAAAATGTATAAAAATTGGAACATTCCAAAAAAAAATAGATTAGTAAGGTTGAAAAATTTCCATAATGGATGTTAGAAAAGTTTATAGGTTATTTTGACCATTATCTTTTCTAGTTTTAGCCCTGGTAAAACTGTTTTAACCTTAACTATGGTAACCGATCCTTACTATTTTTACTATTCAATATGACCAAAATTTAAGTTGAACTAATTACCTAATATTTATTATTTTGATTTAAAATATGGAATTAATTTTATAGAAATCAATGGACCTATGTAGTATAATTTATTTTAAAATTCTACCCATATTCGTGACGAATTAAAACTTCCAAAGATTTTTTTCTTTAGTATAAAAACATTTTATATAAAAATTCAATATAAAATTGATTTAAATGACCTATATTGGATTAATAATAATATATCTGATCTATTTCTATTGTTAAAACCATTTCAAAATAAAATAGATCTTTGTAAATTCAATAGAAGAAAAAAAAATATTTAATGAAAATCAGTATCTTTCACTATTCCTCAAAAGTTAGTCTTTTCAAAAAATCCTAAGAAATAAATCTAAGTTAAATTTGAAATTTTTATTTTAAAAAAGAAGTTCATTTTTTAAAATAAATTACCAAACGATGTAATAATTTATAAAAATAAGTAAGTAGAAGATGATGAAATAACATTTTAGAAAAATAATGTTTTAAGTAAAAAAATGGGTTTATGCATATAACATGCCTTGAAAACATATTTGATGAATGATAAAATATTTTATTTAGTATTTAATATATATATTTCATTATTATCATTAGCCAATAGTGATTCATGTAATTTATTAGTATATAAATATATTCTGTGCATAAAAATAGTTTTTAGACAAAAAATGATCCTTTATTTTCTATTGGTTTTTATTTTTATTTATAATTAATTGATAAAACAATTAATTTTGTTCAAATGTAAAAAATTAAATTTTTAATAATATGTTTATTCCTATTAATACCCTTAAACTTACTAACTAGTTTATAATAGTCACGTTTAAATAATAATATTTTAATAAAGTATTGCAGTTCATTGAAACTCGGTGTTGCTTGTAACACAAGATATCGAAGAAATTAAATTTATTTATAGAGAAATATATCATAGAATCCCAGGGTGTTAAATTTGTAAACATGAATAATTCAGTGTAATTTTAAAATGTGGTAAGGAAACAAGGATAAATTAAATATATTAAAATTTAGCAACATTTTTAAACAACATGGCTAAAAAATACTACTAAAATCCTGTTGATTTATAGCATGCCTCACCAAAACATCCACATCAATCAATTACCTAATCCATAGGAACTGGTCCTTCCTTTTCAACTTATCCATGATAACCCAAATAGGGTCACATACTTTTTATGATCAAGGTAAACCAGTGAAAAAATCCCATTTAGATGTCATACCACTTCCACCCATGGATATCTAACGACTGCGAAAGACCACTTAGAAAATAATTCCCCACCTTGAACTTTTCAAAAATCATGTATCGTTAAACAAACTCAAATACTGACTTCTTCATCATAGACCACATAATTATCCCCCCAAGTATTGAAACATATTTGATATACTAGGATGCACTGCCACTACTGGTCTATAAAACTCACAGAGAACCTCCTCATGCATCACTAACTAATAAAACAATCTCTCGTAGAATATCATCTAATGATAGCCACCCTCTGAACACTTTTCAGGATAATCACCACGAATAAAACATCCCATACTACCTCTAACTCTGAGTATCCCCAATTATACTCCTCCGCCTATTACATCATGGATAATTTCCTATACATCTGATATAGGAAACCGCTACCACTAACCTCCCATTCATCGAGAGGTGAAACAAAAAGCTTCTCCATCCCTCTCCAGACATACATAGACTCTTAGATAGTTTCTTCGTATGAATTCATTCATAGTAAAAAAATACTATATTTCCCTTCCACAGGGTATAAGAAATATTAAATTCATAGTCCTAGAGATACATTACCCACCTCTGTTTCGATAGATTCAAATCCCAATGAGAGATAAAAAATACCTCAATATATTATTATTTTCAAATTATATAAAGTGCTTTACAATATGGAAATGTCATTAAAAATTTAGAGAAAAAACCACCACCATGAACTCAAGATCGTGTGAAGCATATTTATTCTCTAGTGTTCATAACTATCAGAACCTATATGAAATCAATTCCCTTTACTGCATCAAGAAACAACCAAAACTAATATGGGAGGAATCATAGAAAACTGCAAAAATTTGTTACCCAAATGTCACCATAGATATTAATATTATCTACATCATCTTGTCTAGGATCATTCTAGGTTTTGGTAGTTTTTGGGCCTGCATTTTTTGTTTTTTAATGTTTTCTAGGTGAAGAATTGCATGCCCGCACGATAAGGAGTAACCATTTAGTTTCTATACGAAGGGTATTTTCATGGTGATAGAGACATTTTCATGGAATCCACATGGTTTGGAAAACTATATAGTTCTTTTTTGTCCTTTTTAGTGTCCATCATATGTTTTGTGTATGATTTGAAAGACCATGAGGTGAAACTGTGTGAGATCTCTTGGCCTAGGCAGAGGCCTACACATGGTAGGTGAATAGTTTATAAAACATTGGGATTGAACTATGTGACTTACACATGTGTTAATTTTTTTTGGAAATTTCCATATTGAATTAAATGTATTTTCACCCCTCTTCTCCCACATTTTCATCGGTCGACCCTTGGGATCCCATGGAAGAGCTCCAACCTCTTCCCCTATTGATTATTATCTTTCCTTTTGTGGTTTTCAAGTGGTTCCTAGGTATTTATTCCTCTTATTTTCCTACACTCTTCCTTCTTCCCTTTTTCCTAGGATTTAATTTCCTCTTGAAACCATAGTTCACTTAAAAATATATGGATTGAGTCCAGGATGGTTCCAAACTAGGGATTTCATGTCTTATGGTTTATAGATTAGGTATTATTACTAGCTTGGGTGGTCTCCATTGAAGGAGACACATTTCAGCTTGGTTTCCACTTCTTCCAAATTGGTGTTTCTATGAAATTATTTCATTTTTAAATTAAATGTATTCTTATACATTCTAAATTCATTTTTTATGAACATATGAATATATGACATATCCTTATAATGATTTAAAAACGTTTTTTTTATTTTGAGCTTGGTATAAATGGATTTTTATTATAAATTCCACATTTTCATGTTTGAAATGGAGTTTTTTCATGTCATAAGCTTTTTTAAACACATATGAGGCCTTTTGAAAAGGTTTTAATTAAAAGTATTGGATTTTAATCAAGTTTAGGTTTTCAATGAGTTTAAATTATTCTTTAAATTATTTCTTTTAATTTGTGTGTTGACCTCAAAATGATTTAAAAATGTATTCTATAGTGATTTCGAAATGATAGTTTGACACCAGTGTGTGGTTTACCCCATGTGATCAATTACTTAATGGATATTTTAAATTTTGTGTTATGGAAATGAAGGTCTTTAGACTTCTTTTTTATTTAAAATATGAAGACATGTTTTTAGCATGGCGTAAAAATGTTTTGAATAATTATCCTATTTACATCATTTTATATATAGTTTTTGGAATGGTGTTTTATAAAACGTGAAATGGATTGACATTTCGGGCCATGTTTGGGAGTTAAAAGACCATTTTGAACCATTTTTTTAAATTGTGGATGAGAAATACACCCCTTGATTTCACCCATGAATTATTTAACCCTTATATGGGTTGTTTTTTTCTATGTGATGTTCTTGTTCCCATTGCATGGGAATTTTTTATGTCATGGGTGTTTAATTGTTGGGTGTTGGGGGTGAGGGTTAGGCATTTATTATTCCTTGAATGAAATAATTTCATTGCATGTTCTTTCACCTCACTTATTTATTGGTCATGGGATACCGAGTACTAAGTATGAGATCTAATTATATTTTACTAGATTGTTCACACAATGCTAGCGGGCCTCAAGTCATTCTACGCATTAGGGGTAGGAGGGCATTTCATTTCAATGATTTTATATCATCCAGTTGTATTAATTATGGTTTGGACTTCAGTATATGTCGATAACAATTTCTTGAGTGGGAAACCTGTTAAATGATTAGATGTGTCTCATTTTAGGTACCTGAGGTAGATCTGAAGACACATTCAATTTCCTGAATATTTACTGATGCAGGGTATTTTGATACAGTTTTAATTTTTATCATTTCCCCCACTTGTATTGTTATGAAATCCATATCTTTCTTATGTTATTTATATTCCTTGTGTTATAGGCTTCTTTCTTGTTATGTTTTAATTGTGTGTGTTTGGGTTGTTTCCTTTGGAAAATGATTTTTTGAAGATGTTTTGAATTTAAAGACTATTGTGTGGGTTGTTAAAGTGGATTACAAATGGGTGTTTTTTTAAATATGGATTTATTTGTTGAAATGTTTCTAAAGTGAAAATTTTCATATAAATAAAATAAATGAGTTGTATTGTGAAATGTTAATAGGCATGTGGTTTTTAAATGGCTTGTTCTAGGGGTAATTTTTCTATATAATGTGTTCTTAGTTTACGAAAACAAGAGAAATGTTTTGAAAGGTAATAATGGTTTTGATTTGCTTTTTCGTAAGTTATATTTGAAAATCAAACTTTCTAGTTTATTTGCAAACTAGCATTTATGAATTTACTTATGAAATGAATTTCATAGTATCAAATGGTTTTGGTGACGTATTGGTATTTTTTAACTCTTTCATATATATTTCAAGTTCCTGGTTTCTAACTGAATTCATGTTTTGTTCTTTTAGCCAATGTGGGATGATTTTGGTGGTGGTGGATAATCGTAGGTTTCATAGACTTGGTTTCAAGGTCAGATTGATTTAGTTTGTAGTTGTTTTTTCATTAGTGTTGTATCTATCATGACATGTTGTATCTTTTTTTTATGGATGATGTTTTTGACTATAAAAACGGGTTGGATCAAATTTAGTTGGTTATGAATGGTTTAGAGTGTTTATTTTTTTGGTTTATTATATGTTTATGGTCCAATAAATTTTATTTATATATTAGTGAAATCATTCCCAACATAATTCATGTGGTTCTTAGGCACTAGTTTCCAGCTTTAGTGGATCTAGAACACCATCTGGTCGTTGTGGAAAACTGAATCAGATGCTAATTATATGAAATCCTTGATTTATTCCCTATATAATGGTATAAGATATTTTTTGGTGGATTGGATAGATTCTAGGCTTATTGAGTAGCCTTATTATCTTTGGGGATTCCCTAGTAGAAAGGATATTACGATGTTGGATCTTCAAAGATAAGGTCACAGAGAGTCTAGATAGCACGTTAACATCATGAACCTCAATACATCTGGGGATGTTTGGATTTGAATTGTCAATACATGGATGTTTTTAGTTTTTTTAATGGATTCTAGTGTGGATTAAGGATTTTTTGATCCCATTTAAGCATGTGAGTGATTCTAGCGGTCGTTTCTTGGTTTTAGGGTGAAAGTATAGGAGAACTTAAGATGCATGATTAGCTGACATGGCCTAGGAAAATGTGCAATACCCATACGTACTACTGGAAATGAACCATTTACCAATGGTTCCAAACTATTGGTAAAGGCTGGGTAACCATTGGTAAAATATATACCAACAGTTATCCAAAACGTAGGGAAGTAAGCCGTAGGGAGAAACATATGCCAACGGTTTCTAGAAAACTATTGGTATATGTTATGAAAATCTACATTATACCAATGGTTATGTGAAAACATTGGTATAACCTTTCATCAATGGTTTGAAACCATTGTTAAAAATACCATTCCAAGGGTTTCTATCTATTGTAATATAGTTTTGTATAGTGTTTTACCAACAGTTTACACAACCCGTTGGTATATCTAAACATTTCACGTATATCCCAACAGTTTGAAATAGTTGGGAAAGTGTTTTTATGAACGGTTCCCTTAGAAATATTGCTATAAAACACATTAACAACCATATGCCCACGATTGTAAACCATTGCCATAGGCTTTGCTGTGAAATATATGTTGTAACCAGTTGCTCTGTGATTTCCAGTAGCTGGCTGCACATTCTGGATTCCCAACTTCCCCAACTCCAATTACTTGAAATAACCCACTATAACACATACATATACACAATAAAGTCATATTGATTAAACACATAATTCACCTTGAAAATATACACATACAAAATTAAAACATAATTCATAAGGTAATTATAAATATACATAACGTATTTAGAAGTCAATTCATAATTGAAATGAAAATTACATGTGCAATCTGGAATTCAATTCATAATTGAATACTGAATTGAATACATACATAATTTAATTATAAATTTAGAATAAAATCCATAAAAACCGAATACGTAAATATATTTGTAATACAGAATTAAGAATATATAAAAAATTGAATTTTTTATTACACAAAGATGATTGAATTTAGAAATTAGAAACTAGTAACCCCAAAATAAGGAAACAGATAAATGACATCAACAAAACACAAATATAATGTCCCATGTTTTGGGGTAGGTGTCTTTGAACATAATGATGATATTAATGGGTGTGTATCAATGATCTTGTGTGACATAGGGAATGTAGTTGTCCTTGGCATATTAAATGCCATGAGTTTTAGAATAGGGGTAGGAGTTCCTCACTTGAGAAGTGGATTGTGTGAGGCTGGACCATGGATCCTTGTGCTAATGTATCAACACAATCTGAAAACGTTTGGTTGGTTTTCCGTATGCCAGTTGTTTTTATATAAAATGATGTTCATTTTAAACAAAAGACAGAATCTTTAAGTCAAACTAGCCACACCATGCCTTAGAATGAGGCAGGGTTGACTCATACATGTCACATATGACCCATGGATCATTTTCCTAAAGTTTCAACACAATATGAATGTGTTTGGTCGGTTTTCTGTATTCCATTTTTTTCACATATAATGTTTTCTATTTCAAATAAAAGTGAGATGCTTTGAGTGGTACTGACCACACCGTGCCTTGGATTGAGGTAGGGTGGACTCGTATAAGTTAGAATTGATCCATGAATCCTAGTTCTAAAGTATCAACACAATCCAAATGCGTTTGGTCGGTTTTTCATATGCCAGTTGTTTTTACATAAAAGGGTGTCCATTTTAAACAAAATAATGACAATTCGAGTGATACCAGCCACACTATGCCTCTGATTGAGGCAGAGTTGACTCATACATGTTAAAAATGACCCATGAATCCTTGTTTTAAAGTATAAACACAATCCAAATAAATGTCGTTGGTTTTCCATATGCCAGTTGTTTTTACTTAAAATTTTGTCCATTTTAAACAAAATACACACACTTCAAGTGATATCGGCAAAACCGTGCCTCAGATTGAGGTGGGTTTGACTCGTACATGTCAGAAATTACCCATGGATCATTGTGCTAATGTATAAACACAATACAAATATGTTTGGTTGGTTTTTAGTATGCTATTTGTTGTTTTTACTTAAAATGATGTCTGTTTCAAATAAAAGTGAGACACTTTTAGTGGTAACGGCCACACCGGGCCTCAGATTGGGGCGGGGTTGACTCATACATGTCAAAAATGACCCATGGATCCTTCTGCTGAAGTATCAACACAATCCGAATTTGTTTGGTTAGTTTTCCATATGCCAGTTGTTTTTACTTAAAAGTGTGTCCATCTTAAACAAAAAAATTCACTTCGAGTGATACTGGCCAAACTATGTCGCTCATTGAGGTGGTGTTGACTCATACACATAAAAAATGAACTATGGATCATTTTCTAAATGTATCAACACAATATGAATGTGTTTGGTTGGTTTTCTATTTTCCAGTTGTTCTTCTCACTTAAAATGTTATCCATTTCAAATAAAACTGAGACACCTAGAGTGGTACTAGCCACAAAGTGCCTCAGATTGAGGCGGGGTTGACTCATACACGTCAAAAATTACCCATGGATCCTTGTGAAAATGTATAAACACAATCCAAATACATTTGGTTGGTTTTCTATATGTCAGTTGTTTTTACTTAAAAGGGTGTCCATTTTAACCAAAATAAAGATAATTTTACTGATACATGACACACAGTGCCACGAATTGAGTCAGGGATAACTTTTAAATGTCACATATGAACCATGGATCGTTGTACTATAGTATCAACACAATCTAAATCTGTTTGTTCAGTTTTCCGTATTCCAGATGTTTTTTTCACTTAAAATGTTATCCATTTCAAATAAAAGTGAGACACTTTGAGTGGTACTGCCCACACCATGCCTTGGATTGAGGCAGGATTGACTCATACATGTCAAAAATGACTCATGGATCCTTGTGATATAGTATCAACAAAATCCGAATATGTTTGGTTGGATTTCCATAATCCAGCTGTTTTTACATAAAATGGTTTCCATTTTAAACAAAAGAAAGACACTTTGAGTTATACTAGCCATACTATGCTTCGGATTGAGGTAGGGTGACTCTTACACATCACATATGAATCGTGGATTGTTTTCCGAAAGTATCAACACAATCTGAATTCATTTGGTTGGTTTTCCTTATGTTAGTTATTGTTTTCACTTAAAAATGTTGTACACTTCCCATAAAAGTGAGACACTTTGAGTGGTACCATCCACACCATGCCTCAGATTGAGATGTGGTTGACTCGTACACATCAAAAAATGAACCATGGATCCAAATGCTATTGTATTATCACAATCCGAATACGATTGGTCAGTTTTTCGTATGCTAGTAGTTTTTACTTAAAAGGATGTCCATTTTAAACAATATAAAGACACATTGAGTGATTCACGCCACACCATGCCACATATTGAGGCAGGTTTGACTTGTACACATCTCATATGACCCATGGATCATTTTTCTAAAGTATAAAAATAATTCAAATTCATTTTTTATGTTTTTTGTATTCCATATACTGTTTCCACTTTAAAGGTTGTCCATTTAAAATAAAATAAAGACGCGTTGTATGGTACTGGCCACATCGTGCCTCGGATTGAGGCCATATTGACTCATACACGTCACAAATGACCCATGGATCCTTGTGATAAAGTATCAACACAATCTGAAAATGTTTGGTCAATTTTCTCTATGCCAATTTTATTTACATAAAAGGGTGTATATTTAAAACAAAAGAATGACACGTCAAGTGATACTAGCCAAAACATGCCTCATTTGATGTGGGGATGACTTGTACACTTCCCATATGAACCATGGACCATTTTCGGAATGTATCAACACAATCCGAATGCATTAGGTCGGTTTTTTGAATGCTGGTTTTTGTTTTCACTTAAAATGTTGTCCATTACAAATAAAAGTGGGACACATTGAGTGGTACCAGCCACACCGTGCCTTGTATTGAGGTGAGGTCAACTCGTACACGTCACAAATGACCCATGGATCCTTGTGATAAAGTATCAACACAATCTGAATACATTTAGTTAGTTTTCCGCTTGCCAGTTGGTTTTACATAAAAGAGTGTCCATTTTAAACAAAAGATAGACACTTTGAGTGATACCGGCAACACCATTCCTCATATTGAGGTAGGTTTGACTCTTATGGGTCACATATGACCCATGGATCATTTTCTAAAACTACCAACACAATCTGAATCTGTTTTGTCAGTTTTCCGTATGCTAGTTGTTGTTTTCACTTAAAAATGTTGTCCATTTCAAATAAAAGTGAGACACTTTGAGTGGTACTGGCCACACCGTGCCTCAGATTGAGATAGGGTTGACTCATACATGTCAAAAATGAACCACGGATCTTTGTTCTAAATTATCAACACAATCAAAATACATTTGGTTGGTTTTCCGTATGCCAGTTTTTTTTACTTAAAATGGTATCCATTTTAAACAAAAGAAATCCACTTCGAGGGATACCGGCCACACTGTGCCTCAGATTGAGGTGGGGTTGACTTGTACATGTCACAGAGGACCCATGGACAATTTTCTGAAATTATAAACACAATCTGAATGCATTTGGTCAATTTTCTGTATGCTAGTTACTGTGTTCACTTAAATTGATTTCCATTCATATAAATGTGAGACACTTTGACGTGATCGGCCACACCGTGCATCAGATTGAGACGGTGTTGACTTTTTCATGTCACAAATGACCCATGGATCCTTATGCTAAAGTATCAGCACAATCTGAATATGTTTGGTTTGTTTTCCATATGCCAGTTGTTTTTACTTAAAAGGTTGTCCATTTTAAACAAATGAAAGACACTTAGAGTGATACTAGCCACACCGTGCCATGGATTGAGGTTGGGTTGACTCGTACATGTCACATATGACCAATGGATCTTTTTTCGAATATATCAACACAATCTGAATGCCTTTGGTTAGTTTTTCGTATGCTACTTGTTGTTTTCACATAAAAATGTTGTCCATTTCCAATAAAAGTGAGACACTTTGAGGGGTATCGGCCACACAGTGACTCAGATTGAGGCAGGGATGACTTGTACACATCAAAAATTAACCATGGATTATTGTGCAAATGTATAAAAACAAATATGAATACATTTGGTTGGTTTTCCATATGCAAGTTGTTTTTTTCACATAAAATGGTTTCCATTTCAAATAAAAGTGATAGACTTTGTGTGGTACCGGTCACACTGTGCCTCAGATTGATGCAGGGTTGACTCATACCCATCACAAATGACCCATGGATCCTTGTGCTAATGTATCCACACAATCCAAAGCTCCCAAGTGATATTAAGTGTGGATCTCCCTTGATCATTGGGCATTTTTAGTGTCGTCGAGTGCGGATTGAAGATCCGGGTGAGTATAATCCCCTCCTTGCTTCCTCATTTCTATTAGGTTTTTCAACTCTTCTATCACCTTCTTCCAAATCTCTAAAATCCACTTTTTCATCGGGATTTAGGGTGAATCTTGACGAGAGCATAGATTGGGATCTGGTACAACGAATTAAGAGTGCGATTGTCTCTAGAATCAAGGTAGGTGGTCCTTAACGTTTCGTGAATTGTCGTGATGTTTTATATATGTCGAATAGCCGCACGCCAAATGTTGGGGTGTTGGGTCGGGGGGCTATCTAGGGTCTAGGGAGGAGGGGGGTTGTTCGGGTTCTAGGAAGAAGGGTGGAAGGGTTGTCCAGGGAACAAGGAGAAGGGGGGATTGTCAAGGGTCCAGGAAGGAGGGGGGGCTACTCAGGGTCCAGGGAGGAGGGTGGGGTCTATCAGAGTGGCTGTCTAGGGGGTTGTCTGGGGTTCAGGGAGGAGGGTGTGGGGGGGGGGGTTGTCCGGGGTCTAGAGAGGGGGGTGGGGGCTGTCTGGGGTCTAAGAAGAAGGGTGGGGAGGGTGTTTGGGGGCTGTCCGGGGTCTAGGGAGGAGGGTGGGAGGGTTGTTCGGGGTCCAGGGAGGACGTTGGGGGGGGGGGAATTACAAGTTCCCTGAAGGTAGGGGGTTGTCTGGTGTCTAGGGAGGAGGGTGGTGGTTGTACACGGGGGCTGTTCAGGGGGGCTGTCTGGGGTCTGGGGAGGAGGATGGGGGTGATGTTTGGGGTCCTGGGATGAGGGTGGGGGGGATGGGGGTGGGGGTAGGGGGGTGGGGGTTGTCTGTGGTCCAGGAAAGTGGGTTGGGGATTTCTAGGGTCCAAGAAGGAGGGGGGATGTCTGGGGTCTAGGGAGGAGGTTGGGGGCTATCTGGGGGGCTGGCTAGGGTTTAGGGTGGATGGGGGGGCTGTCTAGGGGTCTACGGAGGAGGGTGGGGGATCTTCAGGGTCTAGGGAGGAGGGTGGGGGGATGTCCGGGGTCCAGAGAGGAGGGTGGTGGGGTCGTCTGGGGGGGGGTGTTGTCTAGGGTCCATGGAGGAGGGTTCGGGGCTTCAGGGTCAGAGAGGAGGGTGGGGGTGTCCAGGGTATGTGATGGAGGGGGGTTGAACAGGGTCCAAGGAGGAGGGTGGGGGGCTATCTAGGGGCTATCCATTGGAAATAATCATTTATGTCCCATAACACAAAAACCATAGTGATGTTTCAGTCTCCGAAATCGTGTATTGTTCATACAAACAATTCATGATAGTTTTCCCTCCGTGCACCATCCAAACATCATTGCATAATCCAAAAAATCATTGATCATCCACATAAGGGAAACACACATATGAAATATGTCTTCTGAATATGCATCACATGTGCACACACCCACATCAAAAAGAAGTTTCAACTCTTTTATTAAAGGTTGCATGTATACGTAAATATCAATGCTGGGATCAGAAGGGCCAGATATGAGTATACTCATGAAAGTGAAAGGTTTTTTCATACACAACCATGGTGGAAGATTATAAATGTGTATAAAAACTGGCCATGTGTTATGTGAAGTAGGAATCTTCCCAAACGGATTAAAACTATCTCATGAAAGGCCAAGCCTCATACTATGCACATGAGCTGAAAAATCAGGATATCTTGCATCAAATCTCTGCCTTGAAAATCCATTTTCTAGTTGAACCAACTCATCATTAGTCTTCTTTCTCTCGATATCATTCCATCTCGTTTTTATTGATATTTCATCTGACATAAAATGATTCAAGAGTCTGGGAATCAATGGATAGTTCCACATTACTTTCTCTGGAACACGGTATGGTGTTCCATTAGATGTTGACTTCCAGCGGGATGTGCCACATTTTATACAATCATTTCATTCTGCGGTTTCCTCCTTGAATAAATTGCAATATTTCAGGAAAGCATGAATTTTGATTCTTGAAAATCCACGTTCCTCAACTAAATTCCATGCCATATAGTGGTTTGAGGGAATATCTGCATCATCTGGAAGTAAATCCTTCAAGAAGGTAAGAATGTAATCGATTGCTGTATTAGAAATCCTAGACATAGTTTTCCCATGATAAAATCACATTAAAAATTACAGCTTTTTCATTTTATCACATTGTCAATATACTGGAGTCATGGCAGTATCATTCAATTTTTTCACCTTGAAAATATAATCATTTTCATTAGATACATCATCTGTCCTTATATCTATGACTTCTTGAGTTAAAATACTTTATTTTTTATGATGACGAATAAATGGAAACCAGTCATCTAACAAATTCTCCAGTCCAGTCCTTTCATTTCGATCATCACCAATTTGAGATTTCATTTTCTCCCCATTGTGATAACAAACATAGTAGTTTGCTTGAAAAACATATTTGGTTATGTGGTTTCTAACTTCTTCATGGCTCAACCAAGGTCTAACAACACAATTGGAACATGGGCAGTGTATGCGACCACTATATAAAACATTGTGAAATGAAAAATATAAAAAGCTCTCCAAATTGACTTGAAAATCACATGAGATCTGATCGATTTCATACAATCAAATTCTATCCATTCTATAAAAATAATTGTTATAAGTTATTTCTTCATAATAAATTCAATAAGATTGATGTTTAATCGAAAATATATTTAAGTAAACAATAAAGGAAGGAGTTTCTAGTTGTTGTAGTGAACTATTAAAACAATGTAAAGATGTGTGGCCATATTAGAGGTGAGATGTGTTTTGTAATTTATTAATTTATCATATACAAGAAGACACCATAGACCTGATAGAACATTTTTCAAGATATTACAAAGTGAAGGCTTTTCTTAAAAGATACAGAATTTGTAAAGAGAGCTTTTTAAATAAGTTATTGATGCTAAAAATGGAAATATCGTGAAACGTTAGTACATTTCATAACACCCAAACTAAAGTCCACAGAAAGTAAAATATCACCCCAGTAAAAAAATGAAAACCACCTACCCCACTACCCCAACCGTCCCCAATCCCTTCACACGGATCGTTATTATATCCATTACCCCCTCGAGAAAATATGACTAAACAAACCATTTACCATCTTTGAGTGGGGATACATCTCACCAGCACCTCTATTAGTCGATATGATTCAGGAACTACATAAAATGAGTGGCTATGAAGACTTCAAATCAGGTTTATTCAAATAATCATGACACGTGAATTGTAAAACGAAAATAGAAAACAAATCAGACTACACTTATTGGGTATGTCATGCCACACACATCACCAACTAGTTTAGGTCAAATCAAAATATAAACAAAGAATAATAGATGAAAAACATGAAAACAATGTTAAGCCTTACATATTTTGGGCATATAAATAATAAATTGATTGACTTTAGATGGGTTTATAGGGATGAAGGAGTTCCCAGCCTATGTAAAGAGAGAGGCCTCTAGTTTATAATCCAAGGGGGACTTCCCCAAGGATTCCTAAATTATAATCACCTTGAATCCAAGGTAGATTCCCCCAAGGCATTCTAATCGAAATCATCATCAATCCAAGGGGGTTTCCAAATGAAATTAAAAGATACATTTTAAACATGAATCCTTGGATGAGTTTTTCATGGAATTCCAAATCGTTAATCAACGAACAAGTACTCAAAAATTCAATTAGAATTTATTTATATTCATTTTCAATATTTCTCATATAAGAGGCACATTCCATAGGACCCATTATGTGTTATAGGCATCCCAAATAATTCACTCATGTTCAATAACTCTATCTTGGAACCCATATGGTCATACCTTTCATTACCCAATTTGTTCCCCATGCCAAGCGCACCCCATGGGTGGATAATGTTTAGGCTACTACACAAATAGGTTGTTAGTGGCTCGTAAAGAGGTTTAATTTCATAATGTATAGAACAAAACATTTATTTTTTAATTTGATATTAATAATAATGTATGTCAATGATACTACACATCTTAAAGGAAAAAACAGTGATACTTTTAAGGGATTGTTTATAAACCATCTTCTATATACTCACAAACATCTACCAATCAAGTATTAGTCATTGATTCAATATGAAGTAGTGTGAATCATAAAATTTTCCAAAATCCATAGAAATATGGAATAATGACGTGATCTTTATAGATAGTGAAATAAACGGATAAAGGGTGAGAATAGAAGGATATCCACTCATAGTTGGGATGAACAACACCAGAAATAGATAAGACACCACAACTAAGCATGTTAGTTCACAGAGTTTGGTAGACCACACACTAAAAATGTAAATTACCTCAATGAGAGATTATATATTGGTATTTTGGAAGAGGTTGAAGGATTATAACATGGATGGGGGGTTGCATCCAATCAGATGGAAGACCTTGGGTTTGCGTTCACCTGCGCGGGGGATTCTAGAAATTAGGGGAAATGTTTGCTTCAGTGTAAAATGGGGTCGGGGTGCTATATTTGGGGATTAATTTTCCCAATAGTTTTTAAAAACCATTTGGAAAAGCATGGAAATTACCAATGGTTTGTAAAAACTGTTGGTATTGGGAGAAAACTTTTAAAATTTCCCAACGGTTTTATCAAACCATTGGGAATTCCTTTACTAACTCAACATTTACCATCGGTTTGAATAAACCATTTGTAAAGGACCCATATACTAATGGTTATGTTGAACCACTGGTATAAAAGTGTTAGGATAACCCAACTTCCTAGTAGGGATGGTTGAGTCTCCCCCTTTATAGAGCATGTTCCAAGGTTGTAACATGGTTTCCCATCTAATGAAACCAAACTATGAAAATCACTATTTCTTCCTCAAATGATCTATTTTGACTCCTTTCAATTCAAAAATTCTCCTAATGTGATTTTAAATTTTTGGTGGTGGATTGAGGATTATTTTTATTCCCTTTTCAAATGTGGTTATTATGGAACTTGTTTAAAATATTATGAGGTTCTTTTTTTCTTGGTTTAAAACCCTATTTGGAAAAAAATAAGGGATTTTGTTATGTAATATTTTTCTTCAAAACATGGTTTATAAATTGTTGGGAAGAGTACATTTCATTGGATTCCATAGAATGTTTTTAAAAGTGGTTATTTCCCATATGGTGTTTTCAAAATTGGTTGTTAAAAATTATATTCCATGGTAATTATTGAAAGAATGTGATTTATAAGGGGAGTTTTGAAAGTTTTTTAGGATCTAAATGGAGATTTTTTTGAAAAAAATATTAGTACGTGATTTAAAAAGTAATGTGAATTCTTATGAGAATTTGTTATATTATTTGGTTTAAATAAAATGGAATAGAATTATTAAATGAATTTTTATGAAATTCCTTGTTTGTGTGATTTGTGTTCCACCATGTTTTTTTTGTTTTTAAATATTGATTTGTCTTGGTTTTCAAGCATACAACCTAATAGAGGGTGATTTCAAAAATATTTGGTGAAAATTCATGATTTTTAAAATAAAACATTCATTTATTTTTTTAATGTTTTATTCCACGCATGATGTCTTATTATCTACCTACCATAATGGTCTAAAGGGTTTCTTCAATTCCAAAATATTCCTAGACTCTGAATGGAGCGGTCAATGTGGAAACTATCTAGAGTTCAAACACTATCTTGAAATTCATGTATCAACGTCAACCTTATTTCAGCAGTTATCAAGGGTAAATGGAAGAAGTGAGGTGGTTTTGATAGATTATGGTGATTCTTGATTCTCTCAGGATACGTGAAGTTTTATAGGTGAGAGAAATAGAGAGATTTTTTATTAGTTTTAGCTAAGTTTTGTGGTATCCTATAGTGCCTTCTCAGCTACATGAATGTATTTAATGGGATTTTTTAGGATTTCATTTATCCAGTAGTTCTTCATTTAGGTTATAAAAGAATAGAGAGTTATTTTTCTTGTATGCCTTAATTAGTGTGCATGATAGATGAGAGAGGTAATTGATCACTTCTAATGTAGGTTATATTCCCTCAAAATATAGTTATTGATGATTTTGAGAAATTTCATTTCATTACTGGTGGTCTGTAAAGACCAGGCCCCAGTTTCTAGGAGCCAATTCCTTGTATCATTACAATAGAATAAATACAAGAAATTTGTTCCTTGAACGAAAAAATTAGTTTAGTAGTTTTGGGAGACCAGATATATACATAAGTTCAATATTACAACTTTAAATGAAATAAAATATGGAAATTCCTTTTAAAACATCCATAACTCCTAGGTTACCCATGCATTTCATTCATAATTTAATTCATCACATCCTAGTAAAATAAAAAATAAGAAAGGGGTGAGATCAGATGCTCAGTAAGTGTAATAAATAGAATGTAATATATCGTAATCCGAAATGTTATACATGTTTAATAACTAAAAATGTATGCCTTTAAAAAAGAACTTGAATATAATATGAAACGATTAAGGGATGAATAAACAATGCGATAATAAAGCATAATTGTAACTCCCCGACCCCAGTTGCCTAGGGTCAGTGCATTATTAAATAACATTGTAATGATTACAAGGAATCATGTCTCGAAGGACCGATCAGTTTAGCAGTCTTGTAAACACTAGATACATTCATAAAGTTTAAATTACATCATAAAAATGAAAACTACAAAATCATATTCTCTATAGTCCACACTCATATCCCCACATACTTTCCCTGTAGGTCATTCATAAATTACTTCTTCACATCCTGGGAAAAATATAACATTGAAAGGGGTGACCTCAGAAGCTCAGTAAGGATAACAATATAGTGGAGATGTTCATAAATTAACATAAAAATTTAAGGAAATGTATAACTAAAACAGAAGCCTTTTAAACATCAAATTCATCATAATATGACATAGATAAAATGAAATAATTCCATTTACTAATTCACATAGATATTCTACTAGTCGAATAATCACATGAAATATCAATAACCACTTTCATAAGGACAGAATCCATAATGCCAGAATATAATCACCGCGTTGCCAAGGCCTTGTGCCAAGACTAAAAATAAGATTTTTTCTCAAGGCCTCATGCCAAGACACTATTTTGTCTCATGAGACCTACCGATGTATCGAGGAGCTATAGCGGACTCCGCCCATCACTTATTGAGTCCAATTCATTCCTCATATTAACAGGATAAAACTTATCATAAACATTCATATTAAAACTAGCATATGAAATGTCAATACTTCCACCATGAACCATGAATGGTATAAAAATAACACATCCACATTTAAACATATCCCAAAACCTGTAATACAATATGGAATTTTTTTTCATAATAAATCAACATCAAAACAAGTTTAAAATCCATTAAGGATTTCGACATTGATGAAAATGAATTGTAAAACTCTTGGAGAGGAATACACCTTTTTTATTAAAAATTTTAAAAGTCACAAAATTTGGAAAATAGGTCATTAAAATACATTTATGAATCAAAGTGTCCCATACATATTTGAAACTTTTGAAATGAATTATCATTTTAAAAACATTCATGTCCATATAAATAAATCCTTAAAACCCATGTTGAAGACATGGACATTAATGAGAAAGATTTAGAAGATTAAATATTTAAATCATTTGAAATGATGTTTTATTAAAAAGTACCTTAAAATAGTCCCTTGGAAAACTCTTTCATAGAACACGGACATGTATAATAAATATGTCACAGTAGATACTTACGTTAAAATAACCTCGAATAATAAAGAGATTGTGAAATTAACCCTTACCAATTAGGTAACTTACGAAACATACACCCCATGAAAGTGGTATCATACAATGAATATTTAAATACACATAAATTAATTTGTATTACATAAATAATAAAATTATGGGTAGTACATACACCACACAAAAGGTAATAGTGGCAATACGGCATGAATCTAACGGGAATAAGGAGTGAGATGAAAACCCCTTACCTTGAACTTTTCATTAGTCGATGGTATGTTAACCTCATGTATAATAGTTAAAGCATTGTTATTGAATTATATAAGAACCATATACATAATTATGATATCATATATGATCTTCTAATAATGATTTATTAATAATACATTAGTATTATCGTCGTTTCGGGTGTTAACTTACGCATTTTCTTTTATATGTTTTTTTACATAAGTCGTGTTTGTTATGTATAGGTTGTATCTTAATCATATACAGAATGATATAATGTTCTTAAATATTACTTTTAATTATCAAATGAGAATTATTCTTTAATTGATATGATGGGGAATGTATCTCATTGCGTTCGTGGAGACGGTAATCCGTACGTACGCACGAACGCTGGTTCAATTTCATTTTTCATTTTAAAAGGAATGAAAACCAAACGATACATAGGTATATAATTATTGAAGTATAATATAATATCTTATATTTGATTCTTATGTTCATTAACATCAACCTTTAGACGTTCCATGTATGGTATGAACGAGTCATATGACATTGAGGGGGCGGTAATCTGCACTTCCTCAGATGAAATTATCGTGTATATATATATACAACATGAAACGAATAATGGTATGATATAAAATGGAATTAAAGAAGATTATATATAAAATAAAAATCATTAATATCATATTTAGTTATAGTGCCATCATAATGTCCACCATTAGAGGTGGTAGGAGATAATTGAATAATCATCGCTTCGTGAGGCGTTTGGTTGCCATCCACAGAAACTTTATGTTCTTCACCCATTAGATGGATGTGTGTGTAAGTGTAATTCTAATACTTCTAATAATAGTATCATAGTATATTTAGGATACTGGTTTTGTTACAAAATAAAATAATAAGAAAAGTTTAGGGGTTGGAGAAGTAAAATAAAAGAAAAGAAGCTAAGAGAAATCGTTACCATTAATTTGGGCAATTCCCTTTGGTTTGAACCAAAAAGGACTCTTGAAGTGACTTCTGCCTAAGTTAAGGCTTCTAAGAGGAGTATAGGAATGTTGGGAGCTTAACTGGGTTGAGGGTGGATGATTCAAAAGTCTTGAGAGGTGTGAGGAATTGGTTAGAAGTGGTGTCCTTCTATAAGTGGGAGGAGGGCCTCTTTTGGAAAATCTAGAAATATTATTTTATAATAAATTCATATTCGGTTTCTAATGGCTCCAAAGTGGATTATTTAAATGTTAAGGTGGTGATGGGTCGATAACCACTCAACCAATAAAATTTACATCGGTTTGGTCATTATATTAACCTTATCTTTTAGTTTTAACTCTTAGTTAATTAGTTTGACACTTACCATGTCACTTTGTATTATTATATTATATAGTTAATAAACTAACTATATACCTCCAAGAAACCCCCAAAGTGGTCCATTAATGATACACCTATCATGATATAAGTCTCTTGGACGAACCTTAGATATTTATAAATAGAATATAAATTAATAATATAATATTTCTTTTAAAACTCGTTTATGTCAATTTTGACACTACTCAATGATTTATTTTTGTTAAAGACATAACAAATTTATTAATTCGAACCAAATTTATTTACGCAATTCTAAAATGTCATATTAACCAATAAAATTAGTGTATGTCGTCAATATTTTTAAATTATATTTATTTTAACATTTGTAATATCAATTATTTGATTCATTCATTAATAAGGAAAATACTGCATCATTATTGTGTCATATATATTTTTACTTTTTCAATGTCTAAAAAATTTAAATAAAATACCATTATGTATGAAATGTTTTTATATTTCTAATTTATATTTATAATCGAAAATATAGCATATAAAACCCTCAGTAAAAATTGTTTTTCTAAAATATATAAGCTTATGTCATTTTTGTATTCACTTTAACTTAATTAATATAATGTGTCCCTATCACCTACAAGTGGCTCCATGGGGTCCCAAAATTAACCCAATGATGCCCATGGTCGGACTTGTATCCACCAATAAGTTTAGGAAATGTTTTAGGTTAATTTATTAATATTATAATATTATTTTTTGACCCTTATTTCCAGGATTTACCCTTTAACCATGGTAAATAAAATATTTACCGATGTAATTATTCAAAATGCCTAAAAATAAAAGTTACCTATTTACACAATTTGTTCATCCTGATTCCAAATATGGAATCCATTTATCCAAATTCAAAACACAGAAGTGGTAGAAATTAATTTAAAATTAATTCCCGCTATCAAAACAAAAAGCGTGTTTTTAAGATATAATAACTATCAAAAGATTGACACTTGTTTATGTCTGATTTAATTTTGAAATTTTTTCCAATGATTTTTTTATTAAATGGTAAAAACATATTATAAATATACTTTAAAACCACTCAAATTCATAATTTATCACAATTAATTATTTCGATTAAAAAAGTTGTTTTTAGTTAAAATTTAGTAATTTTCAATATTCATCAAAATATGAAAGTTATCCGAAAAGCATCAAAATTTAACCCTATGCTAATTTCAATTTTCTGAACCCAAAAATGAAGTCCATTTTGAAATATAAAATTTATAAAATTTTAAAAAGTGGGTATTACAATTCGTAACTGCCAGTTTGATTGGTTATGGTGTGTGTTAGAACTCGAATTTGCGTACAACACACGCTACTATATTATTCAAAGTGAAGAGTACCACGAAATCTTGGGGTGTTACATTCTCCCCTCTTTCAATAAATTGAATCCTCGCAATTTGAAATTGTTATTCGAAAATAAAAGGTTGAAAATAGAAAGTATCTTTGTGGGAAAACCCACATCGGAAGTTGGGTTAATAAAATTTAGTCTTAATAAGAGGAAAAGAGAAATGAAAGGGTCACCACCAATTTATGATATCGATTAGGATAACATTGGTTGAAATTAGAGAAACGTAATTGGTGGAAAAACGTAAATATTTATAGGGAGTGATTGAGTTCATCAATCAAAAATAATTGTATAATTGTGTTCCTCAAAGATGCCAATTTATGATGATTTAAAATACCATCGGTTCAACAAAACACAAGGTATTACGATAACACATTTTTGGTTTTATGATCCCTTCCCTAAAGTTTAATAATTAATTTATCCGTAAAATAAGAGGATATATATATATATGTATTTATATATACTTGACAAGTAGAGTTTCATACTTCAACTAATTCCTACTACAAACTAATCTTTTACTCTAAAAGATTTAATTTATATATATATATATATTCTATTTATCCTAATCATATAGGGTTCCAAAAATAATGAATTTATAATTCACATATCAGACCATTTAAAAAACTACATTATTCAATCTAGGACATCACGTGGGCTAGGGGTAGGTGACACACCCTTGTCGCCCTTCAGTTGTAGGTTCAAGTCTTGCGGCCTTGCCAGACGCGACGGATTGCCACCCATCCTCTGGGTTGTCCTTTTATAAAAATTCAAAAATAACCTTTCAAAATAAATCCCTTCCAACCTTTAAACTTATCCAAAATACTTCTGTAAAATCTCAGTCCAAAATTTATATGAAAGGTAATCATAATGTTGATCCTTTTTACCCTGTAATAGCCTGTGAATACCATCATCATGTATTCTTTTAAATCACTGAAACATCCTGTATTTCCATAAAACCATATTGATTAAATTCATGATCCATTATTCCTTATTGAATACTGTATATACTTCATCCATCCAAAAATGTTGTAAACTCCAACAGTTATGGAATATATAAATATTTAATCAGTTTCAAGGCAGTCATGAATATCCAATATAATTTACGCAAACCAACCATATCTTATACCAAAATCTGTACCTCAATATTAGCACTATATTAAGGTTTATCCTTCCTTCAACCATGTAATTTCCAAAAAGTTTAACTCGGTGAAGAGTCACTCTTTTTAGTACCATAAAATCTCAAATCCTAAATGAAATAGTATTGTAGTACAATCCTTATTTATTTCCAGAACATCATTGCTACAACACTTCAATGAAATAATTACAAAATAAAAACATAATAACACTAGTCATTCCTCTTCATCTGTGGTAGTATCATAACTTGATTATTATCCAATAACATCATTTGCAGCATAGTATGATGATTTGGACATCGGTTTGCGTAGTGTCCAAACTCCATGCAGATGAAGCATTGTACATTTGATACCTTTTTCTTTCCCTTACAGTCACGTACTTGGTGTCCTTTTTCTTCACACATATGTCATACTCCCATTCCCTTCAAGAATTTTCCAAGGTGATTCTTTCTACAGTTATCACATATGGGAAAATCCTTCTTTACCTTATTCAGTTTATCTGTTCTTCAGTCTACCATACTTTCCTTCTCTGGATTCCCTTCAAAGCCATAGGAATCTGATAATTCTTTACTTATCATATCAACACATGATACTATTTCTTCATATGATGATAATACATGGGAGACTATTTCCCTTCTAAATTCTGGCTTAAGACCATGAATGATATGATCTTTCTTACTCTTTGGATCATGCGTATTACTGGAGTTCTCATTCCTTCTATAGGGCGCCATCTCTAAACAATGGCATAAACTAGATCAGTTTATGAATCAAAATACATAATTCCACACTTATAAAACACTTAACATAAATTTAACAGTTTATCGATATAATCCTTTATCATAAATATGTTTTCTTTGAGGAATTATATACTCATAAACCCTTCATAATGGTTCTTAATGAAAATGAGAATTATCCTAATCATATCCCCCGGGAGTGTTGTCACCAAGAGTGCAGCAAGGCCCGTTGTCGTGCACCAGTTCCCGTTCGTGTCTAGCTCAAAGTGGTGTTTTTGTGTTTTACCCCCAGGTACATCTGTGCCAGAGCCTCCTCTACCTTCTCAGATCCAGACAGGGATATATTTCTCAGAAAACTCACAAAATCTATACAATACCAAAATTCTAGAAAGTTCTTCTATACTAATCCTCAAAGTCTATCTTAGGGTTATGTGCTCTAATAAGAGTTTATCTAAATATAGCTTCTAATGTTTGTACTAAACTTCCTATGATACCAATTGTAACGCCCCGAACCCAGTTGTCCAGAGTCGGTGCATTATTACATAACATTGGCATGATTACAAGGAGTAATGTCTCGAAGGAACGATCTGTTTAGCAGTTATGGAAATACAAGATACATTCATAAAGTTTACATTACATCATAAAAATGAAAACTACAGCAACATAGTCTGCATAGTCCAAACTCATATCCCCACATACTTTCCCTACAGGTCATTCATAAATCACTTCATTACATCCAAGAAAAAATAAAACATTGAAAGGGGTGAGCTCAGATACTCAGTAAGGATAACAATATAGTGGAGACTTTCATAAATAAACATAAACATTTAAGTCAATGTATAACTAAAAAAAGCCTTATAAAATTCAACTTTAGAATAATATGACATAGATAAAATGAAATAATTCCATTTACTTATTCACATGGATATTCTAACAGTCAGATAATCAAATTCAATATCAATAACCAATTTCATAATCACAGAATGCATAATTATGGAATATCATCACCACGTAGCCAAGGCCTCGTGACAAGACTACAAATAAAATTTTTATCAAGGCCTCGTGCCAAGAAACTAGTTTGTCTCCTGAGACCTACCAATGCATCGAGGAGCTATAGCGAGCTCCACCCGTCACTTATTGAGTCCAATGCATTCCTCATCTGAACAGGTATAAGTGTATCATAAACATTAGTATTAAAACTAGCATAATAAATGTCAATACTTTAACCATGAACCATGAATGGTATAAAAATAACACATCCACAGTCAAACATATCACAAAACCTTCAATACAATATGGAAGTTTTGTTTCATAATAAATCAACTTCAAAAAAAGTTTAAATTTCATTAAGGATTTTGACGATGATGAAAATGATTTGTAAAACTCTTTGAGAGGAATACTCCTTTTTCATGAAAACATTTAAATGTCACAAAATTTGGAAAAGAAGTCATTTAAAGTCATTTTAGAATCAAAGTATCCCACACCAATTGGAAACTTTTCAATGGAATTAACATTTTAAAAACATTCGTGTCCATATAAATAAATCCTAAAAAACCATTTTGAAGACATGGACATTAATGAGAAATATTCAGAAGAATAAATATTTAAAACATTTGAAATTATGTTTTATTAAAAAGTAACTTAAAATAATCCCTTTGAAAATTCTTTCATAAAACATGGACATGGATAATAAATATTTCCCAGTAGATACTTACATAAAAACAACCTCGGATAATAAAGAGATTGTAATATTAACCCTTACCAATTTGGTAACATACGAAACATACACCCCATGAAAGATGTATCATACAATGAATATGTAAAAACACATAAATTAAAGTGTACTACATAAATAATACAACTATGGGAAGTACATACACCACACAAAAGGTAATAGTGGCAATATGGCATGAATCTCACGGGAATAAGGAGTTAGATAAAAACCCCTTACCTTGAACGTTTCCTTAGTCGATGGTTTGTTAACATCCAATATAATAGATAAAACATTCTTATTTAATTATAAAATAACCATATACATAATTATGATATCATATATGATCTTCTAAAATTGCTTTGTTAATAATACTTTAGTATTATCGTCGTTTCGGGTGTTAACATACTCGTTTTCTTTTATATGATTTGTTACATAAGTCGTGTTTGTTATGGATAGGTTGTATCTTATTTATATCCAGAATGATATAAAGTTCTTAAAAATTAATTTTGATCATCAAATGTGAATTATTCTTGAATGGATACGATGTGGAATGAATCTCATCACATTCGTGGAGACGGTAACCCGTACGTACGCACGAACGCTGCTTCCATTTCATTTTTCATTTCAAAAGGAATCAAAACAAAATGATACATAGGTATATAATTATTCCGGTATAATATAATATCTTATATTTGTTACTTAATTTTATTAACACCATCCTTTATACGTTCCATGTATGGTATGAACGAGTCATATTACTTTGAGGGGGTGGTAGTCTGCACTTCCTCAAATGAATTTATCGTATATATATACAACACGAAACGAATAATGGTATGATATAAAATGGAATTACAGAAGATTATATGTAAAATAAATATCATTAATATCATATTTAATTATAGTTCAATCATAATGGCCACCATGAGAGGTGGTAAGAGAAAATTGAACAATCATCGCTTCGTGAGGCGTTTGGTCGCCATCCATAGAAACATTATGTTATTCACACATTAGATGGAGGTGTGTGTAAGTGTAGTTCTAATAATTATAATAACACTATACTAGTATAATTATGATACTGGTTTTGTTACAAAATAAAATAATAAGAAGAGTTTAGGGGTTGGAGAAGTAAAATAAAAGAAAAGAAGCTAAGAGAAATTGTTACCTTTAATTTGGGTAACTCCCTTTGGTTTGAACCAAAAAGGACTCTTGAAGTGCCTTCTGCCTAAGGTAAGGCTTCTAAGAGGAGGAGATGGATGTAGAGAGATTAATTGGTCAGATTTTGGATGAGCCAAAATGTTTTAGAGGTGTGAGGAATTGGATAGAAGTGGTGTCCTTTTATAAGGGGGGGAGGGGCTCTTTAGGAAAATCTAGAAATATTATTTAATTATAAATTCATATTCGGTTTCTAATGGCTCCAAAGTGGATTATTTGAAGTTTAAGGTTGTTATGGGTCGAAAAACACTCATCAAATAAAATTTATACAGGTTTGGGTCATTATATTAACCTTATCCTTTAGTTTTAACTCTTAGTTAATTAGTTTGACACTTACCATGTCCCTTTGTATTTTTATATTATATAGTTAATAAACTTACTATATACCTCAACGCGACCCCCAAGTGGTCTATTAATGATAAAAATATCATGATATAAGTCTCTTGGCCAAACCATAGATTATTATGAATAGAATATAAATTAATAATATAATATTTGTTTTAAAAACTCATTTATGTCAATTTGGACACTACTCAATAATTGATTTTTGTTAAAGTCATAAAATCTCTATTAATTCGAAAAAAAATTACATAAGAAATACTAACATGTCATATTGACCAATAAAATTCGTGTATGTAATCAAAACATTCAAATTATATTCATTTTAACATTTATAATATCAATTATTTCATTCTATCATTAATAAGGAGAATACTGCATCATTATTGTGTCATATATATTTTTACTTTTTCAATATCTAAAAATTATAAATAAAATACCATTATGTAGGAAATATTTTTAGATTTATAATTAATAATTATAATCATATATATAATATATATAACCCTATGTAAAAATTGTTTTTCTAAAAGATATAAGCTTATGTCATTTTTGTATTCACATTAACTTAATTAATAAAAAGTGTCCCTATCACATACAAGTGGCTCCATGGGGTCCCAAAATCGACCCAAAGATGCCCATTGTCAGACATGTAACCACCAATAAGGTTAGAACACGTTTTAGGTTAATTTATTATTATTATTATATTATTTTTTAACCCTTATTTACCGGATTTATCCTTTAACCATGGTAAATAAAATATTTACCGAAGTAATTATTCAAAATGTATAAAACTAAAAGTTACCTATTTACACAATTTGGACATAATGATTCCAAATATGTAATCCATTTTTTCAAATTAAAAACACAGAATTGGTAGAAATTAATTTAAAATTAATCCCACTGTCAAAACAAAAACCATGTTTTTAAGATATAATAACTATAAAAAGATTGACACTTGTTTATGTTCGGTTTAATTTTGAAATAATGTCCAATGACCAAAATTGAATTAAATGGTAAAAATATATTCTAAATATACTTTAAACCCAATCAAATTTATAATTTATCACTATTAATTATTTCGATTAAAAATAGTGTTTTTAATTAAAATTTAATAATTTTCACTATTCATCAAAATATGAAAGTTATATGAAAAGAACCAAAATTTCACCCTAAGCTAATTTAGATATTCAGAATCCAAAAATGAAGTCCATTTTGAAAGATAAAATTTATAAAATTTTAAAAAGTGGGTATTACTATTAATAACGGCTAGTATGATTGGTTGTGGTGTGTGTTAGAACTCGAAGTTGCGTACAACACACGCTACTGTATTATTCAAACTGAAGCGTACCCTGGAAGCTTGGGGTGTTAAAATAATCATGGGTATTAAACTAGTTGAATAACCTGAAAGAATATCAATTAATTATTTCAAAATGAGTTAAATTCATAATGATATAAATTCGTAGGTATACCTCCAAGGCCTCGACCAAGACATCTAAAAATGATGAAAGCCTCAGCCAAAACCATATCTAAAAATGGGCAAGGCCTTAGCCAAGTTCACTACTTTTTTGTCTCATGAGGCCTGTCATTGAATTAAGGGAATATATTAAGCCCCATACATCACTTACTAATTCCAATTATTTCCTAATATTAATGGGTATAAACGTACAGAATATATATATTCATATTTAAGCTAACATATGAAGTGTAAATAACATTCCCCAAACATAAACACTAATAATTTCGAGTAATATGGTGATTAGATTCAAGATAGCACATTCATAGTGAAAATACTCATAAACCATTGAATAAAATATGCAATATTATTTCATAAAATATTATTCCCAATTATACATAAGACTCAACAAGAGTGCTGAAATAGATAATATTACTCTTCTAAAAGCATCGAGTAATTCTTTAGATAAATACTATTTTACTTTGAAAAGAAGAGTTCTTTGGGAAAATATTTGTATAATACTAAATATAAAATAATATAGTTTTATCATAATAAAATTAGTTATTATTTAAAAATAATGGTGGATAAAAAAAATATTATATAGTGTACTTGAACATAGGTAAGAATTTGAGAAGTTCCCTCAAATCAAGCTTGTATTTCGAGAAGAGTTTTTGAATGATCCTTTTAAACCATGTTAATAAACATAAAATAAAGATGAATTATTATATGTACACATATATAGAACATTAAAACCTAATTTATGAGAAGTAAATAAGAATAAATAATAATTTCAATGAGGTTATTAGTGAATAATAGTATTCTGAATGAAAATGGTGGTTCGGGTTGAAAATCATTACCTTATGTCAAAATGTATTCTGTACATGACCTTAATATAATGTAAAATTAAATTAAATACATTAATTATATAATTAATAAATTTATATAAATATATTTTATTCATTAATGTTTTATTATGTTCATTTATTTCCTTATTGTTATGTTATAATATAGAATTCTTTCATTCTGAAGAATTCATTTCCTTGATTTCATGATCAGTTCGCTTGATTATAAGTAATGGAGTTTATGTGGAATGGTTATAATTCTCAAGAATTGAACTTATATATTATTTATGAACATAATTAATTGTAAATGGTTATATATATCAGTTGGTTACATGGTATGAGGATGACATTTTAGATAGAATATTATTGTTAACCATTTAGATTATTTTGAGGATATCTTGATTGTTACAAACTAGTTTGTTGTATGAATTATTATTATGTATATATAATGGGTACATAAAATTTAATAGGTCATAATACACATATTATAGTATGGTTAAACCATAAAAATGTTTTCATGACATTTACTGAAGGAGAAAGCTATGAATGAAGTTTCATCGTCCATAAAGGTTGTAAATACACACCTCCCAAATAATGATTTCGTTTAAAAAATAAATGATGGAGAGAAAGTATTATGAGGATATATATTCAATTAAAATAATATATTTACATTATATATGTGATAATGGATTTATCATGATCATTTTTGTTGAGAAGGTAAAGAGATGATAAGAAATGAAAATAAAATGAAAATAAAATGAAAGAAAAAATGAAGAGAGTTTACCACTTGAAATGTCCTCCTTGTGAACCACTTTAAGGGAACGTTTTCTGGTCATTTGGAAGGAAACATAGATACTAGACATAAGGAGGGATATGTAATCTTATTTAGGTAGAAAATTGGGATGTTTCAGTGCTCAGAAGATTGGAGAGAAGAGGGAGTGAGGGGTGACTTTTATTGTTACGGAGAGGGGTGATTTTTGAATATCTTATTCATTATTTTATTAGTTTCCACAAGATAACAAATGATGTTGATTCATGTGACCCAAAATAGTAATAAGTGTGTGTGGGTTTGAACCAAGTGTTCTTACATCTATGATGACTCAAGGAATAATGTATTTGTCTTATAATGTATTTATACCATAATTTACTGTATTTTACTATTCACAAAAAGTTCATGTATTTTTGAAAAATCCCAAAAATTCTGCATAACCATTTTCAACTAGTATAATTCAAAAATTAACTCCTTTTTATTATAATAAAGTTCTAAATATTTGAAATTTTATTTTTAAATAAAATCATTATTTACGTGAAAAATAAATATTTTAATTTTAAAAATGATATTATAACACTTTAGACAATTAACTAAGGTCTCATAAAAGTAACCTAAAATCATAGGGAAAAATTATCTATTTAGGAATAATTTCTTTTGAAAATTAATTTTATTTTAAATCAATTTATTATTTTAAAATTTCAATTACATATTTATTACTCACAAAAACACCAACTCCAAATTATTAATTTTTAAGATATTCGCTCTCATTTATATGGTGCCTAAATTTTATTTATACATACATGGTTGAGGTTTCTATTCATAAGTTACACTACTATTTATATGTGTCAGTTACTATTCATAAGGGTAAGTTACTATTCAAAAAAAATGTATGTTGAACATATCAGACCCTAAATATCTTACTGACCGCAAATGTGTATATTAGTTTTTCAAAATTCATATCACAAGGAGGAATAATTAAATATAATGTTTAGGCTATAACTATATATTATAAATATCAAAGTGTTTTTTTCACTTAAACATAGTGTTGAATGCATTATATAATAAATTTTTTGTAAAACCAGGGGTTGTTACAATCTTACCCCCTTAAAATAATTTTCATTCTCAAAATTACTAGAATGTTTCCTCTTAAAATGATTTGGGTATGTCTTCATCATAAGTTCCTCAGGCTCCCATATTTCCTCTTCAATTTTATGATTTTTCCAAAGTAACTTTACCAGCCGAGTCATCTGATTCCTCAACACCTGTTCTTTAGTGTCTAGAATCTGGATAGGCACTTCACAATAAGATAAGTTAGGTTCAAATACTATACCTTGATAAGTAACGACATGCGTTGGGTCTGGCATGCACATTCTCAATAATGATACATGGAACACATTGTGTACCTTAGAAAGGTTAGGAGGAATTTCCAAATGATAATCCGCAACTCCAATTCTCTCTGGAATTTCAAGAGGGCCTACGTACCTGGGGCTCAATTTCCCTTTCTTTCCAAATATTATAACACTTTTCTATGGAGATACATTCACGAAAACAAGATATCTCTCTTGAAATTTCAAATCCTTCCATTGATTATTAGAATAAATATTTTTCCTACTTTGAGCTACTTTGATATGGGTTTGAAGAGTCTTTAACATTACTGTTGTTTTCTCCACAAGCTCTGGGACCACAAGATTCCATTCATTATCTTCATCCCAACATATTGATGTATGGAATCTCTTTCTGTAAAATGTTTCATATGGTACCATTTGAATAATTGAAAGGAAACTAGTATTGTGGTAAAACTCCACTATTGTAAAATAATAATCCAACATACCTTTAATGTCAAGAGAGAATAATCTCAACATGTCTTATAATGTTTGGATCGTCCTTTCTAACTACCCATAATTTTGGGGGTGATAAGTAGTACTCAAACAAAGCTCTGTGTCCAAATATTTCTGAATACTTTTGTATAATTTTGATGTAAATCGGGGATCATAATCAGACACTCTTGAATGAGGTTCTCCATGATGTCTTACAACTTCATTGATATATATTCATGCAAGGAGACCTAGTATAAAACCCTCTCTTATTGCGAAGAAATATGCTAATTTCATAAGTCGATAAAAAATTACCCATATTTCATCATTTTTTCTTGGATTTTTGGGTAGTACAATGATAAAATCTATGGTGATGATATACCATTTCCATTTAGTAATAGTTATAGGTTTCATAAATCCTATGGGATTCTATCATTCAGCCTTCACCTCTTGACATTCTAAACATCTTGATATATAATAAACAATTTTCCATTACATGTTATCCCACCAAAAATGTTCCTTCCAATATCTATACATCTTAGTGATACCAGGATGTATATAGAAATTCAAACTATTATAATCATCCAATAACATCTTTTTTAACTCTGGTATAGAGGGAACACAATGCCTCTTCCCAAACATCATGATTCCATCTTTATATATAAATTCTTCTAACATCCCATTATTCACAAAATTAATTTTCTTTTAAAGATATTCCTCATCAGGCTGGGAACATTTAATCCTTTATAATAAATATGGTTGGGTATCAAATTGAAAAAGTAATGATGTTTTACCTTATTTTATCATTCCCATATCCATCCATGCGAGATCCATGTACATAGAATCCTTATCAATTATCATTTTGTTTAGAACTATATGATCCTTCTTACTCAATGAATCAACTACCATATATGCCATTCCTGGGTGGTATTGTATGGAATAATCATATTCCTTTAAAAAATAAATCCATAACCTTTTCCTCATGTTGAGTTATTTTTGTGATAAGATGTATTTCAAGATCTTGTTAACAGTATATATCTCACATATTTCACCATGGAGATAATTTCACCATATCTTGAGAAAAATTATTATAGCTGTTAACTCAAGATCATGAGTAGGATAGTTTTGTTCATGAATTTTTAACTACCTTGATGCATAGAAAATAACTTTATCATTCTATATTAAGACATAGCCATGTCCTTTCTTCAATGCATCCCTATAGATCACCAAGCCACCATTCCTCGATGATAGAGTTTGGATCAGAGAATTTACTAATATTCACTTCAATTCTTTAAACCATTCTTCACATTATTTTTTCCATATGAACTTTACTGCTTTACGAGTAATCTTGGTTAATGGGTTGGATAATCGAGCAATGTTTTGAATGAATCACCAACAATATCCCGCCAAACCAATAAAAATACATACCTCGATTATAATCATTGGAGTAGAGCATTCTTGAACTGCCTTTTTCATTGAAAGGTCAACTAATATTCTATACTAAGATAGAATATAGGCAAGAAAAGAAGCGGTTTGAAGCTAGAATTCACACTTTATAATCTTTCCATATAAATCATTTCTTTTAAGAGTCTCCAGAATAATGCACAAGTGATTCTCATGATCTTAATTGCTTCTGGAGTATTCCAATATATCATCAATAAACCCAACAAAAAAGTCCTCGAGACATTCCTTGAAATATTTTTTTATTAGATCTATGAAAATATAGGGTGAAATAGTCTGTCAAAAAGGTATTACTGTAAACTTATAATGCCTACACCAGTTTAAAAATGCTATATTGGGAATATATTACTTCCTCACATGCAATTGATGATATCCATATCAATGGTCAATATTTGAAAAATATTGGGATCTATTATGTTGATCAAATAAATCGTATATGAAAGGTAAGAGATACTTGTTCTTTATTGTTATTGAAGTTATCTCTTTGTAGTCAATGAACAACCTCATAGATCCATCTTTATTTTTAATGAAAAGAATAGTGGATCCCCATTGAGAAACACTAAGGAAAACAAATCTTCTATCACTCAATTACTCTAGTAATTTCTTTAGTTCTACTAATTTCTCAGTGTCTATTCTATTAGGATTCTTTGAAATGGGCCTTGAACAAAGAATTAAATCAATTGAGAACTCAACTTCCTGCTCTAGAGGATGTCTAGGTAAATATTATGAAAAAAACATAAATATATTCAAGTACACTAGGTACATTCTCAATTTGAAGATTTTTTCCTTAACCCAATGATAGTGGGTTCTCATACTCACCAAGAATTGCATTAATTAAAGCTATTAGGGGTGGATCTATATAATAATCAGATGATGATTTTTATTCCCCAACGATAATGGATTCTCCATTGTTGTAAAAAAATTGTTACTTCCTTCTTCTTACAATAGATTTTTGCATCATAATTTTAAATACAATACATGCCAAGGATTTTATCAAAGTAAATCATGGGTATGATGACATGGTTAGAAATGAAGGAATATTTATGTGTCATAAGGGAGATTGATCTACACATCTTTAATGCAATGATACTTCCCTTAGGAGATTTGACTGACACATAATTTAATAAATCAAATTGGAAATACATAATTTTCATGGAAAATTGGGAAGATATAAAATAATGTGATGATGCAGAATCAAATAAATCATTGGATATGTTTGAGAGAAATATTAAAGTAACTACCACCACATCATTAGGAATTTCAATCTCAATAGTTGTGATCACATAATATTTTCTTTTATCCCTTGGCCTTTTCTAAATCCTATTTCCTTGATGATTTGGAAAATCATTAGCATATTACCCCATATCCCTATAGTTATGGCATTGAACATTGATATATTCATTCTTTCTCGTACAATCACCAGCATATTGAATTTTTCATCCACACATATAACACACACCATTTCCATTTAAGTAGGCACAATTGTTCTTCCTTCTATAAGTATCACATAATAGAAAATTCCTTTTTTTATTATTCCATTTATCCATTCTATCCTCTTCCAACCTCTTATTATCTTGTTTCCCCTCAATGTTATAAGACATAGAAATTTTTTCCCTATCTTGATAGAACATGAGACAATGTTTTCATATGATGAGAAACATTGGGAGACTAGTGACCTTTGGAGAAATGGTTTTAAATCATCAAACAATAAATCAATATTGAACCTTGGATTACATATATAATCTGAAACAGTCCTTTTTAACCTTATAAATTTTGTTTCATACTTTGAAAAATTTCCACCCTCTTTCTCTATAAGACTTAATAATTTCATCTCCATATCCGCTCATTATTCACGAGGAAAATATTTTTGTAGGAAAATTTCGTTAAATTCCATCCATTTTATTTCTTTTATTTTTACATCCTCATTTGTGTTTTGAATTAATGACTACTACTAATCCGAATCACCCAATAGATTATAAATCGCTATGAAAACCCTCTATAATTCATTATATCCCAAAGAAAAAAATATCTTCTCTAAAGAACATATCCATTTATTTGCTATGAATCGGTTTGTAGTCCCATTGAATGATGGAGGATATTATCGAATAAAGAGGTATTGCATTTCTCCTCCACATTATGGATCAGGATGCTCCATAAAGGTAAGGTTATTTTTTATAACATGATTTAGTTTTCCTAGAATAGTTATATGTTACATAGTACTAGCCATAGCACTAGTACCAATATAATTATGTTACATAGGAGGTAAATCTGTAAATGTGATACATGCACTGATTCGATTTCCTTTTCATCCACTAGGAACCATTTCTAAATAATGTGACACACTAGATTAGGTTATGATTCATAATGTATAGTCTCAACATGCAAAATAATTTAAAAAATTTAAATCCTATGTATAACTAATTTCAAAATCATAAGCATAATTTATTTGAATAAAAAATGTACTTTTAAACCATTCATAATGCATTGTAAAGAAAATGAGAATTATTCTAAGAATATTCCTTGGTATTTTTAAACCAGGTGCATACTAAGGCATGTTTTCATATACCATGTTACGCCATGTTAATCCCAAAACACCATGTTCGAGTTATTACTCCAAGGTACATCTGTTCGAGAACTACATCCACTTGTAGTATCCATACAAGGATTTATTTTCTAGGAAGATCCAAATAATATATCACATACAAAAATTCTAGGATGTTATTATTTACTTATCCTCAATGTCTATCATAGGGTTTTATTCCCTAATCTAAATTTTATAAATCTAATTTCCATGTTCTCTAATAAACTTTCTCTAATAACAACTGTAAAGACCTAACCCCAGTTTCCAAAAGCCAGTGCCTTATTTCATTACATTGGAATAATTAAAAGAAAGTAATATCCCAAAGGAATAAATTAGTTTAGTAGTTTTGGGAAACCAGATAAATAAATATGTTAAACATTTCAACTTGAAATGAAATACAATATGGAAATTCCTTTGAAAACATCAATAACTCCTAGGTTACCCGTACAGGTCAGTCATTATTTACTTCTTCACATCCTAGAAAAATAAAACATAAGAAATATGTGAGCTTATATTCTTAGTAAAGGTAATAAATACCCAAAAATATATCATAAAAAAAACATTATACATGTTGAGTAACGTAAAACACATTCCTTTAAAAGTAAACATGAACATAATATGGTAGGAATAAGGGCTGAATAAATAATGCCCTAATAAAGCATAATAATGGGTATTGTACTAGTCGAATAAACTCATGGATTAATTTTTTAATAATTATGAAAATTCAGAATTACCAACATTTTTATGTATACCATCATGTCCTTGACCAAGACATCTGAAAATTACTAAGGCATTGACCAAAACCACATCATAAAATGTGTAAGGCCTCAACATAGTCCATATTTTTTTTGTCTCATGAGACCTACCAATGCTTCAAAGGGATATAATAGTCCCCAACCGTCTCAAAATAATTCCAATGCATTTCTCATATGAATGGGGATAAACATACAAAATATATATATTCATATTGAAACTAACATTTGAACTGTAAATAGCATTCCCCAAACAAAAACACTAACCATTCAGAGTAATATGGTGATTTGTTTCAATATAGCACATCCACATTCAAACTAATAATAAACCATTAAAAAAATTGGTACATGGTATCATGAAATATTAGTCCCAATTATATATAATATTCAACAAGAGTGTTGAAATAGATAAAATTACTCTTATAAAATCATCAAGTATTTCTTAAGATAAATACTCTTTTACTTTGAAAATAAGAGTCCTTTTGGAAAAATATTTTTATAAAACTAGATGGTAAATAATATAGTTTTATCATAATAAAATGATTTATTTACAAATAGTTGGATACAAACAGATTATATAGTGTACTTGAATATAAGTAAGAATTCGAGAAGTTCCCTTGAATCAGGCTTGTATTTCAGAAAGAATTTTTGCAATATCCTTTTAAAACGTGTAACTACCCAAAAATGAAAAAGGATTATTGTTGGTAAAACTATATAGAACATAAAAAAATAATTTCTGAGTGGCAACAATGAATAAAAAAAATCATTGAGTTTAGTAGAGAATAAGAGTTACCCGAATGAAAATGGAGGTTCGGGTAGAAAATCCTTATGTCTGAATGTTCTCTACACTTGAAATTAATTTCCTAGATAATAAAATTAAATAACTTAATTAACTAATTAATAAACCTATATACATATATTTTATTCATTAATGTTTTATTAATTTCATATATGTCATTATTGTTATGTTATAATATTGAATTCTGTCATTCGGAAGTGTTTATTTCCTTGATTTCATGATGGGTTCTCTTGATTATAAGTAATATAGCTTATGTGGAATGGATATAATTCTATAGAATTGAACTCAAATATTATTTTGGAATATTAAAAAGTTTAAATGATTATATATAACACTTGTTTACATGGTATGGGTAAGATTTATTGGATCAAACAATAGTGATAACCATTTAGATTATTTTGGTGATATCTCAATTGTTGCAAAAAAGTTTTTCGTAGGAATTATTATTATGTATATATACTTGTTATAGAACATTGAATAGATTATAATACAAATATTATAGTCTGGTTCAACCATAAAAATGTTTTCATGACAATCCTTTAAGGAGAAATTGATGAATGAAGGTTCATCGTCCTTCAAGGTTGTAAATCTCCACCTCCATGATGATGATTTCATTTATAAAATAAAAGAGGGGGAGATAGTAGTTTCAGGAATGATTTTAAAATAAAATTATATTTTTACAGTATATTGATGATAATGTATTTATCATGAACATTTGTACTAAGTAGATGATGAGAATCCAAGAAAATAAAGTTTATTGAAAATGTAATGAAAGGAAAATGGAAGAGGGTTTACCTCTTGAAATGTCCTCCTTAAGAACCTCCTTAAAGGAAGGGATGTTGGTATTTTGGAAAGAACAATAGATCTTAGACAAGGGGAGGGAATAGTTAATAGTATTTTTTAAGAACATTTTAAAGATTCATGGCTTAGAGGATTGAAGAGAAGTGAGAGTGTGGGGTGGCTTTATAGTGGAGGAGGGGGTGATTTTTGAATATCTTATTCATTAATTTATTATATTCCTCAAGAAATACAATTGTGTTAATTCACATGACCCAAAATAGAACAGATTTCATATGATTTCAAACCATGTTTTCTTACATAAGTGATAAGTGAAGGAATGATATATTTATTTTATAAAGTATTTATACTTTAAATTACGGTGTTTTACTATTCACAAAAATTAAAGTAGTTCAGAAAAATACAAAAAATTCACCATAACCATTTTTTGATATGTATAATTAAAAAATTAACTCCTTTTTATCAAAAAAAATTCTAAATATTTGAAAATTTATTTTCAAATAAAATCATTATTTACTTGAAAAATACAGATTTTAATTCTAAAAATGATATTCTAACACTTTCAAAAATTATCTACGGTCTCATAAAATTATCCTTAAATCTTAAGAAAAAAATATTTATTTAGGAATACATTTTATGAAAATAAATCTTATTTGAAATCAATTTATTAATTTAAAATTTTAATAAAATATTTATTACTAAAAAAAATACCAACACTTTATTATTAATTTTTAAAATATTCACTCACATTTATATGGTTCCTAAATTTTATTTATACAAACATGGGTGGGTTTTATATTCATAATGGTACAATTCTATTCATAAGGGTAAGTTACTATTCATAAGGGTAAGTTACTATTCACACAAATTTATGTTGATCTTATCAAACTCAAAATATCTTATTGATCACAATCGTGTATGTTAGTTTTTCAAAATTCAAATCACAGAAGAAGAAAAATTATATCTAATAGTTAGGTTATAATGATATCCTATAAATAACAAAGTGTTTATTTCACATATACTTAATGTTGAATGCATTATATAATAAATTTATTTTTAAAACCTTGGTGAGTTACATGTTTTAATCCAAATTTTAGTCCAATTATATTTTCATCTATCCTAAATCTTTTTAGGCAGTTGTTAGAGAGTATATTTGAGTGAAATATGAATAGTCCATGAAACTAGTGGTGGGTGAAGCCATAGTTCTATCTGATCGGTATAAGGACAACCTGACAAATGAGAAGAAGAAGCATGATGATCCTAAGCATGGGGAAAAGGGTATTTGTTATAGGAAGAAAAGATCCCTTGGTTGATTCTTGTTCGGAGATCCTTGAAATTCTAATCCATCCAGTGTTAAGTCTCAAATATTTTTATTTCATATTGGTAGTTTGGTTCATATTCATAAAGTTCGTATGTTTGGTTTTCGAAAGAGGTCTCACCATTATTCGGTTTTTGGATGTGTTGTTTTTTGGGACATTCCTCTGATGGTTATAATATATGTTCAGATTTTGTAGATTCAAATATTATAGTTAATAATCATCTTTTTGGTTCATTTTTTAGATGATTCTCATGGGAGTATTTTTATATCATTTTTTTGGAATGCCTTGATTATTTATAGAAAAATTCTTATGGGGCAGTTTTGTGGTTGGATGTGACTGTCGTTTGTTGATCCTCATTGTTTGGGAAAACCTTCCTTGAGAGCTTTGAGTGTGCCCATTGTTTATAGAGATTCACTAAGGGTCTCATTTTTTGGACTTAATAAATACCTTGGATGATTGTCTGGGTAACTAGGGTGAGTGATCTACCTCTTGAGTGTGTATACGGGTTGATGTTTAGCTCAGGCCATCTTAGGATCCACTCTGTGAGGCTGATCTAGGTTTTAACCCTAGGTTATCTGTAACAAACCAAATTTTAATCAATGTAAATTCCATTCTTATAATTATTTCATATAGTATAATCACATTAAATAACAACACAGTGAAATAATATGTAATATGATACTTTTAATCATAATATTTTTACTTCTGTGATTTGAATTTTGAAAATCTAACATGCACAGTTGTGATCCGTAAGATGTTTGGAGTCCGATAAGAAAAAATTAATTTTTAGTGAATAGTAACAAACACTTATGAATAGTAATGTTACCATTACTAATTGAAATATGACCCCTATGAACAATAAATCATCCAATTGAATAGTAACATTACGAATGAATGTATAAATAAAATTTATCCATCATATAAGTGATAATATGATATAATTATATCATAGTTAGTCATATATATTTAACTATAATTTTATGATTAATTTAATGATTTAAAAGAAAATTCATTTTCATAAAATATATACATAAAAAATTATTTTCATGACTTATGATTATATTGTAATTTTAAGAGACCTTAATTAATTTTTTGAAGTGTTAGAAAATCAGTTTGAATTTTAAAATTTACATTTTTCAAGTAAATTATGATTTTAATTAAAAATTTAATTTTATATATTTAGAAAATTATTTTCATAAAATTCAGTTCATTTTTTAATTCTACATGTCCAAAATTGGTTGGGGTAAATTTTTGGGTTTTTTCTGAAATACATGAATTTTTTGGGAATAGTAAAATACGATAATTTGATATATATATATATATATATATATATATATTATATTAAATAAACTATATATAGAGTCATGGATAATTTAAGAACCTTGGGAGAAAACTAAAATTCTCATATTAATATTTTGTTTCATAATAATCAACACTATTCCTTATCGTGATCAATATAATAAAATAATGAATAAAATATTGAGAAAACCCTCCTCTCCTACACAATAAAAACCACCCTCACCCCCTCTTCTCTTCACTCCTCTTATGAATTGTGACTTGTCAAAAATATTTTCAAAGACATATCTAAACCCCTATCCCACACCCAGATTCCATTTTTCTCTTAAAAATACCAAATCCTCTCCCTTTAAGAGGTTCTCAAGAAAGATAAATTCAAGAGGTAAATTCCTCTTTTCATTCCTTTTATTTTCATTCAAGTTCCATTATTTTATTTTTAATTCTTTACCTACTTCCATCCAAATGTTATGATAACTAAATTAACATAAATTTACTATAATTTTTTTATAATAATTTAATAATTAATCATAATCTCTTTTTCTCCTCCTTTTATACTAGAATTGAAAACACCATCCTAGATGAGTTAATTTCTCACATTCAAGGACGATGGGTTTTCAATTTCTTTTAAAATATTAAATTATAGAAATTAAACCATTTTTATCATTGAAATATAATATTATATGTATTATTTCTAATTTAAGGTTCAATAATATTTTTTACACATGATATTAATTTATAAAGAAAAATGTGCTCGATGTGATAAAAAACAGCCAAATTACCAAAATAGTTATCATTAAAGTTTTATATAATGTTTAATCTTCACTAAAAATAACAAAACGAATTTTATAACCAATTAATATAATTTATGATCATTGATAACATATAACACCAGTTTTAGACAACCATTCTCATCTTACATGTTCTCCTTTCATGTATATTAGTAAACCAATCATGAAAACTAATCAAACAAACCATAAAATTGAACCACTTAACCCATCAAAACGCTCATGAATGAAATTAATAATGTTATAATAAATAAATTACATAAATAATATGTTATACAAATATTAATTAATTTATTTAATTTGGTTATCCATGACACTATATCAACTGAATGACACCATCATACATAGGGTATGAGATTCTACTCAAACCTCCATCATTCCTTAGGGTTGTTCTATCTTTATTTTTTCCCAAATGATGTTATAGTTTATTTTTTATGTATATCCTACAAATTATTTTAATATGATCTAAAATCATGTATCAAGATTCAATCTATCATTCTCTTTTGGGGATATACAATTTGTTAAATGATTCCCTCCTCAATACTTCAAGATAAGCAAAACAGTTTTAAGGAAACCTCCCGGATTCTTAACTATTTCAAAGTACACAATATAATCTGTTATTAATAAAGAATTACATTTATAAAATCACTATTTTGATTATGAAATAATTCTCAGTTCACTTTTGGTTTTTTATAGTATATTATCCCATTTTTTGTTTTAAGTGATCTTTGATATTTTCCTTAAACCGCACGAAAATGTTCTAATTTTGAAGTTTATTAAATTATCTTTTTCCATATTTTCACTTCAAGTTGACATAAATTATCATAATATATGACTATTATAACTTAGTAATGTTCATTAATGATATAATTCCTTTCCATAATGGACACTTTTATGATATTCCCATTTGTTATGCTTTATGACATGAATATGATACCCCATTTTTTCTCACGTCTAATCCTTATGTTTATGTATGATTTATTATATATGATTATATATGTGGAAATAATATTAATGAACATGATATAATGGGTGCACCTAGATAGCACTCCAATTAATTGGGTAATGTTGATTCATATGAGATGTTATGTGCAACGGTATTGGTAGTTAGCCTTGATTCATGCTACCATATGCACTGGTCATGGTGGTTAACCCTAAATTTTGATCCTCTATGTGAAACGAGACTTTAAACATGATAAATTCATGTATTATGTTTTTTAAAAATTACTATGAATCCATGTTTATATGATCCCATGTATATATGTTCTGATTCCATTTGTTCCATGCCTTTTTATATCATTATGTCAGGCCTTTTGACCCATGTGCTAAAGCTTTATTCTGATGTTTATTCCCTTACTATGATTTTTAGATCATCCCTTTGTTCATGGTATCATATGAAGATGTATGAACATAATGGAAGTTAATATATCTTTATAAATAATAAATAAAGAAATTTTATAATTAGTCCCATGTTTTATGTTTTATGTACGTAGCCTTCCATGACACAATACTTTAAGATCCATTGCTTGTAATACATTTTTTTACTTATCTTAAAATCGTGTAATGAGATGTGTAAAAGGATAGTGTGAATATAGTGATATGGTGTGTGGGTCCCTACGCGGACTCAGAATGTATCTCGGAAGATACAAGGACCTGGGGTGGAGTACTTGGCATGTAAAACACCACACGAACAGACAAAATTAGATATTTGGACTACCCCTTGTATCGTTACATGATCTGGGACACACAGGTTGATGTTGGGTATGGGTATATGGACAACATAAATAGAGTCCTCCCTGGATAGCGAAAAATGGTATGTCACTCTCTTAAACTACATATATACCTTCTTCTATATAAAAATACTTAGGACATGGGCCGTTGTACATGGGAATTACTTATGGTTATAGGACATGAGGTGTGATATGTTTACACACTCTGAACTTCTCAGTTCATCGATTGATCCTCTTGTCCAATGTTCCTTGGACAAGTTTCATTTGGGTTAGCACCCCTTTTCTTGTTCCCTTAAAGATCATGAATCATTTCTATCCAATGAAGTATGATTCCTTTAATATAACTTTTTGAGATATATTCTGGTATCACTCTGAGAGGCTCAGAGTGAGATCCTCTATCCATTCTTGACCCTAGGTAGAGTTAGTGATGTGAATGATCTTACAGGACATAGATACTCTACTTAGCAGGTGAATCCCGATGAGTTGTGGTTTCCACCTAGGACAAGGATGTGATCCTCTTCCATGTATCATGATCTTTTCTAACTCACGAGCGTGTTCACCTGGGATAAATATCTCTATTCTCTCTTCAGATCTATCAGTGCATCTATCTCTCTTGTGGATTTCCAAATGAATAGTACTACTCGGATGGAAACTATCAGAGATGTTAGACATAAGGAGTGTGTTATACCAGACGAGTGCTTTTTGGAATCATCGATCTGAGTCCCTTGTGTGGTTATGCAATTATTGGGACTTGTGTTTTAACTATGGGTCTGGGTTTCAGGTATATCTGGATGTGATTCTCTTACTACGTGTTCAGTAGAAATATAAGGTGTAGAGCTGATTATACCTTAAATTTGTGTATTTCTTTGTGGTTTTCATGGTCCCCTACAATGTATTGTTATAATCACCCCTTCACGGGATTTTACCGCATTTGTTGTGTTTTGTGAAGACAAGCGGCCTTTTAATAGAGTCTAGGATAGACCAGGATTGGACCAAGCATTCTAATTTCCTTTCAGGTTAAGGTGTTCTTACCACTATGAGCAGTAGTACCAGTACCACTTTATGATTACATGTTGAACTTTATAGTTTGAAGTCTCTTTGTAGAGAACCAAATCTAGACGTACATGGACATTAAATTACTTTTTTGGAATAATTAATACATAACAAAAACAGAAACACAAGGACCGTAATATTTTAGTGTCTTTAGAAACTTGGAATATAATCTTCTAATCGTGGTGAAAGATCTTCATCATCTCCCATAAAGATCATACCCTTTTTTTTCTTACCTAAAAACTTTCTTTATATCTTGGGGAAAAGAAAACATAAAAGGGGTGAGCTCAAATGCTCCATAATGGTAAGAATAGTGAACATAAAACAATCCTTAGACATATGAATGTAAAAAAACATGATCATAAAATCTAAAAATCAAAATCACGAGCAATGACATAAAACATGGCAGTACGTAAGGCATAGATCATGAAGAAACATTAATCAAGATAAATTAGCATGGGAATAAAACATGTAATTGTGGAAACCATTAGGCACATGATACGATTTCTATAGTAGCAAAGGCATTGCTGCCAAGACCATCTTAGTGACAAAGTCCCTTTCTGAATCGACTTCACTCCTTGTTCCAGTCCTGTATTACTGAACTGGTTTAACTTGTTGTTCTATCCATGACAGTCTCATGAGATATAAATCTCTACCCAATGCATCAGAGGGATATATAGGTCCCAGCCATCTCATATTGAAATCAATCTTTCGTGTGCCACAATATAAACATAAATCATTCATCATAACCCAAGAATCAAATGGGTTTCATAAACATCATTCCATCGTATCGTAATCCATACAAAGAATTTGGATATCATTTCATCATTAGAAAATTGAAACCATGTAAATCATAGAGACATTATACTTGAAACATCCACATGTGAGATAATGTCATCTTAGATGAAAATGGTTTTGATAAAACACTTGAAATGAAATCTTGAGGAAAATATCCTTTTTTCTTCAAAATCATTTTCTTTTCACAAACTTTCATGCAATTTTAAAAGAAAATAATTTTGTTGAAAATATTCATGAAATATTTTGGAGGAAGATTCATTAAAATAAGGCTTTATAAAACCGTAAAAATCCTTTCATTTCGTATACATTAAAAAACATTATTCTCGTACTTTTGTTGGAAAAGTCAAAAAGTACCTTGTAGGGTAAATAAATGAAATATTCCTTCCATACCATGGGGTAAAAGTCAAAATGGAAAAAAAAGGACTTTAAAAATACATGAATACACTTTTATAAAACATAGACATGGGTGATAGAAATAACCCCAGTAAATACTTACGAATAAGCAATCTCGGATAAAAATGAGATTTGCAAAATTATCCCTTACATTAGGTCTGATATGCTTTGTACGTATCCAAAAATCCTGTATAATGATTTAAATAATGTCATTTACTTATTAAAGAATCATATTCATTATTATGATATCATATATCTTTCACTTATGACTTTATATTACCTGTTCTTTTGTAAATTCCATGTTAAAGTAGCGTTTTGGGTAAAATCATTTCATTTATCGTATGGGTTTCGACTTTTCATTCTTGATATTATTACTTATATCCTGATTTACATAATTCCAGAATTTAAAAAATGATTTATATATAATATATATTCATCATATACATATATATATATATATATTAGATCGATTAAAGGAATGAAATACAATGTTCATGGAGATGGTAGGTCGTACGTACGCATTAACGCTGTTTTTGTTTCCTTATTGAATTGAATGAAACTAAATATATGACATACATATATATATACATAAATCTAGTAGCATTATTATTTCATATATTTCATTATTATTCATTATATAAAATTTATGATCACTCATGTATGGTTAACATGGAGAATGAATCTCATCGCGTCGTGGAGACGGTAGTCCGTACAAACGCACGAGTGATGATATCATTTCCCATAATTATTGAATAGAACTGGAGTGGATGGTATAGTATATCATAATAAGTATGATGTTATAATAACCATATATAGTTATTCTTTACAACATTATACCCATCCATGTAAGGTGTTGGTGGAAAAACAGATTTCCCCACGGCGTGGAGACGGTATTCCGTACGTACGCACGTGGGGTGATTTTATTTTCTGTAGGATGGATAGATGGTGAAATAGTGTTGTTTTATACTTATAATAACATATCAGTATATGATTTATACTGATATTATTACTTCATAATGAAACAACTAATGAAGAAGAAGTGGAATAAGAAATAAAGTTGAACGAATCGGTAATGGACATTACCTCTTCTTTGAAGCGCCTCTTTGAGACCTCCTCTTAAGACACTAAAATTTGTCTTTGAAGAAGACCAGAACCTCTAGGATGTTTCTATGGAAGTGGAGAAGAGAATTTGTTAGGGGTTTTCCGAGCATGAAGGCTCAAAGTGGTGTTAGGAAGAGAGGGAGGAGGTGCGCTTTTATAAGGGAGGAAAGGGGCACCTTTGGAAAAACTAAAAATATTATTTTATTATAAAGTCATATTCGGTTTTTAATAGATCCAAATTGATTTATTTCAAAGCTAATGTGGGTATGGGTAGAAATACTCTCATCCAATAGAATTTATACAAGTTTAGGATTCTATTTTAACCTTATCATTTAGATTTAATCTTAAGTTAAATAATTTTACTTTTTATCGTGTCTTCTTGTTTTCTTACACTATAATGTTAATAAACTTACTATAACAAGACAACTGAACCCCAAGTTGTTTATTATTAATATATATAACCTTATATAAGTCATTTGGCATAACCTTATATTTTTAGGAATAAAATATAAATTAATAATATAATATTAGTTTTAAAAAATATTATATGTCAATTTTGACACTATTTGGTAATTGATTTTTGTGAAAATTATAACAGAATGATTAATTAGAAAAATGTTAATTAAATAAAAACTAAGATGTCATATTAACCTAGAAATTTTTTTAAATTCATAAAAAGTCTCAAATTACATTTATTTGGGTATTTATAACATAAATTATGTATATATTTCATTAATAAGATAATTACTGCATCATCTTTGTGTCATAAATAAATTAAATTATTTAATGTCTAAAAATTATAAATAAAATACAATTATGTAGGAAATATTTTTATATTTCTAATTGATATTAATAGTCGAATTTATCTTATATATAACCCTATATTAAAATTGATTTACTTATTAAACTTTGATTTTAACTATTTTAACCCTTCTTTAAATAAATTAATATTAAATGTCATAATCTAAGCCAAGTGGGCCTAAATGGTCATATTTTATTCCTAAGGTTGTTTTTGGTCGAATTATACTTATACAATAGAATTAGGACATGTGTTATGGTAATAATAATATCATTTTTACCCTTAATTATCCTACTTACTTTTAACTATGCTAAATAAAAGTAAAAAGTTACTATTCACCAAAAAATATTTTCATCGCATTGAACCACATTTTAGTCCTTTATATTAACCGTGTCTCTTGGATTTTTGAAATTCACTTCACAGAAGTGGTAAAATTTAATTTAAATTAAAAAAATTCAGTTTTTTTACTACCACTAAGTGGTTTCACTATTCATCGAAAATTGAAGTTTTTCAGAAAAATACCAAAAATTCAGCCTAAGAATTATTTGATATTATGAATTCAAAATTGATTTCTATTTTTCAAAATTCATAACATATAAGTGGCGTTCATTAATTTTAAATTTAATTCCCGTTATCAAAACAAGTAGCGTGTTTTTAAGAAACAAAAACTATCATTAGATTGATACTTGTTTATATCCAATTTCAAAGTGAAATTAATTCCAATGAACAACATTGGATTAAATGGTAAAAATATATTCTAGGTACACTTTAAAAAAATTAAAAATATAATCTAATCATATAAATTATTGCGATGAAAAAAGTTGTTTTTAATTAAAATATTGCGTGTTTTTACTATTCATTAAAATATGAAAGTTATCAGAATAATATGAAAATTTTATCCAAAGTAATTTTTTATATCCTGATTTCAAAGAAGAATTTTATTTTCTCCAATTTAAGTTATAGACATTTCAAAAACAATATTTAAGGTGGGTGCATCATCAAAAGGCAGGAAAAATGCAATTTTTTAAAAATACATATTTGACATGAAAATTTTATTTTGTTCTCATATGATATTCTAGAAAATGAGTAAGATGAATAATAATGTTATAAAATTCAAAATGTAGTTAATAATATTCATAATGGCTAGTCCATAATAATATCATAACAATATATCAGTGTTTAGTCAAACCTGGTATTGCGTACAACACACGCTATCGAGGAAGGCTGTGATTGCGTGTAATTCAAGCCAAGTCAGGGTTACGTGTTGTGGAAGAATCATCCATTGATTTGTATAACAGAATCCAACTATATTTCATTTATAAATTGAATATATAAATATATACACTCAATGTTTCGTAGAAAAACTACTATCAAAATTGTGTGTAACATGATCCAAGAATAGTGTTGTGTATACAGCAAGCTCATACGGTGTTGCGTATAGCGCAAGGCAATCTTGATGTGGCTTAAAACACAAGACATAAATGAAATTAAAAGAATAATTTTCATAAAATCTCAGGTTGTTACATTCTACCCCCCTTAAAATGAATTTCGCCCTCGAAATTCGTCGGGGTTATAAATCGTTTACTATTTATAGAAACCCACATCATAAAATGGAATACTAAAATTTAATTTTAAAAACTAAAGTATGAAATGTAACGATTACCCAAAGAAACGCATCACTGGGTTTCCATATAGGAGAACAGAGGTGAAAATATGGATATAGAAGAAAACTCTAACCATCATGTTCTGATGGAGAGTGGTAGAGAACATGGCTATGAAAAATACATCAATCACAAAGCCATAGATTTGTGATGATCTAAGGTACCATCTGATTCATCAGATATAAGGGCACTAGGACAACATTTTTGTTTTTCAAGATCAATTCCCTAATGTTAATGAATTTGGAATTAGAAGAAATACTTTCGTGATTTTGGTACAGTCTCACTGTTGGTCGTTCGTTGGTCAATTTGTTATTCGTAAAGTGTTAGGAGATCATGTGATAGAATGATGGGTCACTCCATCTGTCTCAAACAAAAGTTTATAAAAGTTATCAAAAATACATAAGCCCATCTATAGTGAGATTAATCATATATGGTTCCTAAAATGGACTTATACTTCATATATCATACTGCTTAATATAATAAAACTAGTTTCTACTAAACGGGGACTTCCTATAGGCCAGTGGTAGGCGATAAAGGCCAGTTGCACTTTGGTTGTGGGTTCAATTCCCACAGCCTTGTCCAACGCGATAGGTTTTCGCCCATCCTACAGGTTTCCTTTTTCTAAAACAACATCACTATAACATCCCATCAATAATATCGAATAAACATTTATCCTTAAACAATACTAACTTTTGTCCAACATAATCCATTCCAATCTTTAGGCTTATCAATAATACTGCAGTCCACTCTCATATTATAGTGAAAACGATTACCAGAGATTCCATATAACAACCATTTTAATACCATCATTGATCCCCATATATTATAAGATATGTCTTGTTGGTCACATTCCAAACATTCGAAGGCCTTAATCATGTATTCTCTTGAAAAATGAATACCCATTTAATCTTACTGAAAACATGAGTGTTGTCAAAAGTTAAATCTTTCCACATACCAAAACCCCAAAATTCAATATACTCAAACCATGATATAACTATTTCCATATATCAGTCATGAGCTCATGAATACTGTCAAACATTTCATTTTTTCCTTATCCCTTCATTATGCACATATCATCTTTTTCCAAAAATATCTCAATCAATTTACATGGTTACCGGTACCATAAATTTTTTGAAAACCACAATAGACCAATACATAAATATTCCAATATTCCACGATACTATATACAAAATTATTTTGGAATCCTATTACATAAACACTTAATCATTCCACCACATCATTGTCATTTTCAACATCGCCAATAGTGATCGCATGTGACTTCACTTTGTCCATTTCCTTAAGTGGTTTCTCATGTCGATCGTCACTAACCCTTGTATTAGGGCATTTATTAGCATAATGCCCCATTTCCTTACACTTGAATCATTGAAGTGTTGGTGGTGCGTTCTCTGCAGTCTTTTCTTTATTCACCTCTTTAGCAACCCTTTTTCCATTACCTCGACACTCAGCTGCTCGATGACCTTCTTTTCCACACATAAAACATTTTCTAGTCCCTTTAAGACAATATTCACCATGCTTCATTCCACACTTTGAGCATAAGGAAGCATTCATCTTCTTTTCACCATTATTCTGAGATTTCTCCTTGAACTCAATCTTTCGTTTCTTGTCAATACCATGAGATGGATATGTAACAACAACTTCCATTTCTACCTTGATAGCACAATGCACAATTTCTTCATAGCTACTAAAGTCTCTTATAGCCAACGCCCTTTGAAGATTTGGTTTTAAGACACTGAATAATCGATCAACTTTACTTTCAGGTTGGATGATAAAGCTAGAAGCATACCTTGCAAACCTTGTAAAATTCACTTCGTATACACCAACAGATTCATCATCCTTTTTCTTTAGTTCAAGAAATCTTTCTCCATCTTTGTTCGAAGAATTTGAGGGAAGTACTTATTGAAAAATAAGTTCTTGAACTCATCCCATTCCATGGACTCAATTTCATCTCTTGGCCTCGTATTCTTGATATGATTCCACCATTGATCAGCTTCACCTTCCAAACGATATACTGCTAAGATGACTTTATCATGTTCAGAAATTTTAAGAACTAAAAGTATCTTTTCATTGGTACTGATCCATTGTTCCGAAACAAGTGGATCATAAGAACCACAGAAAAAATGTGGATGTTTCCTCATGAAGTATTCAATAGAATTTTGTTCCCTTCTCTGCTCATTTGGAAGTCCAGAATGATTCATAGCTTGTGTAAGTATAACAATACGATTTTTCACTCTATCTCCCATAAAATTTGTTTATTCAGGAGGACAATCATTTCATTGTACATTGCATTGGTCAACACAGTTCCTTCGGGTTCCATCCATCGTATAAAACCCAAAAAGAATAGTGTGAGAGGCAAAAATCATGCTAGGGAAAACATCATAATAAAGGGGGAGTACCTTCAATATCTAACATCTTAGGTTTAATTCTAAGATAGTTACCGTAATTCTAGGACTATAACCCAAACTTATACTTAACCTTAGAGACATCCCTAGACATACCTTAGAAATATCTCTAGGGATCTCACTAAAGTTCTTGCATCCTAGTTTCCAAAGGTTGACTAAACCTTTCCTTTGATACCAACTGTAGAGACCCAAAGCTTGGCGTACATAGACATTACATTAATTTCTCGGAATAATTAATACATAACAAAAACAGACACACAAGGACCATAATAGTTTAGTGTCTTTGGAAACTCGGAATATAATCTTCTAATCGTGGTGAAAGATCTTCAACATTTCCCATAAAGATCTTCCCCTTTTTTTCCTTACCTAAAACCTTTCTTTATATCCTGGGGAAAAGAAAACATAAAAGGGGTGAGCTCAAATTCTCAATAAGGGTAATAATAGTGAACATAAAACAATCCTTAGACATATGAATGTAAAAAAACATGAGTATAAAATCTAAAAATCAAAATCACGAGCAATGACATAAAACATGGCAGTACGTAAGGCATAGATCATGAAGAAACATTAATCATGATAAATTAGCATGGGAATAAAACATGTAATTGTGGAAACCATTAATCACATGATATGATTTCCATTGTAGACAAGGCATTGTTGCCAAGACCATCTTAGTGGACAAAGTCCCTTTCTGAATCGAATTCACTCCTCATTCCAGTCTTGTATTATTGAACCGGTTTAACTTGCCATTCTAGCCATGACTATCTCATGAGATATAAATATTTACCCAATGCATTAGAGGGATATATAGGTCCCACCCATCTCATATTGAAATCATCCATTCAAGTGCCACAATATAAACATAAATCATTCATCATAACCCAATAATAAAATGGGTTTCATAAACATCATTCCATCATAACGTAATCCATACAAAAAATTTGGATATCATTTCATAATTAGATAAGTGAAACCATGTAAATCATAGAAACATGATACTTGAAACATACACATGTGACATAATGTCATTTTAGATGAAAATGATTTTGATAAAACACTTGAAATGAATTCTTGAGGAAAATATCCTTTTTTCTACAAAATCATTTTCTTTTCAAAAAATGTCATTAAATTTTAAAAGAAAAGGATTTTGTTGAAAATATTCATGAAATATTTTGGAAGAAGCTTCATGAAAATAAGGCTTTATAAAACCATAAAAATCCTTTCATGCCGTATACATTAAAAAAACATTATTCTCGTGCTTTTGTCAGAAAAGTCAAAAAGTTCCTTATAGGGTAAATAAAAAAAGATTCCTTCCATACCATGGGGTAAAAGTAAAAATGGGTAAAAAGGACATTAAAATACATGAATAAAATTTTATAAAACATGGACATGTATGATATCAATAACCCCAGTAAATACTTACGAATAAGCAATCTCGGATAAAAATGAGATTTGCAAAATTATCCCTTACCTTAGGTCCGATAAGCTTCGTGCGTATCCGAACCTCCTGTATAATGAATTAAATAATGTCATTTACTTATTACAGAATCATATTCATTGTTATGATATCATATATGTTTCACTTTATACTTTATATTACCTGTTCTTTTGTAAATTCCATGTTAAAGCTGCGTTTTGGATAAATCATTTCATTTATCGTATGTGTTTCGACTTGTCATTCTTGATATTATTAATTATATCCTGATTTACATAATTCTAGAATGTAAAATATGAATTATATATAATATATATTCATCATATACATATATAAATATTAGATCCATAAAAGGAATGAAATACACCGATTATGGAGACGGTAGGCCATACGTACGCATGAACGCTGTTTTTGTTTCCTTACTAAATTGAATGAAACTAAAAAGATGAAATACATATATATATATACATAAATACAGTAGAATTATTATTTCATATATTTCATTATTGTTCATTATATAAACATTATTATCATTCATTTATTGTTAACATGGAAAATGAATCTCATCGTGTCGTGGAGACGGTAGTCCGTACGTACGCACGAGCGATGATATCATTCCCATAATTATTGAATAGAATTTGAGTGGATGGTATAATATATCAGAATCAGTATGATTTTATAATAACCGTATGTAGTTATTCTTTACACCATTTTACCCATCCATGTGAGGTTTTGGTGGAAAAACATATTTCACCACGGCGTGGAGACGGTATTCCGTACGCACGCATGGTGATTTCGTTTTCCGTAGGATGGATAGATGGTGAAATAGTGTTATTTAATACTTATAATAACATATAAGTATATGAGTTATACTGATGTTATTACTTCAAAATGGAACAACTAAAGAAGAATAAGTGGAAGAAGAAATAAAGTTGAAAGAATCGGTGACAGACATTACCTCTTCTTTGAAGCGCCTCATTGAGAACTCCTCTTAGGACACTAAAATTGGTCTTTGAAGAAGACCAGAACCTCTAGGATGTTTCTATGGAAGTGGAGAAAATCATTTGGCAGGGGTTTTCCGAGCTTGAAGGCTCAAAGTTGTGTGAGGAAGAGAGGGAGGAGGTGCCCTTTTATAAAGGAGGAGAGGCGCACCTTTGGAAAAACTAAAAATATTATTTTATTATAAAGTCATATTTGGTTTTTAATAGCTTAAAATTGATTTATTTATAAGCTAATGTGGGTATGGGTCGAAATACTCTCATCCAATATAATTTAGACAAGTTTAGGAATCTATTTTAACCTTATCATTTTGATTTAACCATAAGTTAAATAATTTTACTTTTTTCATGTCTTCTTGTTTTCTTACACTATAAGGTTAATAAAATTACAATAACATGCCAAACGAACCCCAAGTAGTTTATAATTAATATATATAACCTTATATAAGTCATTTTTCCTAACCTTAGATTTTTAGGAATAAAATAACAATTGATAATATAATATTTGTTTTAGAAACTATTTTATGAGAATTTTGACACTCTTTGGTAATTGATTTTTGTGAAAATTATAACAGAAAGATTAGTTCGAAGAAAGTTATTTAAACCAAAAATAGCTTGTCATATTAACCTATAAAATTAGTTAAATGCATAAAAAGTCTCAAATTACATTTATTTGGGTATTTATAACATTAATTATGTCAATATTTCATTAATAAGATAATTACTGTATCATCTTTGTGTCATAAATAAATTAAATTATTTAATGTCTAAAAATTATAAATAAACTACCATTATGTAGGAAATATTTTTAGATTTCTAATGAATATTTATAGTCGAATTTATCTTATGTATAACCCTATATTAAAAATTATTGTCTTATTAAATTTGATTTTAACTATTTTAACCCTTCTTTAAATAAATTAATATTAAATGTCCTAATCTAATCCAGGTGGGCCTAAATGGTCATATTTTATTCCTAAGATAGTTTTTGGTCGAATTACACTTATCCAATAGAATTAGTTCATGTGTTATGGTAATAATAATATCATTATTACCCTGAATTATCCTATTTACTTTTAACCGTGGTAATAAAAGTAAAAAGTTACTATTTACCAAAAATTATTTTCATCTCATTAAACCACATTTTAGTACTTGATATTAACTATGTCTCTCAGATTTTTGAAATTCAATTCACAGAAGTGGTAAATTTTAATTTAAATAAAAAAAATTCAGTTTTTTATCTACCACTAAGTGGTTTCACTATTCTTCGAAAATTGATGTTTTTCAGAAAAATACCAAAAATTCAGCCTAAGAATTATTTGATATTCCAAATTAAAAATTGATATAAATTTTTCCAAATTCAAAACATATAAGTGGAACTAATTAATTTTAAATTTATTTCCCTTTATCAAAACAAATAGCGTGTTTTAAAGAAACCAAAACAATCAAAAGATTGATACTTGTTTATATCCAATTTCAAAGTGAAATTAATTCCAATGAACAAAATTGGATTAAATGGAAAAAATATATTCTAATTGCACTTCAAAAAAATTAAAAAGATAATCTAACCATATAAATTATTGTGATGATAAAAGTTGTTTTTAATATAAATATGGCGTGTTTTTACTATTCATTAAAATATGAAAGTTATCAGAATAATATGAAAAATTTATCCAAAGTAAATTTTTATATCCTTATTTCAAAGAAGAATTTTGTTTTGTCCAATTGAACTTATAGACATGTCAAAAACATGATTTTAGGTGGGTCTGTCATCAAAAGGCGGGAAAACTGCAATTTTTTAAAAATACATATTTTACACGAAAAATTTATTTTTATCTCATACCATATTCTGGAAAATGTGTAAGATGAATAATAATGTTATAAAATTAAAAATCTAGTTAATACTATTCATAACGGCTATCCCATAATAATATTATAACAATATATCATTGTTTAGTGAAACCGGGTATTGCGTACAACACACGCTATCGAGGAAGGTCACGATTGCGAGTAATGCAAGCCAAGTCCGGGTTGCGTGTTGTGAAAGACTCCTTCATTATTTCATATAACATAATCCATCCAAATTTCATTTATACATTGAATATATATATATATATACACTCAATGATTAATAGAATAACTACTATCAAAATTGTGTGTAACATGATCCAAGAATAGTGTTGTGTATACTGCAAGCTCATACGGTGTTGCGTATAGCGCAAGGAAATCTTGTTGTAGATTACAACACAAGACATCAATGAAATTAAAAGAATATTTTTCATAAAATCTCAGGGTGTTACACTATTATTTTTTGGTGGGCTTATATTCTGGCCCATTTTACTTTCCACATTTTACTTTTTGTTGTACTATGTTGGTTGGGTTTAGTTGTATGCATGAATTTTGTTCCATAGTGGGGTTTAGTTTCCAACAATTGTGGGCTTGGATATGTGTGCATGTGTACATGTACATAGGAATTTCCTCCTATGATAGTGATATGCTTAATCGGTGACAGTCACCATCCCTTGGCCTATTGGAGGTGGGTTTGGGGAGTTGCGGCACGGGCCCCACAGGGATGGGTCATGACAGAGTGGTATCAAAGGTGGTCAGTTATACCTTAGCACCAAGAGTATATGAGATTTGTTTTGGGAAATGGTGTTAAGTGTTTTAATCTGGACATTTAGGCCATAGAATCAAGTGTTGGTGCGGCTGGCCGACGTTTCTATAAACTAGGACTCTGATAACCTGCTTTTCAACTCAGTACGTGAAAACACTTGTTGTAGGGAAATAATAGAACAGTACGTGCATCATATTGGAATGAGTGGTGTTTTCCATGTCCGGTGTGTCATCTATCCAAATATAATCATTGAAAATGGTAAATATTGTTTCCTTATTGGATGCCTTTATGACGCATACCCACTAAGATTCATCAGCATGATCACCAGGACTACTCCCTTAGCAAAGACGCTTCGATATAGGGACTAGTTCCCCAGACGTTACCTCTAGGTGGTGCACCATCTATACCACCACTAGTAGAGAAGCCCATGGTACCTGTAGTACCAATAGACGAGGGGTGCAGGATGTGCGCACTCCATGAGTTTCAGAGATAGAGACCCCTTATGTTCTGAGGCGAGCACGACCCTCAGGCGGCTAAGGACTGACTTAAGGCGATGACCGAAGTTTTCTCTCTAGTGAGCACACTAGAAAACCAGATGGTGATCCTAGGAGAGAGCCTTCTTTAGGGTTCGACAATATGATGGTGGAGTTAGACCACAGAGACTCAAGATGTGGAGACTCTTTTGTGGATAGAGTTCGAGCGACTCTTTATAGAAGAGTTATCATCAGTTATACAAAGTGAAATGCCTATAAAAGAGCTTCCTCAGCTCCAGTAGAGCAGTTTGACGGTAGCTGACTATTCATAGAGGTTCACCAACCTTGCCAGGTACTCAATGGATACAGTCAGGGATCATTACATTAGAGGTAAGAACTTCGAGTGAAGTCTATAACGGGGCATCTGGGCTGGTGTCATGCCTATATTTATTTCGACTTATGTTGGAGTGCTCAAGTGGACCTTGGTGATCAAGAGCTTCTTGGAAGAGCAGAGAAAACCAGAGGTAGTCAGCAGCTAGAAGACAGGTGTGGAGACCTTGGTAAGAGGGAGCCAACATCAGGAATAAGGTTCAGGACATAAGAGACACCATAGGAGGACCCAAGATTGGAGAATGACAGTCCAGGTCTCGGAGGATGGATCTAGTTAGCCTAGGGAGATGCGATGAAACTTTTACGACAGTAAAGGACATCCCGCTAGAGATTTTATAACCCATAGAGCTAATAATAGAGAGGCAGTGGATGGACCACCGAAGCAGAGGCAGAGAGTGGAGCAGGCAAACCTGGTAGATGGTAGACATGACTAAGAAGCTGGGATAGCTGCACATGGTGACTGATGCTTTGATCTAATTCCACCACCACCCCCATGAGGTCTGTATCATGCTAATAGAGGTGGGGGATAGGGTCAAGGACAACTACATGTGGATGAGGCGTACAACCCAGGGACTATAGGTATGATTTGAGGTAAGATATGTGTCTTTTCTCGTGATGACCCGACTCCAGAAAACTAGGAGTCGATGCCTTCTAAACATGATGTGTCATTTTGAAAAAAAAACATGCACTTATAAACACACATCACATCCAATATAGAGGATCGAGTTCAATTTGGGATCTGGGAAACCAGCAACTTCTGGGATATTTCATCTGATAAAAGCCGTTACCTGAAAACTTTAAATCAAAATGTAGGGTGAGTATAAGAATGCCCAGTAAGTGGTTTTTAAAATAAACCAATGTAACTTTTTCAAGCATTCTTTAAAACAATCCATAGAACATTCTTCTAATGAAAACTCTAACACATGTTACATTACATAAAAGAGCTCAGTCAATATTTTCAAGGAACACATGATTCAATTATTACATTTTTCAAAGGAGTATTAATGTTTATCATAAAAAAGTATGACATATGATTATTTAAGAACAAATTAAATAGTTAAGAGTAACACATAATCATATTTTCCCCTGAATGAAACAACATCAATTTCATAAGTTGGTTACTATCTTACTAAGTGATAAATATAAATCATGCCCTAAACCTTTACTTGTGACATCAATATGAAATTCATAAAAACATAAGGACAAGAGTAGTGAAACAATATGCATATCATTTTGAAATGAACTTGAAACATAACTTGAATACGTGGCTTTAACATTTAACATAGACAATCATTTCCGTATCACCAAGGTCCATCCCCAAGGTGTCATTAAAAAATAAATTACCAAGGTTATTCTCCAAGGTATCATTAAAATGGTCATATCTAGAGATTAAGTCTTTACACAATGCATTGGAGTACTATCAGGGCACACCCTTAATTTTTCTTTATTATCATGTAATCCACATAGATTATACTTTACTTTAACGAGGTTGTATATTAAAAATGTCCCATACCAGCTTGAATAATTCATTCGTTTTCATATTACCCAATGTGTCCCATACTACTTTGGGTAATTTAATTTCTTAGTTCGTTATCGTGTAATGTCATAAGCATGCATTATGTACAACAATAAATAAAATGAATAATGAACAATTACACTTTTTGCAAACACATGATATGACAAATAACATTGCAAATAAGTCAATAAGTAATCAAAGGAATACATAGTTTAGTAAACAATCTTTGCACAGAAGCTAATTACTTAAAGATTGCAAGAATGAGAGGGTATGGATCCTGCCATCGGGACAAGCCTGTGTATGCATGGGAATGCCTAGCCGAACAGCCATGTGATGGTGGAGAGCTGATTTCACGATGAAGATGCTGGGGAGGAGAAATTAAAAGTAGTTAGTTTGGGTTTTATGTAATGTTTGAATCCTATGTGAAAATGATTTCCTCTAAGGCCTATGGGCCATGTAGTACTTACTCCTACGGGCCTTGTAGGGGTTTCACCTCACCCCTTGAAAGGTGGATTATCAAAAATACATAAAAAATGAAGGCCTTTGGGACATTGGAATAGGGTTTGTCACATGAGATAATAAATGATGAATATTTAAAATTATTATTTCTTGGAAATGAAATACTTAATGAAAACACTTTCCATCATTTATGGTGATAAAAAGGTCATCGATCATGCAAATAAATTAATCCAAAACATCATTTACTAATAACAATCACCAAAGTAGGTTCATTGTCTAATAAGAAAATAAATGAACACAACATGATATCATGATCCCATAAATCCTAAATCCTCTAATATATTTTAATCACGAAAAAATACACACTTCATCAAAAAACCCATCATGGGTAATGTCAAATAAACTTCTTCAATAAAACATGCCCATTTGTGTGTACTTATATACAAAATAAATGTTGGTTAGCAAACACCAAAATTATATTTTATTATAATCGTACATGTACCAAAGAATAAATTATGTCTTGGTAATTATTACGTAAAAAAGGCTTTGGAAATTATACCTATAAATACATATACGCATAACCATATGTACATAAATATATAAAAATTATGGTTCTATAAACAAATTCCATTTAAACCAAAAAAATAGTTCGCATATAAAAAATTATTTAAAGATTGATATCCATCCTTTAAAAATCATAAATTTGATTTGTATTGGAAAACATATATGTATAAATTATTATACACAAAATGTTTTTTGCACATATAAAATAGATTCGAAACAAACATTATAAGTATATAAATCTTATTATATCGTGATGATTTTTTGTAACCCTTAAAAAATAGATTGGATTTGGATTATATATATATGAAAATACATTTGAGAATATATATACAAGATATATAATGGTTCTATTTAAAAGAAAACATTTCTCAACTAGTCTTATATAAATACATGAGTACAAAAAATCATAAACAACCTCCTTGGAAACCCTTAAACATGGAGTGTTTTAAGGTGTATATATAAATATATATATAATTTTATAAACACATAGAGTATCATAGGGGTTATAAAATAAAAACTCAAAAGAAACAAAACCCTTAAATCATTTAGGAAATTCTATTCCAAATCCATACACAACGTTTTTTTTTAAATAGAAACAATCCCTATACCGAAAATATATATTTATATATACATATCAAAGAGCTGACTATACACAGTGTGTGTATATTGGGTTTTTCATCACAAAAAGGTGGAGGTATCCCCTTATATTTGCAATTAATAAGTCAATCACCCTTTAAACCCTCTGTTTAAACCGAAGGGTTTTCATTGTATGTATATAAATGTTAACATAAACTGTCTGTATATATATATATATCGAGGTGTAAGGATGGGATTTGGAAAAACATGAAAACAGAGCACCCTTACCTAGCATGAGGAGGATTCTAGAACTAGGGGTATGGTTGCTTGATTTTCTTGGAGATCGAGAGAGAGAAGGAGGAGAAGAAACTCGTAGGGTTTCATGTGGCATGGGGTTTTTGTAGAGGCTTCAGTGCACAAAAAAGACTCGACCGAAGAGGTAGGCCGCTGTAGGGAAGACGAAGATATAGTTCCCTAGGAGGTGGGGTGTGGAAGAGTCAAGAGGAGCAGTGAAAAAGGAGGTGATCGAGGAATCCTCCGGTGAATCGGTGTGTTGGAGCGGATCGCGACGGGGAAGATGACGGGGAGAGGACGATGCAGAGATGAAACGAACAACCAAGATTAGATCTAGGCTAGATCGGATGGTTGGAGGGAGAGTGGGAGATGAGTTGAGCGGGTTTAAAGAAATTAAAGGCTGAGATTTGATCCAAGAATGATCGGATGGTCATGGAAAGAAACGGGCGTTTGCGCGGCTTCGATCGCGTGGACGGTTCCTATAGATCGCGAGATGCGATGAACGACCTGTATTGCATATCACCGAAAAATTAGCATCCCACATCGAAATGAATAGAAGATGGGGAGCAGATTATAAGACAGAGTGAGCTCCTCTCAGGGAAATGACATGCGCACACGAACACGAGGGCCTTATACACGATCCCTTACACACCTTGGCCCATCCTCACGCACCGTTCGCCGCAGGCCTTAGACACGGGCCAGTGCGCGACCTGGCCGAAGCTCAGCTCAGCTCATAATAAGCTAGGTCACACCACGCATGCACTACTCGAGAGCCTGTGACCCTGACGGCCACTACCTCAAGTGTAACTTGGACACAGTCTTGGCCTGGAGGGCTTGGCCCCATGGCTGCCCTCGGCTGGCCGGGTCCCTAAGTTTTTATTAAAACAAATTGATTAAAATTTGAAAATTTTGAAAAAAAGGAAACAGAATGGTTTCATTAAAAAAATTAAATACTAATAGTTAAAAAATTGATTTTTTATAAACATTTATAAGTTTTAAGAACTTATAACATTTAAAATCTAAAATCCAATTTATAACATACTCTACTATTTGATTTAAAAGATAAATAGTATATCCTAATTCAAAATACATAGTTTTAATGATCTAACAAAAATATATTTTTCAATAATTATTAGAGGTATAAGGTTATAAGATACTATTTAAACATGACTTTTAAAACATTTATAAGTTTTTAAAATACTAGGTTTTCAACCATTTGGATTTTGTAAAATCAATTAGGTTCCTTTATAAGAGTAATATTTTTTTAGAATTATGATATTTGAAAATATAATTCAAATCATTTGAACATTTTGACATACTTGAAATACCATAAGGTTATAGAAACCATGTTTTTATAAAAAGATAAACATTAAAAACCCAATGGTCATATATATATAATGGTCATAATTTCAAAAGGACCCCTATACAAAAAGTGGGGTATAGTGTTTCAAACTCAAGGTAACCGAATAAGATTGTGCTCCCAATCCCACTGATGATCAGCACAATATTCATGATTTCGGTGGTGATGTTTTTCTCTTTAGTTTACTCGAAGGATCTATTTTACATACTAGGCCTCATTGTGGTGATTGGGGGTCTTCTGGTAGTTCTTATAGGGTTTTTCATAAGAATTTTTGGATAGTATGTTTACTCGTTATATTTCAGTGTATTGTAAACACTAGAGTGTTCTTAATTTAATAAAGAGCCTTATGTTTGTCCTTTAATTTGTTGTTTGGTTAAAAGGGATTTAACAAAAGTAAATGAATAGTATCATTATTATAAGATACACAAATCTTGGGTTGTTACATTTCTACCTTATCTTACATACTTATAGACACATGTGGCATTCATTCCTTCCTCATCACATGACTTGTGAAAAAACTTGAGATTTCGGTAGAGCCATTAAACTTGACCCTTATGCTTACAGATACCTACATGAAGAGAATCGATGATCACACACCTTTGAAGACAATGTGATCTTTCCCATGGAGGTGAGAGTTTTAGTTGTAACCTCTTGGTGGAAGCATCGAGGCGTTATGGCGTTATACTCGGTATGGATTGGCTATCAGTGGTCCTTGCCCATAATGACTTCTTTATTCAAAGAGTGAAGTGTGTTCGCAGTTATGGGATGAGTTTTTCATTGTCGGTGAAAAGGAGACCCAAGCATCATAGAATAGGATCATTCATAGGAGGGTGTTGGTGATCACTCACGAGTTGGATAGCCTTACCCTCAGAGCAGTAGATGTCGTGAGCGTTCAGTTCCCAGCAGTAATGTCGGAGTACGAGGACATATTTCTAGAAGATGTTCTAGGTTTACCTACCTACCGGGAGAACAACTACTACATCAACATAAACCCAAAGACGGCCCTGATATCCTCACCATCATATCAGATGGATATTGTAGAGCTTTTCAATCTGAGGGTAGATTTTGAAGATTTGTAGAGTAAGGGATCTGTATGACCACGTGTTTCACCTAAGGCTGCCCCATTTTTATTTTAATTGAAGGTGAATGGGAGTTTGAGGTTGTGTGTGGATTACTGGTTCCTAAATCAGGAAAAGGCGAAGAAAAAGTATCAACTGCAAATGACCGATGACCTCTTCGATCAGCTGATAGGGTCATGTTGGTTCTTAAAGGTTTAATTTTGGTTGGGTTATCCCTATCTTTGAGTATGGGATAAGGATGTTTCAAAGACATCATTCAGATGCCACTACAGTCACTACGAGTACTTGGTGATGAATTTCGGCATGACTAAATCCCCCACAGTGTTCATGGGACTCATGAACCAGATATTCTAGCCATTCATAGACCGGTTCGTAGTGGCCTTCATCAATGAAATCCTTGTGTATTCAGTGTTAGTGGAGGAGCACATGGGACACCTGTGGATAGTTCAAGACATACTTTGAGAGCACTAGAATTATGGGAAGCTCTCGAAGTGCTAGTTGTGGATACAAGAGGTCCACCTTCTAGGACATGTTATCTCAGTAGATGGAGTAGTAGTAGACATATCTAAGGTCAAGTCTATGTTAGCATGCGATCCACACCAGAGTCTGATAGAGGTGTTGAATGTTCTTGGGTTGGTAGGGTACTGTCATAGATTTATCCAGGATTTATCCTGGGTATCTACACCAATGACAGCCTTGACCCAACGGGGAAACATTTTTTATGGATAGAGAAGTGTTAGTGGAATTTCTAGTAGTTGAGACAGAGTTTGATGAGTGCACCGATCATGATATTTATAGAATAGGGTATCGAGTAAATAGTTTTCTGCGACGCATTAGGGACTAATCTTGGTTGTGTCCTGATACAGAGATAGAGAATGATTAGTTCGGGTTCTCACCATCTTAGTACACACGAGAAGAACAACATGAGCCATGATCTTGATTTGATAGTGGTAGTTTTCGCATTGAAGAGGTGGTGACACTACCTGATGGGTGAATTTTTTATCGTATACTATGACCATAAGAGCCTTAGTACATCTTCTTGTAGAAGGATATAAATATGAGGAAAAGATTATGGGTAGAGTTCCTCTAAGAATATAACTTTGAGAGCATCTATACTCCTAGGATGGAGAACATTATGGAATATGATCTCATTAGGAGATTGAGTTCGCAGCTGCTGAGCGAGGCATAAGAGCATTTGGCCTCTCTACAGTAATCCTTTATGGATGGAGATGATGCAGCTTATCTCCAGTCGATGGTTGTAAGCCTTCCAATCCTACAACGAGTTAGGGAGGAGAAACTAGGTTATTTGAACTATGATAATTTACGTTCTCAGCAATCCACATGATATGCTACTGATGAATATTCTCATGGTGGGGAGCACACAATTCTTTTCAGAGGACGTACAATTGTACCAGTGGCATTACGAGAGGAGGTTCTCAGGGGGTTTCACACATCCCCTGTGGAGGTACATCCTAGAATGGTGGAAATGTACCTGGACCTCCAACATCAGTTCTGGTGGATAGGTATAAGGAAAGTAGTGATATAGTTCATTTCTAAGTGCCTTACGTTACAGCAGTTGAAGGATATGAACCAGGTTCTAGTAGGGTTAGCTCACCCATGAAAGTGCTAGAGTAGAAGTGGGATGGAATATCAATGGACTTCATGATTGGAATGCCATGAACACTTATGGGACATAAATCCATCTGGGTGATCATTGATGGACTCACCATGTGGGTCCACTTTCTAGCTATTAGGGAGAAGAGTTTTGTAGAGATCTTGGGATGCCTCTACGTGTAAGAGATAGTTTAGAATCATGGATTCTATTTGAATATAGTATTAGATCAAGATACACACTTCATATCTCGGTTTTGGAAGGGTTTGCAGGAGGACTTTGGGACACAACTACACTTGAGCAAGGAGTTCCATCCCCAGACCGATGGTCAGATGAAGATGATCATTTAGATTCTGGAGGAAATGTTGTGGGCATGTATCTTGTAGTTTTTTCATAGTTGGGAGGACCACCTAACACTGGTGGAGATTTTTAATAATAATAGATACCACTCCACCCTTAGCATGGCATCGTTTGAGGACTGGTACGTGTGACCCTTCCATTCACCCCTTTGCTGGAATGACCCCGAAGAGTCAGCAATCATCGGTCCAGAGTTGGTGTATGCTACCACTGAGTAGGTGGATGCCATCCAAGAGCAGATAAAGACTGCACAGAGATGAATGAAGTCTTATAATGACAGACTATGGAGACCACTACAGTTCACGGAGGGGGACCACGTCTTCCTTTTGGTGTCACCTTGATGATGGTTACCGAGATTTGGCTGGGGCAACAAGTTTTCTCTGAGGTTCATCAGCCCTTTTCAAATACAATGAAGAGTTAGAGAGGTGGAATACCACCTAGATATACGGACACATTTGCCCTAGGAACACGATGTCTTCAATGTGTCACAACTGAGGAGGTACGTGCATGACCCATAGCACGTCATCGAATAGGGAAAACTAGACATCAAGGATGGAGAGACCTTCACAGAGTACCCGATAGAGATCGAGGATGGATAGGAGATGATCTTGTGTTAGTGGGGGATTACCTTGGTGTGTGTATGGTGGAACCACATGAATCTTCTGGAGATAACGTGGGAGTGGGAGGCTCATATTCATGTTATGTACCCATCTATTTGATTAGACTTTTGTTTTGAATTTTCGATGATGTAAATCCCTAATGTGGGGATAATGTAATGTCTCATATTTTTCGTGTATTATTTTTCAATATTATCTGGAATTATTTCAAGACTAGGCATTATGATGGAATTCTATTCTGAGTTATGATGTTCTTGGAATAAATGTTTGAAACAAATTGAAATCTAATTAGCATGAATGGGCAGTTTTTCCAAAAAAGTGTGATAACCTTTAAACTACTGCCCGGATCCGAAATTTGGGGGCACTGTTGCATTCATAACAATGAATTTACCATAGATGGGGCCTAACATCGACCGACACGGGTAGACAACAAGATTTAGTTTTTGGAAATTTTAAATGAAATACAATAAATTAATAATTTATTTTATTTTAAATGTTTCCTTAATCATAGAATCAAAATACTCCCCATATTAATAATTTCTTATGGTCAGTTCACAGAATTATCCACATAACACTCGAATTGAGGATTTTCCATTGGAGCTTCGGAGGAGAACCCATTGGAGGATGACGATGAAAAAATCGATCAATGCATCTCAGATTCAACGAACCTCGCCGAAGATTGCAACATGACAATCATTCGTTAATCAAATTGAGGTAGGGGTTGTTATTTCGATTCTTATTTTCCTCATTCTTGGATTAAATGATGAACATAGATCAAACCACATACAGGTTGATTATTGGATCGTGCGTTCTTGTGGGTAGTTGTTGTTTTTCTATATCTTTGTTGTTTTAATTAGGGATTTGAACTCTTTATGATAATCATTGGATTATCATTTGTTTCTCCTATTAAACCTATTAAAGGGAGCAGGTCGACACCATGATGAATGATGGCAGAGGTGCGTTCCTCCTTTGTTTATTTAATTTCTTCCTCCTCCACCTATCATTATTCACTTTATTTGCAGGGTGATGGACAAAAAAACATTACGAATCTATTTTGAAATGGGAAGATTCTAAATTAGAGATCGATCATCATGACGACGGAGAAAAGGTGTGACAATGATGGTGGGAGATGAATTGGCTCAGATTGAGGAGGATCGTTCTTCAAACATTCTTCGTGTGGGTGGTTTCAAACTTCTTTTTGGGGCTGATCGGAGGTCTTAAAACAATGGAAAAAGTATTGTAGTGATGGGAAAACCCCAAAATTGGAGTATCATGATGATCAGGTGATCGAATCAAGGATCAGAGGATCCCTGAGGCGTGACCACAAGGAACGATGCATACTGGAAAATTTTGATCAATGTGATATGTCTCCCAAAGATCATTCCATTTAGGGTTGACCTGGTGATGCCAAGGGTTTCCATGCTACACATGGAGAAGAACACAACATGTCTCTGAGGAGACATAAAATGTGGACCCCACCCAGTGGCAGCTGGACTTTCGGGTGAAGGGAAGCCCTGACACGGTGTGTGACTATAGTCACAAGGAATTTGGATCCCTATGAGGAATTGATTTGTATCATGGAAGATACACAGACACGAGGTGGAGTACATGGCATGTAATCCACCAAACGGCCAAACACAATCGGATACACGAACTACCCCTTTTACCAGTACACAGTCTGAGACACACGGGTTAAAACTATGTATGGGCACAAGGCCAGCATACACAGACTCCTCACTGAATAGAGAAAAAGATCATGTCACTCCCATACACACCATGTATACCTTCTTCTACACAACAAGCCTTATGACATGAGCTGTTGTACACAGGTAGTACCCGGGGTCATTGGAAATGACGTTTGACCAGCCTACACACCGTCTACTTCTCAGTACATGGTTTGATCCTCTTGTAAACCATACATAGACATGTTTTTTTTGTGTTAGTTCCCCTTTTTTCGTTCCCCTAATGGTCAAGAATCATTTACATCCAAAGAGTATGATCCCTTCTGCAGTTCTTTCTGATATATAGTCATGTATCCCTCTGAGAGGCCCAAAGTGAGATCCTCCATCCATTTGTGACCCTAGGTAGAGTCAAGTATCAATGTGAATAATCATACAGGAAGTTGATCCTCTACTTTTTATGTGAATCCAAATGATTTGTGGTATCCTACAAGGCCCTGGATGTGATCCTCATCCATGTATCATGATCTTTTCTCACTCAAGAGTGTGTTTCTGGAATGAGTATTTATTTTCTCTTTTTAAATCTATCAATACATCTATCTCTCTCATGGGTTTTCCTGACAAACAGTACTTCTTGAACGGATGTCATTAGAGCGGTCAGACTCATGGAGTGAGTTATCTTGAATGAGTGAATCATCGAATCATTGAGCTAAATTCCTAAAATAGTTATGTGGTTATTGTAACTTGTCTTCAGTCTATGGGTATGGGTATCAGGTATATTTGGATGCTTTTCTCTTGCTATGTGTTTAGTAGACGTATACTGTTTAGAGATGACTTTACCTTTACTTTGTGTTTTTATTTGTTGTTTTTTGGGTCCCCTACCAAGTATTGTTATACTCACCCCTACATGGGCTTTGCCTGCATGTGTCTTGTCTTATGCAGATGAGCGTCCTTTTCATGGAGTCTTGGGCAGACTAGGACCAGAATATGCTTTATGAGTTCCTTATAGGCTGAGGTGTTCCTATAGCCATGAGAATCAGACATAGTACCTCTTTCGTTCTTACAAGTTGGACTTTGTAGTTTCAAATCTTTTTTTTTGGGGGGGGGGGCTTGTATTCTGGCCCAGTTTTCTTTTCGCACTTTACATTCCATTGTACTATGTTGGTTGGGTTTAGTGGTGTAAATTTATTTTATTACTTAGTTGTTTTTACTTTACAACATTTATGGTCTTGCAGATGTGTACGTGTGTGCTTGTACTTAGGAAACACCTCCCATGTTAGTGATATGACTACATGGTTCTAGTCACAAGCCCTTGGCCTATTGTTGGAGGGATTGGGGTGTTTCAGAATGGGCCCCACTAGGACGGGTCATGATAGCTGTGAAGATCAACCTGTACCATCATCAAATCAAACTCTTTTGATTTATTGGAGTTTCAACTACTCAAACATAGTTGTGATAGAGATTCACCTCCTGAAACAAAGATGTGTATTTTCTAATTCCAAGTAAAAGAACCAGAAGACTCTATTTAGCCTTGTTGTAACGGTTTCAAATGCCTGTACAAAGTTGTGGATTTGAAGGTCTTGTGATAAGAAGATCATTATAGTGAAAATCACTAATCTCATATAGAGAGCATTGGTGGAGTTGACTAGGAGATCATTGTGCCATGAACCACTATAAAAATTGAATTGTTCATATTTTTTGTTTACCCAATGCTCAATTAATTATAGTATTGAACGCTTCATATCTACATCAATCATGAAGTAAAAAAAATATACAATCTATTGATATTTTTAAAATGAAACAATTCACCCCCTCTTGTGTATAATTTTATTATTCCTACCTAACATATATATTGGATCCAATGTTTTTTATTCACAAATTAACAATGATTAATGTTATGATACTATGTAACATTGAAATATAATGGGTTGATTTGATATCTAGAATAACTAATACAAGCATTTCTTCCTTATACTATGTTGAGTATCATAGTCATTGTAATGGAACTATTATATGATCATGACTATTTCCTGACATGATAAATTTCTTTATGTTATGTTTGAATTTGAAATAATGATCGAATTTTATTTTGATATGAATTATTTGGATTACACTGATCATGTTGATTGGTATAGATAATTCTATTATGTTTGACCAAGTATTTTTTTCAATTGGTTGAGCCTATATATTACTTGGTATGGGTTGTGATAATCCAAATAATTATACCCTTTCCCCTTTCCAAAACATGAGTTGACACCCCAAATTTAGCATACACCTTTATCCTTTTATAGGATATGTTTTTCCCTTGACTTAACCATGAGAAAAAACACATTGAGATTCATTTAATGGGATAAGGACCTTGTTTTATCTGAGGTGTTAATATTAGATTTTGAGCATTCAATTCAATGAAAGTGAATAATGTGTAGATACTCCTAATATGAGGAGTTACCATTTATAGTTGATACATCCTCCAAAAGTTCTTGTTATCTTCTGTTTCTATGTTTGTTTGTCAAATGTAAGTAATTTATTATATATATATATATATGTGTGTGTGTGTGGGGGGTATATTTATCTGATATATACACATCAGTTTCTAACCTTTGTGTTAGAACCAAGGTGATAACCTACTGAGTATTATATACTGACATATTAAATATGTACTATAGTGGACATTCAGTTTTATAGAGTATTTTATAGGTACCTACATGTATTGGTAGATATTCATATGATTATTTTGGTTGTGTATATTTGTTGTTAATATGGGTTCTGTTATACTAAGTGTTGGAACTAGATATTAGAGATCTATATTGGAATTTATCCATGTGTACTAGGGACTTATTTGTATTGTTGAATCTAACATGATTAGACCATAGTTTCTTATAGTTTTTTATAACAAGAAATATATATCTCCCTCTATTATTTTATAACAATCTAACAATAGTTTCTATCCTCTACTGATCTGGAGGTATGATTGAGGTAATGTAGTGGCCTGACCTAGGTACTATTTGAGTGATTCATGCAAGGGTGGTTACTCAGACCATGGGAAGGAAAAATCCTAACAATTGTTTCTCCTAAAAATATTTATCCACATTAAACACTCCTTCAAAATTTTATCCCCCAAAAAATCTAACCCAACCCAATTAATAAAACGGTTAACGTCATTAAGATACATATGAATTTGTGAAACTAGAATACATTCGGAATATGATCCTTCACTAGTGGAAGATCCAATCAATACACCACCTTACATACATTATCCAAAACCTAAAGAGTTTTGAAAAACTAAGGACACAACTAATACAAATACCATGCCTCGTCTACCCATGATGAGATGAATCCTTTAGAAACACATTATCACCAAAATCAAATTCTAAAGGTCTCATCCACTAATATATATAATAATTTGGATGATCATGGGTAGCCCTCATCTTATCACAAATCTACTAAAAATTCCCTATCATATCTGGCACCAAATCTAGTATAATGTTCATCAAATATTTAACCTCAATCCAAAAAAATGATAATATTTAATGATACTCATAAAAATAATTTAATAGTTCTATGCGAATAGTTTACTGATAGTTATTGATATTAGAAAGGTCATCTAAATTAAAATTATTTGCATACAAACCTCAAAATTTAATAACACATGAATGAAAAATTTACTGTAATATTTGGATAATTTTCTCTACATGATCATATTTTTGAAGATGAAAAAAATTCGTAGATATAACTAGGAGCTAAAGGCATGCTATAAACTCTTTAACACTAATGATATAAAATAAAGATGTTAATTAGAGGTGATCATACTTTTAAGTCCATGATGGCTCACAAAAAATCTTCCAAACTTCACTCCTCCATCATAAAAAATATGCTGACTTCATTAATAGATCCACATTAACTGAAACATAATCATATTATCTTAGTGTATTATCTAGAACTATCATAAATTCCATCAATATATCCTCTCATTTCTTACTAGTAACATCAAGAGCTACAATATACTTGCTAGAACTCAATGCTCACACCCATTGATAAGAAAAAAAATGAGGCTTGAGAATTATCACTAAACACTTCCTACACTTCCACTAGAACATACCCCTAAATGTTGGATACATATTAATAATAGTAACATATAATACTAGAGGTGATCTATCTAATTAAAAAAACACTACCTCCCATATTTACATCAAAATGAACAACTTAACTTGATACAACACCCAATTTTCACCATAATCTTTTAGCCCCTTAGGAGAACCTTCTTGGAAGTCATGATCTCTCTATACTTATACCGCAATATCTCCCAACTAAGATTTGTTAACATAATAAAATAATGGAGATTATACCATCATTTTATATAAACATTCTCCACATCTAACTTCGTATTTATCTAGGAGAAAAGCTACAAGATCCTCAAACATATTCTTCTCATGTATATCCTCATGAACAATAACACTACATATATTTATACTTAGGGAACCAACTACCAAATTACCTTTACATAAAGTGTAATAAATCTTAAAGTCCTTGTTATGAAAGATCTATAACCATATCCACTGATGTAAATTCAAATCTCAGAGAGAGAAGATATACCATAAGGTTGTGTGATATATGAAGAGAATACAATGATTTATAATAAGGTAATTACACAATAAATTCAAATCCAATTACACTACCACATTAAAAAGATCATGCTAATCAAAATGAATTTTATTAGGATAAATATATTAAGTCCCATAAAATAATAATTCATTATCTTATATAATCTCTAAACATATTCTAAGATGAAAATAATTGAATAAAACCTCAAACATGACTCATTCATCTATAAATCAAGTATTTGAGCTAGAATGATATTTTTTAGATACTATAGTTCTACCTAACATTTATTTTTCTATAATATTAGATTTTTATTTTGAGTATAGCATTAATTTTTTTCATAATCTATAAAAAACCATAAAATTAACTCATATAATACCCTACAAGGACAAAGGAACAATTCAATTTTATAATATTCTTAGGCTCCTTGAAATAATAAACTATCTAAATATCTGAAGGATCAACATACATACCTAGATGAGTAAAAATATACTCAAATAAATGTACCAAATGCATCCAAAACATACATTTTGACAACCTTTTATTAAATTCATGTTATCAAATGATTTTATTATAAAACTCAAATGCACAACAAAATACTAATTTTTCTTTGAATATTTTTGAATATTGTCAATGAACATCACTATGAATTATTCAAATAATACTCAGAAAGATGAATTCATAAAATACATAAAGATAATTATTGAATTCATGACTCAAAAATGAATCGACATAAATTAAACATGCTTATAGTGACACCTAAAACTGATCTTTAGAAAATCATACTCCTTCAATCTCATATAATGATTCATGAATCGAAAATAAGTATTTAAAAACTAAAAAGGCCTTTTAAACTAATAAAAAATTCATTGATTCTTGATAAGAGATAGTGGTTCTACCCTACACCTGGTTCTATTAATGATAATCTACACACATACTCAAGATTATATCTAATTTACTTAAAAACAACAAAAAAGCTCCCCAAGAAGATATACTGGGATAAATTAAACCAATTTGAAATAGATCATCAACATGAATTATCAATTATTATAGCTTTAATGGAGCTATATTATATTGAGGCTTTGAAACGAAGGATATTCTTGGTGGAAACTCTATTACAAACATGATATCATGTTGAGGGGGTAACACTGCAATCGTGTCAGGGAAAACATTCAGAAACTCTACCAAAATTCTTGATAACTATTTCATATACACATCCACTATACTCAACATCAAATAAAAAAATATAAATAAATATGATTGAGACTTCAATAACCCATATGATGATATCTCTCTCCAACAAACATTATATACTCCCATTTCACAGGAGAGAAATCCACCCATTAACAATAGAATTTAGTAAGATCCACCATAGAATAAAATTAATCCAATCAAAGGATATAATTATATGATTGTATATTTATTAGATAGAACATAGTAATCTATCAACATTACCCCATAATTATTTCACATTCCCACACACCATTTAAAAACTGGGCTGAATTCTACTAGAATATATAACATTGAGGGAACTATATACCTATCCACATGCAGTCCCAATGATTGGACTAAGGAAAGTGAAATTAAAGATTGTGAATCACTAAAATAAATAAATTTATAATACATTTAAAAATAAATGAAAATATTATTTTGAAAATTCTAGAGTCCCCTTATTGCTAAAAACTCCATCACATGAAACCGATTATGTCCTATACATTTACCTCATCATCCATGATAACATCCACCACTTAATCCATACTTATCTTATGTCCTCAAGGATAGGGAAAACCATGGGGTTATCTAATACATCATCTATAACCCCATTAAAATTAAAGACAATGGGACCCAAATGCGGATGATAAGGTAAAGAATGAAATTATTGAATAAAATGTATGGTAAATCCACCAACATGTTGCCTACTCCTTGTAGAATACCATGTAATTTTAAACAAATAAACTACTTATTCCCATGTTCATGAAAGAAATAAAAAAACGCACCTGGTCTTTAAAATGACTTATAAGAACATTTAGATCTAATGAAACTTGAAAAGAAAGGTTGAAATAGGTTCCTTAAAAGTTATAACATAAAATACCATGAAAATCAATATCCCCTCTCCATAGATCCACTCTTTGAAAATTTTCGATGGCTACTTTCTCAAATGAACTCATTTGTGCCAAAATTTTATCAATAGAATCTTCCTCTATCAACCCCATGATATATATCTACAACATAAAAGGGATAATTTTACATTGGATATCTATATAAAAATACTGCTTAATATGTCATTCCCTCACTTCATTATCTAGAAGAAGATTAGGAGAATCATTGATAATTTTCATGCCCCACTCACTAAAATATCTCAGAATGGAGCTCCGTTACCAAAGGGTGATAAAATACTGTGGTCATGTACCATTTAATATCAAGGATAAGAAATTAGTCCTAAAATAACTCTTGAACTTCTCCCATGCTACCTCAGTCTCATCATGATCTCCAAAATAAATTATCCACCACTATCGATCAATAACCCTTAACAAGTTAGCTACCAAAGGGATCTAACTCCCATCAATCATGTGAATAAACTCAAAGATGAACTCCATACACTATATCCATACCTTTATCTCTTTATTAGATATACTCCCCTTATACATTGTCCAACTATGTCACTAAATATCACTCAAATCCTTTCTCGAGGAATCCTCCTCCCTAGGATCATCCCACCTACAATTAGCTGAAGAATCATGTTTCACCTCACTGACATAAACCATATGAGGTAATAATATACTAACAATATCTATAAATATTAATCAAAATCCTATTCAATGTATATATATTTCATTTAATATTTATAAAATTTTATAATAATTTTAAATTTCCAAAATATTTATCAATTAAATTACTGGAATAATCAAGTATAATAAATGTACAATACTTATGTTTTTATAAATAAAATCATTACAAACTTTTTAAGTTTATTTAGTAGACTATTAGAGTCATTACATTGAATCATAGTGGCCATTTTACACTCTAACTTGTCACTCATGTCTAAATACCATGCTATTATTAAATAAACTATTTCCCAACCAAATCAAGGTAGTCTTCACCAGTGCATAACTCCAAACTCAAACATAATTCCAAACCAAATCTCTGATAAAAAACATTCATGATCTATATGAACTAGAACCATTCCAAGGTTGGTAATATAGTGGAGTGTAGCCCTCAAAACCCACCTCTATTAAACCATAATATAGCCATCACTGCTGATGGTATGAAGGGCATACTATATGATACATTACCCTATTTTTTTCTTATGAAAATGAGAACATCCCCAGATCAACCACAAAACTCTAAATCAAAAAAATACCATAATTTGAATAATGATATGATATGCATGTAAATTAATATATAATAAAGTATAATATATTTAGAGTAAATACTAAAATGTAAATACATCATGAGTTAGAAACTCCACCAATGGGAATTAACCCTATTCCATTTTCTAGTAATGTCTAGTCATATCACTAAATCTATCTTGTAGAGTTTAGTAGGGGTGTTTATAGAAGTGTGATAAATAGGTTACTCCCTTTAAACTATAATTATAATATGGATGAATAAAACTAAATCCTTAGTAAATAAGTATTGAAAATGACTTGCGTCCTATCCCATGGACAACTACACCTTATCACCAATGGTTTACTCACTCAATCAATATAAAATTATAATATAGTAAATATGAAATTATATCAAATGAGGTATACCGCACACACTTCCCTAATAATCTATTCAACCTCACATCTTATAAAAAATGTCTTGGTATATCCATATATTCCCACATTTACATAAAATAACAACACAACACATATAGCTTCTATATAACAAAACATTTACCGCATACCATAATCACATACCATAACATCATATAAAAAATACATACCACAACCATATAACCTAATTTCATACCATATTTACAAAATAATACCACACACCAAAAAATGTCCAGAAGGAAATGTATTAGAGGGTAGTAGTTAGTCGTCTAAATCTCCTACATTATCGATGTGAGTAGTTTAGCAGGTTCCAGAAACCACATATGTGTGTCATACAGGTTACCTAAATCAAATGATTGTGTAGAAAAAATAACAAAACACATAAGGAAAATATATGTGCCTGTAAAAATACTAAATAAGGGTCTACTTACCATAAAAATATTTTATAACCATATCTCATTTCCACATAATCACTTCCATATAATGACTACCCCTACAACCACTAACCACATAATAACTAATACCATTGGCACTATATAAACCAAATAAATTGATACTATATTATTACTTCCATGTTATTAAATTTAACCATTTTGTTTCATTTAACTAGATTAATTTATAATAAGTCTGTATTTCAAATGATCCAAAAATCAAGTTCAACATAATTCATCATTATTAATCATTTCTTAAATAATATTTTCATTGATTAAACTTATGTTATTCAACACTAAACTAGTTCAACATATCATACTCTCATTAATCATTATTCAATTATTTCATTATTTATATCATGATTCCATATCCCAAGAAACTACAAAATACTAGTTGTATCAACTTTATCACACCTTCCATTATACCACTTCCAGATCAAATAAACACACCAATACCACAAAAAAATTATCAATATCACTATACCGTAATAATATTCAAACTATGACATTTATTCATTACATATTATTAATATTATAATTTAATTCTCAAAAAATATATATAAACCAATTTACATTCCCATTTATTCATTTAATTACCATATTTTAAATTATCCAACAAATTTGAGGCATATATCCCAACATTTAATACCCACTTTCAATCAAAATAACACAATTACTATTAAAATCAAATAAAAACATAAAAAGGAAAAGAGAAATATTGTAATGGATTGTTATCCACTCCCCTCTAAAATAAATTCAATCATTTATCTTTATTAAGGCTAATATTTTTCCTTAGAAACGGATATAAAAAAAAATCTAAAACCACACAAAAAACAATAATAGTATAGATAAAATATGAATTACCTACCTCAAATTGAATCAAGAACCATTGTGTCGTCAAAAGGTGAAACCCAATGTTCAAATATTCATGTCAGCATTAGAAAAGTATAAAACACCCAACATAAATCCACTATTACTTCAATAATTCAAGAATAAGTCCATAAACCTAAAACGTTAGACATTATATAAAATAAATAAACAATAGAATGTAATAGACCATTTAATGTGAATTGTACCACATTATAGAGAGATATTATCAATTGTAATAGGGGGCCTCAAGCTGCCTAGAAAATATCCACAGTCTCCAATAGTCATGAGAATAAGGAAAAAACTGATTGAGAACCAATAGGATGATTGATTTTAAAATAACAAGGAGGATCTCCGAAATTCCAGTTTGATATACCTCATTATTCCACAACGGTGTTCAGTTAACCAAACCTGCGAAAATTACAATGAAACTCAAAAAACATAAGAAAATCATGTTCTAACCACTTTCTTATAACAACCCATCATATCACAAAATCATTAAAACCATAAGTAATATTGTGTAATTAAATGTGACATGTCACAATAAGATAAAACATGGGGGGAAAATAAGCCACAATGGCCAAAGGTGATACTTCACCTCTAGCTCCAAAAATATACCACAAATAAAAAAATCATAATGTAGTGATAAATATTATGATTTGATTTCTATTTCTTCTAAAATTTTAGATAAAACTAAATGTTTATTTTAATATTAACATCCAATCCCACTTCCAGAATCTATAACACTAGACAAACACAATGTAGATGACCAGGAAAAATTAGGCCTCTCTGTTTATGTAGTGATATGTTTTTCATTTGAAGTTTTAGTTTAAAACCAACATTCATTCCACCGTTCAACACCAATATCACTCCCAACATCTTTAATAGCTTCCAATTACAATGTTTTGGTTTTGAAAAATTTATGCCTCACTAATTATAATAGGGGAAGAGTGCTATATATGAATGGTCGAGGTTCTAGGTGAGGAGAAGAGGAGAATGTCACTTTATTTTCCAATAAGATAGTGGGGATCTTAGTGTGGATCCTTGAGGAGAAATTATCCTGATAGAGAAACCCTAACATCGATCCTTTATCACCATAAATAGATGGATGATTAAATTTTTATTGACATTAAAATTTTAAAAATATTGATATCATAAAAGAAATTATTTTCAAATTTATAATTTAAATTTCAATTTTAATTTATTAGTTTCAATATAAACATTATAAAATTGAAAAATAACATTTTAGTGGAAATAAATTCGTGGGGAGAATCTATGTACATTCATATTTCATATATGTGAAAAAAATATAAATATTGATATCCACTAAAAGACAATAATTTATATTTATAAAATTAATTTGAATATTAAAAACACAATAGAAAATAAAAAATGTTAATTGAAAATAGTTTTTATAAATAGTATTCAGTAATATCTCAAACATGTTATCAGTGAAATAATAATAATTAATATAAATTAAAATTTAATTTAATAAAATTGTTAATATTGTCAATAATTCTTCAATTTTTCTTTTAAAATTCCATGTTTTTTTGAATGAATAAAACTCACCCCCTCATTATTTTGATTTATAAAAAATAAATTGATTAATAATCCAAAAAAATGATCATATATAAAATTTAAACAATAAAAATTGTATCACAAGAAAAATTCAATGTTTGTTAATTTTATAATTTATCATAAAAAAAATTGATTTTAATTTTTAAATATAAAGATTAACTGTATATTTATATTAGAGATTCTCAGTCACACTCTTACTAAAAAATACGTTTTAAATAAAGATTTTATAAACCATGGATTTCCACTATGCTTGATTTTTTATTTTTAATAACAAGGATAGAATTTACAATGTATTTTTTGTTTTTGGATAAAAGTATATTACAAAATATATATTGAAAAATTTCCTACAAAAAATTTTTACGAAATTTTTTGAAGTGAAACATTTCTAGAAAGAAATTACCATTAAACAAATTATTTAAAAGGTTTTAATTGAAAATTTTACAATTAATAATTATCATACCATTAGATTCATAAATATTCATTAACAATATATAATAAGGTCTCACTAGGAATTTTAATCTCAATGGTTTTTTCCTAAATTAAATTTCACTTGAAATTCATAGTTCAATTATGCTGGGTAGATTTATGTTGGATATTTAATGTAGAAACTAATAGTGAAACAATATCCCTAAAAAGTTCACATTAAATTTAATTTTCTATTCATCAATTATAGATAAAAATCAAAACATATTTTATTTTTTCAAACTAACTTCTATTATGGGATATTAAAATTTATCAAATAATATATTATTACACCTGTATAATTATAAATAACAAAAAAAATCATTATAAAATTTCAAATGAATGTTTAGAAATGGAATTCGAATATTTTCATTTAGAGAATCACAACCATTCTATTATAACCATCCCCTATTGAGGACCCATCCTGGGTCTACACTGAAGAAAAGAGTGATCACTAAAGCCCACCTCTAATAATCCATGGTTTGGTGACTAGCATCAAAGGAATAATCATAGAAATGAGAGTGACTACCCTCATAAATACAAGCATCTTATAGAATAACCAGTAATCAAGAACCAATGTATAAATGAAAACAAATATCCGAAGATTCATGTAATGTCACAAGGATAATAATTCACCAAAATATAATACCAGAACAAAACATCAAGAAAGAAACTCTAATAATAACCCAATGCTCCAAGATATTAGTAGCTAACTCAGTCACCAAATCCCTCATGGAATCTAGTCAAACATATTTATATATATTGTGGGTGAAAATAAATGAATACTTAGTATGATCCTCTTGAAAAAACACTCCTGAAAATGTGGTAGAATCATACTTTTGCTTCAATGAATAAAAAACTAACGAGGAACTACTATATTAACTATCATCCATCCTTAATAAGGATTTTTCACCCAATAACTCATCCAATAATAATAACATAATAATATAAGAATATAGAAAATATTATAACTCACACAAATTCCCCACTAGTTTCTCACTCTCATGTCCCCACAGAATGGAACATATCACTTCAATCCCTTCCATATCATCAAAACTCGATCCATAATATATATATATATATATATATATATATATATCATGTCACATAAGATATGGCACAGAACAAATAAACTAACTTCCCAAACCTACACCGAACCCAATACAATTATTTGCAATGGTTCATATACACATATATTCTTTGATGTGGGAAGAACAACAGCCCTACCCACCCCAAAATATATAGGGTCCAATATACTCATTAGATCGGTCCACTGCCACAACAATCACATAATTGACATATTTTAAAGGTAAATTAAATTTAATTTAAATTCATTCTTTGTTGTGGGGGTTTCCTGTGCATTTTTGGAGGAAAGGGCATGTTTTCATGATTTAGCCCAAATTGTGAGCCCATTTCCAAATTTAAAAACCTATTTTTATTATTTTATAAATATTTATTTTTTTTAATATTTTTCACCCATTACACTTCACAAATTCCCTACCCTGACTTATTAACACCACCATTTATATTTGTACCCTTTAAGAATACATAATAATAGTGGATTTGAGTTTTTATTTAAGGAATTAAGAAAGCCCAAAACCGATTTCTAGTTTTTTTTAAAAAGATTTTTTATTTAATATATTATTAAATATTTCTAATATTTCAATTATTCCCAGTATCAACCTATCCCACTTAACCTAGAAGATCCCCCATCTTGTTTTCCCCCTCTATGGATGTCTTATGAATTGCAAATTATGACAGAATGTCTTAGGCTTTCTGAAATCGTCCAGATTTGAAGAGGTAACTTCATTCCTTTATAACTCCTTAAATTCTCTCTCTTTCCCACCAACTTCTGTACTAAAATGAACTTATTAGACTTATTAAAACCTCACATGTATTTTTGGATGTTTGGAAATTCATCTACTAGTTTATTTGGGGCGATGTCTTCAAGAGCCCTCAAGTAAGTGGGTTTCCATCCTTCTTCCTCCAATTTGCATAGGGTTTTATTTTCTATTTATTTTTGTTTCTTCCATTTATTATTGTATTTTATAATATAAAACAAGTGGGTATTAGAACCTATGGTTTGATCCTAGTTTTCTTGGTCTATTATTTTGGTTTTAGGCTTGATCTAAGTCCCTCGTGGTGCGACAATGATGCGATTGAATTTTCGCACAAAGGATTTGAAGTTTTAACAATTTTGTTAGGTAATTCAATATGTACGAAATACATGTGACTTTTCATGCTGTGTTTATAATATTTTAATGTTAATATCATTTTATTTTTTGTGAAAAAATTATTTTTTTCGTATTTTTAAATAAAACTAATTTTAACTACCATTTTTATGTGATATTAGGTGTGGGGGTTCATAGAAATATTTTATTGGTTCATATGGGACATCCCTATAACTACTTAGTTGATTTTATTGAAATTTATAAGGTATTTAATTAATTTTCTCAATGTTTATCTCCTTTGGTTGTTTCTACGAATTTTATTTAATAGTGTCTGTGAAGCATATGAACTTTAAGTGCCATGTTTGTGTGAAAATGGAGGTTTTACAAAGATTTCACTACTTGGTTCATATGAGGATACCCTAAAACAGATTTTTTGGTTTAATTGAAAGTTATTGGGATTCCATTCTTATTATGGGGACTTATAAGTGTGAAAAGTGGGTATTTCAAGGAGTTTTGAGTGTAAAACAGTGCAAGATTTTGAGAAGTGATTTTATTTAAAATCATAATGTATTGTTGTGTTTTTTATGTGGTATGAAGGATTTTGTGCAATTGAATAGTTTTTTGTGACCATTAGTGTTGTATTTATATGAAAAGGTATGTTTTTATCATGCTGAAATTGTTTGTAGACAAAGGGGGAAACCTATGTACTTTGGTGGGTGGATATGTACTAGTATTCTAGTGATCCAGATTAATTTTGTCCATGTTTCACTTAGAATTTTGCCTACTGACAACACTATCTAAAAAATATGGATGATTTTTAGGGACTAATGGTTTATCGGTATGTTACCTACTAGTTTATCAGGCATAAAAAGGATTGTGACCTGGATATTTTACCCCGAGGTATGAGTTATATAGGGCCCAAGAATATCTAGTGGCTAGGGGTGTTCTCAGTTTTGGTTCTCATTGGATTTGTGGTACTTAACCTTATCTGGGGTGTGATTGGTTGTACATTATAGTAGATAACATGTATTAATAAAATGTGTTAACAATAATAATGTTTTATATTGAAAATTGTTTACAATTGAAAGTTTCATTTCTTGGAATTTATCGCCATTTTTCCCGACATATTAAAACTGTGTACTTTTTCACCTTGTATTGCTTACTATTTCGAATATTTGGGTGGTATCCTATTGGTCATAGACTAAAACCCTACATACACCCATTGGGTGTAAGTATACTCGGTCATGTTTGACACAGATAAAGGATAGTCTTTGGGCTATGGTGGTTTGGGGTGTTAGTTCCCATCAATGGCACAGAGTTGTGGAGGCAACTTGTGGGTGATAACCCCTTGTTATGTGGGTTAATTGGGGATATTTTGATGCTGTTTTTATTTGAATTAGGACCACTTGTTATATTTTTAAACAAATGTATTCAGTTATAGATTATGTCTCAATCTTGTTTGGAATGAATTTTTTAGATTCGATTTATCGATTGTTTTTTTATATATTCGGTAAAATTGTTCCCAAAACAAAATATATGATACTCGAGCACTTGTTCTAGCCCAAGGGGACATGGAACTACCTGAGAGTATTTTCACGGGCCGGGATTGGCACTGATTTCGATGGAGACCATATTTGGTTCATAAAAAAATGGTATCGGAGGAGGTAATTGTTTTTGGGTTATATTATTATATTGGGATGAGTCAGGAAAGACAAGAGAATGGACTTTCGGGACTCAAAGTTTTGGTTAGGAGTAAGGTTCTTGGCCCACACCTCTCTTTGCAGACATTGAGTCACCATGGGACATTGTAATTATTTGTTTTACTTCACATCCAGGGGAGACGTGTGGGCTGAGGACTACACGTGGACATTAGGTGGGGGTTGGGTAGTTGTTTCCTTTATCGTTGCAATGTGTTTGGAATATTTATATTTTCTTTTATAGATGAAACATTCCGAATTTTTGTATTAATTTTTTTTCCTTCTGACTGTTGTCGTTTGTAGCAACATGCCTCACTAGAAACCTCCCATGCGCCCATTTGAGGAAGCCGAAGAGATTTGTCCCACACTGCTTAATCAGAGGCTAGTAGAGGCGGGGGTTCAGGCTTTCCAATCACTAGTAAATGGAACAGATCTTGTTACAGATCCTATTAGAAAAGATGAGGCTAATCATAGGAAGGTCAATGCCCCGAAGTTCCTAAAAAAACAACCCTCTTACCTTATAAGGTAGCATAGAACCCCAAGAAGGAAAGGAATGACTTGAAATGATCGAGTGCCTGTTCGAGTTTCTGGATACACCTGAGGAGCTAAGGGTGAAGTCTGACCCTTTTCTATTGGAGGGTCCCTACTGTAGGTGGTGGGAATCAATACTTCAAATTGGGAAGAATGTGCATATGCCTTGGGAATATTTCAAGGTTGTATTCAATGAACAGTACTGCCATGAGGTCTTGGCATATGCCATGTCCCAAGAGTTCATGGATCTTGTTCAGGGGTATCTATCTATGATGAAGTACACTACCTATTTCACTGAGCTAGTTTGGTTTTCTCATGAAATTTTTTATAATGAGAAAGTGAAGGTCTAGAGGTTTGATAAAGGATTATGACCAAAGATATACTCCGAGGTTTTCTTATTTAAGCTGAGGACCTAGGATGAGGTGGTTGATCAGGTATGTATGGTGGAGATTGATTAGAAATAGAGGGCTGGTTTCTCTAGGATAGTCTCAGTAGGGGGAAGTGGAACCTCTTTAGGGATGAAAAGGAAGCGTGAGGATTGGGTAAAGAAGGGAGGTGGTAGTTCAGGCCACTATTCGGGGATGTTTTAATCTATGGATTCTGATGTGAGATCTGTTGTGTGTCACCAGTGTGGGAGGGTAGGGAACATCTGACCAACATACCAACTTCTTCTAAAGCCCTGTTAGCAGTGTGGAGTTATGGGTCACCGAAAACACCTTTGTGGGGGTGGCACATCAACTTCTGAGTGGGGTAGGATCATTTGATTCATGAGGAGTGCTAGAATGATTAGAGCCATCGAGGATAGGGGGATCTCAATTTGGTTCCCATTGTGGTAGGGCTAGGTCATCTTCTGGGAAGAGCCAGTTTAGGAAATATCCATAGACAATGTGTTGTCCTCAGGCAGAGACCGATTATCTCCATGCGGTGGATCAGGCACCAGCAGGATCAGAGGTAGGACCCTCAATAGTTTGAGGTATTGTTTAGATTTCATCCTTTATAGCTACTACTATTTTTGATACTAGTGCATCGGTTTCAATCATTTCTGGCCATTTTGTGGACATGCTAAATTTTCAAACTATTTTTTTGTCTTTTTCAATGGAGTTTGTGATGATGTTTGGAAAGAAGAAGTAGTAGGGTCTTAGGAGCCCGTCATGAGCACTCTTCGTGTTAGGGATTGCGATGGAGTGGGACCTATTGGTCTTAGATATAGATATTATTTATGTGATACTTGAAATGGTTTAGCTAGTACACTTCTATTAATGCATCGATTGCTACAGGTGGCAAGTGAATTTGATGTTACCTAATGGGAGTCGTCAGGTGTTTCCTAGATAATGGGATCCTCAGTCAGGTTGTGAAAGACCTCCACTCCAAGATTTAGGAATCCATATCATTCAATTATCATCACTCGCACAGGAGGATGATGGTATTCTCTCAAAAGGTGAAGTACCTTACGTAGTGAATGAGTTTCCAAAGGTTTTCTCGGATTATTTCGCAGGTTTCCCCCCAGAGTTGTATGTGGATTTTTCTATTTATTTGGCACTGAGAAGACAACCGATATCTCTTCCCACATAGCGCATATCCTCTACTGAACTGGGGGAATTAATGATAAAACTGGAAGAATTAGAATCCAAAGGTCTCATTCTCCCACGAATCTATCCTTGGGCCGCTCCTATGTTGTTCGTGAAAAAGGATGATTGATCCCTTCTATTGTGTATTGACTACTGAAAGTTTAATAAGGTAAAAATTAAGAAAAAATATCATTTTCCTTGTATAGATGACTTTTTCAATTAGATTAATGGGGAAATGCGGTTTTCTAAAATTGACTTGCATTCTGGCTATCATCAACTATGGGTGAAGGAGGCAGATATCCCAAAGGCTGCCTTCCAAAGCAGGTACAACCACTTCAAGTACATGGTCATGCCCTTCAGATTGAATAATTCACTAGTTGTCTTTATAGAAGTCAAGAATAGTGTGTTCCATCGGTACCTGGAATCTTTTGTCATGGTATTTGTGGACAACATACTAGTTTATTTGGTATCTAAGGTGGAACATGATAATCACTTGAGGATCGTTCTGGGAGCCTTTCTAGAGAATCACCTCTATGAAAAGTTGTCCAAATGCACATTATGGATTAGAATAGTGAAATTTATGGGGCATCTGATCTCAGAGTAGGGGGTTCGATGGACCCCGAGAATATCAGTGTGGTTATGTCATGAGAGCATCTGAAGAACGTGTTCGATATCAGGAGTTTCCTTGGCCTGGCTGGTTATTATAGGCGGTTTGTTCGGGAATTCTCTCATCTTGCTTCACTAATGACCTTGATCAACCGGAAAGGAGTGACGTTTGTATGGGCCCCATAATGTTAGGCATCCTTCAAGGAGTTAAAGTGATGGTTGAATACCGCCCCTGCTTATTTTTCCTTAGGCGGGGAAGGGGTGTGTGGTCTATTGCAAGGCTTCAGGTATGGGTCTTGGGTGCATTCTTATACAAGATGATCATGTGGTGGAATATGGATCTCACAAACTTCGACAACACAAAAAGAATTACCCATCCCATGACTGGGATTTGGCAACAGTGATGCATTCTTTGATGACCTAGCATCACTTCCTCTTCAGTTATATGTTTGTGGTCTACTCTGATCACAAAATCTTGTCCAATATTTTCTCGTAGAAGGACCTCACCATGATACATCATCGTTGGATCAAGTACTTACAGGGGTTCAACATTGAAATTGTTCATACCCTAGGATAGGGTAATGTGGTGGCCAATGCATCGAGTAGAAGAGTTCCAGTGTAGGATTTGAGGAATTCTAGTGATGAGTGGGCTCTAATGGTACTCTTTTCTCAAATGAATTTGGAGACAAAGGAGCACAACAGAGGTTCATTTTTGTTGACTATTTAGTTGGCTAATTCTCACATGGAGTTTATTCACCAGGAATAACTGAGTGATGATCTTTTTCAACAGTCGAATAAGTTTCAGCATGGTGGGGAGACGTCCTTTGATTGGTCATCATCTCGCGAGGGCATCCTATGTTTTAAGGGTCATTCTGTAGTGCCGTTATCTGTATGGAAAGTGGTGATGTAGAATAGTCACCAGTCTCAGTGGCATGTCAATCCGGGTGCCACCAAGATGTATTATGATGTTTGATGGTAGTTATAGTGTTCCGGAATGAGACGAGACATTGCAAACGTCATGTCAATATTCTACAAATGCCAATAGGTGAAAGCATAACATCAAAGGACCTTCAGTTTCCTCTATCCATTACGTGTTACTACCTAGATGTGTGAGAAGGTTGCAACATAATTCATTATTGGATTAACTCATACAGTTTAGGGTAAGAATTCCATTTGGGTGCCGATTGATAGTCTGACCAAATCATCCCAATTCATTCTGATTAGAGATATAGTTAAATTGGTTGAGTTGGGTCATTTGTATCAGCAGTAGGTGGTAAGGCTTCAAGGTATTCCATCAGTAGTTGTCTCAAATAGATACCCCTATATCACATCTAAATTTTTGGAAGGCCTTAAGAAGGCCTTGGGGTCTTAAATTAAGATATGCAAGGTAAACCATCATCAAATTGATGGCCAGACAGAGCAGGTGAATTAGATTTTGGAGGAGATGCTCGGTTCATGTGTTCAGGACTTTTGACTTTCTTGATAAATCCATTTGGGATTGGTTGATTTTGATTATTATAACCTTTACCAATCATAGATTCGAATGTATCCTTTTTAGGAGCTCTATGGTTGGCCTTGTTGGCCCCCCATGTGTTGGGCATCAGTTGTTGAGACCTCACTACTAGGGCTGAGGCTGGTATATGAGACTTTTGAGAAGGTCATGTTGATTAGGTAGTGCTTATTGATAGCTCAGAGTCACCCTAAATCATATGCTGACCAGATGCATCAAGACCTAGTGTTTTATGTGGGTGATAGGGTATTCTTGATAGTAGCCCCTTGTTTGGGCATTCATCGATTAAAAAAGTAAAGGAAGATGACACTACGGTATGTCAGAACATTTGAGATTACCGAGAATATTGGAAAGGTGGAAAATAGGTTGGCCCTAACTTCTTAGTTGACATCCATACATGACATCTTCTATGTCTCACAATGGAAGAAACACAACCCAAATCCATCACATATATTGAATTGGGAGGATTTGGACCTAGATCCCGGGTTATCTATTTTGGAGTGGCTAGTGTGAATAGTGGACTTCCAAGAAAAGGTGATTTGGGAAAAGTTTATTCCACTGGTTTGGGTTCTTTGGCATTATGGTAATGATACACATGAGACTTGGGAGCAGATGTTGTGGGTCGATAAGGAGTAACCATTCTTGTTTTTCGATCATGTTTCAGGTTGACTTTCTGGAGTGGGAATTCTTTCATGGTGGGGAGAATTGTCACATCAATGACTTATTTTAAATGTAAATTTCATTTAATTTCTATTATTTCTTTGTTTTAGGGGGTTCCCATTAATATTTGGAGTAAATAGTGGGTTTTCATGATTTGGTGCAAACTGTGAGCCCATTTCCATATTTAAAAACAATTTTTTTTTATTTTATAACTCGTCTATTTTTTAAAACATTTCACCCATTCCACTTCCAAAATGGCCCGACCTAACCTATTAACACAACCAATTAAATTTGGACACTTTAAGAATATATAATAATGGTGGATTTGGGTTTTTATTTAATAAAATAAGCAATCTCAAAAGCCCATTTATAGTTTCAGAAAAAAAAAATTATTAAATATCTTATTCAATTTTTATGATTTTTCTAGGATACCAAGTCTAACATGATAGAACTGAAACTAGAAGAACCCCAATTCTATTTTCCCCGTCTTTGGAGCTCATATTCATTATGAATTAGGGAATAACTTCTTAGGCTTTCTCAAATTGTCCATATTTAAGGAGGTAACTTCGTTCCTTCATAACTCCTTCAATTCTTACTCTTTCCCCACCACCCATTTCAGTTATCAAATGAACTCCTAAGACTAATTGGAATCTAAATTTCATTTTCGAATATTTGGAAATTCATCTACTAGTATATTTGGGGAGATTTCATAAAGATCCCTCCTGTAAGTGGGTCTCCTTCATTCTTCCTCCCATTTGTTTAGGATTTTCTTTCCTTTTTCTTAGGGTTTCATCCATTTATTCTTGAATTTTCTAATAACCATATAGTGGATATTCAAACCTAGGGTTTTATCCTTGTTTTCTTGGTCTATTATTTTTGTTTTAGGCTTGATCTATGTCCCTCATAGTGTGGTAATGGGGCAATTGAATTTTCACCAAAAAATTCAATGTTTTAACAATTGTTATGGGTGATTCCATGTGTATGAAATCCTTGTAACTTATCTTGATGTGTTTAAAATAATTTAATCTTTATACCATTTTATTATGGGTGCAAAAATTGGTTTTAGTGGTATTTGTGAAGCAAATGAAGTTTCAGTTCCATTTTTATGTGAAATTGGGGGTTTTTCATAGAAATATTTTATTGGTTCATTTGGAGTTGCCTTGTAACTACTTAAATGATTTAATTGAAATTTATTAGTGCTAAAAATAATGTTTTGTATGTTTATCTCTGGTTTTTTCTGTAGAAATTTGTTTTAATGGTGTCTGTGAAGCATATGAACTTTAAGTGTTATGTTTGTTGGAAAATGGAGGTTTTACAAAGATATCACTACTTGGATCATATGGGGATTCCATATAATTAATTTTTTTTGGTTTTATTGAAAGGTATTGGGCTGAAAGTTATGTTTTGGTGACATATATGTGTTAAAAGTGGAAATTCAAAGGAGTTTTGGGTGTAAAACAATGTGATATTTTGAGAAGTGGTTTTATTGAAAATCAAAATGTTTTGTTGTGTGTTTTAAGTGGTATAAAGTGTGTTTAGATACTATATTGTTTGTTTGTAACCATTAGTAAAGTTTTTATATGAAACAGTATGTATGTAGAATGCTGAAACTATTTGAGCACAAAGGGGGAAACCCAAGTACCTAGGTGGGCGGATATGTACTAACATGCTAGTGATCCGGATGGGTTTCGTCCCTTTTTCACTTAGCATTTTGGATTCCCAAAACTCTGAATAAACTATATGTATGATGTTTTGGGACCACTAGGTTATAGGTATGTTACATACTAGTGTCTCTTTCAGGGGAAAGGGTTGTGACATGGATATTTTACACCGAGGTTTGAGGTACATAGGGCCCGAGAATATATAGTGCCTAAGGGTGTTCAGAGTTTAGGTTCTCATTAGATGTATGGTATTTAACCTTGTCTTGGGGTGTGTTTGGATGTACATTATAGTAGATAACATGTATTAATAAAATGTGTTAACATTATGAATGTTTTATCCGGAAAACGTTTTACAATTGAAGTTTTCATTTCTTGGAATTTATCCTCGTTTTCCTTATATATTAAAACTGCGTGCTTTTTCACCTTGTATAGCATACTATTTGGAATATTTAGGTGATATCATATTTGGATTAGGATAACACCCTACTTACACCCATTGTGTGTATGTATACTTTTTCATGTTTGACATAGGTAAAGGAAAGGCTTTTGGTGGTGGTGTTTTGGGGTGTTTGTTCACACCCATGGTACGGAGTTGTGGATGTGGCTTGTGGGTGATGACCCGTTGTCGTGTGGAGTCCTTGGGTATTTTTTTATGCTATTTTTATTTGTCTTTGGAACACTAGTTGTATGTTTAAACATATGTATTAAAGTCTGTATTTTTCATAAATCATGTTTGGTATGAATTTTTCATATTCCTTTTATCAATTGTTTTGTATGTTTGATGTATCCATATTCAGGTAAATTGATATCAAACCATGATATATGATACCCGGGAACTTGTGATATCCCATGGTAATAGGGAACACCATTCGTCCCATATCAAGGGCCAGTTTTGGCACTGATTTTGAAGGCAACCAGATTCGGTTCATGACAACATCCACATGACAATGTCTATCAAATTAGGGTATTTTGAACATGATGTACATCAGCCTCATGTCCTTATCCTACCACGGACAACCCCTTCCATGTACCATCATCATAAAAATACTACATTAAGAAGATAGAGCAGGGAATATAGAGTAGTAATCCATCCATTCCCTCAGCAACATGGACGTTTAGGGAGACACACAGAACTAAAAACATTTTCACATCGGTAAGAATATCAGACTTAAGTGTGATGCATATGAAAATTACTAGAAAATAAAAGTTTAATTCAAGATCTCACACAAGAAAACCAAATATGTTCACACCAAAAAAACCCTATGACAACCCGCAAACATCACTATATCTCTAGAAATTTCAACTAGCATTTTTTAACTTATATCGCCTATAAAATCCCAATTTCTCACATAAAACAACCACAATAGATCCCATGAATTACCTTTTTAATCAAGTAATAAGAAAATTTTAGATTTATAGTTCAACAACATAGTTTATATTTATTATTCCATTAAATTCCATATTTAATGAAAACATATTACATAATTAACCCAATTCATTTCCGACTATTACCCATTCATTTCAATCATGTATATTTCCTTAAAAACCCAATGTTAATTTAATTCAATCCCACAATCTTTTTCATATTTTCTATTTATATAATCATTCTATAACCACATGAGAATCTATAATACAATCCCCACACTAAAAAATCATCCACTATGAAGCCCCTCACACATCCCATTTTAAAACCCCCATTAAAATAACACAACACATCTATTTCCCATATAACATTACGCCCCCTTATTTATATAACAACAAATTACTCTCATTCCAATCATGATATACCATTTGCAGCCCCACTCCACAACCCATCATAGATACGAAAACTAATATAAAAAATATCATAATAATCCTCTAAAAATTATCACAAAATTAATAATAAAATCAAGAAACAGACCAACCACACCCAATATAAAATTCCAAATATAAGTTACATTTCGTAATTTTTTATTTTGTGACATGAAATCATTTTAATTCAACATGCCTTGTATATGGAAAAACACTTATATTTATTATTACACACAACTGATTATTTACCATCATTATAAGCACATTCATTTATAAAAAGTTATTTCAAAATAAAAATCAAAAAAATTGAAATTTTATCACAAAGTCATATAAATCATAACCACACCAGAAAACAACAAATAGTCATATAAGAAATATCAATGGGAAAACATATAACTACATGTGTATCATATTTTTCCCTTAAATTATCTTTAGTTCAGTTCATTTTCATTATTAATACAATTTATTGAATATACACAAATAAATAATGATCATGAAAATTATAAGTTTCATATATAAATTAAGATATTTCTTGAATACCCTATATTAACCGACACTTTAATATTAATTTCACAAGAGTAAGAGGAAGGAGATAACTATAAGACCACACCTGTATAACGTAAACCTCAAATTTTCTAGATAATAATGATCATAATCAATATACATGACCCAAAATATCTCAAACGGTACCATCATCATTTCTACACACTCTTAAGATAATAGAAAGGGATAAAAGAAAGAGGAGAGGAGGTAATCTCACCTTATATTATAGATAAGGGATATCCTTAGGTAACACACAAAAATAATAGTATGTGTTTTCCGTTAAATAAATAATATGTTTAATATATTGTATAATATTCAATAGGAACTAAAATGAACTATGATATATTTTATAATCGAAGAAAAAAATTAATGTATTATGAGAATAAAATATAGAATATCATTAAAAAAATTATAAGAAAAATAAAACATTATGTAATTAAAAAGGATGTAAAAATTATTTATTTTATATATTATTATTAATTTTAATCATAATTTGATATTTAATAATTCAGATTAATTATAAATTTAATGGTAAAAACTTAAATAATTTATGGGATTCGACTAAAATCATTTAGATTTAAAAGGAATATTTTTGAAAGAATTATAATTTTCTATATATATTATATTTTTATCTATATAAAATAAACTGAAATCTTTTAAAGGATTATTATAATAAATTGTGTCAATATACAAAAAAAACTTATTGAAACTTATTTAATTATTAAATGGTATGACATAAAATTAAGAATACTTGATGTTTGAAGTGTAATTTTCCTATAAAAACCATTTTTCATTATACTTTAGGTTTCAATTTAAAAGTTGAATTCCAAAATATTAGTATTTAATTTTATAAAATGAACTTAATTTTTTTTTCATCTTTTAAAAATTAGGTTATGGTAAATTATTTGGTTTTTCAAAAAAAGTTGATTTTTAGTGAATATTAGAAATAAATATTTTTATTAAATAAATTAATATTGATTTTTTCATTTTTAGAAATTAAAATCAATAAATTGGATTAAATATTCGGAGTCATAATAACTAAAATTAGTTATTAAATTTATTTTAATAATAGTTCACAAAAATAAGTAATGAGTGTAAAAATTAGTCACCATGGTAAATGTAAAAATGAGGTAAAGGTTTTAAATGAGGTGATAAAGACTCAAAATATCCTAAAATCTCATATATAAGTGGACGGATGAGGGTTTTGTAAACCATAAATTATATTTTACCCTATAATGAAAAAAATTTGATCCACTTTCCTTGAATACAAATTCTATTTCTATATTAAGAAATTAGCATTTACAGAAATTCCACCCCTCCCACCTATAAAAGGACCACTACACCACCTCACTTATCCTCAAACCTAAATCCTATTATCTTAAACAAAATACACTAAAACCCCTCCAAAACCCCATTATTGTGTCTTATGGTTTATGGAATCAACAAAATACTAATCTAATAATTATTATGGATTTATTTATGGAATAAATTAAAGGAATAGAGAATTATTTTAATCAAGTCCCTCCATGTTAATTTAGTCTTTAATACCCTCTAAATTTATTATATTGAAACTAATATAATGAAATCTATTTAATTATAATTATAAAATATTGTTTTTATTTAATATCAATGATTTACCTTCCTCCCATCCATTCGAAAATTAAATCATCACATGTGTTATGGTCGGATTACCGCTTCCATGAATGATGTATTTAATTTTATTCACCAAGTTACATGGATAGTTTTAAAATTGAAGAAAATAAAAAAAATTATATTTATGGTATCATTATGATTGTATAAAAATAAATTATATTTTATATTAATAATATTAACATAAATAGTTATTTTAAATTAAACTCCATAAAATGAGAATACTGAGACACATTCCTTAATTTGAATTTACTTTTTAAAACCTATTAATCCCTATGAATTTTATGATACTATAATTATAAATAACATATATATATATACAATTATTGAGATGATTAAACGATTTTATAACTTCTTTAACCAAGGTCAATGTATGATTTCTTGGAGGAATTTATCGAATAACCCCAAGTGTCTAATGAGAACAAAAACTATACTAAAAATAAAAGGCATATGATAAAAAATAAACCATTAAAAAATAAATTTACATATTTTTTTATAATTTATTTAAAAAATAGTATTTTATTATTCACAAGGTTAAAATAACACACCAAGGGAGTCAAGACCTGAGGTAAATGTTCTTTGTCTCAATTTCAATTCCTTAAGACATGTTTCTTATTAAACACCAATTTGCTAATATATGGTGTTAAAGCTACCCAATTTACTTCTTATATCATAAATGAATTTTTATCCTTGTGAGTTGAACATTATTTTAACCTCTATTATTCTTTTTCTGTCGATTAATTATATAAATCTAATGGTTTTTGTAAACTTAATTTTATTTGATTAAGTTATAACCATTATTAATGAACAAATTACTTTTATTTTTAGATTATGTCATCCTATGGCTGTATTTAACCATATCATATCATTATTTTCATGATATTATAATTCATATTAACATATTATCACTAATTTTTTCATAATTCAACCAAATATTTTCTTTTATATGGACTTGACCTTATTTATACATTGTGATTGATAATATTTTTCCTCGTTGTTCATTTTCATTATATCATTATAGGAACTATATTCTCTATAAATGAATGATTTATTAAGAAAAATTAAAATTAAATTTTACATTTTTTACAAAATTATAAAATATTATTTTTAATATTTTCCACATTATTAATTTTTTACTTATTTATGAATGTATGAAAATAATACCATTTTTTACATATACTGCATGAGCACATTTTTCTAATTTTAAAACAATTTTTCTTATTAATGATTCATATTCAAATTTCCATTGGGTTTCAAAGAAAATACCATTTTTATTTTTCATTGAATTTATCATTTTAATAGTAAATTTTAATATTTTAAAAGAATAAATGGAGTTATTTCGTTCCATTTATTTATATTTTTATCTTACACTCCACATTTATTATTTTTAACGTCATTAAATTTAATGGTTTTAATATTTTAAATTTGTGTTAAATAATTTCTTATAATGTCCTAATTTCTCCCTTGAAATGAATATTTGAATGTGCCCTAGAAATATTTTCACAACTATATAAAAAAAGAGTCATTTTTTTGATATTTTCCTTAACATATTACTCTCAAACTCAAAAAATATCTATCTATTTTTGAGTTATGTTTCAGGTAATACCCTCTAAATGATCTTATGAATTTATAGTTTTTACCTCAACTTATTCACTGGGGTGGTGATGTATTTACCTATCTATCCATCTATTGGATTTTTCCTCATTCAAATCCATATTATTTTATTCCATGGATATATTTAATATAACTTCGACTATTTCTATATTATGTTTTATAATATTGAAATAACTTTTTACTCAATATTATTTAAGGTGTCGATTTTAAGGGTTCTTACCAAGAAACTAATTCAATTTATTATCAAGATAAATTTTGGAATTATGTATAATTATTACATTTATATATATATATATATATATATTATTACTAAGACATGTTGGTTATGTATTTTATTGTTTAGTCATTCCTTCATATACTTAATTCACTATACATAATTAGTAATGAGCGGAGCCTGGAATAATATATCTCATCGATGAATAAAAATATATTATGAGACAAACTGGCTTGAGTATTTAGTGTAATCTTTACTTGTTAATATATGATGTATTGGAATGAACCTTTGATGGTCATTATTGTGAAAAAATACCTCAAGGTATTATTGAATAATTTTTGAGGGGATTGTGTTTGTTGACATAGTGGACATTATTCTGGTGATTATTGAAAAAACAAAACAATGACATACAATTTTGTTGACAAAGGGGATTTAATGGTGGAATGTCGAGTTCAAGAGCAGTGGTCAATGATCTATGTTTTATTCAAGAATTTCAACAAAGGAATGAATGATCTGGAGGTGGTATGAAAACAGCAGATACAAGGTGGGGTTGTTTTCCATTGTTTGCCAAATTTTTGGGCCTGAAAATTGAAAAATGAAGAAAATTTGTTTTTGGAAAAGGGACTTGCGTGCCGTGTACTTGAAGGTGAGGAAACTTGTGCGCCTAATGTTTTTCAAGATAATAAGTTCAAAATATGGCAAGGGAAAGAGTGCCACGCCAGTATTGGTTGTGTCGCGCAGGTGACTTGCACGCTGTGAAGAGACTTGGGCGCCGATGCCTTGGAAGCTTGAGAACTTGCATGCCTGTGGTTTTTTAATATAATAAGATCAATATATGGAAAAGGAAAGAGGGTCATGCAGGTATTGGTTTTTTCTCTCTTGTGACTTGCAGGGGAAGAGACCCGCGCGCTGAGACTTGCGCGCTGAGCGGAGACTTGTGCGCCATTGCGCAGGGTGTTCAAAATGCCAATAAATACTAGACCACCCCTCCTCATTTCTAACGGAGTTCAACACATTGATAAATCAGAGCTCCTATCAAGAAGGTGTAGTGGTTGCGCAAGTGTTGGTGTGTCGCGCAATTGGGACTTGGTGGCCAGATTTGAAGAAGGGAAACTCTTGTTTGTTGCGTGCCAATATTGGTTTGGGCATAAAGGGATGTGCATCTCGCAAGTTTGAAGTTGAAGAAGTTTGTGCTGCGTAAGTGTTTGTTGTGGAATTGCGCTCCAGTTGTGACTTGCGTGCTGATTCTTGTGTGTTGGGTTAGACTTGCGCGCTAAGTAAGGTTGATTCACGATAGTGTTTATGGGCTGCGTGAAAGGTGGATGTTTTCCCGATACATTCGGTGCAAAGTGAGATTAATCTACGGGTGAAAGTTGGACTTCAACATAGCATCTACATACATAGGAAGAAGAATTCCTTCATGAAAATTAAGAGACCTACAGGTTTATAAACTGTGAGTGGATTCCTTCCAGAGTAGTGAGCAGAGGAAGAGGAAGAAGGTGATCCTCTCCACCAGCAGTGAGCTAGAGAGAGAGAAACAGCGAGTGACCCTTGAGAAAGCAGTGAGCTGAACCTAAACCTCATAAAGGCAGAGAGCCTGGGGAAGAGTGAATATTCCCAAACCATTGTATCCACATCTTGTGATGAATATTGGAATTTTTTACGACCGGAAACTTGTGGGTGTATGCTCCTTGGACGTAGCCCAGCGAGGGTGAACCAAGAAAAAATCTCTGTTTTTGCCTGCTTGCGTCCGAACATTGCATTTAAAGCATCATAATCTGATAAGGAAGAAAATAAGTGATCATAATAAACACAAAAGTGCAAACAAAGTGACCCTTGTAATAAAGATGTCAGGATTCAGTGGGGCAGGAAGAACTTTGAAAAAGAATATACATACCCTGATTCACCCCCCCCCTCTCAGGGTATATAGGCCCCTATTGGTCCTAACAATATTTTTATAAGGTACAACATTATTCATTACATCCATATATTGTCAGTTTTTATCCATATGATTTTTTACTTTATTATTTTATCCATAGATATATCACATTATCATGTTATCTGTCATATGTCGTTTTTTGATTAATATTTATTCCTGTTATATTATTTATTCCTTTTTTATTCCATGAAAACTTTGATTGTATGCTACACCTTACCAAGAATTTGAGTTCAGCCTTCTTATATTTACATATACTTGGGTTATGAAGAAGAGTATTTTATATACTATATCTATATGGGGTTCATGTGTGTGGAATTTTATGAGAGATTTAGAAGACATTTTCTAAACTAAAGAATAGTCATTTTAGAGGAAAAAATTCATATTTTATGGGAAATATATAGATTTTTTAGTTATTGATTTTTACTAATCCTCTAAAACTATACACTTAAAAAGAATTAAATATGTAAGTGAATCGAAAATATTTATTAATTTTGTAATTATAGATGGTTAAATTTTGATCACATTAGTTGGATTTAAATACAATATGGCATGGATATTATTTTAGCACCTGGTTATGGAGAAGAGGTTTGGGGTATCACATTTGGTATCAAATCATGGTTTTGATAACTTTTGAGGATAGGATTTTATTAGATTAGGATAATTTAGGTGTTATAAATACCTTTAGGGGTCAATATTTTTAATGTGGATCACTAATTTAATGACATATATACCCTATTTATAGTCTTATGAAATTGAATTTTATGGTGGTTAATGATATTTTTGATATTTTTATTCAGGTTTTGGAAGAACACTTGATTGTGGTATATATATCCCTTATGGTTGGAATATAATTTTTTGTCTTGGAATTTGAAGTAATTTGGGTAAAATATAAATATCTTTCTAGGTGTGTATATGATTATGTTATATATTGAATGGTATGAGATTAATGTTTTTAGGAGGTAAATCTTAATATTGAATTTAGGGAGCATATATTTCCTTGAATTTTGGTTTTTGAATGTAGTGAGAAATGTGTTTATTTAATTATTATTGTAAAATAGAACTTTAATATACTAGTGGAAAACCTAAGGATAAATCTAAATATTGGAAAACAGTAAATAAATTTATTGATGTAAAGAGTATGTGGTTTCATATAAATGAAATCATTATCGTGATACTATAAGTTATATTAGGATCTGGTTCTGATGAACCTAGATTTAAAACCCCAGAAAAATGATGGTTTAAAATTAACACTATCTTCGCTCGAGGAATGATAGAAGGGATAAACTACGCACATGTATTGACACTCCATGGAGATAATTAATAGATGATTCTAAATATATCTTAGAAATTTTATGAAATATTGAATTTCATTGTTATATCGTCCATCATGACTATATTGAGAATTCAATCATATATTTCTATAGGAGAGATAAATTTAAATTATGAGGAAATAATTTATTTAAGGGCGGTTGAATGTAACACTCCAAGATTCTAGTATGCGTTTTCCTTTAAATAAATTTTATATTAAATAAATTGTATCTTATGTAACACTAAGATAAAATTAACCATAATATTTTTTACATTAAAAAACGAAATTAATATATTATGAGAATAAAATGTGAAATATCATTGTGAAAATTATAAGGAAAGTAAAAAAACTCAAGTAAATAAAGATATATTCAAAATTCTTTTTTTACGTATTGGTATTGTTTTAAATATAATTTTATGTTTCCTAATACCAATTAATTGAATAAATTTAATGGTTAAAATATAAATAATTAATGGGACTTTATAAAAATCATTTAGTGTTAAAAGGACAATTTTTGAATAATTTTATTTTAAAATATATTATGTATTTTTTGACAATAAATTAAATTTCATAATTGGATTATTCTAATAATAATATTAAATGTATAAAAAATTGATTTAATATTTTTTATTAGTGATTTATAAGGAATAAAACTACAAACACATAAAGCTGAAAATTATTTTTACTATAAAAAGAGTTTCATTATATTTTTTTCATTCTTATTTAATAGATAAATCATTAAATTTGATAATTTTAATTTTATGTAATCTGCTTAATTTTTTGAATCATCATATCAAAATTATCTTAGAGTGAATTTCTTTGATTTTTCTAAAATATTTTTTTTAGTAAATAATAAAAAATAATATTATTACTTCAATTCATGTTATTTGTTTATCAATTTTAGAAAATAAATTCAATAAAATTGATTTCATATTTGGAGACATCATTAAAAATATTTTGTAAATAAGTCAACTAAAATTTTGAGAATAAAAATAATTTACCTTGGTAAAAAACAGTCACCATGATAAATGTTAAAATGGGATAAAAGTGTTAAACCAAGTGGTAAATTCCCAATATATCAGAAAACAACATCTATAAATTTATATTTTAGGAATTTATCAACCACTACTAATATTTTCCTATCTAATTTTCAATTTTGGATCAAATTTCCATCATTATAACATATCTTTTAATTTATAGAAAATAATATTTGAAGAAATATCACCATTCTCACCTATAAAAGGAACCCTTCACCACCTCACTTATTTTCACTTCTAAAGGCTCTTAGATCAACCAATGTATTCTGATATCCCCATTAGTTGATTTTTGGGTTGTGTTTGTTGATAATAATGTTAAAAGAATCATCAATGTGTCATTTGGAGTTTAGTGGAATTTATTTTTGTGAATTCTATAAGTTGTTTGAATTGGCTCAAGTAAAGTTTTAAGTGTTTCTATAAAATGCATATTTTTGAATTTTATAGTTTATTTTTCTAAAATTACTCATCATAAGAATCTATGGGAATAATACTTTATATTTCCTCACTATAATCCATTTTGAGAGTATGACTTTAAGAGATTAAAAAAATTGACTTAGGTTGAGCATTTGAATTTAGAATTTTTTTTAGGGAGTGAAATAAGAACTTAATCTCAAGTGTTTTAGACTATATGAACAGACTTAATATTATATTTCTTCTATTTTATGAATTTTTCTAATCATAAGACTTGTTGACTGTATGAATTTAATGTCATACGACAAGCATGAGACTTTAACACTTACAATTTTTTAAGGAATATTGTGCATGAATGATGATTTTACAGGATACAAATTTTGAGGTAATGTTAAATAATTTTAAATTAAGGAAGACTGATTTTAATGTGACTCAAACATCACAGGGCATAAAAGGGATCCATAATTCAAGCATAGAATCAAATAATGATGTTTTATAAAACTTTTTAATGAAACAAAATTAAATTTTAGTGACGCTGCAAACAAGAAAAGATAGATCCATGAAAAACCTATGCATACATAACAAGTTACTGAATATATTCAAAAAAAAATTAGGAGTTTTTAATTTCATGAATATGTTATTTAGCATAGAACATTAAGTATTGAAAATATAGGTGGTGATGTGGATAATGTAGTATCATAATGTAGTGAAATGGTTTTAATTTGAAATCTCAAGGAAGATAATGTGGGAGATTGTATTATAATAGTTCTAGAAGTGGTGATAATCATTTAAAATTTAAATAAAATATCAAGGATTTATTTTGGAGACCTGATGTCACATGATAACAAGATATATTTTTTTGAAATTTCAAAATAAAATAATATGTGATAAAATCATAGAAAATGTGTAGCCCCTCTCAAAATGAGATGGAGAAGACTTCAGAGTAGTGATGAAGCACTGGTGATTGAACATTGATGAGAGATAAAGAATTAAAATTTTATATTGAGGCTAATAAAAGGTAGATAGGAAAAAATTAAAAAAATTGATAAAAAATAAAGAACTATGAAGAGAATCCTCCCTGATGTTTTTGACAAATTAACAAGAAAAAAGGAAGGATCATCAAAAAATAACACTATGAGTTTACTCTCCAAAAAATAAACCATGAAGTCCTTCAAACAGAAGTAAATATTGACTACATAAAACCCTATACATGGTGTTGTTTCTATTTTTATTAATTCGAGAAGAAGAAAACTTAGAAGCTGTAGTTAATTCCACATTATATTGAGAGTAGTGAACTTTCTAGCTTTGTATTGGTGTAAACCAAAAGGTTTAGTGATACAAATCCAAATCTATTATCAAAATCCATGAGCTTTAGTTTCTCTATTGGATAAGAACATAACCATACATGCTCATTATATTATCCCATTAGGGGGAACCATGTAATAAAACCTATATACTCTAGTTTTACTACATTATGACTATAAAGAAATGAAATATAATCATTATTAATATATATAGAAGAAAATCATTGATGAAGGAATATTTCAAATTGATTATCCCTAATCCCCCCCACTCAAGGTGTATACCTTTCTAGGTACTGACATGTTGTATCAGAAAATAATGTTATTAGTATAGTTAACTTTGTAATATTTTTTGAAGATAGTGGTGAACAACATTGGAATACCCATCTTTGAAGGTAACAAATTATAACTATTGAGAAATCGAATGAAATATTATTTTCTCTCAATATGAATTTAATTATATATCATTGAAATGCATCTAATATATACAAGTATAGATTTAGGATCACTAATAGAAACAAATATCCAGGAGTTGGATTCATATGCTAAAGAAATCAATTCTTTTGGAGGATCTTTAGAAAACCTTATCTTTACAAAGGTGATGGCATGAAATATATATCGTGCGATATGGAAGAATCTACTAAATATTTTTTAAGGTAATTTATATTTCTCAGATGTAAAGTTGTAAGTCTTGTTGAATAAGTATGTAGTCTTACTAATGAGACCCAATGAGACAATTATTTCATTCTTTGACCAGATAAACATTCTTATAGAATACATGTATGGTCATTGGGAAATTATTGATGTTGGGAAAATAGTTTAACAAATCCTCAGAATACCTCCACCAAGGTTATTACCAAATGACCCTATGGTTGAAGATAAATACTCACTGGAGGTAACATTGGATAAAATGTATAATACTGTTGTTTCTTATGAGATGATGAAAATTGAAGATGGATTGGTTTTCAAAGAATAAAATGAGGATATAACCTTCGTGGTTATGAAGAAACTCTCAATCAGTGAGAACCCAAGGATGAAAAAGTTTATAAAATTATTTAATTTATTTCCTCTAATATAATAATCACAAAATGGAAGTTCAAATGAAATCTTCCACTCACTTATTTTCAATGTGAGAAATTTTAGAGCCTTATTGTTAGGTGTCACAAATTTTATTTAGGATGAGGACAAGGAAGAGGAAACCAAAATGAATTAATTATATGGTGGGAGATACAAGAGGATACCAAATCATAAAATTATCATGAAAATGAACATTATATATAAAGGAGATAAGGGATTCAAAGAAACATAAGTTGAGGGGGTCTAATAATATGGATACCTAAGTGAATAAGTCACTGTGACAATTTTAGATAAATATAATAAGGAGGATAGAAGAAAAAAATGTCGAAATCTAGGCATGAACCACAACTTCATACTTGAGATCACATGTTAGGTAATTTCACTCATAAGGCATCAACTGATAAGATTTATATTCCACAAATCATCTCCCTATATTAGAATGAATCTCAGTTTGAAGCTTGATCCATCATAATAAACCATATATCCTCTTCAAGGATCATGTCAAATTTGGATCGACATTATATTCTTCTCCCCTTCATCTCCCAAAATACACTGTCGCATGACTCAGACCATGTCAACTTAACACCATTCTTAGTCAAGCCTATGAGTGATGCCACAAGATGTAGTATATCTTTTATAAAGCACCAATATTTACAAGTTAACCCCAAGAAACTCTATATGTAAAAAAATTTCTTGGGATTATCCCATGAAACCAAAACTCTCACCCTCTCATTTTTTTATATACGGGGGTACTTACCAATTTGTAATAGGTGATGTAAATAAGGGGGTGGGGGTGGGGGTAAGCATATGAATTACCTTTGTTTATCTTTATTAATGTTTGGGTTTTTTTCATGATTTATTAATCCAATATATATATTTCTCATTTCATCACCATTTGTAACATGAATAAAAAAGTATTAATTACAACATCAACTTATCTCTATGATTTCCTCATGTACATAATATTATTTTGGATGAACATGTTCAAAAATGATATCAAGATAATTAATTCATTAATAACCCTATGTAATTGACCATATGAAAAGGTAAATTTTTTTCATTAACAAGGGGAAACCAAGAACAATGATCCTTTTTTCACTTAATTTAATGAAAACATGAAAGAACAGATTAAGTTTCAAAATTCACTTGAAAAAAATCCTAAAATTTACAAATTAAGGTCTATTTACTCCAACTGATTTAAAACTGGTCTATTTTTCTTCTGTTATTATTAAACAATATCATTAAATTAATCATTTAATATTTATAAAATTCAAATTTACTATCTCATGGGTTTGACCTCAAAATCTTTGCTTATTAGACCAAATTACTTAAGTCACTGTATTTTGAGTTAAGTTTAAATTATTAAATTTGATTAGTCTTGATGGAATTAATGATTCCCTATGGGTGATCATTTCAATTTCTATAAAAATGTTTAAAAGGAATATTATTATCATTTTTTGAATGATGTAATTTTTACCAAAGGTTTAAATAGAATATTTTTTAACACTTACAACAAAAACTATTTTTCCTACCATCATGAATATTCTATACTTTAAAGCTTCATTTTTATATTTCTATGATTCATTTCAAAATATTTTCCCCTAACATTCTAGAAATTTTTAGATTTTAATATAATTTATTTCTAAATGAATAGGTTATTTTCCTCAACAATCACTTGACAAATATTTTTAAAGGTATTTTAATCTATAACAACTCCATTTAATGATTGTTATACATACTATATATATAATATAATGATATTATCTTACATATTACTTAGGATAACTTATGATCACGTAGTTCTATTCCCTGAATGGGAAAAATATTACCAGTTCATCTACTAGTTTTAACAAAGGAATTTTTATATTGATTATGTATAAAATTTTCATTAATTTAATTTATATAATGAATGAATTGGACTTATTATGTGATTTTCATGTCTCATTATAGCCTTTATATGAATTTTTGGGTCAAATAAGTAAAACTAGTTTGGATATTGGGTGTATGAATACCTATTTATGTATGATTTCTTAGTACAAGGCATTAACAGTAAGATTATGATGTATGGAATTATGAATTATATCATCATAAAACTTGATATTTTTATATATTTTATTATATATATTTTCATTTCATCCATATATTTAGTCCCCCTTTTATGATATATGTAATATTTTATATTTGATTATTTTTTATTTATGCCAAATTATTCAAGATTTTTTTATCCAATGATATATTCTATTATATGCTTCACCCTACTAAGCATCTGATATCACCCATTATTATGTTTTCATTCCCCTATGATACCACGAAGGGATATTTGAATTATGTTAAGGATTTAGTAGAAGAAATAATATAGTTCCCATAAGGATTGTTAAGATATATTTCATATTTGTGGATGTAATGTGAGAATATTGTATGTATATAGTCTCTAAAGACTTATAATATATTTGATATCTTTAGGATATGATCCATTTTATTTTTTTGATGATGTAGTAAAATAACCATCAGCTCTAGGTTGCTGGAGTTGAGGTGTTATAGTTGATATAAATGTAATTTTAGTACAAACCTTGGGAATTAGATTTAGGAAAATTCAATTTAGAGAGCATATCAGTACAAAATACTACTAGGATAAGTATAAGTATGGGATAATATCATATTGTGTTGTTAAATTATATACTGTTTTGTTTTTATAGAAAATAAAACCCTGTCTAGATACTGAAAAGTGGATGCAATTGTGGAATGGATGCACCTAGGAGTAACAAAAATGAAATAAGAATATTAATAATTATATTGATCTTCACTATTTCATGATGAGTGAGCTTAAGACTGAAAATATGGCTAAACACTCATGGGGGATATTCTTTGGTTGATTTACAAACTATTTACAAACTATTATGAACGATTTGAAAATAAATTTTTAATTTGAGGATATTTCTGAAGATACTATGGTTATAATTATGAGATTATCTATTCATAAGAATTATATTTATATTATTTGTTACACCGTATTTATAATTAAAATTCATATGATTATGATCTAATTTAGTATATTCCATTATTTAGAAATGGTGCCTATTAGAATGAATAGAAACTATATCAATGTATGCAATCTATGTAAATATTTCCTCGCTAAGAATGGTAACGAATATCGCTTTGGATATGAAGATAGATCCAAATAGATTATTACTATACTAGGGTTGTTGACTCGGGTTATGACCAATAACATTTCCCATATGGAGTAACCTGTGGAACAAAAACCTGGTGTTGCAATGTTGCTCCACTTCATGTATCCACAACCACTGTAAGTCAAAGATATTATTAATCCATTAATATTGGGGAAATAGGTTATGTTGTTGGAGAATATATATCTTGATTTTAGAAGTAGTGAAAGAGAGAAATTTATCATGATATTTTATCATCTTAAAGGGGAAACTCATCCATGGTTGTCATTAGACCATAACAATAAGGAGTCATAGGAAATAAATTTTTTGGTGTAGAATACTTTTAGGGACATATTCTTCAAAAAATCCTTTTAACATGAGAAAAAACTGATATGTAGAGGAAATAACCCAATCTATGGAAAAAGGTTGGAGAAAAATTTTCTGAATATAAAGATAATTTTACAAGGATAACAACTCATGCTGATGAATATTTACATAATACCAGGATTAAGGTTGATCATTTCTTTTATAGGATTAATCCTATCATTTGAAGGCCATTAGTGTCTTATAAATTTTTAGTATATGATGATATAATATCATGTTCCATCAAGATCAATAATGACTTATCCAAGTATTATGATTTCCTGGTAATTCAAGAAAATTAGTAATTGACTGAGCACCGTAGAAAAGGAAATATAACATATGTGAAGAAAGGAAGAGTGGAATTTCCAACTTATAATAAATATGGAAAGAAAAACCATGGAAGATGCTTGATATGAATGATATTTTTCTTGAAATTTAGAGAGAAATGACATCATGATCATGATTATAAGGGAATGAAAGAATCTACCAATGTTTAATGCTTAAACTATAAAGAGATAAGGTACATTACGAATGAATTACACAATTGTCAACGGAATTTTCCTAAAAACATCTAATGGATAAAAGAAAATCATATATAATCACAAAAAAATTAATTTTCTAAAGATATACTGGATGGTACATTGATCCTAACCTCAAATTTATCTAATGTGTTATTTTATTCTAGAAATTCCCACTATTTTATATCTTCCTTGTTTTATAAGAAAATTAGATATTTACCTAATACCTAAATAATGTAGTTATCAATAAAGAACCATAATGAAAATCCTTAGACAACAAGGTTATGTGATTCATTCCCCATTATGACACATAGACTTACTCTATTTACAAACATGATTATTATTCTTATGGTTGACTATGATATAATCCTTTATATTGGATTTCAAATTATAAATTTAAAATTTATTAATGAGATAAGGAGATTACAATTTGTGATCGAGATATAGAATCCCTTATCTTCATAGGGGAGACTATATCTTCTGAATCATTTCTAAATCCACCTCTAGTAACTGTACATAATAAAATTCATGAAGAAGAAGAGTATACAGAACCTATGGAAGGGAAAGGTATTGGGTAGGATAACATTGATGTGTTTCTTGAATAACTACATAAACACCCACCTGAGTGTGTAGTTAAGTTTACCATTGATCCCATCCCCTAAAAGAAACCTATATCTATAAATCTCTCTAGGATGGCCATAGTAGAATAAGTGGAGTTAATGAAATAGTAGAGGAGCTGTGTGATAAGGGATTTATCAGACCAAGTGTCTCACTATGGGGAGATCCTATTCTTTTTATTAAGGTGAAAGATGGATTTATGATGTTGGTCATCAATTATAGTGAAATCAATTCCATTACTATAAATAACAAGTAATCTCTTCCCCGTATTGAAGACTTATTTGATAAACATCAAGTAGATTAATATTTTTCAAAGATTGATATCATTTCTAGGAGTCATTATCTATATCTAAATAATAAACACATTCTAATGATGGAATTTTGTACGAAGTATGGAAATTTAAAATTTAAAATATTTTCATTTGGATTGACTAATGCACCATCTATTATTTTGGATATGATTAATAGAATATTTAAGAACTATGTCAATTATTTCATTTTGTTATTTATTGATTATAACATGATGTACTATAAAATATATGACAGGTATAGAGGTAATTTTTGTATCATTAATAAGGCTCTTAGAGGAATGATGTCATGGAAAATTTATAAATATGCATTCCAGATTTATAAAGTTTCTTTTCAGGCCTATATTAGATTTAAGTATTGAATAACAGTTAATCCTTCAATTAAAAAGGTAGTGATGAAATGGAAATTGAATGTCAATATAATCTATGTATGAAGTCTCCTTGGATTAGTAGGTTACTATCAAAATACATTATCAAAATTTTGTTGATTTGTTATCCCATTAAACAAGTTGACACATAAAGAGGTTAATTTGACATTGTAAATAAAATGTAATGAATGTTTGAAAGAATTAAATTTGTGTTTAGTTAATATGGATATATTGACATTAAAATAGGGGAGGAATGGATTTATGATATATAGTGATGAACCAAATAAGATATTTATATGTGTATTTATATAAAATGATAGATTGATTATCAATTCACCAAGGCCGTTAAAAATTCATAAATAAAATTATCCAATCCATGCTATTGAGTTTTCATCCATAATATTTGTATTGAAGAAATCTAGAAATTAAATTTATGGTGAAAGATGTGAAATATATATAGATCAAAAATGTTTTAAGTACATATTGTCATAGAATGAGCTTCACAAGATGTAATGGTGATGGTTATAACTACTCAAGAATTCTAATTTCTCAATACACTACCAATCTGAGAACAAAAATAACGTGGATGATGCATTGAGTAAGAAAGACCATTGGTATTAGACTAATGTGGATATTGAAAAGTAATATATATTCATGTATTTAGTAAAGTTGGATATGGGAATCATTAAGTAAGGGAAACCATAACATATATTACAAATGATTACTAATCCATCCCTGTTGAAGAATATAAAAAGTTCCTAGTTTGATGATAAGAATGTTAAAAAGAGAATCAAATCCATGCATGATAGTAAATTGGAAGATATAATCTATTAAGATGGAATTTTGAAATTTAGAATTATGTTATGTGGTCTATCTATGCCTGATATAAGAAAGGAATTAATAGATGAAGCTCATAGCTCAAATTTCACTATACACCCTGATAGCACAAAAATGTATTGGGATTTGAAGTAATATTTTTTGTGGGATAATATAAAAATTAAATTTTAGATTATGTATCAAGATGATTTGTTTTTAAATAGTAAAACATTGTGAGAAATATACTAAAGTAGTCACAAAACTTATACTTATTCCTTGGTGGAAAATGGGATGATATCACTATAGAATTTTTCATTGGATTTGTAAAGCCTCCTAGGAAGAATATTTCCATATGGTTTATTATGATCATCATTCAAACTATAAACATTTACTCACTATAAGGGATGCCTAATCACCTTATAACCTTACAGAACACTATTTTAATGATGTTTCGAGACTTTATGATGCACCTATTTAAATTGTATCATATCATGATCTACGATTTACATCAACATTATGGAAGAGTCTAAAGAAGTCTCTTAACATATAGTTATAATTTAGTACCGACTATTATCCTCAAAATTATGGGTGTTATAAAAGTTCTATTAAAACATTAGATGATATTTTGAGATTATGCTCAATTGATTTTCAATGTATGTGGGATAAATATTAACCCTTGTTGGAAATCAAATAAAATAATAGTTTCCATTCAAGCATTAAAATAGAACTGTATAAGGAATTGTATAGAAAGATGTGTCTTACTATTATTAATTGTGAGAAATATGGTGAACGAAGTATTATAGGACCAAATCCTATTGAGGATATAATAGTAAAAGTGAATATTATTTATAATCATATTAAGGTGGTCCAAATTAGATAAAAAAAGTAATATTTATAACTAAAGGAAGGATTTATAAATTCAAATGGGTGATGATGTTTTATTAATGGTATATCTAGATAAATGTGTTTTATGATTCATAAATATAGGTAAATTAATTCATAGTTTCCTTGAGCCCTTTGAATATTTTTAAATAATAGGAGTTGTGGCTTATCATTTGGAAAACACACAATGCCACTCCAAATTTTATTATGTGTTACATATATATTTATTGAGAAAATACAAGACATACCCAAATCTTGTTATCAGCCTTGAGAAAATAGAATTAGGACCTGGTTTATCATACGTTGAAGATCCTATTTAGATTATTGACACTAGCGAACAAGTGTTGCATAATCAGATGACTCTGTTGATAAAGGTAATTTGGAGAAATCATATGTGAAAAGGGGTGGCATTGGATCCTTTAGATGTATTAATGAATAAATACACACATCATTTGATAAGGTAAAATTATAGAAAATTTAGAGGATGAAATTGTTAAAGGATGGAATAATGTTACACCCAATCATATATTATAGTATGCATCTCTTCATAGAGTAATAATAACACCATGAAACTAGATTTATTTAAGAATGTGATTAAAAAATAAATTCAAAATTTTATAAATTAAATATGATTAAATGAGTAATAGTTTTGAATTAATAATTTCCAAATTATCATAGGGTTAATTTTGAATATTTTACAGAAATAATTGATTTTTCAATGAATAGTGAAAAATACCGATTTTACAAAAAACGTTCACTTTTATGATATTATAATGATATATGGAAAACCATAAAAATTACGAAACCCTTTTCCTAGAAATAAAATATTTTAATAATTAATATAATTATTATAAAATTTAAATTTAAAACTAAGAAATATATGCTTATCATTTTGGGAAATCTAAGTAACATTTTTATTCAAGTAAAAACTATTTTTAGGCGTGTAATATTTTTTTATCCAAAAATAAATAAATAAATTAGTATTGATTTATAATTTTAATGAAACAATTTAATATTTACTTGATGAAGTATTTCAACATTCATCTAATAGTTTTTACAATGTAAATAAATAAAGAAAATTCATCTTTTTGCTTAAAAATGCATTTTTTCTAAAAACATATTTTATTTCATTTTGTGAGATTATTTTAAAATGAATTTATACCATCTATAGAATTTGAATCTTCTAAAATGGATTAAATGTTTGAATTCATAATAATGAATATAATTTGGCTATTTTAAATAAAATTTTGGTCATAATAAGTAGTAAAAATAGTAAAATTTTATTACCATGGTTAAGGTTAGATTGCATTTAATAAGGAGGGTTTTATACCAAGATATTAGTGTAATAATAACAAATAAAATTTTATAATTTGTATTGTTTTAATATATTAAAACCTTATATTATCCTACCTTATAATTAATATAACTCTTTATCCACATTTAATTGAATGTGACCTTATAAAATTGAAATCCTTAATGTAACTTCATGCATGTCCCTCCCATCACTGATAAAAAAGAACCTATTATTATAAAAATCCATTGTTAAATTACATATAAATTACATAAATTTTTTTGAACACATAATACGTTACACAAAAATATTCCTAAAGACTGTATTAGTTTAGTTCCTTTGGAAACATAGAAACGTATATGCTGGTACATGAGTAAGCTACATTATCTCCCAATATGTTCTCCAATAATAGAACCCATTTTATACATATCCTAAAAAATATATCTTCCTAACCTGGTAATGGAAATATAATAAGTGGTGAGATTAGATGCTCAGTAAGGGTTAACAAGGGAGATATTTAGGCTTAAACTTGAGCATACGGGTATGAGAATTAGATAATAACATTAAAAGATCATACTCGACATGTTAATGGTCATAAACATGAATCATGAAATAAATATTAGTAGTTAATAAGACATGAATCATAAGGGAATGAGGAGCATAATTCATCAAAGCACTACATAGGGATAATACATTGAATTTCTGGTATACACATAAGTATAGAAAATCTTATTTCATGGTTACCTACCAACACCATCATAATATGTTATGCATGGGATAATCACCCATGTAACTACTTCGATATTGGTCTAACAGCTCATGTATTCTCTTATTTTCAGGATTGGGCTGCAACCAATGTAACCTCTTAGTTTTGGGCCTGGGATACTACCCATGAACCAACTTATTTTTAGGCTTGGTCCACAACCCATGTACCTTCTTGTTTTTTGGATTGGGCTATAGCTTCTGTACCCTTTGAGATTATATAACATTTACCACTATCCAATGTATTAGATGGTGATATAGGCCCCACACATCTCATAATAAAATCATACTAACATGTGTTAGAATATAATAAAACTTCCATAATATCCTGACCCATGAAAAGGGATGGGTTTTATAAACATTATATCATAACACATGAAATTAAATGGGTTTCCTAAAAATTCAATGATATCATAACCTATATAAAATATATTGGATTCATATTCATTTCATCCTATAATAACCTATTAAAGGAATCAGGATTCAAAAAAATTTATCATGGTATAACCAATTGATGTGAAATGGGTTTCATAAGAATCATATCATAACCCATGAAATTAAATGGGTATCATAAAAGTTTGATCATATCATAACTTATAGAAAATATGTTGGTTTCATAATAATTTTATTGTAGAATAAAAATTTAAAAGAAGCATGTTTGATAACAATATAAACTGTGAAAGAGAAATAAGTTTCATAAAAATCATGCTATCAAAACAAAATCCATTCAAAGAAAGAATATGAGTAGGACATTGCATAATTTCCGAGAAAGGACTGAGTAACACAAATAGATGCATCTTAGATGGAAAATAATTTTGAAAAATAATTTTAAAAATATTTCTTCAAGAAAATATCCTTTCATCATAAAAAAATTATTTAAAACAAATATCCCTTTGAAAACCTTTTTCATTGAAAAAGTAAAATGAAATCATGAAAACATTTTGAAAAACATTTCATTGAAAGAAATTACTTATAAATAAATCTTGAAAAAAAATTCAATACCATTTCTTTGAAAACACTTTGAAAACTTATAATGAATCATTGAAAACGTATATAAAACTATTTATTTGAAAAAACTATGAAAAATTGTAAATAAATCTTCAAATTTTTTGGAAAACAATTTATTTGAAAACACTTTAAAACCTTATAATATGTTCCTTGAAAACTATAAAACATTTATAAAATTCTTTTTTCCTTGAAAATGAGACTAATAGATCATATTTAGAAGTAATTTTGATATTTTTTTGAAAACATGTTTTTTTTTAAATTCATGGCATGTGTCATAAATAAATAAAACTGAGAAAAAACTACATTATCAATTTGGTAACTTTGGAAATATAAACCACATGAAATAGCAATCATCAAATTGATTTGTAAATACCCAAAAATTTAAGATTAACACTCATAGAATACATTTATGGGAAATTTATATACCACATAATAGAAGTGAGTAGTGAATATAGGGTAAATCTCACAAAAATAAATATGAGACTTTTAATATTTGTACCTTATATCTTGACTCTTTTCAAACAAGTATAAACCTCATTATGTATTAATTCTCTTTGTAATCTTAAAAATATCATATTCTTTCAGTAAATCCTTTTCGTTGGCGCCAAATGAATTCCTTGGAAGGATTTCTCCTCAAAGGGTGGCTTCAAGGAGGATGGGAGAGATATTGGGATGTTAATTGGGGAGTTCATGGATTAACTGAAGTGGACTGAGTGGTTTCTATAGGGGGAGATGTGGTGGCCCTTTTATAAGGTATGGAGGAGGCACACTTGGAAATTTTTAAAACAAGTTAGGTGTACCCATGTTTTTACCTAAAAAAGGCATAAAAACAATCCAAACTCACTAATAGAAGGTGTATGTCTAAAATATGGATAAAAATGGGGTTTGGTCAATTTTCTAACTCATTTTGGCCTTATGTTTAAGGTTTAGTCCTTTGTAAGATAATTTTACTTTAATCACTATAATTAATTTTAATCACTTTTACTAATATTTTTGGTCGAAAATCTAGTTGATATTATTAAACTATAAATATTATACTAATTCCAACCATGTATATATGTTTTCCAAAATTCAATTAGTAGAAGTAGAAAAATTATGTTTAAAGTTATTCTTGCGGATATAGCTAGAATGCAGGTTTTTAAAGTGAGAATGTTTAAAAGTTGATTAAGATTTTATATCCCAATTCAATATAAAAATGTTAATAATGACCTAAATTGAATTTATATATGCATAATTTATATTTTGTTACTTTAGAAGATACTTTAAATATAATTTAACTATATAAATAAATTTGAAAAAAAACAATTTTGAATTAAAATTCAGTATGTTTCACTATTCTCTAAAAAATGATGTTTCTCAAAAAATTCCAAAATATTCACTTTAATATATTTTTGAAACCATGAATACAAAATTGAATTTTATTTTATAAAATTTAATATCTAAATGTTTCATGAAATTAATTTTATTATTTCTCATTGAAGGACATAAAAAAGTAGTTCTTTTAAGAGAATAATATTTTGAAATATATAAAGACTTTACAAAAAATTGTATTTATTATTATCATTATGATTTATTTATATAAAATCATCATAAATAATATATAAAAAGTTTTTATTACAATTCACATTACTATGTTTAATATCCATGTTATATCAATCCTGTTTAAATAATTATAATAATAATGTTTTTTCAGAGAAACTCAATATTGTGTGTAACTCAAGAAAAGTCATTGTTGCTTGTAGTGAACTCTTAACATGGTATATATTATTAATAAAGTTTTACATAGTATAGTTTTCAATGAAAATAATAAAATCTAATTATTTTATTTGAAAAAAGGCTCCCGAAAACTCTGTGTGTTACATTCTACCCTCATTAAAATGAATTTCTCCCTAGAAATTCATCTTTGTTATCAAAATTTTAATACTTAAAAGTTCCTTTCACAAGTCACCATATTGTAAAAATTAATACAAAAAACAAATTTAAAAACGGACTGTTGGAAACATGACAGTTAACAAATGTAACTCATGACTAGGTTTCCACAAGGGAGAACATCAGTGGAAAGTAAAAACATGGACATAGAGGAAAAACATAAATATTTATAGGGATTGATTATGGTAATCAATAAAAAAAGTGAATGGTCAATAGATAAATAAGGTCCTCAATGTCATAAATCTATGATTCTTTAAAAGGCCACCAGTTTAACAAAAAATATGGCATTAGGACAACATTTTATTTATATATCATTTTCCAAAAGTTGAATAATTTTCATTAAAAGATATAATTTCATGATTTTAGCAAAAAATTACCATTTTTTGTTCCTTGATCAACTTCCACTCGATCACTCATTATAAGAAATGAATTTGAAATTTTCATCACTGAAGCATTAAAAGATCATGATGTCCATGAATAAGATGACATGTCATTCCATTTGTTTTTATCATAACAAATGGTTATAAGAAGTTATCTAACATTCATAAAACCTCATATGGTGAGATAATACTTTAATCTCCAAAACCCCATCTGAATTTTTACATAAAACATTCCATAAATGGTTACCCTTACGACCCCTCTCAATGATTAAAGGTATAAAATCTAGAAAGAATATCTCTAAATTTATTAAAATTAGATTTACATTGATTCCACATATATCATATAGTAGATCTTATATGTAACATACCGAACATGTGAATACCTTCATCAATTATTCTCTTGAAATGTCGAAATGAATTGAATTACCATAAATCCTTACCTAAAGCATACATGCATCCAAAATATAATTCAACCTTTATTCCATAAATAAGATCTTATCTATTTTTTTTCAATGGAATGAAAGGGTTTATCCCTATAAATATAGAAATTAAATGATATTTATTTAATCCAAAATTCATATAGATATATATTATCAATGATTAGAGTCATATGATGTTTCACCAATGGGTGGAAAAAAATATTTTCATATATCTTATTTTTTCTTAAAATCCCATAGAAAATTCCATACTATGGGGTGCCCAAATTATTGTGGTTCACTTCATCCATTGTGATTGAACAATATTTCATTCTATCATTTATCATTACAGTTTCTTGAAACTGAACACCATTATTAAACCTTATATTTAGGAAATTATTGGAAGGATTGAAAAACTCCATGTAATTGTGACATTGAAGTTTGTGGGGTGCATTTTGTGAAGTTTTCTTAATATTCACATCATTATATAACTTTTTCGAATCACTTAATCATTCAAACTCTTGATTTACTTCCTTTCCACACTTAAAAATATTTATTGTTCCTATTAAGACAATTCCCTCTATGCTTATTTCCACACTTCGAGCATCAATGATGGTCCATCTTCTTATCTCCATGGTTTTTCGATTGTCCTTTGAACACAATCTTAATCTTCTTGTTAAGACCATGAGTTTGATATGTAACTCCAATATCCATATCTTATTTAATTGAAAAAAAATCACTTCATATCAACTGAAGTGTATTATATCCATTTCCCTTATAAGACTTGGATTTAATCCACTGAAGAACCTATCAACCATACTTTCTAGTTGGATGATAATTATAGAAGATTACCTTGAAAGTATTATAAAATTAGCCTCATAGATACCAATAGATTCATTATATTTTTTCTTCCACTCAAGTAACTACTTTTCTATAATTATATGAAGAATATGAGTAAATTACTTACTGAAGAATAAGTTCATAAACTAGTCCCAGACCATTGATTTAATTTCAGGATTCTTCCTCGTATTCTTGATCATAGTCCACCACCGGTCTGAATGACTCAATAAAGTTATCATGTTCTGAATACTAGAAAATAGAGAATATATTTTCAGTGGTATTGATCAAGTGTTCAGTGACAAGTGGATCATAGGACCTGCTAAAACAAGTTTCACATTGCCTCATGAATGACTCAATAAAATTTTGTTCCCTCCTTTTATCATTTAAAATATCATTAGGATTTATATCTTTAGAATGATGTGTGATCATATAAATGATATTTTTCATTCCATATCACATAGAATTAGGATGATCATGAGAAAAAAAATTCATTTTGCATCACATTCACCATTAAAACTATTCCTTTCAGTTCTAACCTTTGACTAAAACCATGAATCATATATTATGAAACATTTACCATAGTGAGGAACCACATAATCATTTAAAAATACTTACAAGATGTCTAAATTATGACACATTCCTCAATCTATGAAAACCTATGTTTTTTCAAGGATATTCATAGACAACATATTTTTAAACCCATCATGATGGTTCATAAAGAGTTTGCAAATTCAAAAAGCATATCCCACAGGAGTATCAAACCTGGTGTATAGTAAGGTTCATTTTTGAGTATTAGGTTACACTCAAGTTAGACCTAAAACACCTTGTCTATTTTGTAACTCCTTAGTACATTTACACAAAAACCAAATCCACTTGTCGTATCCAAACATGGATGCATTTCTAGAAAACCACTCACTCTATCATATACAAAAATTCATGGAAAGTTTCCTATACTTCTTCTCATCATTAATATTATCCTTAGATACATCTGTATATATATCCTCAGAAATAATCCTTGGGATATCAATAAATTTTTCTCATCCATGTTTCCAAACTAAAACTAATCCTTTCACTAGATACCAACTATAACAACCAAAAATAACGTATATAGACATTACATAATTTTTATGAAATACATAGAAAACTATACAAACAGATTCCCAAATACCATATTAGTTTAGTTCCATAGGAAACATGGAAACATAAATGAGGGTACATGAGTGAGCTACATTAACTCTCAGTAGGTTCTCCATGACGAGAATCACTCTTAGAAATATCATACCAAAAATATATCTTCATAACATGGGGAAGGAATCATAAAAAGGGGCGAGCTCGGATTCTTATTAAGGGTTATCATGGGAGATATGCATGCATAAATAGAAGCCTAAGGGTATGAGAAAGTGATCAAAACTTTATAAGATCATACAATACATATCAAAGATCATAAAAATGAATCATAAAATAAATATTAATAGTTCATAAGACATGAATCCTAAGATAATCAAGAGAATAATCCAAGAAATCATAACATAAGAATAGGACATGGAATGTTTGGCATACACACAAGCATAAAAAATCTTATGTCAAGGATACCTACCAAGTCCTTCATAACATGCGATGATTGAGATAATCAACCAAGTACCTACTTCGAGGTTGGGATAAAACCCATGTATCCTTTTATTTTTTTGTATTGGGATATAACCAATATAACCTATTATATTTAGCCATAGTCTACAACTAGTATAACAGCTTATTTTATGTCTTAGGCTACAACCCATGTACCATCTTGTTTTTTGGATTGGGCTACAACCCATGTAGCCTTTAAAGATCAAATACCATTTATCATTACCCAATGTATTGGAGAAAGATATAGGTCCCACATATATCATAATAAAATCAAACATACATGTTCCACAAGATGAAAAAACTTCATCATATCATAACCAATAAAAAATAAGGGTTTTATAAACATCATATCATAACCCATGAAATGAAATGGGTATTATATAAATTTAATCATATTATAACAAATTAAATATTTATAGGTATCATAATTATCTCATCATTAAATAACTCTTAAAGGGAATCCATTTTCATAAGTATTTACTATATATAACTTATTAAAGAGAAACAAGTTTTATAATCATAATATCATAAATAATGAAATGAAATGGGTATTATTAACATTTAATCATATCATAACCTATAGAAAATGTTTAGGTTTCATAATCATTTCATCCTATAATATCTTGTTAAAAGAATAAAGTTTTATATGCATATAATAGAGGAAAGAGAAATAAGTTTCATAATAATCACACCATCAAAATATAAGCCATTCAAAGAAATAATTTGAATATACCCTTTGGATAATTTCTTTTAAAGGAAAGAGTAACCCCAACCGATGTCGTCTAAGATGGAAAATAATTTTCAAATATCCATTTAAGAACATTTCTTGAGAAAAATATCCTTTATTATTTTAAAAATTTATTTTAAAAGATAAATCCATTTGAAAACCTTTTTCTTTGAAAACATAAAATGTAATCTTTAAAATATTTTTAAAACTGTTTCTTTGAAAACACTTCGAAAACATATAAGGAAGTCTTGAATTTTTTTTGAAAACCGTTTCATGGAAAACAATTTGAAAACAAATAAAGAAAACATGAAAAGATTGACAACCATTTCTTTAAAAACACTTTGAAAACTAATAAATAAATATTGAAATTTTATTGAAAATATTTTCTTTGAAAATAATATGAAAACATATAAATGATTTCTTGAAAACCATAAAAAAATTAAAAAAATATTCAAGAAAATGATCTTAAAAGATAATATTTAGAAGTATTTTTGATTTTTTTATATTTAGGGCATATGTCTCAAAGAGGGAAAATTGAGACAAAAATACTCTATTGCTTTGATAACTTTTTAAACATAAACCCCTTGAGATAGATATCATCAAATGGATATGTAAATAACCATAAATTTAAGGATATCAATCATAGAATATATTTATGGTAAATATATACAACACAAAAAATAAGAGAGTGGTTAATACGTAATAAATCTCATAAAAATAAAAGTGAGACTAGTAATCCTCGTACCTTATGTCTTTACTCTCTTTATACTCATAATAACATCCTTATGTCTTGAGTCTCTTTCTACTTGTACAAACCTCCTCTTCTTTGAATAAATCTTTTCATTTAACACCAAATGGATTCCTTGGTTTATTCTATACCAACATGGAGGATTTAAGGGGAAAGGAAGAGATATTAGGAACTGAATTGGTTAGAGATTATTTGAACATAAGTGTCTTGAGAGGATTCAAGAAGGGGGATAGGTGGTGTCCTTTCATAAGGGTGGGAGGGGACACACTTGGAATTTTTTAAAACAAGTTAGGTGTACCCACATTTTTACATAAAAAAGTCATTAAAATAAATAAATAAATAATGGGAGGTGTGTTATATAAATATAGCCCAAAATGGGTGTTGGACTAGTTTATAGATAATTTTACTTTAAGTTTAATCTTTAGTCCCTTGTTAAGATTAATTTTACCTTAATAAAAGTAATTAATTTCAACCACTTTCAATAATATTTTTGGTGAAAAATAATGTTGATATTATTAGACTATACATGTAATAATTATTAAAACTATCTATTTCCATTTTATAAAAATTAAATTCAAATTTTTTCCAAATTAAGTTTAATGCTTATCCCTTAGATGTGGGGTGAAAACGTGTTTTTGAAGAAAGAATGTTTAAAATTTAATTAAGATTTTATATCAAAATTCAATATAAAAATGATTCTAATGACCTAAATTGTATTAATATATCCATAATTGATAAATTTTTACTTCAAAACCAGCTAAAACTATAATTTAAATATATTAATAAATAATACGAAAAACCGGTTTTAAATTAAAATTTAGTATTTTTCAATATTTATCCAAACATGAAGTTTCTCTGAAAAATCCAAAAAATTCACCAAAAGATAATTTTGGTATTATGAATTCCAAAATTAATTTTATTTTATCAAATTCAATTTCTTAAATTGTCTTTAATTTAATTTAATTTTTTCTCATTGAAGGATATATGAAGTAGTTCTTTTATGAAAATATAAACTTCAAACTTATAAATACTTTATTGAAAATTGTATATTTTATTTTCAATATTATTTGACTATTTAAAAGATCATAAATAAAATTTTCAATTTTTTATTACTATTCATTTTATAAAATTTAGAGGCTATGTTATTTATATCCCTTTTCAATAATTATAAAAATAAAATGTTATTTTGTGAAAATTCAGTGTTGTGTGAGACACAAGCAAAGATAGTGATGCATGAAGGGAAGGACTAAACTGGTATAGAGTATAAATAATTTTTTACTTAGTGTAGTGTGAAATTAAAGACATAAAAAATTTTATTTATTTAAATAAAATGGTTTAAAAAAACTCAGGGTGTTACACTTATCCTCCATTATTCACAAACTATGAGCACAATATATCTTCCAATTCTATTTTAAAATCTACGCTAGATTATTTACCATCATTATTTATCTTTATTAATTCTCATAATACCATTATAATATGGATAAATTTGTATGATAAAGAAAATATCTCAATGAATATGTAATCATCTTTACTGAATCATTTATGTTTATTTTATCTTATACTTCCTATAAATATATTTTTACCAATCCAAAAATAATTAATATGTTAGAATAAATATAATAAGATGTTATTATGATTATATGAAAACCATTTTCCACAAAAAAATCCGTCATATGGATATTGAAAACTTCACTCACGCGTATGTATGACCTATTGTCTCTACATATCGGTGTAATTTTTTATTCATCACCACTTTAGTAAAATGGTTATAATGGTGGAAATAATGAATATATATGATATATATGATATAATTATAATTATTTAAATATAATATATCATTAACATCTTTTCTCTTCCACAGGTTAAAAAATGATATCGTCACACATGCATAAGTGTGGATTACCACAACCACGAATCAATATGATTAATATTTCATGTATGAAATTAATGGATGATTGTAAATATGTATGCAGTGGATATATATATGATATTTATATCATGATAAAATTTCTACAGATTATATAACGATGATCATGATGTACAGACCAAAACTGCTGAATTGAAACTTATATGATAACAGAAATAGTTAACACTTAAAGACAAATATGTTAATAATGAATTATTAATAAACACATGTTGAAAAGTATTAAGTCGATAATATATGATATTATTTGTATTTATATAGTTCTATTATAGATTTATTTTTAATTTAAATTTATTATACAAGATGTTAGAAGCACTTATGAAGCAAGTCGGGTTTTGAAAAACAATTTATTTCGTAATATGATCCTTATTCAAAATTATATATTTTTAAGTTTCAATTATACGAATTATAAGATATTTCTATATTAAAACCCATATATTATCTTATCATATGGTTATTTATGAAAATGACAAAATTTACATTCATTTTCTTCCTGAGTAATCAAAAGCTTGAAATAATGTTTTTAAGACAAAACAACCTTTTTCTATTAAATATGAACATTTTTCTTCCATAACCATATTTTATTTAAAACATTTTGAATATAGTTATTACTATTCCAAAATTATTTAATAAATTCATTTTTAAAAAATTTTTAGTTTATATAAATTGGATTAAACAGAATCCTTTTGTCATTTTATGAACAAGGAAGTTTTTACTAAATGCATGGAAAGAATCACAGTTTTAATGCTTACGACAGAAATGATTTTTATCACCATCATTAATTTTCTTTTATATGAATATTCATTTGTAAATTTCCATGGTTCATTTCAAAAATTGTTCCCTAATATTCATGTTTTGTTTTAAATTTTAATGCATGTGATTTCAAAATAATTAGGGTATTTTCTTCATGAAATATAAAAATGATATTTATAAATATATTTTCATTTAAAAAATGTCCTTCAATAAATACTATGATTACTAGTGATATAATATATTGAAACTATCCACCATATTACTCTGGATAGATCATGATCATGTTGTTATATTTATAAATGGTGAAAATATAAATATTTAATTCGATATTTTTTCAATATAATTGTTTGTATTGATTATATATTGAATTTATATCCATTTAATTAATATGATTAATGAGCTATACTAAGAATGAAATGTGAGCGGCCTAATTTAGCCTCAATATTCATCGGTATGCCTCATGGGACAAACTAGTTTGATTATTTTGTATACACCATAAAAAATTTATGTATGATGTATTCACACCAGTAATTGATGGTAAATTTATTTTGAATGAAATGTTTAATTATACCAATATGAAACTAGTTATTATTTTCCATGTGATTAGTTATGTTTCTATTTTATCCATGGATTCAATACCCGTTTTATAATATATATTATATGGAATATTTTATTTTTTTTATCTACTCTATATTATTCATTCTTTTTTTACCCTATGATACCTTATGTTGTAAACATTTTTGTAATAAAATAATGAGCTCAACAATTAGGTTTTTATTTCCCTAGGATACCTAAAAGGGCTCCTGGAATGATGTTATGGATTTTATTGAAGAAATAATAATGTTTTCATGATAATTTTTAATATGCATTTAACGTTTTTGGAAATAATTTTAAAATCATGTATGTATCAAGTCTCGCAAGTATATTTAACAATTTGATACATTATGACATGATCCCTTGTATTTTCTATAATGTAGTATAATAATCCTCAAATTTGGAGTACTGAATTCAGGGTGTTACAACACCCAAACATTAAAAGTTAACATTTGATAATATTAAACTTCTTAGTATCAACATAGAAATGTTTCATATGAAAAATGGTCAAAAATTAATATTTTCATGTAACAATTACATGAGTAGGTCGAATGAAATTTATGCACATGTTATATTACACATGTAAATCTATGAAAACTCTATGAGTGTTCACATGATCTATTTAAATGGAAAACATCCATTTGATGATTTAGAGGCGAGATTTCACATGATTTGACTAACACTCTCACTTGATCTCATAGATATTTTACTCTTCACCCGTAGATATCATGAGGCACTCAGATTTTATGGGTGAAAAGAGGATCTTGATCAAGAATCAAGTGATTCAATATGATCTGTTGACACCCTAGGAGGAGGGATGTCATTTAGATTCCTCCCATATGATATTCATCTAATATAGATGATTAGGATGGATACAATAAGGCTATGGTGAGAAGTACACATCACTCTATCATAATTTTATAATAACATGATTTTGGTCTATTATATGATCATTATTGGATTTAGGATTCTTATTTCTTTTTAATTCCTTATATTAGTGTCATGAAATCCTATGAGACCTAGAAGTGGTATCAAAGAAATGGATTAAGAGTTAACTTAATAAGAGTAACTATCATACATGAGCGGTGAAAAAGTGTTTATCTCTTCTAAGAGTCTCCATTACTGTTTCGAGGAGCTGTATTGTCTAATTATTGTGAGTAATGGGGTTATTTGATAGGTCGATACAGATTTCCATTGGATGTATCACATCAGGGAATGTGTTCATACTACCAGTAGTGGTATCAAAGTCACACCATTAATTATGATTTTTTGAAATCATGTTTTTCACGTAAAGAACTATGGAAAAAATTATATTATTCAAAGATTTGGGTCATAGTGAATGTGATCTGCCCCATTGTAAAAATTGTTTTTCATCAATTTCAAAGAATAAAATATGACCAAAATTATGAATAAACCATGGATTCTTCATAGAGAATATATGTTCGTATATAATTTATAATTAATTTAAAATTATAATTAACTCATTTTGATTATTTTTTTAATAATTTTGATCAACATGGTAGCTCCTATATTAGTCTCATCATTACGGTGAAGAATCTAATGTATAATTTCTTTAGTACTATTCAGGTGTGCACCACGAATCATTAAACATCAATATTGGTGTTCCAGGAACTAATATGGACTTACAAAATTTCATTTTCAACACATCATTGATCACAATAAGAAGACTTTTAGACTTTAAATAATTCTTCTATTTTTCTCTTTGTCTTAAGAGGAAAGAGGAGGATTATCTTTCATTCTTGAATAATGTATTCAGAATTTCTATCTAGGAATTTGAGATAATACTTTAGGACAATGTATTGTTCAAAAAATTCAAATCTTATATAAAATTTTTTAGTCTAGATAATAAAACTACGGTTAGAAATTAGTAATTGTAAAGGGGTTATTAAATAATTTTTTATCCTAAACAAATCCTTTGTGAAATAATAATAATAATAATGTTATATTCCAGACATGTGCCAACCCATGAATATTTAAATATCTTTTTTCAATTAGGACCTACTCAAACATTTAATCCTCCATGACGTTTACCAATCCTTGAGTAATAAATATTTATATAAAAAAAATTCATTATATTATTCATTGAATAAATAAATATTATATTCCCCAAATTTTTGAATAAATTTTTACTTTAATATACACATGAATAGCCTAAAATCAATTTAAATAAATAAATATTTTTTATTATCTTTTGAATACTAAAAAATAGATAATTGAATAATATATTAATTAACTAGAAATCAATATCTATTTAATATTAAAATTATATATATTATAATATTGAATAACTAGTAATTAAATTCATTTGATCAACATTAGAAGAATAATTTTTAAACCACATGTTGGAAATAATATTTTTTATAATTACTAAATTAAAATAATTATTTTGAGATTCTAGAAATGCTTATCATTTTAACTTGTCGACCAATATCATAGTTGGTTTTTTAGAGCATTCTAAAAGTTTTAGAATGATGTCTATCAACACATCATGATGCCAATAGAGAAAAAGGTTAATGTTGCACTGTCAATAAACTCATATGAATTCAAATCGTGTAATATAATTACTTAATTTTGATATCTCATCAAGAAGGATGAATAATTTGTTTCGTCATTATATAATCTTGATTTATAATTATTTGACAACCTCAAAGGAAGTTGTTTATATTATTTTTAATATTTTCATTGATTTTATAAGCTCTCATTATAGTGGCGAACTTTAATAACCTATTGATGAAACATATTATTCAAGTGCATTATCACATTAATGTTATGTAGATGAACAATAATCATTTGATAAGATATTAACATCCAAAACATTGAATATTTTGTTATTAAAATGTATAACGTCAGTTGGTTCTAGGATACCACCAATAACATTATCCCATTTTCACTAGAGCCAACTGGTATCTGTCTTATTATACTTCCCCTATTATATTATCTTTTATAAAGGTAGGGTATAATGGTAAAGCCTACCATATTCACTTTTGGTTATTCTACTTACAAAAATTACACATCATTTAGAAAATCCATCAAGAAGTGATATCACTAATTATTTACCTTTTTCCTTTCATATCCATGACTTATTAGCTAATTCCATAGTTTTAATATTATCATAATTATGATTATAAATTACACTCTTAGAACAACTAAAAAATATGGAATAAATAATTAGATAACTACTTATGTTGCATCATAATCTACAATATACATAGTATATATAGATATGGTAATAACTAGCTATCATAATTGTTTATGGATCATTACAATATCCTTACTAAGATAACAAATCCAATTGATCTGAAGAAAGACTAGTTTTTTATTCCTTTGAGAACTAGCATTACCACTTCCACAATTACAAGGAAATTATCTGTTTTACCTTCTCAAGTACTAAAAAATAGTTCGGACTACAACCTAGTATAGTTATCATGGGTTTGTTTGATATTTTCCCACTATAAAATTAAAAAATGTAATTTCAAACCATATTACATATCATGGAATATGAAATTGAACCGAAATTACTCGAAACTATATGAAAATATATTCATCATAAGAACATACTCTTATAATTTCACACATCAACTTGAAGTGATTTCATACAATGTGACATGAGAAATAATTTATTATTGAATTTCTCCATATTATATTTTATCAATACCTTATAAAAGTGTTTACTATTACTAGATCTAAGAGAACCCATATATCTATGTTTGTAGATCTTATTCACTAGAACATGGGTTGATACTTTAATTTAACATTTCTTAGTCTCAAATAATTGGAAGAGTATACATATGATATATATATGTTATCAACATTTTCTATTAAAAATACTATTTACTCCCCACTAAAGAGTTATAGATCCATATATCACTTTCATTCATTAGAAAATTATTTCCTTCACACATCCTTGTAGGATTCATTATTATTATTAAATAACATATAACCTATATTGGTGAACATAATACCTCTTCTTTTTCAATAAACATATTATTCAATAGGTGTCCTTGGGACAACTCATCCCCCTAAAACTTATGTATATTATCATTCTTGTGCCAACTTATGTGTATACAAATCCTATACTTCATTGAAGTATTACCTTCTCCCACAACCTCAAAAGATATGTGGTTTACTCTTATAGAAATATTGATGGTCTTACCCAAATCATTTTAATTTTATGGATAATGTTATCCTAAGTAGTTTTGGGAAAATTAAATGAGATGAATTTAGTGATTTTTATGTATGTTTGTAGATAAATCATTCCTTAACAAACTCTCTTTATCTAAAAAGATGAAGCTGGGGAATAATATATTATCATAATATTATAACTTATATGATATCCAATTGTCTATCATGTTGGAATATGGTATGATCTTTTGATTTAATTTATGAAACATGTCTTGAAAGTGATTATGGAAGACATTCAATACATATAAGACTCTTTATTAATTATCATCATACAAAAAGAAATTGTTTTACATGAATAATTTAATGTGAGTTTAGAAATAGATCAACTCTATATTTAAATGATCAATGAATAATTGGTTAATATATTCCTTGAAAATTCTCCCTGAAGGATACTATATCATTTATTAAGTCCATTTATGAATTTTACATTTAATTACTTCAATTTATTAAAGAAATATTATTATTCATATGAATTTTCCCCTTTATTCTTCTTAGAATAATTAATGTTTACCTTTTAGAATTAAATCATAAAAACTTATGGCTATAAATTTATATCTAAAGATTTTTTTGTCTAAACATTTAAAAGTAAACATGTTAAATATGTAAGTTTTTTAGCTTCAAAGAGTCCAAACTCTTTTCTGGGCATATAATTGACAATTACCTTTAGTTTTTCTTGGCTAATTATCTTTCCATAACGTATAATGAATCTTATATTTTAAATTAATCATTGATTTTCAAGACTAGATATATGTAAATCAAGTATTAATAAACAATTAAGTTTATTGTATTATAAGAACATTAATTTCAAATATAAAATAACGTATCATTATTTCATAGATTGTGCACTGAGATATTTTTTTGTAATAGTTAGTAAAAAATATATTTTTAGAATAAATCCACATAGTAATATGAAGTTTTGTGATTTTCTTTATGGCATAAGAGCCACTATCATTCATCTACTTATAGAATTAAATTTAATTACTTTTAATATTTATAAGCATTCATGGTTCAAGTATTTGAATAAAAATATGTGAGAAACATATTTTATTTAATTCCTATGGAATAAAATTAAATTATTATATTAAATTATGAATATACCAAATGTACAGTTTCCTACTTTCTCCTTCCAGAATTTATTACTATTTCCTTTCTAGTGACATTTCTTGTCAATTGTAAAGAGAATTGCCTATTGTTTATATTCATCCTTCTGAATATTTTGTATCTTTGAAGGATATTATAATGGATCCATTGAATTTGTTATTTTCATGGGATTTATGATCATTTATTTCACATCATTTACCAAAAATAATGAGGAACCATATTCCCTCTAACACTTATCTTCATACTGAAGTATATCAACAAAAATCTTGAGTGGATTCTCCATAATATTCCAAATTTAATTCTCGATGAACATGGATAATATTGGTGGTAAGGATGATATATGAGATTAATGGAAAAATTATTATCCACATTAAACACTGACTATTCAAGAAAATTAGAAAAATTATTATTGTGAAGGTGAGATCACTTGCTATGTAAAAATCTTCCAGTTTACACTTGTACAGTTCAGAAATAACATCATTTAGCTTCATCCACTATTTAAAATATTTTTGTCCTAGGATATGAGTTATCATTGTGTAATATTACAAGTCCTTGGGTTGAATATTAATATATTTGGAATCATTTATAACTCATATAAGCATCCTTTTCAACCTCACTCACTCACCAGGTTGGACGAGCAGGAATATGGGATTCCAACACATAGTAGTGATTTTCATGTAGTAGTGCAATGAATGAATGATTATACCACTCTTAAAATTTTATATTTGTAAAGAAATTTACTTTTTCTAAGAATGATTGTAGTGTACCAATGGTTTTTCATTTCATTTTCTAAAATAAATAATTTCGTATTTTTGTAATTTATCTTTATTAGAAAGTGTGAAAAAATAAATTTAGTTCATTACTCTCCCATTATTTTATCAAATTCATATATCACTCATCATTGGATCGAGAATATCCAATCACTTTGATATTCTAGTATAAAGGATAATATTTAATTTCTTATAATCCAGAAAATGGTCTTGTCAAATTACATAATGTTATTTAGGTAAGAGGTCATTCTAACTACGTTAAATTGAAATTCTTTGATTTGTTGAGTGGAATTTCAAATCCTTGAATATTGTACTAGGATTTCTTTAACATATACAACCATGTTACACCATGAATTATAAGGATAACTTCTCTTGATTCTAAATCTGTTAATTCATCAAAAAATTATCCATTATAAGTCCCCTATAAATTGAAGTAACTTAAATAGGTCCAAAAGAATACTTTTCTATATGGTAGATGTTATCTCATATAAGGGAATGACCAAATTTAAATTTTCTTGATGTATTTTTGTTGATATTTTTGATTGAAAATCCATTATTTTATCGTTTACATTCTTGATAATAGTATAAATATTTTACATAATTAATCAACTATATCTGATAAAATATTTAATATATAATACATTTATGATATTTCATCTTGCATGCTTGTTTACTAATTTGTGTTATGTGATCAATTTTAAACATTAAATAAATATTGAATCACAAAAATAAATAAACAACCATGAAAAGAAAATGATATTATATATAAATTGTATAATCATTAGATTGTAACATCTAGTTGGTCTATCGAGCAGAAGATAATCCAATACTTGACCCTGGTAGGACAACTACTCGAGCTAATACAATATTCAAGTTATATCAATCCAAATTTAATGGGTGAATCTTCTTTTTTAGTTTTACCTTAGCTCAGTATTGAAACATATCCTCACAATGAGAGCTCCATCCATTATATATTATTACTCACAATTAGGTGAGAGGAAAAGGGGGTTTAGGGTTATATAAATAAACCATGGACATGAATAATCCAATTATATAAGAATACGAGGAACGATACACAAATAATAATATTTAATTAAATTACAAATCTATCATAAAAAACCATGTAATAAATTATCATATTAGTTAGAATCCCAACAAATACAAAGGATACCATGATCACGATAATTCAAAACATTAAAAAACTATTTATTTAAGGTTTTTATCATTTATTTCAATTCGTTATTTTATATGTTAAATTGATCAAATTAATTAATTAATTTTTTATTAATACTTTATTTATTTATTTTAGTTATTATAACGTAAATTCTATGGTTTTCCTACCTCTATAATTTTAATCTATTTAAATTAATTAATCTCATTTTTAAATTATATTGTTGACAACATGTATTTACTAGGAACATGATGTGTATTTACCGGGGACACAATGTGAAACCATCTAGTAATATAAAACAAATCTAGGTATTTAATAAACATATAATGTACTGGAGGAAACACGAAATATACCCTTTTTCACTACATGGTAGATACTATCACTCACATAGAACATGATTATTTTATATATTATCTTTTTCATGTAATTTTTTATTATACAACATTTCACGATATTACATTGTGTGATTTTCCAATTGAAAATCCATGTTGTATTCACTACATGTTTGATCTCATCACATACATTGGATATATGAAAAATGTACCAATGGTGATTCCTGTAAAGTACATTCCTTGTTATATTATTATACACATCATTTATTTGAAAAATAAAGTAGGTAATAAAAATTAATGGATTTCATTTCATATATCCACCCAAAATCAATCTTCATTGTAATCCATGGGAAAACCCTACCACATGTTGTATACACCGTCCAAACATTCTATATTTTGGGTTTCCATTAATTAATTAATTAATTTTAGGAACATTTTCATGCAAAATTCCTATCATAATGTGTACATTGCATGGGTTCTCTTGAGTTACATGGTTTGTACAACAACCTACTAGAGGTGTACTTCATTTCAGGCCATCCATGCTATATGCAAATGGAAATGGAATGTATCATTCTATGAATATCATGAATTAGATATAGAGTGAGATCATTTACATCCCATTCACACCACATGATATTGTTCTTGTTAGCTGATAGTAAATATGTGTTGTGTGTATTAATTACAGGCTATGTACTTTGGTAACCCAAACATCCTGAATTACATAGGGAAAACCATGCGGGGTTACACAGTGTACACATACTACCCATTGTATAATCCTACAAAACCCTATTGCACCCTATTCTCAATACATGGGGTGTAATTACACTCCATGTACCCACCCCCACATGGTGTTCCATGATTTTCATGACTCACACATGTGTGGTTGACCATGGGTATTGTTTTTGAAAGGTTGTGCCTTAGTCAATGACTAAGATACAATTTATTAAAATAAAGAGAACTGCATGAGTCTGAAATAAGGAATATTATTACAACCCCTTTCATAAATAGAGAGAAGATCAACAGGTATATCATCCTTTCAAGTAATTCCCGAGTTGATTCTCATGTTTTCAAGACCATCTGTAACCCTGTTCTCTTCATGAAAGGTATATGTAACAATGTAGTTGATATTCAGATGTGAAGCTAGGAATCTCATCCCAAGGGCAGTAAGTGGCCATGCTATATAGACCACACCAATCTAAATTTCTTGGAAAATAGTGGTTGAGTCACTCTCAAACCAAATATTGATCCTTTCCTTTTTCTTGATGAAATCCACAGCATTAATCACACCCATCATTTCTGCCTCCAAAGACGATGTTATACCATAGCTTCCAAAGAAACATCCATGGAACTGCCCAGTAATATCTCTGAATACAGCACCACAACATGTAGGCCCCAGATTTCCTTTAAAAGCTCCATCAACATTTAATTTAACCCATCCAAGAATCATAGATTTCTAGAACACCTCAATGGTGCAACTCAATTGCATGTAGTGTCCATCAACTCTAAGATGACAGAGAATCATGAAATTACCAAAGGAGTTGTCCAAATGAGATTTATGGATCGAAGCGGTATCTGTAATAGAAATTAGAATTCACGTCTATCCTGCATTAAGACTGAATGTGTAGTTGTTGTGGATAATGGAATTTATATCATACCATATCATGTGGAGGAGCCCTAAAACTTCTGGTAAGAAGAGGTTCTTGATTTGCTATGAAGAATCAAGCTCCATACAATGTTTTAATTTAAAAATAATAGTGTTAAGGAGTAATCATTTGCATCCAAATAAGTCAGTAATACAATTCCAAATGGATGAAGCCGTATCACAAGACAAAAATATATGGTTAGAATATTCTCTATACTGGTGAAAAAGGTGAAACATAGCGAAAAGTTTTATTGCAAAAGGCTGAAGACAAACCTCAGTAGGAACATGGTTGTGAGAAATATTCCAAACAAGATTGAATCATGATGGATTAATCCATGTCTTATCAAAATATTTTTACCAATCAATATTAAGATCATGAATTGAGATATTGTGATCGTAATATTTTTTAGGTCAAAACCCCCATTAAGAGTAGGGACCCATATAAGAAAATAATCAACATTATAAAAGGTGAAATTATCAATAATATGCTTGTGTTGTCAGGAAAGTTGAAGTTATGAGGTTAAATGACATTGTTTATAGTAAAATTGGTGTTAACCTGGGAGGAGTTAGGAGGTAACATAAATTTAGAGTGTCACTGGTCCTGTTATCTAGCAAAAAATTCATGGTAGAATCAGCACTAACCATCCATCTATAATTAACCATACTGTGTGTAAAAGATTGTCTGATGGAGTGCTAGATTGAAGAGTGTATATAGTACAAATATCCTACTGTAAGTTTCTCAAGGAATCTTTTTCTAAGAAAAGTAGTGGAGTCAGAGTTGTTATTAATCAATCCCCAAGTAAGTATAGATTTAAGGGCATCATTAATGAGTCGAAGGTTTTTTATACCAAGACCACCATTATCTAACGATTTGAAATAAGTAGCCAAGGGTATGGTCACAAGATTTTTTTCAAGAATACTTCCAAACCAAACTAAATTCTTGATGAAAATATTAGTTTTCTTAAGAATACCAACATTCCATTTATAGATCAACAATGAGTATACCAATTTAGACACAATAGTAGATTCCACCAGACAAATGCTGCCAGCAATGGAGAGGCATTTACCCTTCCAGGCTGACAACTAATTGACAACCTGCTCAATAATAGTGGAAAAGAACATGGATTTAGGCGTTACCCATAAAATAATAACTCCTAGGTAGGAGGAAGGGAAGGATACTTATTTGATATCCAGATTATAGATGATGTCACATTTTTTAGTAGAAAAATTAATTTCAAAGAAAACAAATGATTTAATCCCCCTTATATATTGACCAGAGAGTTCCTCATAATGAGACAAAAAAAATTAATATTTTGAATATTTAATTTATCACCTTATAATGTAGGATGATATCATAGACATGAAAAGGATCTAAGGAACACTTATGTTTATTGCTGCCGGAATGGGTTTAAGTTTGTTTTGAGAAACAAGGAAGGTGAAGAGTCTGTTAAGGTAATCTTCCACTCTGGAAAACAGAATATCAGATTAGGGGTCACCATGCCTAACACCCTTTGTGAATTTAAAATAACACTTAGGGGTTCCATTAACAAGGACATAGATAGAGGCCAATTTGAATAAGGAATTAATCATACTGAGGAAAATATCATTGAAGCTAAAGGCTTGCAGAACCTTGAAAATGATTCTCCATTAAATGGTATCAAAGGCTCTCCTAATATCAAGATTAATGGAAACATTACCTCCTCTGTTAAATTTACCATGGCTATATGTAGTGTACATTTTCATTACTTTTCAGGAATCTATTTCTTGTTTTTAGAAACCTCAACGCCCTCATATTAAATCTTTGGGCATTATAAATATGTTCGTGGCTTGTTCTTGGTCATATGAAATTGAACAATCATGATATCTTGATAATAAAATTAAATTAGAAAAGATTATAAATAAATACCTTTAAAAATATTTCATAAAACATTATAAATATAATAGATTATTATAAATTAATATGTGACCATTTTAATTCATCTTTAAGGTATGAGATAAAAATAGAACCGGTTGGGCCCTTCCCCAACAATGTTATCCATTGATTACAATGGAAAAAATATGATGATCTTGAAAAATTAAACCCATTTTCTTTACAGAGTGGATACATTCCCATAAAATTTAAAATTAATTTTTAAAAAATACCTCATCTTGATTATTATTTATTCAATGTTGATCAATTCAGTTGTCTCTCTCATAGTATCATCGCTATGTTAAAGAATCTGATGTATTATATTTTTAGTGGTATCCACTAGTAATCAATAAATCTCATAATATCGTTGTTGTTATACCATTTTCTAGCTTGGAGGAATAAAAAATCATGCATCATTCATCATTGATTCAAATATGATGTTTTTTTACTGAAATAATTATTATCTTGTTCAATTTATCTAGAGAGTGAGTAGGTGGATTATTTATCATTTTTTATAGTATTCTTGAGAATTTATCTCTAGGTAATTAAAAAAATTATATTGCAGATCGAGTGTATAATTATCAAAATTATCTAAAATGATATAATTCTAAAAATATGATTATGGTTAACAATTAGTAATTATAAAAAATTCGTTAAATAATTATTTATCCTAAATAAAACACAATTGAAATAAAAATAATAACAATTTTATTATAATATTCCATGACATATTCTTACTCTAAAACATTTAAATATAATCTCTCATCGGACCCTTAATTTAAATCATCAATATTCATTCATATTTATTAAACCTTGAATTATAAATATTTCTTTAAATAAATCCTTATCATTTTTTATTCTTTCAATAAAAATTTATATTTTCACCAAACATGTGAATAGAATTTTTTTTAATATTCTGGTAACTATATAAATGATTATTTAATTAATTAATTATAACATATCAATATATGAATAATAAACAAGTGATAAATAAATATTATATTCACTATCTATTAAATAATATTTGATTAATATTAAACACATATATATTATAAAATTTAGTAGTTTTTTATTGAATTTATGTGATTAACTTAACCAAAAAAGTTATTAAACCATAGGTCAGTAATAATATTTTTTATAACTATTACATTAAAATATAATTTAACTAGATATTCTAGAAACACATAGTGTGTGACCCTCTAGTAATCATTATCTATGGTGTTAGATGAGCTTTCCTAAAGTCCAATATTGGTGTCTAGTAATATGCCAAGCTACCTATTGAGTGATAAGTTAACATCCCAATGATAAAAACATCATACAAACTCTTACTATGTATTGTAATCCTTTGGAAACAATAAATCATCATGAAAAATTCATATTATATGATGTCATCCTATACGGTTGATTTATCTTTAATTGACTACATAAAGGGTAATCATCATTGAAATACCATGGAAATCGATGTAATCAGACCAGTTTATTTTAATCAAAGATCTATAGATATCATTTTCTCTAAATTAGAGGGGATAAATCCTTTATTGACTTATTTTATGAAAGTCGTATCATTTATAATGCACCCAACATATCCTACATCGCCATGAGAATATATCGTAATTATTTTTATCAATACATAAAAGTACATAATTCATGATATACATTAAAAATAATCTAATGTTTTAGGACCAACACATACATAAAAATATTGGAATATCCTATGACACATATAAAATGTGGAATTTTTATTAACAAGTCTGTTCTCATAACCTTATATCATAAATATTTCCATGTGAGAAACTTTATGAGTGTAATCCTCATTCATTATTTATCATAAAAAACCTGATAGTCAAAACACAATATATGTCTCATTAGACAGATTCTATATAGACCATAAAACCTATAGTTTAGAATATTTTCATAGAATTTAAAGGTTTTCATTAAATAGGGGAACTAATATAACCTTTTGATGTGAAAAATATTCTAGATAAATTATCACATTAGTTTTAATTACAACAATAATTACCATGTGATAACATATTAATATTCATGCCTTTGAATATTTTAGTAATCAAATTTATAATGTTAGTTGGTTTTAGGGAATCAATTCCAATAGTTATTCGATAAAAAATAGTGATCAGGTTATTGAAATTACATTATAGGATAATGCAATGTCTATTATCATTCCTTGAAATTATTTTATTGGATAACATATTTTTTATTTCTTAGAAATAGAGTACAATTGGTTCATGTCATAGAGTACAACTTAAAACAGCCATAGATTTCACTATATAAATTTTCTTTCAATTAAACAAATATTTTCAATATATTTATTCACATCTAACAACAAAAGAATGTTCTATAATATATTAGATGAATATTTTGAAAAACATTCTATGAACAAAAAACCATTAGTAAATAATGATATATTACCCAACTAAATTTTCGTACACTTAGAGGATAAATAATTGATACGAGTATTCTTTCTCAAATAATTTTTTTGAAAATAGTAGTATATTATATCATAATAAACTAATTTGAAAACTTTTATGATATTATTATATATGAACACATATATTAACATTATTTTAATAAGAAAATATAATGAAATTATATCAAGAACATATAATGTTTAAAAATAGGTTTTTTCAATAAAACAATTTCTATTTTATATTTTTAATTTTCATTAAAAAAAATAAATTCAAAAAATTTAGAGTTCTAAATAAATAAAATTAAGTCCATTTTTTGATTAATTATAATAATAATATCTTACAAAAGTTTTTATTATTTTATTGTAACAATTGATTTTTAAGTGAAAAGTGAAAATTTTAGTTTCTACTAAAATTGTATAGTCTATGATTACAAAAATTATTAAAACATAAAACATTATAAAAATATAATTATAAAAAAATTTATTTATTATTTTAAATAATTAATTTAAAAATACTCTATTGAATTTAGAATGCTCATGTTTAAGATTTTAAAAATTAAGCAAATATTTTTCTAATAAAAACAACCCATAGTGTTTCCCTTTTAATGAAGTTTTTATTGGGTGAATGTATTGGGTTTATTTTAAAGTGTCATTATTCTCTTATGGAAAATAATTTACTAATTAAATTCATTTAAATCAAATATATTTAAAAAATTTCATATGCATAACATTTATGATCAAAATATGCTTTTTATAAAAATGAGTTATTATGTGTTACATGGACTAATGGTAATATTAATTTTTCATCTACAAAGAAATTTTTTTAGATAAAATATATTTCATATTAAGAATTAGTAGGTCTTAATTATATAATAATTCCTATATTATTTTTAGGCATTAAAAATAAATTACATAGGTTAAAATTAATAGCTATAGTAAAAACAAAAAATTATAAAAGTCTATGATTTAAGAGTAAAATTATCCAAAACATATTTAAAACATGTGTTTCAATGAATTATTGTGTAAATATCAACCATAAATCATCCCAAACTCCATTATCTTCTATTTTCAACTTTTCATGTCAAATATGTGATCTCTTTCTATAAAAAAGTTATATTTAAAAAATATCATTCTTTTAACCTATAAGAGGAGGTCACCTCCATCCCATTTATCCACTATTTATAAAGAATTATTTTTACAAAAAATAAAAATTATTCTCTCCTACAATATATACCTAATTCCTATAATCCTTATTCTTATCAAAAGACCATTTTATGGAGCCTTCAGTTGTTACCCAAGGGTGATCATCCAAATGGAGAAGTAATGTTCTCAATTGATATATCTTAATTATATTATTATTTTAAACCCTCAAAAAATATTATAAAAAAGATATTATAATAAAATAAGTATTAATAATGTTATGAAATTTTATTATAGAAATGGAATATCCATTTTCTATCTTCCATCAAAATCATTTTAAAAATATTGATGTCCTCATGCGTACGTGTGGACTACCACCTCCGGGAACAAATGGATTGATTTTCTATCACCAAATTACATGGATCATTATAAAAGTATATTAAATATATTAATATGATATTTATATATTAATATTTTTAAACTATAAACCATTCCCTAACATCCTTATGTTTAATGGAAAAAGAATTTGTCGCCCATGAGTACACATAGACTAGTAACTCCACAAATGTGGACTATTTTGTTTTTCGTATATTATTGTTTTCCTTATAAATTTATATATATATATATATATATATATATAATTAACCACCTTAAAAAAATAAATTATATTTTTATTATTATATAATTATGATATTATGAAAAAATAATCATTTAACCATACTCTCCCACATATTATAGATTGTTTATGTTTGGTTCAGTTTAACCAGCTACATAATAAATTATATAATTAAATATCATGCATGAATATGAAATATTAAATAATTAAGTTTTTATGAATTAATGATAAATTAATGTTTTTTAATGGTCCTATAAAGTTTATATTAACAAATAACTTATTATTATTATACCAACCTTTTGTATGTTATAAATTATCAAAACAATCTCATCACCAAATTTGTCATCATAAATGATAACTATAATTATTATGATATGAAATTGTAAATAATTATATAATTTATATTATTTTTCCAATAATTATCACTTAAATAATAAATTTTAATATATAAACAATAATTGACACCTCTATTATGGAACGAGTACTTAACAAACAAATAAAGCTAATAACATTAGATAATGAAAATAAAATATAACTATCTAATATATTTGAAATAAATGATTATAAAAGATGTTTATAAAAGATTATATGTATGAATATGGTTTTTAAATAAATGATTAATATATTTATTCATTGCATACAAGAAGTTATAGAACATTGATCTAATTATGATTAAATGTAAGTGTTTTTATTAACGTAATTTTAGTTAATTGTGTTATGATCATTCTTCCTTAACTTTATTATTATAAGTTTTTGTATGTTATAATATATTATTTTATTATGTTGAAATTACTACTTATTTTCTAGGTATTTACATTTATATCACCCAAACACCTTCTCAAATATCTTTGACTTCATGAATTATGATTTCTGTAAGGGGTTTCTTATCTCAATTTTCACTCATTGACAATTATAAGATATCCAAAAAATTATTCATTTTTGTTTTGTTTATATAATTCCCATATATTTTTTATTTACAAAAATTTAGTTAAATTAAATAATTTTGTAAATAATTTTTTTTACCTCTATTCAAGGGTTTTCAATTCAAAATTTACTAAGATCATAAGGCTATTTCATCTCAATTTTCTTTCATTGAGACATGTTTTGTTTTATGCACTTAATTTAACATAAATGGTGTATAATAAAAATTAGATATACAATAAAATTAATTTTATTTTATTCAAGTTACTGGAAGTTCAATTCCATGATATCTCTTTTAGGAAGTTTTTGTTTATATTTTTCATAATCCATAAGGGGTTTTTTATTGACTCGACTACTTTTCATGAGTCATTATGATTCTTTTATGACTATGGTTTTACATGATTGGTTTTCTTATATTCTATGATGATATTATATTTCATTATATATTTAGGTAAATTGGAATTTATAATTATAATATTTTATATTGACCAATTTATTTCTTAATATATATATATATTTGCTGAGAATAATTCATATCCTCCACGAGTAGGATCTTTTTATTCTGTATCCATGTAATAAATTTCTTCCAATGTTCTATATAATCGGAATCCTATTTTGAATTATTTTATGTAACATTTATATTTTTATTTATCCCTTTTAAAAGGATGTTTTATTGCACCTTATAATGTGGGGTTTCAATAATGGTATTTTTAAAAATAGTGAGAATGAGTTTCCTTCTCGATTGTACATTTTATCATCCACTCCACATTTTCTCTGAATAAAATTTATATCTTTTACAAGTATCCATTATTAGAGATTATTTTTAAAACCGTTTTTTTCATAAAATTCTAGTTAACCTTTTTAAAAATTACATTTTAATGTGAACCATAACAATATCTATTACAGCAATGGAAAAATAATTAAAAAAATATATTATAGTTTCTTTCATCCTTATAAGAATTATTCTTTACAAATATTCCTTTTAATGATTTATTTTTTTACCAAATTATTTAATTCATAATTATTTTGAAATGAAAAGGATATTTTGTTATATTTTTCATATATAAATTGTTGACTTTTAAAACAAATCACTATTTTTAAAGGGATTTTAAAGGCTTTTGTTTTAAAAAAGAATACTTTAATGCTTTTATGTATTTTTAAAGAAATTATTTGAAATCATACTTATATTAAAAAAAAGATTTCTCGTAACATTTTTTTTAAATAATAATTTTTAATTTTTTTTGTTAAACTCAGTATATTTATTTTTAATGAAAAGAAGAATTCACAAACATCTAAAGGTGATATTTTTTTTCTCTTAAAAGTGATTTATCAAATAATTTTAAATGGGTAATTTACATCTATGTCAACATCCTTGGATGTTCATTAGAATAGACTTTTTATATGTTCTTAGGATACCATAAAACTTATTTCTCAATATGTCTTAGGAACTATTCTATGAATATATTCATGAAATCTATCTCTTTTCCATAGATTAAGTAAGTGATGTTTGAAATATAAATAATTTATTTCAAGTGACACACATATGTTAAGATGATTTACAGGAGGGTCCCTTTATCAAGCTCTAATGCATTGGTTGATTTTTTATATCTCATTATATCAAAGATGGTGTAGGGTAGTAACCAAATCCCATAAGGGTTCAATGTTAGTATACCAATATAAAAAGGGTACATAGGTTGTAGCCCAAGCCTAAGAAGTTATATATGTAGTATAATAAGACCAATAGGGTATATATTATATTAACTTAAGGCTAAGAATTTACATGAGTAGTAACCTTATCCAAATAGCGTATAAGGGTAAAGTCCCAAGACTAAGATGTCATATGAGTTGTTAAAATCATGACCAAGAGGGTACATAAGTTTTTATCCAAAGCCTATATTATTATGAAAATCAGGTTGCAATGCCTTCTCCACTAGTCATGATTTAACATGATTTCACTTATTCCAAACATCTATATTATATGCTTTTGTTAAGAAACCATGGATCATGTTTATTGTCCCATTATTATACACTCTGATAACATGGTATATATTATATCATTTGATACTACATTTAGTTCTACTAAGTCATGTGGATGACTCTTCTTATTCTATGTTATTTTTAATATTATATTTATCCCATGCTTGTGATTTATCATATGCATATAATATAACCATTAATGTAATGGTTTTGAGATCTTTTATCATACAAAGAGTTTGAGATCCCCATTTATTATGTTTCCATTCCATAGGTTATGATTATGATTATAAATAATTATAATTCTAGAAAGGGGTTAAGTGTGGTTTGATTTTGGAGAAATTTTCATGAGTATTATATAACAAGTTTATTATTTAGTCAATCACCAAAGACACCAAATCCTCAATTATTGATATTACGTGTTTATTTTTGTGATATAATGTTTAATTTATGTAAATGGTGTAAACAAAATATTGTTTTATCTCACTATATATCATATACAATTTTTAAATAAAGTGTTCTAATCACCGTATCCAAGAGTGAATGTTTGGGGTTCCTTAGTTGGTATTAGCGAAAGATTTTTTTCCATTTTTTGGGTATTAGATTAGTTATTTTTTGAAATTAGGATATTATGAATTTACTAAATGTCCATTGTATAATTCTAAGTGGTAATTACATTTGTAGTATAACATCATTGAATTTTGATAATGTTATTTACTATACATTTTTCTTAAAAATTACAACCCTATAGGGATACTATTAAGATAATATGGTTGTGGCATAAATAAACATTAGGTAATTCACATTGAATGTTCCTGGTTGGGTATGATCTTCTTCTTCACTCGTTTCATGGTGAGTGGGACTAGAATTGCACATCTGGCTAGACACTCCCATGGGATATGATTTAGTGATTCACATACTCTTTATAAACCATTATAATGGTTTTAATGGAATTTGAGGCTATACCATATAACTAGTTTGGTTAAAAAATAAAATAAGAAAATGAAAACATAAAATTTTTGTTAAACAAAAATTAGTAATAGATTTATCCAATTACATCATTGTTAAACAGAAAGTCTTAATGGTTTAAATGAGGTGCTCATTATAGTAGACATTAAAATATTGGGTTTTAATATTCAAAAACCATTTAATATGACTTTATTAGACATTATCATAATTTTTTTGGCTTCAATATTTGGTTATAAATAGGACCATGAAAATAAAACTATGAATATCATGTCCGTAAAAATACTATAACCAACTATTTACGAATAATTTGTTCAAAATATTACGTTAAAGGAAAATTCCAATACATTCCTATTATGTAGGAAATGATGAGTATCCTTTTATCTAATATTTTTCAGTTGATATCTTAGTAGAAAATATATCATGAGTTCCTCATTGATCTCTTTTATTCATTATTTAGTGAGAAATAATTAAAATTATGATGGTGAAATTTATTTAGGGGGAATGTAACGCCATAAACTTTTACTATATATTTCCATTAAATATGAATAATGTGATCGATAGATTAGTCCACACATGACACCAAATTATATAGAAACATGAAATATTAGATGAAAAATATAAATTAAATTAGAATAATAATAAAACATTGAGTAAATAAAAGATATTACAGATCCAAAAATGCATCAATGTAGTGGATAAATAATTAGTATGATTATTTTTTCTCAAATAATAGTTATTTAATGTCTTTTATAGTTTATCCTACTAAATTAAATTTATGAATTTTAAGATATTATTATATATTAATTAATATATTATCATTATTTAAATTAGAAATGAGTACAAAATAATATAAAGAACATGTAATGTTTAAAACCGCCATTTATCAATAATAGTGGTTTTTATTTATATTATTAATTTTAATTTAAAAGATAAAATAATTTAAATTGAATTTTACTCTTATGAAATGTTTTTTAGATTCAACATAATAATAGTATCTTACAATAAATTTTTGGGATTCTTCTGAAATAATGTATTTTTAGGTGAATAGTGAAGAATACATCTTTAACTAAAACTATATAATTTATGAATATATCAAGAAGTATGTATCAAATAAAAACATATAAAATTTTTAATGATAAAATGTGTATTTAATAAACGAAATATTTATGTTGTAAATATAATTTTTAATTTTGAAAACCTATGTGTAACATTTGGAAAATTATGCAATATATTTCTCATATTTGTTGTTATTTATGATCATTTTATTAAGTTTTAAATATGTGAAATTAAGTTTTAAATTAATTTTAAAGTAAAATTAATCTCTATTAGTTAATTATATACCAATTAAGGTCATTAAAATCAACAAAAAGGATAATTTATTCCTAAACACAACATTTATGCTTAAAATTACATTTTTTATGAAATCATGTTTTTACGCATTACATGTGATAAAGTTAAAATAAATATTTTATACACATTGAAATTTTATTTGATAAAATGGATTTCATATTTTTTTATCTTTTGATACAAATTATGTATAAAGGTCTACTTTAGTTTTAGTCATTAAAAGTAAATTATTTGGATAAAAATTAATTACGCTATTAAAAACAAAAAATGGAAAAAATAAAAAATGCATGACTAGATACATAAATACATGTTTCAAAAAAGCGTAAACATGAATATTTTAAGTATTATTGAACATAACTCATCCACCATTACATTTTTGTCATATTTTTTCTACACTTTCCAAGTGAAACATGTGCTCTCATTATTTTAAAATGTTTTATTTATAAAAAAATCTATTTCTCCACTCATTTTAATGAATTATCGTGAAAAAAATATGAAAAATATATACTTAAATATCAAGAAATGTCCTATAATCCTTCATATCCACAATATCATGATATGTGACATTAAGGTGTTACCTGATAGAGAACATCCATAGAGAGAGGTAATATTCTCAACCAAGATCTCTTAATTCTAAACATTTTTTTCATCATAAAACATATTATATCAAAAAAATTATTATGAAATCAGTATATATAATATTATAAAATTTTATTATACTAATATAATATTTATTTTACACCTTCCACTAAATCCATTTGAAAAATGAAATGATGTCACGCGTATATGCAGACTGTCGTTTCCATAAATGAAACATTTTATTTTTCTTCACCTACTTATTCAAATGATTATAAAAATTTTATTCAATATATTAATATTATATTTATAGAAATATTAAGATTCTATAATTATAAACCATTATCTATTTTCCTTCCATTATACAGAAAATGAACGTGTTAGTCATATATACGTGCATACTACTGTCTCCTTCAAAGTTTCATATTTTGTTTTTCATATAGTATTTTATTATTTATGAAATATTTTTCCAATTTGATTGTACGCATAAAAAATAACTATATAATTTAATTATACTTATATAATAAGGATATTATTAAAAAATTAATCACTTCTATTACCACACTGACAAATATATTATGACTTGTTTTTGTATGGTTTCGTTTAACCCCCTCCATGATCAATGTTATAAATATATATCAGGGATGAATATGTAATCATAAAAACTAGTGTTATAATATATTAACGATAAAATAATTTATTTTATAGTTTTGGAAATTTTATATTTATATTTGAATTATTATTATTGTACCACCCTTTTGTTTGTTAAAAATTTCTGAAACAATCTCATCGCCAACATTATCATCAATAATCATAAATAAATTACTTATTAAATGAAATTAAAACATTATAAAACATATATAAAAACACCAATATTTTTTTATAAGGATTAACATTAATTCATTAAATAATAATTTATAATCACATTACAAAACTAGTACAAATTAAATAATCAAAGCTAATAACATTTTCTGATGAAAATAAAATATAAATAACATATATATTGTAATAAATAACTATAAATGAACTTTATAAAATTTTATTGGTATGAATATATTTCTTAAATAGGTAATTAATATACTTATTTTTTTATATATTTGGTTAGTGAACATTCTTCTAAGAGGGATTAAAGGTAATGATTTTTGTTAACGTGATTTTCAATCATTGAGTTCTGATTATTATTCTTAAAAATTATTCTTATAAGTTGGGTATGTTATGCCCAAAGAGATTTTTGTCTAAAATTACTCTTTTGTTTTTGAGAATTTAAATTTATATCATAGAAACCCCTTTTCAAATGATACTACTCCTTAAATTATGATCTTTGTATGGATTTTCTAATCTAAATTTTTATTCTTTGAGAGTTATTCCATATCAAACATTTTTTTCATTTTTGTGTGCTATATTTACTTCCCATGGATTTTTTATTTCCAAAAAAATCATGAAATTAAATATATTTATAGGTACATAATGATATCTCTATTAAAGGGGTTTCGATTCAAATGTTACCATGGTCACAAGGGTGTTCTATCTCAATTAAATTTCATTGAATAATTTTATGTTTAATATGATTAATTATTATTAAAATTTGGTTTATACTAAATATTTAATATATAATATCATTAAATTTATTTTATTCATATTATTTGATGCTTAATTTTAGTTTATATCTTCTAATGGGTTTTTTCAAAACATTTCTTAATCCATAAGGGGTTTTTTTCTTAACATAACTTCTATTCTTGAGTAATAATGATTCTTATTGTACATAGGCTATAAAAGATGGTTTTCCTATATTCTTTGATGTTAATATAATTTCTTATATCTTTGGTTAAATTTATCTTTTTAATTATAATATTTTACCTTAATTTTTTTTTCTAAAAGTATATCTTTGTTGAGAATAATTATCATCCTTCCCTAGTAAGGTCTTTGTCTTCCATATAGATGTTGTATATTCTCACTAATTTCTAATTATTTGGAAACTTAATTAGGGATTATTTCATGATTACTAAATATTTATATTTATTCACTTTTAAAATTATGTTTTAATAATATTTTTATAATTCAGGTTTTTAATAATGATATTTTTTAAAAAATGAAAAGGTTTTCCCTTCCTAGCTTTATAATATATCTTTTATTCTGCATTTCCATTTACTGAAAATTTACATGTTTTCCAAGTATCCATTATTGTAGATTATTTTTAATGTAATTTTTATAAAAAAAATTAACTTTATCTTTTTGAATGTTAATTTTTAATGTGGCTTATAACATCATCTTTTACAACTATAATGAAAGGATATTAAAAAACTCATACTTTTTCCTTCATCATTGTGAGAATTATTATTTATAAAGATTCATTTACTTTTCTTAAAATTGTTTTCAAACTTTTTTTAAAATATAATTATTTTTCAATTAAGTAGAAATGTTGTTATATTTTTTAAAATTATAAATTTTATTTAAAAAATGAATTTTTTATTTTAAAAGGGATTTTCAAGGATTGTGTTTTTATGAAATAATTATTCTATGTTTTTATGCCCTCTAAATGAATGTTTTTGAAATAAATTTCATTTATAAAATTTATTTTATGTGAATCATTTTTTGTTCTAAATGATATATTTTTAAATATTTTATCAAGATAAATTTATTTCTTTTTAATGAGAACATATTTATGGTGTTTTGAAGCATATAAAAATTGATATTTCTTCTTATATTAAATGTGATTTCTACAATAATTATAAAACGGTAATTCAGATCTATGTAAATATCCCTACAAATTCTGTACGATACTCCTTGGGCATGTTCTTATGATACAATTAACATTCTATTTATGGGTGGATTATGAAATGTTCTATGAATATCTTTATAAAATGAGTCACTTCTCTATAAATTAATTAAGTGATGTTTGAAATATGAATGATTGATTTCATGTAGGAAAAATATATAATAATGATTAATTGGATATCAAATTATAATACATTGGTTATAGTTTTTTTATCATGAGCACAAAGAGAGTAAAACATTAGTAGTCGAATCCTAGGAGGGTACACAAGTAATATCCCATGCCCAAGAGGGAATAAATGTAGTATACTAAGCCCAAGAGGGTATATGAGTAATAACCCATTCTCAAAATTTTACAAGGGTTGTTATCCCAAGACCATTGTGGTCCAAAAGTAGAATCCCATGCTCAAGAGGGTACCTATATAGTATCTCAAGCCCAAGATGATATATGGGATTTTATACCAATCCTAAGAGGGTACTAAGGTTATTATCCCAAGCCTACATTGTTATAATAATCAGGTAGAAATGCATTCTCCCCAAGGTCATAATTTCATTTTTATTTGATTATTTTACATTTCAATGTTATATGTTTACATTACACTTCCATGTTTGATATTTATTACCTCATATTTCTACTCTCATATTATATTTGTCATGTTTGATTATTTCAGAACACATGTCATTCTATTATTCCATTTAGGAAACTCTTATTATTCCATGTTCGTTTTAATAATATATTTCTCCCATGCTCAAGATATATCATATTTCTATGATTTTATTCTTGATGTATTGTTGTTGAGTTTTTTCCTTTACTGAGAATTTGATCTTAGCCTTTTCTAAAGTTTCTATTCTTTATGTTATGAAGATGAGTGTAAATTATGTGAATACTATACGGATGTACAGTGAGGTCCGATTATAGCGAAATATTCATGAGTGTCAAAAAATAATTATCTTATCTAACTTATCCCCCAAGGTAGTAAACCTTTATTTTTTGGTATTGTGCTATTATTCGTTTGATATAATGTCTAACATATATAAATTATATATAGTAAAGATATTTTATTTATAATTTTTATCAATACGAGTGTTTAATAAATGCTTTTTAACACTAGATCTATGAGTATGAGTTTATGGTGTGTCACGATACATACAAACTCGTGGTTTTTTCTTTGCCCTATTCTAGGATATAAGTGAATTCATATGTTACAAATAATTTATATGTTTGGAAGTATATATAATTATATCATAAAAATGATATATAATATATTATTAAATTCAAAAAGTTCCTTAATGATGATTTGTTATTGTTACAACATTGGAAATATTTTTGTATCAGAGTTTCCAATCATGCAAGATTTAAAAAAAGTGAAACAAGGAATCTCCCTCATGATGTAATCTTAGAGATATTGTCATCTCCCATCCAGGTTAGGGATTCATGTGATGTTTTTAATGGTGAAGGAGTCCCTATAATTTTCCAATTTGATTGTTTGTTATGTTTCTACTCCTTATCCTTTTTCTTTAACATTCTCTTCTATTTTTGGTATTATCCCCTCATTTATTTCCATGATTTTGGATTTCATTTTCTTTAATTACATATTTTTATCCACAATATATGTTAAAATTTACATGATTTTCTTCTCTTTATTGAAAACATGTCATATTGGATCCCATCTCTAACCAGACATAATAATATTCACATTGGTTAGGGGTGGATTAATTGTTTAAATTTTCAATCGTATCCTTTATGTGTTCATTGTTTTTTCCTTTGTTTTTGATGTCTCTTAACACCAACTATAACGTTCATGTTTTTTGGTTATCCATATCTTCCTTAATTACATAAGACATTATGAAACACACTATTTTGGTAAATCAAGATGTAGTTTTAGGATGGTTTGGTATGATATTGGAGGATATACAAGTGGCAAACCCCATGCGTGTGTCCCAATAATGAATTATTATTCATGTGTGTTTAGTAATCTCTCTAAGTGGGATTTTAGTATTATCCTTGGGATTAAGTTCTATTTTGGGAACATTTTCACATGATAGGTTTGATATGATAATCAGAAAGGATTCCAATGGTCTTGTTCAACTAAAGTGGAAGGATTTGGTGAGAGCTCCTTATTTTATGTGTTCGTGATGGATTTTTTCAATTTATTTTTCAATTATGTGAAAGGTTTTGTTCATGTGGAAATTATCAGAGATCTATGGTGTTGGTAATATAGTTTTGGATACTATGTGTATTTTTCTTATAGAAAATATCATTTTTATTATTTTGGAAGGTGCTACAGTCTTGTGGTGATTTGGTTGGGTTTCACGATGTTGATGGTGGAAGGATCTAGTTTCCAGTTATTATCACATTAGTGATGGTGTAATTGTTTGATATTCATTGTCAGATACATAAAGGGGGATTAATCCTCATCATGGGTCGTAAATAATTATGGACTTGTCTTGAGGGTATTTATGTCCTTTCTCTATGACACCAATTTTTTTTCGATGGCTTGGTTCTGATAGCCATTAGGTAGGACCATCCCTTTTTTTACCTTAGTGTTTATTTGGGGTTGGTGTTTTGTGGTTGGTTTTATTTGGGATTGGATTGTGACTTGTATATAGTTTCCACTAAACCCAAAAGTGGATTTTGAAAAATACAAAAAAAAATGACATTTAAAAGTAACCTTTATGTACGCTTTTAAAAGGACAATTACGTTTTACACATTCCATTATCATAGAAATGAATTACTAAATTTTAAGGGTTAATCTGATACATAATGGGTAGATAAGGAACATTTATATATGTCTTTATTTATTATTTTAATTAATTCATATATAAATTTTAATATGATATAAAAGGTTTACTATTTTTTGATATCATTTATTGCAGGAACCGATTTGGATCGGGGATTACGATTGATAATTTACCCCATTAACAATAATAAAATACATTTTAGGAAAAAAATTAAGGGAATTTATATTTTAGTTAAAAGTTATTATATTTTATTAATTATTTATAAATGATATGTGTTAAGAATTTTAAATGGTATATTTTAAAACAAAAATAATATATGAAATTTTCATTTTAATATCCCAAGATGATTAAATAAACTAAATGTTTATTTATTTTTTATCCCTTTAAAATATTCATATATAAAATTGTTTATATTGATTGAATATTAGGTTTTCTTAAATTTAATGGTAATTTATTATTTTTTGATTTCTATGAATTTATATAGGAATAAATCATGGCATAAGAATGATTTCCTGGGATACAATAGTTATAATTGTAATATGCATATGATGTAGATTAAATTGGAGAGACTTTAACATATAACTCCTTAAATACTTTTTTATATGTAAAACTGTATAATTCATTAATAAAATGTTTATTTTGAAATTATAAGGGTAATTTAAAAAATTCATAAAATTAACAAAATAAGGATAAATATTAAGAAGTTTTTTAATTAACATGAATTACTCATAATAATTTATTGAAAATATTTCAATTAAAATAGATCATTTTCAAGATTATTTAAACCACCTAAAAAGTAATTTTGATGACCTAATTGATCATGGTTTAAAAAATTATAAATATGTGATTTTTAGATTACGTAATTTATTTACAAAATAAAATTGGAATATAAAATGTTAATACTTTATTTTAATATCATATATTTAAATCTACATTTAATATAATGAATGATACAAAAGAGTTCATATAAATTAATTAATATATATTGTTCATCTTCAAAATTTTGGAATGTTCATAATGAATTGATAATGATTTAATGTATTTATTATTAGATTTAATTTGTGAATTGTTTATTAATGTTTATCTTTTGTTTGAATATATGAATTATATATTTATTTAAAATTACATAACTTATTTACTCATGAATATAATTATTATATTATTAACTATTATATTATTTTGTTTAAATGATAAACTTCTTTTACTGATTATCATACACGCAAATATGAAGTTACATGATAGGTATGATAAGGGATTTAGTTTTCCTATACCTTGACTTATGCTTCTATTGAGTTATAAACATAAATTGAATAGTTTATTATGATTTAGAAATAATAGATTTTAGGATAATGATGTAACCAAGACCACTCTTAATGAATCATCTGGTAGTGGGACATTGTGTTAAACTTCATGTGACACTATGTTACTCACTTTTAGGTACTTTTACACCATGTTTTTTATCATATTTTATTTAGGTATTGTTATAGGGAGTTTTTGGTGACTTTTGGAAAATGTTATAGTGTTTTGGGTCTATGTATGAATAGTGCATGGTTAGGGAAAATATTAATGTTTTTCTCATCAATTCGTACACCCTGTGATGGTGAACTGGAAGGTAGAATATGGTTTTTAAAAATCATGCAGACACCTCTCCAAACTATATGGCCATATAGAATGGGTGTTTTCATGGTTGAAACATGGTAACTGTAAACATTATTCCAAACTAGGAACCCTTTCCCCAGACCTTGTATGTGTTCACGGTTAGTACTAACTGTGTTGAAAAACTCAGGAAATCATGAAAATGGATATTTATCCACACAAATTTTAATATTAAAATACTGATACCCATTTTTTATATTCTAGAAAATCCCTAATCAAAATAATTTAGTCATTTTTATTTTCTAGGCTCTCAAGATGCATTATAGGATTCTCCAAAAATTTTCTTTCTCAAATCAATTTGATATTAGATGGGTTTGATTATTATCTGGTGAGTTAAATTTCTCTTGTTATTGTGAATTATCCTTTCTTAATGTTTCTACTTATTATATAGTTGTGAAACCTTATTTATATAGGGATTGGATACCTTTCCTTGATGAATTTTGATTCTAGGGATTCTTATTTGATATTCTTCATCTTCGATTCTCCATTGACGGTTCTTGTTTCGGGAAATTGTTTGAATGTTTGAATAAAGATACATGGTTCCATAAATATTTACACTACATTTGAAACCATAAATATATTATTTTATTTAAATTGTATTTTAAAGTTATTTCTAAACTCTGATTTTATATGATTTTATTTTTGATTTAAAAGGAATGAAATTTATTAAAACCCCTTTATTTCAAATGCATTGAAATTATTGGTTGAATTTTGTGAAAAGATAGCTTAAAATGAAACGTGTTTTGATAAATTATTAAGCATTTATTCTTGATAAAAATTTATTTACATGAATGAAGATTTTGAAAGGATTAATTTGATAAAAACCTATGATAAAGTTTTTAAAATAAAATGGAATTTTGAAAATGAAATTAGGAATTTGAATTATATTTGATGAATTGAATTGAGTCTTGAACATGATTGAAAAATTGGAGGAACATGTGAGCCTAACTAGATAGTTGCTGATTAGAAAAATAACACTAAAACTATGACACCCTAAAAATGTTTTGATGATGAATACTCTAACTAAACCTTTTTTGACAGCAATATCCCTGAGGGAGTGTTGATTTATTTATTCCTCATGGCCTGAGATGGAGGAATTCATGAAAAATATGCGCCATGATTTATTAATTGACTGAGTAGTGTGAGGGTTCTAGAGCCCGAAACTAATGAAACTCATGGTTGATGACCATTTTTCCTTATTTTAATTTGTTCATTACATACCAATATTTAATGAACTATTTTATTTATATCCTATTGTGTTATGAAAAATATTCATTTTAGCCTAATTTTAGGTACCTTCTATCTAATTGAATTGAGTGCGTGTTTTTAATGAAATATTGAAGATTAATTCAAAGAATATTATTTATTTAAATTAAAGTGAAATTATGTTATTTGTTATGTAATTAATTATAGAACATTTGGTGGTGTATTATATGGCTATTTTACTCACAACCTACCTTTTCCTTTGACTGTTTGTATATTTTATTATTCTAGGTCATGGTAATGGAAAATGTATTCCTGTAGGTGGAAGGAAGGTTTGATTTACAGGACCTTGGGTGATGATATTGACCAGTGGAGTTATGATCCACTCGTTACATGGAATTTTATTGTTATATCTTGATTTTTTTCACTTTTGATGATGTTTTACTTTGAAATCATCTAATGTATTCCTGTGGTACTTTCTCCTTGAGGAGTGTCTAGAATAAAAATTGTTTAGTTTTTTTCTTATCTATTTTCAACTGATCTATCTTGATTTGACTTCTCTTATGGTGAATTAATTTCTTATTACTTAACTTGATGCCAAATTTCTTTTAACCTACTTATGTGGATGATAAACTCCCTTTGGATTATTTTAGGATTGGTAACGATATTTTTTATTTGGGTTACATCAGTTGGTTCATCATTAAATGATATCAAATGCTAGGTATTATGTCTCTACATTATGTCAATATGTAGTTTAGGATGTCCTGGTAGATAGAATGTAAGATTTTTAGGACATAAGGGGGATTTTATGAGTGAGTACTTAGCCATATCTTATTATAATGATCCTTGAGTCACCATGGGGGGGTTGGGAAAATCATCATTGAAAAAAAATTGATTTTATCCTAACATTTATCCCAAATTGATTTGAATAAATTTGAAACCATAAATTTGAACTCTATTGGATGGAATTAATATTCCTATATATCTTTACTGATTTGATGATACGATTATCCTTAATGATGGTTTTTATATTTTTTTATTTTTGTAGTATAGTACCATGCCCCCTAGGAGACATTTGAATAGGCTATGGGATAAAGCTATAGGAGAACCAAAGAAATAGATTCCTCCAATGGACCAAAAGTTTTTTGAGAAAGTGGTGCATGTGGTTAAATCTATTAGACATGTAGTACAAACCATTCTCATTTAGGAACTAGTAGAGGAACCTAAAAGGGTTGAAATTAGAGATCATATAAAAGAGTTTATTTTGAAAAAACCACATGATTTTAAAATATTGAATGATACTCAGGAGGTATAATATTTATAAAAAATGATTCATCTACATTTTGAGTTCTTAGAAATTTCCGATTCATTAAGGATTAAGTGTGATTCTTTCACGAGTGAAGAGATAAGTAGGAGTTAGTGGGATTTGATTGTCATAGAAAACAAAAAATAAGTTTTTAGAGTGGAAAGAGTTTTGGGAATGTTTCAATTACAAGTTATATCTATAAATAGTGGTTTTAGAAAAGTATATAGAGTTTCGTAGACTATGGTAAGGTGATAGGACTATGGTTTAATATACAATCTACTTCTCTGAACTTATTCAATTTTCTCCTCATGTAGTTATGAATTATATGTTAAATGCTTTTATATTACATATGGATAATTAGACTGACATTCAATAACATGTTTTTATGATGAGTCTCGCCTCTTATGTGGATGTGTTGGATAGATCTTTGAGAACAGATCTTGAATCAACTATAAAGTTAGGGTTTATGAGAGTTCCCTTTTCTCCGAAAGATAGTAATTTTATTTCATTTAAATGAAATAGGAATTGGGATGAGTCATGTTGGATATATTGATAGAATTCATCATTCATTCCTTATGGAGCACCTAGAAAATGAATACTAATATGTTTTCATTATGGAAAGGATAGGCATTCGAAGCAGGTTTGTAATGAGGCACGAAAGATATATGGTTCTTATGGATAGTAAAGCTAAAATTTAAAGTTTTATCACGTATTTTATTCCCCACATAGTGGAATGGGATCATCACAACAAAAAGTTACTATGTTGTAGATATATTCATTACGATATAAGGCGTTCAAGAAAAAGGAATATCAAAAGAAGCTGATGCGGGTGATACAACAATTATAGGTACCATCACTATATCGTCATCTTTAGTGATTGATTTATTTGATACTGGTTCATATCTTAATTAACATCAAATGACATTTTGTAACTTTTAAGCCTTCTAGTGGAGCTAATGTCTTATGTGATGGATATTGCTATGCCCCACCTAATGGATAAGGATCAAGGTCTTAAATTCCTATCTTATAGTTGTTTATCATATGTTAATTTATTTAGGGATTTTATGGTTATTGAATTGAAATCTCTAGATTAATTCTATGGATAAATTTCCCTATTTCTCATATATTCTATATTTATTATTATCTTCACCGATAGTCATAGGCTTCCCCCTTAGGGGTGTGACAATTTTTCCATGGAGAATGAACCCAAGGTCGAGTAGAGCTAGACCACTTTTTCTATAGTTGGGTATGGTGATATTAATGATTCAATTTGACCTAGAGTATGAATATTTTAGTAGAAATCATCCTACAGTGGTCATCAAGTTTCCTAATATGTTTCCATTGTACTTTTCTTGCTTTCCAACGGTATGGGAGGTGGGGTTTTTAATTAACTTGGAACTAGGTACCCAACCTATCTTTCTTCCATCATATTAGATAGATCTGGCTAAATTGAATGATTTCAACACTCAATTGGATGATTTAATGGAAAAAGGATTCATTTTTTCAAGTGTGATGCCATGGGAAGTTCTGGTTCCCTTTTCAGAGAATACTTATGGGAATCATTACATTTTTATTGATTATAAAAAACTAAAATGAGTTATGATAAAGAAAAAGTATCTATTTAATTTTATTGATGATTTTATTGATAAGTTTGAAGAGGAAAAGTGGTTCTCAATGATTGATATTAGGACTCATTGTCACCAACTTTGAATTAATGATTCTGATATCCTGAAGACCACCTTCAGGATATGGTATGACTATTATGAGCACCTCATTACACCTTTTGTTCTAATAAATTGTCCCAAAACATTTATAATGATGATGGAAATAATTTTTAATGCCATCCATGATTAGTTAATGGTATTATTTATGGATAACATCTTGGTTTAATCCAAAACATAGGAGGATCATGTTCATCATATTAGAGTAGTTTAAGAAATGATGAGAAATCAGTGAATCAATTAGAAAATCTTGAAATGTAATTTATATATATATGGGAAGTGATTTTCGTAGGACATGTGAACTCATAAAATGTTATTTTATTTGATCCTGAGTAGGTGAAGGAAATTATAACATAGGATAAATGGTATAATGTTTTTTATATTTGGAGATTGTTGGGATTAGCATAGTATTGCAACCATTTTGTTATGTATTTCTCAAATTTTTCTTATCTGATGATTTCTCAAACTTAGAAATGATTGATTTTCATAGGGGACTTGAAATTTCAAAATTCATTTGACATGTTAAATAAACGTTTTAATTTTGTGATAGGGTTGAAACTTCCGAAGGATGGGAATGGCAATTTTGTCTATTGTGATATGCATGGTTCGGGTTTTGGTTGCATTCTAATGTAGGTTGATCACATGGTAGAATATGGTTTATTATTGTATAGGCCATAAGAGAATAAAAATATTACTCATGATTTTTAACTTCTATTTGTGACTAATTCTCTTAAGAATTGGAAACACTAGCATTTCAGAAAAGTGTTTACCATATATTTCGTTCATAAAATGATGATTTATATATTATATTAAAATTTTGAAATCTATTTGAGTAGGGATGGGAAAAATACCTAAAATTATTTTATTTTTACATTTATTACTCCACTAGAATAGAGAATTCCAATAACAATAGATTGAATATGATATTTTTAACCCATACTATGAAATAATAACAAGTAGAGAAGACTGTTATGGATCTATTTGTTCGTATGCATTTCAATGTTCTAGAGGATAAGAATTAGAATGTACTATAATGTTTTTAGTTGAATACCTATCTTATTGAGATTATTCTTGAGTAAAAGAAGATCAATGATGACCTCTATGGCTTTATGGACTCTATTTATGGTGGAAAGACCATCAATGAGTGGTCATTATCTTCTAAGAGCATCTCATGATTTCAAATATAATGTGTTTTATATTTTCCCATGAGGAAATATATGATGAGTTATTTTCATAATTAAAAATGGGTAGTGAACCATAGTACCATATAGGTTTTCTATGAAATATAGTGACAATGATGGTGACTTGTTATGATATGATACATTTTTTGTTTTGTTTTTCATTATTATACATATCAGTAGGTTAAGCCAGATCATGAAAAACCTCTGGGTTTACATTGGTCACTTCCTATGCCGACATGGATACAGGATTCTATTTCAATTGATATAATTGTTTTGTTGTTGTATACCCCTCAAATAAAAAATGGATATATTTAGTGATAAATTGGCTTACCAAATTGGATCACTTTAATTTCATTCAATATACGGACCCGGTTAAGGACTTGGGATGTCTATATGTAAAAATGATCATTAGATTACATGGAGTTCTATTTGTTATAGTTTATAATTGGAATACCTATTTTGATTATGATTTTTAAATAGGTATCTAAGTGGTGATGAGATCCTGGATCAAATTGAGCATCACTTATCATCCACAGATGGATGGCCAGATGTAGCAATCTATACAAATTCTTGAGGACATGATTCATGCTTGAGTCCCCATGTTTGGTAGATCTCTGGATAACCATTTGGGAATAGTTGAATTTTTTTACAATAACATTTATCATTCCATAATTAAATAGTACTCTTTTTAGATTTTAATAAATGGCCTCATAGATATCATCTCTATTGTATAGATATTGGTGAATATTTCTGGGTTGGACCAAGATATGAAATCAAAAATGTAGTCGATTCATCAAAGGATTGTGAAGAAATAGATCCTTTATAAATCAAGAATCAGTTATTGACATCAACATTTGAATTTTTTAATTGGTAACTAGGTGAATTTGAGTGTTTCATCCTGATTGGGTCATTGAATTCTTGGAAAATAGTGAAATATTTCAGTGAGATTCATGGATACTTTTGGGATTATTCAATGGGTTGGTAATGTGGATTACCGTTTTCATTTTTTCCTTAGATGAAATCTATACACAATATGTTTCAGGTGTTTTAACATTATAATTATTTTTTAACCCATATCATGTCTTTAAATTGGAAGACCATGTTTTAGGACTTGATTTGCCTTTGAATAAGTAGCTAGTTTGGTTTTTTATTCTGAGATGTAGGTTATTCATGGGCAGTCCATACAAATAGTCTATGTGGTTGGTAGAATGGTTTTAATTATCTGGATACTCTAGAGCATGTGGAACAAAGGAAATTGAAGTGAAATTTTATCTATGATAAAGAGTCATCTTGATATTATTTTTGGGAGCATAAAGTATTTATTATGGGGAGGTTACAACATACCATTAACTACTTTTAGAAACCTATAAATCTTTTTTTATCATCTGTTGGTCGGTACTTGTTCCAAGTTTTTTTGTGGGCCTTTGAATTTTGTTTTAGGGTTTTGGGGCTATGCATGGTTGTTTCATGGTTAGGTAAAACTATTTATTTTTTCCTGTAAAATAATTACCCTATGATGGTGAACTGCAGGGTGGAACATGTTTAGTCGAAACTATGTAGCGACCCCACAAATCCATGTCACTATGGATAGTGGGGGTTTTCATATTTGTCTCATGGTCTGTTTAATCCTATAACAAAACTATTCATCCTTTCTAGATACTATGTAAGGGTGTATAGTTAGGTTCAAAATCAGTAAAAGTTGTGCGACAAAACCTAGGAAACCTTGAAAACAAGTTTTTAACCACTCAAAAATTGTAATTAAAATCTAGGGACACCTTTTTATATTATATTCACCACTAATAAAACCTATCTAACCCTTTTTATTTTGGTGGCTCTCTAGAGGAATTATTATCTACTCTTACATTTTTTATTCTTGGATTGAAGTGTTTGTTGATGTGGTTGATTCCTCTCCATTAAGTAAAACATTTCTTGGTTTTGGGAATCCTACTTTATTTTTTCTCTCCTTCTTATAGAGTGATGAATACTATTGTTATTGATGGATTGGAAAATGTGTATTTATGAATTATGATTCTAGTGATTTATCTTTTTACTTATTCATCTTAATCTCTCCATTGTAAATTTCTATTGTGGAAGAACATTTGATAAGGTGAATTATGGTATTTTGATTCATAAGGACTTCCCCTATAATTGAAGAATTGAATTGATTGTTTAATTTAAATTATCATTTCAATTGATTTTGAACCTTTATTTGATATGATTTAATGTTTGATTTGAAAAGAAGTGGAATTTGATAAAATAACCTATTTCAATGGATTTGAAATTATGAGGTGAATTTTGATAAACGATGGGTTGAAATGAAAGTTGTTTTAATAAATTGATTTTATATTGATTATTGAGAAAAATGAATTTAAATGAAAGATGATTCTAAAAGTCTTGAATATGATAAAAAATTTTGATTTGGCTTTTAAATTAAAATTGAATGTTGTTCTTGAAATTGTGCATTTGATTTATGAATGATTAATTGAATTGTATGTTTCCCATTATTGATTGATTAAAAACACATTTGAGCCTGATTAGTTAGTGGGTGATTTGGGGAAACCTGGTAGGGCTCTGAATACCAATAAATGGATTTATGGTGAAAACTATAACAAAACCATGATAAAAAAAAGATTATTCCTAATAGGGTTTTAATTTATGCTATATTAGTGTATTAATCTTGGGGGATGTGAGAACACATGGATTTGATTGGTTGATTGACTATGTAGTGAGAGGATTATAGAGTCAGAAACTAGTGATCCACGGGAATGATAACAATGTTTCTTAGTTTTTATTTTAATAATATATTCCAATGTTTATTGAACTAAATTATTCACATCCTTTTGAAAATTTTAACCCTATTTATTTAAGCCTAATTTGATATACTTACCATTTCTGTAATTTAGTATCATTTTTTTAATGAAATATTAAATTTGATTGTTATGTATGGGATTTAATTTAACATAAAGAATAAGTGGCTTATTTTTATGTGATTTCTTATTAATATTTTGGTGTTACCTATATGCATATTTTTATCACACCCTTCCTTTGCCATTGGGTGTTTAGAGATTATATTATGCCAGGCCAATGTAAAGTGAAATATATATTTAGAGATAGTGGGTGTTCTTGATTTGAAGGACATTTGGTGATTGAAATAGCCAGTGGAGTTGTGATCCAATCATTAAAAGGCATTTTTGTCACAACACCCTCCCACCAAGGATGCCCCTCCTGAGCTGGCAGTGGTGAAAGGGAGATAATGACCCCCGAGTCCCGCCTCCAGTAGGCCCCAGGGTGGTGACTAGCACCAAGGGTATGAGTTTTTCACAAATATGGGAGGCATTACCATTTTTATTTTTAAAGATTGGGAAATAGGACAAGTCAACCACCAAAAAGGAAAAAGGGAAAGTGTATAGAAATAAACCAAAACCATTCCCATATGCATGTTTAAACAATTTTATAACAAGGAACAAGTACAATAAAACTCAAAGTACAATACCAAAAGAAAACAAAGGTACGGCAACAGCAACTACTCCAACTGTCCGACTAGTAGGGTCCCGCATGGCCCTGGTAGTCCTCCGGGAAACCTGAAAGTAAACATAGGGTGAGCATACAAGTATACTCAGTAGGAAAACCTAAAGCCCTCATGCACAAGTGGGGAGACATCCTAATTTCTCGTGAGAACAACAGAAGAAACCTAGCAAGGAATTCTATCCACCCAACCTCACCAGCCACACTCACTAAAACACAAGCACAACAGGTAGTAGTATATAAGAAACAAGAGTATTGGGTACCCCACACCATTTCCCTTTAGTTAGCTGCTCTTCCTAATGATGAACGTCCTGACGCTGCCACACTCTCCCCGCCCACACACACCTGGGCCTCACAACCACGTATCCCGCCCGCACACACCTCGGCCTCACAACCGTGTATCCCGCCCGCACACACACCTGGGCCTCACAACCACATATCCCACCCGCACACACCTGGGCCTCATCCCGAAGATTATTGGGAAAATGTAGAACCTGCCTGAAGAGTCTTGGGCCTAAGCCACCGCAATCGAAACATAACTGAAGAGTCTTAGGTGTAAGGTCGCCTCAATCCATCACAGCCTAGGAGAGAAGGAGCAGGAAGGAGCTAGTAACTAAGGGAAAAACACCCTCTCCCATGAAATGGGACAGTTTGACACTAAGTGCTCAACATGGGTGGGGTGCAATAAAACACAAAAGATACAAATATATATATATACCAACCTCACATCCCAACCTATGGCTTCAAAAAAGAGAAACTGAACACGTGCCTCGGCACTGGTACTATGAAGCATGCATACAACAAACAAACACAACCCCCTTTAGGTTTTCACATTTCAGTAGAAATAGTTATTTAGTTCCTTAACTGCTGGGAAACTATCCACAACTAACCACACCAATCGTTCGTAAAACATATACCTTCCAAACACAAAACAAGTTAAGAAAAACATAAACAGCACAACAAAGTCCCTCTTATCAACCAACCAACCCCATTGATTATTATTTCTGTTTCATTACCACGCCACATCATTCATTTATTCTTCCACTTTTATTTAATAATCATAACTATAACCTGTTCACATTAAAACCCAACCTTACAGCCCCCATGCCAACCACCATAACCACAACCGCACCGAAACTCATACATCAATATCCCTTTAATACCATTTATTGCAGCCCCACTATCTGTTACCAACACAACATTCACACCAACCCACAACCAAGTCAACCACAGCCCCGCTGCTCACCCGATCCACAAAAACCCACAAAAACACCCCCAACACATGCCACATAACCAATCCAACACACACATGTTCATTATTCCATTTTGTTTAACCGGGGTGATCACACAAGGGTTCCAGATTTTAATAGACAACTTTACGTGATTAAGAAATTCCACATTCCACAAAGTTTCCATCCATAAGAAAATATAAAAGAAGAGGGAAACATTTAATTGCGTAAGCAAATGCCTGCAACGACCGTGATTTTCAGTAGGTAGAAGATCATTCAATTCACAACAAAATATCACAAGATAAAAAGTAACAGCAATCACAACTTCTTATCCTCGTTCTTTAACTAGTTATTATCTTTATTAAACCGGTTCAGAAGTGTTTCACATAAACAATAGAAAACCTACCCCGAATAATGCAAAAATTAGATAGACGAAGGTAATATCCCTACCTCAACAGGTTCTTGATCGCAATTCTCCCCCGGATCAACCTTAGAAGACGTCTGTCGGCGTCCGTCACCTCTTTCGGGTCCCGGAAAAACCTCCTCGGGTGGAAGTCAGAAAGGAAAGGCGGAAGGAAAGACAACGGACCCAGGCTCAGAAGCTCCGCCTCGTCGTTACGATCTTGTGGCCGCTGACGGATCGTAAATCAGAGCTCGGACGAAGAAGTTATGGTAGGAAGATCCTTTGAGTCTCTTGAGAGTGCTCTGCTCATAGGAGAGGGGAGGAGAGGTGTGTGTTGAAAGGAGGAGGGTAACCCTCCTTTTATAGGCCTGAAAAGCAAAAGTACACAGCGTGTACTTTATGGTACACAGCGTATACTCAGTTCTTTCACACGGTCTCCACGCGGCTTCCAACACGGCTCCACGGCCATTGACTGGTCAATACACAGTTTGAGGGTAACACATATGCGGGGAAGGACTACACTGCGTGTAGTTTAGACACACGGCGTGTACTCATTTATTGCACACGGAAAGGACACGGCTCCAACACGGACACGGCCATTGACTGGTAACGCATACGCGGGGAAGGACTACATGGCGTGTAGAACTAGACACACAGCGTGCACCCATTATTCCACACAGCAAGGACACGGTCTGCAACACGGGGTATACCCGGAAAGGGGGTACACGGTGTGTACTCAAACTACATGGCGTGTAGTTTCAAAATTCTGGAAAGTGTGGGAAAAGTCCATTTTACCCTCCAGAACACTTCTTGGCCTTCTTTTTGACAAAGGAATGGGCCAGAGTGGTCTGGGCCATTACATCAGATACCTCTTAAAACATTATCGTCCACAAGAATTCAAAACCATCCCAGAGGAACCCAACAAGATACCTCTTAGGGTTCTTGTTATAATAGGAACCCAACAAACAACCCTAATCATGTGTGTAAGGAATTCTTTCTCCTATGTCGAGATATTATCCACTTTACACGGCACTGACTCACCTGCACGGGTTTAATTGCATCCTCATTAATGCGTCTTGATTAAGAATTGGGTCTTCCCACTTTCATACATTAGGATTTTTCAACTCGCACTAACCCCAACACCACACAACCAACACACTGCCCGAACACATGGGTTTGGGAAATTCCTTCACCTATGTCGAGATACTATCTGCTTTAGGCGGCACTGACTCGCCCGCACGGGTTCAATCGCATCCGAGTTAATGCGTCTCGATTAAGGGTCAGGTTTTTCCATTTCCCACACATCCGGACATGTTACACATTACCAGGGAACAAAGAACCAAAAGGACTCACAACTGACAAGCCAAGAATTCTATATATCAAAGGTATAGAGTACAACATCAACACAAAGCTCAGAAGAACAAGAGAAAAAACACAAGTCAAAAAAAATCTTGGTACTGAGCGTGCATCTGGGTCTCCCACTCCCAAGTGCTCTCCTCGAGGCCGCCATGCCTCCACAACACATGAAACAACGGAATGGTTCGTCCATGGAGCACCTTCTCTTCACGATCTTCGATTTTGACTGGTCGTTCCTTGAAGGTCGTGTTGTCTCCCATATCTAACTCTCCCCAGCTGATAACGTGGGAGTCATCGTGTAAGTACTAATGAAGCTGGGAGACGTGGAAGACATCATGAACCTTCTCCAACTGAGGTGGCAGGGCCAGCTGATATGCCACCTCACCGACTCGCCTCAACACCTCAAAAGGTCCGATGAACCTGGGTGAGATCTTGCTCCCTTTCCCAAACCTCCGCTACCCCCGTCGAGGGGAAACCTTCAAGAACACATGATCCCCCACCTCGAACTCCAAGGGCCTCCTCCGAAGATCATCATAAGACTTCTATCGGTCCTGAGCCACTTTCATCCTCTCACGTACAAGATGGACTTTCTCGGTGGTGTTATGCACTACCTCTGGCCTAAGTGCACCTGTCTCACCAACCTCTGCCCAGCAAATGGGTGAACGACATGGCCTTCCATACACAGCCTCAAACGGTTCCATGCCAATAGTAGAGTGGAAGCTGTTGTTGTAGGTGAACTATACTAAAGGAAAGTGTCATACCCATGATCCTCCGAAATCCAGAACGCATGCTCGCAGCATGTCCTCCAATGTTTGGATAGTCCACTCCGTCTGCCCATCGGTATGGGGGTGGAAGGCAGTGCTAAGGCGTAGCTGGGTGCCAAAAGAATGTTGTAACCCCATCCAGACTCGTGAGGTAAACTGAGTATCCCGATCTGAGATGATAGTCTTTGGAACTCCATGCAAACGCACCACCTTGTCTACGTACCTCTATTCTAAGGTACTCACCGGGCCCGACTCCTTGATTTCTAAGAAGTGAGCCGATTTCGTTAGACGATCCACCACTACCCAGATAGCATCATAACCACCCTGTGCTCTGGGTAGTCCTGTGACGAATTCCATTGAGATGTCATCCCACTTACACTCGGGGACATCTAAAGGATGCAAAAAAACCACTGGCAACACGGTGTTCAGCCTTCACTTGCTAAAACACTAGGAATTTAGCCACAAACTCTGCCACTGCCCGTTTCACCCCAGGCCACCAAAACTGATCCCTTAGGCCTCGGTACATTTTTGAAACTCTTGGATGTACCACCAAGGCTGAGCTATGGAACTCACGGAGATCTCCCTCACGCATCGCCTCTGGAACAAACAACCTTCCATGGAAAATCATCCGATGTCGGTTGTCCTCTGACCATCATTCTGGGGCGTTCCCCTGATCGACACAATCCCGCTTCACATCCGCCTCGGAGTCCCCCCACTGAGACTCTTCCACCTGCTGCAACAAGGAGGACTGCAGTGTCATCTAAAACATACAACCTCTAACACCTTCTACCCTGGCATCCAAGTGCAAGGCAGCCAAGTCTCCCATTGCCTTGCAAGCATCAACAGATTCCCGAACCACTTCCTGATGCGACTTCCTGCTCAGGGCATCAGCCACAAAGTTGCCCTTACCTTCTGTGTAAGAGATCTCAAAGTCATAGTCTTGGAGAAAATAAACCCATCTCCACTACCATAAGTTCAGGTCACGCTGGGAGAAGATATAACGCAAGCTCTTGTGATCTGAGAAGACCACAATGTGCTCCCCAAAGAGGTAATGTTTCCATAACTTCAGTGAGAACACTACTACTGCAAGCTCCAGGTCATGGGTGGCATAGTTACGCTCGTGAGGGCGCAACTTCCTAGAACCATAACAAATCACACCCTTTTTCTGCATCAACACGCACCACAGACCAAGGCCAGAAGCATCACAAAACACTTCATACAACAACCCTTCCTCTGGCAACCTGAGTTCGAGAGCACTGACCAACTTCTCCTTCATGTATTCAAAAGCTTTCTGGCACTTCTCGCTCCACAAGAAGACATGGTTCTTCCTCGTCAAAGCTGCCAAAGGTGCAGCAACTCTAGAGAAGTCTGAAACGAACCTTCGATAGTAACCTGATAACCCCATGAAACTACGAACTTATGCCATGCTCTTGGGTGCTGCACAAGAAATAATTGCCTCCACCTTCAACGGGTCCACTGTCACTCCATGCTGAGACACCACGTTCCCACGGAAGTGTACTTCTTGTGTCAAGAACATACACTTCGACAAATTCCCATAAATCTGGTGGTGTCGAAGGACTTCCAAGACTGCCCTGAGATGCTCAACGTGCTCCTCCTCTAATCTTGAGTAGATCAGGATGTCATCGATAAACACAACGATGAACCGATCCAGAAACTCTCGGAAGACAAAGTTCATGAGTCCCATGAACACAGCCGGTGGATTTGTAACTCCAAATGGCATCACTACAAACTCGAAGTGCCCATACCTACACCTGAAATCCATCTTTGAGATGTCACTGTCCTTCACCCTCAGCTGATGATATCCAGATCATAGATCAATATTGGAAAAACAACCTGCTCCCCTCAGCTGGTCGAATAGATCATCTATCCTTGGGAGGGGGTAACGGTTCTTGACCGTTATCTGGTTCAACCTTCGTTAGTCTATGCATAGCTTGATACCACCATCTACCTTCTTTACGAACAAAACTGGAGCACCCCATGCCGACACGCAGGGTCGAATAAAACCCTTCTACATCAGATCGTCAATCTGAATCTGCAACTCCCGCAACTCCAAAGGTGCCATCCGATAAGGGGCCATCGAAATCCGACGGGCATCAGGCTGTAAGTCTATCCCGAACTCAACGTCACGTCAGGGGGGGTAGAGTTTCAACCTCCTCAGGAAAAACATCGAGGAACTCCCCAACAACATCTGGGACATCCATCATCTATGTGTCAGTTGGAACCACTGATAACCCGCTCAAAAAGGAAAGGAGAGGCTCCACACGCCGGCTTCCCGCCTGATAGCTCCTCTCGCTAACAAAAGATACATGCTGCCCATCCACGTCAGAGAGAACGACTCTTCTCCGGAAGCAGTCGATAACGACACTAATAGAAAACAATCAGTCGATGCCTAGGATGACATTGTATGGCAGCATCTGTAACAGAAGAAGGTCCCCACTAGATCGATGTAGTCCCAACGTCAGCCCACATCCCCAACAAACACAAGATACGCTGGTCTGGCCTCTAACTAGTGTACTCAGTACCAGTGGTATGGAAAGTCTCTCTACGTCTAATCCCAAAGCATGTGCTAGACTAGGTGCAAAAAAGGAGTGTGAGGCTCCCGAATCGAACAAAGCAGAAACAAGAGTGTTGAACAAACAAATCGTACCTCGTACCACCTCTGGTCCTGCTGGAGCTGCCAACTCTACTGCGTGAAACTGTCCACGCCCAGCTCCTCTGCCTCTCTGATGTCGTCCACCTCCCCGACCACGCCCCGGTCGAGGTCCCTAAGGAGCACCCTGAGGGTGGCCTCCTCCCGCAAAGTCTGCCCTCGGAGGGGCATGGTCCTGCTGCTGCTGGAAGGGCCTCGCTGGAAACTGGTGCTGCTGAGGTGGGCGCTGAACATTCCCACCTCCACCATACTAAGCTCGGGTCGGGCACCGACTCTGAACGTGCCCGAAACCTCCACAAGAAAAACACCTCGGTCTCGGGCTCGTGAAAAAGGGGCAAGGACCCAAAGATCTGAACTAGAACTACTGTGGCCTACTCCCCACTGGCCTGAACCTGGAAAGTCACGTCGCAGGAGCCCTGCTGCTGACTGCCTTCCGCTTTGACGAGCCTGGCTGGATCCCCTCTCGGGGTGCACCTCCCAGCGAGTGCATCCTCTCTACAATCTATGCCTTCTTCTGTACTGCCATGTACGTCGGAAGGGTGAAGGGGGTAATAGCATACTGGAGCGAAGGATGAAGCGCCTCCTCCAAATGTCTTGCCCGAGACTCCTCATCCGGAAAAAGATCCGGAGCAAAGCGCAGGAGATCCTTGAACTTGATCCCCAGCTCTCGTACCGACATACTCCCCTACTAAGGGGAGAGTAACTCCTGCCGCTTCTCTGCCTTGATCATGGAAGAAAGGAATTCGTCATGGAATTCCTTCTCTAAGTCAGCCCATGGAACCTCTGCCTCTATCCTCTCTCTGAGGTAGAGTGTCCACCACTGTCGCGTCGCACCTCTCAGTGGACTGACTGCTAGGGGAACCCAGTACTCCCTCAGAGCACGAATCAAGGTAAAATTGTTCCCTAGATCCTCAAGCCACCTCTCTGTCTCCATATCTAAAGTAATACCCTCGTACATCTTGAGGGTCTGCCACTGGAAAGAATGGAGAGTCTTCTACCACTGGCTATCTTCCTCCTCTCGGTCAATCCTCAACTGATCGACCGCCTGGATCTGCTGGGCCTCGGTCGTCTGAGCCACCCGGGGACGACGTCCAGGTGCCATAGCTGTATGGTAAACAAGGATCGCTTAAGCCCAAGTATTAAGGAGAAAATCAAGGTTTCATTTTATCATTTTATTTGAATTTCTTTCACTTAAACACCCAAATCAAGTAAAACAAAATCACGATGATTCATGTACCTTCCCTAGGGTCTCTACCCTGCTATCAATGTAGTCTCACTTGGTCATTCAGTAGGCTCAGAGTCCTTGCATAGGATCACGGGGGAACCTAAAATCCCGTGCCCTAGCCAGTCTTCCCAGGCCTATGTCACGCACCAAGATTAACTAACATTGTTGCCCTACCATCCCATGCAATCCTCATTGTGCTTAACTCCAGACATCATCCTATCTCTCAACCATCACCTCTGATACCATTCTGTCACGACCCCCTCCCACCAAGGATGCCCCTCCTGAGCTGGCAATGGCGAAAGGGAGATAATGACCCCCGATTCCCGCCTCCAGTAGGCCCCGGGGTGGCGACTAGCACCAAGGGTATGAGTTTTTCACAAATATGGGAGGCATTACCCATTTTATTTTTAAAGATCGGGAAATAGGACAAGTCAACCACCAAAAAGGAAAAAGGGAAAGTGTATAGAAATAAACTCAAACCATTCCCACATGCTTGTTTAAACAATTTTATAACAAGGTACAAGTACAAGAAAACTCAAAGCACAATACCAAAAGAAAACAAAGGTACAGAAATAACAACAACTCCAATTGTCTGACTAGTAGGGTCCCGCACGGCCCTGGTAGTCCTCCTAGAAACCTGAAACTAAACATAGGGTGAGAATACAGGTATACTCAGTAGGGAAACATAAATCCCTCCTGCACAAGTGGGGAGACATCCTAATGTCCCGTGAGAACAATAGAAGAAACCTAGCAAGGATTTCTATCCACCCAACCTCACCAGCCACACTCACCAAAACACAAGAAAAACAGGTAGTAGTATATAAGAAACAAGAGTATTGGTTACCCCGCACCATTTCTCTTTAGTTGGCTTCTCTTCCTAATGAAAAATGTCCTAACGCTTCAACACTCTCCCCGCCCACACACACATGGGCCTCACAACAACGTATCCCGCCCGAACACACCTGGGCCTCACAACCATGTATCCCGACCGTACACACACCTGGGCCTCACAACCACATATCCCGCCCGCACACACCTGGGCCTCATCCCGAAGATTCTTGGGAAAAAGTAGAACCTGCCCGAAGAGTCATGGGCCTAAGACACCCCAATCGAAACCTACCCGAAGAGTCTTATATGTAAGGCCGCCTCAAGCCATCACCACCTAGGGGAGAAGGAGCAGGAAGGAGATAGTAACTAAGGGAAAAACACCCTCTCCAATGAAATGGGAGTGTTCGGCACTAAGTGCTCAACATGGGTGGGGTGTGATAAAACACAAAAGATACATATATATATATATATATACCAACCTCACAGCCCAACCTATGGCTTCTAAAAAAAGAAACTGAGCACGTGCCACAACACTACTACTACAAAGCATGCAAACAACAAACAAACCCAACCCCCTTTAGGTTTTCACATTTCAGTAGAAATAGTTATTTAGTTCCTTAGCTACTAGGAAACTATCCACAACTAACCACACCAATCGGTCGTAAAACATATCCCTGCCATCCACAAAACAAGATAGGAAAAACATTAGCAACACAACAAAGTCCCTCTTATCAACCAACCAACCCCATTGATTATTATTTCGATTTCATTACCACGCCCCACCATTCATTAATTCTTCCACTTTTATTTATTAGTCACAACCATAACCCGTTCACATTAAAACCCAACCCTGCAGCCCTGCTGCCAACCTCCATAACCACAACCGCACCGAAACCCGTACATCAATATCCCTTTAATACCATTTATTGCAGCCCCACTGTCCGTTACCGATACAACATTCACACCAACACACAAAAAAGTCAACTGTAGCCCCGTTGCTCACCCGATCCACAAAAACCCACAAAAACACCCCCAACACATGCCACGTAACCAAGCCAACACCCGCATGTTCGTTATTCCATTTTGTTTAACCGGGGTGATCACACAAGGGTTACAGATTTTAACAGCCAACATTATGTGATTAACCAATTCTACATTCCACAAAGATTCCATCCATAATAAAATCCAAAAGAAGAGGGAAACATTTAATTGCGTAAGCAAAGGCCCCCAACGACCGTGATTTTCAGTAGTTAAAAGCTCATTAAATTCACAACATAATATCACAGGATATAAAGTAACAGCAATCACAACTTCCCATCCCCATTCATTAGCCAGTTATTATCTTTATTAAACAGGTTCAGAAGTGTTTCACGTAAGCAATAGAACACCCACCCCACATGATGCACAAATTAGAGAGACGAAGGTAAGATCCCTACCTCAACAGGTTCTTGATCGCAACACTCCCCCGGATCAACCTCAGAAGACGTCTGTCGGCATCCGTCACCTCTATCGGGTCCCGGTAAAACCTCCTCAGGTGGAAGTCGGAAAGGAAAGGCTAAATGAAAGGCAATAGACCCAGGCTTAGAAGCTCCACCTCATCGTTACAATCTCGTGGCCGCCGATGGATCGTAAATCGGAGCTCGGACGAAGAAGTTATGGTAGGAAGAGCCTTCGAGTCTCTTGAGAGAGCTCTGCTCAGAGGAGAGGGGAGGAGAGGTGTGTATTGAAAGGAGGATGGGACCCCTCCTTTTATAGGCGTGAAAAGCAAAAGTACACGGTGTGTACTTTATGGTACACGGCGTGTACTTGGTTATTTCACACGGTCTCCATATGGCTTTGAACACGGCTTCGTGGCCATTGATTGGTCAACACATGGTTTGAGGGTAACACATACGTGGGGAAGGACTACACGGCGTGTAGTTTAGACACACACCATGTACTAATTTATTGCACATGGCAAGGACACAGCTCCAACAAGGTACACGGTCATTGACTGGTAACGCGTACGCGGGGAAGGACTACACGGCGTGTAGAACTGGACACACGGCATGCACCCATTATTCCACACAGCAAAGACACGGTCTGCAACACGGGGTATACCTGGGAAGGGGGTACACGGCGTGTACTCAAACTACACGGTGTGTAGTTTCAAAATTCTGGAAAGTGTGGGAAAAGTCCATTTTACCCTCCAGAACACTTCTTGGCCTTCTTTTTGACAAACGAATGGGCCGGAGAGGTCTGGGCCATTACAATTTTAGATATTATATCGTGATTGATGTTTTTTCACTATTTGTGGTGTTTTACATTGGGATATTTATATCTTTTATATTGCTACTTTCCCCCTGAGGAGTGTCTGGAATACCGACTATTAGCTATTTACATATTTTTCATTCACTGATCTCTCTTATTTTGACATAACTTATGGTGAACTAATTTCCGATTACTTATCATGATGCTACGGGGAAAGTCACTATTCAATAGGGATTGGAAATTATCTTTTGGTTATGTCATGATTGATTCAGGTTCTATTTGGGTAGGTTACTCGAGTTGGTTCATGACACTTCCAAATTTCATGGAGGCATATGACTTATTATAGAAAAGGGGGTATAGATTATCTATGGCTAAAGTCTTACACATGATAAGATTATTAATATTCTATAATGTTAGGCCTTTATGTTGAAGTGTTTCATTCACCACGTGAATAAGAAACATTTATATATGTGTGACTATAATTGGATTTTGGTAACGTTTAATAACACAAGAAACGATTTATGTAAAAATAGGCACAGTAATATGGTTTCAATATTTAGATTTTATGGAATAAATATTATTCAAAAAAAATAAATATAATGGTAATAAAAATGCATAATATTGTGAGATTAAATCCTCTTAAAAATACTAAGTGTTATATTCATTATAAAGCAACACTTGTTATGACCTATATCATCAAAATGGGTAAATCATGGTATAGTTGAGTGAACCTTGATTATATTTTGTAAGGAAATAATGTAATGAGTGGTCTTAATAGGTTTCTATTCATAATTTTTTTGGGGTACACTTTTCAAGGAGCCCTTAATATGACTTGGTTACAAAAGTAATAGTAGTGGGATTATCCACATGAGGGATTAAATGAATAGTCTTCAACTCAATTATCCAAGATTTTTGTATGATATGATTAAGATGATTCCCTAACTAAATAACTAAGTAATGGGATGAATACTAAAGAGAAAAAAGCATAGTGAAATACTTCTATTTTCCCACTAATAGATATGATGGATTTTAAATTGGTTATCACTTTTGTGGTATCACATTTATTAAAACTCCATGTAAAATATTTTTAAATTATGATAATCATCGGATAATATATTCTATTGTAAATAAATTACATCATTACTAACAAACATAACTTTGAGACAAACCTACAGAAAGGATAAGCTCAATGCATGAAACTACTAATATCAATAACATAATAATTTTTTTATGTTAGAATGATATTATTTGTTACAGTAACCTATTTTAGAGTTGCATAGCGTTGAAGTAGTTTAATAAATGAATATATATTCTCATGAGAATCATAAAATGATTCAATTTAAGATTCAACGCATTTTAATTTATAATGGCATACATTAATCTAGTTGTAGGTTCTAGGCATAGTATGGTTGGGCCGACACCCAACATTGATTTTCCCGTAACTAATGATCATTTAGGGATCAATACAATGATAAACTATAATATCCATAGAATTAAATCAATTATTTAGATAAGGAATAATTTTCCCCAGAACCGAGAGATAGGTTCAACATATTTTGATTATCATTAATTAAATTAAATTAAATTAATACTTCAAAGGTTTTCTTTCATAATTGATATATTTGACCATAGATATGTGGTGACACTTAATTTCATTATAGAGACAAAGAGTATATCTCATCTAGTAGTGATCCAAACATGTTCCACGAATCTATAGACATTACCGAATGAGTATTCAGGTTCTGGAACAGAAGATCCTTGTGCTTTCATCGTCCGCCTTTGATCACCTTGAGAGTAGTTTCCAAGGTGTTCTCTGATCTGATGTAGGATAGCCACTATCATTATTGAGACTGTTATTAGAGAACAGAAAGAACTATAGGCTTGAGAGATTTATCTAAAATGTTGTGCATAACCACTATGTCTAGGATTCACTTGCCCTAGGAAAAATAAGAAAATAATAATATAATTGGGAATTTAATTCACTAGGTAATAATAAATAATTGGCACAAGTGCTGTTAAATATTTTTTATTCCATTTGAAACTCCCTTGTAAAATAATATTAGAAATTCCATTATTTACATGGCATGTGGTTAACATGAAAGTTATATTTAAATATTATTTAATCAAATAACATTTGATTTTATTTATTATTGGACCCTTAAACTCATCCCACTGGTCCTCCATAATTTTTATCAGGACTTCAATAACTGGTATTTTTTATTAAATAAATATAATTTCATTATTCAATGAAAAATAAATATTTTGTCTACATTATCTCTCAAATAACTAGTGAAGAAATAAATGAGATTAGACATAAATGAATAATTATTAAACTGAAACTAGGTTTAATATTTATTCATCTTGTTAAATAATAAATTATTTATCTGAGATTTTGGATACACTTATTGTGTGACCCTCTAAGACCCTTTCATAGTGGTATTAGGAAAACCAGAATAATGCCCAAGGATAGTGTCTAACAAAATGAAAAGGCACACATAGAGAAAGAAGTTGGTTCTACCTCAACATTCCACCTCATATGAATGTCTATCATGTAATATAATCCTTTTATCATGATAAATCCAATCATGTAGGTTTCATTCCAGTGTCATCAACTTAAAGGATTGATATCCCATTCATTGATTTTCCAAATATAGAACTTTCCTAGTGAACAGCATGACCATGGATTTATTTCAAATATGTCATTTACATCAAAGGAATTGAGATATTTATTTCCATTAATGAAAATAAGGGATAAAATATTTCTTGCATTATTCATTAATTCAACATTACTCATGACACACCCAACGTATCCTAATTCACTGTGAGCACACGTCATCATAGTTTTCGTCAAAACATTAATTTAAAAAAATTATAATATCCATTAATAATATAATTAATGTATAAGGACCATTATACATGTCCTCATATAGGAACATCCAATGACACATATAAATGTGGATTTCCTATTGTCGGGTATCGTTCTCATAATATCCTATGGGAAACTACCAAGGGTGTACACCAAGAGAATGTTTCTAAAATTCATATGAGTATCCACCCCTAATAGCTTGTATCATTGGTGTCCCTTCAAAGTATGTCATCCATCCATAAAATTTTTTTTAAAGAATAGTGTGATAGCACTTTCGGTTTCTAATTATAGCAGGGAACTACTATGACCATTTAGCGTGACAGCTGCTCTTGGGACATTATTATATGATATGTCATGAAAAGTAACAATCATTATGTCATAAGGAAGCTATTATTATTAAAAAATGGTTAATATAAGTTTTTTTTATAAATTACAAAGAAGTTCATTCTGGGGAACCAACTCCAACATACTCCATCTTGAACTTGGTCCAATTGCTTACAAGATTCAATCTTCTAGCTATCACATTATTGTCATTCTTCTAATGTGATAGGCCTTTAGTCAAGGGTTACTCAATATTCACTTCCATTGAAACTATTTCATTGAAACTTTACCCCTTCGATGAAAATCCCTCAAGAGGTGATACTTACAGATTATGTTCTTTGTCCACTGATGTGAGCTTGGATATTTTGAAAGATCTACCACAATAGAATTATCACAATACAATTTGATAGGGTATTTACATGTAGACAACACATCAAAATACTGGACAATGTTCTAAATCCAAATGTCTTCCTTCTATGCATCATAAGATGATATATACTTGGACTCCATTGTAGAATCTTCGAAAACATGTAGCTTTGAACTATTCCATCTCATAGCTCCTCTGTTAAGATGGAAGACATATCCAAATTATGACTTCATATCATTATAATATGTTTGAAAACCAACATCAACATACCCTATGATGACAAGCTCCTCATCTCCTCCATACACTAGAAACAAATCCTTAGTTTTTCTCAGATACTTAAAGATATTCATAACAAGAGTCCAATTTTATTCTCTTGGATTTTCTTGATATATTGCTACCATTTTCATTGCATAGGTAACATAAATTCGAGTACATAACATGACATACATGGTAGATCCTATCACTAAAGAATATGTGATCTTACTCATTATATCATTCTATTATTGTGTCAGGAGACACATTTTCCTAGAAATATGTAAGCCATGTGACAGTAGAACCAATTCCCTCTTGAATTATTCAATACTAAATCTCTTTATTATCTAGTCAATATACTTACATTTTCTTACTCAATGAATCCTCTTAGATCTATCACAGTTGATTTTGATCCCTAGAATGTAGGATTCTTCTCCTAAGACTTTCATGGAGAAGGACTTCTTGAACTAGTCCTTAACAGATTATAATACTGGTATGTCATTTCAAATAAATAATATGTCATCAACATATACTATTAGGATCACAACCACATTCCCATTAGACCATTTTTAAACTCCTAACTCACATTCATTTTTAGTGAAACCAAATTCTCTTATGGATTCATCGAATTTAGTGTTCAATGACCAGGATGATTTCTTCAATCCATAAATCGAAATTTTCAACACCTGATGTCACAAACCCTTCTGGATGCATCATATAGACATATTCCCAAATTTTTCCATTAAGGAATTCTGTTTTGACATCCATATGACAAATCTTATAGTTACGGTAAGAAGATATGGAAAGTATGATTCTGATGGATTTAGACATGGAAAATTGCAAAATGGTTTCATCATAGTCAATTCCTTGAAACTGTTTAACACCTTTAGCAACTATCCTTTCTTTAGAGGTACTAACATTACCTTCCATGTCCAGTTTCTTCATGAATACCCATTTACATCCAATAGGATTTATATCAACTGGTTCATTGACCAGAACCCAAACATAGTTCTAATATATGGAATCCATCTCAAAATTCAATGATTCTAGCCACTTTGAGGTTCTTAAGCTCTCTACTTCGTCCTTGTAGAACATAGGTTCATCATTGTCCCACAATAATGAGTTACCATCCTCAATGAAAAGAAAACCATTTATCTCTTGTTCCCTCACCCCTCTTACACTTACACACCATACTTTTGTTTAAGTAACTTCATCTTATATGGGGACCCATTGATCTTTTTCTTATACCAACTCATGTGTATCTTGAGAATCATCTTTATCTAAGTAAATATTTCTCCCACTATCCTTTTTGAGGATGTGATTCCACTCTAGGAATATGGATTTTTTGGAGACAATTACATTCTTGTCTGAGGGGTTATATAGTTAGTATCCCTTGGTTTCCTTGGGATAGTCTATAAAGATACACCTCATTCATTGGGGTGCTATTGTTTTTACTAAGAAATCCTTAGAAAATGATTTACATTTGTATACACTTGCATTCCAAAAAATTGGTTTCCTTCCACTGCATAACTCAAAGGGAATTCCAGTTTTCCCTTAGTTGGTACTCTGTTTATTATTGTATACTACTGTTTTTAATGCATATCCAAAAAAGGATAATGGATGATCTTCATGAATCATCATCAACCTTACCAATCCCAACAAGGTATGATTCCTCCTTTAACACCATTCCACTGTGGTTTATAAGGTGGGGTGAGTTGATATAGAATCCAAAACTTCCACAAAAACTTAATGAACTATTGGTTATGAAATTCTCCAACTCGATCTGATCAAACCTTATTTATATTCTTACCATGATGATTATCTTCTTCACAAATTCCTTGAATTTCTCAAAGGGATCAGACTTATACATCATCATATAAATGTAGCCATATCTACTCAAGTCATTAGTAAATGTTATAAAGTAAGAATATCAACCTCTAGCTTCTAGTAGAAATGGTCTACACACACCAATGTGTATCAATCCTAGAAGAAATGTGGATTTTTCACCCTATCCACCAAATTTTGGGTTGGTCATTTCTCCTTATAAACAAGTTTGATGCATACCAACTTGTATTAGCTTTGATGGGTCTAAATAACCATCTTGACAGAGCTTTTTCAAAGGATTATCATTTATATGAACGAGATGCTGAAGCCATAATTGGGTGTTATATGAGTCATTTGAGCATGATTTTTTTAATCAATTTCCATCCCTTTGATATCATAATTTTATTCATATAGACAATTATTTAAATTCTCTTTACCATAACATATGTTTTCCTTATAAAAGAAACAAATTTTATTTTCAAAAATGAAAATAAACCCATCTATATCAAAAATTGATATATAAATTGTGTTTTTGGTAAATCTGGGTACATAATAATAGCCATTTAAAACCAAAATCATTCCACCTAGCAAAGTGAGGTTGTAGTCACCAGTGGAATGTGTAGCTTACCTCACACCATTGGGAGCTCGCAGGTCCACCTCTCCTATGGAAATATTCTAGAATCTACATGGTTCCAACATTTGAATGATGATGTGAGAACCACAAGATGTATCTAATAACCGTTGTGTAGAAATAGAAATATTGTACTTGATAATAAATTCACCTTTGCCTTCCCCTTGCCTCAGGGTGAAGTTCCTCTTTCAGGGACCTGACTTTCCACTTGCAGAGCATAATACCTCCTTTTCTTTTCCCTGCATTTATATATTCTTCTTCTTGGTCGGATGCTGTATAAAGACCCATACATTACATACATGGTTATTACTTAAAAATTGAGGCATTCTTATTACAACATATAATAAAACCATGAAAGGACCGTATAAGTATAGTTTCTTTAGAAAATGGGAAACATAAACAACTGGTTCATAAATCATCTACGTTGTCTCCCATTTATTTCATCATATCTAGAGTCCCTTTTGGCATATTATACGTAATAACCTTCTTCCGGACCTGGTTAAAAGAAAACATAAAAAAGGGTGAGCTCAAATGCTCAGTAAGGGTTATCAAAAGAAATATCAAACATATCATATTTATAAGAACATAAAATTTTGAAAATCTCATCCTGCAAAAGAGATCATAACATGGGATAAATCATATAAGTGAAATGTAATTCCAATAATCATATCCTATAACATGAAGCTTTTTGTCATACACACATAATCATATAAAATCATTTCTTAGTAGTCAAGACTCATTGCCAAGACTATCTTAGCAGACAATGTCCTTTTCTGAACTGAGTTCACTCCTCGTTTCAGTCCTCTTTTACTGAACCGGTTTAACCTGCCATTCCAGCCATGTCTATCTCATGAGATATAAATCACTACCCAATGCATTGGAGGGATACATAGGTCCCACCCATCTCATAATGATACCATTCTTATGTGTGCCACAAAATCATAAACCATACATCATAGCATTACCCATGTAATAAAAATGGGATTCTTAGACATCGTGACATCATAAAACAATTCATATATGGTAAAGGAATTCATAAAAATAATTTGATCACAACATAATCAAATCAATGTAATAATAGGGATAGAAACAGAACCCTATATTATCTATGATGGAAAATAATTTTGATAAAACACTTGAACTCCATTTTTGAATCAAATATTCTTTCTACTTCAAAAACACTTTTCCTTTCTTAACATGACATAAAATTTTAAACTAAAAGATGTTGATTAAAAAGAAACATGAAAACTTGTAAATGAGGCTTCTTGGAAGTAATGTTTTAAAAATCCATTCATGTCGTATAAGTTAAAAAACATTCTTCTCGTACTTTGGCCGAAAAAGTCAAAAAGTACCTTGTACGAAAAACGACAAAAGATTCCTTTCGTATCTTTTACTAAAATCTCACCGAAGGATAAAATTGGATTTAAAAAATTTTAGAAGTTTATAAATATTACATATTGAGGAAACATGGATGTAGATGATAAATATTATCCAGTAAATTCTGAAGTATAAACAATCTCGGATAAAAATGAGATTGCGATATTTTCCCTTACCTTAGGACCGATTTTCTTTGTAAGTGTCTGAAACTCCGATATGATGATTTAAATAATGTCATTGACTTATTCTAGAATCATAATTATTTTTATGATATCATATATGGTCATAATCATAGCTTCTTATTAGTAATATTTCATTGCTACTTGTTATTCGGGTGTTTATTCCTTTATGTCCGTATGTGTGTTTTGTTGAATAAATTCTTATTCCACTTTTTAGATTATATACACCTCATTTCCAGAATGGTATTAGTGTAATATATATCATATTTATTCATTAAATTCATTTATATAATCATTATGCAATGAAGATCAGGTAGAAGGAGTCGCATCACATCGTGGAGATGGTATTCCGTTCGTACGCACGAGCGATTATATCATTCCCATGATTGTGGAATTGTATTGTAGTGTATGTATACTATTTTAGAATCAATATCACTTTACAATAATAATATATAGCCATTATTTACACCATTATTCACATCCAAGTAATGTGGTGGTGGAAAATAGATTACACCACGGCGTGGAGATGGTATTCTGTACGTACGCACGCGCGGTGATTTTGTTTTCCGTATGATGTATAGGTGGTGAAATAGGATTGTTTCATACATATAATAACATATCAGTATATAAGTGATACTGATGTTATTATTTCATAATGAAACAACTAAATAATAAGAAGTATAAGAAAAAATAAAGTTGAATGAATCGGTAACGGACATTACCTCTTCTTTGAAGCGCCTCTTTGAGACTTCCTCTTAGGGAACTAAAATTGGTCTTTGAAGAAGACCAGTATCTCTAGGATGTTTCTAGGGAAGTGGGGAAGTGAAATGGTCCGGGGTTGGCCGAGCTTGAAGGATCAAATTGGTGTGAGTAAGAGAGGGAGGAGGTGTCCTTTTGTAAGGGAGGAGAGGGGCACCTTTGGAAATATAAGAAATATTAGTTTATGTTAAATCCCAACCCCACTTAAAAACATAAAAAATGACTCATATCCACATAATAGATGAGATAGGGTTGTAATCACATCAACCAATAAAATTTAGACATGTTAGGAATTTATTTTAAACATTATCAACTTGATTTATCCTTATTTATCAATTTAATTTTATTTGTGGTAATAATATTCTAAATTTTAAATTATTATAAATAATTACATATGTGTTGTGAATTTTCCATAATTTGACAAATAATGACATTTTAGACCATATAAATTTTAATTTTATAATTTTTAATTATTTTTTTTATTTTTTAACAATTTTATAATTTGTTATTTTTATAAAATAACAATAGTGTCAATTTTGACACTATTCATTTATTTGAATTTAACTAAAAGATATACAGAAGATATGTTTGAACTAAAATCTTTAATAGATTGATAAAATGTCATATGTATCTAAAAAAATAGTGGAGAACATTAAATAGTTCATATAATATTTATTTTAATATTTTTAAAATTATTTATTTGATATTTTAATTAATAAAATAACATCGATATCACTATTGTGTCATAACTAATGATAATTATTTAATCCCTAAAAATTCTAAATAAATTCCTATGATGTAGATAATTGTATTATATTTCTGGATACTATTTATTTTCTATGTTTCATTAAGTTTATCACTATATTAAAATTATTATACTTATAATATTTAAGAAAGTGACATGTTGTCACTTTCTTAGATTTTAATAATAATTAAATTATTTTCACAGGGAAAAGTCCATTAAATGAATCTAATCCGACCCTTAGGTGATATGGGTCGATTTTTAGTCATCCAATATGATTTTAGAAGGTGTTAGGGTAATTTTATAATCTTATGTTTACCCTTAATTAACCGATTTACCTTTAACTATGGTAAATAAAATTTACCGTAGTTACTATTCATAATGCCCAAAAATAAAAAGTAGCATATTAACATAATTTGGAACCACTGATTCCAAATATGAAATCCATTTTTCAAAATTCGAAACCCATAAGTTTTAGTAATTAATTTAAAATAAATCTCGTTTTTACGAAAACGGGTTTTAGAAGTTAAAACAATGCCAAAGATTGAAATGTTTTTACCTATGAATTCAATGTGAAATTGATGTTAATGACATAAATTATATTAAATGGTAAAAATATATTCTCTTTATACTTTAAAACCATTAAATATTATAATTTAACCATATAAATTATCTTAATTAAAAAAAGATGTTTTTAATTAAAAATTATCGTATTTTTACTATTCATCAAAATATGAAAGTTATCAGAAAAATATCAAAAATTTATCCAAAGTAAATTTTTATGTCCTGATTCCAAAGAAAAATTTTATTTTGTCAAATTAAACTTATAAACATTTCAAAAACAAGATTTAATGTGGGTGTGCCATAAAAAGGTGGCAAAACTGCATTTTTTGAAAAATACTTATTTTACCCGAAAAATTTATTTTGTTCTCTTACCATGTTCTATAAAATGTGAAAGATGAATAATAATGTTATAAAATTAAAAATGTAGTCAATACTATTCATAACGGCTAGTCCATAATAATATATCGTTGTTTAGTGAAACCCTGTATTTCGTACTACACACGCTATCAAGGAAGGTCGCGATTGCGTGTAATGCAAGCCAAGTTAGTATTGTGTGTCATGAAAGATTCATTTGGTGTTGCGTATAACAGAAGACATAAAAAATAAATTTCTCATAAAATCTCAGGGTGTTACATTCTACCCCCCTTAAAATGAATTTCTCCATCTAAATTTGTCACTTCATTACAAACAGATGAGGATACCTCTCCCTTATCAAATCCTCAAGTTCCCTTGTAGCTTCTTCTAATTGGTGGTTCCTACATAAAACTTTCACCAAGCAAGTTGTCTTGTTCCGTAGGACTTTTTCTCTACGATCCAGAATCTCTATCGGCTCTTCTTTATAAGAAAGATCCTACTCCAGCAGTACAACTTCTGAGCTGAGTACATGTGAAGAATCGGGAATGTACTTTCATAGGAGAGGTACATGGAACACATCGTGAACTTGAGAGAGATTTGGTGGAAGCACCAATCGGTAATATACCTTCCCAACATGATCCAGTATTTCGAAAGGACTGATATATCTAGGGCTCATGTTTCCCTTCTTTCCAAATCTCATTACCCTTTTCCAGGGAGATATTCGGAAGAACACTTTATCACCCACTTCAAACTCTATGTCTTTTTTCGATTATTAGCATAGCTTTTCTGTCGACTCGGAGCTTCTCTTATGTGTTGTTGAATAGATCTGACCTTTTCTATCATCTCATCAAAAAGATCAGGTCCTAATAGCTTTCTTTCCCCATCTTCATCCCAGCAAGTTGGAGTTCTTCATTTCTTTCCATAGAGGGCTTCATAAGGAGCTATCTGAATACTGAAGTGAAAGCTATTATTATAAGAAAATTTCACCAAAGATAGGTGTTGATCTCAACCACCTTTAAAATCCATAGAGCAAGATCTCAACATGTCTTCTAGAGTTTGAATTGCCCTCTTAGACGGACCGTCTGTCTGAGGATGATAAGTAGTGCTGAAACTCAACTCTGTACCCGGAGTATGCTAAAGACATTCCCAGAACTTTGAGGTAAACCTCAGATCCCGATCAGATATAATAGAAAGTGGTACTCCATGCAGTCTTACCACTTCCTTTACATATATCCTGGCAAGCTTCTCAAAAGAAAAATCTTCTCTAATAGCAATGATGTGTGTCGACTTCATAAGAAGATCAACTATAACCCAAATAGCATTATTGCCTTTGGATGTTTTAGGAAGTCCAGTGACAAAGTCCATAGTGATGTTTTCCCATTTCCATTATGGTATGGGTAATGGTTGTAACATCCCCTTAGACTTTTGTCTCTCAGCTTTAACTTGCTGACAAACCAAGCATCGAGAGACATATTCAGCAAAATCTCTTTTCATTCCATCAAACCAGAAGTACTCTTTCAAGTCCCTATACATCTTCGTACTTCCAGGATGAATAGAAAAAGAAGAACTATGAGCCTCATCCAGTAGCTCCTTCTTTAATTCTGGGATGGGAGGAACACAAAACTGATTCATGAATCTTATTATCCCATCACAATCAAGGATGAATTCATGAACATTCCTCACCTTCTTTTGTAACTCTACATATTCTTTCTGTTCCTTTTTAATCTTCACGTGTATATATGGTTGAACATTTATTTGAGAAAGATAAGATTTTCCCCCTTCTATTATAATTCCAATATCCATCTTTTGTAAATCCATAAATATTGGATCTTTTGTGATCCTCGTCATGGATAAACTAGCATGGTATTGTCGACTTAATGCATCTGCTACCTTGTTTGCTTTCCCAGGGTGGTAATGAATTGAGCAGTCGTAATCCTTAATCACCTCCAACAATCTTCTTTGATGCATATTTAGCTCCTTTTGTGTGAAAATATACTTTAAACTTTTATGATCAGTATAAATATCACACCTTTCAACATAAAGGTAATTCGTCCAAATCTTTAATGCAAAGATTACCGTAGCTAAATCCAAATCATGAGTTGGGTAATTTTTCTCATGGATTTTCAACTTCCGTGACACATAAGCTATCACCATATCATTTTTCATGAGAACGTACCCTAGTACCTTCTTGGATGCATCACTGTAGATCACAAATTTTTCTCCACTGCAAGGTAGTGTGAGTACAGGTGCACTGGCTAACCTTCTTTTTAGCTCTTTAAAATTATCTTCATATTCCTCTGTCCAAGAAAACTTAACTCTTTTCTGAGACAACTTGGTGAGAGGGGTAGATAACCTTGAAAAATCTTTCACAAAACGTCTGTAATATCCAGCCAAATCAAGAACACATCGGATCTCAGTTACTATTGTTGGTCTCGACCATCTTTCGATAACCTCTGTTTTTTCTGGATCCACAGATTTCCCCTCTTTTGAGATTATGTGACCCAAAAATGCAACTTTTTGAAGCCAAAATTCACACTTGGTAAATTTGGCATAAAGATTCTCCTTTGTTAGGGTCTTCAATACAATTCTCAAGTGATCTTCATGTTCTTCCTTTCTCTTTGAATAGACAAAAATATCATCTATAAAGAAAACCACAAACTGATCAAGATAGTCTCTAAAGACTCTATTCATCAGATCCATGAAGATAGCAGGGGCATTAGTAAGACCAAATGAAATCACTATAAATTCATAGTGTCCATACCTTGTACGGAAAGTCGTCTTTAGTATATCCTCCCTTTGTACCATTAATTGATGATACCCTGAATGGAGATAAATCTTGGAAAAGTATTGAGCTCCGCGTAGTTGGTCAAATAGGTCATCAATGCATGGGAGAGGATATTTTTTCTTGATATTGATCTTGTTAAGTTCTCTATAATCAATGCAGAGTCTCATTGATCAATCTTTCATCTTAACAAATAGAACATGTGCTCTCCAAGGTGACACACTAGGGAGTTTGAATCCTTTATCAAGATTCTCTTGGAGTTGCTTCTTCAATTCTTGCAACTCAATTGGGGACAATCTATAAGGTGTCTTTGAAATGGGCATAGCACCCGGTATGAGCTCTATTGAAAACTAAACTTCACGATTTGGTGGAAGACCTGGAAATTCCTCCGAAAAGACATCATCAAATTCTCGTACAATGGGAATATTATTAATCATGAGTTTCTCTCCAACCATTTGAGATAAATAACCTTCATTTAGTGGAATCAAGACCCATAAGATGGAAGAAATTTCCACTGGATGGTTATGTTCATCCTTGCATCGATAGATGATCATAGATTGATCTGGAATATGAAATGTGAATTCCCTTATTTGGGAATTGATATGAGCTCCATATAAAGAAATCCAATCCATGCCAAGAATCACATTAAATTCCACTATAGGAAGGATCACAAGATTTTCAGGAAGCACTTTCCCACAAACTTCAATCGGAGAAGAATTGTAAACTTTTGATGCAACCGTTGTGCCATTAGGAGTTGTCACAGAGAACTAAACATCTAATTGTTGAGGTAATACGGCGATACCCTTATAAAATTCTTCAGAAATAAAAGATTTGGTGGATCCAGAATCAAATAAAACATTTTCTACTTTAGAGTGGATGATAATTGCACCTCTCACCACTTCGTTGTCTTACTCCACATTGCTGATAGTAATTGCATGTGACTTTCCTTTGTCTTTGGCCTTAAGAGTATGTTGGCGTCGATCATCATCGTCAACCCTTGGATTTGGGCATTGATTGGCATAATTCCCCATCTTCTTGCACTTGAAACATTGAAGTGTAGTAGGTTCATTCTGTGTATCCCTTTATTTGTTTGCATCATTAGACATTTTCTTCCCATTATTTCGACATTCAATTTCCCTATGGCCTTCTTTTCCACACTTATAACATTATCTTTTCCCCTTAAGAAAATTTCCTCTGTGTTTCTTTCCAAACATTGAGCATAAGGGAAAAATCATCTTCTTTTCAGTGTAGTATTTATATTTTCCTTTGAATTCCATTTCCTCTTCTTATCAACCCCATGTGACTAATGGGTTACACCAATCTCCATCTCAACCTTGAGAGCACATCGAACAATTTCCTCATAGCTATTGAAGTCCCTTATGGCTAACGGCCATCGAAGACTTGGTTTTAAGCCACTAAAGAATCGATCGATCTTACTCTCAGGTTGGATAATAATTCTGGAAGTGTACCTTGCAAGTCTTGTAAAATTTTCTTTGTAGGTACCAACGGATTCATCATCCTTTTTCTTCAGTTCAAGAAACTCCTTCTCCATCTTTGTTCAAAGAATATGAGGAAAATACTTATTGAAAAATAAGTTCTTGAACTCGTCCCATTCCATGGACTCAATTTCATCCCTTTGCCTCATATTCTTAATAAGATTCCACCATTGAACATCATCACCTTCCAAATGATATACTACTAAGATGACTTTATCATGATCAGAACATTGAGGAACTGAAAATATCTTTTCAGTGGTACTGATCCATTATTCAGCCACTAATAGATCAGAAGACCCACTGAATGAAGGTGGACGCTGCCTCATGAAGGATTCAACAGAATGTTGCTCCTTCATTTTCTCGTTTGGAAGTCCTTCATGATTCATAGCTTGAGAAAGTTGTGTGAGTATGGCTACAAGATTTTTCATTCCAGCTCCAATAACGTTTGGTTGCTCAGGGGGACAATCATTGCATTGCCCGTCGCATTCTGCGTTAACACGGTTCCTTCAGGTTCCATCCATTGACTAAAACCAAGAATAATAGTGTGAGAAACACTAATTATAATAAGAAAACCATATAATGGAGAATAAAATTACACACTTAAGGTCTTATCATAGTTTGTTCATGGCCATTTCTAAAACACTATGATTGTGTTCTATGCTTAGACATATCCTTAGGTTTTTTACTAAGGCTTTCACATCCTAGTTTCCAAAGGTTGACTATACCTTTCCTCTGATACCAACTATAACGACCCATACTTTACATACATGGTTATTAATTCAAAATTGATGCATACTTATTACAACATATAACAAAACCATGAAAGGACTGTATTGGTATAGTGTCTTTAGAAAATGGGAAACATAAACAACTGGTTCATAAATCTTCTATGTTGTCTCCCATTTATTTCATCATATCTAGAGTCCCTTTTTGGCATATTCTACTTAATATCGTTCTTCCGGACCTGGGGAAAAGAAAATATACAAAAGGGTGAGCTCAAATGCTCAGTAAGGGTTAACAAAAGAGTTATCAAACATATCATATTTATAAGAACATAACATTTTGAAAATCTTATCCTTCAAAAGAGATCATAACATGGGATAAATCATAGAAGTGAAATGTAATTCCAATAATCATAACATAAAAAATGAAGCTTTGGGGCATACACACATAATCATAGAAAATCATTTCTTAGTAGTCAAGAATCATTGCCAAGACTATCTTAGCGGACAAAGTCCTTTTCTGAACCGAGTTCACTCCTCGTTTTAGTCATGTTTTAATGAACCGGTTTAACCTGCCGTTCCAGCCATGTCTATCTCATGAGATATAAATCTTTTCCTAATGCATTATAGGGAGATATAGTTCTCACCCATCTCATAATGATACCATTATTATGTGTGCCACAAAATCATAAACCATACATCATAGCATAACCCATGTAATAAAATGGGATTCTTAAACATCGTGACATCATAAAAAATTCATATAAGATAAAGGAATTCATACAAATAATTCCATCACAACATAATCAAATCAATGTAATAATAGGGATATAAACATAACCCTATGTTATCTTATATGGAAAATAATTTTGATAAAACACTTGAACTCCATTCTTGAGGAAAATATCCTTTCTACATCAAAAACACTTTTCCTTTCTTAACATGTCATACAATTTTAAACTAAAAAAAATTTGATTAAAATTAAACTTGAAATCTTATAAAGGAAGCTTCTTGGAAATAATGTTTTAAAAATCCATTCATTCTTTATAAGTTAAAAAAACATTCTTCTCGTACTTTGTCCGGAAAAGTCAAAAAGTACCTCGTACGAAAAATGACAAAATATTCCTTTCATATATTTTACTAAAAACTCACCAAAGGGTAAAATTGGATTTAACAAATTGTATAAGGATATAAATATTACATATTTATGAAACATGGATGTGGATGATAAATATTCCCCAGTAAATTCTGAAGTATAAACAATCTCTGATAAAAATGAGATTGCGAGATTTTCCCTTACCTTAGGTCCGATTTGCTTCGTAAGTGTCCGAAACTCCTTTATAATGATTTATATAATGTCATTGACTTATTCCAGAAGCATAATTATTTTTATGATATCATATATGGTCATATTCATAGCTTCTTATTGGCAATATTTCATTGCTACTTGTTATTCGGGTGTTTATTGCTTTATGTTTGTATGTGTGTTTTGTCGAATAAATTCTTATTCCTCTTTTTAGGTTATAGAAACCTCATTTCCAGAATTTTATTAGTGTAATATATATCATATTTATTCATTCAATTCATTTATATAATCATTATGCAATGAATATCATGTAGAACGAGTCGCATCACATCGTGGAGATGGTATTCCGTACGTACGCACAAGCGATGATATCGTTCCCATGATTGTGGAATTGTATTGGAGTGTATGTATACTATTTCAGAATCAATATCACTTTACAATAATAATATATAGTCATTATTTACACCATTATACCCATCCAAGTAAGGTGGTGGTGGAAAATAGATTACACAACAATGTGGAGACTGTATTCTGTACGTACGCATGCACGGTGATTTTGTTTTCCGTAGGATGGATAGGTGGTGAAATAGGGTTGTTTCATAATTATAATAACATATAAGTATATGAGTGATACTCATGTTATTACATCATAATTAAACAACTAAATAATAAGAAGTAGAAGAAGAAATAATGTTGAAAGAATCGGTAACAGACATTACCCCTTCTTTCAAACGCCTCGTTGAGACCTCCTCTTAGAGCACTAAAATTGGTCATTAAAGAAGACCAGGATCTTGAGTATGTTTCTAGGGAAGTGGGAAAGTGAAATGGGCAGGTTTTGGCCGAGCATGAAGGCTCAAATTGGTGTGAGGAGGAGAAGGAGGAGGTGCCCTTTTATAAGGGATTAGAGGGGCACCTTTGGAAATATAAGAAATATTATTTTATATTAAATCCCAACCCCACATAAAAACTTCCAAAATGACTCATATCCAAATATTAGATAAGATAGGTTTGTTATATCATCAAAAAATAAAATTCAGACATGTTAGGAATTTATTTTAAACATTATCAACTTGATTTACCCATATTTATCAATTTAATTTTATTTGTGGTATTGATATTCTATATTTTAAATTATTATAAATAATTACATATGTGTTGTTAAATTTCCATAATTTGACACTATATGACAGTTTCGATCAAATAAATTTTAATTTATAATTTTTAAATATTTTTGTTATTTTTAAACAATTTTATAATCTTTTGTTTCTATAAAATAACAATAGTGTCAATTTTTCCACTATTCAATTATTTGAATTTAAATAAAATATATACAAAAAATTTGTTCGATATAAAATCTTTAATAGATTCATAAAATGTCGTATGTTTCTGAAAAATTAGTGGAGCATAGTAAATAGTTCATATAATATTTATTTTAATATTTTTAAAATCATTTATTTGATATTTTAATTAATAAAATAATTTTAACATCACCATTGTGTCATAATTAATGATAATTACTTAATCCCTAAAAATTATAAATAAATTTTTATATGTATATAATTGTATTATATTTCTGGAGACTATTCATGTTCGCCGTTGCATTTAGTTTATCACTAAATTAAAATTATTATACTTATAAGTTTTAAGAAAGTGACATGTTGTCACTTTCTTTGGTTTTAATAAGAATTAAATTACTTTCATGGAACAAAGTCCATTAAATGAATCTAATCCTACCCTTAGGTGATATGGGTCGACTTTTAGTCATAAAATAGGATTTTGACAGTTGTTTGGGTAATTTTATAATCTTATATTTACCCTTAATTACCCGATTTACCTTTAACTATGGTAAATAAAATTTACCGTAGTTACTGTTCATAATGACCAATAGTAAAAAGTAGCCTATTAACATAATTTGGACCCACTGATTCCAAATATGGAATCCATTTTTCAAAATTCAAAACAAATAAGTTTCAGTAATTAATTTAAAATTAATCTCGATGTTAAGAAAACGGGTTTTAGATGTTAAAACATTGCCAAAGATTGAAATGTTTTTACCTATGAATTCAATGTGAAATAAATGCTAATGACATAAATTATATTTAATGGTAAAAATATATTCTATTTATACTTTAAAACAAATAAATATTATAATTTAACCATATAAATTATCTCAATGAAAAACTACTGTTTTTAATTAAAAATTAGCGTGTTTTTACTATTCATCAAAATATGAAAGTTATCAGAAAAATATCAAAAATCTATCCTAAGTAAATTTTAATATCCTGATTCCAAAGAAGAATTTTATTTTGTCAAATTGAACTTATAAACATGTCAAAAACTAGATTTAATGTGGGTGCACCATAAAAATGTGGTAAAACTGCATTTTTTTTAAAATAGTTATTTTACCTGAAAATTTTATTTTGTTCTCTTACCAAGTTCTAGAAAATGTGTAAGAAGAATAATAATGTTATAAAATTCAAAATGTAGTTAATACTATTCATAACGGCTAGTCCATAATAATATATCGTTGTTTAGTGAAACACGGTATTTTGTACTACACACGCTATCGAGCAAGGTCATGAATGCATGTAATGCAAGCCAAGTCAGTATTTTGTGTTGGGAAAGATTCTTTTGGTGTTTCGTATAACATAAGATATAAAAAAATATTTCTCATAAAATCTTAGGGTGTTACATGGTGCTTGAGGGTTTTAGACTATTTATATCTCTTAGGCCCGGTTTCTTTATCCATCCTCTACCTATTCAATATAAGGACTATGGGTTTTTCATACCCCATGTCCTTATCCACATGGAGAAATAAATTAAGTAGTTCTAATATACACTTCTCGTTGATGATCATATTATAATTCACAATAAAACTACAGAAGGGATTGGGAAGTGAAGATAGTATGAGATCTATACACAACTCATCCGAAATTTTAATCCATAAGATGTATATATTCTCAATGTATCCAATAATCATTACTACATGTGGCCCCGCTAGCATATAATTTTAAAGTTTAGTAGGGAACAAAGTGTTGGAGATCTTATACATCTCTTGTCTCTCCTTCTGTTGATGGATATCCTGAATGTGAGACATCATGCTATAAGTATCAATTTAATCATGTTGCTTCAAGAGCTCATTGGGCATGGATGATAGCATGAGTCATTAAACATCTATATTATCATTTATATGTTTATTGGGTGTAAATCACTCATCATCACCCATCTCATTTATATGTTCCAGTGGTAAAGGTTCTTCCAGCACATATAATATCCAATCATGGTGAAGGATGACCCGAAGGTGCCATTGCCACTCCTAGAAATTAGTTTTGGTGAGAAGGTTTTCTTTCTCAAGTATGGATCAAAATGATATTTTTTAAGTCATTTTTAAGGTCATTTCTACAAGTAATATGAGCAGAGTTTTAGTACTTTATTTGATAAAATTAAGACACATAAATAAATAAATATTCATCTGTCTCCCACTATTTTTCCAAAACACAATATCCATTCAAAATTGGATTTAGAATGTCCTATTTATTGGATATTATAGCGGTAAGGATCCATATTGTACTTTTTGTTACCCCAACATTGGATGGTCAAGAAATTGGAAATGTTTTAGGTAGGCATTTTAAATGCCAACCGCAAAAACTCACAGCTCCATGATCGGTTGAGTGGACTCCCCAATTCTAAAATCCATAATATTGGATTTCCTCAACCTTTGCCTCTCAGTTACACCAAGTACTACTTTCATAGTTAACTCGTGATGTAAACTAAGTCATGTCAAACGTAAACAACAAATTAGAATTTCCTGATAATTGAAACCACCCCATCTTTTTCTAGTCAAACACATTGAACTAGGGTTCGATTCTAACTGAAGTAATGGAATGCTATACCGACCTAATATTTTATAGAGGTATTTTATCCTTTATGCTTAAATTCCAATTTGTTTTATTTTAAAATTCTTGTTAATAATAAGTGGGATTTTCTTAAGTGATCAACTATGTATAATAAAATATTTACACATAAGTCGGTTTCTTTTAGTTCAATAATGCATGGTTGTTAATTCATTAATAATGTGATGGTGAAAAAACATCCATAATGAATAACCATAAAACTAACCAAAATAAAATAAAGGCCACAATCATGAAATTTTTCCAATGGTTAGTTTATCTAGTGGTTGATAAAGTAACCACTGACCTAGGGGAGAAACACCTTGAACCAATTAGGTTTGTGTTTACATCTTTCCACCTATCCACCTTTGTATCTCCTTGGATAGGTTTCGCCTCGACTCCTAACTTGAAACACCAACACTAGCTTGGGAGCTCCATCTGTTACATGTCCTTTCACTCACACTCAAGTTATAGTTAAAAGGGTTTTTACAGAAATGAAACTATGGGCACACAAACCCTACATATTAATGAGGAGATAAGGCACCCATGATGACAATTTCATTTAATAAATTAAATTGGAAACCAATCACATCGAAAAGGTCTGGTCTGGCTCCTAATCATCCACATGCATGAAAAATATTTACACATTTAATAGAACTATATTTCAATTGTTTAATTGTTCTTATTTAAGATAAATAACACTCGAATAAATTATTTATTATCTTCAATTAATCAATCCTTTTATCTCAATCTTTTTTCTGAATTTACATGAGATTCTCATCCATTATAATTTTATACCAATTAGACTTTACATAAATACATAACATTTCTCTAGGTAGAAACCCAGTGAATACCCATCCAAAACTACCCAACATGTATTATACTTGTATACACTTTATTCATTGTGACATGTAGCATGCATGAAAAATTATAATAATAGTATTACTAATACATGATGTGAAGATCATCGAACATTACAAAGATGTTAATTATATATATATATATATAATAAATATATATAAATAATATAACTATAACATGTTGTGTCCCAGCCTTATAACCACATGAAGGTACATGTATCAAAGTTTATATAATATAATAATAAATTTTAAATTTACGCAATCTGGAAAAATTACAAGGTGTATAGATCCGCATACATGATGTGTACCCTCATCACTGTCTATTCAAAGTACATTCCTGGGGAAATGGTGTGTGAGGTGTTCATCAAAAATCATTGGAGTACACAACATGTTGAGTGGGACACATGCTGTGTAGACTCTACGTTACACGATCACTAGCTGGGAAAGCTGTGTATGGGATTCATGACTCGACCCTGACCTAAAGGCACTGCATGCCATGTCTATTGGGCCCAATGACATGTAGTCTCGTTTCCATGTGCCAGTTAATCTTGGAAAACACCACGTGGATTCAAGGTCATTACTGGTGTCATTAATGACTAATTAATACAATATATCAAACTGATTACCGAACCAAACCTTGATGCGTTGAACAATACTACATGACATGTAATTTGGATTACACAATATGTAGTCTAGTGTTGTATATACAGGATCCTTGGAACCTCTAGATGATTTCCTTGATTTTATTTTATTTATAAAATTGATTTTTTCTATTAGATCTATGATAAACGATGAAGAAAGAAATAGATATTGGAATTTATATTTAAAAATGATAAAACACGAATTGAAAAACTAAATTATGACTGGGTAAATAATCAACAAAACTAAAAAATTATAAACAATAATATGACATCTTTGATACCCATTGTAGGTTCCAAGCACACCAGAGGAACGGTTTAGCCGACACCAAAATTGTATTTTTCTGTAATAAATGATCATTTCAGGATGAATATGATGATAAATTACGTTTACCACTGAATTAAATTAATAATTTATAAAAGTAAGAATTTCACCTAGAACCTAGAGATAAGATCAATATTTTTTGTTTATAATTAATTTAATTAAAATAACGAAATATATCCACAGTTTTATTTCTTCATTGATGTTTATGACTATAGATCTATAGTGTGCCTTCATTTCATTGTAGAGATCATGAGTAGATCATCTCTAGAGGTGATCCACACGTGCTCCAAGAATCTAGGGATGTCACCCAAGGAGTCTCCAGGTTATATCATAGAATATACTTGGGCATGCATCGTCCACCGTTGATCCCCTTAAGAGCTGCTTCCAAAAAATTTCTATGATGTAGTGGAGGTTGGCTGCTCTCATTATTGGTAACATTCATGGAGAAAAGAGAGCTCTCAGGGGCATGAGAGATTTCTCCAAATTTTTGTGCACAACCACTGTGGATTAAATTCTCTTTCCACAGGCTAAATGAGAAAATAATAACATAACTGGGCTTCACTAGGTAATAATAAATAATTGGCACACATGCCATTACATATTTTATTATTCCATGTGAAACACCATGTCATACAATAGTGGAAATACCATTATTTCCATGACATGTGATTAACATGCAAGTTATATTTAAATATTATTTAATCAAATAATATTTAATATTATTTCTAACTTGACCCTTAATCTCAGTCTTCCAATCGTCTTTAATATTTATTGGTCATTGAATAATGACTATTTATTTATTAAAAAAATATATCTACTTTATTCCCAGATAAGTAAATATTCCATCTACAATAGATTATCTCAAATAACTAGCGATTAAATAAATGTGATCAGGAATACGTGAATAATTATTAATCCACAACCAGGATTAATATTTATGCATCTTGCTAAATAATAAATTACTTAAATGTGATTCCTAATACACTTATTGTGTGATCCTCTAGGCCTCTTTCTCAGTGGCATTAGGTAAACCTGCATAAATCCAAGGTTAGAATCTAGCAACAATCCATGTCACCCATAGAGAAATAAGTTTATGATGGAATGACATGCCACCTCATACAAATGCTTACCATATAGAATAATCTATTTATCACAATATTTCCAATTGAGTAGGCTGGATGCCAGTTTCATCAACCTATATGCTCGATATCTCATTATTAAATTTTCTAGAAATATAACATGAATATAGAACACCATGGCCTTTGATTTATTTTGGATATATCATTTCCATCAAATGGACTGAGATATTTAATTCCATTAATGAATAGAAAAGATAAATTCTTTCTCGCATTATTCATTAATGCATTATAACTCATGACACACCCCATGTATCCTACTTCACTACGAGCATATGTTGTCATGGATTCCATCAACACATAAAATTACATGACTCATAATATCCATTAATAATAATCATAATTTCTAAGGACCATTACACACATATGTGGATATGAACATCCGATGACACTTATCAATGTGGATTTCCTACTATCAAGTTTCGTTCTCGCAACATCCTACTGGACATTACCAAGGATGTACATCATAATATAGTGTCTCAAATTCTGATGAAACTTCACACTTGGTATACTATGTCATTTTTTTATATTCAAACGATGTCATACAGCCTTATAACATTTATTCCATAATAGTGTCATTACACGTTCGGGTACTCATCATTACAGGGAACTACTATATTCTTTTAGTGTGACGGCATCTCATAGAACATTATCACATAATATGTCACATAGAAGAACAATAATGATGTGATAAGGAATTTATTAATATTAAAAAAAACATGAAAATAAGTTTATCCTAAATTACATAGAAGTTGGTTCTAGGGCACCAACTCCAACACCAGTCTCTATTCATATACTCAATTTGAATTAGTGTTCCAATTACATGGTGAGATTGATGGTTTCCTCTATGGGATATTTTAGTTAATCAATTAATTCTATTTTTATCATTATTCATATTCTCACAAAGGGAATGAATTCATGATATTTTCAAAACATTTTACTCAAGGTAGTAATGAAAGATAAGTTGGGAATGTTATGTCTATATTCAAGTGTTGTATATATAGTATTAGTGGGTAAATGTTCAAACTGAAGGATAAAAATTTAGATAAATAGTCCATAAATACTTTTTGTAGTATCCAATAAAGGTTATTGAAACGTAGAGTTATTAATATGGAAAATTATTTCATATACATGATACAATTTTTTTGACAATTTAAGGGATTTGTGGAACTTCATGGAATGTCTATGTTAGGTAAAAATGTTATAGAAATTAATTCATTGATTATAAATGATATATGATACCAATTGAATTATTAATAAATTTAATTAATATACAAGATTTTACAATCACGGCTTGAATTGAAATGCTTTCATTTTACATTAAAGTTATGAAGCAAAGAGTATCTTTATCATTGTTTTGAATACAAGGGAGTATATTAATCTTTGGTGTATTTAATTTAATGATGTTTATTTTAATCTCATTTCCCTTATATGATAATATAATTATTTATTGAACAAATTGTTGTAGTGAACTGTATGAGATAATTGAATCAATACTCATTATTTAGGACAGAACAAGTTTTATAAAATGTTTGGAAAAGATGATAATGTTAAAAATGTTTTATTTAGAATGAAAGTGTTTATCTAGATATTTATTTAAATATAAGGAATTGAGTTTCCACCACCATCAATGAAAAAATTTAAAGAATAAAATAATCTTTTCAAAAATACTGCAAAGACATATAATACCATGTATAATGTTGGTAGAATAGTTTGATTGATAAATATTTCTACTAAAAGAGAATAAATATTATTTTCTAGACAAAAAATAGTTGTTTAATATTAATAGGATATCCTAAATAGAATATTGTGCCACTAATGCTAGTGAGATAAGGTTAGGAAATTTTAATGTGTTAAATTAACAAATAAAAGATTTTGGTAATCAAAATAAAAATTGAATATCACCTTATCCTAAATATGATTATGATTTTTTGGAAAAGTATAATGTAATTAGTTACATCAATTACAAAAATATTTCAAGGAAAAATTTTGATAGAATGGGTTCCAAAAGAGATTATGATATACATGGAAGTATTATTAAGTAGAAAAATGAATTTATTGACATCATTAAATTTAATGTTGTGGAGTGAATGAGATTGAATATTTTGAATTAGTTAGACCTTAAAAATATGATTCCTAAGTCACAACACTATTCAAACTATATTTCTCCATAGATGTTACTAAATAGTTTAGTGTGACCGATTTATCATATGGTCACATAGAAACGTGGAATGAATTTTATTGATTCTTAATGAGTTTAACAAAACACCTGAAATTGTAGTAATGATAAAGATGGTATGGCAGTCTATCATATACGATAAGTTAGACTTGCACTTATATATGGGTTATTGTTATTATTATTATAATAATTTGACAAAATAAATTATGCCAAGACATTAAAAAAGTAAATAACCAATTTATAATTCATTCACTATAACATATAAATTCAATGATGTCTATAGAAACTGAATTGTAGTGGTACAAGACGTCAGGCACACCTCCCTTTTTCAAGAGGCTACAGATTATCAACAAAAGTATAAAGAAATAACATGGGGATACTATTCCATCATATTAAAGTAGATAATATACATGGAAATAAAATAATTACATTCATCAAAATACCCAAAAGTATAAACAATTTCATCATAAATTGTAGACAGAAATAAATTGCATGCCATTCCATTATAGTTTGAACTATCTTAAAATTTCACATGAATTAGGTGGACTTCAACAAGATTTTGAATGGTAGATCATACACACCATACAAAAAATAGAATAAACCAAAAATAACTATAACCTAATATAGAATCTTGACCCAGTATCATCTATAGAGTCTGCCTAAGAAATCTAGCTTAAGAATCCCATATATAGCATCTAACTAGCCTATACCCATGATCATGAGGTCTCACTGTGTACCAAAGATCAAAGGATACTTAAGAAGGGCATGAGTACAAATTACTAGGCCACCTATCATAAACCAAACCATGTATTCCCTAACCCATCGTTGATCTGATTGGTGAAAAGGCTAGAAAGGTGTTCTGAAATCCAAATGGCTATAAACTAGTGTCTGGGCATCAAGTATTATGACTCTAGGAAGAATTTTGACTAAAAAATTGTTTAACTACAGGGGTACTAACTAAGAAATTGACATGAAAATTATATAAATTGGTGAGGATTCCAATGAAACATAAAACCATAATATAAATCTCAACACATGTAACAAAAAATAAAGATATAGTCAAACATGATAACATTTCATTATATATAACCATATAAATATAATACAAAATCCAAAAATATGAGTAACAGGTTGGTAAAATGAATAAGTGACACAATATAAGGTAAATACATAATATATACTAAACCAAAATAAGAGAAATAAAGTGAAAAACATCTCCTTGTTACTTAGGTTGTCACATTTTCATGTTACCAACAATCGCCAAAATCAAGGAAACATGAATACACAACCACTCCTAGTGACACCTTTCCTTTTACTGCACAAGACAAAATAATGTTTGAATAAACCCATTAATTTCTAATGTTTATGATCATAAAAATATAAATTGTATTTGGCCAATTGTTCCACACACATCCTTTGTTAGTAAATTCAACATTCTAGTTTGAAATTAAATATACGAAAATATTATTTTTACCATTTTATGAGAAAAAATTAATTTATAGTTAACCTTTAAATTTTTTCAATAAATGAATAAAGGTGGAATATTTACTTTTTTATTAGAAAAGACGATAAATGAAAATGAAACCCAAAATATTTTCAATCCAAAAACATGGGATATACCCTTAGGTTATTAATAAGGGGGTTACGTAGTTGAAGTGCTTCACAAGTTATGGAATTGCTCTCAAATAGTAAGATGGATATAAAAATGACTTCACAAGCTTTATAGAATCTATATATGTCATTACTACACTAGTTAGGGTGATATATATAATTGGTGGGAGGGGAACTTCGACCATTTTTGGGTTTCATACAGATGAACCTAAGGTTTCACATGTGGAGTGATCAATTTAAAGCATTCATTTTCCATTAAAATGTTTCATTAGTTGTTTTTTAAGAATTAACAATATTTTTAACAAACATTAATTCAAAAACTAATTTCACCATTCATGAGTGAAAATGATTACAAGCATCATATTACATGTAGTTAAGTCCTAAAAAAACAATACATAACGAAATCCCTTTTCATCGCCCATATCAAAAGTAGAATCAAAACATTATATCATAATTAAAAACATCTTTCAAGCATGTCTATTATACACTCAAAACATATAGAAACAAGTAATTTAATTAATAATCACATAAGATTCAACTAACATAATTTCATCACAAAAACACTAATCATAACCAAATAAAATCATTTTTAATTATAGAGAATCCACTTGTTATGAAAAAAGAGATCCCTAGGTTTCAAGATAAAACCCTAAACATAAAACCCCAAGACATTAATTTTGGATTTAATGATCCCTAGGTATATATATAATTTGAAGAGAAAATAAATCTAATATAGAAGAGATATTTGGGATAATGAAGAAAAATAAAATCACTTACATTTATTATTTAATGAATATCCTTGGATAATACCATCCAAAACCAAGACTTATAAGAGGGGAAAGAGATAATGAAGTGTGAGAGAGTGATATGGTATGAAATGGGTAGAAATAGGGCATTTAGAAAAGTTAAATCAACTAATAGTATTTTTTTAATTTATCATTTTTGAAAGCCTACCTGGGCATCATGGTTTTTCAAACCTTTCACCAACCATGTCGGTGGCTTTGGACACACCTGGGTAGGTCGCATGGTTTTTAAAACTAGATAGGAAAACATTACACCAATCCTCCAAATAGCCACTGAAAAAAAATGTTTTGAATATTTTATATATAAATATCTCTAACCATACCCAAACCATGTGATAGTAACAATACCCCATTTTTAGAATTATGAGTTAATTTTTTTTAAAAAATAAAGAATAAATACAATGACCAAAATTAAATACATTTCATACCTAAAAATAACATCATGGGTATGTCATCATTACCAATAGTTTACCTAACATAACCAATATATAAATTTAATATATAATTTGATATACTGAAAATAATAAGTGAATTTTTAAAAACACTAAAATAAATCATTACCGATGGTCATGTACTAAGGCGACATCTAAGATCAAACATACCTACTTCATCGAGTGTTTCTTTTTTAAAAGTGTGTAACATATCATAACAAATTGTATGAATAATACCCAATTATATTGCCAATAATACATCATAATCATGGGAAATAGTTACCAGACTTTAATACCCATCAATGTGTCATAATTGTTTGGGATGGAAACCACCGTATAATACCCATCATACATCATAATCATGGGAGTAAATCCCACACTACTGGAAAATGGACCTATGAAAATGGATATTCCCACTATCACTTTTTAATTAAGGTAGTAATTTGACTATATTCATGGTACAAAAACAAAATATGGAAATAGCTACCCTAAGGACATGGTCGACTTCAACTATGGTTGTAGGATTTGGCAGAAAGCCCCACTCTTTGGTGGTGGAAAGACCACAGTAAAGGCCAACCATCATAGTAACTATTTGACTATAGTGTTATCCCTACCACCATAGCCATATGTAATTTTTATATAACTATATATAAATATATATATATATATATATATAAGATAATATATAGAATATGCATTGTAGGATACTGGTAAAGGTTATGAATTAATTCAATGGAAAGCACATGATCAAAACATGTTGTATTATCTTCCTATTGTACTTTTTGGCTCTTTGGCCATAGTTGTGGTAGAAGACCATGGTATATAATAATTTTGATAACTTCTATGGTAACCTTATACCATGGATATAGCCTATTTCCATGTTCTAATGGAATATTTCCAAGGTTTTTGCTTTTGAAATTATGCTAATTTGCTTGTAGTGCCCTCGTAATACACATTATATATCATAATCGAATGGAATGGTTCCTACCCTATAATACCCATCATACATCATAAAAATGGGAAATGAAACCAACCCTGTAACACTCATCATATAACTTTATAGGGGGGAATGTTACCCACCCCATAATATCAATCATATATTATTATCAAAGGGAATGAAACCTACACCATAATGCCCATCATATATCATAATCAAGGAGAATGACTCCAATCCTATAATAGACATATTAAATTATATTTAGGGTAATGTTTCCCACCCTATAATACCCACAATACATCATAATCAGGGTAATGAAACCCCATTAACAATATTAATCATATAATATAATCACAGGGAATTGAACCCATCCAATAATACCAATCACATATCATAATTGGGGTGAATGGAACCCACACCATAATACCAATCATACATTATATATGGGGGAAATATAACCTATCCTATAATACTCATCATATAATATAATAATTGGAATGTATTCCACCCCATATTACCTGCCATATATCACAATCAGTGGGAATGTCACCCACCCTATAATACCCATCATATATAATAATTATGGGCAATTGTTTCCACCCTATAATAATAACCATATTAAATAAGGGGGATTGAAACCTGATCTTCATACCATAATATATCAAAACCATTGGGGGGATAAGAATATATTTTTGTAATATCATCATTTCATTCACCCAGTAGAGGGGGAGAGTGTCCCACAGAAGAACATTCACACTTATAATAATATCAGGTTTAGAAACTCAACCAAACCAACTAAACATTATGATGGTTTTCCATTAATACACATGACCCAATCCCACCACTAAAAAACATAAAAATCTACACTGAATTTTTCCCCTTTCTTCTAATCCTCCTTATAAATGAAATAAAACTAGATAACCCCCTACCACTTGGTTTCCTTTGTCACAAAAAGATTGGGCACTGCACAGTGGTTCCTTTATATCATTATCAACTCCAATGTCAATCCCATCACACAGTGGAATAACATTCCTCGATATGGACACATCTACATTATGGACTGATAGGCCACATAGACAACACAACATAGGCCACCCAAAAAAGGATTGAATAATTCCCATATCAATATTATGTCTTGATAGGTCCATCCTATCACATCGAACGTGAACATGTTCTCTCTCAATGATTAACCCACGTGATAAAACACACAACATAGGAGAGTAACACTCCCCCTATACTCTGATATTATATCCTGAAGGACACAATATAACTTAATATTTCATATGGACAATCACTAGTCTAATCATTATTAATCTATCACACTTCTTTACTTATAGGGTGCTAATTGCACCTCAATAAATATCAATTTGGTTTAGTCATTTCATTTATACTCCTTTAGATTCAGTATATCACATAACAAATCTCTCAATTCAATCTAATGTTCATCGGAAATCGATGCAACAAGCTAGTGTCCAAGGGTCCATCATGTCCTAAGACACGTCTATTTTACTCCTATGGATTTAAAGGTACAACTCATTTATTATTTTATTTTGATTAGACACAAGTGTAAACACCACATGCCACATTCTTTATAAAAAATTAATAAGAATTAGGGGTATTTTGAGGGATCAATTACATCATTTGATGTTTTACTATTTATGTAAATCTCGACCACCAACATCGAACAATATTAGCGGTCATTGTATATCAACATGAATCTCTACATGGTCAATATTAAATTAATTAATCATGAAAAAAATTTCAATCAATACCATAATTTACTCAATAATTAGTTCTTTAGGAATAATCAAGGAATTTCCCACAAAAAAAAGATTTTTGTGCTTAGTCCTCAAAAAAAGGATATTCACCACCATCAGTATCCACAGAGGCCTCCAGAATAAATAATCCTTGATTACTCATTTCAACTCAACCATAAATTTAACCATAATCTTTTTCAAAAACTAAATAATTAAAGGCAATTCAACACATCTATTGATTTATATAATACCTACTGTATCAATCCAACCATGATCCCCTCTAGCATGGCCACGAGAAAACTACAACATATTTATTCAATTCCATGATGGTTTAATGGAATTTTCATCAAATCCTAGTTATGAAATAACAAAATAAGAATCTAATGGAAGTGTATAATAACTATGTAATAATGAATAAATAATATGGTTAAGGATGAAAAAACCAATCTTAAATAACTATGTATCAAATAGGTCAAATTAGAGAATATGAAAAGAAGAAGAGACCTACATCACAATATACGTGTCCCAAAAATGAACTATCCTAAATGAGATATGAAATTTAATGCATTAAATGACCATCCTACCAATTATCTTCAAAAAATTTAAATTTTCAACATCACAATGTGATCCCTAGATCCCAAAACATTATATTTTCACCATGGACCCCTTTCACATCATGGCTCATTGGGTCATGATAATTCATAACTCTACTAAGAAGAAACAAAGGATCACACCTTTCCCTAAAAATTTGACCCCTCAGTTCAAAGTGTGGAATAAATACCTAAGATATAACCTATATCTCATATGCTAATAATTCATGACATAGACTACTTCCACCATGACATGGCCTCCCACTTTATAGTTATGGGCTTATCACTACATTCCATGACACAAACCCTAATAAGGCCTTCTTGGATTGTGCTAGTGGTTTTAACATAACCACCCTTTCTCATGAGTTTTTCGAAGGAAAAATGTGAGGCTCATACCACCTTATAAGTTTGGGTTCAAAAAATTTCAAAATTTTGGGCAATGAACTATGTAAGTTCCAAATCATGGTGCCACACCCTTTAACATAGCATGAACATATATAATATTACTTGCCTTATCCTCATCTCATATATTAGAGTAATTTTCATGGTGTAACATCCTTCTTAATAGCATGATTAAAATATATACGAGTATTTACTATTCTAAATATACCATATAAAATCCACTTTGTTTTGATAATAATTGGTCATGACGTGACATGTGGACCTCATTCCTTGAATCCCATAAAACTATGGTGTGATCCCCCAACCATCCTATTTCCATGATTTAACTATAAGGCCCCAACCATAAACCTTACTTAATATTTAATTAAATGAATAATTCACATTGAGGAACTTTTCAGGTTTAGAGTTTTAGAGAATTAGGACATAACTATTACATATCAAAAGATTACAAAGTAGTCACTTCTACTAAATTTCCATAAAATAAAAACTCTTAAAGAGAAACATGTCTAGTTCCATGTATTAGAAAGCATGACTTTCCCTTGATCCCATCCTTGACCCTATTCCACATTAAGTCCCGTGAAAAACATTTCAAAAAAACATGGGGTGAGCATAAAAATCTCAGTAAGGGATACACAATGAATGAAAACTGTTAGGTTTTCAAAACAAAAGTAAACCATTTATACATTATCTAAGTAATAATTTTCACCTTTATGAAGTAGTAAAAACTCTTCACTGAATAAAAGTTCATTACTTACCCTTTTGTATCCAAAAGATTACCAGAAAACCCATGTAAAGATTGAATAACATATAAAGGTAACTTGGGACATAAACATACTTAAATGGAATAACCATACAGTCGACTTCCACACATATCACCCAATGGAATAGCCATACGGCCAACTTCCATACCCAATGCATTGGAGGTTATAACGTAACCACCCGTCCTGGTATTCACGGCACCACACGTCATATGGTTTATCACGTAACCACCCGTAAAATGTCCAAGTACCATCATTACACATAAAATATTGAAAATATAAACATTTTAATAACAACATTTCATTTGCAATCAAAATAAGTATTTCCAAGATATTGAATTAATCAATCCATTTTCAAAACCCATTTAAAAGAGATTTTTGAATCAAAGTGTCCCATACCACTTTGAAGCTTTTATTAGAATTATAATTTTAAAACATTAATGTCCATATAAATAAATACTGATAACCATTTTGAAAACATGGAAATTAAAGATAAATATTTAGAACAATAAATCTTTAAAACATTTAAAACGATATTTTTGTTATAGAGTTTTTAACAAAATAAGAGACTCTTGAATACAAATAATTGTAGAATAATATTTAATCTGAAAATTATAATATCATGAGAATAAATTGATTCATGAAATAATATTTCAAAGGACAGTATACACACAATATAACAGTGAATTGGTGCAGAACAACAATGAAGTCTCAATGGAAATGTAAACTGAGATGGAATCCATTACAAAGATGGTATCCTTAAATTAAGGATAAATCTATCACATAATTATGTGTGAGAAATATAAATACACCAAATATAAGTGGATATTAAGTGTGAAACAATCAGAGGTCATTCACACATATTCATAGGTTGACATGTTTAAGAAGTACAAGTTGAACCCAATGAAATTGAAATTGGGTTAAGAAGTTCCGTTGTAAAAATTCGACAGCCTAACGGCGTCACATAAAATTTTACAAAAAGGGTTGATGAGAGATATAAAGGGGATCTCATCACTTGAACATAAAATTTAAATAAATAAGGATATAGAAGAACATATCCCAACATAATAGTATGTTAATTAAAAGACATTACAAAAGAAGTATTTTAAAAAATGAGGGTAAAAGGTCCCCTTACCGAGTTGGGTAACTTTCGAAAAGTACACCCCATGGAAGAAGGGTCATACAATGAATATGTAAATACCCATAAATGAAATTATACTACACAAATTGTATAATAATGTTCAGTACATACACCACTCAAAGGAAATAGTGGAAAATGTAGCATGTATGTCACGAGAATAAAAGTGAGATGAAAAATCCCTTATGAAAACTCGGTAGCCTAACGACGCCACTTAAAACTTACAAAAATGGATTTATGAGATCAAATAGGGTCTCCCATAATATGAACATAAAAATTAAATTATGAGGAATATAAAATAACATCCCCAAACATAAGTAATATGGTCTTAAAAGAAATTACATAAAAGAGAGTACATAAAAATAAAGAGAGAGGTTGGATCCCTTACCTCAGGTCCGACTTGACTCGATCTTTCTTTAACGTCCTGAATAATAAACATGAGTTAATTTAAACTTTCTTAATAACCTCTTTAAATTTAATTAATCCTTTTATATCACTTATTTACATTTTATAAGAATTATGTAATCATTTAAGTTAATAAGGTTTGTTTTGTTGATATTTGGTTATTAAGTCGAAAGTGGACTTCTTACAATTACATGTTGTTCGTGTGGTCAAAGGTTCATTATATCCAGAATGATATTCATGATTTGGATATCATATATATCATATATATCCAGAATATACAAGTATTTATAATATTACATAATCATTTAGAGGTAAGAAATGAAATGCATCGTTCATGGAGACGGTAAGTCGTACGTACGCATGAACGCTACTTTCATTTCTATGTGATATTAATGGAATTAAAACCAAATGAGAGGTATGTATATTTTAATTCCAGAATTATATTCATCATTTATATGTAACATTAATAATATATAATAACTTTAAATCCATCCTTTATACATCCCACATATGGCATTAACGAATCAAATCACTTTGAGGGGCGGTAGTCTGCACTTCCTAAAATGAAATTATTGTGTTTTACCCACAATGGAAACCATAAAGGTATGCCACAAAAGAAAAATACATAAACTTAAGTAAAACATAAACATATCATATATCATATATAAATATATTGACATCTTAATGGCCACCTTTGAAGGTGTTATATGAGTGTTGAATAATCATCGTTTCGTGAGGTAGAAATTCGCCATCCACAGAAACAGTATGTTCTTTAACCATTAGATGTAGGTGTGTGTAAGTGTAGCTCGAATTATTATTATAAAAAAATCCTAGTATATTAAGGATACTGGAGTTGTTACAAAAGAAAAGAATAAAAAAAATTAGGGGGTTTGAGAAGCAAAATAAAACAAAAGAACACAAGAGAATACATTACCTTTAAATCGGGTAACTCTTTTTTATTTGAGCTCAAAGGATTACTTGGGAAGACTTCTGCCCAAAGTGAGGCTTCTAGGAGTAATAGAGGGATGTGGAGAGACAAAATGGTTAGTGTTTGGCCGAGAAAAAGGCTTGAGAGGTGTGGGTATGGAGGTAGAGGTGGGGGCCTTTTATAAGAGGAGAGGAGGGGCACTCTTGGAAAGTAAGGAAATGTTACTTTATTTTAGAATGAGTTTCAGATTTTAAAGGTCCCACATTGATTTTTTTTAGGATAACGTGATAAGGGTTCTAAATCCACTCATACAATAGGGTTTGTACATGTTTAGGTCTTCGATTTTACATTATCTTTCCATTTTATTTAAATCGTTAAATAATGAGGTAATTGCTGTATCATCATGGTGTCATAAATAATTTAATTTAGTTAATGTCTAAAAATTATAAAAAGAATAATATTATGTAGTAAATCTTTTTATATTTAAATGAATATTTATAGTAAAAAATCTTACTTGTATAACCCCATATAAAAATAGTTTTAGTAAAACAACACATGTTTGTGACATTTTAATTTTAACATTAAATAAAAAGGTATTAATGTCATTTTCCTACCAAAGTGGCTCCATGGGGTCCCCAAGATGACCCATGGATTGTATTGGTCATACATGACATATCCAATGAGGGTAGGACATGTTTCTAGGTCATTTCATATTATTAAAACATTATTTTTACCATAAATTACACTAATTACCTCTAATTGTGATTATTAAACTTAAAAGTTACTATTCACCAAAATATTATTTTAATTCCCTTGAACCATATTTTACTTCTTAATGACAACCATGTATGTCAGATTTTTAAAATACAAATCACAGAAGTGGTAAAGTTTCATTTAAATGAAAAATCAGTTTCTTTAACTACCACTTAGTGGTTTCACTATTCATCAAAAATTGAAGTTTTTCATAATATTACCAAAAATTCACCCTAGGATATATTTGATATTATGAATTAAAAAATGATGTCTATTTTAAAAAATTCAAAACTTATAAGTTATATTAATTAATTTATTAATTAATTCCAGCTGTCAGAGCAAATAGCGTGTTTTTATGAAACAATAAGTATCAAAAGATTGACACTAGTTTAAGTCCAATTTCATGATGAAATTAATTCCAATGACCACTATTAGATTAAATGGTAAAAATATATTCTAATTTCACCTTGAAACCAATTCAAATGATAATCTAATCATATAAATAAATTATATTAAAAAGAGGTATTGAATTAAAATACAATATTTTTCACTATTCATTGAAAAATAAACATTATCAGAAAAATACCAAAAATTTACACAAAGTAAATTTTGATGTCCCTATTCTAAATAAGAATTTTATTTTGTCAAATATAACACATAACATAGTCAAAAAGTGGATTTAAAATAGGTTCTTCATCAAAATTTGGTTAATCGACCTTTTAAAGAATATTAAAATGTTTACGCTTAAAATTGGATTCATTCGCATTTTTAATCCTCTAACATTTATTGTAAAAAGTAAAAATATTTTAAAAAAATATATGATCATTTTGTAGTTAGTTCTGTTCATTCCCTCCATTACAACGGCTAGGCGTTAACTACAATTTAAAATAATATTATTTTATTATTAGAGTGCAACGTTAGATTCCCAAGAAACTCGTTGTTGCGTATTGGGTACGCCATCGAGCATAGAGTCCCCTTTAAAGTTATATTAATATTTTATTCACAAATATGGATAACTATGAAAATGTCATATTCTTTATTTACCTGGGGTGTTACATCCTTCCCCCCTTTTTGGGAATTGCGTCCTCGCAATTTTAAAATTGGGCTTGGAAACTTCATTGGAAATCCCACATCGGAACAAGAGTGAGTAAAAAAAATCACTTTAAAATAAAGAAAGAGAAGTACAAAGGTCACCCGAGTTAACCCATACTAGGATTCCAAGTATGAAAATATGGACATGGAGGAAAAAACAAAGGGCCATGTTCTGATGGAGAGTGATATTAAACTTGTCTAAGAGAAAGTTAACCATAATTAAATCACAAACTTGTAATGGGTTAAATGATATTCGATTCCCCAGTAGGAAAAGTTAACAGACAACATTTTTGGTTTTAAGTTACTCTTCATTGAGGAATTTATTTTTTGAACTTAACTAAATCATAATGAAACATACTTACGTGTCACGTAGACTTTCAACTTTTACAATATTCCTTAATCAAACTCATATTTTCTCCAAAAGACGAGTATTTAGGAGGACTTGTTTGCATTAAGAGTACTATAATCAACTTCTTGAGAATCACCTAATACACAAAATAGAACTATATACTTTCCATGTCTTTAGAATTTAACCAAAACCAAAACCTAAAAGGTAAGTACAAGATCAGATAATCTAAAAAAGGATAACCCTTTATAAAAAGAAAGTCTATTCTTAATCTCCAAAATTTGTCCAACAAAACCCAAAGTTCAACGAAGACCATAAGTAAACCAAACTAAGATTGAAACCCAAATATTTGAAGGATTTAATCACATAGTCTTCCAAGTTAAATTGTATCATTTATCTCCAAACAACATCAGTTTCTCTTAAAGTCTTGTATTGAAAAGTAATTAACCTAATCACATATACTCCATGATAGGTTAATAAATATCCGTAGATAACCCAAAATCAACTTACTCTTAATTCATAAAATCATCTAACTAAAAAGAGTCAGTCAAACTAACTAGGGACTTCACGTAGTCCAGTGGTAGGAGATAAATACCAGTTGCACTTTGGTTGTGGGTTCAATTCCCACAGCTTTGTCCGATGCGATGGGTTGTCACATGGTCTATGTGTTGTCCTTTTTTCAAACTATATAACTCTCAAATCATTACCCAAAAAGAGATAAAATCATCAAAAATAACCATAACAAAATTTAACCTCAATTTTATCTCATGCCTTTCACTTTCCATCATAACATATATTATCCCATAATTACCTCAAAAGTAAGGATCATATAAACCCAAATAGTTCTTTATAACTATGTCCACAAAGGAACAGATAACTATTCCTTGAATAAAATTTTCATATATCAAACATCAGGGTTACACATACTATAAAAAGTCTTCTAATGTAACCCCATCATCAAAAGAGACTTAATACTCTTAAGAGTTTCACCATAACTCTTGAAGCCCTTATATGTTGACTTCTTACTCATTCAACATTCTTCATGATCCATTAACCGTTCATTTCCAACTTATTATGAAATACTCCTTTCCTACAAACAAAATCATGAATCATATCCTATGATTCCAAAATAAGAAAACAAATTATTTGAAATAATCCATACCTTTGACTAGTCATTGACAGTTTCTTCATCCTCAATCGGAATGACATTAGGTATTGGTAAACGAATATTTGTATGATCTTGGTGATCCCATTCCCAAAACTTCTTCATAGGACATGTGTTTGAATAATGAACATGCACACCACATTTAAAACATTCAATTGATCCCTCAGAAAGAAATTCTTTCCCTTTCCTCGAGTCAACTGGATGCTTCCTTTTTCCATGGCAGATTCTTACTTTATGACCTTCATTTCTACATCTATAGCATATTTCTGTCCCTTTGAAACATTTTCCTAGGTGTTTATTTCCACATCTTTGACACATAGGTTTTTGAACACACTTACCTTTATGATTATTACCTGTAGTTCCGTATGGATTTGTTTCTCACATATATGATGCCTTATAGAAATCACCAAGGTTTAGGTGGTAAATCATGACTCCATATAGTTGGTTGAGGATAAACACAAGAGTTCTCATTGCAGCTCCCATACCATTCAGTTGCTCGCTCAGAAAACTGTCACAGTTTCCTTCACATCCACTGTTACTTTGGTGCCTGCTAGATCCAGCCATTTACTAAAACCAAAAAGGTCAGTGTGAGTATGTCAACAAAACCATTATGTACTAATGAGGAAGATAAACACTAAGATATACTTACTGATTCACTTTATCTAAAACTAGGACTCTTTCTGAAATCCTAACCATTATGGTCATGTCACTTATGCTTAGATAATACCCTAACCTCTAAAGTTTTCCAAACCGACCTCTGATACCAACTATAAGGCCCCGACCTTAAAACTTACTTAATATTGAATTAAATGAATAATTCACAATGAGGATCTTTTCAGGTTTAGAGTTTTTGAGAATTAGGACATAACTATTACGTCTCAAAATATTACAAAGTGGTCACTTCTACTAAATTTCCATAAAATAAAAACTCTTAAAAAGAAACATTTCTAGTTCCATGTATTAGATAGCATTACTTTCCCTTGATCCCATCCTTGACCCTATTATACATTAAGTCCTGTGAAAAAATTTTCAAAAAAAACTTGGGGTGAGCATAAAAAGCTCAGTAAGGGATACAAAATGAATGAAAACTGTTAGTTTTTCAAAACAACAAGTAAACCATGTATACTTTATCAAAGTAATATTTTTCACCTTTATGAAGTAGTAAAAACTCTTCACTGAATAAAAGTTCATTACATACCCTTTTGTAACCAAAAGATTACCAGAAAAAACCATGTAAAGATCACGTAACATATAAAGGTAACTTGGGACATAAACATACTTAAATGGAATAACCATACGACTGACTTCCACACATATCACCCAATGGAATAGCCATACGGCCGACTTCCATACCCAATGCATTAGAGGTTATAACGTAACCACCCATCCTGGTATTCACGACACCACTCGTCATATGGTTTATCACGTAACCACCCATAAAATGTCCATGTACCATCATTACACATAAAATATTGAAAATATAAACATTTCAATAACAACGTTTCATTTGCAATCACAATAAGTAATTCCAAGATATTGAATTAATCAATCCATTTTCAAAAACCATTTAAAAGAGATTTTTGAATCAAAGTGTCACATACCACTTTGAAGATTTTATTGGAATTATAATTTTAAAACATTAATGTCAATATAAATAAATACTGAAAACCATTTTGAAAACATGGACATTAAAGATAAAGATTTATAATAATAAATCTTTAAAACATTTAAAACGTTATTTTTGTTAAAGAGTTTTTAACAAAATGAGAGACTCTTGAATACAAATAATTGCAGAATAACATTTAATCCGAACTTTATAATATCATGAGAATAAAAGGATTCATGATATAATATGTCAAATTACAGTATACACACCATATAAGATTGAATTGGTGCATAACAACAATGAAGTCTCAATGGAAATGTAAATTGAGATGGAATCCATTACAAAGATGGTATCGTTAAATTAAGGATAAATCTATCACATAATTATGTGCAAGAAATATAAATACACCAAATATAAGTGGATATTAAGTGTGAAACAATCATATTCATTCACAGATATTCATAGGATTACATGTTCAAGAAGTACAAGTTGAACCCAATGAAATCGAAATTGGGTTAAGATGTTCCGTTGTAAAAATTCGACAGCCTAACGGCGTCACATAAAATTTTACAAAAAGGGTTGATGAGAGAGATAAAGCGGATATCATAACTTGGACATAAAATTAACATAAATAAGGATATAGAAGAACATATCCCAACATAATAGTATGTGAATTAAAAGACATAACAAAAGAAGTCTTTTAAAAAAGTGAGGGTGAAAGGTCCCCTTACCGAGTTGGGTAACTTTCGAAAAGTACACCCCATGGAAGAAGGGTCATACAATGAAGATGTAAATACCCATAAATGAAATTATACTACACAAAGTGTATAATAATGTGCAATACATACACCACTCAAAGTAAATAGTGGCAAACGTAGCATAAATGTCACGGGAATAAAAGTGAGATGAAAAATCCCTTACGAAAACTCAGCAGCCTAACGGCACCACTTAAAACTACCAAAATTGGATTTATGAGATCAAATAGGGTCTCCCATAATATGAACATAAAAATTAAAGTTTGAGGAATATAAAATAACATCCCTAAACATAAGAAAGATGGGATTAAAAGAAATTACATAAAAGAGAGTACATAAAAATAAAGAGAGAGGTTGGATCCCTTACCTCGGGTCCGACTTGACTCGATCTTTATTTAAAGTCCTGAATAATAAACTTGAGTTAATTTAAACTTTCTTAAGAACCTTTTTCAAGTTAATTAATCCTTTTAGATCACTTATTGCCATGTTATAAGCATTATTTAATCATTTAAGTTAATAATGTTTGTTTTGTCGATATTTGGTTCTTAAGTCGAAAGTGGACTTCTTACAATTACATGTTGTTCGTGTGGTCAATAGTTCATTATATCCAGAATGATATTAATGATTTGGATATAATATATATCATATATATCCATAATATACAATTATTTATAATATTACATAATCATTTAGAGGTACGAAATGAAATGCACCGTTCATGGAGACGGTAAGCTGTACGTACGCATGAACAGTACATTTATTTCTATGTCATATTAATGGAATTAAAACCAAATGAGAGGTATGTATATTTTAAATCCAGAATTATATTCATCGTTTATATGTAACATAAATCATATATAATAACTTTAAATCCATCCTTTATACATCCCACATATGGCATTAACGAATCAAATCACTTTGAGGGGGCGGTAGTCCGCACTTCCTAAAATGAAATTATCGTGTTTTACCCACAATGGAAACCATAAAGGTATGCCACAAAATAAAAATACAGAAGATTAAGTAAAACATAAACATATTATATATAATATATAAAAATAGTGACATCTTAGTGGAAGGTGTTATATGAGTGTTGAACAATCATTGTTTCATAAGGCAGAAAGTCTCCATCCACAAAAACGGTATGTTCTTTAACCATTAGATGTAGGTGTGAGTAAGTGTAGCTCAAATTCTTATTATAACAACATCCGACTATATTGAGGATACTAGAGTTGTTACAAAAGAAAAGAATAAAAAGAGTTTAGGGGGTTGGTAAAGAAAAATAAAACAAAAGAACACAAGAGAAGACACTACCTTTAAATCGGGTAACTCTTTTTTATTTGAGTTCAAAGGCTTCCTTGGTAAGACTTGTGACCAATGTGAGGCTTCTAGGAGTAATAGAGGGGTGTGGAGAGACAAAACGGGCAAGGGTTGGCCGAGCCAAAGGCTTGATAGGTGTGGGTATGGGGATAGAGGTGGGGGCCTTTTATAAGAGGAGAGGAGGGGCACTCTTGGAAAGTAAGGAAATGTTACTTTATTTTAGAAAGATTTTCCGATTTTAAAGGTCCCACATTGATGTGTTTCGAGGATAAGGTGATACGGGTTCTAAATCCACTCATCCAATAGGTTTTGGACATGTGTAGGTCTTAGATTTTACATTATCATTCCATTTTATTTAAATCGTTAAATAATGAGGTAATCACTGCATCATCATGGTGTCATAAATAATTTAATTTAGTTAATGTCTAAAAATTATAAAAAAATACTATGATGTATGAAATCTTGTTATATTTCCAATGAATATTTATAGTAAAAAATCTAACTTTTATAAACCCATATAAAAATTGTTCTAGTAAAACAACACATGTTTGTGACATTTTAATTTTAACATTAAATAAAACGGTATTAATGTCATTTTCCTACCAAAGTGGCTCCATGGGGTCCCCAAGTTGACCCATGGATTGTCTTGGTCGGCCATGACACATCCAATTAGGGTAGTACATGTGTCTAGGTCATTTCATATTATTAAAACATTATTTTTACCTTAAATTACACTAATTACCTCTAATCGCGATTAATAAACTTAAAAGTTACTATTCACCAAAAAATTATTTTAATACCATTGAACCACATTTTACTTCTTAATGGAAACCATGTATGTCGGATTTTTGAAATTCAAATCATAGAAGTGGTAAAGATTCATTTAAATGAAAAATCAGTTTCTTTAAATACCACATAGTGGTTTCACTATTCATCAAAAATTGAAGTTTTTCAGAAAATTACCAAAAATTCACCCTAGGCTATATTTGATATTATGAATTCAAAAATGATGTTTATTTTAAAAAATTCAAAACATATAAGTTACATTGATTAATTTAAAAATTAATTTCCGCTGTCAGAGCAAAGAGCTTCTTTTTATGAGACAATAAATATCAAAAGATTGACACTAGTTTAAGTCCAATTTCATGATGAAATTAATTCCAAAGACCACTATTGGATTAAATGATAAAAATATATTCTAATTTTACATTGAAACCAATTCAAAAGATAATCTATTCATATAAATAAATTAGATTAAAAAGGGGTTTTGAATTAAAATACAACATTTTCACTATTCATTAAAAATGAACATTATCGGAAAAATACCAAAAATTTACACAAAGTAAATTTTGATGTCCCGATTCTAAAGATGAATTTTATTTTGTCAAATATAACACATAAAATTGTCAAAAAGTGGATTTAAAAGAGGTTCATCGTCAAAAGGCGGTTAATCGACCTTTTAAATAATATTAGAATGATTATGCTTAAAATTGGATTCATTCGCATTTTTAATCCTCTAAATTTTATTGTAAAAAGTAAAAGTATTTGACAAACATATATAATAATTTTGTAGTTATTTCTATTCATTCCCGCCATTACAAAGGCTAGGCATTAACTACAATTTAAAATAATATTATTTTATTATTAGAGTGCAACATAAGATTCCCAAGAAACTCGTTGTTGCATGTTGGGTACGCCATCGAGCATAGAGTCCCCTTTAAAGTTATATTAATATTTTATTCACAAATATGGATAAATGTGAAAATGTCATATTCTTTATATACCTGGGGTGTTACATTAACCCTCATCTATCATGGTGTAGTGTGACACATATAGAATGAATTGAAACAAGGAACCTCAACCTTACTACAACACTCACCCAGGAACCCAATATAACTCATAGGTCTCAAATCACATCTAAAAACAACTATGATACATGTTCTAACACTAAAAATTTTGATCTAAAATACAATTCACCAAGCATCCCATTCGTCCAATTTAAAATTAAAATATCTTCTATATTCAGTAACCAATGATAATATGGATAATTAAAGACTCCCCACTATAATTATTAGTTTTCCCAATAATTCTCTTTATTAATAATTTGTACACAAATATATCAATGACCACTAAAACATAGGACAAATTCTATTTCTTCTGCTAGTTATTGTTAGGGAAATATTTGCAAAAATCTATATACATTTCTCAAAAACCCACTAATGCATCATTCATGGAACTAATTTTTTCAATAACTCTCTTATAATTCAACACAGGTGGTTGAATTTATGAATAACTATTTAGAGATGTCACACCATCTATTGATAGTAGTTGTCCTCAATAGAGCATCACTCACTCTGTATCACACTCATGCATCACTTGACCATTCTCATCTGAATTATTTCTATCAATATTTAGACTATGTATATAATGCATGTCCTCAACTCATGAGCATTTTGGTTTAATTTCCATGATAAGAAACAATCCATAGACATATTTACCCAAAAAACACTCCCATTTGTACAACCTGACCATCATCTAGCATCCAGTGGATATGATTTTCTAAAAGAACTGACACTTCCTAATTAACATGAATTAATACCCATTTCATAGTATTTTATATTTACCAAATATAATATCTCTTCTTGTATTTTATTTCAATTATAATACCACAACCACCACCTGTTGGGTCCTCTCACACGTGATTCCTAACATTCAACAAAAATCATCTAAAAATGACCTCCACATGTTTAAATCAATGATGTTTTTCTCCCCATCCTATATTATTAATTACCATTATTCCATGAACATGATCCTTCCCTATATACATCATTTACTATATGATAAAACTCATGATCCTTTTTTAAACTAAAACTTCACCACGATGCCCCAGTACCAACAAATTCAACTCAAGATCCTTGGCCATGATTACCACCACACTAGTCTCAAGTACCATCTATAACTAGGGCCTACCTAGTCTTAATAGAAAATAACAATTAAATTGGTACCCACAAATTATAAATAAAATTCCTTCCAATTCCTTATCCATCACGTCAAGTTAATCATCTAGTTAGAGTTTCCCTATATCCAACAGTCATATCCCCCCATTTCACATTTCAAAAAAGGTCACAACTCATATCTATATGAATTGGCCATCTAAATACATCCATGTTCATATAAATACATATAACCATGGAAAGAGGTATCAAGAAAATTATAACCAATTGGTTTGGTTATGTATAATTAAATCAGTAATTTATTGTATAAAACACCAAATAAGTTATTGTTGGCACTTTCATAACCAAAACCCATATTAATTTCAAGGAGAATTATCCCAGTAACACATAAGATTTCACATGTTAGGTGAACCTATATGATTGACATAATTCATGAAAACCCCTCTTGAAATCACATACCTAAGGATAAATCAAGATATCATAAATTAAAAGGATATTTTGTTAATAAAAACCAACTGAACTATATCATTAAAAATAATGGATATCGATTCAAAATTCCTTGTTACTTATACATCAACTATTATAGGATTTCGTTAGGGAAGTAACATAGTACCCATCTTATGTTTTAATCAATTATATATCCTATATACCATATTAAAAATTTTAAGATAAATAAAACAACACTCTGTTACAAATTTGTAACATCCCAATTCAATTCACTATACAATAACCAGATCAGAGCACCACATGACCTCAGACATGCCTAACTGTAGAGTAGTGGTTGCTGAATAATAGAAAGGGTATAAGGAAATTTTTCAAGGAGACTATATCTAGATATAATAGTATACCAAAACATCGGAAATAACATATATCCATTAATCATAATACCCAAAATGAAAAACACAAATCCCAACTAAATCCCAAAAGGAAAGCATTCCATAATAGGATGAACAATTTAAAAATGTCACAAAAGTCAGGAAGACATCTATGAAAAATCATACACACTAAGAAGAAAATAAGAATAAACCAAAAATACAATCACTTTGTCCCATGTACCAACTTAGTTGCATCTCCTGAATTTTCCTATACAATCCAACTCAATCATCCCATAAAGGCCTCTACTCTTCCTATACCTATGACCATAAGGAATTATTAGGTAATAAAGTGCTTCAGATACCCATGATGTGTGTGATTAAATCACAGTTGAGAACCACCAATGGTTCCCCTAACATAACCATTATATACAGTGAATTTTCAAATTGATTATATTAGAATAGTAAATAACAACTAAAACACAATAAAATAAGTCAATATCGATACCTAGGTTCTAATTTGACACTCAATATAGAACATACATTCTTTATCTTATGTTAGAAATCTATATTAATGTTACACATCAGATTAAACGTTCATAATGGAGAAACCCATATTTCCATCAATATATCATAATCAGGAGAGAATGATTCCCACCACATAATACAAATCAATATTTCAAAATTGGGCAGAATAGTGACCACCCCATAATACCCATTATATATAATAATTACGGTAATGATACCCACCATGTAATACCCATCATATTCCATAATCAAAGGGAATATTCCCCACCTCATAATACGCATCATAAATCACAATCCGGGAGATAAGCACCCACCACGTAATACTCATCATACACATTAATTGGGGGGAATGGTTCCCACCCCATAATATCCATCATTTATTTTAATCAAGGGGAATTACACCCATACCATAATACTCATTATATAACACAATTGGGGGAATGAAACCCAATACATAATACACATCACATATCAAAATTTATTGTAATGTATCGCACCCCATAATACCCATTATGCATCATATTCGAGGGGAATTTCACCCACCACATAATACACATCATATAACATAATTGATGGGAGTGGGACCCATACAAAAATACCCTCATGTATTATAAATGGTAAGAATTTTACTCACCCATAATACTCATCATATATCACAATTGAGTGGAATAGTTCCCACATCATAATACTCGTGTAATATCATAGTCGAGGGGAATGGTGTGGACCCCATAATATTCATCATATAAAATCGGAGGAAATGGTCCACACCCTATATTATGTCATATATCATAACCATTTGGGGGATAAATATATTTCTCAAAAATACCAACTTGTCACACACACATTTTGGGGGGAGTCGAGAGAAGACCAGCCCTAAACCGTCTCACATATCATAACATTGTGGTTAGAATCTTACCCAAACCTGGTACACATTTCCTAGGTTAGCCTCTCATGAACATGAAATATTCCCATCACCACATTCATAATATACTTCAACCAATTTATCCCCATTATTCTAATCCTCCTTAGAGTCAATATAATACTACCCCACTATGGTCCCCTTAATCACATTAAGGACCAAACACAATATAATTGTTCCTTTGTCTCATTATCAAATCTATAGTTAACACAATACCTTATTGAAATAATTCCCCTAATCATAGCCATGGAAGCATCATGATCTAATCGGACGGATTTGTAATGCACTACAGGTATCACACAAATGTATGGTGTTATATCCTTCTCACTTTTATGTTCATCTAGGTTGGTCCTCTCACACACAACCTATAAAAAATCCTTCTCCATTATTAACCAACCCAAATAGACACATACTAGAGGAAGAGGATCACCTTCTCTACAGTCTAATCATTTAGTCCCCGTGATATAGGGTAACTTATGATTTCATATGACCCTTCCTAGGGAAAATATTGCAAATTAATTAAAATTACATACTAAGTGGGAGTTAAGGGAACCTATCTCATGTTCAATAAGATTTAATTATTTCATTTATACTCCTCTACGGTCTATATATCACATAGAACATCTCTTTATTCAAGGCTACAATCCTCAAAAACCAAGGAGAAAATTTAGTTTTCAAGTTTCCATCATGGATAAATTAACTTTTACTCATCTAATATAGATCAAATGTAATAGTTTATTAATAATTTTGGTCTATCACAAATAAGTGTTGAGAAAACATATCAAATTATATATTAAAAATTCATAAAATTCAAGGATATGTTTAGAGGCCACCTACCTCATTTAAAATCACACCCTTTAAGTGAATATTTCACATAAATATACAATATGCTCAATAATTTATCATCCATCAACACAAGGCCCTACTCTATCAATAACCACTTAGCATATAAAAATTAAATTTCAATTAATATCACCATTCATTCAAAAACTAATTCTATAATATTTTCTTTTTGAATAATGAATGAATTACCCGCCATGAATTTTTTTTATGGATTAATTCTTTAAAAAATGGGTTTTCACTACCCTCAATTTCCACTCATAACTCTTGTTCACAAAATTAAAAAATAATTAGTTTAATTTATGAATCAATTTTACCAAAATCGATGAAAAAATCTAAATAATTATGGGTAGTTGTGTACCTATATTAATCCACACAGTACCATGTGAATACATACTCCCAAAATCCTTCCTAGGAAAGCCATGTGAATCCCTATAATATACCCTATATTCTACTATGATATGATATAATAAACATCAAACCCTAGACTAGAGATTTAAAAATTATTGGTTAATTAAACAGGATAAGATATATGGTAAAAGGTAAGATTTATACCATTAACTATGAAACAAACCTCCTTAAACCAAAAAATATCATTATAGTCAAAAGGGAAAATATGAAAATAAGAGGATCTTTGTCTCCCCCAACTTGCACATATCAAAAATGAATAATCTCAAAGTAAAAAATTAAATTTAAATCCTAAAAAACCATCCATCATGATGTGAACCCTATAGATCATGGAATGATTAATTCACCTTGCTCACCACTCAAGACATATCCCCATATGTTACTAAGTTTTATAAATTTCTCAAAAATAAAAAAATACCATATGGCTACCCATTATAGTGTGATCCCTTTGGTCATGGTGTGGCTCAACTACATCCAGAGGGACCAACCACTTGTGACCCATTCCGTCATGGAATTCCCTCCTCTATCTATAATATAGAAACTCTCTTCATAGTAATGGACTTCATGTTCCACAAAATTATTCCACCACTCAACAGACTTTTATGATGTATCCCAATGGTTATGGTTTGATAAATATTTATCAAGAAATTTTACAATGGAAAAATGTATGAGTCATATCACCACATAAGTAAGGGTCCCATAATTTTACAAATGTCATGAATAGGCATTCAAAAGGTTAACCATATTAGAATATATATTTTAAGAACCAAAATCATTATTTCAGGTATAGATCTTGATTTCAAGTGTTTTTGAGGAAAATGGGAGTTTTGGGAAATTTTCGATTTACACACTGTGTTCTTCTGAGTATACGTCGTGTACTCAATTACCATGTACAACCACACCTTGGGTGTGTAACGACTGAGATATTTCCTTATGGGGTGATTTGGTAGACTGATAATGTCAAGGTCTGGTTGAGGCAAATACATTATGTGTTCATAAATAGTACACTTCATATTCTTTTCTTTTTAATTATTTAATCAGACCGAGGTCGCGTCTAACCCTCGTTTTCAAATTCTTTTTGTCATGCCTTGTAAAAGAGCATACAAAATCAATAATTCTTATCTGATCCACTAATTGATCATCTTTTCTCTGAGTCAAACACCATTAGTTGTGTTGGAATCCCCTCGGGGAGTTATTTACCCTTCTAGAGCCTCTCTTTTTTATTTCTCCTCTTTCTTGGGTTTTCCATGGCTGAATGTTTTTGATATTTTTGTAGATCTATGAAGTTATAGGATGAATCAAGGGCCGATGTTCGAGAGTTATCATCATAAAAAATCAAGTTAGGTATTTTTTTCCTTTAATTTTTTTTCTTGGAGTTTTATATGCCAGAGTGCTGATTACCCATGTTTCGGTAATTTCAGATTAAGGAAATTGAACCCTGTTTTATCTGCCTTATATTGATTATTGGATTAAGGTTTGATGATGTGAAATTATGGGAAATTTCATGTTTAAGGAACACCCCATTGGTGAGTTTTCTTATTTTAATGTTTAGGTTTTTTTGTTCTAGGGTTCCTATGAGGCAAACCTTGTTTACATACCTTGCTGGATATGATGGAACTAATTGTATTTTTCTGCTTCATAAATGCTTGTGATATGAATTGGAATTGTTTATCCATGTAGTAGTATAGATTAAATTGGGATAATTGATATCGTATATGCCTGATTTAATTTAATAGGGCAATGAGAACCTGGTGTAGTTAGACCATAGGTGGAATTGACGTTGACTCTTTCCTCAAAGTGTCTGTTATATTTCATGCTACGAGACCACAAGGGGGATTGATAGTGAGTGCTCCCTTAGAGTGTATATAGTTTACATTGTGAGACCATATGTGGAATTGATGTGGAGTGCTTCCCCTTAGAGTCTGTTGTTATTCTGGAAAGACCATAGTGGGAAATAACGGCGAGTTCATCCTCATAGTGTCTTTGACATTATTTTCATTACATGGCCAGAGGGGTTAGACTGTGTGATCTACCTAGAGGGTTAATGTAAATATTGAATGTTGTGACATGTTTGTTAAGACAAAGGACAAGATTGAATTTGGTACTATTATTTAGTCTTCTGAGACACATTTTCATGATACTAACTTGATTAAATGATCAACATTTAATGCTAATGAATGTAAATGGAAACTGTAGGATTGTTTACTTTTGTGTACCCTTAGTTCTTTGATGTAATTATATTATTACCCGTAATATATAATCACAGATCATTAGGAGCATATCTTGGGGTGGTTTCTTACTGAGATTCATCTCACACCGTATTAGGGTCATTCTTTTGGACCCAAATAGATTATATAGTTACAGGTATAGATAAAGGAAAGTGCCCTTCATCATCAGGTACTTGATTACTGTGGTATTAGAGAGCATGGGACCAAGCTGAGGCGTGTGATGCGGTTGGAGTTTAATTGTTTACTTTGAAACTTGGTTTGGTACTATATTTCCAGCATGGTGACTTGTTTGGATGGCTTCCTAGACATATGTGACATGCATCATTTATATATATGTGCTTCAATTGTTTATTTACTTTCAATATTCTACTATTTACTTATTGTATGGTATTACTATTTATGATAATGTTTATTTCTTTATTCCATTATTCATACTCTACCAATGAGGGAATAGTTTCCCCACTATCACACCCAAGTCTCTCACTTCTAGTCATCAACCTCTAGTGTTCGGGGAAATGCCCTTGATTCCATGTGACCAATCAGTTACGGGGCACCTTTGGGCAGCACCTAAAACTAGGACATTAAAAAGTTGTACATGAGGAGGTTTTTTTCATTTTTTTACAATTTGGAGCCTATAGACAGGGATAAGACGGAATCATTAGTAGGTAATAATCTTTTCCTGGGAGTAGCTATCCTGTGTATACGGAAAATCCAAGTTACCTTGAATATTGCAATTTTTCTAGTTTTTCAATTATTATAGTTGATATGATATCATCGTTGGGTGATTCACATGTTTTTTATAGTTATCGTTGATATTATTGCGGTTATATTTCTATTGCAAGTCGATGAGATGAGGGTATTAAATCTCTTGCATCATATAGGCACTTTCTAGAGATGACATGTCATGCATTTTTTCGTTCCATTTAGGATGCATTACTGATTTCATTCTGTAGTGATAGATGTTGAACTAGATATGCATGATATTGTGATAGATAATGAGATAGAATACCTACTATTTTGATAGGGTATTGTGAAATTGAAGTTTTCATTTGAATGGGGGTCAATATTTAGTCCTTGAGGCGGTATGGGCCATCATGGATTAGAATTTGGTGGATCATATGATTGATTTCACTATTATAACTTATGATATATGTGAATATGATGCAAAAATTTGATTCACAGTGAGTATGACCCCCCATGGATCAAAATTTTGTTCTTTAATGCTTATTTCAATCTTTTATGGGGTTCCAGAGTAGTTTATGAGGCCTACTATCCAGAAAAACCTAGAATACATTGCGTGTGATGATGAATACACACCATGTATTCTTCAATTCGGGAAGAAAATATATTTCTTAAGTACATGCCACATAAATTTTCTACACGCCGTGCAGATGATGAATCTGTGACCAATTATGTGGGAAGAGACATGGGTTGGAAAATCTTTTCTTGAACATGTCGTGTACTATATGTACATGCTGTGTTTTGGTGAACCATGTATCCGACCGTGTGACCAATGACATAGGTGGATTAATCTTAGGTTGTACACACCGTGTTCTTCTCTTTCATACCATGTTTATTCGACCGGGTTTCCAACCATGTGACTAAAGACACGGGTGGTTAAGACATAAGTGGTACATGTCGTGTTGAGGCTGAACACGCCATATCATGAAACCATGTGGTTTATCTACATAGAAGAAATTGGGTAAGATGTCAAATTCAAGTACATGATATGTCTGAGGATGAACATGCAGTGTGTATGGGTGTTACACAACCAGGTTTGGAAGAGGTACACATGATGTTAAAAGATTAATGGAACACACCAGGTAGATTTTTTAGATGTCGTGTACCCCTATTTTGTAAAATTACATTGTTTTTCTTCTACTATTCCTTAATGTAATTATATGTTTTATTCCTTGATAATCTTGAAATGAGGTGTGCACTTGAACATGCAGAGTTATGCCATCGAGACATTCTATGGTTGTACACAAGATATAGGGCAATGACCAAACACTAGAAATTTTAGATCAGATACTACCATCAGATCCTCCCATCATGCCTGTCTTGGCACTAGCGGTTATTCCAGACACAGGTGATGATGCAAAATTCTGAAAAGGCTTTATGGGGCTTACGCAAACCTACCAGAGAGCACCACATCCTGCCCGGTTATGGAAGAGTTGATGTTGGTTTTTCAGTAGTAGCGTCCTCCCACTTTCACAGGGGATGTAGGACCTCAAGATGTAGATTGATGGTTGGAATCCATGCTATTTATCTTCATGCATATTGGGACACCTCTTGAGAGTAGGGCGAAGCTCGCTACATACATTCTACATGATTCTGCTAAGAGATGGTGGGATATTATCTCATAGGTGGGGCTCCAACATGTTATGGCTTGGGATGAGTTCTAGTGGGCTTTCCATGACTATTTATACCTAGGGACCTTGAGGGCCAAACAAGCCCAAGAGTTCATGGGTCATGAATAGGGTACTATTTCAGTTAGGGAGTATTCTTCTCGATTTAGAGAGCTGAAGTACTTCAAAACCTTTCCCAGGGGTGATGTGTAATATCTAGCCAGGATGTTTGAGGATGACTCAGAAATGACATCTGGTCCAAGGTGAATATCTTCAGGTTGACATCCATTTATTCTAAAGTAAACCAACTGCTGATCATAGAGCATAATATAAGGGAGTCCGGAGCTATGAGCCATGGCAGTTCAGTATCCAGAGTTGGTACTTCTCTGACTAACATTAGGAAGCACCGGAGGGAGCCTACATGTGGAGATCTAAGTAGACTGGATATTATTTCATGTAGCTAGGTTATATTCTACTAGTTTAGTAAGATTAGTCATATGATACCTCAGTGTCTGAGAGACCCAATTGAGTTCCAATATTTAAGAAATATGGTCCATATTCATCATTTTTGTCAGTTTTTCTCACCAGTGGCTGGTGATAGGTGTTCTTATATAACTCCACATTCAAGAGTATGACCACCAATTTCTCATCAGTATGGGAACTAGAGTTCCTCTAGCCATTTAGGCCGAGGTGGAGGACTTAGTCAAGGTAGCATGTTGGCGGTTTTTTTGAATTTTGAAATTTCAAACTGTTTGTGATTTGTGGTACTTGGTTTCTATTGTATGGGTACCAGCAACCAATAAACCAGATTTTAAAATTGGAAAAAATGATTTGCGGTAGGTCAGAATTGTGTAGTGGATCCAACCCAGCGAGAGCAGTATCCCAGACCCTCTACTGTTAGAGATGTGATTCTAGTTATCTCGGTTTTATCTTATTCTCCTTTCGATACAAAGTCTTATCATAGTTTTATATCTATTTCCATTGTGGAGATCCTTGAGATCTGTATCTTTACTTATGAGGATGTTATGATGTTAGAAACCCCCTTAGGGGTTTGGATGGCTAGTGTACATTAGTGCAAGGAGTTCACTCTTGAGGTTTGTGGGTGCTACTTATTATTGGACATCTATGTCATAGAGATGATAGGCTAGAATTTCATTCTCAGAATAAACTGGTTAGTGTCTTTCTAGGCCTTTGTTGACTGCTATCACCATAGGGTGAGTTTCATGTCACTAAAGGGATGATTGTTTCTACATAAGGGTGAATGGGATGTCTAGGCGAGCAGAGCTGGACCTGATGATCATGGGTTGAGTGGTGTTATAGCCCATATTTCCAGTCTCTATTTGGATGAACAGGGGACTTCATAGAAGGATTTTTCTCTAGTGGTCGATTGTTTTTCAGATGTATTTCAAAAGACTTTTCATGGTTTCCTCAAGAGAAAAAGGTAGACTTTTTTATTGAGTTTGTGCTAGGGGCATCACTAGTGTTTATTCCTCTTTATAAGATGTCTACACTAGAATTACAGGAGCTCAAGAAGTAGATAGAGTAGTTGTAGGAAAGGGGTTTCATCTGACCTAGTACTTCTCCTTGGTGGTTTCCTACCCTGTTTTGCAAAGAATGTGGATACCACCCCCAGACATTGTGTGGATTATCAGAAGCTGATCCAGTTGATGATCAAGAACCAATATCCCTAGCCAAGGATTGATTATCTCATTGATGAACTTCAAGGAACCCAGGTGTTCTCAAAGATTGACTTGAGATCCGGATATCATCAGTTTTTAGTTATACCATAAGATATACCTCTTACAACCTTTAAGATAAGATATGATCTATGTTGAACCCTCTGGGAGAATTAGTTGAACTCATATTTTGATAATCCCAATTATGATAACTTATATTATGCTAATCCCAATTATGTTCAATTATGGTTTGATAATCCCTATAATGATTAATGGTTAATTACTTATTTCAGTATTTCTGTACACCATGTACATATTCATATATTATAATATTTACATGATCTTCAGAGAATTTGGTTACTGGATGGTTATATTTTCTAACTTAACCCATTCTGCCAATAGAATGCTTAAATAGGCAAGAAGGTCACCGATACATCAAGTCTACCGATACATGAAGGTCACCATTACAGAACAAGCCTACCGATATGTGAAGGTCACTGATACATCAAGCCTACCGGTATATGAAGGATACCATTACACAAAAGGTCACCGGTAAACTAAGTCAACTGCTACCAATCAAGTCTGCTGACAGACATGAATTCTACCAATAAAAAGGCTACCATTACACAATAGGTTACCGAGACAAGAGGTTACCGATAAAAGAGGTTACCGATAAAAGAGGTTACCGATAAAAGAGGTTACCGATACAAAGACTTACTGATACACAAGACTACCGATATCCAAAACTACCGTTCCAGAGAATCTGATGCTGCCTTAATTTCTTTATCTTAATTTAATCTATCCAACGGTCATATCAGGTATATTTTAATGCTCTGTCATTTATTTAAAAAATGTTGTTAGATGTCAGGAAACCGTACCTTGTACCTGCAAAAAGAAATAATTTCTTTTGCCGGAGATCGTGCCATAAATATAAGAAGTCCATGTTGCTGTAGTGACACAGAGAGAGACACACATGTGAAAGAAATGAAGAATATACAAGAAGAGCTCATTCATGCACGACCAAGGAGACACAGAAGATCATACACACTCAAGATTACTCCAAAAGAGTTCCTTACATTCACAAGGATTTTGAAGAACTTCATAGACTACATTTTCACTATCTCTGAACCTGGATGTCAAGAAGACGACACACTGTTTTTCAGAAAAAAAAACTAGAAGAGGACTCAGAACCATTTCAGATCAAATTTAAAGAAGTCCAGAGCTACAATGCAATCACTAGAGCCATTCAAAACTCTATATCTTACTCAGTGATTTATTATTTACATTACGTGCAATGTGTATCATCTGTTTTAATTTACACACACACTGTCTCTTGAACCTTAACTGGAGGATCTGTAAATCCTTATTCGAACTCCTTAAATTTTATATTTCCCACTGTGGATAGTGGTAGAGGTTCTGTGTGACCTGGACAGCTGTATTTGTTGTTGTTTTTGTTTCCCACGTAGAACTGTGGTAGAGGTCTTTGACCTAGACAGTTGTAAACTATTGTGAACCCCGATCCAGGGTGTGGATCCAATTTATATAAATTGTTGAGAGGACTAAGTCTCATCTTGAGACTGATCCTCTTGGTCATATCTACTGTGCTTTATTTAGTTTTATCTAAAACCTTTTATTCTGTTGCCAAGTGCTTCAAAACCTAAACTGTTTTTCAAAGTTACTCAGATAGTTGAATTAGAAAGTGTTTTCATTATTTGTAAGTCAGTAAGTTAGTTTCAAAATATAATCTGATCCTCCGATTAGATTAACTGAGAATTAATCAATCCCTTGAGAACCTAGCTGAAATTTTGCTTTAGTTCAAATTCACTACAATTCAATTAGTATTTCAAATTGGGGGAATTTGGTAAAAGTTTTTAAAACATAAATTATAATTGGAACTCAATTCACCCCCCCCCCCTCTAGAGTATCCACTATGACCACCAATTTGTATCAGAGGTGCTTAAAATATTTTATGAAGTACTCTGTTTTTCAACTGTGATTTTAGTTGTATTTTAAAGTTCTTAAAATTTCTGTTATTTCTAAATTTTTATCTCTTTAAAATTTCTACTTTAACCTAGTAGTCATGGATAACAGACTTCAAGGTGTTGCTACTAATAGACCACAATTTTTAAATGGAAACAACTATGCTCAGTGGAAGATTAAGATGAAAATTCATTTAGAAAGCATGGGTTTTGATATTTGGACTGCCATAGAATCAGAATATAAAATTCCTACTACTGTTAGATCTACATGGAATAAAGCTAATAAGACAGCCTACAATAATAATTGCAAAGCTATAAATACTTTGTATTGTGAATTAGGAGATGACGAATTTAATAGAATATCTGCTTGTCTGACTGCACATGAAATTTGGGATACTTTAAGTGTTTCTCATGAAGGAACAACTAACGTTAAGGAAATGAGATAGAACACCTATACTATTAAATATGATAATATTAAGATGAAGCCTGATGAACCCATTTTTGGATATGTATCTCAGGTTTAATGAAATTTTCAACACAATGATATCACTGGGAAAGGATGTTCCATCAAAGGAGCAGATCATGGTAATTTTGAGATGCCTACCTGAAAGATGGAGGGGCACTTATGTTTCAATTATAGAATCTTATGATATTGGGAAACTGCCAGTTAAGGAACATATTGGAAAGCTGATGATGTATGAGGAAGAGCTTAAGGTAAACAAATAAGAAGATGATGAACCAAAAAGGAAGTCAGTTTCCTTGAAGACATCTACTTCAAAGAATAATGATAAGGAGAAACTTCAAGTTGTAAGTGATAGCTCAAGCTATGAAGAAAGTGAAAGTGCATCTGACAGTGATGCAGAAATGGCTCACATAGCTAGAAGATTTAAGAAGTTTTATAGGAAAAATAAGTTTATCATAAAATCAAATTACAAAGATATGTATGAGAACAAGGAACACTGGAAAAAGAACTGTAAGAAATCTGGCAAATCTGATGAAATTGTCTGCTATGAATGCAAAAGAAAAGGACATATAAAAGTAGACTCTCCAAAACTGAAATACAATAAGAAGTATGAGTATAATGATAATATGTATAAGAAAGATATGAAGGATACTTGGAGTGCTTCTAAGGATAGCACCAGTGAATCTGAAGCTTCTGAAACTGAAATCAGAAATAAGGCAAACATGTATTTTATGACAAACACCTCTGAGGTAACATCTGAAACTCCTGCTTTAAATTATTATTATTCTGGAGATGATTCTGATTCTGAAAATATGTCAAAATCTGATCTATTTGAATACTGTGATATGTTGGAAGAATCCTGTAATGAGCTGAAAGACAAATACAAAGGATTAAAGAAACAGTATTCTTTAACTGTTAAACATAAATATGATCTTGACATAGAAATAGAAAATAATGCTCAATTACATAAAAAAACACTGAACTGAAATTGTCAAATGAGAAAATTAGGAAGGATTTAAAAAATTTCACAAATATAAAAGATACTCTTACTCAAATTCTAGGTTAGCATATTGCACCTAAATATACTACTGGCAAAGGATACCAACCTAGACAACGAAAAATTACCAAAACTAGATTTATTCCTAAATCAGGATAGAATGTAGATAGTTATAGTTCTGGAAGTTCATATGCTTCAACTAGCTATATTCATAGTTATGGATCTAATAAGTTTTATCTGTCTAAATCTATTGATTCTAATCTTATGAAACCCATAAGACAAATTTTGGTACCTAATGTTTTTTGGCTAACCTATCTGGACCAAAGAAAATCTGCGTACCAAAATCATTTCCTATCTAAATCTGTTTTGTAAGGAACCATCTTAAATAGCTCCTATCGAAAGACATGGTACTTCTATAGTGGATGTTCAAGAAATATGTCAGTAGACTTCTCATGCTTTAAAATGATAGTCAGAGTTGATGGAGGTTTTGTCACTTTTGGTGATAATTCTAAAGGGAAAATCATCAGCTTAGGCCGGATTGTTAACACTGACTCAGTATTAATTTCTAAAGTTCTATTTGTTGATGGACTTAAATATAATTTGATAATTATTTCTCAATTATTTGATGATGGTTTTAATGTTAAATTTGAAAATGATTCTTGCAATGTTTTTAATTCTAAAAATGCTTTAGTATTTTCTACCTTGCAAAATAAAAATGTCTATGCTGTTGATTTAAATTCTTTAGCTATGAAAAATATTTCTTGATTAATTTATTTTAATAAAGTGTCTTGGATTTGGCAAAGAAGATTAGGACACTGCAATGTACATTCACTTAGAAGAATTAGTAGGAAGAACTTAGTTAGAGACCTACCAAAACATGAATTCCCAGCAGATAATGTTTGTAATCCCTATCAAAAGGGAATGCAACATAAATTTTCTTTCAAATCAAAGAAAGAAGTGTCAACTTCTCAACCTCTCGAGTTGGTTCACATGGGTTAGTTTGGACCTTCTAGAGATTCTTGTTTAAATGGGAAGCACTATGTCTATGTTCTAGTAGATGACTATTCTAGGTATACTTCGGTATTTTTTCTAGATCAAAAAAGTGAAGCTTGTTCTTACATTGTTAAATATTCCAAGTCTGTGGAGAACCTTAGTGGACTTAAGATTAAAACCTTGAGAAGTGATCATGGTCGTGAGTTTGAAAATCATGAGTTTGAATCCTACTACTCACACAATGGCTATTGTCACAATTTCCCTGCCCCTAGGGCACCTCAGCAAAATGGTGTAGTAGAAAGGAGGAATAGAACCCTTCAGGAAATTTCCAGAACCATGGTCAATGAGTATGACCTACCTGTTTATTTTTGGGCTGAAGCTATCAATACATCTTTTTATATTATCAATAGAGTCTTGATCAGACCTGTTCTTATGAAGACCCCTTATGAGTTGTGGAACCATAGGAAACCTAAGTCTAACTACTTCAGATTTTTTGGTTGCAAAGTCTTTATTATTAATACTAAAGATAATCTTGACAAGTTTTCATCCAAGAGTGATGAAGGAATTTTCCTAGGTTACTCTATTTCTAGTAAAGCCTATATAGTTTTCAATAAGAGAACCAAATGTGTGGAGGAATCTGTTCACATCAAATTTGATGAAACTGATCCACATGAACCTAAGACCTATCTTGAAAATCTAGAAGATGATGTCTCTGTTTTATACCTTATTGATAAAGACAGTGGACCTATAGTTAAAACATCCAGTTCAGGAAATTTTCCAGAACCTTCTTCTGTTGACTCCCAACCTGTTGATGAACCTGAAATCTCTAGCCTTGCCTTTTTGAGACCAACTAGGATTTTGAAGAACCATCCCTTAGATGTTGTTGTAGGTAATCTGGATAGAGGAACACAGACTAGAGCTTCTCTAAGAAATCATGTTGAACATCAAGCTTTTCTTTCACAGTTAGAATCGAAAAATATCAATGATGCTATCAATGATGAATTTTGTTTAATACCTGTGAAAGAAGAACTAAATAATTTTGAATGAAATAAAGTCTGGGAATTAATAGAAAGACCTAAGGACACATTAACCATTGGAACAAAGTGGGTGTTTAGAAACAAAATTGATGAATCTGAAAATATCATTAGAAACAAAGCTAGACTAGTTGCACAAGGTTACAATCAAGAAGAAGGAATTGACTATGAGGAATCCTTTGCACCTGTAGCAAGATTAGAGGCAATTAAGATCTTACTTGCCTTTGAATCACATCTAAATTTCATGTTATATCAAATGGACGTGAAAAGTTCTTTTCTAAACAGTTTTATTGTTGATGATTTTTTTGTTGAACAACCACCTGGTTTTTCAAATCCTCACTTTCAAAATCATGTTTTTAAACATTCTAAAGCTTTATATTGTTTAAAACAAGCTCTGATAGCTTGGTATGAAAGACTTAAAAATTTTCTTATTTCAAAAGGATTTACAAAAGGAATTGTTGATCCCACTATTTTTATAAAAATAATTTCAAAAGATGTTTTAATAGTACAAATCTATCTTGATGATATTATTGTTGGATCTTCTAAAAATACTTTATGTACTGATTTTTTAAAGGTTCTACATAATGAGTTTGAAATGATTTTAATGAGAGGGCTTAAGTACTTTCTTGGATTTCAAATCAGTCAAACTAAAGATGGTATTATTTTGAATCAAAGTAATTATACTAAGGATTTATTAAAACGTTTTGGTTTTGATAGTATTAAGGGAAGTGATACACCTATGAGTACCACCTGTAAATTGGATATTGATGAAACTGGTAAACCAGTAGATCAAACTAATTATCGAGGTATGATTGGGAGTTTACTTTATCTTACTGCTAGTCAACCTGATATTATGTGTAGTGTATGTATGAGTGCTAGATTTCAAGCTAAACCTATAGAGTCACACTTACATGCTGTTAAATGGATTTTCAAATATATTAAATATACTTCCAATTTGGGATTGTTTTACCCAAAATAACAATCATTTGATTTAAGAAGTTATTCAGATGAAGACTTTACTGGATGCAAGTTAGATAGAAAGAGAACATCTGGAACATGTCATTTACTTGGAAAGTCCCTAGTATCATGGTTTAGTAAGAAACAGAAGTCAGTTGCATTATCTACTACTGAAGCAGAGTATATAGCTGATGGTAGTTGCTGTGCACAGATTCTGTGGATGAAACACACATTATTGGACTATGGGTTTGAGTTAAAACATGTTTCAATTAACTGTGATAACCCTAGTGCGATCAACATCTCAAAGAACCATGTGTCTCAATCTAGAACTAAACACATTGATGTTAGACACCACTTTCTAAGAGATCATTATCAAAGAGGTGATATAACTCTTGAATTTATAGGCACAGAACTCCAATTAGCTGATATTTTCACTAAGCCATTAAATTATGAAAGATTAAGTTTCATTAGACCAAAATTAGGAATTATAACTTACTCTTAAACTGTTCGGATGAACCTCACCATTAGGATGAACCTCACCATTATGATGAACCTCACCGTTAGGATGAACCTCACCGTTAGCATGAACCTCACCGTTAGGATGAACCTCACCGTTAGGATGAACCTCACAGTTAGGATGAACCTCACCGTTAGGATGAACCTCACCATTAGGATGAACCTCACCTTTATATAAACCTCACCGTCAGACCTCACCATTTAAGGACACCTCACTGGAACATCTCTCACATTGTTTTAAATTTTCGTACTAAGGCTCAGATATTGAATTTCTTTTTAATATAAGATTTATTTTATATGTGAATCCTAAATGATATTAAACCCAACTCTAGACATCACTCAATCACCATGAACCCATCTTTTCAAATACCTCCTACCTAAACCTCTCAAGCTTCCAAAACCCTAAGCCTCAGAATCTGAAATGGCCTGTGTGAAGTGACCCTCAGTGGATGAAGGGAGTGATGTGCCGCAAGCTACAAAGTAGAAAGTAACCAATGTTGGTGCCAGTGGAAGCAGTATAGATTTTGTTCGAAGGAATCCCGTGAATCCACATTTATCAAAGCGAGAAATTGTAGTGGCAAAGGAATTATGTGCGGCATGGCTGCTCGAAATCAAGTCCTTGATTCTGAAGGATTTACAAGAACAAGGATGGCACGAATGCTTCATCAACAATAATGGACCGTATTATCCAACACTGGTAAAAGAGTTTTATGAGTTTGTCTGTTTTGAGACATTATAGGAGGAGAATAGGATGATTTCCTTTGGGAATAGTCAAACGTTTTCGATTTCATCAGTTGAATGGGCTGAGAATCTTAAAGTTTCTCATATTGGTGATTATGGATTTTATTCAAAATCCATACCTACTCCTAGTGACTTTTTCAAATATGATAATGCCTTGTTGGAATTGATAGGAAATGGAACTCCTAGAAAGGTCATTACTGAAGAGATGGTTGGGGAGGAATAACTACTTTTCAAGTTCATTCAGCATGTGATTAGTCCAAGGAGAGGACATTTAGCTACCCTCAGATTTCAGGATATTTATTTGTTGTATGTGTTAAAGCATGGAGTAATGGTGAATTTATGCAGACTGCTAATGATTCAGATTGAGGAGATGACTAGACCGAAGTCTAAGTCCAATGCACTTATCTTTTCTAAACTGATTTCTATTATGTTGAAGGAAAAGGAGGTAGCTGGACATCAAGATGAAACTATTGTGGTTAAGGATAACATTTTCCTCACCAAGAATGTTTGTAAGTTTATGATTGTCAGCTTGAACCCTTGGAAGAAATCATGGGTTATTGATGATGGAAAAATCTATGACAAGTACACTATTGTGGATCATCCTTCTAGACCAAAGGATGTGAGGGATCCTAGTCTTGGACCAGATGAGCCGGAACCGGTCTACAGTGATAATGAAGTTGAAGTTGAAGAGGAAGAGACATCAGTTGAGGAAGGAGGAGACCCAGATTTACCTCCTAGTCCTATGCCCCAAAAAAATTCCTATGGTGCAGCTAGCCCTCCAAAAGAACTACCAAGGAGAGAAACTATTCTGAAGGACAATGACAATGAGACTACAGAAGAAGAAGAAGAAGCCTATCAGATTGTTGTCAAAGACACCTCTGAAGAGGATGAGGCAACCAAATCAGATCAGATTGCTCATGAAGAGAAGGAGGCTTCTGGTAAAGTAGATGATGAGGAAAATGAAGAAGAAGAGCTTAGTTTGATCCCTATGATAGATAGTACAATCAAGATAGTGCTTGTTCAGGAAGTAGAAGTAGCATATATTGATGAGAGAGTCTTTGAGTTATTAGATCAAATTGCTATTTAATCTTCTGCAGTTGCAGAAGAAGTTATAGAATTACCTCGAGCAGAACAGTTGGAGGAGATTCTTAAGGTGAATGCTCTAAGTGAGGGGGAGCATCTTGGTTTAGTATCAGTGTTGTATGACATTGAAGGTTTGACATCATATCTAGGATATATGGTTCTTGGACTTAATTATGATGATTCTGATGAGGAAGAACAGCCCCAAAGAGAATCAGTTATCCTACCTGTTGTGGATGAAAATTTGGCAACTATAGAGGACCTTGAGTCCTTAAAGGCTGAAATGAAAGAAACACTGAGAGAATCAGTGGAAGATTTGAAGAAAATCCTGGTTGAGGAAATGAGAAGTGTAGAGCAATCCCTGGAGCTATCTCTGGGATGTGATGTTTCTAGTCTAGTGAAAGGAATGACGGATGAAGTTAAAGTATTCCATACTCAAATTGAGAGTTGGACAGGAGCTGTAGTGGCTCTAAGACAATATATTGCTTCATTGACTGCCATGAACAGCTCTCAAACTCAAGTGCATACTGATATCAGATATATCAAAGAAGTATTCAAGTAGTTTGTGGAAGTTTTTGAGGCTCTTAAGACTTCAGTCAAAGAACATTTGAACAGTCAAGATGAACTTGTTCAGAAGGTGGTTAGTAATCTGACACAATCTTTCAAGGAGACAACAGCTTTCTCAGTTAAATTCCTTCCCTCATCCAGCTCCACTATGAACCTTGAACATATCAGAATTGTTATCCAGGAAGAGTTGGATAAGGCCAGTACCAATGGCTCCTCAGATACTCAGATCTTTTCTACCACTATGGAAGTTAGTAGTTTTGTTCGTGATCACCTACGGGCATCTACTTCTTCTCAAGAGGCAATTAAAAATAAGGTGGATGCTTATATTGAGAAGGTCTATACCAAGCATCAAATGGCCAACCATTTCAAGCTCTTGATGGAAAATATGATGTTTCCTTTAGTCACTCACGATTTCAGAGAACATGTAAGTTATCTCAGGGATCTTACTCATGCCTTGGATAAATTCATTGAAAATTGATATGATTTTGTGTCAGCATTGTAGAGAGGAGGTAGTATTATTATGGATTTCAGGAACCTGTTCCTACCATTCATGCATGTGGATGCCAGACCTTTCATTGTACCTCCTGCTCTTCCTGCCTCAGCCTCTAGGAGTATACCTCAGTTGACTCCAATTCAGGCTATTTGAAGCTTGACACCTATGATCTCACAGAAGAGCACAGATTTCAGCTCCGGTACAGTTTCAGTGGTTGACCCTCCATTTGTTCTTTCAGCAATTCTCTAGCCATCTACTCAATCTGAACCTACACCCTCTTCTGATCCTAAGGGAAAGACTCCTGTTCAAGAGGATGATTGAGTGATTCTGAATATTTTTGATAGGATTCACATGCAATTTTTTTGTAATCCTGAATTTCTCAGTTTGTACCTTTTGTACCATTATGGAAATTTACTCTTACATTCTCCACTTTACTGTTTTTATGTTTCCTTGCAATCTGTTCTCTTTTTGTCTCTACATTTCTCTGATTCTACACTTCTTTTTGTTAATCACAAAGGTGGAGAAAATGCAACAAATGAGACCTGGGAGAAAATGAAACAAATGAGAAATGGGAGTGCAATTGAAAGGGGGAGAAAAATGAGAACTTTGTTTTAATGTTTTTCTTAGGAAATTTTTCCTCTGACATTATTTTAATTTTCTTAATACTTTGGCATAAGTTGTGATTATCAAAAAGGGGGAGATTTTTGAACCCTATGGGAGAATTAGTTGAACTCATATTTTTATAATCCCAATTATGCTCACTTATATTATGATAATCCCAATTATGCTCAATTATGGTTTGATAATACCTATATTGATTAATGGTTAATTACTTATTTCAGTATTTCTGTACACCATGCACATATTCATATATTATAATATTTACATGATCTTCAGAGAATTCGGTTACTGGATGGATATATTTTCTAACATAACCCATTCTGCCAATAGAATGCCTAAACAGGCAAGACGGTCACTGATACATCAAGTCTACCGATATGTGAAGGTCACCGTTACAGAACAAGCCTACCAATACGTGAAGGTCACCGATACATCAAGCCTACCAGTACATGAAGGATACTGTTACACGAAATGTCACTGGTACACTAAGTCTACCGCTATTGATCAAGTCTACCGACAGACATGTAGTCTACCGATAGAAAGGCTACCGTTACACAAGAGGTTACCGATAAAAGAGGTTACTGATACAAGAGGTTACCGATACAAAGACTTACCGATACTCAAGGCTATCGATATCCAAAACTAACGTTCCATAGAATCCGACGCTACCTTAATTTAATTATCTTTATTTAATCTAACCAATGGTCATATCAGGTATATTTTAATGCTCTGTCATTTATTTAATAAAGGTTGTTGGATGTCAGGAAACCGTACCTCGTACCTGCAAAAAGAAATCATTTCTTTTGTTGGAGCTCTTTCCAGAAATACAAGAAGTCCATGTTGCTGCAGTGACACGGAGAGAGACACACATGTGAAAGACATTAAGAATATACAAGAAGATCCCATTCATGCACAACCAATGAGACACATAAGCTCATACACACTCAATCTTACTCAAGAAGAGTTATTTATATTCACAAGGATTTTGAAGAACTTCATCGACTACATTTTCACTATCTCTGAACCTGTTTGTCAAGCAGACGACACTATATTTTTCAGACAGAAACCCGAAGAGGACTCAAAACCATTTCTGATCAAATTTGAAGAAGTCCAGAGCTACACTACAATCACTAGAGCCATTCTAAACTCTATATCATACTCAGTGATTTATTATTTACATTACGAGTAGTGTGTATCATCTGTTTTAATTTACAAACACACTATCTCCTGAACCTTAATTGGAGGATCTGTAAATCCTCATTCAAACTCCTTACATTTTCTATTTCCCACTGTGGATAGTGGTAGAGGATGTGTGTGACCTGGACAGCTGTATTTGCTGTTGTTTTTGTTTCCCACGTAGAACTTTGGAAGAGGTATTTGACCTAGACAGTTGTAAACTGTTGTGAACCCCGATCCAGGGTGTGGATCCAATTTATATAAATTGTTGAGAGATCTAAGTCTCGGCTTGAGACTGAAACTCTTGGTCATATATTCTGTGCTTTATTTAGTTTTATCTAAAAACTTTTATTCTGCTTCCAAGTGCTTGAAAACCTAAACTGTTTTCAAAGTTACTCTAATAATTGAATTAGCAAGTGTTTGCATTATTTGTAAATCAGTAAGTTTGTTTCAAAAGCTAATCTGATCCTTTGATTAGATTAACTGGGAGTTAATCAATCCCTTGATAACCTAGCTGAATGTTTTCTTTAGTTCAAATTCACTACAATTAAATTAGTATTTTAAATTGAGGGAATTTGGTAAAAGTTTTTAAAATAGAAATTTTAATTGGAACACAATTCACCCCCCTCCCCCTCTTGAGTATCCACTCCGACCAACAATCTATATGAGTATGTGTTTATGCCATTCGGTCTCATGAACACGCTGAAAATTTTCATGGCACTGATGATCTAAGTGTTATATCCTTTCTTGGATTCATTTGTAGTAGTCTTTGTCGACAATATTTTGATTTACTCTCACACTCTACACTACCATGCCACCAACCTTGAGATCATTTTGAGTACACTGGGAGATCATTAGTTATATTACAAGCTCTCAAATGACACTTTTGGATGGTCTAGATTAACTTCATGGGACATGTCATTTTAGATATAGAAGTTTTAGTAGACCTAGAGAAAGTGAGAGCAGTATTTTCCTGGGTGTAGTCGAAGAATATCTTTAAGGAACAATGTTTTCATGGGGATGGCTAGTTACTATAGGCATTTTATACATATTTTCATGCTTAGCATCACCACTGTTGAGCTTGACTAAGAAGGGTGTGAATTACTTGTGGATAGATTCCTATGATTTAGAATTTTAGGAGCTGAAGGGGGGGTTGACATCAGTAATGATACAATTTTTTCCCGATCATGGTAAGAGTAACATTATTTACTGTGATAAATTATGTATTAGGATGAGAGCATTGAATATGATGAGGGAAGGAGTCATTTCGTATGGGTCTCGGTAGTTGAGGCCACATGAGAGAATTACGCAACACACAATCTTGAATTAGCTACAGTTGTGAATGATTTATGATGATGGAGACATTATCTTTTGGGAGAACAAATCATGGTTTACAATGACCACAATAGTCTCAAGTATATATTTACTCCATGTGGTCGGAATTTGAGACAGTTAATGTGGATTGAGTACCTTCAATCTTTTAACTTTCAGCTTGCATATATGCCTAGGAAAGGCAACATAGTGCATGATGCCTTGAGTAGGAGGACTCAGATACAGGCAGTTCAGGAGGCCAGAAGTGAGTGGAATCTTATGGCTCTTTTCTCTCTGATTAATTTATAAGTGCATGGAAAACCGGGGAATACATATATTTTTTCTGTAGCTGTTACCTCTACTCTACTGGATCGGGTGAGAATGATGCAACTATCTGATTTTGAAGGCCCAGTCATATGGGAGAGTTTTTTAGGTGAGAACCCTACTCCTGGATAGACCATAGGCGAGGATGAGATCTTTCATTTTCATGGGCACATTTCAGTGTCACTAGACACATGCGAGGAGCTTTTATAGGATTTCCATTCCCTAGTTTGGGCAGTTCGTCTTAGAATCTCCATGATGTATTGAGATCTACACCATCAGTATTGGTAGCTAGGTATGAAAAAGGTTGTTTCTTTTTTTTATATGAGATGTTCCACATATCAAGAGGTGTAGGTGGGGAATCGATGACCAGTAGGGATTTTACAACAGTAAACCATTCTTATGTGGAAGTGGAATGATGGTGTGAGGGATTTAGTGATGTGTTTACCAAGGTTTCCTCAAGGGAATAATGAGGTATGGGCTGTTGTTGTTAGAATCACGAAAGTTTCTCACTTCTGACCAATCAAAAAGACCTTTAGTGTTGATGATCTGGGAAGATTGTACATCTGAGGGATTTTATGGTTGAATCGGGTACCACACTCTATTGGAGGACATGCTTCAAGCATGCATCCTAGATTTTGGAGGTTCTCGTGAGAAGTTCATACCTCTAGTGGAGTTATCCTATAATAAAATTTTTCAGGTGATGGTTAAAATGGAAACTTATGAGGTGTTGTACGTTATGCGTTTCTAATCACCCCTATGTTGGATGGAGGTAGAAGATTCAACTAGCCTGGGGCCTCGTCTTTTTTAGGTGGCCACTGCGCGGGTGGAGTTGATTCAGAACAGGATGGATACTTTATAGTCTCGGTAGAAATATTTTGTTGATTGTAAGAGATGACATCTGGAGTTAAAGGTAAAAGATTAGGTTTTTTTACGTGTCTAACTGAGGTTGGGACACATGAGCATTGGGAGACAGGGGAATATTTCACTAAGATACCTCAGTCTGATTGTGGTTTTGGAGAGAGTTGGGTCGGTTTCCTATTGGTTATAGTCACCTCGCAGGTATTGGGCAATAAATAACCTCTTCCTTGTTTCTCAACTACAACGTTACTTTTTAGAACAATATTATGTCATTAAATCTAATGAGGTTGAGTTAGAGGTGGATGCATCATTTTAGGAGCACCCTATTCTGATTTTGGATCGCAATACAAAGGTTATCCATGGCTGGTTTGTTTCTTTGGTAGGGTTGTTATGTCATCATAGGCAAGTACAGGAAAATCCTTGGGAGAGGGAGGCAGACGTACGAACATAGTGGCCAGAGTTGTTTGAAGTTTATTCTTCACAACCATTGGAAGTGAAATTCAAGGATGAATTACTAAGGGGGGTGTTTGTAAGAACATGGATCCTTATTTTAGGCATTGATCTTGATTTCAAATGTTTTTGGGGAAAATTGGAGTTTTTGGAAATTTTCCAAGAACACACTGTATACTTATGAGTACAAGTCGCATACCCAGTTACTATATACAGTCATGCCTTGGGCATGTAATGGTTGAGACATGGCCATTTTGGGTGACGTGGTAGATTGCTATTGTTGGGGGCCGATTGAGTAAAATACATGGTGTGTCCATTAACAGTACACACCATGTAATTTTCTTTTTAATTGTTTAATCCAACCAGGGTTCCTTATAACCCTAGTTTTTATCTTCTTATAGTTATGCCTCACAATGGAGTTTAGAGAATCACCGATTTTTCTCAGAGCCACTGATTTATTATCTATTATAAAAATCAAACACTGTCAGTTTATTTGGAATTCCCTTGGTGAGTTATTGATTCTTTTATAGCCTCTCTTCCTGATTTATCCTCATTCTTGAGTTATCAAAGGTTAAACTGTTTTGACCTTTTGGTAGATCTACGACATTTTAGGTAGATTCAAGGGACTATGTTTGAGAGTGTTCATAATACAATGTCTAGGTAGGTTGTTTGTTTGAATTCGTTATATGTCTTTGAGTTTAATATACCAAAGTGCCGATTACCAATGATTCATGTATTTTGGGTTAAGGAAATCAATCCCTGTTTTATCTACCTTAAATTCATTGTTGGATTAAGGGGTTTTTATGTTATATTTTGTGAAATTTCAGGTTTAAGGAACACCCCATGGGCGTGTTTCCTTGTTTGAATGTTTAGGGCCATTTGGTGGAGGTTTCATATGAGGAAAGCCTTATTTCCTTACCTTGCTAGATAAGATGGAACTAATTTACTTTTACTGCTTGTTAAATGCATGTGATATGTGTTGGAATTATTTTTCCATGTAGTAGATGAGATTACTTTTTATTATTAATATCGTTTATGCATGATTGAATTTCCCAGGGTTGTGATAACGTGGTGCAGTTAGACCACAGTGGGAATAGAGGTTGAGTGCTTCCTCATAGTGTCTGTTATTTTTTATGATTCGAGACCACATGGGGGATTGATGGTGAGTTCTCCCTCATAGTGTCTGTAGTTTACATTATGAGACCATAGAGGGAATTGGAATTGGGTGATTCCCCAATGAGTCTGTAGTTATTTTTGAAAAACCTTATGGGGAATTGAAAGTGAGTGATTCCTCAGAGTGTCCTTTCCTTTGATTTCATTACATGGCTATAGGGGACAGACTCTGTTAGCTACCCAAAGGGTTAATGTAAATATTTAATATTGTGATGCATTTTCCAAGTAAAATCACAAGCTTGGATTCAATTCTATTTGGTAGTCTTCTGAGATACCTGTTCGTGATACTTACTAGATTAAATGATGGAAATTAAATGAAAATTAATGTTAATGGAAACTATATGATTGTTTACATTTGTGTACTCCTAGTTATTTGCTGCATTTACATTATTACCCACTATATATACTCACTGATAGTTAGCTATAGATTTTGTGGTGGTTTTATAATGGGATTCGTTTCACACCCTGTTTGGGTCTTGCTATTGGACCCAAATAGATTATATGGTTGCAGGTATAGATAAGGGAAGGTTCCCTTCATAATTAGGTACTTGATTGTTATGGAGTTGGGGAGCGTTGGACCAAAAAAAGGCTTATGATTCTATTGGGGTTTACTTGTTTTCTTTTTCACTTGGTTTAGAACTGAATTTCCAGCATTGTGACTTGTTTGGCTGCTTTCATAGACATATGTGACATGCATCATTTATATATATGTTCATTATTTATTTATTTACATTCATTCATCATCTGTTTACTTGTGTTATGGTATTACTGTTTCCACTGATGTATATTATTTGTTATTCCACTACGCAAACTCTTCCAATGAGGGCATTGTTTCCCCACTAGCACATCCAAGGACCTCGCTGCTAGTTGGTAGCCTCTGGAATTCAAGAAAATGCGCTTGAGGCCATGTGACCAACTGGGTATGAGGAACCTTCGGGAAGAACCTGAAACCAGGATGTTACATATCCCTTCTCTAATACGTAATCACACAAAGTTTCATTTAATAGTTTTTGGATTCCTAGAATCCAGTCAGGTAAATGCCCAATGATGGGTTTTCATTAAATCCCACGAAAATATCATAAGAACATGGTGAAAAAAATACATGTATCATGGTTATATCTGAAGAAACATAATGAAAGAATACTGGAACCATGATACAGTATCTTTAATTTCAAATTTAAAGATAATATTATAAAAAGATATTACTTAAGTGTTGAGTAATTTATTCAATGTAGGTCTTGATCAATTAGAACTCCATCCAGGTGGTTCCATCATTATGTCAAGATAATCCAAAATAGAACCACTCTAACATTGATCCACATGTGATCCTCTTTCTTAATGAATTGTTAGTGTTTCTTAGAGTGATAGCGAGGTGCTACTAATCATTTTTCATCTCTTTCCATTGATCACAACAAAATAATTTAGGCCTGAAGGGTAGATTCTCTTTCTCTTATTCTGAAGTGGATGGATGGATGTGGAAAAATTCTATCCATCTTTAAAAAAACCATGATATTCTCTTAAAAGAGAGAATTATATAGGGAGAATAATTTATCTGAATAATTACTGACTCTACCACATCAATTTATATGATATATTTGGGTTTATATCGATATTTGGTAAGAGTATGGTTAATTTCAAAACATCCCAAGACAATCAATTAATCTTTAATGAAACCCATATAAATTAATAATAATAATAATAATAATATTTCATTTATGAGTAAATGTTTTATGGATAATATAAATAAGAACATATAATTTACAATCTATTTAAATGATATTTAGTGTATCATTTCTATTACCGAACACCTTACGCCGCATGTCTACCTTTCACGGTAGTTACCAAACATGGAAAAAATATAGTTTATTTGATAAATTAACAAATAAATATCTTATTAATGGTCTAGAAAATAAATATTTATCAATATTAAACTCATACAAAAAATAGTGATTCTCTATTTCTGCTTAATAAATCCTGAATAAATATTATTTCTCAATATGAAGAATAAAATATATTCCAATAATTAAATTCAAATCCACTTCAATTGATATAAATGAAAACACTATGTATGTAACCTTCTAGGCCACTAAACCAATGGTATAAGGCATGATTTCCAAAAATATAATAATATTTTCTAGAAACACATAAATTCACCCATAAAGGAAGAAGTTAATATTACCATGAAACCAACCATATATGAACACTCACATGGTAACATAATCTATTTTTTATGATATACCATTTAGACAATTTCACATCCTTTTTATATGCCTATATGACCGATATGTATTTTATTGGATATCTGAAATGAACCTCAACATACACCATAACCACGAATTTCAGTTCAATATTTCCATTCCAATCAATGAGATAAGATATCATTTTCAATAAATATGGAAAGGGAAAGTACTTTCTTGAATTATTAAAAATTAACATATAATTTGTGATGCACCAAATATATCCATATACACCATGAACATATGCAATTTTAGTTTTTGTGAAATACAGCAAAGTAAACGAGTAATGATATGTCTTAATAATAACCGTTATGTCTATGTATCATTACACACATTCACAGACATGAATATTAAGTGTCAAAAAACAATTATATTTCATACTTACGGGTTTGTAATTATATTGTCTGATATTAGATATTACCCAGTGCGATCATTATTAGAGAAATACTTATTCTCTTATGATTATCCAACACTATATTATCTGCATCATCTATGTCCCATTAAACTACACCATGTGACCATAAGACTTATGTTCAAGAATATTTTCATAGAACATCATGGTTCTCATCATAGTGTTGAACATCTATTTCCTTTTGATGTGAAAAATACTTTAAGGACATTATCAGATTAATATAACATATAATAATATTAAAAATGTTATAAAAAATAATTAATATTCAAATCCATGAATATATAAGCAATCTAATGTACAATGTAGTTGTTTATAGGGAACCAACTCCAAGAAAATCCAACTTGTAATAAATCCAACCACTTAATAATTTTAGTACACTAGCTCTTAAATGTTATTCTTGTCTCTATAGAGATAATATTTTAATAATTGGTATGTTATACTGTCATCCATGTAAAGTATTCATTCCAGAGTCTCGCCTCTCTAAGAAAAATCCATCAACATATTATACTTACCATGTTTATACTTCATCCATAAATGTGACCTTGGATCTTTGATAAGAGCCACCACTGTATTCTTATTACAGAACAATGCAATATGATATCTACTTATAAGCATGACATTGATATCCTTGATAAAGCGTCATATCTATATTTTCTCCTTAGAAAATTATGAAACCATAATTAGTCAATTTCTACTATAGAATAGGTGACCACAACTTACATGGAGCTATCCCAGATCACAATACCTCCATTTAGAGTGAAGAGATATCCCAACTATTATTTCTAATCATATTGAACTATTTTGAAATTTGAATATGTATATCCTTAGATAACTATCACTTTATATCACATATAGACCTGTAAGATATCTTTATAAAGATTAATATATTTTAATGTAATCATGATTCCCATCCAAATGGAGGTATATTGTATTACTGTGATATATTCCTACCAAACATAAGGTGTAAGGGACATATAGATGGTTACATAACATAGAATACATCATTGACCCTAATAAAGATTCATGATATCATTATCATCCTTTAAATATCTTCATGTGTCTAAGGACACATTTACTTAGTGAGATGGATAACTTGTGAAATTAGAAATTATGCACTCTTGGATTTCCCTATAATAAAACTATTTAGTATATTATTAATGTATATATCTAGAAATAGTCTTAGTAGCCTCTTGGATAAACCACGATATAACATGATCCCACAAATGTACACTGTGACACAAAAGTTATTCATAGATAAAGATGTGTTCAACTAAGTCTTAACTGATTGTATGATGGGTATATCATTTAAAATAACTATTTTCTCAAAATAGATGTAATTTAACAAAATTATTGCACTCCCACTAAACCACTTATAGACACAAGACTTACATTCATTCTTTATGAAACCAAATATTTATTGGATTCATAAAAGTTATTATTCCATTAATTGGATGCTTTCTTTAATCCACAAATTGGACTCTAAAACTTTCATATTTTATTGGCACCCTTTAGAGTCACAGATCCTTAGGGTCAGGTCATATAGAAACCCATCAAAAGGTTCTTATTCTGGAATGTTGTTTTTACATACCTATAATAAATTTCATAATCATGGTATGATGAAACTTCAAGTAAAATTTTTATGGATTTTTTTTCAGAAACTTGAGAAAAAATTTCATTGTAGTGTATTCCTTGATGTTATTCAAACTCTTTTACAACTAGTAAATTATTTTAGGTTCTAAATTTCAAATACCTACCCAGTTTTTGTTTAAATACCCATTTGTAACCCACATGTGTTACATACACGAGATGATCTACATAAATCTAGTCTTGGGTTTGGTACACAGAATCCTCTTAGAATTGGTAGATTCTTTCTATTTGGTAGCCTCAATGCTAGTTAATACTTTTTTATAAGTTACAAGATCATTATTATCAACTAATAAATAGTCTCTATCCTTGGAGACTATAATAACATATCTTTTACGTTATATAGCCTCACATTTACTTCAATGCAGTACTTTTTTCTCTAGATTGTCCTCTTCTATGGGGATTGTAGAATATGTTCTCATGAAAACTGTTATGTATCTTGATCCATAGTTTCAATAAATTCAATATCACTCTTACTATATATTTTTTTATATGTTATTCCTTTTAATAAATATTGGTTGTTCATTAACTCCATCCATCTCATCTGACATGTCGTATATCTAACATCCATTATTTTCCTTAGGATACCTAATAAATACACACTTAGGGACTGAAGGTTTGAGTTTTTTATGTCATTTTTCCATACAAAATCTTTTCAACCCCACACTCTTATATAAGACTTTATGGGTTTACACATATACTGAATTTCATATGGAATACTATTTTTCATTTTAGTTGGAACTCAATTTTATATGTTTAACACAATCTATAATTCATTTCACAGAAATGAAAATGGAATATTTAAATGTATCCTCGTTAATCTCACCATGTTTAGTAAGGAATAATTTCTCATTTTACTTAAACTATTAAATTGGGGTGCATAAGGGATAGTGTGTTTAGATAGAATCCCTAGATTATATAGATAATTAATGAACTCTTGGTTAAGATATTAATTTTCACAGTCTTAGTAATGTTTATTTAACTTTTTACCTTCATAATTTTCATCTTCATTCTTTTCATCATTGAATTTATCAAAGGAATTTTACTAATACGTCATTAAATATACATATTCTCATCTAATGAAGTCATTAGAAAAAGTTATGAAGTGTGAGTATCCACCACTTGTTTCAATAGGAAATGGTTTACACATATCTTTATGAACCAAATCAAGAAGCTCGAGGACACTTACACCTTTTTCATTAAGAGGAGCATTATTTATTTTTCCTTGAAAATAGTCATGAAATATTCCATGTTGTTTTAGTTAAACATAATATAAATATTCATCATAGTATTGTTTATTCAATAACTTTTCATTCATGACATAGTTTTTAAAGATGTGACTTACGATAAAATATGTTATGATTATAAAAGAAGCTACTTTTAATTCCAAAATTAAAAAACAAACCATCTGTATCAAGTGAAGATACATAAATTATGTTTTTGGTAATTGTTTGAACATAATAAAATTTCTATAAAACCAAGAGCATTAATTTTTTCAATGTGAGGAGATAGCCTCTAATATATATTATAGTGAGTCTAGAACAGTTAGTAACTCAAAGATCCACCTCATCTAATAAAACTATTTTAATCGACTTGGTTTTTATATTTGGATAAAAAAATTAGTACCACAAGCTGTTTATAATGCCTATTTATTAGAAATAGATAGATTTCAATCTATAATAAACACAGGTAAAGAATCCCATTTCTTCTTCACTATAGGGAAGTTCATCTTCCAGTGGTTTTTCTTGTCACATGAAAAATAGGTTGCATTAGGCTCCGTTTATTTCCCCTAGACCATCTTTCTCTTGGATGTGAATTTCAAATAATAATTAGTCGTAGAGTTTTTATTGGGGGTTTTCAGGTTTACCTTCATCTTATTCAATTTAAAGACAAAATTATTTTCATTAATTTTGTACATAACAACATGTAAAATTAATGTAAGTTGATATGGGAGAGGCATATCATTTTAATCATAATTAAGTTTATATATATCTAGATAATCTCTAATTGGGAGAGTTAAGAATGATATTTTTTTTAAATTCCTTGGGTTGTTTAATTTTTAGAATATATAGACACACATTTAGATAATAATTTTTACAACATGAGGTTCGTCTAGTGAATCATCTCCATGTTTTCTCTTGAAGAGTTCCATAGACATATAAAACCACTAATGTCTACCTCTCTCCTGAAAATGATTATGGAGATGCTTGAGAATGATATATGCATATGGAATCCAAACTTTTTTTACATAAATTTTCATTATAATTTATAGAGAGAGGATCTTTAAAATCTAGTGTCTTGAAAATCAGGAGAAATATACATGAAAACAACATAAAAAATTATTCCAATCCACCTGTATGTCTTTATAATAAGTTTATACTAAGTACAATTACCACATCTCATAACCTAGAGACATAATCAACGTAAAGGTTGATCAGAAGGCCCAGTAAAGAAAGCATGGGAATCAGTTTACTTGTGATATCAATAAGAACTTGATGAAAAACATAAATACGCGAGAAATGGAAGAAAATACATATAGTAATAAAAAGAAAAATAATCATAACGTGAATATGTGGCTACAAAATTTAATTTATACATTCATGAACATATCAACAAGGTTTATCCCAAAGGTGTCATAAAAATTATCAGCATTATTCACCAATGTATCATGAAACTTGTCATCTCTAGAGATTAAATTCTTTATCCAATCCATTAGAACGATATTGGGGCACAACCTTAATATGTATTTATATTAATGTGAACCACATAGATCATAATAAAAAATTTAATAAATAACACATAGATAATTAAAGAAATGGATTTCATTTCAAAATCTTGGCGTTTTAGAAGTGCTTAAAAAACATGATCGTTATGTCATTTATAACCCATGGAAAAGAAATAAGGGTTTCATGTATGTAAATTCCAGAATCAAATATATAATTTTATGTCTTTAAGAATTCCCCTAGGAGAGAAATAAGTCTGGGTATTCACATAAATAAAAGAAGAGAATTTCTTGATATTATGAGAGAGAGATACTTTGAGATAGAAAATCTATACCATTATAGCTAAACAACATGGTTTTAGAAAATATTGAAAGGAGAGGGGACTAGGGTCCCCTACAAATAAATAAATCATAATACATTTTGGGTATATAATAAAATGAAATAAGATCATGGTATGGATATTTTAATTAAATACCACAGGAAAACAAACTTTGAATAAATAGAAGATATGATTTATTTTATGAAAAATTATGAAGCCTAATGGCATCACTTATAATTCAGAAAAATAATATGATAATAGTGGAATGGGTCTATCATAATTTGGAATTAAAATGGACTTAAATATGGTCAAAGAATAATATACCCCAACAAAATAATATGGAAACTAGAAGACATAAGATAAAGAAAGCCATGACTTTGAAGAGGAGGGTGATAGGTTCCCATACATTGAAGAGTGACTTCAAAAGCTTGAAGGTTCGGTCCTTGGGGGATTGAGGGAAAATGGGGAGGAATCCTTGGTAGGTAAAAGGCCAAAAATTATTTGAGGATGATTTTGGAATCAAATTAACGAAGTAATGGGTTTGTATTTATAGCTAAAGTGAGGGAATGTTTAATTAATTTCCAAGGGAACCCTTATCGGTGGTATTTGAAAAACAATGGGCTTGCCCATGGTATTGGCCACTTGAGAAACCTCATAAAATATCTTACTACTGACAAGTCAACCATAATATTTACATTATTATTACTTCATTAATGATGTCATTAAACACACCAAAACTCAAAACAATTTTTTTTTACTATTCACCAAAAAACAAAATATTTTATAAAAATATCATAAATTCACCCTAACCTAATATCAATGCTCTATATTCGAAAATGAACTCCATTTTAATAAAATAACTTTCTAATTATGAGATATTTAATTTTTAAGTAAAAACATTATTTACCTGAAAAAATACTAACACTTAACTAGTAATTTGTGAAACAATTATTTACTTATGAAATTATATCACATTAGCATTCAATATTCCTAAATTATCAGTATACTTAATTAGATGATGTTTCTATTCCATTGGTCACATTACTATTAATAGGGGTAATAATACTATTCATAATTTACTATTCACTAATAATTATGTTGATCTAATTAGACTCTAAATTTCTTACTAGTCACAACTATAGAAGACCTTTTTCTGAAAATTGTTTCACATTATTAATTATTTAATGTATTCAAAAATATTTTAAAATTCCATTTTTTCTAACATTCATCAATAATATAGAACTTCTATAAATTCATCCTATATTAATCTGGACATTTGAAACTCACAAATATTACATTAATAATATATATCAATTTTATTTATTCAAAAGGATTACAAAAAGTAACTAAGGCATGGATACATAGCCCCTTATTACGCGTATATAAGACCTAAGAGTATGGTATGAAATGGTGATAGAATTTTTGGGAGGCTCGGACAACATTGCCCGAGTGGTGATTTTTATCACCTTGAACTTCTCCCATAGGCAATTCCATTCAAGCTTCACATATTTAAGGTGAGCTTCGGCTTGTTCCAGAGCAATTACTAATGACACAACCTCCTTCCCATGCGTCTACATATGGGCTTTGTAAGGCCTAAGTCTACTGGATGAGGCCATCAACTCCTCTTTCTATTTTAATTAACCAAGATCACTTTTGTTTATAAGTAATAATCATAACGTTATGATTACAGTTTCCAACATTCATATAATAGTTGAATCCCAACGGTCACATTTTAATTATACACACTTCATTAATTAAAGGATATATTTTTTTTGAGTATAAAATAAAATAGCACACAAAAATTTAGGAAACAAATATTATTCAAAATTTTGGGTCGTTACATTCTTCCACCCTTAAGAAATTTCATACTCGAAATTTCAACACATACTCTTAGAAGAGAAAAAGGTATTGGTACTTCTACCTCATAGACTCCTCTAGTTCCCACATGGCTTCTTCACGGATTTTGTTCCTCCACAACACATTAACAAGGTGGGTAGTCTTGTTTTGTATAATCTTGTATCTATGAACCTAGATCTCCACCGGCTTCTCCTCATAAGAGAGGTCATGTTCCAGTTGTACCACCTTTGGATTTAGTATATGTGAAGGGTCAGGTATGTACTTCCTCTAGATGGATACATGGAAGACATCATGAAATTTTGATAGATTTGGAGGATGTTCAAGTCGATAGGCCACTACTCCCACACGATCAAGGATTTCATAGGGCCAATATACCTAGGGCTGAGTATCCCTTTCTTCCCAAACCTCATGACTCTCTTCCAAGGTGAAATTCTAAGAAAGACTTTGTCACCAACCTCAAACTCCAATTCCCTTCGACTATTTTCAGCATAGATCTTTTGCCAACTTTGACCATCGTTAATGTGTTGCTGGATGGCATGAACCTTCTCTGTCATCTCTTTGACTATATTGGGCCCAAGAAGCTTTTTCTCACCAGCTTAATCACAAAAAGTTGGAGTTCTACATTGATTCCCATATAGAGCTTCATAATGTGCCATTTGAATGCTCGAGTGGAAGCTATTGTTGTAGGAGAACTCAATGAATGGGAGATGTTGATCTCATCCACCATTAAATTCCACTAAGCATGTTCTCACCATGTCCTCGAGTGCTTAATTAGTCCTTTCAAATTGGCCATCAATTTGGGGGTGATAAGCCATACTGTAATTCAATTCGGTGCTCAGAGCATGTTGAAGACTTATCCAGAATGTTGACATCAACCATGGATCACAATAAGATACTATATAATGTGGAACTCCTTGAATCCTTACCCCTTTCTTCATGTAAATATTGGAAATATTTTCAAGAGAAAAACTTTCCAAATAGAGATAAAATGGGAAATCTTGGTGACACGGTCCACTATAACCCATATCGCATTGTTTCCTTTGGATGTTCTCTGGAGACCAGTGACAAATCCCATTGTGATATTATCACACTTCCATGCTGGTATGAGTAGTGGTTATAATACCCCTTTAAGAAGTAGTTACTCTACGATCAAATGAAAAAAACTAGGCACCTGGTAGTATAGTCACCTATCCCCCCCTTCGTATTATCCCACACATAATGATCATGAAATTCTCTATACAGTTTTGTACTTCTAAAATTTAAAGATAATGTAGAGCTATGAGCTCCATCCATGAGCTCCTTCTATATTTTCGGAATATATAGAACACATAGTCTTGTATGAAATTTCAGAAAATTTTCATGATCAATGATGAACTTAGGAAACATCCCATCCATTATAGCCTCAATCTTCTTCTGTAACAAAGGATATTATTTATGAGATTTCTTGATCTTCTCTAGGAATGAAGGTTGAGAAATCATTTGGGTTATGGTTGATGATGTCACTTACCTTATAATTCCCATGTCCGGATTTACTAGGTCATTGATCAAAGGATCTATTTGAATCATCATCATGGAAAGAACAACTGATTCCTTCCTTGTTAATGCATCAGTGACTTTGTTTTCTCTTTCAGGATGATAATGAATTGAACAATCATAGTCTTTAAGAAGTTTCAGCCATTTCCTTTTTCTCATCTTCAATTCCTTTTGTGTGAAAATATACTTCAAAATTTGATGGTCTGTATATATAACAGATTTCTTCCCATAAATATATTGCCTCCATATATTTAAAGAAAAAATGACCACAACCTACTAAATATCATGCATAGGATAGTTATACTCATGAGTCCAAATGTCGTGATGCATATGAAATGAATTTTTAATTTTACATGTGGACATTCCCATGTCATTTCAAAGATGCATCACTAAAAATAAGGCATCCTTCTCTAATTTATGGAATACTTGATATGGGTGAAGTAACCAATATCCTCTTCAGCTCTTGGAAAATTTCCTCACACTCCTTTGTCCAGATGAGTTTTATCCCTTCTCTAGTTAACTTGGTCAATGGATTAGAAATTTGTGAAATGTTTTTCACAAATGTCCTATAATATCCCACTAATCCAAGGAAACTATGAATCTCAGTTATTTTTGTAGGCTAGGGCCACACCTCTACAACCATTGTCTTTGTATGGTCGACTTTGATTCCTTTATTGGTTTTAAATATCACCCATGAAATCAACTTTTTATAACCAAAAATCACATTTAATGAACTTTCCAAAAGCCTCTCCTTCCATGGAGTTGGAAAACTACCCATAGAAGATCCTCATGCTCCTTGTAACTTTAGGAATATATCATAATATCATCAATAAAAACTACCACAAAGTTATTAAGGTAGTCCTTAAAGGATCTGTTCATCAAATCCATAAGAATAGTAGGTTAATTATTTAGTCTGAAGGGAATAACAAAAAACTCATAATGCACATATCTTGATCAGAAGATATTTTTTGGAATTTCTTCTGTTTTAACCCTCAATTGATGATAACCAGATCGAAGATCAATCTTAGAGAAGAATCGAGCCCCATGAAGTTTTCCAAATAAGTCCTCAATTCTTGGAATATTGTATTTTTCTTCATTGTGATCCCATTCAGTTCACTATAATCAATGCATAGCCACTTCGATCCATCCTTATACTTCGCAAAGAGAGTAGGTTATCCCCAAGGAGAGACACTCATTCGGATAAACCACTAATCCAAAAGATCTTAGAGTTGCTTCATTAATTCTTCCAGCTCTACATTCGTCATCCTATATGGGGCCTTTGATATAGGATGAGATCCAGGTACAAGTTCGATGGAGAACTCTACCTCAATTTCTAGGGGAGGTATGGGTAACTCCTCAAAAAATACATCAATTTATTCTTGGATGATGTGGATATTTTATATCCTTAAACTCAAATTTAATTCATCTTCATCACTAATAAACTCCATACATAAAGATTGAGGTGGTTCTTCTAGACATAGATCAGGTTGAGATATCTCTCCTTAAAAGAAAACTATAGGTTTTCCATTAATGACTTCTGAGATTTCTTTGCTTCTGTATTTGATCTTAGCATTATACTTTGCGATCTAGTCCATCCCAAGTATAATGATGAATTTCAACCGAAGAATGACTACTAGATTTGCGATAAGAATGTGCTCAATAATGTAAATAATATAGTTTCTAAACCTAGATGATTCATAGAAAATCCCACCAGGAGTCTTGACTGATAACCCTAATTTTAGAAAATGAGTGGTTGATTATAAATTCTTTGCAATCATGGAGGAAATAAAGGAATTCATAGAACCAGAATCAAACAATGTACTTTCTAGCTTTGAGATAACAACAAAAGTACCTGCCACCATGTCATTTGGCACTTCTACGTCATCCACTGTGATTGAAAAATCATGACATTGCTCCATTGGCCTTTGTTGAGGCTGATGGTGGTTCCCCTCCACTACCCTCAGATTTGGACTGTAACGCCCTGACCACAGTTACCCAGAGTCGGTGCATTATTTTAATAAATTGGCATGATTACATGGAATCATGTCCCGAAGGACCGATCAGTTTAGCAGTCTTGGAAAATAGATTACATAAATGAATGTTACATTACTATTTATAACATAAAAAATAACATAAATAATCATTTATTAACAACATTATTCTATTGGATTAACCCTGCATATCAATCACAACACACTTCTTGGAATCCTGGGAAAATAAAACATAGAACTGGGTGAGCTCAAACGCTTAGTAAGGGTAAGCAATACAGCAGAAACTTTTAAAAATAAGCATAAACATTTAAGGCAATGAATAAAACTAAAACAAAAGACTTTTAAACTTGAACTTCAGCAGAATATGGCAGAAATAAAATGAAATAATGCCATTTACTTATTCACGTGGATATTCTACTAGTCGAATAATCACATGCAATATCAATAACCACTTTCATAATTATGGAATGCATAATGCCAGACTATCATAACCACATAGTCAAGGCCTCGTGCCAGGACTACAAATAAGATTTTGTCAAGGCCTCATACCAAGACACTAGTTGGTCTCACGAGACCTACTGATGCATCAAGGAGCTATAGCGGGCTCCACCCGTCACTTAATAAGTCCAATGCATTCCTCATATGAAAAGGTCTAAACATAACATAAACATTCGTATTAAAACTATCATACGAAATGTCAATACATTACCTATAAACCATAAATGGTATAAAAATAACACGTCCACAGTCAAACATATAACAAAACCTTCAACACAATATGGAAGATTTGTATCATGATAAATCAACTTCAAAACAAGTTTAAAATCCATTAAAGGATTTTGAGGTTGATGAAAATGATTTGTAAAACACTTTGAGGTAAATATCCCTTTCACATGAAAACAATTAAAAGTCACACAATTTGGAAAAGAAGTCATTTAAATACATTTTTGAATCAAATTGTTTTATACCACTTGGTATCTTTTGAAAGGAATTAACATTTTAAAAACATTCATGTCCATATAAATAAATCCTTAAAAACCATTTTGAAGACATGTACATAAATGAAAAAGATTTAGAGGAATAACTATTTAAAATATTTGAAATGATGTTTCAGTAAATTGTCCCTTAAAAAATTCCTTTTAAAACTCTTTCATAAAATATTGACATGTATAATAAATATTTCTCAGTAGATACTTATGTAAAAACAACATCAGATAATAAAGAGATTGTGAAATTAACACTTACCAATTTGGTAACTTACGAAACATACACCCCATGAAATAGGTAGCATACAATGAATATGTAAATACACATAAATTAAAGTTTATTACACATAGAATACAAATATGGGAAGTACATACACCGCAAAAAAGGTAATAGTGGCAATATGTCATGAATATAACTGGAATAAGGAGTGAGATGAAGACCCATTACCTTGCACTTTCCTTTAGTCGAGGGATGGTTTAGACTCCTGTATGAAGACTATAGTATGTTATTAAATTATACTAGAACAATATTAATATTTATGATATCATACATTATTCATTTATGACATTATACTACCCATTTAATAATAATTTCCATGTTATATTAATAATTTGGGTAATAATCGCTTTCTTTATCATACGTGTTTTAACTTGTTAATATTGATTGTATCAATTAGATCATGATTTAAATACTTCCAGAATATAAAACATGATTTATTTATCATATATATTTAGAATATAAAAATTTATAATAGACGTATATATGAAATGGAAATCACCGTTTATGGAGACGGCAGTCCGTACGTACGCATAAACGTTGTTTCCGTATTCATATAGTATTGAACGGAAGTAAGTACATAAATACTTATATATATAAATATATATATCTCCAGTAGAATTATTATGTCATATATTACATACTTATTAGTAATATATATTTTCTATAATCGTCGATGAATGGTGAAGTTGGAAATGAATCTCATCACGTCGTGGAGACGGTACTCTGTACGTACGCACGAGCGAAAATATCATTCTTTTGATATTAATATAATATATAATTGGATGGTATATAATATATACAGAATACTTATAATTTTATATTTATTATTTATATCAAATACAAATCATTATTATACCCATCCATATAATAATGTATTGAATAACAATTACACCACGACATGGAGACGGTAAGCCGTACGTACGAACGTATGGTGACATGTCATTCAAAGGGTGGATTGAATAATGAATTTGGTTGTACCATAATTATAATAACATCACATTATATAGAATATAATGGTGTTATTATTTTATAATTGAAACAACAAAGTAAAAGGAAGTGGAAGAAGAAAGGAACTTGAAAGAGGGTGCTGAAATCATTACCTCTTTTTCGTGTTCTTTGTTTTGATTTGATCAAAAGGGCTCCTTAGGTTGGATTTCGGATCAAACTATGGCCTCTAGGTTGAATGGAAGATTGTTGAGATGGTATTTGGGAAGAGGTTGGCTGAGACAAAAGGCTTTTAATGTGTGATTAATTAGTTAGAAGTGGGGTCCTTTTATAAGGGGGTGGAGGGGCTCTTCAGGAAAAACATAAAGTATTATTTTATAATAAATTCAAATTAAGTTTATAATGGCTCCAAAGTGGATTATTAAAAGAATAAGGTGGGGATGGGTCTAAATAATTTCAACTAATAGATTTTATACAGGTTTGGGTCTTTATATTAACCTTATCTTTTAGTTTTAACTTTTGGTTAATTAGTTTGACACTTACTATGTCACTTTGTATTTTAATATTATATAGTTAATAAACATACTATATACCTCCAACAGACCCCCAAGTGGTCCATTAATGATACACCTATCATAATACAAGTCCATTGGGAGAACCTTATATTTTTAGGAATTTAATATCAATTAATAATATAATATTTGTTTTAAAAACTCTTTTATGTCAATTTTGACACTATTTGGTTTTTTGTTAATATAATAACAACATGATTACTTAAAAGAAAATACGTTGAATCAATCATAACATGTCATATTATCCTTGAAAATATTTTTATGTCATAAAAATATTGAAATTATATTTATTTTAATTTTTATAATACCATTTATTTTATTCTTTCATGAATAATGTAATTATTGCATCATCATTGTGTCATAAATAAATTTGTTTATATAATGTCTAAAAATAATAAATAAATACCATGATGTATGAAATATTTTTATATTTCTAATGAATATTTATAATCGAATTTATCTTATGTAAAACCCTATATTAAAAATGTTTTAGTTGTTAAACTGTGATTTTAACTCTTTTAACTCTTCATTGAATTAAATAATAATAAATGTCCTAATCTAATCCAAGTGGACCTAAATGATAATATTTTATTCCTAAGGTTGTTTTTGGTCGAGATACACTTTTCCAATAGAATTATGACATGTGTTAGGGTAATATTAATATCATTTTTACCATTAATTACCGTATTTACTTTTAACTGTGGTAAATAAAAGTAAAAAGTTACTATTCACCAAAATTTATTTTTATCTTATTGAACCACATTTTACTCCTTGATATTAACCATGTCTCTTTTATTTTTGAAATTCCACTCACAGAAGCGGTAAAATTATGTTTTATGTAAATTTCCAAATTCTCCTAGGAGGTGGGTAAAAGACCGTGAAAAGTTCAATAAAATGTTTATATATCTAAAATTATTCTCAACTAACTTTAATGAATTAAATTGAACTTATATAGGTATTATTTATCTATTTTGACCTTAATTAAATTTAAATAAAATAAATAATTATTTATATAAAAATTCGGTTTTAATCTATAACTCAGTATTTTTCACTATTCATCAAAAATAGAAAGTTTACAGAAAAATACCAAAAATTAGGGCTAAGCTATATTTGATATTATGAATTCAAAAATGATTTGTATTTTAAAAAATTCGAATCATATAAGTTTCATTAATTAATTTAAAAATTAATTCTCGTTATCAAAACAAATAGCGTGTTTTTAAGAAATAATAACTATCCAAAGATTGACACTTGTTTATGTCTAGTTTAAATGTGAAATTACGTCCAATGAACAACATTGTATTATATGGTAAAAATATTTTTTAAATATAATTTAAAACCACTCAAATTAATAATTTATCACTATTAATTATTTCAATTAAAAACATTGTTTTTAATTAAAATTTAGTAATTTTCACTATTCATCAAAATATGAAAGTTATCTGAAAAGTACCAAAATTTCACCCTAAGCTAATATCAATATTCCAAATCAAAAAATGAAGTCCATTTTGAACGATATAATTTATAAAATTTCAAAAAGTGGGTATTACTATTCATAACGGCTAGTTTGATTTGTTGTGGTGTGTTATAACTTGAAGTTGCGTACAACACACGCTACTATATTATTCAAAGTGAAGCGTACCATAAGATATTGGGTTGTTACATTCTCCACTCCTTCAATAAATTGCATCCTCGCAATTTGAAATTGTTCTTCAAAAATAAAAGGTTGATAATAGAAAATATCATTGTGGGAAAACCCACATCGAAAATTGGGTTAATAAAATTTAGTCTTAATAAGAGGAAAAGAGAAATGAAAGGTTCCCCACCAAATTACGATCTCAATTAGGATAAAATTGGTGGAAATTAGAGACAAGTAATTGGATGGAAAACGTAAATATTTATTGGGAGTGATTGAGGTCATCAATCACAAACAATTGTAGAATTGTGGGCCTTAAAACCACCAATTTATGATGATTTAAAATACCATCGGTTCAAAAAAACATAAGTTATTATGATAACACATTTTTGGATTTAAGATCCCTTCCCAAAAGTTTAATAATTAATTTATCCATAAAATAAGAGGAAATATATATATATATATATATATATATATATATATATATATACTTGAAAAGTAGAGTTTTATCATTCAACTAATTCCTACTACAAACTCATCTTTCACTCTAAAAGATGTAAAATATATATATTTATATATTCTATTTATCCTAATCATATAGGGTTCCAAAAATAATGAATTTATAATTCACATATCATACCCTTTAAAAAAACTACATTATTCAATCCAGGACATCACGTGGGCTAGTGGTAGGTGATACACCCTTATTGCCCTTCAGTTGTGGGTTCAAGTCTTACGGCCTTGCCGGACGCGATGGGTTGCCGCCCAACCTCTGGGTTGTCCATTTTATGGAAATCCAAAAATAATCTCAAACTAGACTTAACCAAAATACTACTTCCCAAACTCATAGTCCAAGATTTATAAGGTAGGTAAACACAATGAAGATCCTTTTTTCACGTAATAGTATGTGAACACCTTCATCATGTATTGTTCTAAAATATGGCAACACCCTGAATTACTATAAAACTTTATTGATTACATTCATGCTCCCTTATTACTTATAGAATATTAGATATATCCATTATATCCAAAAACATTGAATATTCCAGCAATGATGAAATAAAAAAACCATTAATTAGTGCCAAGGTAGTCAAGAATATCAAATATAATTCATCCAAATCAACCATCTCTTATTCCAAAATTAATACCTTAGTATCAAGACCATATTAAGGATTAACTTTCCTTCAACCATGTATTTTCAAAAACAAAGTTTAACTTGCTGTTGAGTCACATTACATAGTACCATAATATCTCAAATCCTCAATGAAATAGTACTGTAGTACAATCCTTATTTATCTCCATAATTCATATAACCAGTACATCGTTGATACAACACTGAAATGAAATAATTATTTAATAACAACATACAAACACTAGTCATTCCTCTTCATCTGTGGTAGTATCATAACTTTATTATTATCCAATAGCATCATTTGGTGCATACTCTGATTATTTGGAAATTGGTTTTTGTAGTGTCCCAACTACTTACAGATGAAGCATTGTTCATTTGAAAACTTTTTCTTACCATTGCAATCACAAACGTGGGGTCCTTTTTCTCCACACTTATAACATACTCCCATTCCCTTCAAGCATTTTCCAAGGTTATTCTTTCCACAGTTATCTCATATGGAAAAATCCTTCTTTACCTTCTTCCATTTATCTGTCTTTCTCTATATCATCATTTTCTTCTCTGGCTTCCTTTCAAATCCATAGGACTCCGAGAACTCTTTACTTATCTTATCAACAAATAATAATATTTCTTCATATGATGATTATACATGGGAGACTATTTCCCTTCTAAATTATGGCTTAAGATCGTGAAGGATATGATCCGTCATACTCTTTGGATCATGCATATTGCTGGAGTTCTCATTCCTTCTGATGGGAACTATTTCTAAACAATGGCATACACTAGATTAGTTTATGAATATAAATACCTAATACCAAACTTGTAAAACACTTAACATAAATTAAACAGTTTATTGATATAATCCATATTCATAAAAATGTTTTATTTGAGTAAGTATATACTCACAAACCCTTCATAATGGTTTGTAATGAAAATAAGAATTATCCTAAAAATATCCCCCAGGAGTGTCGTAACCAAGAGTGCAGCAAGGCCTGTTGTCGTGCACTAGTTCTCGTTCGAGTCTATCTCAAAGCAGTGTTTTCGGGTTTTACCCCTAGGTACATCTGTGCCAGAGCCGCCCCTACCTACTCATATCCATATAGGGATGTATTGGTCAAAAAACTCACAAAATCTCTACAATACCAAAATTTTAGGAAGTTCTTCTATAATAATCCTTACAGTCTATCTTAGGGTAATGTGCTCTAATCAGAGTTTATCTAAATCTAGTTTCCATGGTTATTGCTAAACATCCTATGATACCAACTGTAACGCCCCTAACCCAGTTACCCAGAGTCTGTGCATTATTTTAATACATTGGCCTGATTACAAGGAATCAAGTCCCGAAGGAATGATCGATTTCGAAGTCTTGGAAAATAGATTACATACATGAATGTTACATTAATCTTTATAACATACAAAACACCATAAATAATCCTTTCTGAACACCATTATTCTGTTGTCTAAACCTTGCATATCAATCTCAATACACTTCTTGGAATCCTCTGAAAATAAAACATAGAAAGGGGTGAGCTCAAACGCTCAGTAAGGGTAAGCAATACAACGAAAACTTTCAAAAATAAGCATAAACATTTAAGGAAATGTATAAAACTAAAACAAAAGACTTTTAAACATTAACATCAGCATAATATGGATGAAATAAAATGAAATAATGAAATTTAATTATTCACATGGATATTCTACTAGTCTAATAATCAAATTCAATATCAATAACAACTTTCATAATGATTGAATGCATAATGTCGGACTATCATAACCACATAGTCAAGGCATCATGCCAAGACTGCGAATAAGATTTTGTCAATGCCTCATTCCAAGATAGTATTTTGTCTCATGAGACCTACAGATACATCAAGGAGCTCTAGCAGGCTCCACCCGTCACTTACTAAGTCCAATGCATTCCTCATATGAAAAGGTCTAAACATAACATAAACATTCGTATTAAAACTAGAATACGAAATGTCAATACATTACCTATAAACCATGAATTTTATAAAAATAACACATCCATAGTCAACAATATAACAGAACCTTCAACACAATATGGAACATTTTTATCATGATAAATCAACTTCAAAACAAGTTTAAAATCCATTAAAGTATTTGACGTTGATGAAAATGATTTGTAATACTCTTAGAGAGAAATAACCCTTTTTCATGAAAATAATTAGAAGTCACACAATTTGGAAAAGAAGTCATTTAAATTAATTTTTGAATCAAATTGTTCTATACCACTTTGAAACTTTTTAAATGAATTAACATTATAAAAACATTCATGTCCAAAAAATAAATCCTTAAAAACCATTTTGAAGACATGGATATAAATGAGAAAGATTTAGAAGAATAACTATTTAAAAAATTTAAAATTATTTTTTAGTAAAAATTCCCTTAAATAAATACCTTTTAAAACTCTTTCATAAAACAAGGACATGGATAATAAATATGTCCCAGTATATATTTACATAAACACAACCTCGGATAATAAAGAGATTGTGAAATTAACACTTTCCAATTTGGAAAATTATGAAACACACACCCCATGAAAGAGGTAGCATACAATGAATATGTAAATACACATAAATTAAAGTGTATTAAACAAATAATATAATTATGGGTAGTACATACACCACACAAAAGGAAATAGTGGAAATATGTCCTGAATCTCACTGAAATAAGTAGTGGGATGAAAACCCCTTACCTTGCACTTTCTTTTAGTCGATGGTACATTTAGCCTCTTGTATGAAGACTATAGTATGTTATTAAATTATACCAGAACCATATTAATATTTATGATATCATAAATTATTCATTTATGACTTTATACTACCCATTTAATAATAATTTCCATGTTACTCTTGATTGTATCACATAGATCATGATTTAAATACTTCCAGAATATAAAACATGATTTATTGATCATATATATTTAGAATATTAAAATTTATAATAGATGTATATATGAAATGGAAAACATCGTTTATGGAGATGGTAGTCCGTACGTACGCATAAACGCTGTTTCTGTTTTCATATAGTATTGAAACGGAAGTAAGTACATAAATAATTATATTTATAAATATATATATCTCCAGTTTCATTATTATGTCATATATTACATACTTATTAGTAATAAATATTTTTTATAATTTTCTATGAATGGTGAAATTGGAAATAAATCTCATCGCATCATGGAGACGGTAATCCGTACGTACACACGAGCAAAAATATCATTCTTTTGATATTAATATAATTTATAATTGGATGGTATATAATATACACATAATCCTTATCATGTTATATTTATTATTTACATAAAATACACATCGTTATTATACCCATCCAAATAATAATTTATTGACTAACAATTACACCACCACATGGAGACGGTAAGGCGTACGTACGCACGTAAGGTGACATGTCATTCAAAGGGTGGATAGAATAATGAATTTGGGTGTACCATAATTATAATAACATCAAATTATATAAAATATACTGTATTTATTATTTTATAATGGAAACAACAAAAAAGGAAGTGGAAGAAGAAAGTAACTTGAAAGAGGGTGGTGAAATCATTACCCCTTCTTCGGGTTCTTGCTTTTGATTTGATCAAAAGGGATCCTTAGGTTGGCTTTATGATCAAACTGAGGCCTATAGGTTGAATGGAGGATTTTTGAGAGGTTATTTGGGAAGATTCTGGCAAAGACAAAAGGCTTTTATGGTGTGATTAATTGGTTAGAAGTGGTGTCCTTTTATAAGGGGGAGGAGGGGCTCTTTAGGAAAAACATAAAGTATTATTTTATAATAAATTAATATTCTGTTTCTAATGGCTCCAAAGTAGATTATTCAAAGCCTAATGTGGGTATGGGTCGAAATAATTTCAACCAATTGATTTTAGACAGGCTTGGGTCATTATATTAACCTTATCTTATAGTTTTAACTCTTGGTTAACTAGTTTGACACTTACCATGTCACTTCGGGTTTTTATATTATATAGTTAATAAACTTACTATATACCTCCATGAAACCCCCAAGTGGTCCATTAATGATACACCTATCATGTTACAAGTCCTTTGGCCGAACCTTAGATTTTTAGGAATTTAATATTAATTAATAATATAATATTTGTTTTAAAAACTCTTTTATGTCAATTTTGACACTATTTAGTATTTGTTTTTTTAAAATAATAACTACATGATTACATCAAAAAATAAATTGAATCAATAATAACATATCATATTCACCTATAAAATTCTTGGATGTCATAAAAACATTGAAATTATATTTATTTTAATATTTATAATACCATATATTTGATTCTTTCATGAATAAGGTAATTATTGCGTCATCATTGTTTCATAAATAAATTTATTTATTTAATGTCTACAAATTACAAATAAAATACCATGATTTAGGAAATATTTCTTTCTTTCTAATTAATATTTATAATCTAATTTATATTATTTAAAACCTGTATTAAAAATGTTTTAGTTGTTAAACTTTGTTTTTATCACTTTTAACTTTTATTTGAATTAAATAATAATAAATGTCCTAATCAAATCCAAGTGGACCTAAATGATATTATTTTATTCCTAAGGTTGTTTTTGGTTGAGATACACTTTTCCAATAGAATTAGGACATTTGTTAGGGTAATATTAATATCATTTTTACCCTTAATTACCCTATTTACTTTTAACCGTGGTAAATAAAAGTAAAAAATTACTATTCACCAAAAACAATTTGTCCTATTGAACCAAATTTTACTCCTTGATATTAATAGTGTATCTTGGATTTTCAAAATTCCACTCACAGAAGCGGTAAAATTAAGTTTTATGTAAATTTCCAAATTCTCTTAAGAGGTGGGTAAAAGACAGTTAAAAGTTCAATAAAAATTTTATATATCATAAATTATTCTAAACTAACATCAATGAATTACATTGAACTTATATAGCTATTATGTATCTATTTTGACCTTAATTAAATTTAAATAATATAAATAATTCTTTAAATAAAAAATTGGTTTTAAACTATAACTCTGTATCTTTCACTATTCATCAAATATTGAAGGTTTTCAGAAAAATACCAAAAATTCAGCCTAAGAAATATTTGATATTATGAATTCAAAAATTATGTTTATTTTACCAAATTAAAAACATATAAGTTGAATTAATTAATTTAAAAATTAATTCCCATTGTCAAAACAAATAGCACGTTTTTAAGAAATATAAATATCAAAAGATTGACACTTGTTTATGTCTGGTTTAAATGTGAAATTACATCCAATGACCAAAATTGTATTAAATGGAAAAAATATATTCTAAATATACTTTAATGCCACTCAAATTCATAATTTATCACTATTAATTATTTCCATTAAAAATGTTGTTTTTATTTAAAATTTAGTAATTTTCACTATTCATCAAAATATGAAATTTATCCGAAAAGAACCAAAATTTCACCCTAAGATAATTTCGATATTACGAATCCAAAAATGAAGTCCATTTTGAAAGATAAAATTTATAAAATTTCAAAAAGTGGGTATTACTATTCATAACTGCTAGTTTGATTGGTTGTGGTGTGTTATAACTCAAAGTTGCGTACAACACACTCTACTGTATTATTCAATGTGAAGCGTACCGTAAAAGCATGGGGTGTTACATGGATAGTGATTGGAGAATTACCAAAGTTTCCCACACTTATAACATTGTACATCAGGCAGGGCCTGCACCATCTTCCCCTTTTCATTAGTGTTGTGAAGTTGGGGCTTCAACTCACTACGAAAATTCTGTATGATATGGACATCACTTCCACACTTGTAGAATTTCCCGCACCCAAGAATGAAGTTCCCATAATGATTCTTCCAACATTTATTACACGTATAATGTTGAAATTTATTTCCTCCTCTTACCTGATCAATGCACATCCCTAATCTTTGATCTGTTGATCTCTTCTGTTAATTAGATTTATGAGACCACAACATCTCACCAAACTCCAGTTCGACATCCATCACACAAAACATGATATCCTTATAGATATCATAGTCGCAGTTGGATATATTCTTACTTAGATGAGGACTCAGTCCACTAAAGAAACTATTAACCTTACCATTTGAATCCATGACAAAGCTAGAGCTGTAATGTGAAAGCCTTATGGTGTTCATCTCGTAGCTTCCCACAAATTCATACTCCTTCAGCTTTAGCTCGAGAAACCCATTCTCCATTCATTTTCTCAGGGGAAGAGGGAAATAACTATTAAAGAAGAACCCTATGAACTCTTTCCACTCCATAGCATCAACCTCCACTCTTGGCCTTATGTTTTTAATCATATCCCACAATTGATTAGATTCTCCCCATATGTAGTAAATAGCAAGGGTGACCTTCCCTAGATCTAAACAACGGAGCAGAGAAAACATCTTCTCTATAGAGCTGATCCACTATTCAACAACTGAAGGGTTTGTCGATCCAATGAAGGTTGGTGGTCATTGACGCATAAAGGAAGCAACATAATTTTGTTCCCTTCTTGGTGAGATTGGTCTCTAAGTTTGATTCAAGTTATTTCCCATAACTTGAGTAAATTTATTAATCATTCTCATTGAAGATTCCACTCCATCTTCCATCGGATTGTAGTCTGTGCATGTTCCATTGTGATCACCATTTTCATGGTTCTTCCTAATTCCCTCCATTTTCTAAAATAATAGAACATTAGTTTGAGCTAATTTCATTTAAAAATCTTTTAACTACAAATATTTTTTACATCCTAAAACTTCATTAATAAAAAATTACATTTCTCTATAAATCCTTCATAATGATTCATAAAAATCATTCTATTAACCAATTATATCCCCCAAGAGTGTCAAAACAAGAGTGCAGCAAGGCCCGTTGCCCACCATTTTCTAAAATAATACAACCTTAGTTAGAAGCTAATTTTATTTATGAATCGTTTAACTATAAAGGATTTTTATGTCCTAAAACATCATTCTCAAACAATTACATTTCCTTATAAATCCTTCATAATGATTCTTAAAAAGCATGTAATAAACCCAACATATCCCCCGGGAGTGTCAAAACAAGAGTGCAGCAATGCCCGTTGTCATGTACCAAGATACCCTAGGTCAAGACTGAAACTCTTTATCAGATTTTTCACTCCTAGGTACATCTGTTCTAGAGCCACATCCACTTTTTCGTGTCCAGATAGTGATTTATTTGTTCGGAAACCACATACTTAATATTTCTCCCAAATATAAGGAATTTTTCGTATATTTAAACTTTTCTATAGGGTTCTTCCTAAATTTTTCATATAATAATTTCCATAAATAACTTTACTATCATCTGATACCAAATATGGCATCCCACCTTTTTATTACATTACTTTTCATTACATTTTACAAACATAGGATCTTTAAAGTCTAGGGTCTTTAAAATATACATGAAAACAACATATAACATTCTTATAATCCACCTATAAGGATTCATCATAATTTCATCCCATGTTTAATTACTGCATCTCATAACCTAGAGACATTAATCAAAGTAAATGGTGAGAAGAAGGCTCAGTGAGGAAAGAATGTGAATCAATTTACTTGTGATATCAATAAGAACTTGATGAAAAGAATAAAGACATGAGCAATGGAAAAAGAATCATATAATAATAAAAAGAACATAAATCATTCATGAATATGTGGATACAATATTTAATTTATACATTCATGAATATATCTCAAAGTTTCATCCCCAATGTGTCAAAAAAATTACTAGGGTTATTTACCAAGGTATCATAAAACTTGTCATCTCGAGAGATTAAGTTCATACCCAATGCATTAGAGCACTATCATGGTTCACCCATAATATTTCTTCATTTTGTTGTGATCAAAATATATCATAATCAAACATTTCATAAATATCAGATAGAGAATAAAATAAATGTGTTTAATTTCAAAATCGCGATGTTTTTGAAGTGCTTGAAAAACGAGATCATTATGTCATTTATAACCCATGGAAAATGAATAAGGGTTTAATGTCTATAAATTCTAGAATCAAATATATAATTTTTATGTATTTCTGAATAACCCTATAAATGAAATAGTTATGGGTATTCAAATAAATAAAATAAAAGATTTTTTTAGAAAAAGAAAGAGATTTTGAGACAGAAATTCTACCGCATAATGGCTATACAATATGGTTTTAGAAAATATTGGAAAGAGAGTGGATAAGGGTCACCCACACATAAATAAATAATAATACAGTGTGGGTATATAATAAAAAGAAATAACATCATGGTATGGATATTTGAATGAAATACCACATGAAAAAGAAACTTGGAAGAAAAGAGAAAATGTAATTTGTTTTATTTATTTAGTGTACAATAAATCAACCTATGAACATAGGGTAAAAACTCATTATGTTGTCCTAGGATTGATTTGAAGTATTCCTTTATCGACCATAGTTTCTTCTTGTGTGTATTCACCGCAACTCGGGTTCTGAACCATATCCTCTCTTTTTTGTTCCATCCATTACATATTTTACTCACATGTAGGTTAGAGAAACCAATTATATTAGATATATAAATAAATAATAAACTTACAAATCCTACGTAATAAAATGGAAGGGATGATGTAAGGACTTGTGTCTTTTAATCCTTTAAATTAGTACTATCTTTAATAGATTGTGTCACACACAACACAAAACTAATTCCACACCTAACTAAAATGAACTGAGACATATTAAAATTACATAAAGAATAAAATAACTAATAGATAATAAATAATAATCATTTAAAATAACTACATATTATTATTTTTCTTTATTATTTTTATAAATGATACATTTCGAAGAACCATTTATAAAAAGTGTTTAATATTGTACCTTAATAAATTAATTAGACCATAATTTTTATGATTATAATATTTAATATTTATATTTTTATAATATGATTTCAATTTTAAATTATTTATAAATTTATATGAAATAAGATTAAAAACATTGTAAGATTAAGAGGTTATTCTTCAATAAAAATAATTTATTTATATTTTATATTTTTACACCTAAATTTTTAAATTTTATAATTTTAATTTTATAAAAATGAAATCTTTTTTAAATTTATAATTTGAAGATTATAGAAGGGTTGTTTTTTGGGAACTTTATAAAAAGTTTTATTTTTAGGTGAATAGTTAAAAATGCTATTTTTACAAAGAACATGACTTTTATGACATTATTATTATATAAGTACGAATTGGATATTCATGAAGCCTATTTATAAGACAAAATTGTTATTTTATAATTGAATTTATATTTTAGAAAATGATGGTTTTAATTTTAAAACTCATATTTTACAAGTTAGAACGTAAGTTATATATTTCAAAAAATTTATTTCTAATGAATTATACATTTTTTATTATAAATTAATAGTTATGCCTTTCATAAAATTAGAATTATAACAAGGATTAAAAATTTGAAATCTATACGTACAAATTATATAATAAGGACTAATTTAATTTCAATTATAAAGGATAAATTAATTTTTCATTAATATAGAAATAATCTATGATGTGTGTTGGTTCCCTAAAACCTAATACAAAAACGTTTTCCATGAAGAATGGCTATAGTTGACATAATAGAGTAATGAGGATACATCACCTATAAATACTATGATAAAGAAATCTAAATGTTAATGATGCCAAAAAAATATTTCCTCTTGATACTATTTGACTTTCACTATAAACCAAGATTGAAATGTTCTTCAAAAATCACCCTATCATTAGTTTATTTTTCAACAAAACCAAGGAAATTTTCACTGGAATTATTGTGAAATATGTACATATTTCTTGATCTCACAAAAAATTATAATCATTAAATTTAAAAAGATCACCAACTAATTATTTAATAACAGCAGTTATAAAATAAATTATAAAATCAAATCATTGGTTGAAAAATCTATAATAAATATAAGGTCCTGCATGTAGGTGAAAAAAATACACTAATCTTAAGAGAAAAAAATATGCAACATAGCATACCCACTGTGACCATTGAAACAAAAATACCCAACAGCCTCCAGCCATCTTAAATATTTGAGTGTGAATTTAGACATCTAGGAAGAGATAAACCAAAAGAAACCATCACACACTATACATACATCAATGAATTATTTAAAACTACTTTTAGGGATAGTGAATTTCCGAGGAAAACCATTATTCGTTTATTGATTCAAAGTAGATACATAATGTAGATTCGGTTACAAAACCAAGGAAACTAGTAGAAAAAGAAACTCCAAAATAAAATAAAAATATTTAGTTAACATAACAGATAAATCATTATCATAGAATAACACAAAAACTAAAATTAGGATATCTTTAAAACATACCTTTCATCTTAGAGAAACATCATTCTATAATTTGAATATAATAATTCATAGTGATTTTTATATTATAAAATTTCTTGTACAATATTGTGTCATGTTTGTATATACAACTGTGTAAATCCTCATTCAAGTCATCAGTAATCTTCAATTATATTATTCAAGTTGAGATCAACATCTTCATCTTCATGCTGTAATCATAATATAATCCCAACTCATCCATAGAAGATGTGGTGGTAGTTTCATACTCTTTCATGGTGTAAGAATTTATATTTTAAAGCTACCAGTGACATTTCAATTTTCTACATCGGTAGTTTAAATTTTATACTAACGGAGCCCCTTTTGTTTTCTCAAAATGGTGAGTTCTTATTTTTTTAAACCATCGTTGACTTTTTATCTGTATCGGTAACTTTTTTATGGAACGTTGACCTCTTTTTGTTCTATCGGCAGCCTGTTTTTTTATTATCAGCAAAAAATTTATTTTATATCAGTTGCCCCCTATTTTTTAATCCTATCGGAGAACCCCTAATTTTAGCAAAACGGTGACCTTTCCCATGCACCTAACTATTTCACCCCTCAATCTCACCCTCGATTCCCCTATTTCTCATCAACTTTTCACCCATATTCCTTTGTGTGCCACCGTACACCGTTCTAATGCTTCCTCCACATAGCTCTTCTCCTCCAACACAGTTTTGCTTCCTCACAGTCTTATCCACTCACTATCTCATCGATTTCACCACTTTGTTGAGCCTCAGTAACCACCTATTCCCTGCATCCTTCGCACCACCACTCCACCAAAATCCCAGATTCATCATCGGTTTTACTACCCCAAGTACGAGCCACCAGTCATGTATTCGTTCTAGTTGAGCTTCGCTAAAAACCTGTACGTCTCATCCTGACTTCAAATCTTCAACCATTCCACACCAGATATCTAAACCACAGTCAATCCATGCCGCTAATGATCTGAGTCGGTGCACCGCCTTGATGTCACTAACTGGACCAAACCACCACCGTCCGACCGGGATGGTATTCCATGGAAGCTGATGCCGCTGAATTGTGTGTCGTTGTGTGTAGGAGGAAGGGTCGTGCTGGAGCAGGAGATTGGAGGAGGTTATGAAGCCTGCATCGCCACCTAGATATTCATCTGAACTAGTATGCATTTTCATCTCATAGAACCCACAATTCCCTTGCCTTTAATCATAGCTTACCGACTTTCTGATCGAGACGCTATTCTGGCAAGACCCGCTGGTTTTCCTCTCATCGTCGTCATGTTGTAGCAAGTCAGACGCTGCTATGAGGTTGGGATTGAGGCTAATATATCACTACCATTAGAGAGGAGGATACCACAATCAATTATCTATGATGTTGAAGCTGAGTAGGTCTACTTATGGGACAATTTCTTAAACAATCTGCTTCTGGAAACCATAATCTCTATTTTGAATCCAAATTATTGAAGTCATTCACTTAAATAGATCTACTACAATACATTTCCTAACAACAAAGTGGTGTGAAAGATTAGAAGTGGATAAGTCCCTTTTAAGTGGTACACCAACCAAAGTAGAAATAGAAAAGGGTATCCCACATGAAGAGGTGCACTCGAAAACCAAAAAACCCTAACCAAATTAGGATGATGGGAGCCTTGATCAGAGTTTACATGTTAGGAAACCATTTCATAATCTTTATGGTACAACCAATTTTTTTTCAAACCACATGACCAAAAATGATAATACTCATTTTGAAAAAGAAAAGAATAAGTGGATGCTTGGAATAGATGATGCCTAGATTGAAATCTGAAAAACCAAAATCATTGAATTTGATACTAAAAAATTTATGTGAATGAAAGTAAGAAGGAACTTACCAACAAGAAAACACTAGAGATTAAATAAAATACCAACCATATCCTTCTAGTAAATGAAAACTTTCATATTACCTTTATATTAAAAGGGTCCATGAGGTATTAGAGAAGGGATAGAGGCATCGAAATGGTTTGGAGAAAAACCAGTAAACACATCAGTGTAGGATTGACAAGGAAATATGTAGGAATCACACATATTATCACATTTCAGGGGAGCTTCCACAAGTAAGTCCTCCTAAATGATAAATTAATTTGGTAATAACTAAGTAACTTGGAAAAAATCAAAAATGGTAAAAAGGGATTAAGCAAGAGGTAAAACCTAGAAAAATGATTAAAACATGTGAGGAAATGGGTTTTGAGGCCTTAGTTAACCTTATCCCTTCCCTAATCCATTATTTCTTAATCATGGAGTTACATTACATGAGATTGACTTCCCATTAATTTTTTTGACTATTTATAAAAACTCTACCCCAATTCACTTATAAAAGTGGAAATCCTCTACTCACATCCCCTCACACTATAAACCACGTTTTTCATACCATATTATTCTCAAACATCTTCAAATCATTTCAATTAACCTTGAAGTGGTTCTTGCCTTATCAAAATATCATCCTTAAAGGCTTAACCTCTATTGTAAATTTGATAACCCTAGAACTGAGGTATAATTTTCTAAATATTCTTTTCATATTTTTTTATCTATATGAATTTCTTATATATAAAATTCCATCACACCATCTTAAAATGATAATATCATAAAAATTTTAATACTAGTATATTATTATAATTATGGTACATTCATTAACTATAACACCCCAACCCAAATCAATTGATTTAGGCTTGAGTGATAAATTAACTCATGAGAGACTCAACATATAAAAGAGTATTATAATTAGTGGTGAGGGCCAAGAAAGACATTGTGGGGATTCTTTTCCCTTAGTATCAAGTAAAAATCAGAGTATATAATGAGAGCAATAAAAACCTGGTCAAGGAATAATGAATGAATAAATAAATTATCAGAGTAAAAATATACATATAAAGTACAAAACCAAGAAATGGTTGTTTTTAACATTAGTAAAATAATTCAAAATGATAAAATAAGGATTTCCATAGTCAGTGGATTAGTGTTCGAGATAAATGGAATTATGTAAAAATAGTAGTAGACATCCAACCTAAAGTCCATCCTATAACTCCAACATTCTCCTTGTAGACCAACTCAACCGCCCACGATAGGTTCCTTTGCCATCATTGGATGCCTGGTTAATAATCCTACACATGCATCGAGATACTCGAGTATAGTGTGAGTATAATACCCAGCATGATTCCTCCAAAGGACTTTAACCGATGTACATATGATATACTATTGTAATCCATGATAGTAAATAGAGTGTAGATAAGTAAAAAGTATATTACACAACCATAACACATATGTCAGGTCCTTAGAGATTGACTCCACTTGCTTCATCCTCATGTTTGATGGAACATCATCCAACCATGTTTATCATATCCCCCAATATGGGATAACCCAAAAACATTTTCGACACACATCTCTAGAAGGGATAACCCATGTACATGTCTATAGATGTCTAACACATCCCCCTCAAGGGGAAAGTCCATATGCCTCAACCTATAGATTATATCACATAAAATAATAAAAGTACAAGAGGACAAATATATATCACATAATATAAAAAATTAACTATAACCCAATCAAATACACATGAGATAAAACATTAAGCATAGGTATCACAGGTTACACACACACACACCACATGTGATCAAACGTCAAGAATGGGCCTCATAGGGACAGACAGACACACACAAACCACATGAAATCAATCATCATGAAAAGGTATTGTGGGGACACACACACACAAACCACATGGTTATGCCAAGAACCCATACAAACATATTCTAATGACAAGAATTTCCCAAACTAGGTGTGAATATGTTCCTATGAAAATTGTCGCTATCTGATCCAAATTAAACCACTATGCCTCATATAACAATTACTGATATTTCATGATTATAAATCCTAGATCAAGGTATTATATATTACTCACCCAAAAGGTTGGAGAAATTCCAACATACCTGAGAAGATCCCCTGCAGAATGTGATCAAGGTCCAAATGGTGTACAGATTCCCAATCGTTGAATTCTATAGATGATTATATCAATGATCAATAATTTTCTTGTTAGGCCATACCGAAACCCTTATATATGACTAAGGAACCAATAATCTAATTAGGTTCTAAAAATGGGAAAGGAAGAGGATTATTCTTGATTAAGGTAAAACTCACCAGATTAGAAATATGGAATCAAACCATTGTTTGAGTGTTGAAGGAATTAGAACGAAAGAGAGGAGAGAGCCCAATAAATTCTTGGGGGGAGCCTAGGCTTTGGATTAGAAGGAATGAGATTAGTGAGAAAATAAAAAGTAAATCACATCATTTAATCTTAAATAAGAGATTTTATAAATACGGTTAATTGAGGATTCACGTCGGTAACTCTTGGGATGGCCAATACACTGAATAACACAACACTTTAATTTAAAACCCAAAAAACCCCATTCACATCAAATAGATTATCTCAATTCATGAGTGGATTTTCTATCTGGAAATACAAGATGTGGCTTATTCCTAGAATATATTCACAGTGTGAAAATTTATTCACAGAAGGGATCTGCTCATGTTGCCAGTTTCAAGTTTTTGAGACATTTCTTTCTTCAAACACCCCAAAAATGCCTAAATTAATTTAATTACAAAATTTATGAAGTCTAAAAACATAAAATAAGGTATAAAATCAAATTTAGGATGTCTAAAATTTCTCAATTTAATGGATTCTCATCCTCAAGAAGTGACTCCATAGGTTTGTTCAAACCACTTTGGATATTGGGCCTAAATTTTTGTCTTCCCCTCCCATGACTATTCCTTAATTTGATTATACTTCAATAGAACCTAAAAAAGAGGATCAATCTTCCCTCACAAAACCTTTTTTCTTTGGTTAAAAATCATAGTCAGATTTTCCAAAAAATGAACCTATTTACTACTTAATATGTTCACTATCAATCACATGGGTAGAATTGTCCTTGTACCTCTGAAACTAAGACATTTAGAACAAATTATGCATACTTTGATACCACTGAGTAAGATATAATTGATATTACAGCATATCAATGCATTTAATTATCTTAAAAGAACTAACTTACTAATATTCAAACATACCCTACCTCCTCAAGAACATATTCCCTAACTTAAGGGGAACCTACATGAATACCCTGTCTCCCACCGTGAACTCCATGGGTGATCTCCTTTGATTAGAATATGATATATGTTTATTCTATTCTATAACTAGAATATTTTGAATCAATTGTACCCACTCCATGGTTTCCTCCAACATGATAAGCCCATCATCTGAAGATTATCCATCCTCATGATAGAATTGTGGTAAACTACATTCTCATACATAGATAGCCTAAAATGGATCCATTTGAATTGAATACTAAAAACTATTGTTGAATAAAATATCCACAAATAAAAATTTATTGTCCAAAGCTCCTATGAAATCAAGAACACATGATTGAAGAATATCCACTATAGTCAATATCATTCAATATGAATTACCATTAGTATTAGGATGGAATTTCATACTCATCATTATATTTTTCCTCATCTACTTCTTAGTGAATTGAAAAAATCATTATTAAAACAATGAATATTTACCATATAATATGCTCAAATTCATTTTGTATAGAAGCACAATTCCCTGACCATGGAGGTTTCCAACATCATACACAAAGTTATTATCCCAAATTAGTATGAAATGATCCACCTTGTTTAACAAATCCACTATGAACCCAATGGTAACTCAGCCTCTCAAGGTGATGGAAAAACATGTCACAAAGTACATAGTCAAATCATTCCACATCCACAAAAGAACTAGAAGTGGCTAGAGAAACCCTCTAAGTCTCTTATGATTTTCCGTAATCCTATGAAATGTCATACAATGGGAGAAACATCTTATAATATCTCTTTTCAAATCGGGACACTTGTATTGTAATGTAAGATCAATATACATTTTGGTTTATCAGGGGTTTATTGCCCACTAAGAATCATGGTAGTCATTCATCAGAACATCCCCAATGTAAGAAGAAACAACTACTCTTCCATGAACATGAATCACACCATGTCTATATATGGTCTATCCTAGAAATAAAACATTTTCTTACAAACTCCATGCATCATTGTACACTCTGGATCAAGATATCAACTAGAATTCACTCATTCCACCAATGAGGATGTGATCAGTGAGGTTATATAAGACACTCCACCTGGATCATCAGTTACACCTACCTACTAGTCCACTAGAAAGGCTACAAGCTTCCAACTCACTTATAACATATGATTTCCAACTTTCATACCTTCCTACTATGGGGTTCTTCAAAAAATTCTCTATCCTAAGAGAACATATACAATTATTCTACCCAATAATAATAATAAATATTTAGGTCTCACTAAGAGAAAATATACTGAAGACTACAGTGGTCTATGTATATGATAAATCTCTCTCTAAAGAGGTAGTTTCACCAACATTTAAATGTATGAACCACAACTATTACCATTAAGTCATGGGTAGGTTAGTTCCATTCATTGTGTCATAACCAATTATACTTATATGAAACTACCATATCACCACACATCAAAAAACACACAATCTAATTCCAGATGCATCACAGTACACTATATACCCAACACAAGGCCCAAGAAGAATAAGAATTATATCCAACTTCAACAACTTATTTAGCACTAAGAAGGAATATTCACACTATTTTGTCCATTCAAACATGACTCCCTTCCTTATAGGTATGACCATTGGTGATTCTTGGTAAGAAAATTCATGAGTAAACATTATATAGTTCAAATCTAGACTAAGGGAAATCTAAATTTTTAACACATTACTCAATCATGAGGTCAACATAACTTATTTTTCATTCCAGGATTAATATATATTCCCACCTGAGAAATCACATGCCCAGGAAAGCAAACCTCATATACCCAGAAGTGACACTTCGATAACTTGGAATAAATCCAATGTTCACAAAGCATAGTTAGTATGATCTCAAGGTATCTATCAATTTACTCTAATATATAAGAACATATCATAATGTAATAATAAAATTCAATAATAAAGGAGTCCAATTATGGGTGAGAGACCCCATTATTGAGATCTGTAAACACTATCGGTGAAGTTATTAGTCTAAAATAAATAATTATATACTCATAGAAATCATAGATTCTCCTAAATGTTGTGTTTGTTTTTTATTTCTATCTAAACCATATATAATCATTGAAATAACATAGATCAATATTTAAAAACCAATGGGATCTTCTTAATTGATCAAAAATGTATCCAATCATTGGAATTAGAACTATTTTTTTATATTTATCTCGTTAAACTTCAATTGGTGCACATAAAGTCAATGAATACTGTACACCTTCTTAAGAAAAACATAAGAGAACTCCAATTGGATGTTCTTGGTCTGATAAATCCATTATCTTCTTGAACTTCAAGTTGTATAGTAATATCTTTCAACTCAGCTAGTTCCATTCGATATGGTGGAATATATATGGGTTGAACACCAAGAATTAGCTAGATCTCACTGTCAAATGACATTTCTAAACGTAATGATAAGAAATACTATGGATATAAGTCTCAATACAAGCTTACAATAGGATGAAAAGAGGTGGGAGTCACTTTATAATCCATTTTAAGGATCATATTAGCCTCCTATTATAACAAAAATTCTCCCAAGATATGTATAGTCTCACTCTTTATGCCTCAACATCAAACTCACCAGTTAGTTGTATCTCTACCCATTTAGGAGATGTAAAATTCACTCATCATTAATAATAATCAATGTGTTCATGGATATTTCCAACTAGTCCATTCTAAGGATCACATAAAAACCCTGAATCTATTGAATGGTGAAGCTACACATATTATTTAACTCTGAAATCTCTCTTAGACATTCTATATAGATATAGAGATGATCCACTTTCCTTCCCTATTGTGCATTGAAAGATAATAAATTAGAATATAACATAACTATTAATTCTAACCCAATAACAAATTGAGAAGATATAAACAAATTCAACACCCCGATATCAAAAATGTAACCGATAGTTAAAAAAGAAATTTGAGCTATACCTTAACCCATTGAATTTTTGTCTCCAACATCAGCCGAATACTGATCAACGATATATAACCTACTATCATCCACTCCATTTCACCCTAGAGGCTCGCGATTCACTTCATTTACCCACCCTTGTTGGGTCTCCACCCACTATTGAGGTCCTCCATCAACTCCTTATCATGAATTTCCTATGTCAATCCATGAATCCTTAGCATGAAGTTGATTCAGATGACCAGTATTTCCACACTATTGAAAATTTTTTAGATTAACTTTTGAGGTCCTCCATTAACACCTTAGTATGATTTTCCTATGTTAGTCCATGAATCCTTAACACATAGTTGATTCAGATGACCGATATTGCCACACTTGTGAAATTTCCTTAGACAGACAAGACATTCCTTGAGGTATTACCCTTTTCTCGCACGGTTATATCACCTAGTATAGTCATCTCCCATAGAGGGGTTAATGATAATCTTCCATACCACGAATGTTGAAATCTACCCCAGAATCCATCCTCTGACTTCCTTGTCTACTTCCCAGATAATGCAACTAAAACTGCACTTGAGAAATCGTTGGTCAAACCTCTGGTAATCAGAAGAAGACTTACAACTATGTATTCCTTGATGCCATTACGTGTCATCATCACCTTTCAAAGAACTATAATGTAGGTCATCAGATAAAATTTATTGAATTGAAATTATTTATTTAGAAAGAAGACTATATCAAACTTTCTAACTTTATGAGCCTTGTTACCATCCATAATATGAGAAAATTTAAACAACTCAGTGAATCATACTGATTAGGAACACAACAAAACTTCCCCTATTTAGAGCTATTTGAAATTAAGAGCTTGACATAGCTTCACAGAATCAAGGAAGAAATCCTCAAACCAGAGTCCCTTGAAAATATCCCATGTCGTCCTTTCACATCTACAAGACTCAAAAATAACATATGAACACCTTCTAATGGTGATCTGTAGCAAAAAGGTCACAATATTAATATTTTGATCATTTGGTGTCTCTACCCGATAGAAGATCCTTTCAATGACTTGTATCCATTCCTTTGTATCCTAAAAGCCTCTACTTCCCTTGAATTCTATGGGACACTAGAGCTTAATGTCACTAGAATAATGAACCATCATCGGCCCACCCCTATCGGAACCTCCATGCTAAATAGGTAATAGCCTAATGATTCCCAAATGGATTAGTTTTAAATACTGAGCAATTATAGAAACCAAAAGATCATGCTCAGTAGAATCCTCTTGTACAATTGGTGGCTCTGAAAATATACAAGGTATAACATACCTAAATACTAGAACTAATTTTAATGAAATCCAATAGCTAAACCTAGAAGACTGATATCAGATTATAGGAACACACGCTAGGGTTTTATAAAAATCTTTAACCTAATAGGATAACCAAGAAAACATGGCTTAAACCTCTAAGAAATACCTAAATCACAGGTCTAAAACACAAGAATTTTAGTCACAACTATATATATACACTCAAATAAAGAATACTATGGCTTAAAGAAAATAATACTAGAAATATTTCACTAAATGAACATATCAAAATCTCAATAGGAATATTAAAAATTTGGGTTATATTTAATTAATGAAACAAGCATATGTCTTGTGATGCTACATTTCTCAAAATGATGAATGAATACCCAACAAAACCCATAAATCAGTATACCAATGTCTTGTGCATCACTCGATGTGAATTAAATCATATATAATGTTGAATAGTAATAAAATAAAATCTCATTTTCCTGGGAACTAGAGAATTCACTATATAGTGCTTGCATAGAACTAACATGGTTCCCCTAAAAAATTCTAAACCATCCCATATTCTATATATAGTGTCCCAAATCATGGTAGTGTAAGGAAATAAGTTAATCAGGACCTTGGATACCAATTTATAACACCCTGAAGAAAAATAATGGGTTTATGATAGAATGTCACATGACCTCATGCGTGCCTCATCATATAAAAGTGGATTCCAACTAGAAGTCAGGGAAAAGAGAGGCAACATCTAAAGACTATTCCCTCTATATCAGTTAAACATAAGAGTACATAATTGAAGTTTTAAAAAAGAGTTAATGAATAATGAACAAATAAATAAATCATTAGTGTAGAAACCAACACGTAAAGTACCAACCCATGTAATAGTAAAATGTAATATCAATAAAATAATCCAAAATGTGGAAATATGGATTTTTATGGGTGGTGTATTAAAGTATGAGATAAATAAAACTCTATAAAAATAGCACCACACATCTGACCCAAATTCGATCCTTCAATGCATTCATTCTCCAGCAAAAACTACTCAACAACCTACTATAGGGCTCTTACCCTTCACTGTATCCCTGGTAATGATGTCTGTATGCACACAAAGATTATTGAGTATGGTTTTAGTATGATACCTAGTAGGACAATTTTTCCCTTTACATAATTATATAAGATATATTGAGGCATTCCATGAAAGTAATTATAGTACATATAATGAACAAGTATATCACACCGACATAAAATATGTGTTAGGTCCATTGAGACTATCTTACCTATTGGAGATCCATACTAAAATGAGTATTAACTATCCATGACTATAACATCCCCCTTTTATGGGATATCCCACAAAACAATTTTGACACATCCCACTGGAATGGATAACCCATGTACATGTTTACCAATGTCTGACACATCCCATTTTGGGGGACCGTCCATATGAATTAACCAATAGAAGATAGCTAATTAAACACATTGATATTGGATTACATATTGATATCACACCATATCAAGAATGATTCAAAAGCATAATAAATTTACATTTGAAAAAACATTGAGCATATGTCTCATAGGATATACACACACCGTATGCATTTGAACATCAAGTATAGGTTTCAAGGAGCTACACAAGCACTCCACATGTTACCAAACATCAAGAATTTGTCACATTAGGTTTAAAAAACCCAAAAAATCTTAAAATCACGCCAAGAACAAATATAAACATGCACTAAAGATAACACCACCTACCATAGGTGCGAAGACGTTCTAATGAAAAGTGTTGTTATTTGAGTCCAATTGTACAACTTTGAATCATGGAACCATTCCTGTTCCATAATTATTAGAAATATATGACCAAGGATGAATAGATTACATACCCAAAAGGTAGTTAAAGATCAAAAATACACTATAAGATCCACTTTTGACAACGATCTAGGTCCAAACGGTGCATAGATGCCAAATCCCTAAATCACGGTGTTGATTATATTAATAGTGAACAATGCTATTATTATGCCATGTTAAACCCATTATATCTAACTAATACATCCTAAATCAGTTTATTTTAGACCAATCATAATATAAACTAATTGATTTATGTTAATTTGGAAGACATCATAGTAGAAACACAGAATCAAATAATTTTTTGAGCATCAAAGGAAGAAGATTAATAAAGGAGAGAGCCCAAAAAATTCTTGTAGAGAGTCTAGAGATTGGAGTAAAAGTAATGGGTCAGTTATAAAAATAAAAGGTCACTCACATTATTATGTCTATTAGAATATACACCATTCACGACATGAAACAAAGATTCATGTCGCGATCTCTTATGATGGATGATACACTGAAAATATCATTACCTTTCTTTAAAACCTGAAAATCCTTGTTCAGCTCATGAATTATATCTCACATCATGAAATGATTTCCACATCCTTAATGAAAATTTATGTATTCTTCCCAAAATACACTAATGTCATGAATATTAATTCACTTCATAATCTGGCTCCTACAGCCCATTTATAGATTTTTCATTTTTTTCCCTTCTCTAAAAATAGTTAATTTGCATAAACTCATATAATTACAAACATTACAATGTAAAAAACACAAAAAATGTGTAACATGAAACTGAGGGTGTTATATTAACAACTTTTAACATTTTTTATAAAAATAAAACTTTCATTCCTGTATTGTATGAACGATAACCTCTATGATGCAACATGTTTCATTTTAATTTATTTCCATATAAGAATGATCCTAATATGGAATTTAATATATATATATGATATTTATGAGATATTTTAGTCTTTAAAATGATAAACCTTGTTATTCTTTTTCCGTATTTTTTGGAAAACAAAATCATCATTCACGTGTATGTGTGGACTACTACATTCTTGGAATGATCTATTTCTATTTATTTCATCACCAACTTATTTATTTATTCATAATAATGGGTATGATGAATAAATATATAACATACCCTTTTTCCATGTAATGTATTAGGATATATCTAAAAATATTTTCAAGACCGGTCGCTGAGATGACGCATGATTCCAATTCCTGGTATTCATAGAATTATTTTTTCAAATATATTAAATATATTAAATATCACATGCATGTACTTATCCTAAAATAATGGAATAAATCATGAAAAATGATCCATATTATACCTTTGATGGCACTGTTGATTTCAGAGCGTGGGTTTTACCTGAGGCGTGACAAAATAATTGTCAGTATGTGGTGTTTGTGGAAAATTCGTCACGGAGTGGTTAACAAATAAATTAATAAAATTGATTAATTTAATTTTAAATTGTACATAGATCTAAATTATTATCTATAAATACAATGATATGGAAAATATCAGGGTTAGCCATATAACTTTGTAGAATTGGAGGAGTTTTTGGATGATTTTCTGTAAGAAAAAGGAAAATGAATCAGTGATAAATGATTAATGTGAAACAAAATTTAAGGATATCCCCAATAAAAAAATAAATTTTCAATATTCATGAATGATCGATCCATATTGAGGTATAATGATTGATTTGTTTGGTTTTTTCCCTGTTTATTTTTTATTTTTATGGTGAACATGAATTAATAGACCAATAGATTGATTCATTGATCGGTAATACTGTGGAATAAGTTTTTCTCTAGGGATCATATTGGGAGAATTTTTATTTATTTATTCCTTCATTATTCTAATAAAAAAAATCAAGGCCAACCAATAAAAGGATGAGGTTAATTTCTCTTTGTTTTTTTCTAGTATTTTCCCACTATTCTTCAAAAGTTCATCATCGGTGTTCATTTGACAGGTGGATTGACCAAAATAAAAAGGAATCAATAATTGTGAACACATTTATGGGTAAATGGTTTGAAATTTTAGGACTGGGATCAATATTTCATGGGGAAAGTGTGACGATTGTAGTGAAAGAATATCGATCTGGATTTGGTGTTTCCGGATTTGAGTGGGCAATGAGACAGAGTTGGGGACAAATGAAGTTTGTTTTCCCAAGCATTTGGGGGACAAATTTTTAAAATAAATGATGTAGGGAGTTGGTTGGAGAATATCGATCCTTTTCAATTAGCATTATGGTGGAATCTAGGGTGATGGATGTGTGGTGTATGCCGAAGAAGAACCTAATGTTTTGGAAAATCCCATAGTACCTGGAATCTATTGTGGTGCTACACGTCATGTGGCACACCTAGTTTGGTGATTGGGTTTCCATGTGAAGTTACAGATCACATGGTGTGTGAAACATGACACATGATGGGTGACCACAACCCAGGTGGCTCAGCGTGTACCTAAAAGTATAAAAAGACATGGGTATGAGTACACTGGCCAAAACACACCATGTACTCCGAAATGGACAAGACAAGACCTAGTGTACATGGGAAAAAACCATGTGCATGGACATGTCTATAAGTATACATACATGGTTAAAAATATACAACATTTACATGAACATTCCATGTACTCTGACACAAACATATTCATAGGTTGTGATACAAAGATAGGGATCGATGCTAAAGGGACACATTGTGTACTACAAGTACACATTGTGTACTCCTTAATATAAAACATAGAGCTATTTTACTCTTCATTTTGTACTAGATTAATTTGGGAGAGTTTCCTTGATCTATTCCCTAAGCGTTAGTATGGAATCCCATCCTACCCATAGAATAATGATCCCTTTAGTTTGACTTCTTAGATTGATTTGTTTGAATCATTCTCTGAGGCCTCGATTCTGATCCACAATCATCATCTTTCCCTAGGTGGAGTTATTGGTATCATCAAGAGAAAAAATACATGGTAACAAATCCTCTACTTAATAGGTTATTACAGATTTAGTAGTTTGTATAACCCTTGGTCTTGGGTGGGATCCTCATCTAGGTATTTTCTCTTTAGACTTCCATTGTATAATATTTATGAAGAGACACAATGATCATGTAGTCTCATACATACTCTGTCAGTGGAATGTAACTCATGGAGTGTGTTATCCTGGATGAGAGTTATGTGTATCCTTCATGGATAAATCCTAGACTAGATTTATGATTGTGATTTTACCTTGAGAATATATGTCTTTGTTGATTATACCTAGATATTATTTCTCTATGTATTATTGAAATATAAATTTGATGAGATGAATGTTATTCTTGTTGTTATATGCTTAGTGATTTTTGGTTTTCTTACTGGTTATTATTATACTCAACCATGTATAGGCTTTTCCCATATGTGTCATGTTTTATACAGATGGTTAAAAGTTTTAAAGGCTCCTAGAGGGGCCAGGACAATGGAAAGTTTAGTGTGCCATACTGACCAGGGCATGTTCATGTAGTTACCTTGATAGTAATCCCATTCAATACTTTTAGGTTTTTATTTCTTATAGACTCAATTTTGTAGGCATGTATTTTACTTTTATTATTTTTAGTACTTGTTATCATACTATGGTAGTGGGATTTAGATGTATGAATGCATGGTTTACCCATTTTTATAGATTTTAGGATTGTAAGGTCTTGGTTATGTTTTCATATGTAAAGGTACATTAGGATATGTCCTCCCATGTTAGTGGTATGCCTACTCTGTTCTAGACACCAGTCACTAGCCTATTGGATGCGAACTTGGGGTTCTCTCGACCTTAGCCTCATTGGGATGGGTCATGAATGCTTGGAATCAGAGGGGTTAGTATCACCTTAGGACCGAGGTATATGAGATGGTTTGGGAAACAATGTTAGATGTATCAGGTTTAATTTTAGGATAGGGATGGATCTATTAGTGCATAGGTCGATGTATCCATACATTAGGACTCTTATCACCTACCACGTGACTTGATATATGTGGACAATAGTTATAGGGAAAACATTATTACACGCATAATATAAGAATGAGTTTTAGTTTCTATGTCCTTCTTGAGTCATATCTCTAGATATAGTTGATGATTGTGGTGCATCTGTTCTCTTTTAGGATTCCACCATGACATATTCCATCCAGGATTCAACATCTTTATTAGAAGGATGATATCCTCAGGGATGACGAATTGATACAGGGACATGTTTTGGAGGTGTTATATCTTGGTGGTGTGACGGTTATACCAAAACTTCTTGAGTAGCATATGGTACCCATAGTACCAACAGATAAGGTGAACAAACTTATAACACTTTATGAGTTTTAGTGAACACGATCCCTTAGTTTCTGAGGTGAGCCTTACCCGTAGTTGGATGAGGGCTGGCCTGAGGTAGTGATATGAGTTTTCCATCATTTCTAGACACCAAAAGATCAGATGGTTTTCTTGGAAGTGCTCCTTATTTTTGGATATCTAGGTCGATGGTGGGGTTTAGTGACTATATATTATGTTGAGATGACTCCAGCATTGTCAGATTTTTAAGACCATTTTAGATAGGAGGTATTTCCTGCTACACTAAGGGGTGTACACATCCTAGAGCTTTTATAGCTTAAACAGAGTAGTAAGAAATTCATTTAGTATTTATCGAGGTTCACCAACCTCTCTATATAATAAATGAATATAGATCATGATTTGTTATTTCGGTATTATGAAATTGTTAAAGGAATGGATAGATATATCTAAACTTGAGTTAAACATCTATTCATTCCTATCTATTTTGTGGGGATAGATAGTTCTTAGGTGGTCAATTGTTTCTTGGTTGAGCGTAATAAATGGTTTTTTCTAGGTGTGAGAAAAAATGAGTAGAGACTTTAGTAGCAGGGATATAATGATAGTCTCAGGGACCTAGATGTGAAAAATGTTTTAGGTGGTGATCCAAGGACAAAGGGTATGGGGACCAGGGCTCATAGGATAAGTTTTGTTAGCCTAGGGAGAGGTTTTTCTAATATTCTGAGGGAAGGGGATATCTCACATGATATTTCCTAACCAGACCAATGGCTAACATAGAGATAGTGGATGGAATGCCTAGGTAGTGGCATTGAAAATAATAAATAGGTCCGCAAGGTAGAGGATGTGTAAGTGGCAATGAGAGAGTATAAAGAGGCGGTGGAAATTTTGAATTGCTTCCAAAACCACCCCTGGTGTCCAAAACAGGATCAGGGGGCTAGAGGATAGGGTGGGGGTAGCTACAGGTAGTTATTACTTATAAAACATTGGTTCTAGGGATGAGATGAGGTATGATATATTTCTTTTCTACCTTAGCAGTTGTACTGCTAGGAACTATTGTTATTCATTCCATTATTTCCACTTAACTTCATCAATACTTTGAGATTCTTGATTGAGCCCTTGGCTCAGTTCATAACATTGAAGAATCCTATTGAAGATGACTCAATGATCACACACTAGTGTTGATAGTGTGACCTCACTCTTTTATGTGAGTGTTTATATTGGGATTTCTTTGTAACAACGATGAGGCCTTACAAAGACATTTTAGGTATGGAATGGTTATCTATAATTCATTCCCAGATAGACAGTTTAAGGCGAAGGATATAGTGTATCAAAATATATGGGACTGGGATTTCTTTCTTAGGAGAAAAGGATACCCATATAGAGTAGGATGGACTCATAAATATGAGGGTGAAGTTCATTACTAATTAGATAGAAATCATAACCCATGGTGCAGTGGATTCTATGATATTTTAGTTCCATATAGTGGTGGTAGAGTATGTGGAATCCTTTCATGAGAATATATCAGGATTACCCCACTATTGAGTGATAGACTTCCACATTGATTTACACATAGATATGTACCTGATATTTATATTAGTATATCATATGGATCCAATAGATTTTTTCATGATAAGGGTGAAGTTGTAGGAGTTATAGAGGAATGGACTTATTTTGCCCAGTGTTTTACCCTAGGTAGACCTAATTTCATTCACCATGAAGTAGGATATGAGTTAAAGGTTATATGTGAACTACCTTTACCTAAACTAGGTGATTGTGAAGAAAAAGTATACACTATCAATGATCAATGACCTCTTTGTTTAGTTCGGAGGGGCACAATGGTTCAAGAAGATTGACCTGAGACCAGTCTATCATCATTTGAGAGTAAGGGATGGGGATATACCAAATAAAACATTCAAATGTTGTTGTAGTCTCTATGAGTACTTTTTTTCCATTGTACATTGAGAATGATCCATCAATGTTCATGGGATGCATGTACTAATTCTTTCATCCTTTCTTAGACCATTTCATGGTAGTATTCATTGACAATATCCTAGTGTACATGGTGTTTGAGGAGGAGCATTTGAGACACTTGAGGATGGTTCCATATATACTCTTAGAGAACCAGGTATATGGGAATCCCTCAAAGTTCTAATTTTGGATATAGGAGGTTCATTTTCTAGGACATGTTATATCAACAGATGGTGTAGAAGTGGACATGGTGAAGGTCAGGGTAGTTTTATCTTTGGAGCCACACAAGAGTATATTGGAGGAGTAGAGCTTCCTTGGGATGGATGGAAATTATAGAAGATTCATAGATTATTTTTATAGGATATCAGCTCCCTTAAAAATCAATACCTGAAAGGGGAAGCATTTTCTATATACAGAATGGTCCAGTCAGGCTTTCCATGAGTTGAGGTAGAGATTGATGAGCAGTCACATTTTGAGATTTATAAAGGAGGGTGTCGAGTAAGTAGTGTTCGATGATTCATCCATAACCGAGCATGGTTGTGTTCTAATTTATAGGAATGCATTGACTTTTTATAGTTCATATCAGTTGATACCACATGAGTAGAACTATGTGTCCCATGATCTATTGTTAGTAGCAGTAGTCTTCACATGGAAGATGTGACAACACTGCCTTGTGGGTGAGTGATTTATATTCTATTTTAACCAAAATAGTTTCATGTATATCCTCCATCAGAAGCAACATAACATGAGTTATATACAAAGGATAAAGTTACTCCATGATTATGACATTGAGATAGTCAATCCTCTTGGGAAGGGGAACGTGGTAGAAAATGCTCTCAGTTGGATATCTAGTTTTTAGTTGTCTAGTGAGGTGTCTAAGCAGTTGGACATGATGCATTTATCCTTTATGGATAGGAACGAAGCGTCTTACCTCCAATAAATGGTTATTAAAACTCCTCTTTTATATCCATTCAAGTTGAAGAAACATGGAGATATCGACTGTGAGACCCTATGTACTCGTATATCCTCTATATATGCTTATGAAGGTTTTTTTGAAGGTGGGGATCATGATTTTCTTTTCAAAGGACACATGAAGGTACCTATGACATTGCATGAGGAGGATATGAGAGAGTTTCATACATCTAATTTAACGGTACATCTTGGTGTGATGAATATGTACCAAGACCTCTGATGTCAATTTTGGTAGTCAAGGATAAGAAGGAAGTTGCTGAGTTTGTCTCTAAATGCCTTGCTTTCCAGTAAGTGAAGACTGAGAATCAGGTTCCAGTAGGTTTAGATCTACCCCTTGAGGTACTAGAGTGTATGTGGGATGAGAAATCCGTGTAATTAATTATGGTTTTACAGCATACATCTAGGGGACACGCTGTTATCATGGTGATTGTAGACCAACTCACCATGTGACCCACTTCCGAGCTATTCAAGAGAATAGTTTGGTAGAGAGATTGGGATGTATCTACATGTAGAGATAGTCTAAATCCATGTGTTTCAATAGATTATTGCTTCAAACCATGATTATTGATTCAGGTTTAGTTTATAGAAGATATTACAAGAGGATTTTGGAACACAACTGCGTTTGAGCATGACTTTTTACCCCAGACTGATGGCCAGACTGAATGATCCATTCATGTTCTGTAAGACAAGCTATGGGATTGCATGTTGGTCTTTATATATAATTGGTAGGATCACCTATTATTGGTGGTGTTTCCTTACATCAACATCTAACATTCCACCACATGTATGACACCATTTGAGGCCTTATATGGATGACCCTGTAGGTTACTAATTTTATTGTACTAATCTAGGGGAGTCATCCCTCATGGGCAAGGAGTTGGTGTGAGGTATTTTAGAGAATGTTTATATCATCTAGAAGTAGATGAGGAATGTATAATGACATCAGAATTACTATTCAAACCAATGACAGAGACCACTGGAGTTCATTGAGGGAAACCATGTGTTCTTACGGGTTTCACCATGATGTGGATTATAGATATTTGACTAGGGAGGAAACATATATTCAATATTCATTGGGACTTTCCTAATACTGTGTAGAGTTGTAAATGCGGCATACTATTTATATCGACCACCATAGTTATAAATGGTATATTAAATATTCCATGTGTTGTATATGAGGAGGTATGTTCATGATCTATCCCATGTTATTGACTCTGGAGAGTTAGACATTGAAGATGGAGATACAATTAGAGGTTAACCAGTAGAGATTTAGGTTCGGTTGGAGAGGATACATTATGGGAGATAAATTCCTATATTGTGTGTCCAGTGGTAGCATGGGAATATTCTGTAGAGCACCTGGGAATGGGAGACCAAATTGGTTGATCAGTACCAACATCTTTTTGTATAGCCATTTGTTTTGGATTTTCAAGACAAAAATACCTAAAATTGGAAGAATGTAATTTTCTTGTTTTTCCATATAATGTCTTGGAATATATATAGAAATATTTTTGAGACCAGGTTCTATGAGGATGAATGATTTGGAGGCCTGGTGTGCCTGAAAATAATTTTTTAAAAGTATTAAATATATTAAATATCATGCATGTGCAGTTTTCCTGAAAAAGTGGAATAACTCCCAAAAGGGCCTAAATTTGAAATCTAAGGGAACTATTGATTTTAGATCATGATTTTTACCCTAGGCACAATATAGACATTATCGAAATGGGGTGTTTTTTGAAAATTCAATATGACTGTAGATAAAAATTAAATTAATAAAATTAATTTAATAAATATTAAATGAGGCAGCGGCCTAAATTATTTTCTATAAATACATGGATATAGAAAATCATAGGGTTATCTACATAAACCTGGAGATTTAGATGATCCTTTGGAAGGGATTCTATTTTTGAACAATAAACAGATCAAAGATAGACGATTGGTGTGTAATTATATTCATGGATCTCACCAATGAAAACTATACATCTTTGTTATTTTTTAGTTATCTATCCATAGAGAGGAAGGGTGTTTCATTTGATTTTATTCTTTACTAATTCTTTATTACTATAAAGAACATGATTAAATGAACCAATATATTTATCCATAGATCATTAGTATTGTTTTATGGGTTTATCTGTGGGGATTTTATTGGGAGAAATGTTTATTTTTATTTGGTTGTTTGTTTATCACTATAATTGTAATGAGTAGAGGCCAACAGAACATGAATGAGGTACATTCTAGTATATTTTTCTAGGATTTCTCCCTCCATTCTTCATACGTTCATCATCAGTGTTTGTTTGACTGGTAGATCGACTAAAATACTATGGAATCAACCATTACCCACGTATTTCTAATCACAAGAGTATGGTATTGTATATCCAAGATCAAATTGGCCTAATGATCATGCATTGATTGTAGCAGAACTGGATCGATTTAGGTTTTTGGTTTACAAGTTTTAGTATGGTGTGCGACAGAGTCCGGGATGAATGGCAGTCATTTCCCCATGTGTTTTGAGGTTGGATTCTAGCAATTGATGTTGTTGAGGCTCAGCCAGTGTAGATACATTCTTTATAGCGATCTTGACTATGGAAACATAGGTGATAATTGTGTGAAGTATGTGGAAGAAGAACCTAATGTTTTAAAAAATTAAATAGTAAGTAGTGTCTATTGCAGAGCTACCCCCGTGTGGGACCCTAGTTTAGTTGTAGGGTTTCTGTGTAAAGAGAAGGATCACATGGTGTGTGTCATATTGCTCGTTGGATTGATGTGTACCACATATGGTACAAAAAGAAATGTAGGATTACATGGGCTCGAACATGTTGTGTGCTCCAAAATGTACATTGCTAGACTAGGTGTATTGGGTAGATCCATGTAGATGGACACAACTAGAAGTACAAAGAAATAATATGAAGTACATGGGAACATACACTCTAATTACTCCAACATAGACACATTCATGTGCTGTGATACATGGAAAGAACCTAGTACCAAAGGGGCACACCATGTACTACAAGTAAACACCATGTACTCCTTCAATGAAGGATTAGATCCCTTGTCCTCTTCAGCCTGAAAAAGCTTCATTAGGGATCATTTCCTTGATTCATTCCCAGAGGGTTAATAGGAATCTTGTCCTACACATAAGATAATGACCCCTTCAGTGGGTCTTATTTGGTAGAGTCATTGGAATCCTTACATGAGTCCCAGAGTGAGATCCCTTTTCATTATCTTTCCCTATATGGAGTTCTTAGTATAGTCATGACCAACACTACTCAGGCACTATTCCTCTACTTAGTGGGTTATTATGGAGTGGATATTTGTATATCCCATGGCCCTGGGTGTCATCTTAATTTATGAATCATTGTCTTCACACTTCTAAAGTATACTTATTATGAAGATACCCAATGGTAGTGACATATCATATGCACATCATTATTTATATGTGACTCATGGAGTTTCCTCCCTTAGAGAAGTTAGATGGCAAACCTTCGAGTAAGAATCCAAGGATTCCATTACTATTTTGAATTTTCCTTAAGAATTTGGGTCCATTTTGAGTATATCTAGATATTCTTCCTTTACATGCTATAAACATGCACCAGTGTTGTGTTGACTATCATTCTTGTTGTTATATTATTAGTGATTTTGATGTGTCTTTTTGGGTAATTTTATACTCACCCCTATATGGGATTTTCACACATGTGCCATGTCATTTGAAGACTATTGACCTTTTGATGAGTTCCTAGAGGGAATAGGACTAGGTAGAGATTAGTGAACCAGAATGATCGAGGTGTGTTCCAGTGGTTACCTTGACAAAATTCCCCTTCTATACTTTTTGGTTAAACTTGTTTTCAGACTCTTTATGGTGGGATTATATTTGGACCTTTCTACTTTATAGTACTTGTTTTCAAAATCTAGTAGTTGTATTTAGATGTATAAATGCATGGTCTAAGATTTTTTTTACATTTCATCATTTTATGGGTTTGTAAATGTGTGTGTGTGTACTTGCACATTATGATAAGGAATCTCGTGTTAGTGATATGCTATTGGATGCCAACCGTCAGCCTATTGCATACGGTCTTTTTATAGTCTCTACATAATACATATTGGGATGGTTCATGATAAAATATGATGCTTCTGAAATTATTAAGGTTCTATAAATGAATATTGGGAAACATAATAACAGTTTGAGAAATAAACAACCAAGGTAAATTTAACCTTCAAAAAAGGAATTCTATGAGGAAAAAATGATTTCTCCATATTATGGTATAATTTCACATGGGTAAAATTATTATTATTATTATTTCCAGTTTTATGTATCACACTAAAAAACACTCAGTAATACCTTTATGTTATTGTTATAATTAAATTACAAAAAATCAGTTCATAATCACCTATTAATTATATTTTGTTCTTGTTTGCGTTAATTTAACCACCAATATAAACAATTTTATAAATTTATATAATCGTTGATTATGGAATTTTAATTTATTCCAATATATTTTTAATATAATTAATTAATGTTTTTTTGGTTCAATTATAGTAATATAAAAATTTAACTTAATTTTTATGAAATCGCTCTTTGATCACTAAGAATCATCGAGACATGCTCATCACAAAATTCGGATTTAAGGATTATAGACCAAAATCCAATAGAATAAAATTATAACATTATAAATAATTAAAAAACATAAATTCTAGTGCATTTTATGTTTTAGGAATGCTAATATTTGGGACAAGAAAAAATAACAAAACCATTGTTATGAAACTACTCAAAACGATCAAGATTACTCACACAGGCTGTTGAAAATATATGAAAACTAATATTCATATTTGGAACAATTATCAATTATGTTTATAAAAGTATATATGCATGAATAATGTTAAAAAATAGGTCATTAAGGTGGTTTTTTTATAAATGAGGTTAGAGTTATATCATCATAGAATTAACTCAAGATTATGCTTCCATGTCTCAAATTTAATTTCATACGACAAATTTATTATTACACACCATAAAATATTTTATATGGTGTGATTTAATCCTAATGAATTTATTACTCAATATTTATGATATTCAAAGAGTTTTAAGAGGAATTTCATTTTCATTTTTTAAATGGATTTTGATTCAAAGGGTACCAATTTCATGAGGTTCTTTGTTAACTAAACTTCCATCATTGAGTTAAAACGATTCTTCATAAACTTCATTATTTTAGTAATGATTTCATCGACCCTTTTAGTTTTATTTTATTTTAATTATTATTCCTATCTAGAGGAAGATTATTTTTAAATAAAAATAATTTAACTTGATTAATTTTTTTCTCAAATGTAATATAATCTTTATGAATAATTTTCATCTTCATTAATGATGGTTTCTCCCCCATGTTCATGTTTTCCATTCCCACAATTTTTTTCCTATATATTTGGAAACCCAACATACATTTTATCTTATGATACATTTCTATTTTCCAATACCACATCTCAAAGGGATGTTTTACTACCACTTTTTATAATGTGGGTTTTAAACAATGTATTTCAAAATATTAAAAAAAATTTCCATCCTTTCAAAGTCTAATGATTTATCTTCCACTGCACATTTATTTTGATAATCAGTATTTAATTTAAATGTTCTATTTTTAAGACTCTTTTTAAAATTAGGTGTTTTCCAAATCGTTCAATTCACCATTTTGAATTATTTATGTCATTAGAGTAATTATTGAAGATTCTTTTTACAATATTTTTTTTAAAATGTTTTCGATTAACACTTTTTTCAACCTTCAAGTGTTTTTCAAGGATCAATTAATGAATATTATTTTTAAAAGTAAAATATTTTAAAATACTTTCACATAACCATGTTTAAAACTTTATTCCCTATCCATTACATCATTATTGATAATTTATTACAAATATTTATTTTGATATTAATTATTTTCAATAGATCAAAACTGACAATTCTAAAAATGAATTTTCAAAGTGACCTATTATAACACCCTGACCTAAATAATGGAGTTTTGGTCAAGATATGACACATCCTCAATCACTCTTCCCCACAAATAATAGGTTGTAAATTAGTGTTGGGGTCCAATAGGGACTTCATGGGGAGAATATAACCTTTTTATTAGGTAAATATCATAGAATATAATCGAAATGATAATAAAAGAGTTAACTAATAATAAATAAATAAATCATCAGAGTATTAGTACACACAAAAAGTACCAACCCATAGAATATTTGTATGGTATATCATTAGAATAATCCAAAATAAGAAATTAAGTATCCCCATAGATGGTGGATAAAATTACTAGATAAATGGATCATATAAAATACTACAGTAGACATCCAGCCTGATGTCTATCCTAAAATGTTTTCATCCTCCTACTCGACATGCTAAAATTCCCACCACAGGGCACATTACCTTAAATATGTCATTGGAAATGAAGTTTACTCACACACACACACACAATAATTCCCAAGTAGTGTGTGAGTATGAGACCAAGTAGGATACCACTATTTGTCCTTAACATTAGTTCATATGATATACAGTTTCATTCTATGAAAGTAAACAAAGTGAAAATAATCAACAAGTATTTCCACAAGAATAAAACATGTGTTGAGTCCTTAGTTACCAACTCCAAATTCTTCGAATACATTATGGAATCAATTTCATCCATCCATGTCTCAATAAAACCCCCAATCATGGGACATCCCACAAAACATGTTTGACCCACCTCATTGGAAGGGAATACCAATGTACATGCTTATCGATGTCTAACAAATGCCTCTAAGGGGGATAGTTCATATACATCACCCTATAGAATAAATCTCATGAAATACATATATATAGGAATATAGAAAAATATTTCAAAAACATCCATAAATATTTATAAACAAAAAAATACACATTTGAGCAATCATTGATCATAGGTCCCACAATCGATACAAACTCCTCATGTGATCATACATAAAGTATAGATCTCATGGGGATACACACACATACACCACATGAAATCAAATATCAATCATATGTCTCACAGGGATAAATTCACACCATATGGTTATGTGAAGAACCCATAGAAAAATTCACTAATGATAGGGATCACATACTTTAGGTGAAAATACATTCTAATGGAAAGGGTGGCTCTCTTAGTCTAATTGTACCACTCAAATTCATAGAACCATTACTTATTTGACATGATTAGAAATATATGATCTATATTGAATATATTCAATACCAAAAAGGTAGGATGAGATCACGCATACCCAATATGATCTACTATTGTTAAAAATTTAGGATCAAACAGTGTGTATATGAAAAATCTTTGAATTTCGTTTCTGATTATAACAATGATCAACAATTCTCTCATTAGACCCTGCCGAAACCCTTTTGAATCGAATAAGAAATAATGAATATAGTTATATATGACAGAAGAGAATGGAATAAAATTTATTTAGATTAAGGAGTAACTCACTAGAGAAGGAATTTGGATTCACATCATTGTATGGGAATCTAAAGAAGCATACCAAGAGAGGAAAGATCCCAAAAAATATTAGGAGATAGCCTAGGGTTTAGGGTATAATTATGGAGGTGAGTGAGAAAATAAAAGGTCAATCATATCATTTAATATTCTTGAATAGACTTCATTTATATCATGAATTTTGGATTCACACTGTGAACGTAGTGGATGATTGATACACTGAAAAACTCAACACCTTTCTTTAAAACCAAATAAAATTATTCACTTCATGAATACCATCTCATATTGTGAATATATTTTAACAAACTAAAATAAAATTCATTAATGATACCTATGATTCATTGACAACATGAATATTTATTCACATTGTGAACCTACTCATTTTTCCAGTTTCCATATTTTTAGCAATTTCCTTATGCATACACCTATATCATGCCTCAGATCATTTTGTTAAACCATTTACAATGTGAAAAAACATAAAATGAGGAATTAATTGAAATCTAGGATGTGAATAATCACCCATATAATGAAGTTTCATCCTAGAGATGTGTCTCTCGAGGTTTGGTCAAACAAATCATGCCACTATGCCCGAATGTCTATCACCTGCTCTCGTGCCTCCTTCTTGAATATGCAGTTCTACTATAAAACCAAAATTATAGCAAAAATTTTCATTCACACAACCTTATTACGTTAGAAAATAATCTTAATGAGTTGTCTCCAAAAAATCTGCATCTTTTTCCAACTCAATATTCTCATATCCAATCACATGCATAAGATATGGATCATACCTCAAATGATGAGACACACCGAAAAAATTGTGCATACCGTGATACCATGGAGGAAGAAGACAGATGGATCACTATTCTGATGTATTTTAAAACATCAAATATTTCAAAGTACCATAGTCCTGACTTCCCTTATCACCTCTAGTGAATATTCCCTAACAAAGGGGACACCTGTAATAACACTCTTTCACTCATTGAAAACTCCATGGGTTATCTTATCCATGTAGCATAAGATATATGTCTGGTATGTGTCATAATCATCCACTTACAAATCAATTGTAACTTATATAGGGTATCCTACACCATGATAGTCCTAACAGCTAAAGATTCATCTACCTTATGCTATCATAGTGGCGAATCTTATGACCATCCATAGAGATCCTCAAATAGAACCATCTGAATCGAATACAAGAAACTATTATTGTAGTAAAACTCCACCAGAATAATGTGATTATCCCATTCTACTCTAAAATCAGGAACACATGATTTAATACTATCCTATAAAGTCTAAATTGTTCTCTCTGACTACACATCAATATGAGGTTGAAAATCCATACATAGATTTAACAAAGACTTCATTTCATTCTACAAGACTTTCCAAAACCTCAATGTAAATGAAGTATCTCTATCATATAAAAATCCCAACGAAAATCCTTTGAGTTTTTTAGTTTCCTAGATATAGTGTTTTATCAGATCATTCATTGAGTTAGTTTCCCAGATAAATATGAAATGATGCACATTGATCAACTGATCCTTTACAACCAACATAGTATCATGTCCACTCTGGGTCCAATGTGAACCTATCATAATGTCCATGGACACATCATCCCACATCCACATAGGCATGGTATGTGGTAGGGGAAACCCTATTGGTATCTGGTACTTGGACTTGATCTACTGATAAGTCATAGAATGAGATATAAAATTTTTAATTAATCTTTTCATGTCGGGCCACCAAAAATATCATATGATATCTTGATTCATTTTGGCTGATCAAAGGTGTACTGCCCACTATGAGGCATGGGAGTATATATTATCTATTATCCCATGGAGGAATGAACCACCACTATTTCATGAACCAGAATCACTCTATGTCTATCTAAGATACACCATATGATGAAATAATTTTCTACCAACCTCTCATTAATCATGATATGTTATGGATAATTCTTTTAACTATACTTCATTGATTCCACAAATGTAAATGTGATCACTATGGTTTATCAAGCCACCTACATTGATCCTTACATTTGTCCACTAACTAGTCTACTATAAAATTCATAAAGCTTCCATACTACTTAAGATGTATTCTATATAACATCAAATCTCTTCTAGCTAATGGTGTCGACAAAAAAATTATTATTCCTAAGAGCATACTCTATTTTAAATGTCAAGAATCTATAGTTATTCTACCTAATTCTACTGAAAAAGATTCAAGACTCACTGTGAGAAAATATATCATAGATTTTTAATGTTGGTTTATACCAAAAATCTCCTTCCAAATTGGTAGTGTCACCAACATTTAAATTCATGAAGAACAACTTCCATATCTATTTCATGAGTAGGGTAGTTCCTTTTTTGGGGTCTTAACAGACATGACCCATTTGGAAAAACCTTATCACCCTAAATCTAAACAGATCCCAAGCCGATACTATATGTGTCATGGTACACTTCAAACCTACTCAAAGATTAGGTATAATCAAAATTAGAAAATACCTAGACCTATTTATTAGCTCAAATATGGCCTCTTCACACTGGTCTATCCATTCAAACATGAAACTATTCCTTGTAAGCGTGATCATAGAACTGAAATATAAGAAAATTACTGAATGAACCTTTTGTAGTACCCATCTGGACCATGAATATCTAAATCATGAACATATTCCTTGGTCGTTACCCAGACAAAAATACTTCTACCTTCTTTGGTTCAATATATTTCCTCTCTTGGGAATCCAAATTCTCAAAAAGTGTAGCTCATTTTTCCAAGTGACACATTAATGACTTGGCATAAATCGAATGAGATCTAAGTGTACTCAATGCAATATTAAAGTTCCAAAAATGTGAATCCAATTTCATGGAATATATTAGGATGCTATCAATTCATAAAATAATGAAGGAGTCCATGTATGGGTTATATAAATTTTTATGAGATCAACGAACACTTCTAGAAAATTCATTACCCCATTTGAAAAAATGACATGCATATGAAACTAGTATTTGTTCCTAAACGTTTTTGTTGTTAGGTATTTTTCTATGAACCATAACTCAGGGGGACCAATGATTAAAAAACACTAGTATCCCCTTAATTGATTAAATGACCCATAAATACTTGGAAATTGGTACATTTTTTCATGGTGATCTAGTTCAACTTTTTATAGTCCAAACAAAATCAAATACTACCATCAACCCTCTTTTAATGAAACATAGTATCACCTTAAGTGGAAGTTCTAGGCCTGATAAAACCTTTAGCCTCAAAATCATCAAGTTGAAACTTTATCTCTTTCATATTTCTGGTTCAATGTGATATGGTGGAAGTTATATAGGTCATTCATTAGGTAAAACTTGATCTCATACGCAACTAACCAATTTTGAGGTATCCTGAAGAAATTCTCTAGAAATACATCATCGTAAAGGTCTATCATATGACAAAAAGAGGATGGAGTCACTATCTGATCTATACCAAGGATCATTCTAGAAACCTATAATGAAAATATTTCTCTATAGAGAAGATATAGTCCCAATATGCCTTCCTCAACATCCCTCTAACTGGTCATCACAATACTACACTATTTTGGCAATGTAAAAGTCACTTATATCTGATAACAATCGATGTTTTCATGGAAGTTTTTCAACCATAACTTTCCAAAGATCACATAAAAAACTAATGTTTAAATAATATTAAATCTTATCACATGATCAAATCTATCCATTAACATTGGAAATTATGGATAGATATGAAGATGATCCATCTTCTTTTTTAGGGGTGTATTGATAGATAATAAGCCAGAATAGAACATAAGTAGTTTGTCTCACCAATAACCACTTGAGATGATATAAATTTATATGAAGAACCTATATCTATCAAATCAATAGATATTTTAGAATAAATAAATATCATATGATAAAATATTTATGGTCCCTCTGTATTATCATTCAAATCTTCATTGGACACATACCGTACCAACTGGTACTCCATAACCCACTAAAGGCCCCAGAGTCGCCGCATTTACTAACCCTTATTGGGTTAGCTAGCACTGTGGAGGTCCTACACTAAAACCTTATCCTATATTTTCTATGTGAATCTATTAATCCTCATTAGATAATCACTTCAGATAATAATGATTTCCACACCAGTAACCAATCTGGAGAAAAAAGGACCACCATTGAGATAATGATATCTCTTCCAAAGTTATAGAACTATGAAGCATACTCTCTGACATATGAAGCTAAAAACCCTCTTCTACACTCTTCCAATCAACTATTTCCCCGAAATCCATCATTTTATTACCTTTCATTATTCATATAAAAAAATTATAACTTTAATGGAGAATGTAATAGTTGATCAAATGGATTCTAGAAGAAGCCACCGACTATGTATTACTTGATTTCATTCAATATCATTATATCCTTTCTAAGAGCTAAATCATTTCTATTCATATAAAATTTATTAACATATAGTTTTAGATCTATGTGAAGGAAAATCATGAAATTATTTCTTTTTTATCCTATCTCACATCTAGAAGAGGAGTGAAGAAAATGAACTTATTGAATGTCATTGAGTAGGTTGAAATCAACATCATGACTTGTTATAGATCCATGAACTTCTTATCATGGTCCAGATTCAATTAATTAGTGAGGAACTTCTTGAAGAAGAGATTCTTGAAAGTCACCCATGTCATATCTTCATGTTTAGCAGCCTAAACATAATTCCCATTCATCATCCAACTACATCCTATTGGGTAAAAGACTCTATCATAACCTTTTGATCCTCCTGGGTCTCTAATAGATTGAAGATCTTATCAATGAATCATATTGTATCATTTGTATCTTGGGGGCCTCTACTGTCCTCGAATCCTAGGGGATAATTAATTTTTAAGTCACAAGTATAATGTATAATCATTATCCCAACCTTGTGGGATCGTATACCTTGAAAAAGTACCAATAGAAAGAGTCCCAATCAGATTCATTATATAGCATGAGTGACTAGAGAAACCATGGGATCATTCTCAGCAATACCGTACAACACAAAAAGTTGTAAAAGATATCTATGACGTTAAATTTTTATAAATATGAGACAAAATTTTGGACAGATCTAATAACTAATCCTAGAAGACCGATAGAAAATGAAAGGCACAAATATGGGTTTACAATAAGGATCAACCAATGTGGCTAACCAAAAAAACAAGAAGAACCCCCTTAAGAATAACCCAAGACTTAACCCTTTGGTACCTAAATGTCATTCACATCCATATATATACACTAAAGCATAAAATAATCATGATCAAATAATAGAATGCAATAGGTAAGGAACTAAAATAACTTATCATAATTTCAATATGAATTTTAATTATTTGGGATATATATAATACAAGAAATAGGCTTATGTCAAGTGATCCTTTTTTCCTAGACATGATGCATGAACACATAAAAAATCTTACAATTCAGTACAAAATTGAATTTTGTATCACATAAGGGGAATTAAATCCAAACTAATATCGAACATCCAAAAAGAAAAATCCCATTTTAATGGAAATTCAAAGGTATGGTATATTGTTCTAGTTAGGAATTGAAAAAATTTCCATTCTAGAGTCTCTACCATCTTATCTCATTTCTAATCAATCCCACATTAATGAATAGATGGGAAACATTTTAGTGAATATGGACATATGTACCATTTTCTAACACCATGACCCAAATTACCAGGTTCAAGCTGAAATGTCACATGACCTCATTCACACATCCCTCTATGAAAGATGATTCCAACTAGTAGTGATATCTAAGAGGGATATCAGGGGGATTGTATTCCCTCTTTATCATGTAAACATCAAGGTATATAATGGATGTGAAAAAATAGTCAACAATTAATGAATAAATAAATATATCATCAATGTAGTAGAATAAACATACTAACACTTGAAATAGTAGTATGGAATTTCTTTTAAATAGTACAAAATGATAAAATAAGGATCCCATAGGAGTTAGATAAAGTTACAAGATAAATAGGGTTATGTAAAAATAGTAATAGACATATAGCTTGAATTCAATCCTACAATGCCCAAATCATCCTTTTAGAACTACTCAAGCACCTAATGACATTTTTCTTCCCTAAATCCACATTATGAAGTCTACACACACATCTAGATACCCAGGTATAGTGTGAGAATGGTACCTAGAAGGATACCTAAAATATTCCTTAACATAAATTTATAAGGTATACTATGACAAACCATATCTCTGATAAATTGTTTTTCATGGTTTATTATATAATACCACACATAGAACAACACAGAAGATAATGAGGCCTAGTGACATTGGGAAATTTGTTACATATCACAAAAACATGAAATATAATTCCCAAAACTCTATTTTAATCTTCATTAACATGATGCCAAAATATCATCATTATTCTAAAATTACATGAGATAACTTCGAGACATACTTAAGAAACTTGTCAGTTATAAAGTCTAGCAATGAAATAAACAAATATTAACATGAGGAATGTATTACATGTTATTAAATATGTATTTTAATGGTATTTAAAGGGGTGATAATCATAAACATGAACATTGTAGCATGATATATGATGATAACATGAAGGCAAACTAGAAATTTTTCAAAAACATAAATCATATTATAAACATATGTCAATGATAACTACCAAGAAAACAAAACACAGTAGAAATAGTCACATAATAGATTATTTTTACTCCCTAATTCCATAAATGTTATCTTATGAAACTAAAACATTAACCAATTCATTGAAATTTTATCTAGGCACACTCATCATAATATGTACATGATCATGTATTCCACAAAGATCATTCAACAAAAAGAGATATTTCATCACATTTTATACCACCATTAAGGTATGTGGGATACATAAATGTGTTTCTAGAATAAATTTAATATAGGTACTTATATTTTAATACCCTTGAGTGGAAATGGTGATGGTTACTCACAATATAAAAGTTCGGCATGTAAAAAATCCAGATAATTTGTTTTAGGATATTGGGGGTACATTATAATTTTTGGGAGTGATTAATGTTAGAGAAGGGGTCTATATTCACATTTTTACCATAATTTATTTAATAGGGATTCATTAAAACATATCCCTAAATAAAAAGTGGAGACAAAAAGGATTAACATAAAGGAATTTCTTGAATAAAGAGGAGAAGGAGAGGAACAATTATTTTTCGATAATAACGGCTTATGTAAATTAAATAACAAGCTAGGATAAATGGTCTATCATTAAAATAAAATTAGTTTTAATTTAAAGGGATATTTATAAATTCTTTAAAACATAATAAATTTAGATTCAAAAGGAAAAATGCAATGAAATTTCTTGAATTGAAAAGGAGGGTGAGAGATCCCTTACCTAGGATTCTTCTAAAAGTTTGACAGAAGATTTGAGTGGCATTAGATGAACCTTGAGAGGATATATAGAGTATAAGGAGAGTAATTTCATAATAATAGGGTTTTTAGTGAAGTTAAATGGGATCATGGGTGTTTTTATATAGGAAATGATAGGATAGTTCTTTATTAATTTTCCAACCTAGGTTTTGGACATTACAAGATAAAGTAATAAACACCAAAAACCATGCCATGGATTCTTCCAATTGTTCCTACCAAAGTGAATTGGTATTCATTATTTTATATTTTTAGGCACATAGATTATTAAAATAATAGTCTTGGTGATGTAAAAGTGAGTTATGTTCACAAATAATTAATTTTAATACCTTAAAATATATTATTTGTATTAGATGATTTATTAAGGGTTTATGAAAATAATAAAATAACATTAAAATATATTAGCTTATAGGTAAAATATATATATAATCATTTATACATTTTATGGAATATATTACATCAATTTTTGGGTCTATATTATTTCATTATACACACGATATATTGAAATTGTATTTAAGTTTGACCAAAAATTTTGATTGTCATCAAATTTTTTGAAAAAATCACTGATGGATAAATTTGATGTAATGATTTCAAAAATGTTATTTATTTTATCCCAATAATTTTATATGTATGATTATTTAAAATTTTAAATCATACGTCTGTATTTATTGAAAAATTAATTTATTTTTGACAACAATAGTTTTATGACCCTCATAATATTATTTTTGACTTCATAAAACTATATCATCAGTAATATTGAATAAATATTATTCAATAATATTAATTTAATAAAATATAATTTATTTCGGAAAACATTATATTCAATAAAAGGATCATCTTTATTGAAGCTATAAATTTTTGAATAATACTTTTTGTGTTTTGTCATATCAAAATCTATTTTTATCAAACTCACTAATTAATTAATTAAAAAGTAATATTAAAAATGTATAAATATAATAATTATTTTGTAAATATGAAAATATTAAAATTTATACTGTTAAGGACTAGATACATATCCATTTATTTCACCAGATAATTTATAAAGGGTAAGTTGTGTTATGGTAAGATTATCATGCAGTGGCCTAGAGAATATTATTTGGGTTGTCAAATCGATGTGCATTAACTTACCCTAGAAACAGTTTTGGTTGTGCTTTATTTTGGTTCATCTTAGAATGGTAATGTTCAAGGTAAAAACCTAATGATGTTATCTCCCTCAAAATCATAGATAAAAGGGCTTCATAGGGTTTAATCTTATAGTTGAGGACATCACTTCTTCCACATGTGTCAATTGGACTTTATCATAGCCCATTATATATTCTATTCATATGATCACTAATAAATAGATATATTATTAGTGTTCATGATTATTAATGGTGTTTTAAATCTATCACGATATAAAATTTCAAAATAAAAAATTTAGTGCATGTTTTTTTCTATAAATTTATTACATAATATTACTTGTATTCAATAAATAGTGGTAATTTCATTTATAATAACTCAGTTGATTACATTCTTCATTCCTTTGGAAGATGCATCCTCAATATTTTCATTTAATTCACTAGAAACAATGAGGGTACTCTTGCTTCACTACCTCCTCTGGTTCCCATGCCACTTCCTAAAAATTGTGTTTCCCAAAAAGTATTTTGACCATGTGAGTTGTATTGTTTTACAGAGCATTGTCTCTATGATCTAAACTCTTCCCCAATTTCTAATCATATGATAGATCATTCCTAAATGGTACTACATTTATATTGAGTTCAAATGAGGGGGTCTTGTATGTGCTTCCATAAGAGGGATACATGGAACACATCATGTACTTGAGATAGGTTTGGTGTGATTTTTAGTAGATATGCTACCAATATGATGTCATTAAGGATCTCGAAGGACTGGTGTATCTTGGAATAAGCATTCTGTTCTTCCAAAACCTCTTGAATTTATTGAATTATAATATAAAAAGTTTCACTTTTATATCTAACATTATACTCTAGGTCTCATTGATGATTACCTTCATTACTTATTTTTTCGAAATTTGTATAGATTTCATATGACACACAATATTTTGGACCTTATCTGTCATCTCAACAATGAGATCAGGCCCCATTAGCTTCCACACACCAAAATAATCCCAACATGATGATGTCTAAAATCACTTCACATAAAGAGCCTCATAAGGTTCCATTTCAATACTATAATCTAAAAGGTTGTTATATGATAACTCCACTAGGGGAAGTTGTTGATCCCAATATCCTTGGAAATCCATTGAACCTGATAAGAGTACATATTTCAGAGTTTAAATTGTACTTTAAGAATTACCATCCATATGAGAGTGATTATGAGTGATGAATCTCAAGTCTGTATTCAATGCTTTCTAAAGTCTTATCCAAAATCATGAGGTAAATGTTACATCCTGATAAAATAAAATAGATATCAGCACTCCATGTACCCTTAAAACTTCTATTATGTATATCTTTTTTATATAATCAAGTGAGAAATATTACATGATAGAAATAAAATGAATTTATTTTTTAAGGTGATCAACTACAACCCATAAGGAATTATTTACATTAGACATCCTGGGGGTGCTATGATGAAATTGAGGGATATGTTTTCCCATTTTCATATTAGTATGGAAAATGGTTTCAACATAACCTTATACACTATTTATTTAGCATGGAATTTCCAGAATACCATGCATCAGGATAAAAACATTACAATATCTCTCTTAATGTCATCCCATTAGATGTTCTATATCAAATCTCTATAAATCATAGTGGTCTCAAGATAAATAGAGAAGGATGATCTTTTTACATCATCCAAGCATTCCCTCGTCAATTATGATTTTTAGGGCATGTATTTAGGTTCAAAACTATATAACTCCATCTTCATCAAAGTCAAACTCTGGAATATTAACTACATTATTCTATAATAATTCATTATATTTTTATGCCTCTTTGATTCTCTCAAGAATAGAAGGTTGAGAAGTTATTTGATAAAGGGAGGAAGATGATCATTTTATTATTCTCATTTACACCCTATACATGACCATGAATATTGGATCCCTTTAAATATTTATAATGGATAGGGTTGTATGACCCTTTTTCCATAGAGCATCTACAAATTTATTTTTTTCCAAGATAGTAATGGAATGAAAAATCATAATCCTTGATCAGCTATAACTGCCTACATCGTTATATATTAATCTCTTTCAATTTGAATATATATAAATGAGGTTCTTAAAATCTGTATATATTTCACACCCTCCCCTTAGTGATGATGATACCAAATATTTAATGTAAAGATCGACATAGTCAATTCTAGATCATGAGTAAGGTAGTTTTTATCATGGATCTTCAGTTGCGGGGGAGTCATATGGTATCAGTTAATCATTTTCAGTGAGTACAAAACCTAGTAAATTTTTAGGTGTTTCACTATAGATCACAAGTCCCTCCCCACTATTGGGTAACGTGAGAACAGCTGTTGTGATTAGCCTCTTCTCCAGCTATATCAAACTTTCCTGTATTTATTTATTTGAGAAAACATTACCCCCTTCCGAGTTAGCTTAGTTAGTGGTCTTTAAACTCATTAGAAGCCTATCCCAAATTAAATATACTACCTAGATAATACAAGGAATCTATAGATATAAATAACATATATTGGTTTGGGCCATCATTTGATTGCCTCAACTTTTAAAGGATCCACAAATATCTATTTACTGGTGAAAACATAACCCAAAGAATGTTACTTTTTAAAACAAAAATATATATTTAAATTAGTTTACATTCATATTTTCATTCCATACGGTATTCAGTATAGTATTAAAAATCTCCTCATATTCCTCCTAACTTTTATAGTATTTGAGAATATCATCCCAAAAGACCAAAATATATTTAACACGGTAATATCTGAAGAACAAATTCATAAATTCCACATATAGTATTTGAGTATTAATGTGTGAAAATGGAATCAATATGAACTCATAGTGCCCTTACCATGTACAAAATATTTTCTTGTTGATATCCTCCTTCACCATTACTTGATTGTTTCCCGATCAAAGTTCCACTATTGAGAAATAATGGGATCCTGGCAGCTGATCAAATAATGCATTAATATATGGAAGAAGTTACTTATTTTATATCATGATATCATTAAGGTCTTGATACCTAATTAATAGGCACATTGACAAATACTTCTTCAGGATGGAGAGGTCTATTGCACTCCATAATGATGTACTTAGGAATATGAACCCTTTATCTAGATTCTCCTATAGTTACTTCTTTAGCTCCTCAATTTCAGCAACATACATTCTATATAGAGTCTTGGATATAGGTAAATCTTTATGTATGATCTTGATTGAGAACATAGTATCACTTTTATGAGGAAGACCAATAAATTATTTGAGAAACACATTAGTGAATTACCTCACAATGGGAATGTCATCAATGATGTTTTTTGTATCAATCATTTGAGCTTGATATGATATCTTTGAAGAAAATAATATTCATGTGGGAGTTGATGGTACCAAGGGAGATTCATCCTTCTCTTTGCACATGTATTAAATCGAAGGAAGATTCACCATAAAAAGGTGATTTCATTCTCTTAGAAATTTATTATGGCTATATATAAAGACATCTAATCCATACCCAGAACAAAATCAAATTCCCCTAAAGGGAGTATCATAAGGTTATTTGAGAAGTTCATCCAAAACATTTCTATAGGGGATGAGTTATATGCCTGGGATGAAATAATTTACCCATTTTTCATTTTCACTAATAACTCTAATTCATTGCTTTTTGGTGGTGTGTGAAAAGTTATACTATACTTACATGGTATGAATAAATAAAGAAAAATATATTCACATTTGATTTTTGATGTTTAAGAATTGATGATAATCCTAACATTCACGATTTTATTATTGTTCTAATAATTTAATTTATCAAAATGGACTTCTGGATGAGAATTTTTAAACTATTAAATTCATAAATGGGAACCCATGAACATTAAAGTGATAAATCATAAATGAAATATATTCCTTAAACAATGAATTTATAGGTTTCCATTTATGTTATCCATGATATATTCCCAATAAAAAATCTTACAAGAATTTTCTTCCCTTAAAAATGGTTTAGAAATAAGATTTTGAATTTACCAGGGCATATCCCATAGGGGTTCCAAACAAATTATGAAATATGGACCACTGTCTTCAACTTGGTGAAAATCAAGTCTAGCTTAATTTTCCCTTTTTAGTATTATTACCCATACCTACCTTTGTACAAGATCAATATGCACATGTATTTTCTAAATAGAGTTGTATTTGATTGGAAACCACAGAGTCTATACTTTATCAAATTTAGTGATATTTTCTTATTTTTAGTCTTTTCCCTATGTCTTTCTCTATAGTTTTCTAATCATAATCCCAAAAATAACTATCCTTTATGCTAAAACCAACTATGAAAACCCATATCTTTAATACACTAAATTTTATGATTTATTTCATAAAAGGACAGTTAGTAAAACCTAGAACATTATAATTCCTTGTGTATTTGGGAAATTAAGTACATAGCATAACAAATTTCAATATAAGTACAACAAAATCATTGAAACCTTCCTTAATATGATCAAAAAATTCCATTGTTCTTCTAAAACTGCCTGGGATGACTTAGGGACATACATAAGAAAGAGGGGAGCTATAAATTTTAGTATGTGAAAAAACAAAGCATAATAGAATGAAAGTATTAAATTTCAATAAATTATAATTTCATTGGGACATAAAGATTTTTAGAATCATAAAAATGATAATCAGGTTTCAATATATAATGATAAAATAAAGAAAACATGGGTATTTGGAGACAAGACAAATAATTTTATAAACATAAGTCAAGGAGAGCTGTCACACCCAGGTTTTTGGATTCATCATTGGTTCAGGTTTAGGTAAGGTTATTAGTTATTTTATTGAGAACTAGGTGTGACAGATTTGAATTTTTGAGGTATTCTTTTGGGTTATTATTATCCTAGTGTTTTACCATAAATTCCTCCTTGATTTTTTCATAAAAATGATAAATTTTCGGCGGACATGGTGTATCACACAGTTGCAGGATAGTTAGTAGTAACCGTGTGCCGTATCAAGGTAACAATGTAGTAGGTTTTGGGGTGAGATAGAAGATACCACATGGCTAGGGCATGACCGTGCACCTCAGCATAGATAATAATGAAGTAGGTTAGGTCTATTGATAGAAGTGACAACATGGATTCTTCATAGTAGTTCAAATCATGTGGATTTCATGTGTAGTGGGTCTCCTTCTCAGCAGAGGTGGTCGCACAATCCCCTCACATTTAAAAAAACTATGCAGCCTTTCTAGGTCATCAAAAATTTGGGGTTTATTTTCTCTCCCCTATTCTATACCCCAAACACCCTTTCCCTCCCCCATTTAGGATCCTCAACCCAAGATTCCTCATCCCCTCTCTTGACTCCCTTATACCTCCATTTTTGGGTGTTTTTTGTGTTAATTCTTCAAGGGATCTTCTTGGATGTCCTTATCTCACTTGTTTTCTCTACGATTTTACGATTCTTCTTCCTCTCTTTTAGGGTTTTGGTTTTCAAGTGGGTAGGGTTCCGATTTTAGGGTTGGATCAAAAACTTTTGAGTTCAATATTGATGTTTTATCCTTGATCGAGCTTCACTTGGTTGTGGTTGATGTGCGATTTATTTTTTACACTGGATTCAATATGTTTCTTAATTTGAGTTAGGATCCCTTTGAATCTCTCCATTAAATTGTATATTACACAATTTTCTTGATTTTCACACCTTTCATAGTTGTTAATTCTGGATGTATTATTTTTATAATAATTTATTTAAGTGATATGAGATAAAATCTACTTGATTTTAATTTTTTGATATGGTTGGAATGGGATTTTCACAACATGTTCTTGACGAAATGCCAAGTTAGCCCTTATAAATGTGTTTTGGACTTAAATTAATGTTTTGGGTTGAGTAAATGGATTTAAAAATGAGATTTTGTTTTGAAAAGTGGATTGAGTGTTTTTTTTCTTGAAAAGTTTTGAGATATAGAAATGATTTGAGGCCCATTTGGCATTTTTGAAATGGATTAATTGGAAACCCCTTCTTGGAGGGAGTCACTTGCCTTGTTGTTTGATGATGAGATGAGAGTGTCCTCAGTTTGGGACGTCCCTTGTATGATAATTGTTTTAAGGCAAGGGACTACTCATTGAGGTAATTGAGGTGGTGCAAGTTTGTGTGATATAAATGATGGCATGTATGTACTGATTGTTTCTTGGCATAGTTTGGAACACCCATTTGTGAACCTGACATGGGAACCTGACATAACTATAAAGATTTCTATGAATTATTCCAACACTAGTATAGTTCTCACACTAGCTAGTGGCCAATAGTAATGGATATTTTGTTATAATTTCTTGGAGATTAGGCCCCTCAGTCATAGAAAGTAGGGCAGTGATCGAGTGATTGGATGTCATGATGTCATTATATAGATCATTCCTTTTGGATAAGTCACATGTATAGTATGTTCTTGTTCTCCTATGAGTTCCTAATAATTTATTTGTTTCCCCAACATTAGTACCATTTTCCATTTCCCTTACTATGAGACTACATTTTGTGTTCTTGATTTTGGAGTTTTATTGTCAAATTGTGAATGTGTGGTTTATTTTAATAAGGTTTCAAGAATGATGTTTTGAAAGAACAAGTTCCCCTTTCCCCCCTCTTCCTAAGGAACCTATCTCTCCCCCATGAATGGAATATTTTTTTTCAAATTTTGAGGGAAATGAATTGTGATTTGTATTCCTTAAATAGAAATGTGTAGAACAACCAATATTTATATATTGTATTTAAATTCTTAATTAAATGCTTCTTTATTTAAAGGATGTGCATTAAGAATAGTTATATTTAGGATTACCTAATTAGATTTAATACAAATTCATATAGTCTCCTTTTGTTTTTAGTTTCTATTGCAGGTTCTGGATTAGGTTTGATCACCTCGATTGATGGTCGTTTATGGATTCGGGAGTGATCTTTAGGGTCACATGGAGTTGTCATGGTTTCATGATTTAGTTTGGGGTTTTCTTGGTTAGACTTATCATTGAGTTTGTTATATTTTCAGTTGTAGTGTAATGATGTATATTTTGGAAACTGTATTTATTTTTGGTTTTCTACTTTATTATTCTGATAATTTTGTTATATATATATATATATTGGATGAAATAGTTCATATTGTCCCTCTAATTATTCCCTATGTTCTTGTCTCCAACCTGAGAGGACCGGGAATGCAACTTGGCCCTTGCCGTAGATCGGCTTGGGTGACCAATTCAGGGTAGACCAGAGTTGGTTCACGAAACAATGGTATTAGGGAAGGTAATATATTTAGTGGACCTTTCCTTTTAGATATCCCATAGTTACATTGGAATTTCAAGGTAGAAGGAGAAGGATTTTCAGTGAAGGGGATGTAGGAATGGGAAGGACATCATGAACCCTTGCTCATTATGATCCTCAGGTTTCCATGGGATTTCTAGTTTTTTTTATTCCATCTATCCTTGTGGTTAGTTTGGTGTTGGTAAATTAAAATGGAGTTGTTAAAGTGTACTTTAATAGCAAACAGGGCATGTAATGTCATGTGGAGTTGGGGAAATTACCCTAGAACACTCTAAATGATGGTGGTGTGATTGAAATTTGGCCACCAACCATATGACCGAGTCATCCATCGACACTAGTTTCCTATTTCACAACCTGGAGTCTCCTGGGGTTATATGAATTGTTTAAAAATACTTTTTTCTGTAACATTTGAATCATGATTTTAATGTATAAATGATTTGATTTTCAAAAGTTGGAAAAATAAAATTTCAGTTTTTTTGGATAGAGATTTAGAAAAGTGGATATTCATGAAATGATCTTTTGTAAAATGAGAATGATTTCAAAAAGATTGGATTTTTTTAATCAAAACATGAGGTCAATAAAAAAATCTATTGCAATGAAAATGGGTTTTATTTGAATGGTTGATATTTTTCTAATGTTTTGTGAAATTAGAAAAGGGTTTTGATCATTGTGGCTTGGGGGTCATGAAAATAGGCATCGGTGAATTTTTTATATTGAAGTGTGGTTTGAGTGTTTTGTTTTGAAAAGTGGATTCTTTTGACCTTTGGGGTTTCCATGAGTGACCACATGCGTATATATGTTTAAGAAAGTGGTTGGGTGCCTGATATGGTGTGAGGATATACATTTCTAATTCTCCATGGGATACCATTGGTGATTGTTCAATCTTATAATCTTTTTTCATTATCTACAATTTATTTTAAAAAAAAATGTGATGTTTCGATAGCTTATAGTGGTGGAGTGTGTCCCTTTTTATTTTAAGAAATGATGTTTCTTATGTGGTGTTTGAGATAGAGAATTCTTGTTGTTGGATTGGTTTTGAGTTAGTTCCTTGTTTTCTTGTTTTATAGTGTCTACCCCCCAAAGATTTTATGGATACCCAAGGTGCATTTTCGGGTAATACTGCATTATAAAAAACTCATGATGATCAGTCTATAGACTACATTCACATGTTTTGGATGTTAGGTCCTCTTATTTTTTATGGTCAGGTGGATCCTCTCGAAGAGGAGGAGTGGATGTGGAAGATTGAGAGAAAATTTAGTTTCCTTGAGATTCCTTATTCATGAAAAGTAAAAGTTTATTCCTTTATGCCTGGTGGTCCAATATAGAAATTGTGGAAGTTGGTGTCTCAAATAAATCATCGTAAGTATCATTCCTGGGAGTTCTTCATGTCTCTGTTCTCCAACAGTACTTCATTAAGACGATGAAGGTGAGGATGAAAATGGAGATGTGCAGTCTTCATCATGGTGTTGGATTGGTGTTGGAGTTCTATCATCGATTTATCGACCTAGTTATATATGATACAGGGTATGTTTCATGAAATCCTTTAAGGGAATGACATTTTGAGTAGGGGCACTATCCCAAGCTGTAGTCGAAGGTGTCTGAGCTCAACTTAACCACATTTTCCAACGTGGTGAGGACTTGATTTTATGTTGAAGCTATGTTAGTAGGAGGGATTGAGATGGATGATGTTCCTCTAGTATATAGAAGTATTGAAGGGGATTTCAATAAGAATAATGGATATGTACTTGAGGCTGGTGGTGCTCGTAGGTGAATTAAGAGGCCTTCATACCTCTGATCAACCTCTATAGGGAACAATACCATGATATGTCACTAGTGTGGAAAGCACGATCATAAGAAGAAAATGTGACCATGTTCTCCAAGACCATTCCACTAATCTAGATTCTTGGTTCACTTCTACAGGTTTTGTTAGGGTGTTTCCAAGAATCATTGTGAGGCTATACCCAACCTTCAAAGGACACCCCAGTCCGTTTGCAGAAGTAGGGAACTATTTGGGATAAGTTTAGGGTCTCTCTCATTGTAATGTTACTTGGATGTAATAGTTGTATATAGTAGCATTGGGTGGGGTTTTATTCTCTTACAATTATAAGAATTAATTTTGTTAAATCTTTTTAAAACATCTATTTTAATAGAAGGGTGTTTTGTGAAATTATGATATGTCAGATTTACTTGAGGGTTTACAATGCCTGACTGCGTGGAAGGAGATGCTTCAAACTTCTGACCCCCATCCATTTGTACCAGAGTAAATATGAAAAATATTTAGGAACCTCTGGGGTGATAAAGGCTTTGGTCTATTTTTTCCTCAGCATTGATGATGGAGGCAGTCTACGATTCTGGTGTAGTTGTTCTGTTTAATTTGGTCATGTTCCGTAGAAAGAGGTGTGGGGACCTAATTTCCTCATTATGTACCATGTTGATGTTATATTTTTCCCTTGGTTATAAGGAGACATATTCATATCATTTTACTAAAACCAAAATGGTTATATATTACCTGATGTATAGTGTCCTGCTCGTGTGAATAGATTGTGGTTTTGGGTTGTGGTCATACCGGGGTGTTAAGTTGTCGGTATGTGGTTGGTTGTGCTTTTGATGTTCCATCAGTTGGGCCTCTTCCCTCCCCCTTATGGTGGGTGTTTTGGGTGCCTGTTTGGAATTATCATGTTTTATTAACCTTGTTAGTTATTATGGTGGGGAGACCCTCAATGGGTCTCATTGGACTTCCATAGGAATAAAAGTAGTGTTAGCCTATTTCAAATGGGGGGAGACTGTTCGCGCCTCCTCATGTTGGTAATCTTGTTTAGTCTCTGGTATTGGTTTTTGATGGGTGGTCTCATATAAAACTACCTAATTTCACATTATCATTTTGATTAAGTGTTGGTATGGGAGTGTTCATAGTGGTTTCTTTGATGTAATGTTATAGAGGTATTTATCATATGTGGTTTCAATTCATTCATCTATTTTGGAGGATGGTATGAGTTCTGGTTGGTTATGTTTAAGGCATTCGAATTTTGAGGATAGAGTATACATCGTGAATGTTTTATGTCTTTTTGGTATAGATCAACTAGAGGTGTTTTAGGTTTTGGGGGTGGTGGCATAGCGGAGACTCCATTTTGGTCTCCTAAGTTCATCTTGTAAACCTCTTTTCTTGATGTGATGTTCTTGTATTTTTTTCACATTTGGATTTTGTTGTGAATTACCTCAATCTATAAGAAAGTATTGACTTTTTCGGTCAAACCTTGCGATGGATTTGTACATGTTGAAATCGTTATGGTGTGGATAATTGTCACACTGAGGTTTATGGATTCAAATTTGGTTCCATTTTGGGTTGGGTTCATAGTTATTTTCTCAAGAATCTTGTGTGAAGGGTTTGAATTTTTTAGGTATTCGTTTGGGATATCCATATCCAAGTTCTTTTCCATAAGTTCATTAAGAATTTTGATGAAAAAGTGAAAATTTTGGGTGGATAGGTTGTAGAGCATGGTTGGTGCATGGTTAGTAGAAACCATGTTCGTGCCTAGGTAACCAGGCAGTAAGTGTCTGGGTGAGACATAAGATATCAGATTGCCAATGCACGAAATGACTCATTGGCCCATGTAATCATGTGGTAGGTCATGTTTATGGACAAAAGTGACCGTGCATATTCTGTGTGGTAAGTCAGACCATGCGTGTTTCCCTTACAGCGGGTCTCCTTATTGGTAGAGGTTGGTGCATGGTCGCCACATAGTTTGACAAACCATGCAGACTAACCATGTAGCATGTCCAGGTCATCAAAAAATTGGGTTGCTTTTCTCCCTCCACTATTTTATACCCCAAAAACCCCTTTCTATTTCCCCATTTGAGATCCTCCTCCAGAGAACAGTCCCCCCCTCTCGGCTCCCTTAAAACTCCATTTTTGGGTGTTTATGGTGAGGATTCTTCAAGTGGTATTCTTGTAAGTACCTATTTCACTTGTTTTTATCCCTTTATGGGGTTTTTCTTTCATTATATTAGGTTTTAGGTTTTCCAGTAGGTGGGGTTTATATTTTAGGGTTAGATCCCAAAATGTTGGGTTAAATATTGATGATTTAGGTTTGATCTATATTCTCTTGGGTGTGGTTGATGTTTCACACCAGATTCTGGAAGCTTCTTCATTTGAGGTATGATCTCTTTACATCACTCCTTTAAATTCAATATTACCTTGTTTTATTTATTTTATCACCTTCCTTACTTGTTAATTAGTGATGTATGTTTTTTATAGTAATTTTTTGATGTGAAATGAGGTGTTTTTTACCTAATTTTAATTATGTGAAATGGTTGGGATGGGGTTTTTTCACACAAAGAGCTTGATCAAATGCCTGATTGGCCCTTGTAAATGTGTTTTGGACATAAATTGATGGTTTGGGTGAATTAAATGGATTTCAAAACGTTCTTTGGTTTCGAAAAGTGTCTTTTGTGTGGGTTTTCAAGAAAAGGTTTTATATGTGGAAATGATGTCAGGCCCATTTAGAATTTTTGAAATTATTTCACTAGAAAACCCTTCTTGTTGGGATTCACTTTCCTTGTTGGATTACGATGGGATTAGTGTGTCCTTAGTTTGGGGCTTCCCTTATATGTTAATTGTTTTATGGTAAGGGAAAACTCCTTGAGGTGGTCGGGGTGGTGCTGGTTTGTGTGATATATATGATAGAATGTATGTATAGATTTCTATTTGGTTTTGTTTGGATCACCGCTTTGTGAACATGACATGGGAACCTATCAAAGCTATGAGGATTTCTAAGAATGATTACTACACTAGTTTAGTTCATGCGCTAGCTAGTGGTCCATTGAAATAGAATATTTTTTTATATTTTATATGGGATTTCCCCCTTAGTTAATCTAGGTATGGCGATGTTCGTGCTTTTGGGTTTTATAATGTCATCAGGTAGTGCATGCCTTCATGATGAGTCACATTTATAGTATGTTCTGGTTCTCCTCTGAGTTCCTACGTATTCCCATATTTCTCTTAGATTATTTCAATTATACATTTCCCTCACCATGAGAATATATTCCTTCTTGTTGGATTTGGAGTTTCCTTGGTAAATTGTGAATGTGTGGTTTTGTTAAAAATGATTCAAAAAATATGTTTTGAAAGAAAAAGTTCCCCATTACCCATTTTTCATATGAACTTAACTCTCCTCTATGAATATAATATTTTTCAAAATTGCGTGGGCAATGAATTCTGATCAGTATTCCATAAAATGAAAAGTGGGTAAAAACTATATTTATATAATATATTGTAAACCTGAATTCAATCTTTCTTTAAATAAAGGATATTCATTGGAAAGAGTTTTATTCAGTCTAACCTATTGAGTTTTAATACTTACTCTTATGTTCTTCTTTTGTTTTTAGGTTCTGCTATAGGTTCTAGTTCGAGTTTGATCACCTCAAGTGTTGTTCGGTTATGGATTGTGGAGTGACCATTGTGGTCACATGAGATGTCGTGGTTATGAGGTTCTGCATGGGTTTTTTCTTATGTGGACTTTTTGTTCATTTTGTTAAATTTTCAGTTGAAGTGTAATGATGTAATGTTTGGGAACTATATCTATTTTTCATTTTCTCCATTATTGTTCTGATACTTTTTTTTATACATATAATGGGAAAAATTATTTGCATTATCAATCTAAGGCCACCCTTGCTGCTTGTCGCCAGCTCAAGAGGATTGGGAATTCCTCTCAGGTCTTGCCATTGATCAACTCGGGTGACCGGTTCAGTTTTGACCAAGATTAGTTTGTGAAAATAAATGCCATGAAATTATCACAAGGTTGACAGAGTAAGATAATGTAATTGGTAAACTCCTTAATCTTATACATGATATTTTATGAGACTAAAACATTATCAAATGCATTGGTTCTTTATCTGGTCACTGTAATTGTAACACCCTGATATTTTTAAATACGAATATCATATTCAATTGTGTTTATAGACCACAACACAAACTATAGAAGGGTATATAAAAACTTGATACATATGATATATTTAATGTTTAAACTAAATTAAATCTATGATATATCTAGTAATGCATGCAATAGTGAGTTACTGTGCGTTACACCCAACAACAACTTTATTTGATGGATTGCGATACTCATAAGACATAGTTTAACCAAATACTATTAATATTATTATTTAAAAAAGAAATTATCTCCTATAAATTAAATTGGTGGTTATGAATATGATTAAATAAATTATTAAAATATATCGTTTAATTCATTGGTTACTAATTAATTATAAATGAATATATAAACCAATTGAATATAAGGGGAATGTTTTTAGAAAAAAAATATTTTTTATGCGTCAAAGGTGTTTTATCCAAATATATTAGCTTTTATAAATATTATTGTGTTATCATAATGAAATTTATATATTTTATAATCAATAATTTTTTTGACATTCATCCAATATATTTTGTAAGCATAAGATAAGAACAAATCTATTTTATGGATAAAAGTCTTATTTTTTCAAAAAATATTTTTGCAGTCTTTTAATGGTGCACTTATTTTAAAAACAAAATTTGAAACTTTTATAAATTATATTTTAAAAAAAAATTATTTTGAAAATATGAATGTTGAAATTGTCTTTGGTTATTTTTTTGGTATTGTTTTAAGAAGTTTCATTTTTTTCTAAATAGTGAAAAACACTTAATTTTAATTAAAACTAACTTTTCATCAAATTTATTTATATATATAAATTATATTTCAAGTTTATTTTAAAGTATAATTATATAAATAATTAATAAATTAATTTAATTTTGGTTATTTTAATATTTTTTCTATTTAATTTTTATATAAAATCATGGTATTTTTATGAACCTTTTGACTTTAAAAAACTGCATTCTTATTGCATTTGTGAGATTAATTTTAAATTACATTATTCAACCTATGTTATTTGAATTTGAAATGTTTATTAGATATTTGGAATAATTATAATGTATAATTTATAATAAGTTCAAATTTATTATTTTCCAAAATGATTAGTGAAAACAGTTAAAGTTAATCACAAAGATTAAGTCAAAAACAAGCTTACCAAGGGATTAAACATTAAACATAAGGGACAAAATTACCTACAGAATTTTAAATAACTAATTATACATACATAGCTCATCCCTTATCACATTATAATATACTTTTATGTGTCTTTTGGACACTATTCCATTAATTTGATCTATCTAATATGTTATGTAAAGGAAAATACAAAAAAGATTATTTTCTATCTATTAATTTATATAATGAATTGGGATATGGAATAAATAACATATTTTTGGTTATATATAACCTTTTTAAATTTAAATGACTTTTTATATATTGATAATTTATTTAATTTTTTAAAATAAATTAGTTATATTAACTTCTTAAGTAACAAAAATACAATAATTAATTTTTTAATAATTAACTAAAACTATTAATATTTTATTACATGATTTAAAATTCATAAAATTCATGTACTATTCAAAATAGTTATTAAATGTAAATAAATTTAAAATAATTTCCATTAATTTACATATTTCCCTTTTGTAATGAACACACTAACACCTAAATAGTAAAAACCGTGTTAGCTCGGTTAGGGTTAATGTTGTGTTTTTGCGTGTTACTTTTGATTTTATCAAAATTAATTTAAATTTCACATGGTTTTTTTATTTTATAAATTAGATAAAATATTTAGAACAATTGGGTCTAAATTATTTAATAATATCCACTTTAATTTATTTTTAATTATTAAATTAACTAGGTTAGAAAATTAGTTTCCTTAATAAAAACTGAAATAGTAAAAGTGGGGAAACATAGATGTTAGGTAACAAAATTATAAGGAAGTGTTTTTTTAATTTATAGAAAGTTTTTCCCATACATAAATTCTCTAAACTCAATTATTTTTCAATTTCTGAGTAACATAATGTAAGGGAGTTCTCCCAATAGTGAATACTTTTGAGTATATACAAGAATACCCTTCCTCCTCTACTATAAAAGGGAACTCACTCTCCCCCAATCATCACACCTCTCAAAAAAATTCTATAGAAAAAAACCTAAAAAAATAATTTCACAAATTACTTATCCTCATCCAATAATTTTTTTTGTATATAAATAAAATCAAGTAGGGTTTTTAGTACAAACCAAAAAGAAGATACCCGAAGAAAAGGTAATTTTCCTCTAAAATCATTTATTATTTTATTTACATCTCCACCTCCTTGATTTATTATGATAAAATTATTATATAATAACCTTATAATCATCCATATACCCAAATATTATTTTAATGGAACAAACTATAATGATACTCACTTCTCGCAAATAGGCCATGAAATCATCGTCTGTGGGTACAACGGACTACCACCTCGCGAACCAATGTCAAACAATTTTCCCTTACCGCCTAATAAGGTTGTGAATGATGAACATACTATCTATATTTTATATTTATTTGTATTTATTATTTTTTTAATTATTATATAACACTTAACTTCATACATTCCAATTATTTGGAATAGGATGACGTCGATCCTGTGTATGGTGTACTACCGCCTTGCAAAATGATGTAACTCATTCACGCATTACATGGGATGTATTAAGGATTAGTTTAATAAAAATTTGTGATATTTATGACATAAAAATAATACTAAAATCATAATATACATATATATCATTAAATTTTATTTCTTTCAATACAATAAGAAAATGGAAATAACTTTCATGTGTACGTACAACCTATAGTCTCCACGAACGATGTATTTCATTTCCTTTCCTAAAATATAATATATTATTATAAATAAAAATATAATGAATATATATGATATATAAATCACGGTTTACATTATGGAGAGGATTTAATTCTGATCTAATTAGGAGGAACAAAATACAACATGTGAAAACATACTAAAAAACATGGCAATTACCACATGAAACAATGAAATAAATGGTGGATTAATAATGAAGATGTGATTAATGTTATAAAAAATAATATATTTTATAATAGATATCAATATGGTTTTTTATAAGTTAGTAACATGTTTATAACCACTATATAGGATTTTAAATCATGTAACACCAAAAGGAAGGCACAAGGTAAGGGTTTCTCATTTCAGTTTTTCTTCCACGAGACATTCTCCATATTCACCACTTAATTCTTCTGTGTTGTGTAAATACTTCCATTTTATATGATATATCATGAATTAATTTATAATAATGATACTTTTTGTTTCGTTTTATGTTATTTCTTTCATGGGTCTTTCAATACATAATTTACCAAAGTGGTTAGAGTTTATTTCACAATATCATCATTATTCGAGATGGTTTATGTTTACGTATCCCTTAGGGGAATTATTTGATATTTACATATTTAAATATTTATATTTTTACATCTTCTATAGTTATTTGTGATATTTTCTTGTAATATTACCATTTCCCACTCTTTTTTAATTAAAATATTATAGTAAATGTTTTAATAAAAATTAACTTCATTTTTATCTTTAATCAGAAATCTATTTTCAATGAAAACCATGTTTTCTAAATATTATTTTAAAAATTTTATAAAATTTTCAAAATGATATATAAATTACATTTCCACCTTTTTTTAATCTCTATATATTTCTTTTAAATGTTTTTATTCAAATAATTTTTTTTCATAATGTTTTTGAAAATGAAAGTTATATTTTCATCAAGAATTGTTTAAATGATATTTTTGGGTATTTTAATTCATCAACGAAAAAAAACATTTATTATCACTATAATGGGTATATATTATATTGATACTATAATTAGTCTTTATATGGTCGGTTTTTGATTAGTTTGATTTTTGATGTGCTATTTTGATACAATTTTCGGTAATTCCAAGAGTTGTTTATGGTTATGTTTACTAATTGGAGGATGTATTCACATTTTTTATGCTATAATTTCAATACAAATATGTATGTTGTTTTATTCATTTTAATATGAGGAACTCAACCAACATAGTATGGGAAGGTAAGGGTACTTTATACTCCCTTAATGCTTCTGTTGGTTTCAAGAGACAAACTAGATATGGGTTTGGCTAAGGTTGTTACCATTTATTAGATTAATGGCATGAAGCCTTGATGTTACAAAATTAATGGAATGAAAACATGAAAGAATGAGATACTTTTAATTAATTATTGATCGTATTAGATTCTTATATTGAATAATTGACAGTATTATTTTCCTTGAAATGATGCATCACTGGTAATTTTTTGATATCCAATATTATGTATTCCATCATTATGAATTCAGTTATCGATATTCTATGTTATTATTCATTTAGTTGGAGTATTCGTGGTTGAGTTTCAAGCTCATGTGTTAATTTTTATGGTATTATTTAAATATCATTTTACATTCTATATAATTCAGAAGTTATTGATTAAATTAATTCTGTTTCAATTATTTAATTATCTATATTGATTTAACCTTATTTATTCATATATTACACTGTAAACATACCCATACTGATCACATGAGTTCACATCATTCAGATGTTTTATTTTTCCAAAGATTCCATGAATCTCACTATTACTGTTATACCGGGGTATACTATATAGAATAACGTTTTTCTAGAAATAAAAAAAATTATGTAGTAATTTGGGTACCAAAATGTAATGTAAGACACGTGTATTTATCTAGTTTACAAAGATTACAAAACTATTTCGTCTTTTTGGATGTGATTCCTTGTATCTTATTCCAATGTAATGGTATCAGACAGTGGCTCATGGGTATCTATGGTTAGGGTCTCTATAACTGGTATCTTATAACATTTAGTAGAAACTTTGGGAACTAGATTAATGAAAAAATAGATTATGGAACACAAACCATTATAGAAATTGAGGATAAGTATAGAAGAATATCCCAAAGAAACCATGTTTATGATTATGATATTAGATACACATAAAATCTTCAATTTATGTTAATTATTTCACTATTTTTGTGATTATATATTATGTTTCTTAATTATTCGATCAAATCTAGTGTTTGTCATTATTAATAAAAGGCGCTTAGGATATGGAATGAAGACCTCCCCAATGCATATGATCAAAAGATTAAAAAGGATGATATCATTTATAGATTCGGTGGGAAGCACAAGAACAAGAGGAAAACTAGGAAAAAGTTGAATAAATGGAATTAGAGAATGAAGTATTTTCACACATGTGATAATTGTGGAAAGAATCACCTTTGTAATTTCTTAAAAGGATTGTGAGTTTTCTACAAGTGTGTAGATAAAGGACACCATGAATTGAATTTCATGTGAAAGAAAAAAATTCAATATATACAATGATTCAACTATAATGATATGGAACACTATGTAAATTAATTACACATGTATTAAGGTAATATACCATAAAAGAAGCTAAGGGATCAAAGTCAATTTTATGATATTTATACAACCAAATTGGAATGATTAATTAGCTAATGATTGGATTCAATGAATATTTTATCTGAGTATTTTATCAATGATTTATTGGTTATAAGAATTATAAAATATATAAGGATTGTATTGTAGTACTTTTACATGTAATTTTTGAGAACAGATAATGAATTATACATTGAAAGGTTATTTAGTGGAAGGTTGACCATTTTGAAAAACACATTGTTCAAAAAAATATAAGCCCTAATATGTTATTGATGTTTAGGTAATGATGTAGGGATAAAGAGATGATTGATATAGTTAAATTAAATCATATATTACTAACTACCTTGGAATTGATTAATGATTAGTGGACATAGTGGTTTACGCTATCATTGATGAAGTTATCATTAACATTAGATTTATAGAATATATCCAATAATCTATTTTTTACATATGGAATTCAGAACCATGTATGTTTTCAAAAAGTATTAAAGGCAATTTAGGTTATTAGCATATTTCATGATAATACATTATAAAGGTATTCAAAAATTAGGAATGTGACTTAATGATTCATATTGAATTGTATAAGAATATAATATTACATTATTAACTTTTATTTTTATTTTTGAATTTGGTAAAATTTATTTTGGAAGAGCGTGAAGGTTAAATAGTTACAAAATGGAATAAGTTGGAATTTGGATACTTCTTTTAGAGGTTATAGTACGAAATTGGATAACATGTTCACACCATTTTGGTTTTGATCAAAGGATTGACTAGTGGATATTATGATTTATGAAAATTTCTCCATGTATATAAATAATTTTCATCTAAAATATCCATTTTTAGGTGTAGGATAAAAAATAGAAATTGATAAAATCACAACTAAAGGATTAAATTATTCTCATGAAAGAAAAATATATCAAATAATTATATTTTGATATATTCTTAGGCAGTAAAAGAGTTTTTCATCTTTAGGAAAAATGATCTTGAAATAAAATGGTATCCAATTACAACAATTTTTTAGGATATAAATTAACCTTATCACACCTATTAGATTTATGGATTTAATGCCCTTAACATTAAATTTATCATTAAATTTCTTTTGATAAATGACTCTATCACTCTCTATAATTATTTATAATTTTCCACTATGTCTATATTGTCACTTACCACTAATGTTATCCTATTTATAAATTTAATTATCTCTTATTACATATGACTGTTATACTTCCTTTTCTCTATTATTAGGAGGATATTTATTAACCCTTTCATGATGTGGGTTCTTAAAAAAATTATTTTTAAAATATCAATCCTAGTATTACCATGATCACATTTAAATTGAAAGGATTTAATTTATTTTAGGTGGGGAGAGTGTAACACCACATGATTTTACAATATGAATATTATACTCGATAGCATGTATGAAACGCAATACCAAGCATTCAAGAGAATATAAAATCCCAATAATTTATGATTTATTTTCTTTTATATGGAAGTTAAATCTTTTATATAGCCTTTAATGCACACAACACTGATTTAACTTTCATTTCATGCAACAACTACATTCTTCAATGCCTTGAGTTACACACAAGACCGACTTTTAACAAATATTATTAATATTATTATTTAAAATGAAAATTATATTCTATATTTAAAATATGTGGTTATTAATGATATTAAATAACATATGGAAATATATGGTTGAATTCATTTCTAACAAATTTATTAGAAATGAATGTAAACCCAATTTAATGTAAAATAATTGATTTTATAAAATATAATATTTATGTTCCAAAGGAATTTTATATTAAAAAATTAAATGAATTATTATTACTGGATTATATTAATGGATTTTATATATTATATATTAAATAATTTTTTTGAACTCATTCAATATATCTGATTTGAATAATATAATAAAAAATTATACATTATGTATAAAAGATGTATTTTTTCTAAAGGTAGTTTTACCGCCTTTCAATTGAGAATTTATTTTGAAAATAAATTATGAATTTTGTTTATAATTTTATAAAAACAAACATAATTTTTTAATTAATAATTTAAAAAATATCTTAGTGTTCTTATTTGGTATTTTTCTTAAAAGTTTCATTTATGATGAATAGTGAAAAAATAAATAATTTTAATTGAAAACTATATTTTTTTAAAATTTATTTATATAGTTAAATTATATTTCAAATTTGATTAAAAGTATAATTTGATAAATAATACATATATTAATACAATTTATGGCATTGAAATCAATTTTATACTGTATTTACATATAAAAATTTGTAAACTTTTGAACTTTTTCACTTGAAAAACCCACTTTCCCAATGCATTTTTTGGATTAATTTTTTATTAAATTAGAGAAATTATGAAAGTTGATTTGAGAAAAATGGTTTGAATAATTTAAATCACCATAATTTATATTATATGATATGGTCAACATAATTTTTAACCAAAATGATCTGTTAAAAAAGTCATAGTTAATCATAATGATTAAGTTAAAAATTGAGCTTACCAAGGGATTAAACATTAAACAAAATGTCCAAAATGACCAATAAACTATTCCAAAACCCATGGTACGGACACATAACATTGATTATTTCCTTAGGATCTATTTTTATTAATTTTTTTTACACTATGAAATAAATTGACCAATATAATATGTTAATTGATGATAAAGACAAAACAGATTCTTTTCTTTATTTTGATTACTATAAAGATTTGGGATGTAAAAAAAATGACATACATTAGGTTATGTTTATAATTGCGAAATTTATATTAGTTTTTTAACTATATTTTATTTTAATTTTTTTGAGATGATATAATTACATTAAATTCTTAAGAAACACCAATGTTGTAAGTTTTAGTTAAAAATTAAGTAAAAATATTTGATTTTTTATTAAATGATATAAAATTAAAAAAAATTATATCCTCTTGCATATGTTTTTAAAATAATAAAAAATATAAAATATGGTACATTAATAGACCAATTTAACTTTTATAATTAAAATAATAATCCATAAGTAGTAAAAATATTGTTAGCATGATTAGGGTTAAAGCAATATCATTGGTGTTACTTACACTTCAATAAAAGTTAATTTTCAACACACATGAGTTTTTAATTTTCTAAATTAGATATAATATTTATAATTATTGATTATAAATTATATTATATATCTAATTTTAATTTATTCCTAAGGAATAAATTACATAGGATAGAGAATTAGTTCCCTTAATAAAAATCAAAATGGTAAAAGTGGGGAAACATAGATGTTAAGGAACAACATTATAAAAATGAGTTTTTTTATTTTAGAGGTGTGTGTCCACAATAATTTCTCTAAAAGCCATTATCTTTTAATTTTGGAGCCACATGAGGTAAGGAATCCTTCCAATAGTTAATACTGTTGATTATTTACAAAATTCCAGTCCTGCTCAACTATAAAAGGGTACTCTTTCTCCATCCTTTTTGACACATCTCAATCCATTTGGATTAGAAAAAACTACCAAAATCACATCAAAAATTATCTAACTTCATATTATAATATTTTTTTTGATATAAATAAAACCAAGGAATTATTTTAGTATAAACTAAATGATGAAACCCAAAGAAGAGGTAATATTCTTCTAAAAGATTTTTTATTTTCATTACTTTTCAATCTCCTTCAATTATTATTATAAAATGATTATAAAATAACAATATTATATAATATATAAAATTTTATATTAATTTTAATATCTAAAATTATACACACATTCATCAAAGCGGCGATAAAATCATTGTTTCTGTGTACAACATATTATCGCCTCGTGAACCGATGTCGTTCTTTTTTCAATTACCACATGTTAAGGTTGGTAATATTGATGGAAATAAATTTATATATGGTATTTATTATTTTAATGATGTATATATACCTTTTAAATTATTATATAACCCATAACTTCATAATTTCCATTTTTGGGAATAGGACAATGTCGTTCGTGTGTACAACGGACTACCGCCTTGTGAAATGATGTGATTCGTTCACTATTTACATGTTATTTTTTATGGATGTGTTTAATAAATATATGTGAAAAATATTAAAGAAATATTATACTAGATTGATAATATAAAAATATAGAATTTACTTATCTTTCTTTCAATATTATAAGAAGGTGGAAACAACATTTATGCGTACGTACGACCTATCATGTTCATGAATAGATTATTTCACTTCCAATTACAAAAAATTTCGGATTACATTAAATAAATATATAACCAATATATATAATAGTTTAATCATGATTTATATTTTATATAATAATAAATAATGATCAATTTGATAGGAAATGAAAATAAAATGTCAAAATATACTTGAAAAACAAGCCAATGAGTAACTGAAACATTAAATAAAATGAGAGATTATTAACAAATGAGTGATGATATGTTATAAAAGATTTATTTATGATATAATACATATAAATATGGTTTTTCTATAAGTTAATAACATGTTTAAAATCACTATACATGATTATAAACCAAGTAATACCAAAAGAAAATCATGAGGTAACGGTTTATCATCTCACTTTTACTTTCGTGATACATATGCCATATTCACCACTTATTTCGTTTTTTTGGTGTAAATAATACCTATTTTTATGATATAAATTAAATTAATCTACCATACTAATATTTAATGTTCTGTTTTATGTTGTTTCTTTCATGGGGCCTTCAATACAAAATTCACCAATGTGGTAAGAGTTTATTTAACAATATCATTGTTATTGGAGATGGATTAGGTTTACGTATCTATTTGGACTATTATTGTATATTTACATCATGAAATAAATTTATTTTATTTTTATATAGTTATTCATGGAATTTTTAAGTAATATTAACTTTTTCTTCACTTTGGAACATAAAATAATTAATAGAATGTTTTAATGAAATCGAACTTTATTTCTCTATTTGGTCGGAAATCTGTATTCTTACAAAACCATGCATTATAAAAATTGTTTAAGAAATGTTGTAACCTTTTTAAATTTACTTATAAAAGAATGGTTCAACCAATTTTAATCTTCAAAAATTATTTCTTAAATTAATTTTCAAAGAGAATAATTTTCAAAATGTTTTTCAAAATTAAAAGAATATTTTCCTCAAAAATTGATTTTAAATCTATTTTTATGGTATTTATATTAATCAATGAAAAACCCCATTTATTCTTACTCATAACAATATATGTTATATTTATATCATCTTTATTCTTTCTATGTATGGTTTTTTATTTATTTGACTGTGGTTGTTCTATTTTCATACCATTTTCCATATTACATTTAGTCATTTATAGTCTTGTTTAATAATTGTTAAAAGTCATTAAGATTTTTATGATATAATTTAAATATGGATGTTTTTAGTGTTTTAACCCTTTCATATGGAGAATAAAATGAAAATAGTATGTGCAGGTTGGGGTTCTTTATATCCCCAAGATTCGTCATTTGTTTTCTTGGAAGAAATCCTTGATGGTATTTGATTAGTGCTGTAAATCCTTGATAGTAATACATTATTATAATGAAGGATTAATGATATTAGATTCATGTCATGGAGACTTGAAAATATTAAATTTCTTATCACAAAGCCTTTATGGTATGTTCTAGATATCCATTGTTATGAATTCAATCACTATGAATTCAGTTATTAATATTTCTTATGATTAGTTTATTATTCAGAATATCCTTGGTTAAGTTCTATACTAATGTAATTATTTATATGGAATTATTTTTGAATACATTATTCTTTACATATGATGTTCAAATTATTGATTAAATATCATTGGTTTCAATTAATTACCATTCCATATTTGTATATCCATATTTATTCAAAGCTTCGACTGTAAACATACCCTTACCGAGTATATGAGACCACCCGTTTCTTATGTTTTATATTCCACAAGCTTTGATTAAGTTCTCTATGATTATTATATAGGGATAACCTAGATGGAATAAATTTAATCTCTATTTTTTTGTGATTTGTGTATTCAAATGATATATAAGACTCATGTATTTATCTAGAGAAACAACATTAATGATCTCTTCAGTCCTACAGGATTTCATTCCTTGTATCTTATTCCAATGTAATGGTAGTAAGCACCAATCATGGGTACTTGGTGTCGAGGTCACTACACCAATCATAATATGAATATGCTTATGTGATCCACATATATCATTCTACATAAGGGAACATTTCATCATATATAATCCCATGATTACATAGTGTGGGTTATATAAATGGAAACCCCTGATAAATTAAGGATAGGTATATCTAGGTGAATACCCTTGAATGTAAAAGGTTATGGTTATTCACTATACAAAAGTTTGGCGTGGATAAATAACAGGATAATTACAACATCAAACCGTGGGTACAAAATGATTAATGGAAGCGATTAGTAAGTGATAAATGGGTATCAAATCACTTGGTAATAATAAGGATACTAATAGGTATTTTTTAAAATATATCCCAACATGAAATAAAGGAGGTGATCGAATAAATAAGAGAAGGAGAAGATCCCTAACCTCAGTACAATAACAGATTAGTTAAATTCAATATCCAAAGTAGATAAAGGATATATCATTATTAGAACATATATTGAATCTTAAAATGATATTTATAAATGACTGAAAACACAATTAATTGATATTCAAAAGGAAAAAACAAATAATGTGCCTAATGGAATAGAAGAGGGAGAGAACACATACCTTGAGGGGGAACTTATAAATTCTTGGGAGGATATTATTGAGAGCTTGGGGGAACCTTGGTATGGTTATATAGGCGGAAGGTTAGAGTAATTTCATTATACAAGTGTTTTTAGTTACTATAAATGGGATCTTTGTTGGGTTTATATAAGAATACAAAGGATAGTTATTTATTAATTTCAAAACATAGGATTTGGACTCCATATGATAAAGTAATAAAAAAAATACCATACCATGGGTTTTACAAATAGTTTACTCCAATCAAGATTGGTTTTGATATTTTAAATTTTTAACCAAAAATCTTAGTAAAGCAACCCCCTTGGATATGTGGATCTAAGACAAGTTTTCAAGGAATTGATTTTGAAGCCATAAAATATTATATGGTTTTGGAGGATTCATTAATATTTTATAAAAATAATAAAATAACTTTATAAACACTTTATTTTAAATTTGAAATATATATTTTGTTGTGGATACATTTTATGGAAATTATAAAATAACTTCTGGGTCATTATGATGTAATAATAGACAACACATATTTATATTATATTAATTTTGACCTCAAAATTCGAATGCCTCAAAATATTATGAAGAAATATCCATTGTCCAATTTTATTTTCTAATTTAAAAAATAATACCTATTTTTAAAATAATTTTATATTTATGGGAATTTACACATTAAATAAATAATACACATTTATTGAAAAATTCTATTTTTTGACAACAATAGTTTTTGACCCATATAAAATTATTTTTGACTTCTTGAAGTAATATTATCATAATTATTTGATTAATATATTTTTTACAAATAATATTTTATTAAAATATATTTTATTTCAAAAATTATTAAATAATTAAAAGGATTGTCTTGATTGAAACGTTATATTTCCTAAAAATACCATTAATGTTTTATTATATCAAAGTTAGGTTTTTATAAAAACACATTATTTAATCACATAAAAACTAACATTAAAAAGGGTTAAATATTGTAATTTTATTTTTAAAAAACATAAAATTATATTTATAGGGCGTAGATACATATCCCTTTATTAATACAACAAAATCTCTAAGTGTAAGGTGTGTGATGGTGAGGTTTGTATGGGGTGGTTTGGAGAACAGGGTTTGGATAATTATTTCGATGATCTTTAACTTCTACTGCAAATGGTTTTTATCATTGATTATTTATTGAATATTGACTTGATATTGCTCAAGGAAAAATACCACTAATACTATCTCCATTGGATGCTTGGATAAATGGGCTTCATATCATATGATCCTATTAGTTGAGTTCGTCACTTCTGTTATCTATGTCTATTAGACTTTATCATAAAACATAATATATAAAATCAATATGATTGCTGTTAAATGACTATAATATCAAAATATATTATGTTTAACAATATTTGAAATTTTACAGAATATAATTATTCAATGCAGAACAAGTAGTGCATGGGTTTTCTATAATATATTTACTTAATAATTCTTTTATTCATTCAAAAGAGAAAATTTCAATTAAAAAATTTCTATTCATTACATATATTTTGGAATTCCATGAAATTAAATAATGTAAAATTAGAAACAAGTATATCATATATGAATAACACAAGTGTCAGGTCCTTAAACACCCAATCTACCTACATCATATCTACACCAAAAGGAATGTCAACTAGCAATGTCTAACACCCCCTTAATAGGATAGCTCACAAAATATTTTTGAAACGTCCCACTGAAAGGGATATCCCATGTATATGTCCACTAATTTATGAAACATCCCTAACATGGGGATAGTATATATGGAACAACCTGAAGACAATAGTTCATTCGACACATAGATATAGGTCAATAGATCAATATTATATCATATTATGAAAGAGTCTTAACTCTAAAAAATCCACATGTAAGAAAACATCATGCATATGTCTCATCGGAAGAATAAACACCCAACATGCAATAAAACATCAATAATATGTCACATTGGGTTATACATATACACCACATGAAATAAAAAATAAAGAATACATCTCATAGGGCTCAACACAGCCAACATGATAATGCTAAGAGCATATATAAACATGAAATAATGATTAAGACCACCTATCATAGGTGAAAAGACGTTCCAATAAAAAGATTTGTTATTTGAGTCCAATTTCACCACTATGGATCCTAGAAATATTCCTAATCTAACATGATTTGAAATTTATCAACAGGGTTAAAAAGATTCAACTCCCAAAAGGTAGGAGAAGATCAAACATACTTGAGAAGACCTACTACCAACAATGATCTAGGTCCAAATGATGTGAAAATTTAAAATCCCAGAATCTAGGTGTCGATTATATAAATGAAAAACAGTTCTCTTATCATAAAATGATAAAAAACGTAGATTTGACCTTGAAATTGAGAATCTAATTAGGTTTGACTATGTATAATAGAATATGATTGATCTAGATTAATGCGGAACTCATTATATTAATAATGTGGAATATAACAATTGTCCATGAATTAATGGAATCAGATAAAAGAGTGGAGAGATCCCAAATAAATACTTGGAGAGATCCTAGTGTTTGTAGTAGAAGGAGAGTATAATACTAGAAAAGAAAATGGTGGTCGAATCATTTAATATGCTGGAACTTACTCCATTCATAGTGTTAATTTTGGATTCAAATCATGAAATCTTTGTTGAAATAGTGGGCGACCTAGACCCAACTATTCAGTGATTTTGATTACCATATCGTGTATACAGTTAGCTGTAAATGATGTCATCTTGCCATTATAGTGTAGAATTTTCTGAGTCCACTATTGAAATGGTAATTTCCAATGATTAATTCTTGTATCGAAAGGTTATAGGAGTTCCCAGGCAATAATGAGAACCTCTAAATACTATGGAATTAATCTTAAATATATGTTCTATTGTCTAGATACATCTTACTGACTAGGCATAATATATGATTTAATATCAGGTGGTGGGGGCTCATAAGCATTGAGACTCCTTCACATGAAGTTCGCACATGGTTATCTCAAATAGTGAGATGATGAGGACTGACCCGCCAATTGGAACTCCATATGTTTTGGGTTTCATTGGACGTTCCTATCTATGATCATGTGTAATGGTCTCTTGACTTGAGATCATTTCCAATGTATGTCATTCTATTGTGTACTTTGATGCAATATGAAAACCATGGCAATGAAGTCGTGGAAAGGTAATTTTTGTTGAGTGCGTCATTGGTCGAATGATAATGGTTGAATGGTCAAGAAATGATTTTTCACATCAAGGTTATGGATGTTATGTATCTGAGGCAATGTTGATATGGATAGAAGTATCTTTATACGACCATGTCCATGGCAGTTGAGGGAAAATCGGTCCAGTTACATCAATAAACAATAATGCAAGAAAACGACGATGACATGAGAGTGCATCCTGATTTATGAGAGATTCATGACAAAGAGATTATATTACCCAGTGTGTGTTCGTAGGTTGGTTTTCACTTCTGTGAAAATACTTATTTCTTCAGGGGCCATAATGGGTTGCTAGATCCTGCTTTTGGTCTTTGAATACTATTCACAACATTCGAAATAAGGGCCTAAAGGGTTACACACAATTGCATATTCAAGAATTTTCCCTAATCAGTTAAATACGATTTTTGGACATAGTGGGCCCCGTCACAGGGGTCTATGATTTGTCCAAAGTTAAACGATCACGTATACAATAAATAAATTCATATTAGTTGAGTTTAGAACAATGAGTATTGACTTAATTTATTTAATGTTTTTAAAAGTCATAGTAAATACACGAAAATATATTAATTGATGAATATTAAAATTTTCAAGGTTCAATTAATATTTAATGGGAGTGATGAGTTGACTTAATGAATCAATTATTATCACATATTATATTTTAGTATATTATGAGTGTGTGATAATAATATATATGACTCAGACAAGTTGTCATAAAATGTCGTTGATTGTGCGTTAAGTATTCGGGGGCTGGGATGGCATATCTGGGTAATTAATTAACCACTATAAATATTAGAGAAGAGATTTCTAATTACGATTCATAGAGATTCTCTCTCCTCTTCTCTCTCCCATAATCTAGAGAGAGATTCTCTTGATTCAAGGAGCATGTATCAAGCACTCTCTCAGGTATCGCTAGCGAAGCAGTGCAGTGATTGTTGGAGCATTGATGGTGTAGTCGTAATTCTGCGCTATCACCTAAATTATGATTAACGATGCTCCTGCGGATTCCTTGAGGTGTGTGTGGATGATCTAGAGGAATTTGACCTTGGATTATTTGAGCCGCGATCTCCAAATATGAGCATATGTTGTGCGCGACTTTAGAATTATACCAGGTTTTTTAATGTTTTTTTTCTTAAAACCCTTCACACGAGATCCTCAGATTTAATCGGGCATCTCTTCGTTGACGTCATCATGTTTATCTCGATCATCGGTGGAAATTTTTTTAAACCCATCTGTTTGGGGCTTCCACTGCCCACCCCATTCCATCAAGCGGTATCATACGGAGCACGTCTTGATTTTAATCCATAAAAAATTTAATTTTCATTAAAATGTGAAGATGGCATTGTTACGGTCCCAACATTGCAGATCACATTGGAATTCGATATCGGATGACCCATCTGCGATCATCTATAGTTTAAATTCAGAATTAAACTGGATATTTTTTATCACCGGGGGGACATCTGATTATTGCAATAGTGTTTTCTAGTGAACCATAATAATAATAATTATTTTAATCATTATATTATAATAATAATTTATTTATAATAATAATTTTATTATTATAATATTTTATTATATTAATATTTTATAATCATAATGCTTCAAAATTTCTAGTACAAATATAGACTTTGGAAAATTTTATAAAAGGGTGGAGAGACCTCCTTTGGGGGTCGTGAATTTTTTTTTGAGGGGGGTGGACCAGCTGGTCAAGAAAGATAAAAAAAGGACCAGGTGCTACTCATGCGCAGTGCAAGGTAGCCCTGTAGGCCGCGACTCTCTTCTTCTCCAGGCGCTGGGTGAATATCTCTATTACCACCTCCCAAAGCGGCTCCTCTGGGTGCATGGCTTCCCCACAGTAGCATTGTTCGGTTCTCCTCCCTCTCGCTACAACGTGCAACAACCCCATGACCCACTGGCCTTCCTCCCCTGCCTACTAAAGGCCACTAAGGCCACCTCATCCCCTGTAGCAATAGCACCTGCACCCCTTGAGAGCACCCAACCCCTGCATCCCAGCCCCTGCATGAGCCTCCCTTGTACAGAAGGCCACCCCTCCATTGGAGTTGCAGTGGCACAGTGTGACACTTGTCCTCCAAGCCAGAGCTATGATGACCACCTATTCTCCTTCCCTGCGGAGGGAAACGACACCATGTCTAGGTCGACAGTCAGCCTGCGCTTCACCCAGGCTATCGGACTGGAATCCTCTACACCTTCCCGGTGATCCGTCTCACTTCTGCGCTGCTACCCACTCTTACCGGCCCGTGCGCGGAAAGCCTACACCGTGCGACATCCTCCTCCAGTAGAACCCAGCACCACCCTTTGAGTAATTTTTTTCTGGGTTTTTAAAAAATTAAAATATGATAAAAGGGGTTAGGGTTCGGATATTTTTAAAAATGGGTCCGGGATGCGTGAACGCCGTTCACGCATCCTTCGCCACAGAAGGATGCGCGAATGGCGTTCACGCATCCCGGACCCCGACGGTAATGTGTGAACGGCGTTCACGCGTCCTTTGCTGACCAGCTAAAGGAAGCGTGAACGTCGTTCACGCATCCTTGCGCGGGAAAAGATGCGTGAACGACGTTCACGCATCCTTCGCGGACGATCTGAAGGATGTGTGAACGCCGTTCATGCATCCGGCCGAGATATTTTATAAAAGGAGGGTTCCCCCCCCCCCCAATACTCATTGTTCTCCTCTGGTTTTTGTTGCGAAGCTCTACAGAAATTCTTTCTCAACAAATATTTGCTGCTTTTATTGAGGTAAAATTTCTATTTAATAATTTAATTGTTTATTTGTGTTTATTTATTTCATTTGTATGTTTAATTGTGATTATTTATTTAATTTGTATGTTTAATTGTGTGTATGATTTATTTATTTCATATGTTATGCATGAAATGTTTATTTCATTTGTATGTTTAATTGTGTTTATTTATTTCATTTGTATGTTTAATTGTGTGTATGATTTATTTATTTCATATGTTATGCATGAAATGTTTTGTATGATTTAATTTTCTTGATGTTGAATGTTCGTATGATTTAATTTTTTGAATGTCTGTTGTCTAAATATTGAATGTTTTATGTTATGTCTAAAATTTTTAATGTTTAGAAAAAGTAATTTATGTTAGAGAAATTTATTTTAATGGATGGTTTTGATGTAAGTGTAAATTAAATTACTTTTATTTACTAGTAATAATATTTTTAATCTATAAAGTAAAAAATATATTTACTTATATTTTGAAAAGTAGAAGAATGCCCAAAAAACATTACAATTTTATAAAATTTAAAATAACAAAAGTGTTTATTATGTAAATCTCAATTAGATCAGTTATAATAAAATTTATTTAATGTTTTTAATAATTATATATATATATACACAAGAAGTTAAATTTTTGTAAAAGAGGTGTAGTATTTAATATAGATTTTATATAATACGGATAATATAATAAATATACCAAAAAACCTGGTATGAGTGATGACTGATCTTGAGATGACCGACCATGCATAATTGAAATTGCATGTTTTATTTTGTGTATGTTGTTATTCAATTTGTAATAATTTCATTTTTTCGGTATTGATGACCTGTGAGTCATCTCTCAGTAAGTGTAAGGACCTACGTGTCTGTTTAAATTAATTTATGTATTTCATACCCCTAGACCCCCTCACATGCATGTGAGTAAATTTGTAATTAAAAGACTGACGCCCCAAAGAGGTGTCGACGAAGAGGCATCCCCAAAGAGGTGTCGACGAAGAGGCATTTGAGAACTCGTTCGAGAGGAGGCGTTGTTGTTTGACAGTAGATTGGAGGTTGCTGCAATATTTGATAATAGAGACAGGAGTTTACCCATATAAATTGTGGTTAGTTTATCATATAATGATAAACTAATCGCAAGTCTCAAGATCAAGTCATGATTATATATTCATAAGTAATCAAACTTTATGAAACATTATATTAAATTTTCTTTTGTGCTAAAATCACAATCACTATACCTTAACAGTAACAAATCAATACATAAAAAAGTCTCAAGATAATCAATTATTCAAAACCAAATTAAATAATTTAAAATTTCAATGTAGTGTATAATATTTTTAAAATTTTTTTTAATAGGTAATTATGTCTGCTCAAATATATTGCAACGGTGAGGTAATTTGTACCGAGCAGGGTTTTAGCTACAGTGTTCCACCTGTCAAAGTGGTAAATCTACATGGTTGTATGACATTGGATGCAGTTCGTAATAAGATTCATAGTCGGTTAAAATTGAGTGCAGTACAAGCAATCACTTCAATTAGATACCGACATCTTCAATATCCTGAGCGTATGTGGCACAGGGACTACCCTATAGTCGATGATGAAGATTTGATGGAGGCTTCTCAGTTATTCAGGAAACAGTGTATTAATGGTTTGATGGAATTATTTATTGTCATTTCTGATATTGATGTGGTGCAATCGATTACTACAGAACCATGCTTTGTGACCTCTATAAAAGTCAGTCCTTCACAGCAGTCTTCTTAATTGCCTCCTTCTCATACGACTCCTGTGGAAGAATATAATGAGGAAGATCATCAAAATTTGGAAGGAAATGTAGATGACATCCCTTTCTGTGCTGATATAGTGCAAGAAAGTTTATCTGAGGAAGAAGAATCTGGGGAGTCAGTAGGAGATGATGTGGTTGGAAATGAACCTTATGAGGTTCCTTTGAGAGACAGACATCCACTACATCCAACAGTTAGTGGTAATCAGCTTTCAGTTTTGAGTTCCTTAGTTGGAGGAATGTCTTGTGAACAACCTTTTGATTGGGATGTCATTACACCAGCTTCTGAATTCCCTAGCATTATAGGGAATATGCCTGCATCAAATGATAATGCCATATATGTTGGGCAGGAGTTTGAAAGTAAACAGGTCATGAAAAATGTGATAAAGCAATACCACATTGAGTGACATTTCACATTTGTGGTTTATGAGTCAAAAAAGACCAAATATCTCATTCGTTGTGAAAAATATGGGTCAGAATGTAAATTTCGATTAAGAGCACTATTTGATAAATGTTATGGATGTTGGAAGATAAACAAATTAGAAGGCCCACACACTTGTCTGCATCACAGCTTGGCACAAGATCACTCTTCTCTTGATGCAGAGTTTATATCTACTGTTATTTGTGAGATGATACGAACAAGTCAGGATGTTTCTGTTGCCCTTATTCAGTAAAGAATTCAACAGTTGTATAACTATAAGGTATCATACAACAAAGCTTGGAATGCAAAACAGAAATCCATTGTAAAAGTGTATGGTGATTGGGATGAGTCTTATGCGTTGTTGGCGCAGCTTATGGAATTGTTGTCTCTCAATAATCAGATTGTTTATCAGTTGGACAATGTTGAGTATGTATCCCAAAATCGTCTAGTTGATCGGTCAAAGGTGAAGTTCAATAGGATTTTTTGGGCATTCAGACCGTGCATTGCTGCATTTCCCTTTTGTAAACAATTTATTCAGGTAGATGGCACATTCCTTTATGGAAAGTATACAGGTGTTCTACTCATTGCTGCCACATAGGATGGTAATCGCGCTCCTCTGCCACTTGCTTTTTCTGTTGTTGAAAAAGAAAATTTTGAATGCTGGAGCTGGTTCTTGGCATGTGTACGTGTTCATGTCACGCAGAAACAGGGTGTGTGTCTGATATCTGATCGCCATCGGGCGATTATAGAGGCCGTGAGTAGTGATGGGGTTTCTTGGACTGAGCCGAATGCTTATCACCGTTATTTCATTAGACATATTGCAAGTAATGTGCATAAGCAGTTTAGAGATGAGGCCATAAAGAAGGCTATCCTCAAATTGGGTATGGTTTTCTAAACTTTCTTTTTATAACAAAATTTACTATCCATTTTAATACATTATTATGTTATGATTTCAGCATATGAACCCCAACAAGAAAGGTTTGATCGACGTCTTGAAGAGATCCGAATAGTTAATGAGGAGGTATATGAATATATGGTACAAATTTCAATGGAAAAATGGTCATTAGCATACGATGGTGGCATGAGATATGGGCATATGACCACTAATATAGTGGAGTGCATAAATGGGGTCCTCAAGGGTGTGCGCAAACTCCCAATCACAGGGTTAGTGCAAGAGACATTTTTTAGATGTGTTCACTACTTTGTTGATCGGTCCCAAAAGGCCTACCAGAGGATGGAAAATGGAATGCTTTTTACTCAGCATTTTCAAATTGATATTGACCGGATACGGAATGAGGCTTCACGATGGAATTTTATAGCCTTTGACAGGGAAAAGAGGAGTTTTCGGGTAAGAATGTGCTACGATCAGGGTGCATGCACTCATAGTGGACTGTTTGTCGTGATGTTGGATAACAGGTACTGTGATTGTGGCAGCTTTCAGGCATTGAGATATCCATGTGTACATGTTATTACAGCTTGCGCTTCGGTAAATATATCATGGGAGCCATATGTTGACCTGATGTATCACATGAGCACATTGGTTACCTGTTATAGTGCTGCTTTGATGCATGTTGGTGACTTCCATTCTATCACATTGCCTGCTGATCAACCGACCATCGTCCCTGATATTTCCAGGTTTTCATAAGTCGGTTTTGGTATCATTTATAATTTTTTCAATGTGTGTCATTTTTAAAATTATTGGCTTCATGCTACTAAGTTGCGGCCTCGAGGAAGACCAAAGTAAACTCGCATCAGAAATGAGATGGATTGGCCTCGGCAACGAGGAGGGAGAATACGATGCAGTATCTGCCACGCAGAAGGACATACTCGTAAGAGATGTCCCCAAGTGGCAGGACAGAGTTCCAAATCTCATCATCCATGATCGAGTCTGTGTACCTGCTCTAAGAGGAAGAGGTTGTGGTTGGTATCGATGATGAATAAGAAGAATAAGAAATAGAGGATGAGGATGAGAAGAAATAGAAGACTAAGAGGAAGAGGTTGTGGTTGAATATCCTAATGATAATGAAACCCATGGGACAATGTCTCATCAAGGGAATCCCATGGAGATTGGTGATAATTCTAGATCTGACGAGGGACTCATTGAGCATCTCAAAGTAATCCATAACTTACATCTTCCTGATCTCTTATATTATCCTAACTCGGGTTCACTAATAGAACCATGTCTTGTGTATGAGTATATAGATGTTAACCAAGGATTTCCTCCCATAATGGTTGGGAACATGCTGATGAAAGTGTAGAGAGATGCCTATAGGCCTTAATCCAGGGCTAAGCAATGAAATGTGTCGGTCTTGGATTAGACAACTAAAGGTGGGCCATCTCAGTGGGGTAGAGAGACAATATCTGAATAGTAGGATATTCCTGTTGTGCATAAGGAGCTTATACCAGTCATTCAATTAACAAGTGAAAGAGGGTATCCTATTGTAGAAGTTTCTATAGTTACTTAGGAACTTGATCTATTTGGAATAATGTTAATGGTTATTTAATTGATAATGGATAAATTAACAAATGTAATTTCACAATAAGAAGAAATAATTAATTTTTCACTTTTTCCTGTTAATTTTTAATGTGGAATAATGTTAATGGTTATTTATTGGATAATGGATAAATTAACAAACGTAATTTCACAAATAAGAAGAAATAATTAATTTTTCACTTTTTCCTATTAATTTTTAATGTGGAATAATGTTAATGGTTATTTAATGGATAATGGATAAATTAACAAATGTAATTTCAAAAATAAGAATAATTAATTAATTTTTCACTTTTTCTTGTTAATTTTTAATGTGGAATAATGTTAATGGTTATTTAATGGATAATGGATAAATTAACAAACGTAATTTCACAAATAAGAAGAAATAATTAATTTTTCACTTTTAAATTATGGTTTTCTTATAAGATGTCTAGTTTTAGTAATGGCATCTGAGTGTCTGAGCATCCTTAACTAATGTTGATTGTGAGACAAGGCTAATGTTGATTGTGACACCATATAAAAATGAATATATCATGATTCCACTATTAATAAGTAACGATGATATCATGTGTGCAGATGACAGGTTTTCCATTGCTTACATCTCAGGCTACTCATGTATCACGACTGCTTTTAGAGGGACGTCATGTGGCTCCCGTGAGTGTACGTAGATCTCACCATTTCCATCATACTGCACCACCTCCTGCTATCGTCCCACATCTTCGTCGAGCTGGATTCTATGGAGTAGCGATGTGCGACTTCACATTTCTTGATCATCAGCTCATTGCCGCACTTGTCGAGAGATGGAGACCAGAGTCACATACTTTCCATTTTAGTGAGGGGGAGATGACTATTACGTTGCAGGATGTGGCTATTATGTTGGGCCTCCCTATCGACAGACATGCTTTGACAGGCCGAGTTCCATCAGATTTGTCTGAGCTTGTTCATAGACTTCTGGGCATAGAGGTCCAGGATGATGGTAGGACCATCGTCGGTGGTAGATTGCGGATGCCTTGGTTAGACCAGCACTTCACACATTTACCAGATGATGCTGATGACGTCACCGTGCTACGATTTGCACGCGCATATATTTTGAGGCTGATCGGTGGCACGCTTTTTGTTGACCACTCTACTACTTTTAGGCACCTGATGTATCTAGCTTTTTTAGAGGATTTGGACCAGGCAGGCCGATATAGTTGGGGGTCTGTCTGCCTAGAATATACATATAGAGCCCTGTGCAGTGCATGTCGCATCTATAAGATGCAGATCACAGGATTCATGGTTCTTCTACAGATGTGGGTATGGGAGAACATACCTCGTTTAGCTCCACATGCCCGTGCGCCATTACCCGTAGATATTATAGCAGAGGCTCCACGTGAACGTTGGTATGTTATTAATTCCTTCTAATATCTAAATTACTTGTATAAAATTCTTTTATGAAATGTAAAAAAATGTTATCTATAGGTGGAGTCAGGCGCATCGACATTCAGATTCTCCCAGACATGATGTTCACGCCTACAGACTTATGTTAGACAGCATTCGACCAGACGATTTAAGTGATTATTATTTAAATTGTTAAATCTTTACTCTTTACTTTACATCTATTCATTTATTAATTGATTATTCATTTTTTTCTTTCAGATTACATGGATGCCGTATACAGATGATATCCTTCAGAGTCTGCCCCCATACTGTACAGTGATGCTTGATATCAGCTCCTGCATGGTTCCACTGATTCATTTTCATATAGTCGTGTGGCATCAGACGGATAGGGTTATGAGACAGTTTGGATTCCTTCAGCCAGTTCCTGACCCGCCCAGTCAGTTGGATTCATTGCATTCCCTGAAGATGTCAGGGAAGAGAGATTTTGATTAGAGGAGCTACCATGTGAGATATGTTGTGTTATGGGAAAGGCGACGGGAGTCCCAGTTGCGAGGGGCGGGGACAGTACGCTTTCATTTGATGGATCAAATGGATTATGCAGGCTGGTACATCAGGTCTCCCGTCAGATTTTTGACACGGCATGGACCGGGCTTCCATGACTTGGTATGAATTCTTCCTTTCACTGTTCAACATATTTTTTTATTCAAATTAGTTAACAACAAAATTTGTTTTCGCAGGATGCTCGTATTTGTCATCTACTTCATATGTCTGATCCAGTGGAGAGAGCTGCCTTTGACCCAGCATATTTTCGCAGCCTTGTACGACAGATGCTACCGTCGATGGACGAGATTAATCATGGAATTTTCTTTGATCCACCACCTACTGCGGAGGTCGCGGAGCCTGCTGCGGAGCATGCTGAGCCTCACATAGATGTACCTGGGGGTGATGACCCTGTTATGGATGCTGTTGTTCCATAGGATGAGGCTGCTCAGCTTTCTCAGCCACATGATATTATTCCACTGGAGGAGGGTGTTCATCATGATCAGTCATATGCTCCTCCAGCTTCTCAGGCATAGCCACAGGTACTTACAGACGCTGACTGGATTGAGTTCGATGTTTTATTGCAGTCATCCGCAGCAGAGCAGCCGTCTACTTCCTATATTCGTGAGAGTTCCAACCAGCTTCCACTATCCTTAAGTGCAGGCCAGGGTACAGGCGGTGAGACTGTACATCCACCGTCTGTCACACAAGAGGATGTGGAGGTGGCTGTCGATGAGGATGCGCAGCGTACGCCAGAGCACAGACGTAGACAGACACGGCGTGGACACATCCAGTATACGCCTGACTGTGGGACAGAGGAGCATCCACACCGGAGGTGTAGATTAGGTTGACATTTGATTTATGGTACGTTTTGTATGTGTATTATTGTTATCTAGACTTCTATTATACCTTTAATAAGTGTCTTACTGTTATCAAATTATCTACCAATGTATATATATATATATGTATAATAAATAATTTGATTAAATTAAATGATAAATATTAATTATATTAATTATTTCGAATTGCAATAGAAGTGGTCCCAGTTATGATGAGTGATGGTTTCGTCCAACCATGCAAAATGCATATGCTGATAAGAATAAAAGACCACAACAAGTGTAGAAGAATGGAACAATAGTTGGAAAATCCTCCATTGGGAATATGCAAAACAATGAAGTCAAGAAAACTGTGAAAGAAACTATTTCCAAGAATAAGTTTGAGCTAAAATCCAAGGATTATTTCATGAAAAATCTTGAAATTCATATCATCTCATGAAGTTGAAACTTGAGGTATTCCAATCACACTTTATCCATTGTTCTTAATTATATTTCTCATTTCAATTAAGGGGGAGAGATTGATTGATTTAAATATGGGATGAAAAGGGGTGATTTATCTTTTCACTTGAACTTTTTAATATATTTGGTGAAGTATGTGTAGGATTTAGCATTTCATTGATAATTTTGATTATCTACCCTTGGTTAATAATTGATACACTCTGATCATGATTTCACATTTATGGTTGTTTATGGACAACATTGAAAACTACAATATGAATTAGAAGTTCATTTGGCCAATTTTGAGATGATACATATTCAGACTTTATAAAAGGAAACGATTTATACTGGTACGCAATCTAAAGAGTGAGATTATTGAGTATGCATCTCAAAACGTAGGTCAGGTCTATGACATCACTTCTTCCACCTTATTTAGATAAAATGATATTTTTTAAAGAGCACATGCCTTAAAAAATATTACTCTTGGATCTAGAAATGAATCTCGGAGAACTTAGCATAGTGATGATGTGATCATGGTTCACTCATCACAATCACTATACGTTTTTCATGTAACTCATTTGTTCACAAATATACCAATATTTTATCAGAAAAACAATGAAAAAGGAGTACTAGAAAGTATAAAAATTAAGTTTCCACTTTAGAATACAAATGGAACCATATGAGGATCTTTATAGAAATAGATGTTTAACTACAACATGTTGAGATAACGTGAGTGACTGAAAGATGCTAAGATTATAGATTTCTCAATATATGTTAGAGAATACTCAAGCCATTCTATTAATAATTATTTAATGAATATCTATTATTCATGAATATTTATTAATAATTATTAACATTATTTCAATATTTTATATTATTTAATTGATATTTCTTAATATTTCTTAATTTTTATAATAAGTTTATTTCTTTATAATTAATAGTTATACATTTTAAGGGGAATTTAGGTATTCTGTGAGATGTGTGAACGCCGTTCATGCATCCCTTCTCTCGGGAAGATGCGTGAACGACGTTCACGCATCCCGGACCCATTTTTAAAAATATCTGAACACTAACCCCTGTTATCATATTTTAATTTTTTAAAAACCCAGATAAAAAATTACCCCCACCCTTTCCTTGAAAAATCTAGTGACGCAGGACCACCTCGGTCCGACCTCCACCCTCCTGGCAAGCCCTTAGCCATTGGACACCCCTTGCCACCTCCTCTCTAACACGCCGGCTGGACACTCCTGTTTACCTCTAGGCACTAGTAGCGGCACACCACCGTAGTGCAGCGCACACCTATGTGAGGTACCCCTTTCTAAGTTCATTTTGGTCTGCCTTTCTGGATTTTCCTCACTAGGTGACTAGGCGGGTCTACCCAGATTGAAACGAGCATGGGCGGGCCTGCTCGGTCTTGAAAAACCCTACACTGGGGTCAACAATGCCCGGGATGGGCCTGCGCAAGTTCGCCGCGACCCGCACATGCCCTTCCTGGGGTTTTAGGGGATATAGTAATTTTTTAATTTATTCAAAAATTAATTAAAACAATTAAGTTAATTAAAGATGATAATTAAATTAATTAATTATTAATTAATTATTATTAATATTTTGATGCAGAGTAAATAATTTAATTGGAATATTAATTAATTTAATTAATTAATTAAATTTTTAGTTTTAATATTAAATTAATTAATTGGGACCGAATGACGTGAAATTGAATTAAAAACAAGAGTGATGTTTTTAATTCAATTAAGATACCCTCAGAATTTATTTTTAATTCATGTTTAATTTTTATTCTGCATTTATTTAATATACGCGAGCTTAATGCGTTTATGTATGATCATGAGCTGAGACCGACCAATGCATGTTTGGTCCATTTTAATTAATTAATTAATTATTTATTTATTTATTTATTGCAACAGGTTTTTAATAATTAGTTTAATTAAAAAAATGGTGATCTGCATGTCATCTCCATGTCATTATATATATAAGGACATGCATGTCCACTTCTCTGATTTTTACTTTTTACACCCCGAGACCCCCTAGCCTGCGAGCGAGTACAATTGTATAATGACGAAACGTGGTGCGAAGCACTTCATTCCCAGTGATGGAAACTCACCAGACAAGAGTTGGATGCATTGGATGAACAAATGATGTTGTTCAAGTTGTAAGAAACGTGACTAAAGGTAATTACCCTAAGGGTTTTTAGGTTGGTTTGTTATTCACTCAACGGAACAACCAATAGTACTGGATCAAGATCAGGTGTTCATTTTATTTTTTCATGGTTTATTATTTTTGTGCATGTGTAATTTATTCAACGATCACATAGTATAATAATAAACAAGAATCCAAGATAAAATGAACATGTGACATATTGATATTTTCTTTTTCTTACATGGTCAGTTGTGAGTGCGATCACATAGTATGTGCTTATAAAAATTGAAAACGATTTCTTTTTTCACATCAAAAATAATGAAACCCTCGAAATATATATTAAGTCATAACCAACTTCCATCAATCATGTTTGGAAAAAACCAGCTGTTTGAGGTGTTAGTCATGCCATAACAATGGGTGCCTCTTACTATCGGGGAGTCCGTAAAAGAATGATTGGTTGAATTAACGAAAATTGCAGCAAAGAAATAGCCATAGCTAGCTTGTTGTAATTTTAGAGGCAGCAATTAGTAAATCATGTTCTTATTTTAAGAAGCTGGGACATTACTCAAAAAATTGAGGAGCCACAAGGTAAAGCAGTTGGCGAGAAAAAAGCCTACCTAGAACCCACCAAGTAGTTGCATCTCCATAGCTTGTAGACTATGAGGGGTGGTTATGGGATACTTTCCACTAGAATACTCAATCAATTTAGTATTCCAATTCTAGCACAGTGGGTTCCCAGAATCTGATAAAATAGTGGGAGACATTAAATGATTTATGTAATTGATAAAAAAAATGTCTAAACTGGTAATTCAGATAAAAGGCACTAATCTTATAAAATTTATTTTTGTAAAAAAAGGCAAGTAATACCACAATATTAAAACTTCGATATTATATTGGAAAAAGTCAATGTCAACACTAAAATGAGTATCCATGAATAGTAAAGGTGCGCGTGCATAGTACTATGATATTGGAAACTCAAGGTGTAAGTGTTCCTAACACTGTTAAACTACCATAAGAAGTGAGGGTGAAAATTTCTTACAGATAACTAATGTACAAATCATATGATAGTTATATCATTATGCATTCATCAACTTTCTGTGTTAATTGCGGTCGCTAAACCGGGACATAGATGATACAACAAAATGTCTCATCTCCGAGAAGATTTCAAGGAGAAAATGAAGCAATGGTATGAATAAGGAAAAGTTTACACCTGCATGTGTAAATTGAAAGATTGATAATAATCTTTAAATATAATTTTCACCACATTACTCAAGTCTCGTTTTATGTTATAAAACGAACAAGTATTGAGTAAACGCTTCATTACCAATTTATGTAATATTCTCCAAGATAATAAGAATAAAAGACAAATAAGCATTAATTTTTATGGGGGATAAATTGAAAGACATTGTGTAAAGGTCAAAGGCATTTAATGAAAATGACAAATTCGCGACATCCTTCAATTAATAAGGTATTAATAATGGTTATATGAATTTCAAATTGTAAAATAATATTATGGAAGTTTAAAAGAAATAAATTGATTTAAAGAAAAATGTTACCACTTCTACATCTGGCATATTCATCAATGTAATGTTTCCTTTTACTACTTAGGTATTTAATACTATATGATTTTTAAATATGTGATTTAAATACAATAACCATGTAAGTATAGAAACATTACTAGAACTCTAGTGTATTCTCCAAGTGGCAATGAAAGGGTGATACCTAGGCCATTGGTGAGAAGTACACAACTTTTTAATAGCCAAGTGAAAGATTTGTGTTGAACTATGATTGAGTAAAACCATAAACATTAATCTCATGTGTCTATGGACATAAGGATACATTCTTTCAGGTTCTGGAATGAATGTTGTTTTTGGTAAACTCAATCGGTAGTTCAGTAATACCTGAATCATAGGCAATTAATGATGAATATAAATGTAATACTTATAACAAGTTATGACAAGATAATTCTTTGTCATGTAATACTAAAATTTAACATCATCAATATACCATGTATGGTATTTAGGCTCTACCTACCTAAATACTTTTGGTATTATCGACGTCTTTAGTTTTGACAAAGGAGTCTTTAGAAATAAAGGTATGTCACAAAGCATTTGGAAATAGTTCAACAACTAGTAAGTGTGAACTATTCAAGTATATGATAGAGGAATATATACTTAATAATATACCTTTATGTAATTAATGAATAATAATGTGAATTATATGTGTATTCAGGAGATATGAGTTTCTTCGCGTTTGGATACCAAAGAATATCTCGACCAAGCATCCATCAATCATGATAATGTAGCGTTGAACAATTTCTAAACACACATTACCTTATGGACATCATGACATTGATGTTAATGGAAAGGATTGATGATGAAGTGTTCCATATCAACACTGATCAACAAAATTTAGGTGGATTAATTCCTAAATGCACATTTTATACATCAAAGTATTTATGTATTTAATATCAATGTTGGAACTAGCAAAAACTTCCATTATATTTCATTAAATGCTTTGCAAATAAAAGCAATATCCCACAACCATATGCCAAATATAATGACATGTGGATATCATATGAGTCATAGTATATTGTAAATACATTATGTAATAGGAACATGTTTATGGATGCAAATCATTTTTCAGGACATAAAAAAACTTGCGTCAAGAAAAACACATTGTGTATTTAGTGTAATAATCCTAAAAATTGTTTTGGATGTTACATAAATCCCTATGATATAAGAGTAGGTAGTAAAGAAATATAATACACTTATATATAAGGGTGAACATCTCAATTAGTGATTTTGGGAGCTATATTTACTTGTGTTTAATAAATTCTCAAAATGCACATGTAGTTGGCATAGAAACTAGTTCTACATGCACATGTGGAACAAAGTATGATCCAGAGACACATACTGTGTAGGATGGATAAAACCATGGTGATGGATTTTATATTCACCACGGTTGGTGATCTATTATTCCAAGTGAATAACATTTCTAACAAGTAATTAGTATATAGAAATTAGCTAAAATTGATAATACCAACTAAAATTCAATTAATGGATTCCATGTATAAACATGAAAAAGGGGCTTATTATTTTTAATACTATAGTGTGTATTCAAGTGAATTGATACATGGATGGTATAAGTGTAGTACCAATAATACTATAGTGGTTTAACCAAGTTGTTATGCCTAAATCTGTTAGAATTTTACTTATCATATCTTATATCTAGGATCAATTTATTTAGCATTGGATGTCATGACCAAAAATTGTGGATGGTGTCTATAAGATGCAACCAGAAAGGGATGGTCAAATCACAGAATGCTAATAAAGGTTTCATGTTACTGAAATCAATTTTATTATTAAAGTAAGAAACATGATCATAGTATATACATTTGCAACAAATGATTTCCAGTTGTCTACCAGAGGTTAGTGGGTGAACCAATGTTTTCGAAGAGAAAATATGTTCGACAACATATGGAAAACACACATTGGGGCCACAGTTAGTTAAGACCAAAATGAAATTTATTCTCCAATGATTGACTTAAAGTAGCAACCTAAGTTCTATGGAATGTGATCTACTAAGGTTGATCTATAGGTTGCTTGGTCAAAGTCATTCGTAAATATATTGACATTGTATTGAAAAATTCATGTTGGAACAATTCAAGAGACGAATTGTTTCCTATGTCATAAGGCATAATCCCTCCATTATGACATGTACGTGACCTGGGAAGAGATAAGAATGGTGAGTTGAAATCCATATGTCCGAGCGATGGATCCATCACACATGACAAGATATGTACAAGAACCGATATTTCCAATATATATTTTACAGTAGGAAAATATCAGTTATATCCAAGAGCATTGCAATGGATGTAGTCCGAACTATGTAATTGTACATTGGTTAGTACAAAAGATATAAACCTGGTAAGTTGAGAAGAAATGATACTAGTTTTTAGGTATACAAACTAGTCTTCCATATATTAATGTGATCTAGTATCACATTTCGGCTAAAGACGATGAGCGAGTCAAGCTCATATCAGCCAGTGGAAGCCATACATACAAATACCGACTATGTTGCAGCTTCTAAGGTAGCTAAGAAGTAGATAAGAAACAATTTATTCTAGTTCATAGAATCTCACCTGGTAAGAAATGTATTATTATAATGTAAATGATGATATTTTTACTTGCCAAGATGTCAAGCTGTGACATTGGACAAAATAGAATATACTCGGGATACAATCTCTTGAGAAGTTTTACTGAAGGAGATGAGGTCGCTATAGCAGAATAGACACACGACAGAACCATGGGGGACCCAGTAGCTAAATCCATTACATAGTAGAGACATGGTGTTCTTAATGTGAGTAGCTAACATGTTTGTTTAGCAAGTTGGCTCTAGTGAAAGTGGGAGTGTTGAAATAGTGGGCGCCCTAGACCCAAATATTCAATGCTTTAGATTACCATGTTGTGTATACATTTATCTATACATGAATTCATCTTACCATTATAATGTTTACTTTTTAGCATCCACTATTGAAATGGTAATGTCCAAAGATTAATTATCATATCAAAAGGTTATATCAGTTCCCAGGAAATAATAAAACCTCTATATATTATTAAATTATCATAAATATATGTTCTATGGTCTAGATACATCTTACTGATTGGACACAGTAGATGTTTGACTATCTAGTGTTGGGGGGTCATAAGAATTGAGACTTATTCTCATGATGTTCTCACATGGTTATCTCTAGTAGTGAGATCATGAGGACGAACCCTCCAATAGGAACTCCACATGTTTTGGGTGTCATTGGATGTTCCAATCTACGATCATGTGTAATGGTCTCTTGACATGAGATCATTACCAATGTATTTCATTTTATTACGTACATTGATTCAAGACGAAAACCATGGCAATGAATTCAAGGCAAGGTAGTTTGTGTTGGGTTCATCATTGGTTGCATGAAATTGGTTGGATGTACCTTTATAAGACCATGGCCATGGTAGTCATGGGTAAATCTTTCCAGTTACATCAACAAAAAATAAAGAACGAAATAGACGATGACACGAGTGTGAATCCTGCTTTATGAGATATTACTGACAAAGAGATTATATTAAACAGTGCGCGTTCGTAGGTTGGTTGTCACTGCTATGACAATATTTATTTCTTCAAGGGCCATGATGGGTTGCTAGATCCTACTTTTGGTATGTGAATAATATTAACTATTTTCAACATAAGGTCCTAGAGGGTCAAACACAATAGCATATTCATGAATTTTCCCTATTCAGTTGAATAGGATTTTTGTACATAGTGGGCCCCACCACAGGGGTCCAGGATTTGTCCAAAGTTAAATGATAACCATGAAAATAAATAAATTCATATTATTTGAGTTTAGAGGGATGAGTATTGAATTTATTTATTAAATGTATTTACAAGTTTTAGTAAATACACAAAAAAAATTAATTAACGAATATTAAATTATTCAAGGTTCAATTAATATTTATGGGAACGATGAGTCGAGTTAATGACTCGATTATTATCACGTAATATATTTTAATATATTACAAGTGTGTGATAATAATATTTATGACTCAGACAAGTAGTCAAAAAAATTCGTTGATAGTATGTTAAGTATTTAGGGTCCGAGTTGGCATTTCCAGGTAACTTATTAACCACTATAAATACTAGAGGAGAGGAGATTTCTACTTACTATTCATGGAGCTTCTATCTCCTCTCCTCTCTCCCATAATCTAGAGAGTGATTCTCTTGATCCATGGAGCATGGATCAATATCTCTCTCAGGCATCACTAGCGAAGCGGTGCTATGATTGTTGGAGTGTCGAAGGCATCGTCGCAATTCTGCTCTAGCACCTAAATTACGATGAATGACGCTCCAGTGGATTCTTTGAAGTGTGTGTGGACGATCCAGAGGAATTTGACTTTGGATTCTTTGAACAACGATATCTAATGATGATCAGATGTTGTGTGCGGCTTCAGAATTAATCCATGTTTTGTAAAGTTTATTTTTGTGCTTCAAATACTCCATTTGAGATCCTCATATTTAATCGGGATGCTCTTCACTGACGTCGACAAGTTTATGTCGATTATCGATGGAAATTTTTTAAAACCCACCTGTTTGGGGCTTCCGTTGCATGCCCAATTCCAGCAATATTGATATGGATGATAAACCAAAAAACCCATAGCCTTGTACTAATACCCCCCAAATAATTCACATCACGAATGAATTTTAACATCCAAAAATTAAATTCTCGGATTCTTACAATAATCCTTTCACATCGTGGTCGTGTGAATGGACTCCTTCAGATAGTTTCCATATTTTGGGACATTTACTTCCCTAAACACCCCTTAAATTCCTCTTCTCGTTTTATCTCACCCTTTAATATGTGACATAAAATAAAATTATACTTACCTTGAAATTGATTATTTTATGCACATAACATCATCAATTATTCCAATGTTAAATCCATATTCTGCCAAAATATTTTCTTATTTCACAACTATTTTCCTATTTATATATTTCATGTATCACCCTATAAATATGATAATGTAATAATCATTTGGGGTGATTGAATTTTTTATATATCTCATTTACATTATTGAGTTTAATTTTTGTGATACTATTTGGAAATGATGTGAAAACAATTTTTTCCCATGGGTTATCAATGTATTTAATGAGTTTTTTTCAAAGAGAAATCATATATATAGATGATTAGATTATAGGGTCCTATACATCCCTCCAATTAATTGGCAATGTTTATATACCCTGATCTAAAAATAGTACATGAGGGGGTTTATCAAAAAATAAATGGTATACTCAACGATTTATCCCAACCCAAAGCGTACATGGGAGAATTTATCCTACGACAATGGGTACACAATAGGATTTCTCCCAAGCCAAAGGATACACAAGGGTATTTATCTAATGAAAAAGTGTATAAGGGAGGATTTATCCCAAGAAAAAGGTTACATATTAGGACTTATCCTATTCCAAATGGGTACTCATGATGCTTTCTCTGAAAGACATGGGTGTAACACCCCACCCCGGAAGCCACTCCACCAGTGCCTCGAGATTGCATGCCACAAGGCCTTAATGGTGCCTCCCCATATGATAGAGGCTGATGACTAATAGTGAGGGCATGTGATGTTACTATAGGGAGACTATTTCCTTTTCTTATAGTATATATATTAGTATATGAAATGAAAAACATATATAAATCAATAAGCACTACAAATAGAGTAGGTCATGTGCCAAAAATAACTATAATATCGAAATTTCATAAAAATGGGTACTCCATAAATGTTAAGGATCCCCAATGGGAGGATAATAAACTAGAATAATAAAATACTATGATGATGAATAACTAACAACCATCCCCAACTAGTCCCAAGTCCTTCATGGTCCCATTATCCATACCCATACTAGCATGTCAGGAATACTATCATCAGCATTGTGTCTTACCCTATACCCTGAAATTGGAACAAAATAGTGATTTATTCTCATGTTCCCAAGATCCATGGCAGCCTAAGAAGGGTGGGAGTATAACTCATTAGGTCACCACTAAAGAAGTCCCTGAAATAACTTGTCTAAAATAAAAGTGAATGTGAATGTTCTCAAAGTAAATAGTGTAATAGTCATAAAAGAAATTATATAAAAGGATAAAATAAATCATTTATATCCTTGGTTCATCATGTCACCCAAGGTTGGCTATACCATTATAGATATCAAATTATGTGATATTGATCGACCATACATACTTCATCCAATGTCGATGTGTCTCTTAGAATGTATTAAAAATAGTGGAAACCATAAAAAACCACAATGGATTGAGTTTTTCTTGGAATTCCATGCATCCCTGGGAATCTGAGCACTAATATTGGCATTATTATAGAATCTGAGCTCATATTGTAGCATTCACTAGTCCTCATCCATCACAAGGAATTTGGATGCCCATCCCAGAACTCCTATTGTTTCTGAGTGCTCATACCCTCAATCTGAATAATAAACAATGATATGTTTTTAGGTACTCCCCTAGCACTCCCATGTCATCATAAATCACCTGGAATTAAATCGACCATCTTGACATTCCAAACCATTAACTATCATACAAAATCTAAGAACTCATCTTGACATTCCCCAGTAGCATTTATACTTTGGAATCTAATAAGGTCATCCTGGAATTCTTGATCATTACACAATTCAATGTACAAATTTCCCTTTTTGATTATATAATGTGAATTATAAATTCAATCACAAAATTATCAATAAAAATCACAAATCACTAATAATTAGTTTAATTTACCAAACCACCATTATTCAAAATAATCAAATCAAATCTTAATAAAATTTTTATATTAAAAACTCATTAGCCCTAGAAATTTAATTTTAAATCCCATATAACATTTTAAAAAGGGTCTTTCTATTTATTAACACATATACACATCTTTTTATCAAATTCAATTTATAAATTAATGTATATGAAATACAATTTCATAATAATCAATTTAATTCACATCCACTTTACAACCATTTCAAATGTTTGTGTCCCTAAGAACATTCACATTACCCTTCCCTAGACAAATATAGCATTTTATATGTAAATTACAAGACCAAGATCATTCCTAAGGTCTTTCCTAGGGATTCTACTCTAAATTTAAAATCTTATAAAGATGGTAATTTAATAAAGATAATGGAAAATTTAAATATTGAATTAGTTAAATGTTAAATCATGTCAATATGATATGACTACACCATATAAGGATTCGAATAAGAAAGAATGAATAGATGTTAATTTAAAGTAATCACATTCCTCAAACATAGTAAATAACAATCATAGAGCATAGGTCTCTGGTTCAACCTGAATTAGGAGAAAACAAAGAACTAGAAAAAACCCTTGAAAATAGGGTCGATTAGATTAACAAGAAGAAAACCACCCAACTGTGAAGGAAAATAATAGAGGAAATAAGAGAGGTTGATTTTCCATATTCATTATAATTAAATTGATACAAGATGAATTAGACTCCAAATAGGGGCAACCACCATGGTCATCCATGGGGGGAAAGAGGATCTCCCCAAACTACTACTGTCCAAAATGATGGATGCAACTTATCTAATGGGTTTTAAGAAACATGGTGAAAAGGTATCATTTTATCCTTTTAAAAAAACTCCCTAATAGTCCACTGTATAACCAGTACGGGGCTACTAGCTAGCTGATTTTATAAGCAGGATTTCCTAGCCTCTAGTAAGGCCACCAACTAGCAGGTGGATACCGCAATAGCCTTTCCACCTCTGGCCACCATTCAATGCTCTATCAAACCTTTATTATACCTCCCAACCTTAATTCCTTGTCAAATATAGGTATATTTAAGGGTTATGACTCTAAAATTTTAAATATTAGTTTCAGTTGAAAATCAGACCCCTCCACTAAATAAAAAATCCAAGAACCCTCTACGACTCAAAGCTTATCCATACACCTGAGCCATAATAACACCCAACCATAGCACTTTCATCCCCAAGATATATTGATGCCCATATATCCAAACAATTTGACCTACTATAATCCTAAAATTGATGTTAAATGGCCATGTTCCATTTTCAAAGGATTTCATCACTTTCAAAACACATCTCCCAATGAAATACACAAGGCCACCTGATCCCAATATGAGAGTTTCATCTCTCATAGAACATGGAGATGATTCTTCACAACTCCAATCTAACCCGAGACACCCAAAAATCATCATCTATGTGATTACATAGCCTATGTTTCTCCCCATAATTTTACTTAGCTCAAAAGGATGATTATGGACCTCATCACCTCCCACCATTATAATTACATACTAATACCTTTTCTTAGTATTACATCAAATAGATTATCGTGGATCCCATTTTTCAATACCTCAACACACATGATATAATCAGTAAATATTATTTCTAACTCTCACTTCCCATATCCGAAGAGAAAAAATGGGTGTACCTCCATTATCAAAGGAAAACAAAAACACGCATGATATTCCATAAAAAGATTCTACCATATGATAAAAAATATTTATTACTTCAAAAATAATGTCCTTCTTATGGTTCTAAATTTACCACATTGAATCCCACAAAAAATAGATGGTCAAAATTTATATGGTCATCCCTCCATTATAACATCTGGCTTCCACCATTGAAATGTTTTTAAACACTCAACCATGATACCCTTTTCTCCAATGTTATATGATAGTCACACAAAGTGAACCTATAAGTATAACCATTACCTTATAGTGTAATTTTATGTTAAAAAACTGAATAATCTCACCATTACCCATGCTCTCCCACCTAATCACTATTGTTCCACTGCACCAAAACATTCTTATATCATAACCCCAAAATGTGATCATTATAACATGGAGATAACCTATGATATTCAAAAGGAAATTCAAATACCATCAAAAGAACTTCTGGACCAACATCCATTTCTCTCAAGACCATCTAGTGAAAAATTTCGCACCTCAACATGGATTATGGTAACATGAATACCACTTTCACGACACTCCCCAACACAGAAGTTTCCTTATCATCATTCCAATCGGTCAAAACCCCAATATCATGGCCCACATCCTTTCCATTTCTAAACAATATGGCCTGATTATACCAAACCTATGCACACACAAGTGCTATTTCAAACCTCAATGTCTTCAATCCATGGATCATAAAATGATATCATTAGTTCTCATTGAGAGTTAAAAAAATAAAATTCATATCGTCTAAAACGTATGGTGTAATCCTCACTATATTTTTTTCCTTATACTTATCCCAAAACACTGAACCCAATGGTTCTTTCCATGAGCTCACACAAGTCGCCCCCAAGCAATTCCTTCCATCCTGTCCAAATTTGAATAAGATTGATCTCTCAGACTGACCAGATCACAACACCTCAATCCAAATAACATTTCCCCAATCAATTGATTGTATTTTTCTTTCTATAATAAATCCCTGGGTTTCTATTCCCATAATACCCCCTTAGGGTAATCAAACCATTTCTCACACATGGATTCTTGATGACCCAAAACATAGTGGAACCATACTCAATAGCACACATTACCATAGTCACTTGAATCAAACAAACACTCTCCATTACACCAGCCAATCACATAGCCTGAATCAAACTCCAATGAGTCACATCACATCCAGATAAGGCTCAAATGAATAAATCACTAACCATGATCATGTGCAAGTTGACCATAATCAACCCGAAGTAATCTCAATACTCCTATTAAAAACCATGAACCTTAATTGTTCCAAGGTCCAACATATGATAGTCTACTAGTTGGCATTATTCCAAAACATTAAATCATTCAAACCTACTCACATAAAGCTACTAGAAATGTACTCAAATTCAACAAATCCAAGAACTTATCTGATCCAACCGTAACCCCCCAACATTGATACTAAGCATCGTAACACCATTTTATTCTCTCTTTTAAACCGTTTATATCATCACATCACTGAATTTTTACATTTATAACATCTCATTTACACTAATCAAAGCCCAAATAATACCATTACAAGATCATATAAACCACAAGAGACCACTCTTGGACTATCTAATTCGATCAAGACCCCTAGGTCACAACATCACTTTGACCAATTTGTAGATCCCGTATAAGGCCCCAGCCTTAAACCTTACTTAATCTTGAGCTATTACAAGATTACACATTGAGGATCTTTTCAGGTTTAGAGTTTTAGAGAATTAGATCATGAAACTTGCATTACATTCCACATTTAATCAAAGTGGTTACATAAAAGACAGTTTTCATTCTTCCCATCAATGGGAACATATTTAAAATATAACACGGATTCTTTCTTGACACATCCTTGACACTATCATCACATCATGTACCTTTCCCTTGACCTGTGAAAAACATTTCAAAAACTTGGGATGAGCATAAAATGCTCAGTAAGAGTTATAAAAATATGGAAAGGAAACATGAGTTCATATATACATAAGAATGAAATCATACTTTACCCATAAAACAAAGGCACTTTAACATAACTCATCAAACCATGAATAAATCATAGAAATCATAAGACATAAAGGTAACTTGAGGCATTCATAACATTCTTACGTAGGGAGTAACCCTCTTGGTTACGTTTGGAATACCCATTACAGTATATTCCCTAAATCTCTTCAGAGAAACCTTAACTTTTCACTCCTTCGCGTTACCCAATGCATTGGAGAGCTATAACGGGCTCACCCGCCCTTAGTTTATCACGGAACCACCCGTCTTCATAATAATGGCCAAGAACCATAACATAATCATATCACATAAAACATGCATAAAGGAAACATAACATTTCCACATTTCAATCACGAGATATCAATACAACACATTGATATAATAAAAACATTATGAAAACCATTTTCAATACCAAAGTAAAAGAAAAGTGAAACATGGTATTTATTTTTCTTTTAAAAAGAAGGTATGGCTTGTAGAGGAAGCCGAAACTCAAATAACGGTCACGACGGCGGAGAAGTCGTTTTCGCCACATACGTACGACAAAAACATTTCCTTTTGTCGTTTAGTAAACGCTTAGTATAAAAAATATTCCTTTTGAATAAACGTAAAAGTCAAAGGGGTTTATACACCGTATAAAAGAAAGTTGTGTATAAAATAAAATATTCCTCAATGAAAGGAGATTGAGACGAAGTCCCACACCACCTTGAAGCTTTTAAAATTTTAAACCATTAATATCCATATAAATAAATCCTTAAAACCATTTTGAAAACACGGATATTAATAAGAACAAATAATTAAAACATTTAAAACGATATTCTGGTAAAAGGGGTTTTACCAAAATTAGAGACACTTGAATACAATAATTGAGGAATAACATTTAGTCAAAACTTTATAATATCATGAGAATTAAAGGATTCATGATATAATACTCCAAAGGACAGTATATACACCATATAAGAGTGAATTGGTGCATAACAACAATGAACCCTCAATAGAAATGTCAAATGTGATGAAATCCCTTATAAAGAAGGTATCCTTAAATTAAGGACAAATCAATCTCAAAATATGTGTGAAAAATATAAATACACCCAATATAAGTGGATATTAAGTGTAAAAAATTAAAAGGTCATTCACACATATTCAATGGATGACATATTCAATAACAACATGCTGAACCCAAAGAAATCGAAATTGGGTTAAGAAGTTCCCTTGACAGCCTAACGGCGTAACATCAAAATGAGTTGATGAGAGATAAAAAGTGTATCTCATCACTTGGACATAAAATTTACATCAATAAGGATATATGAGAAAATATCCCAATATAAAAATATGTAAATTAAAAGACCCAACAAAATAAGTCTTTTAAAAAGAGGAGGGTGAAAGGTTCCCTTACCGACTTGGGTAACTTTCGAAAAGTACACCCCATTGAAGAAGTGTCATACAATGAATATGTAAATACCCATAAATGGAATTATATTACAAAAGGAGTGTAATAATGGTCAGTACATAAACCACTCAATGGAAATTGTGGCAAATGTAGCATAAATCTCACGAGAATACAAGTGAGATGAAAAATCCCTTACGAAAACTCAGCAGCCTAACGGCGCCACTTAAAACTTCCAAAATGGATTGATGAGATCAAATAGAGTATCCCATCATATTAAAATAGAATTTACAGAAAGAGTAATATAAAATAAAATCCCCCAACATAACAAATAGGAGCTTAGAAGAAGTGACACAAAGGAGAGTACTTAAAAAGAAAGAGAGAGGTTAAATCTCTTACGAAAGTTCGGCAGCCTAACGGTGCCACTCAAGAGTTCAAAAATGGATTGATGAGAGAGAATAGGGTCTCTAATCACATGAACATAAAAATTACAGTAATTTTAATATAAAATATCATCCCAATAATAAGAAAGATGAGCTTTAAAAGGAATGTCATAAAAGTGTGTACTTAAAAAGAAAGAGAGGAATAGGATCCCTTACCTCGGGTCTGACTTGACTCGATCGTTCTTTAATCTCCTGAATAATAAACTTGAGTTAATTTCTAATTCCTTAAGAACCCTTTTTCAAGTTCATTATTACTTTTATACCACTTATTACCATGTCACAAACAGTATGTAATCATTTAAGTTAATAATATTTGTTTTGCCGATATTTGGTTCTTAAGTCGAAAGTGGTCTTCATACAATTACATGTTGTTCCTGTGGCCAAATGTTTATTATATACAGAATTGTATTCATTATGTAGATATCATATATGTCATATATATCCAGTACATCCATGCATTTATAAAATTACATAATCATTTAGAGGTAAGAAATGAAATGCACCGTTCATGGAGACGGTAAGCCGTACGTACGCATGAAAGCTACTTTCATTTCTATTTCATATTTTATAGAATGGAATAATAATGATATAAAGGTATATTATAATTCCAGTATAATATAATATATAATATCATATTTCCATCCTTTATACATCCCACATATGTTATTTAACGAATCAAATAACTTTGAGGGGGCGGTAGTCCGCACTTCCTTCAATGAAGATATCGCGTATACCCATAATGGAAGCCATAAAGGTAAGACAAAAATGAAAAATACAGAAGCATAAATAAAACATAAACATATTATATATCATATATAAAAATAGTTACATCATAATGTCCACCTTTGAAGGTGTTAAATGAGTATTGAACAATCATCGTTTCGGGAGGCAGAATTTCACCATCCACGGAAACCATATGTTCTTTAACCATTTGATGTAGTTGTGTGAGAGTGTAGCTAGAATAAATCTTATAACAACATCCTATTATATTTAAGATACTGGTTTTGTTACAAAATAAGTAAATAAAAAGAGTTTAGGGGGTTGGAGAAGCAAAATAAAACAAATGAACATGATAGAATGAATTACCTTTAAAAGTGTAACTCCTTTTGATTTAAGCCTAAAGGCTTCCTTTGAAAGGATTATTCCCAAAGGGAGTCCTCTAGGATTAGGAGAGGTATGTGGAGAGAGTAAATGGGAAGGGGTTGGCCGAGCCAAAGGTTTGAAGAGTGTGTTAAATGAGGTAGAGGTGGGGGCCTTTTATAAGAGGAGAGGAGGGGTACTTTTGGAAAGTAAAGAAATATTACTTTATTTGAAAATGTGTTTCGGTTTTAAAAGGTCCCACATTGATATAATTCGTGGATAAGGTGATAAGGCTTCTAAATCCACTCATCCAATAAGTTTTGTACATGTTTAGTTCATAGATTTTACATTATCTTTCCATTTTATTTAAATCGTCAAATAATGATATCATCGCTGCATCATTATTATATCATAAATAATTTAATTTATTTAATGTCTAAAAATTATAAAAAAAATACTATTATGTAGTAAATATTTTTAGCTTTCCAATTAATATTTATAATCAAAAATATGACTTGTATAACCCCACTTAAAAATTGTTTTAGTAAAACATATCATGTTTATGTCAATTTTACTTTTACATTAAATAAAATGTTATTTATGTCATTTCCCAACCAAAGTGGATCCATGGGGTCCCCAAGTTGACCCATGGCTTTTCTTGGTCGGCCATGACACAACCAATAAGGTTGGGACATGTTTCTAGGTCATTTAATATCATTAAAGCATTATTTATACCTTAAACTACATTAATTACCACTAATCGCGATTAAAAACTTAATAAGTTACTATTCACCAAAAAATTATTTTAATCTCATTGAACCACATTTTACTTATTAATTACAACCATGTATGTCGGATTTTCAAAAATCAATACACATTAGTGGTAAACTTTCATTTAACTGAAAAATCAGTTTGCTTGATTACCACTTAGGGGTTTCACTATTCATCAAAAATTGAAGTTTTTCAGAAAATTACCAAAAATTCACCCTAAGCTATATTTGATATTATGAATTCAAAAATGAAGTCCTTTTTACAAAATTCAAAACATATAAGTCACATTAATTAATTTAATAATTAATTCCCGCTGTCATGACAAATAGTGTGTTTTATGAAACAGCAAGTATCAAAAGATTGACACTAGTTTAAGTCTGATTTCAAAGTGAAATTGATTCCAACGACCACTATTGGATTTAATGGTAAAAATATTTTATAATTTAACTTTAAAACCAATTAAAAATATAATATAATCATATAAATAAATTAGATTAAAAAGTGGTTTTGAATTAAAATACAACATTTTACACTATTCATTAAAAAAATGAACTTTATCAGAAAGATACCAAAAATTTTCACAAAGTAAATTCTGATGTCCCGATTCTTAATAAGAGTTTTCGTTGGTCCAAAAATAAATTTAAGAGTGAACAAAACTATATTTAATGATGGTTCTCCATCAAAAGGTGATAAGTGAACCTTTAGTGAAAATTAGGGCATATACGCCAAAAATTGAATTCTTTCCGTATTTTAAGCCTTTATCTTTTATTGTATAAATGTAAAAATATTTAAGAACATATATAATCATATTTTAGTTATTTCAATCCATTCCCGCCAATACAACGGCTACATATTAACTACCATTTAAAATAATATTATTTTATTGTTAGAGTGCAACGTAAGATTCCCAAGAAACTCGTTGTTGCGTGTTGGGTACGCCATCGAGCATAGCTTCCCCTTTAAAGTCATTTCAATATTTTATTCACAAATATAGATAAATATGAAATGTCATATTCTTTATTTACCTGTGGTGTTACATCCTTTCCCCCTTTTGGGAATTGCGTCCTCGCAATTTTAAAATTGCGCTTGGAAACTTCCTTGAAAGTCCCACATCGGAACAAAAGTCGGTAAAACAAACACTTTAAAATAAAGAAAGATAAGTACAAAGGTCACCCGAGTTAACCCATACTAGGATTCCAAGTATGAAAATATGGACATGGAGGAAAAAACAAAGGGTCATGTTCTGATGGAGAGTGATAGAAAACATGTTTAGGAGAAAGTTAACCACGAGAAAATCACAAACTTGTGATGGGTTAAATGGTCTTCGATTCCCCAGTAGGAAAAGTTAATAGACAACATTTTTGTTTTAAGTTACTTTTTATTGAGTAATTTATTCATAAGGAAACATAATCACTTATCATATTGACTTTCAACCTTTATTAGATTCCTTACACAAACTCATATTTTCTCCAAAAGATGAGTATTTAGGAAGACTTGTTCACATTAAGAGTACTATAATCAACTTCTAGAGAATCACCTAATCCACAAGATAGAACTATATACTTCCCATGTCTTTAGACTTTAACCAAATCCAAAACCAAAAAGGCTAGTACAAGATCAGATAATCCAAAAAAGGATAACCCTTTGTAAAAAGAAAATCTATTCTTAATCTCCAAAATTTGTCCAACAAAACCCAAAGTTCAACGAGGACCATTATATAATCAATTTTTCCATAAAATTCTTCAAAGTAAACCAATATAAGATTGAAACCCAAATATTTGAAGGATTTAGTCGCATTGTCTTCCAAGATAAATCGTAACATTTATCTCCAAACAATATCATTTTCTCCTAAAGTCTCGTTTTGAAAAGTAATTAACCTAATCACATATCCTCCATGATAGGTTAATCATTTTCAAAAATAACCCAAAATCAACTTACTCCTAATTCATAAAATAATATAACTAGAATGAATCAGTCAAACTAACCAGGGACTTCACGTAGTCCAGTGGTAGGTGATAAATACCAGTCGCACATTGGTTGTGGGTTCGATTCCCGCAGCTTTGTCCGACGCGACGGGATGTCACACGGTCTGTGTGTTGTCCTTTTTCCAAAACTATATAATTCTTAAAACATTCCCCAAAATGAGATAAAATCTTCAAGAATAATCATAAAATATTTTAGCCTCAAGTTTATCTCATTCCTTTCATTTTCCATCATATTATAGAGTAACCCATAATTACCTAAAAATTAAGTATTATATAAACCCTAATGGTTACCTTAATAATTATTACCTGAATTTCCACATCGAATTGGCCCTCTCGTACCTGATGCATTAGAGAAATCACCAAGGTTGAAGTGGTTGATCATGACTCCTTGATATTTGGTTTAGAACAACCACGAGTTTCCTCATTGAATCCTTCATTTTATCTAGTATCTTAATAAGAGAACCACCACAGTTTCCTTCAAACCTGTTGTCTCTTTGGTCCCTGCTAGATCCATCCATTCACTAAAAATAGAAATGTCAGTGTGAGTATATCAACAAAACCATCATGTACTAATGAGTAAGATAGACAATAAGATATACTTACTCATTCACTTTATCTAAAACTAAGACTCTTTCTGAAATCCTAACCATTATGGTAATTATCAATTATGCTTAAAGAATACCCTAACCTCTAAAGTTATCTAAACCGTCCTTTGATACCAACTATAAGGCCCCAACCTTAAACCTTACTTAATCTTGAGTTATTACAAGATTACACATTGAGGATCTTTTCAGGTTTAGAGTTTTAGAGAATTAGATCATGAAACTGGCATTACATTCCACATTTAAACAAAGTGGTTACATAAAAGACAGTATTAATTCTTCCCATCAACGGGAACATATTTAAAATATAACACGGATTCTTTCTTGACACATCCTTGACACTATCATCACATCATGTACCTTTCCCTTGACCTGTGAAAAACATTTCAAAAACTTGGGATGAGCATAAAAAGCTCAGTAAGAGTTATAAAAATATGGAAAGGAAACATGAGTTCATATATACATAAGAATGAAATCATACATTACCCATAAAACAAAGGCACTTTAACATAACTCATCAAACCATGAATAAATCATAGAAATCATAAGACATAAAGGTAATTTGAGGCATTCATAACATTCTTACGTAGGGAGTAACCCTCTTGGTTATGTTTGGAATACCCATCACAGTATATTCCCTAAATCTCTTCAAAGAAACCTTAACGTTTCACTCCTTCGCGTTACCCAATGCATTGGAGAGCTATAACGGGCTCACCCGCCCTTAGTTTATCACGGAACCACCCGTCTTCATAATAATGCCCAAGAACCATAACATAATCATATCACATAAAACAGGCATAAAGGAAACATAACATTTCCACATTTCAATAACGAGATATCAATACATCACATTGATATAATAAAAACATTATGAAAACCATTTTCAATACCAAAGTAAAAGAAAAGTAAAACATGGTATTTATTTTTCTTTTAAAAAGAAGGTATGGCTTGTAGAGGAAGCCGAAAATCAAATAACAGTCACGACGGCGGAGAAGTCGTTGCCGCCACATACGTACGACAAAAACATTCCCTTTTTTCGTTTAGTAAACGCTTAGTATAAAAAAGATTCCTTTTAAATAAACGTTAAAGTCAATGGGGTTTATACACCGTATAAAAGAAAGTTGTGTATAAAATAAAATATGCCTCAATGAAAGGAGATTGAGACGAAGTCCCACACCACCTTGAAGCTTTTAACATTTTAAACCATTAATATCCATATAAATAAATCCTTAAAACCATTTTGAAAACATGGATATTAATAAGAAGAAATAATTAAAACATTTAAAATGATATTCTGGTAAAAGGGGTTTTACCAAAATTAGAGACACTTGAATACAATAATTGAGGAATAACATTTAGTCAGAACATTATAATATCATGAGAATAAAAGGATTCATGATATAATACTCCAAATGACAGTATATACACAATATAAGAGTGAATTGGTGCATAACAACAATGAAACCTCAATAGAAATGTCAAATGTGATGAAATCCCTTATAAAGAAGGTATCCTTAAATTAAGGACAAATCAATCTCAAAATATGTGTGACAAAAATAAATACACCCAATATAAGTGGATATTAAGTGTAAAAAAATAAAAGGTCATTCACACATATTCAATGGATGACATATTCAATAACAACATGTTGAACCCAAAGAAATCGAAATTGGGTTAAGAAGTTCCCTTGACAGCCTAACGGCGTAACATCAAAATGAGTTGATGAGAGATAAAAAGTGTATCTCATCACTTGAAAATAAAATTTACATCAATAAGGATATATGAGAACATATCCCAATATAAAAATATGTAAATTAAAAGACCCAACAAAATAAGTCTTTTAAAAAGAGGAGGGTGAAAGGTTCCCTTACCGACTTGGGTAACTTTTGAAAAGTACACCCCATTGAAGAAGTGTCATACAATGAATATGTAAATACCCATAAATGGAATTATATTACAAAAGGAGTGTAATAGTGGGCATTACATAAACCACTCAATGGAAATTGTGGCAAATGTAGCATAAATATCACGAGAATAAAAGTGAGATGAAAAATCCCTTACGAAAACTCAGCAGCCTAACGGCGCCACTTAATACTACCAAAATGGATTGATAAGATCAAATAGAGTATCCCATCATATTACAATAGAATTTACAGCAAGAGGAATATAAAAGAAAATCCCCCAACATAACAAGTAGGAGCTTAGAAGAAGTGACACAACGGAGAGTACTTAAAAACAAAGAGAGAGGTTAGATCTCTTACGAAAGTTCGGCAGCCTAACGGTGCCACTCAAGACTTCAAAAATGGATTGATGAGAGAGAATAGGGTCTCTCATCACATTAAAATAAAAATTAAAGTAATTTTAATATAAAATATCATCCCAATAACAAGAAAGATGAGCTTTAAAAGGAATGTCATAAAAGTGTGTACTTAAAAAGAAAGAGAGGAGTAGGATCCCTTACCTCGGGTCCGACTTGACTCGATCGTTCTTTAATATCCTGAATAATAAACTTGAGTTAATTTCTAATTCCTTAAGAACCCTTTTTCAAGTTCATTATTACTTTTATACCACTTATTACCATGTCACAAACAGTATGTAATCATTTAAGTTAATAATATTTGTTTTGCCGATATTTGGTTCTTAAGTCGAAAGTGGTCTTCTTACAATTACATGTTGTTCGTGTGGCCAAATGTTTATTATATCCAGAATTGTATTCATTATGTAGATATCATATATGTCATATATATCCAGTACATTCATGCATTTATAACATTACATAATCATTTAGAGGTAAGAAATGAAATGCACTGTTCATGGAGACGGTAAGCCGTACGTATGCATGAACGCTACTTTCATTTCTATTTCGTATTTTATAGAATGGAATAATAATGATATAAAGGTATATTATAATTACAGTATAATATCATATATAATATCATATTTCCATCCTTTATACATCCCACATATGGTATTTAACGAATCAAATCACTTTGAGGGGGTGGTAGTCCGCACTTCCTTCAATGAAGATATCGCGTATACCCATAATGGAAGCCATAAAGGTAAGACAAAAATGAAAACTACAGAAGAATAAATAAAACATAAACATATTATATATCATATATAAAAATAGTGACATCATAATGTCCACCTTTGAAGGTGTTAAATGAGTATTGAACAATCATCGTTTCGGGAGGCAGAATTTCACCATCCACGGAAACCGTATGTTCTTTAACCATTTTATGTAGTTGTGTGAGAGTGTAGATCGAATAAATCTTATAACAACATCATATTATATTTAAGATACTGGTGTTGTTACAAAATAAGTAAATAAAAAGAGTTTAGGGGGTTGGAGAAGCAAAATAAAACAAATGAACATGAGAGAATGAATTACCTTTAAAAGTGTAACTCCTTTTGATTTAAGCCTAAAGGCTTCCTTTGAAAGGATTATTCCCAAAGGGAGTCCTCTAGTATTAGTAGAGGGATGTGGAGAGAGTAAATGGGCAGGGGTTGGCCGATCCAAAGGCTTGAGGAGTGTGTTAAATGAGGTAGAGGTGGGGGCCTTTTATAAGAGGAGAGGAGGGGTACTTTTGGAAAGTAAAGAAATATTACTTTATTTGAAAATGTGTTTCGGTTTTAAAAGGTCCCACGTTGATATAATTCGTGGATAAGGTGATAAGGCTTCTAAATCCACTCATACAATAAGTTTTTTACATGTTTAGTTCATAGATTTTACATTACCTTTCCATTTTATTTAAATCGTCAAATAATGATATCATCGCTGCATCATTATTATGTCATAAATAATTTAATTTATTTAATGTCTAAAAATTATAAAAAAATACTATTATTTAGGAAATCTTTTTAGCTTTCCAATTAATATTTATAATAAAAAATATGTCTTGTATAACCCCACTAAAAATTGTTTTTGTAAAACATATCATGTTTGTGTCAATTTTACTTTTACATTAAATAAAATGTTATTTATGTCATTTCCCAACCAAAGTGGATCCATGGGGTCCCCAAGTTGACTCATGGCTTGTCTTGGTCGGCCATGACACAACCAATAAGGTTGGGACATGTGTCTAGGTCATTTCATATCATTAAAGCATTATTTATACCTTAAACTACACTAATTACCACTAATCGCGATTAAAAACTTAATAAGTTACTATTCACCAAAAAATTATTTTAATCTCATTGAACCACATTTTACTTCTTAATGACAACCATGTATGTCGGATTTTCAAAATTCAATACACATTAGTGGTAAACTTTCATTTAACTGAAAAATCAGTTTGCTTGATTACCACTTAGTGGTTTCACTATTCATCAAAAATTGAAGTTTTTCAGAAAATTACCAAAAATTCACCCTAAGCTATATTTGGTATTCTGAATTCAAAAATGAAGTCCTTTTTAAAAAATTCAAAACATATAAGTCACATTAATTAATTTAATAATTAATTCCCGCTGTCATTACAAATAGCGTGTTTTATGAAACAATAAGTATCAAAAGATTGACACTAGTTTAAGTCTGATTTCAAAGTGAAATTGATTCCAACGACCACTATTGGATTTAATGGTAAAAATATTTGTTAATTTCACTTTAAAACCAATTAAAAATATAATATAATCATTTAAATAAATTAGATTAAAAAGTGGTTTGGAATTAAAATACAACATTTTACACTATTCATTAAAAAAAATGAACTTTATCAGAAAGATACCAAAAATTTACACAAAGTAAATTTTGATGTCCCGATTCTTAATAAGAGTTTTAATTGGTCCAAAATAATGTTTAAGAGTGAACAAAACTATATTTAATGACGGTTCTCCATCAAAAGGTGATAAGTGAACCTTTAGTGAAAACTAGGGCATATACGCCAAAAATTGAATTCTTTCCATATTTTACGCCTTTATCTTTTATTGTATAAATGTAAAAATATTTAAGAACATATATAATCATATTTTAGTTATTTCTATTCATTCCCGCCAATACAACGGCTACATATTAACTACCATTTAAAATAATATTATTTTATTATTAGAGTGCAACGTAAGATTCTCAAGAAACTCGTTGTTGCGTGTTGGGTACCCCATCGAGCATAGATTCCCCTTTAAATTAATTTCAATATTTTATTCACAAATATAGATAAATATGAAATGTCATATTCTTTATTTACCTGGGGTGTTACATCCTTTCCCCCTTTTGGGAATTGCGTCCTCGCAATTTTAAAATTGCGCTTGGAAACTTCCTTGAAAGTCCCACATCGGAACAAAAGTCGGTAAAACAAACACTTTAAAATAAAGAAAGATAAGTACAAAGGTCACCCGAGTTAACCCATACTAGGATTCCAAGTATGAAAATATGGACATGGAGGAAAAAACAAAGGGTCATGTTCTGATGGAGGGTGATAGAAAACATGTTTAGGAGAAAGTTAACCACGAGAGAATCACAAACTTGTGATGGGTTAAAGGGTCTTCGATTCCCCAGTAGGAAAAGTTATTAGACAAAATTTTTGTTTTAAGTTACTTTTTATTGAGGAATTTATTCATAAGGAAACATAATCACTTATCATATTGACTTTCAACCTTTATTAGATTCCTTACACAAACTCATATTTTCTCCAAAAGAGTAGTATTTAGGAAGACTTGTTCACATTAAGAGTACTATAATCAACTTCTAGAGAATCACCTAATCCACAAGATAGAACTATATACGTCCCATGTCTTTAGACTTTAACCAAATCCAAAACCAAAAAGGCTAGTACAAGATCAGATAATCCAGAAAAGGATAACCCTTTATAAAAAGAAAATCTATTCTTAATCTCCAAAATTTGTCCAACAAAACCCAAAGTTCAACGAGGACCATTATATAATCAATTTGTCCATAAAATTCTTCAAAGTAAACCAATATAATATTGAAACCCAAATATTTGAAGGATTTAGTCGCATAGTCTTCCAAGATAAATCGTAACATTTATCTCCAAACAATATCAGTTGCTCCTAAAGTCTCGTTTTGAAAAGTAATTAACCTAATCACATATCCTCCATGATAGGTTAATCATTTTCAAAAATAACCCAAAATCAACATACTCCTAATCCATAAAATCATATAACTAGAATGAATCAGTCAAACTAACCAGGGACTTCACGTAGTCCAGTGGTAGGTGATAAATACCAGTCGCACATTGGTTGTGGGTTCGATTCCCGCAGCTTTGTCCGACGCGACGGGATGTCACACGGTCTGCGTGTTGTCCTTTTTCCAAAACTATATAATTCTTAAAACATTCCCCAAAATGAGATAAAATCTTCAAGAATAATCATAACCTATTTTAACCTCAAGTTTATCTCATTCCTTTCATTTTCCATCATATCATAGAGTAACCCATAATTACCTAAAAATTAAGTATCATATAAACCCTAATGGTTACCTTAATAATTATTACCTGAACTTCCACATCGAATTGGCCATCTCGTACCTGATACATTAGAGAACTCACCAAGGTTGAAGTGGTTGATCATGACTCCTTGATATTTGGTTTAGAACAACCATGAGTTTCCTCATTGAATCCTTCATTTTATCTATTATCTTAATAAGAGAACCACCACAGTTTCCTTCAAACCTGTTGTCTCTTTGGTCCCTGCTAGATCCATCCATTCACTAAAAATAGAAATGTCAGTGTGAGTATATCAACAAAACCATCATGTACTAATGAGTAAGATAGAAAATAAGATATACTTACTCATTCACTTTATCTAAAACTAAGACTCTTTCTGAAATCCTAACCATTATGGTAATTGTCAATTATGCTTAAAGAATACCCTAACCTCAAAAGTTATCTAATCCGACCTTTGATACCAACTATAAGGCCCCAGCCTTAAACCTTACTTAATCTTGAGTTATTACAAGATTACACATTGAGGATCTTTTCAGGTTTAGAGTTTTAGAGAATTAGATCATGAAACTTGCATTACATTCCACATTTAATCAAAGTGGTTACATAAAAGACAGTATTCATTCTTCCCATCAACGGGAACATATTTAAAATATAACACGGATTCTTTCTTGACACATCCTTGACACTATCATCACATCATGTACCTTTCCCTGGACCTGTGAAAAACATTTCAAAAACATGGGATGAGCATAAAAAGCTCAGTAAGAGTTATAAAAATATGGAAAGGAAACATGAGTTCATATATACATAAGAATGAAATCATACTTTACCCATAAAACAAAGGCACTTTAACATAACTCATCAAACCATGAATAAATCATAGAAATCATAAGACATAAAGGTAACTTGAGGCATTCATAACATTCTTACGTAGGGAGTAACCCTCTTGGTTACGTTTGGAATACCCATCACAGTATATTCCCTAAATCTCTTCGGAGAAACCTTAACGTTTCACTCCTTCGCGTTACCCAATACATTGGAGAGATATAACGGGCTCACCCGCCCTTAGTTTATCACGGAACCACCCGTCTTCATAATAATGCCCAAGAACCATAACATAATCATATCACATAAAACATGCATAAAGGAAACATAACATTTCCACATTTCAATCACGAGATATCAATACAAGACATTGATATAATAAAAACATTATGAAAACCATTTTCAATACCAAAGTAAAAGAAAAGTAAAACATGGTATTTATTTTTCTTTTAAAAAGAAGGTATGTCTTGTAGAGGAAGCCGAAACTCAAATAACGGTCACGACGGCGGAGAAGTCGTTGTCGCCACATACGTACGACAAAAACATTCCCTTTTGTCGTTTAGTAAACGCTTAGTATAAAAAAGATTCCTTTTGAATAAACGTAAAAGTCAAAGGGGTTTATACACCGTATAAAAAAAGTTGTGTATAAAATAAAATATGCCTCAATGAAAGGAGATTGAGACGAAGTCCCACACCACCTTGAAGCTTTTAACATTTTAAACCATTAATATCCATATAAATAAATCCTTAAAACCATGTTTAAAACATGGATATTAATAAGAACAAATAATTAAAACATTTTAAACGATATTCTGGTAAAAGGGGTTTTACCAAAATTAGAGACACTTGAATACAATAATTGAGGAATAACATTTAGTCAGAACTTTATAATATCATGAGAATAAAAGGATTCATGATATAATACTCAAAGGACAGTATATACACCATATAAGAGTGAATTGGTTCATAACAACAATGAACCCTCAATAGAAATGTCAAATGTGATGAAATCCCTTATAAAGAAGGTATTCTTAAATTATGGACAAATCAATCTCAAAATATGTGTGACAAATATAAATACACCCAATATAAGTGGATATTAAGTGTAAAAAAATAAAAGGTCATTCACACATATTCAATGGATGACATATTCAATAACAACATGCTGAACCCAAAGAAATCGAAATTGGGTTAAGAAGTTCCCTTGACAGCCTAACGGCGTAACATCAAAATGAGTTGATGAGAGATAAAAAGTGTATCTCATCACTTGGACATAAAATTTACATCAATAAGTATGTATGAGAACATATCCCAATATAACAATATGTAAATTAAAAGACCCAACAAAATAAGTCTTTTAAAAAGAGGAGGGTGAAAGGTTCCCTTACCGACTTGGGTAACTTTCGAAAAGTACACCCCATTGAAGAAGTGTCATACAATGAATATGTAAATACCCATAAATGTAATTATATTACAAAATGAGTGTAATAGTGGGCAGTACATAAACCACTCAATGGAAATTGTGGCAAATGTAGCATAAATCTCATGAGAATAAAAGTGAGATGAAAAATCCCTTACGAAAACTCAGCAGCCTAACGTTGCCACTTAAAACTTCCAAAATGGATTGATGAGATCAAATAGAGTATCCCATCATATTACAATAGAATTTACAGCAAGAGGAATATAAAAGAAAATCCCCCAACATAACAAATAGGTGCCTAGAAGAAGTGACACAAAGGAGAGTACTTAAAAAGAAAGAGAGAGGTTAGATCTCTTACGAAAGTTCGGCAGCCTAACGGTGCCACTCAAGACTTCAAAAATGGATTGATGAGAGAGAATAGGGTCTATCATAACATGAACATAAAAATTACAGTAATTTTAATATAAAATATCATCCCAATAACAAGAAAGATGAGCTTTAAAAGGAATGTCATAAAAGTGTGTACTTAAAAAGAAAGAGAGGAGTAGGATCCCTTACCTCGGGTCCGACTTGACTCGATCGTTCATTAATCTCCTGAATAATAAACTTGAGTTAATTTATAATTCCTTTAGAACCCTTTTTCATGTTCATTATTACTTTTATACCACTTATTACCATGTCACAAACAGTATGTAATCATTTAAGTTAATAATATTTGTTTTGCCGATATTTGGTTCTTAAGTCGAAAGTGGTCTTCTTACAATTACATGTTGTTCGTGTGGCCAAATGTTTATTATATCCAGAATTGTATTAATTATGTAGATATCATATATGTCATATATATCCAGTACATGCATGCATTTATAACATTAAATAATCATTTAGAGGTAAGAAATGAAATGCACCGTTCATGGAGACGGTAAGCCGTACGTACGCATGAACGCTACTTTCATTTCTATTTCGTATTTTATAGAATGGAATAATAATGATATAAAGGTATATTATAATTCCAGTATAATATCATATATAATATCATATTTCCATACTTTATACATCCCACATATGGTATTTAACGAATCAAATCACTTTGAGGGGGCGGTAGTCCGCACTTCCTTCAATAAAGATATCGCGTATACCCATAATGGAAGCCATAAAGGTAAGACAAAAATGAAAAATACAGAGGCATAAATAAAACATAAACATATTATATATCATATATAAAAATAGTGACATCATAATGTCCACCTTTGAAGGTGTTAAATGAGTATTGAACAATCATCGTTTCGGGAGGCAGAATTTCACCATCCACGGAAACCGTATGTTCTTTAACCATTTGATGCAGTTGTGTGAGAGTGTAGCTCGAATAAATCTTATAACAACATCATATTATATTGAAGATACTGGTGTTGTTACAAAAGAAGTAAATAAAAATAGTTTAGGGGGTTGGAGAAGCAAAATAAAACAAATGAACATGAGAGAATGAATTACCTTTAAAAGTGTAACTCCTTTTGATTTAAGCCTAAAGGCTTCCTTTGAAAGGATTCTGCCCAAAGGGAGTCCTCTAGGATGAGGAGAGGGATGTGGAGAGAGTAAATGGGCAGGGATTGGCCGAGCCAAAGGCTTTAGGAGTGTGTTAAATGAGGTAGAGGTGGGGGCCTTTTATAAGAGGAGAGGAGGGGTACTTTTGGAAAGTAAAGAAATATTACTTTATTTCAAAATGTGTTTCGGTTTTAAAAGGTCCCACATTGATATAATTCGTGGATAAGGTGATAAGGCTTCGAAATCCACTCATCCAATAAGTTTTGTACATGTGTAGTTCATATATTTTACATTATCGTTCCATTTTATTTAAATCGTCAAATAATGATATCATCGCTGCATCATTATTATGTCATAAATAATTCAATTTATTTAATGTCTAAAAATTATAAAAAAAATACTATTATGTAGGAAATCTTTTTGGATTTCCAATAAATAATTATAATCAAAAATATGACTTGTATAACCCCACTTAAAAATTGTTTTAGTAAAACATATCATGTTTGTGTCAATTTTACTTTTACATTAAATAAAATGTTATTTATGTCATTTCCCAACCAAAGTGGATCCATGGGGTCCCCAAGTTGACCCATGGCTTTTCTTGGTCGGCCATGACACAACCAATAAGGTTGGGACATGTGTCTAGGTCATTTCATATCATTAAAACATTATTTATACCTTAAACTACACTAATTACCACTAATCGCGATTAAAAACTTAATATGTTACTATTCACCAAAAAATTATTTTAATCTCATTGAACCACATTTTACTTCTTAATGACAACCATGTATGTCGGATTTTCAAAATTCAATACACATTAGTGGTAAACTTTCATTTAACTGAAAAATCAGTTTGCTTGATTACCACTTAGTGGTTTCACTATTCATCAAAAATTGAAGTTTTTCAGAAAATTACAAAAAACTCACTCTAAGATATATTTGATATTATGAATTCAAAAATGAAGTCCTTTTTACAAAATTCAAAACATATAAGTCACATTAATTAATTTAATAATTAATTCCCACCGTCATGACAAATAGCGTGTTTTATGAAACAATAAGTATCAAAAGATTGACACTAGTTTAAGTCTGATTTCAAAGTGAAATTGATTCCAACGACCACTGTTGGATTTAATGGTAAAAATATTTTCTAATTTCACTTTAAAACCAATTAAAAATATAATCTAATCATATAAATAAATTAGATTAAAAAGTGGTTTTGAATTAAAATACAACATTTTACACTATTCATTAAAAAAATGAACTTTATCAGAAAGATACCAAAAATTTACACAAAGTAAATTTGGATGTCCCGATTCTTAATAAGAGTTTTAATTGGTCCAAAAGAATGTTTAAGAGTGAACAAAACTATATTTAATGACGGTTCTCCATCAAAAGGTGATAAGTGAACCTTTAGTGAAAACTAGGGCATATACGCCAAAAATTGAATTCTTTCCGTATTTTAAGCCTTTATCTTTTATTGTATAAATGTAAAAATATTTAAGAACATATATAATCATATTTTAGTTATTTCTATCCATTCCCACCAATACAACGGCTACATATTAACTACCATTTAAAATAATATTATTTTATTATTAGAGTGAAACGTAAGATTCCCAAGAAACTCGTTGTTGCGTGTTGGGTACGCCATCGAGCATAGCTTCCCCTTTAAAGTCATTTCAATATTTTATTCACAAATATAGATAAATATGAAATTTCATATTCTTTATTTACCTGGGGTGTTACATCCTTTCCCCCTTTTGGGAATTGCGTCCTCGTAATTTTAAAATTACGCTTGGAAACTTCCTTGAAAGTCCCACATCGGAACAAAAGTCGGTAAAACAAACACTTTAAAATAAAGAAAGATAAGTACAAAGGTCACCCGAGTTAACCCATACTAGGATTCCAAGTATGAAAATATGGACATGGAGGAAAAAACAAAGGGTCATGTTCTGATGGAGAGTGATAGAAAACATGTTTAGGAGAATGTTAACCACGAGAAAATCACAAACTTGTGATGGGTTAAACGGTCTTCGATTCCCCAGTAGGAAAAGTTAATAGACAACATTTTTGTTTTAAGTTACTTTTTATTGAGGAATTTATTCATAAGGAAACATAATCACTTAACATATTGACTTTCAACCTTTATTAGATTCCTTACACAAACTCATATTTTCTCCAAAAGATGTGTATTTAGGAAGACTTGTTCACATTAAGAGTACTACACTAGTGCAGAAAACATTTTTTACGTCGGTTATTTTTTATTATTTACATCGGTTTTTAGGTGACGTTAATACGGACGACGTTATAAATAACGTTTTTTACGTCGGTTATTTAAAACCCGACGTAATATCCCTAACATCACGGTGGTTATCACGTCGGTTCATATAATAACTGATGTGATAAATATGCGCGGGGGGGCTTTATCACATCGGTTATTCCCTAAACCGACGTGATAAAACGCCTGGGATATCGTTTATCATGTCGGTTATGTCATAACCGACGTGATAAACCCTTCCCCTGGCCTATTATCACGTCAGTTTCTTAAATAACCGACGTGATAAAAAGGCCTGGGAAACGTTTTAGCACGTCGGTTATCCAATAACCGACGTGGTAAATCGATTCCCAGGCCTTTTAGCACGTCGGTTATATTAAGAACCGACGTGATAAAAGCCCCGGGAACGGTTTATCACGTCGGTTCTAGAAAATCCCGACGTGATAAACCCCTACCGATTTATTTACCACGTCGGTTATAAAATAACCGACGTGGAAGAATTTTTTTTTTTTAAATAATTGCACTGCTCTCACCAAAAAACAACCAGAAACCAAACAAAAATAACCATGCCAGCCCTCCCCCAATCCCCAACTGAACCCCACCCTCATCTATACCCACCTAACAACCTGGCCAGCCCTCCCCCACCACATTGGAGCCCCACCACAACCCTTGGACACCCCCCCCCTTGGACAGCCCCCCCACCCTCAGTTACACCCCCACGACCCCTAGTACAGCCTCAAACACCCATTGGACACCCCTCCCATATCCCTTGGACACCCTCCACCCCTTGGACACCCCCCACCCCTTGGACAGCCCCCCCCCCCCCCCCACCCTCATTTACACCCCCAAGACCCCTAGTACAGCCTCAAACACCCATTGGACACCCCCCCACTCCTTGACAGCCCTCCCAGACCCCTTGGACACCCCCCCCCCCCGACCCCTGGACACCCCCCCCCCCCCCCCCCCCGAGCCCTTGGACAGCCCCAAACACCCCTTGGACACCCCTCCCATATCCCTTGGACACCCCCCCACCCCTTGGACACCCCCCCCCCACCCCTTGGAAAGCACCCCCACCCTCATTTACACCCAACCGGCCCCTTGGACAGAACTCCCAGACACCTTGGACACCACTCCCATATCCCTTGGACACCCCCACCCCTTGGACACCCCCACCCCTTAGACAGCCCCCCCACCCTCATTTACACCCAACCGGCCCCTTGGACAGAACTCCCACCTCATTTACACCCCCCCCCCCCGACCCCTAGGACAGCCCCAAACACACCTTGGACACCCCTCCCATATCCCTTGGACACCCCCCAAACACCCACCCACCCCCTTGGAACCTCTCCCCCCATACCAAAATCCAGACCAGAAAAACCATCAACAGTAGACCAAAACAAGAAGTAGAGAAAAATTAAACATTCACTTATATAACATTCAAAACTTACACTGTCAACTTCAAAAAAAACTAAATCCAACCTAAACGACTACGAAATACACAATTACATTGACAATATTCAAAATTACATTTTACATTACAAACAACTAAAAGTCAATAAAACCTGTAAAATAATTTGACCACTCCACTTGTAAGTGTTTGATATCTTCAGCAGTAAAGGGTTGAGGGTCATCAAAAATCTACAAAGGAAAAGGATAGTAGTCAACGTGTATAATGAATAAATCAAATTGAAATATTATGAGAAAGAGGAAATCTTACCAGGTCAAAACTCAGAACTGTCCCAGTTGTTATTATTTCATAAATAAATCTTAACATGTAATATCCGCATTCGATGATGCCTTGTTGCTCATGACATTTCTGTTTGAATGAGTGTAAATTCAATATATTATTTTTATGTAATAAATCAAAATGTACAAATTATAAATGGATATTTACCTTCGCATGTACATATTTGATCTTGAAATTCCTTTTCTTTGCGCTTTTTCGAAAGTGGACCCATGCCCTGTTAGAAAATAATACGAATGGGGTAAATTTAAAATTCATTATAATATATAAAACTATTGTGAAATTGAAACTTACGTTTCCAATATATTCTTAAAACTTTCTCGCACATCATCATGGAGAGAGCATATCCAATAAAGTGTTTTCTCCCTAGGGCAAAAAACCCCTAACATCCAATGATCCCTGATAAAAGGAAATTTAACGTTAGTGGGTTTTTATGTTAAAAGATAATTAACTCTTTGAGAGGGATGTGTTTCATACCTCTCACAAAAAGGCATCATCTAACACTGTGGGATTACATTCTTTTCAAATCTATCAGCAATATAAAGCATTCTTTGTTCCTCATCCAATGCACATGCTTCAGGGGAAATCAATTGTGGGTCCACGAATCCATATACATCTGTCAGCTCATTCCTCTAACAAATTTTATACAGATACCTAATACAAAGCAGACATAAGTATACATTTTTAATAAATATAACGCAAGGAAAATGTGTTAAGACTTACATGATAAAAATTTGCACCACGTTGATGCCCAACTTATCTCCAGTGACAAACTCCATGATATCAGTTTTCATAATCCCCACACATAGTTCACATCCACAGACATGAGCTTCCATTGTAAAGTCATAATGATCCGCCAACAAATTTGAATATCTTGACAATTTGTCAAGACTGCTAGTATCTACATCTGATGTCATAGCTATCTGTCTTTGTTGTTGTCTATACAGTATTTCATTACCTTTGAAGTATTCCTGTAAAAATAAATTGAAAAATATATTAGTTTTCAAATGATAAAACATTAATAAAAATATAAAATAAAAGATATAACATCCATACCTCTATGGTAATGAGTCGAAGAAGTCTGGATGGCCAAAGTAAAAAATGGCCGATAATATGTCCAACTGTCGTCACCTCATCTGTAGGTAATGGTATCCGAGCTGATCTATCTATAATATCCTGTACAGTGACCCTCTGATTCTCTACCTCTAACTGTTGATGATGAACTGTATCTCCTATACAATATACCATCCCATATGCAACTATATGATGTTGAGGATCATCAACATACAACTCACAATAAGTAGGTAGCTGCGGCGGAGGAGGAGGATCAAAAATGGGGTCCGCAGGCTGAGGTGGGGGAGTGGGAGCTACTGGGAGAGGTGGAGTGGGAGCTGCACCCTGAAATTGTCTTTGCAAGTCTGCAAACATTAACTGCACTGATGCTCTAATCTTGTCCTCCATTGTCGCATTAATATTATGGACTTCAGCCTCCAAGGATTCTATTTTTTTTTATAAACTCCCTCAACGTTAGAAGTTGAGGAACGTGGCAACACTTTTCTTACCGATACACCTGTCGGATATCGTCTTACACGGCCAGGATGTTCGGGCTTTCCCAATGCCACAGATAAAATATCTTCCCTCCCAGATGGTGTAAATGTCCCCTGTGAACTCTGCTCCTCAAGAGAGTCCTGTAATAATTAATTGAACATTTCTATAATGATTGGAAATATATGACGAAAATAGTAAACTTAAATAAATAAAATAGATATCTTACAATCCTCTCAACTACGAGTCTCGATTCTTCCGAAAGATATTGTCCTTTTTTGCCCTTCTGTGCTCTTTTCCATTTCTCATGTCTAGATGGAGGGGATGGAGGGGCCACCTCTCCAGAGCTTGAAGACTCAGCTCTTAGTTGTTGAAATTTTTCTGCCATCATTTGTTCATCCAATAATGCATAACCTCCCCGAGATAAACTATGAGGGTATACATTTTTAGATTGGATCTCTTGATGAGCATTCCTTGTTTGCTGTAAATTAAGAATAAGTAATCATTAACAAAACAATAATAAGATCATTTATATAAGAAAGCTTATAAAAGTTTACATTGCCCTTACCAAAAATGATTCTTTTCTTCTATTTTCAAAAAATTGTCTCCATGTGTCTTCATCTATAAAAGGATATATATGACATGGATTCTCACGACTCCTATGACCATAAATGAAATCAGATGAGAGGGTTGATTTGAAATCCCTCCATCTCCTAGCACCCAACGATAAGCATTTCTTCCTGACTCCTCCAGTGTCAGGAATATCAAATGTCATCTGATAAAAAAGAGGTTAAAAATATTATATATACTAGAAACATTTAAAGAACAGTCAAACAATAGCAAAAGATCTTACCAAAATGGTCTCCCACAGCTGAGAAATTATCGCCTTATCCACACTTCTCCAATCATCATAGAGAATTCTTACTTTGCTCTTAGCCTGAGTTGCTACAAAACCCTTAAAATCTTTAGCATTTGGACCTCTAGGAAGATCATCATCATCAAACTCCACGACTATCCTCTCCTCCTTCGTACGGGCAAGTGATAATTTTGGTAAACGTGTGCACCCACGCTTACCAACCTTTGAACTCTTTTTCATAATAGGAGCATGTGAATGTTCCTCCCCAGATGTATGACCAATATGCTCATCTCCTGAATCATGTGGCTGATCAACTGATTGATCTGTCATTTTCCTTCAAATCAAAAAAACAAACATTAGTTCACAAATAGAAAAGTGTACTAAATTACATAATAGTAAACATTGGTAATATGGTAAGCATGTTAAACAATGATAAACATGGTAAACACAGGCAAAAGGTTGCCAAGGAGATGGCCCCAGAAAGCTGAAAAGTGGACTCACTGAGTCCACCGGTCAGCCGGTGTGAGCTCACCGGCCAGCCGGAGGACCCAGGCAGTAGACTTGCCACTGCCTGGTGCCACCGGCCGGCCGCTGGCTCACCACCGGCCGGCCGCTGGTGATCCAGACAGAGAGGAAGGCTCTGTCTGGTCCACCAGCCGGCCGGTGGTGATCCAGCGGCCGGCCGGTGGTCCAGACAGAGAGGAAGGCTCTCTGTCTGGACCACCGGCCGGCCGCTGGCTCAGCACCGGCCGGCCGGTGGACCAGACAGAGCTTTGTTCTGGACCACCGGCCAACCGGTGATCCACCACCGGCCAGCCGGTGCGCCCAGGACTTCTCCTCTTTACGATTTTTATTGTTTTATCGTTTTGGTTTGATACATGTTTTAATAAGTAAAAAATTTACAGTATCTAACATTATATGAAAAAACTAAATGTAAACAAGAAATAAACTTGTGTTACCTGTAATATTAGGAATGTACAGTTGGATTGTTTTCCCAAATTCCTTCGTCGTGATCGTTCCTTATGGCACAAACCATGTCTTCAACATACTCATCATTATGTTCTATTAATCTTTCCATGGAAGTAGGGATCTCACATAAATCAACAGCTTCATCAAATTCATCCTCACCAACATATTGGTTTTTTCCTTGTAAAACAACAGCCCACTGCATATCTGATTGATCTACTACATAGAAAATTTGTTTGGCATGTGTTGCCATTATAAAAGAATCAGCTGTGTCTTCCAATCTATTCATATTAACAAGTGTCATTCCAAATTCATCGTGTCTGACACTGTTGTTACCGATAAACCATTTACAGTTAAAAACGGGAACTTTAATTTTAAAGTAATCAGCCTCCCATATGTCTTCAATCACTCCATAATATGCACTTGATGACGAAATTGGGTTTCTGTCCTTAGCACTCGAAAAATGCATTGCTTCTGCAAACACCAATACACCACTATTCTGAACTGCACTTCTGTTGTTCTGAGCTTTCGTATGAAATGTATAGCCATTAATGTCATAAGCGGACCATGTTATCACATTTAAAGATGGACCACCCACTATCCATTTTAATGTCTCTGATACATATGATCTACCAAGCAAGGTCTTTTTAAACCATGGCAAAAAAGTTTTGTTGTGCTCATTCAAAATCCACATTTCTTTCTTCTTTGGATGACATTGTTTCAACTCATTAATATGCAATGTGATATACGGTTGAACATCAGCTATGTTATTCAAGATGTATGATTCTAACTTCTTCATATGTCAGCTGACAGTGATTTGACTTTCAAGCCACGAATCCCCTTTCCCTCATTATTAACCCGTTCATGGCGAGATGGAGGCAAACCTATGTGTTGCGCCGTAGCCAAGTAGCTCGTACAAAACTCTGCTACCTCCTCAGAAATATACTTTTCAATAATGGAGGCTTCAGGTCGATATGGATTTTTAACATATCCCTTTAATATTTTCATATACCTTTCAAAAGGATACATCCAACGAAGATATACAGGTCCACAAATCCTTATTTCTCGAACCAGATGAATCATTAAATGCACCATCATATCAAAAAAAGTTGAAGGAAAATACATTTCCAAATGACAAAGTATAAAAATTGCATCCTTTTCCAAAATGTTCAAAGCATTCACATCAATCGCCTTGTTGCAAATTGAATTGAAAAAATAACACAACCTCATTATAGTCTTTCTGACACGGATGGGCAATATTCCACGAAGTGCAACTGGTAGAATTTGTTGCATCATGACGTGACAATCATGTGATTTCATACCTATCAACTTCAATTCTTTCAATGAGACAAAAAATTTTACATTTGAAGAATAACCTTGAGGCACTTTGATATCATGAAGACACTGACATAAGCTACTTTTCTCCCTCTTCGATAATGTATGACAAGCCGGGGGAAGAAATGTTCGTCTTCCTTTAGGAGTGGGAGCTAACTCCAAACGTATTCCCATTGACAGTAGGTCTAACCTTGCATTCAACCCATCTTTTGTCTTTCCTTTAATATCTAGAAATGTTCCGATCAAAGAATCACAGATATTCTTCTCCACGTGCATGACATCAATATTATGTTTGACTTCATGATACCTCCAATATGGTAGCTCAAAAAATATTGACCTTTTCTTCCCAATATGTCTATCATTACCAGATTTATGTGTCTTTCCCAATGTCACATCAAGGTTTTTCACCCTCTCAAAATACAATTCTGGGGATAAAGGTTGAGGAGCAGTATCAAATTCTTGTGAGCCATTGAATGACTTTTTTAGTCTTCTATAAGGGTGATCCATAGGCAAAAACTTTCGATGACCCATGTACACTGTTTTCCTCCCATGATGCAATTGACAATATGGCGTCTGTTGTTCGCAAATTGGACATGCTTTATGCCCTTTAACAATGTATCCAGACAAATTTCCATATGCTGGGAAGTCATTTATAGTGAATAGAAGCACTGCATGCAGTTGAAAATATTCCATTTTATAAGAATCATACACCCTAATACCATCAGCCCATAACAGTTTCAAATCATCAATCAGCGGTGACAAGTATACATCAATATCATTGCCGGGTTGCTTTGGACCAGAGATCATGATACTCAACATGACATATTTGCGCTTCATACAAACCTCAGGAGAGAGGTTGTAAATTACTAATAAAACAGGCCATGAACTATGTGTGCTACTGAGGGTTCGGTATGGATTCATTCCATCTGTGCACAAGCCTAGTCTCAGATTTCTTATTTCATTTCCAAATGTAGGGTACTGGGCATCAATTTTCTTCCATTGTGGACAATCAGCTGGATAACGTATTTTTCCATCACATACCCGCTCATCAGCATGCCATCTTAACCTTTTTGCATCATGTGAATTAGCAAATAAACGTTTGAAACGAGGAATTATAGAAAGATACCAAAATACCTTTGAAGGGAGCTTTGTAATCTCTACATCAGCTTGTGATTTTTCTTTCACCTTATACCATGATGTCCCACATTTAGGACACTCTTTCATAAATTCATATTCCTTCCTATATATAATGCAGTCATTCGGACAGGCATTTATTTTCTTGTATCCCAATCCCATCGGGCATAATATTTTTTTGGCCTTATAATGTGAATCTGGAAGATCGTTATCTTTTGGAAGAATGTCTTTCATCAATTGTAGCAGCTCTGTAAAACTTCTGTCACTCCATCCTTGTTTTTCCTTCAGGTTAATCAATCTTAACACCGCCGACAAAACCGTAAAATCTGTACAACCAGGATATAATGGTTTTTCGGCATCACCATATAGACGTGCAACTGTCGGTTCTATCTCAATTTGTTCTTCTACAATATCACGAATCATTTCTTCAATTCCATCGGAGTTACCATCTTGCGATTCATTATCATCAGTGACATTCTGTCCAGTTTCGCCATGCCAAATCCAAGGGTTGTAACTCGGATTGAAACCATGACAAATCAGATGATCTTTTATCTCTCTACTTTTCAACTTCTTCATATTCAGACATTTCAGGCATGGACAGAAAAAAATGTCACTACTTGGAACATTTCGTTTAGCAAATTCCAAAAAGGCATCAACACCTTCCTCATATTCATTGCTCATTCGATGTGCCGTAATCCAACTTCGACTCATTATTACCTATAACAAATAGCAAAAATATATATTTTTTTAGATAAGACAAATATATGTTTATATGAAAAAAATCATAATTTGAATGTAAACAATTTTGAAATATAAAACAAATCGATGTGTAAACCCCCCTGGACACCCCCCGACCCTTCTGGACAGCCCCCCACCCCTCCTAGACACAACCCCCACCCCCGACCTGCTTGGACACCCCCCTGGACACCCCCCAACCCTCTGGACAGCCCCCCACCCCTCCTAAACACCACCCCCACCCCCTACCCCCTTGGACACCCCCCTGGACACCCCCAACGCCCACCCACACCCTTGGACAGCCCCCCACACCCACCCACCCCCTTGTAAACCCCCCTGGACAGCCCCTGACCCCTCTGGACAGCCCCCACCCCTCCTGGACACCACCCCCCACCCCCTACCCCCTTGGACACCCACCTGGACATCCCCCAACCCTCTGGGCAGCCCCCCCACCCACCCGGACAACCCCAAATACCCTCTGGAGAGGCCGCCACCCACTTGGACAGCCCCCCACACCCATCCACCCCCTTGGACAGCCCCCCACACCCATCCACCCCCTTGGACACCCCCTGGACACCCCACCGACCCCTCTGGACAGGCCGCCACCCCCTTGGACAGCCCCCCACACCCACCCATCCCCTTGGACACCACCCTGGACACCCCCCGACCCCTCTGGACAGCCCCCGACCCATCTAGAAAGCACCCCCACCCCTCCTGGACAGAACCCCCCACCCCCGACCTGCTTGGACACCCCCCTGGACCCCCCCCCCCCCAACCCTCTGGACACCCCCGACCCCTCTGGACAGCCCCCGACCCCTCATGGACACCACCCCCCACCCCTACCCCCTTGGACACCCCCCTGGACATCCCCCAACCCTCTGGGCAGCCCCCCCACCCACCCGGACAACCCCAAATACCCTCTGGAGAGGCCGCCACCCACTTGGACAGCCCCCCACACCCATCCACCCCCTTGGACAGCCCCCCACACCCATCCACCCCCTTGGACGGCCCCCCCACACCCATCCACCCCCTTGGACACCCCCCTGGACAACCCACCGACCCCTCTGGACAGGCCGCCACCCCCTTGGACAGCCCCCCACACCCACCCATCCCCTTGGACACCACCCTGGACACCCCCCGACCCCTCTGGACACCCCCCGACCCCTCTAGAAAGCACCCCCACCCCTCTTGGACACAACCCCCCACCCCCGACCTGCTTGGACACCCCCCTGGACACCCCCCAACCCTCTGGATAGCCCCCGACCCCTCTGGACAGCCCCCCACCCCTCCTGGACACCACCCCCCACCCCCTACCTCCTTGGACACCCCCTTGGACATCCCCCAACCCTCTGGGCAGCCCCCCACCCACCCGGACAACCCCAAATACCCTCTGGAGAGGCCGCCACCCACTTGGACAGCCCCCCACACCCATCCACCCCCTTGGACAGCCCCCCACACCCATCCACCCCCTTGGACACCCCCCTGGACACCCCACCGACCCCTCTGGACTGGCCGCCACTCCCTTGGACAGCCCCCCACACCCACCCATCCCCTTGGACACCACCCTGGACACCCCCCGACCCCTCTGGACAGCCCCCGACCCCTCTAGAAAGCACCCCCACCCCTCCTGGACACAACCCCCCACCCCCGACCTGCTTGGACACCCCCCTGGACACCCCCCAACCCTCTGGACAGCCCCCCACCCCTCCTAAACACCACCCCCACCTCCTACCCCCTTGGACACCCCCCTGGACACCCCCCAACACCCACCCACACCCTTGGACAGCCCCCCACACCCACCCACCCCCTTGTAAACCCCCCTGGACACCCCCCGACCCCAAATCCATGCACCTATTCCATGGTTGTGTGTGAAGAAAGTAGTAACAACTGTAAAAGGGCAACCCATCCAAATGGACACGCCCCAACCCTCTCGGGGATTTATAGAAAACGATGAAAAATTAGTGAAATCATAAAATTACTCAATATTGCAAGTTGAACAAATAGATCTAGGGATGATAAATAAGATTATGGTGCCAAAACGAGTTAAAAGGGTTCGCAATCGAAGAATCTTAGCTAGTTTCAACAAAAAAATCACAACACATATATATATACTATCCGCGAAAAAAAACGAACGAGTGGGAGGATTACCTGAGTGCTGCGAGATTAGATGATTGATCCGAGGAGATTAAATATGAGAAACGATGATCGCAAAACGAATCTAAACCAACGAAATGGATGAGCCGATTCGGGTTTACGCGCGAGAGACACGAGTCGCGACTGTCGAAGGTAAACTCGCGAATGACAATCCACGGGTCTGGGTAAATTTTTAAATGAGTTATCACATCGGTTATTCAATAACCGACGTTATAATTTTTTTTAAAACATTTATAACGTCGGTTATTCAATAACCGACGTAAAAACCTTCCTCCGATTCTTTTTTTACGTCGGTTATTCTATAACCGACGTTATAAAGGGCTCAAAATCCGCATTTTATTACATCGGTTATTCCATAACCGACGTCAAAAACATCTGCAGATTCTTTTTTTACGTCGGTTATTTTATAACCAACGTAAAAAGGCCTTCAAAAACCGCGTTTGTTACGTCGGTTATTGAAATAACCGACGTAACAAACGCCCCCCGCTTCTGTTTTTTATAGCAGTTAATGTATAACCGACGTAAAAAACGAAGCCGCGCTATTAATAACGTCGGTTATCAAAATAACCGACGTTAAAGGTGTACTAAACACAGGGTTTTACGTCGGTTATTAAATAACCGACGTAAAAAACCTCATTTTACGTATTATGACGTCGGTTTTATATAACCGACGTAAAAAATGGTGACGTAAAAAACGTTTTCTGCACTAGTGCTATAATCAACTTCTAGAGAATCACCTAATCCACAAGATAGAACTATATACTTCCCATGTCTTTAGACTTTAACCAAATCCAAAACCAAAAAGGCTAGTACAAGATCAGATAATCCAGAAAAGGATAACCCTTTATAAAAAGAAAATCTATTCTTAATCTCCAAAATTTGTCCAACAAAACCCAAAGTTCAACGAGGACCATTCTATAATCAATTTGTCCATAAAATTCTTCAATGTAAACCAATATAAGATTGAAACCCAAATATTTGAAGGATTTAGTCGCATAGTCTTCCAAGATAAATCGTAACATTTATCTCCAAACAATATCAGTTGCTCCTAAAGTCTCGTTTTGAAAAGTAATTAACCTAATCACATATCCTCCATGATAGGTTAATCATTTTCAAAAATAACCCAAAATCAACTTACTCCTAATTCATAAAATCATATAACTAGAATGAATCAGTCAAACTAACCAGGGACTTCACGTAGTCCAGTGGTAGGCGATAAATACCAGTCGCACATTGGTTGTGGGTTCGATTCCCGCAGCTTTGTCCGACGCGACGAGATGTCACATGGTCTGCGTGTTGTCCTTTTTCCAAAACTATATAATTCTAAAAACATTCCCCAAAATGAGATAAAATCTTCAAGAATAATCATAACATATTTTAACCTCAAGTTTATCTCATTCCTTTCATTTTCCATCATATCATAGAGTAACCCATAATTACCTAAAAAGTAAGTATCATATAAACCCTAATGGTTACCTTAATAATTATTACCTGAATTTCCACATCGAATTGGCCATCTCGTACCTGATGCATTAGAGAACTCACCAAGGTTGAAGTGGTTGATCATGACTCCTTGATATTTGGTTTAGAACAACCACGAGTTTCCTCATTGAATCCTTCATTTTATCTAGTATCTTAATAAGAGAACCACCACAGTTTCCTTCAAACCTGTTGTCTCTTTGGTCCCTTCTAGATCCATCCATTCACTAAAAATAGAAATGTCAGTGTGAGTATATCAACAAAACCATCATGTACTAATGAGTAAGATAGACAATAAGATATACTTACTCATTCACTTTATTTAAAACTAAGACTCTTTCTGAAATCCTAACCATTATGGTAATTGTCAATTATGCTTAAAGAATACCCTAACCTCTAAAGTTATCTAAACCGACCTTTGATACCAACTATAAGTCCCCAGCCTTAAACCTTACTTAATCTTGAGTTATTACAAGATTACACATTGAGGATCTTTTCAAGTTTAGAGTTTTAGAGAATTAGATCATGAAACTTGCATTACATTCCACATTTAAACAAAGTGGTTACATAAAAGACAGTATTCATTCTTCCCATCAACGGGAACATATTTAAAATATAACACGGATTCTTTCTTGACACATCCTTGACACTATCATCACATCATGTACCTTTCCCTTGACCTGTGAAAAACATTTCAAAAACTTGGGATGAGCATAAAAAGCTCAGTAAGAGTTATAAAAATATGGAAAGGAAACATGAGTTCATATATACATAAGAATGAAATCATACTTTACCCATAATACAAAGGCACTTTAACATAACTCATCAAACCATGAATAAATCATAGAAATCATAAGACATAAAGGTAACTTGAGGCATTCATAACATTCTTACGTAGGGAGTAACCCTCTTGGTTACGTTTGGAATACCCATCACAGTATATTCCCTAAATCTCTTCGGAGAAACCTTAACGTTTCACTCCTTCGCATTACCCAATGCATTGGAGATCTATAACGGGCTCACCCGCCCTTAGTTTATCACGGAACCACCCATCTTCATAATAATGCCCAAGAACCATAACATAATCATATCACATAAAACATGCATAAAGGAAACATAACATTTCCACATTTCAATCACGAGATATCAATACAACACATTTATATAATAAAAACATTATGAAAACCATTTTCAATACCAAAGTAAAAGAAAAGTAAAACATGGTATTTATTTTTCTTTTAAAAAGAAGATATGGCTTGTAGAGGAAGCCGAAACTCAAATAACGGTCACGACGGTGGAGAAGTCGTTGTCGCCACATACGTACGACATGAACATTCCCTTTTGTCGTTTAGTAAACGCTTAGTATAAAAAAGATTCTTTTTGAATAAACGTAAAAGTCAAAGAGGTTTATACACCGTATAAAAGAAAGTTGTGTATAAAATAAAATATGCCTCAATGAAAGGAGATTGAGACGAAGTCCCACACCACCTTGAAGCTTTTAACAATTTAAACCATTAATATCCATATAAATAAATCCTTAAAACCATTTTTAAAACATGGATATTAATAAGAACAAATAATTAAAACATTTAAAATGATATTCTGGTAAAAGGGGTTTTACCAAAATTAGAGACACTTGAATACAATAATTGAGGAATAACATTTAGTCAGAACTTTATAATATCATGAGAATAAAAGGATTCATGATATAATACTCCAAAGTAAAGTATATACACCATATAAGAGTGAATTGGTGCATAAAAACAATGAACCCTCAATAGAAATGTCAAATGTGATGAAATCCCTTATAAAGAAGGTATCCTTAAATTAAGGACAAATCAATCTCAAAATATGTGTGAAAAATATAAATACACCCAATATAAGTGGATATTAAGTGTAAAAAAATAAAAGGTCATTCACACATATTCAATGGATGACATATTTAATAACAACATGCTGAACCCAAAGAAATCGAAATTGGGTTAAGAAGTTCCCTTGACAGCCTAACGGCTTAACATCAAAATGAGTTGATGAGAGATAAAAAGTGTATCTCATCACTTGGACATAAAATTTACATCAATAAGGATATATGAGAACATATCCCAATATAAAAATATTTAAATTAAAAGACCCAACAAAATATGTCTTTTAAAAAGATGAGGGTGAAAGGTTCCCTTACCGACTTGGGTAACTTTCGAAAAGTACACCCCATTGAAGAAGTGTTATACAATGAATATGTAAATACCCATAAATGGAATTATATTACAAAAGGAGTGTAATATTGGGAAGTACATAAACCACTCAACGGAAATTGTGGCAAATGTATCATAAATCTCACGAGAATAAAAGTGAGATGAAAAATCCCTTACGAAAACTCAGCAGCCTAACGGCGCCACTTAAAACTTCCAAAATGGATTGATGAGATAAAATAGAGTATCTCATCATATTACAAAAGAATTTACAGCAAGAGGAATATAAAATAAAATCCTCCAACATAACAAATAGGAGCTTAGAAGAAGTGACACAAAGGAGAGTACTTAAAAAGAAAGAGAGAGGTTAGATCTCTTACGAAAGTTCGGCAGCCTAACGGTGCCACTCAAGACTTCAAAAAAGGTTTGATGAGAGAGAATAGGGTCTTTCATCACATGAACATAAAAATTATAGTAATGTTAATATAAAATATCATCCCAATAACAAGAAAGATGAGCTTTAAAAGGAATGTCATAAAAGTGTGTACTTAAAAAGAAGGAGAAGAGAAGGATCCCTTACCTCGGGTCCAACTTGACTCGATCGTTCTTTAATCTCCTGAATAATAAACGTGAGTTAATTTCTAATTCCTTAAGAACCCTTTTTCAAGTTCATTATTACTTTTATACCACTTATTACCATGTCACAAATAGTATGTAATCATTTAAGTTAATAATATTTGTTTTGCCGATATTTGGTTCTTAAGTTGAAAGTGGTCTTCTTACAATTACATGTTGTTCGTGTGGCCAAATGTTTATTATATCCAGAATTGTATTCATTATGTAGATATCATATATGTCATATATATCCAGTACATTCATGCATATATAACATTACATAATCATTTAGAGGTAAGAAATGAAATGCACCGTTCATGGAGATGGTAAGCCGTACGTACGCATGAACGCTACTTTCATTTCTATTTCGTATTTTATAGAATGAAATAATAATGATATAAAGGTATATAATAATTCCAGTATAATATAATATATAATATCATATTTCCATCCTTTATACATCCCACATATGGTATTTAACGAATCAAATCACTTTGAGGGGGCGGTAGTCCGCACTTCCTTCAATGAAGATATCGTGTATACCCATAATGGAAGCCATAAAGGTAAGACAAAAATGAAAAATACAGAAGAATAAATAAAACATAAACATATTATATATCATATATAAAAACAGTGACATCATAATGGCCACATTTGAAGGTGTTAAATGAGTATTGAACAATCATCGTTTCGGGAGGCAGAATTTCACCATCCACGGAAACCGTATGTTCTTTAACCATTTGATGTAGTTGTGTGAGAGTGTATCTCGAATAAATCTTATAACAACATCCTATTATATTGAAGATACTGGTGTTGTTACAAAATAAGTAAATAAAAAGAGTTTAGGGGGTTGGAGAAGCAAAATAAAACAAATGAACATGAGAGAATGAATTACCTTTAAAAGTGTAACTCCTTTTGATTTAAGCCTAAAGGCTTCCTTTGAAAGGATTCTGCCCAAAGGGAGTCCTCTAAGATGAGGAGAGGGATGTGGAGAGAGTAAAGGGGTAGGGGTTGGCCGATCCAAAGGCTTGAGGAGTGTGTTAAATGAGGTAGAGGTGGGGGCCTTTTATAAGAGGAGAGGAGGGGTACTTTTGGAAAGTAAAGAAATATTACTTTATTTGAAAATGTGTTTCGGTTTTAAAAGGTCCCACATTGATAGAATTCGTGGATAAGGTGATAAGGCTTCGAAATCCACTCATCCAGTAAGTTTTGTACATGTTTAGTTCATAGATTTTACATTATCTTTCCATTTTATTTAAATCGTCAAATAATGATATCATCGCTGCATCATTATTATGTCATAAATAATTTAACTTATTTAATGTCTAAAAATTATAAAAAAACTACTATTATGTAGTAAATCTTTTTAGCTTTCCAAAGAATATTTATAATCAAAAATATGACTTGTATAACCCCACTTAAAAATTTTTTTAGTAAAACATATCATGTTTGTGTCAATTTTACTTTTACATTAAATAAAATGTTATTTATGTCATTTCCCAACCAAAGTGGATCCATGGGGTCCCCAAGTTGACCCATGTCTTTTCTTGGTCGGCCATGGCACAACCAATAAGGTTGGGACATGTTTCTAGGTCATTTCATATCATTAAAGCATTATTTATACCTTAAACTACACTAATTACCACTAATCGCGATTAAAAACTTAATAAGTTACTATTCACCAAAAAATTATTTTAATCTCATTGAACCACATTTTACTTCTTAATGACAACCATGTATGTCGGATTTTCAAAATTCAATACACATTAGTGGTAAACTTTCATTTAACTGAAAAATCAGTTTGCTTGATTACCACTTAGTGGTTTCACTATTCATCAAAAATTGAAGTTTTTCAGAAAATTACCAAAAATTCACCCTAAGCTATATTTGATATTCTGAATTCAAAAATTAAGTCCTTTTTACAAAATTCAAAACATATAAGTCACATTAATTAATTTAATAATTAATTCCCACTGTCATGACAAATAGCGTGTTTTATGAAACAATAAGTATCAAAAGATTGACACTAGTTTAAGTCTGATTTCAAAGTGAAATTGATTCCAACGACCACTATTGGATTTAATGGTAAAAATATTTTCTAATTTCACTTTAAAACCAATTAAAAATATAATCTAATCATATAAATAAATTAGATTAAAAAGTGGTTTTGAATTAAAATACAACATTTTACACTATTCATTAAAAAAATGAACTTTATCAGAAAGATACCAAAAATTTACACAAAGTAAATTTTGATGTCCTGATTCTTAATAAGAGTTTTAATTGGTCCAAAAGAATGTTTAAGAGTGAACAAAACTATATTTAATTATGGTTCTCCATCAAAAGGTGATAAGTGAACCTTTAGTGAAAACTAGGGCATATACGCCAAAAATTGAATTCTTTCCGTATTTTAATCCATTATCTTTTATTGTATAAATGTAAAAATATTTAAGAACATATATAATCATATTTTAGTTATTTCTATCCATTCCCGCCAATACAACGGCTACATATTAACTACCATTTAAAATAATATTATTTTATTATTAGAGTGCAACGTAAGATTCCCAAGAAACTCGTTGTTGCGTGTTGGGTACGCCATCGAGCATAGCTTCCCCTTTAAAGTCATTTCAATATTTTATTCACAAATATAGATAAATATGAAATTTCATATTCTTTATTTACCTGGGGTGTTACATCCCGACTTGTCAAACCTTGATTTGGGTGCCACTGGACCTAGGTTCATATACCTAACCAATAAATTTACCATGATCCTAATATGTCACATCAAAAAACTAAAGGAATCTATGATGATCTCTTACAACATGCATAACACCATTCTTGCGTCAAGGTCATGTGAACGACCACTCATAAACTCAGTTATTAGTGAAAGAACCACAAACCACTTACTTACACGATAAACACATACCCAAAACATGTAAAAATAATCAAGCCCAAACACCCAAATGATCATTCCATTCACAAAAAGTCTAGAAACAGGGAACTAGATCCATAGGTGTTCAACAATGACTATATAACCACTTGGAAGCACAGATCATTCACCAGCCACATTACCAAGGTATATACCCCTACATCACACCACTAGTGATTCCCACAAGATCAGTTCAACCACTAAGATAAGTTACCCTTAAAGGCCATATGGTATTGACTCACTAAATTTGAGCCACTCTCAATGGCCACTAGGTTCTACCACCCAAACCTTAACCAAGACTCACTAAATCAACAACTTATAGGATGACTCCCATCTACATCCCATCATGAGACTACATTTATCATTCCCAACACCACACTTAGTGTTATCCCAAATTAAGATCTATGGTGTCACCCTACATAGGCTCACCAGCATAAAAAGACATAAGGTGTTTATGTCACCATTTTTAACAAGACTTTTAAATTTTCTCATGGGATTTTTCATTATTTTTTAAGTTATAGGTGTATACATTTTAACAGGTTTCATATTATTTTATTTCCTTCCAAGAATTGAATTTGGTTATATTCATAGGATAGAATTTAATATTTTTAGGATTTATAATGTTTTCCACATTTAAATGAAATGATTAAATACGGTATAATTCACATTATATGAGGGGAAACACATTATAGGACGCTTAATAGAAAATTATTTAATCTATACCATCACTAATCCATTTATATATGCCAATATGTCATGAAATCATCCTGATAACTGGTCAAGTAAGATTCCTGCATAGGCATATATAGAAAAATGATATATGATGTTACATATATTTATAAATATAACGACCCATACTTTACATACATTGTTAATACTTCGAAATTGAAGCACACTTATTACAACATATGACAAAACCACAAAGGACCGTATAGGTATAGTGTCTTTAGAAACTGGGAAACATAAACAACTGGTTCATAAATCTTCTATAGTGTCTCCCATTTATTTCATCATATCTAGGGTCCCTTTTAGCATATTCTACTTAATATCCATCTTCCTGACCTGGGGAAAAGAAAACATAAAAGGGTGAGCTCAAATGCTCAGCAAGGGCAAATAAAGGAAATAAAAAATCATATCATATCTTTATCAAAACCTGCAAAAGAGATCATAATATCATAACATGGAATAAATCATAAGAGTGAAAATGAGATCCCCATAATCATAACATAAAACTTGAAACTTTGTGGCATGCACACATAATCATGGAAAATCATTTCTTGTTAGTCATGACTCATTGCCAAGACTATCTTAGTGGACAAAGTCCCTTTCTGAACCGAGTTCACTCCTCGTTTCAGTCCTGTATCACTGAACCGAAATAACCTTCCGTTCCAGCCATGTCTATCTCATGAGATATAAAATCTTTACCCAATGCATTGGAGGGAGATATAGGTCCCACCCATCTCATAATGATACCATTCTTATGTGTGCCACAAAATCATAAATCATACATCATTGCATAACCCATGTAATAAAAATGGGATTCTTAAACAACATGACATTATAAAACCATTCATATAAGATAAAGGAATTCATAAACATAATTCCATAAAAACTTAGTCAAATCAATGTAAAAATATGGATAGAAACAGAACCCTTTATTATCTTAGATGGAAAATAATTTTGATAAAACACTTGAATTGAATTCTTGAGGAAAATATCCTTTCTTCATCAAAAACATTTTTCCTTTCATAACATGTCATACAACTTTAAAATAAAAGAAGTTGATTAAAAATAAACTTGAAAACTTGTAAAGGAAGCTTCTTTGAAGTAATGTTTTAAAAATACATTCATGCCGTATAAGTTAAAAAAACATTCTTCGTACTTTTGTCGGAAAAGTCAAAAGGTACCTCGTACGGAAAGAAAACGACAAAAGATTCCTTTCATATTCTTTACTAAAAACTCACCTAAGGGTAAAATTGGATTTAAACTATTTCAATTGGATGGAAAAAAATATTACATATTGAGGAAACATGGATGTGGATGATAAAATACACCCCAGTAAATACTTACGAATAAACAATCTCGGATAAAAATGAGATTGTGATATTTCCCTTACCTTAGGTCCAATTTTCTTTGTACGTGTCCGAAGCTCCTGTATAATGGTTTAAATAATGTTATTGACTTATTCCAGAATCATACATATTGATATGAGATCATATATGGTCATATTATTAGCTTCTTGTTAGTAATATTTCATTGTTACTTGTTACTCGGGTCTTTATAACTTTTTGTTCTTATGCGTGTTTTGTCGAATAAATTCTTATTCTTATCTTTAGGTTATAGATAATTCATTTCCAGAATGGTATTAGTGTAGTATATACCATATTCATTCATTCAATTCATTTATATAATCATTATGAAATGAATATCATGTAGAACGAGTCGCATCACATCGTGGAGACGGTATTCCGTACGTACGCACGAGTGATGATATCGTTCCTATGATCGTGGAATTGTATTGGAGTATATATATATATTATTTCAGTATCAATATTACTTAATAATAATCATATATAGTTACTCATTACACCATTATACCCATCCTTGTAAGGTGATGGTGGAAAATAGATTACACCACGGCGTGGAGACGGTATTCCGTACGTACGCACGCGCGGTGATTTCATTTTTCCGTAGGATGGATAGAAGGTGAATTAGGGTTGTTTCATATTTATAATAACATATCAGTATGTAAGTAATACTGATGTTGTTACTTTATCATGAAACAACTAAAGAAGAAGAAGTTGAAGAAGAAAGAAATTGAAAAGATCGGTAATGGATATTACCTCTTCTTTGGAACGCCTCTTTGAATCCTCCACTTAAGGAACTAAGATTGGTCTTTGGAGAAGACCAGGACCTCTAGGATTATTCTAGGGAAGTGTAGAGGAGAAAATGGCAGGGGTTGGCCGAGCTTGAGTGCTCAAATTGGTGTGAGGAGGAGGGGGAGGAGGTGCCCTTTTATAAGGGAGGAGAGGGGCACCATAGGAATATCTCAAAATATTATTTTATATTAAAGTCAAAATCGGTTTATAATGGTTCCAAAGGGTCTTATTTCGAATATAAGGTGGGTATGGGTCGAAATCCTATCAACCAATAGGATTTAGACAAGTTTAGGGAATTATTTTACCCTTATCAATTAGATTTAACTCTAAGTTAAATAATTTAACTTTTACCGTGTCTTTTTGTTTTCTTTCACTATAAGGTTAATACACTTACTATAACATGCCAAACGAACCCCAAATTGTTTATTATTAATATATATATCCTTATCTAAGTCATTTGGCCGAACCTTAGATTTTTAGGAATAAAATAACAATTAATAATATAATATTTGATTTAAAAACTATTTTGTGTCAATTTTGACACTATTTGATATATGATTTTTGTGAAAGTCATAACAGAATTATATGTTCGAACCAAGTTGATTAAATCAACACTAATATATCATAGTAACCTAGAAAATTAGTGGAATTCATAAAAAGTCTCAAATTATATTTATTTTGGTGTTTATAACATCAAATATGTCAATATTTCATTAATAAGATAATTACTGCATCATCATTGTGTCATAAATAAATTAAATTATTTAATGTCTAAAAATTACAAATAAAATTCCATCATGTAGGAAATCTTTTTATCTTTCTAATGAATATTTACAATCGAATTTATCTTATGTATAACCCCATATTAAAAATGATTTACTTATTAAACATTGATTTTAACTATTTTAACCCTTCTTTAAATAAATTAATAATAAATGTCCTAATCTAATCCAAGTGGGCCTAAATGGTCATATTTTATTCCTAAGTTTGTTTTTGGTCGAATTACACTTGTCCAATAGAATTAGGACATGTGTTAGGGTAATATTAATATCATATTTACCCTTAGTTACCCTATTTACTATTAACCGCGGTAAAAAAGGTAAAAAGTTACTATTCACCAAAAAATTATTTTCATCTTATTGAACCACATTTTAGTCCTTGATATTAACCGTGTCTCTCGGATTTTCGAAATTCCATTCACAGAAGCGGAAAATTAAGTTTTATGCAAAATTCAGTTTTTTTAACCTACCACTTAGTGGTTTCACTATTCATCAAAAATTGAAAGTTTTCAGAAAAATACCAAAATTTCACCCTAGGCTAATTTCGATATTCTGAGTCCAAAAATGAAGTCCATTTTGAAAAATAAAATTTATAAAATTTCAAAAAGTGGTTATTACTATTCATAACGGCTAGTTTTAATAGCATATTGTTGTTTAGTGAAACTCGGTTTTGCGTACGACGCAAGCTATCGAGGAAGGTCGCGATTGCGTGTAAAGCAAGCCAAGCAAGTGTTGTGTAGAAAAAGATTCCTTTGATTATTTATAAAAAGTCTCGGGTGTTACATTCTACCCCCCTTAAAAAGAATTTCGCCCTCGAAATTCGTCACTTTGTAACAAACAGATGAGGATAATTCTCCCTCATCATATCCTCAAGCTCCCATGTAGATTCTTCAAGTTGGTGGTTCCTCCATAAAACTTTCACCAAGCGAGTGGTCTTGTTTCGTAGGACTTTTTCGCTACGATCCAGAATCTCTATCGGCTGTTCTTCATAAGAAAGATCTTGCTCCAGCGGTACAACTTCTGAGCTAAGTACATGTGAAGGATCTGGTATGTACTTTCTCAGGAGAGATACATGGAACACATCGTGAACTTGAGAGAGATTCGGTGGAAGCGCCAATCGGTAAGCTACCTTCCCAACACGATCCAGTATTTCAAAAGGACCGATATATCTAGGTCTCAACTTCCCCTTCTTTCCAAATCTCATAACCCTCTTCCAGGGAGATATTCGTAAGAACACTTTATCACCCACTTCAAACTCTAGGTCTTTTCTTCGGTTGTCGGCATAACTTTTCTGTCGACTCTGAGCTGCTCTTATGTGTTGTTGAATAGATCTAACCTTTTCTGCCATTTCATCAACGAGATCAGGTCCTAATAGCTTTCTTTCCCCAACTTCATCCCAGCAAGTTGGAGTCCTGCATTTCTTTCCATAGAGAGCTTCATAAGGAGCCATCTGAATACTGGAGTGAAAGCTATTATTATAAGAAAATTCTACCAAAGGTAGGTGTTGATCCCAACCTCCTTTGAAATCCATAGAGAAAGCTCTCAACATATCTTCTAGGGTTTGAATTGTTCTCTCAGACTGACCATCTGTCTGGGGATGATAAGCAGTGCTGAAACTCAACTCTGTATCCAGAGTATGCTGAAGACTTCGCCAGAACTTCGAGGTAAATCTCGGATCCCGATCAGATATAATAGAAAGTGGTACTCCATGCAATCTTACCACTTCCTTTACATATATCCTGGCAAGCTGATCTAGAGAGAAATCCTCTCTAATAGCAATGAAGTGTGCAGACTTTGTAAGACGATCAACTATGACCCAGATAGCATTATTGCCTTTGGATGTTTTAGGAAGTCCTGTGACAAAGTCCATAGTGATGTTTTCCCATTTCCATTCGGGTATGGGTAATGGTTGTAACATCCCCTTAGACTTTTGTCTCTCAGCTTTAACTTGTTGACAAACCAAGCATCGAGAGACATATTCAGCAACATCTCTTTTCATGCCATCCCACCAGAAGTACTCTTTCAGGTCCCTATACATCTTCGTGCTTCCAGGATGAATAGAGAATGAAGAACTATGAGCCTCATCCAGCAGCTCCTTCTTTAATTCGGGGATGGGAGGAACGCAAACCCGATTCCTGAACATTATTATCCCATCACAATCAAGGTTGAATTCAGGAACATTTCTCACCTTCTTTTGTAACTCGACATCTTCTTTCTGTGCCTCTTTAATCTTCACATGTATAGATGGTTGAACATTCATTTGAGAAAGATAAGATTTTTCCCCTTCCATTATAATTCCAAGATCCATCCTTTGTAAATCCATAAATATTGGATCTTTTGTGATCCTCATCATGGATAAACTAGCATGGTCTTGTCGACTTAATGCATCTGCCACCTTGTTTGCTTTCCCAGGGTGGTAATGGATTGAGCAGTCATAATCCTTAATCAGCTCCAACCATCTTCTTTGACGCATATTCAACTCCTTTTGTGTGAAAATATACTTTAAACTTTTATGATCAGTATAAATATCACACCATTCACCATAAAGGTAATGCCTCCAAATCTTTAATGCAAAGATTACCGCAGCCAACTCCAAATCATGTGTTGGGTAATTTTGCTCATGGATTTTCAACTGTCGTGAGGCATACGCTATCACCATATCATTTTGCATAAGAACACACCCCAATCCCTTCTTGGATGCATCACTGTAGATCACAAACCTTTCTCCACTACAAGGCAGTGTGAGCACAGGTGCACTGGATAACCTTCTCTTGAACTCCTTGAAATTCTCTTCACATTCCTCTATCCAGACAAACTTAACTCCTTTCCGAGTCAACTTGGTGAGTGGATTAGATAATCGTGAAAAATCTTTTACAAAACGTCGATAATATCCAGCCAAACCAAGAAAACTTCGGATCTCAGTTACTGTTGTTGGTCTTGACCATCTTTCGATAACCTCTGTTTTTGCTGGATCCACAGATATCCCCTCTTTTGAGATTATATGACCCAAAAATGCAACTTTTTGAAGCCAAAATTCACACTTGGTAAATTTGGCATAAAGCTTCTCCTTTCTCAGGGTCTTCAATATAATTCTCAAGTGATCTTCATGCTCTTCCTTGCTCTTTGAATAGACAAGAATATCGTCTATAAAGACTACCACAAATTGATCAAGATAGTCTCTAAAGACTCTATTCATTAGATCCATGAAGATAGCATGGGCATTAGTAAGACCAAATGGCATCACTATAAATTCATAGTGTCCATACCTTGTACGGAAAGCCGTCTTTGGTATATCCTCCCATTTGACCCTTAATTGATGATACCCTGAACGAAGATCAATCTTGGAAAAGTATTGAGCTCCGCGTAGTTGGTCAAATAAGTCATCAATGCGTGGGAGAGGATATTTGTTCTTGATAGTGATCTTGTTAAGTTCTCGATAATCAATGCAGAGTCTCATTGATCCATCTTTCTTCTTAACAAATAGAATAGGTGCTCCCCAAGGTGACGCACTAGGGCGTATGAATCCCTTATCAAGATTCTCTTGGAGTTGCTTCTTCAATTCCTGCAACTCAATTGGGGCCATTCTATAAGGTGTCTTTGAAATAGGCAAAGCACCCGGTACGAGTTCTATTGAAAACTCAACTTCACGATTTGGTGGAAGACCCGGTAATTCCTCCGGAAAGAAATCATCAAACTCCCGTACAATGGGCATATTCTTAATCGTGAGTTTCTCACCAACCATTTGAGATAAATAACCTTCATTTAGTGGAATCAATACCCATAAGATGGTAGAAATTTCCACTGGAAGGTTATGTTCATCCTTGCATTGATAGACGATCGTAGATTGATCTGGAATATGAAATGTGACTTCCCTTCTTTGGCAATCGATATGAGCTCCATGTAGAGAAAGCCAATCCATGCCAAGAATCACATCAAATTCTACTAAAGGAAGGATCACAAGATTTGCAGGAAGCACTTTCCCACAAACTTCGATCGGAGAAGAATTATAAACTTTTGATGCGATTGATGTGCCATTAGGTGTTGTCACAGCTAACTCAACATCTAATCGTTGAGGTAATACGGTGATACCCTTAGAAAAGTCTTCAGAAATAAAAGAGTGGGTGGATCCAGAATCAAATAAAACATTTGCTACTTTAGAGTGGATGGTAAGTGTACCTTCCACCACATCGTTATCGTACTCCACATCGCTGATAGAAATTGCATGTGACTTTCCTTTGTCTTTAGCCTTAAGAGTTTGTTGATGTCGACCATCATCATCAACCCTTGGATTTGGGCATTGATTGGCATAATGCCCCATCTCCTTGCACTTGAAACATTGAAGTGTAGTAGGTTCATTCTGTGTATCCCTTCCTTTGTTTGCGTCATTAGACATCTTCTTCCCATTATCACGACATTCAAATGCCCGATGACCTTCCTTTCCACATTTAAAACATTTACTTGTCCCTTTAAGACAACTCCCTCCATGTTTCTTTCCACACTTTGAGCATAAGGGAAAGTTCATCTTCTTTTCCGTGTGCTCTTTAGATTTTTCTTTGAATTCCATCGTCCTCTTCTTATCAAACCCATGTGACTGATGGGTTACTCCAATCTCCATCTCGACTTTGAGAGCACATCGAACGATTTCCTCGTAACTATTGAAGTCCCTTATGGCTAACGCCCTTCGAAGACTTGGTTTTAAGCCACTAAAGAATCGATCGATCTTACTCTCAGGTTGGATAATAATACCAGAAGCGTACCTTGCAAGTCTTGTAAAATTTGCTTCATAGGTACTAACAGATTCATCATCCCTTTTCTTCAGTTCAAGGAACTCTTTCTCCATCTTTGTTCGGAGAATACGAGGGAAGTACTTATTGAAAAATAAGTTCTTGAACTCGTCCCATTCCATAGACTCAATTTCATCCCTTTGCCTCGTATTCTTAACAAGATTCCACCATTGATCCGCATCTCCTTCCAAACGATACACTGCTAGGATGACTTTATCATGCTCAGAACATTGAAGAACTGAAAATATCTTTTCAGTAGTACTAATCCATTGTTCAGCAACTAATGGATCAGTAGACCCGCTGAAAGATGGTGGACGCTGCCTCATGAAGGATTCAACAGAATGTTGCTCCCTCCTTTGTTCGTTTGGAAATCCTGCATGATTCATAGATTGAGAAATTTGTGTGAGCATGGCTACAAGATTTTGCATTCCAGCTCCCATATCGTTTGTTTGCTCAGGGGGACAATCATTGCATTGCCCATCGCATTCCGCATTAACACGGTTCCTTCGGGTTCCAGCCATTGACTAAAACCAAGAAGAATAGTGTGAGCAACACTAATTATAATAGGAAACCACATAATTCAAGAATAAAATTTTCATGCTTAAGGTCTTATCCTAGGTTATTCAAGGCCATTTCTAAAACACTAAGATTGTGTTCTATGCTTAGACTTATCCTTAGGGTTCTTACTAAGGCTTTCACATCCTAGTTTCCAAAGGTTGACTATACCTTTCCTCTGATACCAACTATAACGACCCATACCTTACATACATTGTTAATACTTCGAAATTGAAGCACACTTATTACAACATATGACAAAACCACAAAGGACCGTATAGGTATAGTGTCTTTAGAAACTGGGAAACATAAACAACTGGTTCATAAATCTTCTACAGTGTCTCCCATTTATTTCATCATATCTAGGGTCCCTTTTAGCATATTCTACTTAATATCCATCTTCCTGACCTGGGGAAAAGAAAACATAAAAAGGTGAGCTCAAATGCTCATCAAGGGAAAATAAAGGAAATAAAAAATCATATCATATCTTTATCAAAACCTGCAAAAGAGATCATAATATCATAACATGGAATAAATCATAGAAGTGAAAATGAGATCCCCATAATCATAACATAAAACTTGAAACTTTGTGGCATGCACACATAATCATGGAAAATCATTTATTGTTAGTCATGACTCATTGCCAAGACTATCTTAGTGGACAAAGTCCCTTTCGGAACCGAGTTCACTCCTCGTTTCAGTCCTGTATCACTGAACCGAAATAACCTTCCGTTCCAGCCATGTCTATCTCATGAGATATAAAATCTTTACCCAATGCATTGGAGGGAGATATAGGTCCCACCCATCTCATAATTATACCATTCTTATGTGTGCCACAAAATCATAAATCATACATCATTGCATAACCCATGTAATAAAAATGGGATTCTTAAACAACATGACATTATAAAACCATTCATATAAGATAAAGGAATTCATAAACATAATTCCATAAAAACTTAGTCAAATCAATGTAAAAATATGGATAGAAACAGAACCCTTTATTATCTTAGATGGAAAATAATTTTGATAAAACACTTGAATTGAATTCTTGAGGAAAATATCCTTTCTTCTTCAAAAACATTTTTCCTTTCATATCATGTCATACAACTTTAAAATAAAAGAAGTTGATTAAAAATAAACTTGAAAACTTGTAAAGGAAGCTTCTTTGAAGTAATGTTTTAAAAATCCATTCATGCCGTATAAGTTAAAAAAACATTCTTCGTACTTTTGTCGGAAAAGTCAAAAGGTACCTCGTACGGAAAGAAAACGACAAAAGATTCCTTTCATATTCTTTACTAAAAACTCACCTAAGGGTAAAATTGGATTTAAACTATTTCAAGTGGATGGAAAAAAATATTACATATTGAGGGAACATGGATGTGGATGATAAAATACACCCCAATAAATACTTACGAATAAACAATCTCGGATAAAAATGAGATTGTGATATTTCCCTTACCTTAGGTCCAATTTGCTTTGTACGTGTCCGAAGCTCCTGTATAATGGTTTAAATAATGTTATTGACTTATTCCAGAATCATACATATTGATATGAGATCATATATGGTCATATTATTAGCTTCTTGTTAGTAATATTTCATTGTTACTTGTTACTCGGGTCTTTATAACTTTTTGTTCTTATGCGTGTTTTGTCGAATAAATTCTTATTCTTATCTTTAGGTTATAGATAATTCATTTCCAGAATGGTATTAGTGTAGTATATACCATAATCATTCATTCAATTCATTTATATAATCATTATGAAATGAAGATCATGTAGAACGACTCACATCACATCGTGGAGACGGTATTCCGTACGTACGCACGAGTGATGATATCGTTCCTATGATCGTGGAATTGTAATGGAGTATATATATATATTATTTCAGTATCAATATTACTTAATAATAATCATATATAGTTACTCATTACACCATTATACCCATCCTTGTAAGGTGATGGTGGAAAATAGATTACACCACGGCGTGGAGACGGTATTCCGTACGTACGCACGCGCGGTGATTTCATTTTTCCGTAGGATGGATAGAAGGTGAATTAGGGTTGTTTCATATTTATAATAACATATCAGTATGTAAGTAATACTGATGTTGTTACTTTATCATGAAACAACTAAAGAATAAGAAGTTGAAGAAGAAAGAAATTGAAAAGATCGGTAATGGATATTACCTCTTCTTTGGAACGCCTCTTTGAATCCTCCACTTAAGGAACTAAGATTGGTCTTTGGAGAAGACCAGGACCTCTAGGATTATTCTAGGGAATTGGAGAGGATAAAATGGCAGGGTTTGGCCGAGCTTGAGTGCTCAAATTGGTGTGAGGAGGAGGGGGAGGAGGTGCCCTTTTATAAGGGAGGAGAGGGGCACCTTAGGAATATCTCAAAATATTATTTTATATTAAAGTCAAAATCGGTTTATAATGGTTCCAAAGGGTCTTATTTAGAATATAAGGTGGGTATGGGTCGAAATCCTATCAACCAATAGGATTTAGACAAGTTTAGGGAATTATTTTACCCTTATCAATTAGATTTAACTCTAAGTTAAATAATTTAACTTTTACCATGTCTTTTTGTTTTCTTTCACTATAAGGTTAATACACTTACTATAACATGCCAAACGAACCCCAAATTGTTTATTATTAATATATATATCCTTATTTAAGTCATTTGGCCGAACCTTAGATTTTTAGGAATAAAATAACAATTAATAATATAATATTTGATTTAAAAACTATTTTGTGTCAATTTTGACACTATTTGATATATGATTTTTGTGAAAGTCATAACAGAATTATATGTTCGAACAAAGTTGATTAAATCAACACTAATATATCATAGTAACCTAGAAAATTAGTGTAATTCATAAAAAGTCTCAAATTATATTTATTTTGGTGTTTATAACATCAAATATGTCAATATTTCATTAATAAGATAATTACTGCATCATCATTGTGTCATAAATAAATTAAATTATTTAATGTCTAAAAATTACAAATAAAATACCATCATGTAGGAAATATTTTTATCTTTCTAATTAATATTTACAATCGAATTTATCTTATGTATAACCCCATATTAAAAATGATTTACTTATTAAACTTTGATTTTAACTATTTTAACCCTTCTTTAAATAAATTAATAATAAATGTCCTAATCTAATCCAAGTGGGCCTAAATGGTCATATTTTATTCCTAAGTTTGTTTTTCGTCGAATTACACTTGTCCAATAGAATTAGGACATGTGTTAGGGTAATATTAATATCATATTTACCCTTAGTTACCCTATTTACTATTAACCGCGGTAAAAAAGGTAAAAAGTTACTATTCACTAAAAAATTATTTTCATCTTATTGAACCACATTTTAGTCCTTGATATTAACCGTGTCTCTCGGATTTTCGAAATTCCATTCACAGAAGCGGTAAAATTATGTTTTATGCAAAATTCAGTTTTTTAACCTACCACTTAGTGGTTTCACTATTCATCAATAATTGAAAGTTTTCAGAAAAATACCAAAATTTCACCCTAGGCTAATTTCGATATTCTGAGTCCAAAAATGAAGTCCATTTTGAAAAATAAAATTTATAAAATTTCAAAAAGTGGTTATTACTATTCATAACGGCTAGTTTTAATAGCATATTGTTGTTTAGTGAAACTCGGTATTGCGTACGACGCAAGCTATCGAGGAAGGTCGCGATTGCGTGTAAAGCAAGCCAAGCAAGTGTTGTGTAGAAAAAGATTCCTTTGATTATTTATAAAAAGTCTCGGGTGTTACAATAAACCCCATTGTTATCAAAAGAATATAGACCATATTTTTACATAAATCAGACTAATAGAACTAAAAAAACATTTTAAAAAATTAATATAGTTCATAGGGAATAAGAACTCGACATATGAACCATATTTCCTCAGTATAATGACTATTACGTGAATCCCTACACAACTAAAATGATGTATGAATGAACCCAAACCATATTTATATATTGTTTAAATGGAATATATCTCAAAAATCATAACATCACCAATCAAGTGGCTCATGAAATTTGAAAATCAAAAGAAACATTAAAAAGAAAGATCTAAAGAACAATGAGTCTCACTAGTAGAAACATATGTTCGCCCTATGTGTGGATTGATCTCTTCTGCATAAGATATCGTCACTATGAAAAAGAACATTTTTTACCAATTGTATACCACGCCAAAATAGTATTATAAAATAAACAAACTCTGATACCAGTTTATAATGCCCACCCTAGAATCCACTATACTGGTGACCCAGACTGGTGTTCTACAAGGCCTTAATAACACCTCATTGTATACTAGAAAATGATGACTAGTTTTGAGGGTTTGAGTGGTTACCCCATGGAGACTATGACATCTTTTGAAAGTAGTTATAATATCAGAATTATTGAATAACAAATATAAGTCAAGGAACAATACAGATAGATAATGAAAGGTGAAAAAAATAACTACAACAACAAATTCATTAATAATGGGTATGCCACACATGTAAATTATCCCCATGGATGCATCATATATAAAAATAATGAAAGACTACGATTAAACATAACTGAGGTTTATACCCAATAGGTCATGAGTCCTCTTCAGTCTCATTGTTTATAACCTCACTAGCATACCAAGCCTACCATCATCAACAGTATCACTTTACCAATACCTATAACCTTTGACCAAATAGTGTTGTATACTCTGGAACCTTATTCTCATAGTGGCCCGAGTAGTGTGTGACTATAACTAAGTATTCTACCACTAATGTTGTCACTAGTATAAATAGACTAGAATAAAAGTTCAGGTGGATATGTTCAAAGTAAAATAGTTTAAAAGTTATAATTAAATTTATATAAAAACAAAAAATAAATCGTTGGTGACTTGGGGACGAAGATGACACTTTGGTTTGGTTCTACCATTATTAACCTCTTAGTATATGACCATGAACCATAATACTAGCGTCAAATAGTGTTAGGGTGAATTTGATCACATCTCAGGGACTATGAAAACCATAAACAACCACATAACATATAGGGGTTTTTTTATAATTTTGAGTATCATATGTAATCTAGGAACTCCACCTTTTATTCACATGGAATTTGAGCTATGATCCCAACATTCCTATGTCCCCAATAATAACATAGAATCCATACAATAATCCTGAAATTCCTATTGAATCTGTGTTCTCATTTTGAAATTCATAATAATTAACAATCATACAGGTCTTGGAACACCTATTGAACTCTCAAAGTCTCCATCAATCACATATAATTAGAGAAATCATCCTATAATTTCTAACCATTGAGTATGATATGGAATCATGGTGATCATCCAAGAATTCTTTGGTAGCATATATCATATGGATTCCAAGGACAACATCATGAAATTTCTAACCACTACACACAATAAAATACAAATTCATAATTTTTGTTACGTAATGTGAATTATCAATTCACTTGTTAAGGTATCATCTTAAATCGCACCTCACTTATCATAAGTTCATTTTTACAAATAGATAACATATTTATTCACTATATTGTATCTTAATAACCATTATATTTACATAAATCATTTCTATAGGAAAATTTATTTTAAAACCCACATCAAATTTTATAAAAAGGTTATTTAATTTTAATACCATTTCTATCCATAAAAGTATGGAATCATATTTATCCTCTGATGGTTGTGAAATTCCATTTCAATACTTTTTAAATAATCAATATCTCATTTATAACCATTTCTAACAATAGTTTACCTTAGAATATAACTACCACCCTTACCTAGAAAAATACACCTTTTTAAAAGTCAGTTATAAGGTGAAACTCATTCCAAATATATTTTCTAGGGATTCTATAGAAAATAAACAAAGGAGGTAAAGAGAGTTGGGTAAATAAGATAAAATCTAACTAAAATAATTAATTATTCCAAAGTCAAAGCATGAATAGCTAACCTGACCACACTACCCGTGTAGTAGAAAAAATATGTCGGACTATGGATTAATTTAAACGAACCACCTACCACCATGCTTAGAGGATTCCACATGTTGAGTACTGGCCACTAGTTTGGAATGAATTATACAAAAAGGAAAAAATATACAAAATCCATAAAAAATTACATATTATCTTAACCAAGTAGAACACCATCATAAACAAAATAAAACCTAAATTTAAGATAGAGGATAGGTAGACACAAACTAGTATTTTGAGTGCAAGTGAAAAATATGATATTAAAACTAGATAGAAGAGAACAACCATGGCCTATAAATTTTGGGATGAGGATATCTCCATGATGCTACTAGCCAAAAAGGGAGAGAAGACTAGAGTAAGTGGTTTTATGAAACAAGGTAAAAAAGTAACATTTCCCTATTTTTAATAAGAATCAACACATGGGGCCACAATATAGTCAATAGTAGGCCATAAACTACATAGTTCACCCCAAAATGGAATCCTGGCTTTTGGTAGGGTCAACAGCTGGCCAATTGTTGCTACAAAAACATAGATAGCCCCGACCTCCCATTAGTTTACCCTCAGTGTACTTTCTAACAGCCATTCCACATCCAAAATGGTTCTTTTAATGGGTTATATCTCCGAAAATTAAAATCGTAGTGTTGGATGAAGATACAACCCCTATACTAAATGAAAAATAAAATAACCCTCTAAGATTCAATGTCCACCCATATACCAGAGCCTTCTAAGTGTACATGAGAGGATTATCCTAAGTATAAGAAAGAACATGAGTGATTAGGCCAATGATAATATTTGAAGAATGTCTTAGTGGGAGGCCTTGAAATATTAGTTCCAATTTTTATGTTTATGCCACACTCTAGTATCATAAACCTTTACAAGTGATTATTCTTCTTGACACATGTTTAATGTCTCATGATTTCACACACTATTTCCATGGATTTTTTATTAATATATGATTAAATGTCATCCTATCATGACTTATGAATAATGAATATTTTTTCACTTTATTTTAATAAGATATTCCTTCCTTGATCGTGTTAACTCATATACATATGATTTAATCCTTGATGACAAGTTGATATGTTTTCCCTTACAGATCATTTTATCTCACCCATTTCTTATGTTTCCATTACCTAGGATATGAATATGAGTATAACTTATGACAATCCTAGAAGTAATTACAATTTTTTTCAGTTATGGATAAATATTTGGATGTGTTTCTTAAATTGCTAGTCTTCAAAGACAATAAAACTCCAGTTCTTTGGTATGTGTGGCTATTTTTGAGATAAAAAGATTATTCATATAAAATAATGAATAAATTTGGATGGTTAGATTGGGTCATTATAGTTGGAATTTAAAAAGGGTTTGGATATTTTTCAGGATTTATTTAGTTATTTTTTTGGGTTATGAATAGATAACATTAGTTAAAACTCTGAGGATAAGTCTTAGTATATAATTACATCCTAACATATTTGGTATAGTAGAGATTCTGTGGTTATACTATAAATTGAATCTCTTTTTGGATACTAGAAGTTGGTTATGATTGATGTACAGATTCACCTAGGAGTAATCACCTTGAAGAAACATGGTTGAGTATTAACTCAATCTTCACTCCCCTACACGATGAGTGTGCCTAAGACTCCATAGTTTACAAAACCACTTAAGGGATATGATTTTGTTTATCAAATTATCTTTATAAACCATTATGAATGATTTTAGGACATACTTATGGAATTTTAGAGAACGAAATTGTAATATAACACTTACAGACAAAGGATATACTACATGATTAATCGGTTAAATAAAAAGTATCAAAAAATAAAATGAAGGTATCTTTAGAGAATACATATTGAGATTTAGTTTTCATATTCAGAAGATCATTTACTTTAATTTAATTGAAAACCATTTTGGGTTTTAATATTTGGTTGAAACTTAATCAAAAAAATGAAGCAGATAATTTTATGTATCAAGAAACCATTATGTTATATATCCAAAATAGGGAGTGCACAAATTTTTTTGACAATATTAGTATATGTATGTTATGATGGAAAATGGGAGTTTCCTAGTATTATATAGAACAATGATGTTTATATCATAATTAAAATTAAATCTTGATATTCATAAATATTTTCATTATTGAGTGTTATTTATTAATGATACTCTATTATATTATAAAAGATATGAGGATGATGTGAAATATCTAAGGAATGTTCATTTGTAATACGACTTTAAATGTTTGAAAAAATATATTAAATAGTTTCAATAACCTTAAAAATTGATTTTATGAAAATGTTATCTTTTTGGTATAATAATCAAAGAACACATGATTAAGGTTTTGATAACTTTTAGTTTTAACATATGTTTTATATTTAGGTAATAATGGGTTGATTATTTTTTATAAAAGTTAGTAATATAGTGATGATAACCATGGAATTGATTATTGATTTAATGAAAAAGTGACAAATGACATTTTTAGTGATGTTTATCATGTTTATCACATTATGATATATATATAGAGAGAGAGAGAGAGGTTGACTATTTTGTGGCCTTATGAACTAGTGGATCATACAATTTTAGGGATAAAGATATATATTTTTAGAGGAATATATTATTACATCATGGATAAATGTCTTTAAATATTCAAAACGTTTTTGGAATGTTATGGTGTAGAGAGTATATTGATAGTCCCTATACATAATAGAATACATGATTGCATGAATGATTAATGTTGTCTGAGGAATGATATGTAACATTATACATCCTATGGGAGTAAGGTACATGTTGTATTAAAAGTTATATCCCAAATGATTAATATGTTAAAAAACTTCTAGCTACTTTGATTAGTAAGTGTTAATTGAAATTGTGTTGTTGAAATTTTTTTGGGGGGTAGAATGTAATAACCTGAGATTTTGGATCATTTAAATTAATATTATCTTCAATTTTGTGTGTCACAAAATAAAAAAATGAAGTAATTAAATAGAATTAATTGAGGCGTATTTATATAATATGAAGAATATAATCATTATTATATAAAAATATAATAATCAATTAAAATAATTACATATTAATTTTTTGTTTAATATTTTAAAAAACAATGTCGTTTGAAGAACCATATAAAAACGAGTATAGTATTTTAACATAATAAACTAAATGGATCACATTTAAAATTTCACATAATAAAATAATATTTTCTTTTCTTAAAGACTTATTTTTAAGTGAATATTGAGAAATATTGTTTTTACAAATAATAATGATTTTATGAAATTATTAGTTTATAATTATGAATTATAAATTTATGAAACCTATTTTAGTAACCAAATATATATTTTATAAGTTATTCTTTTAATTTTAATAAAAATTATTTTAAATTATAATCCCATATATCAAATTTTAGAAATTAAGAAATATTATTCAAAAAAATTACTGTTAATACATTATACATTTAGTAAACTAAAAATTATTTTTTTTTCAATTTTATAAAATAAATATAAAAATAATTTCAAAATTTGGAATTATTTGGTCCAAATTATTTAATAAGTTCCAATTTACATTCAATCATAAAGGACAAATTACTTTGGTAGAAACAAGTTACCTCAGCTAAAATCTAAAAGTGATAAAAAAAATTCTTTACCATGATGGAAAGACCCAAAAAATGTTTAAAATATGTAATTGAATGTGTGGTTGAGGAATTTATTGACTTTATCTCTTATATACTCTATTATTTTTAAATTTCTGACATAATTTTTATGAGTTTGACTCCCCCATTATAAAAAGTTTTGAGTATTCTCAAAAATGTCATTATTTTTCACTTATAAACGGGGTACTCTTCTCTTCACTTCTTATCACACCAAAACCGAATTATTTCATCCAAATATAAACCTAGAACTCTCTTAAAAAATCACAGACACCTTTGTTATGTATTGTCTTATCATAATAAAATCCCTCCAAGGCTTAACCCCCTTTGTAATGGAGATAATCCAAGAAGTGAGGTGAAATTATCTAACCCCTCATTTCTCATTTATATTTATTGATTTTCATTTATTCATCCCCAAATTCCAGTAAAAAAATATTAAAATGCTAAAATCAATATCATTATTACGGTGTTATGTTTTTATTATTAAGGTACATGAATTAACCACCTTTCCCTTTTCTATTATGAAAAATGATACCTTCATTCGTGTGTTGTGCGGATTATCATTTCCCTGACACAAGATGTTTTTTTACTTTAACAACTTAAATTGAATATCTTGATATTTAATATAATAATTTAGTATGTTATTTATTAAATATTCTATATTCTTACATAATAGACCATATTACTTCTTTTCCCCATTCGATGGAAAACAAATCCATTATCAATGCGTACAAACAGACTAATGCCTCTATAGAACAGTAGATTTCATATTTTTATTTATAACCACTTACATGTATCTACATGATAGAATGATTTTAATAGATAAATATTATGTATATTAAGTTATTATGTTTTTGAAATGAAAAATTACAAAACCTTTGAACATTATGATAAAAAAACATCGGTAAATTCAACTGTCTGAAAGAACATTGAAAGAGAAACAAGTGATATCTTTGTATTATGTATCAACTTCATATTGGTTATATTATTCTTATAATTCTTCTAATTATTATATATTTAAATTATAAACACTAAACGATATCATTATTCTTCTATTATAATGTTATTAAAACAAAATCACTTCATAATCATATATTAATTATAACATGTTTTTATTTAGGTTGCTTTAACCACCTACTTTAACAGAGTTATAAATTAATTTCATGGATGGAAATAAGAATTTAAATTATGGTAATATGTGAAATAAATTAAATTTTAAAATGAGTTTTTTTGTTCTGGAATAGTGTTTTAAAAATTTATAACATTATTTAAGAAAAAAAATTTGATCGCTAAGAATCATCAAACCATGATCATCACCAAATTCATCTATAAGAATCATAAACAAACCCCAAAAAAATGAAATTATAACATTAATAATAATACTAAATAATAAAATTTAGTACATTTTATGATTTAGAATGATGAAATTTCTTTTTAAAAATAATACCAAACTTATTATTACGAAACTAGTCCAAAACGATCATGATTATTGACAACCGATATTAAAAATAGATAATAACCAACTAATATACATGTTGGAAAAAACGATAAAGGAATGTTTATAATAGGATATTTAACTGAATAAGGCTGCAAAATATGTGATTAATATGATTATGTTTTTTATACTTGAGGTTATGTTGATATAAATAATGATATAATTCAAGGTGAAGGTTTGTGTATCAAATTTAATTTCATGAGTTATATTTCTTATTTAACAGCCTGAAATAATTTTTATGGTGATATTAGTTCTTAATGAATTTATGTTAACATATCCTTGTTATTTCTGGAGCTTTAAGAGCCATTTATTTTTCTTTATTAAAATGAATTCCAATTCAAAGGATACTGAGTTTATAAGGTTCTTCATTAATTCAAATCCCTTTATTGAGGTAAAATGATTATTTTTGAACTTTATTAATATAGGATTGATTTATTCCAACATTAGATTAAATTAAATTTTATACTTTTATTCATATATAAAGGAAACTAAATTTTAAACACAAAACTTTTTACCTTGTTGATTTTTTATCAAAAGGCCTATCATGGATAAGAATAATTCCCACATTCTTTAATGATGGATTCTCTTCCATGTATATATTTTCTTTTCCCACTAATGTTACCAATTATGTTTTAAAAGAAAATTATGTGTTATGTCATTTAAAATTCCTATTTTACAATGCCACTTTTCAAAGGTATGTTTTAATACCTATTTTTATGATGTAGGTTTTCAACAATGGTGTTTTATATTATTAAAAAAGGTTTCCCTTACTTAAAAAATTAAATGTTTAATATTCCACTCAAAATTTAATTTTATATCCTTTATTTCATTGGAGGGATCTATTATTGAAGTATATTTTTCAAAATTAAGTGTTTTCCAATGCTTCCACTTCACCTTTTTTAAACCATTATATATTTTTCATTGAAAAATTTTTAATTATTAATTTTGAAGTAAACTATTTCGAAATGTTTTCACTTATCCCTTTTGATCCATTTTTCCCTTTTTCAAGTATCAATTAATACTTTTTAAAAAAAAATTAAATGTTTTCTTAATTTTTTCACATAACTTTTTTTAAACCATCATGTCTTTTCTAAGGATTAATTATTGATATTTTCTTCCAAATATTGATGTTGAATAGGCCTATATTTCAATATCTCAAAATTGATTTTTTTGAAAATGAATTTTTAATGTAACCAATAACTTCATCACTTATATCAAATTTTAATTTTTTTTCTACAAAATCATTTATGATTTTTCTACAATTTTATTATTTATCTCTATAGGAACTTCATGTAGTTATTTTTTAAATATCATCCTACAAATGTTATTATGAAATTATCTTTTGGGATGATTGGGTTTTGGGTACCAAACATTTACATTCATGAGGTAAATTTTTGTGGTACGAGCTGGATATATTATGAATCACATTTTTATTTCCATGGGGACATTATGATTTGTTTAATGACTTTTTTTCAAGTGGAACCATATTTATTGATTATTTATGGTTGGGTTCCCATATGTACATCCAATTAATTGGTAATATATCTATATCATGAGCCCAAAATAGTATATTAGAGTATCTATCCCAAGAAAAAGGGTACATGAAAAGATTCATCACCATCCCAAGGGTAAAAGAGAGATTTTATCCTAAGAAAAAGGGAATGTGGGAATATTTATCTAGATCCAAATGGGTATATTAGAGGTTTTATACTAAGACCATGCATATACAATTGGATTATCTCAAGCCTAAAAAGCTACATGTGTGATTAACTTAATACTACAACTTGATGAAGGGAATGGTGGGTAACCTTCAAATATGATTTATATGCTTATTTTTATTCAACATTCATAGTTCACAACATTTTACCTTCTATTATTCTCCCTGAATCATGTTTAATGATTCATGATTATACATAGTTTATTCCTTGGTATATGTTTGTTAATTTGATATTACATGACCATTTATCATGAATTATGTGAAACAATTATTGTTTTATTATTTTTTATATGATAATTATTCCGTGATCATGTTTCATCACATTATACATTTATAACCCTTGATGATATGATTATAAGTTTTTCCTTGTTGGGTGTTTGATCTCACCCCTTTCTTATGTTTCCCTTTCCTGGGTTGTGAATATGTGTATAAAATATGAGAATTATTGAAGTGAGTCTAGTTTGGCTATATTATGGAAAAATGTTCGCATGTGTTTCTTTTGTACATAGTTATTAAAGACATTAATCCTTTGGTTATTTAGTTTTTGTGACTATTTGAGAGATATAATAAATATTCATCTAAAATAATGAAATAAATGTGTATGATTTTTTGGGTGGTTAAAGATAACAGACAAGGAAAAAATTTAATTTAAGAAAACTTTTATTACATTAAAAATATAAAAAATAATATTAAATTAAATATAAATAACCACATACATATGTCATTAAAAGATCATCAATAGTCATATACTTTCAATAATATCTCATTTATGCAAGCTAGAAAAAATTTCAAATTTATAAGTTAATTATGATGAATTATTCATGAATTAATAATTAATGGTACTAATTATTAATTATTTTTTATCTCAATTATTAATCTAATTTGTCCTTGATATACATAAGATAACCATCCACTATGATTTAAAGAAATTTAATAAATTAATGAAAATTAATTGTATTTAAAATTACATCTGTACATTGTATATAGTTGGAGTCAATGTAGTGTATACCCATCCAAACTAAGAGGTTCCTATTGTTGTCCCATATTGTGTATTTACATGACATGTAGCATACATGAAATGTCATGTAGTTACATGGGATGTGAACATGATTATAATTTATACATCAAATAAAAATTTAAATTCTAATGTATCATACATGATATGTAATACCACCAAATGGAATGTAATTCGGAATTTTACAAGAAATGAATCAAGAATTTATTATTCTGTAAAATGATACCATGGGGTGTGTACAACAGTTGCATGCTATATTTTTTGGACTCAATGCCAAAATTAATTTTTTTTTTAAATTTATTTCATAATATGTATAGTTTAGCTTGAAATGTACTCCATATAATTGGGTATGTGTTAAATATTGTTTACACTAGCTATATAGATTTCAACACCCTAATGCTAATATCATATTACATGCGTAGGGACTCAACAAGTAATCTGCAATGGATAATAAAACATTACATAGTGTGAACTATAGTTTTCACATCATGTAATACAGTTGGAACCATCTCATTAAACATTCATTTAATATGCGACTAATGAATTTATTACACACCACATGAATCAATCACTTGAAAAACACATCATATAGATGTTAGTTGACATATATGTCTATTATACATAGCATAACACAAAAATTCACATAACACCCATGGAATCAACATGTAGTGTAACTAATTACTAATTACATGCCACATAAATACCTCCCACACAAATATCTATGATTGGAACAACTATGTTTTCATTTAAATGACATTAACTACATAGTGTGTACTTAATCTACATGTCATATAACCGTTTAATCAATCTAGGATCTCCTACACCTCTAGATGGTATCTCTATGTATCCTTCACCAGTTTATAGCCTGTTCCTTGTCATATTATAGTAAATGAACATTGTTTTCACAACATTTTAGATTATGAGTGATAGTTAAAGTAAAAAAACAAGAAACAATTTGTAATAATTGATTAACAAAAATTTAATAACAATAAATTTTAATGTGACCACTATGATACCAATTGTAGTTTTTGGGAACAATGGATTTTTGTCAGGTCTATAGCCATTGATTATTTATCATTTAATCCAATGAATAAATCATAAGAATATGATGAATAATGACATGTATCATAACTATATCTAAATAACCATAATGAAATAATCCCAGAACCATGAGAGAGGATCTTTCATGTTAAATGAATAGTTAAACTAATTATAAGAAATTCCCTCAGTCTTGAGTACATTATCCAATGTTGGTGTAGAATTATCTACCCTCCATTTAGATTATACCATTTCTGTGTCAAGATGATTGAAAATAAAATCCCTCATGCAGTGATCCAAACATGAGCCTTTATCTTAAATTGTTTCCAATAATAGTGTAGGTACTAGAATGGTGGAACAATCCACCTTTTATCGCTAGCCATTAATAAAAAAATCTTATGGTTTTTATGATTGATTATCATTCCCTCATTCTTAAGTGGAAGAAAGATTGTGGTAAAATTTAATCTATTTTGAGAGAAAAACAAGAAATGTTCTTCATAGAGATAATTCTATAGTGAGAAGAAATGTTGTGCACAATGAATAATTCTCCCGCATCAAAATAATTTATATAATGAGACATATATAGAGATAGGGTTATATGATTGTTAATTTCACAAAGGTCTTTACCAAATCCCCTAATCCTTTATGAACCCCATGACAAATAATAACAACATCAATAATAATATTTTTTTATTTGACGTGAAAATGTCTCATGCATAATATATATATCAATAAATTAATAAATAATTACTTAAATGATATGTAGTATTTCATTTCCATTACTGAGAACCTTACATGGCCAATCCACCATCCTTGAAATTTACTAAACCTTGAATAGAAAATATTATTCATCTAATAATTAAGTTAATATATTATTCAAGGCCATGTGGATAAATATTTATTTAATATTTAAATCATAGAATAATTGTAACTTGATATTTTCAATCAAAAAATCCTAAAAAATATTATTCTTTAATCGTAATAATTTAATTTCTTCTTATTGGTAAATTCAAATTAAATTCAACAGATCTCAATGAAAATACAGTTGGTGTGACACTCTAGGTCTCTTCCTTAGAGGCATTAGGTTGGATTTACTAAATCCCCATGTTAATATATATTAATACAAAAAAACCCATTGATGAATAATTCAATTTCCAATGATAATAACCACATATGAATGCAGGTATTATAATAAAATCACATTGTCCGCATATATCATCTGTCGGGTTTCACACTTGTTTCATCAATAATTTTGCTCGACAAGTTATCCATTGAATATATGAAAAAAACTCATCTATACACCATGGTACGAAATTTAGTTCAGTAGTTTCCTTATACTCAACATATCTAGATATCATTTTCTATAACGATGGAAGGGAAAAATCATTTATCAACTGATTCATTAATAACATATCATTCCTAATGCATCAATGCATTCTAAATCATCGAGAACATATGATTTCACCACATTGGGAAATACATCAAAGTACATGCATCATGATATATATTGATAATAATCTTATAGTCTAAGAATAATTTCATAAATTCCAATGTATGAATATCCAAGGGAAAAACGTAGATTTTAAATTTATTGGATTTTCCTTATATTCTAGCATATTGTAGATTACCAAGTGTGGGCTTCAAACATGAAGAATCATTCTATTAAGTGTAACCAACACTGTATAATGTTCCTCATCCATTTCACATCAGATGGAATCAAATGACAATAATACTTATGTTTTAAAAAAATTTAAACACTACACTAACGTTCTCATCGTAGTAGGAATCTAACATGACCATTCTATGCAACATGTAATCCAAGGAAATTATGACACTAATGAAAAAAAGAAAAATAAATATAAGATAAGATAAGTATAAATATTCAAATCCCTTAATATACAAGAAATATAAAGTACAAAGTATTTATTTATTAGGAACAAACTCCAACATAATTTCCTTAGATGATAACCAATATGAAAGATTCATCCCCAAAACATGATGCACATAATTAATATTATAACGATTTCAAAATATCCAACTCAAAATCCACCAAACATTACACCAAATGGTCATGATGTGACTGTTGTCCTTCACTCTTAGAGCCCCTCTATCCATAGAATGATCAATCAACCTGTTACACTCTACAATATGACGTTCAATTGTCTCGATGTAGTGATCCTCATGTAGCATGGATTCATAAATAGGCCACCTGAACCTACTCCAACATTAACACGGGCACCTGATACATCTCTCAATCCTATGATAATATCCTAAAACACATTTGAGTTATGTTCTATATCTCAAAACATTGATCTAAAACCCAATTCTTGAAACATCCCTTTCTCTATGATAAAAATTATATTTTTTCATGATTCCCCAAACCCATAATTATGTGAGTTTTTACATTAATGTAGGATACATATATATTTATTGAGATATAAATTTTTAAAAATTGAAATGGTAATTGACATCTCAATGTATGAATTCTAGTTATCCCAAAATATTGTTTATCTTGGAGTATTATACATTATAATGAAATATTTTTGGTTATTTTGAGTGGGATTATAATATTAGTATAAAAAATATGATTATGTGAAACAAAATGAGTTTTATTTACCGGATTATCCACTATTTGGAGCAAAGGATATGTCATACACCATTCCATTAGGTTACTAGGGGATTCTGGTTTATATTGTGAATCCCCACTACCAGAGGTTTGTAAGATTACTCTGATGTGAAAGTTTATACTTTGACACATTTCTTTTGAAAGCCTTGGAAATTAGATAATCAGGGGGGATTGGGTATGATGATAATCTTATCATCTATTGGAGTAGAACTAATTTGGAATTTATCCTATTGTATGGTGAATATGAAATCTGGTCCCTCGATTGTCATAGATTGATAAAGTGTATAACCATAATTAAGAAGTAAATATGATATGTTTATCTATTTGAATGAGGGAAATGTGATGTAAGCATTCATAATGGTTAATGACATGTGATGTGTCAATTTACCTGACTAGTTTATACTTAGAGAATATAGAACATATAATTTGGTTATATAGGATTGATATAATTTATGTCCCATGGTCACTCAATGTCTTTGATGGAGGAGATATATTAGAATGAAAACATGAAAATGATGTTATTAGTTAAAATATGTATAGAGATATATTTGTTTGATGGAGATCATTCCAAATCCCTTCATAATTTGTGTATCATTGATTATTTTCTAGCATCTTCCCTCTTTTTACATTTATGTATTCAGTGATTCATATTTATTTTTCAACTCTAGAAAGGCTCAGGGGATCACACATTATAACTGAATAAATGATGATTGAGTTTGGCATAGATAGGTAATCTAAATGTGTTTTTGAGTTAATAAAGAAGTTTTATATGAGAATTCACAATGTATTACATATGATATATTACACTATGAATATAATAATAGCATTCAAAAAATATTTTTTTACATATCTAAAATAAATTTTGGAAATTGTTTCAGAAGTTATTGTATATGATACAATATAAGGTGAAATGACCCAATGTATACAATGATTTATTGAATATGGGAGTTTGTTCTAGATATATACAAAATCATAGTATATATGTGAAACATATTAGCATATATTATATTATATGATATATGGGTATCATATAAGATAATATACTTATTCCAAGGTAATTCAAAATACTAGGATAAGAATATTATTTAGTATGATATGATGATATTATCGCTTATGATATGTATGTAATTAATGGATTAATGTTATTTATAGTACCACCAAGGGGCTTAAGTGAGAGATATCATGGTAGGGGGTGAATTAGGGTAGCTAAGTTCCTTTCTATACAACCAACTTTTCCTTAAAACTCTCACTTCCTAATAGATCTGGCCCCATAGTTATTAGAGTCTCTTATTTTTTATCTTCCATTATATGTTGATCTTACCATCACCATTACTTGTAAATCCATTACTATATATAACATTGATTCTTTATACCACTTGGTGTATTGAATAAATGTAAACAAGAATGCATATTTAAACAAGGACTATACTTATTTCACAAACATTGGGCTAATCCAAAAAGAATTCAGTGATGAAGTGTTTTGTATGAGAATCAAATAAACATACCGCTAAATGGTGAGTTAAGGCTAGATCACTTTTTCCTAGGGAAAATACCCTTAAAATGGTTTTGAGCTGGCTCACTACCTCCCAAAGAACACATCCCTCACATTCCCACTTTTTATTTACTACTTAAATAATGGATAATTATAGTTTATAGGCATGTAGTTATCTCTTCGATTAGAATTACATTATTGGATGGGTGAATCCTCAATTTTTTTAGACGTTCACTTGATCTCCATTGATGGTTATTGATAGTGTAAGATATGATTCTCTCCTTGAGAAACATATTAGTTTATCCTTCCAAAATAAATATCGAACTCAACTTTCTAATGAAGTGAATAATATGCCATCTTCATCTTCATTGATGTATTTTAACAATTTTCTAATACTAAAAATACAGATCTTCAAAATAGTGCTTGGTTACTCCATTTCTTTTATGTAATATTTTTCAAGAATATCCAGCCAAAATCCACTCCATATATATACTACTATGTTAATGATATTCAATAGAATATCCCCTATCTATCACTCTCTTTTATTCAATAGATGTAAAATAATATATATTAAGTGACATTTTTATCACCCACATATTATATATTATAAATTTCTTATTTATGCCCATAAAATCTAAACACATGTCCACCTTCCATATTTAGTATAGAGATATCTTTTTTATTTTTCATCATGTCAGACTAGAAACATTTGTTTATTTTTTAATATGGTACATATTTTTTTTCAATAACAAGAACTCCAATCATTTATTTTAAAAACATTTTTTTGAGTTTAATTTTTAGTCATTTATTCCAAATATTATTTTTATTATTTATGTAAAATGTATATTAAATGAGGAATACCAACATAAGTCTTTAACGACTTTAAGAATATTTATAATTTTATTTTTACACTTATGTAGAATTTTCATTACCTTTACGCATCATATATAAATTTAATCTACCCTTATACAGCTTGTTAAGGTTCCATTACATAGAATATGTGATCTTCTATCTACCATTATGCATTAATAATTATACCTTTACATAGTGCATGGTATTTAATTTTAACTTTAATTATTTGAATTTTTACCCTTACCAAATGGATATAAATTTCTTGATAACCTTTCCTAGAGTGTTTAGTTATCTTTACATTGTGTACTTACATATCCTTACATAAGCTGTATAAAATCTAGATAAACATTAAATATATATATATATATATATATAAACTTCTTATTAAATTTATGGAAATCATGGAATTTATAGTTTACCTTAATATGATGTGTGCTAAGATACCATTACACAACATGTACATATTGATTTTTACCTGTACACAACATTTCTTTTAGATTTACACATCTTATATATGATTTTTTTACCTTTTTGTAGCTTAGAATATTTTGACATAGTGACTCGACCATCCTAAAAACTCTCATAATCAACAGTTTTCCACCAAACATAACCAGTAATGACTATAAGTGTAGAGAATGAAACTTATCATGTATATGTATTACATATTAATAAATGAATATTCATTACATAACCAAACAATCGATGCCTGAATTATTTTGGTCTAGTTCAATTAGAATCTAAAAAACATAAAAACTAGTATATAATTTTTCTACACAATCTCATAATATGTTTTTCATAAATATAACCCTTCTTAGATATATCATACATAATACCTTTCTTCATAACATGGGTAAAGAAAACATAAAAAAGGGTGATCATAGAAATTAAAACCTAATGATCATATTAGTTTATTTCCTTTCAAAAAATGGTAACATAAACACTAGTATATAAGAAAGTTAAGTTATCACATACCAGGTTCATCATGACTATAACCCTTATTAGAAACATATTATATAATACACATCTTTATAATCTAGGAAATGAAACATAAAATAGAGTGATCTCAGACACTCAATAAAGGTAAAAGGGAGGCTTTCATGAATAAACATGAGCATAGGTTTATTAGACTGTGATCATAACATTATAATATTATACTCAACATATCAATGATCTTAAACATGAATCTTCGTATAAATCTTGGTATTTATTAATAGGTAAATCAAAAGGGAATAATGAACATAATCTATGAAATAATAACATAGGAATAAAACATGGAATTGTGGAAAACAAATAATAATATAAAATATTATGTCTAGGCTACCTAACAAAACCTTAATAACTTGTTAGGCTTGGGATATGACCCTTGTACCTACATCAGGATTCAAATACCTACCTGTGAAACCTCTTACTTTTATAATTGAGCTACAAACCATGATCCATATTACTTTAAGGATTGGGATATAACCCATTTTACCTCTTACTTTTAGGATAGGGATGAAACCTATGTTCCCTCTAACTTTAAGGCTTGGTATACAACCCATTTTCCCACATACTTCTAGGTTTCAGATACAACCCATGTACCATATTTTTTTCATGATCGGGCTACAAACAATGTACCCACTTATATTCAGGATTGGGAGAAAATCCATATACCTTAATTTTTTCAGGATTGATCTAGAAACTGTGCACCCTCTTACTTTTAGGCTTGGGAGACAATCCATATACCTTTTTGTTTTCAAGCTTGGGGCTACAAACCATGTACCCTCATACTTTTAGGCTTGGGAGTTAAAAAATGTACCTTCTTGTTTCCGAGCATGGGCTACAACCTATGCACCCTTTGAGATCATATACATCATATCATTACACAATAAATTAGAGGGAGAGATAAGTCCCACCTTTCACAAAATGAAGTGATACATACTTGTGTGACAAGATAATAATAAATTATTCATATCATGACCCCTAAAATGATATGGGTATTATAAATATCAAATCATAACCCAAGAAATGAAATGATTATCCTTAACATTTCATCACATCATAACCTAGGGAAATAGATTTGTTACCTAATCATGTCATTAAAATATAACATGTGAAAATAAGAGGGTTTCAAAATCACATGACATGTGGAAGAGTAACAGGTTTTATAAGAGTCATTCCATCAAAAAATAAATCATTAAAGAAATAATATGAATGGAACATTTTGATAATTTCCTTGAAATAAATGAGTAACATCAACTGATATTATTTTATACAGAAACTAATTTTGAAATAACTCTAAAAAAAATTCTTTATGAAATTTTCCATTCTTATTAAAAATTTATTTTTAAAAATCTTCCAAACCTTTTAAAAACTATTTCCATGAAAATAAACATGAAAATATTATAAAATGATATTTTAGAAGATTCTAAAACAATTTTTTTGAAAACATATAAATAATTTTTGAACGCTTTTTGAAAACCATTTGTCTAAAAATACATTGAAAAAATTTCATAAAATCATTCAAAAGTTTGAAATTTGTTTTAAAAACATATTTTTTTATAAAAATTTATTTAAAATATCTTTTAAAATGTTTAAAATAAGTGTTGATAACCAATAAATATTTTTGAAAACCTTTTTTATTGAAAAAAACTTTAAAAATGTGAAATGTACAGAACATTAGAAAATGAGTTTCTATTAAAAAGAATACAATTTTAAAGTTGTAAATAAAACTTCAAGGGAATATTGGTTATAAGGTTGGTAAATCCGTATATTCTGGACATTTCGTTTCCACTATAGAAAAGTTAGAAAAGCATCTCGACTGGAAAATGAAAATAAGATTCCTTAAGAAAACATTTTGTTTAAAAGAAAAAACATGGGTAAAAAATGTATTTTAATGATTATAATAGAATAGTATAATATTTTGGGAAACATTTTTAAAAACAGGGTTATGAAGGAACATATATTTCCAAATGAAGATAAAGGTAAAGACATATTTTCTTAAAAATACTTTCTTGATCATTTTACGTGTAAATGAGTGGAAAAATGGTACCATTACTTGGATATAACATGAATAAATAGAGGTTAATAAAAATCATTATATTTATTGAGATATGAATGATAATATTTCATCAACGAGATTATAATCATAAACAATATCAATAACCAATGAGATTGCATCTATAACCCAATACCCATTTTTTAACATTGAATCGTAATAGAATGGAAATTAATGTTACATAAAGCTTAACATATCCTGAAAATAATGAGATTAATGATATAAAATATTAAAGATAGTATATACCCCTCATGAGAAAATATAGGGGCACAACACAAAATGTGTCTCAAAGAAGGAAAATCGAGACAAAATTTGTTTACTGATTCGGTAACATTTAAAACATAAAACCCATGAAAGAAAAGACCTAAAATTGTTATTTAAATGACCATAAATTTAATTATAGTAGTCATATAATACATCCATGTTCATTATAAACACCACACAAATAAAATTATAAGTAAATAAGATAAGGATCTCAAGAAAATAAAAATTGAGATGAAATTTCCTTACCCTGTGTCTTGACTCTCAGTATACTCGTACAAAATTCCTAAAAAATAAATATAATGTTATTATAAATCTGCCATAGAACCATATTATTATATCTCATACTATATATGGTTTTATTATGACTTTATATTACCATATTTTTAAGAATTTTAGGTTATGGTTATGCTCTAGGTAATATTTTCTTTATTTTTAGCATGTGTCTTAATTTGTTATATCTTTTATCATTATATATATATATCATTATATAAATAATTTAAAACCTGATATAACTATAATTTATATTTAATGTATTTTTATTATAATAATATTGATAATATGGATGTATGAAATGGAGTAACCCGTTCATGGAGACTGTTGGGAGTATTTATGCATGAATGTTGTTTCCGTTTTTATAATCATATTTAAAGAAAAAATTAAATATATTTATATACATATATAATATAATAAGAATTGAATTATAATGTTATATATATAATTTAATTTCACTAAAAAATTCCTTAATACATTCCATTTAGTGTGTGAACGAATTACAATGCTTTGAGTGGGCGGTAGTCCACACTTCCACAAACGAAATTATCATTTTTACAGAAAATGGAATGTATAAATACATGATTTTTAAAATAATAACAGAAGTTAAAAATAGATAATATGTATCATACATATAATATATAAATAACATGTACATCATAATGATCAATCATGAATGGTGGTAAAGGAAAAATAAATATTCATCATTTTGTGCGGCAGTACTTTTCTATAAACATAAACACTTTGCTCATTACCCATTAGATTGAAGTGTGTGCATGTGTAGGTCAAACAATTAGAATGAAAAACATATCAATATATTGTGAATACTGGTGTTGTTTTATAATCATAGAATAAGGATAGTGGAGGGTGTGGATAATGAAAATAAGATAAAGGAGCTGAAGGAAGGATGATACCTCTTATTTGGGTAACTTCTTTGGGTTTTCATCAAAGGGCATCCTTGGATTAATTTATTCCCAAAGTGTGGATTGAAGGAGGACGGAGAGAGATTTTGGGACATTTATTAGGTAGATCATTTTTGAACCTAAATGGGCTGAGAGGTGTGAGTTATTGGGAGAGTGCTTTTTTTTATAGTTGAAGGGGAGTGGAACTCCTTTAAATACCAAAAGGTATTCATTAATAGGAGGTATACCTTGCCTAATTTGTTATAGATATGAAAAAATATTGGATTAAATGGAATAAATAGTATAATTAAAAAATAATGGATTAAATGGAAATAATAGTATATAAAAAATTCCAATACCCAAAAATATGTGAATTTTAATAATCTGGTTCCTTAACTTCTAAGATTCCACAATTTTATCATTTTGGTTTTTATTAAAGACAATAGTTTTCTAAACTATATATTTTAACCATTAAGGATAAATTAAATTGATTTTTATATAATATAGTGCCACTTAAATATAAATATGATAAATAATTTACAAAATGAAAATGTTATGTGTCATGGAAATTAATTTTCAAACAAGCGCATATGACGTGCAAAAACACTGCTTAAACATGAACTGTGCTAAACATGTTTTTACAATATATGAGACAATATGTTAGTTATAAACTATATATTGGTCCATTAATGGACAATATTTAATATTTTTTAAAAATTATATATAAATTTAATGAATATAGTATTTTTATTAATTTTATGTCATTTAGTAAAATATCAATTATTATAAAATAACATTAATGTCAATTTTGAAATTATTTATTGAATATTTATTTTAAAATATTAAAATAATACTGTAATTCAAATATATTAATTTCAAGGCATGTTATCAGGATATATTCATCTAAAAATATAATTAATGAGAATAATTCAACTGATTTACTTAATTTTTAATGTTTTGTGTATCATTTATTTTAGTTAATTTTTAACTAAATAATCACTATGTTGGCAATTCTTATGAATTTTAAGAAACTAAATCATTAATAAAAATTATTGATAAGTAATTATGATAAAAATAAATCATTGTTTTTTCAAAAAATTATGTATAACCCAAAATATTTTGTTTTTTCCATATCTGAATGATATGTAAAAATTAATGTTAAGAAAATTTTCCCTGTTTGTATTTTCCTGTTCTTAACGTTTAATATAGGTCACTTCCATTTAATAATATCACAATAACCCCTAAAAGTTTAATGAAGAGTGGATATGGTCAAATTATTGGATGTCGATTTCCTTTGGACAAGTGTCCATGTCATTTTGGACCTTAATATTATGTTTTTGTCATTTATTAAGCTTATTTTTATCGTAATCCCAATAATTAATTTACTCACACTCAGTAATATTTTTGGTCAAAATATAAGTTGATATTATTAGACAAAAAATATTACAATGTTTAAAAACTTTCAGGTATTTTTTTCAAATTTCAAATAACATATGTGGTAAAATTTAGTTTTTTGCTAACCTATGAGACGTAGTGAGAAAGCGGGGTTTTCATGTAAAAACACTTGAATTATTAATAATTTTTTTATGACAAATTTCAACATAAAAATGATTCTAATGAAACAAATTTGATTATTATATATATAATTCATCTATTTTGTCTTTAAAAAACAAATTAAAATATAATTTAATATGAAAAAATATTTAAATGAAAAAGGCAGTTTTTAACTTAAATAATATATTTTTCACTATTCATCAAAAAATGATGTTTCGCAAAGAAATACAAAAAATTCACCCTACGTTAAATATTAATTCTAAATTAAAAATGGTGTTTATTTTATAGAACTAATTTTCTATGTATGTATAAAATTAATTTTATTATTTTTTCATGGAATGACATGAAAAGTAATTCTTTTGAGAAAATAATATTTTTTAAAATATATAGACTTTACCAAAAATTAAATTTTTATATATCTTTATGTTTTATTTATAAAAAAATATAAATAATATTTAAAAATTATTTATTAATAATGATATTAATATGTTTAATAGATAGGTTCTAATTACCTATTTTAAATAATTATAATAATAAAATGATGTTTCGTTGAAACTCAGTGTTGCGTGTAATACACGCCAAGTTGGTGTTGCATGTATCTCAAACAAAGTCAGTTCTATTTGAAAGGAATGCATAAATTGGTGAATTTTAATAAATCAATGAAAGTTAATTCATTTTAAATGATGGTCCATAAATTATTAGGGTGTTTTAAAATTGGAGTTTATAATACATTCATCAAATCTGATTCCAAGAAAACCAATGGGTTTCATAAAACATTTCATTATAACATAGCTTATGAAAAAGGAATGGGTTTTAAAATCATTTTTTCATCATAAACATAACAAATATAGAGAATTAATAATTATGGTATCATTGGATAATATCCCCAGTAAAAATTAAGTGACATCAAAGGATGTCATATTTGAAGGAAAATGATATTGAATGTAAAATCACATGAAACATTTCTTAAAGAAAATAACCATAATATGAAAATCATATTTTTAAAATTAGAAATTCGTAAAATATCGTTGAAATAATATTCATTAATATTAACCTTGAAATATTATAATGAAATCACCGAATAAAATAATGGTAATTATGGTAGAAAATTTCCTTCATGTAGTAAATGTTAAAATATTGATTCCTTTCAATTTTTTTGTTAAAATATAAACATTATTGTTCATAAAATGACATGAATATTATTTTTAATTTTTTTAAAATTTCAAAATCACAACTAATAATTTATTAAATAATTCATATTGATAATCTTAAAAAAACTTTGAAAACATTTTTATATAACATTTATATAGAATAATACGTGTTTTTAAATGATGATAGAAATAATGTTGTCTTTCATTCAAAACAGTTTGCTAAAATATTGAGTATTTCAAGAGAGTAAAAGGAATGTAAAAAACAAATTCTGATGAAATAAATGTAGTAGAATAAAATCCATTAGTTCTTGGGAGATATATTATAAGATATCATCATTAAAATCATAATCATAAAAAATCATTATTAACGATGAGACTGAATCATAAAAACCTTACCACTTTTGTATCATGGAATCCTAAGAACCATGAAAGAATAAACATAAATGAAATTTTAAATATCATAATAATAGAAAAATTCATTATATTACATGTCAAAGTGGATATATATACACACCTTATAAAAGATGATTGGTTCATAACATAACATATATCCTAAATAAAAAAAATTCACACAAAAATCCCTCACAATGAGTTTCAAATTCACTCATACACATTCTAAGATCATGAAAAATAAACATAGGTTTATTATACATATATTAAATAACCATAATTATATATATCATACCATATATGATTTACTTATGACCTTTTATTACTTTTTGGTTTAAAATTCCTTGATAAAATGTCATTTTTGGGTAATAATAACAATGTTTTTCTCATATCATTTGATTATATGTTATCTTGAAAATTCATTGAACATGGTTAAAAAAATTTAAACCATGGTATAAATATCATATATATTCTGTATGTACGTATTTTGATTAATCCTAAAATGTTAGGGATATAAAAGTAAATACGCCATCCATGGAGATGGTAGGTCGTACGTACACATGAAAAATATTTCTATTTGCTCAACAGATGAAATGAAATAAAGGTAAATAATATATTAACATTATATAATAATTATTAGGTAATATATATCCCATATATTCATTAACATTATCCAAATAACCTTCCATGTAAATAGTTAGTGAAGAATGAGTCACATCACTTCTTGTGGCGATAGTCCTCCGTACACATGAGCGACATTAGCATATTCCAATAGAATGGAAAGTAAAAATGTTATATGTGATATTATAACTCCCAAAGTAAAATAATGTCATAAATATAATATATACACATTAATTCCATCATTATATCTAATCATTATATGTAGTGATGAAATAAATAACATATGTTTGTGAGGTGGTAATCCACCACACATATGATCGGTCGTTTTGTTTCGTCTTTGATGGAAGGGGAGATGGATATAGGTTTTTCAAAAAAATATATAAAATAAATATATGTTATATAATGGTTTTATTATATGTAAATCATTATAAAATTCATGGAGGTGTTATGAGAAGAATGAAAAAAAGAATGATCTTAATGATGAAATATACCTTCACTTAGAACAACCTCCTTTGGATATCATTTTAAGGACCACAAGGTTGATATTTTTAGAAGAAAAGTATCTATATAACATGTATAAATTTTTTAGGAGGTATTTTGGTAGGTTTTTTAGGATCCAAATGTCTTATGAGGTGTGAAGAAATGAGGGGAATCGGTGGCCTTTTATAATTGAGGAAGAGTGTCATTTCTATAAATACCCAAAATTATTGAATAATGGGAAGTAACTATAAATAAAATTGCCTCAAAAATTTGATAATAAATTTATTGGTGGGAATATATGATTTAGAAACCACTCTACCACCAAAAAATTATGTTTTAAATTTTTTTTCGTTTACTTCAAAGTTTCCTTACGTTTACCATTTTTGTTTACCACTACGGTAACTAGTCTTTTTACATAGGTAATTTATCATTTAAGACTATAAATAAATTATCATAATTAGATCATTATTATTTAGTATTTCTTAATATTATATCAAATTATAAAAGTAAGATTAATTTGTTCTATAAAATTAATTTAAACACAATCTCATGGAATGTGCAAAAATCTTTTTTACCATTTACCATGGTAACAAATTTTTTACTATTTTTGAGTCTATATAGTTATTATAAGGGTACCATTAGGATATGAATGGAATATGGATTATCACATTAAACATTTAATAATATATTATTAGAGGATATGATATTTAGTAATTATAAATCATTTTTTAAAATATTATCTATTATAAAATAACATTAATGTCAATTTTCACATCATTTAATTAATTTGACTTTAAAAACACAAAGACAATGGTGTAATTTTATTTTATTAGTTTTTGACCTTTATATAATATTATATTTATCGTAAATAATCATGTAATTCAATGATTTTTCCAATTTATATTACTTTTAACATTTTCAGTATCATTTAAATTATTTTTATATCAATTCAACCATTATTGCATATCTATTTCCTAAGATTTTAAATTAATCATATTATTAGTAAAAATATATAATAAGTTAACCACATGAAATTAAATTCATTATTATTATTATTATTATAAATAGTTAATGAAAAATTTCCATTGTCCCTATATGAACATAAAACATAATTTTAAAAGTAAGCGGGTGAAATTTAGTCTTTTTCACTGATTAAATTATTACGTTGATCACATTCATAGAATGGTTTTCCACAGGTGAATAAAAATATATCATAAGGTATTAATGGTTGAATAATTTTAATTCAATAAGATTTGGAGAGGTTTTTAAGTCAACTTAAACCTTATAATGTTTTTTTAACCCCCAGTGAACCCGTTGTAACCTAAACCACAATAATTAATTTTTAATGTTTTTATAATTAATTTTGTAAAAAATTAAGTTTCCCTATTAATTAAATATAAATTATAGTTATTTCAAATAACGAATAAAATTTTCTAAATTCAATTATGAAATGTTCTAAAATTTAAATAAAAATTAAACTCGTATATACGATGAAAACATGGTTTTCCAAAGAGAAGATTTTCATAAATAATGTATGTTTTAATATAAAAATAAAAATTAAATTTCATCCAAATTTATAAATTGGATTAATAATAACATAATACAACCAATTTCATTATAAAAACATTTTTAAATTTTATATAACTTGGTAAATATTCTAAATGAAAAAGGATTTTATTTTTAAAAATATTAGTATTTTTCACTATTCAAAAAATTTATTATTTCTCAAAATTCTTGAAAGATCACCCAAAGGTAATTCTGAACCTTAGATTTAAATTTTTTTGTTAATTTTAGAAAATAAATTTACGAAAATTAGGAAAATTTATTAAATTATAATTCCAGAAAATGAAACAATTTTTTTGGGAAAAAAGTATTTTCAAAACATATGAAGTATTTACTACAAGGTAAGTACTTTTTTTCAATATCTTATCATTATATAAAACCGTTATGATTAATATTTAAAACGGTCTTATTTTTATTTATATTAAAAAATTTAATGTGTAGGTTATAATGGACATATTAAATAGTAATATAAATAGTATATTCTGGTTTTTTTGAAACATGATGTTACCCGTAGCCCAATATATCAAATAATTAAAATTTAATTATAAAAAATATTTTTAAAAATTTACGAGTTACACCCAAGACTTATAAAATAATATCATTTTATTTGTTAGTGGATTCCACCCGCAACATTGATCCTAAACAACTAATTGAATATATTTTTTTAAATATAATATATTCGATAGCTTGAAAAACACACAACCATGAGTCAAAATGAACTATAATATAGTATACCACTATAATATGGAAGTTAAATTTGAATATATGAATTTATATAAATAAATTTCAAAAACATGTTTATATATTGATTATAAATAAAATAATAATCATTTAAAATAAAAATAAATGCTTTTTGAAAAACATTTTTTTCTTCTAAAAGACTGTTTAGTCACGCATTACATGAACCATTTAAAATTAAATTTTCCAATTTTATAAAATGGGATTTAAAAAATAAATTAATTTTATTAAATAAAATTATAATTATTTTCATTGCATTATTCATTTGTAAATTTCTTAAATGTTTCATTTTCTAATGAACATTGAAAAATACTAAATTTTATTTGAAAACTTCCATTTGATTTGAATTATTTATAAATTAAAATTATATTTTGAATTATTTTGAAGTAATATTAGATTAATTATATTTTTATTATTCCAATTTATTTCCTTTGAATAATTTTTTATTTTTGAATTTTCATATAAAACATTGTTAACTTATGAACATTTTCACTTTGAAAACCCACTTTCTCTTCATGTAAGCTGGATTAATTTTAAATTAAAATTATCTGATTTTGTTATTGGGATTTTTAAAGTAACATCCATATTTTTAATACAATATTTTTAATTATCAAATAATCTCATATTATTTTTTGATCAAAATTAATAGTGAAAATATAAATATTATTTACTATAGTTTTGGTAAAATTGGATTTACCCATGGTTAAAGTAAAATGATAATGGTTAAAATAATATAAATACTTATATAATTTCTTTTCATTAAATAATTATACCATATAATATCTATTGTTTGATAATACTCTATTTTGGACCCTTGTGTCATGTGATAAACAAGGGTACATGTTTTCATTTATAAAAATTACAAGTGTGCAACTCACCTTACTTATATAAGGGCACACACCCTCCACTATTATTCATGAATTAAAACCCTTTTGACCTGAAAAATACCTTCCCAAAACCCTTACCAAATTCCCTAATCTCCTATTATAAGCCTTAGTTTTGACATGAATCTAATATAGGAAGGATTTGGTTTTAACTTAAGGAGGTTACTAAAAGAAGATGTAATGTTCTTCCATGAGTATTGTTATTTTATTTATTCCTCCACCACATTCAATTATTTTTAAAACATGATGGTATAAGAAACTAAGTATATTAAATATATTTTTATGTTTTTATTCAATGTTTATTACCAAAAAACATCCCCACTTCCAACAAATGGGTTATGAAATCATCATTCATACGTACAACATACTATCGGCTCATGAATATATTTTATTCATTTTCCCATTACCATATCCCACATTTGAGTGTGACAATGGATATAAAGTATATATATTAGATTAAAAAAATAATTATAACTATAAATTCATTATATTATATATATTTTTGTACTTACTATTTTGTATGAGATACGATAATGTTTCTCGTATGTACGAAGGACTAAAGTCACCAAGCGATGTGGTTCTTTTTTCACTAACACTTTACATGGAAGGAGGTAAAGATAATGTTAATTATTATATGTTATATACGTGAAATAATTATAATATAAATTAAATATTTATCATGGTGAAAATAAAATGAATCATTTTATTTCTTATATTTCAAAATGATAATGTTGCTTGTGTACGTGTCGGATACCACCTTCAAAAAGATATGTGACTCACTTTTCACCACCAAACCAAATGGATAATATATATTAGTATATATAAATAAAAATAATTTTCTATATTATATTATTATAAATAATTTAATTCAAAATATTACATAACCTATAATTATTTTTGTAAAATGGAAACGTTAGTCATTCTTACATACGACCTACCATCTTCATGATTATAACATACATCATTTCTAAAAACAATAATTCAGGATTGGACATAAAATTATAATTGATTTATAAATATAATAATTATTTTTTCATTATAGTTTTGAAAATGTTGAAATAGAGAACTATAATACCAATATCCAACGTTCATAAGTTATTTTTGATACATAAGTCTAATATTGAGGGAACACTCAATGAAAACATAACTGATTATTTAACTATACATAACATGGTAAAAATATGAAATAAAAGGATTAATAAACTTGAAAAAATTTCTTATTTAATAAAATAATTAACATAATTTTATTATCCAAGAAGATAAATAGTGAATGTGATGAGTCAGACTCAAGGAAATGTGTTTCATCTCAATTTCATTTTATTGAGGAATATTGTAGTGAAATGCACCTAATGTACATTATATGGTGCATATAACACCCTTTGACATGTTATATAATTATTAATTATTAACTCATTGTATTTTGATTTTCAATTTTAATTATTTCATCTAAATGATTTTCACTTGAAAATTACCAAGTGGTAAATATTTCCATAACTCAATTTCTTTTCATTGGATTATTTTACTTCTTTATTATTATTGATTTTATATGATTTTGTGTATAAAGAAAATTTATTATCTAATTTATCATTTAAAAAATATTATGTGGATTTAAAATTGATACACATAATCGATTCATTGATTAATTCTCAATATAATGTTATAGTCATTGTAAAGGTTTATTTTACAATCTCATTCTTATCGAGATTTTGTGTACTTATATTTCCACCGAAGGAAATTATTTGATCATTGTCTAATAATCCCATTTCATTATCTCATTATCAGGTTAATAATTATATTTTAAATTAATAGATACAATTTTTCACTTGTTAGTACATAAAGTTTTTCAGAAAATATATTTATAAAAATATGAATTTATATCTCTCTAATCAAAAATCAGTTTTCATCCAAAAACATTTTTTATAAAAATTTAATAAAAAATATTTTACTATTATCATATAATTAAGTAAATACATTTATTACCCTGTTTGATATTTTAAAAAATCATTCCAAAGGGATATTCATGTATTTTTCCAAATAATTCCCACTTGGATTTTACCAAAAATTTGAAAGGAATATTTGTTTTGAAATACATGGAATATACAATATTTCATGACATTATGGTCAATCATTATTTCAAAACACCCTTTATAGGTTTCAAATACTATTTTCAATGAAATCTATTTTTCTAAATGTTTGGTGAACATTTTGTTTTGAAATATAGTTTTCAAATTTAAATGGATATTTTATTCAACAATGTTTTAAAGATATTTTTATTGTATTTCTATTCGTCAATGTTAAGAAAACTTTATTTTACAAATACTCTACTAGGGAAATAATGTATTTATTCCATCCTGACCAAGGATAGTATTAACATTCACTTCCTTGATTTTTTTTGTAGCCATTAGAATACCCTTAAATTACTCACTTTTCAATGATCATTATACATTAAATTTTACATTAAATATCCAAATTATTTATCATGGATATCATTATTACATTGACATATCTCATTTTTATATATGATTTTTTACTTTTAATGTTATTTGATTGACTAGGGAAATATTGATAAGTACATATTATTCACTTAATACAGATATTTGAAGATAATGAATATTGGTCATGGATTAAATCAATTATTAAATATATGGGGAATGATTTGGACATGCATAAATTGCTGGAGAAAATTTATAGATACACCATTGGTGTATCAGTAGGCTCATGAGATGAATCAGTTTTCCATCCTCAGTTTAATTGGTTTATACCAATTAGTTTTAAATTTTCATAAGGATAGATATTAACTGTAAATGTTTCATGATAATTAAGATCATCGAATCTAATAATTAAGTATTTCATTCATTGAGAATTTATTAATTTTGTTATCCATGTGAATTTTTATACGATATTATCTTTGGATACATTTCATTTTTCAATTTATTAATAAAATAGAATTCATGTTTACTTTATTACCGTGATATATTGATTATGACTAATCTAGCAACGGTGGTTATGCCATTGATTAAATGAAACCAGTTATCAGTTATTTACTTTATACATTGGTTATGCTAGTAAAATTATTTAATTTGCATGTAAATTTAGTTATATACCTTTCTATGATTATGCTTATTGATTCACGATAGTTTCTGATGTACTTATCCTATACTAGTAATTCAAGCTCACCCTCTTTTCTTTTTCTTTCATTGAAATCCATGACTATTCTGCGGTTGGTATAAAAGGATATGGTAGAGGAAATAATGCTATCCTAAAAAAATTATGTTGTAATTTGGGTTTTCAAATGTAATATTGAAATCATATATGTATATTTTTACCCAGACTACTAAAAAATTCATTCCTATTGGATATGATTTATTTTTTCTTATGATAATGTAATAAAGTAGACACTAACAATGGGATACTAGGGTAGGGGTCACTATAGTTGGTATCATAGTATGTATAGTGGAAGCATTGATAATTTTATTTATGAAAAAAAATATTTGTTGACATCAATCTGTGATAAACTTTGAGGATAATTATATAAGAATATCCTAATGTTTTGGAGCAGAATAAAATTTATAGGTTTTCTTATAAATACATCCATGTAAATATACTACAATTAGACAAGATTATGGTATAGTTGTAAATAGGGGTAATAACTCCAAAAAGGGAATATTGGGCCTGACCCAATCATCACCTGGTGAACGAAAATAGACTTTACTGTACACCTGGTATGACACTCCTAGGGGGTATTAATAGGATAATTTATATATATTTACAGACCATTATAATGGATTTAAATATAATATTAAAATTACTATTCTAGGTTAAACCGAAGGTGTCTGATATTGAAAATAAGGTGTCAGGATTTATTAATCTTGTAAATAATTATAATGTTTTACCACTAAGGGTATTGCTTCTCACTCTACTTTTTTTGGTTTTAGTCGATGGATGGAAACTAAAAGAATCATGTTAACATTGAACAAGAACGTTGATGTGGTGACTATGAGAAAAAATGTGATGATGACTAAAGTGAATGATTATATGTTCATTCCAGATTAATTTTCCTAAAATATGATTAAAACTATATAACTTAACCAATTCCCAGACTCACCAAAGAAGAGAAGGATGACATTCTCTATGAGCTCGTGTGATTGAGACAATGAAGGTAAGAATGATAGATTTCCATCATGAAAGACATATGGAAAGAGACACCAAGGATAGTGCTGTAATGGAATGGGAGAATTCATTATGTTTATAGAAGTGGGGCATAAAGCAATGAATTGCCGAGAAAAAATGGAGAGTTCAATTGAAGGAAATAAATATCATCAAATGGTTCCATTTATAGTTAATTTTCTTAAAAGTGGAGAACTAAGGAATTATATGAGTCAATTCCCTTTTCTAAAGGTTAACCACTTGACCAAGGAGGAACCTATATTGAAATAAAATAGTCAACATTTTTATGTTTCGGGAATCAAGATTTAAATTATAGATGTTTTTTAACAATAGTAATTAGGTTATATGAATCATTAATCAGATAAGGATATTGATAAATTTTAGAGTCATATATGACTTCAACCACTTATGAGTTATGGAAACCATCAAGGATTTATGAGTTTGTAGTTTATGATAAGATCAAATTCGTAAACACTTGTTTTTTAAAAGTTTGATGTAGGAATATAACATTATTAAGTATATTTTAAGAAAACAATTAGGAGAATACAACCATTTTTTCTGTATATAAAATAATTATTCAAGGAATAATGCATTTACATTGTATAGAAATAATTTTATTTTTATTAGTAACCTTTAGGGTTTATATGATCTTTGATATTGAGGTAATTTTTGTTTATTAAACTTTTTGATTGTCATAATAATTATATTAATAGAGTTTTAGAAAATGGAAAACCTATATACGTGGTGAAAACCCATCATTTCGTAAAAGGCCATGGATCTTGAACCCACACCCTAAGGGTGACAGTATTTTAAAGACTACCACTAGACAACATGTTATCCAATTTAATCTATCATTAGTTAAATTATTTGATAAATAAATACTAATGATAAACCAATGGTGTTACTGTTTATGTTTACAAATTAATGTCATATAATGGATAACATGGGATTACCATTTTTTTTGGAACATATTAAGAGATAAATAGAAATACAAGTCAATTTTTTTGGATTATACAATTCGTTAAAAGTTAATTTTAGGATCTCATTTATCAAAAATGAATTTGTTTTATTTCTTGGAGTAACCGATGAATTATAAATTGATCAAAGAAAAACATAATGATGAAACTGTGATTGTGAAATAGAAATATATAACGAAAGTATATTTCCATATATTATTATATAGTAAAACAATTCCTATAATATAGGATAAGGATCTTGAAATTTTATTATCCTATTACATTTATATCTGATGAATTAGATAGTATTATAAATCATCACAAATTTATTGTTTTATGTTCTTTATCATTCCATTTTTCATTCACTTTATTGTGATTAAGGATCCATATAATTCTCTATAATTATTTACAATATTCTTCCATGTCCATATATTCACATCCCTACATTGTTCCCTAACATATAGTCCTTGTAATGTGTGATTCAATATGACTTTTTTACATCCCTTTATGTATTATTAAGAGGATTTATTGTTATCATTTTTTTGATATGGGGTTTCAACAAAATAATTGTAAAATGTTAAATATATGATTTTCAATATCAATTTTAAATTGTGAGAATAAAATTTATTTAATATGAGGATAATTTAACAAATTTAAATTCTAAAATATTAAAATTGTATTAGATAGTTTCTGTGACATTAAACACCAATCTTAAAGAACCCCCCAAATTTGTTTCCTTATATTTAATGTCTTTGATCTCTAGTAGTACATGCGACCCCATGTCTAACTGATACATAATATAGCATGAAATTATAAACTAGCCATTAAATTAGAGGATATGAATAGTAATTAAAATATTATTAGAAGTATGTTTATATATTTATTAGAAATAAAATAAGAAATAATTAGAATAAAAGGAAATGTTTTATGAAAAAAATTATTTTTTCTAAAAGATGGTTTTGTCATGCATTGAAAAAATAATTTCAAATTAGTTTCTACCAATTTTATAAAATTATATTGAAAAAATATGTTTCCTTTTTAAAATAATATTATCATAATTATCTTAAGGTTATTTTTTAGAGTCTTGTAAGTTTCAATTTTTCATGAATATTGAAAAATACTTAATTTTAATTGAAACTCGCCTTTTCATTTAAATTATTTAGTAAGGAAAATTATATTTTGAATTATTTTAAAAGTAAAATAAGTGTATATAATTATCTATTAATTCATCATAGGTCATTATAATCCTTTTTAAATTAATTTTGAAATAATAAAAATATAAAATTTTGAACATTTTATTTTTTTAAAACTTGATTTCCTATCGCATCTGTGGGATTAATGTTAAATTAAAATTTTCCACATAATTGAATGGAATTTTTAAAAATGAATTAAATATTTTTTATAATCATAATTTTTATTATTTAATAAAGTAATCATAATTTTTGACAAAAATTAATAGTATAGATAGTAAAAATTATTTACCAAGTTTAAGGTTAAAATGGATTTACTAGGGGTTTAAACAAAAAATATAAGGGTTAAAATAAAATCAAAACTCACCCAAAATATGTTGTATGTCCATGTTTAGAAACTATAATTTTTAAGTCTTTATTATACATCATTTTGGATCATTTTGAAATGAGAAAAAGGTGGGCACACTTTTTCTTTTCAACAAATTATAAGTGTGCCACTCACCACTCTTATAAATGGCCACCCACTCTTCTCCCTTATTAATAATTTCCAAATATTTTTAATAGGATTATACCTTAAATTTAACATTTAAAAAATCCATCCCCTAATCATGGACTCTTTATTTTTGTATGAAATTCATCCTATGAAATATTTTGGTGTAATCCTATAGAGGTTCTCTGTAGAAGAGGTAATGTTGTTGAATGAGATTTTTTTTATTTCATCCTCCAACTCATTAAATTATTATTAAAACATAATGAAATAATATTTTTTGTATCTAAAATATAAATATATGTTTTTACGTTAAGGTAATCACCTATAAATATCTCTAATTCCATCAAATGCATTATGAAACCATCATTCTTGTATACGGTAGTCTACCGTATCATGAACTGATGTCATTCATTTTTACAATACCAAATCTGAAGGTTAGTTATAATGGTGGATATAAATTAAATATATAATAATTATAACAACATTAATAAAATATATTAATTATATCATATATACCTTTTTACTTTCCATTCTATAGGGGAGATGTTAACGTTGCCTGTGTGTATACAAAACTACTACCTCACGATGCGATGTGATTCATTTTTTACAAAAACATTATATAGAAGTTGATAAGGATAAATTTAATTAATATATTTGATATAAATTCAATAATTATTATATTCATGAAATATTTATAATTCTAAAAAGATAATGTATCATTTTCTTTCTTACACTATAACATTATAACATCACTTGCATATGTTTAGACTAACACCTTTAGGAGGTGATATAAATATGTTTTCACCACCACCCCACAGGAATGATATTTAAGTATATATAATGAAATAATATTTTATATATTATATCATGATAATTATCAAATGATAAAATATTAATTACCTTCATTCCATAATGATAATTGAAAAATAGAAATGTTACTCATGCATACGTATGACCCACCGTCTCAATGATCGTAACATACTTCATTTATTAGGAATTTTTTTCATGAATCCTATTAAAATATTAATTGATTTATAAATATGAAAATTATGTCATGATTAGTATTCTATATATGTTGAAATAATGACCTATAAGACAAATAAAAAATTTTCAAAAGTCATTTTCGATACATAAGTCAAATACCATCGAAACAACCAATATAAACATAGTTGACTAAGTAATTGTATATAACATGTTAATAAGTGAAGTAAAAAGAATAATAAAATTTAAAAAATTTCTTATGAAATTAAATAACTAAAATATATTTATCATTCATGACGATAAAGAATGAACACGATGATTTAGACTCAAGGTAGAGGATTTTGATTCAATTTCATTTCACTGAGGCATATTGTAATGTTTTTCATATAATATAATTTTTATGGTGTATATACTACCCATTTGATATGTTCTAACATTATTTATTAACAAATCATGGTATTTTGAGTTTTAATTATAATTATTTCATCCATGGGGATTCGAATTGACAATTTCTATATGATAAATAATTTCATAACTAAATTTATTATCATTGTGTTTTATTACTTTTTTATTGTTTTCAATATTATATTATTAAATATAAAAAAACTTTTTATTATATTTTTCTTCATTTAAACTTAAATTTTGTGGATTTATAGTAGATATCGATAATTTATTCATTTATTTGTTCTCGCCAAAATGTTATGATCATTGTAATCATTAATTTCACAATCTCATTCTAATTGTGATTGTTTATAATAGAATTTATATTGAATAATATTATTTAATAATTATATAATAGACCCATTTAATTTTCTCATTATGTTAATAATTATATTTCCATTTAATAGTATATTTCTACCTCTCTTTGGAACTTAAAATTGTGGAGGAAATGTTTTTAAGAAAATCCAAATTTATTTCTCTCTGATGAGAAATCAATTTTCTTCCAACACATTGTATTATAGAAGTGTTTTAAATTTTTTTAAATATTTTCATATTAATTATAATGTTTTTTTACCCTTGTTTGACTTCTTAAAAAAAATTGAAAGGAATTATCATATCATTTTCTAAACAATTCCCATTTGGATTTTACTGAAAATATGAATAGAATCATTATTGTGAAATAATAAACATGTACCAAATTTCATACCATAAATACCACACAATGTTTTAATACATTCTTTATAAGATTCAATGATTATTTTCAAAGAAAACTATTTTTAAAATTTTTATTTAACTAATTTTTCAATTTATTTTTAAAATAAATAGGATATTTTCCTAAAGAATATTTTTATAGATATTTTATTGGTATTTATATTCATCAATGAGAAAATAAAATTTTTAGACATATACTCTATTGAGTATATGTTATATTTACAACATATTTAATCTTTTTATAGATGTTTTATGATCATTTTGACCAAGGATATTATTGATAGTCAGTTACTTGATTCATTTTTTGTAGTTGAAAACATTTCCTAGAATTAATAAATTTTCTATGAGAATTTGACTTTAACTTTTCCATAAATATGCAATTTATTTATCATGTGTATCCTAATTATTTAAAAATATCTCATTTCTATATATTTTGCTTTAATTTTAAAGATATTTAATTGATTGGGGAAAAATTTATAGATTCCAATTCTTTACTCAAAACAATTATTTGTTGATAAGGGATATTATTCATGAATTAAATTGATAGTTTGATACATGATAAATGATTTTGACATGAAGGCATGTGTGGGGATTGGACATAAATAGCCCCTTAATGCATCTGTAGTCTAATTAGACTAATTAGTTGGATAACCGTAGTTAAATGAGTTTCTTCCCATAATGTTTGAACTATCTTGATGATAAATCCTAACTATAGAGGTTTTCATGATACCCATGATCATGAAATCCAATAATTAATTATTTTATTTATTGAAAAATCGTTTATCTTATTGTCAATGAGATATTTTTTATGATATTATCCATGGATTCATTTTATTCTCAGTTTAATAAAAAAATTTCATGTGTTTTTTGTTATTTAAATTTCCATATTGATTATTCATTATCTAGTTATGATTGTCAATTTTTTGATTAAAAGGATTGTGTTTTTAGTTATTTAACACTATATATTGATTATTTTATTCAAATTATTTATGTGGAATGTGTTCTTAGTTATTAACCTTTTCATGTTTATTCTTATTGATTCATGATATCTTATGTTGTACTTAACCCTTAATGATAACTTTATACCACACTTATATTGTTGCCTTTCTTAGGAACCAATGAAGTTCGCTATGATTGAAAGGAAAGGATATGATAAAATAAATAATACTATCCTCAAAAATATATATTATTATATTTGATTTTAAATGTAATATAGGAATCACATATGTATATAGTTTACCAGGAATACTAAACTATTTATCCATAAGGATGCAATTCATTATATATTATGACAATGTAATAAACCAGAAACAAGATATAAGATATAGGGGATGGGATCACAAAACTCCAGGTGTTATAATATACCACAAATAAAATGAATTACAGTATCAAAATTCCATCCATTTGGTATAACAACTGAGGATTTTTCTGCTACATTGTAATGACCCACAAATTCCGTTGAAATTTTTTTCTTAAATTCATGGGGATTTTACGAGTCTGCATTTTCTGACGGCGCCTGATTCCGAGGCCCCGTCTGCCCGGAATCAATTTCTGATGTTTTTTTTGGGTACGTTCAGTAATTGTATGAGAGGGATTTTATATGTTTTGAACCAGTGCTGGGAACTGAAATCTGAGGGCACCATTGAACTCACAGCGTCAGTGATTTCTTAGTGAGATTGTCACTGCAAGTGCGTTCTAACTAGAATGGGAGTTTGATTTTGGGATTTTTAATTAAATTGAATCAAAAAATGGTTAACTATATTTTTATTTGGGGTGGTTAACACCTCCAAGAGGATGTTAGTGGTGGGGTCCACCACACCATAATCTCCCATTAGAGGTTATGGTGGTGGGGCCCACCCACGCATAACCTCCCTTAAGAGGATATTTTCTTCGTGGGTCCCACCAGAGATTCTAACCCCCATTAACTCCACATTAAATAATTGGACACCTCTCTTCATTAATTAGAACCCCTCACCTCCATTAATTTTGAATTTGAACCATTCAACCCATTAATTGGATGAGTAGTCTCATTTAATTAAACGCAATAATTCGAATGGTTGCTCCAACAAATAATAGACGACCTCATATATTATTTTTGGTTGAAACATTCTTTTGGTTGGAGCTTTGGAGAACCCTTGGAGGAAAAAACTATTCCAATGAAGAATGTCTCTTCTGCCAATGTAGAATGACAAACATCTCTCCCTCTTCAACCGGGGAAAGAAGAGGAAGCACAGCGGCCCAGGAAGAATGCCTACGACATTATATTCTATTCATCTTCTCCGAACTCTTCCTCTTCCGACGTTGACGAAACAACGCCACCTTCCCACGACTTCATCAATTATCATCATCGTATGAGGTATGGGGTTTTGATTTGATTTCTGTATTATTTTTACCCTCCGTTATTCTTCATTTGTTGAGATATTTGACGCCGATTGGTATCACCATAATGAGGAGGTCTTGGACCGCACGAACATGGCCAACCCTCCCCCTTTGTTGATCTCTTTTGTTGATGACTATGGTGATGCAATGATGGTCGGCGTCGGAACGACCGCAAAGAAATCCAACCGCGAAGAAAACTGGTGGCGCAAAGGCCGCTGGGTCACTAAGAGGGGGCGCGACACCGTCACGCCACACAAAAGAGTGGGAGGCCACGAACAGGCTAGGCAGTGGTGGTTATGGTTCTAATCCAATGCACCGCATTTGGTAAAGTAACAGGCTGCAGTTAGGATGGGCCACGGTGGAAGAGGTGCTTCACCGTCGCGCCACGTAGTGGGCAACATGACCGCGATGTCGTCTTTGCTCGGTGGAGGTGTAGTGGCATCCGGTCGGGCCGATCGCCACGGAGCGGGAGCGGCTAGCCGCTTGGGCCAGCCGGGAGGAGCGGGACCCCATCGGGTCCCGTGTGTGCTAGACCGGCGCCACTGGGCACTGGTTCAGCTCACACCCGAACGACAGAGCGATTCGGGTGCCAGGGGGAGTGCGCCTCCCCCTGGGCGCATCTAGGGCAGGCCGCCGGGTCGCCCTCGGCTGGTCTGCCCTTGGGCCGGGCCGCTTCCTCAGACCGGGTCGGAGCCGCGGATCGGGTCATACCTCGGTTCAGACACGGATCGGGCTGGGTATTTCCAACTGGGATGCACCGGACCAGACCCGCTTTGGCCAGTTTACACCTTTCCACCCATATCATGGGATACGGCTATACGTTTTATGAACCTATTATGGGGATGTAAGGATTTGGGCGAGAAGATTCTATTGGAATACCCCACATGAGGTTTGGGCACAACTATAGTATGGTCGGGTTGGTTTGAACCTAAAAACCAACCGGGCCCATGGAACAGAAATGCCAATAACTCACAGGCCGTGTGTCCGATTGACGCACCGTCTATTACATTATAACCCTTATGACATGGCGGTCCTTTGGGTTACTAGATTGTGGAGTTTAGTGGTGGTTGAGGTACAACCGATATCTTGAGGACAGATTCTACGGAAATCGAGCACACCGGGTGCGAGGAATACAGTGGCTAACAGTGAGGAATATGTTGGAGACAGATCATATGGAGGTCAATGCTCAGAGATCCTGTGTGGGTCAGCGCATACCAATCCTGTGTGGGTCAGATCCTGTGTGGGTCTGTGCTCAGTGGTCTAGTGTGGGTTAGTGCATACAGATCCTGTGTGGGTCATTGTGGGGGTTAGTACCTATGGATCCTAAGTGGGTTAGACTCTATACGGTCAAAAGCAGTGTCTCCTGACAGAATAAGATGATCTAGCATTGGGACTAATCATCTGTACTTCTATAATTCTTCATAGAACTTTGCGACGGGAGGAGTTCTCCAGCTTCTATTGGTTTCGATAATGAAAATCCTGGTTTAAGATGAGTCAATTACTTTTGTGTTTTCGTCATGATTGAGATGGGCTACTAGATAACTTAGGTATATGTATGGGAATATACCTAAGTAAGGGTTATCCGTTGATTCTGTACTTTTTTGTTATCCTTTTTGGAGTTTTTGAGACCTTGAGGGTATCCGGGTCCCTATTGAGTATCGTTATACTCACCCATGCATGGGCTATGCCCGCAACTTGTTGTGTTGGTTGCAGATGACGGACAACGCTGATCGGGACAGAGAGTATCAGAACTGGACTGTACACGGATGTGGACCACTCAGTGAGACGTACACGGAGCGGACGGACGAACTTGGGGTGCTGAGGAGGCCATCTATACCCACCCTTCAGGTGGGAATTCCAAAGGACGACCCAGTAGCTGCTTTACTTCTTTTCTTCAGTTGTATTATCTCTTTAGTTGTTTTGTACTTTTCTGTTGGGCTTGTATTTCCAGCCCCCTTTACTTTCTGCACACTCTTTTGTATATAGTTTTACTTAGTGTTTTACTTCCCAATTCATACTATGTTGTGTTTTTTTACTATTATAAAGGAAATTCCTTCCCAGTTTATGGATTTACGGCTTTGGTGCTAGTATCCTGCCCCTGGCCTATGGAAGGTGGGCTTGGGGTAGTCATGATATGGGCCCTGAGGGATAGGTCGTGACAAATTGGTACCATAAGATTCGGTTCAACAGTAGAGCTTAGGACTCTGATCATTCTTTTCTGTGAAGCAATAGTTTTAAGGGTACTGAGTGTGGTTCTCAGTTCAGGGAGTCCAGTGTTGGTGCGGTGGCTAACGTATCCATACACCATGATCTTGACCACTGATTTCTGACTTAGTGCACGAAAACACTGATTGTGTGTGTGTCTTTAAAAGTTTTCTAAAATCAGTTCAACCATGACATATCACCAGGTATAAATATTTTGACAGTGTCGCATATGTTTCTCTTAGGATGCATCCTCACGGATGGCCAGTTAGAGCCCTAAGGGTCGTATGCTCTGATAGGACACCGAGCTACATGGCCTCGTTGAAGGGTCCTTTACCAGCAGAGGCACTAGAGGTACCACTTCCCGTTGGGCCACTGATGCCACTAGCCCCAGCAGTAGATAGTGGACGCCTCATGAGCACGTTGCACGAGTTCCAATTCCAGAGGCCACCCAAGTTCAGGGGAGAGACAAACCCACAAGTGGGTGAGGATTGACTGGAGGCTATGGTTAGAGTTTTCAGGCTAGTAGGGACACCAGCAGACATCATGGTGATCCTCGCTGCGAGTCTCCTTCAGGCAGCAGCAGGAAGATGGGGAGCCTAAAGCGTCAGGTCCACGACGAGGCGACACTTCTATGGACAGACTTCGAGAACCCGTTCTAGTAAGAGTTTGTACTAGCCACCCTTCATGTGGTGCAGATACATGAGCTACTTCATCTGCATTAGGGCAGCATGACAGTAGCACAGTATATGGTGAAGATCACCAACCTCTCTCGCTACTCCACATATATAGTGCGGGACCCATTCATTAGGGCCCAGACCTTTGATCAGGGGCTTAGGCGAGATATTAGAGCCTCTATGATCTCCCTAAGCATCCCAACTCAGGAAGAGGTGGTAGAGAGATCCCTCCTAGTAGAGAGTTTCTTTGCTGAGCAAACACCAGCAGCGAGACCCACTACTAGTCGACATGCAGCGGAGTCTTCTACAGCTAGCAGTAGACAGATGATGTAGAGGTCCAAGAGGACCAGACCAATAGGTGGTCGATCTTATGACTCAGGATCGGTTGTGCGGGGCACACAGAGTAGAGACTTACCTAACAGGAGTAGACAATTCTACTCATGCGGTGGGCAGGGTCACGTGGCTAGTGACTTTATGACCCGCCATTCAGATGATCAGAAGATTGCTGAGGGACCTCCCAGCCAGAGGCAGAGGTCCGATCAAGGTGGTATGTAGGGCGCAGGCGAACCTTACAGAGGAGCCGGTCGAGCAACTGGCAGTGGACGACATTTCGAGGTGTTACCACCACCACCAACAGGAGGTCTGCCCCGACCGTAGGGAGCAGGTGGACAAGGGAGAGCTCAGCTTCAGGAAGCTGAGGCCTACGACCAAGGTGCTCCAAATATTATTCGATGTATTATCTGTGTCTACTCCATCTTAGCTTCAGTTCTTATAGACATAGGTTTCAGTCATTTTTTCATATCCACTACCCTCTTTCGGAGCTCGGAGATTCTGAGGGAGCTGTTGGATTGATCCTTTTATCTAGAGACTCCTACTGGAGAAGACTCGATGATTACATGCTGGTGCCGGTAGTGTGAGCTTACTCTAGGAGGATATAGCTTCAGAGGGGATCTCCTCATAGTGGCGTCAAGGCCTTACGATGTCATCTTGGGTATGGACTAGTTATCTATAGTCCTTTCTCATGTTGATTGTATTAGGCACAAAGTGCGGTTTGTCCGTATGGATGGGACCATGTTTACCTTCACCAGAGAGAAGGGAACCTTTGCAGCATAGGACATACTTTCTTAGAGGAGGGTGCAGCCGATCACTCACCAGTTGGCCTACCTTACCCTCGAAGTAGTAGATAAAGAGAGTACGACTTATCCTGTAGTGGTGGACCAGTACGTGGATGTTTTCCCTGACTATGTTCCAGGACTACCTACTCATAGAGAGGTGGAATTCTACATTGATCTATACCCTGGGACAACTCTGATATCTACTCCAGCAAATCTGATGGCTCCGGCTGAGCTTCGTGAGCTGTGGGTACAGCTGGAGGACTTGCAGGGGAAGAGATTCATCTGGCCCAGTGTTTCTCCTTGGGTAGCCTCAATTCTGTTCGCCAAGAAGGCGGATGAGAGATTGTGGCTTTGTGCTGACTACCGTAGCCTGAACCAGGTGAACGTGAAGAATAGGTACCGACTCCAGAGGATTGAAGACCTCTTTGATCAGCTCAAGGGAGCACGATGGTTCTCAAATATAGGCCTCAGATAAGGATATCACCAGCTCAGATTTTGAGATGAGGATGTGTAGAAGATGACCTTCAGGTGTTGGTACGACCGCTATGAGTTCTTGGTTATGCTCTTTGGTGTAACCAATGCTCCAGCAGTGTTCATGTGTCTCATGAATAGGATCTTCCTACTTTACCTTTATCTCTTTGTCATGGTCTTCATTGATGATATTCTAATCTACTTGACTACTAAGGAGGAGCATGCCAACCATTTGCAGGTAGTACTGGACACACTCCAAGAGCACCAGCTTAATTATAAGCTCTCGAAGTGCCAATTTTGGATTTGAGAGGTTTACTTCTTAGGACATGTCATTTCAGAGGCTGATATTGCAGTGGATCCAGCGAAGATTGAGGCGGTACTTTATTGGGAGCCACATAGGAGTGTAATGGAGGTACAAAGTTTTTTGGGCTTGGATGGATACTACCGGAGATTCTTTCCAGACTTCTCCAGAGTATCAGCACCACTTTTAGCCTTGACAAAGAAGGGGAAACCCTTCGTGTGGTCAGAGAGATGCCAGCAGAGCTTTCAGTATCTGAGGCATAGGCTGACCAGTGCCGCCATTTTAAGGCTTCCAGAGGTAGGCGTAGGGTACGTAGTTTAATGCGATAATTAGGGACCAGACATGGGTGTGTCCTGATGTCGGTGTGAGCTGTGATGATGTATGGTTCTCGATAGTTGAGACAGCATGGGCAGAACTACTCTAGCCATGACCTGGAGTTAGAAGTAGTTGTCTTAGGCTTGAAGATTTGGAAAAACTATTTGATGGGAGAGCGTTTCACAGTCGACTCTGATTACAAGAGTCTTAGGTATATCTTCTCGCAGAAGGACCTAAACCTAAGACAATGGTGTTTTCTTGAGTTCCTCCAAGTCTATGACTTCGAGATAGTCTATACTCTAGGGAAGGTGAATGTTGTAGAAGATTCTCTCAGTAGGAGATCAGGAATTCATCTTCTAGGAGAGGCAACAGAGCAGCATGCTGCCTTGAAGATATCCTTTGTGGATAGGGATGGAGCAGCCTTTCTATAGTCTCTTACAGTCACTCATCCACTTCTTTAGTGAGTCAGGAAGGAAAAACATGGAGATGCTGACTGTGAGATCCAACGTGCTCAGATATCCACAAGGCAGGCACCAGATGGATTTTCTAAAGATATGGAGCACATCTTCCTTTTCAGAGGACGTACCATTGTACCAGTTTCACTTCAGAAGGAAGTGTTGAGGGAGTTGCACACTTCCCCTTTATCGGTACATCCAGAAGTGGCAAAGATGTACCAAGACCATTGACCAAAGCATTGGTGTCCAGGTATTAAGATGGCAGTAGTTTAGTTTGTCTCACGATGCCTCACTTGTCAACAAGTGAAGGCAGAGCACCAGGTACCAGCAGGCTTGGAACATCCCTTAAAGGTCCTAGAGTAGAAGTGGTATGGGATATCCATGGACTTTATAATGGGTCTTCCACATACATCCAGGAGTCATGATTCAATATGGGTGATCATAGACTGACTCACCAAGTCGGCCGACTTCCTACTCGATCAGAGAGAAGGGCTTAGTAGAGGGCTTGGGATGCCTTTATGTGCAGGAGATTGTGAGTTTTCATGGAGTACCTTCTTCTATTGTCTCCGACCATGACACATAGTTTACTTCCTGACTATGGAAGGGGTTGTAGGAGGCTTTTGGAAGACAGCATCGCTTGAGCACCGCCTTCCATCCTCCAACAGATGGTAAGACCGAGTGGACCATTTAGACTCTGGAGGACATGCTCCATGCTTGTGTCCCCGACTTCAGTCACAGCTAGGAGGACCACTTTCCTTTGGTGGAGTTTTCCTAAAACGAAATCTATCACTCCACCATTGGTATAGCACCTTTTGAGACCTTGTATGGTCAACCTTGGAGATCACCACTATGCTGGACAGACCCAGGAGAGTCATCACTAGTGGGACTAGTGCTGGTACGTGCTACCATGGAGAAGGTGCAGATCATTCAGGAGTACATGAAGACTGCACAGAGTAGGCGAAAGTCGTATGCTAACAGGAGACAGAGACCTCTGGAGTTCAAGGATGGTGACCATGTCTTTTTATGGGCCTCACCTTGATGAGGCTTACAGAGATTTTGATGAGGTGTCAAGTTGTCTCCACGGTTCATCGGACCTTTCTAGGTCCTCAACAGAGTAGGCGAGGTGTCTTACCTCCTGACTCTTCCACCTCAACTGCACCGGGTGCATGACGTCTTCCACATATCATAGCTGAGGAGATACGTGCACAATCCATCACATGTCATCGACCACGGGGAGCTGGACATCGATGATGGGGCAATTTTCACAAAAGCTCCAGTGGAGATTGAGGATCGACATTAGTGGGTCTTGCGTGGATAGTCGATACCTCTGGTGCACATTCGCTGGTATCACAGGAACCTCTAGGAGAGCACATGGGAGTGGGAGGCACAAATGCGTGATCAGTGCCCCCATTTGTTTCCTTAGTATGAGTTTTAGCTTACAGGGACGTAAATCCTTGAGATGGGGATAATGTAAAGACCCATAAATTATGTGGAATTTTTTAACTTAAATTCATGGGAATTTTATGAGTTCACAATTTCTAACGGCGCTTGATTCTGAGGCCCAGTGTGCCCAGAATCAATTTATGAAGTTTTTTTCAGGTACATTCAGTAAAGGTATGAGTGAGATTTTATATATTTTGAACCGGTGCTCGGAACTGAAATATGAGGGCACAATTGAACTTGCAGCATCAATGATTGCATAGTGAGACCTTCACCACAATTGTGTTCTAACAAGAAATGGAGTTAGTTTTTGGGGTTTTTAATTACATTGAATAAAAATAAAGGGGTAAATTTATTTTTATTTGGGGTGGTTAAAACCTCCAAGAGGAGGTCAGTTGTGGGGGCCACCACACCATAACCTCCCATGAGAGGTTATGGGGGCAGGGCTGACCCACACAAAACCTCCCTTGGGAGAATATTATTTTAGTGGGGCCCACCTGATCTTCTTACCCCCATTAACTCCCCATTAATTAATTGGACACCTCTCCTCATTAATTGGAACTCCTCACCTCCCCTAATTTTGAATTTTAACCATTCCACCAATTAATTAGATGAGTTGTTTCATTTAATTAAACGCAAGAATTCGAATGGTTGTGCCATCAAATAATAGAAAACTTCATCTATTATATTTGGTCAGCACTTTCTTTTTGGTGGAGATTTGGAGAACCCTTGTAGGAACAAACTCTTCAAATGAAGAACGTATCTTCCGCCAATGAAGAATGACATACATCTCTCCCTCTTCAACTAGGGATAGAATAGAAGCATCGCCACCCATGAAGAACGCCGACGACGTCATCTTCGATTCATCTTCCTTGAACTATTCCTCTTCCGACAATGACCAAACAACGTCGCCTTCCCGTGACTTTGTCAACGATCATCATCGTATGAGGTCAGGGGTTTTGAATTGATTTATGTGTGAGTTTTACCCTCTGTTATTCATCGTTTGTTGAACACTTTGTTGCTGATTGATATGAGCATAATGAGGAGGGCTCGAACCGCACAGACACGACCGACCCTCCCACTTTGTTGTTCTCTTTTTTTGATGACAGAGGTGGTGCAACGGCAGCCGACGTCGGTCCGACCACAAAGAAATACAACCGAGAAGAAAATTGGGGGCGCAAGGGCCGCCGGGTCGCTAAGAGGGGGCGCATCACCGTCGTAACCCATGGAAGAGAGGGAGGCCGCAGCCAGGCTGGGTCGCTGCGGTGATGGTGTGGCGCCAACGCATAGCACAGGGTAAAGCAGTGAGCCGCGGCCAGACCAGGCCATGGTGGAAGAGGGGTCGCGCCGCTGCGCCGCACGGCGGGCAGCATGACTGCGGTGCTGTCGCGCAGTGGTCCAGGTGAAGTGGTGGCCGACTGGGCCAGCCGCCACAGAGCTGGAGCGGCTGGTCTCTCAGGCCTGTCGGCAGGAGCGGGACCATTTCGGGTCCCGCGTGTGATGGATCAGTGCCACCGGGCGCCAGTTTGGCTCACACCCAACGGGAAGAGCCTTCTGGGTGCTAGGGGGTGTGCAACTCCCCCCATGTGTGTGGTGAGGGTAGGCCATGACGCCGCCCTCATTCGGGCCTCCCTCGGCCAGGCCACCATCAGTCGGGCCACCCTCGGCAGGGCCGCCCATGGCCGGGCCACCATAGGCCAGGCCACCCTCAGGCCGGGCAGCACCCTCGGTCTGGGCCTCTTCCTCAGACTAGGTAGGAACCATGGATCGGGTACAACCCCAGTTCACACACGGATCGGTCCGGGTCAGTCCAACTAGGTTAGACCGGACCAGACCCACTATAGGGTGTTTACACCTTTCTGCCCATATATTTGGCTACGAGTGTTCGTTTGACGAACCTCCTACGTTGATAGAAGGCTTAGATCGATACGGTTCTATTGGAATACCCCAAATTAGTTTTGGACAAAGTTGGAGTATGGTCAGGTTGGTTTGATCCTAAAAACAAACCATACCCCTAAAACGGAAATGCCAATAACTCAAAGACCGGGCATCCGATCGACGCACCATCTATCGCATTGTAACCCTTATGACATGGTAGTCCTTTGAGTTAATCCTTTGTGGAGTTTATTGGCGGCCAAGGTATGACCGATATCTCGAGGACAAATTCTATGAAACTCGAGCACACCGGGTGTGAGGAATCCAGTGGCAGACAGAGAGGTAGAGGTTGGAGACAGATCATACGGAGGTCAGTGCTCAGTGATCCTGTATGGGTAGGCGCATACCGATCCTATGTGGGTCAGATCCTATGTGGGTCAGCATTCAGCGATCATGTGTGGGTCAGTGCATACCGATCTTGTGTGGGTCAGATCTAGTGTGGGTCATTATGGGGGTTATTACCTATCGATCTTGTGTGTGTCAGACTCTGTATGGTCAGATGCAGTGCCTCTTGACATAATAAGATGATCTAGCTTCGCAACTAATCAACTGTACTTCTATACTTTTTTGTAGCACTTCGCGACCAGAGTAGTTTTCCAGAAGCCATTGGTTTTGATAATGAGAATCCTGGTTTGAGTTGAGTCAATGAATTTTGTGTTTTCCTCATGTTTAGTATGGGTTAATAGATAACTTATGTATATGTATGAGTGTATACCTAAGTAAGGGTTATCCATTGATTCCGTACATTGAGGTTATCCTTATTGAATTTTGTGAGACCTTGAGGGTCTAGAGGTCCCCACTGAGTATCGTTATACTCATCCCTACACAGGCTATGCCCAAACCTCATTGTATTGGTTGCACACGATGGACAACGCTGATTGGGACAAAGTGTAGCAGAACTGGATAGTAACCGGAGGTGGACCACTCGACGAGACATACGCGGAGAAGACGGACAGACATGGGGTGTTAAAGAGGCCATATATACCCACTATTTATGTGGGAATTCCGGAGGATGACCCAATAGCTTCTTTAATTACTTTATTCAGTAATAATAGCTCTTCAGTTGTTTTGTACTTTATTTTTGGGCTTGTATTTCCCGGTCTCCTTTACTTTTAGAACACACTTTTGTATACAGTTTTACTTAGTGTTTTACTTCCATTTGCATACTATATTGTGTTTGTTTACTGAAATAAAAGAAATGCCTTCCCAGTTTAGGGATTTATGCCTTTGGTGTTAGTCGCCAGCCGGTGGAATGTGGAAGGTGGGCTTGGGGTAGTCCTGATACGGGCCCCGGGGGACGGGTCGTGACATTCAATACAATATTAGGTTCCCACGTAACATTATCAGGATGGTGGTTTCACCAGAAAACATTTACCAGGTGAGTTTTATTTCTTCATAACATTGTATCCATATGATCCAGAATCTCAACTAGTTGTTCCTCATAAGAACGATCACTCTAACTTTGTACAATCTCTGAGTTCAGTTGTAACTCCCTAAGATATTAAAAGAGGAACATGAAGTATGATAGAATATAAGACACACAAACCCATAACTATAATAAAATATAACACCCTAATAATTTATGATATATTTCTATTTAAATAATTTTAATCTCCTTAATGAAATGTGATACACACAACACTGTGTTTTAATGAAACTCAATACTCAATTAAAAAATTATTATTTAAACATGAACATTATAAATGACCTGTTAAGTTGGTTGGTGTGAATAGTTCTATCTAAATTTTGAAAATTATATGGTTCAGAGAATTATAAAAAAGTTCAATGGTTATCTATTTATTAGAAGTAAAATACGAACCATTTGAAAGAAAAACAAATATTTTTTCTGGAAAATTGTATTTTTCTAAAAGATAGTCTTGTCACGCTTTGTGCACATAATTTACAAATAATTTTTACCACATTTAAAAAATTTATTTTAAAAAATAAAATTTACTTTTGAAATAAAGTTGAAAAACTTATAATTAGAATAATTGTTTATAATTTTTTGAAATTTTTAATTCTTTATGAATAGTGAAAAAATTTATTTTAATTGAAAAATATCTTTTAGTATAAAATATTTACAAAGATAAATAATTTTTAAAATTGAATTTAAATTATAAATAATTCAATTATATTACAATTTTATTAATTCATTTAATTTTAATCAATTTATTATTTTATTTTGATATTACAATATTTTATCCTTTTGAAATTTTTTCTTTGGAAAAATGCTCTTTCAATGCATCTACAGCAAAATATTAAATTGAATTCCGGATCATCCATGAATTGAATTTAGAAAAATTTATTAAATGTATGGAATAATAATAATTTATATTATCTAATAATTTCAACTTAATATTTTAACATAATGAATATTGAAAACATTAAAAAAATTATTACCGTGGTTAAGGTAAAAATGTCTTTACTGGGTAGCTAAACTAAAAAGATAAGGATTAAAAATGACCTAGAACTATGAAACACACATTTTATGGTTATAGTTTTACCTTATAACCTATAAAGTTATATAATTATAAATTTTTATGTTTTTTGGCATGATTAAATGTTGTGTATCAATTTATCTTTCAAAAAAATTCATGTGTGTCCTCTCCCCTACTTATAAAAGGCCACCTCTTATCCCCCCCACATAACTCATCCAATTTTTTTTTCAAATAAGACCTCAAAATATACCTTATTTAGTTATCTACCCACATCCTACAGTATTTATTGGGATTATGTATCCCTCCTATGGAGGCATTAGTTATAAACTTGAATACGCTTTTTGAAGAAGAGGTATGATTCTTAAACATGTGAATTTGTTTTATTTATTTTTTCACCTCCTTCAAGAATAATTTAATCATTATAGTTTAATAAAAAATAATGGATAATATATGATTAAATTTTGTTATTATAATTTAATAACCCATTCCAATATCCACTTCCATAAAATGGGAAACAAAACTGCTTGTTGTGGGTATGACAGACTATCATCTCGTGAACAAATGTAATTCATTTCCCATCCCCACCATTCATAGATGAATATAATATTCGAATTAACGTATCTATATGATATTTACTAAATTATTATACTTATTTAATTATGAAATAATAAATAACATCTTATTTTCCATTCTGTGGGGGATACAATAAGATCACTCATTTCTACGGCAAACTACCTCCCCACGTAGTGATGCGATTTGTTTTCCTCTTATGATTCACATGAATGTTAGTAAGGTTAAAATTATTTAATATATTTAATATTTATGAACTAACTATACTTACTGAATTATAATATCACATCTAACTTAATACCTTAAAATCCGTTAGAAAATAATAATGTTGCTCAAGCGTACATGTGGACAACCGCCTTCATACGATGATGTGAGATGTTTTCAATTTTATTTTGACATGGGTGATAATAATGATATATTTTATTAATATTAATTATATATATTAAATAATAATGAGTTTATAAACATGAATTAATATTTATTTTCCTTTCTTTCCATATATCGGGAAAATGGAAACAACGATCATGCGTACGTATAACCTACCTTCTCTGTGAACAATGCAACCCTTTCTATTTCTATATATTTAATAGATTACTATTAATATATATATAATTAATATGCATGATATTTATATATTTTTTAATATCAAGGAGATGGTTTAAACATGATTAAATTTACATGAACAAAATTTACAAACTAAAGCATTCTTGAAAAATTGTGCAATTATCAACCTAAACAATTATTTAGAAGAATAATTATGACTGAAAATATTATAAAATACTATAGGTAAATAATTTATGGTATGATATATATGATTATATTAATTTAATATATTTATAATAATATTATATTTATTATAAAGTAGTTTCAAACACATAGAAAGAATGTCGACCTTAAGTAAGGGTTTCTAATCTCACTTTTACTTCCGTGTGACATGTGTCGTATCACCACTGATTTCTTTATGTTGTTCATATAATTCCCATTTGGATATTTTATATCATGAATAAAATAATACTAATGTTATTTTAATATTCTTTTTATGTTATTTCTTTCTTGGTAGGGATTATTCAAAAGTTTCCAAAGTTGTAAGGGTTAATTTTATAATCTCATAATTATTTAGGATTGTTTGGGTTTAAGTATCCTTTGGGGGAATTAATTGATATTTACATCAAAAAATTAATATATGTTTCTATAATATGTTTATTAATGAATATTAGAATTAATATTATCATTTTTCAACAATTTATTATATAAAATTGTTGACAAAATTATTATAAGAAAATCTAACTCCATTTTTATCTTTAGTTTCAAATAAATTTTCTTCCAAAATAATATTTCCTAATTTTTTTTAAAAAATTTGTTTCTAATATTTTTTAAATGATTTATTAAAGAAATCTTCAACCATATTTGAGATTTTTATAATTTTTGAAGGAATCATCCTATCAATTTCCAAACATTGACTATATGGATTTTATTGAAAATATGAAATAAATCCTTATTTTAACGTGTACCAAATAAACATAATTTATTCCATCATGACCAATAAATTTTTTAAAGAATTATTTAATTGTTTTTATGTTTATTTTAAAACAAAATTATTTTAAAAAATATATTTTACATTTAAAAAAAAGCATAGTTAAATAGATTTTAATCTCAAAAAAAAATTATTCAATTTTTTATGATACATCTATTCATCAAGGACATCTAAAACTTATTAAACTTATTATAAATTCGGGATATATTGTCTTTATGTCATCCTTATTAATTCATTGGATGGTTTATGATTAGTTTTACTGAGGATGTATAATTCTTTTACCATTCACCATATTTCTCTTAATGGATTAAAATTGTGTTTATTTGATTGGGGTAAATATTATCATTTCTCACAGTAGTTTTTAAATAGGAAACATTATATTGATTATATTTTGCCAATTTTATATAAGGAATTAATTTAGAATACTATGGTATAGGTGGGCCCCTATTATATATAGTTGATCAGTACATCAAAAAGTCTCGTGAGACAAATTAGTTGGCCAAATTAGATGAATTTCTACCCATAGATTTAAAATTTCTTGTAAAATGTTTTAAAATTGTGATTCAAATGATCCAAATTATGCATTATTATTCTAAAATTAATAACTAATTTCCATAGTTATAATATCCATGGATAATTTTCAACCGTATGTCATTATTTATATGGATCAATTTGATCATTATTTATTTTTACCATACAATGGTTTGTCTATTGATTAAATGGAATGAATTTAAATTATTTACCTTACCATATCAATTATTCTTATTTATTCATGATATAGATTTCTGTACACTTACCCTTACTGAGAATTTGACCACACCCATTCCTTGTATTTTATTTTTCTCATGATACCAAGATGAGTTTGGTGATTGATATTTAGAGATATGCTATAAGGAATAATGGAGTTCAGAAAGAAATCACTATGTCTATTTGATGATTTAGAATTTAAGGTGATTTTAATTTATATATCTAGTTTTCCAATTATAGTAAAATACTTAGTCCTTCATGATTTGATTCATTATATGTAGTTATAATGTAATTATGTAACCAGTAGCTCTGAGATACCAAAGTTAAGGACTATACATTAGAACATTTGAAGGGTCATGTATGTACTTCCTTAAGAGAGATACATAGAACACATCATGATATTGAGGGAGGTTTGGTGGAAGAACCAACCAATAATATACTATTTCAATACAATCAACAATTTTAAATTCATAGAAATATATAAGGATAAAATTTCCTTTATATGATAAGAAAAATTTCATCCCTTGATTTTGATTCTATTAACATTCAGTTCATCCATCAATTGAATATTCATGATGAATTTTTCTTTCCTGAAACACTAAAATCAGTATAATATCCACAAGTCACTTATTTAGCCTATAATTTATTTTATAACACCGAAATGGTTAGAAAAAGTTATCCAATAATATCCATTATACGGCTAATCAATTCCACAAATAGTTAACTTAAAGAAAGTTTAACAAAAATTGAAATTAAAATTATAGAAAAATAGTAATTAAATTTAAAAAATCAACTTATCCCTAATCAGCTAAACAATTTGATGTAGATCATAATTACACATACTTCATATGTGAATACACTGATCATATATTCTCATGAAATAGTGTAATATCTTGAATTACTATAAAATCATAATGAAAACGTACATGCTTTCAAAAATTAACTCTTTCCAAATTCATTAAATAAAATCTTATTTTATTAAATATAATCCATAAATAAAAAAATTAAACTCCATTATTGGTAACACAAAACACTCTTTTATCACAGAATTAAATAGTTCCAAGTTAATCCATACTATCAAATTTTCCTTATCCATATCAACAACATATTTATCATAACATCATTGTATCTACATCCAAAAGAAATAAGGTTTATCTTTCCCTTAATCACGCATTATACATAAAATATCAACATTTTATTAAATCATTTTTATAGGTATTTATAATAATTCTAAATATTATTTCCAATCCTTAATGAAAATATTCAAAAATAATCCTCATATATTTCATAGTTCTTGAATTCTATTAAATAAACACTAAATTAATTTCACGTAATTTTTTAACCATTAAATAGGCATTATCATATTATTTCATAAAACCTCCTTCCATTTACATGTCACTTTTAGTATCTTCACCATATAAAAACACATTGAAGCACTTTATTTATCCTCTTCTTATTCTTTACCCCTAGGAAATCTATTTTTATAATGACTACACTTTCCACATTTATAAAATTTAATAATTGATGATTACCTATAGAAACCATTATTCTCATCCATTTTGTTTACTAAATGTTTTTTACTACAGGGAGATACCACACTCCATTTAATTCTTCTCCACACATAAAACAACATCTCATTCCCTTGATACATTCCCTAGGGTGATTCTTCCCATATTATCGACATATATAAAACCAAATCTTATTTCCTCTATGGTCTCCCCCACCATAACTCTCAGGAAAAATTATCCATTTCTTATTTGGTGAGTTCCAATGTTGGTTAAGTTGAAATTTATTAATCATGTATCATAAATAATGATTAGAAATAATCTCAATATCCATCACTCTAGTCATCAAACCATTTTTTTGTCAACAAATTTCATATTACATTCAATATTAACCCAGTTCTTTATGGTTCCTGTTATTGACTAAAACAAACAAGCAGAGTGTGATAACTAATTATCATAGTGGAAAACCAAATAACCATTAAAATTTACTCAAACGATGTCAAAATCATGAATCCTTTTTTCTAATATAGGAAAACGTAGGTTTAATCATGGATATAAATAGTTATCATCTATTCAAATTCATCATGACGGTTCTTAAAGAGCTTGTAAATTTCTAAATCATATCTACCGATTGGGTTAAACAAGGTGTGTAGTAAAGAACATATTTGTGTACCAAGGTAATGATCAGATCTATATTGACATGAATTTCTTAGAGAATTTACCTCAAGGTATATCCCTACCAGGAAAACATCAACTATTTATATTAAAAAAAGATGTAATTTACAGGAAACCACTCGATCTATCCTTCGCCAGTATTTAATAATACTTTACAAAACATAGAATTATCTTTATTATGGTAATTATACATAACCCAAGGGATTTCACTAAATATTTCTCATAATATATTCCAAAGGTTATCTAACCCTTTATATAATATAAATTGTAAATACCATAACTTCTCATTCATAAATATTACATATTAATAAATTAATATTAATTATATAACATAATGATCCATGCCAGAATCATTGAGGTCTTATTCATTTAGAAACATGGAAACATAAATAACTTGTTCATAAGTGAGCTACATCACCTACTATTATGTTCAACCTAACAAGCACCTTTCTTTTAAATATCATACATAATAAATATCCTCATAACCTTGGGAAAGAAAACGTTAGAAATGGAAAGCCATGTGATCAATGATGGTAAACATGGGAGATTTTATTCCTTTATCATATAAAAGAATAATATATTAATATGTGTATGAGATCATGAACATAACTTATAAACCCCATACACAACCTATCATAGATCATAAACATCACTCATGGAATAACGATTTATCATTATAAAAACATGATTTATTAGAGTGTGAAATCATTATAATTCATTAACCGAATTCTCATTTCATAAAAGTGTGGCCATAATATTGGTATATAAATCTTTTCTTTTTCCATGGTTAACTACCAAGACTAACAAACATAGTGGATCAAGCCACAACACATGTTTCCCATTGTGGATGTAGCCAATATAACTATTTCTTTTTATGGATTAATCCCATAGAAAAATTTACCATTGTCAATCAATACCATAAGGATCGTTATAATTATGTATTAATCCAACCATCTTGTTTCCCATTTTTATCTGAGGATATATAATTATTTACCCAATGATTAGTGGGTGATATAGGTCCCACTATTCACATAATAAAAATTATACAAATGTGTGTAATAAGATCAAAAATCATTCTTCATATTAAAACACATAAAAATAAATGCGCTTCATAAAACATGAATCATATATAAACCCATGAAAATAAATGGGTTTCATAAAACATATCATCACAACATAACCCATGAAAAAGGAACGAGTTTTATAATCATTTTTTAATCATAAACCTAAAGTTTATAGGGAAAGTAGAAATATGGTATCATTTTATCATATCCCAAGTAATTATTAAGTTAAATCAAAATATGTCATTTATGATAGAAAATCATTTCTAAAAAAATCACTTGGAACATTTTTTAAGAAAATAACAGTACTTTAAAAATAACCTTTTTAATGTAAAAAATTCATAAAAAAATATTGAAATAATTTTATTAGAAAATAAATTATATAAATTATAAATAAATAATAAATTTAAATAGTTTTCATGATGGAATGGAATTATTTTTATTTTTTATACGATAAATCCATGATTTATTTCACATTTACATTAAAAGCTGAACATGCCTTTTTTGAAAAAAGACATAACGATTCCTTTTAATTTATTTTAATTGATAAAAATTGGTAATAATTTATTTAATACATCATTTGTAGAATGTTAAAACATATTTGAAAACATTTTTTAGAAAACTTGGTTATGGAAGAAAAAGAGTACTTTTCTTTTCTATTATAGTAAAATAAGGTTTTGACCCCAATATTTTAAAAAATAAACAATCCCGATAAACGATGATATTGTGTCATTAACCCTTACAACATCGGTAACATTGAATCATAAGAACTAGGAATAAATAATATTAAATGAAACATAGAATATCATAATAATAAATAGATAAATTATATTACCTTTCAAAGGTATTGTTTATACCCCTCATAAAGGAATATTCCTGTATAATATGAAATATGTCCCAAATAAGTAAAATGGAGATAAAAATATATTATCATATTTTTTGACTTCTTTCACAAATGTTTTAACCTATTATATAATAAATATAGGTTTGTTATATATATATTACAGAACCATTATAATATATATCATTCCATATGTGATGTACTTATGATCGTTTATAACCTGTGATTAATAATTATTTATTAAAATCATCTGTCATGTAATGACTAATTTGTTTTTTATATTTGTTTTTATTTTGTATTTTTGATCATTTACATTGAGAGTGGATCTATCATGTCCAAAATTCTAACCATGACATCATTATCATATATAAATTTAGTATACATGATTTATAGTAATCCTTAGAAGCTTGAGATAGAAAATAAAAGACATCATTTATTGATACAATCATTTTTTTAAAGTAAATTAATTAAGTATCACGATATCCTGAGAGGTGGTGGAAGATGTGTCCCTCATTTCCCGACACAAGAGTAGATAGATGTTAAGGTGGTCCCTCACACTATGGATGGTGAGAAACCCATTCTATCCATCAAGGGATCTCAATATCATCCCTTCTATCCATTTCATAAACTGGATTACCTTTCTTCATTCCCACATATACCACTTACCCCTAAAGTTTGATATTGGTTCAATGGATTCCAGAAACTTTCACTCCCATCCTCAGAGTTCACTAATGCCTCTTCGCTTATAAATCTAACACTGATAGCATGTTTCAAATAGTTTACTTCAATAGTTGATACTTTTTGATAGATTTATTTTAAGATCTTGGGGATGCTAGGTTTTATCAACTATGGGTCTTCTCGATAACTAGAAAATAATGATTCAGTTAGCTATAGAGATCTAATTAGTCTAGTCCTGGTTAATTGCTCCCCATATCTTCAATAGATCCCATTTTTTCTTATTTAGGTGGAATTATTATTTTCACATGAAATGAGATATATTGACCTTTATGATTTTTGTTAAACTTTTAGAACTCCCTATTCTTTTTCAAAACAATTTAATCATTAAAATATTTGGGAATATAGTTGGTCAAGATTTATTTTCTATTAGAATAACTAAATCTATTTTACACCCTATTTCTCTATGAATTTTCATTAATGTTGATGTGTCAAGAATTCCATCAGAGTATTGCTAGATTGTAGCTTGAATAGTGTTACATTACAAGAAACCATTTTTATTTTTAATCATGGATTGATTTCTACTCTTCATGAAAGAAAATGGGTCACTTGAGGATATTTTGTTTTCATGTGAGTATCAACCACTATGATAAGATGTATGTGGGGTTGGGAAGTACTGGTAAGGGTTTGGTGTCTGCATATGGTGCATGTATCAAGGAAAAAATTCAAATGTGTGTTTCTATTGAATATATAATTAAAATATAGGTAGTGAGAATTGGAAAACATGGATGTGGGGGTCAAAATATAAAAGATATCATACTATCCTTGCCGCTGAATAGTTAACACCAAATGTATCATCAAAGGATGTCACCATCTAGAAAGGGGCTTTGTTGTTCATCCCAGATCCTAAAGTAGTTGAAATATATGGAAGATTGAAACATGACCTACTAGTGGTGTGTGAAACAAGGCCTATGTATATATAATTAAATGTTGTTAAGGCAGCATCCAATGAGGTGGTAGTGATAAGTGGAGATGGAGCTAAACCTAAAGAGGTGTTACAATAAGTATGTGAGGAAACTTCAACAGTCTATATAACTAGTGCAGGTAGTGGGTGAAAAAGGAATGAAACATGTTGGGTGAGGTTGAGAAGGAAGAGGTCAAATATTAATGTGTTGAAACACTTTTTGGATATAGAGGGTTATGGTTCGATTCAGGAACCATGGGAAGGAACAAAAGATAGAATGGGAATTCAACCACCAATACTAGTGAAGAACATCGTTGATAGCCAAATACTTTATAAGAAGGATTCCTAAAATAATATATCTATACATTTTTTGGTGGAAATTATTTATGGAGTGCTCAGAAGAGTCATATATAGGAGGATAGTGAACCCATGTCCCATGACTTGGAAGGTACGAAGAGTTTGAAACATCAGAGTGAAAATCACATTATAGAGTTTACTGAGGCCATGAAACATGAAATAGATAGTATTATGATTCAATATCTGATTTAGGCTTAGGTTGTAACTAATATTATAGTCATGGTAGTAAAAAAGGAGGTTATTTAATAAGGTTAATCATGGGAGCTTATAATTTATTCTAATAATTAAATGATAGATAAGGAATTTCAGATCAATGCTACATAGGTGGATGTTAACTAGTTGGTCATGAGGATGGTTTGAGTGGATATTAATAAGGAAAAATGTGTATAGATCAATAAGAAATATTACATATTGACATGTGTATTAAATGAATGGAATATTATTGTGGAAGATTATATCCACACTTTGTATAATATGAACTATAATGGTGAAGACATCGTCAAGGATGATCTAGACATGATGGCCACTTCTCCCCATTGTACTTTATAGTAAAATAAGGTTTCTAATTGGATTCAACTTGATTTCAACGATTAAGTGATTTCTTATGGTGTCAGTTGACCTCTTATTCATAACATTAAAGGTTTCTCACTTTTTCAACACAATTTCTTTACATAATAAAATTTTAATTTTCAACCAATTACGAAGACTATAGGCCATATGTATGCAAGATTGTAATTTAAATTTACTCAATGGAAGAAATAAAAGAAAGTTAAATATTATATTAACATTATAGAATCATTATTTTTTCATATATATCACATTTATTCCTCAAAATTATCCTCAATACCTTCCATGTAAAGCATTCGTGAATAACGAGTCACACGGCTTCGCAAGGCGACAGTCAGACGTACACACGAGTGATGTTATCATATTCTAAAAGAATATTAAGTAAGAATTTATATGGGATATTATAATTATATTTGTTTATTAACATCATAAATATCATAAATAACCATTATATCCAATATTATATCTATCTTTGGTAGGTGGTCATGGAAAATGAATAACCTCGATTCACAGGGAAGTAGTCTGGTGTACACACGATTGGCAATTTAATTTCCCATTTGATGGAGGAATGGACAGATAGAGGTTATTATAAAAAAATATAAAATATTCATATGTGATAGGTACTGATGTTATTATATAATAATTATTTGAAAATTCATGGAGGTGGTTATAGAATAATTAATGAAAGAGCATAATAAAGACAATTACCTTTTTGTAGAATAAACTCCTTTGGATCTCTTTTAAGGACCCTAGGGTTCATATATTGGGAATAAAATAATATATAGAACATGGATAAAGATTTTTGGGATATATATCTGGATGGTTTTGTGGAGACATATGTATTAGGAGGTGTGAATAAGTGAGGGGAAGTAATTGACTTTTATAGTTGTGGAGGAGTGACATTTTTGTTAATACCCAAAATTATTCAACTATGGGAAGTCACTCACACCCATAGTGACTAAAAATTGATAATTGAAGTGATTTAAAGATTACATGGGTTTTTAAAACCTATATCAAAAAAAAATTAAACACTTTTAAAAACCTATTGATCTTTAATTTTATGGTTTCCTTACTTTTACCACTTTAATTGTTCACTATGGTAACTTGCCTTTTTTACCTTGGTAATATATAATTTATAAATAGAAATAAGTTATCCTAATATGAAATTTTTTCCAGTAGTTATAAATATCCAATGAAATATTAAAAATCAATACTATTTGTTTGTGGAAAATTAATTTAAACATAGGATCATGTAATTCTCAAAATTGTGTTTTACACGTTACCATGTTTGTGATGTTTTTACTATTTAGGAGTCAATATAAATAATATAAAGGGTCCATTGGTTAATGAATTGAATATGGTTGATATTTTTAAATACATATCAATATATTTAAAGATGATTTACTTTTTATTAATTTTAAATCATTTAGTAAAATGTTATTTATTATAAAATAACATTAATGTCACTTTTGACACTATTTATTTTATTTGACTTTTAAAACATCAAGAAAAATGTGGAATTAGAATATATTATTTTAGAAAAATAAATTTAATGATATATTTATATACAAAAATCATGTAGTAAAATAATTAATTAAATTTATTCTATATTTTTATTTGTAGCATCATTTAATTATTTTTCTTCTAATTGAACCACTACAGTGTAGGCGTCACTTAATCTTTTAAAGTAATTATATAATTACTAAAAATTGAAAATATAAAACCCAAATTAAATTAATTTCATTATTAAAAAAATTAGTATAAATATTATTTTACATCTTTCTTTATCTTCCATGCGAAAAAATTATTGAAATTTTAAAGAATGTGGGTGGCATTTTTTCATATGCTTTACATAAATTATTACATTGGTCAAATTCAAGTAAAAATTTGCAAAAATCACATAAAAATAGACCCTAAGGTAATAAAGGTCTAAATATGTCTATCCAAGAGTAATTAGACATGTTTTTTTGGTTATTTTAATTCTTATAATTTTATTTTAAACATCAGTGAAATTGTTTTAAACATAACCATGATAATTAAATTTTAATGTTTTTGCGATTAATTTTTACCCAAAAATAGTTAGAATTTATTATATAAAACTGAATAATGTTATTCAAAGTATGAAATAAATTTTTTTAAAAATTAATTTATGGAAGTGAAATTTTTTAATTTAATATTAAACCCTCTGACACGATGATAAAAAATGGTTTTTAAAGAGAAAAGTTTCATAATTAAATAATATTTTAATATCAAAAATCAATATGTTTTTGATTCAAGTGGTCTAAACTGGAATGATTATAACAATATTAAACTTATTTATAACTAAAAACATTTTTAAACAGGATGTATCATTTTGAATTCTTTAAACTAAAAAGAGGTTTCTTATTAAAATTAGTTTTATTACTATTTATTAAAAAATAATCATTTCAGAAAATTTAAAAAGATTTACCCGAAAATAATTTTTAAAAGTATATTTCAAAAATGGTTTTTTATTTTTTAACTAAATTTTTATAAGTGGAAAAATTAATATTCTTATTTGATCACAAAATGTAATAATATTTTTAAGAAACTAGTATATTCGAAACATATAAAGACTTTACTAAAAATCAAGTACATTTTTATAAATATATTTTCATTTTATGAAAAATTATGATTAATATTCAAAATTTTCTTATTCCAATTGATACCTAAAAATTTAATGGATAGATTAAAATAGATTTATTAAATAAATATATTAATAGTTTGTTTCAATCTGTTAAAAATCAGTGTTGTGTGTATCATAAACAATCGAAGAAATTTAATTTCTTTAGAAAAATCATTTCATGGAATCTTGTGGTGTTATAGTAAGGATCCATCACCTATAGTGGGATAATTTCTCTTAACAATAGCACCAAAATCCTCCATTAGTGGTTACACGTCGTTATTTTCTTCTCATATTGGAAGGTCATACCATCGACACCAATTGTTCTTATAACAACTACACACCAATAGATCTTTTAATATTAGCACAACCATTATTTTTCTTTCTGTACCAATCCCCTTATTCATGTTAATAGTAGTAGTGGCATCATTTCAAATGAAATTGTAATGGTAACATATAGCGACAATATATCAATGGGAGAAAGTCAAATTAAATATAATAATCATCAATGTGTTATTTTTTTATTTCACCAACTATATAAAAATATATTTATATACTTATTTTTATTGGAAAATATATTTAGTTGAACTAATTTAATATTTTTTTCATATTTTCTTTGTATAAACAATCATGAATTATTTGTATAACGATGCAATGATTTTGTTTTTTATATTTAAATAAATTATATGATTGTTAAATTTTATTTGATATATCACTAATATATTTATTAATTTTAATACACATATTTGTGTTAAAAATATTATTATAAGTGTTGTAGAGTAATTTCATACAGGAATAAAATAGCTTAATAATTATATGATAACGAGTGAAATAATTAAAATAACAGGTAAAAGGAATAAATATATTTACTATTATTCTCTAACCAATTGCATACTATGATTAGTTATTTAGATTATCCTTCATAATCTGGAATATATTAGTGTTAATGATGTGTTATTATCCATTAGAATAAAATTAGTGGAGAATGTGTTGAAGTAAACATAACACATCCAATTCTGGAAGGAGATATATAAAAAAGGTCTAATAAGAATTATGATGTTTTGAATCCCTACTATGATAATTTCTTCCTTGGTGTGATCATAAAGTAATTTATCATATGATAATTTAATAATTAAGTGATCAATGCTCTTAAGTTGCAACAATATTATCTTTAACTACTTACATATTATTCCTAATTACTATATATTGGGTTTTTGTTATTGTATCTTTTATGGAGTTTGTTAGTGATTATTGCTTCATTTTATTTTTCTACTGACCGTTATTCTATAAATAATAATCCAAGGAAATATATACTATTTTGTTATGTTAAGTTAATAAATTGAGTTTTTTACCTCCATTAGACTAAGTAATTTTAGTGAAAGGTATTATGTATACTAGAAGGATTATATGGAGGTTTTTTTAAAAAATTTATGTCTTATATTTTGGGTTATCATGTCAAAACCTTAAACTTTTTATGTGGTATATTTAGAAAATATTAACTTAAATGATATTAAAAAATACATTTCCAACTAAAAAGTTATGAATTATAGGTATTTTTCTTTAATTGGTAATTTTTACTACCATATCTTCTTTTGTAAAAATACGCATCTAATAAATATGAAATTCTAAAACTCACCCATCAACGAATTGACAATAAAGGGAGGACCAAGATTTGTAATAACAGGGTTGAGTTTCATGAATTAAAAATGAATTATCAAGACTAAATTAGGGATAACTAAGAAAAAATTCAATGAAACTGGAAACAACGTGATTTCAATCAGTAAAACCATTAAAAATGAAATAATTTTAGAAATAATACTTTGAGACCTACCAAAAATGTGGTATTAAATGATGTTCTTATTGAATAAATTAAGTATTCCACTGTGTATTCAATTAATGGGATGATAAGTTCACTTCATTAGTAAGAAATGGAGTTAATGAATATTAATGGGAGAGAATATGACAATATAATGATATAAAATAAAAAATTAATATAAATGTTTATCTCAAGTACTATGATTCTAAGTTGTAATAAATCAATAAAAATGGAATAGAAATTTTTATTAATGATGTTTAAAAGTAAATAAAAAATATAGGTTCAAATAATATTCCTTGAAGAAATCATTAAAAGGATGAAAAATGTAAGTATGAAAGGAAATAATAGTGAATATAATGTTTTAGAATAAATTTTTTTATGAACAGGGAAAAGGGACCTATCAAATTAGATTTAAAAGAATTGAATTGAGAAGGGAAGACAAGCAGTACCAGAAGAAGTTAAAACATGCATATCATGCTTGATATAGATTCATGGAGGAGTTATACTAAAAAAGTCAAAATTCTGAGAGTGGACAAGAATTGGAAAAACTATTCTTAATGGATATATACTTGAATGATGTTAGAATTGATCTTGATTCTTATTTATGTTATGAGTTTTTAATTGAAATAAAAGTAAAAAAATTAACTTAAACAAAATGAAATGTTCCAAAAGGATATTGTGAGAAGGGATAATATATATAGATAAAGGAAATAATAAAATAATTAAATAAAATAAGAAAATGAAAAATTGGATGATTTCACTCTGAGAAATGTATAAGAGAAGAGGGTTGTGAGTTTTGAACTGCTAAAGCTCAAGGATGATAATTAAATAATGAATGTTTTATCATCAAAAAATATAGAAGACCAAGACAAGATATTTAGGATACTATTTAATGATATAGATAAAGTCTAAAATATAAAATAATATTAAATAAAAAAATAAAAAAATTGAGAAATACATGATCAAGTTCAAATGTATGAATCTATGATGACCTAAAAGTTAATCAAAAAATGAATCAAAATCTTAAATGGGAGATTGTATCATTATAATAAACTATAACTAATCTTATTAATGGAAATTAAAATTTTGATATAGTGATGTCTATGAACAAACCTATTAATTAGAAAACTATCTTTGATTACTATAATCGAATTTCTAAGAGGTATATAACTACTTTTTCAAATATAAGTAAAGGTAATATATAATATGTTACATGATTTATATGTAATTTGAAAGGGAGTTATCGAAATTAATGTTTATTGAGATTTACATAGTCATTAAGGAATACGATGAATTTTATTTTTAAGAATCTATATTCTATATTACCCTATAATAAATGTATAAAATTATTGTGGGTGCATAAATCTTTTATCACTAATCTAGTTGGACCTAAAATTAATTGGTTACTAAAAAAAATATATGCTTAATCCATTTTATAGGAAATTTACCTAAAGACTTATAAAGATATATGGTTGATGAATATGGGTGTTCAGGGCACATTACTAGTGATATTAATGAATTTTTACCTTTTATTTCATCTGATAAGGGATCTCTCAGATTTGGTGATATCCCTAAATGCTTAGATAGAGTTTTTTGAGATGTTGGAATATTCAAATATGTTATAATTCCAAAAGTAAAATTTTTAAAGGTATTAGAAAATTTTAAATACAATCTCATAGATTTGTGATGAAGGAATGAATGTGAAGTTTCGAAATAGTTAAATTCTAATTTATAAAGATAATAATGTTTTATTTTATCTTAATAGAAATGAAATATCTACTCTATAGATTTTTATGAACTAACCCAACAAATTTTAAGATTTTGAATTTATTATAAAAAACCATATTCATTGGAACAGAACGATGGTACATGTTTACCTTTGATAATTTCACACTTTGGAAAACATGTATATGTTATTGAACATCCAAAATTCAATGAAAGATAATATTTTGTGTATTATTTGTATCTAAATGGTATGTAGAAAAAAGTGAACATTGAATTTCTTAAAAATTTTAATATTATAATTTTTTTGAAGTAATTCATATTTATTTATATATTCCACGAGAAGAACAAGTTTAGGTAGTAAAAAATATTTGTTTTTAACAATGTATAATTTTAGTAGATTCACTTGGATGAATTTCCTATCTAATAAAATAAAAACCCTAAAAAAGTTCATTGTTTTTTATAAAAAATTTTAAAATCCAAAATTTCATTTAATACCATTATTTATAATAGTTAAAGGAGGAGAATTTGTTAATATATATTGTGAGAAATTTTATTAGGATAATGGATACTACCATAATTTTTCTTTCCCTAGAAAAAAAAACATAATGGTATTATAGAGAAGAAAAATATAATTATTCAAGAAATAAAATTATTTATGATAATAAATTCAATTTACCAAAACATGTTCATTTAAATCTGTTAATATGATTTTTTATCTCTTAAATATATATTACATTATAAAAATGATAATGAAAAATAATTTTTAAAATTATAAACAAAATAAACCATGATTTTTCTCTTTAATGTTTTTGGTTGGAGAGTTTATATTTTAAATATTAAAGATAATTTCGTTATGTTTGATGCTAAAAGTGATGAATGAATTTTTCTAGGATATTTAATTTATTTTAAATATTGTAGAGTATATAAAAATATAACAATATCAATTTATTAATCATTGTATCTAATGGTTATGGAAAATAATAAAAAATTATTGCCAATTCTGATAATCGAGTTAAGAAATTTAAAGAGTTCAATTATGGTGAGTATAAACCTAAAAAAAATAATCTATCATTTGATGGTGTCCAAATATCTTATAAATATAATCCAATGAATTAGAAAATTCATAGAGATCATTTTTGAGAATATAAAATTGGAAAATTTGATTCCAGAATAAGAACTATAAAATCACTTTTGTATTTTTGTTCTAATTATGCCATTATTATAGATTTTATGCCATTTAATTTTAATTAATCATTGAATAACTAAGATTGGATAAATTTTATGCATTATAATCCTAATCATTTTCAAATAAATAAAGAATAAAATTTTGTTAAGTTCCCAAAAGATTAACTATCTATTAGAAATAAGTGGTTGTTTCAATATAAATTGGATGACACTAGTAATAAAGTAAGAAATAAGGTTTGACAAGTTGGAGAATGATATTTACAAGAAAATTTGTTAATTTAAATGAATAATTTACACTAGATAGTAAAATATAATCCATTTTAATTCAATTTGATTTTTTTGATATCAAAATTTTATATTCTTTCAAATCAATGTAAAAATTAAATTTTTAAACGGAATAATTTCGGAAGACGTGTATATTAATCGACCACCTAGTTTAAAAAATAAAGAATTTTCAAATAATATTTTTAAACTATTTAAATATTCTTATGGTCTAGAGTAATATACAAGATCTTGGTATGGTTTAATAACTATATTTTTATTTCAAAATGATTTTAAAAAAGGAATGGTCTATCCAAATTTAACGATAAAAAATTTTCCAATGATATTTTAATTTTACCAAGATATATAGATGAGATTGTATTTAGATCAAAAAATTATATTATTATTAATGATTTTTTTAAATTAATGGAAAATAAATTTTATAGTATCTTAATGGGTGAATTAAATGTTTTTTAGGGCCTTAAAATTTTACAATAAAAAGTAGGCTTATTTCAAAATCAAATAAAATTTTCATAATATTTTGTTAAAAATTATGAACATGAATCATGTGAAACTAGGATAATTTTAGTGAGTATAAATTCTAATTGGGGTGTAGATGAATATGAAAAATCCTTGAATGATAAAATTTATAGACGATTGATATGGAGACTACTTTATTTGACAATATTAAGGCCTAACATTAATATTTATATACACAAGTGTGTGAGGTATATGTATAATATAAAAGAAAATCATTTGAAAGTATTTAAATGAATAATTAGATATGTTAAAGGAATTGTTAATAGTGGTTTGTTTTACTCCAATTAGAATTGTTTTAATTTTTATCATACTATGACTCTGATTTTAGAGTTTACATACTTGACTAGAAAATCATGTCAAATATTTGTCACATACTTAGTAAATGTTTAATTTAATTGAGTTCAGAAAAAATCCATTGTTAGTTGTAGTTTACATAAATAAGGATGACTATAATACTACATAAATTTTTTTGTTCAAAGTATTTGTAAAAAACAAACTCAATATGATTTTAATGTTTTTTTATATTAAAATTATTATGTATTGTGAAAATAAATCTTTAATTTCAAAAGTTGAAAACTGGTACAACATTCAAGTATAAATTATATTGATATTAGAATTCATTTTTTAGGGGATCATTTTCATAAATGGGATATCATTATCAAATTTATTCCATTAAAAAATCAACATTCAAAAAATACTTACTAAACAATTAGATTCTATGAGGTTTGAGAAATTGAATTTTGAACTGGGGAAAATTACAATTTATCTAATTTGAGTATTCCAATTATGCGGTTTTAATGTTTTTATATCTATTTTAGAAAATTATGATGTTTGGAGGAGTTTTCCATTGATAATTTTTTAAATATTCTTTTATAAAAAGTGTTTTCATATTCTTATATTTTTCTTTTTGATAAATTTAAAAAATATGAGAATTTTTGGAATTTATATAAATGTTCTGTCTTTCAATGTAGAAAAATGGATATTTTTTTTTAATTAGAATATTTTTTTTTGATTAATAACAACTCCTCTCATTTATTTTCTAAACTATTTGGTTTAATTTCATTATTCTTCATTTATTCCTATCATTATTTCTATTGTATATAATTTTTTTAATTCTTGTGAAAATTACTGTCTATTTATATTTTAATCACCCTTATATAACATGTTCTTTACCCTTAAATAAAATTTAATTTATATGAACTTCCATTATAAGAATTTTTATTACTTTAAGGGATATCTACAAAAGTTCTTCTTACCCTTATAAAAAATTTTCATTACTATTCTGCATCATATATAAATTTATATCTAAATTTATATATCCTATTAAACCAACTCTATGTAGATCATGTAATATTTTGTATAAACATATGAATGACTACTTATACATTTATGATTTTTATGGTATTCAGTTTTACCTTTAAATATGCTCATGTTTATAATTATTCAATGTAAATAAATTAGTTGTTACCTGTACGTTGAATTCTTATTTACCTTTATGCTTTGGATTGTATTTACCTCATGCGAGCTGTATAAAATGCAGCTTACGTTTATGAATTATATATAAGATTCTTATTACCTTTTTAGATAGCTACATAATATATATTTTACCTTATGAAATGTCGTAATATTCCCTTACATAATAATTATAAGTTGAGTTTTACCCTTATAAAATGTTGTTTTTTAGATTTATGATTCATGTATAAGATTTTATTTACCATTACATAGATTAAAATTTACCACTATGTAGCAGCTTGACCATCTGGAAAACCCTCATCCTCTGCAATAGTTTGTTGACTTTAACTTTTAGTGTATGAAAGGTTCCATTAATGGTAGAAGGACTATTTATTCTGATGGTATCACTGACATACTTCATTAGTGGTATCACCTAGAAATTGGATTCTTATAGTTGCATGTCCTATCATCGACATCAGTAGTTATTATAATGGTAGAACACCAACAGTAATTTCTATGGGATCATAATGGTCGTTATTTTAGCTGTAGCACTCCCCTATATCTAGTGAATTGAAGTGGTCATAGCATTTCAACATCACTGGAAGTGGTATAATGTAGCAGTATTATATCAATTTTAGCATTGAATATTAATTGTTGAAATCTTCTGTGTGTTATGTTTTCATATTTTTTATTTTTTATTTTTAAAACATTATAAAGATTAATTTTTAAATAGGTTTTGTTTGATAAAATTTAAAATTATTTAAATGAAAAAATATTTTGTGCATAAATTCCTTATAAAAAAATAAATATTTATGTGAGGATGCACTGATTTAGTGTTTTTTATATTTTAGTATGATATAATTTTTATCAATTTTATTTGATATATTATTATTTACTTTATTAATTATATTATACATTTTTTAATTAATGATCATATGGGAAGTTTTTCCGAGTCATTTCATACAGGAATAAAAGGTTAATAGAATTATCTAATAATGAGTGTGATAACTCAACCTATAAGTAAATGATATTATTATAAGTACTATTATTTCCTAACCATTGAATGTTTTAATTTTTATTTGTTATGTACCTTCATACTCAAGAAGATCATTAAGTAAATTATGCATGATTATCCATTGGAATGTAATTAAGTGGGAATGTGATTTAATTAACCTGACATAGTTTATTCATGAAATAGAAATAGAGAAAAATATGACATTCTTATATAAATTGTGAAGTGCTGAATCTCCCATGTGGCTGTTATTTCCTTAGTTCAATCATAAATGCATTTATCATTTTATCATCTATTACTGAAGTGATTGAATCTCTTAAGATGCATCAATATTCATCTTCAGCATCTCTACTTCTATTTATAATATAATTTCTATTTTCATTATTGTATGTTTTTATTGTTCTATTTGTTCCCTTAATGTTTTTAAGATATTATTATCCAAAAATTTCCTTCTATGGTTATTCGTGCAATTCAAATGGAAGGCCATGTTGTGACTGCTAAGTAAAAGTCAGTTTGGTTATGGGTTTTGAATCCAATAAAAGTTAGCTGGGTTGTACTACAAGGTGAGAAACATTTGTGCTAGTAATTGGTCCATCAATCACTAAAACAATGTGTTACACAATGAATAATAGTTATATCACCCAATAGAAAATATTTTAGAGTATATTAGCATCTCAATAATACAAACTCTGATTAAAATATCAAGGGATATTTTTTTACTTGCAACTGCACTAATTTTTTTCATCATTACACTAATTATTAATATGATATTTAAAATATGTTTAAATTTTTATAAAGAAATATTCACCCATCCACTATTCTATATTTCCATCTCATAAAAACCTAACAAGATCATGGTTTATGATATTTCATTAGTCTTTACATGGTAACCAAATCATGTACTAAAATACAAGTATGTCTTGTGATCTTAAAATCTTCAATAGGGTTGTGTATTTAAAAATACCTGACACTCCCTATCCCAGCATATTGTAAAAAATTTAACATCACCAACTCCAACATCTCCATGACTTTTTGTGTGTAAAAGATATATCCGCCATATCCATGATCTCTTATAAATCATAAAACATCAAAATACATTTTTTATATAATAAATAATATTCTCATATGTCATAACTCCTCTCCTACAACCATCTACTACATCAAAAGATGGATTTCATCATCTTTAAAAAATATACCACCCATTTTATCCCACTAATAATAATAAATAAGAAATTCCACTTCCTTTATCTTGGACCATGGATCTCATCTTCAAAATCCATGACACATTAATAATTTTGAAATGGGAAAAGCATTGTGTAATTTAGGTAGAACACCATCATGATTATTATGAGCTATATAATCTTTAAACTCATAATGAAATACCTAGATTATTAAATTAATTACCTCTTTATAAAGTTGTATTTAATTTACTAAAATACTATAATAATTTTATTTTAGATATTGACACAAATCATCCAACAAATAAATGATATTCCACAACATAATCTCTCTTTTAATATGTCTGACCTCACAAAAAATCATAATGGAATGATACTTCTGAAGATCTACCTTCATGGTATTATATATTATGGTTTAATTAATAATGCTTTCATATACCATATAATCACATGTAATGGTTACCTAACTCACATTGATTCATACAGTTCCCTGATATGAATGTTGTGAAGGGGTGATTGATGGATACTTTGGGAAGAATCATTGTAATATAGGTTCGTTCATCCCGAGCTGATTGTTACTGTAAAAAATTTGTTTTTTGACTATGTAATTTGAATATTTATGAATCTAGGCACATAATTAACATCATATTCTAGGTCCCAGAGAACCTCAATGTTGCAATATTAGAAATATGAAAAATATTTTATTACACACACATAATTATTCTTGAGTTGTTCTATAACTCCTTTTTATTTTCTCAAAAAAGAAATATACGTCCATGGTTGAGTTTGAAACCCAATTTTTACCCCAGGCATGACATAAATGTTTTTGGCATCAGGTGATTGGTTGTGGCATGTTGGTGGGGTGTTGTTTGGAAGTTATAAATTTATTAAAATTTATTAAGAAACCACCTCCCCCTTTGTGTTTTAAAAACAAGATAACATAGAAAATTAATTCCTCCCACAGTGAGAGATGAACCAATCGATGTTAATAGGTGATTCCTAGAGTCTATTTTTGGTTTCAATCATCACCTGATTAAGGTGCGTCAACTTCAAGGCATGGTGTATGATCTGAATCATTGGAGTTTCTCTATAAGGTAGTAAAATATATGATATTTACATTATAATCCCAATGTATACATTGTTTTATTTTTTTTAAAAACCTTATATTACTATTAAGGACCCTATATGGGTTAATATCTGGGTTTTGGGTGAAAATAGGGGGTTTTGAGTGGCTTAGAGGAAATACATATTCATAATTTACAATCACTTGACATGTTGTCTTGGATCACACAATGTGTGTTCTTATATTTTGGGGAATGTGATTTTTTTGGAATACATTCCATATAATGAGGGTACACATTGTATAGTTATCCAATGTTTTGTGGTCGTGGGAAATGGATAGGGTGGTCTTGTTGAGGGACATCGACATGTGAAAGTACATGACTAGGCACATAGACACAAGTGGTCGAACATGGGAATGGATAAAGAAATGGGTTGGTGCCTAGTTAATAGTAACATTACATGTTTTAAGAGTACATTCTATGTGTGGTTACATGGACAGTTTGGTCATGCATGGGAGAGGAACTCTTGTTGCATCAAAATAGGACACACATTGTGTTTCATGGGGTACATATAATGTGTTGATAATTTCAAATTCCAAGTTATGAGAGGTATCATGGCCTTGGTTTGGTGTCAAGAGACACACCATGTACTAGGGGTACATGACATGTACATACATTGGAGATTCTTCCCCCACAAATCTCCTTCATTAGGACTCGGTTGGGGGACCATGAGTAGCCTATCATGACTAGTATTTTACACAGGATGCAATGGTGGCCATGGTTTTAGATTTATAGATGTTACATGAGGATATTTTTATGTCCCTTTTATCAGTGATGTATAAACCAGAAGTTCTCTAGAAGGTTCACATGGTATATTTATTTGAGGGTTCAGTGTGGCATCATGTCCTCATCATAGGATCATGACTCCTCCATGGATTCCTCGAGCATGTACACAATTGGTGTGTTTTCATATTATGAAGTGAGTTTTCCCTGTCCCCTTCCATTTTAGATGAAAAAACTTGGACCATGAATCCCTCCAAGAGGCCTGGAAGGATCCTCACATCCATTTATGTTTTCCTTGGTAGGTTTTTTGGTATCTGCACGGAAAATATATACATGTGCGTTGATTCCAAACCTAGTAAGATGGTCTAGTAGAGGATAGAGCCCCTGGTTGTCCCTAGGAATAGGCACCCTAACTATGTATCAAGATCTTATCTTTCTAATTGGGTAGTAGTAATATGTAGCGTGTATCTTGGATGAATCCCCTTAGATTCTTTCGTGGCTCTACCATGATTTTTTTATTAGACAAGGTTTGTGGAATTAGTGTGACCAACACTAAGTGGGTGTTGATCCACTACCGAGAAATTTGATCCACAATTGAGTTGTGATGAGATACTATTTCATAATACTGTGTTTTATCTAGGGTTTATACTGTTCCTTAGTGGTCCTAGGAGTGATCCCCGATCTATGATTTGGTGATCTACTAGATTAATGGGTGACTTTCTCCATGGTGATGACCAATGAGCATTCCCTCATAGATTGTTACCACCAGTTATGGAAGAGCTATTCCATAGGTTTTGAGATGTCGAGTGAGTTTGAGATCCTATATTTAGTCCATCATGTATTGAAGAGATCTGCTGTCAGCTTAGTGATGCTATACAAGTATTATCTCTTGGGTGAGTGACATTTGGGATGGAAAATGTGTAACCGATGGAGTGAAATATCTTAGTTGAGTTTAATTTTGGATATAAGGTATGTGACATCAGTTACTGATGAATGATGTGTGATATAACTCAATTGTGTTCCATTAGGGGTGGAAGGGATTTTGGAGAGGTACTCCAAGACAAGTGATATGTTTGAGCCTTGAGTTTGTTGTTGTGGATGGGATTATGGTTGGGGCCCTCAGACATGGAGTCTTTTATGAGTATATCAAGGATATTATAGGATATTTTGGGAGACCTTATGGTATATTTCATCTCTGTTGAAATACCAGGGGATGACGAGATGACCAATCATGCATAGATGAGGATTGGTTAAGATATATTTTTCAATATCTCTTGGGTATTATCCTCTAGATTTTTGTTGTGATAGTTGATTCTTATCATTTTATCAATCTTATTTTTTTGTTTTTGTGGTTCTTACTGGATATTTTTATACTCACCCCTGCATGAGATATACTAACACATGTCATATGATGTGAAGACTATATGTATTGTAGCTCTATCAATGGGTGATTAGGAGAGGGAAGAGTATAATATTACATCATATAGTCTGAGGAGTGTATCGATCATACATTTGATAGAAGTCTGTTCCCACTGAGAAGGTTAGGCTATTTTTTAGTTTTTGATGGGCCTTTATTTTTTCTATTAATTCTTCCCTTTACTAATGTCATAGTCTATAGGATATAGATATATGCATGCAATTTTCTTCAGTTTTATTATTATCTCTACAATATATCATGGAGATTGATGTGGGATTGAGTGTACAAGTACCATAGGATATATCCTCCCATGAATGTGATATACTTACTCAGTGCTAGTCTCCAGCCCCCGACATATTGGAGGTGGTATTGGGGTAGTAGTGGATCTACCCTTTGATGTCCAGGTGAGCCCTAGTGGTTCAAGTCGTGATATAGTGGTATCAGAGCATTTTCCACTTTGGAACCACAATGTTGAGTTTTTCTAGCAATGAGATTCATTATGGTTTCCTGGAAATATTGTTCAGTTTTTTGAGTTCTTCATTGAAGTTAGGGACTCTATTATTATTGTTATGACTGATGTATCAATTCTCCATGAATTTTGTAACCTTATTATTGAGTTAGTGAATTAATGTGTGGGTTGTAAGGAAATTTTGGTACATGCATCATATATGAATAGGTTAGGGTTTCCATTTCCTTCATGAGTCATCTCTTAAGATATATTATTTGACCATGGAATATCTTTTCTTTTTTAGGATGTTTCCAAAATTATATAATTTAGGGTTTTTTCCTCCATGTCAAGTGTAAGAACTAATAAGTGATGAGGCCTCCATGTAGGGGCCTTGTCACAGTGTTGTTTTTCATCAGAGAGGACTAGTGGTAATGCTTTCCCCCATCAAGCTATGTGTTTCTAGGGGTTTAGGTGGATATGGTTATTAGACTGAGATCTGGATGAATCTGTCGATGTCATATGATGATACAAAAGGATCAAGAATGTATCATGAGATTTTGAGATATGGATTTTATATGGTACATGTTGAGAAATACCGACAGATAGTAGGAATTCAACATCGTTCTCACCACATGAGGCATCATCATTCACGAAGACCTTGTGAATCGATTAGTCCTACAAGGCTGCATCATTGTTATATTTTTTATGTGCAAGGACATCTCGTGTGGTTTTTTTATTACCCTTCATGAAACCAGAAGTTGTATGGGTGAATGAACATTGAGTTATAGGGAACAATTTCAGCAAGCAGGTATGTACGTTGGTAGACGAGGCTTAAGAGTTGGAGGATCAGTAGGAGGTGGATGAAGCTTTGATCCATTAACACAACAACCAACTCTGGTTGTCTAGGATAGGCTCATGGATCTAGTTTATAGGTACATGTGTGGCTACATAGGCTATGGTATATTAACCTATAGGACTTGTTGTTCAAAGGTATGATACATATCTATTCTACTTATTCAATAGTTTTAGTAAATACAGATGTGTGATATATTACTTTCCACTAATTTCATGAAGTATATCTAGTGTGGATTAGGAAATAAGTGGAGATTTGTTATGGTATTGTTGAAATGGAATCAGAATCACTTGAATGTGGAAAACCTCCCCCACTAAGATACTTCTTATGACATTATACAAAACTGTGTTGCTGAGTTAGTGTTTCCCAAAGTAGATAGTATCGAGATGTGGTAGATGAGTTCATTGGAATGGTTTTTTTGGGTAGTGTTGGAGTATTGAGGTGTCATAGTGGGCACTTATTTTGGTGACAAAGAGAAAAAAGGGGAGGAGATTTAGGCATAGGGGGCATCTATCATGGATGCTCAATTGTGGTTTGAGGTATGACAAGTGACTTCACTGCCACAATTGCAGTTTTCATAGAGCCATAAGACACTTTTCCCTTAATGTATCCCCTATTTCAGGCATGGTGAAACTATTTAACCCTTTTATCATAAACATTGAGTTGTGGGATCCTATAGGTATTCATGAGATGTTGTGTAATTAGAGGTTTTGAGAGGTCTTGTAATACGGAGTTTGATTTCTTGGTCAACATGTAATGACACTAAATTTTATCTATGAAATTTTCTATATTATAATTATGTTAGGTAGTATAAAGAACATACATCACATATAGATGACAATAAGAACAATTTAAAAAAATGACACTTTAGTCAGCAATCAATCCGATTAGAATGCAAAATATTATAGTTTGACAATAAAAAGAAAATAACAGAATAAGAATAGGAAAATCTTGATCTGCTCGATCTGCTAGAATGAATGTTCTCAAGAATCTGCTCGATCTGCTAGAATGAATGTACTCATGAACAAATCTTTAGAAATAAAAAATAATTTTAATAATAAAATGATAATTTAAAATATGAAAGTTAATAAAGCATTGTAAAAAAGATTAAGTAACTGATTAATGTAATAATATGTATTTATAGGATGCAGTAAACCCCTATGTCCATTAGAAGTATCACTGTTGGAATAGTAACTTGACTGATGGAATTGTAATGTGACGGTTTGGAATTATAATATGGACATTATAATAGTAAAATAAACTAGTAAAGTATAAAATTAAATTGATATATATTATAAATGAAATTATGATACATATTTTTCATGGACTAAGTAAATAATTTTTTTAAATATTTTAAATTAATTATTGGTGTTTTTCACGAAATGTTAATGATTATTTAAAATTTTATAATTATTTCAATGATTTAATAGAAAATTTATTTTTATAAAATAGATTCATACATTAATAATTAGTTTTATTATAATTATTATATAATTTTTTGAGACCTTAATTAATTTTTCAATGTGTCAAAAAATCGATTAGAATTTTATTATCAACAGTTTTGAATAAATGATGATTTTAATTAAAAATTAAATGTGTAATATTTAGAATTTTTTCCATAAAATGGATTAAAATTTTTAAATATATAATTTTAAAAATGGTTAGGGCTGATTTATAGGATATTTCAAAAATAGTTGAATTTTTAGTGAATAATGAAATATCGTAATTTACATTATTTATCATTATAAGACAGATTCATGAATTTTTGAGTAATGAATGATGTATGAATCCATTAGTAAGAACACACATACACTAGTTAAAATAATTATTCATAAAAATTAACACTATTTTAATTCTTGAGCCAAAATAATAAACTAATGAATTTAATAATAAAAAACAACCCTCTCCTTCCATTATATATACCACACCTAACCTCCTCTTCTCCTCACACATGCTAATATTTTGAACCTAATAGTATTATTACCAATTCCCTTATCATATATCTTCTATGTGTTTGGTTTTAATGGTCTAAAAAAAGAAAAATTATAATTTCCTTAAGGTGGTTCTCAAGGAGACAATATTCATGAGGAAAAATCCTCCACCTTTAACTTTTATATCATTTATTCATTCTGCCTCATCCTATCCCCAACTATCCAAAGTGACATGATAACTCTAGTATCATAAATATAATGGGATTTTATTATGTTAATTGAATATCTATAATCAAATCTTTCCTTTTCTCTTTTTATCTTAAAAATGAAAACATCATTCGTGATATGTCGAGTCACCACCTTCAGGGACGATGATTTTTTGTTTTCTATTACCTCCTTAAAGGATTATAATAAAACCATTATATTGGTTAGAAAAGATTTTAAAATTCATATTATATTAATTTTCATGTTCTAGAACTAATTTATATACATAATATTAAACAATAAAACCAGAATAGTTCATGATTATCAAAAAAACAACCAAATTAACTTAAAAGTTTATCACTAACATTTTATCAAATGAATATTCCACATATCTGAATAAATATATATTGAACCATTTAAAATTATGGAAGTATATAATACCATTTAATTCCACTTATGATGTTTTTATACAATTTGAAAATTTCTCTCATAATTATACTCAGGGGAACTGACCAAAAGACCAGGAAATGAATGCTCCCAGAACAACAAAATTAAACATAATAACTCATAGAAATATCAATAAATGAAATTGAAAAACATTAATAAATAAAATATTCATGGATAAGGTTATTAATTATGCAATTATTTAATATAATTTTACTATCCAGTGCATTATTTTAATGTGTATAACACATCCAGACAAAATGTAAGGGATCTCTCTAGACCTCTAAATTACCTTTAGGTTTGACTTTCTCTCTCTTTACACTAATTAATTTCTACATGACTCCTATATACATCTTATAAATTGTAATTGAACATCCAAAAAATTATATCTATTTTAATTCATCCTTTATTTATGGGGAAATATATATTTTATAAGGTCCCTTTCTCAATTCCTCCCGATAAGAAATTCTATAAAGAGAACTTCCCCATTTCTAACCCATTTTGTAGCACACTACATAAAATGTTAGAATAAAATCATATTTTCTTAAACAAAACTTTTTCTTAATAAACTCAATTTAATTTTACTTTATTATTTAATTAATTTATTATACACTTACCACCTTTAATTTTTTTTATATTTTTTCCCTTAAAACCCCATTTACGTATCATATTTCTAAAGAAACCAAATCAATATTTTATCATGATTACACATAATTTGGACATAAATAATCATAATTTATTCCTATTATTCTATCACGAATGTCCAATACTGATTTAATTATTTTTTTATGCAAATCAATATGATACACCGTTTGGTTATTCTTTTTGACCTGATTATGATACCCATTTCACTCCAGGGGTAACCCTTATGTTAATAATTAATTTTTGATTTCCTATGTGGAACACATATGAATGAAAATTTTATTATTGTGGAACCCTAATAATGCTCCAATGAATTTGATAATTTTTTGTCTCCTATGATGTCATGTATGGGAATAGGGGGTAAACTGAATCTGTTATGGGACTTTGTCGATCATGTGATATAATCTAGGAAGTTATCCTTGACCCACATTTATTTCATGTTATATATTTCTTCCATATTTTTATGTTTCCTTAATTACATGATTCAGAATTCTATATGTTATACTTCCATATGTTTATTCATGTTCATTACTTTTTATGTAATTATGGTATGTCTTATAACCCATGTGTTATGTTTTATTCCTATGTTTTTTCCTTGGCGGGATTTTAGATAATCACTTTTTCCTATGTATTCCCTAGGTTATCCTATAGATATGTAGTAGATCAATGAAATTTAGGATCTCATTATGGAAATTTAATAAAATGATTTATTTTTTAATTCAATGTTTTCAGTTTTATGTACATAATCTTCCAAATACACTAGAATTTATGATAATTGGATTGTATTTAATAGATAATTGTGCTTAAAATAGTGTAATAATATGTGTAAAATTATTTGGTCACTATATTTGGTATCAGATAATGATCTACTAATGTTTGGATATTAGGACTATAAAACAATAGTAATAACCCTTGGCATAATTCTATCACTGTGGATAACCTAGATTGAATATTAGGGTATCACAAGTTATGATAACCTTTTCAATTACAATTTTATACTTTTATGTTCAAATATTCCTTTGTTATATGATTATTAAATAATTATTAAAGCCCCATAATTATATTTTCTTTTACTTAGTTAATAGTGGGAAATATAATGACTCGTTCCAACAATAAATGTGTTTGGAAATGTGAATAATTCCCTAATGAAATGCCAAATTTGATTGGAATGGGAGCTCACAATGTCATGACTATACTCGCTCAACTTGATCAAGTTCTGAATAATAACATGAATAATGTAGAACTTCCTCCTTATACAAAGAAAGATAAATTTTTGGTTGACTCCTTTATTTATAAATGGCTTTTATATTTAGTGTGTATTTTTTATCCACTCATTATAGAGCAATTTTTAAACTCTATTAATAATGTACTCTCTATCATTCAATGCTCAGAAGAAGAGAATATTTTGCTGGCCGTCTATGATTGTGATGGGAAATCTGATTAGTGCTGGACACTGATCATGTGTTGGATCAAAATGTATATTCATATGAAAAACCAAAAGTGGTGGGGGTGAATTATAATTTTAAAAACATTGATTTTTAATAATAAAAAAATTAGACTAAAATAACATAAAATAATTTAATTGAAACAACCTCTTATGTGTTAAACAAAAAACAGACTGGATCATGGATCTGATAATAAAGATATCATAATTAGGTTGATTCAAATATTTTTATAAGTCCCATGTCACAAAAACATGATTCTACCTTACATAATATAGAATCCTAATAAAAATAATTATGTTAATTATAATAAAAAAAATAATAATCATAATGTATTAAAATATAGTTATAATCCTAGAACGAATGGTATTCATGAAGTAATTCCCAAGTGTCGTAATTAGAGTAAATACGATAAATAATATTCAGAATAAGAAAATGAATATATCAAATGATTCACTTTCCATTACTATAGCAACAGAAATGAAATAAAATAAAATGAGTACAATTCTTTTAACCCAAAGAGAAGGCTACCCAATAAACTAGGGTTAAGGTCACTTGATTTATAATTTCAAGAAATTCTGTCTCACACACACCAGTATATGTCCTTTATACAATTATTGGATTTAGACTTTTTCTCCTATCCCCAACAGCCCTAAATCAAGAAGGTAATCAGATCGTCTGTATTTCTATCACCATAAGCCCTTGATTTTATTCAGAAATAATCATTTTCTCAAAAATAAAAACAAGATCCTAAAATTTAAAAGTATGTGGAAGAACCATTTCATTATTTGTACATTTCATAGCCTTCTCACATATTATCAATTTGACAGAGATCTCATAGAGTGTATCAAAATCTTTTATTATGTTATTTTAAATGACCTATTATTTATAGGCCTTTTTCCAATAGTCATCTTGATGACTAATGGTTATATTTCCTTCGGAATTCTCAGAGGGACATAGATACCTATTACTCCAATGTTCATATGATAACTGAATGAATTAGATCATTTTCATTTACATATAATACACAACATCATTCTTATTTGAAATGTCTTCCTTTCATTATGAATTTGTTTTCTAGATAAAAAAATTATATTTTAATGAAACTAATCATTTTCTCTAGAGGAGTTAGTATGCTTAATATCATTATGAAAATATTATCATTAAAAAAATTAGAAAACATGTATGATATAAATCACATCTGGTACGTACAATATAAATCTTATCCACTATGTTTGATGTAAATTGTATCTCGGCTAGTTATAATAATAATGGAATAAATCATTATTGTAATTCTCAAGAGTACTATTTTTATCGTATACACATTAGAAATACTAATGATAAAATATGAATTTATTCCCTGAAAAAATTCCTGAATGTAACTATGAGAAAAATATTCTTAAGATATTTTGGAAATAGAATAGTTAGTAATAATGTATTTAAGAAAGAATTTGATATTTCTAAAATAGAAAGAATATAAGGGTCAAAAAGAGAATTTTGACTCAACAATCTCCCAATTTTTGGAAAACAAAAACCACAAGACGTAAAATAGAAAAATTATGTGGTAAAACAGTAGTCAAAAAATTTAAAAGTACTTTCAGATTGGGAAGTAAACACTTATACTTATCTCTCCTGGAGTATTAAAACACTTCTAAACATGATATTGAATACCACTAACTTCCCCTTAGGATAAAAAATTACCTAAGGATCATATTCTCTAACTTTAAGAAAACTTTATCCCCCTTAGTAAAGAATTCTCACCTTTTTTGAAATCTCCCCCAACTATTAAAAGCATTCCCCCTTGGTGATTTAAAAAACTAAATAGGGGAAGTCGTCTAATACCTGAAAAGGGTTAGAGAAACAATAAATATGAAGAAATAAATAATTTGATCATCCAAAATAAATGAGATAAAATTCAGACAAAAAATATAAGAAACATTAAATAAAACAATATATAGATGACAGAAAAAACATTAATTACATTTTCAAAATAATACATAAATATTTTAAAAATTATTTCATTTTCTTCTCTATGAGTCCTATGACAATTAACATTATCTTCTTGAACTCCTTTATGTCATGCATCAGTTTTTTATGAAACGTATTCTGAGACTGAAATTTTTCTTCTTGTTCTGAATGTAAATGATGTTTGGTATGAATAATTTCTTCTCAAGAGAGTATATTTTCTTAAAGATTATGAATTTTTTCTTCTTGTGCCAGTATTTATTAGTATTGAGTTCATGATTTTTCTTCCTGAAGTTGAATCTTCATCTCTTCCTCCTTGATTTTATTTTCTTTCAATTCAATATTGTCATTCAATAAAATAATTTAACTCTTCAAATCAATAATCTCATCCTTGTAATTATTCATCCATTTAATTTCTAATGAGATGTATGTAAACATCCCATTCAAGTCATTGATTTCAACTCACTCGGTATCTTCTTTAGTTTTAAAATTCTGTATGAACCGAAATATTTTGGATGTTTCACTTTTTGAATTGTATAATTTAGTTTTGAGTTAATTTCTGAGCCTCCTTATATCTTAAATTGATTATTCATGTTACTTGATATTTAAATTAGCAATGTGAGTAAACTTTACCACATTTTGATGGCCATTTTTTGTTCCTGAGTACATTCTTCAAATATATTGATAATAGTTTAAATCCTGATTAGTCTATTTTTCAGTACTCTGATTGAATTTAATCTTTTATTTTGGTTTTCTAATCCAAATCAATCCTTCATTTGATCCTTGAGAAGTATATAATTTTATATTAAATTCAATTCAGAACCTGAAAATATATAGATAACTTATTAATATTATGGTATTGTTATAGTCTGTGTCTTCCTCAAAATTAGGATGTTCTTAATAATATGTTTTAGAAACATCATCTTCTAAATCCTAATTATGATTATCATCAGATCTCTTCTCCTTTTCATTATCCAAAATTTGGATAAATTTATCATCCTGTGTAATCTTAGCATCTTTCATTGAAGACTCTACTTTGAGAGATTATCATTTTCATTATTTTACTTATGAATATAATACTGTTAATCTATCAGAATGATATATTTTCTCTAACCATCTTCATTTTCATTCTCATATTCCACATTTTCTTCTTCCTGATTTTCTTTTTTCCCTCTTTTTCTTCCTCTTAATTTCTATCCTCCTCCTCATCAAAATAACAATCTACCTGTTTAATTTAACCATCTTGTTTTTCAATTGAATATTTTAATTGAGAATCTTTTGGTGGAGCTAATTCATCACCAATCTATTTTTTCCTTTGCCCATGAATTTTAAAGAGAGAGTAATTGTTTCTTATTGAATGGATTAACTGATAATAATTCCAACACTCAACATTTTAATGAATTTCAACAGCTTATGAATATCAAAGACATATATATTTTCCATTTTCATATTTTTTTTCTTCTTTAATATAATCCTCAATACATATTTTTCTGTAAAGGGACTCTATAGGATCAAGAACAAAATAAGGGTCTCCATATTTTCTTTCTAATTTTATTTTTTTCTACTCATAAACAATTTATTCGGTTGATTTTATTTGTTTAATTGGATTTAATGAAGAATCATACTTGGATGTTTTTTATCTTTAATTGATACTGATTATTCTTAAACATTCTAACTTCCTCTAATGGATTTTTTTGAAGTTTGAGATTCAGCAACATTTAAAAATTTCATTAATTCTGAATCAAAATTATGTCTAAAGATTTAAATCATATTTTCAATGATAAGTGGGACTTTCACATTCTTTTAAAACTATTTGATCCCAATTTTAAAAAAAAATCAAACATTTTGAATGAAACTTACATATGATTCTGAGAAATATAATCAATTATGATTTGATGGTGCCATATTTTATGTTCATGATGGTTTAGAAGATGTAACCCATCATATTCATCTTTCTAAAATTAATAACATAATCTAGAATATAAATTTATGAGAATTTTAATGTTTCCCAATCACTTTTTCAAGGTATTAATAAGTATTGAATTGAAAGAGAAACAATATGATTTTATTATAAAAGATGACTAAACTTTCTCTTATCTTTGTGAATCTAAAAAGGGATTCCTTAGATCTTTTCCAGTTAAAATTACCTTTTTCTTTTAGACATCTATGGGAAGGACATAAGGCTTACACTTCTATTGGTACACTAAGAAGATGATAATATTTATCTATATATAATATATAATTATTTCCATATATAGAAAATGATAACTTTAAATCATCACTAATCACAACGATATTATAATATTATCAGAACACCCCAACATAGATGAGTTCTTGATCAGAATTAGTAGTTTCTAATGAAACTGATTCCCATCCTTGAAAAATGATTATTTTTTTCAATGAACAATCTTACGTCACATAATGATATTTTCATACTTACTATTCCTTGAATATAGACATTTTTTAGAAATATTTCGGAGCCATTGTCTTGGGAGAATATGTAATTAAACATGACAAGAGTACAAAAAAACTATATGGAGGAATACATAAGAACTCCGTTACATGAAGGGAAACATTTATTTAGTGAAAATATTAGAAAAATCGATGTGGGATAGGTTTGTGGGGTCCCTAAATATTGGGGAAGAAATGTGTCTGTTGAGATTCTACAGCTTGGATTCAATCAAGGTGATCCGATGGTTAAAGAAATGAATTGTTGAGGGTTTTTAAAAAAAATAATCATATTCACGATGAATTAGATAAATATTTAAGAGAAAATGAAAAGTAATTATTGAAATATCAAAAATTAGGATTGAACTGAAAATGTTTGATGTTTGAAATTTTACCTCGTAGTGTTTCAAGATATATTTTTTGGTTTCAATAAGTAGTTCTACTTAACAAAAATTGAGTACGGAAAATATAATGAGTATGAATAATATACCGATACAAAAAATATATTGATTATGAGAAATATATTGACTATAAAAAATATATCATGTATGACAAATATATTGAGCACGAAAAATGTGAGTATAAAAAATTTTTGAGTGTGAAAATTTTGAGTATGAAAATTTTTATTACGAAAAATTTCTAAGTATGAAAAATTTGAGTACAAATATTTGTTTAAAAACTATCAAACATATTGTATACCCTATTAGAAGGAATAAAATAATGTAAGGAGTTTTTTTAAACATTATTTAGATATGAATGATTAATTTATAGTGATTATTCTTAACTTTTATTTAATGCTTATGAATATATCAGAAGGTAATGGTTTTTGTTAAAATAAAAGCATGTTGTTCTTTCATTCTGATAAATTATAAAACAATATCTCTTTTAAGTGTTTGATCCCTATGAAATTGTCTCCTAAAATCTATGTGTTTTTCATGTCAGTGATGTGTATGGTTTTCACATAAATATATAGAACTAGTGTTATTAAATGGTATTTTATTTTTATGAAAACTCAATCAATAATTAGTGAGTGTGTGTTGAATCTATTAAACCATATCATAACAACTTACAGCTACCACATATTCGACATTAGTAGTGGAGAGTGATATTGAGTGTTTTTTACATTCCTAAGAAACAAATTAATTAACTAAGAAATGAATAGTTCAAGATGTATTTTTCCTCTCTTTTCTACAACCTCCAAAGTCAAAATCCGATTTTCTTAGTTGAAAATCATTTCTTGAATAATAAAAATGACCGAAATCTATAGATCACATTAAATGAATATATATTAATTTTAAGGCTTTTAGATGGGATTATTTTGGATTTACTAGATACCTTTCACATAATAATACAGAAAACATTATGTATGGACGAGTAGCTGTTAAGTGTTGCAAACTTTTTATCATTTATCTAAAAGTTTTTTGGTGATCTGGTTTCCCATCTTCATCAAGATAATGTGTATTTGATGTATATATTACAGTTTTAATACTTTTATTAGTATCATATCCAAAATTTTTAAAACATATTTAGTATCCTTATGTTGTGATATACAAGTACCTTTTGGTTTTTGAGAAATTTAAAAACAAGGAAATAATGTTGAATCACACATCACATTAATTTTAAACTAAAATATAATAACATTTGGAAAATAAGATTTTAAATATTTCTTATTTAATCCAAATATAATGTCATCAACATAAATTTGAACAATCAAAACATTTTTGTTTTCATTATTTTTGAAATATTTGTATCATCTATTCCCTTACAATATTTTTGTAACATAAATCATATTAATCTATCATACAAGTCTATATGGCCTTGTTTGAGGCCATATAAATCTTTGGTAAATTTTAAACATAATCAAGATATTTTTTATCTTCAAATCCATGAGATTGTTCCACAGAAACATACTCTTGTACAAACCCATTAAGGAAAGAACACTTCACATTTGAAAAGGTTTGAAATTAAATAATGATGCCAAGGCTAAAAGAATACAAATATATTCACATCTAGCTATTGGAGAACAAGATTATTCATAATATATTCCCTATTATTTATTATAACCATTATCAACTACTCTTTATTTATTTGTAATAACGATTCTATTTTCACAACATTTATTTATAAAGACCCAATTTACTCTAATTACAGAGGTTTCATTAAGACTTTCATCGAAGGTACAAACTTTGTTCCTTCTGAATTCATTTATCTAATTTTACATTTCTTTAATCCATTATTCATCACCTAAAACCTCATTCAGATTTTTATGTTTGGATTGAGAAAGAAATGCTAGATATTCTACTTTATTTCTTAAAGAGCCTCTAGTCCATACAGGTTGATTTACATCACCAATTATATTATCACTAGGATGATTCCAATGAAATATCTAGATTGGGTTTTGTAAAATCAGTTCACCAAAGGAATGTAGACTACATTTCAGAGTGAATAGTTTAGAAACAATTTCTTAAGTATTTTCTTTATTATAGGTATCTTCTATCAAGGTTTGATAATCAGTTTGGGAGAACACATCAGAAGATATAGATTGGTAGTGTTTACAATAAAAAGGATCAGATTCATCAGATTTATCACATACTATATCCTCAATTGTACATGATATTTTATTGAAAACTCTATATACCTTAGAAGTAGTGGAATAGTATAAGAATATTCCTTCATCAGATTTGGGTGTGAATTTATATAAATTATATTATGTATTTAAATTTAATACTTTACATCCAAATACTTTTGAGTATGAATCTTTTTATTTTTGGAATGTCCTTAACTCGTAATGTGTTTTATTAATAAATAGACTAATTAAAACAAGATTTATAGTATATCAAGAAATACTCAACACTTCAGCCCAAAACATTTTAGCAATAGAGTATTCAATTAATATAGTTCTTATTATTTCATAAATAATAAAATTTCTTCTTTTGACAACACCATTTTGAGGAGGAGTTTTATGGGTGGAAAAGTTGTGCGTAATATCTTTCTTACTAAAAAAATATTCAAAATAATAATTTACAAATTCCTCAACATGATCACATAATAGTTATCAAGGGTAGTTTTTTTTCTCAAAATTATCTAGAACAAATACATAATACATGACTCCAATACATCATGTTTGTGTAGGATCAAATAAGTCTATGTTCATGAACTATAAAGAATTAGTAGTTGATACTTTACTAATAGATTTAAATCTTGACTTATATTTCTTTCCATATTGATAGGGGTTATAGACTTTTAAAGAATCAAATATATATTCAGGAGGATCCTCAAAAAGTCTTTTCTTAGTCTGTTTATATAAGTTTATATGGTTATAGTGTCATAAACATCAATTACATAAAAACTATTGATCATCTATTACAATTTCCTCAACTTTTAAATTTAGTTCAAAAGGTGAATTTTTAGGAAAAATATAGTTGTTGCTATAAACAGGTTCCTGAATGAGAATAATCAATTCCAGAACTACTACTAAGAGGAATAATTTGGTTATACATTTTATGAAAAACATCATTTCTTGACGTAAAGATTGATAAATGTTTTTTAATGAATAAATATCAGATTCTAGTTTTCAACTAAATCCTTATCCTAAAAAACATTAGTTTTATTATTTTCTTGTTTCAAAAACAGTTTTCTATGAATTTTTTTATTAAAAATCCATTGAAAGATTATACTTTTTAAAATTATATTTTTCATAGTTTTTAGAAATAGTATCAAAATCAAAATATTTCTTCTCAAGATATTTTGAATGATGTGATATCTCTTTTGTTATAACATTTATTCTATAAGTATCCTTCTCAATATTCTCTTTGACTTTATAGTTTTCATTCTCAAGAAATTTTTAAAATCTAGAAACTTCTTCATAAGAAGGTGAAGTATTATAATCACTAGTTAAATAGGATTATTTATGCATAGATATATAATTTTGTTCATCACAATAATTTTCACCTAAGGACATATTAGTTAAAGAGTCATAAGTATCTTCCATGGTAATAAAAAATTTAATTTTTATAAGGTATTCTGGAATAGAGACCAATATTAATACGGTAAAAATATTTGTTTTTAAATGATTATTATGAAAAACCTACTCCTCTGGAACTCCATGAATCATTTTCTTCAATTGTATTATTTTCTGTGGACTTATAATAAATTTTCTGATTCCTCTCAAAATTTATTTCTTTCCTTTCTTTCCTTTTATTCTTTGGAAAAACTGGTCTAATGTGTCTGGATTTCATAGATTCATATCAAGTAACTTAAGAATCATTGATTTACTTCTCTTCCTTGTTTCAATAATTATATCTATACTGAAACTCATTTGTACCTAATATACTATTTATTTATTGACATATAATGGCCAACTCATTATCATAATGTTCTGATTCACTTGAATATGTTTGAGCTACAACCTTTTTCTTTGTTGATTTAACAATCTTGTCAGGAGTCTTAGTTTTTATCTAATTTTAAGTAGAAGTAAAAGAAACTTATCTATTATTTTTCTAGGATTTATCATCATCTATTTTTAATATATTTTCATACTATATGAGAGTACCAATCAACTCACCAAGAGTTACATTTGTGACCTTCCATAACTCATCAATATTGGGTTTTTATCCCCATTCATTTGGAATAATATAAATAATATTTTCCACAAGGATCTTATCCTCTAATAATTTTTCTCCCATAGCATGTCAACTATTCACAACTATCATGAACCTTTCTTAGACCTTAACAAAATATTTTCCATAATGTAATTACAAAGCTTGATAACGATCCCTTGGATAGATATTATAGTTTCATCAAATTATGATGTACTAAAATGAGTAATATCTAGATTCTTACAAATAATGTCAACTCCATCAAAAGATGAAACCTAGCTATATATATATCAAGTCATATAAAAATGTAATGTATTTCATACCTAATTATTCAGTTGATATTTCTTATTCTCTTGATTCGTAAATACTTAAACTTTATTTTCAGGAATTTGATAGTCACTAGTTAATATAAAAAATTCATCAACTCCAGTGTTAATTAAAAAGGTTTTCATTCCTTCTCTCTAATATCTATAATAGTTTCCATAAAAAATCAGTTGTCTGGTTGAATTTAGATTGTCTATAGAACCAATATGAAGTACATCTATCTTTAAAAAAATACAAAAATTCTTTTTCCACAATACCCATTACTGTGACTAATATTTATAAACAAAGTGCTTGTAAAATAAATGAAACTAACTTGAAAATGTAAAGTAAGAATATATATGAACAATGGAATCGTACTCTGATTCCAATTATTGGATCAAAATGCATATGCATTCAGAAAACTACAAGAGGGGGGGGGGGGATTGTAAGTTTAAAAACATTAATTTTTAATTTTAAATGAATTTAATTTTAAATAATTTAAATTATTTAAATTCACAAAATCTATTATGTATTAATTAAAAAATGGGCTATCCATTGGGTCTAATTATAATGATATCATAATCTGGTTGATACTGATAATTTTATAACTCACAGGTCACCAAAAATACGATTCTACCTTACAATGTATATAATCATTGTCAGAGTAATTGGTTTAATCATAATAACAAAAACGGTAATAGAAATGTTTTAAAAAGGAATTATAATCATATAATGATTCGTATTCATGAATTAATACACAAGTTTCATAATTAGAGTAATTTTGATAAATAGAATATATAATTGAAAAATTAATATATAAAACAATTAACTTTCTATTATAATAGCATAGTAAATTATTTACAAGTAAATTTATACAATTATTTTAACACAAAGATAAGGGTTTAAAATAACCTATGATAAAGGTCCCATGATTTATACATTCAAGAAAGTCTATCTTACCCACACTAGGGTAATTCCTCTATATGATTATTTTATTTGGTATGTCTACCTAGCCTCAAAATCCCTCAATCAAGAAGATGATCATATCTTCTATCATCCAATCCCTGGAAGCCCTCGACTGTGTTTAGAACAAATCAGTGTGTAAGAAAGGAAAACAATATCTTGAATGTTAGAAGTATGTGGAATAAGAATTTCATGACTTGTATATTTCAAATCATTTACACATAACATAAATTTGTTAGAGATCTCATAGAGTTTCCCAAAATCATGTATTGAACTCTTTCAAATGACCTGGTATTTAGAGGCCTTTGTCATAAAGGACATCTTGATCTCCAAAAACTATATTTTCTCTTGATTTCTAGAATGAACTTGAATAACAGAAACTCCAATGGTAATATAATAAATAAAAGCATGACATTGTTTTGATTAATATATAATACATGACATCATTTTAAATTAATGGATTTATAATCATTACACTTATGTTTTATGGAAATAAAAAATTAAATTTAAATGAGTCTGACGATTTTCAATATGGGAGTAATTACGATTTATATCATTATGAACATATGTTATTATGAACGAATGGACAACATGAATGATACAAATCATTTCTCATGTGTTTGATAAAAAATCAATCCCATGGGTATGATATAAATTGTATCCAGTTTCATTACGATAATCATGAAATGAGTCATTATATAAATTCTCATGGATATTTTTTTTATTGTATTCACTATGAAAATCATAATGATAAAATATGAATTTATTTTCATAATAAAATTATCAATTTAGGAAATATAAAAAAATTATTAATTTTTTTTGGAAATTAAATAGTTAGTAATAAAGGATATAATAAATAAATTTTAATTTCCAAAAGAAAAGGAATAGAAGAGTCAAAAGATACTTTTGACTCAACATCAAGCACATGATGTCTAATGAAGTAATTGAATCCATGGAATATGAAGTATTAATGAAAATATTTTTAAATAAATATTTCCCTAAACTCCCCATCTTAAGATGAAAATATATTTCCTTATACTAATCAAAAATAATAAATGAGTCTATTAGGGCCTTTGAGGAAATCATTACATGGATTTAAAGATACACCTTTGGCTTTGTCCTAAACACTGATAGTAAATTGGATAACTTATTCAGTATATTAAAGTTGAGTCTACAAAAATTATTGGAAATTTGGGATAAGGATACGTCTGAGGATATTTTTCAATGTTCTATTATTGTTTAATTCGTTATTGGTTACTCTAATTGTTCTTGTGAGATGAAAGATAAAAAAGAAAATAGAGTTTAATTTGGTAGGATCGATAGACAGAACCTACGATGGATAGAAAACACAACACCCCATGTGGCAAATGTGTGAGAAGAAGCATCGTGGGAATTGTTTAAAGGGAATCAGGAATCTTCCAAATGTGGATGAGAGGGGAATTGGTCAAATTAGTATCGAAGGGATATGAAGAAGCCCGAAAATGATGAAGAATAGTGGATGGTATAGATCAACACTCATACCATAGTGCAGTGTTTCAAATAAAAGGATCATAGGAATTATGAAATCCAATTCCCTAAGCCATGGGTTTTCAGAGGCATTCAACAATAACAAACTCCAAGGAAGTAAGGGAGGGAATATGATAACACTACTATGGAGTTGGATCCCAACAATGATGTGGTAACATGTATGCTGATTATTCATTAAGCAATAAGAAACATACTATTTGATTCTAGTTATTAACATTCTGTCATATCCTAAATGTGCATCAAAACTACTCAAACAGCACATAATAATATGAATATGGAGTAATATATGAGAACAATGAATCGGGAAATTCATTCATATAAAAAATATAACTGCTCCATGGATTATGTTTTTGGACTGAACCTACCATAAAAATCATCTCACATCATTTGGTGGAGTTTAGTTCTATATTGGGAAAGGATTGGCTATATTTATACAAAGAAACCTCAACTATTGGGAAGGGGAGACCACTTTTCACATCCCAAGGCATCCTCTATTTTTGTACAATTGTAAGGATGCAGATAAATATCCTTCATAATCATCATATCATTTGTGTGTATTGTTACCTTATATGAAATCATATCTTTCTCAAATGATTGATACAAAGTAGAGAATAATGCTTTAAGACATGCTAATTATGAGGGGCTACACTGATGTGTTCCCTGACGAATTGTTTGGTCTTACTCAAAACTGATAGGTTGAGTTCTTAATTGATATTATTCTAGTATCTCTACTTATATCAAGGGGAAATTATATAATGTCCACCATTGAGTTGGTAGAACTGAAGAACCAGTTACAAGAGAATATATAGAAAGGTTTGAAACGCTTGATTGTTTCACCATGGGGTTTTCCGATCCTCATCATCAAGAAGAAGGATGGATCAATGTGCCACTGTATTGAATATTGTGAGCTCAAAATAATCACAATAAATAACAAGTATCCCCTACCATAAATATGTGACTTGTTCGATAAACTAATTGTGGAGAAGTATTTCACTTGAGTAGAACTTGCATTGGGATATCATCTAATAATGGTGATAAAGGAATATATTTCCAATACTTATTTCAAATGCAGTATATACTCTATGAGTTTAGAGTGATACCCTTTGGACCCACTAATGATCCTTCATTTTTCATGGACGTAATGAATAGATTCATTAGAGATTACCTCAAAAAAAATTTGGGGTTCTTTATAGATGATATCATGATATACTCAAAGAGTCGGGAGGAGCATGCAGAGTATTTGATTATAATGATAAAGACATTTTGATGGGAGAAACTGTATGAAATGTATTGTAACTATGAGTTCTGGATGGAAGAATTACCATTCTTGTGGCATGGTTTCACCAGAAATAGAATATCTATATACACTTATGAAACAAAGGAAATTGATTAGTGGCCCAAGACAACCTCAGTAGTTAAAATCCTTAGTATCATTAGATTTTATGGTACCTTTGATGGTTTGTAAGGAACTTATCATGATTATCAAACCCATTATCCAAGATGACTTTGAATGGAGTAATGTTTTTTGACTAGTGGATGTGAAGACTACTAAAAAGAGTTGAAAAAATCTTATCATAGCACCGATACTTACACTACTGACATTTGGGGTACTTGTTGCAGTATAAAGGTATGATTAAAATAAATTTATAGGATATGTACTTATGAAAAATGATAACATGATAACTGTTGAATCAAGGCAGTTGAAAGTTCATGTGCAAAACAATCCCATGCATGATATGGGTTTGGTAGGTGTGATATTTTCAGGTAAAATTTGGTGGAATAATCTCTATGGGAAGAAGTGTAAGATATATACTGACCATAAGATCCTCAAATATATACCAACATAAGAGGTTATTAATATGAATTAGTGAATATAGTTAAATCTCATTAAGGATTATGAATGATCAATCTAGTACCATCCTATAAAAGAAAATAAAGTGGAAAATGCTCTATGTATAAACGAAACAATAACATTATCAATGATGATAATTGAGAAAGATCTAAGACTCTTAGAATTGAAAATGAAGAGAATTCGAATCATAAATAAATAACAATCAACATTCCTTTCTCAAATTATTGCTCAAAAATCCTTTTTGAGAAAATAAAATATTCTCGAAGAAATTATGTGGAAATTCAGATGAATGTGGAAGAAATGAGAAATAGAAAATACTTAGAGATTAAAATTGGGGGGGGGAGGAGTTGTAAGATTTGGGTCGTGGATATATGTACCATATCATCTAGAGATAAGAAAAGTGATTCCGAATGATGAACATATATCAACCTTCTCTATTCACCTTCGGTTCACAAAGATTAATCGAGCTCTCTAAGAGCGCTATAGTTGAGATAATATGAAAAAGTGACCACTGAATATGCACCAAAGTGCCAGGTATATTAGAAAGTGAATACTAGAAGGAATAATCCTATATGTATGATGGTTACATTTCCTATACCTAAACAAAAATGGAGAAACAACTCCATGGTCTTTTTCACTGGACTTTCAAAGTCATTCAAAAGAAAAAAAATTCTATATAGGTCATCGTGGATTTTCTTAGAAAGAAAACTCAAATTATTGTGATTTGAGAGGACTTATCACTGAACCAACATGAAAAATATACATCAGAGAAGTGGTTTGGATTAATGAAGTTCCATTATCTATTATATTTGATTGTGATCTGAGATTTTCCTCAATGTTCAAGAAAATTATCGAAGATGCTCTAGATATTGAGCAAAACTTCAGTAAAACTTATCAACCTCTAATTTATGTCCAATATTAGAAGACTTCTTAGACAATGGAGGATATGTTGATATCATGTTCTATGAACTTAAGAGGTGGTTGGGACTAACATATACCTTTGGTTGAGTTCTCTTACAACAATATTTTCCACTCAAGGATCCAAATGGCATCATATGAATCTCTTGAAGGGAAAAAAAGAAAAACACCTACATTTTGGGACCTAAATGGTAGAAGAAATGCTATAAAATTTGAAAACCATTCGTGAACACATCAACACATCCCACAGTCGATAGAAGATCTATGAAGGGAATCCTTAATGAGGCCATGATTTTGAATTTAGAGACATATTATTCCTCCGCATATCTCTATGGATGAGATTAATGTGATTTGGGGTGAAAGGAAAGTTAATTCCTTGGTACATTGAACCATTTGAGATTATTTATTGTTATGAACCAAGGTTATATCGAATTTCACTTCCACTAAACATGTTTCAAATATATGGTGTATTCTAAATATAATTCTTGGGGGTGTACATACCAGATCCCTCACAAGTACTGAACTCAGAGATAAAGTAGCTATAAAATGATCTCTCTTATGAGGACCATCCTGTAAAGATTTTCGACCATAGAGATAAAGTTCTATGAAACATTACTACTCACCTGGTCAAAGTACCATGATAGAACTATAAGTTAAATCATGAAATATAGGAACTAGAGGAAGTGATACTGGAGAAGAACCCTCACCTATTTTTCCCTTCGTATGTGAAATGAAATTTTGAGGGTGAAATTTCATAATGGTATAAGAATGTAATGACCTAGATTTTTATCAATAAAATTACCCTTCTTACATTTATGTCATGTATTATAATGAACATATAACACACAGTAAACCCAATTAAAACATTATTAAGAATGAAACATTAGTTGAGAAAAAACAATAAGAATGGAAAATATTACAGCGAGATAATAAATAGAAAATAAGATTATTATAATTTATATCCACTCGGTCCATAAGAATGACCATACTCATGAAAAATTTTGTAATATTAAAACAAAATCTTAATAATAAAATACTAATATAAAATAATAATGTATATATAAACTTGAAAAAATATAATCGATAGATAGATTAAATAATATGTATTAATATGAACTAGTAAACCATTATGGTTGTTAGAAATCTTACCATTGGAATAGTAACCTGACCATTGGAATAGTAATGTGACCATTAAGAATAGTAATCTTGTATTAGAATGGTGACCTCACCTACGAAAGTATAAATAAAATTTATGTATCTTAGTACTTAAAATATGATATATTTACATCATGGAATATGTAAATAAATGTTTTAAAAATGAAAAATTAAGTATTGTTAAATTTGTGAAACATATATTTTTATTTGCAATTTTAAAATTATTATAATGATTTTAAAGAAATTTTATTTTCATAAAATTTATTTAGACATTAATATTTATTCATATTATAATTATAAAAAAATTAATGAGACCTTAATTAATTTTTTAAAGTTTCATTAAATAAGTTAAAAAATTTAAATTTGTATTTTTTTTAAAATGATAATTTTAAATATAAAATTATATTAATAATATTTTTAAAATTATTATGATATAATGGAGTCCATTTTTTAAATCTACATATCCAAAATGGAAAGGGTAAAGTTTTGATATTTTTTAAAAAATAATTGATTTTTTTGGTGAAAATTGATATACGATAATTTATGTTATTTAACATTATAATAAAAATACATGAATTTTATTTTGCCATTAATAATATAAGAAACCATAAGTTCGAATTCACATGCATGATCTATTATAATTATTCATAATAATCAACATAATTTATATTTTTGAGCCAAAATAATAAACTAATGAATATAATAATGAAACCCCCTATCTTCTCTTTATAAATACCTCCCATCAGTACTTCTTTTCACCACGCTTTCTAATATTTGGAGTTTCTAATATTCTAAATTATTCCATCCCCAAATATATTCTAAATTTACTAGTATTTTTTTGTCACACCAAAAGACCAATTCTAGGAGACGATATTGAAGATGTAAAATCCTCTACCTTTCACTTTTAAATTGTTTCTTTACTCTACCTCATCCTTCACCTCACTATCTAAATTAAAATGATAACACCAGTATCATACATATACATGAATTTTATATTTTTTAATTGAATGCATATAATCAAATCTCTTCTCTTCTCTTTTTTATCCTAAAAATGAAAACATCGTCTGTGATATGTCAATTCACCACCTTCATGGATGATGATTTTTCATTTTCCATTACAGCATTAAAGGTCGGTCAAAATAATCATTATAATGGTTAAAAAATATTCCAAAATTTATATTATAACTCGAATCATGTTCTTTAAATAATTTATATACAAAATATTAATTAGTAAAACAAAACTTTTTCATTATTATAAAAAATGGCCAAAAAAAAGTAAATGCTAATCATTAACATATTATCAAATGAATCATCCTCATATCAGAAAAAATGATATATCATATCATTAAAAATAATTTTAGTACATTAATTCCATTTCATTTTACTTCTCGATTTTTTCTTTCATTTGACTTGAAGTCCCATAATTATACTTAATGGAATAGACAAGAATACTCGTAAATGAATGCTCCCAGAACAATGAAATTAAAATTTATAACTCATTGAAATAGCCATAAATTAACTTAATAAAATTAAAATAAATAAAATTATATGGAAATTATTATTAATTATGTAATTATTGAATCTAATTTCATTATATAGTATATTAAGTTCAAGTACAGAACACATTTACACATAAGGTAGAGGATCTCTCTCAACCTCTAAATTACCTTTGGGTAATGATTTCTCTTCATTTAGATCAATTTATATCATAATTATTATTTTAAAATACTTTTAAATTCTATTTATATGTTCCAAACTAATATATATTGATCAGTTCATCATTATTTTATTTGGAAATACATATTTTATAGGGATCCATTCTAAGTTCCACCCAATATGCAAGACCGATTAAAGGGAACATCAACATTTCTTACCCCTTCTCATGTACACTTCATAAAATCTTTTAATTCACCCATATTTTATAAAATTGATACTTTAATCATGAAATATTATATTTATTTCAATTCTTGATTTATCTAAATTATTACGATCTTACCCCCTTTTAAATACTCTTTCCCTTTTTCCATTTAAAACCCCGCATAATTGGCCTTTTTCCAAAGTAACCTAATAAAAATTTTCTCATGATTACACTTAACGTGGACATCATTTATCATAATGTATGCCTATTATTCATTAATTTATGTACAATACTAATTTAATCCCTTCTTTTATGTAAATCATTTTGATTCACACTTTGGTTATACCTTATGAAATGGTTACGATATCCATTTACTTCCATGGGATACACTTATGTGTATTCTACATATTTGAATCCTTATGTGACACATATATTTATGAACATGTTATAATGGTTTCACCTAGATAGTTATCCAATGAATTGGGTAATGTTTAGTCTCACGAGACTTCATGTATGGTATTTGGGAGTAAACCTTTCCCATAATGGGAGTTTTTCCACCATGTGATATAGTCTCAAAGGTTATCCTTGTCCCATGTTTGTGTCATGTTATGTGTTTCTTACACATTAATATGTTTCCATGATTTCATTACTCCAGTGTTCTATATGTTATGCTTTCATATGTTTATTCATGTTCCTTGCCTTTTTATGCCATCATGTTATTCCTTCTAACACATCTGCTATGATTTACTCATATGTTTTTTCACTTAATGGGATGTTAGATCATTCCTTTTGTCTACAAATTTACCATGTTATCCTATTATGATGTAGAATATCAAATAAATTTAGGATCTAATTTTGTAAAATTAATATAAATATGTATTATTCTAGTTCCATGTTTTAAATTTTATGTACCTAGAGTTCCAAAGATAGTAGAATTTACAATCCTTGGTTTGTATTTAATGCATAATTGTTATTAAAATCATGAAATAGTATGTTTAAAATGGTAGGGTAACTTTACAACCATTTTTTATTCTCTTGAGAGGTGGATGGTATTGAGGTTAGGTGTGGTATATTTTTCTAAGAATTGGTGAATGTTAGGGAGGATTACCAACACATGATGATCGACATCTTCTCTTCATGGTGTTCAAGAACAAGATGGTTCTTATTGTTTGACATCATTTCTGGTTATCACCAACTCAAGGATTGAAAGAATTTTTAACCAATACAAGATTTTAAAATCCACTCTGGCTTTGTGAGTTGATGGTGACACCTTTCTACCTGTTAAATGCTCCATCAATGTTGTGAGATAGATGGACCAAATCCCTAACCCTTATTGTACTAGTTCTGGGAATGCTGATTTGGTAATATCCTAGTGGGATTAATTTTATGTGTTATATACCTGAGACAATTGAAGATAGTTCAATACGTTCTTCAAGAGTACCGAACTTACAAGAAGCTCTATGTATTAGTCCAAGACCTAAAAGGACCACTCTTTTAGATGTTTCCTCTAGGACACAGGTTTAATGGTGGACCCCAGATAGAGTTGTGGTAGTACTAACTTTCAAGTCACCCAAAGATATGGTGGTTGTAGATGATGCATTTAATGAATTTATTTATCAAATTTTGGCATGTTAGATGATATAATGGTATACTACATTCAGTTAACCCTTACGGTTGTGGTCGATGCAAAATTTCCCTAGTTGATAGTTGTTTCCTCTTCGCCTTTTTTAGTAGTCTGAGGAGGCGTAACTAAGAGTTGTTGTTTGTAGGTCTCCCATGATCAAAGATCCATTGGAAATATTTTTCATGTACATTCATAATGTGCATAGTATATGACCCTTATGAGGATTGGTGTTGACACTAGTCACTCTATGAGGTTCGATACTGAGGAGGATTCTTTCCATTAGTGGTACACCCAAGATATTGGTGTGGTTGTAATGTTGGGAGAAAATTTTAAAATCTTATTAAAATGCATTGGGTTTTATGTTGTCATTGTGTAATTCATCCATGGGTGGATGAGGACTATTGGGTTATGAAAATTTTTGTGTTAGGAAAGTGAGGTTGTGTACGACTAAACCCTTTAAAATCATTCGAATGGGTGCTTGGTGTTTATCTTCCATTCATAGAAGTGTTGATATGTGTATGCCAAGATGCACATTGTTGACCTGGTTGAGATTGATGGTTGTTGTGGGGACTTTTTGTTTCTCAGTTGCATTTGGGTTTTGTCCCGAGATGACCATTCTTGGGATTGTGGTTCCCCTAAAAAAATGTTTGTTAGTGAGAGAACCTTATGGAGAGCTTTCTCATGTTGGATGAAAATACATGAAGGTGGGGAGAGTCTAGAAACTCTTGCTTATCTAAGTAAGGCATTAGAATATTTATCACAATATTTTTGAAGATAGGCACTAAATTAATGCAGGATTCGGGGGGCATGGAGAGCCTCAAAAAAGTGATAAAAGTTTTTTTAATGAATAAATATCAGATTCTAGTTTTACAACTAAATATTTATCCTAAAAAAATTAGTTTTATTTATTGTCTTTTTTCAAAAAAAAATTCTATGATATTGTTTTTAAAAAATCCATTGAAAGATTATACTTTTTAAAATAATATTTTTCATAGTTTTTAGAAATAGTATCAAAATCAAAATATTTCTTCTCAAGATATTTTGAACTATATGATACTCTTTTGTTATAACATTTATTCTATAAGTATCTTTCTCAATATTCTCTTTGACTTTATAGTTTTCATTCTCAAGTAGTTTTTCAAATCTAGAAACTTCTTCATAAGAAGGTGAAGTATTTTTACCACTGGATAAATAGGATTATTTATGTAAAGATATATAAGTTTGTTCCCCACAATAATTTTCACCTATGGAAATATTAGTTAAAGAGTCATATGTATCTTCCATGGAAATAAAAAATTTAATTTTATAAGGTATTCTGGCATAGAGAGCAGTATTAATATGGTAAAAAAATTTGTTAAAGGATTATTATGAACAACCTACGCCTCTGGAACTCCATGAATCATTTTCTTCAAATATATTCTTTTCTTTGGACTTATAATAAATTTTCTGATTCCTCTAAAAATTTATTCCTTTCCTTCCATTCATTTTATTCTTTGGACAATCTCGTCTAATGTGTCTGGATTTCATAGATTCATATCAAGTAACATGAGAATCTTTGATTTAATTCTATTCCTTGTTACTTTTATTATATCTATACTGAAACTCATTTGTACCTAATATACTATTCATTTATTGAGAAATAATGGCCAACTCATTATCAAAATGTTCTGATTCACTTGAATATCTTTGAGCTACAACCTTTTTCTTGGTTGATTTAATAATCTTCTCACGAGTCTTAGTTTTTATCTAACTTTAAGTATAAGTAAAAGAAACTTCTATATTATTTTTCTATGATTTATCATCATCTATTTTTAATATATTTTCATACTGTAATAGAGTACCAAACAACTCACCAAGAGTTACATTTGTGACTTTCCTCAACTTATCAATATTTGTTTTTTTATCCCAAATCATTTGGCAGAATATAAATAATATTTTCCTCAAGGATCTTATCCTCTATTCCTTTTTCTCCCATAACATGGGAACTATTCACAACTATCATGGACCTTTTTTGGACCATAACAAAAGACTCTCCATAATGTAATTACAAAGCTTGATAATAATCCCTTGCAAGGATATTCTAGTTTCATCAAATTTTTTTGTACAAAAATGAGTAATATGTTGATTCTTACAAATATTGTCAACTGCATAAAAAGATGAAACCTACCTATATATATTTCTAGTCATATAAAAATGTAATTTATTTCATACCTAATTATTCAGCAGATATTTCTTTTTCTCTTGATTGGTAAATACTTTAACGTCATTTTCTGGAATTTGATAGTCACCAGTTAATATAACAAATTCATCTACTCCAGTGTTATATAAAAAGTTTTTCATTCCTTCACTGTATTCTCTATAATCATTTCCATAAACAATTAGTGGTCTGGTTGAATTTAGATTGTTTATAGAACCAATATGTAGTACTTCCATCTTTAAAAAAATACAAAAATTATTTTTCCACAATACCCATTAGTGTGACTAATATTTATAAACAAAGTTATTGTAAAATAAATGAATCTAACATGAAAATGTAAAGTAATAAAATATATGAGTAGTGGAATCTTACTCTGATTCCAATTATTGGATCAAAATGCATATGCAGACTGAAAACTACAAGAGGGGGGGATGAATTGTAAGTTTAAAAACATTAATTTTTAATATTAAATGAATTTAGATTTAAATAATTTTAATTAATTGAATTCACACAACCTATTATGTATTAAATAGAAAATGGACTGGCCCTTGGGTTTGATTATAACGATATCATAATCAGGTTGATTCTGATAATTTTATAAGTCACAGGTCACCAAAAATACGATTGTACCTTACAATGTATATAATCATTGTCAAAGTAATTGGTTAAATCTTAATAACAAAAACAGTAATAAAAATGTATTAGAAAGTAATTATAATCATAGAATAAATCGTATTCATGAATTAATACACAAGATTCATAATCAGAGTAATTCTGATAAATAGAATATAGAATTGAAGAATTAATATATAAAACAATTAAATTTCTATTATAATAGCATAGGATATTAAATACAAGTAAATTTATAGAATTATTTTAACCCAAAGATAAGGGTTTCAAATAACCTATGATAAAGTTCCCTTGATTTATACATTCAAGAAAGTCTATCTTACCCACACTAGGGTAAGTCCTCTGTATGATTATTTGATTTGGTATGTCTACCTACCCTCAAAATCCCTCAATCAAGAAGGTGATTGTATCTTCTATCATCCAATCCTTGGAATCCCTCAGCTGTTTTTAGAAATAATCAGTGTCTAAGAAAGAAAAACAATATCTTGAATGTTAGAAGTATGTGGAATAAGAAGTTCATGACTTGTATATTTCAAAGAATTTACACATAACATAAATTTGATAGATATCTCACAGAGTTTCCCAAAATCATGTTTTGAACTCTTTCAAATGACCTGGTATTTGTAGGCATTTGTCATAAAGGTCATCATGATCTCCAAAAACTATATTTTCTCTTGATTTCAAGGATGGACTTGAATAACAGAAACTCCAATGGTTATATAATAACTAAAAGCATGAAATTGTTTTGATTATTATATAATACATGATATCATTTTCAATTAAAGGATTTATTGTCATTATACTTATGTTTTATTGAAATAAAAAATTACATTTAAATGAGTCTGATGATTTTCAATATGAGAGTAATTATGATTTATATCATTATAAACATATTGTTAGTACGAAATAATGGACAACATGAATGATACAAATCATATCTCATGTGATATATAAAAAATGTTTCCCCTGGGTATGATATAAATTGTATCTAGGTTCATTAAGATAATCATGAAATGAGTCATTAAATTAATTCTCATGGATATGTTTTTTATTGTATTCACTATGAAAATCATAATGATAAAATATGAATTTATTTTCATAAGAAAATTCTCAACGTAGGTATTATAAAAAAATTATTAAATGTTTTTGGAAATTAAATAGTTTGTAATGAAGGATATAATAAATAGTTTTTTATTTCCAAAAGAAAAGGAATAGAAGAGTCAAAAGATACTTTTGACTCAACATCAAGCACATGATGTCTAATGAAGATATTGAATCCATGGAATATGAAGTATTAATGAAAATATTTTTAAATAAATATTTTCCCTAAAATCTCCATCATAAGATGGAAATATATTTCCTTATACTAATGAAAATAAAAAATGAGTCTATTAGGGCCTTTGAGGAAATAATTACATGGATTTCATGATACACCTTTAGCTTTGTCCTAAACACTGAATGCAATGTGGATCACTAATTCAATATATTAAAGTTGAGTCTACAAAAATTATTGGAAATTTGGGATAATGATACTTTTGAGGATATTTTTTAATGTTCCCTTACTGTTTAAATGGTGATTGATTACTCTAATTGGTCTTGTGAGATCAAAGATAAAAATAGAAAATAGAGTATAATTGGGTAGTATCGATAGATAAAACCTACGATTGATAGAAAACACAACATCCCATGGGGAAAATGTGTTAGAAGAAGCATCATGGAAAATGTTTAAAGAGAATTAGAGGGAATTGGTCTAATTATTATCGAAGGGATATGAAGAAGCACAAAAATGATGAAGAATAGTGGATGGTATACATCAACACTCATACAATAGTGAAATGTTTCAAATACAAGGATCATATTAATTTGAAATCCAATTCCCTATGCCATGGGTTTTCGGAGGCAGTCAATAATAACAAACTCCAAGGAAGTAAGGGAGGGAATATGATATCACTACTATAGAGTTGGATCCCAAAAATGATGTGGTAACATGTATGTTGATTATTCATTCAATAATAAGAAAAATACTATTTAATTTTAGTTATTAACTATTCTTTCATATCCTAAATGTTTATCATAACTACCCAAACACCACATAATAATATGAATATAGAGTAATATATGAGAACAATGAATCGGTAAATTAATGCATATAAAGTCTATAACTTCTCCTTGGTTAATGTTTTTTGATTAAACCTCCCATAAAAATCATCTCACACCATTTGGTGGATTTTAGTGCTATATTGGGAATGGATTGGCTATATTTATACAAATAAACATCAACTATTGGGAAGGAAAGACCACTTTTCACATCCCAAGGCATCCTCTATTTCTGTACAATTGTAAGGATGCAGATAAATATCCTTTTTAATCATCATATCAATTGAGTATATTGTTACCTTATAAGAAATCATATCTTGCTCAAATTATTGAGACAAAGTAGAGAATCATACTTGAAGACATGCAAATTATGAGGGGCTACACTGATGTGTTCCATGAAGAATTGTTTGTTCTTACTAAAAACTAATTGGTTGAGTTCTTAACTGATCTTATTCTTGGATCACAACCTATATCAAAGGCTCCTTATATAATTTCCAACATTTAGTTGGAAGAACTGACGAACCGGTTAGAAGAGAATATAGAGAAAGGTTTCATATGATTGAGTGTTTCACCATGGGGTGTGCTGATCCTCTTCATCATGAAGATGGGTGGATCAATGTGCCACTATATTAAATACTGTGAGCTCAAAATAATCACAATAAATAACCAGTATCCCCTACCATAAATATGTGACTTGTTCGATTGACTATTTGTGGAGAATTATTTCTCTAGAGTAGACCATTCATTGGGATATCATCTAATAAAGGTGATGAATGAATATATTTCCAATACTTATTTCAAATTTAGTACATACTCTATGAGTTTAGAGTGATACCCTTTGGACCCACTAATGATCCTTCATTTTTCATAGACTTAATGAATAGACTCATTAGAGATTTCCTCTAAAAATTTGTGGGGTTCTTTATAGATGATATCATGATATACTCAAAGGGTCAGGAGAAGCAAGCCGAGTATTTGATTCCAATGATAAAGACATTGTGATGGGAGAAACTGTATGAATTGTATAGTAAATGTGAGTTCTGGATGGAAGAATTACAATTCTTGGTGCATGGTTTCACCAGCAAAAAAATATCTATATACCCTTATAAAACAAAGGAAATTTATGAGTGGCCTAGGACAACATCAGTAGTTAAAATCCACAGTTTCTTTAGTTTCTATAGTACTTTCGATGGTTTGTAAAGAACTTATCATGATTATAAAACCCATTTTCCAAGATGACTCTGAATGGAGTAATGGTTTTTTGACTAGTGAATGTGAATACTACCTAAAAGAGTTGAAAAAAGAATATCACGACACCAATACTTACACTACTGACATTTGGGGTACTTGTTGTGGTATAAAGGGATGATTAAAATAAATTTATAGGCTATGTACATATAAAAAATGATAATGTGATAACCTTTAAATCAAATAATTTGAATGTTTATGTGCAAAACTATCCCATGCATGATATGTATTTGGTAGGTGTGATCTTTACATGTAAAATTTGGTGGCATAATCTCTATGGGGAGAAGTGGAAGATATATACTGACCATAAGAGCCTCAAATACGTACTAACATAAGAGTTAATTAATATGAATTAGTCAATATAGTTAAATCTCATCAAGGATTATGACTGATCAATCTAGAAACATCCTAGGAATGAAAATAAAGTTGAAGATGCTCTATGTATAAAAGATCCAATAACATTATCAATGATGATAATTGAGAAAGATCTAAGACTCTTAGACTTGAAAATGATGAGAATGGGAATCATAAATAAATAAATATCATCATTCCTTTCTCAAATGATTTCTCAAGAATCCCTTTTTGAGAAGATAAAATATTCTCGAAGAAATTATGTGGAAATTCACATTAATGTGGAAGAAATGAGAAATAGAAATTACTTAGAGATTAAAATTTGTGGTGAAGGAGTTGTAATATTTGGGTCATGGATATATGTACCATATCATCTAGTGATAAGGAATGTGATTCTGAATGATGCAAATATATCAAACTTCTCTATTCACCTTCATATCACACAGATGAATCGAGATCTCTAAGAGCACTGTAGTTGAGGCAATATTAAAAAGAGACCACTGAATATGCTCCAAAGTTCTTGGTATATTAGCAAGTGAATACTAGAAGGAATAAGTCTATATGTATGATGGTAACATTTCCTATACCTAAAAAATCAAGAAACAACTCCATGGTCTTTTTCACTGAACTTTAAAAGGCATTAAAGAGAAGCAAAATACTATATAGTTCATTGTGGATTTTCATAGAATGAAAACTCAAATTATTGTGATTTGAGAGGACTTATCACACAACCAACTTGAAAAATATACATTAGAGAAGTGGTTTGGCTGAATGAAGTTCCATTATCGATTATATTCGATTGTGATATGAGATTTACCTCAATGTTCAAGAAAATTATCAAAGATGCTCAAGATATTGAGCAAAACATCAGTACAACTTATCAAACTCTAATTGATATCCAACACTAGAAGACTACTTAAACAAATGAGGATATGTTGATATTATGTTATATGAACATCAAAGGTGGATGGGACTGACATCTATCTATGGTTGATTTCTCTTACAACAATATTTTCCACTCAATCATCCAAATGGGTTCATATGAATCTCTTTAGGGAAAAAATGTAGAACACCAACATTTTGGGACCTGAAATGGTAGAAGAAATGCTATAAAAGTTGAAAACCATTCAGAAACACATCAAAACATCCCACAGTCAATAGATCATCTATGAATGTAATCTTTAATGAGGCCATGATTTTTAATTTAGAGACATATTATTCCTCATCATATCTCTATGGATGAGATTAATGTGATTTGGGAAGAAATGAATGCTAAGTAGTTGGTACATTGGACCATTTGAGATTATTTATCATTATGAACCTAAGTCATATAGAATTTCACTTTTACTAAACATGTCTCAAATATATGGTGTATTCCTCATATAATTATTGGTGATGTATATACCATATCCCTCACAAGTACTAAACTCAGAGATGATGTAGCTATAAAATGATCTATCTTATGAGGACCATCCTGTAAATATCTTCGACCATAGAGATAAAGTTATATGAAACATTACTACTCACCTGGTCAAAGTACCATGATAGAACCATAAGCTAAATCATGAAATATAGGTACCAAAGGAAGTGATACAGGAGAAGAAACCTCACCCATTTTTCTCTTCGTATGTGAAATGAAATTTTGAGGGTGAAATTTCATAATGGTAGAAGAATGTAATGACCTAGAATTTTATCAATAAAATTACCCTTCTTATATTTATGTTATGTAGTATGAAGAACATACATCACACAGTAAACCCAATTAATACATTATTAAGAATGAAACTTTAGTTGAGAAAAAACAATAAGAATGCCAAATATTACAGCGAGTTAATAAATAGAAAATAAGATTATTATAATTTATATCCACTCGGTCCACAAGAATGACCATACTCATGAATAATTTTTTTATATTAAAGCATATTCTTAATAATAAAATACTAATTTAAAATAATAATGTATATATAACCTTGAAAAAATATAATTGATAGATGGATTAAATAAAAGGTATTAATATGAAGTAGTAGACCATTATGACCGTTTGAAATCTTACCGTTGGAATAGTAACCTAACCATTAGAATAGTAATGTGACCATGAGGAATAGTAATCCTGTATAAGAATGGTGAACTCACCTATAAATGTATAAATAAAATTTATGTGTCTTAGTAATTAAAATATGATATATTTACATCATAGAATAGGTAAATAAATGTTTTAAAAATGAAAAATTAAGTATAGTTAAATTTATGAAACATAAATGTTTATTTACATTTTTAAAATTATTATAACGATTTTAAGAAAATATATTTTCATAAAATATATTTATACATTAATATTTATTCGTATTATAATTATAAGAAAACTTTGTGAGACCTAAATTAATTTTTCAAAGTTTCATTAAATAAGTTAAAAATTTTAAGTTAGTATTTTTTTAAAATGATAATTTTAAATATAAAATTATATTTATAATATTTATAAAATTATTCTGATATAATGGAGTCCATTATTTAAATCTACATGTCCAAAATGGTAAGGGTTAATTTTTGAGATTTTTCAAAGATAATTGATTTTTTGGTGAAAAGTGATATACGAAAATTTATGGTATTTAAAATTGCAGTAAAAATAAATGAATTTTTTATGTCATTAATAATATAAGAAACCATAAGTTCGAATTCACATGCATGAGCTATTATACTTATTCATAATAATCAACATAATTTATATTTTTGAGCCAAAATAATTAACTAATGAATATAAAAATGAAACCCCCCTCTACTCTCTTTATAAAGACAACCCATCACTAATTCATGTCATCACACTTTCTAATATTTGGAGTTGATAATATTCTAAATGATTCCATCCCTAAATCTCTTCCAAATTTCCTAGTATTTTTTTTCTCACCAAAAAAAATTCAAGGAGACGATATTCAAGATGTAAAATCCTCTACCTTTCTCTTTTAAATTGTTTATTTATTCTCCCTCATCCTTTACCTCACTATCAAAATTAAAATGATAACACTAGTATCATACATATACATGAATTTTATTCTTTTAATGGAATATATACAATCAAATCTCTTCTCTTCTCTTTTTTATCTTAAAAATTAAAACATCATTCGTGATATGTCAATTCACTACCGTTATTGATAATGATTTTTTATTTTCCACAATAGCATTCAAGGTTGGTCAAAAAATAATTATAACAGTTAAAACATATTTCAAAATTTATATTATAACTCGAATCATGTTCTAGAACTAATATATATAGGAAATATTAATTAATAAAACAAGACATTTTTATTATTATAAAAAATGGCCAAAATAAAGAAAATGTTTATCATTAACATATTATCAAATGAATCATCCTCATATAAAAAAATGATATATCATACCATTAAAAATAATTTAAGTACATTAATTCCATTTCATTTAACATCTCGATTTTTTCTTTTATTTGACAAGAAGTCCCATAATTATACTTAATGGAACCGACAAGAATACCAGTAAATGATTGCTCCCAGAACAATGAAACTAAAATTTATAACTCATAGAAATAGCCATAAAATAACTTAATAAAATTATAGTAAATAAAAATATAAGGAAATTATTATGAATTAAGTAATTAATGAATCTAATTTCATTATATAGGATATTAAGTTCACATACAGAACACATTTAGACATAAGGTAGAGGATCTCTCTAAACTGTTGAGTCAAAAGTTTTCTTTTGTCTTCTATGTTTTGTTTTGGAAATCACAAATGTCTTGTTAATAAGACTAACCTTGTCTATCGTATCGTACTGACCATAATGATCGTACTGATCATGCTAATCGTACTGATCATGCTGATCATACTGATCATGCTGATCGTACTGACCATGCTGATCGTACTGACCCTGCTGATCGTACTAAACATGCTGATCGTACTGACTATGTTGATCGTACTGACCATGCTAATCATACTGAACATGATGATCGTACTGAATATGGAAATTGTGTTGACTTTGCTTCTCATATCTTTCATTACATACTTGTTTTGGTACTTTTTAAAAAAAACACATGCTTCATTTAAATCATACTCTTGATTATCTTATTCATATATATTGTTCTAACTAATATGATGTCGTTGAGTTAGTTACAAACTCATCAAAACGATGTCGTGCCTTCTGTTTCAATATGACCGTTATGATGCCAGGTGTCCAAGTCCCTCCGAGTTTTTCAGAGAAATATGACCGTTTGAGGAGATGTGACCGTTGGAATCCGAGGCCTATAAATAGGAGGTCATATGAAGCTAAGGGAAGAGATAAGAGACAACAGACATCAGAACAAGCATGATAAAACTGTGATACTTTGCTTCTATCAAGTTCTAGAGAGAGATGATGTGACTTCTCTCATGCTTTGTTCTTTGTGCGTCTGATCATCGTATTGAGGGATTTCAAGTGATTGGAAGATAGAGGTGTCGATTACATACAAAATCGAGGGCTGCCAGGGATAGGCAGACAGACAATCCGATCATCGTATCGAGAGCTGCCGGGGATAGGCAGATGGATGAACTGATCATCATATCGAGGGCTGCTAGGGATAGGCAGACGGACAAACCGATCATCGTATCGAGGGTTCACCAAGGTGTTGGTGAGACAGACCTTTTATCCTAGGTGAAAGGATAACCCTTCTCTCTGGGTTAAAAGAATTGTAATTCTTTTACATTTCCGCTACTATCTGTATTAGAAAGGAAATTGTTTTTGTTTCCTTTTCTATCTCTTATAAATTTGTAATTGTTTCAAATACATCCATTCTATTACATATTGTATTGATTGATTCTATACGCTTTAAGGTAGAATCATTCACCTTTATATTACTCTGATTATTGTGTTCATCTTGAATACAATTGTTTTACATTTGATTAATATTACAATACATCATATCTCTTTATATTCTATACAATTATGGGTGTTTGAATTTTTATTAGTTTAAGATCATTTAAACTAATCTCTTATTTGCTAAAACTCAAAGTTTTTTAAACCTAGAATTCACCCCCCCCCCCCACCCCCCCCCCCCCTCTTGTATTTTTCCATCTAATAGATATACATATATACTTATTTGATACAAAAATTGGTATCAGAGCAGGTTTTCCACTGATTTGTATTTCAGGTTCTATTTCTTTCATATTACTATCTTAAATACTTACTACACTAACGTGTGGAGTGGAAAAGTTTTTTTTTGTTTTACTAGATGGCAGGAATGAATATTGGATCAATAGACAATCTGAATCGTTCTAGACCACCTATCTTTGATGGGAATGATTATGAGTACGGGAGAGATCGTATGAAGAATTCTGTGATCAACACTGGTGTAGACAATTTTATTATTCTTACTGGAGGTTATAAAATTCCAGACAAAGAAGTCAGTACTTTCACTAACCAAGAGAAGCAAGAATATCAACTGAATTACAAGGTACGCAATACTTTATTATGCTCTATGACCAGGAATATATATAGTCAGATATCTTCATGTGAAACATCCAACTGCATTTGGAAGAAATTATAAGTCACTCACTTTGGAACATCCAAGGTTATATAAACAAGAAGAGAAATTCTTCGAGCAGAATATCATGGATTTTTTTTCCTTATAGAGAGCCAGTATGTAAAGTGCAACAAAGGTTTATAAAAATTGTCAATAGCTTACAATCTATGGGAGAAAAAGGTCTTGATGATGAATCTCTAGTTGATAAAATTATAGATATAATGCCAAATGAATGGGAGTCAAAAAGGACAGCTATTGATGAAAATAGAAAAGTTTCCTAGATTTCTCTAGATGAACTCTTTGGAACTCTTCTACAGCACAAGACAAGAATGAAGAGAGATGCTGATTTTAACAACAAAAAGAATGGGAATGGTAGTGTAGCCTTTGCATCTATAGCTAAAACACCTGAAAGGCTTACAAGATCCAAATACAAGAAAGTTATATCTGATTCAAGTGATTGTGATCTTTCAGATATTGAGTTATCCAATCTTAATCGAAGGATGAACGATATTGTGGGAAAGAAAGACTTCCAATATTGATTCAAAAAGAAAGACAGGAAGGATAAGAAAGACTCATAGGTAACATGTTATGAATGTAAGAAAGCAGGACATATAAGGCCTTATTGTCCTTTACTGAAGAGGAAATATAGAAAGGAGAAACACTCTCAAAGAAACAAGAAAAGGTTTTATAAGACAAAGAAAGTATTGAAGGCAAACGATACGTGGAGTGAAAGTGGTAGTGATTCTTCAGATGATTCTTCAGAATATGAATCCTCAGGACAGAAAAATATTGGATTTTTAGCCAGATTACCAATTGAAGATCATTGTCTCATGGCTAAGGTACACAATGCTGAAGCTATTACAAATGTCTATTTGAATGCAAATTATACTGATAATAGATATTATGAATCTTTAAATGATGAATCTTCATCATCAAAAGATGATACATTTCCTTCTTTTGAAGAAGTATCTAGATTTTCTAAATTACTTGAGAATGAAAATTCTAAACTCAAGAAGAAGCTTGATAAAGTAGATTCTAGAATTTCGGTTTTAACTAAAGAAGTATCAGATCTTTCTAAAGATCTTGATGTGAAAATTTCTGATATTGAAAGTATTTTAAAACCCCTTGAGAAAGTCAAATCTGACAAGGATAAACTTTCTAAGATCTTGAAAATGTAATTTCGAAGAAAAATATTTTAGAGCCTAACTCTAGTTCAAATTCAAATGTTTTGGAAAATAAGAATTTAGTTTTAAAATTAAAGTCAGAAATTTTTTCCTTGAAAAAATGGTTGTCAAACTTTACTCATGCGAAAGAAAACTTTGACAAGATATATTCTCAAATTTGACCTTTGAGAAATCGTTCCGGTCTTGGTTATACTTATTCCAAACCTGTTTTTAGTAATAACTATTTTGTTCCTCAAAAAACCTCTTTTTTTTAAGTTCCAATGTGGTGGAAACTAGATAAGAGATTGTTCTCTTAACAGAACTCAATCTTTAGGATATCATAAAACTCATTTTTCAAAACAAATGTGGATTTCCTAAAATTCTTTTATCTAACCCTTCTGGATCCAAACAAGTTTGGATTTCGAAAAACTAATTGTTTCTTTTTCAGGAAAATGAGAAGTGTACCAATAAGAACATTTGGTATATGGATAGTGGTTGTTCTCGACACGTGACTGGAAACAAAGATCTCTTTGAAAAGGTTATCAAAACAAAAGGTGGAAATGTTACCTTCGGAGATAATGCTTAAGGAAAGATTGTTGGTATTTTTAATATCGTTTTTCTTGGAAAAGTTTTTATGTAAAATGTTTTGTTTGTTAAAGGTCTTAGGCATAATCTCATCAGCATAAGTCAATTATGTGATGAATGTTACCTTGTGAATTTTAGAAATGATAAGTGTTTAGTTCACAATTACAAGGATGAATTCATTCTATCTTCCCGTAGGCAAGAGAATGTTTACACTATTAACTTAGAAGACCTTAGGAGCCAAAACTTACCCTGCTTAAGTGCAATAGAAGACCAATCATGGCTATGGCATAGAAGATTAGGACACTGTAATATGAGAAACCTTAGTAAACTCTGAAAGAAAAGACTTGTGAAAGGTCTACCGGATCATAGATATGATTCTTCAAAAATATGTGATCCTTGTCAATTTGGCAAGAAATATAAAACTAGCTTTAAATCAATTAATGATGTTTCAACTTCTAATGCATTATAGCTAGTGCATATGGATCTTTTTGGTCCTTCACAATCTGGAAGCATTGGATGAAAATATTATGTATTTGTTTTAGTTGATGACTTTACTAGATTCACATGGGTCTACTTTCTCACAAAAAAATCTGAAGCCTTTTCCTATTTCAAAACTTTTAGAGCCCAAGTTAAAAACAAGAAAAACCTACCATTGATAACTATTCATAGTGATCATGGTGGTGAATTTCAAAATTCATATTTTAAAACTTTTTGTAGTAAGAAAGGTATTAATCACAATTTCTTAGCTCCAAGAACTCCTCAGCAAAATGGTGTTGTTGAAAGAAGAAATCGTATTCTTCAGGAAATGACTCAAACCATGTTGAGTGAATTCTCAATTGCTAAGCACTTTTGGGATGAAGCTATTAGTACTGTCTGTTATACTATAAATCGTGTTTTAACTAGACCATTTCTTAATAAAACTCCTTATAAGTAATGGACTGGCCGAAAACCTAAAGTTTCATACATCAAAGTTTTTGGATGCAAAGTATTCATTCTGAATACAAAAGATAATCTACACACTTTTGCACCAAAATCTGATGAAGGAATATTTCTAGGTTACTCCACAACTTCTAAGGCTTATAGATTTTTCAATAAAAACACTTGTACTGTTGAGGAAACAGTACATGTAAAATTTGATGAAACTGGTCCTTTTGTTTTCATCCAACCCAATCCTACATCCTTAGATGTTTTTTCTAAAAATGCTTATCAACCGTTATTAGAAGATCACTCTGGTGAGGAAAATGTTCAAGAAAGGATTCCTGAAACATTTACCACAGAATATTTTCTACCATATGTTGATGAACAGGTTTTACAAAACCCAAATCAATTGTTTCTTAGGAATCATCCCAGTGATAACATCATTGGTGATGTAAATCAACCCGTAAGGACCATAAATTCCTTAAGAAATGAAGTAAAACATCTTGATTTTCTTTCCCAATTTGAACCTAAAAGTCCAAGTGATGCCTTAGGTGATGAAGATTGGATCAAAGCAATGCAAGATGAACTAAATGAATTTGAAAGGAATCATGTCTGGACTTTAGTTGATAGACCTAAAGAAACAACTGTAATTGGTGTAAAATGGGTTTTCAGAAACAAATGTGATGAAAATGGAATCATTTTAAGAAATAAAGCAAGACTTGTTGCTAAGGGCTATAATCCACAAGAGGGAATAGACTATGAAGAAACATATGCTCCTATAGCTATACTTGAATCTATTCGTATTCTATTAGCCTTTGCAGCATAATTTAATTTCAAACTATTTCAAATGGATGTAAAATGTGCTTTTCTAAATGGTTTTGTTCAAGAAGAAGTTTTTGTTGAACAACCTCCTGATTTTCTAGACCCAAAACATCTTGATCATGTTTTTAAACTTACCATGGCTCTATATGGTCTTAAACGAGCCCCTAGATCTTGGTATGATAGACTTACATGATTTCTCTTACAAAACAATTATACAAATGGTACAACAGATCCAACCCTTTTTATAAAAATGGAAAATAAAAACGTTTTGATTGTTCAAATCTATGTTGATGACATCATATTTAGATCAACTCAGAAATATTTACTGATTCTTTTGCAAATTTAATGAAATCTGAGTTTGAAATGAGTATGATGGGTGAGTTAACATTCTTTTTAGGTTTTCAAATTTCTCAAAAACTAGAAGGAACATATATATCTCAACATAAGTATATTAAAAACTTACTCAAAAAGTACGGATATGACAAAACTAAAAGTATTAGCACTCCAATTGGTACCTCAAGTACTCGTGATCTTGATGAAACTGGGAAAATAGTAGTTCAAACAATCTTTAGCGGTATGATAGGAAGTTTTCTATACTTGAAAGCTAGTCGACCCGACTTAATGATTTCTGTATGCTTATGTGCGAGATATCAATCTAATACAAAAGAGTCTCATTTAAAAGCCGTAAAGAGAATCTTTCGGTATTTAAAAGGCACTATGGATTTAGGTCTTTTATACTCTTATGGAAATGATTTTGTTTTAAAAAGTTTTCAGATGCTGACTTTGGAGATTGTAGAATGGATAGAAAAAGTACATCTAGAATATGTCATTTCTTAAGATATTCTCTGGTTTCTTGGTCATGCAAGAAACAACACTCAGTAGCACTATCCACTACTGAAGCTGAATATGTAGCAGCTGGAAGTTGCTATGATAAAGTATTGTGGATGCAACACACACTCACTGACTATGGATTGTGTTAATTCAAAAGTCTTCTTTTGACTTCTATATCATGTTTTGGAAATCACAAATGTATTCTATCATATGTTTGTATATTACAATTGTCTTTTATCATGTTTATCGTATCGTACGATGTTGATCGTACCGACCAAAACGTATCGTACTGACTCTGTCAAACGTATCGTACTGACTCTGTAAATCGTATCGTATTGACACTGTCAATCGTATCGTACTGACTCTGTCAATCGTATCGTACTGACTCTGCTATTCAGATGATCATTATTTGTTTTGTTACTTTGTCAAAAACTCTCTCTACATATGAATCATACTCATGTTTTACATTTCTATATATCTCTTGTTCTAACAAAACGATGTCGTTGAGTTAGTTACAAACTAATCAAAACGATGTCGTGCTTTCTGTTTCAATATGACCGTTGGAGGCAATATGACCGTTGGAACCCGAGGCCTATAAATAGGAGGTCATTTGAAGCTGGGAGCACAATGGTGAACACTGATGAACGAAGAGAACGAATGAAGAGACTCTGTGAACTGCGAAGATTCTAGAGAGAGACACTGTGACTTCTCTCATCAGCTTTGTTCGTCCGATCATCGTATCGAGGGCTTTCAAGTAATTGAAAGACAGAGGTGCCGTTTACCTGCAAAATCGAGGGCTGCCGGGGATAGGCAGACAGACGTGCCGATCATCGTATCGAGGGCTGCCGGGGATAGGCAGACAGACGTGCCGATCATCGTATCGAGGGCTGCCGGGGATAGGCAGACAGACGTGCCAATCATCGTATTGAGGGCTCACCAAGGTGTTGGTGAGACAGACCTTTTATCCTAGGTGAAAGGATAACCCTTCTCTTTGGGTTAAAAGAATTGTATTACTTTTACATTTCCGCTGTTACTTGTATTAGAAAGGAATTGTATTGTTTCCTTTCTTCCTTACATATTCAATTGTAATTGTTTCAATTACAATCATTCTATTACATATTGTTTTCATTGGTTCTATACGCTTTAAGGTAGAATCATTCATATCTGTATTACTCTGATTATTGTGTTCATCTTGAATACAATTGTTTTGCATTACATTAGTATTACAATACATCATACATTTTACATTCAATACAATTGTGGGTGTTTGTATTAGTATTAGTTTAAGTTCATTTAAACTAATCTCTTTGTTACTAAAACTCAAAGGTTTTTAAACCTACAATTCACCCCCCCTCTTGTATTGTTCCATCTAATAGACTTTTATATCTACTATTCGATCCAACAATTGGTATCAAAGGAGGTTTTCCACTGATTTATATTATTAGCTTTATTTCTTATTACTATCTTGAATACTTACTACACTAACGTGTGGAGTGGAAAAGTTGTTTTTTTTTAGATGGCAGGAATGAATATCGGATCAATAGATAATCTGAATCCTTCTAGACCACCGATATTTGATGGGAATGATTATGAGTATTGGAGAGATCGTATGAAGACTTTCATCATCAATACTGGTGTAGACAATTTTATTATGCTTACTGGGGGTTACAAAATTCCTGACAAAGAAGTTAGCACTTTCACCAATCAAGAGAAGCAAGAATATCAACTGAATTACAAGGTACGCAATACTTTATTATGTTCTATGACCAGGAATATATATAGTCAGATATCTTCATGTGAAGCAGCCAACTGTATTTGGAAGAAATTAGAAGTCACTCATTTTGGTACATCCAAGGTTATAGAAACAAGGAGAGCAATGCTTCGAGCAGAGTATCATGGATTTGTTTTTCCTTATGGAGAGCCAGTATGTAAAGTGCAACAAAGGTTTATGACAATTGTCAACAGCTTACAATCTATGGGAGAAAAAGGTCTTGATGATGAAGCTCTTGTTGATAAGATTATAGATATTATGCCAAATGAATGGGAGTCAAAAAGAACAGCTATTGATGAAAATAGAAAAGTTTCCCAGATTACTCTTGATGAACTCTTTGGAACTCTTCTACAGCACGAGACAAGAATGAAAAGAGATGCTGATTTCAATAAGAAGAAGAATGGGAATGGAAGTGTAGCTTTTGCATCTAAAGCTAAAACACCTGAAAGGGTTACAAGGTCTAAATCCAAGAAAGTTGTTGTATCTAATTCAAGTGATTGTAATCTCTCAGACAATGAGTTAGCTAATCTTGCTCGAAGGATGAACAAGATTGTGGGAAAGAAAGATTTTCAATATAGATTCAAAAAGAAAGACAGGAAAGATAGGAAAGATTCAGAGGTAACTTGTTATGAATGCAAGAAAGCAGGACATATAAGGCCTGATTGTCCTTTACTAAAGAGGAAAGATAGAAAAGAGAAACACTCTGAAAGAAACAAGAAAAGGTTTTATAAGACAAAGAAAGTCTTGAAAGCAAATGATACGTGGAGTGCAAGTGGTAGTGATTCCTCAGATGATTCTTCAGAATATGAGACGTCAGGACAAAGGAATATTGGACTTCTTGTCAAACTACCAATTGAAGATCATTGTCTCATGGCTAAGGTACATAATGATGAAGTTGTTACAAATGTTTCTTTAAATGCAAATTATGTTGGTAATAGATATTATGAATCTTCAAATGATGAACCCTCATCAACAGAAGATGATACATTACCTTCTTTTGAAGAAGTCTCTAGATTTTCTAAGTTACTTGAAAATGAAAATTCTAAACTCAAAAAGAGATTTGAAAAAGCAAATTCTAGATTTTCTATTTTGACTAAAGAAGTATCAGATCTTTCTAAAGATCTTGATGAGAAAACTTCTGATTTTGAAAGTATTTTGAAAACCCTTGAGAAAGTCAAATCTGAAAAGGATAAACATTCTAAGGATCTTGAAACTGAAATTTCAAAGAAAAACATTTTAGAGTCTAACTCTAGTTCTAATTCAAATGTTTTAGAAAACAAAAATTTGGTTTTAAAACTAAAGTCAGAGATTTTATCTTTGAAAAAGTGTTTGTCAAACTTTACTCATGGAAAAGAAAACTTTGATAGGATGTATTCTCAAATTAGACCGTTGAGAAATCGTTCTGGTCTTGGTTATACTTATTCCAAACCTGTTTTTAGCAATAACTATTTTGTTCCTCAAAAAACCATTTTCTGTTCTAAGTGTCAATGTGGTGGACATTGGAGAAGAGATTGTTCTCTTAACAAAACTCAATCCTTAGGATTTCATAAAGCTCATTTTGCAAAACAAATGTGGATTCCTAAAATTCTTTTATCTAACCCTTCTGGATCCAAACAAGTTTGGATTCCAAAAATCTAATGGTTTCTTTTTCAGGGAAACGAGAAGTGTATCAATAAGAACATTTGGTACATGGATAGTGGTTGTTCTCGACATATGACTGGAAACAATTTAAATCTCTCCTAATAGTAAGAAACTCCTCGTAGAAAGGGGGAGGACATTTCTTTCTGTCTATGTTTCTGATCTTTAACTATTTACTCTATTTATATATGTTTCTTTTTCTATTTATCGTATTGACAGTTTTATCGTTTTATTTTATGTTTTTCTGTTTATCGTATTGAAATTCTTTTCCATCATACCAGTCATATTTTTTTATCGACTGATGATAGTATTGAAATTCTTTTCCATCGTACCATTCATATTTTTTTTATCGACCGATGATAGTATTCAAATTCTTTTCCATCGTATCGTTCAAAAATTTTGTATCGACTGATGATAGTATTCAAATTCTTTTCCATCGTATCGTTCAAAAATTTTGTATCGACCGATGATAGTATTCAAATTCTTTTCCATCGTATCATTCGATAGTTTTGTATCGACCGATGATGGTATTGAGATTGTTTTCCATCGTACTGTCAGTTCATGGTAACAACTATTTTCCATCGTACGGTCCGATCATAGTAATGACTTTGTTTTCCATCGGCATCATGATTTTTTTTCTTACGATTGTGTTTACTTTTGATTCTTACCAAAACCAGCAATCACCTTATGTTCTCCGACAGGTTTCTTTTCATTTTTTTTTTAAATTTTTTTTTGCTTTAATCCTAACCTTTGATCTGGTATTATCTAATCTTGACCGTAGAATATCAACGGTCATATTTTTTTTGCCTATAAATACCCCCCTCCCCTTCCCAAACCCACATTGATTTTCCAGGAATTGAGGCGAAGCTCTGCTCCACCAGCTATAAACCATCGTACGATCTTCTCATCGGCAGAACCTTTATGTCTCAATCTTCTGCTAATACTCCCGCCGAAATGTCTTCAAAGACTTTTACAGAGAAAGACTTTCACAGAGAAAGGTTAGTATCCCGAGACTTTTTCGATATGTACGATTCTACAATCAGGAGGATCATTTTGTTTCAAGGATGGGAACATCTCTGTGTGGAAAAGCCTGATATTCAAGATCCAGTTCTTTTTTATGATGTTTGTCAGTTTTACAAAACCGTTTCTTTCGACAAAGATATGACTATTAACTTCACTGTGTACGATAGAAAATTATCTATGTCTGTGAAACAAGCGGCACATTTTCTGAATGTTTCTATAGAAGGCGATGCATTCTGTCCATCTCACAAACTACCAGAGGAATTTGGTACGTTTAATAGAGAAAGTGCTGAAAAAACTTTGTTTGTTATTAATGAGGAAAAGAGGAAAGTTTCTCATCTTTCACCGGACAATCGGTTTGTCACTTTATGGATGCAAGGCTTTCTTATCCCAAGGAAAGGGGATATAGAAACCCTTAAAGTTTCTGATGTCTTTATGCTCGACTATCTTGTGAATATGAGGAAAGTAAATCTCATGGGATATGTTTTTGAAACCATCAAGAATGTCAAGAAAGGAGGGATTAAATCCCAGATAATAATGTATCCAGCCATCCTTACGAAATTCATTCTTGAGAGTATGAAGTTTTGTAACATTCCTTTGAAAGGAGAACCTATGGATTTGAGGCCATCTTTGATTAATAAGAGTACGATGAAAAAGCTCAATGTTTGTTTTGATTCAAATTCAAAACTTTTTGTCAGAGATGTAGAAGCTGAATTGGCTCAAAATCAATCGGCACCTATGCCAGCCAAGGACAATCAATCCACCGGTGTTACTCGAATGTCTGATCCTCAAACTAGTTCAAACCCAAAGAAGAAGCCGAGGTACAGTAAGGAAGTTGTAGCAAAATGGAGAAAGGACAAGGAACAGAGAAAGGAAGGTGATCCGAAGTTTGGTCTTGACCCTGCTGAGGCCTTTGCAGAAAGAATAAGGGTAGAAGAAACCCTTCAAGCTGAAAAGAAAAAGAAGACTCTTTTGAAAAGAAAGGCTCAGGACTTTGATATCTCTAAAGTCTTGAAAGCAGTTGAAGATTCTAGTGCTCAACTAACTGTGGAAGTGCACCAAGAGCCCATCGTACAGAGTGTGCCTGAGAAAGAAAAAGGAAAACAAGTGATAGAAGAAGTGGAAGTAGAAGAAGGATATTTTCTGTTAGAATTTCTTCAAAGTTCAAAGAAAAGTAGAGAGGAATCGCTTCAAAAGCTGAGCGAAGGTGTTCAACAAACTCCTCATGCCGATCAGGAAAGATCTCCGGATAGGATATCATCTCGAGAAAAGCAAGATGCTCAATCCTCTCATTCTGATAAAGTAGTTGTCATTAGTGACAAAGTGGAAGATGAAAGAAAACAGAAAGAAAAAGCGAAAGGGAAATAGCCAGTTGTTGATTCAAGCAGATCGTATGAACTAGCATCGTACGATGAAGATACTGATTCAGAGCATACAATCTCTCTCAAAAAGAGTGATTACATTGTTCATGTTTTGAGAAGGGTGGAGAAAACCATTCCTTATTTCCCGAGGCTGGAAGGGAAGATTGATTTTATTACTGAAAATCAAAGGAAAAAGTTTGGCTCTGTAAAATAATTGAGAAAGAAAGTTTTGTCAGTAGAAGCCGATCTGAAAGTTCTTTCAGAAAGCTCATTTGCTCATAAGAAGGCTTGCAATAAGATGACCAAGTGGTCGTACAAAACAGAGAGCTCAATCAATGATCATGAAATAGCTATTGAAGATATAAGGAGATTATCAAATGAGCTAGCAATTGCTTTCAACAAGCTTGATAAAGAAACGGTTGAAAGGCTGAACCTTTTGTCTTCTCAAAGAACCGATGTTCCTTCAGTGAAAGATTTGCAAGAGAGGATGAATGTTTTCCAATCTGAATTCTCAAAAGTTTCATCTTTCAAAGATGAAATGGTTTTACTGAAGAATCAAAATTCTGTGTTGTCCAAGGATAACAAGACTCTGCAAAACAGAATTGATACCCTTGAAGAAGTAATCAGAGTACAGGAGGAGACTATCAGAAATCAAGATCAGATTTTTGCCGATCAACAAGAACTTCTCAAAACTCAGGGTGAATCAATTTCTGAAGACAAGAAGGAGATCAAGAAGATGAAAGCTATGCTTCATGAGCTTATAAAGAAAGAGAAGGAAAGAGAAAACAAATGATTGTTGTATTTGTTTCTTTTGGAACTTGTTTGTTTTGTAATAACTCTTATAATCCTTTCTCTTTTATCCATTGTCTTGTATTACTTCACTAACTCTTCCAGACAATTCGAGATTACTCCTTTCTTTTTGTAAATCACAAAGGGGGAGAATATTTACAAAGCAAAGATTGTTTTACAAAGGGGGAGAATGCATTTCAATGCTCTTAAGGAAAATCTACGAATACAATCCTTAGGAAAGTCAATACCTAAGGGGGAGTTAGTTGTATTCAATTTCTTTTTCAGAAGAGTTTTCAAAAACTCAGGGGGAGATAAGTATTTCTTGTTACATTTACTTTGTGTGTTGTGCTTTCCAAAAAGGGGGAGATTGTTAAGTCAAAAGTCTTCTTTTGACTTCTATATCATGTTTTGGAAATCACAAATGTATTCTATCATATGTTTGTATATTACAATTGTCTTTTATCATGTTTATCGTATCGTACGATGTTGATCGTACCGACCAAAACGTATCGTACTGACTCTGTCAAACGTATCGTACTGACTCTGTAAATCGTATCGTATTGACACTGTCAATCGTATCGTACTGACTCTGTCAATCGTATCGTACTGACTCTGCTATTCAGATGATTATTATTTGTTTTGGTACTTTGTCAAAAACTCTCTCTGTATATGAATCATACTCATGTTTTACATTTCTATATATCTCTTGTCCTAACAAAACGATGTCGTTGAGTTAGTTACAAACTAATCAAAACGATGTCGTGCTTTCTGTTTCAATATGACCGTTGGAGGCAATATGACCGTTGGAACCCGAGGCCTATAAATAGGTGGTCATTTGAAGCTGGGAGCACAATGGTGAACACTGATGAACGAAGAGAACGAATGAAGAGACTCTGTGAACTGCGAAGATTCTAGAGAGAGACACTGTGACTTCTCTCATCAGCTTTGTGCGTCCGATCATCGTATCGAGGGCTTTCAAGTAATTGAAAGACAGAGGTTCCGATTACCTGCAAAATCGAGGGCTGCCGGGGATAGGCAGACAGACGTGCCGATCATCGTATCGAGGGCTGCCGGGGATAGGCAGACAGACGTGCCGATCATCGTATCGAGGGCTGCCGGGGATAGGCAGACAGACGTGCCGATCATCGTATTGAGGGCTCACCAAGGTGTTGGTGAGACAGACCTTTTATCCTAGGTGAAAGGATAACCCTTCTCTTTGGGTTAAAAGAATTGTATTACTTTTACATTTCCGCTGTTACTTGTATTAGAAAGGAATTGTATTGTTTCCTTTCTTCCTTACATATTCAATTGTAATTGTTTCAATTACAATCATTCTATTACATATTGTTTTGATTGGTTCTATACGCTTTAAGGTAGAATCATTCATATCTGTATTACTCTGATTATTGTGTTCATCTTGAATACAATTGTTTTGCATTACATTAGTATTACAATACATCATACCTTTTACATTCAATACAATTGTGGGTGTTTGTATTAGTATTAGTTTAAGTTCATTTAAACTAATCTCTTTGTTACTAAAACTCAAAGGTTTTTAAACCTACAATTCACCCCCCCCCCCCCCCTCTTGTATTGTTCCATCTAATAGGCTTTTATATCTACTATTCGATCCAACAGATTGAGTTTCTCCAAAACTCAAATTCTTTGTGATAATACTAGTACCATAGCTCTTAGTAAGAACCCAGCACACCACTCTCGTGCAAAACACAGAGATGTTTGGCATCACTTTCTTAGGGATCACAAAAAAAAGGAGATATTATTCTACAATTTATCGGAACACAAGAACAACTTGCTGACATTTTTACAAATCCATTACCTTCCGATAGATTTGAGTTTATAAAATAGAAGTTGGGAATGATTACATTAAAATAATCATTCATATCTACTTCATGTTTTACAATTCTCCTAACATTAAATAACTCCTCTTAGAAAGGGGGAGAACATTTCTCTCAGTATTTTTCTTTCTCTATGATTTTTTTATTTTATTTTATCGTATTGACAGTTTTATATATATATATACACCTTTTTGTCCATCGTACTGTCAGTTAATGGTAATGATTTTCTTTTCCATCATACTGTCCGATCATGGTAATGATTTTCTTTTCCATCGTACTGTCCAATCATGGTAATGAATTTCTTTTCCATCGTACTGTCCAATCATGGTAATGAATTTCTTTTCCATCGTATCAACCGATCATGGTAATGAATTTCTTTTCCATCATATCAACTGATCATGGTAATGAATTTATTTTCCATCGTATCAACCGATCATGGTAATGAATTTCTTTTCCATCGTATCGACCGATCATGGTAATTAATTTCTTTTCCATCGGAATATATGTTCATGGTAACAAGATTGTTTTCCATCGTATTGTCAATTAATGGTAACAAGATTGTTTTCCATCGGCTTTTCAGTTAATGGTAACGACTTTGTTTTCCATCGGTATGACGATTGATAGTATTCTTTTACTTCATACATTTGTGTTTTCTTTTGAACTTTACAAAAACCAATAATAACCTTACATTCTCTGGCAGGTACATTCCATTTTTTTCTTTTTCTTTCATTTTTAATCATAAACATTGATCTATTTTCCTCTAATCTTGACCTTAGAAGATCAACGGTCACCCCTTTATCGCCTATAAATAGCCCCCCTCCCCAAACCCACATCATTTTTTTTTCAGGTTTTGAGGCGAAGCACTGCTCCACTATTTTAAATCATCGTACGATCTTTCATCGACAGCATCCTTATGTCTCAGTCTTCTGCCAACACTCCTGCCGATATGTCCTCAAAGGCTTTCTCAGAAAAAGACCTTTTAAGGGAGATGTTAGTTTCCCGCGACTTCTATGATTAGTATGATTATACAATCAAGAAGATTATCTTGTTTCAAGGATGGGGGCATTTTTTATGTTGAAAGGCCTATTTCTCAAGATCCGGTTCTCTTTGATGAAGTCTGTCAGTTTTATAAAACTGTATCTTTCGACAAAGACATGACTATCAATTTTACAGTGTATGATAGAAAGCTATCTATGTATGTGAAACAAGCAGCACATTTTTTGAATGTCCCAATAGAAGGGGATTCTTTTTTTCCATCACACAAACTACCAGAGGAAGTCGGTACGTTTAATAGAGAAAGCGTTGAGAAGTCTCTATTTGTTGTGAATGAAGAGAAAAGGAAAGTGGCTCATCTTTCACCAGACAATAGGTTTGTGGCTTTATGGATGTAATATTTTCTTATCCCAAGGAAAGGGGATAGAGAAAATTTGAACTTTCTGATATTTTTATGCTTGACTATCTAGTAAATATGAGAAAAGTAAATCTCATGGGATATGTTTTCGAAACAATTAAGAATGTAAAGTCAAGGGAAATAAAATATCATTTGATTATGTATCCAGCCATTATTACAAAGTTTATTCTCGAGAGTATGAAGTTTTGCAATATTCCTTTGAAAGGGAAGTTGATATATTTGAAGCCCTCCTGGATTAGAAAAGGTATTATGAAGAAGTTGAATGTTTGTTTTGATCAGAATTCAAAAAATTTTGTTAGAGATGTAGAAGCTGAATCGGCTCAGAATAAATCGGCACCTATGCCAGCCAAAGGCATTCAATCTTATGGTATTACTCAAAATTCTGATCCGAAAACGAGTTCAAAGCATAATAAGAAGCCAAAGTACAGTAAGGAGGTTATAGCCAAATGGATAAAGGATAAGGAACAAAGAAAGGAAGGTGATCCAATGTTCGGTCTTGACTTGGCAGAGGCTTTTGCAGAAAGAATAAGGGTAGAAGATACCCTTAAGGCTGAAAATAAAAAGAAAACTATTTTGAAAAGAAAGGCTCAAGACCTTGATATCTCAAAAGTCTTGAAAATGGTTGAGGATTCTAGTGCTCAACTGACGGAAGAAGTGCATCAATAGCCCATCGTATAGAGTCTTCCTGAGAAATAAAAAGGAAAAAAATTAATGGAGGAAATAAAAGAAGTTGAAGAAGAGGAAGAATATTTTCTTTTAGAATTTCTTCAGAGTTCAAAGAAGAGTAAAGATGAATCGGTTCAAAAGCAAAGTGAAGATATTCAACAAGTTCCTCGTGCCGATCAAGCACGAACTCCAGATAGATTTTCGTCTCAAGAAAAGAAAGGTGCTCAATCATATCACACTGATAAAGTTGTTGTCATTAGTGATAGAGTGGAAGAATAAAGAAATCAGAAAGAAAAATCAAAAGGAAAACATCCAGTTGTTGACTCAAGCCGATCGAATGAACTGACTTCGTACGATGAAGATACTGATTCAGAACATACAATCTCTCTCAAGAAGAGTGATTACATTGTCCATGTTTTGAGAAGGGTTGAGAAGACCATTCCATATTTCCCTATGCTGTATGGGAAGATTGATTTTATTACTGACAATCAAAAGAAGATGTTTGGCTCTTTAAAAGAATTAAGAAATAAAGTTTTGTCAGTTGAAGACGATTTGAAAGTTCTTTCAGAGAGTTCGGTTGCTCATAAGAAGGCCTGCAACAAGATGGCCAAGTGGTCGTACAAAACAGAGAGCTCAATCAATGATCATGAGATAGCAATTGAATATATAAGAAGGTTGTCAAATGAGATTGTAATTGCTTTCAATAATCTTGACAGAGAAACGGTTGAAAGGTTGAATCTTTTATCTTCCCAATGAGATGATGTTCCTTCAGTAAAAGACTTATAGGAGAGAATGAATGCCTTTCAGGCTGAGTTTTTGAAAGTCTCATCTTTCAAAGATGAAATATTTCTATTTAAGAAACAAAACTCTGGGTTATCCAAAGATAACAAGAATTTGAAAGATAGAATTGATTCTCTTGAAGAAGTAATCAGAGTTCAGGAAGAGACTATCAGAAATCAGGATCAACTCTTTGCGGATCAACAAGACATTCTCAGGTCTCAGGGTGATGTTATTTCTGAAGACAATAAGGAGATAAAAAAGATGAAAGCGGTTCTTCATGAGTTGATCAAAAAGGATAAGGAAAGAGAAAACAAGTAACTTGTATTTGTTCTCAAGTTTAGTGTTGATTGTTATCATAATGAAATTTATTTTATCCATTGTCTTGTCTTTATTTTCTAACTCTTTCAGACAATTCATGTTTACCCCTTTCTTTTTGTAAATCACAAAGAGGGAGAATGTTTATAAAGGGGGAGAATGTTTATAAAGGGGGAGAATACTTTACAACACTCTTAAGGAAAATCTATGAATATAATCCTTAGGAAAGTCCATACATAAGGGGGAGTTAGTTGTATTCAATTTCTTATTCAGAAGAGTTTCCAATAACTCGGGGGGAGATAAGTATTTCTTGTTATATTTACTTTGTGTGTTGTGATTTCCAAAAAGGGGGAGATTTTTGAGTCAAAAGTCCTCTTTTTACTTCTATTTTTTGTTTTGTAAATCACAAATGTCTTGTTAATCGAACTAACCTTGTCTATCGTATCGTACTGACCATAATGATCGTACTGATCATGCTGATCGTACTAATCATGCTGATCATACTGATCATGCTGATCGTACTGATCATGCTGATCGTACTGATCATGCTGATCGTACTGACCATACTGATCGTACTGACCTTGTTGATCGTACTCAACATGCTGATCGTACTGACCATGCTGATCGTACTGACCATGCTGATCGTACTAAACATACTGATCGTACTGAATATGGAAATTGTATTGGCTCTACTTCTCATATCATTCATTACATACTTGTTTTGGTACTTTTTCAAAAACACATGCTTCATTTAAATCGTACTCTTGATTATCTTATTCATATATCTTGTTCTAACTAATATGATGTCGTTGAGTTAGTTACAAACTAATCAGAACGATGTCGTGCCTTCTGTTTCAATATGAACATTATGATTCCAGGTGTCCAAGTACCTCCGATTTTTTCAGAGAAATATGATCGTTGGAGGAGATGTGACCGTTGGAATCTGAGGCCTATAAATAGGAGGTCATTTGAAGCTGAGGGAAGAGATAAGAGACAACAGAAAATAGAACAAGCATGATACAACTGTGATACTTTGCTTCTATCAAGTTCTAGAGAGAGATGTCGTGACTTCTCTCATGCTTTGTGCTTTGTGTGTCTGATCATCGTATCGAGGACTTTCAAGTGATTGAAAGATAGAGGTGTCGATTACCTACAAAATCAAGGGCTGTCGGGGATAGGCAGACAGACGGTCCGATCATCGTATCGAGGGCTACCGAGGATAGACAGACGGATGAACCGATCATCGTATCGAGGGCTGCTGGGGATAGGAAGACGGACAAACCGATCATCGTATCGAGGTCTCACCAAGGTGTTGGTGATACATAACTTTTATCCTAGGTGAAAGGATAAGCCTTCTCTTTGGGTTAAAAGAATTGTAATTCTTTTATATTTCCGCTGCTATCTGTATTAGAAAGGAAATTGTTTTTGTTTCCTTTTCTATCTCTTATACATTTATAATTGTTTAAATTACATCCATTCTATTACATATTTTATTGATTGATTCTATACGCTTTAAGGTAGAATCATTCACTTTTATATTACTCTGATTATTGAGTTCATCATGAATACAATTGTTTTACATTTCATTAATATTACAATACATCATATCTCTATATATTCAATACAATTGTAGGTGTTTTAATTTGTATTAGTTTAAGATCATTTAAACTAATCTCTTAGTTTCTAAAACTCAAAGGTTTTTAAACCTACAATTCACCCCCCTCTTGTATTGTTACATCAAATAGATATACATACATACTTATTCGATCCATCATAAACCTCTAAATTACCTTTGGGTAATGATTTCTCTCTATTTAGAACAATTAATTTCATCATTCTTATTTTAAAATACTTATAAATTTTTTTGTATGTTCCAAACTAACGTATACAGATCAATTTATCCTTATTTTATTTGGAAGTACATATTTTATAAGGTTCTCTTCTAAGTTTTACCCAATATGAAAGACCGATTAAAGGGAACATCACCATTTCTTACCCCTTCTCATGTACACTCCATAAAATATGTTAATTCATCCATATTTTATATAATTAATACTTTAATCATGAAATATTATATTTATTTCAATTCTAGATTTAACAAAATTATTATGATCTTACCCCCTTTTAAATACACTTTTTATTTTTCCCTTTAAAACTCTGCCTAATTGGCCTATTTCCAATGTAACCTAATCAAATTTTTCTCCTGATTACACTTAACAAGGACACAATTTATCATAATGTATGCCTGTTATTCATTCATTTATGTCCAATACTGATTTAATCCCTTATTTTATGTAAATCATTTTAATTCACACTTTGGTTACACCTTATGAAATGGTTAGGATATCCATTTATGTCCATGGGATACACTTATGTGTATTCTACATATTTGAATCCTTATGTGACACATATATTTACGAACATGTTATAATGGTTTCACCTAGATAGTTATCCAAGGCATTAGGTAATGTTTAGTCTCACAAGACATCATGTATGGTATTAGGGAGTAAGCCTTATCCATAATGGTACTTTTTTCACCATGTGATATAGTCTTAAAAGGTATACTTGTCCCATGACTGTGTCATGTTATGTGTTTCTTACAGAGTAATATGTTTCCATTATTTCATGACTCCAGTGTTTTACATGTAATGCTTTCATATGTTTATTCAGGTTCCTTGCCTTTTTATGACATCATGTTATTCCTTCTAATAAACCTGCTATGATTTACTCATATATTTGTTCACTTAATGGGATTTTAGATCATTCCTTTTGTCTATATATTCAGCATGTTATCCTATTATGATGTTGGATATCAAATAAATTTAGGATTTCATTTTGAACAATTAATATAAATATGTATTATTCTAGTTCCATTTATTAAATTTTATGTACCTAGAGTTCCAAATACATTATAATTTACAATCCTTGGTTTGTATTTAATGTATAATTGTAGTTAAAATCATGAAATATTATGTGTAAAATGGTAGGGTAAATTTACAAACTTTTTTTATTCTCTTGGGAGGTGTATGGTCCTGAGGTTAGGTGTGGTAGATTTTTCCAGGACTAGATGACTATTAGGGAGGAGTACCCACACCTGATAATCGACAACTTCTCTTCATGGTGTTCAAGATCAAGATGGTTCTTGTTGTTTGAAATCATTTCTAGTTATCACCAACTCAAGGATTGACAGAAGTTATTACCAATGAAAGATTTTAAAATCCACTGTGGCTTTATGAGTTGATGGTGATACCTTTAAACCTGTTAAATGCTCGAACAATGTTGTGAGATAGATGGACCAGATCCCTAACCCTTATTGTACTAGTTCTGGGAAGTCTAATTTGCTAATATCCTAGTGGGATTAATGTTATGTGTTATATACCTAAGACATGTGAAGATAGTTCTATACATTCTTAAAGAGTACCGACCTTACAATAATCTCTCTATGTGTTAGTCCTAGACCTAAAACATCCAATATTTTAGATTTTTCTTCTAAGACACATGTTTAATGGTGGACCCCAGATAGAGTTGTGGTAATACTAACTTTCAAGTCACCCAAAGATATGGTGGTTGTAGCTGATGCATTTAATGAAGTGATTTATCAACTTTTGGCAAGTTATATGACATAATGGTAAACTTATTTCAGTTAACCCTTAAGGTTGTGGTCGTTGCAACATTTCCCAAGTTGATAGTTGTTTCCCCTTCACCTTTTTATTAGTTTGAGGAGGTGTAACTAAGAGTTGTCGTTTTTAGGTCTCCCATGATCAAAGATCCATTGGAAATATTTTTCATGTATTTTCTTAATGTGAGGAGTATATAACCCTTATGAGGATTCGTGTTGACACTAGTAACACTATGAGGTTTGGTATTGAAGAGGTTTCTTTCCATTAGTTGTACACCCAAGATATTTTTGGGGTTGTAATGTTTGGAGAAAATTTTAAATTCTTATTAAAATGATTTCAGATTCATGTTGTCTTGGTGTAATTCATCCATGGGTGGATGAGGACTACTGGGTTATGAAAATTTCTGTGTTAGGAACGTGAGGTGGTGTACGACTAGACCCTTTAAAATCATTCAAATGGGTGCTTGGTGTTTATTGCCCAGTCATAGAAGTGTAGATATGTGCATACCTCGCTACACATTGTTGACCTGGTTGAGATTGATGGTGGGTGTGGGGCCTTTCTGTTTCTCAGTTGCATTTGGGTTTTGTCCCGAGATGGCCATTCTTGGGATTTTGGTTCCCCTAAGCACATTTTTGTTAGTGAGAGAACCTCCTAGAGTGCTTTCTCATGTAAGGGATTCATTAAAGGGAACAATTTTCCCCACTTGTGTTTGATTTTTCATTTATTGATTAAAATACAAGAAGGTGGGGAGAGTCTAGATACTCGTGTTTATCTAAGTAAGACATTATAATATTTATCAAAATATTTTTGAAGATAAGCACTAAATTAATGCAGGATTCGGTGGCTTGGAGATCCTAAAAAAAGTGATATTAATATTTTTAAATATTTTTTATCTCACATGCACATTTTTTTCTATAGTTACGGTATAAATATTATTGGGAGTCTTATATTGAAAATATGTCCCCACAGTTGAGTCCAGAACATGGGTTTTACACTAGGCACAATATAAGGTTTGTTGGCATCATGTTCCTCATTGTGGTATGTTGGTAGGGTGTAGAGTGGATGTTATTAATTTATTAAAATAAATTTAGGTACCCTAACACCTTCCCATTTCATGAAATGTATAAGGGAGAGGAAGGATTCCTGTCATATTGAAATACAAACTAATCAAGGAGAGGAGGTTCCCCTAGACTCTGTTTTTTATGTTTATCATCTCCAGATTTAGGTGTAGCCGCTTCCGAGCGTTGTCTTGGACATAAAAAATCAACATTTCACTATGAGGTAGGAAATTTATGATCGTTATAGATCGATTACAATTTTTGATTTTTTTTAAGGTTTTGGATCCCTTAAATCATATTTAGGGACCCTGTGTGGGTAAATATTTTATTTTTGGGTGATAATCGGGGGTTTTAGATGTCTCAACAGAAGTTCCCATTTGTAATTTTTTATCATACAACATGTAGTTCTAGAGAACATGTTGTGTGTTCTTCTCATTTGGAGAATATGATCATTGGTAAGAATACACAGTGTTGTGAGTGTACACACCATATAATGATCCTAGGTCCTATGGCCGTTTGACATGGATTGGGTTTATGTGTCAGAGGACATCGTTGTTTGAAGGTACATGAATAGGTACAAGGACATGGGGTGTCGAACATAGGCCTGAACAAGGCCATAGGCTGGGTCCCTGTCAAGAGGAAAACACTGTGTACTAATGTTGCATATTGTGTATGGTTACGTGGCCAATCAGGAAGTGTGTGTGAGATGTGAATGAGGACACACACTGTATATTTCTAATTTTAAATTCCAAATATTGAGATGGAACATGGAAAGGTACTGGTGTTTAGATACACATCGTTTAATGCGGGTATACATTTTGAACATCCCTTGGATACTTTTCCCTCACACATATACTTATTCAGGACTTAGATGGGGCCCTCAAAGTAGGGTATGTTGCATAGTATTCTTCATGGTACATGATTGTGGTAATGATTTTAGCTTCATAGATACGATGTGAGATGATGTTGTGATCACTTCTCATAGTGATGTATAGAATTATGGTGCTTAAGCATGTGTCCGTGGTCTATTTTTATGAGGGTTTTATTTTGTAATCACAAACTCATCATTGGATTTTGGAATCTCTATGGCATCCATGATCTTGTGCACTGTGAGTGTGTTCCCATATTCTAGATTGATTTTCCTCAGTTTTCTTTAACTATAAACTTAGCAGGTTGGATCATGTATCCCTTTAAGATGCATGTAGTGATCCTCAAGTCCTTTTATATTTCCTTTTGAAGGTTTTATGGTATTTTCATGAAAAAAAAAATTACATGGGCATTGATCTCCTGCTTAGGATGATATTTCAGTATGGGAAAAATCCATTAGTGAGCCCTGAGTATAGACTCTTAACTATATATCGAGATATGATCATTCCAATGGGGTAATATTCCAATGGATTGTGTATATCATATGAATCCATTTCGTTTCCTTTATAATTCTAGCATGTTTTCTTCCATGGAGAGGTTTTTGGAATTTATATGACCAAAAATACATGGGATTTTATCCTCTACTAAGTGAGTTATATTAGATTTGGGTTATGATGTGATAAAATTTCAACATATTGTGTCCCATCTATGGTTTTTAGTGTTCCATAGTGATCCTAGGTGTGATCCCTTATCTCTTATTTAGAGATCTATTGGGTCAATGAATGGCTTTCTCCAAGAATATATATGAATAATGTTCCCTCATGGATAGTTAACACCATGGATGGTTGGGGTGTGCCATTTATTTAACGATATATAGCGAGCGTGAGCACCCAAATGTATGCTATATGGAATGGTGGAGATGGTCCCTTGGCTTATTGGTTCCCTACGAGTGTTATCTCTTGGATGAGTTCTTTGTAAGCCAGAAGAGGTGTAATAGATGGAGTTAAATCACTTGACTGGGTTCCATATGGGAGGGAGGGGATGTTACATTAGTATAGTGATTCCCAATATGTAATATCCCTTTGATTTTCAACCATATAGGATAGAAGGGATCATGGATAGTGTACTCCAGGATGAGAAATACGTTTGAGATTCTGTTTTGTTTCAATGGACAACTTTATTGTTGGGAACATGAGACTTGGAATTTGTTACGTGTATATATGTTATATTATTGGATATTATAGTAGGACTTGTGGGTTTTTCCATCTTCTTTGATATACTAGTGGTGATGACCTAACTAGTCATGTATAGCTGAGGAGTGGTTGAGATAGAGATTTCTATCTCGCATGGGTATTATCCTCTGACATTTGGTTGAGAGGATGATGCCTATGAGTTTCTCCCATTTATATTGGGGTTTTAAGGAACCTAAGACATATTTTCATACTCACCTTTTCATCATATCTTCCCACACATGTCATGTACTGTGAAAACTAGAGATATTCTAGCACTATCCCTTTTGTATTAGAAGCTGGTGAATCATAGTACATTGCAAGACATACAAAGGAGTGTACATTTCATTCATTTAATATTATTCCCCTCTTAATGAGTAGTATGGAATCTTATTTAGTTTTATATGGGATTTTATGTTTACCTTTATAACATCTACATATAAATGTCAAACTCTATGGGGGTGTAGATGTATACATGCATTTTACTTCAGTTTTATTACTATATTTACACTGTTTCATAGAGACTGATATGGGTGTGTGCATAAAAGTACCATAATCTAAGGACTCACATGTGTGTGATATGCCGACTCCACACTAGTCCCCATCCACTGGCCTATTGGTGGTGGGATTTTGGTTGTAGTGGCTCAACCTTCCGACAGCCAAGCAGTCCCCTGTGAGTCGGGTACTATCTGTTATGCACCCCTGAAAATATTCTTAAATAGACCACTCATAAGATATTTACGAGAATTAAAATTGATAGTAACATAACACAAAAATTATTATTATTCCCTTAGGACTTATCTAGAATATTACAATTTTCTGAACAATATATTGATAAAAATTAATTCTACGATGAGTCCTAACCACTTCCAACATTATTGGGAAATCCCATGAACTCCACTAATTGTTTTGAAAAGTATTTTTCCATGATTCATCGATATATTCTAAAATTTATTCCCACACCATTTTCATTATAAACACATAAAACAATTACGAATTATAATCATTGTTCCAAAATATCTGCATCAGGCATTGTAGATGTCATTATCAAGAGTCATAGAAAGATGAATCCATAACAATCATCCAATAATAAATTTGGAACTTTCCATTATAGTGTGAACTAATCGTTTATTAATCACATTTACATATGTATTTAAAATATGTACACTGGGAAATATTTTATAAGTATTGTCAAAAAATCCAAAAAAAACCTATAGAGTTTATAACAATATCCACCATTTTTTTTCAATATTACATGTCCCCCCATTTCTAAAAAATATAAAGGGTGAAAATTTTTCATAATTAGTTTTTTCCTCTACTATTTGTTTATCTTCATATCTACTTTCCCTCACCATAGGGATATCCCTTTTCACCTCACACATCCCCCTGGAAAAACAAATATACTTCTCCTCCTTTATAGATAACGAAGCAATGCATATTTAACTATCTTGTCCCCACATTTCATTTGAGAACTACTCTATATAATTATATATACTCAACCATTTATTTTCTAGTATTTATCTATTTTTAACACTTATTCAACATTTATAGTTAGACCTACCAATTCTAGAACATCTTTTCTTGGCTAATTATAATCCACCTTTTTTCACATCAGGTGTATAGACTCAAACAACTCCATGTAATAAAATTTACCATTTATAATTTTAATATTAAAAATATTATATAAATTCTATGAATGCAATCAACATATGAAAAAAGAGATTAAGTAAACTCCTTTAATGTTTTCTATGAACTCAATTGTTTTCCATTGAAATACTTAGACTAAAAAACATCTACTCCACACCTGTTAATCCCAACTTGTGATCTCATTACACATTCACACCAAATAATTTGAACGTTTGAAAGAAAATATTGAGCATGAGAAAATATTACCTATTGGAAAATTTATACCACTTGAACTCTATGGTTTACATGTTTCTTCAATAACTATTAAGGCTTAACAACTTTTGAAAATTTTGAACCAGTGTAACAACCAAGGATTTTCATACATATATATTACATGATGCTAGATGAATATTTTTTATACAACATAATAATACATGGTATAATAATTTATGTAGTGTTACTTTGGAAAATCAGACACAAAATCTTATAATTTGATGTAATATCTTTAACATATCCCCAAAATATCTTCCCCTTTGGTACTCTTCACCAACATACCATACTTAAAAACATTATTTTGAATCTACAAAAAGGAAACATAATAAACAGTGAAATAAAATGAAGATTAAGGATAATAAATTGATATATAAATGATTACAAAAGCATGAAATTGTCATAAGGGTATTAGAATATAATATTAATTTTTGAAAACCATTAATTATATATCAAATATCATAATCGTGATACATGTCATAAATCTTGACACATCATAATACATGAATCATAATGGAATCTGAGAACATGTTCCGTGAGTGTATAACAATGGAATAAAACAATGAATTATTTCATACACATATTATTAGAAAATAATTTCCATAGTAGTTGAGGAGAATTTTAAAAACATATTAGGGAACTTTATAGGAAGCTACATCTTCTGGGAAACACACTCCACCATCCCTAATATTGACACTTTCCTTATAGTGGAATGATTTTACTCTCCAAACTATTATAGTAGACAAGGTTGAATCCCAAGAATATTGTAGTGGAAAAATTCCCATAATGAACCTAGAAAATCTCTATTCTAGTCCCATATATACCTTGAGATATAAATATTTACCCAATACATTGGAGGGAGATATAGGTCCCATGTTTCTTTGATTGTAACATAACCACTATCCTTGGGTATAATGTTACCACCATCATTGGATATGACATAACCAGCGTACTTGGATATAACATTACCACATTCAATATAATAATATATATGTTTTTCACAAGATCAAAGACCATTCATCTTACTAGACCCAATGAAAAGTAATGGGTTTTATAAAAATTTAATTATAAAAAATCCTATCGAAAAGATACTAATTTCATAATAATTTAACCATAAAAGCATATTTGATGAAAAAATACGTGGGTTTAATAATAATTCTCTCATATTATAAAACATTTAAGTGAAATAGTTTTTATGAACATCATTCTATCATAAACATAATAAATTCAGAGAAAAAATGAGAATGATATCATTGGATCATATCTCTAACATAGAATAATATAAAACATGGAAGTGAAATGAGTTTCATAAAAATATTTTTTATCTTAATAATAATCCATTCAGTGAAATTATAATAATGGTATCCTTGTATCATATCTGCATTAGTGAATATAAAACATCAACCGATGTCATCTTATATGGTAAATTATTTTTAAGGAATATTTAAAAAAAAATTTGAGAAAAAATAACGTATCTTTGAAAATTTATTTCCAAATCTAAAAATTCATAAAATTTTTTGGAAATAATTTTCATTGAAAATAACCTTGAAAACATATAAGGGAACCTTTAAATGTAAAAAACTTAATTTCTTTAATAAATTATCTTTTCTTTATTGGATAACAATTTTTAAAACATAAAACATTTTGAAAATCCTTTTCTTTGAAAATAACCTTGTAAAATTATGCAGCTGTCATTAAAAATAATTTCAAACATTTCTTGATGAAAAAATTCATTATTATTTGAAAAGATATTTTTAAAACATAAAACATTTTAATATACATTCTATTTAAAATAACAATGAAAATATATAAATTAAGCCTATAAATTCATGTAAAACATTTCATGAGAAAAATATAATCTCTTCTTTGAAAAAATTAATTTTATAAAAAAATTAAAAATACGTTTCCTTGAATTTTTTTTTGAAAAATTCTAATGTAATATTCAAATCATATAGTGGTCATGATGGTGAAATTTATGTTCGTTCCATTTAAATATTCCTATCACATTTTTTATAAAAACCAAACAAGAATTTTTTGGAAAATCACACGAATATTCCATTATTGTTTTTGTAAAAATTAATACGTCAGTGAAAAATTATTTAATAAATAATTATAATAATGTTAAAAACATTCATGAAAACATTTTTATAAAAAAATATTTTTGAAGGAAAATTGTTTTGGACCAAAAATATGATTTTATTTTCAAAACATTCTTTAGAAATCAATTGTAAATAAAGAGAGGAAAATGAATAGAAATCATATCTTATCAGGAAACAACTAAAGGATAATAAAACTTGTGATTTTCTTGATATATATATCATAATATTACATAATTATAATCATTATCATAAACAATCCTGATAAATAATGATATTATAAAATTATACACTTAATAGTTGGTTAATTTGAATTGTAATATCTAAGAAATAGTAAACTTAGATGAAACTTATAATATAATCAGAATAAGTATATTCATGATATGATATTTAAAATGGTAATTAAAAAATTATAGAAAATTCTAGGCACAAAACATAACTTATATACCAAAGAAGGCAATTTGAGAGAAAAATATCTTACGGATATGGTAGCTTTTGAACTATAAACCAATGAAATAACGACCCTAAAATGGATATTTAAATCCCAAAAAAATATAAGGATAATATTATTAAAAAAAATCATTTCCATTATGTGTACCATATAAATTAAACACAAGGTGAATATGGCATGTGACTTCTAGAATATTAAAAGTGAGATGAAAATCCCTTATCGGTTTAGTAGTATATTGAATTGTAATCATCATTAAATAATAAAATGAAGTGAAACATTAAATATTATTAAATAATTATATACATTGTATTACATTTCAAATGGGTTGTATATATATCATAGAAAATAAATGATTGGTGAATATAAAAGATGTATCTCAAAAATAAAAGAGAGACTATAAATCCCTTACCGTAAGTCTTGACTCCCATCATACACATTCAAAACTCCTATATAATAAATATAGGTTTATTATAAATCTAATAAATTAAAATATTTATATATATCGTACTATATATTATTTACATAGTTCCATTTATTATACATTTATTAACAATTCCTTATTGAAACCATTTTTCAACTCATAACCGCATTATTTTTCATATATGTTCTGATTTTTTATTTCTAGTAATCTTTATTATATCATGATTAAATAATCTAAAAAATGTTAAAAATTTTATAAATGTATTATATATTTATCATATACTTATTTATATTAATCTGTAAAAGTTATATATAGAAAATGAGATAACATGTTCGTAGAGACAATTGACTGTATGTATGCAATAACATTGTTCCAAATTTCACAGTAGATTGAATGAAAGAAAGGTAAATAATAAATTATAATTACAGACTAATTTTTATGTAATATAAATCACATATTTTCATTAAAACCGTTTTTATTAACTTCCATGTAATGTGAAGGTGAAAAAAAAATCACTTCGCTTCGTGGGGAAGTAGTCCTCCGTACACCCGAACGACATTATCGTATTCCCACAAAATCAAAATTAAGAAGGAAAATGTGATATCAAGATTTAATAAGAATAATAATATTATAAATATCATATATAAACTATAATTCCAACATTATTTCCAACTTTTAAAGGTGGTAATAGAAAATTAATCACATCGGTTCGTGAGGCTTTAGTTCGACGTACAAACGAATGATGATGTCGTAACTCATTTGATGGAAGTGGAGATGGTTGTAGGTCGTTAACATAACATAAAAAATATTAGAATAATTATGATAATTATTTAATTATATAATTATGTATTAATAATAACTAAATGATACATAGGAAGAAATAAAAAAAATTGGTCATTGAAAAGCGTTACTTTTTCTTTGAGTATCCTCCTTAGAATTTCACCAAAATCAATCCTAAGTAGGATTTATGTAAAAACTACGGCTTATAGGTTTATAGGATGAATGTAATAAATCTATATAAGAAGGTATTTTCCAAACTAAGTCTTTTTTAAGTGTGAAGACGAGAGGATAATGGGTTGCGTTTTATTAGTGAGGTGAGTGGCACACTTGTAAGTTTTTGAAAGAAAAGGTGTAACCAAATTTTTCAAATGTCAGACGACATAGAAATGGGAAATTATCGATCCTATAAAGTATAATGTCAAAAAAAATTCAACCATTTGGATTTTTAAAAGTTTATATGTCATTTTTAACCCTTATCTTTATAGTTTCACCCCTTGAAAATCATTTTTTACCTAAACTACAATAAATATTTTTTTATTGTTTTCACTATTATCTTTCATAAAAAATAAATTTTAATTTATTAAATAATATAAATTATGATTATTAAAAATATGTAATCTATTTTTCTATATTCCATTCATATAATTGTAAATTCTAAATTTAAAATTATCCCCACATACATAATGAGAAAACTGCGGTTTAAAGAGAAATGTTTCAAAATTTTACAATGTTTTTATTTCAAAACCAAATATAAAATTGATTAATATTAAATAAATTGGATTAATTTATATATTATTAACCTAATTTTACTTTTAAAACCATATTAAAAAATATTAATGTATCTACATTCTATAAAACAAATTATTGTTTTTAATAAAAAACAATATTTTTTATTATTCATTGAACTTTTTAAATTTTCAAGAAAATCCAAAATATTCACCATAAAATAATTTTAAAATTACTATTTAAAAAATAAAATTTCCAAATGTTTCAAAAAATAATATTATTGTCATTTAGAAAAAGGTGACACAACATCTTTTTTTGGGAGATAATGTTTTTGAGCATAAAAATGGATTTATTCTTATCTCTTACCTAAAAATATAATATGAATGTTAGATAATAAATTTATTATATAACATATATGTTTCATTAATAAAATTTAAAAAATTCTTTTTTCAAATTATTTATGTGAAACACACTTTTGTGAACAAAAATTATTTTCATAAAAAGATTTCCATTATCTTTAAATTGTTCTTTTTTAACTTCTTATTAATTTTTAACCAAATATTTCATTTTATGTACATGTGTAAAGAAAATATTTTTATAATTTAGATAATCCTATTCAAACCCCCATTCTGAAGTACATGTGACAAATATCAAATAAAATAATCATATTTTAATATTATTTCACAATTCATTTAAATTTGGTGTTGTGTGTAACACGAAATATACTCAGAATTGTGTGTAACAAAAGAAAAAATTAGTGTTTCATGTCCCCAAAGATAAAATAAGTTATAAATTTAACAAAAAAATATCAAAAAAATTAAATAAATATTTTATAAATATTTTATAAATTCTTATAGTCTTATGTTCTACCCATTAAAATAAATTGCATCCTTGTAATTTGAATTTGATCTTAGTGGGTTTGACATTTGAAAATTACTTTAGGGAAGCCCACATCATTAAAAGAGATGGTAAAACATTGTATTGATAATAGGGAAAATAAACTATGATTTAGATCACAAATAACTCATACTATGTTTCTAAATAAGAGAAAATATATGGGAAGTGAAAACCTATACATAGAAGTGAAAACTAGCAATCAAATACTAATGGATAGTGATAGGAAACTTGGTGAAGGGAATGTTAATGGAAAAAAATCCATAAACTATATTTTAATGAAAAAAATTCATTTATATAATTATAATAGGATGAAATTTAATTTAAGGACCCCTTTCATAATTTTGGGGAATTTTCATGAGATGATGTACTTGAATTCATTCCACTTCATAAGTGAAATTTAATTCTTTGGTTATGCCTTGAATAATTTACACTACATATCTTAATCCATGAAATGAATATGAATTTATTATTCTTGAAGCACTTATATATAAAAATATTCATTATATAATGATAATTTATATCTTTAATCCCTAGGTATTTTCATAAAAAATGTTTTTCTTAGTTATCCAATAAGGATAAATCTTTATATGACGAAATAAATCATTTGAATCTAAAGCCTCTTCAATAGTTCAGTTTAATCCATTTAATAAATGGTTAACCTTATGATACTTTCAATAGATTAAAATAAAAAACTTTAGAAATAAGGCCAATAAATTTCCAAAATGATCTTATCATTAATCCCCCAAATATAATAAAGCAGATATTCAATATCACATACCAAATATGTGAATACCTTAGTCATATATTTTCTTAAATCTTGGTAATACATATAATTATCATATAGCTGTATGAAAACATATCTAAATTTTTATTTAGTTTATTAAACCATATATTATCTAATATATTGAAATAATCAAATAATGCTATAAACATCATCAATGATAACAAAACCCAATTTTTTCAGAAATCATTAATGAGTTCCAAGGTCAACAATATTATCCATTTTACATTATAAATATCAACTATCTTTTTATCCCAACATCATTATCTAACCATCAAGAACATATCAAGGGATATCTTCTATTAATCATGTTTTTTAGAGAATGTCACCTTACCATTAAGTCAATTTTCACTTCCATCATCAAAATTCAACATATTGTTCCATGTAGTTGGTGAAAAACTTATAATAAAAAGTCCTTATATATTTTAGGATTTATATTTAGTAATTCTAGAATTTCAAAAAAAATTACACTTCAATTAATCCACCTCATCATAAATCCATTAACTTGGATTCGTCAATGTATAACTTTATAATTTATTCCTTATATATATTATTCATAGTATCTTCATCATTAATTGAAAAATAATTACTTATAAATCCTTTCTAATTATATTCATGATATTTTCTCTTAGGTAATTGATTTCCATAATGCCTATAATTTACGAATTTAAACATTAAAAACCCGATGATACCGTATAGAGAATGTTATTCACATCCATTTCATTAACCAAACCTTTCATTTCCCATGTAAATTATGTTCTTTTTATCCATATTTTTCATACTCAAACCATATTCTAGTCCCATTGAGACATTATCTAGAGTTATTCTTCCTAAATTATTGACATATGTTAATTGATAATTATTTCCACCTTGGTCTCTACTACATGAACTCTCATAGAACTCTATCATTCTATTATCTGATGAGCCTGGGAGTTCATTATGTTGTAAGTTGTTAATCATATTTTGTGATAACTAATTAGGCATAATCACAATATTCATCACTCTAATCATTATCTCATTTGGATACTCATATAAAAACTATTAGTAACATTAAATGTTAACCTAGTTTCTTCTCATTCCAACCACTAACTAAAACAAAAAAAAACATAGTCTGAGAAACACTAATCATAGTGGAAAAACACATTATCTCGAAAACTTTCTGATAGGATATTAAAGTCACAAAACCTTATTTTCAATTTAAGACACATTAGGTTTATTCATGGTTATTCATATTCATTATTAAAATCCTTCATGATGGTTCATAAAATGTTTTTAAATTTAAAATACATATCCACTGGTAGTTTCTAACTAGGTTTATAGTAAGGCCCATTTTTATGTGCTAGTTGATGATCAAGTCCACCTCAATACTCAATTTTCAGAGATTTTACCCCTTGCACCTTTTGTGTCAGATCCATATCCACTTGTAGTATCTTTACTGGAATGAAATTTCATGTAATCCACTCACTCTATCATTTTCCAAAATTCTTGAACATTTTATTACACAGTGAATCATCCATAATATTTTCCTTGTTCATATCCATCAATAAATCTCTATAAACATCCTTAGTGATCTCACTGTATTTTTCACAACCTAGTTTTTGAAGGATAATTAATCCATTTATCTCATGCCAACTGTAAAGACCCATGTTTTACATATTTAGAGACTAAATCTAAAAAAAATTAATATTAATTACAAAATATTACGATCCATTCCAGAATAATTTTGGACTAGTTCCTTTGAAAACATGGACAATACATCTTTTAATTTGGAGAAATATCTTGAAAATATCCCATAATGATAATAAAGAATGAAATCAAGGGCACATTATGGGTATGAATGTGAGATATCAATGATCACATAAGAATTAAATGATTATAATGGTATGAGAAAATGAGCTTAATATTTTAGAACCATACCCTATAAATCAATGATATTAATCTAAATACATGGAATAAACCATAGAATCTTATAAGACATGAATCATAAAGTAATAAAATAACATGATCCATGATAGTATAAAATTAACATCAAACATGTAATTTTGGTATACACAAAATCGTAGAAAATAAATTAAGTATTTGCTAAGGATCATTTATAATGATTATTTGGGAACTAAATTGGTGGTTACACATCCTGATTTGAACACTCCACCATCCCCAATGGAATACAGTTCCTCATAGTGGAATGGTTTCAATACCTAAACCATCATTTTAGTCGATGTTCAATCCCAAATCCTTCATTGTGTACAAATTCTCTTACTGAATTGAGTTCACTCCCCATTCTTGTTCTATCTATCTCTTTAGATATAAATCATTACCTAAAGGATTAGAGTGTGATATAGATACAAAACATCTTTAGTTATAATGTAACCACATACTTCAATTGTAAAGTAACCAATATACTTGGTTATTATATAACCCCTTTCATTAATTATAACATAACCATCGTTACAAAATGTATACCTTACATATGTGTCCCACAAGATCAAAAACATTCATCTTAATAGAACCCATGATAAAAAATGAGTTTAAAAAATTTTCATCCTAATAAAAACAATATAAATGAAATAGGCTTCATAATTATGTCATTATAATATAATAGCCTATATAAGAAGGTATTGGTTTCATAATCATTTCCTCATGGTATAAACCGTGGAAGAGAAATCGGTTTCATAAACATCATGACATCTGAAACAGAAATTATTTAGAGAATGAATGAGAATTGCATCATTGGATTATATCCCTAGTAAGAAAAAGTATAAATCATTGAATATAAATGTGTTTCATGAATATAGTTTCAGCATAAACATAAATCATTCAATGAAACAAAAGAACTATATCCTTGGATCATATCCCCATTAAGTCATAGGTAACATCAACATACGTCATCATAGATCGAAAATTATTTTGGAAGATAATTTAAATCTATTTTTGATAAAAATGTTTCTTTGAAAATAAATTTCTAAAAATAAAAATTCATATTTTTTTAAATCATTTCCTTTTAAATTAAAAATTATAATATATTATGGTATCGTTAAATATAATTTAAAATATAACTTGAGGAAAATAAAATTTCTGCACTATGAAAATAATTTTAAAATTTATATTTTGGAAAATTATTTTCATGGAAAATAATGTTGAAAAATTATAAAGGTATATTAAGAAATCATTTAAATTAATTCTTTTAAAAAATATATTTTCAACTTTGAGAAAAACTATTTAAAATTTAAAATAATTTATAAATACTTTTCTTTAAAAAAATTAAAAACCTATAAATGAAGCTTTAAAAATAATTTAAAACATTTCAGGATTAAAATTTAATTTCTTATGTGAAAAAAATTGAAACCCAAAACATTTTGAAAATCCATTTCATTGAAACTATCCTTGAATACATATAATAGAATATTCTAAACAAATAATGGCCATGACAGAAGAAATTGTGTTCATATCCTATAAATATTCCTTTCATATTTTTGATAAAATGAAAACAATTATTGTTTGAAAAATGAAATGAAGATTACTTTCAAGAATTTTTATAAAATTCAAACATGTGTAAAAATTTCATTATTAATTCATTTTAGAAATTTTAAAAATATTTTAGAAAACATTTTCAGAATATAAATTTTTGGATGAAAAAGTGTTATCGACTATTATGATAACTTTTCATAATTTTTTTAAACAGAGGGAAAAATAGTAATAACATTTATTATAATAAAATAACATGAGGAGAATAAATATTCATGAGTTTCTTGAGAGATATATCATCATAGATTATTATTTCAGGAATAATCATAAGCATTCTTGATAAATGATGAGATTGGAACATAACACTCATACCACCTTGGTTATGTTGAATATTAATCCCACTAAATTATAAAATTATATAAAACATATAATATAATAAAAATAAGTATATTCTTGAATAACATGTCAAACGGGAAGTATATAAACCTCATATAAAAAACATGTTGTGGATATGACATGTGTCATATAGAAAAATAAAATCTTGACAGAAATATCATTCTACATTGGTAATTTCTAAAAGCGTACTCCCAAAAAATGAATAACATTAAATGAAATAGTAAATATCAATAAAATATTTCTATAAATTTTATAACATGTAAAATTTGATATATAGTATCCATAGAAAATTAAAGTGTCGAGAATATGGCATAAGTCACCTAGAAATAAAAGAGAGACTAGAAATATAGTAACATAAGTCTCAACACCCTCCATACACATTCAAAACTCTAGAATAATAAATATATGTTTATTATAAATGTATCATTGAACCATAATTATATATATTATTTCATATATTATTTAATTATTTTCTTTTATCACCCTTTTATTAATAATTCCATGTTAAAATCACGTTTTAGGTAATAACCTCTTTCTTTTTCATTATTGTTTTGATTTTTTATTTTCATTCCTCCTACATGGGTCATTATTAAGTCATATATAAGGATTTAATCCTGATATACATATTATATATTTTCATTATATTTATATTTATATTAATCCATAAAAGATATAGATAAAAATGAAATACCTTATTCACGGAGATGGTAGACTGTATATATGCATGAACGTTGTTCACATTTTCCAAATGGATTATAAGAAATAAATATAAATAATAAAAATCATTTTAATATCCTATATATCACATATGATCCTCAAAACCAACCTTATTACCTTCCATTAACAGCATATGTGAAGAACCAATCACATCACTTTATGAGGTTGTAATCTGTTACACACATGAAAAACATTATCGTATTCCCACAAAATAGAAAGTTAGAAATAAAATGTGATATCATGATTAAAGAAACACAATAATATCATAATTATCCTATATAAATAACAAGTACATAATTATTTCAAGACTTGAGAGGTGGTAATAGAGAAACGAATGACATCGATTCATGAGGCGGTAGTCCACAGTATACCCAAACAATGAATTCATAATCCATTGGATGGAAGTGGATATTGTTGTAGATTATTCAATTAACATAAAAAATACTAATACAGAATATAATGAGTTTATAATATCAGAAATTATTAATAATAATTCAAGGATGTGGAGGAATAAATAAAATAAATACCATATTAGAAGAACATCACCTCTTCTCTAGCTATCCTCAATAGGTTTTCAATTAAAAAACATCATAGGTAGAATTATTGTGTAAAATAATTATTCTTGGATGAGATAAGAGAATTATATATCATATTTTTTCAAGGATTTTCGGAAATAATGGGTTTTAGAAGTTTGAAGAAGATAGGAGAGGTTGTGGCCTTTCAAAAGTGAGGTGAGTGACACTCTGGTATATTTTTTAATGAAAAAGGTGTACCCACCCATTATACATGACTCCAAAATGATAAATTCCCAATAATAGAATAAATAATGTAAAAATATAAAAAAATGGGTGTTTTAAAATCTAGTAGGTCATTTTTATCCCTTATTATATTAGGTAAACCTAGGGAAAATCAGTTTTTACCTTAACCGCATTTAATACTTTTTACTATTTTATTAATAATTTAGGTACAAAATTAAGTTATCATTATTAGATAACAAATATTATTCTGATTAACAATATGGAATCCATTTTTCCAAATTCCATTCACAGGAGTGGATAATTTTAATTTAAACTTAATCCCACACAAATGACGAAAAAGAAAGGTTTTAAAGAGAAAATGTTGAGAAGTTTACAACATTTTTATTTCTAAATTCCATATATAATTTTATTAAAATGACATGAATTGGATTAATAAATATATTTTTTTAACTAATTTTACTTTTAAAACCATATTAAAACAATTTTTAAATTTTTAAATACTTTAAAAGAGGTGGTAATTGTTAATAAAAACAAGTACTTTTTCAATATTCATCGAAAATTTGATATTTTCAAAATAATACTAAAAATTCACTTTAAGATAATTTTGAAATTATGATTTCAATATATTAAATTTATTTTTCCAAATTAATCTTATAATGTTTTAAATATATATATATATTAATTACAAAAAATTTGACAAAACTACTTCTTTGGAGATATAATTTTTAAGCATTAATTCAGATTTATTATTATCCCTTATCCAAAAAATACTTATGATAAATATTAATAATTATATTGAATATATATTATATAAATTTTATTAATATAACTAAATAATTTAATTCATTAATTTATTGATATAATACAAAATAATTCGCACAAAACTATTTTTTTTCAGAAAAATAATTCTTTTATATTCAAATGGTTCTTATTTTCATTTATAACTAATTGGTAACCAATGAATTAATTTTATATAAACATGTAAACCATATATTATCATAATTTAGTTAATCAAATTCATACCAACTATTCCAACATCTAGGTGATAACTATCAAATTATATAATAATATTTTAACTGCATGTCATGTTTCGTTTAAACTTAGTGTTGCATGTAATGAAATATAATCTTAGAATTGTGTGAAACTGAAGAAAAAATTAATATAGTGTGTAATAAAATCTAAATTAAATGTTCAATATACCATAAAATATCGAAAATATTAAATATATATGGAAAAACGATTTTAAAAAATCTCGAGCTGTTACAACCAACCTGCTTTGAATTACTTCACTATATTGACTACGATTATCTTCGATTCATAGAAACCAATTTTTGGAAAAAAATACCTCATGTTTAGAAAATTATGGTATCCTATAAATTGATTGTACTAATTTTTAAATAATATATAAAACAAACAAGAAAAATCCATTTAGTTTTTTGTTGCTTCTAATAATCTATCCCCTTCCTTTCAGTAGTATAGTTCTACAAATTTCATGGATGGATTCCACTCTTTTTGAAATGTATTCATATTGATTCCACTAGTAGTCAAATATATGGATTTAAAAAACTATTTTATAACCATTTAATACTTTTTCATTCAAGTTTCTGAATGAATGATTTTCTTTAACAAGAAGATTCCAAATTAAGTTTTGATAGAAACAGAAATTGGTGGACTTCATGTGCTACATAAAATTTCTACTTTAATGGATTAGATTTCAACTTATTCTCATGTAATTGTCAATCACATCTACTATATTTATTATATCTCCTCCAAATTTCTACACCAATTCCAAATAGTTGGTAATCATTTAATTGCACAAGGAGAAGGGTACCTTATATTTTGGAAAGTTCAGTGGTGTGGAATACCATGTTGAATCATACCTTCTTTTTCCCACGTTCATTTTACTTTTTTAAATAATGTATAAGGAATTGTAAGACCAGATATACTCACATTTGTTGTTGATAATTCTCAAAAAATGACTATATTTAATTTGGAATCGATCATCTAATGTGAATCAATTTTAATAGACTCTAATTTCACTCACCATATTTGGGGATATTCATATTTGTATAACCCAAGGAAAATTAGATATATCTTGGGTAATCCTTCAATTAAGGACTTCTTACTTCATCATAGATGAATCTTTAATTTTCTAAACGTTATTGTTTCCTAATTTTCCTTATAGGATTCATTATATTTCCTAACACATACATTTACTTGAAAGAATCCTTTCACAAGGGATATTATAATACAATAATAAATTGAGCCCCATTCTTTCTGTAAATATTTTTTCTCATCATTACAATAATTTTTTTGGTTTTAAAGAATATTTGTAACTCTTTTTCAAGATATTTTCAGTATGATGGCCTTATATATCATTTGAAATTGTTTTTTTTTTGGAAAATAGATTTATATTCAACTTAAGGATTATTACCTTCTTTTATCCTGATAAATTTAACCCCAGATTTTAATTATATACTAATTTAGATTGATAGAAATTTTTAATTTAATGACCATACCTTATTTTCTATTCTTGATAGATTAGTATTTCATGTCTTCCATTAGCTTTATAGTAGTTAATGTATTAAGATGCCTCTATAAAAAAGATGTAAAGTGACCATACACCCCACAATAATATTACAAGTATGCATACCTTCTTTTAGTGCTAAAATGATTATCCATACGCTTTGTTAGGACTTTTTTGGATAAGTTTCTCGTACTTTCAGTACTTTCGCATTTCTATGGAATATCCATAACTCAATTTTCCTCATTTTCTAGAGATGTTCCATCATCTAAAAAATTAGTTATTTATTTGGTTTATATCCTCTATGACATAAGATTATCTTTATGATTATTCACTAAAAAATTATACTTCTACTTTATCTCAACATCATGTGATGAGGAATAATAAGAAAATATAATTCAACCCCTAACATGGGATTTACTTTTGAATCAAACTACTTCTTGGTTATGTTCAAATCCTCCTCAATTTTTTAGATTCTTTTATTTCATATTTTAAGTAGTGAATTTAGAACTTATATGAGTTTCTTCTTATATGTAACATCATGAGTTTGGGTCACAAATAATTAACTGATAGAGAGATTCACATAGACTCAAGCTCCCCTCCTCTATAACTGAGGTAGCAGACTAGCAGTGAAGTTCGGTAATAATATTGTGGGGAGATTGTACACTCTTTTATCTGAGCATCAAAAAAATAGTATGATAAAAAAATAGAAAGTAAATCATCCTTAAATAATAAAAATAAATTTTTAAATAATAAAAAATAATATAACCATTATCATATAAAAAATTATGACCATATCATTATGATATACAATATGGGGAATAAAAGGAACACACAGTTGCAGGCACATACAACTTGACAAAATAAAAGGACCAAAAGACCAAAATCTATCTCTATAGAATCACGAGAATAATATCATTATTCGATTTCCATGATCCATCCTATTATAGATAGTTAGGTGTTTATAGTTCAGAACTTCCCCTTATCCTTTCCAGTATCAAAGAAGTTTGTTTGGGATCCAATTTGTGGCCCAAATAGGGTGTAAGATAAATTTAGTAGGACACCACAAACATTGTCTATAACTAATCCAACTAGTGTATATATAAAATGATTAATATATTTATATAAAAAATATAGTGATGTAAGTGAAAAAATGTTTGTTCGGGTTCCTAAGGGTCACCCTTATGACTCTACTTGCTTCGGCCCAAGCTAGAATATCTTTGAATATGTGACACACTATATATATATACATATATTATACAAGTATATGTGTACATATATCTATGTGTGTCTTTATATATATATAAATTTATATATGCATAATACTATCCAATACCTAAGGCTTAAAACCAAATCACCCATACCTAATGTAATGGGTCATAGAATTTATATAAGGGAATTAGCCTAGTATTTATCCAATGATGTGAAACATCATTACCATTAATCCAAATAAATGATGTGGGATGTCATGCTCAGAATCTCATCATTGGAGCATGAATAATCATGCATAATATCTTAATAAAATATGTGAAATGTCATTTCCAACATCCCACATCAAGGGAGCGTGAAACACAACTTCAGACACTTTCTTCATCCATTTCACAATAACCAATACCCATGATTTGATAATAATAATAATAGTAATAATAATAATAAGTCATTGCATCTAATACTATAATAAAAGTACAGAAATAGTTTTCAAATAATTTTACATCCAATTCAATACCAATTATCTATGGGAGTAATATACAATTAAAAAGGGGTCATGTGTCTTTGTATTACCATTTAAATTATATTAAACTCAATTTATTCATTTCAATTTGAAATTAATCTAGGAATACTTATAAGGTAGTTTGATCTCCTAGGAATTTATAAAGTCAATGGTCATATAATAACTCACACTAAAGGGGTTTCACGGATCAAGGTAAAAGACCTCCGATGATATTGAAGGTCAATGTGAGAATCCCTAAAAGTGGTAAAATAATCTAATAAGAAAAAACAATTAGAGGAGACATGTAGAATGTCTAGTAAATTGTATAGAGGTATATATTATAATCATCAATGATATTATCAAAAAGTTATATAACCCCTAATTTAGATTGGGAGTAGAGAACTCATCTAATATTAGGACTTAATATGGTAAAAGTGGATAAATCCGTGAAATAGATGCATACCATGAAAACATGTTATATAAGATCTCATAGATTTAACATTTCACATGACAAAAGAAAATGAAGGATGAAAGTAGGTTCAAGATCATACCTATGGTGATCCAACATGATGATTGAAGAATGATTCAAATATCATATGAGAGAGGATGCTCATAGATTCAGACTAGAGGGAGGACAACATAAGATGCGGGGATATACTATGTGGTTTGGGGAATAAAAGGGTAAAGGAAAGTGATTTAAAATGAGGGGTAGATTTTTAATTTGAAAAAAATTTAAGGGATTCATTGTTTGGATTCATGGATAAAAAAACTATGCACTAAACATGTGAGACCACTTCTAATGAAACACACAACCTCAAACAATTAGGATCATAGTTTTTTCAAATGTGTGCAAACAATTTTTTACCATTATAAAAACCAAAACCCACTAAATGGTTAGGTTCATGGTTAAAAAACACCATGAAAATATGTCTTGGAGTACACCTACTATGTATAATAGTTTTTCCATGGCCATGTGGACTTCTTCACATAGTTTTTTCAAACTGTGATCCTCCAATTTGATGATGTAAAATTGTTCCAAATAGTTACTAAAAACTATTCACCGAGTGCACACCTCACACTATTTCATGAAAAACCAAATATATATGTTCCAAAAAATCCATGTATGCTCCTAAAACCTTCATTAAATTTTTAATAAAATCAATTAGATTAAAACCAAAGGTTTAGAATGAAACTTTTTGGATTGTAACCTCACTGAAAGGATGGGATGTTATATACTATAAATATCATCCTCTATATATCTAGTAACTTGAGAAATAGAGTCCATAAGTCTTACCAACTTTTTGTTGTAGTATTTTCTTCTCTTGAATGTGTTCTGGAAAGTGTGAAGCTATCTCCTCTCTCTGGCCCTCAATTTCCGAACCTCTTATTAAATGATGTCCTTCTTTTTTGAATCATATTGAATCTCTTATACATTGGAATACATCTCTTAAAACATCACATATTGGAATTAATTCTTCTCCCTCAATCCATTTGTTATTTTTGAACGCCATATATTTAAGCTCGTCAGCTTTTCCACCTCAATTTTAAGAACACTAATCTAGATCACTAGATAATTGTTCTCCTCTTTTTTTACTATTCCATCTCTTTTAGAAGTTGTAAAACTTTCAATTTTTCTTCTTTAAGGATTAATCATCATCATTCCCAAAATTAATTACCATACTAGCCTCCGCACACATTACTACAACATCATTGAATGAGTTCATAGTTTTGTAGTGAAATTATCTTCTGACTTTGTCCTCAAGGCAATAAGAAAATCCCCAATGTGGATCTCATTATTCCCAAAAATATTCCATGATGGAAAAGTCTATTTTATTTCAATATCATCATTGAATTAATCCCATTTACTATAGTACAAAATAATTTAATAGAACTTATATCCTTCAACATAAAAAAACATATCATGCCTAAGAAATAAAAAAACAAAATATTACTGATGCATAATTTCTAATTGTCAAATTGAAAACCTGGATCAAGTGAGAGATACCATGGTGGTGTAAATTCAAGTATGGGAATTATTTTATATACACACCACTTTGAATTTAATTTTTCATTTACCTTAATATTTTGACCAAATAGTTAATAGGGTTTCAAATTTTGTAAATTTCTTCACGGGAGATCCAATTATCAACATTAATTTTCCATTATTACCAAATATAAAATATTAGTTTTTCCCCAACATGTGTTATGTAGATATAAAAACAAGCATGAGCTAAAAAATATTGATTTTACATAATTTCCCTACACTAGGATAATCCAAAAATTCTTCAATGAAAATGTTTCATCAACAAGAATCCACTAACCAGACTTTTTAATGATGAGTTTAGGCTAGTTCATAACTAATTAGGGTTTCTCCCATTACATTGGTGTTGGGTTGTCTCACTACACCAATGGAACATTTCCTTGATATCTATATCCATTTCTTGTTGCTTCAATAAAGGATTCACCCAATTTATCAGAATATAGTCCTCTATTAAATTAGGGTAAATTTTAAGGATTGATTTAACCAATTGTTTTTGTAGAAACACTGTGAATCTTCATGAATTCTTCTTCATAATGAAAACTGTGAACTCTTCCTCAAGAAAAATCATCTTATTCCTTCCAGAATAAATATAGATTTCTAATTTCATGTGAAGTTAAAGGAATGACATCTTATTCTTCATTATAAAATACAATTCTATTTCGTCTCAAAATACAGATCTTCAAGGAAGTTCTTGGTTACTTATCTTCTTTGGATAACATGTTTTCATGGATATCCACTCAATCTGCATTCCATCTATCTACAATATTGTTGATATAGTTTAGGGGAACATCGTATATCTCTTCATCTCTCATGTATCTCTCTCCCTCTCCCCTCTCTCTTTCTTGATTCATAGATATATAACCACATAAATTGAGAGGCTCTTTTCAGTCACACTTCTCATCTCTCTTCTTAATTTATTATAGAATACTAGATAATTTACATGCAAGATCACTTTCTATATTTAATATGGAAAACACCTTTTTATTTTTCTTCTTGTCAAATTAAAAATATCTTATTTTATGATATTTAACTAGTCTTAATATAGTTTCCACATTACCTATTAAAATGTAAGAATGTTTCATGAACCTCAAATCTCCAATTGGATTATGTATTTAAAATACATTCCTTTATATGTTAGTTTATGGTGTAACAAATTCCACATCGAAAACTAGAAAATCTCCTTAGAATGTTTCCAGGACAAACTAAATCCAATATATATTCAACCTCCAACAAATCATGAACCTTTAAAATATGAGTTTTACACAGTAAATATTATAACCATATATTATAATTCTTCTCTTACAAATAGTTTCTATATCTTGACCTGATTTTTATCTTATGGAACAAAATATATTTCCCCTTTTATCATAATGATAAAACACTACAAGAACTTCATCTTCCTTTATCTTGGTTCAAGTATTTTTTCTAGAAGCTCAGTGATGTTTGATGCTTTCTCAAATTAAGAAGTCACCGTATTATATAGGTATCAATCTATATATATATATGTGCATTCATTCTCTCATGAATTTATGAATGTATGTATATATATAAAAATATTAATATATATGTATGTACATTGTTAAAATAATATATTTTAGAATATATATATATATCATTTAATTTTTTTTAATCTTTTATTGTGTAAATTTATACTAATAATGAATGGTTTATAAATGAAAGTGGTTAACTATGTTCTTATTGTAACAGAGATTAATTATATGATGTATCATCCTTGTTTAGTTAGGATAATAAAAAATAAAAATTTTCTATTTATAGAAATAAGACAACAAAAACAATGTATTGGGAGTTGCGCCTTCTCTACTACTGAGGTGTCACCACGTAAATCCATATTTTCCCATAGAAAAGAAAAAAAATCATACTTTACACTATGTTTAACCATAGGGAATAATGGTTTATGAAATGATTAAATTTTATAGCGAAACCCCCAAAAAGAAAGGATGACTTGAATCTTACTCATAATTTCTCTATTACTATAATTTTGATTTTCTATTAATTATTACAAAACAAAAAATACCACCATAACTACATTGGAAAAAACCATATATCATAAATAAATACTAAAATGTTATAAAAAACAAATTATTTATCACAAATAATAAACTATTGGAATTTTTTATTTAATGAATATAATAATCACAAAGATCATTAAGAAAATTTAATTAATAACAATTAAAAAAATGTATTATTTTTTAAAATATCTTGTTATTGAAATTAATAAAAAATCATTTTTTTGGATATTTACTAAATAAGGTTTTTACTAATAATATAAATTATTATAATAATTCACTGTTTTATTCAATTTTCATAAAACCATTCCGTAAAAAATTCATCTTCCAAATTTTTTTGGTCGTAATAATCAAGATATTAGTTTATAAAAAATGAATTTATCAGTTTTGAATTTCTCCTTTTGAATTTCTTGTAAATTGACCCATGAAAAATCATTTTTTCTACATTCCTTTTTAATGGTGTTTTTTTTATTTTATGTAATGTAAAACTATTTCTGAATTACTTTTTAATTGGAAATGTTATTTAATTTATTATTATAAGTGTTTCTAGATAAATAATATTTATATTTTCAGAAATAAAACAATTGAAAATATAAATTTATGTGATTTTTAGAAAAACAGTAGTGTGTTGACATTTTATGATTTTTATTTGGATAAATAAAAAATGAAAAAATAATCAATACAAACGTGTAATGATTTTATATATATAGCCACCCAATAGTACACATGAAGACAAATGATACCATGGCGATTCGGGAAATTACATGTTATGAAGATTGATCAAACGTGTTATTCTAAATAATTATACATTGAGATAGAAGAAATTTTCCCATATATTAGTAAGAAAATATCTATTTCTTCAAATGAAAATTATTTTAGGGTTTTGCCCAATTTTTTTGTTAAGCAATAAATAAAAATATTGGGCCATGTTTATTTTAGAGTTATTCTTTATTTTTAGGATAAACATTTTTAATTGAAAAACAATGGAGTGTTTTTGGATAGTATTGGATGAAAATGATTTAAAAACACTCATGAATTCAGAGTATATTAGAATTTTGAAGGATTTGGAAGCTTGATGTCAATTTTTTTACTTAGAATAAAAAAATAATTTGATAACAACCATATAATTATGTGGTACAATTTATTCTATAGAGCTAGGGTTTTGGTCTGATGTGTATTCTATGGTTTTCTATTGTAAAATTTTATTTCATTATTTTAGACTATGAAATTATTTCTACATCATGATGATTTCATTTTCCCTAATACATATTGACACAAAATATTTCATTATGATTATTCTACAAAAAATTTAGAGTATGAATATGATTAAGGTTTTGATACTTAGAGGAATACAACTATTCAAGTAATTATACTATGATGGTCTTGTTAATCCATAATTAAGTCGAGATTACCATTTTTCATGATTTTGAATTTCCTATATAAAAGGGATAAGATTAAATATTTAAATGGATTTTTTACATGGAAATGCTTTACAGGATAAATTATTCTATAAAGTTTGAGGAGGAATGATTTCATTAATAAATGACATGTTGGATATTTTCAGATGAATTAAAGAAATAAATTCACACATAGAATGGAAAATAAGGTGTTGAATATGGAGAGTTGATATGATCGAGAGACATGTAATAAGACAACCCAAGTCGATGCAACTTTTCATCTGACCTGACTCACGTGAAGGATCGAAGATCATTTTTGATCACTATGGGATGACTAAAGTCACTAGGATATACAAATACAATTATTGGGAATGTTTTAATCATCAAAATAAAAATAAAAATTACATGGATTCCTCCCATAATTCCAGCAAGAATCAACCATAAGATAAATGGACAAGAAAAGAAATAAACAGATCTAGAAAAAATAACATAAAATAGAGTATAATAAAACACAAATAACATGATAACTCATCAAAATCACATCAAAAATGTAAATGAAACAGTAGTGGACACACATATACCAAATATACCAAAATATAATGATGTTTGGGGTGACCAAAGAAAAATAACTCCTAACATCAACATGATTTCCAATATAATCCATGTGATTCAGAACTCCATGTGACCCACGGTCAACACCACCACAACCATACCAAGGATTAATAATGAGAATCAAGAAGAACTGGTAAAATTATTATGAACCTTTCTATTACTTGTATTGTAAAATACATAACCAATTTATACCTCAATTGACTTATTTGGGTGGTTATGTGACATAAATCATGGATCTCCATAATCCAGAGGCTACTAACTAGCGAGTGGGGTGCATAAAATATAGTGGGGGAAATTATACCCTTTGGTACATAGTTGGAATAATAGTAGAAATAAAATATGTCAAAAACAAGATCTTACACAAGAAGATGGTTTATTATATATGAATATCAATAATACTAATAATAATAATAATAATAATAATAAAAACCCATATAATTCCACACAATATTTAAAATCCTGATATTTTAAAGGAACACAATGCTTGATAGGGTACACAACCCACAATACTGGGCTTAAACATGCAAGACCATATTATTATTTAAATTTAACTGATATAATGATGCTATTAAAATAGAAGTTATAAATAGTAATAACCCTATTATAAAAAAATTTAAAAAGGTTTTATATAATACAAATTTATTGAATAATACATATCAAATAAGTACTCAATTTTTAATAAAGTCATTTTATGCTTCAAAAATTCATATTCTTCAAACAAATTTTTTATTAGTCTTTGAGAGTGATTATTATAATTTATTTATACCAACTTATGTTTTTTTGATAAAAAATATATAATTTTTTAAATTAGTATTTAAAAATTATCTTACCGTGAAATTTTGGGATTTTTCCTGAGAATATTTTTTCAGTGAATATTGAAAAATACTAATTTTTGAAAAAAATAATTTATATTCATTGAAAATTATTATTATTATTTTAATTTTACCATTAAACAACAAAATTATTATTTAATTATATAAAATATAATTATTTATATATTATTCTTCATTATATATGATTTTGGTATAAGTTCATTTTTTGGACTTAAAAATGCATTTTTAAAATCATGTTTTCATTGACTTTTAGTAATTTATTTTAAAATTAATTTATTCCACTTATAAAAATTGATTTTTTATAAATTTATTAATTATTTGGAATTAGGAGGTTCCAATTTTCTAAATAAGACCCCTTTATTTTATATCCATATAAATAGTAACTATGGTAAATATTTGTGACATCGATAAGGGTTACTCATGTTATTAATGTTAAAAAATAATTAGATAAGGCCACAAAATAAGCCTAAAACATGAATTTAATATTTTGGCCTTGTAAAGTTATAACATCATATTCCATGATTAGAAGATATAGAAATTTTGGACTATTAGTTTTTGAAAATGACATATATATTTGTTTATGTAAAGAAATATATAAGATGTCACTTACATGATTTTAAATTTATCTTATATTTTCACATAGGGATAAAAAAAATTTGTGAATGAATCTTAAGGATTATTTTAAGCATAATAAAATTATTTTTATGATGCTGATTTATTTGTAATTTTTATTGATTCTATAATTTCAAAAATCACTCATACAACACCAACACAAATATTTCTTTTTCAATTCAATGAAAATTTATTGATTATTATAGATTTTAAAATCTAATTAGAAACATGATTTGATGTTTCTAATCTCAAAATATGGAAATACATCTTAAAAGGATATTTTTTGTTATCTTAATTTTTTGAAAGTTTTAAAAAGAATAAAACAATTAAGAAAGGACAATTGGATTGGTTAGTGGTTGAAAACATCATCCACGGAACATTTAAGAACAAATTTTTTCCTTAGAAACAAATTTATTACCCTAAATGAGTGAATAATGGGTTACCACATTTAAAATGAAATGGTTAATAGGTGTTAAAATATATAGAGAAAGGTTAAACTAATAATTTTTTCTAAATTCCATTGCATGAGTTTATTTCAATCTTGTATCATCTTTAATTTTAAATTAACATAATTTGGTATCATTTTTCCATGAATATGACTTGAAAATATTATAATGTTTTAAAAAATTACAATAGTTCCCCTCCCATCAAATGTAAAAGTGAACATAATATCCTCCCTTACTAAAACCATTTGAGAAATATAATTCAGAAAATTCCTGAAAAATTATCTCCACTACATAAAAATCTATTACCTAAAGGATTTGTTCTCATTAAATGTCTAACCTTTAAGGATTAAGGTGTAAGACAAATGTGGTTTTTCAAAGAGGAAGTATAACTATTATTTGTGAATTTACGTTTAACTTCTTATTTAACCTTATTCAAATATTATAAATCATGATTATATATTAACATAATTATATCCTCTATAATTTTATGTTATTTCGTATATGATATAACCCTTTTTCATCTCATTTTCCAAAAAATATAGAATTAAAACATCATTAATGTGTACATGTGGACTACCACCTCCACTAAGCGATATGTTTTGTTTGCCATCACTAAATCTCATGGATTTTTATAATGATGGAACTAATATATATATATATATATATATATATATTCTATTTAAGATATATTCATCATTATATTAATATTTGATATCATGTATTTTCTTTTCATTCCATCTGTTGAAAAATGATAACGTCAACTGTGCGTATGTGTGGAATACCACATCAACATAGTGACATGATTAAATTTTCATATCATATATTCAATGTTGATTATATAATTTTATTTGATTTAAAAAATTGATAATTATATCATGATTTTTATTTTTTATATATTTTGGAACAATGAGAACATTGATTATGGCCAACAAATCGAAGTTGTTTTGAAAATACGAACTTAAAATACTCAAAACACCCAACATAGGCATAAACTCAAGAGTAATTAAATATGTAATTGAAATAAATTAAATAAATAGATTAATTATAAGGTTAAAAATCTGTAATGGTTATCTAAATAAGTAATTAAATGATTTATGTTTATTATATAGGAGTTAAAGGATATATATTGAATGTCTGGACCCATGGTAAGGGATTTCATCTATATTCCCCTTAATTGAGGCATGTTTTAATGTTATGAAGCTAATTTACATTATATAAAGTATATTATTTCATTTTTTTCATGTAATATTTTGAATAATTTATAATTCATGGTATTTTAATTAAAAATTCAAATTAATTCATTCAAATGTATTTGTCATGATAGTTAACACATGGTAATGGGTTTCATAACTCAATTTATTTTCATTGAGTTATATTACTTATTAATTGTCTATCTCATATCAAATATATGTATTTAATTACATATAATTATTTTGTGTTATGTTTCCTTTTTTTTATTTACATTTTTTCATATAATCTCTCAATTGATTAATTCCCATTTCAATGATATGATCTTTGTAATGATTATTCATCTAAAAATTTTCTTCTCTAAGACATATAGTTATTTAATTCATATATAAACTTTCATAAGGTGTATATACTTTCCATTTGAAAAGTTATATCATGAATCTTATTTTTTCATGATATTTAATGTTTCATTTGATGTAATTATTTCATGGGGCTTTTGATTCAAAAGTTACCAAAGTAGTAAGGGATTTTTTTTCAATCTCATTTTAATTAAGATTGATTATTATTGAATTTATATTAAGTGAAATTACTTATTACATATAAGATAAACACTTTTAAGTTTTATTCAACTATTTATATTTCTATTCTTTTCTAATATTAGTACTAATTTTCTCAATTTGGTTGGAAAATTTATTCTGTAAACGTTTTTAGGAAAAGCCCACTCTATTTGTTCAATTCAAGATGGAAATCCATTTTCTTAAATATCCTTGTTTTCAAAAATGAATTTAACAATTTTTTTTTTAATATTATTGATTTTTAAAGTCATTTTAACCATTCATTATGTTTTATAATAAAAATCAAATGATATATATTTTTTATTTTCCGAATGATGTACGTTTCAATTTTTATAAAAAATATTAATGTGATATTTGTTTTAACATTTAATTAATAAACAAAAATTCCCACCATCATGAACAATTAATTCATTGAATATTCATTTAAATGTTTCCATGGTTATTTTTAAAGAAAAATATTGTCGTAATATTTTGGATATTTTTAGTTTTGAAAAGTGGTTTTCAAAATTGAAACGATATTTTATTTAATAATGTTTTTAATGATATTTTATTTGAATTTATCAATGACAAAAACTATTCATGTTATTTATTGTCCAAAGGCGTCATGTTTTAATGATACTATCCTTAATAATTTTCTGGATGGACTATGATTGTTTCAAAGAGACTGGTATAGAAATCATTTCTTATCCATTGGTAAATAAAGCTATGAAATAATAATGATTTTTGTTATACTAAAAGTGAAAAAATTAATGTGTTAGTTACATGTTAGTATTCATGGGAGTTATTTTTGATGATGTCTTAGACTGATATAGGTTATGTTAATGGGTGAGCATGATATAGATCTCTAACGCATTGGGGAAATGGACAGAGCTAACCAGTTTTGAGTTTATCCTCAAAGTTCATTAGAATTCATTGGGAATGTTATTCCATTTTTAAGAGTGATTGTAATACTGACATGAAAATGATTTACCATGTTACCAACATAATGTATCTATGCATTCCATGATTTCTAATAAATCCTTTTGTAATGTATTATTTTCTCATGGCTTATTATTGAATAATTATAAAACTCTTATATATATTAAAGATTAATTCCATGTATAATGAATTATGATCCCTATTTTTATAGGTATGTATTATATAATTTTATGCTGATAAAATTTTATTATGACATAATATTCTTATTCTCATTTTATGATCACTGATGAAATTAAATTGTTAGCATTTATGTTTACCCTTAATAATCGTTTCAGCTCACCCTTCTTATATTTTCCAATTCCAAAAGATATGAAGATTCATCTTCAATAAATTGTTTGTTAAAGGATTCATGTGTGAAGAATTTTATGGGAGATTTTGAAGTCTTTATATCTAATAAGAAACTATATGTATTGTGAAATAAATTATCATTTAAAGACATATGTATTGTTATGTAAGGGTTTGTCCTAATTCTATAAAACTCTAAACTAGAAAGGCCACTGGGTATATAAGTGATCAAATATTTCCTTCTAATGTGATATGTTTTGGATGGTTTAAATTAGGGAAAATTTATCAATAACCAATTCATAAATGTTAAGAAATTGTTTTATAACATGTTCTGGGATTGAATGTTCATGGTTGTTATAGTTGGTATCTGAGTTAGGGACAAGCAACTTTAGAGATTATAATGTTTTCATGTGAGGTTAACCTAAGAGTTATCGATGACATCAAAAGTTTAAAAGTGTAAGCCTGATCCTATGTTAAAAGGCATAAACTCTCCCTTTGATATTTTACGTGACGGTATTTTTAGGTTATCAATGATATTTTGGGAGAGGTTTTATTTGGTTGAGGTTTATTCAGTATTTAAGTATAATATGAATGATTATTTTAGAATAATTCTATTGCCTTTTTTGTAATATGAATTGAATGGAATGAGGTAGATTTTAAGGTTAAAATATTCTTTAATTTCGGGGTTTTTATGGTTAATTTGGATATAGGGTTATGTATTTATATAATGATCTATTTTGAATATTTTTTATTATTTTGTAATTTTAGAGATAAATGTATTATTTCTTCATATAATGGTTTATTCATTTAGGGTATTATCATATCAGGTGCGAACCATTTTGGTTTTAGTAAATATTAGAACAAATGATATTCATCCTTTTATATACAACATGGTAAATCATATATTGGTTATAATTCTCTAATCATTATATATTCACACTTATAAGTTGAAGTAAATGATTAAATAAAAGTTGAAATTGATCGAAACATGATACCAATAGATAAAATTGTGTCTATAGATTTTAAGAAAATTTATTTAGTATATTTTTTTATATTCATATTAAATAATTTAAAGTAATTTCTCAACTCTAGTAAAAATATCTTGAAATAAAAATTCTTTCCAATTATATATATTTCAGATGAATCAATGATGTTTTTCCCAAATCATTGATTTATGGTTTCAAGTAATCAACTCACTCATTATTGTAAAATTTCGTATGATTAATGTTATATTTCAATATCTGTATATATTTTATCATTACCTTATCCTATATGTCCATATTTACACTTCATAATAATTTTTTCATTTTTGGAAACCATGTTATGTATTATTCCATTTTACCTTCTAATTTCTCGTTCCCTATTTTCAAAATTATGTTTTATTAACCATTTAAATGTTGTGATGTTTCAAAAATGCTATTTTTGATCGTGAAAACCTCGATTACCAAGATCATGTGTAAATTTCTAGGAAAAACTATATTAAAGATGGAGAATGTAACACCCAATTATTTTAAAATAATACTATGTTTTATATCATATACAACACACAACATCAGCCATAAATGAACCAAAAAATATTTTTATTTAAATTTCAACTTTATAACCTATCTATTAAAGTGGAATATTTGAATAATATTAAAAATAATATGATAATAAATATTAATAAAGGCTTTATACATTGAAAATGTATTTATTAATTCATAATAAATAATTACTCAATTTTTAATGAATTCATTTTGTACTTCAAATATAGATTTCTTTAGAAATGTTTTTTTATTTTTTTGAGTGAATAATATAAGAAAATAATTCAACTTTTATAATTTCATTATAAAGATGATTTATTATTTAAAATCCTCATATCACAATTTTCTAAGGTTGAACTTTTGGAATTTTTTTAAAAATATTGTTTTTTCTGTGAATAGTGAAAATATCAATTTTTCTAAAATGTCATTTATTTTAGTTTAAAAGTGTAATTATGGGTTTAAATTAATGTTATATTAACATTAAGTTTATTTAATTATGTCAAAAATAAGTAATTACATTATATTCGTCATCATATCTAATTAAGGTAGAATTCACTTTTAGTGTTAAAAATACATTTTTCTAAAAACTATTTTTCACTGTATTTTATGCATATATATTATATTGAATTTTATCCACTTTGGTATATTTAAATTTAAATGATTTATTCAATATTTGGAATAATTATGTTCATATTTTCCATATAATTTTCATTTATTTTTTGTTATTATGAGTAGTAATCATTGTAAATATCGGTCAACTGGGTAAGGGTAAATCGGGTAATTAATGTTGAAAATAAAGAAATATAACATAAAATTACCCTAACGATGGAATTAAATATATTTAATAAGTTTGTTTTTTCCATAAATATCTAGGGCTCAATGATTGGGAAATTTCTTTCTATTTTTCTTTGAAAATTACATATATATTATTTAATGTTAGGAAAAATTAAAAACATCACTATCTTACATTAAAATTTATATTAAATATTCAAAAATGTATAAAAATAAAATATGAATTAATATTAATGGTTATTTAGATCGCAATGAAGTTATCTTTTTTATGCTAGTTTATTTATAATTTTTTTGGGATTTTATAATTTCATTAAATGCTGATACAAAGCTAACACGATGCATTTGAAAGTAGTAAAAAATTTATTTAAATGATATCAAAAACAAAAAACGTAATTTTGTATGAAATAAATATAGTGTGAATGAATGGCTATTGGTCACTCTTTATAGCTATGTCGGAAGAAGGTTTCATGTTAGAAATGTGGGATGAATGGTCGTCCTGCCAATCTCTGTTGAAGGAAGCCAAAGATGAAGGGTACAAGTTTATCAAATCCCATTGATCAGAATGGTGATACGCCCACTGATCCTTTGCCCACATTGGTTGATGTGTTGATTTCTAAGAAATCTTCTTCTTAGGAGCCTAATTTGAAAGGCAAAGGGCCGTTATTGGATGAGTCCCCGATGAGAGATAATAGTGGGCCGTCGAAAACTCGAGTTGACTTTTCCAAAGAGGTTATTGCAATAAAGGACACTACTGCATGGTCTCATGAAGGTACAAAACTAGTGTCTTCTGATCCCCCTCTAGATGTCTCCAATCCAAATAATGCGCCACAAAATATTGACTGTCATCAGGAAATTCAAAAATTATTTCAATCCTCTATATTGTCTGATAGAAGGAGTAATATATCTGAGGATTATAGGGTGCATGTTGGTACCCCTATTTCGGATTCAAGCAATGGTGTGCATGCCTCTTTTAAGGATGCATTCCTATGTGGTAAGACAAAGATCACTATAAGTGAGGGCCTTACCTCTGTTCCTCCAAATAGGAGACCACGAAAGGATTATACCACCCTTCATAAGACTGTGTCTACCAGACCGTCTTCTAAGCTACCAAGGAAGGTGGATGCAAATATCCTTAAGATTTTCAATCAAGGTATGTCTCAATCTGAATGGAAAACATGTGATGATTCTGATTATGGGAATGACATGTCATATTATGATCTTTAACATCGTTGTTTGATGGATGAGGTCATGTTTGTTTGTTTGATCTTGTCCGCCTCTTTTGTACTTTTCCATTGTTTTTAATAAATGGTCAGAGGCTCTGCTTCTGGCTATACTTTTTTTCTATATTGTGACACGGATTAATTAATTAATTATGACGTATAATTTATGTTTAGTGAATTTATATTATAATTACATTGTGATCTGGATAATTTAAAAGTCAATTTTTTTTTAAAGTTCTTAAAATGGCATTAATGATATTTTATGTTACATAATAATTTATTAAATGATATAAAAGAAATAAAATTATTTTAATAGGACAAGTGGAATGTGAAATGGTCATAAAATGTAAAAATTTACCATTTATTAAAAAAAATTACCTTTGATGTAAATTAATAACCCCTAGTGATTTAAAAATTTATTATGGTGGACAAGGATAAAAAGGGTTAACAAGGGTTAAACTAAAGAGATAAGGGTTAAAATGACCTAATAAGTTATCTAAATCCTATTATATGGTTTTATTTTAATAATATATTTTATTTAATATTAAATTATGTTAATTTGGTATCACTTTTCCATGAATGTGAGTTTATGAAATTTTAATGTTTTTTAAACATTACAAGGATCTCTTCATCTATAAAATAAAATGAATTCTCATTTCCACCTATCCTAACACATTTTAGTGCTATAATTCATCAAATAACTAATCACGTATCTCCCAAAAATTCATATGCATGAAATATAGGATATGGTATCATAAAAATACCAACCTTGATGACTTAAGGTTTAAGCCAATGGTGGGTTTCTAAAGAAAATGTATAACTTTTCCTTGTGGATTTTCAAATTACTTATTCTTCAACCCCATTAAAATATTATATCGCCATGATGATATAAAAACAAAATTATATCTTTTTATACTAATATTTTATTATGACTATTTTTTAACTTATTTTCATCTCCTTTTCCATCAAATGGATAATAAAAACAACATTCATGTGTATGTGTATACTAACACGTCCACATAGAGATGCACTTCTTTTTCTACTTATGACTCCCATGAATGGTCAAAATGATGGGTTTAATATAAAAATATGATATTCATGAAAAAATTATAATTTTGGTAATAAAATACATTAAATACTTTCTAAGGACTCGATCATAGTTTCCTGGATCTAGTGCCTTATTTCATTATATTGACATGATTATAAGAAAGTTATATCCCAAAGGAAGATATTAGTTTATTAGTTTTTTAAAAAATAGGTACATAAATAAGTTAAACATTATAAAATTAAATGAAATAAAATATGGAAATTCCCTTCAAAAAATCCATAACTCTTAGGTTACCCCAACGAGTCATTCATAATTTACTTCTTCACGTCCTAGGAAAATAAAATATAAGAAAGGTGTGAGCTAAAATTATGTGTCAGTGTATGCAAAACAGTGGAAGATATCATAAACATAAACATTAGACATGGTGAATAACTAAAAACACATTCTTATAAAAATGAACTTGAACATAATATTGCAAGAATTAGGGCTGAATAAATACTACCACAATAATGCATAATCATGGGTATTCTACTAGTCAAATAACCTCATGGACTATAAATTACTTTTTTCATAATTTTGGAAATTCCTAATTCTGGAAATTGTAAAATATACCATCAAGGCCTCATCCAAGATATCATAAAATGATTAAGTCATCGAACAAAACCATATCTAAAAATGGCCAAGGCCTCAGCCAAGTCCATATCTATTTTATCTCATAAGACCTACTGATTCATCGATGGGATATAGTGGGACCCACCCATTATTTAATAAGTAAAATTAATTCCTCCTATGAATGGGGATAAACTTAAATAATTAATACATTCATATTCAAACAACATATGAAATGTAAATAACTTTCTGCAAACATAGACACTAAATATTCTAAGTTATATGGTGAATGGTTTCAAGATAACACATCCATTTTCAAACTAATCATAAAACATTGAATAAAATATGTTAGATGATATCATATAATATTATTAACAATTATACATAATATTCATCACATCTGTTGAAATATATAAAATTACTCTTACAAAATCATCGAGTAATTTTTGAGATAAATAGTCTTTTACTTTGAAAATAAGAGTTTTTTTCAGACAAATATTTGTATCCAACCAGAAGTGAAACAATATATATTTCTCGTAATAAAATTAGTTATTTTAGAAAAATAGTGGTCGAAAAAAATATTATAGAGTGTACTTGAACATAGGTAAGAATTCGATTAGTTCCCTTGAAACGAGCTTGTATTTCGGGAAGAATGTTTGAAAGATCCTTTTAATGAATATAACCCCTATTAAATAAAGAAGGATTATAGTCAGTACACATATATAATAATTAAAAAATAATTTATGAGGAGTATATAATGCTAAATAAAAATTACATTGATTTAAGTAGAGAATAAGAGTGACCCGAATGAAAATGGAGGTTTGGGTAGAAAATCCATACATTATATCTAAATGTATTCTTCACATGACCTTAATATCCTAGAATATAAAATTGAACCCATTAATTAACTAATTAATAACATTATTTAAATATATTTTATTAATAAATTTTTTATTATGTTTAATTATGTCCTTATTGATAAGTTATATGATTGAATTTCATCGTTCTAGAGTGTTCGTTTCCTTGATTTTCACAATCAGTTCGCTTGATTATAAGTAATAGAGTTTTTGTGGAGTGCATATAATTCTATAGAATTGAACTTATATGTTATTTATGAAAGTGAATAATTTAAAATGGTTATATATATCACTTGGTTACATGTTATGAGGATGATTTATTAGGTACAACATTAGTGATAACCATTTAGATTATTTTGGTGATATCTCGATTATTACAAACTAGTTTGTCATATGAAATATTATTATATATATATACTAGTTCCAAAACACTTAATAGGTTATAATACATATATTATATTATGTTTAATCTAATAAAATGTTTTCCTGACCATCCATTAAGTATAAATTTAATAACTAAGGGTCTTCGTCCATGACGGTTGTAAATCTACACCTCTTGGAGGATGATTTTGTTTATAAAATAAAAGAGGGAGAGATGTTATTTTTAGGTAGGATATTCTATTAGCATTATATAATTACAGTATATATATGATACATTAATTATCATGATAATTTGAACATAGTAGCTGAGGATAAGATAATAAAATAAAATAAATTGAAAATGAAATGAATGGAAAAATTAAGAGGCTTTAACTCTTGAAATGAGCTCCATGAGAACATCATTAAAGGAAGGGGTTTTGGTTTTTTTGGAATGATAAATTTATAAAATACATTGGGAGTTACAAGGTAAGAGTATTTGGATACAACAATAAGAATCCTCAATTTTTAGATGATTAAAGTGAAGAGATAGTGAGGGGTGGATTTTATAGTGGAGGGGAGAGGTGATTTTTGAATATCTTATTCATTATTTTATTATTTTCCTCAAGACAATAAATAGTGTTGATTCATGGGACCAAAAATAGTAATAAGTTCATTTGAGTTTGAACCAAGTGTTCTTACATCAGCGATGACTCATTTAATAGTGTTTTTATCTTATAATATATTTATAATGTAAATTACCATATTTTACTATTCACAAAATTCAAGTATTGAAGAAAAATCTCAAAATTCACAATAACCATTAATTAAAATGTAGAATTAAAACATAAACCCAATTTTATCAAAATAATTTTCTAAATATTTGAAAATTAATCTATAAATAAAATCATTATTTACTTGAGAATTACAGATTTTAATTTGAAAACTTATATTATAACACTTTCAAAAAATTACTAATGTCTCATAAAATTACCCTAAAGTAATTAGAAAAAATATTTATTTAGGAATAAATTTTAGGAAAATAAATTTTATTTTAAATAAATTTGTTAATTTATAATATTAATCAATATTTTATTACTCCCAAAAATACCAACACTTAATTTTTAATTATTAAAATATTCACTCTCATTTATATGGTGCCTAAATATTATTTATACCAACTTGGGTGAGATTACTATTCATAAGGGTATAATAATATTTATAAGGGAAGGATACTATTCACTAAAAACATATGTTGATCTAATCAGACTCTAAATATCTTATTGATTGAAACCGTGTATGTTAGTTTTTCAAAATTAAAATCAGAAAAGTTGAAAAATTAAATCTAACAGCCATGTTATAACCATCTCATATAAATATAAATGTTTTTTTTCATATAGACACAGTATTGAATGGAATCTATATATTATTTATGTGTAAAACGTTGGGGTGTAACATTCTTCCCCCGTACAAAAAATTTATCCTCGAAATTTCTAGAATGTGACCTCATAAAAAGATATGGGTAGGTCTTCTTCATAAGTTCCTCTGGCTCCCACATCGCCTCTCCAAATTTATGATTTTTCTAAAGAACCTTTACCAACCGAGTCATCCAATTACTCAACACCAGTTTTTTAGTGTCCAAAATCCGAAAAGGGTCATCACAATATGATACGTGAGGACATGTGTTCAGTATGGCATGTAATTTTTCATTAATGAGACATGAAACACATTGTGAACCTTAGAAAGAGTAGGCTGTATTTCTAAATGGTTAGACACAACTCAAATTTTCTTTAGAATTTCAAAAGGGCCTATATACCTAGGGCTCAATTTCATTTCCTTTCTAAATCTTATAACACCATTCCATATAGATACTTTCATGAAAATGTGATCTCCCTCTTGAAATTCCAAATTCTTCCTTCGATTATCAATATAGATCTTTGGCCAAATTTGAACTACTTTGACATTGGTTTGAATATTTTTTCACTTTGTTATTGTTTTCCCCACAATCTCTAGACCCACAATCATTCATTCACCAACTTAATCCAATCATGTCTGTGTACAACATTTCTTTTCGTATAATGCTTTATATGGTTCCTTTTGAATACTGAAATGGAAAAAATTATTGTAGGAAAACTAAAAAAAGGTCAATACTAACCCCATATACCTTGAAAGTCAAGTGATTATGATCTCAACATGTCTTATAATATTTGGATCAACCATTCTGTTTACCCATCAGTTTGGTGGTGATAAGAAATACTCAAACAAAGCTAAATGGCCGATGCTCTCTGAATACTTTTCCATAATTTTGATGTAAATTGAGGATCACAATCAGAAAATATTGAAATTAGTGATCCATTAAGTCTTACAAATTAATTTATATAGAGTCGTGTAATGCGCTCGAGTGTAAATTCCTCCCTTATAGAGTGGAAATGTGCAGATTTTCCTAAGTCGATCAACAATTACCCAAAATGTATCATTATTTAGTGGAGTTTTTGGTAATCCAGTGAAAAAATAAATGGTGATGTCATCCCATTTCAATGTAAGAATAGGTAGAGGTTTCATGACTCCTCTAAGATACTGTCTTTCAACCTTCACCTATTAACAAACTAAACATCTTTATACATAATCAATATTTTCCCTCTTCATGTTATACCACCAGAAATCTTACTTCAAATCTCTATACATATTAATACTACTAGGATGTATTGAGAAATTAGAACTATGAGAATCATCCAATAAATCCATTTTTAGATCGGTTATAAAGGGAACACAAATCCTCTTCCAAAACATTAGAATTCAATATTCATATATCAAATCTATTAAGTTCCCATCATTCACAGCATTGATTTTTTTTAAGATTCTCATGATCAAGATGAGAACTTTTAATCCTTCTAATAAAGATGGTTGGGCAATGAAATGAAAATGTATTGAGTGTTCAACTTCTTGGATGATTCCCATATCCATCCTTAGTAGATCCATGAACATATGATCCCTGTTATTTCTCATTTTATTTAGAACCCCATGTACCTTCTTACTTAATGCATCATATACCATATTTTCATTTCTGGGGTGGTATTGTATGGAACAATAGTTATCCTTGAGCTTCTTGATCCATCTCTTTTTCCACATGTCAAGTTCTTCTTTTATGAAGATGTATTTCAAGATTTTTCGAATACTATATATCTCACATCTTTCACCATAGAGATAATGTATCCACATCTTCTGAGAAAATACTATAACTTCTAACTCAAGATCATGAGTTGGATAATTCCATTAATAAACTCTTAGTTTCCTTGATGTATATAAAATAATTATATCATTCTATATTATGAAACAACCAAGTTATTTCATCATTGCATCATTATAGATCACAAATACACTATTCCCAGATGGTAGAGTTAGGATTAGAATATTCTCTAATATAGTATTTAATTCTTCAAAACAATCTTTACATTATTTTTTCTATACAATCATAACCCCTTTATGAGTAATCTTGGTTAATAGGATGGGTAAATGAGCGATTTTCAAAATGAAACACTAATAATAACATGATATACCCATAAAAATAAGTACCTCAGTTAAGTTCATTAGAGTAGGCCATTTTTGAATAGCCCTTGTCTTTGTAGGATCAAATATGATTACATCCTTCAAGATAATATTTCCATGAAAAGAAACTGTTTGAATCTAGAATTCCATCTTGCTAAACATCCCATATAATTCATTTCTTCTAAGAGTCTTCTGAATAATGTGAAATTCATTCTCATGATCTTCGTAGCATTTGGAGTACACCATGATATCATCAATAAATATGACAACAAAGTCATCAAGATATTTCTTGAAAACTCTATTCATTGGATCCATGGGAATAGAGGGTATTAGTTGTTCAAAAAGGAATTATTGTAAACTTGTAATGCCTATACCTAGTTTGAAATGATATATTTAAAATATCTTCATTTCTCACATGATACTGATGATATCCATATTAAAGGTCAATTATAACAAAATATTGGGATCTATGAAGTTGATCAAATAAATCATCAATTAGATGTAAGGGATACTAGTTCTTTATTGTAATTGCATTAATATCCCTATAGTCAATGCACAACCTCAAAGATCCATCTTTGTTCTTAACAAAATGAATAGGGGATCCCCATGGTGAAATTATAGGGTGAATAATTCCTTTATCACTCAATTAATTTAGTAGTTTATTTAGTTCTACTATCTCCATAGTGGGAATTCTATAAGGATTCTTTGATATATTTCTTGAACCAGGAATTACATTAACAAATAACTCAACTTCATGCTTTAGAGGGTGTTTTGGTAAAATCTTAGGAAAAAATATATATATTCTTGCAGAATAATTACATTCTCAATTTAAATATTTCATTCCTCACCAATAATTGGATTAAGTAGATCCACTGGTGTTGGTTCTAGGTAAGTATTAGTTGATGAAAATTCTACCCTAAAGTAAAGGGATTCTATATCATTTTGAAAAAATAAATGTAATTTCCATCTTCTTGCAATAGATTTTTGTATCATAATTTGAAATCTAATTCGTTCAAAGGATTACATAAAAGTTGATCATGGGTATGATGATAATGTTAACAACTAATTCTTGTTTATTTTTCATAAGGGGAATTGATCTACACATATTTATTGCAATGATATTTACCTTTTTAGTTTTGACTGACAACTCCATTATTAAATAAAATTGGAAATATCTTATTTTCATGGAAATCATAGAAGATATAAAAGAATGTGATGATACAGAATCAAAAAAAGGAATTGGATAAGTTTTAGGAAATAATTAAGTACCTCCTACCACATCATTAGGAATTTTAATCTCAGTAGTAGTGACCATATAAGATTGGCCAGGATCCATTGGCCTTTTCTGAGACCCATTTCCTTGAGGTTTTGGAAAATCATTAGCATTTTCTCCCATTTACATAAAATTATATAATTGAACAAGGATAGATTCTGTATTTCCCTTAAAATCACTAGTATTATGGCTTTTCTGTCCATACTGGTAGCACTTGCCTTTTCCTCTTAAGAATGCCCCAGGGTGTTTCTTTCCCCAAGAATATAATATTGGAAAATTACCCCATTTTAATATTCCTTTTATTCATTATATCTTCCACCACCCTCTTCATGTCTTGTTTTTTCTTAAAGGCATAAGACTTCGATGTTTCTGTCTGTTTCTTGATATCAAATAATACAATGTCTTTGTAGGATTCACAACTTTGGGAGACTAGGTCCCATAAGAATAATGGTTTTAAATCATCAAAGGATTGATAAATCATGATCCTTGGATTAAATATATAGTTTGAGGCATGATTTTATAACAATGTAAATTTGGATTCATACCGTAAAACATTTTCATCCACTTTAGGTTTTAGTCTTAATAAATTCCTCTCCATATATGCTCATTGTTCATGATGAAAATAATTTTCTAGAAATATTTTTTTAAAATACCTATATTCTATTTATTATATTTCTTCAACTAGGTGACATTTCTAAATAATGTCACACATATGATTAGATTATGAATCATAATGTATAGTCTCCACTTGAAAAACGCTAAACAATCTTTAAATCCTATGCATAACAAATCTCACAATCATAAAAATCATTTCATTATGGAAAAATGTACTTTTAAACCCTTCATAATGGATTGTAATGAAAATGTGAATTATCCAAAGCATATCCCCCGAGAGTGTCAAACCTGGTGCATAATAAGGCTCACTATCGTGTACCAGGTTACCCCAGGTAAAGCCATAAACACTTTGTCAGAGGTATTACTCCTAGGTAAATATCTTCCAGAACCACATCCCCATATAGTATCTAGACAAGGATGCATTTTCAAGGAATATCCACATAGTATATTACATCCCAAAATTCTATGATTTTCTTATATACTTATCCTCAAAGTGTATCTTAGGGGCTTGTTCCTAAATATACATTTTCTAAATTTAGATTCGATAATTTGAACAAAACTTTTTTTCTCATACCAACTATAAAGAACCAACCCTTGTTTCTTAGAGCTGGTGCCTTATTTTATTACATTATAATAATTAAAAGAAAGACATATCCTGAAGGAATAAATTAGATTAATAGTTTTAGGAAAAAGACATAAATAAATGAGTTCAAAATTTTAACTTGAAATGAAATATAATATAGAAATTCCTTTGAAAACATCCAAAACTCTTAGGTTACCCCTTAGAGGTCATTCATAATTTACTTCTTCACATCCTATGAAAATAAAACAAAAGGGGTTAGCATAGATGATCACTAAGGGTAAGAAATACAACTGATGATATTATAAACATTAACAATATACCTTGTTAATAATTAAAAAACACATCCCTTCAAAAATAAACTTGAACATAATATGATAAGAATAAAGATTGAATAAATAATGCCATAATAGTGCATAATAATGGGTATTATACTAGTTGAATAACCTCATGGACTAACAATTACTTATTTGATAATGAGGGAAATTCATAATTCCAGACATTCTAAAATATATCATCAAGTCCTCTTCCAAGGCATCTGAAAATTATTAAGGCCTCTAATAAAACCATATCTATAAATGGGTAAGGGATCGACCAAGTCCATATTTTTTTGGTCTCATGAGACCCACCGATGCAGCGAGGGTATATAAAAGGCCCCACCCATTACATACTAATTCAATTTAATTCCCCATAGGAATTGGGATAAACTTAAACAATATATATATTCATACTGAAACTAACATATGATATGTAAATAAATTTTCCCTAGAATAAACACTAACCATTCTGTTTAATATGGTTAATGGTTTCAATATAGCACATACATATTCAAACTAATAATAAACCATTCCTTGAAATATGGTAGATGATATCATAAAATATTAGTCCCAATTTTATATAATATTTGACAATAGTGTTGAAATAGATAAAATTATTCTTATAAAATCATTGATTAATTCTTGAGATAAATATTCTTTTTCTTTGAAAAGATGAGTTATTTTGAAAAAAGACATTCTATAAAACCAAAAGTGAAATTATATAGTTTTATAATAATAAAAATAGTGATTTTATAAAAATAATGGTGTATAAGATCATATTATTGCGTGTAAATGAACATTGGTACGATTTTGTGAAGTTCACATGACACGAGTTTGTATTTTAGGAAGAATTTTTGAAATATCCTTTTAAATCACGAAACTCCCCATAAAGTAAAGAAGGGTTCTGGTTGGTACAAATATATAGAAAATTAAAACCTAATTTATGATGAGTATATAATATTAAATAATAATTTCATTGACATAAGTAGATAATAAGTGTAATCCAAATGAATATGGAGGTTTGGTTAAAAAATCCCTTCCTTATGTTCGAATGTATTTTTCACTTGACCATAATGTCCTAGATAATCAAATTATATAAATTAATTAACTAAATAAGAACATTATCTACATATATTTGATTAATTATGGATTTAATAAGATTATTTATATTCTTATTTATATGTTATAAGATTGAATTTCATCAATCCATAGTGTTCATTTCCTTTATTATCATAATTGGTTCACTAGATTATAAGTAATGGATTTTAATTATAATGGACATAATTATACAGAATTGAAATTATATATTATTGATGAACATAATGATGTGTAAATGTTTATATATATCACTTGGATACAAGTTATGGGGATGATTTACTATATAGAACGTTAGTGATAACCATTTAGATTATCTTGGCGATATCTCGATTGTTAAAAACTAGTTTGTCATATGAATTAGTATTATGTATATATGATAGTTAAAGAGAATTTAATATGTTATAATACACGTATTTTATTCTGTTTCAACCATAAAAATGGTTTAAGGACCAAAATTGAAGGATAAATTGAAGAATGATGGTTCTTCGTCCTTGAAGGTTGTAAACCTGTACCACCTGAATGATGATTTCATTTATTAAATAAAATAAGGAGAGATAGTAGTTTGAAGAAGGATATTCCATTTACAAGATATAATTATAATATATAAATGATACTATAGTTATCATTATCATTTCTATGTAGTAGGTGAGGAGATGAGAAGGAATGAAAATAAATTAAAAATGAAATGAAAGGAAAAAGAAGAGGGTTTACCTCATGAAATGTCCTCCTTGAGAACCTCCTTAAAAGAAGGGGTTCTGGTATTTTGGAAAGTAAATGTGATCATAATCATGGGGTGGGACTAGAAAATATTGTTCAGGTAGAACATTGATATGATACATGTATTATTTGAGTGAGGATAAGAGGGACTGAGGAGTGACTTTTATAGTGAAGGAGATGGGTGATTTTTGAATATCATAATCATTATTTTATTATTTTTTTCAAGACAAAAATTAGTGTTGATTTATGTGAGCCAAAATATTAATAAGTTCATTTCAGTTATAACCAAGTGTGATTACATTAGTGACGACTCAATTAATAGTTTTTTTATCTTATAATGTATTTATACCATAAATTATCGTATTTTACTATTCAAAAAAAATATTCAAGTAAGATATAAAAATCCAAAAAATCACCACAACCATTTTCCATTGTTTATAATTAAAAAATTTACTCCTTTTATCCAAATAATTTTTTAAATAATTGAAAATTGTTTTTTGAAATAAAATCATTATTTACTTGAAAAATACCGATTTTAATATTAAAACTGATATTATAACACTTTAAAAAATTTACTAAGGTCTCAAAAATTTATCGTAAAATAAAGAGAAATCAAAGTATTTATTTAGGAATACAATTTATGAAAATTAATTTTATTTCAAATCAATTTATTAATTTTAATTTTTAATTAAATATATATTTCTCAAAAAATAAAAACACTTAATTATTATATTTTAAAATATTCACTCTAATTTATATGGTGCCAAAGGTTTAATTATACATACATGGATGATGTTACTATTCATAAGGATAAATTTATATTCATAATATTATGTTAATATTCACCAAAAATGTATGTTTATCCTATCAGACTCCACATATCTTACTAATTACAACCATGTCTGTCATTTTTCAAAATTTAAATCATAGAAGCAGCAAAATTATATCTAACAGTCAGGTTATAACTATCTCCTACAAATATTAATGTTTTTGTTTTTCATAGACTCAGTGTTGAATGAGTTATATAATAAAATTATTTTTAAATCCTTGGGGTGTTATATATTTTCATACTATTCAATCTGTCAAAAAAAATATTGTCACTTGGGCATAAGTGTAGAATACAAACTCCACAGAGTGATGTGATTCATTTTTCACATCCCCATTTAATGGGATATTATATAATTGTATTTTATGTATAAAGATAATAATTATGAAATGATTATTATTTTATAATAGTATATTCAATTATTTAACTAGGGTAAACATACAACAATTATTTTGAAAATATGAACAAAAAATTCTCAAAAACTCAGTGAGAAGTTAACTAATCAAGTCTCATTGAAGTAAATGAAATTAGTGATTTTTTGAATTATTAATAAACATTTAATTTTTTCCAAAAAGAAGGTATACAAGTTTCTCAATCATGTTTTAAAGGGCATAAATGGAAATTTTGGATTGATGTTAAGGTATTTCGTTAGAGTTTCCCTTTAATGAGGCATGTTTTAATGTTATGCACCTGATTTATTTTATATAGTTTATATAATTTGAATGTGAAAGGTTATATAATTAATCACTCAGGTTTTATGTAATTTCAACTTCAAATTTAAATTATTTCATCCAATGGTAGGCTTGAATGTTACCATGTTGTAAGGGGTTTCATAACTCAACTTCTTTTTATTGGGTTATATTACATCATCCTTGTCTATGTTATGAAACAATTTTGCTTATAATGACATATTATTATATTAGTTTTTATTAAATATTTTTTTATTTACATTTTTTTACACATAATTTCCCCATTGATTAATTCTAAATTCAATGATATGGTATTCATATGGTTATTCATCCAAAATAATCCTCCTTTGGGGTATATGTTATTGTTATGCACATATATCTGTTATGAGGTGAATATAATTTATATTTGAGTTGTTTTATCTTGAATATATTTTTTTTCATGATATTTATATTTTCATTTGAATTTATTCTTTCATTGGGATCACAATTCAAGATTTACTAATGTTTTTGGGTATTTTTGTTTAAATCACATTTTAAACGTGACTGATTATGATTAAATTTTCATTGATGGAAATTATCTAAAAATTACCTATTAAAACCATATACTATTAATTATTATATGGAAATTTCCTTAATTTTGATGGATTATTACCATTTTCCATTCTTTTCTACTCAAAAAATTGTTATCCATATGCTTTTACGAAAAGCCAAACATATTTTTCCTATTTCATCAATAAAACATTTTTAATCAATATCCATATTTTGTAAGATGTTTTCAATGATTTTTGGGAATATTATTCAATGAGTTTGTAATGTAATTATTAATTATTTAGGGATTTTTATAGAAAATGTAAAGTCCCGTAAATTTCGAGTAAATTGTTTTTTCTTAATTTTCTTTGGAATTTTACAAGAGCGCAGTTTCTGACGGCACCTGATTCCGAGGCCCGGTGTGCCCGGAATCATTTTTCGAAGTTTGGCTCAGGTACATTCAGTGAACGGATGAGTGGGTTTTCCTAACTTTTGAACCGGTTCCCAGAATCGAATTCTGTGGGCACTGATGAAATCGCAGCGTCGGTATTTGCTTAGAAACGCCTCTTTGGGAGTTGCGTTTGTTCGGGTGTGGTTTTTAATTTTCAGGCTTAAAGTTAAGAAATAAAATAATTTTTTTCGACAACTTTATTTTATTTCACTTAAGCCACTTGGAAGCCACTTGATGCCACTTAAAAGTGGCTTAAACTGAGTTGATCCGGATAGGATGCTATCCAGAAAATATCCTACCCCATCGGTAGGATATTTGTGAGGTGGGGCCCGCACGAGCCCCGCCGTTTCTTTCCGCTAAGTAACGCACCCGCGACAACCCGTCATTATGAAAGTCAACTGGCGCATTTTCTTAATTTCTTAACAGACCATTTAATTGGGCGGTTTATTTCGTAAATTAAATGAGCTGTTTCTTTCGTTGAATTAATTCAACGAATTGATGGGTCGTTACTTACCCTTTTCGTGTGTTGGCATAATAATAAAATAAGACCAACCAGTCTTTTGGAAGTTTGCGTGTTGAGAGGATTTGACAGAATCCTTGTATCTTCTTTCTCCTTCGCGAAAAACGCGAAGAATGCGAAGAACGCCGTCATCCACGGAAATCGACGACGCTCCAATCTGAGACGTTCTTCGCCGCCCCGATCTCCGAACACCAACTGTTTTAGGTGAGTGATTTCGGGTTTCCTCTAAAAGTTCTTTTTGGTTTAAAACGAAACACAGATTTAATTATTTATAATTTAAATCTGTTGTTCTTGGTCCGTCGAGTTCGCCGACTCAACGCTGGATTCCGCAATGACGCGACGCCTTCCCGCGACGACGCGACGATCCCCCTCTTCCGCGACGAGCAATTCTGCGAAGAACGCTCACGCGCGACGACTATGAGGTAGGGAATTATTTTGGATTTACCCCTTTTTATATTCCCGTAAATGTTTCTTTAAAAAGTTAAAGAACCGGATTTGTGAACAATTTTAAACTTATTAAAATTTTTGTTTCCTGTGTGGAATAAAAATTCTCCCGTTGTTTATAACTAACGCGGAGGGTGCAGGCCAAACGAACACGGCCCGACAACCCTCCGTCGTTCTTCGTTCTTGTGCGGATTTGACGGGCGCTGACGGAACATGCCGCAACGGAAGTTTGATGATCCCGCAGTGAAGAACAGAACCCGGGAAGATCAACGGCGCAGACAGGAAGAAAATCGGGCTACCAGAGCGACTCCGGCGGCCCGCGGAAGCCGGCGGCGGCGCGGGTCGCCGACACGGCGGCCCCGGCGCCCAGAGGTGGCGGCGCCCGACGCGCCGCCGGACGAGATTGCCGCGGCACCGGCTGCAGCGGCGGCGCTCGCGGGATGCGGCTGAAGCCACATCCGGCCACCAGGGAGACACCCCGCGGTTGTCGCGAGGGTGTCACGCGGGGGGCGGCGGCTCCCCACCGCGTCACTCGGGACGCGACTTCAGCCGCGTCCGGTTGTCTGGCCGACACCCCGCGGGTGCCGTAGGGGTGTCACGCGGGGCGGCGGCTCCCCCCGCATCGGCCGCTCGGCCGCTTGGCCGACCCGGGCCGGGCTGGCTGAGCCAGACCGGTCCGACCGATCCGACCGGGCCGGACCGCGTCATACCGGGTTCGGCCGACCCAGGGGGGGTCGGGCCGGGTCGGCCCGGGCCCGGACCCCCCGTCTTCGGACGGTTTTCGTTCAAACGCCCGTAACTTGAGCTACGGGCCTCCAAACGACTCTCCGTCAGCGGATACGCGATCCTTGGATTGATACGGCCGTTTCAGTATATCGCACTCAAGGTTTCGGGATACTTTGAGTTCGGCCGGGTTGGTTCGTACACGAAACCAACCGGGCCCTCGGAGTGGAAACACTCATATCTTGAGCTACGGACGTCTGATTGATGTGCCGTTAGTTATGTTAAAATCCTCTAAGTGAGACGGATCTTTTGGCATACTCCGCCCGAGGTTTGGACGCAGGTGGAGTACGGTCGGGTTTGTTTTTTCTTAAAAACCAACCAGGCCCCTGGGACGAAAAAGCCAATAACTCTCAGACCGGGCGTCTGATCGACGCGCCGTCTACGACGTTGAGTTCCTATTGGCGATACAGAGCTTTTGGATACATCAACTTCGGACTTTGTGATAGTTGATGTATCGGCCTCTCGGCTCGGGGAGCGGACCCTCCCGAACGAGCTTGCTGTGTGCGGAACCCTAGAGCTGGCTGCGACGGCTTCTTCGACAGCGACGACTGTGCAGAGATCCTCTGTGGACTCTGACGACGACCGTGCAGAGATCCTCAGTGGACTGTGGCAACACCTGTGCAGAGATCCTCAGTGGACTGCGACGACTATTTCACTCAGCGATCATGCATAGATCAGTGCTACAGGTCCTGTGTGGGCCCGGTCCTGTGTGGGCCAAATCCTGTGTGGGTCAGCGCTCAGCGGTTCTGTGTGAGACAGCCCCTACAGGTCATGTGTGGGCCCGATCCTGTGTGGGTCATTGCGGGGGTTAGTTACCTATCGATCTTTCGTGGGTCCGACGACTTAGATAGATTAGTGATCATCTTTATCATCATCCGAAGAAGTATACCTGTGTGAGATGAATCTTCTGGTACTCTCCTTTGTGGATTGTGTTGAGCTATCCTGTGTGGATTTACTGTTTACTCTCCTTTGTGGATCGTGTTGAGCTATCCAGTGTGGATTTACTATTTACTCTCCTTTGTGGATTGTGTTGAGCTATCCTGTGTGGGTATACGTTTTTCTTTTCTGTGTGGACTGGGTTGTGCTTAGGCTCGGACGTTGGAGCCGAACGGGAATTGATGACTTAGGTATATGTATGGGCATATACCTAAGTCGTGTCAGATGTTACATCGGGGTTGTATCTTTCCTTTGTGGATTATCCTTTGTGGATTTCGGGAGACCGTCGGGGGTCTCGGGGTCCCTACTGAGTAGCTTATACTCACCCCTGCACGGGCTATGCCCGCACTTCGTGGTGTTGGTTGCAGACGACGGACAGCGCTGATCGTGGTGGAGACGTGCGGAGCAGGACGGTACCTGGAGGTGGACCACTGGGCAGGACGTACTCGAAGTGGTCAGGTGGACTCGAGGAGCAGTGGAGGCTATCTGTACCCACCCTTCAGGTGGGACTTCCAGAGGACGGCTCGACGCTGCGGCTTTTCTTTTCAGTTGCTGTTTTTCCCTTTCAGTTGTACTTTACAGTTGGGCTTGTATTTCTGGCCCCTTTTGCTTTCAGCACAGCTTGTACCATTTTTACTTAGTGTTTACTTTTCCGCTTGCTTACTATGTGGTGCTTGTTTACTTTTCAAAGTAAATGACTACCCTTTTGTTGGGATTTACACCTTGGTGCTAGTCACCAGCCCCTGGCGTATGGAAGGCGGGCTTGGGGTAGTCACGACACGGGCCCTGAGGACGGGTCCTGACAAATTGGTATCAGAGGTGGTCGGTTCTACCGGAGACTCTGATCTTTCTTCTATGTGAAGCAATAGTGTTTAGCGTATTGAGTGTGGTTATCAGTCCAGGGATTCCAGTGTTGGTGCGGCGGCCGACGTTTCCGTACACCAGGACCCTGACTTCTGATTTCCGACTTAATGCACGAAAACATTGATTGCATGTGTGTTTCAAGTTTTCCTTGTGATTACTTGTGTCAGCTCACTAGGTATATTGTTCTGACCGTGGCGCACTTTCAGGATGTCCCCACGATGGTAGCCAGCTAGGGTTCCGAGAGTAAAGCGCGACGACAGCCCGCCGAGCGATGAGGCCTCGGTACAGGGCCCGTTGACAGCAGAGGCACTGGCGGTACCATTACCCGTCGAGCCCCTGATGCTTCCAGCGCCCACCGCAGACGACGCACGACGCCTCGGAGCTCTTCACGAGTTCCAGCACCAGCAACCACCAAGGTTCCATGGGGAGACGGACCCCCAGGCCGCCAAGGACTGGCTGGAGGCAGTCGTCCGAGTTTTCAGGCTAGTGAGGACACCAGCAGACCTCATGGTGATCCTTGCGGCGAGCCTACTGCACGCAGCAACAGGGCGATGGTGGAGCTTGATGCTCCAAGTACACGATGAGGCCTCCCTCATCTGGACGGACTTTGAGAACCTCTTCCGCTCAGAGTTCGTCCCGGCCACCCTCAGTGTGGTGCGCATTCAAGAGCTTCTTCAGCTGCGGCAGGGCAGCTTGACGGTCGCCCAGTACGCGGCGAGGTTCACCGATCTTTCCCGCTACTCGACCGGCATGGTACAGGACCCCTTCTTCCGGGCCCAGACCTTCGATTAGGGATTGAGACACGAGATCAGGGCATCGCTGATCTCCCTCCGCATCCCGACCCAGGCAGGAGTGCTGGAGCGAACCCTTCTGATCGAGAGTTTTCTGGCTGAGTCCATAGCGAGACCTACCGCAGGGCGGCAGGTAGCAGAGTCTTCGGCAGCGGGTAGCCGATGGATGACTCAGGGTTCCAGGCCTTTCGGCAGACGACCTCGGGACACTGGCTCAGCAGTGCGGGGCACACAGCGTGGAGCCAGTCTTCCGAGAGGCAGGCAGTGCTACGAGTGCGGCGGGCAGGGCCACATGGCTCGTGACTGCCCGACCCGTCATACCGAGGGGCAGCAGATGGTGGAGGGTCCACCTAGGTAGAGGCAGAGGGTCGACCGTGGCGGTCCGCAGGGAGGAGGCGGATGAGGCAGAGGAGCTGGCCGAGCAGAGGCAGGCACAGCTCCAGGCAGCGGAGGCCTACAACCACGGCGCGCCAGAGATGATTCGAGGTACGATCTGTGTCTATTCCTCCCTTGCTGAAGTTCTTATAGACACTGGAGCGAGTCACTCTTTCATAGCCGCTTCCCTTGTTCGGAGCTCGGAGATTCCAACAGAGCCGTTGGCTCGATCCTTACGGCTAGAGACTCCTATGGGAGAAGACTCGTCGATTAGGCACTGGTGCCGGCAGTGTGAGCTTACTCTAGGAGGTGAGAGCTTCGGCTGGGATCTTCTTGTAGCGGCGTCGAGGCCTTACGATGTCATCTTGGGCATGGATTGGTTATCTACGGTCCATGCACAGATTGACTGATTTAGGCGCAAGGTGCGATGTGTGCGCACCAACGAGAGCAGGTTCACCTTCACTGGCGGGAAGGGAGCCTTAGCAGCACAGGATGGACTCACGCAGAGGAGAGGACAGCCCATCACTCATCAGTTGGCTAGCCTCATCCTTGGAGTAGTTGATGTGCGGAGTCTTAGTTTTCCTGCAGTGGTGGATCAGTATGCGGACGTCTTCCCCGATGACGTTCTAGGGCTACCTCCTCGTAGAGAGGTAGACTTTTATATTGATCTGTACCCCGGGACAGCCCCGATATTTACTCCAGCATATCGGATGGCCCCCGCCGAGCTTCGAGAGCTACATGTACAGTTGGAGGACTTGCAGGGCAAGGGGTTCATCCGACCCAGTGTTTCACCCTGGGCTTCGACGATTTTGTTCGCCAAGAAGGCGGACAGGAGCTTGCGACTGTGTGTCGATTATCATCGCCTGAACCAGGTGACAGTGAGGAACAAGTATCTGCTACCGAGGATTGATGACCTCTTCGATCAGCTCAAGGGAGCACGGTGGTTCTCGAAGATAGACCTCAGGTCAGGCTATCATCACCTCAGAGTTCAAGACGAGGACGTGTAGAAGACGGACATCAGCTGTCGGTATGGCCACTATGAGTTTTTGGTTATTCCTTTCGGCGTAACCAATTCTCCAGTAGTGTTCATGAGCCTCATGAACAGGATCTTCCAGCCATACCTCGATCGTTTTGTCATGGTCTTCATCGACGACATTTTGGTGTACTCGACCACCGAGGAGGAGCACGCCTACCACTTCCAGGTTGTACTAGACACACTCCGAGAGCACCAGCTTTATGGAAAGCTCTCGAAGTTCCAGTTCTGGTTATGTGAGGTCCGCTTCTAGGGGCACGTCATTTCTGAGGCGGGAGTTGCAGTGGATCCCGCGAAGATTGAGGCAGTGCTAGATTGGGAGCCACCCAGGAGCGTGACGGAGGTGTGGAGTTTCTTGGGCCTAGCCGGATACTATCGGAGATTTGTGCCCGATTTCTCTAGAGTTGCGGCGCCACTCTCAGCGTTGACGAAGAAGGGGAAACCCTTTGTGTGGTCGGACAGATGTCAGCAGAGCTTCCAGGAGCTGAGGAAGAGATTGACTAGCGCACCTATCTTGAGGTTTCCTGAGGAGGGAGTTGGATATGTAGTCTACTGCGATGCATCAGGGACCGGACTTGGGTGTGTCCTGATGCAGGAGCGGGCCGTGATTGCCTATGGATCATGTCAGTTGAGGCCGCATAAGCATAACTACGCTACCCATGACCTGGAGCTAGCAGCAGTGGTCTTCGCCCTGAAGACATGGCGGCACTATCTGATGGGCGAGCGCTTTACAGTCTTTTCCGACCACCAGAGTCTCAGGTACATCCTCTCTCAGAAGGACCTAAACCTGAGACAGTGACGATGGCTCGAGTTCCTCCAGGACTATGACTTTGAGATAGTCTATACTCCTGGGAAGGGGAACATGGTGTTCGATGCCCTCAGCAGGAGGACGGGCATCCAGCTACTTGAGGAGGCGACAGAGTAGCTAGCCGCTTTGCAGATATCCTTCGTGGATAGAGACGGAGCAGCCTTCCTTCAGTCTCTCACAGTCTCTCCTCCACTTCTATAGCGGGTCAGAGAGGCACAGCGTGGGGACGCTGACTGTGAGGCACGGCGTGCACAGATATCCTCGGGACAGGCACCTGATGGTTTCTCCCTTGGAGCAGAGCACGACGTCCTTTTCATAGGACGTACCTTGGTACCAGTAGCTTTACGAGAGTAGGTACTGAGAGAGTTTCACGCTTCTCCTTTGGCGGTACATCCTGGAGTGGCGAAGATGTACCAGGATCTCAGACGACAGCACTAGTGGCCGGGCATGAAGAAGGCTATAGCAGAGTTCGTTTCACGGTTCCTCACCTGCTAGTAGGTGAAGGCAGAGCACCAGGTACCAGCAGGCTTGGTACAGCCCTTGGAGGTCCCGGAGTGGAAGTGGGATGGCATATCTATGGACTTCGTGAGAGGACTTCCACGCAATTCCAGAGGTCACGACTCAGTTTGGGTGATTGTTGACCGACTCACCAAGTCGGCACACTTCTTACCCATCAGAGAGAAGGGCTCAGTGGAGATCTTGGGGCGTCTCTACGTTCAGGAGATTATACGGATTCATGGTGTGCCATCGACTATCGTCTCCGATCGAGACGCTCACTTTACTTCCTGGCTTTGGAAGGGGTTGCAGGAGGCGTTCGGGACGCGGCTACGTCTGAGCACCGCCTTTCACCCTTAGACGGATGGTCAGACGGAGAGGACCATTCAGACTCTCGAGGACATGCTCCGCGCATGTGTCCTCGACTTTGGTCGCAGCTGGGAGGACCACCTACCCTTGTTGGAGTTCACGTACAACAATAGCTACCACTCCACCATCAGGATGGCCCCATACGAGGCATTGTACGGCAGGCCTTGCAGATCTCCTTTGTGCTGGACAGACCCTGGGGTGTCAGCACTTGTGGGACCAGAGATGGTCCGGGCCGTGACAGAGAAGGTCCAGGTCATCCAAGAGCGGATGAGGACAGCTCAGAGTTGGCAGAAGTCATATGCTGACAGGAGGCGGAGGCCACTAGAGTTCGAGGATGGCGACCACGTCTTCTTGCGGGTCTCACCTCGACGTGGGTTGCAGAGATTTGGCCGAGGCGGCATGTTGTCTCCACACTTCATCGGGCCTTTCCAGGTCCTCAGCAGGATTGGCGAGGTGGCTTATCACCTGGATCTGCCACCTCAGTTGTACCAGGTGCACGACGTCTTCCACGTATCTCAGTTGAGGAGATGCGTGCACGACCCGATTCACATCATTGACTATGAGGAGCTAGACGTGGATGATGGGGTGACTTTTGCGGAGGTCCCGGTGGAGATAGAGGATCGACAGGAGCGGGTCCTACGTGGGAGATCGATTCCTCTTATGCGCATCAGATGGCAGCATGGGAACCTCCAGGAGAGCACATGGGAGTAGGAGGCTCAGATGCGTGCTCAGTACCCACATTTGTTTACCTAGTTTATGATGTATCTTTACGGGGACGTAAAGCCCTGAGGTGGGAGTGATGTAAAGACCCGTAAATTTCAAGGAATTTTTTTTTTATTAATTTTCTTTGGAATTTTACAAGAGCGCAGTTTCTGACGGCACCTGATTCCGAGGCCCGGTGTGCCCAGAATCATTTTCCGAAGTTTCGCTCGGGTACGTTCAGTGAACGGATGAGCGAGTTTTCCTAACTATTGAACCGGTGCCCGGAATCGAATTCTGAGGGCACTGATGAAATCGCAGCGCCTGTATTTTCTTAGAAACGCGTCTTCTGGAGTTGCGTTTTCTCGGGTGTGGTTTTTAATTTTCGGGCTTAAAGTTAAGAAATAAAATACTTTTTTTCGATAACTTTATTTTATTTCACTTAAGCCACTCGGAAGCCACTTGAAGCCACTTAAAAGCGGCTTAAACTGAGTTGATCCATATAGGATGCTATCCATAAAATATCCTACCCCCTCGGTCAGATATTTGTGAGGTGGGTCCCGCACGAGCCCCTCCGTTTCTTTCCGCTAAGTAACGCACCCGCGAAAACCCGTCATTAGGAAATTCAACTGACGCATTTTCTTAATATCTTAACAGACCATTTAATTGGGCGGTTTATTTCGTAAATTAAATGAGCTGTTTCTTTCGTTGAATTAATTCAACGAATTGATGGGTCGTTACTTACCCTTTTTCGTGTGTTGGCATAATAATAAAATAAGACCAACCAGTCTTTTGGAAGTTTGCGCGTTGAGAGGATTTGCCAGAATCCTTGTATCTTCTTTCTCCTTCGCGAAGAATGTGAAGAACGCGAAGAACGCGAAGAACGCCATCATCCGTGGAAATCGACGACGCTCCAATCCGAGACGTCATTCCCCGCCCCGATCTCCGAACACCAACCGTTTGAGGTGAGTGATTTCGGGTTTCCTCTAAAAGTTCTTTTTGGTTTAAAACGAAACATAGATTTAATTATTTATAATTTAAATCTGTTGTTCTTGGTCCGTTGATTTCTCCGACTCAACGCCGGATTCCGCGACGACGCAACGACTTCCCGCGACGACGCGATGATCCCCCTCTTCCGCGACGAGCAATTCCGCGAAGAACGCTCACGCGCGATGACTACGAGGTAGGGAATTATTTTGGATTTACCCCTTTTTATATTCCCGTAAATGTTTCTTTAAAAAGTTAAAAAACTGGATTTGTGAACAATTTTAAGCTTATTAAAATTGTTGTTTCCTATGTGGAATAAAAATTCGCCCATTGTTTATAACTAACGTGGAGGGTGTGGGTCAAACGAACACGGCCCGACAACCCTCTGTCGTTCTTCGTTCTTGTGCGGATTTGATGGGTGACGACGGAACATGCCGCAACGGAAGTTTGATGATCCCGCAGTGAAGAACGAAACCCGGGAGGAGCAACGGCGCAGACGGGAAGAAAATCGGGCCACCGGAGCGACTCCGGCGGCCCGCGGTGCCCGGCGCGCCGCCGGACGAGACCACCGCGGCACCGGCGGCGGCGCTCGCGGGACGCGGCTGAAGCCGCATCCTGCCATCAGGGAGACAACCCGCGGTTGTCGCGGGGGTGTCATGCGGGGGGCGGTGGCTCCCCCCCGCGTCACTCGGGACGCGGCTGAAGCCGCGTCCGGTTGTCTGGCCGACACCCCGCGGGTGCCGCAGGGGTGTCACGCGGGGCGGCGGCTCCCCCCGCGTCGGCCGCTCGGCCGCTTGGCCGAGCCGGGCCGGGCTGGCTGAGCCAGACCAGTCCCACCAGTCCGACCAGGCCGGATCGGGTCGGATCGGGTTCGGCCTACCCAGGGGGGGTCGGGCCGGGTCGGCCCGGGGCCAGACCCCCCTTCTTCAGACGGTTTTCGTTCAAATGCCCGTAACGTGAGCTACGGACCTCCAAACGACTCTTCGTCAGTGGCTACACGATACTTGGATCGAGACGGTCATTTCGGTATATTGCACTCAACGTTTCGGGATACTTTGAGTTCGGCCGGCTTGGTTCGTACACGAAACCAACCGGGCCCTCGGAGCGGAAACGCTTATATCTTGAGCTACGGACGTCTGATTGACGTGCCGTCAGTTTTGTTGAATTCCTCTAAGTGAGATGGATCTTTTGGCATAATCCGCCCGAGGTTTGGACGTAGCTGGAGTACGGTCGGGTTGGTTTTTCCTTAAAAACCAACCGGGCCCCTGGGATGAAAAGGCCAATAACTCTTAGACCGGGCGTCCGATCGACGCGCCGTCTGCGACGTTGAGTTCCTGTTGGCGATACGGAGCTTTTGGATACATCAACTTTGGACTTTGTGATAGTTGATGTATCGGCCTCTCGGCTAGGGGAGCGGACCCTCCCGAACGAGCTTGCTATGTGCGGAACCCTAGAGCTGGCTGTGACTGCTTCTTCGACAGCGACGACTGTGCAGAGATCCTCTGTGGACTCCGACGACGACCATGCAGAGATCCTCCGTGGACTATGGTGACGACTGTGCAGATATCCTCAGTGGACTGCGACGACTACTGCACTCAGCTATCCTACGTGGATCAGTGCTACAGGTCCTGTCTGGGCCCGGTCCTGTGTGGGCCCGATCCTGTGTGGGTCCGATCCTGTGCGGGTCAGCGCTCAGCGGTTCTGTGTGAGCCAGCGCCTATAGGTCCTGTGTGGGCCCGATCCTGTGTGGGTCATTGCGGGGGTTAGTTACCTATCGATCCTTCATGGGTCCGATGACTTAGATGGATCAGTGATCATCTTTATCGTCATCCGAAGAAGTATACCTGTATGAGCTGAATCTTCTGTTACTCTCCTTTGTGGATTGTGTTGAGCTATCCTGTGTGGATTTACTGTTTACTCTCCTTTGTGGATCGTGTTGAGCTATCCTATGTGGATTTACTATTTACTCTCCTTTGTGGATTGTGTTGAGCTATCCTGTGTGGGTATACGTTTTGCTTTCCTATGTGGACTGGGTTGTGCTTAGGCTCGGACGTTGGAGTCGAACGGGAATTGATGACTTAGGTATATGTATGGGCATATACCTAAGTCGTGTCAGATGTTACTTCGTGATTGTATCTTTCCATTGTGGATTATCCTTTGTGGATTTCGGGAGACCTTCGGGGGTCTCGGGGTCCCTACTGAGTAGCTTATACTCACCCCTGCACGGGTTATGCCCGCACTTCGTGGTGTTGGTTGCAGATGACGGACAGTGCTGATTGTGGTGGAGATGTGCGGAGCAGGACGGTACCTGGAGGTGGACCAATGGGCGGGACGTACTCGGAGCGGTCAGGTGGACCCGAAGAGTAGTGGAGGCTATCTGTACCCACCCTTTAGGTGGGACATCTAGAGGACGGCTCGACACTGCGGATTTTCTTTTCAGTTGTTGTTTTTTCCTTTCAGTTGTACTTTACAGTTGGGCTTGTATTTCCGGCCCCTTTTACTTTCAGCACAGCTTGTACCATTTTTACTTAGTGTTTACTTTTCCGCTTTCTTACTCTATGGTGCTTGTTTACTTTTCAAAGGCAATGCCTTCCCTTTTGTTGGGATTTATGCCTTGGTGCTATTCCCCAGCCCCTGGCCTATGGAAGGCGGGCTTGGGGTAGTCACGGCACGGGCCCCGAGGCCGGGTCGTGATAGAAAAAATTAGAAGGATTAGTCTTATTGTTTTCGGAACAAGGTACTTTTGTCTTTTTATAAAACATGTTATCGAAATATTTATTTTAACATACACGGCATAAACCGAATTTCGTGCCATCAATAACAATAATTGATTTGAACCATCATTTATATGTTTCCATGGTTCTTTACAATGAAATTGTTTTCTATAATATTCTTAAAATTTATAGTTTTTAAATTTTTTTCTCGATATAGAAATTTTATTTTCCTCCATAATATTTTTAATGATTCTTAAGGGTATTATTAAATGATAAAAACCCTTGATGTTATTTATGATCAATTAGGGATAAGTTCTCATGATATCAGAATTAGGTTTTCATCTTGAGAGAGTATAACTGTTTCAAAGAGATTTTCATGGAACCATTTTCTTTTCTATAGGTAAAGGAATCAATGAGAGAACAAGGGTTGTTATTATGATAAAAATTGAAAACATTCAAGTGTTAAATATATGTTATGGTTCTTAAGAATTGTTTATTATGAGAGGTGAGATCTATATAGCTCATAATGATTGGTGAGAATGACATAGCTCACGAATACATTGGGTAAAAGGACAGGCATAATCAGTTATAGGTTTCTCTTAATATATTATCAGAATTTAATAGGTAGGTTATTCTATTTGTAAAAGGGATTTAAAGTGTGACATAAAAATGGTATCCCAAGTTACCTACACAATTTATAAATGTTTTTTATGAGTTATAATAGATTCATTAATCATGGTTTTTTATAGGTCAAATGATTGATGAATTATATGACTATGGTATTATGTTAAAGCTTTATGCATTGTATCATGATTGATGATCCTCATTTTGATTATTTTTAACTTTATTTTGGTATGTTCGTTCTAATTTATTATGTCATCATTCCTTTATACCAATGTTATTCTCAATGATAACATTAAATTATTAGAGATTGTGTTTACCCTTACTAAGCCTTTGATCTTACAATTGTTATATTTTATATTTCCCTATGTTATATAGATTTATGTTAAACATATTATATTTAGAAAGGACTCGTGCATAAAGAATTATATGAGAGATTTCAAAGTCATAATATGGAATAATAAAAGACGGATATAGTGAAAAAAATGCTCACTTAAAATCATGGGTATTATTATGTAAGTGGTTTTCTTAATTATTCATAACTCTAATATTAAAATTCCCATAGGTATTCAAGTGATTCTATATTCAAATATGATTTTGTAAGTTTTGGATGGTGAAAATTAGGATTAATTTATCAGTATAAAAGTCATAAATATAAATATTAGGTTCTTAGCACTAGATCTGGGTGTATGAGTTCAGATTTGTTACACTAAATCCCAAAAAAATGACATAAAAAAATTCATACAAGTAAATGACTAAAAGAAAATCAATAACAATGACTCCAAATAAACTAGACCTGAACCAATGTCTAGTTCTATCTCTACATTCCAATCCCATCCAACAACATAATCAAGTATATTTTACCTTTACATTGTCGATTCACACACATGTTAGGTCTACCTATATACTAAACGACATCCCATGTAGGTTGAGAGTAAAACATAGTAGCTTGACACCCATGATGTCTAAACAATATTGTATGTATAAAATAGTGAACTCCACAAATATGATAAAAAAGTACATTCGTGCATAAATTAATATAGAAAATAAAATTAGTGACTGTCCCTAAAACTCTTGGATGACAGCCAGGGTCATCCATACCTACTTTAAAATAATTCTAAATATCTTTTTTAATAGGTGGATTCTCCTACCAATGTTAAACCACACCTAAAATTTTTGAATTTCACTAACAATGATGAATCACCTATTTCATGAATAAAAAATATTGTGTCTTTACCTTAGAAAATCAAGTAAAAAAATATTTTCATTAGTAATTAAATATTAATATACACCTCTCCCTCAGAGATCATGTAACTGTACATCTATCCCTCATGAGATATGTGCACATGCATCTCGTCCTTAGGTGGTATATACTCTACATCTAGCCCTTAGGAGGTATGTAAACATGAATCTATTCCTTAGGTGATAGGTTACCAAGAATATATCCCTTCGGTAGTATGTAACGATACAACTATTCCTCATGCATCAACGTAATAAAAAAGTCAAAAGAGACAATGTTCCATGAAATTCATATATAATATTGAATTCCAAACATTAGAAACATGGGATAGAAGGAATATTGAACAATTAATCAAATTACCAATTAAAAAGAGATTTATTCTTTTAAGAAAATATACCAATTATTAGAATAATTTAAAAAAATTATCCCACATATAAACTAAGCCATGTTTCCTTTTCATAATCCAATATAACCTCTTTCATTAATTTAGAAGAAATATACCAAGATCAATCAACGGATAAATGTGAAACACAATTATCCCCATAGAAAGTCAATGATAAACATTTTCAAGGATTGAAGATGGGTGAATCTAATCCAAGACAATATATGAATATCAAAACTAAAAGGAAATTAATGATATTTTATGTAATGATCTAGGAATTGATCCATAGGTGGATAATTGGCATTGGAGAAGTTTAATAAGATATGGAGATCCATAAAAATTAATAAAACCTGATTTTCGGTTTAATTAGGTGTTAATAAGTGATTAAAAGTTGTTTCATGGGGGGATATGATTATTACCGGGTTAATACCAACCCAGATTTCCACCAGCAGTAAGTGGGTGGTGTCTTCCAGGGCAGCTACATAGATAGAGACCCCACAGACCACCAGGTTTGCCTCCTCTAACTAGCTAGTGGTTTTTTGTAGGGGACCCTTATCAGACCAAACCCTCTAGCAATATGGAGTGACTATAATGGTGATTTAGTGGTGTTGAGTCTTCTCCAATATTGCACACCACCTCTATCATCCCATAAGAGAATCTTCCCAAGTCCCCTAACACCTTCAAAACAGTATTTTAACTAGGAAAAGTTACTCAATTACCCAGGTTTATACTATTTTGAAAATGTAAAGGGTATCAAATAAATGCTTGAAGATGTACATTCATGAAAAAAGACAAGATATTATAACCTCCCCACCATATAACAAATCATCCTTGAGCTATGCTCTAATGAATACCTATTGGGTATTTTTGAATAAATCATGTCTTTGTTCCCATATATCAGTATCCATCTACCCAGTATCCTCCTAAACTTTCCCATGCTACCACTATAATCAAAATATAGGCACAATATTCCCATAGAAAATGTCTCACTATGTTTTATGATACATATCAGATAATCCCCAACAGTTGCATTTCCATCGAGATCAAGATCATTAAAAATAATCATGTGTGAAGTGTCTGAGTAATATCTACAAAACTACGACATGTGAAACAAGTTGTGTTGTTAAAGAGACAATTAGTATTCTATTGGGCTAACCATCATTACTAATATAACTACGATAACAAAAAAAAGGGTGCTAGCTTTCCTTATTTTCGGATATGGATTTTCCCAAACCTCAGTAAAACATGAAGAAAAACCTAATGAACAGATACCTGCATTGCCTCTTTCTATATCTTCTTACTCATGGTATCAATAATGGATTTTCCATTTTATCGAGTATATACAAACTTGATGTTGGAAGACTACAAATTCATGATCCACCTCCACTAATAATGGTTCGTGTCCCACATTAAAGATACTTACTTTACGATTTAATGGACCTGTATAACACAAAATTGTCACATAAAATATAATTCCACCAATATCTCATGAAATATACCACTATAGATAACTCTAGATCATGATTTGTGTAATTACCATCCTGTAGCACTGACTATCTGGATCCATAAGCAACCACAAAATCCTGATATAGAAAAACAACTATGAGACCAAATCCAGCTACACTAAATTACATGGAATACTCTTTACCCAAATTTGGTAATGGGAGGATCAGTTTTGTTCTCAAATTTCTATTCAATTCTCAGAAAACATCCTTGTAAGCATCTAACAACACACAAATCACCCCTTTCTTGGTCGTCATAGTCATATGTGTTTCAAAATTGGATAAGTATTAGGTAACACACTGGTAATATCTTACTAGGCACACAAATATCTTAATTTTAAAGATGTTCTTTTGTCTCTCCCAAGATAATATAACAGCATCCATATCTAGTTTCATCGATACTCCAACGTCTGAGATAACTATTGCAGCCGGTGCATGAAAACCATCTTCTATGTACATGATTACATGTATTCATGAAGTTCATTTTCAAATCAAGATTGTTCCCTTGTATGAATGTTTCACCTGATAATGACATAATAACACAATGAAAGGTCATAATAGTTCCCTTTTATGATAATTACCATGAGGTTTTATAAAATATTTTTCAATATATGTTCTATAGAGACATGATATAATTTGATGGGACATATATGATATAGGCTATCTGAAGTGGAGATTCTGAGGACTTTGAAACCCCCTCTCATGGTGTATTCCATTGGTGATTTCTAGTGAATGAGACTACCAGAACAAGTCCCACCAATTGGAAATCAATTTTAACATGTGTCATTGGATTTTACTATAAGAGAACATTTATATTGATCTTTGGAAATTAAGACTATCATTAATGTATACTGAGAGTCTCTTACTTTGATTTATTGACAAAAACCATGATGACATATTCTCATGGTGAGGAGGGATAGGTTGGGTACAGCATGAGTAGTGTTTCAATAATGGATAATTTGAGAAATAATTTAAAACTATTTTTTCATTATAGAAGTTGATATCCCATCCCCTTTTTTGGGAATGGAACTATCTGGATAAATCCATTTGCATGGTATTATGTGGGTGGGTTCATTTTAGGAAATTAAATGAGGGATACTTCTATCACATTGGTTGATGACACTAGTATGAAACTTGTTTGATTTGAGATACTCTGATAATGGGATTATATAACATAGTAAGCAATCATATCAGGTTGTATTTCATTACAAAATTAACTTCATTATGTATGGGTTCCTTGGTGTGTTTATGGAATCTATCATCTGATTTTAGGGGTATCCCCCTTTATGAACTAAGATCATGGACCTAAGGATCACATACTAAGTGCATTAATTGTATTAGTTAAATTCAATGATTAATTTACAAATTTAGAAAAAATATTAGTCCTAATTTATAATTTAATAATTATTCAGGTTTGGTTGATCACCAAGAACTATTCACAAGTAATTAAAAATAATAATTGAGTTAAATAAAAATAATGAATACTTATTGTCAAGGAATATTGAATATAATATTTATTATATTTATCAATGAATAATGCAATAATAGTTTTTTAAAAATAGTATTTATTCAAGGCCTGATAAATTTCTAGGAGGCCAATTGACTAAGTTTAATATTATACATATAAATAATGTAAATAATATTTATTTATTATCAATGTGATGGAATTTTTATTAGATTAACAATAATATTTTAATTTTTGTTAGACATGGGGTTCAATAAGATTTAATGAATTGGAAAAGGGATTATGTCAAAGTTTACAACCCTTGAAATTCCACTATAAATATATAATTATACCACATTCTATATTCAATATTTATTTGAATGAAAAATAGAGATAATATCCCTCAATCCATAGAGTTATTTACAGCGATCTATAGTGTTCCATCACCTCTATTTCTCTCAATCAATCGAGAAAACACAAGGAGTTCTACATCCTTCAAGAAGATTTTTCTGTGATCAACCACAAACAATGGAACTGATCAAGATTAGTCATGCTAGGACATAGTGATTACAATATGAAATTTAATGATAGTGATAAAAATGTCGATCAAAATTGCATATATTCTTTACTTTGATGTAATAAAGCAACGATGGTATGACAAGATCTAGTAAAATTGATCGCTAATAAAGATATAATCTCATGTTAAGGTAATTCCAAATATTATTATAAATTAATTATAAATAACATGAAAAGATCATACACCATTAGTTTTATCATTTATTCTAGTCATATAATCTTTTAATTCAGTTGGTCATTCATTCTGTAAAAAAATGATTATTCATAAATTATGACTAAAAGATGACTTGGAAAGGCCATATATGAAATTGTGCTACATCTGGAACAAAAAATCATCCTTAGAGTGGTTACATTATTAATTTATAATTATTTATTAATAATTTATTGATTTGAATGTTCTTGTAATTTGTTTTACATTATATCTCTTCATTTATGGAATCTATACATCGTTTTCTCTTCCCTTTCTTCATCCCGTCTCATGTAACCAAAAAACACATTATGTATTATGAAGAGGCATTGAAATTGACAACTAGATATGCTAATGTTTTTGGACAAAATAATATTATAAAGAGTGTACAATAAATCTAAGGTTGTGTAACAATGTATCTCATCAATATCTCATAAACCTATTAAATTAGTTCATGGATATCAGAAAACATTTGATAAAAACATACTCGAATTTAGATCAAGATAGACTAACATATGGTTTCAAGAACAACATGTTCTATAACTTAAGTACCCAACATGTTGTCCTCATTTCATTAAAATGGAGAACATGGGGGGGCTAAGTGTGTCCAATATTTTATAGGTGACATAGGGAATAAAACTTTCTATAACTTTGAGGCCACATGTTTTGTATGATGATTACGTGCAACGTAACTTGTACACATCTGTGAAGGGAGACACACCTAGTACCTTAACATGTGTCATGAACATATGGAAAATATAGTACATGTTGTGCAACTATGTAAATATTATGTAGCCTAGTGTATATAGCCAACTTATTTTAACCTGTAGAGAAAAATTAAATATATAATGAAACATATTAACATGTATTCTATGTTTCCATTATTTTATAATATACACAAAATTATAGGTTTGATGCTTATATATTATATTAATTACATTTTAAATTCCAAATATTCATGTTTTGTATGGTATTTTTATATAGTTCACTCTACATGCATCCTGAGCATAAGGATCGTGTCGGGTAGTTTGGAGGAGTACATGTTTTTTCTTACAACTAAACTTGTGTATTCCATTAATTTTAATGGATAATAACCTATTTAAAATTATAGATGATGGGAATTTAATAATGGTTTGACAAAATTTAGATAAATTGAATTAATTGGACTAATTCATGCCCTTTTACCTTGATTAAAGAATGAATTTCAGTAATTAATGTATAATTTGAAAATATAATTTCTTTATATATTTTGTGGATGATCATTATATTATACCATACCTATTAATGTGATTGGTTATATTTTACTTTTTATTATTAAATTAAAATGATGAAATTCATTTTATCCCTTCCTCTATATTATATAAGGGCCTTGAAGCCCATCGTTTCTTCAATCTAAAACCCCTATACAATCCATTAGGTAATATTTCATTCATGTGAGTAAAATATTAAATGAGTATGAAACTCCAAGTAAAGAGGAGGGCGTATGAGTCCTAGTTATAAGGTGAAACCAATAGAGGTGATACATAGGAGCCAAGGTAGAATGATTTTAAATGAACCAAGATATAGTTCCAAGTGAATTTTGCTAGTATCGATTTTTAGATAATGATTTGATAAATATATTTTCGAATATATAATAATAGTATCATGCCACTTATGTCATGTTTATGTCAGTTTCATGGTTTATTTTCTGTGTTTTTCGTTTCACTGCAATCAGCAAATTACTAAATTAACTACCATGAAATATGGAATAAAATAAAACCAAATTATGCATAAATTTTTTATCAATCATATTGTATAAATTATTTAATAACAACTTAATATTTACAAGGTATGTGATAAGATAATTTTTGGAATTGTATGCATAAAGATAAAAATACCCCAACTAAAAAATTATGTTAGTATGACTTTCCATTAATTATGTTAGAATCAACCATGTAGTTCAAAGCATGATTGGCCCATGTTTGGGTGATTTCAATTATTGGGGAATATTAGGATTGAATTTTTTGGTTGTCTTCATTAGGTTTACATTAGGGGTTGAATAAAAAAATATGAATTTGTCTAATTGAGTGGAAAGTATTGAGTGAATATTTATCCAAATTACTACACTGTGGAGTCTAATCAAAAGATCAAGGAATCATGGGATAATGAATTTGCAATGATAAGACTACATAAAACTCTTTAAATAACTTGTCAAGCCCATGTATAGGTTATGAGTAGGAGACTATGGGTCTTTAACTATAGAATATCAATACAATAATATTTTTTTTAAACTAATGATGATTGATATTAGGTTTTGAAAAAAATATTTGGAGATTAAGGGAATTTAATTTTTTTAATCAATGTTTGTTAATCAATGATGTACCAATTTTATTTTCTTAATTTTTAGAAATAAAAAATCACAATAATTTTGAATTTTCACTACTATCCATACTATATAAGGAAAACCTTTTCACAATCATGAATTTATAGGATTGATTTAGGCTATTACATGATTTACTTTTCCCATAAAGAAAATTATACATGTTGGAAACCCCACTTACAATTTCACAACCCAAAGAAGTTGGTTAATATTTTGTATCTATCAATATGAAACATGTGGAAATAGAAATGGATGTCTCGTGATTCATGTTATCCTCCATGTATAGTGTTATTCTAACTCAATATGAGGAAATTTGTACATATATAATCATTTATCACTTTTGATATCTCTCTTAAGAGAAAACAATACATGGGATGTATGAAATCTCCAAAACATTATTCACACGCATATTTGAGATTTGGAATTGATAAGAAAAATTTATTTATGATGATTATCTATACAAATCACCTATACATATTGGGATTTAAGATCCCTAACGAGTTGTGTACACATATCATTCGGTCTTCACCACCTAAAAACTTTTCAATTTTTGTTCTAAATTATAATATTGTAAATAGTGGGAAGACTCTTTCAAAACAACTTACTCTTATTTTCTATGTTCATTAAGACACGGGGGATTAAAAACCCATTGTATTTTTTGGATAATGAGTAAATTTGAAACAAGGAATAATGACCTAAGAATCATTCTAAATATAAGGCTCCATTACACTATCCTTACTAGAAGAATAAGATCCAATAGAATTGAAAGGAAAGGGATGTGATGTGTTTTTCATGTTGAAAGTAGAGGTACGATAAGAGGAATTAACAGTAACCAAAAATGCCGTGGGAATCATTATGTGTGTTAATTATTGATTTTAATATTTATATATCAACACATTGGGTGTTAAATAATACATGTTTTTCTCCCATTTGAATCCAAATATACGAACCGGGTATATTTCATAAGGTTTCAAGGGGAAATGTGGATCTATTGGATACCATTAGATTGAGGTTGCCTACTTAATGAATTTGAGACTACCATATAACACTCCCAATGAGATTTATTTTTCTTTTAATGAACTATTATTATGATCCTAGAGTTACTAACAAAATTATATCTATTTATTGTTTGTACATGGATGGATTTATATTAATTTTTAAAAATAGGTGATGATATTTTAATAAATATAGAATATTTTATGGTATGGAATAGTTGAATAAAATAATCTACATATTAAATTATAAAAAATGAATATTTCCAATTGATAACAAGTCAAATAAAGTCATTTCATTTAATACCCAATTGTGGAATCACTACATTCATGAAAAAATAGTAAGTGTTTGAAAAATATATATCAAGATGATTATATGGACTCTTTGAGCCTAAACCACTTAAAATAATTCATGCTTGTTTAAAATTTAAGTTGACCATAACACCATTCTGTGGTCATGCTGAAAGGGCCAGAGAGCTTCTAGAATTGGAACATATTGATGTCTGTATAAATTTTCATGTAGACGATAGAGGTATATTCTTGTACATGATGAATTTTAACAATGACTTGAATATGAATGGTTAAGTGTTGTTAATGAGTTATAAGTCTAAATACATTGAAAATTTATAATTGATCAGTAATGAATTTAATAATCATCTTGGAATAAAGATAATGAAACATCAATCAGATCATGGTGGTGAATATATTGACCAAAATTTTATCAAAATTTTTCAAGATTATGGGATTTTATCTTAACTCGGTTTTTATTATACTCTATAGTGGAATTGTGTTAGTGAAAGGGGAACCATGCTTTACTATACTTGGTAAGGTTAATGATGAGTCCCACAAGTATTCCATTATCATTTAGGGAACATGAATTACAAAATACATTAGAAAAACGTATCCAAGTACCAACTAAAGTATAAATAATAATCCATTGATGTTATATAGTGTAAAGAAACTTATTTTATCACATTTTAATGAATGGGGTTTTGAGAGTTTTTGTTAAGGATAGTTCAAGAATCAATCTAGAAACCTGGTGAACAAAGTGTATCTATATAGTGTTTCCCAAAGAAATTAGGGGATTCAATATATAAAATCTTCTTAGATAAGAAATTATCCTTCACAATACGAATCATATTTCATGATTGGGAGAAAATAATAATGGAGGATACATGGAGAAAGAATTAATTTGATGAATTTAGAGCTCATGTTGGAGAAGAGTTGGTATAGGAAAAATTCTATAGGTCCCCTTGAAGGATGTTTTTAATGGAACACCAATACTATATAGGATAATTACAGAAGTATGAAAATGGGAATGTTATAGTTTTGTAGTCACCGATAATGGAAAATCACTACTGATTGATGATAATGTACATATACTCTAAAAATATGCAGTACAGATCTCAGAGGGTATAATATGGAAGGATTCCCTGAATTTGGATATGGATTCAATATATCAAAACCAAACATCATTTCTTGATTGAACCAGTACTTGATTTAAATCTCATTAGGTGTAAATGGGTATTCTAGATAAATCTTGATATATAAGTGAATGTTAGTACCTATAAATCATAAAAAGTGGTTAAATGTATAGAAAACATCAAGATATCAACTACAATGAATCATTTTCTCCATTTATATGTTTAAATGTATCGAAATGTTTCTTACTACAAAAACATACCAAGCCTATGAGAATAGGTACATGAATATAAAGATTTCTTCCATTAACAGTAGCCTTCTAGATGATGTGTATATGACAAAACCAAGAGCATTTGTGACTCCTTGAAATTCCAAAATGGTAATAAAGCTATAGATATCAGTTTATTTAATAAAACTAACATCTATTTCATGCAACATATGGTTCAATGAATCCAAAAAAATTGCTTCCATTGAAAAAGAATGTGGGAAATGTGTTTACATGTGGTTTAGTGGGAGTAAAATAATTTACATAGTAGTATATATTGATAACCTGTTACTAACTAAAAATGAGATAGAAAACATATAAGAGGTTAAGGAATGGTTGAGGATATGCTTATCCCTGAAACACATGTCTGAAGTAGCCTATATTATAGGGATCAACACCATGCGTGATAAATAGAAGATGTATCTAGGACTAAGTCAATGTATATACATTGACAAGATACTATAGTTGTTTACTATGGAATAATACATGAGGGGATTGGTTCCAGTGTGACATGGTATACATATTTCTAATCATTTTTTCATCAAATAACAGAGTAAATAGAGATAATGAGTAATTTATCATTTTCTTTTGTGATAATATCTATCATATATTCCATATTATGTGTGAGGATTGACATTGACAATTATCAAATCATGGTAGTAAGATATAAAGAACATCTAGGTGAATATAAGTGGACTACTATTATAGACGTCCTTATATATTTGAGATGAACTAAATATATATTATAGGTTTATAGAGGAGATGGAATTTTATTTATCAAGGGTTATACAGATTCTATCTTTTTGATAAGTCAAAATAATCATCAATATTAGTCGGGATATATCTTCAGTCTCAATGGAGGATTTGTGAGCTGGATGATTTCAAAGTACCTAGTTTCACCAAATATGTAGTGTATTTTGAGTATATTTTGACTTCTATTGTATTAAAATAATAATGTTTGAATCTCATCTTTGTGAAAGATCTTGATGTGGTACCAAATTTCCAATACCCTATCACAGTTTACTGTAATAACGCTACAACATAGAATTGTTTAGAATATTCAAGGTCATGTGAAGGGACTATATGTTTCATATATTGAGGGATGTTTCTCTATGAGGTGAAGGTGGAGTGAGAATATTGTACCTTAAATGATGGTTGTGGGACCCATGACTATACCTCTATATCACCATAGGAATGAGTATCTCGTGATAGCTATAGGACTAAAGATTATTAAAATTTGGCTCTAGTGTGAGTGGGATTTTTCTAGTGTAGATCCATATAACTAACATCTATGTACTTGATTATATAGATTCATGAAGTTTCCTAACCCATAATGATTATCCCTCTATATAAAAATTGTATGTGATAATGTTCGAAGAAAAAATTTCACACTAAAAGGTCATTGCAGTTCCCCACTATGATGATATTCAAGAGCATCATGGAAAATATTCTCAAATATATGTTCTATAACTAGATGATTTCATTTTATAGGGAAAAAAATATACCTACTATCTTGGGTAGAGACTCATAGGAATTTGATGCAGCCTCTCACGGTGTACACCCTCAATAATATCTAGTGAAAGAGATAATATGAATGAAACCCCGTTAATAAAGAATCAACATTTACATGTTTCATTATATGTTTCTTTCTATAAAAATGCTTGTTGATATTTATACCTTATGATTATCATTAATGGATACCATGATTTCCATTATTTGATGTATAAAAAATCATGGTGATATACTCTCTTTGTGTGATAGGATATGTTGGGTTTGTCATGAGTAATATTTCATTAATGGATAATGCAAGAAAAGATATATATCTTTTGTATCTTGATATAAGTTTATATCTGACAACCTTTAATGGGAATAGAACTACCTAGTAAAATCCATGTCCATGGTATTCTATGGGTTAGTTCATTTTAACAAAGTCATAGAAAGGGACATCATGTACATAGGTTGATGTAACTAGTATACAACCTACATTTTTTAGGATATCATGATTAATGGATTATATTACATAGTATGAATTTGTATAAGGTTGTATGTTGTTACATCAATAAATTATTTATCTATGGGAGACTAAGCATGTTTTTATATGAAAACCTTAGACATTATGGGGATCTATGTTTTTACAAAAATAAAGGGGTATAGAGGGTCACACACTATTTGTATCTTCAATCACTGATTAATTAAATGTTGAATTTAATATGTTAGAATAAATATAATTCTAGATTTATGGATTAATATTTATTCTGGTCTAGTTGACTACTAATATACAATCAAAAATTATTTGAAAAAATAAGTGATTTAAATAAAATAATAAATATTTATTTCCTAGGATTGGAGAATAAAATATTTAGTATATTTATCGATGAATAATGTATAAATATTTATTTGTTAAATAAAATTCTATTATTAAATTATTGATAAATGTTGAGGAAACCAGTTAACTTAGTTTAATGTTCTAGTTGAAAATGATGTAAATTATATTTATTTATTACTAAAGGGATCCACATGTCTATATATTAATAATAATATATTTATTATTATTATAAAAGAGGATCACTAAGAAATATGGAGTTGGAAAGAGGATTTTGTGAATGTTTCCAACTAAATATGTTCTTATATAAATATCTAAATATATCACTTTCAATATCCAGTCTTGTTGTGAAGAAAATAAAAAAAATCTCCCATAAATACCTATATGGAGTACTAGATATCTATATTGTTCCCTCTCCTCTAATTCTCTAATTCCATTTATAAAACACAAAGTGTTATTTATCATTTTAGAAAAATACTATTATCATTAACTATGAAAAATCCATGTGATCAGGTCATCCATTCTAACACCTACTGATTCAAAGGTGATTTGAAAAGATTGTGGTGCACATTTAGATCACCACTAAAGGGATTATTCACTTCGATCCTAAAATGCAAAAATAGTGAAAATGATCCAGTCAACCAAATCACCAATTAAAAGAGAATTACAAGTTCATGTAAATCTAGATATGACTATATGTAAATTAAAAATTATATGTGGATATCCATATCTTTAATCTAGTAGATTAATCTATGATTGTTTTATCCATGGAATTTATCATTGTGTAAAACAATGATTATTAAAAAATTATCACTAAAAGGATATGGTGGTCATGTTATACATGTTCTTTCTCTACACCTAAAATCTACAATAACGTGGAACATGAATTTCAAATTATCAATAAAAAGGTGAAAAGTAGATATATTAGCATATAAATGATGTTGTCTTATCATACTCAGAATGATTTCAAGAAGTTGGGCATAATCATCTCTAAATTTTGAGTACACCAACATGTCACTGACAAAAACCACTGCAAAATGATCTAGAAATGGATGTAAAATCCAATTAATTAAGTCCATGAATACTTATAAAGAATTTACTATACTAATAAAAATACTAGAAGATCATAAAAGACATAAATTCTCATAAAAATAGTCTATGGTTTGACAGACGACATCACCAACAACTGATGATACACTGAACTCAAACCAATCATGGAGAAAATATGGGCACATCTCAAATGATTGAAGAGATAATCAGTGTTTGTAAAGAGATATAGATTCATAATGATTATTTGGTTCAGTTCCTATTATTCCACACATAAGTGCAAATTCTCTTCATCCTTCTGGAAAAAATCATGGGATAACACCATAGGGAAGTTGTTGAGTCAATAAGGCTTTCCTTATGACTTTTCCATTCCTTCTTGTTTTGAAAATCATAAACACCTTATCTTTAAGGAAAATTGCTTTTATAAGAAAAATAACTTTTATAAGGAACATCGCTTTTATAAGGAAATCGCTTTTATAAGGAAAATTTCTTTTATAAGGAAAAATCTCTTTTATAAGGAAAATCACTTTTATAAGGAAAATCGCTTTTATAAGGAAAATTGCTTTTATAAGGAAAAACGCTTTTATAAGGAAAATTATCCTTATCATATTTTCATTATCTATGTCCATATATTTCTTAAGTATAAGAATCAGATTCATTTCTATATTCTCGAAATCGCTTAAAACACTGATTTGAAGCATTCTGTTTTAGGATCCGAATTCTGGATGAGAACTGTAATGAAGTTCCACTTCGAATTCTGGATACGAACTTTAATAAAGTTCCACTTCGAATTCTGGATACCAACTCTCATGAAGTTCGACACCGAATTCTAATAATGAATTCTGATTATGAATTCTAATGACGAATTCTGGTTACGAATTCCCATTTCGAATTCTAATTACAAATTCTCATTACGAATTCTCATTCCGAATTCTCATTCCGAATTCAACTATTAAATAGAATCTGATCATATTTTCTTTATACACTCCGAAATTATTTTAGACTCCAAATATTATTTTTTGTTAGACTCCGAACTTTTTTGTTAGAATTAAAATGATGTCGTACATTCTGTTACACTTGTTTTGTTATAAAACGATGTCATCTATTCTGTTATAAACTAACTGTTGGTTAAGTTACACGTGTACATGTCCCTCCGATTTTTAAAGAAAATATGACCGTTGGAAAGGAGGCCGACCAAACCTATAAATAGGAGCTCATTTGAAAGATCTCATAACAACTTATTCGACATTGTTCACACATGATGTTGAAGTGATTTCTAGAGAGAGAGGCTCTTATTAGCTCTCAAATCTTCGTGCAACTCCAAATGTTGGTGATTACATTCGAGGAATTCTGGGGATAGGAAGACAGACGTGCCGACTACCTTAATGTTTGAGGGCTTCCTTACTGAGGAAGACAGAGGTTTCCAACTACCTTGAAGTTGAGGGATTGCGGTTATAACAAGACAGAGATTCCGATCTTCGTATCAAGGGCTTACCCTCATGTGGGTAAGAAAGACTTTCTTGAAATTATAAATCAAGAGACCTTTATCCAAGGTTGTTGGATACCCTTCTCTTTGGGTTAAAAGGATTATATCTTGTTACTTATAGTTTTACTACTTATTTGTTTCCGCTGCACATTATATTGTAAGGAATGTATAACTTTCTTATACTTCCCTACTCATACTCTGTTTCATTTAGATTCTATATGCTTTAAGGTAGAATCTAATATTGTAATATTTAGTTAAGTTTCAATTTCCAGATCCATATTTCTGGAACCTACTTTCGGAATCATTTTCCAGTTTTAAGCAAGTACATAGAACTTGATGTATATAACTTCATTCCTTATTCCAAGTTCGTAATTGGCGTTAGAGGTGTTGTGAATTTGCTTAGTTTAACTTTGTTAAACTTAGCTCTTTCCTTTGTTTAAGGAATTTTTGAAGTATAAAATTCACCCCCCCCCCCTCTTGTATATTGAGCATCTACATCATTATTTTGATCCTACAATTGGTATCAAGAGATGAGGCTCTTGGATGATTTTCAAGATAATGTTAAAGATGCTTTTGAGATAGAAGACAGGAAGATAAATGATCTTACTTCTTCATTTGAAGAAAAGTTGATAGATTAAAAGAATTTCCAGATTCAAGAAGTCAGAGATCTGAATGAGAAATTGAATTCTGTTGCTCAGAACTGGAGGAATGAAAGGGATCGTTAGAATGAGTTTGAAGAAAAGTTGTTAAAGCAAGAAAAAATCTTGAAGGCTCGGGAAGAAAAGCTTAAAGCCCAGGAAGAAAAGATTGAAGCTCAAAGTGCAAGAATTGTTGTGTTATAGAAGCAAGCCGAGGAAGACCATAAAGACCTGAAGAAGATAAAGACTATTCTTAAGGGTCTCAGGGCGAAGGAAAAAGATCCAAAATATAAAAATCTGATCTTTCGTTGTATCTTAACTTCCTTGTTTCTGAATTTTCAAACGTAATGAAAATTGTTCTTGCTCGTATCTTTTGTTGTTGCTACTAATTTTTCAGGTGCTTTGTTATATTTTCCATTCCCTTAAATTATTTTTGAAAATCACAAAGGGGGAGAAGGAAAAGAATCCTAACAAAGCGGGAAATGGAAAAAGAACCTTAACAAAGGGTGATAAAGAAAAAGAACTATAATAGAGTTTCTCTAAGGGGGAGTTTTTTCATTGAAGAAGACATTCTTATTCTTAATGAAATTTCATTCCAGAAATCTAGAATACGATCCTTATAGTTTCAAATCCTAAGGGGGAGTTAGTCGTATTCATCAACTTCCATAAGCAAAGGGAGATAAGCCTTATTTTGTTCTTTCTTCTTAGACTTTATTTTTTGTAAGGATGTTTGTGCTTTCCAAAAAGGGGGAGATTGTTGAGTCAATAAGGTTTTTCATATGACTTTTCCATTCCTTCTTGTTCTGAAAATCACAAACACCTTATCTTTAAGTAAAATTACTTTTATAAGAAAAATCGCTTTTATAAGGAAAATCGCTTTTATAAGGAAAATAGCTTTTATAATGAAAATTGCTTTTATAAGGAAAATCGCTTTTATAAGGAAAATCGCTTTTATAAGGAAAATCACTTTTATAAGGGAAATTGCTTTTATAAGGAAAAACACTTTTATAAGGAATATTATCCTTATCATATTTTCATTATCTATGTCCATATATTTCTTAAGAATATGAATCAGATTCATTTCTATATTCTCAGAATCGCTTAAAACTTTGATTTGAAGCATTCTGTTTTAGGATCTGAATTCTGGATGAGAATTGTAATGAAGTTCCACTCCAAATTCTGGATACGACCTTTAATAAAGTTCCACTCCGAATTCTGGATATGAACTCTCATGAAGTTCGACACCGAATTCTAATGACGAATTCTGATTATGAATTCTAATGATGAATTCTGGTTACGAATTCCCATTACAAATTCTGATTACAAATTCTCATTACGAATTCTCATTCCAAATTCTCATTCCAAATTCTCTTTCCAAATTCACCTATTAAACAGAATCTGATCATATTTGCTTTATACACTTCAAATTTATTTTAGACTCTGAATATTATTTTTGGTTTGACTCTGAACTTTTGTGTTAGAATTAAAACGACGTCGTACATTCTGTTACACTTGTTTTGTTATAAAACGATGTCGTCTATTCTGTTATAAACTAACTGTTGGTTAAGTTACACGTTTACATGTCCCTCCGATTTTTAAGGAAAATATTACCGTTGGAAAGGAGGCCGACTGAGCCTATAAATAAGAGCTCATTTGAAAGAGCTCATAACAACTTCTTCGACATTTTTCACACATGTTGTTGAAGTGATTTCTAGAGAGAGAGGCTCTTATTAACTCTCAAAGCTTCGTGTGACTCCAAATGTTGGTGATTACATTCGAGGACTTCCAGGGATAGGAAGACAAAGGTGCTGACTACCTTAAAGTTTGAGGGCTTCCTTGCTGCAGAAGACATAGGTTGCCAACTACCTTGAAGTTGAGGGCTTGCAGGGATAGTAAGACAGAGATTCTGATCTTTGTATTGAGGGCTTACCCTGGTGTGGGTAAGACAGACTTGCTTGAAAGTATAAATCAAGAGACCTTTATCCAAGGTTGTTGGATACCCTTCTCTTTGGGTTAAAAGACTTATATCTATTTACTTGTAGTTTTACTACTTGTTTGTTTCCGCTGCACATTCTATTGTAAGGAAAGTATAACTTTCTTATACTTCCCTACTCATACTCTGTTTCATTTAGATTCTATATTCTTTAAGGTAGAATCTCATATTGTAATCTTTAGTTAAGTTTCAATTTCCGGATCCATATTTCTGGAACCTACTTTTGGAATCATTTTCCAGTTTTAAGCAAGTACATAGAACATGAAGTTTATAACTTCATTCCTTATTCCAAGTTCATCATTGGTGTTAGAGGTGATGTGAATTTTCTTAGTTTAACTTTGATAAACTTATCTCTTTCCTTTGTTTAAGTAATTTTTAAAGTATACAATTCACCCCCCTCTTGTATATTGAGCATCTACATCATTATTTCGATCCTACAGAAGTAATAGGATGTATGAATACCTTATCATCCACATCCTCAAACATCAATTTTAGCTCCCAAATATGTGTTAATGACATCCTATAAGGTGGGGTAGAAATTGGATTGTCTCTCAAAACTATCTTAATATTCAACATGATATCATGATCGGGTTGTAAGAAGAAGAACTCTTCATAAATCATCAATAAGAAATGATCCTCTACAAGAGAAAATAACTTTTCCATAACATTACATCATCCCAAATAATGATTGTTATATGGGTCATATGAAAATACAATCAACACAGAATGGGCACTACATAACCATAAAGAAGATCCTATTCACTCATATGGATATAGTTTTCCCTTTTAGTGAAAAAACATTCACTATCCTCAAATAACAGTTTTTATGAGGTTGCATTAGAACTAAAATTTCTATAAAAAAGAATCTAATTTAACCCTATCATTTCTACCGTAACATCCCCAAATGATAAAGGGTTAAATAACTAAATGATATGACTCATGTCAATAGGGTTCACCTTCCTTTCTAGGAGCCTGTCTAGTTATAACTCCACAGTTATGTGTGCTTAGCTTGGAGTAGTGATCAAGATGGGTGACCCTATGGGAAGTTTCTCAGGGTGTGTGTGATTGAGGAAAAAGAATACTGGAAAGGACAAGTGTTGGCATATGGGGACTGTCATTAGTCAGATGACCTGTTCGGGCATGTTGGTGGACCTTGGGGTGGGCCCCACGTGTCTGTGGGGAAACTGGTGGTACCTGGTGGGCCAGGACCCGACGACCATGTTAAGGCGTGGTGGTTGTGCTATCACCGGGACCCGGTTGTCACATTTGGTATCAGAGGAGGAACCCAGCCTTAAGTGCGGTGCACTGCCTGGGTAAAGATATAGGGCCCACAACGAGGGCGTTGTGCTCTAAAGGGGGGGTGATTGTAACATCCCCAAATGATAAAGGGTTAAATGACTAAATGATATGACTCATGTCAACAAGGTGCACCTTTCTTTTCGGGAGCCTGTCTAGTTAGAACTCCACAATTAAGCGTGCTTGGCTTGGAGTAGTGATCAGGATGGGTGACCCTTTGGGAAGTTTTCCAGGGTGTGTGTAAGTTAGGACAAAGCACACGGGAAAGGACAAGTGTTGTCCTGTGGGGACTTTCATTAGTCAGATGACCCATTCGGGCATGTGGGTGGACCTTTGGGTGGGCCCCACTTGTCTGTGGGGCAATTGGTGGTACCTGGTGGGCCCAGACCCGACGGCCATGTTAAGGCGGGGTGGCTGTGCTGTCACCACCACCTGTTGGCAGCAGATGCCACCAGCCATACTATCGAATTGTAAACGCTGGCAGAGCGCATTGCATGAGTTCCAGCAGTAGAGGCCTCCGAGGTTACGAGGCGAGGCAGATTCCCAGACAGCAGAGCACTGGCTGGAGGCGATTGCTTGAGTATTCCGCCTAGCTGAGACATCAGTGGAGTGGATGGTGGACTTGGATACTAGTGTTTTCTAGTGAATGAACATGGGGATGGTCCACATAGTGATGAGGCTTCAGTGCATGGACCGATGCCTGAGATAGTGCCTTCAGGTAGTGTGTCAGCCATACATCACTACCTGTTGGTCAGCAGTTACAACCGTCGGTACCGGTAGGTGACACATGTAGGCCTACTGCCTTATACATGTTCCAACATCAGATACCCTCAAGTTCTGAGGCGAACCTGACTCACAGGTGGCTGAGGACTGGCTTGAGGAGGTGGCAGAGAGTTTTCTAGAGCTTATACAGCTTCGGCAGGACGACATGTCGGTAGCTGAGAATTCATCGAGGTGTACCGAACATTCCGGGTACTCGATGAATACATTTCGATCAGTGCAATAGAGCTCGGGCCTCTGAGCGTGGTGTGTTTAATGACATTCCTGCCAACACCTTTTTCCTCTATGCAATCCTACTCACTTTAGGGTTCTAGGGATAACCTTGAGGTTGAATGTTCTTTGGCTGAATGAATACAACTATAGAATGTTAGAAGTTGGAACACAGCGAGTTGGTGCCAGTCTCAGAGACTTGGGCATGCAAATGTTTCAAGAAGAGGATATGCTAAGGACATATAAATCTGGAGAGCAGTAGAGGACTGTCTTGAGGAGGTGACAAAGAGTTTTCTAGAGCTTATACAGCTTCGGCAGGACGACATGTCAGTAGCTGAGAATTCATCGAGGTGTACCGAACATTCCGGGTACTCGGTGAATACGTTTCGATCAGTTCTATAGAGCTCGGACCTCTGAGTGTAGTGTATTTAAGTAAATTCATGCCAACACCTTTTTCCTCTATGAAATCCTACTCACGTTAGGGTGCTAGGGAGAACCTTGAGGTTGAATGTTCTTTGGCTAAACGAATACTGCTATAGAATGTTAGAAGTTGGAATGCAGCAAGCTGGTGCCAGTCTCAGAGACTTGGGCGTGCGAATATTTCCAGAAGAGGAAATGCTAAGGGAAGATAAATCTGCAGAGCAGTATATGTGGAGGAAAAGCTAGGAGAGCATCATGAGGTGGTTTACATTTCAACATGTTACAACCACCCGCCTTTTTTATCCCCTCCAGGCACAGGGAGTTGGAGGGCAGGGGAATAGAGTAGCTGCATGCGGTCAAGGAGTGCGACCGAAAGGGCTCTAAGGATGACTCGAAGTGCGGACATTGTCTTCTACTAGCTGTCGTAGCCACAGACATCGATACGAATCATCCCTTCCTTCCATGAATCTAGTCCCAAACCTAGAGTTTCCTGTTAAGCCATTGACTTGACCCTCATTTCTGGAGATACCTTTGGGAGGAGACTCGATAGTCACAGTTACGCCGACGGTGTGATCTGACCCTTGAGGTGAGAGTCTCGGTTGGGACCTCTTGGTGGTAGTGTCGAGGCCTTACGTTGTTAGTTTGAGTATGGATTATGCAATCACTACTCATACTCAAATTGACGGTATTAGGAAAATGTCGGGTTGGGTTTTCCTTGGTCGGAGAAAAGGAAACCCTAGGCAGCACAGGTTAAACTCGTGCACAGGAGGGTGTAGCCGACCATTCTTGGGTCGGCCAACCTTACCCTCGTGGCAGCAGGAGTTTTGAGTTTCAGTTCTAATCAGGAAAGGGAGACCTCTAGAGTTAGAGGATGGCGACCATGTTCTTATACGAGTCTCACCTCGACGAGGTTTACGGATATGTAGCCGAGGCGGCGAGATATCTCCAAGGTTAAATGGACCTTTCTAGGTCCCCAGCAGGGTAGGCGAGGTGGTTTACCACTTCACCTTTCCACCTCAGTTGCACCGGGTGCATGAAATCTTCCATGTAACTTGACTGAGGAGATACGTGCATGATCCTTCACACAACATCGACCTCAGGGAGTTGGACGTCGATGACAGGGCGACATGCACAGAGGTTCCAGGGGAGATTGAGGATCGACAGGAGCGGGTCCTACGTGAATGGTCGATTCATTAGGTGCGCTTTCACTGGCATCACAGGAACCTCCAAGAGATCACATGGGAGCGGAAGGCTCAGATGCGTGCTCAGTAGAAATTTTGTTTCCCTATTTTGTGCTATAGCTTTACGGGGGCGTAAAGGCCTGAGGCGGGAGTAATGTAAAGACCCGTAAAATTCAAGGAAAATTTTTTTCTTAATTTTCTTTGGGATTTTACAAGAACGCAGTTTCTGACGGAACTTGATTCTGATGCCCGGTGTGCCTGGAATCAATTTCCTAAGTTTAGCTCGGGTACATTCAGTGAACGAACGAGCGAGTTTTCCTAACTTTTGAACCGGTGCTCAGAATTGAAATCTAAGGGCACCGATGAAACCGCAGCACTGGTAATTTCTTAAGAAGACCCTTTCTGGAGTTGCGTTTTCTCGGGAGGAGTTGTTTAAAAAAAAGTGAGGGATAAAAATATAATTGTTTTACAATTATATTTTCATTTCTTGTTAAGTGGATTAAGTGTTGTGTTACAACACTTTATCCCTATCTTATATAGTTATAACCTATGTAAGGGAGTTAAGGGTGGGACCCAGTTTTAGTTGACTACCTATGAGAGGATTAAAGGTGAGGTGGGGCCCACATGAACCCCACTCCTTCACATTCCTTAAACCTCATCTAACTCCCTCATTAAGTGGGTGATCTCTCATCTTCCATAACTCACTCCAACCCCCCTTCTGACACATCCTCTCATTAATGGTGCCAAATCTACTTCATTTAATTTTGACAAGCTCAAGATTAATTAAGTTAAGTTAATTCAACATTTGAAATGTTTTGAAAATGCATGAGATGAGTAATAAAATAAGAAGAGTCTTATTTTATTAGGGGTTGGATGGTTTTGTGGGGAAGGGGAGGAGATAGAAGTTCATCTTCCACGTTGAAGAACATGAAGAACGGTTCTTCTCCGACGAAGAACATCGACCCTTCGACTTAGAAGACTCGGCGACCCGGATTCTTCTGTCTTCATCTTCCTCCACGACATGGGAGAAGTCGCCAACCGTGGCGATCATTGCCAACGACAACGTACCTTCCTTCTTCATCATAACAACAAGTGAGGAGACGTCGTTTCCTCCTCGGACACACCCCGACGTCCATAGAATCTACGTCCGACCCTGCGACGTTCTCCGCGACACTCGACGTGCGAAGTCAAATATCCAAGTAGGGCTTTGGTTTAATTTAATTTATGTGGATTATATCCTCGACCTTTGTTTATTTTTGTTGATAATCGTTTGAGCCGCCTGTTATCGTAATAACGGGAGGAGGTTGGACCGCACAAACACGACCGACCATCCTCCCCCTTTTTTTGGTTGTACTTGTTGTAGTATGAGCAAAGGCGGCGCGGTGCAACGACATCATGTGGAAACACGAAGTTTTTTTGAGCGCAATATATGGATGCGAAGCCCTCAACGCAAAGATCACAAATGTGTGATCGTTTAATTTTTTGGGCTTGGAACGAAGCCGCAATGGCTCGCGAAAGGAGGTTTTCAAATATTTATTGACGCTGGAAACTCAATGTTTCCCTGAGCGCGACAAACAGACACGAAGATCTCGACCTGAGGATCACGGACATGCTTTCGTATCTTTTTTCCGAGTTAAATCGAAGTCGAAATGGAGTGCGGAAGGATTTGGAGGCCCAGCTGGGCGGGCAGCCAAAGGTGGTGGGCATGCATAAAGAAGGGTGGTGCGTGAAGAAGGGTGGTGCGTGACATGGGGTAATTGAAAGAAATCAATTAAAATTAATAATATAATAATGGTATTATTAATTTTGATGATAAAACACTTTTTTGACGGTATCTTCTTCGTGCGACCTCGGTTTCACGAACCGTTAGTGGCAGTGCGACCCTGACTTTGAGACGGAATTTATGAGTCCAATATTTGATATCTTTTTCGGGTTTTTTGGTTCGAGTACCCGAAACGCTCGTACTTAATAGATTTAATATTATTATTAAATCTTTGACCCGCCATAACTCATGTGTGCGACGTCTGATTGACTCGCCATCAGCGGCGACGTGACTCTGTCTTTAAAATGGTCAATTCAAGTCTAATGTTGGATACTAAATTCTGGTTCGTGTCTCGGGCCCATGAAACACCGAATAATATTATTATTATTATTATTATTATTATGGGATCCTGTATGAGACATATCTCTCTCATACGGTGTCGGAATGATGAACCGTCTACGACGTTGCGACCCTGGAATTAAGACGGATGTTTCAAGACTAATTTTGGATATTTAAGTCGAGGTTGAGGCGCGGGCCCCATGAGGCCTGATTTGCACATGATGCAGTGAAATGCAACTTTTTCATCGGCTATCTATTTGGGACCAATGGGTAGTCCATCTCGTGTGTTTTTTTCGTATGGATCGCAATGGTGTGACCGGTTTGGTTAACCGGTGTCATTTGAAGTATGACTTGGTTGGATCGAACATGAATCCAACCGGGCCCTCGGTGCGGGAACGCTTATAACTTGAGATCCGGACATCTGATTGACGTTCCGTCGACTTTGTTGGATTCCTCTTAATGAGACGGAACTTTTGGCATAATTCGCCTTAGATTTGGATGCAGTTGGATAGTGGCCGGGTTGGATTGTACCTGAAATCCAACCAGGCCCTTGGAACAGAAAAGCTGATAACTTTCAGACCGGACGTCCGTTTGACGAACCGTCAGTGGCGTTGGTGATAATGTTGAGAAACGGTCCCTATGAGTATACCCTATGAGAGTTTGGAGTACATTTGAGATACGGCTGGGTTGGTTCGCACACGAAACCAACCGGGCCCCTAGGACGAAAAGGCTAATAACTCACAGACCAGGCGTCCGATTGACGCGCCTTCTGTTGCCTTGAGACCCCTATGACAAGGCGGTACTTTGAGATACTTATTCGTTGGACTTTGAGATACTTGGAGTATAGACCTGTAGCTCGTGGAGCGGACCCACCCGGAGAGGATCGTTCGGAGTAGGGAGACCGTGTAGCCGGCTGAGACCTGACGACTGCTTGACCGACTCGACTTGGAGTGAGTCGACTAGCCCAGTGGACGGAGCACTACTTTGTTGGGTGCATACCCATGGCGGATGGAGCACTACCTGTGTGACAGTGCAGACCCGTGGTACTCGTCCGGAGGGTACCTCTGCAGCCTATTAGGGGGTGTGAACTACTGTGTTTGGGTGGCATACCCCGGCGGGAAGCACTACTGTGTTTGGGTGGCTAGCCCGTGGTACTCGACAGGAGGAGTACCTCAGCAGTCTTAGGTTATTGAGCAGTACCTTGAAGTCATGACAGGACCACTGTACACTCCAGAGACGGGGCTCTTCAGCAGTTACGGTTTCGATAATGAAAATCCTGCTTTAAGCTGAGTCTATGACCTTGTGTTTACCTCATGATTGAGATGGGTCACTTAATAACATAGGTATATGTATGGGAATATACCTGGGTAGTGGTTATCCATTGATTTCATAATCTTTGTGTTTCCTCATGATTGAGATGGGTTACTTAATAACTTAGGTATATGTATGGGCATATACCTAAGTAGAGGTTATCTACTGAGATCATTATTTGTGGTTATCCTTGTTGGATTTAGTGATACCTTAAGGGTCTCGGGGTCCCTACTGAGTATCGTTATACTCACCCCTGCACGGGCTATGCCCGCACCTCGTTGTGTTGGTTGCAGATGATGTGCAGTGCTGACAGAGGTCGTGTGTTCGAGGACTGGACGATACCCGTAGGTGGATCTCACGACGAGTCAGTATCCGGAGGTGGAAGTCACGACGTGACGATACTCGGAGGAGGTTGATGGGAGAGAGCATTGTGGAGGCTATCTGTACCTACCCTTCAAGTAGGATCCGTGGTGGACGATCTGGGAGCTACGTTATATGTTCCTACCCTTCAGGTAGGATCCGAGGTGGACGACCCAGGAGCTGCTTCTATTCTTCCAGATGTTTGTCTTTTCTGTTGTATTTCCTTTCAGCTGTATCTGTACTTTTCAGTTGGGTTTGTATTCTAGCCCTTTTTACTTTTCAGCACTTTCTTTTGTACTTAGTGTTTTACTTCCGCTTGTACTCTATGGTGTTTGTTTACTTTTATAAAGGCAATGCCTTCCCAGTTAACGGGATTTATGCCTTTGGTGCTAGTTGCCAGCCCCTAGCCTATGGAAGGTGGGCTTGGGGTAGTCACGGCATGGGCCCCGAGGTCGGTTCGTGACATCCAGCATGAAAATATCTCAAAATAAATGGTAACAACTAATTTCAAAAGAGAACTCCTTGCAACATGTAATACCCTATGATCCCACCAATAACAACATGTCAATGTTCATACTCCCATCAATGTTCTCCATATCCAAAACTAAAATATTGAAATATTTAGTAGATATAAAGGAATTTGATTCCAATATATCAAAAAAATAAAGGTAATGGTTGATGATATATGAATCATACTTCTGACAGTAAAATATGTTGCATCTAAATGGGCTATTTTTTACATTATGGAATGCATATTTCTCACCCCTCAACCTTAAGATCCAATGTGACTCCCATATAACCCACCCTATGAATGATACAATCACTCATGTGTCGGGGTATCACACCCCTACCTTAATTCAAGTTCCTTGAAGAAGTCTTACTACCCTTCTATTGGGGGGAAGCTGATTCCTTCTCTGTTTATTTTTCTGGTTATCATCCACTAATATTACTCGACTGTTGAGTTATCATACAAATTATCAATTGTTATCAAATTATACTATAAGATTGGTACTCCATAGTAGGGTAATGGAATTGTGGGAGCTTTTGGTCAACCACATAGTAATGAAAAACTACACATGGATACGGTCTTGAGATGGATTCCCACCCCCTTGGTGTTATTCCCATTATTACCCTCATCCAAACTGTTAAAGTGATGCTTCTAGCTACTAGAATAATAGCTATCTGATAATTATATACACTCTATATTAGTAACGCCTCGACCCTAGTTACCTAGAGTCTATGCATTATTATATATCACTGGCATGAACACAAGGAAATCATGTCCCGAAAGACCGATCAGTTTAGCATTGTTGGAAACAAGATTCATACATAAGTTCAACTTTACAATTTGAAAAGAAATACAACACTAATTTATTCAATTAGAAACATCCAAGAATCCAAGATTATGTATGCAAGTCACTCATGACTAAATTCTTCATATATTAGGAAAATGATACATAAGATAGTGGTGATCTCAAATGCTCAGTAAGGTTAAGCAATATAAAGGAAGATAACAAAAATATTAAGCATGGTGAATAATTGAAAAAACATGCATTTAAAAATAATAAACACGAACACTTTTAGGGAAGGAATATTAGATGAGTAAATAATGACATAATAAAACCTAATCATGGGTATTCTAATAGTCGAATGACCACATGAACCATCAATATTATTTTCAAAAAGAGGGAATGTATAATGTCGGACATTCTGAAACATTTTGTCAAGGCCTCGACCAAGATGCCTAAAAATGATTAAAGCCTCAGCCAAAACCACATATCAAAATGGGAAAGGCCTCATCCAATTTCATGTCTAGTTTTATCATGTGACCTACCAATGAATCGAGGAGCTATAGCAGGCTCCACCCATCACATAGTAAGTCCAATACATTCCTCATATAAAAAGGTTTAAATATAACACAAACATTCGTATTAATACTGGCATTCAAAATGTCAATACATAAACCATTAACCATGAACGGTATAAAAATAACACATCCACAGTAAAAAATATCACAAAACTATCAATAAAATATGGAAGATTTTTATCATAATGAATCGAATTCTAACAAGTATAAAATCCATCAAAGATGATGACATAGATGGAATCAAAACTATTTGAGAGAAATATCTCTTTATTTTTTTGAAATCATTTATAGTTACATAATTATAAAAGAAAACAATTAATATTGAAAATATTCTTATAAGGTTCTAAGGGATTCTTTGATGATGTTATAATGACAAAAAATAGTTGCACCCGCAGTATAAGTTGAAAACCATTCTTACATTAATTTTGTCGAAAATGTCATAAGGTACATTATTTGGAAAATGATAGAATGATTCCATTCAAACCATTTTATAAAAAGTAAAACAATGGTATAAATGGATTTAACCCATAGTCTAGTAAATAGTAAAAATGTTTTGGAATACATTTTTAAGAAACATGGATGTGGATGATAAAGAGGTCCCAGTAGATACTTACGTAAAAATAACTTCAGATAATAAAGAGATTATAGAATTAACCCTTACCATGTACTTTTACATGGTTGAGGGAAAGTTAACCTCCTATATAATTGTGAAATAATTGTTATTAAATTATATATGAACCATATACATTAATATGTTATCATATATGATCTTCTAATATTGCTTTGATAATAATATTTTAGTATTATCATCATTTGGGGTGTTAACTGATTTGTTTTCCTTTATATGTTTTGTTATGTAAGTAAAGTTTTTTTATGAAAAGGATGCTTCTTATTAATATTCAGAATGATAATATGTCTTTAAAAATTATTTTTAATCATCAAATGAAAATTATTCTTGAATGGATACGATTGGGAATGAATCTCATCGCGTTCGTGGTGACAGTAATCCGTATGTACGCACGAGCGACAATATAATTATTTTGATATTAAAATCATATATAATTGGATGTTATATCATATAAAAAGAATCATTATAAGGTTATATTAATTATTTACCACAATTATTAATCATTATTATACCCATCCAAATAATAATGTATTGAATAACAATTGCACCACGACATGGAGACAGTAAACCGTACGTACTTGCGTATGGTGACATGTCATTCAAAGGATGGATAGAATAATGAATATGGTTGTACCATATTTATAATAAAATCATAGTATATAGAAGATACTGGTGTTATTATTTAAGAATAGAAACAAGAAGGAAAGAATAAGTGGAAGAAGAAAAAACATGAAAGAGGTGATGAAATATTTACCTCTTCTTCGGGTTCTTCCTTTTGAATTGATCAAAATGGATCCTTAGGTTTGATTTATGACTAATGTAAGGCCTCTAAGATTTGTGGAGGATAATTGGGAGGATATTTGGTCTGGGTTTTGCTGAGCCAAATGGCTTTGATGGTGTGAATTAGAGAGAAGGTTAAGTGCACTTTTATAAGAGGGGTGAGGGGTACCTTAGGAAAAGATTGAAATATTATTTTATAACAAAATAATTTTCGGTTTATAATGGTTCCAAAATGAAATATTTAAATTCTGGGGTGGGTATGGGTCGAAAAACACACAACCAATTGGTTTTAGTCAAGTTTGTGTCACTATATTAACCTTATCTTTTAGATTTAAGTCTTAGTAAAATAGTTTTACATTTACCATGTTTCTTTGTATTTTTAAATTATATGGTTAATATAAAATACTATAAACATCCAAGAGAACCCCAAGTGGTTTATTAATGGAATATATAATAGTATTTAATCCCTTTGTATGACCCATATATTTTTAGGAACATAATACTAATTAATAATTTAATATTTGTTTTAAAAACCCTTTTATGTCAATTTTGACACTATTTGGTATTTTGTTTTTTCTAAATTTATAAAAGCATTATTACTTCGAAAAAAATTCATTAAATCAACCCTATCATGTCATATTAACCTATAAAATTAGTGGAAATCTTAAAAAGTCACAAATTATATTTATTTTTATATTTATAATATCAATTATTTTTATTATTTCATTATTAAGGTAATTATTGCATCATCATTATGTCATAAATAAATAAAATTATTTAATTTCTAAAAATTATAAATAAAATATAATTATGTAGAAAATATTTTTATATTTCTATGTAATATTTATAGTTGAATTTATCTAATGTTTAGCCCTATATTTAAAATAGTTTTGTTATTAAACTTTGTATTTAACACTTTTAACTCTTCATTGAATTAAATAATAATAAATGTCCTAATCTAATCCATGTGGACCTAAGGGATAATATTTTATTCCTAAGGTTGTTTTTGGTCTAATTACAGTTATTTAATAGAATTAGGACATGTGTTAGGGTAATAAGAATATCAATTTAACCTTTAATTGCCCTATTTACTTTTAACCGTAGTAAATAAAAGTCAAAAGTTATTATTCACCAAAAATTATTTTTATCTTATTGAACAAAATTTTAATTATTGATATTAACCATGTCACTCATTTTTTTGAAATTAAATTCTCATAAGAGGTAAAATTATGTTTTTTTCAAATTTGCAAATGCTCATAGGAGGTGGGTAAAAGACTGTAAAAAGATCGATAAAGTTTTTATATATCTAAAATTATTATAAACTGACTCCAATGAATTAAATTGAACTTATATTGGTATTATGTGTATATTATGACCAAAAATAAATATAAATAAAGCAAATAATTATTTAAAAAAATTCGGTTTTAAACTCTAACTCAGTGGATTTCACTATTTATAAAAATCGAATGTTTTCAGAAAAATACCAAAAATTAACCCTAAGAAAATTTTGATATTCTAAATCCAAAAATGATGTCCATTTTGAAAAATAAAATTTATAAAATTTCAAAAAGTGGGTATTACTATTCATTATAGCTAGTTTGATTGGTCGCGATGTGTTAGAATTTCAATGTTACGTATAATACAAGCTATTGAATTATTCAAAGGGAAATATACAGTAGAAGGTGGGGGTGGTACAGTATCCCCTACTTCAAATAATTTTGTCCTCAAAATTTCTAGAATATTTGTTCATAATAAGATTTGGGTGGTTCTTCATCATTAGTTCCTTAGGATCCCACATTGCCTCTTCCATTTTATGGTTTCCCCATAGATCTTTTACCAAAAGAGTCTTCTGGTTTTTCAACACATGTTCTCTTATATCAAGAATCTTGATAGGATCTTCGCAATAAGACAGATCGGGTTGTAGTTCTAATTCCTCATAGGTGAGAACATGCGTTGGGTCTAGCATGTATTTTCTCAACAATGATACTCGCAACACATGATGAACTTTGGAGTGACTTAGCGGCATTTCCAAATGGTAAGCTACAACCCCAATTCGTTCTAGAATTTCAAAAGGTCTGATATACCTAGTACTTAATTTACCCTTATTACCGAATCGTATAACTACCTTCTATGGAGATACCATAAAAAACATAATCTCCTACCTAAAATTCCAAATCCTTCCTTCATTTATCGACTTAGCTCTTCTTCCTACATTGAGCTGCTTTGATGTGGGTTCAGATAACCTTCAACTTCTCCATCCTTTCCTCCACAAGTTTTGGGCTTACAAGTTCTCTTTCACCAACATCATCCCAATAGGTTGGTGTGTGACATCTATTTCTGTATAAAGGTTCATATGATGCCATCTAAATACTTGAATAGAAGAAATTCTTATAGGAAAATTCTACCAGAGGTAAATATTGATCCAAAATACCTTGAAAGTGAAGTCAGAAAGAATCTCAACATGCCTTCTAAGGTTGGAATGGTCCGTTCTGACTATCCTTTAGTTTGAGGGTGGTAGGTAGTTCTCAAATAAAGTTCAGTATCCAGGTATTTCTGAAGAATATTCCATATTCTTGATGTAAAACATGGATCAAGATCAGAAATAATCGATAGGGGTACAACATGAAGTCTTACAACTTCACTAATATATAGTCTTTCTAGATTTTCAATAGGTAAATCTACTCTTATAGCTAAAAAATGTACTGACTTGGTAAGACAATCAACAATGAACCATATTGAATCATTCTTTTTAGGAGTCATTGGTAGTCCCATGACAAAGTCCATCTTAATAATATCCCATTTCCACTCAGGAATGGGAAGATGTTGCATGACTCCTCTAGGCTGTTGCCTTCCAGCTTTCACTTGTTGACAAACCAAATATCTTGACACAAAATCAGCAATCCCCCTATTTATATTGGCCCACAAAAAATTTTCCTTCAAATATCTATACATCATAGTTCTACCAGAATGTATTGAGAAATTGGAGCTATGGGCATCATCTAATAATTCCCTTTTTAGATTAGGTGTGTTAGGAACATGAAGTCTCTTCCAAAATTTCAAATTTTCATCATCATATATGATGTCACTCAATCTCCCATCATTCACAAAATTAATTTTCTTTTGAAACTCCACATCATTAGCCTGTGAACGTTTTATCCTTTCTATAAATGATGGTTTGGTAACCATTTGAAATAGTATTGATGTTTCACCTTCCATGATTATTCCTATATCTATTTTCACTAGATCCCTGAAAATATGATCCCTTTCAACTCTCATCTTGTTAAAAAATCCACGATCCTTTCTACTCAAAAGCATCTTCCACCTTACTTGTCTTCCCTGGGAGGTAGTGTATTATGAAATCATAATCCTAGAGTAGTTCACGACCCCTCCTTTGCCACATGTTGTGTTCTTTCTGTGAGAAAATATACTTCAAACTCTTGTGATCGGTATATATATCACATTTTTCACCATAGAGATAATGTCTCCATATCTTCAAAGTAATGATTATAGCTACTAACTCAAGATCATGAGTTGGAGAGTTTTTCTCATTAATTTTTAGCTATCATGATTCATAGGAAAAACTCTATCATTATACATAAGAACACAACCAAGTCCTTTCTTTGAAGCATCACTATAAATAACAAACCCACCATTCCCTGATGGTAGAGTCAAGATACGAGCATTAACTCATCTACTATTCAATTAATCAAAACATTCTTCACACTCTTTTGTCCCAACAAATTTAACCCCTTTATGTGTGAGCTTTGATAATGGGTTAGCCAACCGGGAAACATTCTGGACAAAACGCCGATCATAACCTGCTAAACCAATAAAAATGCGTACCAGAATTATACATGTGTTTACTGGACATTATTCGATTGCTCTTGTCTTTGAAGGATCAATATAGATTCCATCCATATAGTCAATATAGCCAGGAAAAGAAATCCCATGAAGCCAGAATTCACACTTGCTAAACTTCCCATATAATTCATTTCTTCTGAGGGTCTTTAGAATAATGCACAAGTGATTGTCATGATCTTTTTAGCTTTTTGAGTATACCAAGATATCATTAAAAAATACCTCTTCAATGTCATCAAGATATTCCTTGAAAATTTTATTCATTATATCCAAGAAGACATAGGGTGAATTAGTCAATCCAAAAGGCATTACTATAAATTGTAATGCTCGTACCTGGTTAGAAATGTTATTTTCAGAATGTCTTCTTTTTTCACACACAACTAATGATATCCAGATCGAAGGTCAATCTCTGAAAAATAGCATGCTCCATGAAGTTGGTCGAATGAATCATCAATGCGAGGTATGGGATACTTGTTCATTATTGTTATAGCATTGATCTCCCAGTAGTCAATGCACAATCACATAGATCCATCTTTCTTCTTAATTAAAAGAACTGGGGCTCCCCATGGAGAAACACTTGGGAAAATAAAACCCTTACTACTCAATTCCTCTAGTTGTTTCTTTAGTTCCAATAATTCTACAATGGCCATTCTATAACGGGTCTTTGATATGGGCCTTGAACGAGGAATTAAATCAATGGGAAACTGAATTTCTCGTTCTAGAGGATGTCCATGTAAATCTTCTGGAAACACATCTACGTATTATTGCACAATAGGTACATACTCTATTTGAATATCCCTTTCCTCACCCATAGTTATTTAATTCTCTTCCTCCCCAACAATTGAATTTAGTTGATCTATTGGGGGTGGATCTAGATAAGAATCAGGTGGTGATGTTTCATCTCTAAATATAAGGTACTCTTTATCTTCATCGAAAATTGTAACCTTCTTCTTATTAAAAAATATTTTCACATAATGGTCTGAAATCCAATACATACCAAGGATTATATCAAATTAAATCATGTGTTTGATGATGATATTAGCATATAAACAACATTTATATGACCTAATGGGAACAGATTCACAAAACATTGTTGCACTGATACTTCTCGTAGGTGTTTTAACTGCCAATTCCCTTGTTAAGTCAAATTGAAAATATCTAAATTTCTTAGAAAAATAAGAAGATATGAAATAATGTGATGATCCAGAATCAAATAAAGCATTGGGTAAACTTGAGGAAACCATTAAATTACCTTCCACCATGTCTTTTGGAGCTTCTACCTCAATAGTAGTTATCGCATATATAACGACCCATACTTTACATACATTGTTAATACTTCAAAATTGAAGCACACTTATTACAACATATGACAAAACCACAAAGGACCGTATAGGTATAGTGTCTTTAGAAACTGGGAAACATAAACAACTGGTTCATAAATCTTCTATGGTGTCTCCCATTTATTTCATCATATCTAGGGTCCCTTTTAGCATATTCTACTTAATATCCATCTTCTTGACCTGGGGAAAAGAAAACATAAAAAGGTGAGCTCAAATGCTCAGCAAGGGAAAATAAAGGAAATAAAAATCATATCATATCTTTTTGAAAATCAAAACCTGCAAAAGAGATCATAATATCATAACATGTAATAAATCATAGAAGTGAAAATGAGATCCCCATAATCATAACATAAAACTTGAAACTTTGTGGCATGCACACATAATCATGGAAAATCATTTCTTGTTAGTCATGACTCATTGCCAAGACTATCTTTGTGGACAAAGTCCCTTTTCTGAATCGAGTAACCCTCGTTTCAGTCCTGTTTCACTGAACCGGTATAACCTACCATTCCAGCCCTGTCTATCTCATGAGATATAAAATCTTTACCCAATGCATTGGAGGGATATATAGGTACCACCCATCTTATAATGAATCCTTTCTTATGTGTGCCACATAATCATAAATCATACATCATCGCATAACACATGTAACAAAAATGGGATTCTTGAAACATCAAGACATCATAAAAAAATCATGACAACATAATCAAATCAATGAAATAATAGGGATAAAAATAGAACCCTTTATTATCTTATATGGAAAATAATTTTGATAAAACACTTGAACTCCATTCTTGAGGAAAATATCCTTTCTTCTTTAAAAACATTTTTTCCTTTCTTAACATGTCATACAACTTTAAACTAAAAGAAGTTGATTAAAAATAAACTTGAAAACTTGTAAAGGAATCTTCTTGGAAATAATGTTTTAAAAATCCATTCATGCCGTATAAGTTTAAAAAAACATTCTTCGTACTTTTGTCGGAAAAGTCAAAAAGTACCTCGTACGAAAAAAAAATGACAAAAGATTCCTTTCATGTTCTTTACTAAAAACTCACCGAAGGGTAAAATTGGATTTAAACTATTGTAATTGGATGGAAACAATATTACATATTGAGGGAACATGGATGTGGATGATAAAATACACCCCAGTAAATACTTACAAATAAACAATCTCGGATACAAATGAGATTGTGATATTTCCCTTACCTTAGGTCCAATTTACTTTGTACGTGTCCGAAGCTCCTGTATAATGGTTTAAATAATGTTATTGACTTATTCCAGAATCATACATATTGATATGATATCATATATGATCATATTCTTAGCTTCATGATAGTAATATTTCATTGTTACTTGTTACTCGGGTCTTTATTGCCTTTTGTTCTTATGCGTGTTTTGCCGAATACATTCTTATTCTTCTTTTAAGGTTATAGATACCTTATATCCAGAATGATATTAGTGTAACATATATCATATTTATTCATTCAATTCATTTATATAATTACTATGTAATGATGATCATGTAGAACGAGTCCCATCACATCGTGGAGACGGTATTCCGTACGTACGCACGAGTGATGATATCGTTCCTATGATCGTGGAACTGTATTGGAGTATATATATATATTATTTCAGTATAAATATTACTTTATAATAATCATAAATATTTACTTATTACACCATTATACCCATCCTTGTAAAGTGATGGTGGAAAATCGATTACACCACGGCGTGGAGACGGTATTCCGTACGTACGCACGCGCGGTGATTTCATTTTTCCGTAGGATGGATAGAAGGTGAATTAGGGTTGATTCATATTTATAATGACATATCAGTATGTAAGTAATACTGATGTTATTACTTTACCATGAAACAACTAAAGAAGAAGAAGTTGAAGAAGAAAGAAATTGAAAAGATCGGTAATGGATATTACCTCTTCTTTGGAACGCCTCTTTCAATCCTCCACTTAGGGAACTAAGATTGGTCTTTGAAGAAGACCAGGACCTCTAGGATTATTCTAGGGAAGTGGAGAGGAGAAAATTTCAGGGGTTGGCCGAGCTTGAGTGCTCAAATTGGTATGAGGAGGAGGGGGACGAGGTGCCCTTTTATAAGGGAGGAGAGGGGCACCTTAGGAATATCTCAAAATATTATTTTATATTAAAGTCAAAATCGGTTTATAATGGTTCCAAAGGGTCTTATTTCGAAGATAAAGTGGGTATGGGTCGAAATCCTATCAACCAATAGGATTTAGACAAGTTTAGGGTATTATTTTAACCTTATCAATTAGATTTAACTCTAAGTTAAATAATTTAACTTTTACCATTTCTTTTTGTTTTCTTTCACTATATGGTTAATACACTTACTATAACATGCCAAACGAACCCCAAATTGTTTATTATTAATATATATATCCTTATCTAAGTCATTTGGCCGAACCTTAGATTTTTAGGAATAAAATAACAATTAATAATATAATATTTGATTTAAAAACTATTTTGTGTCAATTTTGACACTATTTGATATATGATTTTTGTGAAAGTCATAAAAGAATTATATGTTCTAACCAAGTTGATTACATCAACACTAATATATCATAGTAACCTAGAAAATTATTTTAATTCATAAAAAATCTCAAATTACATTTATTTTTGTGTTTATAACATCAACTATGTCAATATTTCATTAATAAGATAATTACTGCATCATCATTGTGTCATAAATAAATTAAATTATTTAATGTCTAAAATTACAAATAAAATACCATTATGTAGGAAATCTTTTTATCTTTCTAATGAATATTTATAGTCGAATTTATCTTATGTATAACCCCATATAAAAAATTATTTACTTATTAAACTTTGATTTTAACTATTTTAACCCTTCTTTAAATAAATTAATAATAAATGTCCTAATCTAATCCAAGTGGGCCTAAATGGTCATATTTTATTCCTAAGTTTGTTTTTGGTCGAATTACATTTGTCCAATAGAATTAGTACATGTGTTAGGGTAATAATAATATCATATTTACCCTTTGTTACCCTAATTACTATTAACCGCGGTAAAAAAAAGTAAAAAGTTACTATTCACCAAAAAATTATTTTTATCTCATTGAACCACATTTTACTTACTAATATCAACCGTGTCTGTCGGATTTTCGAAATTACATTCATAGAAGCAGTAAAATTAAGTTTTATGCAAAATTCAGTTTTTAACCTACCACTTAGTGGTTTCACTATTCATCAAAAATTGAAAGTTTTCAGAAAAATACCAAAATTTCACCCTAGGCTAATTTCGATATTCCGAATCCAAAAATGAAGTCCATTTTGAAAAATAATATTTATAAAATTTCAAAAAGTGGTTATTACTATTCATAACGGCTAGTTTTAATAATATTTTAATAGCATATCGTTGTTTAGTGAAACTCGGTATTGCGTACGACGCAAGCTATCGAGGAAGGTCGTGATTGCGTGTAAAGTAAGCCAAGCAAGTGTGGAGTGAAAGATTCCTTTGATGATATAAAAACAAAATATTACTCATAAAAATCTCGGGTGTTACATTCTACCCCCCTTAAAAAGAATTTCGCCCTCGAAATTCGTCACTTTGTAACAAACAGATGAGGATACTTCTCCCTCATCATATCCTCAAGCTCCCATGTAGCTTCCTCAAGTTGGCGGTTCCTCCATAAAACTTTCACCAATCGAGTGGTCTTGTTTCGTAAGACTTTTTCGCTACGATCCAGAATCTCTATCGGCTGTTCTTCATAAGAAATGTCTTGCTCCAGCGGTACAACTTCTGAGCTGAGTACATGTGATGGATCAGGTATGTACTTTCTCTGGAGAGATAAATGGAAAACATCGTGAACTTGAGAGAGATTCGGTGGAAGCTCCAATCGGTAAGCTACCTTCCCAACACGATCCAGTATTTCGAAAGGACCGATATACCTAGGGCTCAACTTCCTCTTCTTTCCAAATCTCATAACCCTCTTCCAGGGAGATATTCGTAAGAACACTTTATCACCCACTTCAAACTCTAGGTATTTTCTTCGGTTGTCGGCATAAATTTTCTGTCGACTCTGAGCTGCTCTTATGTGTTGTTGAATAGATCTGACCTTTTCTGCCATTTCATCAACGAGATCAGGTCCTAATAGCTTTCTTTCCCCAACTTCATCCCAGCAAGTTGGAGTCCTCCATTTCTTTCCATAGAGAGCTTCATAAGGAGCCATCTGAATACTGGAGTGAAAGCTATTATTATAAGAAAATTACACCAAAGGTAGGTGTTGATCCCATCCTCCTTTGAAATCCATAGAGCAAGCTCTCAACATATCTTCTAGGGTTTGAATTGTTCTCTCAGACTGACTGTCTGTCTGAGGATGATAAGCAGTGCTGAAACTCAACTCTGTATCCAGAGTATGCTGAAGACTTCGCCATAACTTCGAGGTAAATCTCAGATCCCGATCAAATATAATAGAAAGTGGTACTCCATGCAATCTTACCACTTCCTTTACATATATCCTGGCAAGCTGATCTAGAGAGAAATCCTCTATAATAGCAATGAAGTGTGCAGACTTTGTAAGACGATCAACTATGACCCAGATAGCATTATCGCCTTCGGATGTTTTAGGAAGTCCTGTGACAAATTCCATAGTGATGTTTTCCCATTTCCATTCAGGTATGGGTAATGGTTGTAACATCCCCTTAGACTTCTGTCTCTCAGCTTTAACTTGTTCACAAAACAAGCATCGAGAGACATATTTAGCAACATCTCTTTTCATGCCATCCCACCAGAAGTATTCTTTCAGGTCCATATACATCTTCGTTCTTCTAGGATGAATAGATAATGAAGAACTATGAGCCTCATCCAGCAGCTCCTTCTTTAATTCGGGGATGGAAGGAACACAAACCCGATTCCTAAACTTTATTATCCCATCACAATCAAGGTTGAATTTAGGAACATTTCTCACTTTCATTTGTAACTCGACATCTTCTTTCTGTGCCTCTTTAATCTTCACATGTATAGATGGTTGAACATTCATTTGAGAAAGATAAGATTTTTCCCCTTCCATTATAATTCCAAGATCCATCCTTTGTAAATCCATAAATATTGGATCTTTTGTGATCCTCATCATGGATAAACTAGCATGGTCTTGTCGACTTAATGCATCTTCCACCTTGTTTGCTTTCCCAGGGTGGTAATGGATTGAGCAGTCGTAATCCATAATCAGCTCCAACCATCTTCTTTGACGCATATTCAACTCCTTTTGTGTGAAAATATACTTTAAACTTTTATGATCAGTATAAATATCACACCTTTCACCATAAAGGTAATGCCTCCAAATCTTTAATGCAAAGATTACCGCAGCCAACTCCAAATCATGTGTTGGGTAATTTTTCTCATGGATTCTCAACTGTCGTGAGGCATAAGCTATCTCCATATCATTTTTCATAAGATCACACCCCAATCCCTTCTTGGATGCATCACTATAGATCACAAACCTTTCTCCACTACAAGGCAGTGTGAGCATAGGTGCACTGGATAACCTTCTTTTCAACTCCTTGAAATTCTCTTCACATTCCTCTATCCAGACAAACTTAACTCCTTTCCGAGTCAACTTGGTGAGTGGATTAGATAATCGTGAAAAATATTTTACAAAATGTCGATAATATCCAGCCAAACCAAGAAAACATCGAATCTCAGTTACTGTTGTTGGTCTCGACCATCTTTCAATAACCTCTGTTTTTGCTGGATCCACAGATATCCCCTCTTTTGAGATTATGTGACCCAAAAATGCGACTTTTTGAAGCCAAAATTCACACTTGGTAAATTTGGCATAAAGCTTCTCCTTTCTCAGGGTCTTCAATATAATTCTCAAGTGATCTTCATGCTCTTCCTTGCTCTTTGAATAGACAAGAATATCGTCTATAGAGACTACCACAAATTGATCAAGATAGTCTCTAAAGACTCTATTCCTTAGATCCATGAAGATAGCAGGGGCATTAGTAAGACCAAATGGCATCACTATAAATTCATAGTGTCCATACCTTGTACGGAAAGCCGTCTTTGGTATATCCTCCCTTTTGACCCTTAATTTATGATACCCTGAACGAATATCAATCTTGGAAAAGTATTGAGCTCCGCGTAGTTGGTCAAATAAGTCATCAATGCGTGGGAGAGGATATTTGTTCTTGATAGTGATCTTGTTATGTTCTCGATAATCAATGCAGAGTCTCATTGATCCATCTTTCTTCTTAACAAATAGAACAGGTGCTCCCCAAGGTGACGCACTAGGGCGTATGAATCCCTTATCAAGACTCTCTTGGAGTTGCTTCTTCAATTCCTGCAACTCAATTGGGGCAATTCTATAAGGTGTCTTTGAAATTGGCAAAGCGCCCGGTATGAGTTCTATTGAAAACTCAACTTCACGATTTGGTGGAAGACCCGGTAATTCATCCGTAAAGACATCATCAAACTCCCGTACGATGGGAATATTCTTAATCGTGAGCTTCTCACCAACCATTTGAGATAAATAACCTTCATTTAGGAGAATCAATACCCATAAAATGGAAGAAATTTCAACTGGAAGGTTATGTTCATCCTTGCATTGATAGATGATCATAGATTGATCTGGAATATGAAATGTGACTTCCCTTCTTTGGCAATTGATATGAGCTCCATATAAAGAAAGCCAATCCATGCCAAGAATCACATCAAATTCCACTATAGGAAGGATCACAAGATTTGCAGGAAGCACTTTCCCACAAACTTCGATCGGAGAAGAATTATAAACTTTTGATGCGATTGATGTGCCATTAGGTGTTGTCACAGCTAACTCAACATCTAATTGTTGAGGTAATACGGTGATACCCTTAGAAAATTTTTCAGAAATAAAAGAGTGGGTGGATCCAGAATCAAATAAAACATTTGCTACTTTAGAGTGGATGGTAAGTATACCTTTCACCACTTCGTTATCGTACTCCACATCGCTGATAGAAATTGCATGTGACTTTCCTTTGTCTTTAGCCTTAAGATTTTGTTGACGTCGACCATCATCATCAACCCTTGGATTTGGGCATTGATTGGCATAAAGCCCCATATCCTTGCACTTGAAACATTGAAGTGTAGTAGGTTCATTCTGTGTATCCCTTCCTTTGTTTGCATCATTAGACATCTTCTTCCCATTATCGCGGCATTCAAATGCCCGATGACCTTCCTTTCCACATTTGAAACATTTACTTGTCCCTTTAAGACAACTCCCTCCATGTTTCTTTCCACACTTTGATCATAAGGGAAAGCTCATCTTCTTTTCAGTGTGCTCTTTAGATTTTCCTTTGAATTCCATCTTCCTCTTCTTATCAAACCCATGTGACTGATGGGTTACTCCAATCTCCATCTCGACTATGAGAGCACATCGAACGATTTCCTTGTAGCTATTGAAGTCCCTTATGGCTAACGCCCTTAGAAGACTTGGTTTTAAGACACTAAAGAATCGATCGATCTTACTCTCGGGTTGGATAATAATACCAGAAGCGTACCTTGCATGTCTTGTAAAATTTGCTTCATAGGTACCAACAGATTCATCATCCCTTTGCTTCAGTTCAAGAAACTCTTTCTCCATCTTTGTTCGGAGAATACGAGGGATGTACTTTTTGAAAAATAAGTTCTTGAACTCATCCCATTCCATAGACTCGATTTCATCCCTTTTCCTCATATTCTTAATAAGATTCCACCATTGATCAGTATCTCCTTCCAAACGATACACTACTAGGATGACTTTATCATGTTCAGAACATTGAAGAACTGAAAATATCTTTTCAGTAGTACTAATCCATTGTTCAGCAACTAATGGATCAGTAGACCCACTGAAACAAGGTGGACGCTGCCTCATGAAGGATTCAACAGAATGTTGCTCCTTCCTTTGCTCGTTTGGAAGTACTGCATGATTCATAGCTTGAGAAAGTTGTGTGAGCATGGCTACAAGATTTTGTATTCCAGCTCCCATATCGATTGGTTGCTCAGGGGGACAATCATTGCATTGCCCATTGCATTCCGCATTAACACGATTCCTTCGGGTTCCAGCCATTGACTAAAACCAAGAAGAACAGTGTGAGCAACACTAATTATAATAGGAAAACCACATAATCAAGGATAAAATTTCACACTTAAGGTCTTATCCTAGGGTATTCATGGCCATTTCTAAAACACTAAGATTGTGTTCTATGCATAGACTTATCCTTAGGCATCTTACTAAGTCTTTCACATCCTAGTTTCCAAAGGTTGACTATACCTTTCCTCTGATACCAACTATAACGACCCATACTTTACATACATTGTTAATACTTCAAAATTGAAGCACACTTATTACAACATATAACAAAACCACAAAGGACCGTATAGGTATAGTGTCTTTAGAAACTGGGAAACATAAACAACTGGTTCATAAATCTTCTATGGTGTCTCCCATTTATTTCATCATATCTAGGGTCCCTTTTAGCATATTCTACTTAATATCCATCTTCCTGACCTGGGGAAAAGAAAACATAAAAGGGTGATCTCAAATGCTCAGCAAGGGCAAATAAAGGAAATAAAAATCATATCATATCTTTTTGAAAATCAAAACCTGCAAAAGGGATCATAATATCTTAACATGGAATAAATCATAGAAGTCAAAATGAGATCCCCATAATCATAACATAAAACTTGAAACTTTGTGGCATGCACACATAATCATGTAAAATCTTTTCTTGTTAGTCATGACTCATTTCCAAGACTATCTTAGTGGACAAAGTCCCTTTCTGAATCGAGTAACCCTCGTTTCAGTCCTGTTTCACTGAACCGGTATAACCTACCGTTCCAGCCCTGTCTATCTCATGAGATATAAAATCTTTACCCAATGCATTGGAGGGAGATATAGGTCCCACCCATCTTATAATGAATCCTTTCTTATGTGTGCCACATAATCATAAATCATACATCATCGCATAACACATGTAACAAAAATGGGATTCTTGAAACATCATGACATCATAAAACAAATCATGACAACATAATCAAATCAATGTAATAATAGGGATAAAAATAGAACCCTTTATTATCTTATATGGAAAATAATTTTGATAAAACACTTGGACTCCATTCTTGAGGAAAATATCCTTTCTTCTTTAAAAACATTTTTTCCTTTCATAACATGTAATACAACTTTAAACTAAAAGAAGTTGATTAAAAATAAACTTGAAAACTTGTAAAGGAATCTTCTTGGAAATAATGTTTTAAAAATCCATTCATGCCGTATAAGTTTAAAAAAACATTCTTCGTACTTTTGTCGGAAAAGTCAAAAAGTACCTCGTACGAAAAAAAAATGACAAAAGATTCCTTTCATGTTCTTTACTAAAAACTCACCGAAGGGTAAAATTGGATTTAAACTATTGTAAGTGGATGGAAACAATATTACATATTGAGGGATCATGGATGTGGATGATAAAATACACCCCAGTAAATACTTACGAATAAACAATCTCGGATACAAATGAGATTGTGATATTTCCCTTACCTTAGGTCCAATTTTCTTTGTACGTGTCCGAAGCTCCTGTATAATGGTTTAAATAATGTTATTGACTTATTCCAGAATCATACATATTGATATGATATCATATATGATCATATTCTTAGCTTCATGATAGTAATATTTCATTGTTACTTGTTACTCGGGTCTTTATTGCCTTTTGTTCTTATGCGTGTTTTGCCGAATACATTCTTATTCTTCTTTTAAGGTTATAGATACCTTATATCAAGAATGGTATTATTGTAACATATATCATATTTATTCATTCAATTCATTTATATAATTACTATGTAATGATGATCATGTAGAACGAGTCGCATCACATCATGGAGACGGTATTCCGTACGTACGCACGAGTGATGATATCGTTCCTATGATCGTGGAACTGTATTGGAGTATATATATATATATTATTTCAGTATAAATATTACTTTATAATAATCATAAATAGTTACTTATTACACCATTATACCCATCCTTGTAAAGTGATGGTGGAAAATAGATTACACCACGGCGTGGAGACGGTATTCTGTACGTACGCACGCGCGGTGATTTCATTTTTCCGTAGGATGGATAGAAGGTGAATTAGGGTTGTTTCATATTTATAATAACATATCAGTATGTAATTAATACTGATGTTATTACTTTATCATGAAACAACTAAAGAAGAAGAAGTTGAAGAAGAAATAAATTGAAAAGATCGGTAATGGATATTACCTCTTCTTTGGAACGCCTCTTTGAATCCTCCACTTAGGGAACTAAGATTGGTCTTTGAAGAAGACCAGGACCTCTAAGATTATTATAGGGAAGTGGAGAGGAGAAAATGGCAGGGGTTGGCCGAGCTTGAGTGCTCAAATTGGTTTGAGGAGGAGGGGGAGGAGGTGCCCTTTTATAAGGGAGGAGAGGGGCACCTTAGGAATATCTCAAAATATTATTTTATATTAAAGTCAAAATCGGTTTATAATGGTTCCAAAGGGTCTTATTTCGAAGATAAAGTGGTTATGGGTCGAAATCCTATCAACCAATAGGATTTAGACAAGTTTAGGGTATTATTTTAACCTTATCAATTAGATTTAACTCTAAGTTAAATAATTTAACTTTTACCATGTCTTTTTGTTTTCTTTCACTATATGGTTAATACACTTACTATAACATGCCAAACGAACCCCAAATTGTTTATTATTAATATATATATCCTTATCTAAGTCATTTGGCCGAACCTTAGATTTTTAGGAATAAAATAACAATTAATAATATAATATTTGATTTAGAAACTATTTTGTGTCAATTTTGACACTATTTGATATATGGTTTTTGTGAAAGTCATAACAGAATTATATGTTCGAACCAAGTTGATTAAATCAACACTAACATATCATAGTAACCTAGAAAATTAGTGTAATTCATAAAAAGTCTCAAATTACATTTATTTTGGTGTTTATAACATCAATTATGTCAATATTTCATTAATAAGATAATTACTGCATCATCATTGTGTCATACAAAAATTAAATTATTTAATGTCTAAAAATTACAAATAGAATACCATTATGTAGGAAATCTTTTTATCTTTCTAATTAATATTTATAGTCGAATTTATCTTATGTATAACCCCATATTAAAAATGATTTACTTATTAAACTTTGATTTTAACTATTTTAACCCTTCTTTAAATAAATTAATAATAAATGTCCTAATCTAATCCAAGTGGGCCTAAATGGTCATATTTTATTCCTAAGTTTGTTTTTGGTCGAATTACACTTGTCCAGTAGAATTAGGACATGTGTTAGGGTAATAATAATATCATATTTACCCTTAGTTACCCTATTTACTATTAACCGCGGTAAAAAAAAGTAAAAAGTTACTATTCATCAAAAAATTATTTTTATCTCATTGAACCACATTTTACTTACTGATATCAACCGTGTCTGTCGGATTTTCAAAATTCCATTCACAGAAGCGGTAAAATTAAGTTTTATGCAAAATTCAGTTTTTAACCTACCACTTAGTGGTTTCACTATTCATCAAAAATTGAAAGTTTTCAGAAAAATACCAAAATTTCACCCTAGGCTAATTTCGATATTCCGAATCCAAAAATGAAGTCCATTTTGAAAAATAAAATTTATAAAATTTCAAAAATTGGTTATTACTATTCATAACGGCTAGTTTTAATAATATTTTAATAGCATATCGTTGTTTAGTGAAACTCGGTATTGCGTACGACGCAAGCTATCGAGGAAGGTCGTGATTGCGTGTAAAGTAAGCCAAGAAAGTGTGGAGTGAAAGATTCCTTTGATGATATAAAAACAAAATATTACTCATAAAAATCTCGGGTGTTACAGCATAAGCATGGCCTTGATCCCTTGTACATTTCTGAGGTATGTTTATCTGATGCTTAGGACATTGATTATCATAATGTCCCATCTCCCAGCAATTGTATCATTGAACATTTGTAGTGCCTTTCATTCCCTTAAAATCACCAGCAATATGGCCTTTCTTTCCACATCTGTAGCATACTCCTTTTCCTTTAAGACAGGCACCAGGGTGCCTCCTTCCACAATTATCACAGGGTAGAAATTCAATTCTTCCCTTCTTCCCTATTTCTTTATTTCCTTTTCTAGAGTTTTCAGTAGATCTCTTATTCTCTTGTTTTGTTTTAAAGTCGCCAGACATAGAGAATTCTTTTTCGGTCTTGATAGCACATGAGACAATATCTTCGTACGATTAGAAGGATTGTGATACTAATTCTCAACGGAGAAATGGTTTTAACACATCAATGAAACAGTCAAATTAACTTCTTGGATTACGTATATAATCAAAATCATTCCTTGATAATCTTGTAAATTTTCCATCATACTTTGCAACATTATCATCCTCCTTTTTCCTCAGACTCAGAAATTGCCTCTCTATATCCGCTCGATGGTCACAAGGAAAGTATTTTTCTATGAAATTTAGATTAAACATCCTTCATTCCATACTAGAAACTTCTTCATCTTCCTTTGTGTTTTGAATCAATGACCACCATTGGTCAGCATCTCCAGTGAGGCGATAAACTGCCATGCCATCTTTTTCCCTTTTAATACTCCCCAAAGCGTGAAATATTTTCTCGATGGTAGTTATCCATTGCTCAGCCACTAATGGATTTATACTCCCATTGAATATTAGTGTTTTTTGCCTCATGAAGATGTCTAACATTGATTCTATGCGTTGTGGATCTGGGTGTTCAATACAGGTATGGTTATTATTCATAACCTGAGTGAGTTGTCCCAGTATGGTGATAAGTTGATCATCACCATTTGCATCACCAGCACCACTAAATTTTTCTTGAGCAGGAGGGAAATCCTTACATGGATTACGCGTATTGATATAGTTTTTATTCCATCCACTAGGAACCATTTTTAAACAATGTCATAAACTAGATTAGTTTATGAATAAAAATGCATAATTCCATACTTGTTAAACCATTAACATATATTGAATAGTTTATGGATATAATTCAAAATAACAAATATGTTTTCATTGAGGAAGTATATACTCATAAACCCTTTATAATGGTTTGTAATGAAAATGAGAATTATCCTAAGCATATTCCCATGGAGTGCCATAGCCAAGAGTACAGAAATGCATGTTTTCGTGCACCAGTTCTCATTCGAGTCTAGCTCAAAGTGGTGTTTTCAGGTTTTACCCCTAGGTACATCTGTGCCAGATCCACCTCTACCTTCTCATAACCAGACATGGATTTATTGCTTGGAAAACTCACAAAATCTCTACTATAACAAAATTCTAGGAAGTTCTTCCATACTAATCCTCAAAGTCTACATTAGGATAATATGCTATATTCATAGTTTATCTAAATCTGGACTCGAAGGTTTATACTAAACATCCTCTGATACCAACTGTAACACCTCATCCCCAGTTACCTAGAGTCGGTGCATTATTAAAAAAACATTGGCATGATCACAAGGAAATCATATCCCGAAAGACTAATCAGTTTATTATTATTGGAAACAATATTCATACATAAGTTCAACTTTACAACATGAAAATAAATACAACACTAATTTATTCTATTAGAAACATACAAGCCTCCTAGATTATGTCTGCAAGTCACTCACAACTAACTTCTTCATATCCTGGTAAAATGAAACATAAGGAAGGGGTGAGCTCAAATGGTTAGTAAGGGTAAGAAATACAGCGTAAGATAACATAAATATTAATCATGGTGAATAATTAAAAACACAAGCCTTTACAAATTATAAAAATGAGCACTTTTATGGTAGGAATATGAGATGAGTAAATAATTACATAATAAAACATAATCAAGGGTATTCTACTTGTCAAATTACCTCATGAACCATCAATATTATTTTCATAATGAGGGAATGTATAACGCCAGACATTCTGAAACATTTTTTCAAGGCCTCTGCCAAGATGTCTAAAAATGATTAAGGCCTCGTCCAAAACCACATATCACATTGGGAAAGGGCTCAGTCAATTCCATGTCGATTTATCTCATGAGACCTACCAAAATATCAAAGAGCTATAGTGGGATCCACCCGTCACTTACTAAGTCCAATACATTTCTCATATGAAATGGTCAAAATTTAACATAAACATTCGTATTAATACTAGCATAAAAAATGTCAATACTTTAACCATAAACCATAAATGGTATCAATATAACACATCCACAGTCAATCATATCATAAAACCTTCAATAAAATATGGAAGATTTGTATCATATTGAATCAACTTCAAACAAGTATAAAATCCATCAAAGGATGTTGACATAGATGAAATCAAAACTATTTGAAAGAAATACCTCTTTTTTTAAATTATTTAAAGTTACATAATTATGAAAGAAAAAATTTATTTTGGAAATATTATTATAATATTTTAAGGGATTATTTGACGATGTTATAACGACATAAAATAGTTTCACCCACCATAAAAGTTAAAAAAACATTCTTACCTTAATTTTGTTAAAAATTTCATAAGGTTCCTTGTTTGGAAAATGACAGAATGATTCCTTTAAAACAATTTTATAAAAAGTAAAACAACGGTATAAATGACTTTAACCTGTATTACAGAAAATAGTAAAAATATTTTGGAATACATTTTTAAGAATAATTGATTTGGATGATAAAGAGGTCCGTGTAGATACATACGTAAAAACAACACCGGATAATAAAGAGATTATAGAATTAAACCTTACATTGTACTTTTCCTTGGTAGTGGGTAGGTTAACATCCTATATAATGGTGAAATAATCGTTATTAAATTATACAAGAACCATATACATTTATATTATATCATATATGATCTTCTCATATTGTGTTGTTAATAATATTTTAGTATTATCATCATTTCTGGTGTTAACTGATATGTTTTCCATTATATGTTTTGATATGTAAGTAATGAATCATATTAATAATTATATTAAGTCTTTAAACATTATTTATAATCATCAAATGAAAATTTTTCTTGAATGGATATGATGGGGAAAGAATCTCATCGCGTTCGTGGAGATGGTAATTCATACGTACGTACGAGTGACAATGTCATTATTTTGATATTGAAATCATATATAATTGGATGGTATATCATATAAAAAGAATAATTATGATGTTATATTTTTTATTTAAATAAATTATACTTCATTATTATACCCATCCAAATAATAAACTGTCGAATAACAACTACACCATGACATGGAGACGGTAAACGGTATGTACGAACGTATAGTGACATGTCATTTAAAGTATGGAGAGACTAACGAATATTATCATATCATATTTATAATAACATCAAAATATATAGAATATACTGGTTTTATTATTTTATAATGGAAACAACAAGGAACAAATAAGTGGAAGAAGACAAAACATGAAATAGGTGATGAAATATTTACCTCTTCTTCAGCTTCTTCTTTTTGATTTGATCAAAATTGATCCTTACGATGGATTTATGAATAAATTAATGCCTCTTGGATAATGGGAGGACAGTTGGGATGGTATTTGGTCAGGGTTTGGCTGAGAAAAGTGGCTTTGAAGGAGTGAATTTTAGAGAAAAGGAAGTGCCATTTTATAAGAAGGGTGAGGGTCACCTTAAGAAAAGATTGAAATATTATTTTATAATAAAATAATTTTTGGGTTATAATGGTTAAAAAATGAATTAGTTAAATGATAAGGTTAGGATGGGTCTAAAAACAAACAACCAATAGGTTTTAGATAGGTTTGAGTCACTATATTAACCTTATCTTTTAGATTTAACTCTTAGTAAAATAGTTTGACATTTACCACGTCTCTTTGTATTTTTATATTATATGGTTAATAAACATCCTAGAAAACTTAAAGAGATCCCCAAGTGGTAAATTAATGACATATATAATAGTATTTATGCCATTTTTATGAACCTTTTATTTTTAGGAATATAATACCTATTAATAATATAATATTTGTTTTAAAAACTCTTTTATGTCAATTTTGACACTATTCGGTATTTTGTTTTTTCTAAATTCATAAAAGCATTATAACTTCGAAAAAAATTCAATTAATTAACCCTAACAGGTCATATTAACCTATAAAATTAGTGTAATTCCTAAAAAGTCTCAAATTATATGTATTTTGAAATTTATAATATCTGTTATTTAAATATTTCTTTAATAAGGTATTTACTGCATCAACATTGTGCCATAAATAAATTAAATTATTTAATGTCTAAAAATTATAAATAAAATATCAATATGTAGGAAATATTTTTATATTTATAATGAATATTTATATTCCAATTTAACTTTTTTGTAACATAATATTAAAAATGGTTTAGTTATCAAACGTTGAATTTAACACTTTTAACTCTTCTTTGAATTAAATAATAATAAATGTCATAATCTAATCCATGTGGACCTAAAGGATCATATTTTATTCCTAAGGTTGTTTCTGGTCGAATTAAACTTATACAATAGATTAGAACCTATGATAGAGTAATAATAATATCATTTTTATACTCAATTACCATATTTATTTTTAATTGTGGTAAATAAAAGTCAAAAGTTACTATTCACCAATATTTATTTTTCACTTATTGAACCACATTTTACATGCTTATATCAACCATGACTCGTATATTTTTTAAATTCAATTCATAGAAGCAGTAAAATTATGTTTTATGCAAATTTGAAAATGCTCCTAGGAGGTGGGTACAAACTGTAAAAAGTTCAATAAATTTTTTATATATCTAAAATTATTATAAACTGACTCCAATAAATTACATTGAGCCTATATAGGTATTATGTATCTATTTTTATGTAAAATAAATTTAAATAAAATAAATAATTATTTAAATAAAAAGCCAGTTTTAAACTCTAACTCAGTGGTTTTTTACTATTCATCAAAAATTCAACGTTTTCAGCAAAATACCAAAAATTCACCCAAATTTAATTTTGACATTCCGAATCCCAAAATGATGTCCATTTTGAAAAATAAAATGTTTAATATTTCAAAAAAGTTGGTATGACTATTCTTAACATCTAGTTTGATTGGTTAAAGTGTGTTAGAATCTCGAAGTTGCGTACAATGCAAGTTATTACATTATTCAAAGGGAAATGTTCTGTAGAAGCTTAGGATATTACAATATTCCCACAACTAGGGTCCTCCTTCAGGTTTTTTTCCTTGATGATATCATAATTCATCACATCCATGAAATTTCTCAAGGTAAATATGTTCATTTGGTACATAATCACATAATGATACCCATCCTAGAAATGATTAACCCTATAAATCTCATCTACTACCAAATATTGAGAAACAAACAACCTGTTAATAAACTTTCTAGTGTAGTTCATCAGTAACATGTTTAACAATGTTATGTTCATTCACTTTTAAGACCTCTCATCCCTATGTGTCTCTGGATAAAATTGACACAAAAACTTCACCTCGAAGCCCTTCTTTGTTAGTTCCTATTACTATCTATATTTCTCTAGGATGACCCAATTATGATTGGTTGGTCCATATAGAATCTGTGCATTAAGATTCATCCTCTTATCTAAGGGTTTATCAAGGTGTTTCATGATTATCTGGACATGATCAATCCATAACTCAGCTTCTTGGGGGATTCCCTCCTCATGGAATGTAGGAATATAATGCACCAAGAGCTATCTTTTTAGACCATATATTAAATTAAAAATATGATAAGTCTTCCTCTCCAGGAATCACATGACCCATAAGAACCATTCACAGGGCTAATCATCCATATTATTAACTAAATCCATAGGAAGTTTGGCTCAGTTGGGTTGGGTTTATGTTGTTTAATACTCTCCTGATGCACAACCCGAATAAGAAAGTTATTCATTTAATTTTTCTATTTAAGTGACTACTTGGATCAAAGGATACATAAAATTATCAACCTCAAATTTTATAGATAAAAATGGAGAACCACAATTAAAATGTTACTCCAAATATTCATTAATAGGTGAATCAAAATTTCATAACATTTAATTTTTTTAAATTTTATCATTTTTTAAAGGGATTTCATTTCAAAATTTTGGTTAGAGGACATATCACATTCAATTAATATGTCCCTAACATGAGCCATTCGTATCAACATATTTTCCTTGCATGCCTATTGTGATGAATACATACATAACTCATATAATAAAATCCCATACGTAAAATAACATATTATAATAATATCAACCAATTATTGTATAATATAATGGGAAATAACATCTAAAATATGACAAGAGAATATCAAGAACAGCAATCCCATTCCTTGAAATAATATTTTTCCTCTATACATGGTTTAACTACACCAATAAATGAGCTCATTTTAATGTCCAGAAACATCCTAGTATTTTGTATACCTTACCCAAATACTACTGTAAGTGAAAAAACCTACCCTAATACCACTTTGAAACATCCCCAACCCAGTTCTCTCTCTCATGATATATTTGGGTGGCTATGTGACCTCACGTGTGGCTCTTAGTATTCTAGTAGCTACTGAATTGCATCATGGGTGTAAAAAATATTGTATTGAGGCTACACCATATGGTAAATAATATCATAACAACAAAGAATAGAAAACAAACACCACAAAAAAGGTTAATATTGACATATGCATACCAACAAATAAAAATATAAATAATTAACCAGTTTATGAAAAACTAAATTTAAAAAAAATTACAAGTAAATATATAAAAATGAATCAATAATAAAGGAAAATAAATTTTGATCCAAAACACTATATCTAGTTTCATCTCTATGATCCTATCCCATCCACCAAAGAAATCATGTATAGGTCCCCTTTTTCTTGTCTATACCTATATCCATGATGTCTACTATGATACTGAAGGTGGCCAGAACTATGTGTGAATATAAATTAATAGACAGACATCCATGGTTTCTAAATAATCATGTATGAATAAAATATTGCAAGAAATAATACAATAAATAATGGCATTAATTCATAAATTAACGGTATTAAATAACCAACTAGACCTCATTCTCTAGGGTGACACCTAGGTTCATCTATACTGGATTCAGTATAATTCTATATAACTCTTTAAATTAATGGATTTTCCTTCCTAGGAAGAATCACCTCAATCTCTATAGGATTAACACATTGAGTTTGAATCACTCATTTTATAAATCAAAAAATATTGTGTCATGATCTTAGGAAATCATGTAACCTATCACCTATCCCTAAATCAACAAATATAAATATACAGATTTCCATGGGAACCATTTAACGATGAATCTAGAACCTAGGAGGTAGGTATATAAAAATCTTTTCCTCTGTAAGTATGTTCCATGCATCTTTCCCTATAATGATGTGTAGCCATGTATATATCCATTAAATGATATGTTTCTATGAATCTATCCCTCATTCTATATGTAACCATGAACCTAGTCATCATGTATTAATGTATTCCATGAGTCAAAAACATAATGTCCCAAGTGAACCATATATAATACCCATATCCAATCAGGACAGAAATGTGATATAAACTATATCGGTCAATTACTATAGTTACTTATTAAAACTCTATTTTATTCCATTATGAAATGATAGCAATTATTAGAATAATTATAATAATTCATTACATACATCAACTAAGACATATTTTCCATTCATAAGAAAAAATAACCACTACACATATTATTATCTTGAAAAATCCATTTTAATACTAATTAACCACTTTTAAGGAATATTGATTTATCATTGAGATAATTTCATATAATCACATGATAAGTTAAAAATTTATAAATATAATTCTAATAACAATTTCCAATTCATCATATAGATCTTTGTTCATACATTCCATGTTCCAATCCAGGGTCAAAAATTGAAACACCTCTTCGGTGGCTCTATATCCTGGCATAATTTACAACTAATCCAAAAGATCCATTATAGTTTTAGACAAGAATAATTAATCAATTCCAATTTATAAGGGTCACAAGTATAACCTGTCAACATGATCTTATATGTTGTATATACTATAAAAATGAGACAGAGTTTATGGATTTTTTGACCACCCACCAAAAAGTGAAGAACAATGGAACCTTGACTAAGATGTCAATGAACATACAACGTAATGATCCCCTATTCACATAAAAATACACATAACATTATGGATGGAAGAAGTATTAATCCATAAAAATATAGGGGGAAAACATTTAAACTAACAATAACATGCTAATTTTGGATCCCCTGAGAAAATATCAGATCTTATGGTGGAGAATAGGCCTCAGAGAAGTCAAAACAAAACATGATATAACATTCAAAATTATCAATACCAGATTTAGGGGTAGAATTAGGGGTTACTAATTTACTACAATGGGTATTGTGGGGAAGAAATATGATTCATTCCCACTTAATCATAGTAAATCCCTACACCACTAATGATACGGTAGATTCAATCAGTGCACCTATATGGATGGATACCCCTACGGATGGTGGATGGTGCTATTCCTTAGGACACCATTCTAAGCAAGCTCATTGGTGGGATATTAGGACTCCAAATTTTTTACCAAGCTACTGGATTGCCCATAGTTTGGGAGGTGGACATCACTAGCCTGTTGGGGGTGCTGCAATATCTCCAGTTCTACCGAGCACATCTAGCCTCATTCAAGCTCGACTTGTTAATCCTTATAACACATTAAAAAGCATGGGTTTACTAAGAAAAAAGGACATATAACCAATGATCATACAGTATAAGAAATCCTAAAGTGGCTAAACAGAATTCTTATAGAGGTATGTACTTGGAAAAAGATGGGATATTACTTGTATCTTGAAAAACCAATTCTTCATATACCCCATGATTTTATATTGTGTGTGAGGAAAACCCTTGTAGGATACCTCCATTCTTCTGCCAAATGTATTTTTTAATGAAAACCATGTTTCAATTTCAAAAACAATACTTTGGAAGAAAAAATCCATTTGTTCCATGGAATAATATTTTGTAAAACATATTAAAAAAACATTCAATTTTATAAAAACTAGAAATGTTATATAGAAAACATGAATAAGGAAATAAAAAAAATATTGAGGGCCAAAATAATTGAGTAATATAAAATAACAAATTAAAAAATGGGAAATATGGAGTAGTATTCTCCAATAAATGTCAACACATAAATCTTGGTATTGAATGTATGAGTTTAAAAAATTTGGACTCGTGTATGGAACATTATAAATTGAATGTGAACTTAATATTTTGGGGATATTTGTTTCTCTCATAGGGGTACTAATAAATCCTGTTATATCACATTGTTAAATTAAAAAACATTTTGTATCTAGAACAAAATCTACATTTTGGATGCATTAGTCAGAGGTACTAACTCACCCAAGGTCACCCAATTGTAATCAATCACCTAGAATATAACTAGTATAAACATGATCATATAATCAAATGATCCTATAATCAGAAACAAATCTATCAAAATAATTACACATTTTAAAACTCCCCATTAAATTCCTTTGACGTCAAAAATATTTATGAATCATTTTCTCAAACACGTTGTATGTGTAAAACTATTTTTATAGAAATAAATATATAAACCATGATTTTTTTAAACATATTCCATAAAAATCATAAAATTATAATAATAATCCCCCAATAATATAATTAAAATGTATTCATGATTATAAAACAAATGAAAATTCATGAACATGAGGTGTTCCAATAGAAAATAACTTATGTAGAGACACCTACCTCAAGACCAATATAAACTCACCACCTTTATTTTAAATCACATGAGTTGAGAAAGAGGGATCCTCATGAACCTAAAAAAATTCATTTCACTAAACAACCATTTATAACCCTTAGTTCTGGCCACATGGTCATCTAGGCTTCTAATATCTAATTGAGAGGGAGGAAGATGTGGATAATGGAAGAAGAGAGTGAGAATAGAAGATATATATAGATATTACCTTGAACATTTCACTTGAATAAAGTGGTACACTAATAGGTTAAATATTAAGTATCACCCATGATAGATAGGATTTTTTCATTTGAATTAGAGGTAAAGAGGGGATCGAGGCTTAAAATAAATAGGGGTAATATAGTAATTTTCTATTTTTAAGAAAATTGGGCTGGTCGTAAGGTTAGAAAAATCATGGACCAACCGTGTAGTGAACTCACCAACCCAAAACCAATATAAATAGTTTCTTAGATATCTCACATGGTTCATACAAACTGTACTCTAACCTTTAAAGATAGCATTGATAACCATTTCTCCCATTTGTCGCGATTAGGTGCATCGTTATAACTAATTATGTGCTAACAGAGTGCCCATGACTACTTCCCATTTTCCTCAAAATTTAAAATTCATCTTCCAGAAACTCCATAAAAAATTAAATTTAAAATATAATATAATATTAAAACATACTGATGACCCAATGGAATTCAAAACTCTCCCAACCATTTTGTTTTAACCCCCTATAAGGTTCTTTACGGTTTTGAATTAGAAAAAAAAAATATGATATTGATCCCTCAATAATACTTCATACTTTTATGTAGTTTGGTTGACTTAGTAAAATGATATAACACACAACCCAAAGGTATCAATTCTCCCCAAAACCAGCATCTGATGATCAACAATATGAATATGTTCTTCAATAACATAGGACAGTTTAATATGGTACTTCTTCAATTTGTATTTATATATAACATAATTAAAAGATTTCACATGATATGGTTAGTACAACTAGTATTCAACATTCTGGAGCAACTCCACAATCCCAAATAGTCCTGCATAATGTGTCATTAGCTTATACTACCTTTATAACTGACAATCTGATAGTCACGAGAAACTATTTGAAACACCTGATCCCATACCTAAAATTATAATAGGTAAATATGATGATAGATTTAATTTTAATGATATCATTGATCTTTATCCAATCTCTTTCTGATCAATTTCACATTATCTATTATCTTCTAGGTGAGGATCAGTACCAATAAGAATCACTCACTTAATTTCATCCAAAAGAGAGGATATCAACATGGATTCCCATATATGTGTTCAATAGGAAAAATATTAATCTAATATTGATTAAAATTATTATGTGAAATGTATTCTATTGATATTTTTTTCCCCTAATAACCATCATAGTCGAGTAAACATTCTAGAAAAATATGAATAGGAATCTAGATAAACAAATAAATCTATCCATATGTTTAAAAATGATATGCTATTCTAAAATTCATAATTGATCCCATCACTTCAGGAATAATTTTCTAGAATTGGGAAGTTAATCATGGGTATTGATCAGACATGATAGTTGAAGTCATACCATTGAGTCTCACAATCTATCAAACATATAATCATCATATTTTCTCTATTTTTATTAAGTTCCTAAAAGGAAAGAGTAAACTATCATTTTTAACCAATCAATGACCACAAATATATCATCCTTCCCTCTAAGATTGTAATCAAATATCATCACAATGGCAAAAAACCACAACCCAATTCCATAACATAATATTATGAGGTTAAAATAAATCCATGCATTTCATATAATTAGATTTGATTCTCAAATGGGTGGAAACTAAGATATGAAATCTGAAATTGACTACCTCATCCCATTACATTATTATTGATGTTTTAAATCATAAAACATTTTAGTACTCCTAGGGTGAATGAGTCAACTGGACCGGTTCCCACCTTCCATAAATTCCTTCATCAAAGCTAGGGAAAAAAGTATCCTTAAAAAATGAATAGAAGCATTAAGTTATTAATACATTTCATTCACATTTTCCCCTCCATTTATATCAATTCTAATATATTGATAATCAACATCCTTTACCTGTCCAAGATGAATATTATCATTTAAGGAAAGAATGTCTTGAAAACAATCCCTGAAAAACTAATCACCATTCTCTTACACATCTAAATTCATTCATGTAAATAGTCCCATTATACACCATTCAACTTCTAGTTCCCATAATTCCATGGAGGGTAATTTCTTATTCATATAGTTGACCACTAAATTCCCCTTACTAGGGTTAGATACTATATCAAAATCAAAATTCTAGAGTAACACAACATAATATATCTGTTTAAAATTCAAGTTACTCTAGGTGAGGGTATACACCAGACATTTATTATCTAAATATATTTTGAATCACTCCCCAAAATGATAGTGGTTTCTTATGTTAAGGGAATGAATCAAAACTACTAACTCAAGGTCATGAGAGGTATATTTCTTCTCATGAGGGAATAATTAATTAGATTTATAAGGAACTTCCTAATAACTACGTATCAACATACACCCCAACCCTATATACAAGTAATCACAATACACAACATAAACCATTCATGAATTAGGAAGGATCGTAATCAGAGTGGAAGTCAAACTCTATTCTAGATTATCAAAAGAATTTGTCACTTACTATTCCAATTGAAATTCACCCCCATTCAGGATGTAGATATCAAGGGTTATTATAAAAAAATCCTAAATGAATCACTTGTAATACCCAACAAAGCCCAAAAATCTTTTTAATGTGAAACACATTATTTCCCTTCTCCCATGACATCATCACATGTATTTTCTGAAGATCCACTGAGACACCTTTCCCATAAAGAAAGTGACACATAGAAATTACTTCCTTAATCCATAACTATTGTTTGAATTTTTTTTCATAAAATTGATTTTACTTCTAGCTCTCTAAAATAATGTTCAGATATACCTAATGTGCAACCTTTGCCTTTGAAAATTCCATGGTGTCATCCAAAAACATTATTATGAAGGAGTTATGATAGATATGGAAAATCTAGTACATAAATTCCATGAAAATCATTAGGGTTTTTTTAAGGCTGAATTGAATATCTAAATATTCACAGTGGAAATTCTTGATTGTAAAAGTGGCATGAGGAATATGTGATTCCCTAAGTATCAACTGATTATAACATCATGAAATTTTTTAATATTTTTTTCTAAATTAATGATATATTTTATAAATTGATTCACATGAAATGTAGAACTAAAATGAAAGCATGACAATTGACAATAAAATTATTGAAATAGAATGTTATAATATAGCTGTCGAATTATTTATTCTAAATGGAAGTAACCATATTACAAAATCTGAAATAGGAAATAAATGAGGTTAGTTAGTTGAATTATCCCTTATGAATCTCATTTTTTAGAGTTTCAGAAGGAGATAACATCAATAGGGTTTTCCCTAGACCAAGCCCAAGATGTAATCTGATGTTTATTATATTAGAAAAATTGATTGTGATGGATGTTCAAATTCATAGAAATTAAAACATGATCCATGCTAGTGGAATACTCACCAAAGACTGGTACCAGAGCTTTCCTTGTGCTTAGATCATATATAGAGTTCTTGAGGTCTTATATAACTATTAAATAAGATTATATAATCATTAAACTATGAATTCTGTATTTAGTTTATCAAACATACTTCACAAAAAATCAATTTTTATTTAATAATGAATTTATAAAGTTAATAAGATTATTTTGTACTCAAAAGTGTATTTTTTCCCAAAATTACTTTTTATATGATTTTTTAAGAAACTAAAAATATTATAGATAAGTTTTATCTTAATATGAATATTTAAATAAAACCAATATTTTTAGTAATCGATAATAAATAAAAGTTAGAATGATTAAATATTATTTAAAAGTTGTTTTTCTTGGAAAATCATTTTCATTATATTTCAATATTATTATATAAAAATAAATTTCTAAATTTTTGAAATAAAATTATAAAAAATTAAACTAATTTTATTAATTATATCATTATTAATTATGATGGTTTTTTACTTTTCTAAAATAACTGAATTTTAAGTGAATAATGGTAGATACAATTTTACAAAAATTTAAATCTTTATAAATTTATCATTATATTAGCATAATATAGAAATTTATAAAAATTACTAATTAATAAAAAATTTATTTAAGGGGAAATTTATTCATTTTAAATATTATTTTTCACATAGAAAAACTACATTAATTTTATAGAACATATGAAAAATTTTAATCAAATTTTAAAAGAGTTTCCGGTCTTTTATTTTAATTAAAAAATTCATTGATAAATAATTAGTTGGATTTTAGTAAATGATAAGAATACATTTATTTTATTTATATCACACCAATTTATTTAATTGAAATTAACATACATTAATAATTTTAACCATCAAATAATTTTTAATTTTATGAATATAGTTTTTAATAAAATATATTTTTCCTCATAGACAATAATTATGATATTATATTTCCTAAAACATAAAACTTTTATTTAATAAAAGTATTTGAAAATCTTAATTTGTTCTTTCTAGGTTGGATTATAAGGATATTTTTTTATTTTTTTCTTAAAATTATTAGTCTTGGTAATAAAATTAGTTACTATGGTAAAAGTAAAAAGTGGTTTGAAAAGATTTACTAATTATAAAAGACCTAACACATTAATTTTTTTTCCTAAAAGTGTGTGGAAGAGTGGTGTATGAAAAAACCATCATAAAATCCATCATATTAATTTTTTAGTGACTTTTCCCATGAAAAGTGAGATACCATTATTTAAAAGTAATGAGTACTTCCAAAATTACCCATTTATTGACATATAAATATGGATTATTTACCCCACCCAATGGTACGCCTATCCTATAAATGTTAGTCCTAAAACACTAAATTTATTCTCCTACTAGGAGGATCCATCATGTTCATAATATTTAGGTCTCAATTATTTATCCTAAGTCCTCTATTGTAAATATCAATAGTCATCACGTATAGATTGACACCTTAACAAAAAACTATCATTCATTTTTTATCACCGTATTTCATGGATGGTAACAAATATGTATTTTATTAATTAATAAGTTTAATACGTCAAAATTATAACTTTGAAATTATAATTTATCATGTATCTTCTTTCTAACCCATTCATTAAGAAATAGAATAATTAATCATTGATATGTGTGCACTACTACCTCCACGAATAATGATTTTCATTTTTCATAGCCACCCTACATGAATGAATTTAATGAAGGTAAATGAAATTTGTTATATATTTATGCTTCTATAAATGTAATATGAACATTTTATAAAATCCTTCCTGTAATTTTTAAATCATTGCAACACGCTATTGTTTGGGCTAGTCCTACCACCCATGTAAATGATCTTATAATGTTTATATCATGAATGATTATGGAATTTTGTATAAGGAAATTTTCAGGTAATATTAATTAAATTATCATTTTTTACCAATTTAATGATGGCTTCATTAATATTTAATATATTTATTAGTAAAAAATGTCTCTATCATTAAACACGATGAAACCAGTTCATCACAATTTCCTTTTTCATGAACCATGTTCATGTATATCACCTAATGAAATTATATATATGTAATAATTGAAATAAAATGATTGTTATGATATTAATAACTTCTTAATGATATAATTTGAACTAATAAATTATAATCAACCCCTCCAACATGAAAATTGTACAAAATAAACAATAAAAAAAATTCTATCATATGATTATGAAAGTAAACTACAACTAGGTAACATATTTTTGGTATATTATTATAAAGATTATGTATAAAGGGAAATATAATTTATCAAAGCTAAGAAATTATTTATTGATATAATTATTTTCATTTTATAGGTGAGAGAATGATCGACTAACCAGTACTAAAGGTATGGGTGTTTCATCTAAATTTAATTTTTTTGAAACATATCTTATTAATTCAACGTATTAAATTTAAAATGTGTGTATATTTACTATTTTATATATCATATCATAAAAAATTTTATATTCATGTTATGTTTTTGTACAATTTTAAAAACCACTTTTTATGGGGGTTTTATTAAAATGTTTCTTTTATCATACAATGTATTCATAACATAAAAGTTTTTTATTTGAGTCAGAATATTTCATTTGGAATTTTTTCTTCCAGGAATGTGTTATTAAAAAATTAAATTTTATCAAATTTTATTTTTTTTCTTCATTTATTCAAAAAATTGATATTTTTACTAAAATAAAATTTCATGATGAATTTATTCACCAAAAATGTATTATATTGTTAAGAATAATTCTAAATCTCTTTAATGATAATTTTTATTCAATGCCAATATTTTCCACTACAACATATAAATAATTTATATTTGGAAATATAGTTATGTTTTATCAAAGTAAACCTTATTTTTCAATTATCTTATTATTGAAATTACATTTTATTAAATCTTTCTATGATGTGGTTTTTAAAAAATAGTATTTTAAAATATTAAAATGGTTTTCCATCCATTAAAAATAAAAAAATTTAGAATTTACACTAATTTTTTTCTAAAAACCTAGGTTTATATTTAGATAATATATTATTGAATATATTTTTCAAAATCATAAGTTTTCACTTCACCTTTGAATGTGTCTTATAACAACATATTTTACCTGTATAGTAAAACCCTTTTTTTAAAACTATTCTATTGGTTCCCTCAATGTATATATATTATCCTTTATTATGATTCCATTACAAGTTTTTAAATTATTTTCCGAATGATTTCAAGTCATGATGATTTTGAAAGGAAATGAAAATATTATTATATTTTTTAAATGTAATGTTTTTATTTTTAATGAAAATATATATTTTAGATAAAGGGTTTTAAGGGATTATTTATGAATGAATTCATAAATGTATACAAAAGAACCATTCATTTATAAAACATTTACTATGAGAATAATTTTTTGGTTTGGATGGTCAATAATTCATTTTTTTATAAAGATCATTTTTTCTCCTTTTATGGAAAACATATTGAGGAGTTTTTTATCATTTACAAAGAGTTATTTTTTCATGTTTCCATTTTTATTTATACAATATATTAAAAAATGTGTCTCTATATTATTAAAAAAATTACTTTTATGATCCTTATGTAAAAATGGAGATTTCTTTATCAACCCATCCACTTTATTTCTCTGGATGGATTATAGAATGTTCTAGGAGTGGTTTTCCAAAAACCCATATATTTTCCACTAGTTAATTATGAGATTATTATGTATAAATATTTTCTTATTCTAATAGAAAAAAATATATATGGTTTATTGTTATTATAAATAATGGAGGTCCTATATTTCCCTCTAATTAATTAGTAGAGAATAAATATTAGAAACATAAAAGGGTTTATGGGAGGATTATATCAAAATAATGGGTATATATGAGGATTATCTCAAGACAAAGGACAAATGAGAGGATTATCGTATTCCAAGGGGTATAAATGAGGATTATAACAAGATAAAGTGTATATATGAGGATTATATCAATCCCCAAATGGTTACAAAATGGTAGGACCAAGATTAGGCAAGTTACATCTGTGGTAATCCCAAGCCCAAAATGGTACATGGGTGGTTAGAAAAAGCATACAATGTAAGGGATGTCATGGGGAGAAGATTTAAAATATTATTTATCTACATATGTTTATTCCATTATCTTATTTTAATTTATTTATCCAATTTTTTTATCAATGTATCATGTTTATTTTCTCCTAATTTCACACTCTTTTCCAATAATACCCTGATATTTTTGAATATAATTCACTTTTATAAATAAGTAAATTTGATAGATTATGAAGAAAAAACCCTAAAATTATATGAATAGTTATTATAAATTGTAAAATGATCAACATTATATGGTTTTTAAATTAAATATAAATTTATAATGTAATTTCTAATTCACATAGGAAATACTACTGATCCCAATGAACTAAATTGACATATTTTCATTATGAGCATTTTTATATCATATATGTCTTATTTAAAAATTAATTAAGAGTATCAATATTGTAGAAATTTATTGTTTTCACATGTGTAAAATTAATTCAATGGTTATCAATTGGTTATAAATGATAATAAAATCAATTAAAGTTTAGAAAATATGTTTTCATGAAAAAATGGATTTGAATGTGAAATGTGTTTTAACCATAATAAATTAAATTAATCATTATTGATTAACGATTTTAATGAATTATGATATAATATATTCAAAAAAATAGATTAACCTTTATTTTATGGTTGTTACTAGGAAAGAAAAAAATATAAATTAAATTTTATTCTTAAAATTCATTTTTCTAAAATTAATTATTATTTTGTTTTGTAGGATTTGTTTATGATGAATTTATTTCAATGATAAAAAATTAATATGGTAAAATTTATTAATAATTTGGATTCAAAATTACCAAATTAATTAATAATATTATTTTTATGTTTGGTCAGTATAATTAGTGACTATAATAAAACATTGTCACTATAGTAATGTTAAAACAGATTAACGGTGGGGGGGGTTGGGTGGGTAAAAATATAGGTATGGAATTAAATATAAATAAAACCTAGATAAATAATATTTTAAAGTGGATTTTGTCTAAAATGTATTTTCTATTCAAATTTTAGGTTCCTTGGTTCCATTTTAACTTGAACATGACTTCTATATAATTTATTGTTTTAGTTATTTGCAAGAGTTCCATCAAATTAAATTATAAAAGGAACCCATCCCTTCACTTATTCATAAACTTCAATCCATGTAGCATGGAAAACCCTTACCCTAATATCTTTCTGAATTCCATCCCCACTAATTATAACATTTATTATTCCATTAATACCGCACTTTTATGTATTATGGTGTAATATAAGGGGGGAATCTCAAAGAATATGTAATTATATTTAACAATTTATTTTGAGTTTCATTCTTGCATAATCTCATCTAAATATTTTGTAAGCATAATAAAGTAATCAAATCAGTATCATTATGTCATGAACTGAATCTGGTATCCACCAATACTGGAACCAAACTAGGCCCTTGACAAGGCCAGAAGGGAGTTCTCTATCCCCGCAGACTACCATAAGTGTCCAGGTATCATTAATTTATGTTTGGGAACGATTTACCTAAGTATTAAAGCGTAAAACATTTAAAACAATCCATAATATAAATCATAAATTTTCGAGCCAAACAAGTCTTATGCAAAAACCATAACTGAATACATTGGTTTAAATATAATAAAATTTGTCTAAATACATATAAATACACCATCAATACATCCCCATGGACTCCATGCGACTTGGAGTCATCAACCACATGCCGTCTCCACAACTCCACACTAAGGATGGAAACTAACACCCCGAACAACCACCACCCAAAGCCTTTTCATTACCTGAGTCAAACATAACAATGTATACATAAATAAAGGTGTGTAAGTTGGGTTTGAGACTATTCCCAATAGGATACTTCCTAAATTTTCCTAATCTTATTCAATACAATGTGAAAATGCAATCAGTTTTAATACACAAAGAAATGTAGTGATAAATTTCAAGAAATGAAACCTTCAATTGAAAACAGTTTTCAATCTAAAAATTTCAGAACGATCAGAAATTTAAATAGACATGTTAGGAACTGTAATTTTCTTCCAAAAACACCACAAGAAAAGGGAAAATACCACAAATACCATGATAATTAAAATCAGGAACACCCTTATGCACTAGATAGTCTCAGGCCCCATGAACCTCATACCTCGGTGTAAGGTAACCGTAGTAAAATCCATTCTAATATACGGGACACTAGAAGAGAACATACCCATAACCTAGTGGTCCTTAATAATTATCCACATATTTTAGTTAGATATGTAATTATCCAAATTCATGGTGAAAGAAAGACAAAACCCATCTGGTCCACTAGTTGTACTAGTCCACATCTGCCCCACCTAGGTACCTGGACTTCCCCATTTGGGCTCAAAAAATTTCCTCACACAACATATATCCATTTTCATGTAAAACAATACTACTGGTCCCATACACCCAATATAACAGCTTTCTCATTTTATACCACTTAATACACACAACAAACACTTTGATTTTTAATGAAACAATTTCTCAAAATCCCGCATTTTTTTCTCCCAAAAACCCATAAAGAACCCCACTTGTCCACTATGTGCACACTTGTAAGTTACCAAAATAGTAAAGGAATCCCAATACATTTAAATGAAACAAAAAATCAATTTTAGGGAAACCCCATGTTAAACAAGAATTGGTAACTCTATAAAACATTCTTTTTCACACAAAAGTGGCACCAAAACATCACTTTCTTTAAAAACACCATCAAAACCCATTTTTGACGAAAAAAAACAAAACGGATAGACATTATAAATAGTGTTTTAATTTCTATTACAATTCAATAAAAAAATATGTATTTATAGGGAAGCCCTTAATGAACCAATAAAAGATTTATATGAAAAACCCCCAATTCCACAAAAAAAATTGCAATTAAAATTCATTTTCATTATATTTTCCACTAAAGAAATATTTTCAGCATCATTAAAATTAAATAAAGATGGAAATACAATAAAAATAGAATCTAGGTCACAAATAATGCATACTAAAAAGAATCACTTACCAAATCCAAAGAAACCCTAGAATCACCGTGAGAAAATCAAGTCGCACCACCGCCGCACAATGAGGGACATAGATCGAACCTAAACCCACAATAATTGTCCTTGAAACCCCACGGTTAAACCCTAGGTTCTAAACCCTACCCCCTCGTCATTTGGGACCTCATGGAAATTGAAATAAACTTCATGTAAAGGGGAGGAACTAAGGAGGAGAGACACTTACATGAGAATCTTTGATGTTCCTCCAACAAATCCACCTTCAAAATGGAGTTTAAAAGAGGTTTGAGAAAATTTGAGGTCTTCCATGGATTTTAGGTTCAAAGAGGAGGAGGAAGGGTCGAAGTAGAAGATAGAATTGAGGAAAAAGAGTAATAATTGAGAGTGTTATGATTGAAAAAACTTACCTCCTCAAATGTGGATGATTTGATACATACTATGAATATTGGCACAACATCGCAAGGAATACAAACTCCAAAGAGGGTGGGAGGATAATTTGCGTGCCTCCAAGCTCAATTTTCTTGAGTGAGACTTCAAATTACCAAAAAATAATTAAAAATAAATAGTTTATAAATAAACGAAATTTATTTTTAAAACTAGAAATGGGCTTCTGGGCAGGCCCAAACCCTTACATAAAAACCCAAATACACCTTGGTTATCGATTTATAATGGCTTAAAATTGACATGGTTGTGTTAATAAGTTAGGGGAGGCCATGTAGGAATTTTAATTGATGAAAAATGCTGAAAAATGAAAGAGTTATAATAGAAACAAAAGTTATTTTTAAATCAGGAATTGGGATCACGGTTTGGCACAATTCATGAAAACTCCCAATTCCTCCATAAATGCTCGAGAAATCCCCAAAACAAAGAATGAATGGAAATTAAATGAAAAATAACATTAAAATATGCCATGTGTGTGATAATTATCCCCACAATGGAAACTCTCTGTCTTGGAAGGTGAACCTTAAGCTTGATCAGAAAATAGGAACAAATACTCTTCCTCAACCCATGACTTCCGCTCCCATTTCTCATGTGTATCATTACCATGCTGCCAAAGAACCCGAACCAATGGATTATAATTCTCCCTAATATCCTTCCCTTGGTAGGCTACTATTTTCACTAGTCACTCCAAAGCTAACAAGTAAGTCTCTATCTCAAGTTCTTCCCAACTCAACACATGGGACCGATCTGAGTTGTATTTCTTCAACTGGGAGACATGGAAGATGTCATGGGTGGATGTCAATTGAGAATGTAGGGCCAACCTGTATACCACCTTTCCAATATTCTCGGTGATCTCCAAAGGGACAATATATCATGGTGTCATCTTCCAATTCTTCCCCAATCGATGATGTCCAAGACGTGGGGCCACATTCAAGAATTCCCTGTTACCCATAGAAAACACTAAGTCTCGATGCCTCCGGTCTGCATATGATTTGTGGTGACTCTGAGCTGTCAATAAATGATGCTTGATCAACTGGACCTTCTCAGATGTCTTCTACACTAGACTCAGCCCTGGCAGTGAGGTCTCATCTACCCTAGTCCAACACCAGGGGGACCGACAAGTTCGACCATAGAGCACCTCAAAAAGATTAATTCGAATCGAGGATTGGTAAAAATTATTATAAGAAAGCTCAACCAACCCCAAATGGCTCTCATAGAAACCTCTAAAGTCCAGGACAAATGCAAGAAGCATGTCCTCAAAAATATAATTCACTCGTATCGTCTGACCATCCATCTAAGAATGGTATATCGTGCTCATCTCAATCTGAGACCCCGAGGCCTTCTGAAGGATTTCACATAATAGAGAAGTGAAACAGGGGTCTCTATCTGAGACAACTACAGATGGCATGCCATTGAGTCTCACCACCTCATGGAGATACAAATGGCCCAACTCTTCCATGTTAGCTATATCTACGATCATAATGAAGTGGGATTATTTGGATAGATGATCAATCACCACCCAAATGGAATTAATACCCTGAGGTGTAAGAGGTAAGCCAACAATGAAGTCAATGGAAACCTCATCCCACTTCCAGCTAGTAATGGGTAATGGCTAGAGAAAACTAGAGGTACCCTGATGCTCTGACTTCACCTGCTAGAATGTGTAGCATCTCAACACAAATTTTGATATGTCTCATCTCATACCAGGCCACCAAAACTGCCGACAGACATCATAATACATCTTGCTAGCACCTGGATAGACAACCCACTGAGACTGGTGGTTTTCCTCCATCAACACCTTTCGTAGAGATAATGGAACTACTAAATGGCCATTGAAGCACAATATTCCCATGGGAGATGAAGACCAATCATAGGATGTCTCCCCACCATAAGGAAGATACTTCAACCACTAACAAAGCTCATCACTAGGTTGTTACTGCTGAATCAACTCCAATAGAGAAGGATTCAACTAGAAACTCTCCATGAATACCTCTCTACTATGTTCCCTGGTCTCGACATGCATCTGAGAAAAGAGCCCCATCATATTCCACTCATCACTATACTTCCGCAAAGCTTGCACTGGAACTACTCTTCTCAAATTATCATCCACCACATTACCCATCCCTGGGGTATAAACAATGTCAAAGTCGAACCCCTCCAAGTACTCGACCCAATGGTGTTGCCTCATGTTGAGGTCCTTTTGTGAGAAGATATAGGCCACGATTTTATGATCAGAGTAGACCACAAACATCTCCCCAAATAGGTAGTGATGTGAAGTCTTAAAAGCATGCATCACCACTGCCAACTCCAATTCATGTGTCAGGTGGTTATTTTCGAGTGGTTGGAGTTGGAAAGTTCCATATGACACCACGTGATCATCCTACATAAGCACTCACTGAATACCCATAACTGAAGCATAAAAATAGACCACATATCTCATTCTGGCCTCTAAAAAAATCAACATGGGGGTTGTAGTCAACCACCTCTTCATCTCCTCGAATGATGCCTGACATTTTGGACCCCACAAAAACTTCACCCCTTTTCAGATTAGTGTGGTCCGCAGTGAAGCAAGCAGAGAGAAATTCTGAATGGATTGCCTATAATAACCAGCAAGGCAAAGGAAACCCCTAATCTCGAACACATTCTTTTCCTGCTCCCATGACATAACTGCACTAATCTTCTCGGGGTCCACTGAAACCCCGTACTTAGAAATCACATGAACCATAAATCTCACTTTCCTGATCCAGAAAGTGCTCTATGAAAACATTGAATAGAGGTGGTGATCCCACAAAGTTCCCAAGATGATCCTCAAGTTATGTTTGTGTTCCTCCCCAGATCCAGAATATACTAGAATTTCATCAACAAACACCACTGTAAGGGAATAAAGCTACTGATGGAACACCCTATTCATGAGTTCCATAACGACTGTTGGAGCATTGTTCATTCTGAAGGGCATGACCAAATACTCAATGTGGTCGTACCTGCTTCAGAAGGATGACTTAGTGATATCTGACTCCTTCACCCTAAGCTAGTGATATCCTGAACACAAGTATATTTTTGAGAACCACTTTCCTTCCATTCAATTGATCGAACAAATCTTCTATTATGGGAAAGGGTATTTGTTCTATGTTGTTACCTTATTCATCACCCGGTAGAAAATGCACAACCGGAGGTATCCGTAAGCCTTTTTCATGAACAAAACAAGAGCGTACCAAAGAGAGACGCTTGGGTAAATGAATTCTGTGTATTCTTAGTTGTCCAGCTACATCTATAATTCCCTTCAGCTCTATGGGGGACATGTGAAAAGAGAGAATATATATCGACTGTGTTCCTGGGGCCAAATCAATCGAAAACTCCACATCCTTCTTCGGTGAAAAACCCAAGAAATCATCTCGGGGTACCTCATGAAACTCTTTAACTACATGAGGTAGTGCACCTCTAAGGGAAAGACCATCATCCTCTAGCATGAGTGATAATAACTGGAAGGTAAGACTTTCCAACTCTGGGGGTGTAGGTCCTTTGTGACCTAACCAAGGATCCAATTCTCTCCGAAAAACCTGACGACTCCCATTAGGTGTCGTGAAACTCACTAGATCTATGTAGAAATCAATGTGTTCCAAGAATTATACTGTAAAATATATTCCAGTTATTATGATAAGATGTTAAATATCTAGAACTAGGAGGTCCCTCTCCATCTCAACCCCTGACATGGAAAGCGCACACGAGGGGCACTTGAGGCCTTGGTCCTTCTTCTTTCCCATCAGTGTCACCAAATCCATCCTGAAAGACATCAAATGTAACATCCCAGGTAAATAAAGAATAAAGAATTTTCACATTTATTAATATTTACGAATTAAATATTAATTTTATTTTAAAGGGGTTGCTATGTTCGATAGCGTACCCGACACGCAACTATGAGTTTCTTTGAAACTTACGTAGCACAATAGTAATAAAATAATATTATTTTAAATGTTAGTTAACAAGTAGCCGTTGTACTGGCGGGAATGGATAGAAATAACTAAAATATGATTAGATATGTTTTTAAATGTTTATACATTTACCCAATAAAAGATAAAGTCTTAAAATACGGAAAGAGTTCAATTTTAGGGCATATATACTCTAATTTTCACTAAAGGTTCACTTATCACCTTTTAATGGTGAACCGTCATTAAATATAGTTTTGATCACTCTTAATACATTCTTTTGGACCAAATAAAACTCTTATTAAGAATCGGGACATCAAATTTTACTTTGTGTAATTTTTTGGTATTTTTCCGATAAAGTTCATTTTTTAATGAATAGTGTAAAATGTTGTGTTTTAATTCAAAACCTCTTTTTAATCTAAATTATTTATATGATTATATTATTATTTTAATTGGTTTTAAAGTGAAATTAGAAACTATTTTTACTAGTTAATCCAATGGTGGTCATTGGAATCAATTTTACTTTGAAATTGGACTTAAACTGGTGTCAATCTTTTGATACTTATTGTTTCACAAAAACACGCTATTTGTCATGACAGCGGGAATTAATTATTAAATTAATTAATTTGACTTATATGTTTTGAATTTTGTAAAATGGACTTCATTTTTGAATTCGGAATATCAAATATAGCTTAGGGTGAATTTTTGCTAATTTTCTGAAAAACTTCAATTTTTGATGAATAGTGAAACCACTAAGTGGTAATCAAGCAAACTGATTTTTCAGTTAAATGAAAGTTTAACACTAATGTGTATTGAATTTTGAAAATCCGACATACATGGTTGTCATTGAGAAGTAAAATGTGGTTCAATGAGATTAAAATAATTTTTTGGTGAATAGTAACATATTAAGTTTTTAATCGCGATTAGAGGTAATTAGTGTTGTTTAAGGTAAAAATGGTATTATAAGAATGTGAAAACACCATGACACTTGTCCTACACCTATTGGGTGAGTCATGGCCGACCAAGACAAGCCATGGGCCAACTTGGGGACCCCATGGAGCCACTTTAGTTGGAAAATGACATTAATATATTTTTATTTAATGTTAAAGTGAAAATGACACTAACATAAATTGTTTTACTAAAATAATTTTTGAGTAGGGTTATACAAGTCCAAATTTTGATTATAAATAGTCATTGTAAAGATAAAACTATTTCCTACATCATAGTATTTTTTTTATAATTTTTATACATTAAATAAATTAAATTATATATGACATAATAATGATGCAGCGATGACATCATTATTAGACGATTTAAATAAAATGGAAAGATAATGAAAAATCTAAAACCTACACATGTCCAAAACCAATTGGATGAGTGGATTTCGAACCCTTATCACCTTATCCAAGAATTATATCAATGTGGGACCTTTTAAAACCGAAACACATTTTCAAATAAAGTAATATTTCTTTAGTTTCCAAAAGTGTCCCTCCTCTCCTCTTATAAAAGGCCCCCACCTCTACCCCATTTCACAAACTTCTCAAGCCTTTGGCTCGGCCAACCCCTGCCCAATTACTCTCTCCACATCCCTCTCCTCATCCTAGAGGATTCCCTTTGGGCAGAATCCTTTCAAAGGAAGCCTCTAGGCTCAAATCAAAAGGGAGTTACACTTTTAAAGGTAATTCATTCTCTCTTGTTCTTTTGTTTTATTTTGCTTCTCCAAACCTCTAAACTCTTTTTATTTACTTCTTTTGTAACAACAGCAGTATCTTCAATATACTAGTATGTTGTTATAATATTTATTTGAGCTACACTCTCACACAACTACATCAAATGGTTAAAGAACATACGGTTTCCGTGGATGGCGAAATTCTGCCTCCCGAAACGATGATTGTTCAATACTCATTTAATACCTTCAAGGGTGGCCATTATGATGTCACTATTTTTATATGATATATAATATGTTTATGTTTTATTTAAGCTTCTGTATTTTTCATTTTTGGCATACCTTTATGGTTTCCATTATGGGTAAACAAGATATCTTCATTTAAGGAAGTGGGGACTACCGCCCCCTAAAAGTGATGTGATTCATTAATGCCATATGTGGGACGTGTAAAGGATGGATTTAAAGATATTATATATGATGTTATACTGGAATTATAATATACCTCTATATCATTATTATTTCTTTCCATTAAAGTATGAGATAGAAATGAAAGTAGTGTTCATGCGTACGTACGGCTTACCGTCTCCATGAACGGTGTATTTCATTTCTTATCCCCAAATGTAATGTACTATTAAAATTACATGTATATAATGTATATATATAATTAATGATATATCTAAATGATGAATATAATTCTGGAATTAAAATACACATACCTCTCATTTAGTTTTAATTCCATTAATATGACAAAGAAATGAAAGTAGCGTTCATGCGTACGTACGGCTTACCGTCTCCATGAACGGTGCATTTCATTTCATACCTATAAATGATTATGTAATATTATAAATACATGTATATGCTGGATATATATGATACATATTATATCCAAATCGGTAATTTCATTCTGGATATAAAGAACCTTTGACCACACGAACAACATGTAACTGTAAGAAGTCCACTTTCGACTTAAGAAACAAATATTGACAAAACAAACATTATTAACTTAAATGGTTACATAATGTTTATAACATGGCAGTAAGTGATATAAAAGGAATAATAAACTTTAAAAAGGTTCTTAATCAATTATAAATTAACTCTAGTTTATTATTCAGGACGTTAAAGAATGATCGAGTCAAGTCGGACCCAATGTAAGGGACTTCGTCTCAATCTCCTTTCATTGAGGCATATTTCGTTTTATACACAGCTTTCTTTTATACGGTGTATAAACTCCTTTGACTTTTACTTTTATACAAAAGGAATCTTTTTCTACGAAGCATTTTACTAAACGACAAAAAGGAATGTTTTTTTTAACGTACGTGGTGACAATGACCTTTTCCGCCACCGCGAGTATTATTTGGTCTTTGGCTTCCTCAACAAGCCGTAATGTTTTTAAAATAAAATAAATACCATATACTCTTTTATGTTTTTTGGTATTGAAAATGGTTTTGATAAATGATCCTATTATGTCAATATATTTATGATATATTGTGATTGAAATGTGGAAATGTTATCATTCCTTTATATTGGTTTAATGTTTTATGATTTTATATTGGTACTTGGACATTTTAACGGGTGGTTACATTATAAACCATATGACGGGTGGTGTCGTGAATACCAGGACGGGTGGTTACGTTATAACCTCCAATGCATTGGGTATGGAAGTCGGACTTATGGCTATTCCATTAGGTATGTATGGAAATTGGCCGTCTGGCTATTCCATTAAGTGATATGTGTGGAAGTCAACCGTTTCCACTTAAGTATGTTTATGTCCCAAGTTACCTTTATATATTCTATGTGTTCTTTATATGGGTTTTATGGTAATCCTTTGGTTACTAAAAGGTAAGTAATGATACTTTATTCAGTGAAGATTTTTTTTTACTACTTCATGAAGGTGAAGGTATTACTTTGATATAGTATGCATGGTTTACTTGATGTTTGAAAAACTAACAGTTTTCATTCTTTTTGTATCCCTTACTGAGCTTTTTATGCTCACCCCAAGTTTTTCGAAATGTTTTTCACAGGACTTAAAGTGGAATAAGGTCAAGGATGGGATCAAGGGAATGTCATGCTATCTAAAACATGGAATCTAGACATCTTTCTTTTTAAGAGTTTTTATTTTATGGAGACTTTGTAGAAGTGTCTACTTTGTAATCTTTTAAGGTGTAATAGTTATGTTCTAATTCTCTAAAACTCTAAACATGAAAAGATCCTCAATGTGAATTATTCATTTAATTCAATATTAAGTAAGGTTTAAGACTGGGGCCTTATAGTTGGTATCAGAGGTCGGTTTAGACAACTTTAGGAGTTAGAAAAGTGTTAAATTATAATATGATTGAAATGATATAGCATTTACGGATTACCATGTTGCTTCACCTAAGATATTTCTGTGTTTAGAATGGTTTTCCGCAGAGGAAACAAAGCAGCTATGTTGGGACGACATCAGGAGGAAGACAACCTTCCAAATCAGCAACCTGAGATGGTCGGAATCGGAACTGAACAGTTTGTTGTAGTGATAGAACAATTGACTCAGGCTATAAATGGTGGTGGTATCCATGCACGAGATCAGCCAGATCAACCACAGAGGGACATGTCAGTGGTGGAACATTTCATGAGGCAACATCCCCCATCATTTAGAGGATCATCTGACCCTGTGCAAGCTGAAGGGTGGATTAAAGCACTGGAGAAGATTTTTGATGTCTTGGGGTGTTCAGAACATCAAAAGGTTAGTCTTGCTGTTTACCGTTTTGAAGGTGAAGATGATCATTGGTGGTCGATGGTGAAAAATATAAGGGATAGTGATGAGATTGAGGATCTTCACTGGGACGAATTCAAAGGTATGTTTCTTGAGAAATATTTTCCTAAGGTTGTTTGTCTTAGGATGGAAAAACAGTTCCTAGAATTGAGGCAGGAGGATAATTCAGTGGCTGCTTATGAAGAAAAGTTCACTCGATTGGCAAGGTATGCTCCAAACTTCATACGAGATATTGATAGTAAAATAAACCGTTTTTACTCAGGGTTAAATCCAAAGTATCGAAGGGATTTATCTTCTCGTGAGTTCAAAAGTTATGAAAAACTTGTTCGATGTGTGGAGAAGGTGGAAATGGAGTTTGCCGATGATCAGGTGTTCTATGACAAACAACAGAATAAGAGGTCTAGTTGGCAGGAAAAGGGGAAGAATTCATCAAAAGAAGCAAGGAGGTAAGAAAACCAAATATCCATCCTGTGAGAAGTGTGGTAAAATGCATCCTGGAGAATGTTTATCCAAGTCTGGTAAGTGCTTTCGGTGTGGTAAGTCTGGTCATATTGCTCGTAACTGTAAGGAAGATGATCAAGCAGGAAATGAAAAGCCAACGGTAAGATGTTTTAAGTGTAATGAAATGGGTCATTATGTAGACGAGTGTCCGACAAGGAGCTTGAGTGATGGGAAGCAGTTAGACTACAAGCAGAAAGGGGTGGTATAATCCTTTGCAACAACTTCAGCAGATGTTGGGCCATCGAATGAAGTGGTATCAGCTCTAGGGAGCTCGGTATTTTTCGAAGATTGACTTGAGGTCGGGGTACCATCAGTTGAAAGTAAAAGAAGTAGACGTTCCGAAGACTGCGTTCCGTACTAGATATGGCCATTATGAATTTGTAGTTATGCCTTTTGGGTTAACCAATGCAACTGCTGTATTCATGGACCTTATGAATAAAATTTTCCATAAGTTCTTAGATAAGTTTGTGTTTGTGTTTTGAGGTTTGTGAAGAGGTTATGTGTGCCTTGTGATTCACAGTTGAAGAATGAGTTGTTATGTGAGGCTCATAGTTCCCTGTTTTCAGTTCATCCTGGCAGTACTAAGATGTACAGAGATCTGCGGGAGTATTACTGGTGGGATGGAATGAAAAGAGACATTGCTGATTTTACTGTGAAGTGTTTGACATGTCAACAGGTTAAAGCAGAGCAGCAGTTACCGAAAGGGATGCTTCAGCCTTTACCAATGCCAGAGTGGAAATGGGAAAACATATCCATGGACTTTGTTGTGGGATTACCGAGGACATCTCGAGGTAATAATGCAATCTGGGTTATTGTTGATCGCTTGACCAAATCTGCTCATTTCTTTTCTATACGAGATACTTTCTCTCTTGATCAACTTTCCCGTTTGTATCTTAAAGAGATAGTTAGGTTACATGGAGTTCCTATCTCCATTGTATCTGATCGTGATCCTAGGTTCACATATAACTTTTGGAAAGGCCTTCAGAAGTTGTTGGGTACAGAATTAAATTTCAGTACAACTTTTCATCCTCAATCAGATGGGCAGTCAGAACAAACAATCCAGACATTGGGGAATATGCTACGAGCTTGTTCTATGGATTATCAGGGAAGTTGGGACCAACATCTTTCTTTGGTTGAGTTTTCTTATAATAACAGTTTTCATTCCAGTATACAGATGGCACCATTTGAGGCATTATATGGGAAGCGGTGTCGAACTCCAACATTTTGGAATGAAGTGGGTGAAAGGAAGCTGATGGGACCAAAATTGGTAGAAGAGATGGCAGAAAAAGATCAGTTGATTCAGAAGCACATGAGAACAGCTCAGAGCAGGCAGAAGAGTTATGCGGATAACCAGAGGAAGGATCTATCTTTCGAGGTTGGTGATCATGTTTTTCTCAAGGTTTCTCCTTGGAAAAGTGTGATGAGATTTGGTAAGAAAGGAAAGTTGAGTCCAAGGTTCGTTGGACCATACGAAATTCTGGAAAGAGTTGGATCAGTTGCATACCGAGTGGCTTTACCTCCGAGTTTATCTCAGGTACACAATGTTTTTCACGTTTCGATGTTGAGAAAGTATATGCCAGATCCATCTCATGTTTTGAGCCCAGAGGTAGTTCAGCTGGAAGAGAACCTATCTTATGAGGAACAACCGGTCCAGATTCTTGACCACAGGGAGCAAGTGTTACGGAATAAGGTGATTCATCAGGTAAAGGTTTTGTGGAAAACACATGTGGTTTAAGAGGCAACGTGGGAATCTGAAAATGCTATGAGGGATAAATACCCCCACTTATTTTGATAAGTGAATAAAATTGCGTGGATGCAATTCCCAAAAGGGGGGAAGGATGTAACATCCCAGGTAAATAAAGAATAAAGAATTTTCATATTTATTAATATTTATGAATTAAATATTAATTTTATTTTAAAGGGGTTGCTATGTTTGATAGCGTACCCGACACGCAACGATGAGTTTCTTTGAAACTTACGTAGCACACTAGTAATAAAATAATATTATTTTAAATGTTAGTTAACAAGTAGCCGTTGTACTGGCGGGAATGGATAGAAATAACTAAAATATGATTAGATATGTTTTTAAATATTTATACATTTACACAATAAAAGATAAAGCCTTAAAATACGGAAAGAGTTCAATTTTAGGGCATATATACTCTAATTTTCACTAAAGGTTCACTTATCACCTTTTAATGGTGAACCGTCATTAAATATAGTTTTGATCACTCTTAATACATTCTTTTGGACCAAATAAAACTCTTATTAAGAATCGGGACATCAAATTTTACTTTGTGTAATTTTTTGGTATTTTTCCGATAAAGTTCATTTTTTAATGAATAGTGTAAAATGTTGTGTTTTAATTCAAAACCTCTTTTTAATCTAAATTATTTATATGATTAGATTATTATTTTAATTGTTTTTAAAGTGAAATTATAAAATATTTTTACCAGTTAATCCAATGGTGGTCATTGGAATCAATTTCACTTTGAAATTGGACTTAAACTGGTGTCAATCTTTTGATACTTATTGTTTCATAAAAACACGCTATTTGTCATGACAGCGGGAATTAATTATTAAATTAATTAATTTTACTTATATGTTTTGAATTTTGTAAAATGGACTTCATTTTTTAATTCGGAATATCAAATATAGCTTACGGTGAATTTTTGGTAATTTTCTGAAAAACTTAAATTTTTGATGAATAGTGAAACCACTAAGTGGTAATCAAGCAAACTGATTTTTCAGTTAAATGAAAGTTTACCACTAATGTGTATTGAATTTTGAAAATCCGACATACATGGTTGTCATTAAGAAGTAAAATGTGGTTCAATGAGATTAAAATAATTTTTTGGTGAATAGTAACTTATTAAGTTTTTAATCGCGATTAGAGGTAATTAGTGTAGTTTAAGGTAAAAATGGTATTATAAGAATGTGAAAACACCATGACACTTGTCCTACACCTATTGGGTGAGTCATGGCCGACCAATACAAACCATGGTCCAACTTGGGGACCCCATGGAGCCACTTTAGTTGGAAAATGACAATAATATATTTTTATTTAATGTTAAAGTGAAAATGACACTAACATAAATTGTTTTACTAAAATAATTTTTGAGTGGGGTTATACAAGTCCAAATTTTGATTATAAATAGTAATTGGAAAGCTAAAAAGATTTCCTACATCATAGTAGTTTTTTATAATTTTTAGACATTAAATAAATTAAATTATATATGACATAATAATGATGCAGCGATGACATCATTATTAGACGATTTAAATAAAATGGAATGATAATAAAAAATCTAAAACCTACACATGTCCAAAACCAATTGGATGAGTGGATTTCGAACCCTTATCACCTTATCCACGAATTATATCAATGTGGGACCTTTTAAAACCGAAACACATTTTCAAATAAAGTAATATTTCTTTACTTTCCAAAAGTGCCCCTCCTCTCCTCTTATAAAAGGCCCCCACCTCTACCCCATTTCACACACTTCTCAAGCCTTTGGCTCGGACAACCCCTGCCCAATTACTCTCTCCACATCCCTATCCTCATCCTAGAGGATTCCCTTTGGGCAGAATCCTTTCAAAGGAAGCCTTTAGGCTCAAATCAAAAGGGAGTTACACTTTTAAAGGTAATTCATTCTCTCTTGTTCTTTTGTTTTATTTTGCTTCTCCAACCCTCTAAACTCTTTTTATTTAATTCTTTTGTAACAACACCAGTATCTTCAATATACTAGGATGTTGTTATAATATTTATTTGAGCTACACTCTCACACAACTACATCAAATGGTTAAAGAACATACGGTTTCCGTGGATGGCGAAATTCTGCCTCCCGAAACGATGATTGTTCAATACTCATTTAACACCTTCAAGGGTGGCCATTATGATGTCACTATTTTTATATGATATATAATATGTTTATGTTTTCTTTAAGCTTCTGTATTTTTCATTTTTGGCATACCTTTATGGTTTTCATTATGGGTAAACATGATATCTTTATTTAAGGAAGTGCGGACTACCGCCCCCTAAAAGTGATGTGATTCGTTAATGCCATATGTGGGACGTGTAAAGGATGGATTTAAAGTTATTATATATGATGTTATACTGGAATTATAATATACCTCTATATCATTATTATTTCTTTCCATTAAAGTATGAGATAGAAATGAAAGTAGCGTTCAAGCGTACGTACGGCTTACCGTCTCCATGAACGGTGCATTTCATTTCTTATCCCCAAATGTAATGTACTATTAAAATTACATGTATATAATGTATATATATAATTAATGATATATCTAAATGATGAATATAATTCTGGAATTAAAATATACATACCTCTCATTTAGTTTTAATTCCATTAATATGACAAAGAAATGAAAGTAGCGTTCATGCGTACGTACGGCTTACCGTCTCCATGAACGGTGCATTTCATTTCTTACCTCTAAATGATTATGTAATATTATAAATACATGTATATGCTGGATATATATGATACATATTATATCCAAATCGGTAATTTCATTCTGGATATAAAGAACCTTTGACCACACGAACAACATGTAACTGTAAGAAGTCCACTTTCGACTTAAGAACCAAATATTGGCAAAACAAACATTATTAACTTAAATGGTTACATAATGTTTATAACATGGCAGTAAGTGATATAAAATGAATAATAAACTTTAAAAAGGTTCTTAATCAATTATAAATTAACTCAAGTTTATTATTCAGGACGTTAAAGAACGATCGAGTCAAGTCGGACCTAAGGTAAGGGACTTCGTCTCAATCTCCTTTCATTGAGGCATATTTTGTTTTATACACAACTTTCTTTTATACGGTGTATAAACTCCTTTGACTTTTACTTTTATACAAAAGGAATCTTTTTCTACGAAGCGTTTTACTAAACGACAAAAAGGAATGTTTTTTTAACGTACACGGTGACAATGACCTTTTCCGCCACCGTGAGTATTATTTGGTCTTTGGCTTCCTCAACAAGCCGTAATGTTTTTAAAATAAAATAAATACCATATACTCTTTTATGTATTTTGGTATTGAAAATTGTTTTGATAAATGATACTATTATGTCAATATATTTATGATATATTGTGATTGAAATGTGGAAATTTTATCATTCCTTTATATTGGTTTAATGTTTTATGATTTTATATTGGTACTTGGACATTTTAATGGGTGGTTACATTATAAACCATATGACGGGTGGTGCCGTAAATACCAGGACGGGTGGTTACGTTATAACCTCCAATGCATTGGGTATGGAAGTCGGCCGTATGGCTGTTCCATTAAGTATGTAAGGAAATTGGCCGTATGGCTATTCCATTAAGTGATATGTGTGGAAGTCAACCGTATGGTTATTCCACTTAAGTATGTTTATGTCCCAAGTTACCTTTATATATTCTATGTGTTATTTATATGGGTTTTATGGTAATCCTTTGGTTACTAAAAGGTAAGTAATGATACTTTATTCAGTGAAGATTTTTTTTTACAACTTCATGAAGGTGAAGGTATTACTTTGATATAGTATGCATGGTTTACTTGATGTTTGAAAAACTAACAGTTTTCATTCTTTTTGTATCCCTTACTGAGATTTTTATGCTCACCCAAAGTTTTTCGAAATGTTTTTCACAGGACTTAAAGTGGAATAAGATCAAGGATGGGATCAAGGGAATGTCATGCTATCTAAAACATGGAATCTAGACATCTTTATTTTTAAGAGTTTTTATTTTATGGAGACTTAGTAGAAGTGTCTACTTTGTAATCTTTTAAGGTGTAATAGTTATGTTCTAATTCTCTAAAACTCTAAACCTGAAAAGATCCTCAATGTGAATTATTCATTTAATTCAATATTAAGTATGGTTTAAGGCTGGGGCCTTATATCAAATCAGTAGGACAATTCAAAATGTACACAAAACGGGCAGAAATAAATGAAACAGAGGGTCCAGTTTCAAAAAGTTTAGAAGCTATTGAATATGTGGTCAGAACAGTACCTCAAACTGTCAATGGTCCCACCTATGATCCTGCTGGTTCCTGATCTACTACATGGAGATGTCCAGTCTCTACTAGAGGATGACCACTAATCTATTTCTGTTCCCTAAATGGGATCTTCCTAGAAGATGACCCATACGTACCACCACAGCTGCCAAATCGAGATCCCCCAGTCCCTGATTGCTTAGAATGTGCTAGCACTCCTCTTGAAGCCACTGACCCTGCCCCACTAGGGTGTGGGTGTGCCACACCATAGAAGCACTAACAATTCCCCATACCTCCACACTGGTCAAAAGGATTTTAAGGAAAGTGGACATGCTGGTCGGATATTCCAAGGATTCCCACACTTGTAGCACACAACTGGTCTCGCATCAGAAGCCACAGAAGAAAACTACCTGGAAGAGTTGCCTAAACTGCCACCTCCTTTCACCAAATGACCCCCCCCCCTGTATCATTTTCTTCATTGAGGAGCTACCACTGCCAACTACTAATACTGAACTAGAGAAACCAGCCCTTCCTTTACTATCAACTTCCACCATGCATTCCCAATCAAAAACCATAGAATAGGTCCTCAGCTAAACAAGAACACATGAGAGTATATCTCTGGTCGCAAGCCTTTCTCAAACCTTTAGGCCTTCACCTTCTCATCAGAGACAATTTCTGGAGCATACCAAACTAACTCATAAAAATGGTTGGCGTACACTTCACGTTGTGCTCCTCGGGTGTTTCTAGGAACTCAAACATATGTTAGATCTTCTCGAGCCATTCTTCTGCTTCCTGGGGTTTATAGATTCCTCTAAAGGTAGAAGGCCTATTTTTCAGAAACTCTTGAGCTTTATCTTTTCTAGGACCCGTATATTCTTCCCTAGAAGGAATAACAGCAGGATGTGGTCCCTAAACCAGATCTTGGAGATCCTGAACCACATCCTCAACTATCCTTTGATTAATCAGTGTGGGATAACTCTCTCTAGGTTCCTCCCGTGGGTGCGTGGGCGATTTCTAGGGAGGCATGTTTCTACAAAATGAAACCGTCAGAAAACAATAATCAATACCATAATTCTAAAAACTTTATTCAAATACTCCAATTATAAATAATCTAATCACATCCCAGTAATAAAAGAAACAACTAATCCACCTCCGCCTGATGTGCGCCTATGGTCTGCAGCCCACACGTCCTACCTGGAAGTGAATTCAATCCATAAATTACAACGTCACTGATGACTGAAGGTATGCCATGAGAGGTGCGGTCCAGACACCATACTCACAACCAAAACCCCAAGCCCCAAAATTCTAAGCTACTGTCTGTCCCAACTCATCCCAAAATATAAATATAACCCAAAAACCATAAACTCCTCTGATATCATTTTGTCACAAACCAAATCTTTTTGCCACCAATACCGTCACAAAAACCGGCCTGTTACAAGACCTAAAGGTCATTACCTATCCCAACAGTCTGGAAAAAGTTCTTGAGTATCATTAATTTTTGTTTGGGAATGTTTTACCTGAGTATGAAAGCATAAAACATTAAAAAAGTTCCATAATATAAATCTGAAAATTTTGAGCCAAAAAAGTCTTAAAAAAACCAGAACTAAATTCACTGGTTTAAAGAAAATAAAAGTGGTCCAAATTCAAATAAATACAACATCAATATTTACTCATGGACTCCCCATGACAAGGGGTCATCTCCCACAAGCCATCTCGAAAACTTTGAACCAAGGATGGGAACTAACACCTTGAACCGCCACCACCCAAAGCCTTTCCTTTACCTGATTGAATCATAACCCAGTATAATTACACCCAAGGTGTGTAAGTATGGTGTGATCCTAATCCCATTAGTATAGCACCGAATTATACCAAAGATAATGAAATATAATGTGAAAAATCAATCAGTTTTAATATGCAAAGAAATGCAGTGATAAATTCCAAGAAGTTCAACTTTCAATTGAAAATAGTTTTCAAGCTAAACTTTTTAAAACATTCAAAAATTTAAATAGAAATGTTATTTACATTAAAATACTTCCAAAAACACCATAATAAAAGTGAAAATTCCAAAAATACAATTAGAAACAAAATCTGGAACACCCCTAGGGACTAGATAGTCTTGGGCTCCATGTTCCACATACCTTAGTGTAAAGTAACCATAGTAAAATACATTCTCATGAACGAGTCACTATGAGGGTACATAACAATAACATAGTGGTCCCAAATCCTTACCCACATAGTTTAGTTAGAGTTTAAATTATCCAAATGCTAGGTGAAAAAGTGAAAAAACCCATTTGGTCCACCAGCTGTACTAGTACACATCCGCCCCACCAAGGTAACTGGGTTTCCCCCTTGGTGCTCAAAAAATCTCAGCATGAAACACATATCCATTTTCATTTAAAACATCCCTATTGGTCGCACACACCAAGTAAAATATCTATTGTATTTTATACCAATTAAAACACACAACAAACACTTTGATTTTGAATCAAACAATTTCTAAAAATCCTGCATTGTTTTGCACACAAAAACTCCTCAAGAATCCCACGTGTACGCTATTTGCACACTTGTAAGTTACCAAAATAGTAAAGTCATCACAAAAAATTTCATTGAAGATAAAAAATCAATTTTTAGGTCAACCCCATGTTAAAAAGTAAGTGAAAACACTGTAAAACATCCATTTTCACACAAAAGTTGCTCCAAAACATCACTTTCTTTACAAACACCATCAAAACCAATTTTTGAAGAAATAATAGACGGGGATATACATTATAATCAGAATTTTAATCCTTATTACAGTTCAATAAAAGCAACTATGTATTTATTGGGAATCCATTAATGAACCAATAAAAGATTTATATAAAAAACCCAATTTCACCAAAAAATGGCACTTAAAATTCATTTCCATTATAGTTGACACTAAAACAAAATTTAGCATAAACATTAAAATGAAGTAGAAATGAAAATACAATAAACATAGAAGTTATTTCAATGAGATTTCATACCAAAAGGATTCACTTACCAAATCAAAGGAAACCCTTGAATCACCATGTGAAAATCAGGTCGCACCAAAACCACCCCATGAGGGGCTTAGATCGAACCTAAAACCAAAATAATTGACCAATAAGCCTAGTGGTTAAACCCTAGGTTTGAATCCCTACACCCTTTTAATTGGTTAATTCATGGAAATTGAAACAAACTTCATGTAAAGGGGAGGAACTAAGGAGGAGAGACACTTACTTGAGATTCTTTGAATTTCCTCCCCCAAAGCCCCCTTCAAAATGGGATTCCTATTATTTTTGAGCATCTTGGAGGGATTTAAAGGATTTTAGGTTTGTGGAGATAAAGAAAGGGTAAAATTAGATGTTTTAATGAAGGAAAAAAGAGTAATAATTGAGAGAGTTATGAAGGAAAGAGCTCACCTCCTCAAATCTGGACGATTTGAGACATTCTATGAAGTTCTCCACAATATCGGGATGAATACGTGCTCCAAAAATGGTGGGACAATATGGGGCGCACTTCTGGGTTAAATCGTCTTTGTTGAGACTTGGAATCTCCAAAAAATAATAAAAATTGAAAATGTTATTAAATAAAAAAAATTCATTTTTAAAACTGGAATTGGGTTTCTGAGAAGGCCCAAACCCTTAAATAAAAACCCAAATACACCTTGGTTATGGATTTCTAAAGGCTCCAAATTGAAATAGCAGTCTTAATATGTCAGGGGAGACCATGTAGTAATTTTAATGTATTATAAATGTTGGGAAATGAATGTTTTATAAAAGAAACAAAATTTATTTTTAAATCTGGAATTTAGCTCACGGTTTTGCCCAATTCATGAAAACCCACTCATTCTTCCAAAAAAGCTCGAGAAACCCCCAAAACAAACAATGAATGGAAATTAAATGAAACTCACTTTAAAATATGTCATTTATGTGACATATTAGAATAATTAAAAGTGTCTTATTAATTTTTGAACCATATTGTGCCCTTTTTATCCAATGATAAATAACAATGTCGTTCCTGCGTACATGTGGACTACCGCCTTCAATAGGCAATGTTATTTGTTTTTCAGGTCTTCCATACATGGATGGTCATAATAATGTTGTTAATGAATAAATATGATATATATTACATTATTATTATTCTATAGTGATTCATAATTTCGTACCTTTCATTCATTCCATTCCATGGAAATTAAAAACATTACTTATACATACATACAAACTACCAACCCTATAATGTAATGTAATTAATTTTTTTATCCCCAGATTATATGAATGATTAAAAACTATATATAATGAATAAATATGTTACATATAACATGTTTAATAATTTTGGGATAATGAAACTATAAAAAAATTTCAAGGGCTGAAATCGTAGATTAAGAACATGTGTGGGAAACAAAATTGTTAAATCCCAAATGTTAATTTTAATGATGAATTTATAATAAATGGGTCATTAGAAATTATGAGGAAATAATATATTATAATATAAGAGTGAATATTTTCCAATTATAAATTTATAATAAATATAAATTTTTTATAGATGATTTTTAGAGTGTGTGTGAAGAAAGTGTAGACCTAAGGTAAGTCTATCAATTGAAATACCATTTTTAATTGGGAATATTTAAACTTGAATCTCATTTTGGTGAATTATATTATCTATACATCTTAAACCAAATATATTTTATTCTCCTGTATTTATTTATAGGATTTTAATGATTTCATTTTATTTTTTTCTCTTTTGTAGTTAAAATAATGGAGAATGTGTTTTTATAAAAAGTCAGCCTTACTTTATATGAATATTTAAAGTCATTTTCAACCACATTGGACTATTTTTATAATGTTTTAAGAGAAATATTTATAATGTTTTTCCAAATTTTATATATTATTTTTAAAAAAAATGTGAAAGGATTTTTTTTTTAAATTTTACCTCATGAATGAATTTACCTGTTATCATAACCCTTCAATTCTATGAATATTCCTTTATAAGTTTCATTTTTTATCTTTAATGAAAAGTTTTTTTCTAAATTTTCTAGGAATTTTAATTTAATATTTTATCAAAATAAAATTATATTATTCTCATTATTTCAAAAGAATGTACAAATTATCTTATAACGATATTTTTCATCTTTTTTGACACCCTTTGACTTTTGTTATGATTCACAGGATATATGGTATAGTGATACAATCTATGTTATTTATTTAGATGGAATATGGTTATGTGACATTGATATCATTATGAATCCAATTCCATTTTCATGGGTTATGAAATGAAGAATTAATGAATGTTCTTATGATCTTATAGAACACATATGTATAGGTTTTATTATGCGATTGGTGGATCGATTTTTGGACTCCAATGCATTGGTTAATGATTGATATATTATGAGATAATATAAAGAAGATTGGGAATAAACCAATTCATAGGTTAAAAAGTGCTTATGGAGTGAAAAAAATCCATTATTTGGCTTTTTTCTCTATGTAATAATGGTCTTTAAAGTGATAGTTTATTATTGAAATTATTTTATATGTTTAAGAGTTTTCCCTAATTATTATGACAAAGTCATATGCATATAATAAACTCTCCTAGTCCTTGATTAATTAATGATTAATCTTCACTCTTTTGACTCACATCTTCTGAAATGATAACAAATATTTCTATGAACCACAATTTCTGATCTATGACTGATTTTTTTAACAAAATTCATAAGTTATGATCATGATCTCATAAACTTATTCTTCTCTTATTCTTCTATATTATCATCAACTTATATCTCCCATGTTTTCCCTTAATGTGTATCTAATAACACTATTTATTATATTTCTATTTCCCCCATATTATAAAGAAATGTTTTAAGTTTGAAATTTCTATGAAGTGTACTATGATTGAATTACATTGTGTGATATGTTTAAGATATTTCAATAAATAAGTATATTATGTAACTAATCTCGAAATACACTAGACCATTGTGGTTCTGGGGTGTTATTATTGAGTAACATATTATGTTTTCATCCAAAATGATGAAATATGTTTGTATGGTTTTATTGGATAACCTAATTGTGTATGAGAGAAGTTCCAATATAATTATTGATATTATGTTAATTTTATATCCTAATATTTCAATAGAATAGTTTGTTTGATAGTGTATTGGACACACAAGGCAAAGATTAAATGAATAATTAAATAACATTATTTAGTTATGACCATTATAACCAAGATATTAAATTTGAGTTATGAATATTAATAAACAAAATATTATATATATATATATATATATTGTTCAAAATCAATAAAAATTTCTTGATTAATTATTAGAAAATAAATGCACAATTTTTAGAAAATTCAGTTAATACTTCAAAAACATATTTTATTCAAAATTGTTTCTATTTCCTTTTGGAAAATATATTATAATTAATTTAATAAAATTAATTTAAAACTTTTATTAATAAAAAGGTTTTTTTTGAAATAATTATATCAGAACTACCTTAGGCTACAATTTTGGGTTTTTCTAAAAAAAGTGGATTTTTAGTGGATTTTTATAAAGACACATTTTTGTATAACATTAATTTATTTTCACTAAAAATTATCATTATAATATAATTTTTCATTTTATATTAACACAAAAATCCTTTAAATATAAATAATCTAGTTAATTACATAGAAATTTTCATTATACTATATTTTAATATATGCTCACTTTTTAGCATAAAGACATTTTTGAAAAAAAATATTTTTCATTGTGTTTTAATAATTTATATTATAATTGATTTATTTAACTTATATAAATTAATAAATTGAAAAATATACAATATATTTTTAATAAATAGATACTATTTTGGTAAATATTCCGCTTTTATTTGAGTTCATAATGAGTTGTTTGTTGTGTAAATATTACTCACCATAGTAAGGCCTATACCATTCATTATTTTATAATATACTTTTTAACATTATGAATATACATTCTTAGAGTAATTGAAAATTTCAGGCCACTTTCCATTTATATTTACATTAAAATAATTTTAAATAAAGAATTGACCAAATGTTACTCACTTCATTTTAATATTTATTATTTTATTCATAGGGATGAAAAATGGTTATGTTTCATTATAAATGTTTGTTTTAAAGATAAATTAATTTTATATCATGTTAATTTATTTTTATTTTTTAGTTATGAATTAATTACATTAATTTTTTATGTAACACCAGTACAATTCTTGTGCATGGAGTAGAAAAATAAGGTAAATGATTTTAAAAACTCTAAAATTATCTATTTATAGTTTGTTATAGTGTACCAAGAGTTTTATTGATATATATAATATAATATATATGTTTTAGTAGTTTAAATTTTAATTCAAATTTTATCTTAGTAACATTAATTCAATTTAAATAAATAGTTCCAAAAATGACATTAAAAACATCTTATAATAAACAATATTTTATTAAATAATTTAAAATTCGTAAATGTATTATCTTCAACCATGTAAAAGGGTTATAATTTAAAATATCAACAATTAAAAATTTATGGGTCAATTTTCCATTAATAATTAATTTTATAACTCATAAAGAGAAAAAAAATATTTGAGATCATGATAATTGTCAAAATATATAATATAGGGTTAAAAAATGATAGTGGTGAAAAAACCCCTAACATGTTCAATTCTTTATTGCAAGATATAATTTAGACTCATTATCATCCTATATTATAGTTTTATAATGTTTGGGTTACAAGAACATGAAAATAATTTATATTAATTTAATACTTTATTTAATTCTAAGAGTTCCCCTCCCCTCGCATATAAAAGGCAAAATATTTTCTTATATTACTCAAATCTTTTGAAAAATATTATTCTAATACCTACCAAAAATTGTTCTTAAAATATCTACCCATATTAGAGAGTTATTATTTTCATATTGTTACCCATGATGGAGGGATTAATATATAAATCAATGGAATTTGTCTGAAGAAGTGACATAACATTTACCAAACTTTTTTTGTTTTATTTCCTCTTATACTTTTTTAGAAAAGTTAATTTACCTATAATAAAATTATATCATCCATATATTATATAAAATCAGATGTTATTATGTTAATTTAATAACCTATATCCATATCATAATCCATAAAATTTTAAATTAACCCATCTTTTGACAGTATGGAATACTACCACCTCGCAAACCGATTTAATTCATTTTCCATAACCATCTCTCTTAGATGGTTTTATTATTGTATTTAATATATATATATATATATATATGATAATAATTACATTATAATAATTCTAGTAAGCTAGCAAATCATTATTTCTTTAAATTTCCATCCATTGAAAAAATGATAACGTTGTTCACTCGTACATGTGGACTACCACCTCAGTGAAGCGATGTTATTAATTTTTCATTACCACATCAAATGAATGTTATATAAAATGTATTTAAGGAGATAATATTTATTTTTATGTAGTAATAATAGTTCTTTAAAGATAAAATAACACTTACCTTTTTTCCCTTATGTGTGTTTAAAAATGGAAAAGTTACTCAAGATTACATATGGCGTATCGTCTCCTTGATTATAATGTAATTATTTTTTTTCATAATAATCGTTCATAGTTTTATATAAATGTATAATTAATGTGTAAAATTATAGTTATTTCATTGTTATTATTCTTTTTATGATTTAAAAATTATATTTCTTACTACAGTCAACATACTGAAGTTATTTCACAACTACGAAATGAACACCCTCAAAACACATGATGTGGATTAATTTATTAAAATATTAAATATTTAATTGAAATAAATGAAAAAATTGTTTTAAGATAATTTTATAAAACTATAAAAATTTCTACAATAATTTAATAAATTATATAATTTCATTATATAATATTAAATGGACATCCTTGGAAATTCTCAAATTGAGGTAAGGGATTTCAACTGAATTTTCCTTCATTGAGACATATTTTAACGTTTTTCACCTAATTAAATTTATATGTTTTAAATACTAAACATTTAAAATTTTATGTTCTGAATCCTAGAAAATTCATGTAATTTTATTTAACAAATAAAATTCATTCATTCAAGGGAATATGACTTGGATGTTACCATATGGTGTGGGGTTTCTTAAATAAATTTCCATTCAATGTGATATAACTGTTATTTAGTGAATTTTATATTCCATTATTATTTATTAATTTATATCTAATTTTTTATGATTTATTATAAAAATTATTTAGTTTTACAAATTTTTAGATAATCAAATCATGGATTAATTATTAATTCAAAAGTTATGATCCTTGTAAAGGTTTTATTTGTCTTAATCACATTTTCTTGAGTCATTTTTCATGTCTTGAACCATGATTTATTTGTATGGTTTACATAATTTTTATTGAATTAATTTTTAAACATTAATTCATACAATTCATGAGATTTTAATATCCATATCACATTTATTCTTTCAATAACATTTTATTCAAATGTTACCAAAGTTGTAATAGATTTATGTTACAATCTCATTTCTTCTCGAGATTATTTATATTGAAGTTTACTTTGGGGAATATTATAAGATCTTAATTTATTAAAATTCATATATATTATTCTAATGTGTTTATTTTTAGGCTTATACTATTTCCATTCATTTATAATTATTTGGTACATAAAAAATAGAGAAAATTGTTTTGCTGAAAATTTGAGTTCATTTCCTCTTTGGTTGATGAAATTTTTCATCAATTTCCATATTCCTCAAAATTATTGAATTAAATTTATTAAATATACAAGGATTTTTTTAGAAAAGAAATTTTCAACAACTTTAACTTTGTTTAAATTTTTTTAAAATGAATGTTTCTAAATGTTTTACAAATCAGTCCTTTTTTACAATTTGGTGAAGTGTGAAAGGAATGTCTTCTTTTAGCTAACAATATATGACTGGATTTTCCCATAATCATAAATATTAATTGATTGAATAATCCAATACCTTTTTCAATGTTGTTTAAAAAATCTATTTTTCTATATTTATGAACTTTTATTTTTTAATGGTAACTAAATAAAAGGGTATTTCCACATTTTTTTAACACAATGTTGAAAAGTCTCAATTAATTGTATTTTAATATATATAAAAATAATTTAATTATTTATTTATATCACTATGAATATTATATTTTGAAATTATACATATTCATTCTCAATAAGTTCTATTAAGATTTTTTTAAAAACATTATCATGAAACATGTTTATTTTCCATGGGAAAATCATGTTATAATGAAATGAATACTTTTGTTAGAATATTGATAATAAACAAGGGATGATTACATGTGTTTTATTCATGTAGGTTACTTTTATGTTGATGATGATAATGGGTGACCATGATACTACTTGTATGATGGGTGGACATTATACAACTTAGAGGATGGTGGATTCCAATACCTCTAACAAGAAGGGTGATCCCTATATTACTCTCCCCTAAATTTGGTAATATTACTTGTATTTAAAGAAAAAAATGAGGGAATAAATTGACGATTTTTCACCTTTGAATTTAACTAGGATCTAGTTATTTCTGACCGGAGTGAACATGAGTTATGAAGATAATGTTCCAAGATACCCATATGTTTGTGTTTTTCATTATATGTGTTTTCAATGTTTTATTTGATTAGGGTTAACATTATAAGGCTCATGACAATTTATTCTTATGAAAAAAGACTTTGTTAATTATTTATTACACGCATCAAGAATTATGATCCATATTTCATGGTTATGAATTATGTTCTGTTATTCTCATGGACTTTTATTATATTATATTTTCGATATCCCTGTGATATTTTTACAATTTCCATCCAATTGTTAATTATTATTTTTTCCTTTATTGGGTGTTTGAGCTCACTCTTATTAGGTTTCCCTTATCCAAATGTTAAATATAAATGTGTTAAATGAATCATATATAGAAAGGTTTCATGTTTGAATAATTTTATGGAAGATGATTACTAATTAATGTGGAATTAGAAAAGTAGGGTATTATGGAAAAAATAATCATTTGAATACATGGGTTTTATTATGAATGATTTTTTTTCCAATTCACTAAAACTCTAAACTTAAAACCAATTTGGTTATATATGATATTAAATATTTATTTTATATGTTGTATGTTATAGATGGTTGAAACTAGATCACGTTTATTTTTAATTAATCTAGAAATATAAAGAATATTATTTTACTATCGAATCTGAGAGCGTGGATTCTGAGATATTATAGTTATGATGAATCTGTGGAAAGAACCTAAGACATCATATAATAATCGTAGACATCATGAGGGAGGTGAATCAGGTTGATGGATGGATTAATTTTTTTCTTTAGGTCATTTAATTAAATTTTTGAATCTTGTTCCTCTGTTATAGGAACAATGTTCAATATGTATTAAATGACTAAAAAATTACCAAAACAATAATATATATGAAGGAATGTAAAGAGTAAAAAGAATAGAAAAATTTGTCATTGTTCACAAAAATGGGATAAATTGAAGGTGCACACATTGTAGATGAGTCTATATACCAAATTCTACTAATCAATACTAGTTATGTGGATACAATGTTTCATCCTTAGTCACTCCTTGCTCAACGTGATTCCTTTACAATGTTTATTTCCCAGTCACTCCTCACTAGAGAAACATTTACTCTTATCCACATCCAAAAACTAAATCTATAAAGGATCTTACATAGTTTTTATACTTGTAGTAATCTTCAAAATAAAAATAACATTTTGGTCAATCATTTTTCATAAAGAGACTCTTCCTCTATCATAATTCTAGATATGTTTCGCTATATCTATAATTTTACTTATTGGTCCTCTCTACTATACTAGATGATATTTAATAATTAATGATGGGGTAAGTTCATTTTATTCCTCAATTCATCCACAACAATGCTTCTTCTAAAATGGGGATAATTTCTCATTGAAATTATATTATATCACACTATTTTCATCAACTCCAAAATATTTCATAGATTTACTCTAAATAATTAGTTCATTGTATATAAATTCACAATTATTATTATTAATGTATAAATCCATTGGTTGACCATTAAATGGTTAAGAACAGTTTACTACTAGTCAAAGACGCATATCCTCTATCTCAAGAACTAGTTCTCATAACACTGGATGCAAAACTCCAGGAACTAAATCATATGTACATAAAAATTGGTATATATCCCATTGTATATGACCTTGGAACATAAACCTTGCCTAAGACCCATATTATGTATATTCTTTTGTGAGAGCCTGATGTGTATCCCTTTCATGAGAAAATGGTTTGTATACCTTATTATAGAAACTAGCTTATAACTCGTATATGAGAACCTAGATATTAACCTCCTTTCCTTCATGAGAAACCCACTCTCTAGACTTTTATTCAGATAAAACATTAATGAAAACATCAACACTTATTAAGGAAGGGTTAATGGGTATGTATAAGATTAATTCCACCACCTTAACTCATAAAATAATGGTTGAACATATATTCCACTACCTTATCAAACTCAGCCTAGACATTTTATGCTTCATGTAACCTCATCACGAGATCCATTAGTAGAAATGTCATTATGGTATTTCATGAAACCTCAATAATGCTGAATCATTTTCTAATTATCATCTTTCATGTTCTTCATGTAACTATGTCATTGTATTTTGAGGGTATGCAATATTCTTCCATAATTTCCTGTATAATTTTTTTCATGAACTTCATATGACACCATCATGTGATCTATTCAATCTTTTTTGATCACCTAAATCATTCAAACAAAGGCCATTTCCATAATCATTTGTAGGGTCCATTAATGATCACACAGACCATGTCATCATTTAATACAAGGTATATTCATCATTTATAGTGTAATTACCTTCATGTGTTATGCAAGATGCCCTCCCATTAACTATTGATCATGTGAACCTATTCAGTTAACGTAATCACATGATCCACATTACCTCGAGTGATCTTGTTATCTTAATCTACTAAAACATTTTGTTATATCCCTTAATTCATGTAAACATATTATCTTCCAAAATTTATGAAATCATGTTATCCTTTTAGACATATACACTCCATAATCCTTTGAGATTTAGATGCTTTGTGTGATCTTTTAAGACATATGCACTTTGTGCGATCCAATAGCACTTATGCTCTCCACATAACCCCTTAGTAACTATATGCTATGCATGGTGCATTCACTAATACAAAATTTTATTACCACATATTTATGAAATTCACATGATCTTTATAGTTTTATTCTGTGTCTTCAATTTATCAATTCATATCATCAATGTCTTTAGACATTTATTTTAATAGTCTAGAAACATTTCTTAATATGGAGATTGATAAAAAATGTAATACCAAAATTAGGGTTGGGTCAGAGAATCTTTGAATATGGATTTTCTTTTCAATAATATCAAAAAGTTATTCTCTAAAAATAATATAAAATTCAAGGTTATGGATTTATGACTCCATTTTTTCAACATTATGACTCTTATCTTCTGATTTGACTTAAAAATGAAAATGGTCATACAGCAAAAAATTTAATCTTAATGTTCTCTTTACCTTTGGGCCTTGTAAGATCATCCTTTTTGTCATTCCACATTGTCATCCTAAATTATAGGGAGGCATTGAATCCAAATTCTCTATAAGAACTCTATCACTATCATAGTGAAATTCACATGTCATTCCCTCATATATAGTTATACTCACCCTTAATCAATAATATGTACTAAATAAAACTTATATGATATACATTATAACATGTAGGGTGTATATTTCTATTCCAATTATAGACAAAAATATATTACCACCATTTAAGATCAAATTCACTTTCATCATTATTACATAACAATACTAATAAATTTTCAGTAATTGAAATTACTACTTTAAATTAAGTTATTGGAAGATCCCCTAGGACCACTAAGTCAAAAATCATTATAGGAAACATGAGTTTTTGTTAATGACCACAAACTATATCTCTGTAAGTCACTTACTTTTATAGATTATAGTTTCATAACATAATTTATTTTGAAAAAAATCCTTACATCTATATCATACTTACAACAAACAATCAGTGAATAAGAAATATAAAACAAGAGTGTTAGAAATACCACATGATTATAAAACAAACACCATTTGATAAAGATATACTTATGAAACCACTTGTTTTGGGTGATACTAAAATAATCATTGGTCTCCATTGTCAGATAAGGAAAACACTGAGATTACTCATCAATATAAGTCACTAAAAATCACTAGTTTTGGATTGATATATATTGTTGATATTGACGATTGAGAAAAAATAAATATTAAATTATTCTACAAAACATTGAGAACACTACTTGAGAATGAAATTAGATTTATGGAATCATATTGTAATCCTCAAAGTAATCAGTTGATACAACATTTTTGAAAAAAAAAGATAAAGAAGTAATTTGAAATTTTTTCTACATCTCCGCCAATATGTCTTCTCTCATTGGACAAATACATCAAGAAATAATTCCTAATTACAATGGTTAAATATTCAATGTGACTTGGAACCACTAGATCAATCAAATATATCTTTGAAATATCTTCACTTCACTTTAGGAACTTATTTATATTATCTCTCTATTCCATATTATGAAAATTATATATATTTATATAATCATGGTTTTATTTGACACCACTTCTCAAATCTAATACCATATGAAAATTTCTAGATTTCATACTCTTCTTATCCCAAGTATCTCATTCATATTATACAACAATTATCTTTTGGAACATACATACACCATAGAACATATCTGCCCCTTAATCCTTTACCAAATTAATGGAATATATGAAATTGTTAAATTCATGGTGAGAGGGGTGCCTAAAAAATTCTCAAATAGAGTATTATTGGTGGTCATGACATAATAACCCTTGGATTCTAGATTTCCAGCAAACCATCATTGTACTACCAATTTACATGAAACCACATATAAAATGTAATCTTCTTGTGACTCTTCTAAAACAACACATTATGGTCTTAGGATTCTTTTTAATTATAAACAAATATCATTTATTATTTTATCCATGTTCCATATTTCTTGCAAATTCTAGCTAATATGGCCATATGATTAGGCATTATTTCCATACATTCCCAACCTTATTTTTGTCAGTTTATACAAATTTCATCCTCTTCATAGATGTAGGATTAAATACATTTGTATAAGATTTCTTTATTTACAAACCATGTCTATTATACTCACTCCTACTCCTATAGAGGGATCCTTTTATTTAATTCATTTTTCTCATGATTTTTGTTTTGTGAAACCACCAAGGATTACATCATGCATTTACCTTATTATATACCTGATTATATTTTACTATAATGGTATGTTTTCCTTCACATTAAATTTATTATCACTCACAACTATAATAACTTTATCCTTTTTCTTCAAAACTTTTTCGTTATCCTTTCATAGGTTTTTATATTTTGAGAATATCTTCTCCAAAATCCTATAGTAACATGATCATACCTTTCTTCCACCCATCATTAAAAATATATAAAAAATATATGTTTCATTATAAAATACATGTGTACAAATTCACATACTTCTTTTGAGGTTAAACACAGAGTCTAACAAGTATTCCTTAATACCTCTTATTGAAACTAGAGATAGCTTGAGTGTGGTGGTGAATTAGATTGATGGGTGAATTAAAATTATTTATTTAATTATTTTAATTATTTTTTATGATATTTTTCCCTTTTATCAAGGAACTATGTTCAGCCAATATGAATTGATATACTAATTTCCAAAACAATAAAATATGTGTTATAAATTAAATCATTCATAGAACACATTAATTTTATGTGGTTCAACCACAAGGGATATGTCCAAGAAGCATACATAGATGATGTGTCAATGTGATAAAATCCACTAATCATCACTAGTTTTTTAGATAAAATGATCCATTCATAGTCACTCCATGTATGTCGCACTGTCGTTACACTATTTAGTGTTTGGTCACATCTCACCAAAGGCAATATGCCTCTTATCAACTTCCATACATTAGTTCCTGGAAGGATCTTCCATAATTTATATGCTTATAGGCATATTCACCAAAAAAGAATATATTGGTCTCTCTATATCAATCATGAGACTCTTCCTACATCATAATTCTTGATATGATACTCTATTTCTATTCTTTTGCCTACTTATGTATTTTATTATAACAAATTGTATCAACTTCTCAGTGAGAGAGTTAAGTCTTTTTCTTCCTCAACATAATAACAATAACACTTCTTATCTAGATAGGGATAACTCATCATAGGGATTCCAATGACTACCACTATCTAAAATAGAACACAATTTTTTTCAAGATACTCTATTCAATGTATAAATATTTTTAGAACAATTTATTAGAATATAATTACATTGTTAGAAAATTTCTTATTTAAGCACTGTTTAGTGCAATTAAAATACACATATCCATTATCACATGAATTGTATCACATAAAATTAACTTCAAAACTCCAATATCAAGTTCTCATTCTGAAAAATTATGGTTTATATCTCACTGTGCAAGACCAAGGCAAGTAACCCCTGTGTAAGACCATGTCACTTATCTTCTTGTAAGAGACCCTCACCCATAACCATTTTACAAAACCCTAGACCATAACCCTTTCATGATAAACTAGTGAATAACTTCCAATATTTTATGTGAAACACATTCTTCCAAATGTTCTTTAGAAATAACATTTTAGAAAGCCTCTACACTTATTATGGATGTATTAAGGGGTATTTATATGCTTAATTTCATAACATGAAATCCTCTAATTATGACCAACCATTCATTCCACCGCCAATAGAAACATAGCCTTTACCTTATAGTCTGCACATGACCATATTTCCATATACTTTGGCCCCCATGTGGTTCTATGATTTTGAGTGACCATAATATTTCTCTTCTATTTCTTCTGAAACATCCTTCCTGCACTTTATATAACCTTGTCATGAAATTTTGAGCAATCAAAAGTGACTTCTATAATTTTCAATATAAAGTTATTCATGTATATCCTATGACTACATCATGTGATCTCTTAAATTTTTTTGATCACCTAACTCATTCAAAAAAGGGCATCACCTTACTATTTCAAATGATCCTTTCATAATTATATACTCCATATAATAATTATTCATAAAGGACTTCCATTATTTTTATTGTATTTACCTTCATGCTCTATAAGACATCCTATCACATGATTTATTAATTTCATGAAATTATTTGGCTTATATGGTCTTTTGATCTGATTTACCTCATGCATTCATGTGTTCTTCCTTCATTTGAGCAATCAGGTGATCTTCCTTCATGCATGAAGCCATGTGATGATTTAAGACTTATACACTCCATGAAATCTTTTAAGACCAACACACTCTATGTTATCCATTAAGAGTTATTCACTTAATGTGATTCTTTAGCACCTATATGCTCTATGTTATCCTTTAAGACTAACACAGTCATCATGATCCATTTACTGTTACATGACTCAACCACCACCTATTCATGAAATTCACGTTATTTTAATTAATTTAAACTATTTATTAAATGAATATATCAGTGAATTCAATGCATCTATCCCTGTATTCTAATAATATAGGAAACTTATATGATATTTGGATAGATAATAAATCCAACAAGAATGTATTTCTTGTTTCCAACAATACAAATGATAACTTCTAGAAATATACGGAGAACCATTTAGTGTAATAGTTTGATTAGATGGTGTTATAATGTATAACATATTGGTATTTGTTTTCATGATAATACTATTTCTTTCCTTGATTATCATAGGTTGATTATGACACTATAATTATTTATTTTAGTTGATGTCTATAACCATGAGGAATTATGTTAATATTGAATTTGGCGGATAATGTATTGATATTCCTCTAGAAAAACTGATCAACATGGTGGAAGGAATAGAGAATATTGTTTTTATGGTCAAAAAACCATCTCAATCCATGAATTATAATGATATTACAAATTAGAAAAGTAGGTACCAATATTGCGTTGAGTCTCTCATAAGGTAACATCTACCTTTTTCTAGTGGGCCCCATGATCCACTACTGTTTAAGTAATAGATCAATGTCATTGAGAATATATTTCACATTCCCCAGTTCTCATGGAATGAAAGTGTTTTCTATATGGTGTATCATTTGGTAGGTAAAGTGACTTATGTTGGAATATTATTAAGAATACAAGAAAGAGGAAGAAATTGACTCCATGTAATGAGATGGGTTTAAGAGGGTTTATTTTTTAAGTACTTTCAGCAAGCTCATAATACAAAAATTGAATGGGAATTCCATGAGATTAAGTTGAAGGATAATTAATCTATTTTAACAAATGAGGAAAGTTTTATAATATTTATAAGATGTGGTTCATGTTTCTTTGTCACCCATAAAAGAAAAACTGATTATTTAATTTATCCCTTAAAATGATTCCTTTGAGAGGAAGTATCCACAATGGACATTAATAGATATATATAAATTATTTTAAATTATCTTAAGGTAGAAATAGAGATCAAATATTCCAATAAATTTCATGGTTCTGATAAGAAGAGAAAGATGGCGATTTCAAGAAATTAAGAAAAATAAAACCCATAACGGAAAGAAAATGAATCTTTCATTATGAAAGAATTGTATAAAGAATCATATGAGAAATTATCTTCAAGGTACTGGTAAATATTTCACATGTATAAATGAATGACTTTGAGTAAGTTAATATCTAAGATATTTAAAGAGGGAGTCCATTGAAATGGATATAGAGGGAGATCAACGGAATACACTACAAACACTCTGATTCTATAACTATGAGGAGTATGTGAATTATAAAAACTAATGCATGAATAATAGGATTAATTATGATAATAAAATTTAACAACTTATTAATCCTAGAGTCAAATGGAATGCTCATGTGATCACAAATATAAAAGTGGTTCAAGAGAATGAAATGGTGAATGGTATACTTATCATCCACTGTAGAACTGTAAATGTCTTATTTTATACTGGTTTTACCCAATCATTTATATTTAAGGAGTTTTATAATGGAATCCAATCCCCACTTTAGTAACTAGAGGTTGAATTATTTGTGAAAACTCAAAATGAAATGGTGATCTCCACTCAAAACTATTGCTCCTCTTCAATAGTGTTTTGTGGGAATGTTCTTCATATCAACATTTTGATTCCTTATATAGTTGATTTTTTTTTTGGAATATAATGGATTTATTTATATAGAGATCATATTAACTTTTGAGTAAGGAATGTAACATTTCATATTCAAAATAATCAGATGATTGCATATTTTTGTGAGGATAAACATGAATTTCTAATTAAAATTACTACTATTGTTTGGGTTTTTTTCATAAATTCATGATGGGAATTTATCATAAATGGTTGAAGATAAACATAACATTGAATATATTCAATTTTTACATGAATATGATAATATATTTAATAAATAGTTTCACATTATTCCTTTGATTCAGGATGTTATGTTTTCAATAGAGCTTAAATCTTGTGATATAAAAATTTCAATGTCTCTTTACATAGCGACATCAATTGATTTTTCTTAATTAAATAAAACGCTCCAAGAGAATTATGATAAGGGATTTATTTTACCAAATACATCACCATGGGGTGAGACTATTAGTTTTGTTAAGAAGAGATGTGGGTTAATCTGTCTTTTCAATTATTATTGGGAACATAAGAAGACAACAAATAATAAAAACTATTATATACCACATATTAATGATTTCTTTCATGAACTTTGAGGATCGAAATATTTTTCAATGATTCATATCTAATATATATTTCATCTATTAAGGTAAAATAATTATATATCCAAGATAAAATTTTCTGTGAAGTGTGGATATTATGAATTTATATTAATTCTGTTTAGACTAACCAATGTCCCTTCCATCTTCATTGATATAAATAATAGTTCATTATATATTACCATGATTAGTTTATGATATTACTTATATAATTTATTCATATATATTTCAAAATAAATAATGACCGTGAAAGTAATTTGTAGACTGTGTTTATGAAATTAAAGAAGGAGAATCATTATTCCAAATTTAGTAAATTTGAATTCGATGTTTAGAATGTATCATTCCTAGTTTATGTAATCATAAGCGAGGGGATATTATTGGATCCATGAACTATGAATGTATCTAAATATTAGTAAAAAATATTGGTGACCGAAATATTTAGTTTTCTTAGGTTGGATGGATACTATTGAAGCTTTGTGAGAAATTTATCAAGGATATCAAACCCACTAACTATGTTGATGAAAAATGGAAGAAACTCCTTTGAATAAATGAATATGAGTAAAATTTCAAGGAACTAAAAAAGGTTGGTCAATGTACCGATGATCACACTACCCTACAGTGAGAACGAGGTTTTGATCTATAGTGACATATCAATGATGGAATAAAATGTTTCCTCCAATATGATTTTGAGTTATTATCTTATTCATCTTCCCAATTTATGGTTCATGAGAAAAAAATTCCCAACACATGAGTTATCACTAAAAGAATTATTTTTTTTCATTAAAAATATAATGGAATTATCATTATGGTTAATATTGTGACATATAAACAAATCATAAAATATTAAAATATATATTCACACAAAAATAGATGAATATTTTAAATATTTTATAGTTGACACTAATTAAATACTATAAATTCTCAATACATTACCACCCTATGAATGAGAACAAGTCATCTAAAGATCTGAATCAAGATACCATGCTAGTATGCCATTGATAAGGATTGAATAAGATCAAATAATTATTCATTTATAAAGGATGAACCTTGAAATCATATGTAAAGGTAAAAGATCCTATCATTCTTAGAAAAAATTTCAACAATATTTTCATGTAAAGATTATATTATTTCAAAAGGAATATATGGATCTCTAAAAGAAAGTATGGAATATCCTTGAGTATATCCATAATAGTGATGGAATTATAAGGTTAAAAAAGGATTATATATCCTTCCAATACAAGAATTAGTGAATGATTTTTTTGGATGAATTTCATAGTTCATCATTTACTAGTCATCCATAATGTATAAAGAAGCATATAAATTGTATAGATTATTTCTGGTGGGAAAACATGTAGAGAGATATTGACAAATTTGTATATCAGTGTTTATTGTGTTAAAATGTTAATGTTGTGAGATATAATTATAGTATGATATTATAAACATTACTCATACCAAAGTGGAAATGGGAAGACATTACCATGGATTTCATCATGGAACTCCTCCAGACTTCCAAGGGGTACAATGCTATTTGGGTTGTAATTGATATCAATATAAAATTAAAAAAAAATTAACTTTGAAAATTTATCTCCTGATTAGTTGACTAAGATATATGTTAATGAAGTGTTAAAATTTCATAGACTAAAAACCTAAATTTTATATGATCGATATCTAAGGATTAATTAAAAAATTTATAGAAGTATTATGCGATATTTGAATATGGTGTAGATATTTAGCAATGTTTGTCATCATCAGGTAAATGGATAGATTTAGAGTATTATTCAAACCCTATAAGATATATTGAGAGCTTTTTCTGATAATTTTAAAGGATAATTTATTAGGCACATTCCTCTAGAAAATTTTTATTACAACAATAAATTTCACACGAGCTTTTAGGTGACCCATTATGAATCCCTTATGAAAATAAATTTAGGACTCCAACATGATTGGATGAAGTTAGGTAATGAATTTTTTTCTGAGCAAGCTGAGTAAACTGAAGATAAATTTAGAGCCATTCAACAATATATCATGATAGCTTAGAGTTGATATAAAATTTATACATATAGTCATTAGAGAGATATAGAATTCAAAGCTAGTGATAAGTTATTAATTTGAATATCTCCTTGGAATAATGTTTTGAGATTGGTAAATAAGAGACAGATAATCCCCATATATACATGTCCCTTTGAGATTCTTGATCATATAGTGATGGTAGCTTACCAAATTACAATACCTCCAAGACACTCTTAAATTTGTGATGTCTTCCATGTATCTCTTTTTATGAGGTGTATAACTAATCCTTCACAAGTAATTAACTAATTGGTCATACCATTGGATCATGGTATTTCTTATGGTGAAAAAACTAACAGAATTACAAGATCATGGAGATTATGTCATATGTTATAACATCCTAGGTAAATAAAGAACATGAAATTTTCATAATTATTAATTTTAATTTAAAGGGGATGATGTTTCTAATAGCGTACTCCACACACAACAATGGGTTTTTTTTGAAATCTTATGTTGCACACAACATAGAGTTATACAGAAAAATAATATAACAATATTATTATTTTAAATGGTTTTTAAAAAATAGTCATTATATTGGTTGGAATGAATAGAACTAACTAAAAAATTATTATAAATGGTTTTTAAATGTTTTTACAATTATCAAATATATTTTAGAGGCTTAAAATAAGAAACAATCCAATTTTAAGAAAAATTACTCTAATATCCTTTAAAGGATCGATTTACCACCTATTAATGGTGAACTGTTTTTGAATCTAGTTTTTATTAGTTTTATATTTTCTATTTGACAAAATAATATTCGTATTTAGAATTGGGAAATAAAAAGTTACTTTGGATGAAATTATAGTATTTTTCTGATAATGTTCATTTTTTTAATGAATAGTGAAAATACTGTATTTTAATTCAAAACTTCTTTTTAACCTAATTTATTTATATTGGTAAGTTACCATATTAATTTTTAGTAAAGTGTAACTAGAATATATTTTTACTGTTTAATCTAGTTTTTTTCATTAGATGTAATTTCACTTTGAAATTGGACATAAACAAGTTGCAATCTTTTGATAGTTATTATTTCCTAAAAACACGCTCTTTTGTTTTGACAACTAGAATTAATTTTAAATTAAGTTCTGCCACTTCTTTATTTTTAATTTGGAAAAATGGATTCCATATTTGGAATCAGTAGGTACAAATTTTATAAATAGGTAACTTTTTTTAGTCATTTTGAATATTTACTTCAGTAAATATTTAGTTTACCATGGTTAAAGTGTATATCTAGTAAATAAGGGTAAAAATATTATTATTATTATATTAAATTACCCTATAATGTTTCCTAATAGTATTAGTTGATACATGTCTGACCATGGGCATCCTTGGGTTGATTTTGGGACCCCATGGAGCCACTTGGGAGTGATAATGACCATTTATTTTAATTAATTTAATGTTAAGGAAAATGTAATCAAAACATATATATTTTATTAAAACAATTTTTATACGGGGTTATATAAGTGATATTTTTGACTATAAATATCCATTTAAAATATAAAATTATTTCCTATATCATTGTATTTAATTTATAGTTTTTATACACAAAATTAATAAATTTATTTATGACACAATGATGATGTTGTGATTACCTTATTAATGAATGATTTTAAATGATTAAGATTATAAAAATTAAAAAAAAATATAAAAAACTTTTCCAATTCGTATTTTATTATTTTCATTTGAACATTAGTAATATTATCCTTTAATTTTATGAATTTTGGTTCTTTTTCAAAGTGAAAATGATTTTATAATTAAATAATATTTTAAAACATTCCTAAAGATCCCTCATCCCCCTTATAAAAAGACAACACCTCTAATCCATTACTCACACCTCTCAAGCCTCTTGTCTCATCCAAAATCAACCCAATTAGTCTTCCTACATACCTCTCTTCCTCCTAAAATCCTTCCTCTAGGCAGAAGGAAATTCAAGAAATCCTTTTGGTTCAATCAAAAGGGAGATACTTGATTTAAAGGCAATGTCTTCACTTAAGTTATTTTCATTTATTTTTCTTATCCACTCCCAATGATATTATTATTACTTTTTTACATAAAAGCACCATTGTACTCAGTATACATGGTTTTTTTTATGATAATAAATTGAAATACGCTTACACACACCTCCATCTAATGGATATAGAACATATAGTTTCTTTGGACGGCAAACTACTGCCTCACGAAATGATGATTGTTCAATATTCCCCTACAACCTCTTATGGTGACCATTATGATAGAAATTTAATTATATATGATATTTATTATATTTATTTTATCTATATTCTTCTTTAATTCTCTTTTATAAAATAAATTCATGCTTTTCATGTAGTATATATAGGATAATTTCATTCGAGGAAGTGTGGACTACCTCCCCCTCCAAGTGATATGACTTATTCATGCTATGCATGGAATGTATAAAATATCAAATTAATGAAATTATGTAACATATATAACATATGTAATATACTGTAATTGTAATATTCCAATGTATCATTTAGTTTTGATTCTTTTAAAATTGAAAAGGAAGATAAAGTAACGTTCATACGTACGTACGACATTATCGTCTCCATAAACGGTGCATTTCATTTCTTATGTACAAATGTTATGGAATATTATAAATACATATATGCTGGATATATATGATCTCTAAATCATTAATATCATTATGGATATAATTTACTTTCTACCACACTAAAATATCGTAATTATAACAAGTTCATTTTTAACTCAAATTATGAACATCGACAAAATGTATGATATGAACTCAAAAAATTTAATAATTGTTATTGAAATGTAATAAGTGAAATAAAAGTAATAATAAAATTGAAAAATGTTCTGATTCAAGTGGAAATTTACTTAAGTTTATTATTTAGGAAGAACAAGGAACAAACATGTCAGGTCAAACACGAAGTAAGGGAACTTCTTCACCGAATTTCTATTTATTGGGATAAAATTATACTTCTTGATTACGTCATGCTATAAATATGTGTGAATTACCTTTAATTGTTTCACAAAAAATATCAAATTATATTGGGTGTATTTAAATTTTTCACACATAAATTTTTCATTGATTTATCTTTAATTTAATGATACAATATTCGTAAGGAACTACATCTCAATTTCATTTCATTGAGGCATATATTGGTATTCTGCACATTTATTATCCTATAAAGTGAATATAAAAACCTTTTGACATTTTATGTAATTTACTTATATATTTTCATGATATTTTTAGTTTTATTTGAGATTATTCTTTAATGATTTATATTCAAGAGTTTCTAAATTGTTAAAGTATTATTGGTAATTTTTTATGTATACGGGTGGTTTTGTGATAAAACTAGGGCATGTGATCATGAGATAGCTCTCCAATGCATTGGTTAACATGAGAGAGGTAAACAATAATATTTCTCCAAATATATTTAGGGAACATACTATGACATGTATTACAAATGAAACTCCCTATGTAGCTATGAAATCTATAGTGTATATATGTTATGTATTACATAAGATGCCTTTATGATTTATGATTTTGGTGTGTTATTCAAAAATATTATGATTTCATGAGGTATTTTATGATTAAAAAGTATTCTTTAATTGATCTGTATTTATTGGTGGGTTAATGTTTCATTTCCTTATTTTATAAACATTACTGAGCTTTTTATGCTCATCCAAAGTTTTTAAATGTTTTTCATAGGACTTAAAGATAAATAGGGTCAAGGATGGGATCAAGGAAAAGTCATGCAGTCTAAAACATTTAAGTAGCCATGTTTCATTTTTTATGTGTTTTTATTTTATGAAATAATGGAAATTGAGTAGAAGTGTCTACTTTGTAATTTTTGAGATGTAATGTAATAGTTAAGGGATAATTATCTAAAATACTAAACCTGAAAATAACCTCAATGTGAATTCTTGAATTAACTCAAGATTATGTAATGTTTAAGGTCGGGTCCTTATAGTTGGTATCTGTGGTCTGTTTAGATAGCATTAGGGATTATGATTTTTTTTAAACACATGGTTAGTCCATATGTCTATTATTTTAGTTAAATACTTGTTTTTTTAACTTTTTCTATTCAAGTAAATTTAGTTACAGATAAAAGGAGGAGGATCTCAAACAATATTTATATCTCCTCCTAATGACATTCTTGAAATAATTATTTCAAATTCATGTTCAGGTGATTGTAAAACATTTTCTAACAAAAAACTCACTTGGAAGTAATTGTTTGAGATATTAAACACCTCCAGTGTACCACAATATCATCATGGATCATGGGATGTATTTAATCAAATCATATTTTCACAAAATTGTGATATTTTCAATAAAGATAAATATTATCAAGTAATTTAAAAATATTTTACATTAACACAAGATTATGAAGAATATTATTATTTTGAAATTGTTTCTAAAGAAGGAGACCCAAGAACAACCTATTTATATTTTCTATTTCAATATTGTATCTTAGTACATACCTATGGTATTTTAAAAAGACCATTTATTGAAAGATTCAACTCAAACATGGTCCAACTGTTTTATAAAAATCATGTTTTATCACAAGTTTTGAAATTATATGTCATACATGATTATTTTCCAAAACTAATTTCCTACGAACACCCACATGACCAAAATTTTACATGGTGTATTTGGATATTGGAAACAAATGATTTTGAAGGATCTATAAATCATTGTTGATATTCATGGTCCAGCTACCTATGTGAACTAGATGATGATGAAACCATATGGACCCCATGATCAAGCTATGATGTTCATTCTTTTGGGAAAAATTTTATTTAACTATTTGGAGGTGAATGAAAAATGAAATTATATAAGATGTTGAGGAATTATTGTATTGATATGAAAATGAATGGTATATGAAAACATTTGAGGTTAAAAGATGTTATGGTAATTTTTGAGTTTTATAAAAAGGACAACTCACAGACTGTTTGACAACTCGTTGCGTCAGACAAAGCTCTGATAATCGAACCATCCACCAATATGTGATTGGGATTTATCACCCACCACTCGACTATGTGATGTACCTGGTTATTATGACTTATTATTTTTATTTAAATTATTTTATTGATAAAGATTAATTTTATTTGTAATATTACATTTTATCAAATGGATATTCTTAGTATAGGAAAATGATTTGGTGATTAAGTGATAAACGTTGTTTTGAAAGACGTTCACTCTTTTGGGAACACTATATGATTAAGGAAAAAAGAATACTATGGGATATCATTTGAGGAGTAATGGTTGACATTTTATTTTGGAAAAATATATGTTTTTATTGTGGACATATATTGATTTGGGTTATTTCTGGAAATGATTAACCTATCATAGAAAATAGGTGATTAGGTTAATTAAAGTTCAATATGATACTTTAAGAGTAGTCGATGTTTTTTGGAGACAAATGTTATAATTTACTATGGAAGACTATGTGATTAAATCTGTTTATGTTTTGGGATTTAATATAACTTTGGATTATTTTGAAGAATTTTAAGGTAAATTTTAAATTCAATTATCTTTCTTGAATGTTGGGTACTTTTTCTTGAATTTTTGAGATTAAGAGTACTATTTCTTTTTATAAAAGATTATACTTTTTGGGATTATTTGATCTTGTACTAACCATTTTTGGTTTTGTTTAATTACTAAAGATATGTGAAATATATAGTTCTTCTTTTGTGGATTATGTGATTGTCTAGAAGATGATTATAGCACTTCAGGTGTGACCAAGTCATCTTGAATACTCATCGTTCGAAGAAAAGATGAGTTTTTTGTAGAAACTTATTAAATGGTGAAACTCTACTTGAAAGGTATGTATATTTAAATATTTTATTACGCAATCTCATTAATAAATTCCTCAACTTTATTTAAGGTAACTTAAAACAAAAACATTGTCTATTAACTTTTCCTATTGGGGAATCAAAGACCATTTAACCCATCACAAGATTATGATTTTCTAGTTGTTAACTTTCTCTTAATCATGTTTTCTATCACTCTCCATCAGAACTTAATGGTTAGTTTCTCTTCCATATCCAAGTTTTCTATCATGAAATCCTAGTATGGGTTATCTGGAGAGATATTTTTTATTCTTATTCTTTCTTTTAAAGTGGCATTTTTATAGACTTTTTACCAATGTGAGACTTTGAATGATGTTTCCAAGCCCAATTTTAAAATTTCAAGGACGCAATTTCCCAAAGGGGAGAAGGATGTAACATCCCAGGAAAATAAAGAACATGAAATTTTCATATTTATTAATTTAAGTTTAAATGGTATTCTATTTCTTACAACGTACTCAACACGGAACAACAAGTTTCATTGAAATCTTATGTTGCACACAACTTTGAGTTATACTGAAAAATATTATAATATTTTTATTATTTTAAATGGTAATTAATAAATACAAATTATATTAGTAGGAATGAAAATAACTAACTAAACTATTATTATAATTGTTTGTTAAATGATTTTACATTTATCTAATAAATTTTAGAGGTTAAAAACAAGAAAGAATCCAATTTTAAGCATAAATACTCTAATATTCTTTAAAGAGTGGATTTAATTCCCTTTGATGGAAAACAATTTTTAATTAGAGTTATTTTCAGTTTTATATGTTCTATTTTACAAAATATTATTTTTATTAATAATTGGGACATTGAAAATTAATTTGGATGAAATTTTGTTATTTTTCTAAGAATGTTCATTTTTTAATGAAAAGGGAAAAATACTGTATTTTAATTCAAAACTGCCTTTTAATATAATTAATTAATATGGTTAGATTATATTTTGAATTAGTTTTAAAGTATAAATAAATAATATTTTTACCTTTTAATCCAGTTTTGGTCATTGGAATTAATTTCACATTGAAATTGGACATAAACAAGTGTCAATCTTTTAAAAACACACTATTTGTTTTGACAATAGAAATTATTTTTAAATTTATTTCTACCACATATATTTTATTAATTGGAAAAATGGATTAAATATTGGGAATATGGAGTTATAAATTGTGTAAATTAGTAAATTTGCTTTTTAGACATTATGAAAATTTACTTTAGTAAATATTTTATTTACCATGGTTAAAGGTTAAATCTGGTAAATAAGTGTAAAAAATATTATTATAATAATATTAAATCACCCAATAATGTGTCTAAATACTGTTTTGTTGATAAATGTCCAACCATGGGAATCCTTTGGTCGATTTTGGGACCCTATAGAGCCTCTTGGGACTGATAATGACACTTGATATTAATTAATTTAATGTTAATGAAAATGTAACCTAAACATATATCTTTTAGTAAAACAATTTTTATAGTGGGTAATATATGTGATATCTTTGAAAATAAATATTAATTTCAAATATGAAAATATATCATACATTATGGTATTTAATTTATTTTTTTTATCCATTAAAAAAATTATTTATGACACAATGATGATGCAATGATTACCTTATTAATGAATGATTTAAATAAATAAGAATATAAAAATTAAAAAAATATCCTAAAACTGTCCAATTATTAATGGATTATTTTATTTCTTACATGAGTCATCTTATATTATAATTTAATGAATTTTGGACCTTTTGAAACTGAAAATGATTTTATAATAAAATAATATTTTAAAACTTTCCTAAATAGCCCCTCCTCCCCCTTATGAAAGGACATAACCTATAACATATTACTCACACCTCTCAAAACCTTTGGCTCATACAACATCTTCCTAATTAATCTCCCTACATTTATATCTTTCTACTATAAGCCTTCCCCTTGGAAGAAGGAAATTCAAGTATACATTTTGGTTCAAACCAAAGAGAGATACCCGATTTAAAGGTAACCTCTTCTCTTAAGTTCTTTTATTTTATTTTCCTTATCCACTCCCTATGCTCTTATTATTATTTATTTACATATCAAAAAAATAATCTTATATGTACTAGGTTGTTTTTATCATGGTTATTTTAACGAGATTTACACACACCTCTATCTAATGGAAATGGAACTAACTGTTTCTGTGGACGGTGAACTACTACCTCACGAAACGATGATTGTTCAATCTTCTCCTACCACATTTTATGTTGACCAGTATGATGGCACTATAATTAAATATGAAATTTATAATATTTGTTTTATATATATTCTTTTGTAATTATCTTTTATAATATGCCTTTATGTTTTCATGTTGTATATATATGATAATTTCATTTGAGGAAGTGCAGACTACCACCCCCTCAAAGTGATATGACTCATTCATGCTATACGTGGAACATATAAAGGATGGAATTAATGGAATTATTTAACATATAGAGCATATATATTATACTTTAATTTTAATATACCTATATATAATTTATTTTTCATTCCTTTAAAAAATAAAAAGAGATTAAAGTAGTGTTCATGTGTATGTACGTCTTACCGTCACCATGAAAAGTGGATTTCATTTCTTATGTCCAAATATTATGGACATTTATAATTACATATATAGTATATAATTATGATATATATGATATCTAAATCATTAATATTTTTCTATAATTAATTTAATTTCTACCACATGGAAAAAAATTCATTATATCAAGTTCATTTTCAAACTCCAATTCCGAACATCGACAAAATGTCTGATATGAACTCAAATAATTAACTAATTATTATTGCAAGATAGTAAGTGATATAAAAAGAAAAATAAACTTCAAAAATTTTCTTAAAAAATTATAAATTAACTTAATTTTATTTTTCAGGAAGAACAAGGAACGAACGAGTCTGGTCGTATATAAGGTAGGGGAACTTCTTGACCCAAATTCCATTTTTTGGGATAAACTTCTACTTATTGATTATGGCATGATATAAATATGTGTGAATGACCTATGATTGTTTTAAAATTAATATACACTTATATTTTTTTTATTTATATTTTTCACACATAATTATGTCCTTGATGTATATTTAATTTAATGATATAATCTTTGTAAGGGAATATGTCTCAATTTCTATTCATTGAGGCATATCTTGATATTGTGCACCTTTATTATTCTATAAAATAGATATAAAACACTTTTGACATTTTATATCATGAATTTATATATTATCATGATATTTATAGTTTTCATTGAAGTTATTTTTAAATATTTTTATTCAAGAGTTTCTAAATTGTTAAGGGATTCTTTAACTAAATCATCATTTTAAATGTTTTAACGATTTAATCTTATAAATCCTTCTCATTCATTCCCATGTTTTATAAATGATTTTAGGGATTTATTTATATTTACTTGATTTTTTAAAATTTTAAAATCCTTTCAAATTTTTTAAAGGCTTGTGGGATAATATGATTCAAAACTCATCCTTTTGAATGTTTTAAATGAACTGATTATGTCAATATCTTGAAATGATATCTTGTGATTACAATGTGGAAATATTATCATTCCTTTATACTTGTTTCATGTTTTATAATTATTTTATTGTTCTTGGGAATTTTTAATGTATTCGGGTGGTTCTGTGATAAACCTAGGGTGGGTGAGCCTGAGATAGATCTCCAATGCATTGGTTAACATGACGGAGGTAAACGTTAATGATTCTTCTAAGATATTTAGGGAATATACTATGATGGGTATTCTAAATGTAACTCTCTACATAGATGTGAAATCTAAAATGTAAGTATGTTATATATACCATAATTTACCTTTATGATTTATGATTTCTGTGTGTTCTTCATAAATATTATGATTTCATGAGGTATTTTATGATTGAAATGTGTGGTTTCATTTATTTATTTTTATTGTTGGGTTAATGTTTCATTTCCTTATTTTATAACCCTTATAGAGCTTTTTATGATATTCCCATGTTTTGAAATGTTTTTCATTGGACTTAAAGATGAATACGGTCAATGACGGGATCAATGAAAAGTCTTGTTATCTAAAACATGGAACTAGACATCTTAACTTTTAAAAAAGTTTTTATTTTATAAAAAAATGGAAAATTAGTAAAAGTGTCTATATTGTAATTTTTTATATGTAATGTAATATTTATGGCATAATTCTCTAAAATTTGAAACCTGAAAAGATCCACAATGTGAATTATGGAATTAACTCAAGATTATATAATATTTAAGGCTGAGTCCTAATATAAGTAATAAAAATATTTTATAGATTAAGCTTCTATGGAGTTATTAGAAATTTGACATTGCCACCTTGGAACTGAAGGATATTAAGTGGTAAACATATCTTAATTTGATTGAATTACATTTACTGAATTTCAATGGTGAAATTCTTATTATTCGGGTTTAATATAACACAATGAGATTTTAAAATATATTTATATTTATTAAATAAATGCATTTGATAGATTTTGATGAAATAACACTGAATTTATGTGAATTGTACTTATAAATTATAACATAAATTACATTATATGGCATTTAAATGAATTCTAACAGAAGATAAAAATTTGAACTTCACTTAAGAAATACTTTTGATCCTAAATAACTATTTTGAAATATATTTTTTATGAAAACTAATTTTTTCATGTATGTTTTATTTAAAAATTAATTCATATGTCTAAACTTATGAAGAATTATCATCTAAACATATACAAATGAATTTAAGAAATATAAAATGGTAATAAATAAAAATAAAATCATATGAAGGTAAATAATAGTAGTTTTTTTTCGGAAAAACAACTTTTATACACATAATGAATTTTTCTCTTAATAGATAAATTAATTATCTATAAATTAATTATTTTAATTAAATGAATAAATATTATATTCAATAAAATATTCAAATGTTAATTTAATTATTTTATTATGTAAATTATGGGGAAGATATTCATTTTTATGCATAAAATGAGTTTTTTCTGAAAATAGTTCTTTTTGTGTTTTACATGCATATATAAAAATAAATTTCATCCTTTTTATAAGTTTAATATAATAAAAAAAATCCATATTTGTAATCATAATGTCTATATTATGTAATAAATTTAATTTAATTTTTCTTTATAATGAATAATAACCATTGTAAAACATTGTCATTATTTTAAGGGTTAAAATGAAGAACATGAGATTGATCTTATATATAAGGAATAAAATGACCCAAAAACATATAAAATTGTGATTGGTTGATTTTATTTAGTGTTAGAATGATATTTTATTCGAATTTTAGTTTCCTTCATTCCCCATTCTCTTTCATTTCACATTGTTATATTATATATTTTTTAGTTTTTTCAAGAGTTTTGTCCACCTAACGTATAAAATAGAACCACTACCTTCACTTATTCACATACTTTAAGCCCTTTAGTTTGAAATATACCTTATAAAATATTTAAATAACAACCCTAACCATGTATTGTATCTTATTTTCTTCCCGAAATTCCACCTTTTAAGGATTCCAACGTAAGAAAAAGGAGGTTTCCTAAAGAAGAGAAAATTATCTTTTCTGGTCTATTTCATGTTTCTTTAAGCCTTAAAATCCATCAAATATTCAATAATAATATTAGAATAATGAAATAAAAAACATTTATATACTAAAATTTGGCTAGGTTAATGCTACAACTATGTTATACCTCATTTCCATGCAATGAGAAATTATAATGACATTCTTGTGTGTGTGCAGACTACCACATCCATGAAGTGATGTGATTCATTGATCAAGTCCACCATACAAGGTCAGTAATATGGATATATTTAATGGATATTTATTATATTCATATTATATTTATGATTTTTTAAATATATATTATCATTTATATCTCTTGATTTCTATTTTTTGTAAAATAAAAACATTTCGCATGTGTACGTACGGGCTATTGTATTTATGAACTTTTGAAAATAATTTTTTGTCACCATATCAATTGAATTATTATAAAATTATATATAATGAATAAATATGATATTTATATCCTGATTATGATCTAAAATATTATTTAACCATGAACAATGTGCAAGGACCAAAATTGTGGAATGAGAACATGCATGGGAAAATGAACAATTAACATAAGGATATTGATTTTAATTATGAATTATTAACAAAGTGGTAATTCGAAACTGTAAGGGAATTATATATTATAAGAAAATTATGAATATTGTCCTCATATAAATTTATAATAAATAAAAATTTATTATATCATAACATAAAAGCACGTATGAAGGATGTTACAACCTGTGGTAAGAGTTTTTGCTGCAATCTCGTATTTAATCAGGATTGTTTTTGCTTAAATATAATTGGGAGAAATTTTAACACGTTCTCTTATTAACTAATTTATTTTATTATCCTTACGTTATTTTTTGGGGTTTCAGTTTTTCTTTTAAATATATTTCATTTGGTAATTAAAATAGTCGAGAAAATATTTTCAATAAAATACGACTATATTTCCTCTTAATTATGTGAACTTTTTATTCCATCTATATATACTTTAAAATAATTTAAAAAAATTACTATATATAATAAAAATATTATTTAGTGTAATTTTCAACCATAATGGGATTTCTTTTACTAGTTTAAAAAATATATATTTTTAATGTTTTTCGAATAGGTTATTTCTAACATTTCAAAAAAGTATGAAATGAATCTTTATTTTATGGTTAACCACAAAAATTGACTTCCCTAAAATAATGATTGTTTATTGATTCTGGTCTTCCATTAAATGATTATAGTGTTATTTATAAATATTTTTTCTCAATTTTCTTTGAATTTTTATTTATAATTTCATAAAATGGAAATCATATATTTCATATATTTTCAAATAATGGAACAAATTCTCTTCTAAAGGAATTTTTAATATATGTAAACATCCATTTATTTTTCTTTTTATTAACTGGGAATATGTTTTAATGATACCATCACTTTTCTTTGTCTTTTTTCCTTATGATTATGTGATATTTAAATCATTATAAAACCTTTGGTTCACAAGTCGTTCTACAAGAAATTTAGGAATGTTTATATGAACTTGTGGAGCAGATATATATAGTAATAAATATATGATGGGTGGTCTCATTAATACCCCATTTATTTTATAATGATTGATATATGATGAGATAATATAATGTTTAGGGATAGTTAACCCATTCCAATAATGAAAATAATTTGGAGAGTGAACCCAATCCATTGTGGGAAATATTAAACTATGTGATGATGGTGTTAGAAGTGATCCATGACTAATAGAATGAATTTATATGATTTTGATTTTGAAATAATTACTATGAAATGTTGTTATGGATATGATAACCTCTCAAGGATCATGATTAATTAATGATCACTTCTCACTCTTATAACTCATATTTTTGAAGAGCTAAATCTTTATGAAATGTCTCTTAATTTATGACCAATGACTGATTGGGAAATAAATTCATAATTTATGGTCAAGAACTAATTCCATTATTTTTATATTATTCTTCAATATTATTATTTATTTATATCTCCCATGTTTACCCTTAGGCATAAAATGGGATCACCCTTGCATATGTTTCAAATTTCCTTATATAATGAATAAAGGTTTAAAGTAGGATATGGATAAGGGTTCTATGAGAGAAGGAAATTATAGGTTATTTAAAGAAACTTCTTGAAATTAATTTATTGTGAATAAATATCCTTATAAACTAAACCTTTATTGTTTTGTGCTATGAATTATGGTGTTATATATTATGTTTTCATCTAAAATGATTAAATATGAATGTATGTTTTTTTAGGGTGCCTAATTTTCAATTCTAAATGTTTAGTCCATTGAGATTACATGTACTTATTTGTTAACTTATGGGAAAATATTATTGTTCCATATTAATTTTAATAAAATATATCTCTACTGTTTATATTTTATCATATGTTTATGACAGATCCAATGATTACATGTCAATGAGTTTTCCCATACTGATAATTTTAATTTACACCTCTCTCTTATTTTTATTCCTTAAGTTATGAATTTGAGTATAATATATGAACATTCTAGAATATAGACTTTTGTATGTTTAATTATAGAGAAATTTCCACAAGTATCTTAAAATAAGTTTCTTATGATCATTTCCTATAATGAAACTAAACCTTTTCTTTTCAGGACAGTGTGCTTATTTATATGGTGTATAATTGAATTATACAAATACATATATGTTTAGATTCATATATTTCACTTTTCATCAAATCTAATGTTTAAAGAAACTGTTTTATCAACAAAAAAGAGAACATGAGTTTTGGGCACTTAAGTTAGTATCTGAGTAGGATTCTATTTTTATTTTTTGGATTGGGTTAGCTGTTTTAGGGGATTAGGTTAAGATTAAATTACTGAGATATATAGGTTAACTCTATGTATGGGATAACATCCTGATTTTTTTGTGATTTCATGATTTTTTGGTCTCTAAAAAATTACATCCCTATCTTTATATTGGCATCTAAATGTGGCCATATCACTGATTCGACTTTGGTAAATCACCCTAAAAAGGATAGTTGAGTTTCATATCGATCTTTACTCAGTTAAAAATTAGTGGGCCTTTGATTACACACCATGCTAGATATTCTTGAGGGATATTATTTGGTTGTTTAACATTATTTTTATAACAAATTATGGAGTATTTGATCACATATTTATGGTCGGATAGAGAACCTAATAGAAAAAATGTCTCTATAAATCATAGGTTAAACTGAAGAAGTTATAGTTTTATCCTATCATTTCATAGCTGAGATAAACCTTCCATAGGTTTAAAATAATTTTTCATTGTAGAATACATCCTATGTTCGAGTTATTATGTTCTTCAAATAAAAAACAATAGATTTATGGGATATTATCATAAAAATGATTGTTTTATTATTTTGTTGGAAATAGGATCATCGAAATGAATCATAGAATGGTATGTCCTTAAAAACTCTTACAACTAACTAAGGATTCATATTTGATATATATTTTTGAGACAAATGAAATATCTCAACAGATACCCATTATAAGGGAAATAATGAGTCTTATAGTATCTATGTTTTGGGGGTTAAAATCTCAATAAAAAATTTCATGAGTATCTTATGGATCACTTAGCATAATTCATTAGTAAGTGAAAATTAAAATTATAAGGGCATAATTTTTTTTATGTTGGGGGAATAATGTAAAACCCTGAGATTTTGGAATAAACTTTATCTAAAAGAATACCATTTTTAATATCATATTTTATATGAAATTTAAAATAAATAAAAATCTTTACTACATTAAAATAAAATTATTAATACAGAAAAATATAATATAGAAATTGAATTAGTTTTTATAAAATGAGGAAAACATGTTACCTAATCTATGAACAAAAATGAATGAAGTAATATTGGTTAGATAAATTATTTCTTATAAATTTCATTTTTCTATGATTTGGAAAGAGGTAAATTCACTATGGATTTACCTAGACTAAGCCATATCCAAACCCTAAAAAATTACAATATAATTGAAATATAATTCAAAAGAATTTTAAACTTTTGGAAATTTCAACAAGAATCACACAAGTGGAATCAGCACCCACAAGTGGCGCTAAAGATTACTTTATGCTTAGTTCATACATGAAAATTAAAATGGGATGTATGACATAGAATAATGAATATATAATCATGTAACTATTAATGTGGTCGTTTTTTTATCCCATTAGTTTCACAAAAAAATAAAATTTATTTACTACTGTATCGATAATTTTAACAAGATCACTTCACTCTTAAAAGTCATTTTTTCCTTCTATAATCAGATATTTATGACCTTTATTTTAGGAAACAAATTATATTATAGAATATATATATTTTTTAAATGAATAATATATTAATAAAAAACTATTTATTAATTTATTAGAAATAAATGTAAGAACAAATAATATTTTTAAAATATCATTTTTCTAGGAAATGATTTTCACTATATTTTTATATTTTTATTTAAAATTAATGTTCCAATGTTATAGAACCTAAATTCGAAAAAAAATTAAATCATTTTTATAAATAATTTCAATATTATTTTTTGATTATTGTTTTTATTTCCTAAAATATATTTTATTAATTGAAGAGTTAAAAGTAGTTTTTTTACAAAAAATTCAGTTTTTAAAAATCATAATTTTAAAAGAATAAATTTAAAAAATGTTAAACTTCTTCATTAAAAATATTTATTTTTAATGTATAATATGACTCATTTTTAATATTACTCTATTCTTATAAAACTAATTTTTATTTTTCTGAACATATGTAACATTTTATTCCAATTTAAAAATAGTTTTATGTCTTTTATTTTAGTTAAACAATTTTATGTTAAAATTTGGTTTTTTGTTGATTTAAAAGAAAAATCTCTTATTTTTTGAGAATCACCAATTATTTCATTTAAATTAACAACACTGATGATTTTAATCTATATATAATTTTTTTTTATCCAAAAAATGTACTTAATGACATTTTTTTACCTCTAATGTGCATAAATTAAGAAATTAGCTTTTCTAGACCTTAGAGATTTAATTCGGGAAAATTATATTAATATTTGAAATTAGAATGTTCAAATTTGGAAATAATTTCAATTTTTATTTTATTTTATTAATTTAATTAGTAAAGTTAAAAACGTTAGTTACCATATTAAAAGTAAAGAATGGGTAAAAGGGATTTGAAAATTATAAAAGATATAAAACATTTAAAAAAGTGTCCCATAGTGTGCGTGCAAGAAGTGTATTAACCAAAAACCCATACCCACCGTTATTTTAAAATTTTAGATTGTTTTTGAAGGACCTCAGAACACCCTAAGAGGGAAGCGGTGAACCATGTCATCAAATTTTACTTTTTTATTTTGTGGATCTTGTTCCCACGTTGGTAAGAACTTGTTAAATATGTCAAACAATTGAATGTAGGGAGTTAACACGACACTTTTACATAATTCACCGTAAAGGGCTGCGTCCAAGGAGCATATGCTGATAGTGTGTCGGTCATACACAAATCCACTAATCTTTAATAGTTGTAGAGTACAATATTTTTGTCACATTCACTCTATGCTAGGCACACTACCCATACATAAGTTCAAGGATAGCCCACTAAGTCCTTCAGAACAATTTTATCGACTCCCCCTTACTCACCACCATGGGAAAAATCATACTCAGATTATTGACTTTAGGGTCACTTAATATATTTTTATTGAATTCTTTGTCTCTATTCAGTAAGAGACACTACTTAAATCGATGTCCGGGATTGATGCACTTGAAAGTACTGATCCCACAAACCATATATACAAAAACCTATCAGAATCTGAACACTATGTTTGTGAGAAACACATACTTTTCTCACAACACTTGTCATTCTCTCAACTACACCGAAGGGTTCACTTCGTCTTTACAAACATAAAGAACACCTTGTTCACAAGATGAATTCTCATTACTTTTTTTGCTCACAAATATTTCGCGTTGTAAAGAAACCAGATTTTTGTTGGAAAGTTCTTAATTCTTCCTTGGGGGTAGGTTTCTATTTATAGGCCTTCATGACCCAACATGAAAGTTTTATATGTGTCTTTTTTGGTGTGTGTACGATTATTCATGGGAATTCCAAAACCATTTTGACGTTACATCATGCACATAATATTCTTCCATGCAACCTTATCTTTTACGCACATTTATGTATTTCACTCACTTTTTTTCTATACTGTATTTTGATGCACTAATTTTAAATTAGTCCTTGTACGCAACTTTATAAACACCCTTTATACTTGTGTGAAACTCCCTTTTTCAAACACACATTTCTCTAATGAGGATTGAACTATATGATCCCTCTCTTGGAAAAAATTATGAACATACAATGATGATTTAAAACAAAAAGAAATGATACTCTATTTATGGCATAGAACGGTCATGTTCCAATAGTTTTACCTTTCGATAATGATATAATAATGTTGAAATTTAATGGGTACTTCTATAATTTCCCTTGGGAACATCTCCACCGCTTCATGCTACACCCATCCCTTTGAAAATTAACCTAAAACTATTCCATCTTTAGCCTTTTAGAATAATCACTTATTTTTATAATACTATATTGTAAATAAGTTTTTTTAAGGCCACCATTTCTAATTATACATCTTATAGAAACATTATGTTCGCAACATGAGTATTTCTTATTCTTTATCATATTCTTATTAATATTTATATTCCAAAACAGTTAACCTCTCTAATATAATGAAATTAGTATTATTAATATTCTTCAATTATATTATATTAATGGATAAATAATTATGGAACCATTTCCATCAACTATGAAATGAAAAACAACATGGATCATACGTACATACAGATTAAAATCTCAATGAAGTGATGTGGTTCATTTTTCATCACCAGCATGCATTTATAGCAATCTAAAAGGATATCCGGAATTAATAAGAAAACTATTATTCATTTAAAACTAGTAAAAAATAATTTATCACAAACCTTCAATACATCCCATTCACCATGAAACTGAATTGCTCATCATGTGTGTGTGTGGACTATCGCCTCTAAATATAATCTACTTTTTTTCATCACAAACCTTTATAGGTCATTATAAGAATTAATTTCAAGAATATAAATTATATTTATGATATATTAATTCTTTGGTAAATGTTACATGTACATTAATTATAAACATTATCTTAATCATTAAATAATTATAACATGCTCTCATTTGGGTTGATTTTTCTTCCTACATGATGATGTTAAAATGTTTTTATCATGAATGAATAATGAAATATATATAATGATAATATCAGGTAATAATAATGTGTTCAATATTTTTTAGTTATTCATTTAATTTGTTTTTAAAATTTGATATATTTATTTATATACAACCTTTTGATAGTTAATCACACTATAAATACTTCATCGTAATTTATTTTTTTGAAAACCATTTTCATGTATCTCTCCTAATGAATTTATAATTAAGGAATCATTTAAAGATAATGATTATTATATATTTCATAATTTTGGAATGATTAAATTTCAAATAATACATTAGAATTGATTTCATCATGACCAAATATTTAGGAAACGAGCAATAAATAATCCTAATATCTGATGACAAAAACGAAGTATAATGAGGTACCCAATTAATGATAGATAGTGATAAATTATGTTTATAAAATGTAAATATATTTTAATTAATCTATGAAAATAATTATTTAGATAGTAATATTCATTTTGAGGAGGATATTTCATGTTCAGCCAAGTGGGATTTAAGGTAAGTGTGTTTCATGTGAATTACATTTAATTTAGACATGGTTTTTATGAAAATAGTTTAATTTAAATGGTGTATATACCACCTATTAGTGATATATTATCATGAATTATATTTTATTTATCTCATTTTAAAATAACTTTTATGGATCTCCCTTTTATTGGGTTTTATATTTAAATTTCTCTTAGTCTACAAAGGATGTTGATAAATAATTATTTCTACCATTGAGTTATGATATTTTTCAAAAACAAATTTCTTTCATGATTGAGATATTCCACCATATGATTTTATTATATTTTATTTTACATTACCCTCTTAATAATAACTAATTTTTATTTTAAACATCCTTCCATGGTGAATTTCTTTCCTATAAATGTATGATATTATTATGAATATTTCCCATTCTCATTAATGATGAATTTTATCCCATAACCATTTTTTCTCATCCCACAAAAGTTTTAATTTATATTTGATAAAACAATTACATTTTATCTTATGTGAGATTAAAGTTTCACTACTCATGTTTTTAAAACTATTCATTATTTACACATTATATAATGTCTTTTTTCAACAAGGTAATTTCAAATTATTAAAAAAAATTATCCTTTGAAAATTAATTGCTTTATATTCAACTCTATATATCCAATTAAAACCATTATTGATATTTCAAAGATCTATTATTGAAAATATTTTAATAATACCCATAACTCCACATTTTATGTTTATGGTAAAATATTTTTCAAAAAACTCATGTTGATTTTGTCTTTCCATATGATAGTTCTTATTTAAAAAATTTCTTTACATTTTTTTAAATTATTTTCCTAAATTATTTCTTCTATCCATGATTTTTAAATGAAAATGAAATATTTTTATATTTTTCAATAGTAATATTTCAAAAGAAATCGTGATTTAAAAAAGTATATTTCAAAGGATAATGTTTCTGAGAAAGAAACCTCCATTATTTTTTAGAGAAACTTTATTTTATAGAATTCTAATTCTAAATGGAGTTTTTTAATGGTTAATATTTTAAATAATTTATCATGCTCAAAGTATTTCATTTTAAATAAAACATTTTAGAACGTTTTCGATCATTTATAAATGGATTGTTTCTTCATATTTTTTATTTTCATGTATCCCTTAAACTTAAAAAATGTGTATTTCATATTTTTAATCATCCTTTGGAATTTATTATATCACACTAAGTATATGTTTTGAAGCCATAATACATATTATTTCTCTGGATGGATTATGGAATGTTTGAAAAATTATTTTCATGAAAACCATTTCTATTCCATGGGTTAATTAATTGTTATATCATGTATACATGTTTTCAAATTATTATGATACACAAATGTATGGATGATTATTATTTTAATGTTTTAGGTCCTATATAAACGTCTAATGTATTGGTAATGTTTATAACTCATGAGATCAAAATGATTACCGAGAGGATTATCCAAAGACAAATGGTATATCAGAGGATTATCTCATGCCAAAAGGGTGAACAAGAGGATTATCCAAATACAAAGGGTGCATATGAGTATTATACATATCCCAATGGTATAATAGATAATTATCCCAACCCCAATTAGGTTACAGTAGTGGTAATACATGGCTCAAAATGTGAATAGGTAGTTAGAAAAATCCTACTATGCGTTGAAAGTATGGGTAAGTAGCCTTGGGATATGATTTATATGTTTTTATTAATTCCACACTATAATATAATAATATTAAACTTATCTTGTGATACATTTATTATGTTTATTATCTCATGACTACAAAGTCTTTTTTTATTGTATATATTTCATCATTGAAGATTATATGCTCTTCTAACTTGAAATATGAAAAATATCTTATAGTTCTATATTCATTTTAATAATATATCAACCTTATGATGATGGTTTTTCATATTCTAATTACCTAACCCTTGAAAAAAAAATTGATGTGTGATTCTCTTAATCAGCATTTTATCTCACCCAATTCTTTTTTTATCATACCTTAGGTTATGAATATAACTATATATTTATAGAAACTAATCTGGTGTGGTAAAATTAAGGAGTAATGTTCACAAGTATCATAAGATAAGTTGTTTATATAGTTGATACTCAAAGACACTAAAACTTACATTATTTGGATTGTTTTATTATTTATGATATTTAATGTTTAAAATATTTAAAAATATGTATGTTTCCCTTGGGACATCTCACTATGTAAAAAATCCATTTTTTCGTTAATTTTTTTTACAACAGGCTCAGGAGTGTGGTAATGGGGAACCTCATTTGGTATTATAATAGTGTTTATTTATTTTACAATATTAGTTTATTTCATTTTTGAATTATTATTAGATAAAAAATATTGGAAACAAAAGGATAATTCGATGTATAGGGTAACATCTAGATGTTTTGGTGAAGTAGTGATTATGTGGTTTTTGAGAAATTACATCCCTATTTGGATATTAGAATGTGGATAAAGTTGTGATACATACACTCATTTGGAATATTACCATGAAAAATGGTGGTTGAATATTAATATTATATTTAATCAATGCTTGATGAGTGTGATTAAAATTGTTCTATTTACTATACACTATTGAGGGACATGCTTTGATTAATTCTCAATCTCTTTATGAACTATTATGAAGGATTCAAGCACATATTTATAGTATTTTATAAAACCTAATATAAACCTGACAATGGAAACCATATTTTAGATTGAAGTAGCTATATGTCGATATAAATTTTCAACAATTTAATTAAATGTATCATAGGTTTAAATGAACGTATTATTAGAGAAGATATCATAGAGTTGAGTTTTCTTATTCATATTATCATGTATTATAATTTTATTATATATTATAATTACTATTTTTTATTTAGTATTATGTTTGTAATTGGATAATTAAATTCTGTTCTTAAACTTATTTCCATATAAATCCTATAACCAACTATGAAATCACATTCACTAAAAAAATTAGATAATGAAAAAAAATCCCAACACATTCCCATTATGTGGGAAATGATGAATCTCCAAAAATCTAAGATTGAAATGTTGATATACCAATAAAAAATTATCTTGATTTTCATATAGATACCTTATCTTATTTCATTATTAAATCATTATTAAAAATAGGATGTTGTTTTTAAAGGGGTAAATGAAACAACATAGATTTTGAATTATGTTTTTTTATAAATTACTACTATATATGATAGCATATTCTTCACAAAACGATAATCTAAAAAGAAAACTGGATACATTAAAATGGGAAAATAAAAATATATCATCATAATATATTATTTATGTTATATTGTATAAAATAATGTAATCATATTATCAAATATCCAAATAAAAGAAAAAATCACATCAGGTACCATAATTCTTCTTTATATAGATCAATTTTTAAACCTCAGTTGTAACATTCTAATAATTTATTTAATATCAACGTAAATATTAATTTAAATTATTTAATATATTTCCTTAACCTCAATACACATTACATCTTGTGATACAAACAACATCAAGTTTCTTTGATAACTTGTGTTACAAGAAAAGATCCAGTTTTACCTGACAGTAATACACTATTAGTATTATTATTTTACATGATAGTTATCAACTAGCCATTGGAATATAGGGAATTAATTTTATTAAATAAATTATAAAAATATGTTTTTCACATGTTTATTAAATGAAGTATCCAGTTACCAATTAATTATAAATAAAAATTCAAACCAATTGAATGTAAATTAAATGCTTTCACAAAAAAAATTTAATCCCATGAAGGCATTTTTCATAATAAATTTAATTTACCACTATTAGTGAGAGGTCATAATGAAATTTATATTTTATATATTCAAAAAAATATATTGTTCTAGTTTTTTCAACAGACATAAAATAATAACAAATACATTTTCAAAAAAAAACTATATTTTTCTAAAAGAAAGATTTTCCACCTTTCAAAGACATACTAGTTTTAAAACTAATTTTTAAAACACTAATAAGTTTAATTTTTTAAATTAAACTTATTGTTTATAATATAAATTACAAAATTATTTAATAGTAATTTTTATGATTTTTTCTTTGAATTTTTCATTTTATGAGGAATAATTAAAAATAATGAATTATAAATGAAAACTCACATTTCATCAAAATATATTATGATTTTCAATTATATTTTATATTTTATTTAATTTAGATTAGTTAAAATATATATATTAATCAAATATAGGTCATTGGAATAATTTTATATTTAATTTAGATATAGAAAATTAGTATTATTTTGAACATTAACACTTTAAAAAACCCACTTTCTAAACCCGTTTACGGGATTAATTTTAAATTATTTTTAAACCTTATGTTGGTTATATTTAAAAAAAATATTCTATATTTGTATTAATAATAATATATAAGTATTTATAACTTCAAAATAGTTTTTGATCAAAAATATTTGTAAAAGAAATAAAATTAATTACAATGATTAGGAAAAATGAGTTTACTTAGTGGTTAAAAATTAATATTAAGGGGAAATGATTTAGAAAATTTTTAGAAAACCAATCATATGTCCATATATGTACCATATACAGTAATTTTTCTAATATTATTCATTATTTTAGAAACATTATGTATAGTATACCTCCTAATAATGTTTACTTCTTGGTATTTATAAGAATACCCCTCCTCAACCATTATAAAATGGAATTCACTATCCCCCATTATACACACCAATGAAGCCATTTTGATCATATAAATCATTAAAAATTAAAATTCATAAATCCCACATGTCATCTTATAATCCAAAATTTGGGTATAAATCCCATGATATATGCCCTTCGGTGCAAACCAAGAGGCATTAATTGAAAAAGAGGTAATGTTCATTATGCACATTTTTTTATTCTCCTACCCATTAAATTCTTAGTATATTATTATTATATAATACACTTAGTATAATAAATATTATAATATTTTTTCATGTTAATTTTATGAACTAAACCCACAAAAACATCAATCAAATGGGTTATAAAATCATCATTCGTGTGTACATCGGACTACCTCCTTGGGAAATCATGTCATTTTTTTCGATCAAAAGCTCTCATGATTGGGAATAAAAATGGAAATACTATTTATATATTATTTTATTATATTAATATCATATTAATACCTCTATATTCATTATACCATCTAAAATATTTTTTACATTACATACAGTAGGGGATACAATATCATGGCTCGTGTGTATAACGGAATACCGCCTCGCGAAGCGATATGAACTATTTTTCTATAACATGAAACATGGAAGGAAATAAGAGTATATATAATGAATATATATTATATAAATGAAGTTATTATGATATTTATTAAATAAATATAGTTTTTTAAATATACTATATCATTTTCTTCTTACCTTTTCACACACTAAAAAGGTGATAACACCATTCATGGATGTGTAGACCACCTCCTACATGAAGCGATGTGATTCTTCTTTTTTTCATCGCACAAGAATAAGAATTATATATATATATATATATAATTAAATAATATGGTATTTATTATTAAAATATCATTTTTTAAAATATAAATGTTCTTTACAATTGTTCCTTAATAATCATTGAAAAATTGGAACATTACTCATGCATGTGTATGACTTTCTATCTCTATGTTTGTAACAATGGTTTAATTTTCCAAACCATCTTCCATGAATGGTTTTAAAATTTTCAATGATTTGTAAATATGATTATTATGTCTTGATTATTATATTTTATATGTTTAAATAATGATCCCTTTGACCATATTCGTTATATTAAAGTCTTTTTTGATACATAAATTAAATATGGTAAAACAATCTGAAGTAAAATTAATTGATAAAGTAATAATATATAAATTTTTAATAAGTGAAATTAAAGTAATATTAAACATGAATATTTTCTAAAATAATTATATAATTAACAATAGTTATTATTCAAGATGATGTATACACACATGACAAATCAGACTCAAGGTAATAGACTTCTTCTCAATCTCTTTTCAATGAGGCATATCTTGATGTTATAGACCTTTATTATATTACGAGGTCTACATAAACCGTCTATGGAATGTTATATCATGAATTAATCTTTTCATATGGAATTTAATTTTTTTCATAATGTTATTCATTAATGTATTTTATGATTCAAGTATCTCCCAAGTGGTAAGGGACGTTTCCTTTAAGGAAATCATCCTTTAATGTTTTACCACAAACTCTATTTAAATTTCAATTTTATGATTTTAAATGATTTAAAAAGGGCTTAAAATAATTATAAATTTCATTTTGTAATTTATTTTAATTTTCTTTTGAAATTTAATATTTTTACATGTTCTATATGGAATGTTCTAAAAAACAATAAAATCAATTTTATATTCTTAATTTAAACAACAACAATGACTTTCTCTATCATGAATTTTTTTTGATTTCTATCTTACCCTAAAAGATTTAAAGTTTTCTCTAATGAAAAACAATTTTTACTCAGTGGTGGTATTTTGGAATTGAAAATGGTTTTCAAAGGAAAAAAAGGGTGTTCTGTTTTGAAATTTGGGTTTTTAAAGAAAAGGTTATTTTGATAACCTAAAGTGATTTGTTCACAAGTTCAAAAGAGTTTTTCAAATTTTTTACCATTTAAAAGTGAAATTATAGAAAATATTTATTCATTAAATTGTATTTGATCATTATACAAGAGATTTGGGTGCACCCAGATAGTGCTGGGTAGTCCCATTACAACTTATATTGGAGTGGTATAGATAGCACTGAGTAACCCCATTACAGCTTAACTTATTGTGACCTAGATATCATTAGGTGAGACCATTATGTCATAACGTAAGTTGACCTAGATAGCATAGGTTATTCAAATTACAACTTACCATTATTTGGCCCAGATAGTGTCAGGTAATCCCATAATAGTTTAAATAAGTTGTATATGAAGATAGTTCTCCAATTCATTAGGTAATTAATATTTTTGAAATCAGTTGTATGGTCATTCCAATTAAAAGGTTTTTGAATGTTTTATTGAATATTATGATCCATGTTACCTAAATGGGTTTTCATTTCTTGTTATGGGTTTATAATGTTTCCCAAAAATGAGATTTTTTTCGAATGGTTGTGATTATTGATTCTGATGACTATTGAATTTTCCATGTTTTCATATTTTATGATACATAAATTAAAGGTTATGATTTCTTTTATGATTATCTTTATTAATTTAATTATGTTATGATACCTGTATTCAATTCTAGTTCTCATTGATGGCATTCTATTTTTAATGTTAATGTTTACCCTTATAGAGTATTTGATATCATCCTTCTAATGTTTCATTTTAACTAGGTTATATAGAATTAGGTTTAATGTTTTTTATTTATAAAATATTTCATAATTATGATGTTGATGACCTAATTTGAAATAAAAAAATTTAGGTATAATGGTTGATGATGTTCATATTTTCAAACTAGTTATCCATGAGTCCAAGTTAATATTATTTGGTCCTAACTTTATAAAAATATAAACCAAAGAGGTATTTGAGGTTCTTAGTGACACATGTTTTTTAGTTTTTTTGTAGTAAGGTTTAGATGAAAAATTTGGGTCACAATTGTTATCATCAGAGACAGAAATGTAAAGGTATGGATTTCAGCACAACATCCAGGAGAGAAGGTCATCAGATGTTATATTGGAAGGAGGTAACATTACTATGGGTTTCCCTAGAAAATTCCCATATTAAACTCTAAATAATATGATATGAGTCAAATAAAATACAAGGTAATTATAAACTCAAGGAAATTTCTATAAAATCCATGCTAGAGGAATCACCACTCGTGAGTTGAACCATAGATTACTTTATGCTTAAATCTTACAAAAAAATACTGAGGGGATAAAAAAATATGATGATATTATCATTTAAATATTAATTTGATAACATATTTAACACTTGTATTTTATGTAAAATTATTTCATATTTACTAATGCATTGATGCAACTAAAAGGATCATTTTACTCTTAATTTTTTTCCTTTCTAAAATAGGATTTTTTGTGCTTTGTTTAAAGAAATATACTATATTATAGACAACACTTACTATAAATATAAATAATATATTAACACTATTTTAATTATTAATTTATAGGAAATAAACATAAGAATAATTAATATTTTAAAAGGTTAATATTTTATGAAAACACTATTCATAATATTTTTCATTTTTTTAAAGTTAAATTAAAAAATATTAAAAACAGAAAACTTGATTTTTGCATTTATAATATCAAAATTATATTAAGATGAATTTTATAATTTTATTAATAATTGATAATTTTTAAGAGAATATTGAAAAATACAGTTCATAAAAAATTGAAAATTATATGACATTATCATTATCTTGTAAATAGATATAAATTTATTAAATAATATAATTAATAAAATATATATTTTACGGACAGCATTGTGACTTTTAATTATTATTATAAACTTATAAAAGACATGTCAAATTTTTAGATGTCAGGTAAATTTTTATTCTTATTTTAATTTTTTTTATTTCTTTTCATTTAATTAAATATCGTCATGGTAGAATTTAGTTATGGATATCTTTGAAAGAAAAAAAATTATTTTATTTAAAACCCAAAACTTTATTTAATATAAATTTATAACATTGATAATTCTATCACCAATATGAATTTTTTTCATAAAGACACTTTGACTAAAACTCATTTTTATGCGTCAAGTGCATTAATTTTGAAATACAATTTTTTAAACCCCTATTATTTTTATGATCAAATTTCCTTCATATTTAAAATTACCATGTTAAAATTATTTAAAAATACCAATTTTAATTCTTTTAATTATAATCAATTAACGAGGAAATAAATATTAGTTACCATGATAAAAGTAAAACATGTTAAAAGATGTTTTACTAAGATTAAAAGTTCTAAAAAAATTAAAAAAAAATCCCCAATTTTATGGATGAGATTTGTCTTGTAAAATACTACTTAAATCCCTTTTCTAATCTTTTAGAGCCTTAATCATTTGATTATTATAATAACATTATTTAAATTCAATGGGAACATGAAAATTTACTCTTCTATTCACTTGTGAAGGGGTGTCACTTGAACCATTTAATTACACACCAATCCCTTGGGATTTCTTCCAAAAATATATCATTTTTATCATCCTATAATCCTCTCTCATTTTTATATTCCTATGGTCTTAATTATTATTCCTAAGTCCATCATTTCCAAGGAGTATTCTAATAGAAATATCTTATTCTCAACATGAGTATTTCTTACACCTTCACCTATTATTCTTAATATTCCTCTTCCAAAAAAATATTTCTACCATAATATAATTTAAAAAGTATTATTAATGTAAGTTATTATTAATTATAATAATTTTACATCAATTATTTAACTATTTCCATCCACTAATAAAAATAAAACTACAACGATCATGCGCACGTGTAGGCCACAGCATCCATAGAATAATGGGTTTTTTTCACCACCACATCTCATGGATGGTAAAAATTATTTATTTGGTGGACAAATATGTGGAATATTTAAACTTTATAATTATTAAATGATAATTTAAAAAAATAACTTTATTCAATACCATTCACATAGAAATGGAATCATTAATCGTGTGTACGTGCAGACTACCACCTCTACGAATGATGATTTTCATTTTTAACCATAACCCTACATAGATAATTCTAATAATAGATTTAATGATGTTAAATTATATTTATAACATGTTTATGTTTCTGAAAAATTTATATTAATATTATATAAAAAATCACCTAGTCTCTAGATCATAATAAAAGGTAATCATTTGGCTCAGTTTTACTACCTATGTGGAAAATGTTTCAATTTTTATATCGACAAATACTAAGGATATTATTCATGAAATATCTTATCATAATAATTTATTTAATATGTTTTAATCGTTATTAAATATTCTTAATAATATTTAATATTTTTACTAATATACCTCATTTTGATTGTTAAACACATTGAAACTATTTCATCCTAATTTCCTTTATGAGAACCCATATTCAACTATTTCACCTAATGAATTTAGTCTAAATTAATAATTAAAAAAATTATTATTTTACCACGATTAATTTAGGAATTATAAAATATGAATCATAAAGTTAGAATCAACCCCTCCACCTTGAAACTTGTATGATTTAAACCATCAAAAAATTCCTACATTCAATGATGATAATAAGTTGTTGCTAGGTAAAAAAATTATGATAGATGGTAAAAAATTCTTTGATTAAAAACAAATATATTTTTATAATGATATTATATTGAATATTGATATATTTATGTTAATTATAAATAATATTAGAGAATATTAAACAATTAAGGAATTATGGTTAGGGTGTTTCGCATCAATTTACATTCTTTGAGAGATGTTCTTTATGAACCCAATTCCATTTAAATGATGAATATAAAACCTTTTGGATATATAATATCTTGAATTCTCTTTTATTAATGGGGTGTTATGCTCAATTTAATGATATCTATTTAATTGTATTTGTATTGAAATGGTTCTTAATCAATATTATATTGTGATAACTCAAAGCTTCTTTCTTTGATTTGTGATATTTCTTATTGAACATCTTTATTCTATTTAGGGTTCTTCTGATATAAGATTTTGTTATATTTTATTTTCTCTTCTTATATAATGAAAAATAAATTTTTAATTAAAATATACATTCATGATGACTTCTTACACCATAAAATTATGACATTGTTGAGAATAATTCTCATTCTATTTAATGATTTTTTTTATTCCTTGTATATATTTCCCGTTACCGCTAAAATTTACCTTAATATTTTTAAACTTAATTATGTGATACTTTTATGACATTAATCATTACCATATCCTCTTTCAAAATATAATATTAATACCCCTTTATATAATGTTATTTTTCAATTAAGATATTTCAAAATATTAAAAGAGTTTTCCATTCGGTCCAAATCAAATGTTTTATATTCCACTTCATATGCCCCCTAAAACCATTATATACTATTAGAAGATCCATTATTGAATGTATTTTTTAAAATTTAATGTATTAAAAACTTTTCTCTTCATGTTTTATTGTGTCACATAACATCATATTTTACTAGTATGATACAAAGTTTCTCTAACAACTCTATCAGGGTTTATCAATAAATAAAAATTCTTTTATATAATGATTCCTTTATTTTTTTTAAATAGTTTTCCAATTTAATTTAAATGTTGATAATTTTGAAATTAAATGTAAATATTTTTTATTTTTTTTAAATTAAAAATATTTATTTTTTAAGAAATTTCTGAATTAAAAAATGGATTTTAAAAGACTTTTCAAGATATAATTTAGTAGTACATTTGAATGAATATTTATTTGACAAAAATTGTCTTAAAAAAACCCCTTTCTTTTTAATGTTTAATCATAAAATGTTTCATCAAGATAAAAGTATTTAATTTTAATGATGTCTTAGAGTTTTTAAGTATTTCAAAAATGGATGGGTCACCATGAAATTTTTAAAAAGAAAACAAAGTTCCAGAGCATATACGACACAAAATGCTTTGCTTAAGAAAACCATGAAATGTTATTATTTAAATAATATAAATAAAACCCGACCATTCAATTAGTGGTTCTAGATACGATTAAACAAATTTTGATATATATATATATATAAAGGTATTATTCAATGAGAATGTTTTGACATATTCTTAGTGAATAATAACACAATTTTCAGTAAAGTCATTTTGTGCTTAAAAATGCGTATTAAAATGATTTGTATTAATTTTTTAGGGAAAAATATAATTAATTATTTTAAGTATTAAAAATAGAATTCTATAAATACTATATAATTTTTAAAATGATCATATCAATATTATATTTGGTGAAATGTTCGAATATTTCTAAAAATATGTATTTTTTAGTGAATAGTTGAAAATAATGTATTTTGTAAAACAATCATTTGGTTTCCTTAAATATAGATATTTAAAAGACCCATTATAATTAAAATTATATTTAAAACAATATATGAATTATTCAATTATATATAATCTAATTAATCAAATCTAAAAAATATTCTATCTAAATTTCGAATAAGTATATTTTTCGGTTTAAAACATATTTTTCTGGAAACACGTTTTTCATTTCATTTTAAGGGATTAATTTAAATTTATATTATCCCACTTATATGAATCAAAAATGAAAAAATGGATTCTATTTTTGGAATAAAAAATAATGTTAGGAAATAATTTTAACATAAATTTTTATCATAGTGAATACTAAAAATAGTTTAAATTTATTACCACGATTAATGTTAAAACATGATTGCCGAGGGGTTAAAATAAAGATACGAGAGTTAAAATGACCGAAAATGTTTATAATTTCTATTGGATTTCCGTATTTCAAAAATATATTATATAATATTCAATAATGGATAATTTTGGAGCCATTATGAGGGAGTAACACATTTAAATATTTTATTATTTGAAAAATTTCCATGTGGGTCCTATATCCCAAATATATAAGGACATATCCTCTCCTATTATATTAACACATTAAGATACTTTTGGTTGGCACAATAACTTCCAAAATTATTTCATTAATTACTAACACACATAATAGAGGCCTTTTTTGGTGAGAAATACAATCTAGAATGGCATTAGATATAATCCCAAATAAGATGTATCATTCTTAACCAGGAGTTTTTATATAATATATTCTTACACTTAAATGAAATATTATAAAACTATACTGATATAATAACATAATTATATAACTAAAATTATATTTTATTATATTATTGGAAAAAACTACATTCATCTCTAATTCCATCAAAAGGGGAATGAAATCATCATTCATGTGTGTGGCAGACCATCGCCCTGCAAACCAATGTAATTTATTTTCCATAATCACCATTCAAAAATATTTATGATGAAGAATTTAATTCATATATGTTATATCCATGATATATTTCCCATAATGGGAAAAAATTATATTTTATATTATTAATATTCCATTCATTGAGAGATGATAAAGTCATTCGTTTGTATGTGTGGAATACCACCTCCATGAAACAATAGGATTCATTTTTTATTACCATGTCACATTGATGGTTTATATAATTGTTTTTATTTAAATAATATGATATTTATGATATAATTATAATTTAATTAATATAAAATGACACTTAATTTATTTTCATCTTGGTTTTCAAAAAATTGATGTGTTAATCATATATATGTGCGGCCTACCATTATCTTGATTATAACACAATTCATTTTTCATGGACATAATTCATTATAGGTTTTAAAAGTATAAATGAGGTATAAAATATTAATTTATTTAATTATTTTATAAATGAATTAATATTGACCTCCATGACCATAGTTAACCTTCCAAATTCATTTTGGACATATGAGGGAAAATATTCAAAATGATTGACATGATATTAAATGATTCATTATTGGAATATAGCTTTGTAAAAATGAAATACAAAAATAATAAATGTGAAACAATTATCAATCATGTAAATTATTAATAAGTGTTTATTATTTATGATGATAATGAATGAATTTGATGAGTCAGGGTTGAGGTAAGAAAGTTTTTTGAACCACTATTTTCCTTTAGGTTATGAACATTCCCTCTCTAACTTAATTTATATTTTTGTTTAATGTTATGGAATGATTTTAAATTTTGTATATATATCTCTCACATATATACCTATCTTATTATACCCTCTTTTTTCAATGTCATTAATGCTTTATTTTCTTTTCTCAAATTAAATATATATGAATTTTTTGTTATGATATGATGGAATATTATCAAACCACTTCCTTTGAAAGGGAAATTCATATATTTATTCCTTATGATTGATTTCCATTTTATGGAACTCATAACCATGGATATTTTATGATGTGTGATCCCAGATAGTACTTCAATGCATTGGTTACAGAATTATTTTCATGATACATTATTTATGGTTTTAGAGATTAAACCTAATCCACTATGGGACTTTTTCCACCATGTAACGTTTTCTTGGAAGCTAGACTTGTATTATGTTTATGTAATATTTTATGTTACTTCCACATTTCCCATGTTTCATTGAATTGTGATACCATGTAATTTATGTTATTCTCCCATGTGGTTAGTCATTATCATTAATTTTTATGATATCTTTTTATACCCTTACTCGTATGTTGTTTATCCTTATCATCGTTATTCGTATACTAGGCTTTTCGATCATCACTTTTGACTATGTATTCCCTTGGTTATCACATGTAGTGTTAAGATCCTGAATTAATTTCAGAACTCATTATAGAGATTAAAATAATTTTTTTATTTTTATCTCATATTTAAGAACTATAAAACTAGTATTCCAAAGTCACAAGGCCTTCTCAATCCTTGTTCTGTATTTTTGAATATTTATGATAAAATCATGAAATATTGTGTGAAATATTTTTTTGTAATTGTATTTGGTATCATAGCATGTTAAAGTTTTTCATTGGGGATTGGGACTCGAATAATTTCGTGATAACTCTAGTGATTAGTATATGTGTGTTAAAATATAATTTATTATTAGTGAATTATAGAGAAACTGGTCTCTAAGAAACTATATCACTGTGTGGATACTACTTGTGGATGTGGCTCTAGAACATTTATACATATGGGTAATAATCTATAAAAGGGAATATTTCGAATTTATTCAAACACTATTTGGTGCCTGAAAAAATTCATTGTTGCAAACTAGGTTTGACACTCCCTGGTGCTATTCATTGAAATATCATAAGCTCTTCTAAGATAATTATGAATCAGTTAAATAAAATTTATGTTATAATACCTAATTGGGAAAAATACCATGTATACCCTAGATAGAAACCTAGAGATTCATAAGTTAAGATACAATTATCATTTATAAGTTATTCATTCAATGTTTTTATGTTTCCATTTTTTATAATTATTAGTGAATATATTATTATCTTGTTTATCTCTTATTTAGTTAATGGATGGATATATTAGAAACTCTGTCAACAACCAATATGATTGGAAATGTGATGATTTCGATAATGATATGCCTACCCTTATGGGAGTGGTATCTGAGAGCTTCTTTGAAGCACCATCTTAATATGCTCAAGTTATGAATAATAACATCAATCATACAGAACACCATTATTATCTTAAGATAGAGGAAGTTGGATTTGATTCTTTAATTTGAAAAATAACTCTCACATTCAGTGGATATTATGATTCCATAATCTTATAAATATGGATTGACTCTATTGATATGTTTTTTTATTTCGTTCAATGTTTCGAAGAAGATAAATTTTTATTGGTGGTTTATTTCATGATGGGAGATTTCGAGCCATGGTAGATGCTTATCATGAACACAAAGTCCAAATAGGGTATTGATTCCATGGAATCAAAAAAAATAAGGAATTATTTTTCAATAAAAATTTTCCTTGAACTCTCTACCTATGAGATGGGATTTCCTCAAATTGAAGAAAAATGTTGATGAGTCTTTTCGGGAATATATAGGAAACATCACCAAACATTCGTGGTAAGTATTCAGTTTTTTCATCAACATTGAATGTAAGGTATACAATTTCATTAATGGGTTAAAGCTAATTTTATAAAAAACGTTAATGATTTGTGACTTTGAATTCAATGGAGTAAATGTTCGTTTTGCATTCAATGTTCTGATGGATATCGACAACTCTCAGTGGTCTCATGAGACTATAGATAAAAAGAGTAAAATGTACATTCCCTTGATTGGATCAAAAAATAAATCTCAGGGAGGATAGAAATCCCAAAATCCCACATGTCAATAATGTGATAGGAAAAATCTTGGAAACATTGTGAAGGGAAACATGAGATGCTTCATGTGTGGAAAATAGGGACATCAGGATAATCAATTACATAGAGGGATGAAGAAACCCATTATTGATATAGAAAAAAAATATGTTTCATATCAATACTCATCCTACAATACAATTTTTCAGTGGCAAGGAATATGGGAACTATGCATGACAATTCCCTAAGCTAATGGTAGTTAGAGACAATCAATAAAAATAACCAATAAAACCAAGACAGAAAGGAAATGAATACGATATCACTGCATCAAAGGTGATTCTCAAAAATAATGTGGTGACAGGTACACTAGTCATCTATTCATTAATAGTGAAAAATTTTATTCTAGTTCTATTAATTCTTTTATATCGAGAAATTGTGGTAGAAATACTCTAACACCATCTCTAAACATGGGTACTAAACTATTTATGACGGACGAAAATTGAGCAATTCTTTCCTCCCAAGTATATAACTCATCCCCAGGCAATGTTTATGGATCGAGTCATCCTGTAAATCTCAAATAACTTCCTTTACTGGATTTTGATGATATATTTAGAATTGAGTGGTTGTCCATATATAAATAAAACAACATCTTCCAAGAGAGGGAGATCATTCTATACATCCAAAGTCATCCTCCAATTTTGTAAAAGTGCAAGGAGGTGGATGAATCTCAATTCTAATATTATATTCAAGAATGGTTATTGTTGCCTTATGAGGAATCTTTAGAAGATAAAATGGCCATTAAAATGTATAAAATCATGATTTAATACAATCACATTTTGAGGGATTATACAAATTTAATCCCTAAAGTGTTTTCTGGTCTTCCTCTTTACCAAGTGGTTCATTTCTCAATCGAAATTATACTTAGATCCCTTAGAATATCCACTAATACTTATAGAATAGCCATCATTAATTTAGAATAATTGAAAAAGAAGTTACAAGTGAATGTGGAAAAGGATTTTATAAACATGATTGCATCACTATGGGGTGTGATGGTATTTTAATTAAAGAAGAATTAAGGTTTTATATGCCTCTTTATTGAATATTGTGAACCAAAAACAATCATATTAAAGAACATGTATCACCTTCCATGGAAAGATGATTAGTTTAATCAAGTTTATGGGACCCAGTAAATTTCAAATTTCGACCTTCAGTCAGGATATCACTGATTAATGGTGAATAAAATATATATTCTCAATACATCCTTCCAAACAAGGTATAGACACAATTCTTTCATAGTGATGCCATTTAGAATCCCTAAGGATCCATAAATCATTATTTACTTAATGAATATAGTCTACTGAGTTGTCATGACTAATTTTTGTAGTATTTATAGATGATATTTTGATATACTCCTAAATCAAATAAAATCATGAGAAGAATTTGAATATTGTGTCAATGACATTGCAAAAAGGGAAGATATATATAATGTAAAGTAATTGTGAGTTGTGGATGAAGGAAATATCATTCGTACGGAATATTATCATCAATAAAAATATATCTATGGACCTTTATATAATAATATAAGTTTATGAGTTGATATATCAACATCTAAAACATAGATATGTAGTTTCCTTATACTCATTTGATATTACAGATGAATTTTTTAGAAATGTATCATTATTGTAAAACCCACTATCCAAGATGACCAAGAAGAGGGAAATGGATTTTTCGGACGGGTTAATTCACTAATAGATTTAAGTATTTAAAATATATTTTTTATCACATCACCTGTCCTCATAAAGCTTTATAGTGGGGACATTTTCTAGGTATACAAAGATACATAAAATAAGCGTTTGGGCTACGTACAAATGAGAAACTAAAAAAGTGATAGCCTCCACCTCAAGGTTGTTGAATGTTTAGGAGAAGAACGATTCAACGCATAAAATAGAACTGAATATAGAGATATTTTCATTGAAAATATGGTGACATTATCTCTATGGGGAGAATATTGAAATATATATGAATGATAATACAATAAATTATATATTCAAAAAGAAGGAGATTAATATGATCCAATGTTGAAGGATAGTGTAGTGACCCAAACTTATCCTATATAGATATTATATCTTGGTATATAAATATTAAATTCATTACATAACAATCCATGTTAGAATCATTTAGGCCTTATGCATTTGGAAACATAGAAACATAATATTTCAAATTTCTAAACAATAGTAGAATTTCGCTATAAATATATTCCCCTTTATCACTCTTCAAAACCCCACCATTAATAAAACAATTATTTATAACCTTGGAAGAGGAAACATAAAAAAGTGTGATCTCAGATGTTCAACAAGTGTAAGAATGTGAGATATCAATGATCACATAACCATTTAAAGATAATAAGGATATAAGAACAATATCATAACATTTTAAATCCATACCTAGTAAATCAATTTTCATAACCTTGATACAAGGAATAAATATTGGTAGTTCATAAGACAGTATTCATAAAATAATCAAGGAAGTTTATCCAAGGGAGTATAACTTGGGTATAAGATAGAATTGTGGAATACACATAATCAATGAAAATAATTTCAATATTAGTCAAGGAAATTTACCAAAACATATCATGGTATTCCATGGGTGGAAAAACCTTTAGGGATGGACACAACACCATCCTTATTGGATTACCATTACTCATAGTGGAATGAGTTCACTCCTGAAACCATCATAGAAGTCAATGCCTACTCCCAATACTGTCGTAGTGAAAAAACACCTTATTAAACTAAGATCACTCCTCATACCATTCTTATATATATATATATATCATGAAACATAAATAATTACACAGTGCATTGGAGGGAGATATAGGTCCCATCCATATTGGGTTATAATATAACCATAGTCCTTGGTTTTAACGTATCCACCATCACATAATGAAAATCATTAAAATATATTCCACTGGACTATTAATCATTCACTATATCAAAACCAATGAAATTAATGGGTTTCATAAACATTTCATTATATCATAACCTATGGAAAAGAGATAGGTTTTATAATTATTTCATCATTTCATAATTGTATAACCCATTCAAAGAAGTGAGTTTCATAAGATGTTCCTCATGGTATAACTCAATGAACAAAAATGGGTTTCATAGAAATCATTTCTTTATAAAAATAAAACATATAATGAATGAAGAATAATTGTATCATTTGATCATATCCATAGTAGATAATAATTAACATCATAGGATGTGATATTAGATGGAAATTTATTTTAAAATATTACTTGAAGCTATTTTTGATGAAATAGTGTTTTATTGAAAATCAATTTTTAAATATAATTTCTTTTAAAATATATATGAATAATTTTCCTAAAATTAACTTGAAAATTATAATGGAATAATTATATCAAATAATTTTCTCGGTAAAATAATTTATTTTCATGATATATAAATATTCCTTTTATATTTTTCGTAAAATTCAAATATGCATTGTTGTGGAAAATGAAAAACGGATTCCTTTGGAATCTATTTTTACAAAGTAAAACATGTCTAATTTTTTTAATATATCATTTCAGTAATGTGAAAAAACATTATTGAATATTATTTTAGAGAAATTGTATTTGGAAGAAAATGTTTTCTTTTCCGAAGAAATAAATAATGTTGTTTTTTCTTAAAACGTTTTTCATAATTATTTTAACTACCAATATTTAAAAGAATGGTACTATTACATGAAAATATAAAGAATAAAAGTAATTAAAGAAACTTAATGAGTTAATTGAGATATGGACCGTAATATTTAATCATCATAACCATATTCATAAGTAACCTCAATAAACAATTAGATTCTAACATAAAATATTTACCATGTTGGTAATATTAAATCAAGAGCCCCATGAAAGAATAACAAAAACTGAAACATAAAATATCATCAAGAAAAATGAATTGATGATATTAAATTTCAAAGGGTCTATATATACACATCTTAAAATAATATAGGTGTACCAAAAACATATGTATGAAAGAAGGGAAGTTGAGAGAAAAAATCCCTTACCGCTTTGGTAACATTGAAACTGTAAACCCCAGGAAATATATATAATAAAATTGATATATAAATCCCTAAAACTTTACGGATATGAGTAATTAAATAAAATAATTGTTAGTATATAAACCACATAAAAGAAACATTTGGTGATTATGAATTGTGTCTCACCGAAGTATAAGTGTGAGATAGAAACCTCTTACCCTAAGTCTACACTTCTTTCATAAATGTTTGAATATTCTGTATAATAAATATAAGTACATTATAAATCTATTATAGAAAATTAATTATATATAAAATACCATATATTAGTTAATTATTATCTTTCAATACCTATTTATTATAAATTTCTTTTTGAAATCATGTTTTCGGATAATAACCCCTTTGTTTTTTGTAAATGTTTTGATTTTTTATTTTTAGATCTCATTATTTGATCATTGTTCCTTTATCTCAATAATAATAATCATGAAATAATTATTATATTTATACATAAATTATACTTTTAATACCATTCATGATGTATGGTTTTAGGAAATGAAGTATGTTATGATCATGGGGATGGCAGGTCGTACATATGCGTGAATAATGTTTCCATATTTCAACGAATATTATGGAAACAAGGTTAGTAATATCAAATATTTTCACAATGATAATAATATCATAAATAAATTTTTTTTCTCTAAATATATTTATACATATTATCCAGGTGGTGTGGTGATTAAAATAGAGTCACATCGCTTCGTGAAGGCATTAGTCCACACATACACGGATGATGTTATCATCATACAATGAGTGGAAATGTAACAAAGAAAATTATATATTATCTTTGTAGAATGATAATTTTTCATTAATAAAATAATTATGTCATTTATATTACATATATTTTTCCTTATTATCTTCCATTTAATGAATTTGTTGAAATGAAAAAATCGCTCCGTGAGGCTGTAATAGGTCATACACACAAGTGATGTTATTGTATCACCTATGATATGGAAAGTAAAAAATGTATAGATGATATAATTATTGTCAAGATATAATTATTTTATAAATATCATATATATACTTTATATCCATCATCATACCAAATTATGTTTGGCGTTAATCGAAAATCGAATGACATCAATTCATGAGGTAGTAATCCGTTATATAGATAAATGATGATTTCGTTACCCATATGATGGAAGTGGAGGTGGTTATAAGAAATTCACATAACATAATGAAATATAATTATATGTAGTATTGTTATGTAATTATATCATTATGGTTTAAAAATAATTTAACTAGGTGGAGGATGAAATAAAATAATGATTCTCATTGAAGAATGTTTTCACTTCTTCGTGAATCCTCCATAGGTTTGCACCAAAATACTTCCCAGGTAAGATTTATGCCAAAATAAAAAAATATAGAATCATATTATAGAATTTATGACGGAATATTGGTAGGTATGTTCTAAAAAATGGATTTAATGTGTGAAGTGGATAGGAGTGGGGGTGTCATTTTATAAGTGAGGTGAGTCGAATACTTGTAATTTTTTTCAAATATCAATCATACCGACATTTAATTTAGAATCAAGGTGAAAAAATTGGTAATTATATAATCTTGATGAAATATTCTCAAAATATGGTCATAAAATCAGTATTTTACAACATGGTAGATCATTTTTACCCTTATCTTCTAATTTTAACCATTGTAAATCCATTTTTACCATATCCATTATAATTATTATACATATTATTCAAAAATAATTTTGTTTAAAATTTAAGTTGAATTTTTTATATATTATAAATTATTGTAATTATCAATAAGAAATAAACTTTAAAAAAATGAAATTCCCATAAGTGGAAAATTTTAATTAAAAATTAATCCTCCTGATGCGAGGAGAAAAACTATTTCTAAAGGGAAAATTTCCAATAGTTTACAAAGTTTTTAAAAAATCAACATAAAAGATGTTAAAAAGACATTAAATTGATTAATAGATCTATAATTGATCTAATTTTACATTATAACTAATTTTAAAAATTATTAAAAATTTAAATAAAGTGGACATTTTCAATTAAACATTAGAATCTTTCACTATAAACAAAAAAATCATGCAGTTTACAAAAAATACAAAAAGTTAACCCTATTATATATGGAATAAAAAATATAGTTAATTTTTGCAAATAATGTTTTAAAAAAGGTTAAAAATTAATTTAAATATATGTGCTTCAATGGCGACAAAACTGCTTTTTAAAATAGTATTGTTTTAAGAGTAAAAATGGATTTACTATTATCACTTATCTATAAGGCACATAATATGAATTTTAAAGAATATATTTAACATATAATATATAAATTGAATTAATATAATTCACTAAAATTTATTTTTTGTAATTTTTTGATGTAAAAAACACTTGTGCGTATAAAATTAGAGTTTAATAAAAATATTTCTTTTTATTTTCAAAAGGGTTTTATTTTCATTTATAATTAATTGGTCACCAAATAATTCATAATATATAAATATATAAACCATATTTTAAAAATATAGTTTATACTATTCATACGACAAATTTCAATGTCTAGGTGATAACTAGTATATTAAATGATAATATTTTAATAATATTTCATGTTTCGTTTAAACTTGGTGTTTCCCGTAACGCAAGCTAAATTCATAATTTTTTGTAATAAAAAATAATATAGTGTTTTTTGCAACTCAATAAAAACTCATTATTGTGCTTAATGTAAAATATTTAAAATATTAAATATATTTGTGAAATAATATTTCACCAAATCTCAAGGTGTTAAATTCTACACCCCTTAAAATGATTTTTTGGCTTGAAATTTGTCTCGAACATCAAATGTTTAATATTTGAATGTTTATTTATATAAAATCATAATTTTAGAATTAATAATATAAAATCACTTAAAAAGATAAAATTGTAAACATAATGGTTTCACAAGTTAGTCATAAATTTGTTTCAATATAGGAGAACATAGGTGGGAAGTAAATATTTAGACATTAAAGAAAATCATAAATAATTATAGAGAGTGATAGAGATCATTTTTCACAAGAAAGTGGGTGATCCATTGATGTTTCATGACCATGAAAACAAAAAACAAAGTAGAGCGAGATATATCATTGATATCATCAAAATTGATGATAATAGGACAACATGCTATTTCAAGATCCTCTTCCTAAATTTTTAGAATTCTTATGAGAAGATATTCTTAATTTATTTCATTACACTTCATAAGAATAATCACACCCTTTGGTTGTTTCTTTACTAATTTATCCTTAATATCTTACTCTAATAAATGAAGGTCAATTTTTTATGCCATAATCATTAATGGATCATAATATCCATAAAAATAATGATAACTCATTCCTTCTATATCTAGTAAAAAATAGTTATGATATGCGTAAATATTTATATGGTGAAATAATACACAAATCAATAAAACCTGATCCTAAATTAAACATAAAAAATTCCACAAATAGTTAACCTTGTAAACATTCTAAAATTAAAAATTTATAAAGAAGTTATCTAAATTTATAATAATCAACTGAACATTAATCCCTTAAGTATCACCAAGCAGTTCTCATTTATTACATAAAATTCATGTGAATACCTTAATCATGCAATCTATTGAAACATTTTAATATCCATAATTAACATAAAACCATACTGAAAACAAACATTATTCTGTATTCTATAAATGAAATATAGATTATTGGATATATTCCTTAAATAAATTTTTTTTGTAAACTCTATAAATGAAAGTATAAACTGATTTTTCAAAAAAAACATTTATCAGTTTTCAGAAAATCAGTACTATCCAATTTACCTTATCCAAATCAATCATCTTTTTATCCAAACTAAACACCGTTTTATAAATATTAAGAACATAACAAGGGTTAACATTCATTAATCATGTGTTTTCCATAAAATATAACATTTTCCTTAAATCAATTTTTAATGTCACCAATGATATTGATCATATTTTTAAAAATATTTAATGAAAAATTTATAATGAACAATCCTTACATATTCCATAACTCATATATCATTATTTATTAATTCCAATATGTAAACATTTCAGTCACCCCATTTCATTCTCATAACACCAACTAGGATTCAATATCTTATTCATTAATAAAAATTTCCAACAACATGAAATAATAATCCTTTCCTAACAATTATGAACCTCAATTTATTCAGGCTTCTCATTTATAACATAAAAAATAATTTTTGAACAACCCATACATTCACATTTCACTCATGGTCTCTTAATATTCAGTATTATAACCATTAATGGTTCCACCATTTTTTCTATTCTTGATTGTTCACCCGATGACATTGATTTTTATAATTCTTATACATTCCACATTTATAGAATTAAACCATTTCTCATGGATTAGGGAGGCCATTATTTTTATTAAATGTATTATCTTGATATTTTATTTTCCCTCATAAATTACTTAATTTATTCCATAATTGTTAACACTCAAAAATTCTTTTGGTTCCTCTGATATATTAACTTCAGTGATTCTTCCCACATTCTTGACATAAATGGAACTAGATCTTCATTACTCCATTATTTCCATTACCAGAACACTCAGTGAACTCTATCCTTCAATTCTTTGGTTTTTCCTTGAGTTTATAAATAAGCACATTGTTAATCATATTCTGTGAAAAGTAATTATGAATAATCACAATATCCTTCACTCAATCCCTCAACCCATTCAGTTTCTAATTATAAAAGTGTACATCACATTTAGTGTTATCATTATTCCATATAGTTTATCTATTTACTAAAACCAAAATGTAAAGTGTGAGAAAAACTAATAATTGTAGAATAATACATGACTATTAGCAATTACTTATAGGTTTTCTAATTCATTACACCATATTTTTAATCTATGAAAGCATATATTTATCCTAGGCCACATATAGTCTTCATATATTTAAATACATCATGATGTTTTATAAATAGTTTTTAAATTTTTAAAACATATCCCTAGGGGGTCTCAAACCTTGTGTACATAGAGTCCCATTTTGCTATACTAGGTAGTTCTCATGTCAAGACCGACATTCCTATTTTCTATTTATTACCCCTAGGTACCTCGATTCGAGAGCCACATCCACTTTTAGTATCGATATAAGGATATAATTTCATATAAACCACTTAATCTACCCTTTACCAAAATTCCACTACATATTCCTAGACTTTTAATCATTTTAAAACTTATAATTAGATGTATCCTTAGATATATCCATTTAAATATCCATATGGATCTCAGTAAAGTTTTGTAATCCTAGTTTGAAAAATTTAAATAAACCTTTCTCTACTACCAAATAAAGAGAGCCAAACTTCTCATACATATATATTACAACTTTGTGGATCATTGTTTTAGACATTTCAAAATGATCGATGCCAACATATTTTAGTTCTAATTCCTTTGAAAACATGGATGTATAGACTTATAATTTGGTGAAATATCTTCATCATCTCCCATAAATATATTTCACATTTATACTCTTCACAAACACACCCTACTTAAAACTATTTTTCATAACCTAAGGAAAGTAAACATAAGAAAGGGTAAGCTCAGATGCTCAGTAAGGGTAAGAAAGTGATATATCAGGGATCACATAACCCTGACATGAGCCTAATGATATTAGAATATTATCTTGACATTTAAAACCCATAACTTAAAAATCAAAGATCATTATCATGATATATTGGACAAATCTTGGTAGTTCATAAGAGATTAATCATAAATGAATCAATCAACATGATCTATGGGAGTATAACATTTCAATAAGAAATAATATTATTAAATACACATAAGAATAAAAAATATTTTCTATAATAGTCAAGGATCATTTCCAAAACTTATCATGGAATTCTATGGGTAACTATGCCTCCTTGGAAGGACATACCACCGTCCCTTGTGATAGCCCTTTCCTCTTTGTGGAATAGGTTAACTCCCTAAAAAATTATAGTATTCAAGGTTCAATCTGATGAATTTTCTGGTGAAAAATGTCCCTTCTGAATTAAGTTTACTCTCCATTCATATATTTTATATCTCATGAGATATAAATATTCACCCAATCCTTTGGAAGGATATATAGGTCCCACCCATATTTTCTAATAACACAACCACCATCACATAATGAAATTCATACATATGTATGCTAGAGGATCATAAACTTTTCATTATAATCATAACCCATTAAATGAAATGTGTTTGATATTTTCTTCATAACATAAAATTTTGAAACTAGGCTGGTTTTATAATCATTTCATCACAACACAACACATGTGACGAAATGGGTTTCATAAGAATGTATTCCGGGTATAACCCATGGAAGGGAAACATATATCATAAAAATCATTTCTTTATAAACATAAACCATTCCGAGAATGAATAAAAATGTTATAATTATATAATATCTCTAGTAAAGTATAATCAATATCAAAAGATGTCATATTATATTGAAAATAATCTCAAAATATTACTTTGGATATTTATTGAGGAAAATATCTTTTCTTAGAAAATATCATTTTAAATCTAAAAATTTATAAACTATTTTGGAAAATTCTCTTTAAAATAACCTTGAAACGTGAAAAGTTTTCTTAAAATAATATAATCTTCATGATGAAATAATTCTCATTCAACGTGTACAACTATTTATTTCACATTTTTAGTAAATCAAAAATGGATATTGTTTTGGAAAATGACATGAATATTCCATTAAAACCATTTTGTATATAAAAAATGGGTAACAATTTCTTGAATAAATCATTTTTCTAATTCTAAAAAAAATAAAAAAACTTTTAGAAAACATGGTTTTTAAAGAAAAATGTTTTTCGACAAAAGAGATACATAAATATGATCATTCATAAACAAATCTCATTTATTATTGTTTCTAATGTCTGTGAAAATGGTAATATTAATTGTAAATATCATGAATAAGAATAGGAAAAGAAAATTCTGTAGTTTCCTGAGAGATGGATGATAATATTTTATCATCAAAAACATAATCATAAACAACCTTAATAACGATGGGATTATAACATAAAATATTTAACACTTTGGTATAATTGAATCATGAGCCCCTTAAAAAAATAATAAAAAATTCATATCTCATGAGGATGAATAAATTAATAATATTACATTTCAAATGGTCTTTATATACACCTCTTAAAATAAGATAGGTCCATAATATAACATATGTCACAAAGAATGAAAATTGAGACAAAAATACAATACTACTTTAGTAACATTGAAACCATAAAACCCATGACGGAGAGACCCTCAAATAGATATGAAAAGAATAACATTAAAGGGTATGTATTCTAAAATAAATTCATGGGTATTATATACACCACATAAAAGAAACACATGGTGAAAATGGCATGTGTCTCACCAGAAAATAAAAGTGATATAGAAATTCATTACCTTAAGTCTCAATATCCTTCATACATGTTTGAATATCATATATAATTAATATAATATAATTATAAATCTATTATAGAACCATTATTATATACATCAACCCATATATTATTTACATATGTCCTTTTATTGCCCGTATATTAACAATTCCTTATTAAAATCATGTTTTAGGAAATAATTGCTTTTTTGTATATATATTGATTGATTATTTTTAGTCTTCATACTTTTCCATGGTTAAATAAAATCTATAAAAATAATAATTAAATAATTATAATATTTATACATCAATTATACTTTTAATACTACTCATGAAATATACTTTTTAGAAATAATGTATTTTACGATCATGAAGATGATAGGTCGTACGTACACATTAGAAACATTTCTAGCATTCAATGATTATTATGGAAAAGAATTAAATAATGTCATATATTTATAGAATTATTTTAAGATCATAAAAAAATTATTTAAATATATGTATACATATCATCTATGTTGTGTGTTGATGAAAAGAGAGTCATATCACTTTATGATGGTGGTAATCCACCCATACACGAACGTTGATATCATATTTCAGTGAGTGAAAAAGGTAAGAAATAAAATGTCATTTTAAATTTTAAAATTGATATTTATGTCATTAATGTCACAATTATGTCATTTATATCAAATATATTAATACTTACTATATTCAATGTAATTCATTATTGAAAAAAACCCATGGATTTGTGAGGCGGGAGCTCACCATAAACACGAGAAATGTTATCATATCCAATATGGTATGGAAATTAAAAAACATATATATTATAAAATTACTCTAAAAGTATAATAGTGTTTTAAATTTCATATATATACTTTATATTAATCTTCTTACCCAAATATGATTGGTTAAAATGAAAAAATGAATAACATCGGTTCGTCTGGCGGTGGTCCACTATACAAACGAATAATGATTTAGTAACAAATTTGATGGACGTAGAGGTGGTTATAGGTAATTAAATTAACATTAAAACAACTAAGTATATGTGATATAGAAAATTTATTATATCATCATGTTTTAAAAATAATTTAATGTGGTGGAGGAAGAAATAAAATAATGATTCTCATTGAATACTGTTGCATCTTCTTCAGGTATCCTCTTTAGGATTGCACCGAATGCCTTCCTAGGTTAGTGTTTGGCCCAAAATATGGCATATAAGATGAGAGGAGTGAATTTGGGACCTGGTTTATGTATGGTTTGGTAGAACAAAAATGATGCAAATATTTCATGTTCATAGGAGAGGGGGTATACTTTTATAAGTGAGGTGAGTGGAACAGTTGTAATTATTTGAAAAGATTTAATCATACACATTTTTTTTCAATGGAAAAATACTCAAAAATGGGATACTAAAACAATTATAATATATAAGGTCAAATATTTTCATTCAATGGATTTTTGGTAAATTTTTATGTAATTATTACCCCTTATATTCTAAGTTTATCCTTCTGTAAATCCATTTTTACATTAACCGCAAAAATTAATTTTTATTGGTTTCACTATTCATTTTTGTTAAAAATTAAGTTATCCTTATTATAAATTATAAATTTATCTAATTAAATATATGGAATTCACATTTCTAAAATTCAATTCAAATGATTGGATAATTTTAATTTTAAAACGAATCCCCCAAGCATGATGAGAAAGAAAGTTTTCAATGATAAAATGTTCAAAAGATTAAAACGTTTCTATATTCAAATTCAATATAAAAATAGTTAAAATTACCATAATTGTATTCATAGAGATATAATTATTCTAATTTTATTTTAAAAATAATTTAAAACATAATTTATATTTATAAATAATTTAACAAAGAGGTAGTACAAAATTCAAATTTGATATTTTTAAATGTTCATTAATAAATAAAACTTTTTAGAAAAAAATCCCAAAAATTCACCCAAATGTAATTTTGAAATTATAATTTCAAAAATTAATTTTATTTTTTAAAATATATAATCAAAATATGTAAAAAATCATGTTAATATAATTTTAACAAAGGAAACAAAACATATTTTTAGAACAATATTGTTTTAGGAATAAAATTGGATTTATTTTTATCACTTTTATATAAAAAAAATAAGATTAATGTTAAAAATTATATTGAATATATAATATCCAGATTTAATTAATATAATTCACCAAAATTTATATAATTAATTTATGTATGTAAAAATAGTTTTTTGCATAAAAATGGTTTTCTAGAAAAAACTCATTTATTTTTAAAAGGCTTTTAATTTCATTTTATAATTAATTGGTGACTAAATATTTCATTATATATAATTATGTAAACAAAATTTTAAGAATTTTTCCAATCCTTTTCATATATTCTATTTCAATTTCTATGTGACAACTATTCTATTATGTAATAATAGTTTAATAGTTTGTCATATTTTTTTAAACTTGGTTTTCCATTTAATACATGCTAAACTCGGATATTTGTGTAACACAAGCCAAATATTGTACTTCTTATAATGGAAGATAAAATTAGTGTTTTTTTTAATTTAAAATATTTAAAAGGGTAAATATATTTGAGAGAAAAATTATTTCACTAAATCTCATGGTGTTAAAGTTATAGTTGATCAAGGATTATGACTACCTAACCCATTTCCATCATGGGAATGCATATTATGTTACAGATTCTATAAATATAAGTATAAATAAACATTATCAATGAATATAATTTAGAAGGATCATTTATTTATATACATTCAATGGAAAAATATAATAGTTCTAAAGTATGTAACATCATCACTCCGTTATCAAATGATTTCTCAACAATCCCATATGAAAAAAATTTAGGATGCCCAAAAATATGAGAGAAATATTAAAAATAAGATTAAAGATTTAAAAGATCGAAATACTTGGATTTAAAAATAAATGTAGAAATTGGTTTATGATTTTTGTAATGACTACATATACCATGAAATCCTTATAAAAGTAAAGAGTTGTTATATGATTTACAAATATTGACTATCTCCATCCACTAAGGGACCAAAAAGATGTTTCGAGTTCAAGGGGATGAGGAAACCATTACCCATACCTATATAGAAATGGGAAAAGATGAACATGGAATATTTTAATGGTTTTCAAATACATCAAGAAGAAATAATTACATTTGGTTTTTTGTGTATTTCATTACAATTACTTCTCACTTCATTACAAATCAAGAGGAATTTTCACTTAATAAACTTTTTAGAATATACATCAGATAGGTTGTGAGGCTTCATGAAATACCACTTTGGATTGTATTTCTCTAAGATAAAAGATTTTCCGAAAAATTTATAGAATAATATCCAATATTATATTAATACTGAGTTTATATTTTTTACATTATATCCCCTAAATTTTATGGAAATATTTTGTAGACTATTTATAGATTACAAAATATGTTGAGAAAATTATCAATTGACTTCAATGGAGGATGAGATCAACGTCTTCCTCTTATTGAGTTCTCATAAAATAATATATTTCTCTCAAGCATACAAATAGCTCTATATAGACCCCTTTATGGAATGATATGTTGAACAAATTCATGTTGGTATGAAGCTGGTGAATGGAAGATGTTGGGACCTAAAATTGTTTAGGAAATGGTAAAAAAGTGTAAGGCAATTGGATAATACATTAGAACTATTTATGGTCGATAGAAGATCTATATTGATATTCATCGATGATACATGGAGTTTGAGGTCGGGGATAATGTGTTTATATATATATATATATATATATATGTATATGGAAGAGAGTCATGATATTTGAGAATAAGTAAAATCTAAGCCCTAGGTTCATCAGCCACTATGACATTCTAAATTGCATCAGAGTTGTGGCTTATCTAATAGAACACAAACCAACCCTTTCTCCAGTAAAAGGAATATTCCAGTCACCCCTCTAAAGGAAGTATGTACTAGATAAAACTCATGTACTGAATTCATTTTTGGTAAAAATAAAAATATATATTTTTTATGAGGATAAGATTGTGAAGATCTTGGACTGTAGATATGAATTTATTTTCACAATGTCAACACATCAGTCAAAGCACTATTGAGGAACCATAAATTCAAAGAGGGAACATAGGAACCTATAGAAGACATAAAGAATAAGTATTATCTTTTATTTTCACCATATTATGTAATATGAAATTTTTAGGGAAAAATATTTTAATTGGGGAAATTGTGACACCCTAGTATATTTAAAAATATAACTATGTTCGATAACATAAATGACAGACAATATCGTGCCTAAAAACTTAAACAATTATTATTTAAATTTTAAAAATATAACATAGCCTTTAAATTTGGGGGTATGAATATCATTTAACACATTATCAAATATATATATATATATATATTATGAACTATAAAAATATAGATATATTCATAGTAAATAATCACCAATTTGTTAGTAAATACATTTTTGGCTCCACTTATACGTTTTTTTCACAATTGATTTTTATTACTATTTGAGAGAAAATAATATAATTAATTTATAGGAAATTTATTAATATAATTTTATAAAAAATACTATTTTTTTAATTTATCATACTTTAACTATCATAGTGTGACATTTTTTTTTCTAAAAATATTTATTTCCCAATTGATAGTGTAAAATAAAAATTTTAGTAAAATAGTCACTTATTTTCGTTAAATAGAGTAAATTAAAAATACTATTACGATTTTAATTTGATATCAAATTAGAATAAATATTTAATAGTTATATATAATATAATTAATTAAATTTTATTCATCTTTATATTATACATTTTTTTTATTACTTTTTGGGGTTAAAACAGATTTTTAGGAAAAAACTTTTTTCATCATTGTTTGTGTGTAAAAGTTTAAAGTAAATTGTGCTTACTATTTGAATTTAATTTGATAAAATAAATTATATATTATTAAATTGAATAATTAATATTAATTAATATGGGAAACATAGTTTTGTTCATAATAGATATTAAAAAACTAAAAATTATGACCAGTATTTAGGTTAAAATAGGTCTATTGTGGGGATAAACTAAAGAGATAAGGGTAAAAATGACATAAAATATTTTTTTATTTCAATTATATGGACATATTTAAACCATATGTCATATAATATTCTGGAAGGGTATAATTTGAAAACATTAGGTGTGAATAATACATTTATATATTTTATTCTTTTCAAAAATTCCAAGTGGAACATCTCCCCCACTTATAAAAGGAAACAGAATATCATATCCTCTACAAACTGTAGGAGCCATTTATTTCAGTAAATCATTACATATATAAATTACTTACTTTCCTCCTCACATCCTAAGAGCCTTATTTTTAGGATAAATCTAATCTAGGTAGGTATTAGGTATAAACCTAATGAAGTTGTTTGAGGAAGATGTATCATTCTTAACCAAACTTATTTGCTTCATTTCCTCCCCTAAAACATTGAAATATTATTCAAAAATGATGATATAAAATTATCAACATATACCATATGATAATATGTTATTATGTTAATTTAATAACCTAAATTCAACTCTTCTTCCATCAAATGGGAAATGAAACCATCACTCATGTCTACAACGGACTACGACCATACAAACTAATGTAATTCATTTTCCATAATATCCCCTCATAACTATTTATGATGATTTATTTAGTGTATATATATATAATATTAATGAAATATTTTTCAATATTTATAATTAATATATCATATATTTTCTCACCTTTTTGAATAATTGAAATATCATAATTTTGATCATGTGTACTTGTGGATTACCACCTGCATGAAGTGATGTGATTCGTTTTTTATTACCTCATCATAAGGATGGTATTTATATATATGTCTACTTAATAAAATAATTTTATATTTATGAAATAATTATAATTCTATAATGGTAAAATTACACTTAAAATTTTTATACCATTATCGTTGAAAATTTTAAACGTCACCCGTCTGTACATACGACATACCATCTCCATAATTGTAACATAGTTTATTTTTAATAACCATATTTCCAGGTTTTTTATCAATGTATCATTGGGTAATAATAATGATAATTATTTCATGATTTTATAGACGACTGAATAATGTCCTCATTGACCATAATCACTCCACCTGAGTAAATCTGGTCATTTGATCAGAATATCATCAAAAATTCTAATATGAAATTAATTGATTAAGTAATAGAACATGACATGGTAAAAATAAAATACAGTAATATGAACAATAAAGATGAAAAAAATTATTAAGAAATTAAATAATTAAGATGATTTAATTAATCATCAAGATAAGTAATACACATAACGAGTTGGGATCGATGTAAGGGATCCTTCTAAACCATCTTTTTTCTCTCGGTTATGAGGTTTTCCACTCTAAATATCTTTATATGTATCACTATAATGTTTTGGAATGCACATGTTTTTTTATATATTTCTCTCAAAAATATTCCTATATAATTGTCCCCTCCTTTTATGTGGTAATAGATTGCTTATTTTAATTTCTCTAATGTATTCCTTTTGAATTTTCAGTTTGTAAATATAGGAGAAAATATTATGCAATCCTATTATTTCCATGATTAATTCATATTTTTATGCTTAATAATTTATTTAAATTTTCAACCCAAAATCATGATCTTTTTATGATGGGAGCACCTATATAGTTCTCCAATGCATCGGATAATGCTTAGGTCTCTTGATACATTATGTATGGGATTATGGAGTAAACATAATCAACTATGAGAGTCTTCCCACTATGTGAAATTGCCTTGGATGTTATCCCTGACTTATGAATAGGTCAAATTTTGTGTTTATTCTACATTTTCGTTAATCCACGATATTATGATACCATTTTATTTATTTTATTCTCCCATGAGGTTACTCTTGATATTCTTATTTAATGTTATCATGTTATACCTTCAATCATATGTCATGCTTTGTTACTATGTTTATTCACTTACTAGAATTTTCATCTCACCTATGACACACCTGACCCAAATATATCTCAATACTAGTACCTGACTATAATGTGCCATATATTGGAAGGGAATTCCTATTCCCCATGGTCTAGTGTATAGAATGTGAGAATCAATAAAAAAAGGGAAAATTTATCCCAACCTGAAGAAGAAAACATTACATATATATATATATATATTCAAAAGGAAATAGAACACATGAATATATATGTCATAATAGATAGAGAATAATGGAATTGAAAAAACTGAAATGTTAGTGAAATATATCTAATATATAGGACCAACTACAAATGATGAAAAACTAAAATAGTTATCCCAATAGTATCCATGTGATAGTATGGAAAGACTCCCACCCTATCCCCACCCGCTACCCAATCCCATCTAATAGAAAAATCATTTCACATCACTATGGTTCCTTGACTTTCCCTACATCAAAAGATAAAATATGGTCTACGCACTGTCAAAGGAGTGCATAGGGTGTAAGCTAACAAACTTGGTAAGATCCCACTAAGTTGTTACATAACAATTCTATCTATAAATTTTCTGTGAATGCTCTTACATAACAATAAAAAGGAATGATAAATAGTTTTATAGTTTTATATCTAAATCATGGAAAAATAATCAATTTCCCCCTTTTCCACTTTCCAAAATAAAGAAGGTTAATTTGTTTCAAATCATTTTATATACATATATCTAAATATTCCTATCAAATCAGACTAATAAATACATGAATCACATATCATATCAAATTCAATGTAGCATAACTAAAATTGTATAAGCCAAAGTAGTCCAAATTGGAAGAAAACATGTTACATCACTCCAAAGATCCAACTAGGTTATGATGAATAGGAAACTCATGCTTGTACCATAGAAAATTTCATGTATTAAGATCCAAGATATAGGAATCAAAATATGTATCATAGGAACACACCATAACATATAAAATTGCACACATCAAAATCATGGTAAAAAATTTCATTTCTTTGTTTTCCACATTTCCAAATAAAGCTGGTAAATTAGTTTCAAATAACTTCATATATATATATATAATAAGCCATATGTAATCCAAATAATCAAAGCATCAATCATATATCATATCAAATTCATGGAAGAACAAATAAAACAATATAATCCAAAGTATCCCAAATCGGCAAAAGAAAAAGTAACTTCACACCAAGGATCCAAATATGTCGGGATTACTAGCACTCATACCCCCCAACATAAAAAATATCATACATCAAGATCCCTGATATATGCATCAAATCTAGGTTGCAGAAGAAAACCCAAGAACATGAACCCTCCCAATAGTGTCTAATATGTCCCTAGAATAACATCCCTATAAGGAATAGGAACACCCAATGAGTGAACCCCAAGATAGTGTCAATCAAACTATCTTATTTCCACATATTCCAACTAAATACACAAGACTTCCTAGGTTATATTTATTTCAATCCATTTCATTGGAATATTTCTTCCAAAAAAATTTAAAAAATTATATCAAAATGATTCTAAAATACATTTTCTTTTAAAGTTATAATTGGAAATAATTTTATATTAAAAACTAATTCATACACAAAATAATAAGTCAATCATTCAAGACAGTTGATTTTATAAAACCTTTTTTAAAAATAATGAAATGAATTTTATTCAGCACAGGATAATGATGGAACCACCTACCACAAACTAGGGTCATAAGTTCCCACAATGGTATCCACCAAAAAAATATCAGAACAATGAAAATGGAACCCCTAAAAATAATACTTACATCTCCAAGAATTAATCATGGAAAAACAAAAGGATAAAGGTCTGATCGTGAGAATACATGAAGAACTCACAACTACTACACCACAATAAATAACATAATGGCCCCTAGGGGAAGATCACATGTCAGATATTAATGAAAACAGTAAAAAATCATTATATGATAAATAGATCAAATAATTCAATGCATCTACTCAACTTTGATAAAATGAAATGAAGAATAAGAAAGGATTATCATACTCAGAGACATGGTGCACAACCCTAATGATCAAATGTCAAAATATTCAACCTATAAGGATAATAGGTTCCCAAAATCTCCTAAGAAGTGCACTCTGTCATAAGGGAAGAGGTTGAATGTTGAGTGAATAAATAAATCACTCGTACAACACCCTAAAAATCTGCCCTCATGATAATTTCATTGCATGTAATACCTTTACATGTCATGTAATCTACATGGTCCATATATATTGAAAAAACCTATCCTCATTTAATAAAGACCGTATTTTTAACATTAATTAGTGTATAACATTTGAACAACCTAAAATCCTTTAATTCCCTATATCCAAATCATGGTTTCTTCTCAGTCAATAATAAATTATGTGAAATCCAATTATAGGGAGTGTAATCACCCAGTAGACAACAAAACACCAAGATTTATATAGAAAACTAATAAAATACTTTTAACATTCTACAATCTCGTGCAGAACCCTAGAATTACATTAATCATTTGTACATGGTCTCTATCAATTGAAACAAACATACATCCCTAAAATTTTGTTCATTTTATCCCAAAAAATCTATCCATTATTGACAGTCTGAATTCACACCCAATTATATAGAAAAAAATGTAAAGAGATGGGAAATACCTAAAATATAGTAACAATATTTTACAAACTCCCCACCATAATATTTTATGTCCTTTAAAAGTCATGTGGAATAATGATGTCTAAAAATAGGTGAGTCCATTTCTCCCTCATTAGCAACTCATTCACCTGAGTCTTGTGAGAGTTTGATCCATGTTTACATTACACAATGTTTGACATAATTGAATTCCAATGAAATACTTTCACATGAGATTAAATGATCACAAATTACTTTTCCATAATGAAAACATCTAGAATCTAACTCAATTTATTAACAAATTTTAACATGGGGGGTCATAATGATATTTCATGAGCTATAATAAACTCAAAAAATCAGGAATTCCCAAAAAATGAACCAATAATGCCAACTGATAAGAAACCTGTCCAATCTACTTAGTGACATCAGATGGTATAACTTGTCTCATAGCTAACACCTCATGTTTTTCAAGCTGACTATAAACCATCCAAGGTGAAACATTCAAGAAAGACCAGTCACTGATGGAAAACTCAAAAGGAAAACACTGCCAATCTGCATAAGATTTATTGACTATGAGCTATAAATATATGATGAAATATATCATGAATACTCATAGAAGTCACCTAAACAATACTTGATCCCATCAAAGAAGATCCAATCACCTCTTCCCTAGAAATATATGATCAACCTGAGTGATGATACAATTCCTAACAGGGATCCATTCTGATCAATGACTGATAAATATTACAATAATTAAACTCAATCAATCATAAATGGATATCCCATGATCCCCCAAAATCAAAGGCATATAAAAAGGTAATATCCTCAAGGATATTAATATCATGATTCATATAGTTATCTATCACTGGATGGTAAGATGTGCTCAACCTAACTTGAGTCCTCATCACCTCTTGGAGACTCTACTAAAATATTGATGTAAACCAGGTATCCCTATCTAAAAAAATTATAGAAGGAACAACATGTATCCTCTTAATCTTCTACCCAAATAGGATACCTAGATCTTCAACTTTAGTTGTGTCGCAAATTGGAATGAAATGATCCACCATTATCAAATCATTAACCACCACCTTGATATAATTCCTCCATCATGTTTTCCATGGTAATCAAAAAAAATTCCATGTAATCCTTGTCCCATTTCCAAACCAACATTAGAATAGTCTAGAGTAAATCAGAATGTTTCAAATACTCTTTCATTTTTTGTTGGAAGGTGTAATAGTGAGACACATAATCTTTAATGTCGGGCATCAAACATGGCCACCATAATCACAGTCTCATGTTATAATAAATCTTCATAGTATTTTGATGAATGAACCATGAAATACTATGATAGTAAAACTAAACGATGCACCTCATAGATGATGGGATGAAAAACAAATCCACAAAATAGAGTACACCATCCAACAGAGAGGCTATCAAGAAATGGTCTCCTAGCCATATAGGGTTTTTCAAATACCCATGAACTCATCCTTATTTTACTAAATCTATATATTACGATATATGATAGATGATGATTATTTTAAACTGTTCGAAACCATATGTGAAAAAACCACATTATGATCCAAGTGATTTTTTTAAAAACCCCATAAGTATCAAATATTCCTTCAATTATAGAATAACTTGTGATGGTACTTTCCTACTAAGATCGTCTCCAATGAAATTTCCCTTCCTCAGGGTATAGGTGATATCAATGTAAAATTTCTAATGTTATTCCAACAATGGTATCAATCTATGATTCAATTATTTCATAGTATATATATATCTATTATTCTCTTATTATTAGAAAAGTCTATAAACTGTAGGTTTCGAGCGTAGTGGAAGCGAGTTGATGGGTTTACCCAACTTTAATTTTAGCATTAACAATGATCAATCTGAGATCATTCATGATAATAAAACGTTGGATCTTTGAAATAGGACGAAGAAAAAAAAAAGAAATAGCGGAGTCCCAGAACTATAGATAGGATCATCGTATTATGGTTATAATTAATTTAATTAATTTTCAAGAATTACTCTGATATAATTATTTCTTCGTTGATGTTTCCAGTCACGGTCCGATGTGATCCATAATTTCATCATAGAATCCAAGAGTAGGATTCCTCTAGTGGTGATCCAATCATTCTCCATGTATCTTTAGATCTTGCCAAAGGGATCACCATGTGCTAGTGTAGAATAGCCTTCACTTGGGATGTCTACCTTTCGATCACCTTGATCCAGTGGAGGTGGATCTCTTTCTCTAATAGATCAAGAGTGTTCTTGGTGGAAAAGAGATTTCTATCTTGGATTGGGAGCATTTTCAAATCTTTTGTGCACAACCATCCAAAAAAATGGATTGGATAAAGAGAAATATATAGTTGGAATTTTTAAATAAATTGAATAATAAAATGAATTAATTATCTGAAATCATTTATTCATTTCAATTAATTCTTAGTCATACCCCTTGTCTAATAATAAATTTTGACTATTAGTATTACATAACATGCATCCAGCAAATTACACATAATATTATTTAATTAAATAAATAATATTATTTCTCATAAATTCCCAAAAAACTACACTACGTGTATATATTAATATACCCAGTGTTTACTTTTATTTTTTATTTTTCTTAATTTCCTCCACCACATTTATTAGTCATTGAATAACGGCTATTTATTTCTCAAATAAATATCACTGCATTACTCGCTAATAAATATATTATTTCGCCCACAATATATTTTCTTGAATAACTAATGTCGAAATAAATGTGATCATACATCCTTGAATAATTATTAAACCACAGTCAGGAATAATCATTATTCAACTTGTTAAATTAATATTTAATTGAGATACTTGGACACACATAGTGTGTGACCCTCTAGGCCTTTTTCTCAGTGGCATTAGGCAGAGCCTACCTAAATTCCATGGTTAGCGTCTAGAAACACACCAAGGAACCCATAGAGAAATAAGTTAATGCCACAATGACATGTCACCTCCTATGAATGCTTATTGTGTAATATGATCCCTTTGTCCCGATATCTAGATTCAAGTGGGTTTCATGCTAGTGAAATCAACCCATGTGATCGATTATTCATTCTTTAAATTTTTAGAATTGAACTTTTCTATTCCTCACCATGGCCAGAGATTTATATGGGCTATATCAATTCTATCAAAGGGCCTGAGATATTTACTTCCGTTAAGGAATAGAAGGGACAAATACTTTCCCGCATTATATATTAATGTTGTATCACTCGTGACGCACCCAACATATCATACCTCGATTCGTATAGTGTGTATTCATAGTTTTCATCAATACAACCATGTGCATGAGTTGTAATACCCATTAAGAATAATCATAAAGTCTAAGGACCAATACACACATCATCAGATAAGAACATCCAACGACACTATGAAATGTGGATTTCCTTCTGGAAGGTCTATTTCTCATAATATCCTCCTAGATATTACTAAGGGCACGCACCATGATATGGTTCCTCAATGTTTTATGAGTCCTCTCCCCTAATGGCCTGTATTATTTGTGTCCCACAAATAACATCATTCATCCATAGAACATATATTCAAGAATATTGTCGTGGCACTTCTCGGATTCATCATAGCGGGGATCATTTATGACCCTTTAATGAAACATCTATCTTTATGACATTATCACATGAATTTTCATGCATAAGAACAACCAAGATGTGATAAGTTATTTATTAATGAATAAAGTACAAAGCAGTTGGTTCTAGTCCACCAACTCCAATAGACTCCCACTTGGACTAGAGCCAACTGCTAACAACTTTTAACCTGCTAGTTATCACATGATATTCATGCTCTTACTGAGATAGGACTTTAGTATTAGATTCTTCCACATTCTCTTCCATGGACACTATGCTCAATACAACTTCACCCCTTTGGTAGAAATACCTCAAGAGGTGAAACTTCAGGAGTATGTTCTTTGTCTATTGATGTGACATCAGTTCTTTGGAAAGTTCCACCGCTATAGTATTAGCACAATAAAATGTGATAGGATCTTTACTACTAGGTGCCACATCAAACTCTTATAAAACATTCCGAATCCAAATGGCTTCCTTGGCTGCATCAGAAGATGTTATACATTCGGAGTCCGCTATAGAATCGGCGACAACTGGCTTCTTTGAACATATCTAGCTCGCAACTCCTATATAGACACAAAAAACATATATAGATTGTGACTTCAGATCATTCTGATCTTTCTGAAAACTAGCATCAGCATACCCTTAGATGACAAGCTCCTCGTCTACTCCATACACTAGTAACATATCCTTAGTTATTCTCATATACTTAAGGATAGTCTTGAAAATAGTCTAATGTTGTTCTCGAGGATATTCTTTATATCTTCCTACCATGCTCAGTATACAGGAAAAATCAAGCCTAGTACATAACATGGCATACATGATGGATCCTATAGCATAAGAGTAGGGGATCTTACTTGTTCAATAATTAACTTTTTGGGTCTGTGGAAACATTTTCCTAGAAATATGTAGGCCATGTAAGACTGGAATTAATCCCCTTTGGGATTGTTCTATACTAAATCTCTTTAATATCTGATCAATATATCTACCCTGACATAGTCCAAGAATCCTCTTGGATCTATCATGAATGATATTGATCCCTATAATGTAGGCTACATCACCCAAGTCTTTCATGGAGAAACACTTGTTTAACTAGTCCTTAACTAACTATAACACTAGTACATCATTTCTAATAAGAAATATGTCATCAACATATACTACTAGGATAAAGATTGCATTCCCATTAAACCATTTATAAACACATGAATCACATTCGTTCCTAATGAACCAAAATTCCTTTATGGATTCATCAAATTGAATACTTCATGACCTGGATGCTTCATTTAATCCATAAAGGGATTTCTACAACTTGAAAACATGTTTGGCTTCACCTAGTGTCACAAACCCTTTTGGTTGTGCCATATAGACATTTTCCTGAAGGTTCCCATTATGGAATGCTGTTTTGAAATCCATTTTCCATATCTCATAGTTGTGGTAAGCTGTTATGGAAAGTTTGAATCTTAGAGATTTAAGCATGAAAACTGGCAAGAAGTTTCATCATAGTAATTTCCATGATGTTGTCTGAAACCTTTATCCACTAGCCTTGCTTTATTGGTGCTAAAATGACATTCCTGGTCATTTTTTCTCTTGAATACCCATTCACATCCATCATGCTTTACATCAACTGGATCATCGAACAGAACCCATACATGGTATTGACATGTGGAATCTATCTCATAATTCATAGTATCTAGACATCTTGTACCTTCATATCTTTCTACTGCTTCCTTGTAGGAGATATTTTCATCACTGTCCAACAATAATGATTCACCATCCTCGGTGACTAGGAAACCAAATCTCTCTGGTTCTCTTACATCTCTTGGGCTCCAACAAAGTACTTGTGTTTCTGGAACCTCTTCCATGGGGACATGTGGAACTTGTTACTGTACCAACTCCTGTGTATCTTGAGTATCATCTTCATCGATGTCAATATTTCTCCCACTATATTTTTTGAGGATGTTCTCCCTCTCAAGAAAGACAGATTGTCTAGTAACAATCACTTTCTTGTTTGAAGGGTTATATAGGTAATATCATTTCATTTCCTTGGGATATCCTATTAATATACACATTGTGCTCCGAGGTTCTAGTTTGTTTCCAGAGAAGACATTAACAAATTCCTCGCATCCCAATACATGTTTTTGTGACAAAATGAGTTTTTTCCATTCCATAACTCAGAGGGAATTCCATTTCCTACCATGGTTGGTACTAAATTTAATGTGTATTCTTCCGTCTCTAATGCATATCCCAAAAGGGATTATGAAAGATTTTCATGGCTCATCATCAACCTCACCATGTCCAACAAGGTGGGGTTCCTCTTTTCACCAACACCATTCAACTGTGGTGTATAAGGAGGAGTGATATTATAAGAATCTCAGACTCCCGTAGAATATCAGTGAACTCTTAAATCAGATATTCTCCACATAGATCCGATCAAATATTCTTTATCTTCCTACTAAGCTGATTCTCTACTTCATAGTACAATTATTGATGCTTATCTAAGGCTTTTGATTTATACATCATTAAGTTTACATAGCCATATCTAATCAAATAATTAGTAAAAGTAATGAGGTATGAATATCCACCTCTAGCTTCTACTAGAAATGGTCCACACACATCCGTGTGAACCAATCCAAAAATCTTTGTGGCCCTTTCACCCTATCCACCAAAAGGTGGCTTGGTCATTTTTCCTTGTAAACAAGCATGAAATATATCAATTGTTTTAAGCTCAGTATATTCTAAATAGCCATCTAGGTAGGGCATTATCAAATGCTTCACATTTACATGACTGAGATGTTGATGCCATAATTGGGTGTTGTATGAGTCATGTGAGTTTGTTTCATTATCGATTTCCAACACTTTGTTTTTGTAATTTAATAGATACAAATCATTATTTAGATGTTCCATACCTCAACATAAGTTGTTCTTATAAAAGAGACAACCCTTACTTCCAAGCATGAAAATAAATCCATCCATATCCAAAAAAACAAAACAATTATGTTCCTGGTAACCCTGGGCACATAATAATGGTTTTATAAATCAAAAATCATCTATGTTGGAAATGAGAAGTGGTAATAGCCAATGGCTAATGCATCCAGCCTCGCGCCATTGGTAGCTCAAAGATCCACCTCTCCTATGACTGTATTCCTAAATCTACATGGTGTCTGCATTTGAATATAGATGTGGGCCCCATAAGCAATATCTAATAACCAATGTGTAGAAATGAAAAGATTACACTGGATAACGAATGAAACTTTAGTGTCCCTACGTTTTTGGATGCAGTTCCTCTTCCAGTGGCATTGCTTGCCACATACAAAACATACTACATCTGATTCCTTTCCCTGCCTCTGGAACATCCACTTCAGGGAGGGATGGTGCTCGGGGGTGTCAGACCGTTTATATGTCTTTGGCCCCTTTAACTTATCCTTCCTTTTCATATTCATGTTAAGGACTACGGGTTTGTAACGCCCCATATCCTTATCTACCTAGTGAATTAAGGTTAGAAGTTCTAATAGACTCTTCTCATTGTTTCTCATGTTGTAGTTGACAATAAAACTATAGAATGTCTTGGTCAGTGATGATAGGATGAGATCTGTATGCAACTCATCCGAGAACTTAATCCCAAATATGTCTAGACATTCAATGTAGCCAATGAGTTTGACTACATAAGGCCTAGATGGCGCAGACTCTCCACGATTAGTTGTAAACAAAGAATTGGAGATCTCATATCTCTCATTTCTCTCCTTCTCTTGATAGAGATCTTTAATTTGAGACATCATGCTATACGTGTCCATGTTTTCATGTTGTCTCACATGCCCATTAGACATGGATCACAGCATTAAACAATGGACATATATGTAATCATCCATGTGTTTCATATAGAGAGATAGTTCCCCATCAATGTCTTATTTTTCAGGGGAAATTGAAATATGATCTTCCAGCACATACAATTACCTCTCGTGGTGAAGGATGACACAAATGCCTTTGCCACTCTTGGAAAATGGTGCTGGTGAGAAGGTTTTCCTTCTCATGTATGGTTCATAATGATATGTTTGAAGTCATTTTCTTTCCATTTCTACAAATTAAGATGAGAAAAGGTTTAGTACTTTATTATGATAAAACTGAGACAAATAAATAAATTAATACTTATTAGTCTCCCACTAATTTATCGAAATCAAATATCCCACACCGTTGACTTCTTAATATTTTGTTTCCTTAATATTCTATTGGAAAGTACTTATATTTCCCATCGCATTACCCCAATTACGGTTGTTCAATAAACTTGAAGGGTTTTATGTAGTCTTTCTAAATGCCAACTGCATTAACTCGCAGCTGTTTGATCTGCTGAGTGGACTCTCAAATCCTAAAATCCTTTTATTTTTGGATTTCCTCAACCTTTTATACTTGGTCACAACAATTCCTTCTATGGTAGTCAACCCTTTATGCGAACCAAGTCATGTCAAACCAAAACCTTGAATTATAATTCCCCGATAATTGAAATCACCCCAACTTGGGTTGGTCAAGAACTTTGAACTATGGTTCGATTATAACAATGATTGTGGATGGCTATAACAATAATGTAATCAATGCTTATAAAATGGAAATTTTTGTATAAGGATAACTACTTAATATTTCATTTAGGTATTTTATCCTTATACATAAATTTCCATTTTATAAGCATTGATTACATGCTTGTTAATATTAAGTAGGATATACTTATGTGATTATCCATGTCTAAGATAATATTTTACATATAAGATGGTATTATTTTAATTCCATCTTGCATGTTTGTTTAATTCATTAATTGTGTGATAGTGACAACACACCCAAAATAAATAAACCATATAACTAATAGAAATTAAATAAATGGTATGATCATTAGCTTTTTCTATAGTTTATTTTATCTAAAGGTTGATAAAATAACCCAAGACATTGGGGAGAAACACCTTGAACCTTCTGGGATCGTGTTTACAACTTTCCACAAGTCCACATTTGTATATCCTTGGAATGATTTCACCTTGTCTCCTAACATGAGCCGCCTCCACCAGCTTTGGAGCTCCATCCATTACATATGTGTTTATCTCACATGCTGGTGAGGGGTAAAACAGGGTTTTACATTAAAGAAACCTTGGGCGCACATGCCCTAAATTTAAATAAATGAATTAAAAGAAACCATTCACATCCAAAGGTCTTGGTCTAGAACATGATCATCCATAAATGCAATGATATTTATGCATAAATAAAACTAGAATTAAATTACTTAATCGTTCTTGTTTGAGATAAATCATGCTCGAATAGATTAATTATCTTTAACTAATCAATCCTTTCATCTTAAACCCTTTTCTGAATTTCATTGAGATTCTCATCCATCATAATTTTAAACAAATAAATTAATTTAAAATTATCATTTTACGTAACTTTTACCTTAGAGGAAACCTAGTGAATTCTAGTTTATATCTACCCAATGTGTAGAAATGAACATTACACAGATGTTAAATTAAACACATATATAGATAACACCTATCAGATGTTGTGCCTCACCTTTACACCTTCACCATTGTACACATCTCAATAGTTTTTATAATATAATAATAAATTTTAATAAATATACGTAATTTGGATGAGTACACAACATATAGTTCTGACTACACGGTTTTTTCTTTTTTTCACCATTCATCTGAAGTACACACCGAGGGATATAGCGAGTAGAAGTACTTCATAAATTTTCAGAGTATACAATATGTTCAGTTGGACACACATTGTGTAGTATCTTCATTACAAGGTTTCCATCTGGGGAAGCCATGTACGGGGTACATAGTCCAACCCTATACTAAAGGGACTACACGCTGTGTTTAGTGGACCCCGGGACATGTAATCTGGAAACTATGTGCCACATGTTCTTGGTCAACACACGATGTCATTTTTGACTTAGTAATACTCCAACACACTACCTGATTTGGTAGACCAGTCTGATGCATTGAAACTAGACTAGATGGCATGTACTTCTGAATACATGACTTGTATTTTGGTGTTGTACATCCTGGAATTTTTGACACCTCCAGATGAGAGCCTCTATTTAATTTTAATCCAAATAAAAAAATTGTTTCTGTTAGGTGAACGAGAAATCTGAGAGGAGGAACATATCTCGAGATTCAGATTTTGAAGAATTATTAACATGAATTGAAATAGATAAATTATTAAATGATTATATCACCAACGAAAAACATAAATAATTATAAACAACAATATTACACCTCTGATACCACTTTTAGGTTCCATCTGCGCGTTGATGGGTGTACCCAACATTGATTTTAGAGTTAACAATGATCAATCTAAGATCCCTCATGATAATAAAATGTTGGATATTCGGAATGGAATGAAGAATGAAAAATAAAGAGTGGAGTCTTGGAACCATATATAGGATCCTCATATGTTGGTTATAACTAATTCAATTAATTGACAAAAATTACCTTGATAGAAATCATTCTAAGTTGATGTTTCTAGTCACAATATGATGTGATCCATCATTGAATCATAGAATCCAAGTGTTGGATTCCCCTAGTGGTGATCCACACATGCTCCGCGTATCTCTGGACATCACCAAAGGGATCTCCGGGTGCTAGCATGGAAAAAACTTTCCTTGCGATATCCGCCTTTCGATCACCTTGATCCGGTGGAAGTGGATCTCTCTCTCTCTCTCTCGTAGCTTGAGAGCGTTCTTGGTGAAAAATAGAATTCCCTTTTGGCTTAGAATATTTTTCAAATTCATTATGCACAACCACCCAAAAAATGGCTAGGCTAAAAATAAATATATAATTGGGATTTTTAATTACATAGAATAATAAAATATATTAATTACCCCAAATCATTTTTTAATTTCATTTAATTCTTAGTAATACCCCATGTCTAATAATAACAGTTGACTATTATTATTAAATGACATGCACCCAACGAATTACACAAAATATTTTTTAATTAAATAAATAATACTATTTCTCATAAATTTCCATAAAAACTACATGGTATATATATATATTAATATACATGACATGTACTTTTATTTTCCATTTTTCTTAATTTCCTCCACCAATTTTATTAACTCTTTAATAATGAATATTTATTTCTCAAATAAATGTCACTTCATTACTCAATAATAAAAATATTATTTTTCCAACAATATATTCTCTCAAATAACTAGTGTTGAAATAAATGTGAATAGACATACTTGAATAATTATTAAACCAAAGTCGGTAATAATCTTTATTCAACTAGTTAAATTAATATTTAATGAAGATACTTGGAAACACTTAGTGTGTGACCCTATAGGCCTCTTTCTCAGTGGAATTAGGTGGATCATACCTAAAGTCTAATGTTACCATCTAGAAACACACCAGGGAACCCATAGAGAATGAAGTTAACGTTACAATGACGTGTCACCTCCTATGAATTCTTATCATGTAATATGATCCATTTTTCTCGATATCTCAAATCAGGCGGGTTTCATGCTAGTGACATCAACCCATGTGCTCGATTATTATTTCTTTGACTTTCCAAAATTGAACATTCTCATTCCTCACCGTGGTCATGGATTTATTTAGGCTATATTAATTTCATCAATGGGCCTATGATATCTACTTCAATTACAGAACATAAGGGACAAATCCTTTCTCGCATTATCTATTAATGTAGTATAACTTGTGATGGACCCAACGTATGCTACCTCATTACGAGTAGTGTGTCATCATAGTTTTCGTCAATAAAACTAATTGCGCTAGTTGTAATACCCATTAATAATAATCATAAAGTGTAAGGACCAATAAACACATCAGCAGATAGGAACATCCAATGACACTATGAAATGTGGATTTTCAACTGGTGGATTTAATTCTCATAATATCCTCCTATATATTATCATGAGCTCACCCAATGAGAATATTCATCAATGTTTTATGAGTCCTCACCCCTAATGGACTATATTATTTGTGGACCCCAAATAACTTCATTCAGCCATAGAAAATATATTCAAGAACGGTGTTATAGAACTTTCGAGTTCTCATCATAGGATGGATCTTCTATGACCCATTAATTCAACAACTATCCTTAGGAAATTATCACATGAATTGTCAAACAGAAGAACAATCAAGATTTGATAAGGTATTTACTAATGAATAAAGTACAAAGTAGTTGGTTCTAGGCCACCAACTCCAACATAAATCTTTCCCATGAAAGGCAGTACCATCAACACTTAAGATTATTAATAATTGTGGAATGTTCTAAATCATGTGTGGTTCAATTATAATAATGAGGTAGAATAAGTAGAGATTCATAGCCACATGTTCATCATTAGTGACCATGCAACCCAAATCAGTCCCAAAGGCATCAAAAAAAACCACATACCCTTATTAGGTTCATGAAAGATTTGGATAGGGTTTGATGCCAGAATTATTTTTATATTGTCAAAAGAATACAGAAACTTTGCATCCAAGAATAATTTCATCCTTTCCCTGGTAAGATTAGTCAAACGGGATACCAAAATATTGAAATAGTTAATGAATGATAAATAGTATCCAAAAATTCCAAGGAAGATCTAAATCTCAAAGATGCAATGAATTTTTCCCCAGGAAAGGGTAGACTTTACCTTCTCAAGATAAATAGATAATCCATGCTCATAAATCATATTCCCTTAGAACATCACTTATGGAATCCTGAAACTTCATTTAAAAAACATTCTATAAAAAATGTGACTTCTTAGTATCTCTAAAACCAAACCCAAATAGTGCTTGACCTCATCCTCATATTTCAAATAAACAAAAACAAAATCCATGAACACTACTCCAAAAGTTTCAAGATAATGATGGAATATTCAACTCCTAAAATCCATAAAAACATAAAGGGTTTTATTGAGACTAAATCGCATAACAAGATATTTTTAATGGCCATACCTGATCATGAAAGGAATTTTCATTATATCAGACTCCCAAACCCTGAGCTGATGTTAACCAGACCAATGATAAATCCTTAAAAAAACTTTTCCCCCTTTAACTGATAAAATAAATCATCCACATGAGGAAAATGATACTTATTGTTTTCCTTGACTATGTTAGACTCCTTATAGTCTCTAGATTATCAAATTAAAACCTATAGCTTCTTGGAAAAGAGCACATGAGATGCCCAGGGAGAACTAATATGGTGAAAAAACCATTTCTCATCATGTCATCCAACAAAATCTTGGGCTCTTTCAGTTCTATTTCTTCCATATTATATGAAGGTATCAAAATTAGTTGTGTAACTAGAACCATGTGAATCAAAAACACTAAATTCCTCTCCAGAGGAAGACTGGAGAAATTCTCTATGAAAAAATTAGGATAATCCCAAACAATAGTGGGAAGATCATCCAGATAATAAATGTCATTGGTCTGGACTAGAACATCAGAAAAAAAACTCCTAAGCTCTAGGAGGGAAGGACTTTCATGACAAAACATCAAATCTCACTCTCCCTAAGACACCCAAGTGATCACACAGACCATAAGAAATAAAACATGTTGATGGCAACAATCAACCTCATCATGAGGAGTGACAAGCTAATCCATCGTAGTGATGACATCAACTATATCCAGATTGAGAATGAAAAATGCCCAAACAAACATTGCATCTGCTATTATTATTTCACAAGAAGTGACTTTAAACCCCTTTCCATTCATGTTCACAAGATTCCCTAACAAAGTACATGATCCCCATTGAATGTTTAATTATATCAAAAAAACATTCATATTTGAACTCTTGGGAAGAATTAGTATCAATTATTGTAATCCCTAATGAAGATTCAATATAGATTATACCACTCACTATCATTGGAACTACATCTACCACTGCTGGAAAATCATCTAGTATTTAAATGTGCTTCAAAGATAATTATTTTAGCTAGATCCATATACTATTTAAACAATATAACTGCACTATAGTATCCTATGGAGTTGAAAATACCTAACTATAATGAGGCATAGACATATTGTGATAGAAATTCTGTAGATAACTATAATGTCCACAATTTATTCATTTCATAAAATGTGTGAAAAAAGAATAGTGTTTGTGTGTATGGCCTTTCTAGACATATATAAAGTTATAGTCCCACCATTAGATCCAACTGGAGTTACTAGTGAGGCTAGCTACTAAGAACCACCTCCACTACTCTTATGACGATCATTCTATTTCCACTTATTTCCTTGTGTTAAATTGATGATAAAATTATATGCAAGAGAAGGAGAAAAATAAAAAACCCTACCTACCAAATTTATATCATCAATATTAGCTTTGTCTATAATATTTTCATAGTTCAAAAATATAAGTATAAATACCAATGATCTAATATCTGGTCTTCAATCCTACACCTACTTTTGAGATTTCAGATACCATTAATTTCAACCTATGGTGAAAAAATGAACTAGATAGGTAAAAAATGTAGTGTAATTCAATAATAAAAGATCCACCTAATTCAGTGATAGAAACTCTATAAGCTTTTCAATCATCATTGACACTAGAAAAAAATCTATATGATGTTAGAATTAAACTATTTCAAATATAATCACTCATTTTTTTCTGCCTCTGTCATTGAATCCCACCATAGCTTGGTGGGATTATCAATTATGAACACTGCACAGTTTTCCTTGATACTCTTAGGTGTATCTAGGAATTCAAAGATCTAATCAATTTTTTCGAGCCATTCATCTTCCTCTTGAGGATTGTTCATACATTTAAATGATGATGGCTTCTCATGAATGCACTCTAATGACTGATATCTTTCACAAAAAACTCTTAGTTATACATCGACCAGTTTATCCTGAACGTTCAGTATGTTTTTCTCAAAAACATGAACCACCAACATGATATCCTTGACAAGATTCTGATTATTGGGTGGATTCCCTTGAGGGGAATCAACTGCACCCGCATGTGGAACCCATGGAAGATGTATTAGAGGAATAGTTTTTTACAATGAAATAGAAAAAACAATTAGACAACATGATAACCTCAATTAAAACAAAAAAATAACAACCAGAAGAAATTTATATTAAGATCAATAACTCAATAAAAGAGTCTTTCATCCCAACATCCCATGGTATATTTTCTTTCAATATAGCTAGAGTTGGTTAAGAAATCATCACAGCCTACCTAACAAGTACAGACAATCCTATCTTTAGTCTAAACCTACCAATATAAAGACTCTTGGGGACATGTTATCCTTAAATACCAAACATTGATGAACCTTATCTAGATAGCCTCTCAATACTAGTACGCATTCATAATTTTCTATATACCCAAATGGAATTCTCAATACCCATGGGATGGAATCTAGCACTAAGGCATCAACAACAAACAGAGGAATGATTTTTTCAAAATCTGATGTAAAAACATGAAAAAGACCTATATAGTAAGATATAGTGTATGCAGGAATATAAATTTCATAACCGATAGAGAAAAATAGAAGGAGAATAACTAAAATAGTGGGAAAACAATGTCTGTGAGAAAAGTCCAACTACAAAGGAAAGAAAATAAAATATCTACTCTAACAGTCTCTATGTTATAACATGGGCAGACATCCACCATCTCACCACTAGTTACCCAATCCTAGATGATATAAAATTTTCCCCACATCAACATAGTGCATTTCCTTTCCCAACATCAAATTATATAACAAGTCTTACACACCACTGAAGGGGTGCACATGGTGTGAGAAAATAGGATCAGTAGGATCCCACATAGGTGTCCTATTAAAAGTATCCATAAAAATAAACCAAAAATGTTAAACTTTAACGAATACAATAAATGATTAATTTTTTAATAGTTTTATAGAAAAATTATAGAAAAAAATTATTTTCCCCATTTACCTAATTTCTAAATAATGTAGGTAAGTCAATTTTAATTCATTTCATATACATGTATCAAAGTGGTCATTTCAAATCAAACTGATCAAAGAATGCATAAAATATTATATCAAATCTATGGATTTATAACTGAAAACGTACATTATAATTTATCCCAATTCATTTAAATAATAAGTAACATCATTCCAAGGATCCCACAATTTCAAGATGACTAGGACACCCATAACCATAACATAGAAAATTATGAACATCAGGATCTGAGATATATGCATCGAATATGGGAAATAGAGGAACACTCTAGATAGTGAACCCTATAAATAGTGTCTACCATGTTTCTAGAACAACAGTCCTCGAATACGACATGATTGAACCCCACTCCCTAATAGTATCAACATATCAGACCAACTTCCACTCCTTTCACTAAAGTATCTAAGTATTACCATGTCATTTCATTTCTAAACCATTTATTCAAAGTCATGATTTGAAAACATTTCTTAAATCCTCTTCAAAATGATTTGAAAATACCATTTGTTTATCCAAAATAATGGAAACCCATATTTTATAAAAATCTAGTTCCCACAGACACAAATTAATCATTCAATCATGAAAATTCATTATATAAACATTTTTATAATAAATAATCAATGTAGTTCATATAACAAAGGCTTATGACAGAACCACCTACCTTAATCTCGGGTCACACATACCACCTGTAGGATCCACCAATAATATTGATCACATCAAAGAAAATGGACACCCTAGAATCAATCCACACATATCATAGAATTGAGACAACAAAAAATGGATGGTGCCAAAAGTTGATCGGGAAAAAACTAAAAAACACATACCTTCCACATCATAACCAAGATAAGAAAGGCTCTATGGGGTAGATCATGAAATTTATCTCAAAGGAAATAGTAAAATAATTATTATGAAATCAACAAATTCAATATTGAATTGAAACATCCTTATACTGATCAAAGGAAATAAAGAAGAAGAAAGGATTCTCTTACTCTAAGACATAACATGCAAAACCCCGATGATCAAACATTTAATGAATCGATCTCAAAGGATTGGAGGTTCCCAAAATTGCAATAGAATATCTCTGGGTCATGATAGAAGAGGATTCACATGGAGTGATTAGACAAATCACTAGAACAATGCCTTAAAAATCCACCCTCTTTGTAATTACATCGTGTTTAATCCATTTACACGTCATGTAATCCACAGGATCCATATATGCCAAAAAGCACAACTCTTTTTAATTAAAAACCTGATTTTTTTCCAATACACAACATGTAACTCTTACATGGTATGAAATCCTTTTATACCATTTATCCAGTTCATGGATGGTTTTCGGTGAACAATAAACATCAGGAAATCCCATGACACAATTTGTAATCAACTAGAAGATAATAAAAAACCATATTTCTTTAGAAACTCTAGAACAACTCTATAATTTTATGAACTCTATGATAACTATACAAATCCATTGAATAATTATACAAGGAATCCATTAATTCAAAATAACATACATCCCAAAACATTAGATTATTTTCCCTATAAAATTCTCTCCATAATCAGGAATCCCAATACTCACCCAATTAGAGTGGAAAACAAGTAAATAGATGGGAATTAACTGAAAAATGGTAACATAACGTAACATTAACCCTTTTTTATATGTATTCATCATGTTGTCCTATTTACTTTTAGGAGATAAAATATATTTAAGAACTCATTATGGATATTAAAATAAATTTGTTTCATTTTAGTCTCACATTGATATATTATGAAACTAGTCATCCAAACACACTAGAAATTTTAAAGAATTATTTTTTGTTATTGGATATTTATGTTACATTAATTTAATAATATATGGAAAAAATGGGTTTCTATATGTTTCGTCATGTTTTCTAGCATGACATATCCAATAAACTCAAAAATTGTGTTTCTCATTTATATCAATACACTTTTACATTCCTTGTGTTACATTGGGGAAATTGTTTTATGATACCATCCATTTTATTTCTCTGGATAACATATGGATGGTTTTAGAAATAATTTTTTGGAAACTCTTATCATTTCCACATATAAATTATGTGATTTTTGAAGAATTAATGTACTCATGATCTGATGGTGCACATATGTTACGACGATTGTTATTATAATGATTGGGGGTCCTATATAGCCCTCCAATACATTGGTAAATATATATCTCTTTAGAAAAAAAATGGTTCATCAGAGGATTATCTCATGTCTAATGGTATACAATGGTACTATCCCCTGAAAAAGGTAATATAGTAGGATTATCCCATGCTAACTATTACATGATAGGATTATCCCAAGCCCTATGTTACATGGGTTTTTCATCCAAATCCCAATAATGGTACATGGGTGCTAAGATTAGGTGTAAGATGTTCACATGAGCTTTATGACCAATCTTAAAAGGTTACATGGATGGTAAACAAATCCTACTATGAGAGGAATTTATTTATTGGTATCCTTGAAATATGATTTATATAGTAATATTTATTATAGATATGTATATCATAATCCTATTCCTATGTAATGCTCTACCGATCATATTTATTATCTCATGACTTCACACTATTTTTCAAAGGTAAATGATTTTTCATTTGAGATTAGATGTACTTCTAAAATTTCTTATGAAAAAATAACACTCTTAAATGTTAATTTTAATAATATATTCCACTCATAATCATGTTTTATTATATTCTTATTACATATGCCTTGAAGTCATATTGATGTGTTTTTTTGTCAGGAATTGTTTGAGATCAACCAATTCCTTAGATTTCATTCCCTAGGTTATGAATAAGAGTTTAACTTATGAAATTTTTATAATGATTACTATTATGGTTCACTTATGATGAAATGACCACAAGTATTATATAATAATTTTATTATTATGCTAATCCTAAAAGATATTAAACATTCCATTTATGGGATTAAGTGATTATTTGTGATATATAATGATTAAATTATTAAAAAAATATGATTATCTGTGTATTTCTATCAATATATCAAATCTAGTGTTCAAATCAAGTTTTTTTAGCATTAGACACACGATTTCATGTTTTGGGAACCTCGCCGATGGTTATCCTTCCTCAAAACAATTTTTAAAAAAATCATCAGGCTCCCCTAAGCTGATCAAAGAGATAAAAAATCTAGAGTAATATGTATTTATTTTTTATGGTCACTTGGTTTATATATTGATTATCGATGTAATATATCAGGATTTTGTATTACTTGTTTGGGAAAATGATAAGTTATTCATAATATGACACACTTGATCAAATAAATCCCTTAACTTTGACTATTATTAGCTGGTATTTAGACTCATTTATCATTGATGGAGCTATCCTCTAACATTGAAAATAGATAAGGCTCATCTTGTGAAATGAATGGATAGAGAAAAAATCCTCTTATTAGGGTATAAAACTCAAAAAAATCATTTGTGCACCAATGGAAATAAACATATTCATCTCTAATCAATCACATTGAAGAGAAAGACAAATAATTGGAATGAGATCAAACCAAAATAGGAATTACAGGTCCTTCCCTCCCTAACCTGAGATCCCACTCACCCTAGAATATGTTAGTGTTCACATCATGGGAAAGGGACTAAAACCTAAAATAATAATTTTTAATATGGTATTTCAAATTGATCATATATTTTATCTCAATAATTATATGTAAAATATACAGGTTATGAACCATGAAATCCCACAAAATCTTGATATCAACAATTATAATCGGGAACTGTAGACACTTCTTGCCTTTCCCTTTCATCATAGAAAATAGTGTGGAAATATCCCTCATAAATGACATTTGCAATGACTATAACCCTAAATAATCAATAAATATTGAATAAATAAATTAATGTTATGTAATTTAATCAAAAAAATATAAATCCATATTAGAATAAATAAATATTTAACTCTCAGAGTGGTTGGACTAGTAACATAGTCCTCTAGAAATGTCTCTATAGTAAACACACAATGTATGTTAGCTATAGTTTATGTCTTCAGGGACTACAGAGTAAACCATCTTGTTTGAAAATTGTATCCCACACCATTTGATATATCATAACAAAATTGGGAGACTCATGTAAAATTATACCCAACTCTACCACAATTATGAGGACTATATTAGAAAAATTGGATATGTCCTAGATTCCCACACTATTGTACATCTTAGGTTTCAATTGGCACTATTTCCTAGTGTAGCCTAGTTTCCCTCACTAGAAACATGTCACCAACATTAAATAATAGGATTCAAATGGAAAAAAATCTGTTGAATGATTTTTTCTACCACCACCATTCCAATGAGACTCCTCATACAACATTTTTAGATGGATGAGGAGATCTAACTACCCCTACTACATAAGGCAAAAATTTAATGTCTTTCATTTTGGTTATGTTTTTATATTCTATCAAACATTTATTTACCACTACCATATAATTTGGTATGGAAACTATAATTATATTGAATCTGATCTCAGTCTTTTACACCATTTTTAAGCATTCATCCTTGAGAAAACTATTCATGTTGACCATCAGAAAATATGAACCAATTCAAAAAATTATTATTCTAAGGCTTTTGCAACCATTAATGATTCTAGGTATATTTATTAATTAAATTTTTTAGTAGATATAGATTTGGTGAGATCCCCCTATAACATGGCTTGGACAACAGACTCCCACTACTTCTTATTGGACACTTCCAACATATAGGTGACCAAACCAATTTCAGAAGTCTCTAGGATATGTAGGTCAGGATGTACAACTCCATCCCTTCAGTTTATAGGGTCCCTCCAAGGAGTTATAATATATATAACATAAAAATAAAATTCAATTAATATAAATTTTTAATTCCAAAGGAATCAATTTAATAAAAAACTCACCCAATTACTCTAAAAAGACAATATTAATGAAAAATCATATAAATGATAAATGGTTGAGATTTTTTAAAATTTAAACATTTCCTCACTTTTCATGATTTAGATGCATGAATTGGAAAAATGTAAAAAAAAATTGAAATATCCACTTGAAGGTGTCCATATACGTCTACACAGGTTCCACGTGGTTTTTTGAACCATGCACCAAAAGCATTTTCCTTGCGGTCACTTCCCTGTTCAAACCCAAGGCATAAAATTTCCTAAAACAATACCTATGTTCATCCAAAAGCTGGAAAAAAATTTAAAATACACCTAATATAATCAATAAAATACTTAAATATTACTTAAATTAGATATATAATTCTATACAATGCATGTAAACATTTGCGTTTTCTAGAACAAGATCTATCTGAGCACCCACACTCACTTACTTCTTTACCTCTGATAGTCCAATCCCTAATATACATTGACTCCATAAAAAAAGTAATCTAATGAAATTTTTTAATGAAATTATCTGATTTTAATTGATACACAACTAAAACCACCTTTCCATAATTCCTTAAGGACATTATTGATCACTGTGTGCTGGTGAAAAACACCTCAGTATCAAAATATAATATTTGGGAAAGATTTCATCCTCAGAATCCAAAAAACCATCAAATGGATTATTCATGGATTTTCATAATGATCCATATGTAAGTTTTATTCCTATAAAAACTATTAAAGAGTTAGAAAATATAATGAGAAGAAATCATAATATAATGAAAAATATTAATTAGATACTTCATAAAAATCACACCATGAATGTAAATAAAGTTATAATTAATATTCATATACCATGTAAACCAAAATTGATTCAAGGCCAAGGTGGATACTATAATATTCTCGACAACATCACCGAGGATCTCAAAATATGTTACATGTTTCAAAACTCTATGTGACCAAGGGTCACACCACCACTACCATACAAAAAATAATGATGAGCATCAAGAAGATATAAAAAACTACATAACAACCATTTCTTTACCCATATCCTAAATAAACATACTTATACCTAATGGGTATATAAATGATGTGATGAAAATACTAGAAATATACCACCCAAAATCATTATAAAGTATTCCATAATGGAAACCACAATTCTAGTTTAAAAATATTTTTTTTAATGAAAAAAAATTATTTTTTCCGTAAAAAAATAAGTTGGAAAATATTTTACAAATTTATTGAAATCATAAAAAACTGAGGACCACATGGAATGAGTAAAATAAAATTCTAAATAATGAAAAGGTATATATATAAAAACACATTCCAATCTACATCAACAAATAAACCATGAGCTCAAACCTATGGAACTAAGAAAACTTAGACACACCTATGGAACACTATCTAGAATTCTTGTAAATAAAAATTCATGAATCATTAACAGTGTCATAGGTATACTAATCCATCCAAATATCTAAAATGTTCTATTGGGGAATAATTTCCAAGATAAATTGTAATCTATACATGGGTTGTATTATTCATTGTAACCAACTCACCCAAAGTCTCACATGTATAATCAACCATGAATTACATAACCTATATAAAAAATCCCATATAATAGAAATTACCAATAATTGGTATGTTGAAACCATTCAATTATATTATATTTTTATAAAATAACATAATGTATGGATTTAAATAAGTGTCTCATAGAGGTAGTTATTTGGAATTATATTTAATGAATGATAATAAAACACTTGTAGAAATTGGGCTTTTTGATTTTATACCAAATAAGAAAGATACTAATGAAATTAGTGATTATTGGTATGTTTTTTTGAATTTGGCCTTATATATTAACATGAATGATTTAATTTCACATATGAATGTTAATTTCGGATGAAATAGTTATGGTTTTGGTCCTTAAATATATATATATATATATTTATTTATTTATTTATATTTATATATATATATGAAGAAGGTGTTGTGCTGGTTACTATCAATATATATATATAATAGTAATGTGGCTAATTATAGATGTAAATTTTGAAAAAGGGGCTAACTATAAGGCTAACACCCTTGACGCAGCTGGATACCTAAGGAAAGTGCCAATATTGACATGGGCAGTAGCCCAAAGCTGGTAGTGAAAGTGAGTACCAGTGGAGGTTCACTCTTTCCTATGTGATGGAACGGACTAGAGCACAATGTAAGGTGGAAGGATGAATTTTTTACCAGGGTAGGGCCTATGATATTTTTATTATAAAAGTATTTCACATTAATGATAATGAAGAAAACACGTGTTGAGTTATCTTATACAATGGGATCTTGAAAATACTATCCATTGGTAATCATTAAAACCACCCATAAAGAGTATAAAATTATGACATCACATTATTTTTCAACCTCTCACTTGAGGTTATATATGAATGAATTTATATTCCATGATTCCAAGCCAAAAATAAATGATTTTATATATCAATTCATGTGACATAAGTATATTGTGGTGTTTCATTACTTTTATGAATAATAAATGTGATGACAAGGTTGGACTAGACTAGAAAAGTATCCAAGAAAGTGTCATGAAAGTGATTACCAGCATGGGTTAAAAATGGAATGTTTCAAGGAAAGGAGTAAAGCATTGTTTGAGGTGGAACAGTGACCTTCCGGTTGTTATTGGGCGTTAAGTATCTTTTCATAAAATGAATGACATAATTGGGGTAATAATTCAGCCACATTCCAAGTTATAATTCAATGAAAAATCATGAATATATAAGGAATTTTTATATTTAATGACCAAAATGAAAGGTATAAATTATATAATTTCCTTCATCATTATCTCCATAGATGAGGTTATGCATTCTTGGATTGAGATGTTGTGAGTCTAATAAGACTACAATTGACTATATAAATCCTTAAATTCTAAAGATGAAAATTTTGGTGTACGAAGGGTTTCATATAGGAAGAAATTGTTATAAGCCATTTCATTATAAAATGTTTTCCAAAATATAATTTAATGAATATTTGGATTTAGTCACCAAAGATGTTGTTTTAGGAGATATGGATAGTTGTATCAGCGTGAAAACATTATAAGGGTAAGTGAAAGATATACATATGATTAGAGAACAAGTTCATAGGAGTTATATTAGACTATGTATGAATAAACATATACTTTTTTGAATTATTTTTTACACCACAAAATTTATTTAACTAAAGCATATTGAGGAGATCATTAATGTCGTAAGAAGGTCTGTTGCATCATAAGAAAGTATTCAATAACTTTAGTATGTCTAAGAATTTGAGATTTATTTTACCATGAGGGAATATGTTGCACCACATAGTAAATTAGAAAAGATATAGTTTTTATGAAAAATTAAGGACCTCCATACTATGATGATATAGTTTATTCAAAATCTATATAGACTGAAAGTAGTTTTTGCCCTATTTTTTTACCGTACACTGCATTAGTTTTAGAAACTGAAATAAATTATGTGAAAACATTTATACACTCTAAAAATATGTTTCATGCTATTAACTATGTTTGAAATGAGTTTTTTAATAATAATAATCAATCATATTCATCTAGAATTTTTGTATATAATTCTTTTTAGGTCATGAACAGGTGATGACATTGGAAAGGAGGTGGATTTTAATTCTTTAAAAATAATCATAGATTAAACATGGAATGTGGAAAGTGATCATCCCAATAAATAAAAAATACAATCAAAATATATATGATAAATTTGAGGAACTTAAATGCATTAAATTTATTTATAAAAAAAATTATAGTTGTTTAGATCAATGTGATCCCATGATTACTCTTTACTCATATCAAATGTAGAGAGGAATGGAACCCACAATAATAATAATTACATTTGTAGTGTATTCACTACCCAATATAACCTATATTTTTCAAACATGGTTTCACAACCAAAGACACATTTATTTTTAGGTTCAATGAAACCCCATTATTCTATTGGAGAATACTCAACCTAGACTCTTAAAGGATAAGACATATCAACCTATAATTTTTAGGTTAATCATAAACCAATATTTTATATTTAAAGACAAAATATTATATTATAGATTTAGAACTATAAATATACTTTTAAGAAGAATTCAGAACTCATAAAAATGTAATATGGAAACCAACAACAACCCAACATAGTGTTAAAAAAAATGGTTATTTTGAATGAATATTTCTTGCGATATGAACAATGGAACAAGGAATTTATTGATTATGAAAAATAATATCCAAGGAAATTTGTAAAAAATGCAAATAATTTAATGATTTGGGGATAAGTGTCAAACTATGTAGTGAATTAGGAAAGTGGACATACCTATGAAAAATTATACTCATTCAATACTTGCTTCTACATTTAAATGGACAAAATGTTAATTGTTATTTTCTATACATAAAATTCCACGATCCTTTTTAATAAATTAAAATGCTAAAAACCACATACGGAGTATATAAAAATATTGGTATACTAAAAAACAAAAATGATAATATTATAGAGGAGGTATAATGTCATTTCCTTCAAAAACTTGTGCATTCATACACTAGAACCTTTTTCAAGAATAATAATAATTGAACCTTTTGGTGGAATGCGTTTATAAATGCCTTGACACTTTGTAAAATATAATAACACAATTTCATTAAAACAATAAATAAGTAAACCATTAAAATATTTTGAAATACACTATTCTAGTCACATGTGAATGATGACCTTTTGTCTTTCTAAAAAAATTTATCCGAAAACTAGAGAATCATAATGAGGAAAAAAACTATTAAATTTGAATCACTATAATGTACAACATGTATGTGGATAATGACATTAACCATGGAATTACATATATCACCATGACATTTTGAAAATATTGAATTGACCACATCCATTTTTATGGTCTAGTTTCCTTTATGCAGCCTTTCTTACATAGAGATATCAAAAACTCGGAGTACATAGTAAAACACCTTTAGTCAACCTTAATGTTTATTTTACAATTTACATTTACCTATATCATTACACTATAAAAAATACCAATGTGCCTTGATAATATTCCCATATACATTTCATTTGTAGTCTATAAAACTAATATGATTTTTTAAACCAAACAAAAAATTAAATTTACCTAACATCAATGTGTAGAAAATCAAAATACCTAAAAATTGAATAATAGATCATTCTTCAAAATAATATATGTTTAAAGTAAACATTAACATTATATATAAATTAAGATTTAAATACATATTTAATTACAGTTTTGAATACATAAGAATATGTAAGATGGTTTCTATATAAATTTCATTTGTATGATATATATAATGTTATATTATTTTCACAACATAAAGGTCATATATATGCATAGAATAATGAAAATTCAAGCAATAATGAAACTAATCATATTATTTTAATCAATAAATAAAAATATAGGGATAAATTTGTTTTCTTATTATCCTATATTTTTTAGGAAAACATTTATAATAAAAATTAATTGGAGTGTTTTTAGATTGTATTGCATGATAATTATTTTTCAAAAAAAGAACACTTGAAATCAATTGGTATTGGAATTATGGAGGACTGAAAATTTTAAAGGAAATGGTTTTAAATTATAAGGAAAATTAATGTGTTAACAAAAATGAAATTATTAAATAAAATTTATTATGTAAGGGTGAGTATTAGGGTTATATTATTTCTCATTAGATATCAATTGAAAGTAATAATGATTGTTAGTGGTGTTTTAAAGAATTAGCATAGTATGTGTTATATTGTTAATAAACCAAATTACATTTTTATTTTTTATGTAAGATTAAAAAATTATTTTTTGCATTTTTCATTACATAAAAAATGTCACATCACTATATACAACTATAAAATTAATTTTTTATTATGGTGAATTTATTTTCATTACAAAAGCGTGATTTGAAAATATTTTCATACGTTTAGTCACGACATAAAATTTATGGAATGAATTAGATTCATGTTTTGATTTTAAAAAGAATATTGCCTTCCAAGGAATTATGTTTTGATGGGTTATTTTATGGAATAATTTTTTCAAGTTGAAAATTTGGCATGATTTTGAATTTCAATTCTAATGTGTGTAAAATTAATGATTTAAATGGTGGGTTGTTTACAATAAATTTGAAGAATTCACTGCACTAAATTGAATTTTAAATTTTATGCGGAATGAAATATCTAATGAATTTCTTATTAGATATTTGGGTATGATTTAGTGAAATAAATTCACATATTTAAAGGAAAATAAGGTGACCAATAGAGAGAATTGATCGGATTGGGAGAGAATTCTAGGGATTATTCTTATTAGAAAAATTTGAGGAGTTTCAAAATTAATGAAACATCAATCAAATAGGAACGTAATTAAGATCATAATTATTATAAGGATGTAGTATATTCCATCACCAATGAAGGTTGGTTCTTCTGGTTTGATAATATTTAAAGTGTTTACTTGGAAAATTAGCGAGTTATTCTTTGGTGAGAGAGCAGTGAGATCCAGTTTTTTATGATTTTTTGTGAGCTAGAAGGGATAGTAAGTCCTCTATGAATTTTGAACATGTAGTGAACTTATAATGGATTTTTTTACATTATAACATCATTTATTTTATTTTACATGGACATATAATGGTGTGGGTGAACCACGTAAAATCTATTGTAAATATTTTTCTTTTATCCCTTACATATTTAGTGAGGTAAGGACTTGTCTTTTCACTAATAATGAAACATGATAATTAGAATGGTAAATTTTATAATGGAATACAATGATTTACCCCCACTCAAGTGAAACTCCCCTACATTTTTAGAGGTATTCTTTTTCTTAAATGTTTTCCAATCCATTCCAATTTTTCTTTTTATTAATTTAATGAGTTAGAGGAGAAAGGGGTTAGATTTTGTGTAAATGGACTCAGTAAAAAATATTTCATCTGCCAACTAATGAAACCAGGTACCTAGTATCCATAAACATAGTAATTAATTGTTATAAGTAGTGATGGTGAGATACTGGAGGGCATTTGATCACATTATGCACCTAGGGTGAGTATTTGGTGTGTAAGAGCATCAACCTTCATAAATTAAATTCGTTTTTTAACTAAATAAATGAATAATTAAGTAATTAAGTTATAGAAAACACATTAACTATTTTTTTTTATTTCCTAACAAATTTAAAATATCATTAAGAATAACAAGCGTTGATATCATAGACATTGTATATCGACTATTAAAATTATGATATTTAGGGTTATGATAAATTCCAATTGATAGAGATAGAAGAAGAAATGACCTCAACCAATAGGATCATACCTAATGAAGTAAATTTATTAGATATTTAATGGGAGATAACATCATTGATATTTTAGCATGACCAATCCTATGAATAAATCCAAAAATTAAAGCATGAGTGAAACAGTTTATGGGAAAATTTTATGTTTATCAAAATCACAACCCAAACCATGTTTTCTGAACCACCCCAGGAAAGTCCCACAATCACACACCCAATCCTTAGGGAGTATTATGGTTTTATAAGGGGTTTTTTATCTTGATCGGTGTAGTTTGACTTTACCTATTTTATTTTAATCAAAATAAATATTGAATTTATACCTTTTTATAATATATAAATTATTGAATAATGATTTTGATCAAAATTATATTTTGATACAAAGAATCTATGATTTTATTTTTATGAACTATATCATTTCGATTAAAACACTATTTTTGATAAATTTTATAGTCTTAAAATATAATTTATCTTTATTAAATATCTTTAGTAAATAAAATTTATTTTAATATTAATGATAATATAATTTTATGAAGGAAACTATAATTTTTACAAGGGTTAGAAAATGGTTAGTGTCGTAATAACTATTATTTTTCAATAAATAATAATATTTATTTAAATGTAAAAAATCTATAATATCAAAATTTATTTAGGTAAAACAAATATCAATTTTTAAATGAGTACATTAAAGTTTATCCAATGGTGAATTTTTCATAATTTTCTATGATAAATAAATTTTTTAGTAAAAATTAAATACAATATAAATATATGGTATATATTATTACATCATAATAGCATAAAAGTGATGTAACAAAAGATATAAAAGGAATAATTGATCAAATATGGATTTCCCCATTATATTAATGTGTTTTTAAGTTATTTTATGGATTTTATAGTCCACCAATGAAACCTCCAAAATCTATATTATATTTTATGGTTTTAAAATCAATTATTTATGATCATGATATAATTATACATCCCCAATTGTATTATTTAATTGAGTTATGTTCTTATACCTATAAAATATAAAAACCCATATCTTCTATAGAAAAAACCATGGTATATTTTTTATTTTTTTATTTTTATTTTTATTGTGAATTAATAAATAATTACCTTATATTTCTCTTTAAATACCAATCCATCCTCCCATTATTATTCAATAAAAACCCATTTATAATTAATTTTAACTCCCTATATCTCTCTAGATCCCCCACAAAAGGTTTTTAGGCTCTCAATAACCTCCTCCAAAGCTTTTAGTAGAACCCTTATAAGGTAAGAGATTCTCACATCCTCTATATTTGAGCACTCCCTCAGAATTATATCCATTTTATTTCCAATTTTCCTTGTTAAAATGTGTTTTATGCATACCATTCCTATAATAATGATGACCATGTAATGAGACACTATATTTCACTCTCATAAAACCATTTAATTAATCATTATGTGCACCTATTATTTAGCAAAAAATTATGTTTTTTCTATTGCAAACATTTGTGTTGTACATACCCATACCCATTTATATACTAGGATATTAACACGTATGAACCTATCCTTCATTTATTGAGGACTATCAAGTATGTAATAAACACTCCTTAATTTTGGGTTTAAATTTGATGAAATACACTATTATGTTGCATGATATATATGGCACACAAATGGATGCACAAGATATGATTATGATTGGTGAACCTATAAATATATAGCCCCCAATTCATTGATTAATGGTTTTATCTAATGATATTATAGATAAGGTTCATTTTAATTCATCATAATCACTATATTTAATGATGACATCATTACTATCCTTGATTTATATTTATGATGTCATGTTTTATATTGTTATCACATCCCTCTCTTGATTTTATATTGCCATATTATATCATGAATATTATTCTCATCCCTTTTATGTCACCTTTATATGCTTCGTGACACACATGTATTATTATCATCATGTTATGATCTAATTATTCTTTTGTTGGGCATTATATCTCACCCTTTTTTATATACATCCCAAGGTCATCCCATGATATATTGGAAGATCAAAGTAATATAATAGTATGTTAATGTGTTTTAAATAATTTCATTATATCATTATTTATAAATCGATTTATGTATCTAATTTATCAAGAAACTAAGCCTTCTGATTTTATTGGGTAGTATTATGTGTTCCTTTATGTAATAAATCATAAATAAATGTGTACGAAATATAATGGTTTTCATATTTGGTGTCATTGAATGGTCTAGTTGTTTTTCGGGATTATGACTAGAATACTTTAGTGGGAACCCATAGGAAAATCCTATTTACTGGAAAACATCCTATAATATGTTAATGAAAGGAGTTTGGTTTTCCAAGAAATACTTCCTTGTTTGTATATTACAAGTGGAAATGGTTTTTCACATATGAATCTAGGGGTAATAATTATGAAAAGAGTTGGTTGTGTATATATAGACCGCCATTCTAGTGCATAATGAGTGTTCCCTTACTCTACACCTACTAGGAAACTTATAAAGGATATACTTGGATTACTTCACATTTTATTTATGAGACATTGTGAAGTAAATGAAGTTATTGTCAGGTTAGAAGATCTAATCATAAAATTTACAATGTATTCCATAGATTGAAACCTAGAAATTCCTTGGTTGTGGAATATATGTCATTTATGAGTTTCCTCTTCAATGTTCATTGTCTACCTTTTATGTGTTTTATAGTTTAGAAATTATCATCCATAATATTCATTTATTCTATTAAATGGAAGAAAATTAGAAAAAGTGATTTAGCGAACAATGTCAGGGGAAATGTGTTGACCTCAAAAATGAGATGCCCAACCCGATAAGAGTGGAAATCGAGATCTTCATAACAATTCATTCTCAATTAACTCATTTTTTGAATAAAAATTGAATCAACCATAACACATACATCCACCCAAGAAAGATAATGTTTCAATTGAGACCATTACATGACAAAGGCCTCAATAATTTAGCGGATCTTCATATCCCTTAATCATGATGAAATAAATCAACTTTATTAAAAAGATAATATTAATCCTCAAATGCTCTGAGAAAGAGAATTTCTTACTATCAGTTTATGGTATGGAGGGATATGATGATCAATGGTGGCCATTGATCAAAATTATGAGTCCCAATGAATAGATCAAACAAATAAGGGGAATGAATTTGAAAAATAAAATTGTTAAATATTTTCCTCACACTATCCAATTTAAAATTGAGATGGAATACCATGGACTAAAAAATAATAATGATTAATCCATAAAATATTATGATTTTACCTTCAAAATACCTCCATGATATGCCTCCATCTTTTTCATTTACCCTAAAATTAAAGTTGACTACTTATTTTGTGGGATAGAGATTAGTCTATGAAAATAATCAGTGATTTGAGACATTGAAAACTATGAGGAATTTATCTAATGAACCCTCATAAAAAATAGAGATTGGTTAATCTCATGGGTCTCATGGGTAGGATATAGGAATAATATAGTTAATTTTAATTATGGTGGTGTGGTTTAGAAGTATCATTGGAATAACAAATTCCAATATGAAACCTCTTTAAAATGTGCAAAGAAGAATCCAAAAATTTTACAAAAGGGAACAAGGAAGTGCTTAAATATGGAAATCAAGGGAACCTAGCTATAGATTGTCATCAAGAGAAACTCACAAATGTTGTTAAAGAAACAAACTCCCTAGAAAACCATCATTATATTCTCTTATATTTTAACTTCAAAGAACAAGGAAATTATGTGATTCAATTCAATAATATTTGGGTTGTTGATATTAACAGTTGACAATAACCTCCAGCGACTAGAGATAAAGGGTGAGTTTATTCCATAACAATTTTTGAGTTGGATCCTAATAATGATTTGGTTATAGGTACTCTAGTTATTCATTTATGTATAATAAACATTCAATTTGATTCTATTTATATTCATTCTTTAGTATCTCAAAATTTAAGTATAACTATTCAAATGCCACCTAAAAACATGAAAGTGTAGATATTGTTGGTAAAAAAAATTAGAAATTATTTAATCCCTATTATATAACATCTTTCATATCCATATTTGTTTTAGTAACATCTGATCAAAACATCAGATGCTACTTTAGTAGAATTTGCTGAAATTATATGTATGGAATGGCATTCCATGTAAAAAGACAATATAAATTTCTTGGATAAGAAAATCATCCTCCATATCATAAATAACACAATAATTCTATACATGTTCAAGGAGGAGGATAAATTTCCTTTGGATTAAATATCCCAATGATTTATATTATTTCTTTATAAAAAACTGTATCTATCTCAACTGAGAGATTCTAATGAAAATGACATCATTGATGACATGCCCATTGTGAGACAATATTCTGATGTGTTTGGTAAAAAAATTTATGGTCTTTCTCTTATTTGAGAGGTTGGTTTCTCTATATAATATAAACCCAAAACATTTACAATATAACAAACTTTTTATAGAATGTTTATTTTTAATCATTAGGTTATAAATAATAAAGTATTAGAGAATCTATAAAATAGGTTCATACACCCTAATGCTTTACCATAGGTTGCACCGGTCCTTCTGCTAAATAATAAGTGTTGTTCAATGTGTCTATAAATTTATTATCATGAGATTCAAAAGATCATGATAATGGACACCTATAGTTTTTCAAATATTTATAATTTCTTTATTATATATATGGATCCTAGTACTTCTCTAAGGTAGATATGAAATTATGATATTATCATTTAAATGTAAAGAATATATATATCTACAACACTAATCTTCATACAAAGTATAATTCCCTGACCATAGTTACCTAGAGTCGGTGCATTATTACATAACATTGGCATGATCACAATAGCTCATGTCTCGAAAGACCAATTAGTTTAGTAGCCTTGGAAATACTAGATACATTCATAAGTTTTACATTACATTATAAAATGAAAAAATACAACAACATAGTATTCATAGGCCACACACATATCCCATAGAACATGCCTTCAGGTAAATAATAATATACTTCTTCAATTCCTTGGAAATATAAAACATAGAAAGGGGTGATCTCAGATGCTTAGTACAGATAACAAGCTGAAACATTCATAAATAAGCATAAACATTTAAGGCAATGTAAGTCTAAAATAAAATACTTTTAAACATGAACATCAGCATAATATGTCAAAGATAAAATCAAATAATTCCATTTAATAATTCACATAGATATATACTAGTTGAATAGTCACATGTAATATCAATAGCCACTTTCATAATGACAGAATTCATAATTCCAGACTTCAAAACCACATAGTCTATGCCTTGTACAAAGTCTACAAATAATATTTAGTCAAGGCCTTATTCCAAGACTCTATTTTTTCTCATGGGACATACTGATTCATAGACGAGATATAGTGGGCTCCACCCGTCACTTATTAAGTCCAATGTATTCCTCATATGAAAATGTTTAAACATAACATAAACATTCTTATTAAAACTAGCATACGAAATGTCAATACATTAAAATCAAACCATAAATAGTGTAAAAATAGCACATCCATAGTCAAACATATCATAAAACCTTCAATAAAATAAATACAATTTGTATCATAATAAATCAACATCAAACAAGCTTAAAATTTATCAAAGGATGTGGACCAAGATGAAATCAAAACTTTTTCAGAGAAAAATCTTTTTCTATTTTGAGATAATTTAGAATTCATGTAATTAAGAAAGAAAAAGTTTATTTTGAAAATATTCTTATAATATTGTAAGGGAAGCTTCGACGATGTGATAACAGAGAAAAATAGGTGCACCTGCTGTATAATTAAAAAAACATTCTTACCTTATTTTTGTCAAAAAGGTCATAAAGTACCTTGTTTGGAAAATCACAGAAATATTCCTTTCAAAACATATATGGTAAAATAAGGGTATAAATTACTTTAATCCATAGCTTTGTAAATGATAATTTTTTTTCAAATACATTTTTAAGAAAACACGGATGTCAATGATATAGAGGTCCTAGTAGATACTTACGTAAAAACAACCTCGGATTATAAAGAGATCGTGAAATTAACCCGTACTTTGTACTTTTTCTTGGTAGAGGGTATGTTAAAATATTGTATAATAGTTAAATAATTATTATTAAATTATAAATTAACTACATACATAAATATGATATCATATATGATCTTCTAATATTGATTTGTTAACGATATTTTCGTAGTATCATCGTTTCAGGTGTTAACAGATTCGTTTTCCATTATATGATTTGTTACATAAGTAGTGTTTTTATGTATAGGATGTATATTATTCATATTAAGACTGATATTAAGTCTTTAAACATTATTTTCATTCATCAAATGAAAATTATTCTTGAATTGATACGATGGGGAATTAATTTCATCGCGTTCGTGGAGATGGTAATTCGTACGTACGCACGAGCGACAATATCATTCTTATAATATTAAAATATTATATAATTGGATGGTATATCATATATATAGAATCATTATAATGTTATATTTGTTATTTTAATCATTTATACTCATTATTAAACTCATCCAAATGATGAAGTATTTGAATAACAAACAACACAACAACGTGGAGATAGTAATCTGTACGTATGTATGTATGGTGACTTTGTAATTTATTGGATGGATAGAATAATGAATATGGTTGTACCACTTTTATAATAACATCCTAGTATATAGAATATACTAGAGTTATTATATTAGAATGGATTAAATAATGAAATATGAAGTGGAAGAAGAAATGAACTTAAAAGAGGTGATGAAATATTTACCTCTTTTCGAGTTCTTTCTTTTTATTTGATAAAAAGGGCTCCATAGGATGGCTTTCCAATGAAAGGAAGGCCTATATGATGAAGGGAGTAATGTTGGGAGGATATTTGTTCAGGTTTTGGCCAATATAAATGGCTTTTATTGTTTGAATTTGAGAGAAGGGGAAGTGCCCTTTTATAAGAGAGGTGAGAGTCACTTTAGGAAAAGCATGAAATTTTATTTTATAGTAAAATAATTTTCGGTTTCTAATGGATAAAGAATAAATTATTTAGAGACTAACATGTTTATGGGTCTAACACCACTCAAAAAATAGATTTTAGATAGTTTTGGGTCACTATATTAAGCTTATCTTTTATATTTAACTCTTAGTTAAATAGTTTGACATTTACCATGTCTCTTTGTATTTTTATATTATATGGTTAATAAACATACTATAAACTTTCAAGATAACACCATGTGGTAGATTAATGATATATATAATATTATTTAAGCCATTTGGCCTAAATTTATATTTTTAGAAATAGAATACCAATTTATAATATAATATTATTTTTAAAAACACTTTTATGTCTATTTTGACACTATTTGGTACTTTGTTATTGTTAACTTTATAACAGAATTATTACTTAAAAAAATCATTTCATAAACCCTAAAATTTCATATTAACCAATAAAATTAGTGTAATTCATTAAAAGTCTCAAATTATATTTATTTGTATATTTATAATATCAATTATTTTAATCTTTCATTAATACAGTAATTATTGCATCATCATTGTGTCATAAAAAAATTTAATTATTTAATGTCTAAAAATTATAAATACAATACCATTATGTAGGATATATTTTTATCTTTCTAATTAATATTTATAGTAAAATTTATATTATGTATATACCTATATTAAAAATTGTTTAGTTATTAAACGTTGATTTTAACTCTTTTAACTCTTCTTTAAATAAAATAATAACAATTGTCATAATCTAATCCAAGTAGACCTAAAGGATCAAATTTTAATCCTAAGGTTTTTTGGTTCTAATTACACTTATCCAACAGAATTAGTACATGTGTTTGGTTAATTATGATATAATTTTTACCATTAATTACCAAATTTACTTTTAACCGTGGTAAATAAAAGTAACAAGTAACTATTCACTAAAAAATATTTTCATCTTATTGAACCACATTTTACTTACTGACATTAACTGTGTCTCTAGCTGTTTTTAAATTCAACTCATAGAAGTGGTAAAATTAAGTTTTATACAAATTTACAAATGCTCCTAGGAGGTGGGTAAAATAAGGTAAATAGTTCGCTAAAATTTTATATATCTAAACTTGTTATAAAATGACTCCAATAAATTATGTTGAACATATATATAGATTAGTTATCTATTTTGACCTAAAATAAATTAAAATAAAATAACTAAATATTTAAATAAAAAGTCATTTTTAACCATTAATGCAATGTTTTTTCACTATTCATCAAAAATTGAATGTTTTCAGAAAAATACCAAAAATTCACCCTAAGTTAATTTCGATAATCCAAATCCAAAAATGATGTCCTATTTTGAAAGGAAATATTTATAAAATTTCAAAAAGTGGGTATTACTATTCACAATTGCTAGTTTGATTGGTCGCGGTGGGTTAGAATCTCAAAGTTGCGTATAATTCAAGCTATTGCATTATTCAAAAGGAAACATACCCTAGAAGCTTGGGGTGTTACATTCATCCCTCATTTAAATACTTTCGTCCTCCAAATTTCTATAATACTACTGTACAAAAATATTTGGGCGGTTCTTCATCATAAGTTCCTCTGGTCCCCACTTTTCCTCTTCCATCTTATGGTTTCTCCATAGAACATTTACCAGACGAGTCGTCATGTTTCTCAGCACTTTTTCTCTTATATCAATAATTTTGACGCACTCTTCACAATAAGAAAGAATATGTTCTAGTTCAATTTCCCCATAGGTGAGTACATGCATTGGGTCAGACATTTATTTTCTCAACAGTGATATGTGGAACACATTGTGAACTTTGGAGAGACTTGGCGGTATTTCCAAATGGTAAGCTACATACCCAATTCATTCTAGAATTTCAAAAGGTTTGATGTACATGGGACTCAATTTACCTTTCTTAACTAATCTTATAACTCCCTTATATGGAGATTACTTCATGAAAACATGATCTCCTACCTGAAATTCCAAATCCTTCCTTCAATTATAGGCATAGCTCTTCTGCTTATGTTGTGTTTCTTTTATGTGGGTTTGGATAACATTCACCTTTTCCATCGTTTCTTCAACAAGTTATGGGCCAATGAGTTTTCTTTCACCAACATCATTCAAACAAGTTGGTATGTGACATCTCTTTCTAAATAACGCTTCATATGGTACCATCTGAACACTTTAATGGAAGGTGTTATAATAAGAAAATTCTACTAGATGAAAATATTGACCCCACATACCTTGAAATTCATGTGAGAAAGATCTTAACATGTCTTCTACGGTTTGAATAGTCCATTCTAATTGTTCATCAGTTTGAGGGTGTTAGGCAGTGCATAAACAAAGTTCATTATCCTTGGATTTTTGAAGACATTTCCAGAATCATGATGTAAAATGGGGATCTTGATCCGAAACAATCTATAAGGGTACTCTATGAAGTCTTACAACATCATTAACATATAGTCTTTCTCGAATTTCAAGTCGTAAGTCTTCTCTTATAGCAAGAAAATGTGTTGACATGGAAAGACCATCAACAATGACCCATATTGCATCATTCCTTCTAGGAGTCTTTGGTAACCCCCTGAAAAAGTCCATCGTAATATTATCCCATATCCACTTATCTATGGGAAGAGGTTTCATGACTCCACCAGGTTGTTTCCTTCCAGCTTTCGCTTGTTGACAAACCATGCATCTTGACACAAAATCAGCAATCTCCCTCTTCATGTTGTCCCACCAAAAATGCTCCTTCAAATTTCTATACATCTTGGTGGAACCAGGGTGTATAGGGAAATTGGATCTATGAGCATCATCTAACAATTCCAATTTTAGATCACGTATATCAGGAACACAAAGTCTCTTCCCAAATTTCAAAATCCAATTTTCATATATGAAGTCACTCAATCTCCCATCATTCACAGATTTAATTTTCTTTTGAAACTCTTCATCATCAGTCTGAGAACATTGTATCCTTTCTTGTAATTATGGTTTGGTAACCATTTGTAAAATAATTGATGTTTGACCATCCATGATTATTTCTATATCCATTTTCACTAGATCCATGAAAATAGGATCCCTTTCAACTGTCACCTTGTCCAAAACTCCATGATCCTTTCTATACAAAGCATCTACCACCCTATTTTCATTCCCCGGGTGGAAGTGTATTGTGAAATCATAAAACTTGAGTAGTTGAATCCATCAGATTTTCCTCAGGTTTAGTTATTTTTGTGAGAAAATATACTTCAAACTCTTGTGATTAGTATAAATCTCATATTTTTCACCATAGAGGTAGTTTCTCCATATTTTCACAGTAAAGATTATAGCTGCTAAATTATGATCATTAGTAGGATAGTTTTACTCATGAATTTTTTGTGGTCTTTATGCATAGGAAATAACTCTATCATTCTACATAATGACACAACCAAGTCCTTTATTTGAAGCATCACTATAAATAACAAACACATCATTACCCGATGGTAGATTCAAGAAAAAATCATTGACCAATCTTCTATTCATTTCTTCAAAACATTCTTCACACTCTTTTATCCAAACAAATTTAACCCCTTTATGTGTATGGTTTGTTAATGGGTTAGGCATCCGGGAAAAATTCGGGATGGACATCGATAATAACCTACTAAACCAATAAAAGTGCGTACCTCAGTTATACTCATCAGTGCTGTCCATTCATGTTTTTCATTGGACTTTAAAGGATCAACAGAGATTCTATCCTTAGAGGCAATATGGCCAAGAAAAGAAATCTTCTAAAGCCAGAATTAATACTTGCTAAATTTCCCATGTAATTTATATCTTCTAAGACTATTTAAAAAAATTCCCAATTGATTTTCATTATCTTCTTAGCTTTTGTAGTATACCAAGATATTATCAATAAATACCACTACAAAGTCTTCACAATATTCCTTGAAAAAAATATTAATTAGATCCATGAACACATAGGGTTCATTAGTCAACCCAAAAGGCATTATTGTAAACTCATAATACTTGTAACTGGTTCGAAATGTTGTTTTCGGAATGTCTTCCTTCTTCACACACAACTGATGATATCTGGATTGACGGTTAATCTTTGAAAAATATTGAGCTCCCTGAAGTTGGTCGAATAAATCATCAATGTGAGGTAGGGGATACTTTTTCTTTATTGTTATAACATTTATTTCCCTGTAGTCAATGAAAAACCTTATAGATATGTCTTTCTTTTTAACAAAAAGAATAGGGGCTCCCCATGGAGAAACACTAGGGCGAATAAATCCCTTGTTACTCAATTCCTCTAGTTGTTTCTTTAGTTCCACTAATTCCACAGTGGAAATTCTATAAGGGGTCTTCGATATGGGCCTTGAACGAAAAATTAAATCAATGGAAAACTCAATTTCTCATTCTAGAGGATGTCCACGTAAATATTCTAGAAACACATCAACATATTCTTGCACAATAGGTACATACTCTATTTTAACATTCATTTACTCACCCACAATTATTTCATTCTCTTCCTCCCAAATAACTGAATTTAGTTCTACTACTAGGGGTGGATCTAGATAATAATTAGGTGGTTATGTTTCTACAATAAAGATATGGTACTCCTTATCATCATCTTGAATTATAACCTCCTTCTTCTTACAATAAATTTTCACATCATGGTCCGAAATCCAATCCATACTAAGGGTTATATCAAATTTAATCATGGGTTTGACGATGAGATCTGCAGATAAAAAACATTTATATGCCCTAATGATAACTGATTCAAAAAACATTGTTGCAATGATACTTCCCTTAGGTGTTTTGACTGAAAACTCCCTTGTTAAATCATATTGAAAATATCTAATTTTCTTTGAAAAATGGGAAGATATGAAACAATGTGATGATCCAAAATCAAATAAAGAATTTCCTAAACTTGAGGAAACCATTAAATTACCTGCCACTATGTCTTTCGGAGCTTCAACCTCAGTAGTAGTGATAGCATAAGCTTGCACTTGATCCCTTGGACTTTTCTGAGGTAAATTTCCTTGGTTCTTAGGACATTAATTTTCATCATGCCCCCTTTCTCTATAATTTTAGCATTCAACATTGATAGCCTCTTTCTTTCCCTTGCAATCACGATCTTGGCGTCCTTTTTCACCACACTTGTAACAGACTCTCATTCCCTTCAGGCATGTAATAGGGTGTTTCTTCCCAAATTTAATGCCGGATGGGTATTCAAAATTTCCCTTATTAACCTTATTTCCATTTCCAAAGTGTTTAGCAGATCTCTTTTTCCCCTGATTCGCATTAATGTCATAAGACTTAGAGAATTCTTTTTCTGTCTTGATATCTCATGAGAAAATATCTTCATACGATGAGAGGGATTGTGAGACAAATTCTAGATGGAGAAATGGTTTTAACCCATAAAATAAACGATCAATCTTAATTTTTGGGTTATGTATATAATCTACTACATGCCTTGCTATCCTTGTAAAGTTAGACTCATATTTTTTGACATTCGCATCCTCCTTTTTTCTCAGACTCAAAAATTATCTTTCCATATCTGCTCGATGGTCATGAAGAAAATTTTTTCCTACGAAAATCTCTTTAAACTCCCTACATTCCATATTTGATACTTCATCATATTCCTTTGTGTTTTGAATAAATGAAAACCATTGATCTGCACCTCCTGTGAGGCGAAAAACTACCATGAAAACTTTTTCCCTTTTGATGCTCCCCAAAGTGTGGAATAGTTTCTCTAAGGAACTTATCCATTCATTAACTAAAAATGGATTCGTAGTCCCATTAAATGTTGGTGGTTTTTTCCTCATGAATTGTTCTAACATTGATCCTCCACATTGAGGATCAGGGTGCTCCATACGGGAAAGGTTATTATTCAAAACCAGAGTGAGTTATCCTAGTATTGTGATAAGCTGATCAGAACCGATTGTATCCCCAACTCCACTATAATTATCTTAAGTAGAAGGGAAATCCCTAAATGGATTAAGGTCATTGATATGGTTTCCATTCCTTCCACTATGCACCCTTTCTAAAAAAATTCATACACTAGATTAGTTTATGAATCGCAATACATAATTCCAAACATGTAAAACAGTTAACATAAATTGAACATTTTATAGATATAATCCATAATCAAAAAAATGTTTTCTTTGAGGATGTATACACTCATAAACCCTTAATAATGGTTTGTAATGTAAATGGGAATCATCCTAAGAATATCCTCTAGGATTGTTGTATCCAAGACTGAAGCAAGGCCCATTGTCGTGCACTAAAACCCGTTCTAGTCTAGCTAAATGAGGTGTTTTCATGTTTTACCCTTAGGTATATCTGTGCCAGAGCCTCCTCTACCTTCTCATATCAATATAGGGATTTATTTATTGGAAAATGCACAAAATCTCTATAATACCAAACTTCTTAGAAGTTCTTATATACTAATCCTCAAACACTATCTTAGAGTAATGTTCTCTAATCAGAGTTTTTCTAAATCTAGATTCCAAGGTTTGTGCTAAACTTCCTCTAATAACAACTGTAAAGTCCCAATGCAATCTATTTCATTATTCAAATGCAAACATATTGTGGAATCATGGGGTGTTACACAAGGTATGAGAACTATGAATTAATTTTGATTCCATTTAGACTCACTAATCATCTCACTATCTTCATGGACTTAATCAATGGAGTATTTAAGAATTACCTTGAAAAATTTGTGGTAGTCCTTATAGATGATATTATTATCAACTCCAAAATCAAGGAGGAACACGAGGATCATTTAAATGTTTTACAAAAGTCATTTTGAATGGGAATTTTATATCTGAAGGATATTAAATTCAAGTTTTGGATTGAGAGTGACCCATTCATGGTACATGTTAGAAAATTAAAAGAAAAAGTTATAGATCCTTGAAAAATAGAGGTTTTAGAGTATGTCTCTTACCAACATCAGTGAAAGAGATCCATAGTTTCCTTTTATTGGTTGTGCACTATCATTGATTTATGATAAAAATATCTTTGTTTTCAATCCCACGAAATTAGCTAACATGGATGGGAGTGATGTTTTTAGTGATTGATGAATGCAAAGAGATATAAATATATTTAAATAATTGGATAATCATTGCAATGATTCCCACATTACCCACAAGTGGGGAGGAATATCTGAAATCCAATGATGCTTCCAAAAATTGATTGTGATTAAAGATCCATGGAAAAAACAACCCAACACATGATCTGGAATTTGCTACTATGAACTTCTCATTAATGATTAAGAGATATTATCTCCAAGAGAAAATTTTTGATATATATATATATATCATAAAATCCTCAAGTATATATTCACAAAAAAGGACCTCAATATGAGATAATTAATTTGGTTATATCTGATCAAGGATTATGATTGTTCAATCCATTATGATCCATGGAAGATAAAAAATGTATTTTTTATGTTAACATAAGAGGATATATTACCATTGTGGATGATGTTGATTGAAAGGGATCCAAAATTCATGGGATTGTAAAGGATTTAAATGAGAATTAAAAAATAGTTCTATTTTTCCCAAATAACTGCCCAACCATCTATTCTTGAGAGGATAAAGGAGGCCAAAAAAGATGATGAGGTACTATAGAAAAAGTTGTCCAATATTCCTAAGTAAAATTTTTCTAAAAAAGGAGGTATGATATTTTGAAATTTGATATGTGTCACATCAAAATTAAACTAAATAGGGGACTTTAGGATGATGTGAAAAACTCATCCTTCTCTTCTCAACTAGGGGAACTAACATCTATAGTGATTTTAGGAAAACCATATGGTTGGATAACATGAAGAGGGATATTATAGAATTTTTATTTCAATGGACATTATACTATATATTCAAGGATTAATGGAAAACATCTAATGTTATGATAAAACCATTACCCATACGAGTATATAAGTTGGAATAAATAACTATTGATTTCATCATATGACTCCCTAGGAGATATAATGTTGATAACACTATATAAGTGTTAGTTGGCCACCTTATAAAATCATTGCATTTTATTTCTATCAAGGAAGACATATTTCTTGACCAACATTCCCAAATATACATAAGATTAGTGGTAATACATCAACGACTACGACCATCTGTAGTATCTAATTGAGTCTAAGGTTTATCTTGAGCTTCTAGAGAATCCAAAAAAAATTTTTGGATATAGAGCTAAGATTTAGTATTGCTTAACACCCTCAGAAGAATGGTCAGTATGAGAGAACCATTCAAACTCTATAGGATATATTGTTACCATGTTGATTGGATTTACCTATATGTTGGGATCAACACATTCCCCTAGTGGAGTTCACATATAAACACAATTTCCATTATATAATTAAAATATAACCTTATGAGGCCCTTTGTGGGAAGAGTTTTTAGACATTGATATGATGGAGTAAAGTTGGAGAGATGAAGCTAAAAAACCCAATCTTATTTAAGAGATGATAGGTAAGTTTCGAACCATTCACTACCATATAAAATCTATGGAATGTTTATAGAAAGGATATATCTATAATAATCAACGTGACTAGGAGTTTGAGGTCAAAGATAAGGTGTTCCTCTGTATACTTCCATGTATGAAATTCATGAGGATTGGGAAAAACAAAAATCCTAGTCCTAGATACATCATTCCCATTGAGATCCTTGATCTCATCAGATATGTTACTTATCGAAAAGCACTACAACATGTCCAATCTTATGTATATGGTGTGATCAATGTATCAATCTTGAGGTAGTGCATATTATACCCCTCACATATACAAAATCTAGAGGTGTTACCCTTAGAGAATGGTATTTCATATAATAAGTTTCTTGTGAGGATCATATATCATTGATACAATATTCTAAGAAACATGAAATCTCACCAGGACATATTACAATGGTGAAACAAAAATATTGAGGAAACAACATGGGAACATGAAGAGGTGATGAAAAAAAGTACCCTAATCTAATTTAGTGCATGTAATGCAATTTCAAGGGAAAATTTTTGAATGTAGGAGAATGTAACAACTTGAGCATTAATAAATTATTTTAAAATGAATAAATTATTTATGAATTAATGTTGTTATAAGAAACACCTGCACTACTTTATTTATTTTGGTCTGTTATACCCTGTAGAATCTAAAATATCATTAATCACAAAAACCATTAATGACATAGATGTTGTACAGTAACCATTGAGATTTGTATATTATGGGTTATTATAAATTCAAATTGACATAGATAGAAGAGGTGATGTCCTCAAATAGTATGATAATATCATATAAATCCCATTTATCTAAGCATCTGATGGATATAGAATCACTAGGTTTTACCATTGACCAATCCTAATATGAGACACCAAAACTAAAGCATGATAAAAACCATTTATAGGAGAAGTACAAGCATATCATGATAAATACCAATCCCATGTTTGTTGACCCCCACCCCCCATAATGTATCATGAGCTCACAACTTTTCCTCAAGGTGTACACTGGTGTAACAAAGGGTTCTATATCTAGACTATAGTACTATGATTTTTTATATTTTATTTTAAATAATAGAGTGGTTATATATATTTTCATCTGTTATATATTAACTATATAATAATAAGTTCAACAAAAAAATACTTTGATATAATGAAAGTAAAATTTTAATTTAGGGAAATATATAAATTTGATTAAAAACACTTTTTGATACATTAAAGAGTTTTAAAATAATTTTTTTTCATGAAATATTCCTTAATATTTATTTGAATATTAATGGAAATATACTTTAAGGAAGTAAAGTATAATTTTTACAATGGTAAAAAATGGTTAGTGTCATATAAAATAGTATTTTCTAGTTAATAATTAATTTTATTTAAAATTATAAATTATCATATTTTAGATAAATATTTTGGTAAAAAATATCATTTTTTAAATCATCATATTGAAATTATCCAATTCATAGTTTGTCATACTTTTCTAAAATAGTTTAATTTATGGGTAAAAATTAAATCATGTATAAATATATGGTATATATTATGACATAATAATAACCCATAAGTTAAATAATAGATGATATAAAAGGAATCCATGACAATATACATATTTAATATTTTAAATAATTTATTTTTGAAGTTATTTGATTGATTTTATAATCCAGTAAGAAATAATCAAAATGCAATATTATATTCAATAGTTTTAAAATAAATTTTTTAGGAACATGACTCAAATACATGTCACCAATAGAATGACATTAATTATTTAGGTTCGTGGAATTATAAAATATTGAAAAAATTCTTATTTAGAAGAAACCATGGGAATAATAATGGGAAGTTATTTGGTTTTGGTTGTTTTATTATATATAGTCCAAACCTAAGTTTATAAATTAATGAATAATCACCCTATTTTTTTCTATAAATACCCACATCCTACCATATTATTTACTAAAAACATATTTAAAAATAATTTTCCTCCCTATCATTTTCATGATCTCTCTCAAGGTGTTCTGAATCTATTAAAAAGATTCTCTGAAGATTTTAAAAGTTCCCTCTCAAGCTAAGGGATCCTCTCCTCCTCCTAATTATTCATCTACTCTCTTTGAATAATTTCCATTTAATATCCATTTTTCATGTTTTAAAGTATTACTATACATCTGTTTAATATAATTATGATGAAAAAGTATTGAGAGACAATAATTCACTTTCACAAATCCATTCCATGAATCTTAAGGAACACATGTTATACTGCCAAAATTATCATTTTATTTTCCCTTCCAAACATTTATGTTGAAAATAACCATCACCATTTACAATAAAGGGTATTAAACTAGATGAATTTATTATTCATTAATTGGGGAATAACATCTATGTAATCCAAACTCCTTAATCATTGGATTAAGTGTTTTGAAAAGCATCTTAATGTTTTATGATCTTTTTAGAATAGAAATGTATATACATGATATTAATGTGCTGGGTGCGCACAAAATTATATATCCCTACAATGCATTATGTAACATTTCTATCTTATAATATGAAATTTATGGTGCTTGAGAAGTTATCCTAATGGCCCTATATTATTAATTCTTTGTGGATATCCTTGACTCCTATTTATGATGTCATGTTGTATGTTTTTTCAAATCCCGTTATTTTATTGGTGTTTTAATATTATAACATTATTTGATACTCATGATTATCATTCTCATACATTTTATGTCACCTTTATATTCCTCTTTAATGAAATTTATTATTTTCATCCTGTTGTGATTTTATTATTCCATTATTAGGATTTATGGCTCACCCCTATCATAAATACATTTCCAAGTTATCCCTTGTATTATTAAAATGAATAATTATTATAAGATCACTTTAAGAAGGTTTATATACTATTTTTGTTTCATTATTGGTGATTTGTGATACATATATAATTTCAAAAATACACTAGGGCACATGATATGTTGGGATTGAAATATGTCTATAATTATGTAATAAATCAAGAAATAATTAGAATTAATGATATAAGTTTCATATAGTGTAAGAGGATCGAGAACATTATTGGTTGAATAATTAATTTTTAAATTTTAATTAAATAATAAAATTATTTAAAATGGATATAAAATATATAACACTCCATTTTCTCTACATAGGTGACACGACCTCATCTTCAAACTTATCTATGCTCTCCCTCAAAATCTAGGATCTCATTCCTTCAAAATTTGACCGATGTTCCATCAATCCCCGTGGAACGATATGTGCATGTCTAATTGTCCTCTTCCTTATATTATCATTGTTTCTTCAATATTCATAAAATTACATAGATTATTTATGTGTGTTAGGTTCTTTTATTACTTCTAACTAATACCATTTTCTAATGATCTTTATAGAGTATGTATGTACTAAGATTAGTAGGTGGTATTTATGTTTTCTAGTTAGTTTATATGAGTTTTCATGAGCCATGTAACATGTGGCTTGTGACCAATGGGTGCGCATAATGAAAATTGAAATTGTATTTTTTTCTCTTGAATATTGACAGTGGTGTTATGATTTTTTAGTACTTAATTGGTCCCTATGTGTGGTTTTTTGGACCTATAGTCTTGATGGGAATAGACCCAAAAAATTAATTATGAGAAATTTGAAGTAAGAACCCAAGAGGGTTATCCTTTTTCATGTGATAAAGTGTATATTAACATGATACTTTTATCCTAATTGATATAGTTACGTGTGTTTATATATTTAATTTACATGAAACATTATGTTAAAATGAATATTTGGTTACTATATAGAATTTATGGCATGTATGAGATTAGGTTAGAGGTGTGATAATTATACCCTTAATTGAAATAGTATTTGTTAGATTATACCATGGATTTAGGATGTGAAATGTGTTTTGGTGTTTGAGTACCAGACTGTTCTAGTAATAAAATATAGTGTGCAATTATGACAACATTATTATGAAATATAAGGGATAGTTTTGGTTGTGATAATGGATATGTCTTTAAAGGTTATAATTATGGGATGTTATTCCATATTTCATTGAATTTGATGAATATTTAAAAAAACACTTTTGAGTTTTCCAAGAGTATGGGATTACAAAATCCTTTATCTTATAGTTTAATTTATGAAGGGAATATATGCCTATTTATTTTAATGTGAGAAAATTTCTATAATTATATGCTTCTTTTCATACTAATAATCTTGTTATGTGATCATTTTCTCACTTAACTAATTTTTTCCATAGAATTTGACACTTTTCCTACATAATAATATTCCATAGAAGGTCATGGTATTCCCATGTATGAACTATTTTGTATGACTAGGGACACATTACTACACTGGTATTGATGTGTGAGGATAGGGATACTTAACCTATAAATAATCAACATCTTTAGATGTTACCACTTCTAGACGAATTGTGAATTTTAAGTGACCAAATATCATCCCATGAATCTACTGATGACCCTCAATTGTGGAACAAGGACTAAGGAATCTCTAATACACCATGGTATTCTAACGACTATACCATGTAGAGTTGGGAAGTCCAATAATCCCTACTATCATAACAACTCTTCCTTATCTTCTTCCATCTCCCACTCTGGTTCACATTTGTGACCATCTTTCTAGACAATGAAAAAGAAAATAAGCACATGACATGAAAATAGAACCTATAATAATAATTAAAAAATATATTACATGATTCAAAGATTGTTTTCCCACACCAATGGGATAACAACTATATACCTTCCATTTAATGAAGCATTCAACTGAGTTACAATGGAACCGAGTTCCAAAACCCTTCCCAGACTACTAAATGAAAATGAATCATGTTCCTCCAATAGGGGAATCTTCCAATATTGATCATTCAAGTATTTCACCCTTCATTTTATGGAATAAAACACTTAAACCCAATTCCATTAGGACTTGGTTTGATCAAATTTCATTCGATCATCCCTGGTTGATCCATGGTTGTCCCCATATTGTCAATCTCATCCTCTATTATATTTAGTGTCTATTGTACCATATAGTTGTGGTAAACATTCACCAAATAAAGAAAAGTATATCTAATCATCAGGTTCATATTTCCTTCTAAAAATTATGATTGGTCCCCCCTAACATCGGAAACCCCTGTTTCCTAGTTATATATTCATCCATGACTACTAAATTTTAGTGAATAATAAAAATCACTTTTATAATTCATACTGATGACTCCCACATCAACATTAATTTAACACTAAAACTTTAGGGATATATTCTCCTACATATCTCCAATTTCTTTTCATAACAAAAAACTTTTTAAAATCTCCTCACTACCTCTAGAACTTCATGAAACATTTGGAATCTATATCTTCCATATACATCATATCTTCATCTGAATAATGAAATACTTTTGAGTGTATGCATGAAATGATCCTTCTCCACATTAACACACTTGGTCACCTTTTTATTGTTTTTATTTCTTCCATTGAATAAAACTAATTAATTATTATTTCAAAATACACTAAATAATTCTTCTATTGAAAGTATTTCATTCCACTCCTCTTCATATTTCTATCAACTCCTTCCATCTAACATGATTCTGTATGGACATGGTGTTGGTTTACATTGTACATCTAATTTTTTCCATTTTTATTTTCTATAAATACCAAAAATTAACTAAAATATACTTCTCACACAAAAACCTAACATTCTACCTCTAGATATTTTTTCATAGGTTTATTTTATCAATATCCAACTCAATGTTAATTCTTATACATTCACCAAAGTCTTGGTGGTCTGTTTCTGTATATCCTTATAATTCATGTATGATCCTTCATTATGTTTCATTGGATTATCTAAGCCCTATAAACAAATTTCTGACTAAAACATTTATAAACTTGATCTCATCTAAATTTCTCGATTTAAAAAATACCCTCTAATAACAGTCCTGAACTCCCATTCGAGACACATTAAAGTACAATCAACTAGTTATTCCATGTATCATGTCCATGGCTTAGATTATAATAAAACATGTGCTTTTAAAGACTCTAACATCAAGATTATGAATCCTAAAAGAGTTATATAGTGCAAAAAACTCCAATGATACCATCAAAATTGAACCCCATTAGGAATTTTAGCATACATAAATTCAGATATCATTTTGCAATAAACTCTAACTAGAAATATCCTCTAATGTAACCAAGATATATATGGTATTTTTTACTCACTGTATTCTAGAATCGATTCCAATCCATACCTGATCCCCATTATTTATATAAAACCATATGATAGTCATTTCTATTTTTTGAAAATCATCGATGACTTCGTCACAACTATTTTCAAATAAAATGTGTCCCCAATACTTGAGTATTTTGTCTTCTTATATTAACATGGTCATGGTCAAATGTTTTTGGATTACATATATTAATTAAAAAAAAATTTAATAGCATACATTAGAGTAACTATAGAAGAAAAAAAAACAAATGAAATGAAACTACTTTGATCTTAAAGATAATCTATATGTTAAACATCAAAGATAAACATTCAGTACTAAAATTTTCATGTCCCAAAACCTGATAACATCTTGAATAATTTTTGTAAAATAAACTCTTACTGGATATAAAATAATCTCCTCAGCCTTTTGAAATATGTTTGAACACCAACTCTATGCCACTTTTTTGTTGCATGTTTGTATCCTCAAACTTAAATTAGACACAACCATCATATCATTTATAAATCCCTTTAATCCAAAAACTATAATTCACTATACCATCACTCAATAAACTTCATTACATCATGATTATTGGTGAAGAAGTTTATAGAAATATTTTATAAATAAATTCCCTTTAACACCCACACTATTTTATAACTTATTTTATGAAGGTGTATAATACAATTGATCCTATGAGATCACTAGAAGTTGGCTAAATTGGAACACATTTCCATTCTTATGTACTCCTAAAATCAATGAAACAGACCCCATATTCAGAAAGTATACTTCTCTAGATTAACTCACTTCTTCTAAACATCATATTTTAGAGTTTTAAACCTTTTATAAGCTCATAAAAATCATGAATACCCAAATGTGAATCACATTACATTAGACAAATTTCTTTCTGTTTCTCTCATTGTTCATCTAATTCATCTTTTGATGATCTAATACCATTATACACTCTTCTGATATTTTTTTATATAGAATCATCGCATCCTTCTATATTCCAGATCATGAACATTCTACCTAATAGATATTTATCAATGAGGAACCTAGAGTCAATTGTGCTACCACGAAGTAGGCTTAGATAACACTTGGTAGCATGAAAACCAACCCCTCTCAACTACGATATTTGTGAACCTTTTGATATTTATCATAAAAAATAGACCTTTCAATCTTAACTAATTGTACTCGACTCAAATCTACCACTTTATGTAGATAAATATGATTTCCTAAAACTCTAGTAATGAATCCTCCTTCTTGGATCATACATCATGTCTCCAGACTATAACCTTGGGGAACATTCTTTGTTCTTTTTGTGATGCATTTATGGTCTAATAACCACCTCATTTCAAGATGAATCACCATCCAATGATTCTTTAAAAACCTAAAAGTTTAACAACATGAATATCCTCTAGGATTAATTTCATCCATTTCCAAACCATAAAATCTTACTTACATGTTCAATGTTTTGATCCAAAAATTAGTGGGATCCAACTAAATCTAGATAAAAATTTAATTAAGACTATCCATGAAATTATATATTAATCCCCCACTAGGTTTTTAATTCTACCTCAATGAAAATGATAATTTATCAACAACATAATGGAAATGAATAGTGGTTTAGAAAATTGAGACTCTTTCTTATCATTTTCATCTACATTGGTGAAAAACCCCATCAAAAAATCAACAACTACCTTACTATGGGAAAACATCAAACATAAAACTAATATCTTAAGGTTAACTTAATAGTAAAACATGAATAATGATATGATCTAATAAGTACAAATTTATATGTCCTAGAATTTACATGGGTACCACTACTAACTTCTAGGTGACTCCTTCTGAGTCTTTGATATGCTAATCACCATATTTTTTATGACTACATTATAACACCAATTTTTTATAATTGAAACTATCAGAAATTTCCAATCTTTAATTACTTGTGCATTACAATTTCTAATATATATTCCTTATAAGTTACCCATGACACTCTACTAAAAGACAAATTATATAGAAGATCTAATCCACCATGATTCCCGTATGGCCTCAATATCGAGAATTAGGAATTCCAATAACCCTAACCATCATTAAAAGACTCCCTTGTTTGTTTATAGATCACCTCTAGGTTCACATTTTAGGCCTTCCTTCAAAAAAATAAAAAAGAAAATTACCACACAAAATGAAAATAGAACATGAAATCACAAATACATAAAATTAATACATGTTTTGAACATTTTATCCTAAATCCATGGGAGATTATTTGTATCTATTATATTCAAGGAATCATTCAGTTGGTTTACAAGGGAATAATTTTATAATACCCTACATATTCTAGAAAAATAAGAATAAAACAATTCCTAAATCAATTTCATCTTATAAAACCCATCATTTAGGGCTTTCATCCTTTAAGATATGATCTTACTCAATTGAGATTATGGTCTCAAGAACTAGTTTTTTTTTCAATTCAGTGCTGGAAAACATATAGATGCATCTTGGGTGGCCCATTCCAGACTACCTCAGCATATCTCAGCTTTAGTGTTACTCAAACACTAAAACTATGGTCTATCCTTACATAAGATAGAAAAATAAAATAGTTCATCTTGTTCACATTCCTATATGTATCCTACGTGTGATCATTTATCAACATTGGGAACCTCTATTTCCTTCAAGAATTTTTTGCATTGCCTACCAACATTTTTTTAATAGAACACATTACCTTTTTTATCTACATCGAGGTCTCTTATAAAAAATTTAAATTTCCATAGACTCAGGAGGAATGTATTCTACATATCCTCATTAGATTTTTCCCAAAATCATTAAGTAACATACTTCCCATCCCCACCTCTTTAATTTTATACTATATTTGGAAGCAACCTCTTACACCACCATCACTTATTCATCAAAAATATGAGTGAATTTTATGTGTATGTGTTAGAGTGTATCACTTTTTATTTACACGCATTTTTACACCTATTTAATGGTTCTTGGTTCCACCAATCTACTTAATAAGTATTCCTTTAAAAATATTTTATTCGGCTACGATATTTCTTTCGATGAACTCCTTATAGCTAACAGGATTCTAGACACACATGGTTCAGGTGTACTATCTCCATTTGTTTTCATTAATGTGTATTTTTCAAAACCTATCATCAAGAAATCCAAACACATAAAAATAGTTATAAATCCATAACATAGAAATCCTCTTTCTATCACATTTCAAGGGATGGGAATGAGACTTCCACTTTAACATTGATGGTTAGGTATAGGACATGTCTCTCACATTTCCTCTGTTCAATTATAGGCATTGGGTATACTTCCCAATTTGGATTGAATTATTGAAACATGTTATGGCATGAACACATGGATTTATGTTGATGTAGCCCTAGGATACTATTCCCAAAACCTATTTTTGACATTGCATGGAATGATATACCAACTTATTGAAGTTTTTATGAGATGGGATACAATTTCCAATTGATGTATCATTTTATGTCTGACTAAACACTATTTCTTCCCTAGGATGTTTCATGTGATATATTAAACCATATATAGACACTTTCCAGTGTTGGTATGGTCAGACATTGGTGGATTATATAATAGATTATGACATGAGAATTATAATTATTATTCATATCGATTTATTAATTATATCATCGCTCATCATGTATTAACTTTATATTTTTTATTTGATTAGAGACACAATTGATAGTGTCTAACATAGTTATACTCATAGAATATATGGGAATCTAGGTGTGTTTCAATATTTCACGTTTAGGTATATGGATAAAGGAAAAGGCACTACCATCAATGGATATGTTTGGTGGATGTTAGAGTGGGAGATGGGACATTATAGGAACTCAGATAAAATTTTGTATTAGCCTCTATTATTTTATTTTTTTTAACAAATTTTGTATATGATCAAACCTATGGGGATCATTTTTCACTTATGTATGACACAAGTGATGTTATCATAATTTATTTTTAATAGGATATGATATTTTATTTTCTTTATTTTTGAATAATTCAGCAGTTTTCATTGGAAACTCATCAGACAAATTCAAACCCATGTAATATTTAGTGTATAATAGGGCTTTGGTGGTCTTCAGAGAAGAGATAGTTTTTTATGTGTTTCCCCAGTAGTTTAGATGGATTCAATGTTAATTTTCAGAATAAAAATTGAAAGAGAAAATGATTTTAGTTTAAAATTAGTTATCCAACCTCAGTCATTCCAATACTTTCCGGTTATATAGTTATTCATTCAAATGAAGTCTTCTTCTCTCCAACAAACTAGCAAAAATATCAACTAATTTCCCAATATATTTATTTTGGATTTGAAAATGGATGTTAAATGATCACTTCACATACTTCTCTAACCTATACTACAAATTGGATAACTCTAAATACTCCATGACCAACCCACTTCCATCAATCACAATTGAAATTTAGAAAATATTAGGGGTTGATGTGCGTAACTTGGGAATAAGAGAATAAAGTTGGGAAAATATTAAAACACAAGAGACATACTAATATAAAAAACTAAAAAAACATCCATTGAGATAAAAGAGAAGGAAATTAATCAATTAAGTAAAAAAATCATTTACATGGGTGGTGGAAATATCCTTGGCTTGACTACTATTTTTCTAGTGTTCCATTACTAAATAAACATGAGGGAAATGAAAGAATAAAATGAAGTGTCTAATATTATTTACTCTCCTATGTTTTATCTAATTTTCTAACTAGAAAACATCCTTCTTAGTGAGGTTTGGACACTATTTATTGACGAAAAAAATGATTACGTTTTTTTCTAGAGTTATGGTGCTCAATCACCCACATGGAAATATAATATGCTTCTTCTTCTATACTCGAGTGAAGTATTCCCATGGTGTATATTGAAACCTCTTATATTTTAATTTCCCACTCCCATTATGATTCCATACACCTATACATCCATATGTGGTACTAAAAATGAATTCATTAAATATTTTATTTGCTACAAACATAAGAAAAAAAAATTAACCAACCATTATTAAAATAAAAATAAGTAATATTGATTCAATCATATACCCAATACCTTTAAGGTTTAGAGTTTTATGGAATTATAAAAATTATTTTAACTAATAAAACATATATATTTATCTTCCAGTAAACATTGTTTCAACTATACAAATAACTTATTATTATATAATTAGTCTATAACATCTCCCACAATGTTTTCTAGAAAAACTACCCTTCTAGTAAAATCAAAAAATAATACTCCTCTCGCAACCAAGATAAATGGAAAAAATAGGGGTGAGAGGAAATTCCCAATAAGAGTAAAAATAAATTGTATCAATTAAAAATCATGTATTATTATAAAATGGTCTTGTTTTTGTGAGAATATAATAAAGACACTTTACCAAAGCATAAGGAAGTCACACCTAATGAAACATGTATCATAATTCATGATCCATAACATGAATCTTGTCATATGAAATGAGTATAAGGGAGTATGAGAAGATGATTCAAAAACCATGAGTCATGAAAATATAACACATATACGTTTAAACTTTTCAAATAATTATTTTTATAGAACAATATCATAAGAAATCATAACAAGTAAAAGAATAATCATGAATATTACTTGGGAACAAAAGAAACAATGATAAAACATATATTGGAAAACAAAAATTTCAACTTTAAATGATAATAAAAATTCATTCTCTATTAAAATAAATTTTTGTTCAATTAAAACTCATAATAAAATAAAAACATATATGATTGTTGTAGAATTATACTTATTACCAATAGTTACTCGTATTCACCAACAAGGAAATAACTTATTATATGTTAATTGAAATATAAATTATCTGGATAATAAATAACTAACCAATGCATTGAAGGACTATATAAGACCCATCCAAGATCATATATAATATAAAAGAACATTAAAATGAATATAACATATAAAATCTATCCATTTAACATTTCATAAATAAAAACATGCCATTCAACATGTAATCACAATATTTTTTAGTTAGACTATTTAAACCAAATGGTATTGAATATGGGTTGACCAATTCCCAATTGAGAGTAAAATGAATGTGAAATGTATAACATTGATGAAATTAAATAGGAAAATGAGAAATAATTTTCAAATAAAACATTAGAGAGATAATTTAGTGGGGAAAAAATAGTTTTGTCCAATTTTAAATGAAAATAACTTGTATCATTAATAACTTATTTTCCAATTGAAAAATTAATCAAATAATAGGAATACAATTTTATTTGAAAATAAAAAAAATGGAATAGAAGATTATTTATTAATAACAGTCATAATGGTAAGAAAATTCATTAACATATAAGTTATTTATTGTTTCACAATCCACTAAAGAAATTTGAAAATAATCCACACGAAAAATGTTAAAAAAATTATTTTTTAAACATTCGTAATGAAATTTAAATGTAATTATGAACGAATTTAAATAATAATTGATGTATAGTGAATAAAATTACTGAAAAAATCATATTTAATATGGAAATGGAGGAAAAACTTTTAGGTAAAATGAATCAAAACATTTTATGAAAACATTAAAAAACCCCATATTAATTTTTAAATAAAAATAACTTGAAGAAATAAATTCCAAATGAATTTTAAAAATATTGATTAAAATAGAAATATGATTTTATGTATCAAGGAGGATTTTTATGCAAAATATTAGTTAATATATATGCATAATATAAAACAAGTCTCAATAAATGAAAATTGAGAGAAAAAACTTTTACGAATTTGGTAACCGTTCGATCAAAACTTTTTATAGGAGTGAATATAAAATAGAATATTAAATATAATAAAAACAACATAATATGGATATATATTGTAAAAGTGGAAGTAGATTCACTATTTGAAATAAATTTAATCCATATTATAACACCCCAATAGCTGAAAATAGTTTCCTTTTAAAAAAATTATTTTAATTGCTATCTTTATTTATAAAGAACACAAAGGTAAGATTATGATTCAAAAAACCCTATGTTTATCATTAACTATTCAGAATGTCGAGTATAGCCAGCATTACATTTAATAATGGATTTCTTCGATAGATTTCATTACATGTAATGCTATGATTTACCAACATACAATATACTATTAATATTATTATTTAATATAAAAATTAACAACTAACCTTTATATTTAGATTTATGAAAAGGATTAGATAAATTTGAAAAATGTTTATTATATTTTTATATATAATTATTTTGTGATATATATATGGTGGTAGAATCCAATTGAATATAAAGGAAATGTTTTTAAAACAAAATTATTTTATGAACCTAAATGAGCATTAACTTAAAATTTTAAATTAATTTATATTATTTTGTGATATTTTTAAAACCCCAATATTTTATGGTATGCATCATTTTAAATTTAATCTCTCTAATAGATTAGGTTGCACGCAACACCTAGTTTTAATGAATGATGATGAATTATTATAATATAGCCTTAAAATTAGAGGTATTGAATAATATTCACCGTATCATGAAATTTATATATCATATTTTCAATAATTTGTTTTTGAAATTAATCCTATATATTTTATAGGAATAAGATAAGAAAATTTTTTTCATAAAATGATATGTTTTTTATAAAGGTAGTTATGTCACCTTTAAATGGAGAACATCAATGCTATACCTTGGGAGTGATGTGTGGGATGAGTATAAAAAACCCTGATTTCGACTTCAAAGTTATACATTGGGAGTGATGTGTTGTGTGCTACTTGAAATCTCTTATAGGGGTGATGGGTGATTTTTGAAAAGTTTGGTGATGCTCGATTATGATCAATTTGAGGACCACGTTGAACGCTATTCTGATATTATATATGAACCGCTGATATTCTTGAAAATGATTTAAGGATCTGGTGTTGAATATTATTGATATTATATAACCTTCATTGAACCAGTTTTGGGTTTAATATCCGTGAATCTTGATCCAGAAAATAAAAATTCCATTAGGAGGCTGCTTAGGCATTGGAATATGCTTCATTCTAGGCACTGGACATAGACTTTGACAAGAAAGTTTTCTCTAGTTGTAGTGCATTACCTGTAAAAAAGTGGTGAACAAAAAACAAAGACTTAATGTTGTTTTGGATCAACAACAGATGGAATGGATGAGGAGTCGATGCGCTGGTGCGGGATTATAGCTTATGGAATTTAAAAGTATGAATGATAGAACTTCTTGAAAACTTAGAGTTCCACTATTTCAAATGAGTTTGTGTTTTGTCTGGTTTCTCAATTTAACTACTTTCATTTTTTGCTGGTGTATCATCATTACACATCGCGACTGCCTTGTAACTATTTATTTTTTAATAAATTCTATAGTGACATGGGTTAGGAAAACAGCCCATGTCTCACCTTTAAAAAATATATATATCAAAATAAAATTTTATTGAATTTTTTAATTAATATGTGACGTTTCATGTTTTGGTGAATAGTGAAAAATTCTGGATTTTAATTGGAAACATCTTTTTTGTCTAAATAAAATTTATATTTCTAGTTGGTTTTAAATTATAATTAGCAAAAAAATTATATAAATTAAAAAAAATTCTTTAATTTGATTAAATTTTACATTGTAATTGGATATAAAAACATTTCAATCTTTTGAATATATTTACTTTAAAACCTATTATTTTCTCTCATATATGAGGTTAGTTTTAAATAAATTTTATCAAAATCTATGATTAGAATTTTGAATAATGGATTCCATATTTGAAATTATAAGGTCAAAATTTATTAAATAAGATTCTTATATTTTTATACAATATTAATAGTAAACATCGTAATTTTAATTACCACAATTAATGATAAATCTATTAAATATGGGTACAAATAATATTATAAAGACTCTAAATTCACTCTAACACTTGAACCAATTTTACTGGATGAGTTATTTTCGTCCATAATAATTAATTTTTTTTATATATGACTATTTTTTCCATTAATAATTGATTATGAACCTTAAAATATTATATTTAATGAATAATTAAAGTTTCCATATTCATTATTTTTATAATAATAACATTTTTATATGGTTTTTTATCTATTATATATTAGACTAAAAATAGTAATTTTAATGAAAAAATATTTTTATTCATCATGGTAGTTTATTTTAAATTATCATGAAATAAATAATTACCTTAAAGGATTACACAATGATGATGAAATAATTGTTTAATTAAGGGAAATATCAAATAAATGATATTAAAAATATTAAAATATATATAATTTCATATAATTAATGTAATACATGGAATTTATATATGTATATTCCATATTATGAATGTAGAGACCCAAAGCTTGACGTACATGAAAATTACATTACTTTTGCAGAATACTTAGTACATAACAAAAACAGACACACAACGACTGTAATAGTTTAGTGTATTTGGAAACTCGGAATATAATCTTTTAATCGAGGTGAAAGATGTTCAACATCTCCCATAAAGATCTTCCCCTTTTTTTCTTACCTAAAACCTTTATTTAGATCCTAGGGAAATGAAAACATATAAAGGGTGAGCTCAAATGCTCAGTAAGGGTAAGCATGGATAAAATAAAACATACCATTTACATTTGAACTTAAAAACATGAACATAATGTTTAAACATCAAAATCTTGAGCAACGACATAAAACATGGAGGTACACAAAGCATAGATCATAATGGAACAGTATTCATGATAAACTAGAATGGTAATAAAACTTGTAATTGTGGCATCCATTAATCACATGTTATGATTTCCATAGTAGCCAAGGCATTGCTGCCAAGACCATCTTAGTGGACAAAGTCCCATTCTGAATCGAGTTCACTCCTCGTTCCAGTCCTGTAACACTGAACCAGATTAACTTACCGTTCCGGCCATGTCTATCTCATGAGATATAAATCTTTACCCAATGAATTGGAGGTAGATATAGGTCCCACCCATCTCATAATGAAATCATTCTTACTTGTTCCACAAAATAAACATACATCATTCATAACAACCCAACGAATAAAATGGGTTTCAAAAACATCATCCCATCATCACATAATCCATATAAAATAAATGGATATCATTTCATAATAAGAAAAGTGAAACCATGTAAATCATAGAGACATTATACTTGAAACATACACATATGAAATAAAGTCATCTTATATGGAAAAATGGTTTTGATAAAATACTTGAAATGAATTCTTGAGGAAAATATCCTTTCTCTTCAAAATCAATTTATTTTCACAAAACGTCGTGCACTTTTAAAAGAAAGAGATATTTTTTTTGAAAATAGTAATGAAATATTTTTGAGGAATCTTCGTGAAAATAAGGTTTTATAAAATCGTAAACTTCTTTTCGTGCTGTATAAGTTAAAAAACATTCTTCTCGTACCTTTATCGGAAAAGTCAAAAAAGAACCTCGTAGGGTAAACAAAATAAAGATTCCTTCCATACCATGGGGTAAAAGTCAAAATGGGTAGAAAAGGACTTTAAACATACATGAAAACACTTTTATAAAACATGGACATGGATGATAACAATAACCCCAATAAATACTTACGAATAAGCAATCTCGGATAAAAATGAGATTTGCAAAATTATCCCTTACCTTAGGTCTGATATGCTTCGTACATTTCCGAACCTCATGTATAATGATTTAAATAATGTCATTGACTTATTAAAGAATCATATTCATTGTTATGATATCATATAAGGTTCACTTATGACTTTATATTACTCGTTCTTTTGTAAGTTCCATGTTAAAGTAGCGTTTTGGGTAAAATAATTTCATTTATCATATGTGTTTCGACTTGACGTTCTTGATATTATTACTTATATCCAGATTTACATAATTCCAGAATGTAAAACATGATTTATATATAATATATATTCAACATATACATATTTATATTATAGATCGAGAAAAGGAATGAAATACACCGTTCATGGAGACGGTAGTCCGTACGTACGCATGAACGCTGTTTTCGTTTCCTTATTGAATTGAATGGAATTAAGTAGATGAAATATATATATATATATATATATACATATATATTTATACATAAATATAGTATCTTCATTATTTCATATATTTCATTATTATTCATTATATATACTTTATAATCATTCTTGAATGGTTAATCATGGAAAATGTATCTCATCGCATTTGTGGAGACGGTAGTCCGTACGTACGCACGAGCGATGATATCATTCCCATGATCATAAAATTGTATTGAAGTGTATGTATAATATTACAGAATCAATATCACTTTACAATAACCATATATAGTTATTTATTTATGCCATTATACCCATCCATGTAAGGTGGTGGCAGAAAATAGATTACGCCATGGCGTGGAGATGGTATTCCGTACGTACACACGCGCGATGATTTTATTTTTCATAGGATGGATAGATGGTGAAATAGGGTTGTTTCATACTTATAATATCATATCAGTATATTAGTTATACTGATGTTATTACTTCATAATGAAACAACTAAAGAAGAATAAGTGGAAGAAGAAATAAAGTTGAAAGAATCGTTAACGGCCATTACCTCTTCTTTGAAGCGCCTCTTTGAGACCTCCTCTTAGGGCACTAAAATTGGTCTTTGAAGAATAAAAGAACCTCTAGAATGTTTCTATGGAAGTGGAGAAGATAATTTGGCAGGGTTTGTCCGAGCTTGAAGGCTCAAAGTGGTGTGAGGAAGAGAGGGAGGAGGTTCCCTTTTAAAAGGGAGGAGAGGGGCACCTTTGGAATAACTAAAAATATTGTTTTATTATAAAGACATATTCGGTTTTAAATAGCTTTATATTGATTTATTTAGAAGCTAAGGCGGGGATGGGTCTAAATAATCTCATACAATAGAATTTAGACAAGTTTAGGTTCCTATTTTAACCTTATCATTTATATTTAACTTTAAGTTAGATAATTTTACTTTTACCGTGTCTTTTTGTGTTCTTACACTATAAGGTTAATAAACTTACTATAACAAGCCAAAAGAAACCCAAGTTGTTTATTTTTAATATATATAACCTTATCTAAGTCATTTGGCGGAACCTTAGATTTTTAAGAGTAAAATAACAATTAATAATATAATATTTGTTTTAAAAACTATTTTATGTCAATTTTGACACTATTTAGTAATTGATTTTTGTGAAAATCATAACAGAATTATTAGTTCTAAAAAATTAACTTATATTAATAATAAAATATCATATTAACATATAAAATTATTTTAATTCATAAAAAGGCTCACATTACATTTATTTGGGTATTTATAACATCAGTTATGTCAATATTTCATTAATAAGATAATTACTGCATCATCTATGTGTCATTAATAAATTAACTTATTTAAAGTCTAAAAATTACAAATAAAATATAATTATGTAGGAAATATTTTTATCTTTCTAATCAATATTTATAGTCGAATTTATCTTATGTATAACCCTATATTAAAAAATCATTAGTTATTAAACTTTGATCTTAACTATTTTAACCCTTCTTTAAATAAATTGATAATAAATGTCCTAATCTAATCCAAGTGGTCCTAAATGGTCTTCTTTTATTCCTAAGGTTGTTTTTGGTCGAATTACACTTATCCAATAGAATTAGGACATGTGTTAGGGTAATAATAATATCATTTTTACCCTTAACTACCCTATTTACTTTTAACTGTGGTAAAAAAAAGTAAAAAGTTACTATTCACAAAAAAATTATTTTCATCTCATTGAACCACATTTTAGTCCTTGATATTAACCGTGTCTCTCGGATTTTCGAAATTCTACTCACAGAAGCGGTAAAATTATGTTTTATGAAAAATTCATTTTTTTAACTACCACTTAGTGGTTTCGCTATTCATCAAAAAAATGAAAGTTTCCAGAAAAATACCAAAAATTAGGCCTAAGATATATTTGATATTATGAACTCAAAAATGATGTATATTTTACCAAATTCAAAACATATCAGTTGCATTAATTAATTTAAAAATTAATTCCCGTCGTCAAAACAAATAGCGTGTTCTTAAGAGATAATAACTATCAAAAGATTGACACTTGTTTATGTCTGGTTTAAATGTGAAATTACATCCAATGACCAACATTGTATTAAATTGTAAAAATATATTATAAATATACTTTAAAACCACTCAAATTAATAATTTATCACTATTAATTATTTCGATTAAAAAGGTTGTTTTTAATTAAAATTTAGTAATTTTCACTATTCATCCGAAAATGAAAGTTATCCGAAAAGTACCAAAATTTCACCCTAAGCTAATTTCGATATTCCGAATCCAAAAATGAAGTCCATTTTGAAAAACAAAATTCATAAAATTTCAAAAAGTGGTTATTACTATTCATAACGGCTAGTTTTAATAATATTTTAATAGCATATTGTTGTTTAGTGAAACTCGGTATTGCATACGACACAAGCTATCGAGGAAGGTCGCGATTGTGTGTAATGCAAGGAAAGTCAAGGATGCATGTTGTGAAAGCTCCTTTTGGTTTAGCATACAACACAAGACATTAATGAAATTAAAAGAATATTTTTCATAAAATCTCGGGGTGTTACATTCTACCCCCTTAAAATGAATTCCGCCCTCGAAATTCGTCGGGGTTATAAATGGTTTACTACTCAAAGTTTGTTTAATAGAAACCCACATCGTAAAAAGGAATAATAAAACTTCATTTAAAAAATAACATTAGAAACATAACAGATACCCAAATAACTCATCATTCGGTTTCCACATAGGAGAACATAGGTGAAAATATGGATATGGAGGAGAAATCTAACCATCATGTTCTGATGGAGAGTGGTAGATAACATGGATATGAAAAAAACCATCAATCACAAAGACATAAATTTGTGATGATCTAAGGTACTATCTGATTCATCGGATATAAGAGCACTAGGACAACATTTTTGGTTTTCAATATCATTTCCCTAAAGTTGAAAATTTTGAATTAGAAGAAATACTTGCTTGATTTTGGTAAAATCTCACTATTGTTCGTGCTTTGAACAATTTACACTTCATCTCTTAAAGAAATGAAGTTTAATTTGTTATTCGTGAAGTGTTAATAGATCATGTGATAGAATGATGGGTCATTCCATCTATTTCAAATAAAAGGTTAGAAAAAGTTATCATATATACATAATTACATCTATGGTGAGGTTAATCATATACGATTCCAAAAATGAACTTATACTTCATATATCATACCGCTTAATAAAATAAAACTAGTTCCTACTAACCAGGGACTTTTTGTAGGCCAGTGGTAAGCGATAAAGGTCAGTCGCACTTCGGTTGTGGGTTCGATTCCCACAGCCTTGTCCGACGCGATGGGTTGTCACCTGTCCTGCAAGTAGTCCTTTTTCTAAAACTGCATTACTATAACATCCCATCAATAATATCGAACTAACTTATATCCAACATAATCTATTCCAATATTTAGGCTTATCTAAAATACTTCGGTCCAAGCTCATAGTATAAAGAAAATGATTACTTGAAATTTCACCTAACAATCACATGAATGCCATCATTTATCCCCCATATATCATAAGATATATCTTGTTGGTAAAATTAAAAACATGTGAATACCTTAATCATGTATTCTCTTGAAGAATGAATACCCATTGAACCTTAGTGAAAACATTAATGTTGTTAAATTGTAACACTTTCCACACACCAAAATCCCAAAAATTCTATATACTCAAACCATAATATCACTTAGTCCATGTATCAGTCATGAGCTCATGATTACTATCATATTATTTTCTCCTTATCCCTTCATTATGCGCATTTCATTTACTTTCTAAAAATATTTCAATCACCTTTTCATGGTAACCAGTACCATATAATTATTGAAAACCAATACATAGATATTCCAAAATTCCAAAATACCATAAATGAGATTCCATGATACTATTTTCAAATCCCATTACATAAACAATTAATCATTACACAACATCATTTTCATACTCAACATCACAAATAGTGATCACATGAGACTTCCCTTTATCCTTTGCCTTAAGAAGTTTCTCACATTGATCATCATTAACCCGTGGATTAGGACATTTATTAGCATAATGCCCCATTTCCTTGCACTTGAAGCATTGAAGTGTTGGTGGAGAGTTCTCTGTAATCTTTTCTCTATTCACATCATTAGCATCCTTTTTCCCATTACTTCGACAATCAACTACCCGATGAACTTCTTTTCCACACTTAAAACATTTTCTAGTACCTTTTAGGCAATCTCCACCATGCTTCTTTTAACACTTTAAGCATAAATAAACATTCATCTTCTTTTCACCATTGTTCTGAGATTTCTCCTTGAACTCCATCTTCCATTTCTTGTCAAAAACATGAGATGGATAAGTAACACCAACATTTATTTCTACCTTGATTTCACAACACACAATTTATTCATAGCTACTGAAGTCTCTTATAGCTAATTCCCTTTGAAGATTTAATTTTAAGCCACTAAAGAATCGATCAACTTTACTTTCAGGTTGGATGATAAAGCCAGATGCATACCTTGCAAGCCTTGTAAAATTCACTTTGTATACACCAACAGATTCATCATCCTTTTTCTTTAGTTCAAGAAACTCCTTCTCCATCTTTTTTCAAAGAATACGAGGGAAGTACTTATTGAAAAATAAGTTCTTGAACTCGTCCCATTCCATGGACTCAATTTCATCTCTTGGCCTCATATTCTTGAAAAGATTCCACCATTGATCAACTTCACCTTCCAAACGATATATTTCTAAGTTGAATTTATCATGTTCAGAACATTGAAGAACTGAAAATATCTTTTCAACAGTACTGATCCATTGTTCAGCAAAAAGTGGATCAGAAGACCCACTGATAGAAGGTGGACGTTGCCTCATGAATGACTCAATAGAATATTGTTCCCTTATCTACTCATTTGGAAGTCCAGAATTATTCATAGCTTGTGTAAGTATAGCAATAAGATTTTTCACTCCATATCCCATAACATTTGTTTGTTCAGGAGGACAATCATTTCATTTTCCATTGCATTCATCAACACGGTTCCTTCGGGTTCCAGCCATCGTCTAAAACCCAAAAAGAATAGCGTGAGAGGAAAAATCATGCTAGGCAAAACAACATAATAAAGGGGGAGTACCTTCAATATATAACAACTTAGGTTTAATTCTAAGGTCATTACCGTAATTCTAGGACTATAACTTATACTTATACTTAACCTTAGGGACATCCCTAGACATACCTTGGAAATATCTCTAGGGATCTCACTAAAGTTCTCGCATCCTAGTTTCCAAAGGTTGACTAAACCTTTCCTCTGATACCAACTATAGAGACCCAAAGCTTGACGTACATGAGCATTACATTACTTTTACGGAATACTTAGTACATAAAAAAAACAAACACACAAGGACCATAATAGTTTAGTGTCTTTGGAAACTCGGAATATAATCTTTTAATCATGGTGAAAGATCTTCTACATCTCCCATAAAGATCTTCCCCTTTTTTTCTTACCTAAAACCTTTCTTTAGATCCTGGAGAAAAGAAAACATAAAAAGGGTGAGATCAAATGCTCAGTAAGGGTTAGCATGGATAAAATAAAACATACCATATACATTTGAACTTAAAAATATAAACATAATGTTTAAACATCAAAATCTTGAGAAACGACATAAAACATGGAAGTACACAAAGAATAGATCATAATGAAACATTAGTCATGATAAACTAGAATGGTAATAAAACTTGTAATTGTGGCATCCATTAAGCACATGTTATGATTTCCATAGTATCCAAGGCATTGCTGCCAAGGCCATCTTAGTGGACAAAGTCTCATTCTGAATCGAGTTCACTCCTCGTTCATGTCCTGTAACACTAAACCAGATTAACTTACCATTCCAGCCATGTCTATCTCATGAGATACAAGTCTTTACCCAATGCATTGGAGGGAGATATAGGTCCCACCCATCTCATAATGAAATCATTCTTACTTGTTCCACAAAATAAACATACATCATTCATAACAACCCAACGAATAAAATGGGTTTCGAAAACATCATCCCATCATCACATAATCCATATAAAATAAATGGATAACATTTTATAATAAGAAAAGTGAAACCATGTAAATCATAGAGACATTATACTTGAAACATACACATAGGAAATAAAGTCATCTTAGATGAAAAAATGGTTTTGATAAAACACTTGAAATGAATTCTTGCGGAAAATATCCTTTCTTCTTCAAAATCAATTTCTTTTCACAAAATGTCATGCACTTTTAAAAGAAAGAGATTTTTTTTTTGAAAATAGTCATTAAATATTTTTGAGGAAGCTTCGTGAAAATAAATCTTTATAAAATCGTAAACTTCGGTTCGTGATGTATAAGTTAAAAAACATTCTTCTTGTACCTTTGTCGGAAAAGTCAAAAAAGAACCTCGTAGGGTAAACAAAAGAAAGATTCCTTCCATACAATGTGGTAAAAGTCAAAATGGGTAGAAAAGGACTTTAAACATACATGAAAACACTTTTATAAAACATGGACATGGATGATAACAATAACCCCAATAAATACTTACGAATAAGCAATCTTAGATAAAAATGAGATTTGAAAAATTATCCCTTACCTTAGGTCCGATATGCTTTGTACGTTTCTGAACCTCCTGTATAATGATTTAAATAATGTCATTGACTTATTACAGAATAATATTAATTGTTATGATATCATATAAGGTTCACTTATGACTTTATATTCCCCGTTCTTTTGTAAGTTCCATGTTAAAGTAGCGTTTTGGGTAAAATAATTTCATTTATCGTATGTGTTTCGACTTTTCATTCTTGATATTATTACTTCTATCCGGATTTACATAATTCCAGAATGTAAAACATGATTTATATATAATATATATTCAACATATACATATTTATATTATAGATTGATAAAAGGAATGAAATACACCGTTCATGTAGACGGTACTCCGTACGTACGCATGAACGCTGTTTTCGTTTCCTTATTGAATTGAATGAAATTAAGTAGATGAAATATATATATATATATATATATATATATGTATACATAAATACAGTTGGTTAATTATGTCATATATTTCATTATTATTCATTATATATACTTTATAATCATTCTTGAATGGTTAATCATGGAAAATGTATCTCATCGCATTCGTCGAGACTGTAGTCCATACGTACGCACGAGCGATGATATCATTGTCATGATCGTGGAATTGTATTGAAGTGTATGTATAATATTACAGAATCAATATCACTTTAAAATAACCATATATAGTTATTTATTTACACCATTATACCCATCCATGTAAGTTGGTGGCGGAAAATAGATTACACCACGGCGTGGAGACGGTATTTCGTACGTACACACGCGCGGTGATTTTGTTTTTCGTGGGATTGATAGATGGTGAAATAGGGTTGTTTCATACTTATAATAACATATCAGTATATTAGTTATACTGATGTTATTACTTCATAATGAATCAACTAAAGAAGAAGAAGTGGATGAAGAAATAAAGTTGAAAGAATCGTTAACGGACATTACCTCTTCTTTGAAGCGCATCATTGAGACCTCCTCTTAGGGCACTAAAATTGGTATTTAAAGAACACCAGAACCTCTAGGACGTTTCTAAGGAAGTGGAGAAGATAATTTGGCAGGGTTTGGCAGAGCTTGAAGGCTCAAAGTGGTGTGGGGAAGAGAGGGAGGAGGTGCCCTTTTATAAGGGAGGAGAGGGTCACCTTTGGAATAACTAAAAATATTATTTTATTATAAAGCCATATTCGGTTTTAAATAGCTCCAAATTGATTTATTTTGAAACTAAGGTGGGTATGGGTCGCAATCCTCTTATTAAATATAATTTAGACAAGTTTAGGTTCCTATTTTAACCTTATCTTTTATATTTAACTTTAAGTTAGATAATTTTACTTTTACCGTGTCTTTTTGTGTTTTTATACTATAAGGTTAATAAACTTACTATAACAAGCCAAACGAACCCCAAGTTGTTTATTATTAATATATATAACCTTATCTAAGTCATTTGGCCGAAAATTAGTTTTTTATGAATAAAATAACAATTAATAATATAATATTTGTTTTAAAAACTATTTTATGTCAATTTTGACACTATTTAGTAATTGATTTTTGTGAAAATCATAACAGAATTATTAGTTCGAAAAAAGTTACTTAAATTAATACTAACATGTAATATTAACATAGAAAATTAGTGGAGTTCATAAAAAGTCTCAAATTACATTTATTTGGGTATATATAACATCAATTATGTCAACATTTCATTAATAAGATAATTACTGCATCATCTTTGTGTCATAAATAAATTAACTTATTTAAAGTCTAAAAATTACAAATAAAATATAATTATGTAGGAAATATTTTTAGATTTCTAATGAATATTTATAGTCGAATTTATCTTATCTATAACCCTATATTAAAAATTCTTTAGTTATTAAACTTTGATTTTAACTATTTTAACCCTTCTTTAAATAAATTGATAATAAATGTCCTAATCTAATCCAAGTGGGCCTAAATGGTCTTCTTTTATTCCTAAGGTTGTTTTTGGTCGAATTAAACTTATCCAATAGAATTAGGACACTTTTTAGGGTAATAATAATATCCTTTTTACCCTTAACTACCCTATTTACTTTTAATAGTGCTAAAAAAAAGTAAAAAGTTACTATTCACCAAAAATTATTTTCATCTCATTGAACCACATTTTAGTCCTTAATATTAACCGTGTCTCTCGGATTTTTGAAATTCTACTCACAGAAGCGGTAAAATTAAGTTTTATGAAAAATTCATTTTTTTAACTACCACTTAGTGGTTTCACTATTCATCAAAAAAATGAAAGCTTCCAGAAAAATACCAAAAATTAAGCCTAAGCTATATTTGATATTATGAACTCAAAAATGATGTCTATTTTACCAAATTCAAAACATATCATTTGCATTAATTAATTTAAAAATTAATTCCCATCGTCAAAAAAAATAGCGTGTTCTTAAGAAATAATAACTATCAAAAGATTGACACTTGTTTATGTCTGGTTTAAATGTAAAATTACATCCAATGACCAACATTGTATTAAATTGTTAAAATATATTATAAATATAATTTAAAACCACACAGATTAATAATTTATCACTATTAATTATTTTGATTAAAAAGGTTGATTTTAATTAAAATTTAGAGATTTTCACTATTCATCAGAAAATGAAAGTTATCTGAAAAGTACCAAAATTTCACCCTATGCTAATTTAGATATTCCGAATCTAAAAATGAAGTCCATTTTGAAAAATAAAATTCATAAAATTTCAAAAATTAGTTATTACTATTCATAACGGCTAGTTTTAATAATATTTTAATAGCATATTGTCGTTTAGTGAAACTCGGTATTGCATACGACGCAAGCTATCGAGGAAGGTCGCGATTGCGTGTAATGCAAGGAAAGTCAAGGATGCATGTTGTGCAAGCTCCTTTTGGTGTAGTGTACAACACAAGATATTAATGAAATTAAAAGAATATTTTTCATAAAATCTCGGGGTGTTACAATGAATGTATTAAAATATTTTTTTATAAGCTATCTTGTTTTATTAATTTTATTAAAAAGTAATGAATAGATCTTAAATTTGACTATATTAATATTTTATAGTAAATAATATTTTATAAATGATATAACAATTTTAAAAATATTATATTATTCTAAATTAGTTGTATATTGTTAAAAAATTTCATCCATGATCCATTTATTATTCATTTAAAATTTTAAAGTAACTATATTAACCACCAAATATCAAAAAACCCATATTGTCTAGGTAAGAGTTAAAAAGGTTAAATAAGGGATAAAATAAAAAGATGAGGGTATAAACATGACCTGAAATTGTCCAAAAAATAATTTCAGTAATTATATTATACCTTTATCACCATATAATAGAATTTTTGTTATTTAATTGGCACATGTCCAAAAAAATGAGTTATATAGTATTTAAATTAAATATAGTTACAAAATCTTACTCTATTTATATTTAATATCTTTTAACTATTTACATATGAAAAAATTAAAGATATAAATGAGTGTAAATTTATATTTTTATCTTAAAGAAATTATTTTCATTATTTTTTTTTTTTTTTTGATTTTTAGATGTTATATAATTAACATAAATATTTTATAAATTCTAATATATTATTTATTTACTTAAGATAAAAATAAAATAAATGATTTTAAAATTATTAATATTGATATATTTCAAAATACATATTATTTCAAATAATTTTTACATATCTATATCACATATTATAGAGATTTTAATTAATTAGAGTTGAATTTTCCATTTATTTTGATGTATTTAAAGTCAAATTAAATTAATTATATCAAAATTTACATTAATGTTAATTTCTCAAAGTCATAAATTATTTATTTTTTTAAAATTCATAAAAAAATATTATCGTAAACCATTTTAATGGATATAGTTAAAAATAATAAATAATGTTCTATTTATGAGTCGTTTTTCAATTTATAGTAATATTATGAACCCTTAATGATTAATATAGTTGTTGACATGATTCAGGTAAAAAATAACTAAACATGGGTTAAATCAAAATGATAAGGTTTAAAATGAAACTAGAACATGCCAAAAATATAATGGTTTATGGTATTAAAACCCTATAATATCTTATCTTCTAATTAATTTCCATTTTGAGGCATTTTCAATGATAAATTAATTTATTATAATTTAATATTTTCTTAAATTCCGAAAGTTCCTCTCCCCTCAATTGTAAAATGGAACATCCTCCCTCACTTATTCACACCACATTGGGCCTTAATACTCAAAAAAACACTAATAATTTATCTTCCCAAAATCTTTAACTATGTTTTGGATGTATTTATTTTTCAAAAAATATAATCCCAATATCCATTAATAAGAGATCTAATTGAAGTCCAAAAAAAAGAGTTCATCATTTAACCAACTCATTCAAGTTCATTTCTTCATATAAATCCTATTCACATGTTTATTATAGTCTAAAGTAATAAATAAAATATAATGTATATTATGAGATTTTATTACATTTATCATATAACCATATTCCACTTTTTATCTTTCCTATGAAAAATGAAAGCATCGTGCATGCATATGTATTACTTACTGTCTCTATACGGGGGTGTAATTTGTTTTCATCACCATTTTACTAAGATGATTATAATTATGGAAATAATATATATTTATAATAATAATAATAATAATGACATGATATTTATTCGGTAAAATTATTATATTATCTACTTCATTGCCATTTCCTCTATATAAAAATGATATCATCTCTTGTGCACACGTACAACTTACCATCTCCACGAAGCGATGTAATTCATTATATTTTTTTAACATTTAAGAATGATTAAACATATGTATATAATGAATAAATATTATATTTATTAACATAATATCATTCTTTAGATTATGTATCTATATGATATGCAAAATAACTGGGACTTTTAGCATAAAACAACCATGGGAAAACAAGGAAGTTAACACCCGAAACCGCAAAATAAATAAAATATTATTGATAAACAAGTGAAAAATATTATAAGGGGTTACTATATGATATACTAAATATTAATATAATTCTATTATACATTAATAAAACATTTAAAACCACTATACATGAGTTTTTGACACATACAAATGAAATCATACATATGGTAAGGTTTCCTAACATCACTTTTTTTCTTCTATGAAACATATGACATATTCACCCCTTATTCCATTTGTGAGGTTTATATTATACCCTTTTATATATTATACAATTAATAACATTGTATTCATTGTATTTAAGATTTTATTTGAATTTATTTCTTTCATGTGGCTAACGATTTAACTAATAACCTAGTGGATATATATTATTTCATAGTCTCATCATTATTATGGATTGTTTCTAATTAAGTATCCACTCGGGAAAAATTATATTCTATGTAAGTGGTTTCTAAAAATCATTTCTATATTTTTTAGTTATTCCCATATAAAAAATTCATGTGATTTCTTACCCATGTTTTAATTTTTATAAAATGGTTTTAACAAATAATTTTTTTTGTTTTCCAAATTATGTAATTAATGGATTTTCTGAAAAACAAAATAGAAGGATTGTTTTTATCTAATGTGGTATTAGTGGATTTTTCCCACTTCATGAAACCATAATTTTTTGAATATTCCTTTATAAGTTTACCAGGTTATTTTCTATTAATAAAATTTTTTTATAATTTATCATATTTTTAAATAAATAATTTCAAAGTAAAAAAGTATTTTTCTCTAAAAATTTATTAATTATTTTATTAGAGTATTCTCTTCAGGTCAAAATCCACAGTTAAGACCTATGCTTGATTGATTGGATCTATTATGATATATTCTACCATATTTTATTGAATGGTTTGTGATATATTTTTCTATAGATGTTTTAATTTGATATCATACATGGTTTTTTGGTTAATGTATTCTCATATCATATGATAGTTTTAATACAAATTTTAATTTTTTTTATTTCACCCCTTTCATATGAGGAATGCATTGGACTAAGATAGTTATGGGCGGTGCCCACTATATCCCTTCAATGAATTAATCGGTCATATAACACAGATTAGTTTGGGTATTGGCTGAGGCATTAACTATTTGTGTGTGGTGTCTTGGATAAACCTTAATGGTATGTTTCTGATGTCCATTACTATGCATTCTAACATTATGATATTAGATACTGATATTCCATGTGATTATTCGACTAGTATAATATTCATTGTTAAGACTCTTTTAAATATGCTTGTTTATAAGATATTATTTTATTATCTTTAATTCCTACCATATTAATCACAATTATTGATTAAATTTAATATTTTTTAGTAATTTACCTTGAAATTATCATTTAAGATTATTTATGGTAGCTTAGACTGTATGTTTTCCCTTACTCACCATCTGAGCTCACCCCTTTCTTTTGTTTCTCTTTTCCTAGGATTTGAGGAAGTGATTTTTGATTGATATTCAAGGTTATACAATGTTGGAATAATGTAATTATAAATTAAATTTATTTTTTTATTTTGTTATAATATGAATTTTATGTATGTATCTTGTTTACCAAGACTAATAAACTATTAAGTCCTTTGGTATGTGATCGCTTGTACCTAGTACTAACGTAATAAAATAACCACTAACTCTGGGCTGCTGGGGTTGGGGGAATTAAAATATAAATGAAATATATCTATTATATATTCAATTAATTATATTTTACATTAATTTAATATTATTTATAGAAATAATATAAGAACAAATCCAATTGTATGCATAAAAACAATATTTTTCTGAAGGCAGACTTGTCACCTTTTAATGGATCACATATTTTAAATATAAATTTTTAAAATTTTATAATAATCTATTTCACAAAAAAAATTAAAATATGAATGTAAAAATATGTTTATGGGAAATTGTTTGTATTTTTCCGTGAAGTTTCATATTTTTTATAAATATTAAAAAAATTATGAATTTTAATTGAAAACTGCTTTTTCATATTAATAATTTATGGGGTTAAATTGTTTTTTTAATTTATTATAATGTTTAATTAGATCAATTTAACATATATTAATTCAATTTATTCTATTTAAATAAATTTGAAGTTGATATTGGATATAAAAATGTTTCAAACATTTGAACATTTTTACATTGAACCCCTACTTTCTAATCCCATCTGCACAATCAATTTTAAATTAATTTCTACCACTTCAGTGATTGGAATTTGAAAAAATTGATTAAATATTTGGAATAAAAATAATTTATAATTTATATTAATTTCTACATAGGTTTTCACCAAAAATATTAATGAATGTAATTATAATTAATTTTAGTGATTATGGTAAAAACTAGTAAACTTAGTGGTTAATATTTTATTTAAGGGGAAAAATAACCTCTAAACATGTCTAAGAGCCATTTATGGACATATATATACCATAGCCTTCATTTTATATAATGTTTACCATTATTGGAGGCACATGATGTAAGGGAGACCTTCCAAAAGTGTTTATGTTTTTATATTTATAAGAATGCCACTCCCTCTCCACTATAAAAAGGCACTCAAACCCACACATAATTACACCTCTAATTCCCTTTATATCATCAACACTATTCCCAAATAAGCTCCAAAAATTACTACATTCATCTTATAGTCCTAATGTTTTGTATAAATCCAACTAAGAATGTCTTTTTCTATAAACCAATATGTGTTATCTGAAAAAGATGTAATGTTCCTCGATGAGAAATTTTGTTTTATTTATTTCTAAAATCCATAAATTATTATATAATAGATTAACTATATTAAATATAATGATATTTTTTATTCTAAGATTTATTCATACACATTCACACACATCCACTAAATGGGATACACAATCCTCGTTCGTGTGTATGGAAAACTACCACCTTGTGAACCGATGTCGTTCATTCATCCATTTCAACCATTCATGGTTGGGAAAAATCATTGATTTTTATTTTTTATATGATATATATCATATATATAAATTATTTATGTTTATTTAATTATTACAAAACACATACCTTCATGATATCTATTTTGTGGGAAAATGATAACATTGTTTGTGGACCTGTGGACTACTTCCTCTTTAAAGAGATGTGATTCATTCACACTATACATGGAATGTCTTAAAAATGGATTTGATAAAAATATGTGACATATATGAAATTAATATGATACTATAATTATAATATATATATATATATCATTTACTTTTTATTTATTTAAAAGTAACATTGAAATGTTTGTAGCGTGCATGCATATTTATGGCATACCATCTCAATAAATGGTGAATTACATTTCATATCTCAAAATTTTATGGATTAATCTAAATAAAAAATATAATGAATTTATATGATATTTATACCATGTTTTTAATTTTGGATAAGATGAAATCCTGACCTAATTAAAATAACAAAAATAATAAGTCAAAACACACTCAAAAATTCAAGGCAATTACCACTCACAATGATTAAAATAATGAAATTCTATTAATTAATGGGTAATAATATGTTATAAAAGGAACATATATGATATAATAAATATAAAATGGGCTCAAAATAAGTTATTAACATGATTTAATCCACTATAAAATATTTTAGAGACCACACAACTAAATGGAAGTATAAGGCAATAAGTTCCTGTCTAACTTTTACTTCTATGAGAAATATACAATTTTCCCCACCTATATCTTTTTTGTGGTGTATATACTTCTTATTTTGTATTTTATATCATGAATAAAATTATATTCATGCTATTTAGGGTTTTATTATATGTTATTTATTTCATGTGGCTTATAAATTCAAAAGTTACCAAGGGGTTAGGGATTTCGTCTCAATATTCTTTCCATGGAGATTTATTAGTTATTACGCACCAATTGAATTATATGTGGTGTATATACTATCCCATTGACATGTAATATCATGATTCATTTATTATACAGGTGATTTTAATTTTCACTTTGGATTATTTCATCCAAATTTTTGTGACTTGAAAATTACTAAGTAGTAAAAGTTATTGAGAAATCTCACTTTCTTTTGTCATTGTTATATTTCTATTAAAAAAATTACATTATTATAATAATTTTCACTAGAAATTACATTCCTCTAAAGTGTCCATATAACTTTGTGATGGATATTATTATTTTCTAAATTGTACCCATTTTTACATATCTTTTCTTCTTTAAAAATTATTTTATTAACTGGGGAAATATTGATAAATCTGTATTCTTTATAGATATTTTACAAGGAATATTGTTAATTAATTAAATTGGTTACTCGATATATGAAGAATTATTTAGGATAAAAGTGAAATTTGGGTGCTAGAATTTATATTTTACCTTGTTATATCAACAGGTTCTCATGAGAAAAATTATTTGGCCAATTTAAGTAGGTTTCTACCTGTAGTTTCAAACTGTCTTGTGAAAGGAATTGACAAGGTATGTTTTTATGTTCCTCAAAAATGATGTCCAATAATTAATTATTTTCTTCATTAAGAATTAAATTATTTTTAGTTTTAGTTATCCAAAATGGTTTTTCATTAACATTATATATGGATGCATTTCATTATCAACTTATTGATTAAATGTCATGTGTTTTTGTTATTTAATTTTCCATATTGTTTATGCATTATAAAATTATTTGTATGGTATGTGTTATTAGTTATCTACCTTTCCATGTTTCGTTATTCTCATTGATTCATTATTTATTAAGTTGAAATTACCCTTACTGAGCATTTGAGAAAACCCTTATTATGTTTCCTTTCACTGGGTTATGATGAATAAATATTTGAACAATATTTCAATGATGTGGTTCATTTCATTTTATTATGTATTATTTATTATTTTATATTTCCCAATGTAAAATGGGTATCGTGTATGTAAACTAGTTTTCCAGAAGTTCTAAATTGATCATTACTTTGGGGTTTGATTCCTAGTAATCATAAAAATAAAATATAGTAGCGCATTGTCTCTTAGATTCTAGGTCGGGGCATTATTGTTCGTATAAAAAGATGTTTATTATAATTCATAGAAACTAGATTTAGGATAACATAGATAAGGTAATTTAACACTGAAATAGACTTTGAGTATAACTATAGATGAAAATAGTAGAAAAATTTGTAAGGTAGATATTCGGTGGAACTTCATATCAATATATCCTCATCTGCATACTAGAAGTGGATGTGGTTATGGAACCGATGTACTTAGGGGTAACAAATCAAGAAATGTGTGTCAGGACTTAGATTGATTATAACTTAGTACATGAAAATGGTCCATATTGCACATATATTTTGACACTCCTGAGGTATATTCTAATTATAATTCATAATTTCATTATAGGTCATTATCAAATATTTGGATATAATGATATCCCCAAAAAACCCAAATTTATTATTATGAGATTAGTTATAGATTTTTTTTAATTTATGATAATTATTTCACTATTTATTTTATTATACAATATGTTACATAATTTTATAATCTAATCTTGTCAGGACCCATCCCCCAGGGCTCGTGTCGTGACTGCCCCAAGCCCTCCTTCCATTGGCCAGGGGCAGGCGACTGGCACCAGAAAGGCATATCCCTAAAACCGGGAAGGCAATGCCTTTTCATCCTGCGAACCCACACAATCCAAGCACACAACAAGATACAATCACAAAGTGAACTATATAGTAAACAGAGTGAGTATGGTAAGTAAGGGGGCAGAATAAAAGCCCAACAAGAAAGTAAAAGTGAAACTAAAAATAGCTCCTATGAACACCCACCAAGGATCTTACCTGAACGGTAGGTATAGCTCTCAAATGGGCCGTCTCTATGGTATGACTTGTTTAAGGTCCACCTTGGAGCAGCCTCCAGTCCTGGTAACCTCATCCTCGATCAGCGCTATCTGTCGTCTGCACAAGACATAGTAAGGTGTTGTGCATAGCCCGTGCACGGGTGAGTATAACAACACTTAGTAGGGACGCCGAGACCCCTGAAGGTCTCTTAAAATCCACAAAGAATAAAACAAAAAGCATGAAAACAATAGTCTTACCTACTTAGTTATATACCCATACCTACACCTAAGTTATCATGTATACCCATCTCATTCATGAGGAAACACAAGGCCCAACTCTTTATCCAAAAGCTCAACTATTCCATGAAGGAAATAATACCATGAAGGTTACACCACAATGATAAGTACCACAAAGTTAACACCACCTAGAAGAATACCACATAGGAGTCACTGAGAAGGTAAGTACCACAAAGGTAATTCCACATAAAAGAATACCACGAAGGTATCACCACAAAGGTAAGTACCACAGAGGTAATTCCACATAGAAGAATACCACAAAGGTATCACAACATAGAATTGTACCAAAAAGGTAAAGACTCATCTCACACCATGTATAACATATATACAGAAGTAAATATGATTAGTTTTATTACTAGATCATCTTAATTTTTCGAGAAGCTCTGTTGTTGACCCACACAGGATCGAAGATGACCCACACAGGATCTGAGGATGACCCACACAGGATCGGTATTTGTTGACCCACATAGGATCATAGATCGCTTACCCACAACAGATCAGAAGATGACCAACACAGTATCCGAATATTCTTCAAGTACATCCACCCACAGGGTTCTCGCACTAATCATGCTTGATTCTTGGATGTTTTCCTCCTCAATCCTTCATTTGATACATCACATTCCATTAAGTACAATGAATAAGTATCCCAATGTTCCTCCACATCATAAGGGACCCAACGCGATAGACAGCACGTCAATCAAACACCAGGTTTGTAAGTTATTTTTGTTTTCATTCCGAGGGCTTGGTTGGATTCAGGTTAAATCCAACCTAGCTGTACTCCAACTTTATCCAGAGCTCATGTGGATTATACCAAAAGGACCATCTCGATCCAATGATTCTGGCTCTGCAGACAGTTCATCAAATAGAAGCTCAGAACACAAGATAGGGCCAAAAAGGAATATCTGGGTCCAGATTGGCCCGGGTCTGGCCCGAATGGGCAGGGCTGCAGTGAGCCTGGCCCACTGGGCTATGGTCAGGCTCGGCCTGTGAAGGGGATGGCCCAACCCACTGGGCGTCGCCCACTGGTGGTGGCCTGCTGGGGGTGGCCCGCTGCGGTCCAGCCCGCTGCGGTACAGCCCGCATGGTTGGGTTGTCCTCCGTGGCTGGGTCCACCCTAGCCCACACCCATGGGGAGGCTCCCCTAGTATCCCGAACATTCCAATGGACCGTTCGGCTTGCAGGCATGTGGGACCTACTGGACGGGTCCCGCGCGGCGTGACATGACCTGCTGGAATCCCGGCTGGTCCTCCTCCTAGAGGCGCGATTGGGCTGCTGCCCTCCGCCACCTGACCAGTTGTCGGGTGCCTTGGTGCACCATTGTAGCCTACGGTCTATGGCCTCCTCCTCTACTAGTGGTGTAGGAATGTGTCGCCCCACCTTCACGCTGTAAGAACCCGGTTCTTATTCTGGAGGTACGAGTTTCTACTTTTATTTTTCCTTAAGTGTTTTTGAGAAAATTAGGGAAATGGGGAAAATCCCAAAATTTGTTGGTACACATCGTGTACTTTTCCAAACGTCATGTACTTTGGTCATGTGGGATGAGTACACAGGGCGTGTAGGCATGTCTACGATGAAGGGTGTACAAACTGACTACACACCGTGTACTTAGTATATACACGTCGTGTAATCAGTCGGGAGGTGAATAGTAAGGCGGTGGGTGTAGCCGCCAGCGAAGCGACAGTACACGCCATGTACATAGAAATACACACTGTGTAACCAAGTTGGTTGATGAACAGTGAGGCGGTGGAAAGTGGCCATGATAGGAACAATTAAAAATGAAAAAGTACACACCGTGTAATTAAAATCACACGTTGTGTAGTTATGTTTTTTTGTTATAAACTGGCAGTAGCATCCTCATTCGATAGAGGAGACAGTGAGTTTTTTTGGAGCATCGGGAGGGGAGGCCGAAGCCTAGAAGTCCCCCGATCGCACACTGGAACACAGATTCTTCCCTTGTCGATCACCTTTGGACCACGCAGGTAAGCCATTCCCTCTCCGTGAGTGTTTCCTTCCAATTCAATTCCAAGGGGAAGTTATTTGTGTTTTAATAGGTTATTGTTCTACCCAGAGCTATGTCGTTCTCTTTTGATACGGGAGGCGTCGTTCAAGTATATCGATCAGTGGAGATCAAGGTAGGTGGTCTGGTGTTTATTTCCAACTGTCGAGCTGTTTTTTTTTGTACCATTGTGCTACGTGGACATGTTTGGGGTGTCGTATGGCTGAGGCCTTGACTGATAAAATACCTATAATTTCATAAGTAATTTAATGAATATGTATAAACTGTTGTTTGGGATCACTGCCTTGATTCAGGGCCACCCCATGGGTGTGTTTCCCTTGTTTAGCCGTTTGCCTAGGATACCCATCGGTATACCGTGATTATAGAATGATTTGAGTTTTCTTGAGAGAAACTATATATAAATTGCTTGCTTATGTGTAGAGCTCGGCCCAGTTACTTGTTTAGCCTGAGGGAAATGTTTTTCATAGCCCAAGGGCGGTGTTTTGATTAGCCTGAGGGAAAGGTTTTGTTGAGCCTGAGGGAAAGTGTTTATTTATCCTGAGGGAAACGTTTCAAATGCCTGAGGTCAGTTTCTTCCATGCCTGAGGGAAATATCTCATACACCTGAGGTAAATATTTGTTATGCATGTGGGCAATCACCTGGGGGTTTTTATTCTATTTACATGAGGGTAACGATTTGTATTTCTGAGGACACTGTTTACTTTTCATATTGACTATGGTGATTTCTTATGTTGTACTTGCCATGCTAAATCACAGGATTAGTATTGTTTTTCCTTCTACTTGTTAGATATCCTATTTTGGTTTTTGTTGCGGCACTGTTTAGGAGATTATCGTTTGAGTATGAGTCTCGGGAACTTATAGTTCAATTATATTTAATTGTTAAATAATAATTAAACGGAAATGGAACTAGTAGGAGTAGCTTCTTTTGAGTACTTCCTAGCTTAAAACATTTCATTATTGCACACTGTTATTGAACATTTTCACAGAAAGTTGGGCATGGGCCTTTGGTGGTTGCCTACTGGGATTTATTTCTCACACCCTTTTGGGTCTTTTCCTGGGCCCAAACATATTATATTGTTGCAGGTGTTGATAAGGGAAAGAGTCCCTATACAGGTACTTGATTGTTGCAGAGGAGTAGGAGAGCATGGGACCGAGCATAGGCTTGCGATGCTGCTGAGTTCCTGCTGCACTGTTTTGCCTTGTTTTTATGTACTTGTACCTTGTACTGTATTGTTTTAGATTGTAGTGTATCATGTTTCGGATAATTTTTTAGACTTAGGTACATATTGCATCATCATATATATGATTGTTGGTCATTTATTTACATCAGTACTATTGTCCATTTCATATTGGTATTGTTGACAGCTTCCATTTTGGTATGTTTATATTTCACTGATGCACTACACTCTGACAATTAAGGGCATAGTTTCTCCACAATCAGACCTAGGCCTTCACTGCTTGTCGGTAGCCTCTGGCGTTTGGGTAAATGCGCTTGAGGTCATGTGACCAACTGGGTTCGGGGCACCCTTGGTGTGGCACCCAGATCTAGGACGTTACAAAGTGGTATCAGAGGAATTATTTTCTTCTTGACTTAATGTTTTAACCTATAGTAGGGGATAGGAAAAAATTGGTACTTGTTAATAAGCTAGTCCTGGGAGTAGCTAACCTGTGTATAGGGAAAATTCAATCTACCAAATTTAATTGCAATTTTTCTGGTTTTTCAATTTTACAATTTATTTGATTTTCACCATTGGGTGATGCACTGGTGGTGTGCTGTTTATAATTTTATACCTGGGTTCTATTTAGTTGATACCTACTGAGATGAGGGTTTCCTATCTCATGCATCATTAAGGAACATGTTAGAATAAGATGCCATTCATAGATTATATGCCATGTAGGTGAATTATAATTTTCAAGTTGTTGTGGTAGATGTTGTGCTAGAAAATGCATGGTGTTTTGATAGATTCCTTGATAAAATACCTGCTCTTTGATAGGGTAATTTTATGTAAGGTTTTGTGAATGAACGCCAAACTTTGGTTCTTGAGGAGTATGGGCCCTCATCAAATGGAATTTGGTGGATCATCAACTTTTTTACATTTTTATAACATATATAAGATGTCAAGCTTTGGTTCGCGGGGAGTATAGGCCTTCACGGATCAGAATTTGGCACTTTGGTGTTCGTTCAGTGGTTTTTCGAACTCCAGAGTAGTTTCTAAGGCATACTATCCTGGAAACCCCATAATTCACTTCGTGTAGTTTTGACTACATTCCTGTACTCTTCTATTCAGGAAGAAATTAATAAAAAATAATTACATGTTGTGTACTGTAAGTACATGTCGTGTAGTAGCTAAACATGTAATAGGCCATATATGAAGAAACACAGGATGGTAAAACTCTAAAGAGAACATGTCATGTACTAGTTGTACATGTTGTGTCATGTTAACCTTGATTCTACCCATGTAACTAACAACATAGATGGAGGAAGCGTTGTTTATACACACTGTGTAGTGTAACCTGGGAATCCGGCCATGTAACTAACAACACGGGTCAGTGTTATCATTTCTAGTACATGTCGTGTCCATCTGGAACACAATGTGTTGTGTGAGCCATGTGTTCAGCCAAGTATTCAATAACACGGGTCGACAAAGCTCATTTAGTACACATCGTGTACCTATGGGACACGCAGTGTAGTCTTGACCAGTAAGAGACCATGTGGACATGGTCATGTGTCTAGGAAAACATGGTGGTGTACACACCATGTGTTGGTGTAACACGCCATGTAGTGTCAACCGAGTAGCCGTCCGTGTCACTAAAAAAACGGGAAATTGGAATCTAATATGTACACGCTGTGTCTATGTGGAACATGATGTGTAGTGTGAGATGTGTACCCGGCCGTGTCTCAAACAACACGGGTCGGTGAAGATCGTCCAGTACACATCGTGTAGACCTTATACCCACAATACAGTCGCATTCAAAAGAGATTTGTGTGGGTAATCCGTGTAGAAGGGCTTGGGCAGGGGAAGACAATTAAAGTACATGTTGTGTGTGTAAGGAAAACACATCATGTATTTTGGGTGTTACACAACCAGTTTTGGAAGAATTACACGCCCATGTGAACGAATTGATGGAACACGCCGTGTAGTTATTATAAATGTGGTGTAGTGTTATTTAGTAAAACTTGAATATTTTCTTTTCCTTGATTCCTTCATACACTATTAGTTCATAGTCCTTGATGATCTTTATTTGAGGTGTGTTTGACCTTGTAGTGTCATTCCACTGAGAAGACCTCGAGTTTTTAGCCAAGGGAGCGGAAAAGATTATACTCTAGAGATGGTAGGCCATGGGTTACCGATGGATCCTCTAATAGAGCCAGATGCAGCGCCAGCCATTAAACTTGATGTAGGCATGGATGTTTAGTTCCATGAATGGTCCATGCGGTTCATGTAGACCTTCCAGGGAGCACCACTAGTTGCCACATATATGGCAGAGTTGACGCATACATTCCAGCAGCAGAATCTGCCTATGTTCTCAAGGGATGGAGGACCACAAGATGTGGATTCTTGGCTAGGTTTTATGCAGATTATCTTTGAACATCTAGATACACCTTCTGGAAAGAGTCAAGCTTTCTACTTACATGATGTGTGATTCTTTCAAGAGATTGTGGGATGTTACCACCCAGACTGAGCATCACAGATACATGTAATGGGAAGAATTTATGGTAGTCTTCTATGAAATTTTCTTTCCAGAGACATTACTAGAAAATCGGGCACAACAGTTCATGAATATCTATTAGGGCACCATGTCAGGGATGGACTATTCTTCTCGCTTCATTGAGCTACAGTGTTTTGAACATGTTCTGGTGGGTGACGAGACGTTGAGGGCTAGACTATTTGAGGATGGTATTCAATATGACATCTGCAGGATGGTGAACGTTTTCAGGTTGCCTATAATGCATGAAATTATGAACCAGGCACTGATTACCAAGAGGAACCTATGGGAAGCTAGTGGTGTAGTCCAGGGAGGTTTGGCACCAGTTTTTGGTTCTATTTCTACCGGTAAAAGGAAGAGGTATATGGATTTCTCTCACGGTGGAAGTAGATGCTAGAAGATTTCTTTAGGTGTCCTAATAATGTGCTACCACTGTGGAAAAGAGGGGCACAAGATACCTCAGTGTCCACATAACCCAGTGGTGTGTCGAGCTTTCAGCAATTTGGGTCATATATAGAGTTTTTGCAGGTCGTTTCCACTAGTGGCTAGTGAGAGGAGATAGGTACAGACTCCACATACCGGAGCAGGGCCAACAGCTTCTTACCAGTCAGGGAAATGGAATACGCCAGGATGCTCAGGCCGAAGTGGTAGTTGTGGATATTGTAGCCAGACACCAGGATCTCAGAGACAACAGGGTGGGTCAGCTCATGGTAGCCAGGTTGTGTCGCATGGCTGCAGCACTGGGCAGGCATATGCTGTGCAATGGACCCAATACGAGCAGGATCTCGGACCTTCCACTGTCAGAGGTACTGTCCTAGTTGCTTCTCTTTTTTCTTCAGTACTTTTTGATACTGGTGATACACATATCTTTATATATGTGCTCATTTTGGAGAGCCTTGGGCTCTGTGTTTCTTATTCTTCTAAAGTTATGATGCTTGACACTCCGTTGGGGATTAGAACGGCAGGTGTGCATCAGTGCAGGGAGTTCCCCCTAGAGGTTCGTGGGTGTCACCTTCTATGGGACCTCTATGTCTTAGAGATGATGAGCTATGAAGTCATTCTTGGGATGGACTGGTCGGTACCCTTTTGAGCCTATTTTGGATTTCTATCATCGTAGGGTGAGTTACATGTCACCAGTGGGTAGAGAGTTTCTATACAAGGGTGAATGGGATGTTCAGGTGATCTGAGCTGGACCCGAGCATTATGGGCGAGGTGGAGTGATAGTCCATATAGCAGGTTAACATATGGACGACTAGGGAACTTTTCAGAATGATTTATCTCCACTTTTTGATTGTTTCAGTGATGTCTTCACGGAAGACTTCTCAGGTCCACCTCTAGAGCGAGAAGTGGAATTCTCAATTGAGCTTGTGCCAGGAGCAGCATCGATTTCTATTCCTTATTATAGAATGGATACACTAGAGTTGCAGGATCTCCAGAGGTAGTTGGAGGAGTTGCATGAAAAGTTTTTCATCCAACCCAGTACCTCTCCTTAGGGTTCGCCTATCCTATTTGCAAAGAAGGAGGATGGGGCCCTCAGACTCATTGTGGATTATCAAAAACTGAACTAGTTGACGGTCAAGAACAGATATCCCTTTCCAAGTATTGATGATATTTTTTATCAACGTTGAGGGGAACGAGTGTTCACGAAGTGTGACATAAGATCCTGATATCATCAGTGGTGTGTTAGACCATCGGGAATACTACTTATAGCCTTTCTGAGCAGATATGGTCTTTACGAGTACTTGGTCATGCAATTCGGACTCACGAACATTCCAACAGTTTTCATTGATCTGATGAATCATCTGTTCCACCCATATCTCGATTCTTTTTTGGTATTCTTTGTTGATTATATCTTGGTTTTCTCTCACACTCAACACGACCATGAAACCCATCTTTAGATCATTCTGAGTACACTGAGAGATCATTAGTTATATGTTAAGCTCTCAAAGATCCACTTTTGGATTGACTAGATAAACTTCCCATGTCATATCATCTCAAATGTAGGAGTTGCAATGGACCCAGAGAAAGTTAAAGAAGTAGTTTCTTGAGAGTATCCTAAGAACGTGTTTGAAATATGGAGTTTCATGGGGCCGGTTGATTACTACAGGTACTTTATACAGGACTTCTTCCTCTTAGCAGCGCTGTTGATGGGTTTGACTAAGAATGGTGTGAAGTTCGTTTGGTTAGAAGCTTGAGAGATAGCCTTTCAGGATCTGAAGGGAATATTGACATCATCACCAGTCCAGATATTTACAGAGCAAGGAAAGAGTTATAATATTTACTATGATGCATCAGGTTTTGGGCTAGTAGCAGTGCTGATGTTGGGTGATTGAGTAGCTGCGTATGGGCCTCGGTAGTTGAGGCCACATGAGAAAAATTACACGACGCATGATCTCGAGTTGGCTACAGTTGTTCATGTGTTATGTTGTTGGAGACATTATCTCTTGGGAGAAAATTTTGTTGTGTTTATGGACCAAAAAATTATTAAATACATCTTTACCCAACATGACCTGAACTTGAGATAGTGAAGGTGGGTTGAATACCTTCAGTCCTTCGACTACAAGCTTTCCTATACACCTGGTAAGGGTAATACAGTTGTTGATTCACTATGTAGAAGGACTCAGTTACAGGCAGTGTAGGAGGCCAATTGTGAGTGGCATCTTATGGGATTGTTATCTGAGATGCATTTGGAGGGGCATGATAGTTAGGGGCGAGCCTATATTTCATCCCCAACTAAGAATTCTACCCTCTAGGATATAGTGAGGATGAAACAGATATAGAATTCTAAAGGCCTAGTTATATGGGAGTCGCTAGAATGTGATGACCCTCCTCCCAGTTGGAAGATAGGTGATGACGAGGTACTGCATATCCATGGATGAGTGTGGGTTCTAGGGGATATATGTGTGGAGTTGATTTGAGAGTTTCATGCTTTAGATTGGTCAATTCATCCCAAACTTACCAAAATGTACCGTGACATGAGACATCAGTATTGGTGGTCGGGTATGAAAAGAGAGGTAGCTAGTTTTGTTACGAGATGTTCCACCTATTAGCAGGTGAAGGCCGACCATCAATGGATAGCCAGACTATTACAATAGTTACCCATTTCAGAGTGGAAATAGGATGATGTTGCGATGGACTTCGTGATCGGGTTTCTGAGGTCACCTCAAGGTAGTGATGTCGTATGGGTTGTTGTAGATAGACCTACGAAGGTAGCTAACTTTTTTACGATCAAGGAGACCTTCAGTGTTGAAAATCTCAGAAATTTTTATATCTGAGAGGTAGTATGTCTTCAAGGGGACCCACGTTCTATTTTTTCAGATACGTACACCCATTTTACATCTCGTTTCTGGTAGAGTTTTTAGAGGGGACAAGGTACACAGGTGATTCTGAGCACAGCTTAGCACCCTCAGACGGATGGCTAGTCAGAGCGTACAATACATGTTCTTGAGAACATGTTGTGTGCATGCATCCTGGACTTTGGGGGCTCTTTAGAGAAGAACATACCTCTAGTCAAGTTTTCCTACAATAATAGTTTTCAGGAAACTATTGAGATTGAATCTTATGGGGATTTGTATGGTAGTCCATGTCGATCACCCTTGTGCTGCTTAGAGCCAGGCGAGACAGCTTTACTAGGACCACGTCTCATGCGGGAGACCTCAGAGCAGGTCAAGTTGATTCAAAAGCGGATGGCTAATGCATAGTGTCATAAGAAACCTTATGCTGATCGTCGTAGACAACCATTGGAGTTCATGGTTAGGGATAATGTTTTCTTGCATGTTTCGTAGAAGTTGAGACACATGAAGATCATGAGACAGGGTAGACTTTCACCAAGATATGGGGGGTCGTTTGAGATTCTGGAGAGATTCGGGCTAGTTTCCTATTGGTTGCAGTTACCAAAGAGGTATTGGGCCCTTCACGACATCTTCCATGTATCTCAACTGCACCATTATCACCCAGACTACTCTCAAATTTTTCAGCTCGATGAAGTTGAAGTTTAGCCATATGCATCCTTTGAGATGCATCTGATTCGTATTTTTGACATGAGCATTAAGGTTCTCCAGGTCCGGTCATTTCCTCTTGTAAGGGTGTTATGGCCGCATGGCCGAGTATAAAATAAAACCTGGGAGTAGGAGACCGATGTACATGTTCAGTGGCCAGAGTTGTACTTAGCTTTATCTTCACCACCCTTGGAAGGGAAATTCTGGGACAAATTTCATTAAGGGGGGATGTTTTTAAGAACCAAGTTCTTATTCTTGAGGTACGGGTTTCTTATTTCCTTTTTCCTTAAGTGTATTTGATAAAATAAGTAAAATGGTGGAAAATCCCAAAATTTGTGGGTACACGTCATGTAATTTTCCAAACATCTTGTACTTTGGCTATGTGGGATAAGTACACGGGGAGTGTAGGCCTATCAGTGATGAAGGGTGTAAAAATTAACTACACTCAATGTACTTAGTATATACACACCGTGTAATCTGTATGCAGGTGAACTGTAAGGCCATGGGAGTAGCCACCAATGGAGCGATAGTATACGTTGCGTACATAGAAATACATGTTGTGTAACCAAGTCGGCTGATGAACAGTGGGGCGGTGTAAAGTGGCCACCAGATAAATAGTTAAAAATGAAAAGTACACGTCCTATACATAAAAGTACACGCCTTGTAGTTATGTTTTTTTGTTACAAACGGGAAGTAGCATCCTCATTTTTCAGAATAGGTAGTGAGTTCGTTTGGAGCACTGGGAGGGGAGGATGAAGCCTGGACGATCTCTTGATCGCACACCGGAACTCAGATTCCTCCGACGTCAATCACGTTTGGACCTCGTGGGTAAGCCCATCCCTCTTCTTGAGAGTTTCCTTCAAATTCTTTTCTGAGGGGACGATATTTGGGTTTGAATGGGTTATCATTCTTTCCAGATCTACATCATTCTTGGTTGATTCGGGATGAGTTGTTCACGTATATCGATTAGTGGAGATTGAGGTGGGTGGTCTGGTGTTTATTTCCAAGTGTCGGGTTGTTTTTGTGTACCGTTGTGCTACGTGCCCATGTTTGGGGTGTCATATGGCTGAGTCCTTGACTGATAAAATACCGATAATTTCATAAGTAATTTAATGAATATATATAAAATGTTGTTTGGGATCTATGCCTTGATCCAGGGCCTTCTCGTGGGTGTGTTTCCCTTGTTTAGATGTTTGGCCAGGATACCCGTGGGTATTCTTTGATTATAGCATTATTTGACTTTTCTTAAGAGAAACTATATATAAATTGATTGCTTATGTGTTGGGCTCGGCCCGGTTACTTGCTTATCTTAAGGGTAGTGTTTTTCTTTTCATGAGGGATGTGTTTTGATTATCATGAGGGTATGGTTTTGTTGAGCCTGAGGGAAAGTTTTTTTATAGCCTAAGGGAAACATTTCATATGACTGAGGGCAGTTTCTTCCATGCCTGAGGGAAATATCTCGTACACTTGAGGGAAATATTCGTTATTCCTATGGGCAATCACCTGAGGTTTTCGATTCTATTTATCTGAGGGTAACGATTTGCATGTCTGAGGACACTATTTACTTTGCATATTCACTCTGGTGATTTCTTATGTTGTACCTACTAGGCTAAAGCACATTCTTGGTATTTTTTTTCCTTCTACTTGTTATATAGCCTATTGTGGTTTTTGTTGCGGCACTATGTAAGAGATTTTTGGCTGAGGCTGAGTCTCAGGAACTTAAAATTCAATTATATTGAATTGTTAAATAATATTTAAATGGAAATAGAACTGGTAGGTGTAGCTTCTTTTGACTACTTCCTAGCTTACTGCATTTCATTATTTCACAATGTTGTGGCACATTTTCACTGACAGTTGGGCACGGGCCTTTGTGGTTGCCTTCTCGGATTTATTTCTCACACCCTGTTTGGGTCATTTTTTGGGCCCAAATAGATTATATTTTCATAGGTGTTTATAAGGGAAATAGTCCCTATAAAGGTACTTGATTGTTTCTGAGGATTATGAGAGCATGGGACCGAGCTTAGGCTTGTGATGATGTTGACTTCCTGTTGCACTATTTAGCCTTGTTTTGCTGTACTTGTACCTTGTGCTGTATTGTTTTAGATTGCAGTGTATCCTGTTTTGGCTGGTTTCTTGGACTTAGGGACATATTGTATCATCATATATATGACTTTTGGTCACTTATTTACTTCATTACTATTGTCCATTTCAACTTGGTATTGATTAATGATTCTGTTTGGGTATGTTTATATTTCTCGGATGCGCTGCACTTTGAAAAATGAGGGAATTGATTCCCCATTATCAGACCTAGGCCCTCGCTTCTAGTCGACAGCCTCTGGCAGTTGGGGAATTGTGCTTGAGGTCATCTGACCAACTGGGTTCGGGGCACCCTTGGTGTGGCACCTGGATCTGGGATGTTACACACGCGGCCGGCCTGCGTGCCAGCTGTCTTCCTTCACTTCCATGGATGATGGTCCATGGCCTCATCCTACGACACGGTTGCACTGCCGCTACCAACGCAGTCAGCCATAGTTTCGGCCGCTGCCTTGTGCCCTGCCTGTATCGTTCACCGTCATCATAGTCAGGTTCCTCTCAATCTATCGCTCCACCCGTGAAAAACACATCAAACCACGAAGAATTGCTCAGGGATCGGGCCATGTTTGTTTGGCCTACACCCTCCTCGTTAGATTGATAGCAGGCGGTACAAGAGGATGGAATCAACGTGAAACCAAGAGGAACAATCAAGAAACACCAAATTGAAAACCCCTACTTCATTCATTGGAGATGGCATGAGGAAGAAGACGAAGATGATGAAGATGATGAGGGTGCCAATGTTTGTTGCTCCTACAACATGCTTCCGATGTCTGTTCTCCATTCATGATATGAAGAAGGTTCTTTTTTGGAGATTTTCTTCGTTTGATAATTTTTCTCCAAATCTCTCCCCAAGATCTCCCTTTGCACATGATTTCCCCAACCTCAATAAGTGAGGATCCACTTAATTAAATTATGTTTATTAAATAAAAAATTAATGTTAGTTCATTAAATTAGGAGGATTCCAAGGGTTTCCCCACATTAAATAGGAGTTCGGGTGGTCCCCACCACCAGGCATTCAAATTGGAGGTTTCAAATAAAAATAAAAGTTATTTTTTTATTTTTATTATTTTTATTTTAACTATCAAACAAAAATATTAAAAACCCAACTTCTACCCTGGACCTATTGTGGTCGAGGTGAATCTCTCCTAAACCTGATATCATCTCTTCAGGTTTATTGGTGTCTTCAAGTTTAAATTCTAAGTACAAGTTCAAAAGTTACAAAACATCGCTCGTGTGTATACTAAATGTTCCTAAAAAGTTTAGAAATTTATTCTGGGAACACGAGTCATTGGAATCACGCGTCGTCAATTTTCATAGACTCGTAATATTTTTATATAATTAAAAAAATTACCTATATAAATCTATTTCTTTACATTCTCCCGACCTCTGGGCTTTCCATCCCCAAAATCTACAACACAAAATAGGGTAAAAATTGAGGGTATTGAACCTGAATATGAGCCTCCTACTCCCATGTGCTCTCCTGGAGGTTCTCGTGCTACCAACATACATGCACCAGAGGTATCGATCACCCACGTAGGAATTTCTCCTATTGATCCTCAATCTCTACTAGAACCTCCAAAAACGTCTCCCCATCATCGATGTCCAGCTCGTTGTGGTCGATGACATGAGATGGGTTGTGCACGTATCTCCTCAGTTGGGATATGTGGAAGATGTCATGCACCTTCTCCAACTTTGGTGGAAGGATAGGCAGTTTGTCACCTCTCCAAATCTGCTAAGGACATGAAAGGGTCCTATGAACCTCGGAGATAACTTGGTTCCTTGGCCAAATATCTGCAAACCTCGTCGAGGTGAGACCCATTGAAAGACATGGCCACCATCCTCGAACACCAGAGGTTTCTGTCTCCTATAATCATAAGAGTTATGCCTACTCTATTCAATCTCCATCTGCTCCTAGATGATCCGCACCATCTCTTTTGTAGCTCATAACATCTCTAGTCCCATGAGTGCTGACTCCCCTAGGTTAGTCAAGCATAGAGGTTATCTGTAAGGTCGACCATACAATGCCTCGAATAGTGCCATACCGATAGTGGAGTGATAACTATTTTTGTATGTGAACTCCACCAATGGAAATTGATCCTCCCATTTGTTGCCGAAATCAAGGAAAGAGGCATGCTACATGTCCTCAAGGGTCTGAATGGCCTGCTTTGTCTGATCGTCCATTTGAGGATAGAAGGTGGTGCTCAACCGAAGCTATGTCTTTAACGCCTCCTGCAACCCCTTCCATAACCAGGAAGTAAAACTTGAATCATGATCTGATACAATCATTTTTTTTCACCCCATGAAGTTGTACAATCTCCTATATATAGAGTAGTCCCAAGCCCTATACTAATCGATGCTCTCTGATAGATAGGAAGTGGTCCAACTTGGTGAGTCGATCCACAATTACCCAGATGGAATCATGTCCCTTGGACATGCATTGAATTCCTGTTAGGAAGTCCATAGAAATTACATCCCACATCCACTCTGGGACCTCTAGTGGATGAACTAATCCTGCTGGAACCTGATGTTCTACCTTCACTTGCTGACAAGTGAGGCACTGAGGGAAAAACTCTACTACCACTTTCTTTACTCCTGGACACCTGTTCTAACATCGGAGGTCCTGGTATATCTTCGCCACTCATAGATGTAATGCTAGAGGGGACATATCGAACTCCCTCAACACTTCCTCGTGTATCACCACTGGTACCATAGTATGCCCTCTGAAGAGGATAACGTGCTCCCCACCTTTAGAAAATCCATCAGGTGCCTGTCCTGTGGATATATGGGAACGTCGAGCCTTGTAGTTAGTGTCCCCATGTTCTGCCTCCCTGAATCGCTGAAGGAGTGGGGGAGTGGCTGTTAGAGACTAAAGATAAGATGCTCCATCCTGATCCATATAGGATATTTGAAAAGCGGCTAGCTGCTTAGTTGCCTCACTAAGCAACTATATACCAGATCTTCTACTGAGTGCATCTGCCAATATGTTCTAATTTTGAGAAGTATAGACTATCTTGAAGTCACAGTCCTGGAGGAACTCAATCTAATGCTTTTGTCTCATGTTTTGGTCCTTATGAGAGAAGATATACCTGAGACTTGTGCTATCAGAGTATAATGTAAAATATTCTACCATCATGTAATATCGCCACATCATCAAAGCAAAGATCAATGATGCTAACTCTAGGTCATGTGTAGCATTGTTATACTCATTTTGCCTCAACTATCGATAAACATAAGAGATCACTACTTACTCCTACATCAGGACACATCTATGACCAGTCCCTAATGTGTCGTAGTTGACTACTTACCCAACACCCTCCTCCAGTAGCCTCATGATGGGGGCACTCGTTAGTCTCTACCTCAGCTCCTGGAAACTACATAGGCATCTATCTGACCACATGAAGTGTTTCCCCTTCTTCATCAATTCTGATAAGGGTGTCGCAACTCTGGGGAAGTCAGACACAAACCTCCGGTAATTACAGGCCAATCCCAAGAAACTTTGTACCTCTATCACACTCCTGGGTGGCTCCCAAGAAAGGAAAACCTCAATCATTACTAGATCCACCACAACTCCAGCCTCCAAGATAACATGTCCTAGAAAGTGGACCTCACTTATCCATAACTATCACTTTGAGAGCTTACCATAAAGTTGGTGCTCTCAAAGTGTGTCCAGAACTATCTGCAGATGATAGGAATGCTCGTCCTCCATCACATGGTATATCAGGACGTTGTTGATGAATACTACCACAAAGCGATCGAGGTATGGCTGGTAGATCCTATTCATGAGTCCCATGAACACTGCTGGGGCGTTGGTCATGCCGAATGGAATAACCAAGAACTCATAGTGGCCATACCTACATCTGAAATTTATCTTCTACAAATCCTCATCTCATACCCTGAGCTGGTGATAGCCCAACCTGAGGTCTATCTTCTAAAACCATCATGCTCCCTTCATCTGATCAAAAAGATCATCTATCCTTTGGAGTGGGTACTTGTTATTCATGGTCACCTGGTTCAGGTGCCGATAGTCCACATAGAGTCTCAATATCATATCTTCCTTCTTGTAAAACAAAATAGGGGTTGCCCAAGGAGATACACTAGGCCTAAAGAACCCCTTACTCTGCTAGTCCTCCTGTTGTACTCACTGCTCTCAAAGATCCAAGGGAGCCATCTGATATTCTTGTGTAGATATCAGTGTCATCCCAGGGTATAAGTTGATATAAAATTCTACCACTCTGTGAGTAGGTTGACCTGGAACATTTTTTGGAAAAACATCAGCGTACTGGTCCACCACTACAGGATAGCTCTAACTCTAAACATCAACTACTCTTAGGGCATGTCAAGCCAACTGAAGTGTGATCGGTTACACCCTCATCCAGGTGATTTCATCCTGTGATGAAAAGGTTCCCTTCTCACCGGCGAAGGAACACCTTTTCCCATCCATGCGGACACACCGCACTATGTGGCTAATACAATCAATCTGATCATGGACTGTGGATAACCAGTCCATACCCAAGATGAAATCTTAAGGCCTCGACGCGGATACAAGAAGATATCATCTGATGCTCTCTCCTCCTAGAGTAAGGTCACATTGCTGGCACCAGTGTGTAATCATCGAATCCTCTCTCGTAGAAGTCTCTATCCATAAGTATCGAGCCAACGGCTCCACCAGGATCTCCTAGTTCTGAATGAGGGTCATGGAAATAAAAGAATAACTAACACCTATGTCTATAAGTACTGCAACTAAAGTCAAGTAGAAATAGATCGTACCTCATATCATTTACAGAGCGTTGTGGTCATAGGCCTCAGCTACATGGATCTGAGCTCGTCCTCATCCACCTCCTCCCTATGGTCGGGGTTGACCGCCTAGAGGTGGTGGCGGTAGAACCTCAAATCGCCGCCCACCACCTACTGCACGGCCAGTTCCTCTACCTCATCTAACCCCTGCCTACAGACCTCCTTGATAAAATATTCACCTCTACCTAGGAAGACCTCAAATAGTATTCTAGTCATCCTTTTGGTGGGTCGGGCAGTCGCGAGCCATGGGACCCTACCTGCCGCATGAGTAACTCTACCTGCTCCTCGCTTGTCCTACTCTATCTTAAGAGCCCTGCACAACCGACACTATATCCTGTGATCATCCACCCATTTTTATGGTCTTCTTGGACCTCTGTGCCATTTGTCTTTTTCCAGCTACAAACGACTCTGCTACGCATTGTTTGGTGGTGGGTCTCACTACCGGTGACTACTCAGCAAGGAAGCTCACCACTAAGAGTGATCTCTCTAACACCCCCGCCTATATCAGGATGATGAGAGAAATCATTGATGCTATAATCTATCATCTAAGCCCCTCTCGAAGTTTGGGGCCCTGAAAAAGGGTCTCTCACCATGTCAGTGGAGTAGAACAAGAGGTCGGTGAACCTCGTTGAATACTAAGCCACGATCATACTATCCTACTTCAAGTGGAGAAGCTCTTGTATACACATTGACCATAAGATCACTGGGAAAAACATTTCCCGAAAAAGGCTCTCGATTTATGCCTAGATGAGAGTCACCTCATCGTGGAACTAGAGAATCATGCCCCTCTATCTACCCACTACTGCCTGAAGAAGACTAGCGGCAAGGAACACCATGAGATCGGCTAGTGTCCCTACCAGTCGAAAAACTCTAACTATGGCCTCTTGCCAGTCCTTAGCTGCATGTGGATTTATCTTTCCCTGGAACCTTGGTGGCCTTTAGAGCTGATCATTGTGAAACACAATCAAGAAGCGTGCACCCTCTACTGCTAGAGCTAGTCTAATCGGCTGCCCAATGGGTCGTGGTGCTGCTGGTACACCAGCCGATGGTACAAATATCGTAAGGGTCCCTCCACCGAAGCCTCATCGCTCGGTGGGATGTCATCATGTACTATAAATGGAACCATGTATGGGTATTTGCATGGAGGCATCCTAAAAAAATAGGTGCGCCACGGTCAATATGTTATAATTGGAGAGCTGACTCAAAGAGTTCACAAAGAAAACTTTTCAAAACCACTCATGCAATTAGTATTTTCATGTACTGAGTTGGAAATCAGAATTCAGGGTCCTGGTTTATGGATAGGTTGGCCATCGTACTGACACTGGATTCCCCAAACTGAATACCACACTCATTACACTTAACACAATGGGTGAATCAAAAGATCAAAGTCCAAGTTCTTCTGTAGAACAGAATTCCTCTGATACCAATTTGTCACGACCCATCCCCTGGGGCCCGTGTCATGGCTACCCCAAGCCCTCCTTCCATATGCTGGGCACTAGTGACTCGCTCAATAAATGCATATCCCTAAAATAGGGAAGTAATTCCCTTTTAAACCTTTTAACCCACACAATCCAAGCACACTATAGGATACAAGCACAAAGTAAACTATATAGTAAACAGAGAGAGTATAGTAAGGGGTTAGAATTCAATCTCAAGAGAAAATTACAAGTAAAACTGAAAACGGCTCCTGAGAACACCCTGCAAAGGATCTTACATGAATGGTAGGTACATATCTTGAATGGTCATCCCTACAGAATGCCTCGTCTAAGGTCCACCTCCGAGCAGCCTCCAATCCTGGTACCCTCATCCTCAATCAGCATTGTCCGTCGTCTGGACAAGACACAGCAAGGTACGAGCATAGCCCGTGCAGGGGTGAGTATAACAATACTCAGTAGGGACTCTGAGCCCCCTGAAGGTCCCTCAAAATCCACAAAGGATAACCCAGAATTCTCGAAAACAATAGTAAAACCTACTTAGGTATATGCCCATACTTATACATATGTTATCAAGTATACTCTTCTCAGGCATGAGGAAACACAATACCCAACTCATTAGCCAAAATCTTAATTGCTCCCCGAAGGAAAGAATACCATGAAGGTAACACCACAAAGGTAATTACCACAAAGGTATTGCCACATAGAAGAATACCACATAGGAATCACCACGATGGTATGTACCACAAAGGTAACTCCAAACTGAAGAATACAACAAAGGTATCACCACAAAGGTAAGTACCACAATGTTAATGCCACACAGAAGAATACCACAAAATTGTCTCCAAAAAGAATTGTACCAAAAAGGTAAAAACTCAGTTCACACCATTTATAACTTAAGTATGAAAGTACAGATGATTAGCTATATTGATAGATCATTTTACTTCATCGAGAAGCTATGTTGTTGACCGACACATGTTTGAAGATGACCCACATAGGATCTGAGGAAGACCAACACAGGATCTGGAGATGACCCACACAGGATCGTTATGCGTTGAACTATACAGGATAGCTGAGCACTTACCCACACAAGATCCGAAGATGACCCACACAGGATCTGAATATTCTTCAATTATATCTAGCCATAGGGTTCTTGTACTAAGCATGCTTGATTCTGGGAGGTTCCACACCTCAGGACATCGGTCGATACTTCAACTTCCATGAAGTACCATGAAGAAGTATCCCAATGGTCTTCCATTTCATAAGGGACCCAACACGATAGACGGCGCGTCAATCGGATGCTCGGTTGGTATGTTATTAGCATTTCTGTTAGGAGGTCCCAGTTGGATTTGGGTTTGATCTCATCCGGCCATACTACAACTTTATCCAAAACTCAATTGTATTAAAACAAAAGTATTTTCTTGATCTAAGGATTTTGGTTCCATATAAGGTTCATCAAACAGATGCTTGGATATCAAGATAAGGCCAAAAAGACATATCAAGGTCTAGATGGGCCTAGGTCCAATCCGACCTATCCTGACCCTACCTGGGCTGACCCGACCTAGTCAGGGTCGACCTACCATGTCCGGGTCCAGCCCGGATAGGCTGAGCTGTGGTAGGTCCGACCTGTAAATGGGGTGAACCGACCCACTACGGTGCAGCCCGCTCGGCTGGGTGGTCCACCGTGATGGGGTCTGCCCTAGCTGACACCCGGGTGAGCCCCCCCCCCCCCCCCCCCGCGGTATCCGGAACTGTCCAACGGACCGTTCGGACTGCTGAAATGCACGACCCGCCAGACGGGTCCTACTCAGCGTGACATGGTTGGTCCTCCTCCTAATGTCACGATGGCGCCGCAGACATCCTACGGCCGGCCACATTGGCGTGCCACCACGGCCTGCGGGCCGCGGCGTTCTCCTTTACTAGTGGCGTGGGTGCGAGCCACCCAACCTTCACACAGCCAGCCCACCTTCACACAGCCGGTCGGCGTGCCGGCCGCCATCCTCCACTATTGCGCATGATGGGTCGTAGCCTCCTCCGGCGATGCGGGTGTGTTGTCGTCGCATTGTACTCTACCAGCGTCGGTCCCCAGCATCATCATCGAGTTCCTTTCAATCCGTTTCTCCACCCATGGATAACACGTCAAACCATGAAGAATTGCGGAGGAATCAAGCCTTGTTTTTTTGGCCTGCACCCTCCGTGGTAGTCCGATAACTGGTGGTTCAAGAGGATGGAATCAACTTGAAACCACAAAGAATAATCAAGAACAACCTAATTGAAAACCCCTACCTCATTTATTATAGACATCATGAGGAAGAAGACAAGTACGATAAAGACGATGAGGGCCCCAATGTTCGTTGCTCCCTTAACACAATTCCGAAGTCGGTTCCCAGTTCTTAATCTAGAGAAGAATCATTGTTGAATAGTTTCTTCATTGGAGATTGCTTCTCCAATGTTCTCCCCAAGATCTCCCTTTTCCAATGATTTCCCCAACCTCAAAAGGTGAGGTGCCACTTCATTAAATTATGTTTATTAATTAAAGATTTAAATTTGGATCATTAAAATGGGTGGATTCCAAGGGTTTCCCCACATTAAATGGGATTTTGGGTGGTCCCCACTACCAAGCATTCAAATGGGATGTTTCAAATAAATTTTTTTATTGTTTTGTTTTTAAAATTTTTCTTTTAACTCTCGTATAAAAAACTGAAAAAACTAACTTCTACCCTTGACCTACTGAGGTCAAGGTGAAGGTCTCCTTGAGCAGATATCAGCACCGCAAATTCAATAGTGTCCTCGGATTTTAATTCTGAGTACCGGTACAAAGTTACAAAACACCACTCATGAGTTTACTGAACGTACTGAAAAAAAGTTCATAAATTTATTTCGGGCACACCGTTCCTCAGAATCATGCGCCTTCAATTTTTGTGGACTCGTTATATTTCCATATAGTTAAAAAAATTACATCAAAAATCTTGGTCTTTACAAATCTTGTATATTTCATTGTATTGAAATGGAACATAAAATTAGTGATGATATCCACACTTGTGGAAAATGTATAGGTTTTCCTATTGATAAAGACAATATAACTAGTATTACTATAAGAGCATATAAGGTTATGGATATATGAGGGTAGGCCAATATGGTTATTACAAAAAACCTTTCCCCAATGGAGAAACCTTTTCCTCAATGAGATTCCTTGATGATGGACTTTATTATGAAATAGAGGCTCCAATCATTTATTGGGACTATTTTCCAAATGGTGGTGGAGAAAGGGATTAATTCTTTGGGGAAGATATTCATGGAATTTAGATGTGGTGAAAAGAAAAAGGTTAAAATTTTAGTGTATTGTCTAAATAGTGCTGTTAATAAATGGTGGTCATAGATATAGAATACTATGGATAATAATTTAATAGAACTCATGGATTGGAATTCTTTTAAGGATTACTAGTGATCAAAAAACTGATAGGAAGAGAAAGATTCTTATTTTAAAGAAAAAGAGGAAGAAAGTGTTGTGGGGTATAAAAATACCTTTACAATGTCTAAAAGGTATTCTACTAATTTAATATGAAACATGAAGTGCATTATTGATCATTTATTTGAAGTTATTAATCCAAGTCTCAAAATGGCGCTGGTGACTCAAACCTTTTCTAAATATAATGAAATAGTTTTATGTTCTATCAAGACCAAGAAATAATTATTTGAGATCAATGGCTTTATTGGGTAGAAGAATAAGAATATTATGGAGTAGAAAATAATAAATAAAGTTAATATGGGAAAGAATAATTTTCCAATATGTGATAATTATGGGAAAATCACTTTGGGAATTGCTTGAAGGGGTTGAGAGTGTTTTTATAAGTGTGTAAAAAAGGTTCATCATGATAAAGAATAAAATGAGAAGAAGTAAAAAAATATTATTAGTGTTAAAATGTCAATGAGATGGGTAAATGTGTAAACAAATGCACTAAGATTCAGGGAAATATACCTTAATGAAAATAAGGGATCAAAGTCAAGCATATATCATTAACACAACTGAAGTGGAATGATTAATTTTATTCTATATTCAGATCTAAAAAATATTTTGTAAAAGTATTTTTTTTATTATGGTCTCATCATATGATTTATGAAATATATATGGACTCTATTGGATTACTGTTTCATTAAGGATTTGACATCATATATGGAATAATGCCAAGAAAATTGATTCAGGATAAATTTTTCCTTTTTGGAATACACATGGTTGAGGGAAAGATAAGACATAATGTCTTCCCTATATTGAGATAGTGATGTTGGATAAAGGTTTATTGATATAGAAAAATAATTGACAATACAAACTACCATATAAATGATTCTATGGTTTTGGATCATAATCTTTTGGAATAGTTTACCATATATGAAATGGATTAAGTTGAACTTAGTATGTGGTTTTAGATATTGATGTGTTACTTCAACGAATGATACAAATTGTGAAAAGAGATCATGTATAAATAGTTCAATTCACAACCAATGGAAAATATTGTTCTTATAAAAAAGAAACATATCAAGTAATTATATTTCATTATATTCTTATAGAGTAATGTAATTCTTCAACTCTATGAAAAGGGGATGGAAAAAAAATATGGTCTACTATCATAACATTTTATTATATCAATGACTTTTTTCACACCTTTAGTTTATGAATTTTTTCTCATCAACTTTCAGTGGGACATGTTCTATATCCCTCTCCTTTAGAACATGATAGTTATATTTCTCTTCCCTGTCCATGTTTTCACTTTTGTTATCTGATTCAAAATCCATTTATTATCGTGGCCTACACAATTCATTTTCCATCTTATTTATAAGATATGTAATAAACAATATTTACAACATGGGTTTTTCAAAAATATCTTTTTCAATTTTGAAACCCTCTATTACTAAGATCGATATTGAATTGTGGGGATGTAATGTATTTATGGTTGGGAGAATGTAACATCCAAAGACATTATAAACATTTTCTTCCAGATCAAATATAATTTAATTTCAAGATTTTTTTTATTCAACCAAAAGCTAAATTATGCTACAATAAACACTATGTTTACCTTTCAGTACATATAACTCTATTTATATCTTTTGTTATATGAAATATTGACTTTCTTTGATGGCTTGAGTTACACACATATCCGCGTTTTACCAAACTAAAAAAAGAAATTAATATTATTATTTAATATGATAATTGTCAGATGTAAATTGTAATTACATGTGTCAAAAGGATTAAATAAATTTTGAAAATATTTTTACATGTTTATATATATTTCTTTTATGTTATAAATGAATTTAGAATCCAATTGAATATAAAATAAATTTTTTTATAAGAAAATTATTTTTTTCACCTAAAGGAATTTTGTATTAATAAATAAAATTAATTATAATTTTTGAATGATATTAATGAAATATTTATATTATATATTCAATTAATTAATTTTTATATTCATCTAATTGTATTTATTGGCATAAGATAAGAATAAATCAAATTTTATGAATAAAAAAGTAATATTTTTCTAAGGGTAGTTTTTTCACCTTTTCGTGGTGCGCCTATTTTAAATATAAATTTAGAAACATTTAAAATTTATATTTGAAAAAATAAATTTAATTTTTGAAATCGAAACATTAAACTTATCTTATTAAAATTTAAGGTATTTTTTTTGGAAGTTTCATTTTTTGGATGAACAGTGAAGCATAAAGAATTTTAATTGAACATTAATTTTTCTTATAAATGATTTATAGAGTTAAATTACATTATTAAATTTTCTTAAGGATAAATGGGAAATACTTTTCATCTATAAATCTTATATAGGTCATTGTAATCAATTTCACATTGTGATTAGATATAAATATGATTCAAAATTTTGAATATTTTTACATTAAAAACATTCATTCTCATCCTGTCTATGGTATTAATTTTAAATAAATTTCATCCACCTCTGTCATTTGATTTTGGAAAAATAAATTCCATATTTGGAATCATAAAAATTAATAATTTCTACTAATTTATACATAATTTTTTACCAAAAATTTTAGTGAATGTAATTAAAATTATTTATAGAGATTACGATAAAAACAAGTATACATGGTTGTTAAACCTAAACTTAATAGGCCAAATTACCTGTACACATTTCAAAAATCCATTTCGGGCCATTTTTACACTATATTCTCCCTTGTATCAAACATGGACAATTATTTTGGGAAATTAAGTAAGGAAGAACTCCCAATAGTTTTTACCTTTTTATATTTATAATATTGTTACTCAACATCCACTATAAAAAGGCACTCACCCCAATCACTTCTTCACACCTCCAAATACATTTTCTTTGACCAAAATATAAAAACATAAGATCCAAATATCCCTATACTCATCCAATAAGTTTTACATTGGGCATAAATGTAACATCTTATTACTGTTTTATTTATTTTCTAAACCCACTTGGGTTAAATTATTAATATCCTAAGTTGGAAAAATTATTTGTTAGTGATTTTTTGATAAATGTGTTAAAGGTACTAACTAAAAGTTAACATCCTGGAATATTCAATTGAGTATTTATGGGGTTCAACATAGTGTTAGTGTGACATTCAGAGGCCCGTAAATCCTTGGGAAAATACTGAATAAAGAATTTAATTGTATTATATTAAGCATGTGAAATTTATTCAAAATAATTAAATAAATCCAATTGGTGTTATTTATTAAAAATATGAGACCACTTTTATATAAAAAACGTGTTTTTTACCCTAGTAGGGAAATAAAATTTGATGTTTTCAGACATTTGGAAGAATCAATCATGAGATAAAGTTATTAAATAATATTCAATATATTATCTTTTTAAAATCAATTAAATATCTTTAAAACTATGAATCATATGGAAAATAAGATACCATGGATGGGTCTAAAATGAGCGGTTTACCCTAGAATGGGTATAATTTTTGTAATTGTTAGACGTTTGGAAGGATCAATAGTGATAAAATCCCTCTTTATTTTTAATTAATTATTTATTCCAATTTTTAAATGACAAATCATTAATATCTCTCAAGAGGTGCATCTTATGAATAATATGAGAGCATCGTTGGGCCTGGAATAGGGTGTTTACCCTACGCAAGACATAAATTTCATCAGCAACATGTTTTTGGTCATGCCACTCATTAATTTAATGTTATTTAATAATTGTATTAAATTATTAAATATATTATTTGAATTTAATTATTAATTTAATTTTGAAAAATAAGATGGTACTATTAATCCATATTCACTAATTCCTAACCCCCATTTTTTAAGGACTGATAATTTTTGAAACACCATTTTCACCGTTTTCACCCAATTAATTCAAAAAACATCATAAATGAGTGAATTAATGGACCCATAATCAATTTTATATTAAATCACACTTTTAAACTTGTTCATGATGGAGGGTTTTAAGAAGATGAAACCTATCCAGCTTGGGGTTATGTAATAGCCAAATCAATTATCTTTTCTAGTGTTGTAAATCATATTGAATCTTAGCAACCTCATATCTAATCTACTTGTGGTAGGTGAAGCCAGTTATGGTTCTGATTTTAATCCGCACATTTGGTACGTGTTCAACCTTTTTTGGTTTTTCATTTTATTTAGGTAATGAGTTTATTTTTTATTTATTACTTTTATAATCTTATAAATCCAATATCTTGTACATTGTTGACTAGATTTACGCATCATCAGTTTGGTTGGTTTTATATCTACAAGTAGAATCAAAATCATATTTTTGATTTGAAGGCACATATTTATTGTTCGATATTCTTTCTCTCATTTCAACTGGATTATTTTAAATAAATTATCATAGGATAACTATATATATTCCCAAAAGATAATTATTTAAATAATTTTAAAAGCTTAATGAGATGGTTTTATCTAACGATAATTTAAAAAATTATTATATGATAATTGTTTTGAATTATTAAAAAAATTACACATCTTATTGAAAACAATTATCTGTAATTATTAATGTATACTGATATGGTAATTATCATGTAACATAGATTATCAAGATTATCATGGGATAATCACATGTTTTGTCAAAGGATAATTATTATAATTATATAATGATAAATTCAAAATTATCCAAGAGAGATAAAATATTATACCATGTGACATTTTAATCAATATTTTGAAATTATCCATGATAGATAAAATATTATCACATTTAATATTTTAATCGATATTTTGAAATTATCCAAGTGAGATAATGTATTACCACATGTAATATTTTTATCAATAATTTGATATTATCCATGAGAGAAAAACTATTATTTCATGTAATATTTTAATCAATAAGTTGAAATTATCCAAGAGAGATAAAATATTTTCGCATATAATATTTTAATCAATAATTTGAAATTATCCATGGGAGATAAAATATTATCGCATGTAATATTTTAATCAATAATTTAAAAATTATCTAGGAGAGAGAACATATAATCTCATGTGTTATTTTATTTCATTTTTAAATAAGATAATTTATATTAGTTTTAGGATACCTTGAAGAATGTAGACCATTGGTGTGTTGACGCTTATGATAATAAGGTTATGAAAAGGTGTATTGAACAACTCGAGCTGGTTTATCTTGGTCGCTGATATCGACGACCTTGAGGTAGGTGGTTCTATCCCAATTAGCCAAATTGATTAAACAATAATTTCTTTATTTATATTAATATTTGATTTAAATTACATTTCTAAAATTTGGTTTCATTTTATTTAATGAAATCTAATTCTAGTGAATTGGGAAATTTTAAATGGTTTTGGAATGAGATTTTGAAAACCCCTAATTCCATCGAATTAGTGTGTGTTTATAGAAATTTGGTAATTTAAATTGTCTTATTTAAATTTTGGATTTAATGGAGAAAATGTCAATTAAATTATTTAATTTATTTTTGGAAATGAATTTTGAAAAGATGGAATTGGTTTTCAATGGATTTCAAACTGGTGAAAATGGCTTATAATGTTTTGATAGAAACCCTGTGGTTTTATCTTGTTAATGAGGATTGTTTTTTTAAACATGTTTTGGTTGTAAATGGAAAATTGGAATTGAAATGGAAGAATGAGACTTAATTGTATTTTACAAATTCCTAAAATAAATTTTCCATCAATGATTATGTAAGAGCACATTCAAGACATAGTTAGTTGGGGAGTTGTTTGGAAACACTCTACGCTATTACAGCATTCTAAAACATACATGAAACTGGTCACATATCTTAGGAAATGGTGATGATACATCTCCAACTAGTGTTCATATGTCTTATGTGTACACATATTTTCATGATCACATAGAGCGTATAGAGTCCTATAGTTGAAAATACTATTATACCTATTTGGCAGTGACCATGTTTCTCGTTTGTTATTTATATTTGAGATATAAATGTATGTTAATGATTTCGAACTACTTTACATTCCTGATGAATTTAAATAAACTATTTTATGTAACTTTTTTATTTGAGCCATTATTTTATAAATATTCCTACATTTTTAAATCCATTGTATAATGTATGTTTCCATCATTTCAACTATATAGAATGATTTGATTAATTTTGATTTAAAATTCCAAACATGTTTATCTATAATAATAAGAGGAGATTATTTGGTTAATAAATTTTTTCATCAGTTATGGAATCTGTGGTGAGATCCTACTTGGATTTTAAGTAACACCCAACCTCTTCCTTCAGGTTTTTTTAGATTATCTTCTTCCATGTATGAGTAAAGGGGAAGGATCACTTGGAGGTGGATCCAGCTATTGAATTGTTGTCTTGGTGAGTTGTTTCCTTAGGGAATTGGGTTGAGTTTTCCTAGGTTTATTACTCGGGTTATAGTACTTTGGTCTTGATTATTCCTTATTGTATTATGGTACTTTACTCCCTATGGATTTTCTTTTTATATGCATACTAGCTTTTGACTTTTATTTCTTCATTGTTAGTTGAAAAATTATTCCCACTTGCATGTTGTATAATGCTTGGTGCTAGTCGAAAACCCATGGGGATAGGGAACACCATTTAAGATAGGTTTTCACTGTCTCAGTTATAGGGTTAATGGGATACCTTGTCTAGTTCATGAAAATAAATCTAACCAAGGATTCAGTTTGATATAAACCAAAAGGAGTTTCCCAAAAAAGATGTAGCATTCTTTAACGAGTACTTTTGTTTTATTTTTTATCGAGTCCTTAATTTATTCTTATAAAATGGGTGTATAATAACCATAGAGTCCTAAATTGAATAATATGTTTTTATACTAATATTTGGACCAACACTTTCACACAAATCCATCAAATGGGATACATAATCATCGTTCGTGTGTACGGCGAACTACCGCATCACGAACCAATGTCGCTCGTTCTTCTATTTCCACCTTTCATGGTTTTGAATAATGATGAATTTATTGTTATTATATGATATATGTGATATTTATAATTTCATTATTCTTCTCAAAATTTTATATAACACATAACATTATGCTTTGCATTTTGTGAGAATATAATAACATCGTTTTTGGATGTCTGGACTACCATCTTCTCAAAGCGATGTGATTATTTCACGCTATACATGGAATGCATTGATAATGGTTTCAATAAATATATGTGAAATATATGACATAAATATGATACATAAATTATAATATACATATGTATCATTTACTTTTCATTATTTCAAATATGATAATGAATGTAAGTAGCGTTCATGCATATGTACAACCTACTGTCTCCATGAAATGATCATTTATTTTCCTATCTACAAATTTTTTGGATTACCCTAAATATATATATAGAATATATATGATTTTTACATGATAATTTTAATTATTTAGATGATTAAATAATGATATAATTAATAGGAACAAAAAATAACCAGTCAAAACATACTAAAAAACAAGTCAATTACCACCCAAAATGATGAAAATACAGAATGAGTATTAATGAACAACTAAAAATATATTATAAAAGGATAATATATTATATAATGAATAATAATATGGTTATTTAATAATTTATTAAAATTTTTCCAAAAACTAAACAATATTTTAGAGGCCACAAATCTAAAAGTAATTATAAAGCAATGGATTCTTGTCTTACTTTTTTTTCTGTGAGGCATACACCATTTTCACCACCTATTTCTTTTGTGTGATGTATATGATTCCCCTATTTTATTTTATATCATGAATAAATTCATCATCGTGGTATTTATATTTTCATTTGAATTTACTTATTTCATGGGGATTAAAAATTCAAATGTTACAATGTGGTAAGAGTTTTCGTATAAATTTACATTCCATTTAAAATCATTTTGTATTATGCAATAATTCACTTATATATGGTCTATATACTATCCCACTGACATGTACTGTCAAGATTATTTTGTTCACAATTTTATTTTTTATTTCACTTTTAATTATTTCATCCAAGGTATTTTTGCTTGAAAATTACCGTGTAGTAAAATTTAATGAGAATTATCACTTTATTTTGTGATTGATAACATTACCTTAAAAATTAGCATTATTATAATCATTTTCAATTGAAATTAAATTCCCCTTAAATATAATTTATTTTTATTGATATTATTATTTTCTAAACCATATAAAATTTCAATAAATGGTGTCTATGTGGAAAATTATTTTATTAAATGGGGAAATATTTATAAATATGTATTCTTTACAGATATTTGGTAATAAATATTTTTTTAAATTGAATTGATTTCTAGACATAAAAGGAATGATTTGTACTAGAAGTGACAGGTGGGACCTAGCTTTTATAAATCCCCTTGAATCATTTATTTGTTCTCATGATAAAACTAATTTGGACCAATTAAGTGTTTTCTTGCCTATAGTTTTAAACCGTCTAGTGAAAGGTCTTGATTGTATATGTTTTCATATTCCTCACACATGAAGTCCAATACTTATTCATTACAATCATTAAAAATTTAGTTATTTATGTTATTATTTATCCATGAGATTTTATAATTGAAATTATAAATGTATTTATTTCATTCTTATATTATTTATTAAATGGAATTTTTTTTAGCTATTTACCTCATCATAATGATTACGTCTTATCCAGTTATTTGAATGGCATGTGTTCTAAGTTATTTACCTTCCCATATTGATATATTCTCATTGCTTTAATATTTATTCTATTTTACATACCCTTAATGAGAATTTTAATTTACCCTTATTATGTTTCCTTTCCCCAAGCTATGAATAAGATATCATTATTGATTTAATGGATACTATTTATTTCATTTTATTATGTTTTAAGTTTTATTTTCTCTTTCCCTATGTAAAACAGTTATCATGTATGTAATTTTGTTTTTCCAAAACTAATAAAATGGTCAGTACTTTTGGATTTGATTTATTCTAATCATTCCAATTATATAAATTAATCCACCAAATTTGGGATTTTAGGGTCGGGGCATTACACATATTGCAAAATAGGTCTCAAATAAGAAAATTTTAGATGATAAACCCTTCCAGATTTCCTAAATCAAAATATATTTAAAGAAATATATTTGGTTGGATTTTTAAATACCATGAATTATATACAAACGTAATATATGTCATTGAATATATTTTTAATCAAAATAATACCAAAATATAGTTTAAACAATTAATCATGTCTCAATGAATTGAAATTGAAACAAATAAACCCTTACCCTAGTCTTCGGCTTAACTGGACACACTCAAACATCACCTTATAGTAAATTTTTATATATAATTAATATTAATAAGATTTATTTTCATATTTATTATACTTTATATCATCCTTTTATATTTCCTTATTACCCATATATTCTTTTTTATTGTTAAAATTAACATTCAAATGTTAATAGTTTTGTTTCACTGACATACTTATGTTTGGATATATAGTTCCTTGAGTTTTTTTCATGAGTTAATTACATAATAAATAATCATTTTAAGGTAAAAAATTTGTTTAGTGGTTTTTTTGTGTCTCATGGTCATTTCATGGAACTTGCATTGATGGTTCTCATGGAAAACTTAAAAAATCCATTTCAATGATTATTAAATTAGAAAAAGATTTGTTTTTATTGGTAAATATGATTTTGAATATAACCACAATAGAAATATTAAAAAATATTGAATAAAACATTATTAAAAATTATTACCTATATTTATATTTTCATAATCATTAATGAAATAAACATTATAACATCATTCATGTAAGTGGTAAAACTGACCCAAACAAGAACGCATTATAATGGTGGAATGAGTAAAAAAATTTATAGTATAGTTATTATATCACTTTTATAGAAGAATATTGATTATAAAAGTATTTTAATTAAAGTGATAAATCATATTACATAAAATATATATAATTAATATAATTTAATGGGAATGTTAAGAAGTTATTATATACAAATTGTCTTAGTAAGCTCGTTTTTGGCAGTTAAATTTAATGATTAATATTTATTTTTAATATTTCTAATATAATGTAAAAATTATATTTATCTACCCTAAATAATTTAATTAATATTAAATGTATTTGTTAAATATTTTTTATAACATTTCATATAATTTGGTGGTTAAAAAAGGAACATGTCATTCTTGGAGGTGATGTATGCACGTAAGATGGGTTGCATTTTCATTTTCCAATCGATAAGAGGAAGGTAGATAATGGTTCTTAAATGAACCTAATAATATTTAAATATAATAATGATATATATTTAATTATATAAGTATGGTTATAATAGATTTTGTGTAGGTGTAAGAATAATGAGACTGCATTGTACTCAGTTTAGACAATTACATCTTCCTTTGATATCTTACTTTTGATTGAATTAAGTCCTTTAGAATATTGTTTTTTCTTTGTTAGAAAAGGGGAATTGATTTTTGAAAATGGATTATTGTAGAGTTATTAGGAAATAATTGTTTTAAAAAACTGAACTAATATGTTTATTTGGGAAGGTTATATTGAGTTCCCATATATACGAAAAATCAATTTCATTTTTAAAAATGTTCAATATATAAGGACCAAGAATATAATTCTATAAGTTAATTGTGGATGAAAATGGAATGTTAATTATATCAATTTCTATTTTTAAACGGATTATCTCAAAATGTTGTTTTTTAGTTTTAAATAAATTAATAAAATATTTTTTAACCGTAAAAAATTTTAATGTCAATATTTTTGGACTATTAATAGAATTTGATTTCAAAGATGTCTAGAAACCATGAAATTTTAATTTAAATATTATAATTAATTCATAACTATCATTTTCATCTATAAATTCACGAAAGGATCTAGTTAATATCATATATTTAATTTTATTATTTGTAAAACCATATACTTTCTCTTCTCTACTACCTGCACTTGAATTATACCAAAGTTTCATAGTCATTTTATATGATTATAAAATTATTTGAAATAAAATATAATTACATGACATAAGAATAATTTATTCGTTATCCATATTGTCATCTATAACCACCCATTATGTTTTATAATCTTATCCTTTTTATAATAACATTTTTTAAGATAATAAGTGTTTCCTTTTTGAAAATATTAATTTATTATTATAAAAGGAATGCATTCTCATCTACAATTGATTCAATTTAAAAATCTATAATTTATAGATTTATTAGGAATCTATAAATGCATTTAAATTTTGTTTTTGGTGAAATATTAATGTTTTAACCACAAACATAATAGTTTTAACCTATTTTATAATTTATAGTGGTGAACAACTTTATCAATGGTAACTTATTTTTAGGACTAAAAATGAAATGAATCTAATTAAATACTATGTAAATTATAAATCAAAATTTGAAAATAAAATTACAAGATTTAAGATCTATATGTGGTAAAATATAATTTTAATTAAATTATGCATAATAAAAAGAAAATAGTTTTCTGATAAATTTTTATATGCATTAAAATATATTTACACCAAAAGAATGCATAATTTTTCATTATTATAATATTTTTTTCTTTTATGATTAAATAAAAGATTTATTTCTGTTTATAAATATAATAAAAATTTCAATTGATCATTTTGAATAATTAATTAAATGAATGTTCCCAAAATAAGTTTTTATACTAACGAAATTTCTCTTAGATTAAACAATGAAAAACATATGTTTCAAAATTTAGAATAATATTTTTAAATTATTTATTTTAATTATTAAATAACTATTTAATTGGGGGATTTTTTTTATAAATTTTTATGTCTTGGTTATGTCATGATTATTTTGTAAATGTTATTATATTAGTAAAAAATAGTTTTTCACTCTTAATCTAAATATCAACCATTTCTGAAAAATAAAACAAATCACCATAAGATATATTTTAAAACTCCGAATATAAAAATTAATATTCTTTTCTAATAATGTGATTCAATAACTTAAATATTTAACACTTTTGTAAAACCAAATAATACATGGAAAAATGTCTATATAAAATATAACCAATTGGTTTTCAAATGAAAAATTGTATCATTATTCTGTACATTCATTAACTTATTTATCAAAATAAATAATAAAATGAATTTTCATTTATATCATTTTTTAACATGTTTAATAATTTAATAACTCCTTAAAAAGTATCAAAATTATAAATTATATTTCGTAAATTTCTTTTAACCTTTAAATACAACATCCTTTATAAAATGAAGTAAACATAACAATTTAAAATCTGTTATAAGTATTTAATTGATTATAAAATATCTTTTGAGATATGATATAAACATATATAAGTGGTTGAATCACATATTCACATTACTAATCATGAATATTAATTATCTATAAATGTGATATCTTATTAAATATAATTTGGTTGTCAAAACCATTTCCTATAATGGATTCCATTTGTCTCACCCAAAGGTTGGGACTTCTTTTGGTGATTTTATCTAGAATATTCGAGCTCAACAATCCATTCTAACTATATTATTCATATTCTTATTATCTTTATTATTATTTTTTAAATAATAAAATGATCTCCATATGGAGGCTTAGAATAGTCTTTCCTGGTTTTTTTAGATTAGAGAAATGAGATTTTATTATAGGTCATGCCCTGTATTTTCAGAATTTTAGATTATAATAACCTTCACTATATTATAGATAATTAAAACGTCTCATATGGTGTATAAATTATTACATATCTTGAGAAATTATTACCATATATTAAAAAGTCTTAGGGGATCCCAAAAATTACAATGTGGTTAAGACAATGTCTTATAAATCAACTAGAACAAGAGTCTTACGAAGCAGATCATCCATAGTATTATGGCACTGGTGATGTCTTATAATGTATCAAAAAAAAATTATGATCTCAATAGGAAATATTATGCATTGGATAGAAATTCATACAAAATATTTGTAGTGCTTTATGAATCTCTGGGAAAGTATAATGTTCATTTATTTTCGAAAATCGTTGATTAGTTCAAAGTATTATAAACATCAAACTTTATCTAATAAGCCTTACAAAGTAATGAGGAAAATAATTATGTGTTGAGGAAAATTTTATTGTTCCCACTACATTATTATATATACTCCACTAATTTCTTAAATTTATCACCATAACTAAATCCTGTCAAAAACCATCTTTGTAAAGGATTTATCTAGTTTATTTTATATTTGAATGAAATAAATGAATATCATATATAAACCCTATTAATAATTTAATTCAAGAATTATAAAATAAATGCATGTTTGTGTAATTTATTACATATATGAATAAAAAAAATTCAATTCAATTTTCATTTTAATTATATATATACATCATCTAGATATTTTCGCAAATTAAACTATATTAATGCAAAATAAGGGTAAAAACTAATAAAATCCTTGAAAAAAATTCATATTATAAATTTATCATGTCCCTACACCTAAAAAATATTTTTCTTCATCTTCACAAGGGTTTCACTTTATCTTAATCAAATGATTTAGTTCTAATAGCTCAAATAAAATATAATTTAGTGGAGTTATGATTTTAATAAGTGGAACCAACAAAAATCTATCTCCCCAAAGTTCAATGTTTAAAATATTCATTCATCACATCATTAAACCTTCCTATATGATGTTTTGATATATAATCTTCCCCTAATCAATCTGTGTTTCGAATTACCCCAATATTTCTATCTCATTTTTCAACTATGAAACTATTTGACTTCTCATTTCCATTTTTGTGAAAAAAAATTAATTTCATGAATATAGATAAATATGGAATTAAATCATCTCAAGATAGTATTTATCCCTCTAGTATATTTTTAATAGTTAGCGAATATTAGAAATTCTTGGGAAAAATCTCTCTTGTTTCTATTACTCTTATTTAATGGATAGCACACAGAAAAATGTGCTTTATTAACTTAATAATATTTGTAGATTAATTTAAATCTAACTATTTTACAACAGTTGATAGGATGTATAAAAATATATTTTAACAAGGATCCCTAAGGGTATAATTAATCACAATGGGTACTTCTCCTAATAATATGTTCAAAAACACAATATTACATTTTTTATTGTTTTGATTTCAATATATTGATTTATTTTACACTGCTTTCTAAAGTTCTCAGGGAATATTTTTTTATGGTTCCCAATATAACATGACTATTTATTCTATTTAAATGAGGGACACAATTTCATTAAAATATATTGCAAATTTTATTTTATTTTAATTACCACAAAGACATAAAAATATAAATTATAAGAATATTTTTACATCCTAAACTACTTTTTCATCTCATCCACACATCTCTTAGAAACTAATTTTAATTAATTTAATCACACTAATTTCAATGAAAATAAAATTTAAAATAATAGTGTCTGGACTAGTATAAATGGTAAAAGGAAACCCACTGGTTCAGATTCATGTTCAGTAAAAAGAAGTTTTAAAAGCTTCATTGGTTCCTTTAAAAAATCTAATGAAATTTTGGCAGCTACTATAAATTCTCATTAAAGGGTAGTTATGATTTATCTCTATTGATTTGAACAATAATAAATAGAAATTTATTAGTCACCTTTAATGGTCTAGTCCATTTGGAGTAGATCCAACTAGGCCTGAGTTTCAACATTATGGAGAAAAATAATACTTCTTCACCAATATGGAATGATTTTCCTTGAATTATTTTCTGATGGAAATATTTATTCATTATTTTTGCAAATAGATATTCTCCATCAGAATCCCTATTTATCTCCTCTAATTCCATTATTTTGATCATTTTATGCACTCTGTAATTTCTAAATCCTATATTTATTTTTTATATATCCATATATGCATTGGGTTATTGTACAATAGGTAATTGATAGCTATTAAAAAAATATCTTATGAGGGCATATACCTAGTGGTTTTAAAGGTAGTTTCGTACACTCACAGTGTATCCTCTAGATTTTTTACTCCAGTATTTCTAAATGAGATGAAATATTCATTCCAAAATTCAATTTATCACTTTGTCGTATACCTTTTCCTTCCCATTACTCTATGGATGGTCAGAAGTAGAGTTCATTGTTTTCAATCTATGTATCTTTATGAGTGGTTTCATGCCCTTGTTTTATTAATGTGTTCCCTAGTCACTAATGATCATATTTGGTAGCCTAAACCTATATAATGTTTGATCTTATAAACTCCATAAAATGTTTTGAATAATATGTTCTACTTTTTTAATATTCAATAATTTTAGAATCATAATATAATTTTTAGACAAAATAGGTAAATCCAAAAGAAATAGGAAATGATGACATTGATTATACACTTTATAAATCAAATATTTCATTGAAAATCAAAGGTTGTTCAGTTATTTATTATCTCTTGTAAATTATTCTTGTAAATTACATGTTTTTACATTATTTTCAATAATTGTCTCAATATTTAGTTTTTTTAAACAAACCACTATACAAAACATTCTTAGATATTCTATGAGGTATAAAGTGGTATCCATATAAAAGATTATAAAAATATATAACAACAGTGTTTACCTCTTCCTCGGGGATATATCTCCTAATCAAATGATCCCTAAAAATTTTATATAAGTATAGATTCTCTCAAACACAGTATTATGATTCAAATTTCATCTTATGAAATTTATTCATAGAAAATAAATAAGTTACCTTTAATGTATCACAATTTTTTCCCATGTCTGCATAACAAGGAACCTTACCAGTGATTCCATAAAGTATGTCACTAGGGATAGAATCTTCCAAGGTGGATTTTGTTGGTATTTAAATATTAGTAGTGTGGGGTAATAGGAATATGTGGTCTGAAACTATGTTTCAACATCCCTTCATTTCCATTATCTCTATGTTAAATTATTGTGTATCAATATACAACTCACAAATATTGTATTTAAATTTTCTTTCAAAATAAAGTATCTATGTGATGTAGGATCAAATTTAATGGTTTCTTTACTCCCAAAAAAATTTGAATAAAAAATTTCTAATGTAACCATTGTTGACAAAAACACACTCTTCACTGTTTTATAATTGATTAGATGAATTTACATGGTCTATAAACCATAATATATCACATGTTAATGTATATTTATCAATTTGGAAAACATTGATCCTACATCAAGGTTGAAGGAATCGGTCAACACTTTAAAGTGTAGATCCTATATTTGAGGAATGGTAACTAGGGTTATGGAGAGGATATACATGATACTATATAAATCATTATATCATGATTTATCAAATAAAAAATAATTATCTTTCTTGATCTGGTTAATCATATGAAATAAATTTTTTCTGAAGTCTTTAATAAAATTCCTATAAAATCTAGATGGTCTTAAAAATAATAAAATGTGTTTCAGAATAGAGGAATAAGGAATTTTATAAATTATGTCGACATTTTCATTGTATGCATCAATTATTACCATAGAAATCATGTGTCCTAGAAAATTACCAGTCACATTACCCTCCCTCCAAATAAAAACAAATCACCACCTAAACATAAGTATGAAAACCACCATTAAGAAATAGTCGATTTCAAGAAAAAATATAAATACTCTAAAAAAATGGAAAGAAATATGGAAGGATAATAAAGATAATACCTTGATAAATATCATTGATCAAATAATCAAAGGCATTTAAACTATTCATTGGGTGGATGAAGAGGGGTGGGAGTCATGGAGTTTGGATGAGGTTCTTATAAGAGTTGGTGTCCTAGAACCAACTGGTTTTACTATGATTACATGGATATTTACTGTATTATTATATATTGTTCATTTTTCTTCATGACTATGATGTAATCATGTCCTAGAGTATTTGTCACATAAATATGGTCATGACAGTTCCCCATATGATGAGAACCTTGAAATGCTCTAATAATATTCTTAAATATAGTTCTACGGTTGGATGACATGATATTATGGGACACATAGCATGCCGACCGTCAGGTGCGAGTACACGTAAGAAGATGAGACTTCCTATCATGAAGTTCTCACTTGGTATTCTCCAAAATTGGAGATTATGAGAACAGACCCGCTAGTCGGAATTCCACATGTTTTGGGGTCATTGGATATTTTTATATACGAGCTTGTGTAATGATCCTTAGACTTTATTATTATCATTAATACGTGTCACGACATATGCACTTTGATTTACTGACAAAAAACATCATGCAGAAAGTTGGTGGGAAGTAGGGTACGTTGGGTGCGTCACTAGTGGCATGTTTTTAATGGATAAGTCGAGGAAGGATTTTTCCCTTCCATTTATGGAAGTTGATATCTCGTCCCTTATATTGAAATAGAACCGTCGGTCGAAATTATCTGGCCATGGTGTAAAGACGAGTTTATTTCAGGTTTTTAAAGAACGACGTATCAGGTATAAAAGTTGATGACACAATCATGAAACCTCCATTATGAGATATTGTGACAAAGGGATTATATTACATAGTGGGTGTTCGTATATGGAAGTCGTTTTTGTGACTTTATATTCTTTCTCTTTGGTTCCTTGACCCGTTTCTAGATAGTACTCTTGGACTTTAGGTAAGCCCACCAAAGTCCAATGGGAAAGAATACTAGAGTGTCACACAATAACTATTTTTGGTGGTCTTTGTTAAATCCTATTTGAATTTAGTTAATGAAATAACTATTATTCTTAGTACCATGGAATAATTTTATTCAAGATAAAATGATCTCATAAATTAAATAAAATTTATTTATTTATTTTATTGAACATTTAATAAATATTTATTTACTACTTTGTAAATAAAATATTTACTTAAGAGAATAAATTATTCATTTAATTATTAGAATGTTCAACAAAAGGAAGTGAATTTCGAGCGGACCAAGGCCAGTTTGGTGGTTAAATAATTATTTTCTAGATAGTAAAAAATTATTTAACTAGTTGGAAGAAATTAAAATAATACTTCTATTATTTTGGATGTGGAATTTATAATTTCATTTTGTGCAAGTTGATGCAGCAAAAATAATTGCATGGTATTATTATTAACTGAATGGGTTTTCTCAAAGTTCATGAATGTATATAATTTTTTCTATGAAATTAAATATTTTAACTAAAATTCTATGTATATTAAAAGAAAATTAGGCCTATTTTACCACACAACCACACTACTTCAATCATTACCTTTCATAACACAGTTTAAAAATATAGATAAGATCCTATTTAATTATAAATTACTAATTTACTTCATGAGACTACTGATGCATCGATCATATATCTACAACCTAACCTCATATATGTCTACATTTATAAATATTTCCACATTTATAAAATAATTGATCTAACTCATGAATAATATTCTTTATCATCAAATATCCATATTTAGTAAAAATGTGAATTATCAATATTTCCCTATATACTCAATTAACATTGAATATAGAACAACACATGTATAAAGGATATATAATTTTAGCAATAATACCATGATAAAAAATATATATATTTAGGCTAACTTTAATTTCAAATGATCACAAGAAAGTGAATATTACAAGGGAAAGTAAATGACTATAAAAATGAATGAAGAAAGTGAATGTGGGTACATTCTATGGTCAAAATGATCATAAACCATCAAGAGGAAGAATAAGGGTGGAATACATAAAATATATCCCCATTTAATTATATGTAAAATAAACTGTTATTGTCATTGACTAATCGCAAATATCATAAAAATATCATTAAAAATATTCTGGAGGAAAACATGCTTTTTTTTATAAAAATCACCATTTAAAGAAATCACTAAACATTTTGAAAATAATTGTTTTTAAATATATTTTTATAACTTATGAAATAATATTTTAAAAAATGAGTGGTCATGATGGAATTAAATTAAATACGTGTCGTACATGTTAAAATAAATATTCCATTCAAATTTATTGTAAAACCCAAACCATTCTTGTCTTGAAAATGACCTCAATATTATATTGAAAATATTTTAAGAAAAATTAAAAATGGATAAAAATTATTTAATAAATCAATAAAAATATTACAAATATTTTTTAAAATAGTTTTAGAAACATAGTTTTGGACGGAAACATATTTCGGACCGAAGAGAGAAATAAATATGGAGTTTCAAAAAAAATATCATAAATTTTTTGTTCCGAAGAGTGGAAATGGTAATATTACATGGAAATATCAGGAATAAAAAGATTATAATAATATAAAATGGGTTTATTAGAAAAATATAAAATAATATTGATCAATGTAAGTTCAAGTATAAACATTAGTGATTAAAATGGGATTGAGAAATAAACCCTTAAAAAGATTATCACATTGAGGTGATGATTTATAAATGAATTTATTATGTATATAAAATGTAAATACAGAAAAAAAATATGAAATAAAACATTAAAAATTCAAAATTGATTACATACATAATCTATTAATATCAATGAAAAGATATAAGTAATATTGCCCAATGAAAAGAAATTGAATTATTAAATTATTTGCGCCTTGTAAATTTATAATCCAAATACCCATGAAAGAAATAATTCAAATTAAAAAATAACTATTCCATGAATTATTAATGAATCATGATATTACATGTCAAAGAGGTAGTATTTACACAATATATAAGTAATTTCGTCCAAAATAATAAAATATGCCTTAGCAAAGGGAAAGTTAGACAAAATCCCTTACCACTTGGTAATGGTCAACAAAATCCGCATTGGTGAAATAATTCAAATTGAAAATTAAAATTACATGAATTTTTATTTATTCATTACAATAAATTAATAAGTGGTAGTATGTACACCTTATAAAAAAATAAACTGCATTATAAAAAAACATTCCTCAATTAAGGGAAATCGATATGAAGTCCCTTACCCCACACTTCCTTTTTCTTAAAGGTGATTTAACCTAAATGATAATGTTTATTAGTATTTTATTAATTTATAAAATACCATATTCATATTTTAGATATCCTTTATAATTCTATTATAACATTTTACCACCCATTTTCTAATAATATTTCATTCTTTTCATTGTTTCGAATGCTAATTGTGATGTTTTTGAAAGCATGTTTTGTCATGAGAGTTGTAATTCTTGAACATTTTATATAGTTACATAATATATATAACAAAATTAATGGTTTAAATATAATTTTTCCTCATTAGATTTATTTTTTTAATCATTATTGAAAATTGGACACAGAGAATGGATCACATTACTTTGTGGAGACGGTACGTCGTATGTACGCACGAGAAACGTTATCATTTCCATAATGAGTGAAAATTTTCAGCAGTGTGTGAAATATTAACCATCAAAAACCAATATCATATCATATATATTACATATATTCATTAATTTTATCCATATTACAATTCATGTAATGTATAATTGAAAATGAATTGCATCGCTTTGTGAGGTGGTAGCCCGCCGTACACACGAGTTGTTTATTATGTTTTAAATGGAATTGAAAGTAAAAAAGGTTTTTGTAGAATTAAAATTTTATAAGTATAATAATATACTAAATATAATATAAATATATTAAATAAATTATTAAATCTATCCTTGAATTCTAGTGATGGAAAATTAATGACATTGATTCACGAGTCGATGGTCCGCCAAACACAACAAGATGATTCCTTAACCCACTTGGTGAATGAGGGTATAGATATAGTTGAAGGAATTAACATAATAAAATCTTATTATGTATTTTATATTGAAATTATTATATATTTATATTCAAATGATAATTTAAATAGCTGGTATAATAATTAAAATAATAATGTTCGTTAAATAATGTTACCTCATCTTTGGGGAACGTCTTCTATTTTGCAATAAAAGCCTTCATATATTCGATTTGTGACAAAAATAAGTATTATAGAATGATATAAGGTAATTAAGGAAGTTATTTGGGTATTTCTTGGACGAACCAATGAGTTTTGACAGTGTGAAGAGTGGAGGAGAGTAGGTGTCCACTTATAACTGAGGTGAGTGATACAGTTGTAATTTTTTAAAAGAAAAATGTGTACCCACATTTTAACATGAAAAAAGGCCCAAATGGGTCATTATGGAACCTAGAAGATATAATATCATATTAATTACATATATTGGGTTCTATGAATGTTGGTATGTCATTTTTAACCCTTATCTTCTTAGTTAAACCCTTGATAAACTCATTTTTACCTTTATTACGGTAAATAATATATACTCTATTTACTCTTAATTATGGAAAAAAATTAACTTTAAATTATTATATAATATATGTTATTCTAATTTGAAATATGGAATCCAATTTTCTAAATTCTATTGATATTATTTGAAAATTTTAATTTAAAATTAATACCACAAACGAGATGAGAAAACTGATTTTCCAATAGAAAATGTTCTAAATTTATTATAAAAATGATTTTAGTGACATACATTGGATTTATATATATATATATATAATTGAACATGTTTTAATCTAAAATGAATTAAAAATATATTTTATCATTATATATAATTTAAATGAAAAGGCAGTTTTCCATTACAATTTGTTATTTTTCACTATTCATCAAAAATTTAATCTTTTCATAATGATCCAAAAAATTTCCCCTAATATAATTTCTATATGTTAATTTAAAAAATTATGTTGATTTTGTAAAATTGTTTATAAAAGAGGTAAATTTTAATTTTAAATTATGTTTGCAGTGCATGAATAAATTTCCCTTTTGAAAACAATGTAGTTTTTTAGAAAATAATTATTTTTCTTTTAAAAAATTCTTAACTTATTTATAATCAACTGATAACCATAATTTTGATAATTTTGATAGTACATTTAATTTCCACAAATTCAAGGTCTAGGTAATAAGGTATACAATATTACATTTCATTTAGACTCAAATCGAAGAGATTAAATTTAAATAAGAATATTTCTTAGGTTGTTTCAGTTCAGTGTTGAGTGTCACATACACTATCAAATACAATATTCTTCTTTTAGGGTGTCACATTCTATTTGAATTAAATAAAATTATTCCTTGAAATTTGATCTTGCACTCAGTTATTAAGGGGTTGAAATTTGAAAATCACTACCATGCAAATAGACATCATAAAAATGGTCAATAAAACATCCCATTAATAAAATAGAAAGGGAGAAAAAATTATTATACAGAATAAAACTTAAATAGGTTTCTATGTAAAAGAAAATTATTTACTGATGAATATATGGACATGGAATAAATGTATATATAATTAAATATAATGATAGTGGTAATTTATTTTTTAAATTTGAAAGATCTATCGAATGTTAGGGACCTCAAAACCATAAATCTTTGATAATTTAAAGACCATTTGATTCCTCAAATATGAAGGCAATAAGATACCAAATTCCAAATCATTTTCCTAATTTTGAGTAATTCTTTTACTATTTAAGAATATATGGAAATATACTTACCTGATATATTTCTATATCATAATAACAATTTCATACTTTGTTTTTGCTTCAAATAATTTCCAATTCATCAATAACTCCATGGAATGAATATCCAAAAATGAATTTTTTGTTCCTGAAGAACTCAAAATCACTTTTAATAGATCATAAGATCTATTAAATATTTACAAGGATTTCCATATCTCTATAACTATTTTTAAAAAACAATATGGTTTGCACATGGTATCCAATATAATACATCAATCTCTAAATGTTTATTATAACACCACTTGTTCATCATTTATATTTATTTTTAAAATACTTTGAGTTAAAAAAATTACAAATTTACTATAACATTACATAGTCCAACGGTAATTAATAAACCCTTATCATCCTCTAGTTTAAGGTTCAAGCCTAACGACCTTTTTGGATATGATGGTTTGTCACCCAGTATAAGGATTGTCCCTTTTCTAAAACCATACTCATATAATTACTATAATAATCCCAAAGTGTAATAACATTTAATTACCATAATATAAAATTTAAGATAATCCCCAAATGTTACCAATAACATTAAAGTTATACCCATATAAATTCATGGAATTATTTATTTTTTAATTTTCCAATAAAAAATATTCCACACCAATGGGTTGTATTCCCATAATTATTTTCAAAAAATATCCTCAATCATGTTTTATTTCCACCCAAAATAATTAAAAGAATATTTTTTTAATAATTTTAACATATGATAATCCTTAAAATCTTAAAACAAAAAATTGAATCTGTTGGACTCCTCATGTGTTAATCATGTTTTAATGATCCCAAATTTTTTTACTATTACTTAATCTCAATCTTCATTGCACATCTTGCTAATGCTCATCAATCTCAATAATAACTACTCATCATGGTTTAATGATAACAAATCTTATGGATGTTAATTACTCTATTTATTATTTACAATTCTTATGCATGATCACAAATCTCACATATATTATCAAGCCTTTATGTTTATGATTCAAGTTCTGTTACTCTCTAATGATTAAGCTTTATCCATATTCTGCATATTCTGTCTAAGGCCAAATACAGATAATTGTCTAAGTATGGACTCACTGTGACCCAGACATCGTGACCCAGACACCATGACCCAGACACCGTGACCAAGACACCGTGAAGGACACACTATGACCTAGACACCGTGACATGAACATACCATGAAGCTCATACCGTGAACCTCATACCGTGAAGAAGACACCGTTTACATAATCACTGTGACACCGTTCCTTAACTTTTTTTCAATATTATTTAAATAATACTAACGGTCATATTTGATGTTTTTAATGCAATTAATTTTATTTAATGATAGTTTTTGGCATGTCAGGAAACCATATCTCGTACCTATGAAAAGGGAATCATTCCTACTTCCAGAACTCGTGGAATATAAGGAAGATTAAGATGCAGTACACGAAATAGAAGAAAATAGGTGCGCAAGTGTGAATGTACAACGAGAAGAACTTACATACACTGAGATCACTACAAGAAGAACAATCCTGATCAAGAAAGAGATTATCAGACCTTCAAAGAATTATCATGAATGCAATCCAACACTAGTGAAGAACACACGACGAATCAAGAGATCCGTAAAAGACAAGCTGACTACAACACTCTATTTTTCAACAGAAAAACCAGAGAAGGACTCAGAAGCATTCCTGCTGAATCCAAAGAGTCCAGAACTTCATTGATAATCACTAAATCTTTCTAAAAGATTATTTACTCTGTCTAAGTGATTTATTTATTAACTTTCAAGCATTTTGGTGTACTCAGTATATCTTATACACACACTGTCTCCTACACTGAACTGGAGGATATCAAAATACTCAAACCACAATTGTTTACTCTTGTTTACCCACGTCAACTGTGGAAGAGGTCCTTGTGTGGCCTGGTCTTTGTTTTGTTACCCACGGAGAACAGTGGTAGAGGTCCCTGTGTGGCCTGGACAGTTTTGTAAACTGTTGTTAACCCCGATCCAGGGTGTGGATCAAATTTATATAAATTTTAGAGGACTAAGTCTTGGCTTGATACTGAACCTCTTGTTATATCTGTTGTGTATCTTTAGTTTAAGTTTATAGTATACTACATATATCTTATTTATTCCGTTGTTGTTACTTTGAAATACAAAACTATTTTAAAGCTACTTTGATAGTTAAATTAGTAAGTGTTTACACTTATTGTAAATCAGTAGGTTAGTTTCAAAAGTTAATTTAATCTTGTGATTAAATTAACTGAGACCAAATCAATATTTGAGAAGCTAAGTGAAAATTTACAATTTGTATAAATTCACTACAGTTTAACTTATTTTATAAATTGGGGGATTTTGAATAGGTAATATTTTAACAGAAATTTTAATTGGAACTCAATTCACCCCCCTCTTGAGTATCCACTCTGACCAACAGAATCCTTAAAACATAAGTAAATTAAGACATGCATGCTTCTAAAAATTATAACAATCCTTAGATGATTCATAGTTATTGTCACCAAAATTCCATCGATAAAAATACATCCAAAATTTAGTTATTTAATCCAAAAACATCAATATTTAATCTATTTTATTTCAAAAAAATTTTTCGTACTTAGTCTTTGAGTAAAACATTAGAAGAGGCATTTAACTTGGATAATCATAGGTTCCCCACATTTAAGATAATGAATAATAAATGGATCCATATGATGAAATTTATTTCCATCAATTATAATAATAATTTTTCCTTATCAATCCGTTTCATTATACACTTTTACTCGACACATAAAGAATTTATACTTTTATTTGAGACACTTTCCTTGGTGTCTCTTTCAAAATTTATGAAATTATGAAATTTTTGGTTTATTTCCACCATGGTCTTCACCACTTGGGGTCATATAAAACTTCATCCATCTCTTCTTTAGTGTGTCAGGGAGTCGGTTAATGTATAGGTTGTTAATAATATTTTCCTGTAACTTATTAGGAATAATCAGAATATATTTCACTCTTATCATCATCCTACTTGGTCTTTCTAGTCAGCACGTCCATATTCAATGTTGATTCGACTTTTTTAGGTTCTATACATTGACTAATTCCAAAAATAATATTGGGTTAAACAATAATGACATTACGAAACAACATAATCATGAATAATATTTTATAGGATATCTAATTCATGAATCCTTCTTTTAAATCTATGTCACCATAGTTTTAACCATTGTCATTCTATAAGGACTTGGCCTTAAAACATTACATAATATTGAATTAAATGAATAACTCACATTGAGAATCTTTTCAAGTTTATAGTTTTAGATAATTAGGCCATAACAATTACATTGCATAAAAAATTTACAATGTAGAGACTTCTACTCAGTTTCCAATTTTTTCATAAAATAAAAACTCTTTGAAAAAAAGATTCATGTCTAGTTCCATGTTTTGGAAAACATGACATTTCGTTGATCCCATCCTTGACCCTATTCATCTTTATGTCCTATCAAAAACATTTCAAAACTTGGGATGAGCATAAAAAGCTCAGTAAGGGTTATAAAATAAAGAAAGAAATCATTAGTCCATCAATATATACAAAACATAAAATATTTTACTTACATCATGAAATAATATTATTTATGAATAACACATAGAAATCATAATTCATAAAATTAACTTGTGGAATCCATATCATACTTAAATTATAGCTATCACATCTACATTGGGAGTTATGTTGGAATACCAATAATAGTATATTCCCTAAATCTCTTAGGAGAAACATTCACGTTTACCTCCGTCGCATTACCCAATGCATTGGAGATCTATCTTGGGCTCACCAGACCTAGTTTTATCACAAAACCACCTGTATGCATAAATAATTCCCAAGAACCATAACATATTCATAACACATAAAACAAACATAAAGGAAAGATAACATTTCCACATTTCAATCCCAAATATACCATTTAAATATATTGACATAAAAAAATCCATTATCAAAACCATTTTCAATAACAAAATACATAAAAGAGTATATGGTATTTATTTTCTACTTAAAAACATTAAGTATTGTTATGGAAGACAAAGATAAAATATTACTCACGTTGACAGAAAAGGTTACAGTCACTACATATGTTAAAAGGAAATATTCTTTTTTTTTGTCATTTATTAAAACACTACATAGAAAATGATTCCCTTTGAATTAAATTAAAATTCAAAGAGGTTTATACATTATATAGAATAAAGTCATGTATAAGACAAAATATGCCTCAATTAAAGGATATTGAGATGAAGTCCCTTACCTCGTGTCCGACTTGACTCGATCGTTATTTAATCTCCTTTAATTCGGGTAACACCCGTTGGTTTAAACCAAAAATACTTTTTCAAGTGCCTTCTACCTATGGTAAGGCTTCTAGGTCGAAGAGAGGGATATTTGGATATTATTTGGGAGGGCTTGGATGACCAAGGGGCTTGAGTGGTGTGATTAATGGGTTATAGGTGAGGGATTTTTATAAGGGGGAGGAGGGGCTCTTTAGGAAAGTGTAAAAATATTATTTTATGATAAAGTTATATTCAGTTTATAAAGATCCAAAACTCATTAAAGTTGAATATACGATTACTAAGATTAAAAATAAAATCATCCAACAATAATTGGGCATGTTTTGGATGTTCTTTTAACATTAATAATCTTATTTATTTAAATCGTTTATTAATGAGGTAAACATTAAGTCATTATTGTGTCCTAAATAATTTAATTTATTTGATGTCAAAAAATTATAAAAAAATTACCATGATGTTGGAAAGATTTTTATATTTCCATTGAATATTTATAGTCGAAATGATAACTTATATAACCCCATGTAAAAATTAATTTACTAAAAGATTTTTGTTTATGTCATTTTTTCCTTTACATTAAGTTGATTAAAATAAAGTGTCATTATGACTCATAAGTGGCTCCATGGGGTCCCAAAGTCAACCCAAAGATGAGCATGGTCATAAATGACTCAACCAATAAGTTTATTACAAGTGTTAAGGTAATTTTGTATTATTATAATATTCCTTTTACCTTGGATTACCCAATTTACTATTAACCGCGGTAAATAAATGTCAAAAGTTACTATTCACCAAAATTGTATTTCATCTTATTGAACCGCATTTTACATACTAATAACAACCATGTATGTCATATTTTAGAAATTCAATTCACAGAAGAGGTAAAATTTCATTTAAAGGAAAATTCGGTTTTTTAACTACTTCTATGTGGATTCACTATTCATAAAAATAGAAGTTGTTCAGAATAATACAAACAATTCAGCCTAAGATATATTTGATATTCAGAATTAAAAAATGATTTCTATTTTTCCAAATTAAAAACATCGATGTTTCATTAATTAATTTAAAATTATTTCTCATGGTAAAAACAAATACCGTGTTTTTAAGAAATAGTAACTATCAAAAGATTGATACTTGTTTATGTCAAATTTGAATTTAAATTAATTCCAATGAAAAACATTGGATTAATTGGTAAATATTTAATCTAATAAAACTTTAAAACTAGTTAAAAAGATAATATAACCATATAAATACATTATATTAAAAGTCACTTTTGAATTAAAATACAGTATTTTTCACTATTCATTAAAAAATGAATTTTATCAGAAAAATACCAAAAATTTACCCAAAGTAAATTTTGATGTCTCGAATCTGAAAATTAATTTTATTTTGTCAAATAGAACATATAAAAGTCACCAAAACTATATTTAAATAGGGTTCCCAATTAAAAGCCGTTAAATCGATATTTTAAATAATATTAGAGTATTTATGCTTAAAATTAGATTCATTAAAATTTTGTGCCTCTTAATTTTATTGGATAATTGTAAAAACATTTAACAAACATGTATTATCATATTGTAGTTAGTTCTGTTTATTCCCACAATTACAACGGTTAGGCATTAACTACCATTTAAAATAATAATATTATATTATTTGTGTGCAATGTAAGATTTCAAAGAAAACCATTGTTGCGTATCGGGGATGCCATCGAACATAGAATAAAATTTAATGTAAAATTAATATTTAATTCAAAAATATTAATCAATATAAAAATTGATTATTCTTTATTTACATGGGATGTTACATCCTTCCCCCTTTTGGGAATTACGTCTTCAAAATTTTTATTCACTTATCAAATAAGTGGGGGTATTTATCCCTCATGTCGTTTTCAGATTCCCGAGTTTACACTTCATCCATATGGTTTTTTCATAAATCCTTTACTTGATGAATTACCTTATTCCACAACACTTGCTCTCTTTGGTTAAGAATCTGGACGGGTTGTTCCTCATAAGAGATATTCTAATTCAACTGAACTACCTCTGGGCTCAAAACATGAGATGGATCTAGAATATACATTCTCAACATTGAAACATGAAAAAACATTATGTACCTCGGATAAAAATTGAGGTAAAGACACTCTGTTTGAAACTGATCCATCTTTCTCCAGGATTTCATAAGGTCCAATAAACCTCAGACTCAATTTTCTCTTATTATCAAAACACATCAAACTTTTCCATGGAGAAACATTGAGAAAGACATGATAACCTACCTCAAAATATAGATCATTCCTCTGGTTATCTGCATAAATTTTCTGCCTGCTTTGAGCTGTTTTCATGTTCTTTTAGATCAACTGAACTTTTGATGCCATCTCTTCTACCAATTCTAGTCCCATCAGCTTCTTTTCACCTACTTCATCACAAAAAAGTTGTACTTAGACACTTCTTCCCATATATTGCCTCAAATGGTGCCATCTGTATACTGTAATGAAAACAATTATTATAAGAAAATTCAACCAAAGAAATATGTCGGTCCCAACATCTCTGGTAATCCAGTCAACAAGCATGTAGCATATCCTCCAAGGAATGAATTTTTCGTTCTGACTGCCCATCTGATTGAGGATGAAAAAATGTAATAGAATTTAATTCAGTACCCAACGACTTCTAAAGGCCTTTCCAAAACATAGAAGTAAACCTAGGATCACGATTAGATATAATGGAGTGGGTAACTCCATGGAACCTGACTGTCTCTTTAACATACAACCGAGAAATTTGATCTAGAGATAAAGTATCACGAATATGAAGAAAATGAGTAGATTTAGTCAATCTATCAACAATAACCCATATTGCATTATTACCTAGGTATGTCTTTGGTAATACCACAACGAAGACCATGGATATATTTTCCCATTTCCACTCTGGAACTAGTAAAGACTAAAGCATCCCTTTTGGTAACTATCACTCTACTTTAACCTGCTGACAAGTCAAACATTTCAATGTAAAATCTGAAATATCTCTTTTCATTCCATCCCCCCAGTAATACTCTCAAAGATCTTTGTACATATTAGTAGTTCCAGGATGAACTGAAAATAGAGAACTATGAGCTTCACATAATAACTCTTTCTTCAACTTTGATCCATAAGGCACACATAATCTCCTTCCAAATCTCAAATTACAATCACCATCAATGTTAAAATCAGGAAACTTACCCTTATGAACAAACTCTACCTTTTCCTGCAACTTACATTCTTCCTTCTGTGCTGCCTTAATTCTCTCTTAGAGAGATGATTTCACTGACACGTGAAACAAAACAGAATAATTTCCTACACCAAAAACTTCTATAACAAAGTTCATCAAATCAAAAACCAAAGGATCTCATTCCAAACATAGCATGGTTAATGAATCGTTACTTTTTTGAATCAAATTATCATCCAATTTATTTATTTTTTACAAGATGGTAATGAATCCTGATATCATAATCATTGATTAATAACAGCCATCTCCCATCTCTCATGTTTAATTATTTCTGAGTGAATATATACTTCCAAATTTTGTGGTCAGTATATATTTCACATTTTATTCCATACAAATGATGCCTCCAAACTTTAAAGAAAATAAAATAGCAGAAAATTCCAAATCATGTGTAGGGTAATTTAACTCATGAGGTTTCAATTGGAGTGAAGAATAAGCAATTACCTGATCATTCTGCATAAGGACACAGCTCAATCCTTTCAATGAAGCATCATTGTATATAAAAAACTCACCACTTCTGGAAGGCAGTGCCAAAACTAGAGCATTCAACAGTCTTATTTTCAATTCCAGAAAACATTCATCACATTCTTTATTCCAAAATAACTTAACACATTTTTTAGGTATCTTAGTCAGTGGCCTAGATAACCTAGCAAAATTCTCAAAAAACCACCAGTCATAACCTTCCAAACAAAGAAAACTACAGATCTCGGTTATATTTGTTGGTCTTGTCTATTCATCAACAACTTTTCTTTTAGAAAGATCAATATTTTTTCCATTTTTTTAAAACAATGTGACCATGGAATGAAATTTGTTGTAAACAAAACTCACACTTTCTGAATTTCCCAAATATTTTCTTTTCTTTTAAGGATTGTAAGACTACCCTTAAATGACATTCATGTTCCTCATTACTTTTTAGAATAAACCAAAATATCATCCATGAAAACAACCAAAAACTAATCCTAGATCTCATGGAAAATTCTATTCATTAGATCCATGAATACTGTAGGTGCATTGGTTAAACCAAAATTCATAACTACAAATTTATAATGGGAATATCTAGTATGAAATGTGGTCTCTGTAATTATTTCTTCCATTATCTTCAACTGATGGTAACCCAACCTCAATTCAATCTATGAAAAATATTGAACTCCCTAGAGCAAATCAAACAGATCATCTATATGAGGCAAAGGATACTTGTTTTTAACTGTGATGTTATTCAATTCTCTATAATCAATGAAAAGTCTCATTAAACCATCTTTCTTTTTGACAAACAAGATAGGAGAACCCCATGGTGATGTGTTAGGTCGAATTATACCTATATATAATAACTCCTGTAATATATTTTTTACCTCTAAAATTTCAATCTGAGCCATTCACTTAGGGGGTTTTGAAATTGGATTAGCATCAGGAATTAAGTTGAAATTAAATTAAATTTCCCAATCATGTATAATACTAGGCAATTCATCCGTAAAAACATTAAGGTACTCATTTACCACTGGAACATCATTAATCTAGACAGTTCCTTTATTTTCAACAATATGTGCAAGGTAACATTCATTTCCATATTTTACTAGTTTTAACCTTCCTGATATGCTATAAAAATCAAGGGTTAATTCTTGTACACAAACTAAAAATCATTTTGAAAATAAAGCTCTTTAGCTCTGTAGTCAATCTTAGCATGATAAACAGAAAGATAATCCGTACCCAAAATAACATCAAACTCTTATAGAGGAAAAACAATAAGGTTTGGAGGTAGATTATTTCCACACACAAGGACAAGAAGGTTCTTATAATTTATTTTTGTCTCAACATTTCCCCTCGGTGTTTTTACCATATGTTCAGGATTCATATCTTGAGATGGAATTCCCAATTTACTTGAAAAATTCTCAGAAATGAAAGAGTGTGTAGACCCTGAATCAAAAAAACACATTGGTATAATCTGAACAAACAAACAGTGTACTTGATACTACTTCATTTGATAGTGCAACATCTTCTGAAGTAGTTTCAAAGGATTTCACCACCCCGTTATTCTTTTAGTCTAGATTCTTTCCCTCGGTTTAGTTCTTAGTTGGACACTCATTTTCATAATGACCCATTACATTGCACATAAAACATTTTACTAACTATAAATTAGATTTTGTCTTACCATTAACCTGATCTTTTTTAGTGAAATTATTAGCCTTATGTCTCATTTTACCACATTGTAGCACTTACCATAATTCAGAAGACATTCCCCAATATTATATTTACCACAATTTTTACAAACTTTACATGTAAGATTCTTACCATCAGACCTTTTTGAAGACTTATTCCCTTTCGTCTGCCACATCGACCTCTTATTTTGTTGTTTGTCAAGGAACACCTGATCAATAGAAAATTCCATTTCCACCTTCTCTTCATAACAAACATGTTTTTCATAACTTTTGAACTCATGAGAAGCTAAATCCCTTCGATTATTTGGCTTAAATCCTGAGTAAAAATGGTTGATTTTACTATCAAGATCTCATATAACATTTGGAGCAAACCTTTCCAGTCGAGTGAATGTTTCTTCATAAGCAGCCATTGAGTCATCCTCCTACCTGAATTCTAGGAATTTTTTTCCATCTGAAGACATACAACCTTTGGAAAATATTTCTCAAGAAACATACCTTTGAATTCATCCCAATCAAGAGAATCAATCTCCTTACTATCCTTGATATTTTTCAACAACGACCACCACTGATCGACTTCACCTTCAAAACAGTAAACAACGAGACTATCCTTTTGATGTTTTGAAAATACAATGACATAAAAAATCATTTCCAGTGCATTAATCCACCCTTCTACTAGAATAGGGTCAGATGATCCTCTGAATGATGGGGGATGTTGCCTCATGAAATGCTCTAGTACTGACATATTCCTTTATGGTTGATCTGACTGATCTCGTGCAGGGATACCACCACCATATATAGCATGTGTCAATTGTGACATCACTACAAAAAACTATTCATTTCTGATTCCAACCATCTAGGGTTGCTAATTTGGAAGGTTGTCTTCCTCTGTATGCCTTCCCATCATAGTTTCCCATTTCCCTCTACGGAAAACCATTCTGAACATAGAAGTATCTTAGGCGAAACAACATGATAATCTATAAATGTTATATCATTTCAATACTAACATAAACTAAAAATAATTTATGAATATTAATTTAACTATATTCTAACTCCTAAAGTTGTCTAAACCAACCTCTGATAACAATTATAAGGACCCACCCTTAAAACACTACATAATATTGAATTAAATGAATAATTCACATTAAGGTTCTTTTCTGGTTTAGAGTTTTATAGAATTAGTCCATAACAATTACATCACATAAAAATTTTACAAAGTAGACACTCCAACTCAGTTTCCATTTTTTTCATAAAATAAAAACTCTTTGAAAAAAGAGTCATGTCTAGTTCCATGTTTTGGAAAGCATGACTTTTCTTTGATCCCATCCTTGACCCTATTCGTCCTTGATTCTTGTGAAAAAAAATTGAAAACATGGGATGAGCATAAAAAGCTTAGTAAGGGTTATAAAATAAAGAATGGAATCATTAGTCCATAAATACTTACAAAACATAAATTCTTTTACTTACCTCTTGAAATCCTAATATTTATGAATAAAACATAGAAATCATAAATCATAAAGGTAACTTGTGTAATCTATATCATACTTACATTGAAGCTATCACAAATACATATAGAGTTACATTGTAATGTAGATCACAGTATATTCCCTAAATCTTTTAAGATAAACAGTCATGTTTACCCCTGTCACGTTACCCAATGCATTAGAGAGCTATCCCAGGATCAGTCACCCTAGGTTTATCATGGAACCACCCATATGCGTAAACAATTCCCAAGAACCATGACATATTCATAACACATAAAACAAACATAATGGAAGGATAACATTTCCAAATTTCAATCATAGTATATCATTTAAATATATTGACATAAAAAAATCCATTATCAAAAACATTTTCAATAAAAAAATACATAAAACTGTATATGGTATTTATTTTCTTTTTAAAAACATTACGTCTTGTTAAGGAATCCAAATATCAAATAATACTCATGGTGGCGGAAAAGGTCGTTGTCACCATGTATGTTAAAAAGAAACTTTCTATTTTTGTCATTTAGTAAAACGCTCCATAGAAAAATATTAACTTTAAATTAAGTAAAAAGATAAAGGGGTTTATACACTGTATGAAACAGAGTAGTTTACAAAAAAATATGCCTCAATGAAAGGAGATTGAGACGAAGTCCCTTACCTCGTGTCAGACTTGACTCGATCGTTCTTTAATCTCCTTTAATAAGTGTAACTCCCTTTGGATTATACCAAAAGGTCTTCTTAAAGCTCCTTATGCCTATGGAAAGGATTCTAGGTGGAAGAGAGGAATCTTGAGAGCTTATTTGGGTAGGGTTTGGATGAGCCAATGGGCTTGAGAGGTGTGATTAATGGGTTCTAGTTGAGGGATTTTTATAAGGGGGAGGAGGGGCTCTTAGGAATGTGTGAAAATATTGTTTTATTATAAACATATATTTTGTTTCTAAAGATCCAAAACTCATTATAGTCGAAGATAAGATGACTCATGTTTGAAATAAAATAATCCAATAAGAATTGGACCTGTTTTGGATGTTTTTTTAACATTTAAAATCAAATTTATTTAAATCTTTTATTAATTAGGTAAACACTCCTTCATTATTGTGTCAAATATAATTCAACTTATTTCATGTCTAAAAATTATAGAAAAAACCATGATGTAGGAAATATTTTATACTTTACAATGAATATTTATAGTTGAAAATATAACTTATATAACCCCATGAAAAAAATAATTGACTAAAATATTTTTGTTAATGTCATTTTTTCCTTTACTTTATGTTAATTAAAATAAAGTTTCATTATCACTCATAAGTGGCTCCATTGGGTCCCAAAATCGACCCATAGATTCCCAATGTTGTAGATGACTCAACCAATATGGTTAAGAGAAGTGTTAAGGTAATTTTTATTATTATAATATTCTTTTTACCATGAATTACCCTATTTACCTTTAACCGCGGTAAATATAAGTCAAAAAGTTACTATTCACCCGAAATTATTTTCATCTTGTTGTACCACATTTTACTTAATAATGACAACCAGGTATGTCCAATTTTTGAAATTCAATTCACATAAGCAGTAAAATTTCATTTAAATGAAGAGCCCGTTTTTTTAACTACTACTAAGTGGTTTCACTATTCATCAAAAATTGATGTTTTCAGAAAAATACTAAAAAATCCACCTATGCTATATTTGATATTATGAATTCAAAATGATTCCTTTTTACCAAATTAAATACATATAAGTTTCATTAATTAATTTAAAATTAATTCCCATTGTCCAAACAAATAGCTTGTTTTTAAGACAGAATAACTATCAAAATATTGACACTTGTTTATGTCCAATTTCAAAGTAAAATTAATTCTATTTACCAAAATTGGATTAATAGTTCAAAATATAACCTAATTACACTTTAAAACCAATTAAAAAGATAATATAACCATATAAATAAATTAGATTGAAAGGCACTTTTGAATTGAAATACAGCATTTTTCACTATTCATTAAAAATGAATTTTATAAGAAAAAATCACAAAAATTTATCCCAAGTAAATTTTGATGTCCCAAATCTAAAAAATAATTTTATTTTGTTAAAGATAATATATAAAAGTGACCAAAACTATATTTAAAGAAGTTTCTCAATAAAAATGTGGTAAATCGACCTTTTAATGAATATTAGAGTATTTATGCTTAAAATTAGATTCATTCACATTTTAAGCCTATAACTTTTATTAGATAATTGTAAAAACATTTAACAAACATGTATAAGCATATTGTAGTTAGTACATTTTATTCCTTCCATTATAACGGCTAGCCGTTAACTACCATTTGAAATAATAATATTATATTATAAGTGGGCAACATAAGATTTAAATGAAACTCGTTATTGTGTATTGGGTACACCATCGAACATAGAATCCCATTTAACGTAAAATTAATATTTAATTCACAAATATTAATAAATATGAAAAAAGAATATTCTTTGTTTACATGGGATGTTACATCCTTCCCCCATTTTGGGAATTGCGTCCTCACAAATTTTATTCATTTATCAAATAATTGGGGGTATTTATCCCTCATAGAATTTTCAGATTCCCATGTTTCCTCTTCAACCATATAGTTTTTTCGAAAAACCATTACCTGATGAATTACCTTATTTCGAAACAGTTGCTCTCTTCGATCAAGAATTTGGACTTGTTGTTCCTCATAAGACAGATTCTCTTCCAAAGGAACTACCTCTAGGCACAAAACATGATATGGTTATGGCATATAATTTCTCAACATTGAAACATGAAAAACATTATGTACCTAGGATAAACATGGAGGTAAATCCACTTTATACGCAACTGATCCAACTTTTTATAGGATTTCATATGTTCCAATGTACCTCAAACTCAATTTTCCCTTCATACCAAAATGCCTCACACTTTTCTATGGAGGAAATTTGAGAAAGAAAATATTAACTACCTCGAAAGATAGATCCTCCCTCTGATTATATGCATAACCTTTTTGCCCGCTTTGAGATTTTATCAAGTTCTTCTGAATAAACTGAACTTTTTCTGCAATATCTTCTACCAATTCTTGACCCATCAGCTTCATTTTACCTACTTTATCCCAAAAAGATAGATTTCGACACCGCTTCCCATATAATTCCTCAAATAGAGCCTTCTGTATACTGGAATTGAAACTGTTATTATAAGAAAATTCAACCTAAGAGAGATGTTGGCCCCAATATCCATGGAAATCTAGTGAACAAGCACGTAGCATATTCTCCAAGGTCTAAATTGTTCATTTTTACTGCTCATCTAATTGAGGATGAAAAGTTGTACTAAAATTTAATTTAGTACCCAATAACTTTTAAAAGCCTTTCCAAAATTTAGAAGTAGACCTAGTATCACGATCAAATAAAATGGATAGGGGAACTCCATGAAACCTGACTATCTCTTTAACATACAACCGAGAAAGTTGATCTAGAGATAAACTATTACGAATAGGAAGAAAATAAGCAGATTTAGTCAATTAATCAACAATAACCCAGATTCAAGATGTATTTGGTAATCCCAAAACAATGTCCATGGATATATTTTCCAATTTCCACTCTGGCATAGGGAACAACTGAAGCATCCATTTTTGTAAATTCTTCTCTGCTTTAACCTACTGATAAGTCAAACATTTCATAGTAAAATCAGTAATATCTTTTTTCATTCCATCCCAAAAGTAATACTCTCGATAATCTTTGTACATCTTAGTACTTCCAGGATGAACTAAAAACAGAGAACTATGAGCTTCACATAATAACTCTTTCTTCAACTGTGAGTCACATGGCACACATAATCACTTTCCAAATCTCAAAATACAATCATCATGAATGTTAAAATTAGGAAACTTACCCTTCTAAACCAACTCTACCATTTCCTGAAACTCACTGTCTTCCTTTAGCGTTTGCTTAATTCTGTCTAAGAGAGATGATTTCACTGACACCTGAAGAAAAATAGAATAATTTCTTGCACCAATATCTTCTATTCCAAATTTCATCAAATCAAAAACCAAAATATCTCATTCCAAACGTAGCATGGTTAATGAATAATTACTTTTGTGACTCAAAGCATCAGCCACATTATTTTCTTTTCCTAGATGGTAATAAATCGTTCAATCATAATCCTTGATTAATTCCACCAGTCTCTTATGTATCATGTTTAATTCTTTATGAGTGAATATATACTTCAAACTTTTTTGGCCAGTATATATATCACATTTTACTCCAAACAAATGATGCCTCCAAATTTTTTAAGCAAAAACAACAACAGTTAATTCTAAATCATTAGTAGGGTAATTTAACTTATGAGGATTCAACTAACGTCAAGCATAAGCAATTACTTGATCATTATGCATAAGTAACAACCAAGTCCTTTCAATGAAGCGTCACTGAAAATAACAAACTAATCATTTCTAGAAGGCAGCGCCAAAACTAAAGCATTCACCAATATTCTTTTCAATTCCTGAAAAAAACATTACATTCATTTGTCCAAAGGAACATATCACCTTTTCTATTTAACTTAGTCAATGGGCTAGATAACCGTGAAAACTTCTCAAAAAACCTCCAGTAATGACCTTCAAAACCAAGAAAACTATGGATATCAGTTATATTTGTGTGTATTTTCCATTCTTCAACAACTTTTTTTTGCAGGATCAGCAGTTATGACATTTTTTGAAGCAATGTAATAAAGGAATGAAATTTTTTGTAACCAAAACTCACACTTGATAAATTTCCCAAATATTTTCTTTTGTTTTATGGTTTGTAAGACAACCCTTAAATGACTTTAATGTTCCTTTTTTACTTTTGGAATAAACCAAAATATCATCAATGAAGACAACCACAAACTTATCCAAGAACTCACGGAAAATTATATTCATAAGATCCATGAATATAACAGGTGCATTGGTTAAACCAAAAGTCATAACTAAAAATTCATAATGGAAATATCTATTATCAAATATGGTCATTGGAATGTCTGCTTCCTTTACTTTCAACTGATGGTACCCCAACCTTAAGTCAATCTTCGAAAAATATTGAGCTCTCTAGAGTTAATCAAACAAATCATCGATTTGAGGCCAAGGATACTTGTTCTTAACAGTGTTGTAATTCAATGCTCTATAATCAATGCAAAGTCTCATTGAACCATCTTTATTTTTAACAAAAAAGTTAGGATCACACCTTGGTGATGTGCTAGGTCGAATGAAACCATTATCTAATAACTCTTGAAATTGCTTCTTTAACTCTAAAAGTTCAATTTGAGCCATTCAATAAGGGGGTTTGGAAATTGGATTAGCATCAAGAATTAAGTCGATAGTAAATTAAACTTCCGGATAATGTATAATACTAGATAATTCATCATGAAAAATATCAAGGTACTCATTTTCCATTGGAACATCATTAATCTAGACAGTTCCTTTATTTTCTACAATATGTGCAAGGTAACATTCATTTTCATCTTTTACTAGTTTCTCAGCATATTGATATGTTATCAAAAGAAAGCTTTCATTCTTGTACACAAACTAAAAATCTTTCAGAAAAGTAACCTCTTTATCTATGTAGTCTATCTTAGCATGATAAATAGAAAGACAATCCATACCCAAAAAACATCAAACTCTACTAGAGGCAAAACAATAAGGTTTGCAGGTAGATTCTTTCCGCACATAAGGTCAAGAAGGTTCTTATAATTTCTTTTTGTCTCAACATTTCTCCATGGCGTTTTTCCCATAAGGTCAAGATTCTTATCTTGAGATGGAATTCCAAATTCACTAGAAAACTTCTTAGAAATGAAAGAGTGTGTTCAACCAGAATCAAAAAACACATTGGTATCATATGAACAAACAAATTGTATATATACCTGATACAAATTCATTTGATGGCCCAACATCTTCTGAATTACTTTCAAAGTATTTCACCACCCCTTTTTTCATGTAGTCTATCTGCTTTCCCTCATTTGAGTTATTCATTGGATACTCATTTGCATAATAACCCATTTCATTGCTCATAAAACATTTTTATGAATCTAAATTAGATTTCATCTTACCATTAACCCGATCTTTTCAGTGCAATTACGAGCCTTATGTCCCATTTTACCACATCAGTAGCACTTACCATAATTCAAAATACATTCCCCAATATTCTTTAAAAAACAATTTTCACAAACTATAAATTTAAGTTTCTTACCATCAGACTTTTTGAAGAGTTCTTCCCTTTCGTCTGCCACCTCGGCCTCTTATTCTTTTGTTTCTCAAAGAACACCAGATCATCGACCACCACTAATCAACTTCACCTTCAAAATGGTAAACAATTATACTAACCTTTTTATGTATTAAACAACCCATGACATCAAAAAGATTTTTTAGTGCTTTAATACACCCTTCTGCTAGAACAGGGTCAGATGATCCTCTGAATGATGGGGGATGTTGCCTCATGAAATGCATCACTACTGACATGTTCCTCTGTGGTTGATCTGACTGATCTCATGCATGGATACCAACACCATTTATAGCCTGGGTTAACTATGACATCACTATAACAAATTGTTCAGTTCCGATTCCGACCATCTCATTTTGCTGATTTGGAAGGTTGTCTTCCTCTGTAGGCCTTCCCAACATAGCTTCCCTATTTCCTCTGTGGAAAACCATTCTAAACACAGAAATATCTTAGGTGAAGAAACCTTGTAATATGTAAATGATATATCATTTCAATCAAAACTTAAACTAAAAATAATTTATGGATATTAATTTAACTATATTCTAACTCCAAAAGTTGTCTAAACCAACCTCTTATATCAACTATAATGACCTGACCTTAAAAAATTACATAATCATGAATGAAATGAATAATTCACATTGAGGATCTTTTCAGGTTTAGGGTTTTAGAGAATCAAGCCATAACAATTACATTACTTACAAAAATATACAAAGTCGACACTCCTACTCAGTTTCCATTTTTTTCTTAAAATATAAACTCTCTGAAAAAAGCATCATGTCAATTTTCATGTTTTGGATAGCATGCATTTTCCTTGATCCCATCCTTGACATTATTCATCTTTAAGTCTTGTGAAACACATTTAAAAACATGGGATGAGCATAAAAAATCTCAGTAATGGTTATAAAATAAAGAAAGAAATCATTAGTCCATCAATACAAACAAAACAAAAACTCTTTTACTTACCTCATGAAATCATAATATTTATGAATAACACATATAAATCATAAATCATAAAGGTAACTTGTGGCGTCCATATTATATTTACATTGTATCTATCACTACTACATAGGGAGTTACGTTGGAATACTCATCACAGTATATTCCATAAATCTCTTAGGAGAAACATTCATGTTTACCTCCGTCACATTAACCAATTCATTGGAGAGCAATCTTGGGATCACCCGCCCAAGGTTTATCATGGAACCACCAATATGTGTAAACAATTCCCAAGAAACATAACATATTCATAACACATAAAAAACATTATGGAAAAATAACATTTCCACATTTCAATAAAAATATATCATTTAAATATATTGACATAAAAAAATCCATTATCAAATCCATTTTCAATACCAAAATACATAAAAGGGTATATTTTAAATATTTTCTTATTAAATAATTAAGTCTTATTAAGGAATCCATATATCAATTAATACTTGCAGCGACGGAAAAGGTCATTGTCACCGTGTATGTTAAATAGAAACATTACTTTTTTCGTTTAGTAAAATGCTCCATAGAAAAAGATTTCCTTTGAATTAAATGAAATTTCAAAAGGGTTTATACACCATATAAAAGAATGTTTTTTATAAAAAAAATATGCCTCAATGAATGGAAATTGAGACGAAGTCCCTTACCTCATGTCCGACAAAACTCGATCATTCTTTAATCTCCTTTAATTCGGGAAACTCCCTTTGGTTTAAACCAACGAGACTTCTTGAACTGCCTTCAACCTAAGGTAATCCTTCTAGGTGGAATATAAGGATCGTGAGAGATTATTTTTTTAGGGTTTGGACGAGCCAAGGGGATTTAGTGGTGTGAGTAATGGGATAGAGGTGAGAGATTTTTATATGGGGGAGGAGGGGCCCTTTAGGAAAGTCTGAAATTATTATTTTATTATAAACTTATCTTCGGCTTCAAAAGATCCGAAACACATTAATGTAGAAGATAATATGACTAATTTTTGAAATAAAATAATCCCATAAGTATTAGATGGGTTTTGGATGTTGTTTTAACATTTATAATCTTATTTATTTAAATCTTTTGTTAATGAGGTAAACACTGCATCATTATTGTGTCTGAAATAATTTAATATATATGATGTCTAGAAATTATAAAAAAATACCAGTATTTAGTAAATATCATTATATTTCCAATGAATATTTATAGTAAAAAATATAGCTTATATAACCCCATGTCAAAATTCATTTACTAAAAGATTTGGGTTTATGTCATTCTTTCCTTTACATTAAGTTAATTAAAATAATGTGTCGGTGTCACTCATAAGTGGCTTCATGGGGTCCCAAAATTGACCCAATGATGTCCATGGTCATAAATGACTCAACCAATAAGGTTAGGACAAGTGCTAAGATAATTTAGTATTACTATAATATTACTTTTACCTTGAATTACCCTATTTTCTTTTAACTACTGTAAATAAAAGTCAAAAGTTACAATTCACCAAAAAATATTTTCATCTTGATGAACCACATTTTACTTACAAATAACAACCATGTATGTAATATTTTCAAAATTCAATTCACAGAAATAGTAAATGTTCATTTAAATGAAAGGTCAGTTTTTTTAACTATTACTAAGTGGTTTCACTATTAATTAAAAATTGGCGTTTTTTTGAAAAATACCACAAATTCAGCCTAAGCTATATTTGATGTTCTGAGTTCACAAATTATTTCTATTTAACAAAATTAAAAACATTGAATTTTCATTTATTAATTTAAAATTAATTCTCGTTCTCAAAACAAATAGCGTGTTTTTAAGGAATAATAACTATCAAATGATTGATACTTGTTTATGTCCAATTTCAAAGTGAAATTAATTCCAATGACCAAAATTGGATTAATTGGTCTGAATATAATATAATTACACTTTAAAACCAATTAAAAAGGTAATAAATCCATATAAATAAATTTGATTAAGAGTAAATTTTGAATTAAAATATAGTATTTTTCAGTATTCATTAAGAAATGAATTTTGTCAGAAAAATACCTAAACATAACTCAAAGTAAATTCTAACATCCCGAATCTAAAAAAGAATTTTATTTTGTCAAATAGAACATATAAAAGTGACCAGAAGTATATTTAAAGAGGGTTCTCCATCAAAAGGTGTTAAATCAGCCTTTTAAAGAATATTATAGTATTTATGCTTAAAATTTGATTCATTAACATTTTAAGCCTCTTACTTTTATTTGATAATTGTAAAAACATTTAACAAACATTTATAATCCTATTGTAGTTAGTTTTGTTTATTCCCGCCATTACAACAGCAAGACATTAACTACCATTGAATATAATAATATTATATTATTAGTGTGCAACATAAGATTTCAAAGAAACTCATTGTTGCATATCGGGTATGCCATCGAACATAGCATCCCATTTAAAGTAAAATTAATGTTTAATTAAAAAATATTAAAATATATGAAAATATATTATTCTTTATTTACTTGGGTTGTTACTGATTCATTGTTACCATCTATTCAAATCCTTCATAATATTTGGTAATGAAAAAAATGAATTTTTCATATCATATCCCCCATGAGTGTTAAGAAAGGTGCACAGTAAGGAACATTTTCATGCACCAAGTGATAATCCGTTCAATCCCAATGCACCATTTTTGAATTTATTACCCCTAGGTGTATCTATAATAGAACCACATCCACTTGTAGTATCAAGACATGGATGCATTTCTAGGAAAAACAAAAAAAATATACCTTAACAAAACATTAATATGTTCTTATATTTTTATACACTCCATCTTTATTAGGGTTATATTCCATATAAGATTTTTCTTAAATCTAGTTCTATTGTTTCTAATAAACTTTCTCAGATAAAAACAGTAGCAACCACAACCCCAACAGCCTAGATCTGGTGTCTTATAATTTTACATTTTTATAATATAAAATTAATCACATCTTAAAGGACAAAATAGTTTTATAGTCTTTGTAAACATGATATATACATGATTCCCATATTACATCTGAATACACAAATTACAATATAAATTTTTTCAATAATATCATTATTCCCTCAAATATATCCATGCATATCATTCATAGTACACTTCATGGATTCCTCAAAATGGAAATAAATTATTGGTAAGCTAAAATATTATATAAGGATTAAGTAAAATGGATGTTACCATGAGGAAATAAGCATAATCAACATGCAATGATAAATAAATGAAAACACATGTCATTTAATCAATAAACTGGGAATTAAATTCATTCATAGAAAATATCATTATCAAAATCTCATGGATAATACATTAATGAATAATCAATATGATAATGTATATAATATAAAACATTTTCCATCTAATAAATAAAATTTTTATCTTAAATAGAAAATGTATAATAAATATGGAAAGGTAAATAACTAAGAAAACATGTCATTTAACCAATAAATTGGTAATGAAATTTATCCAGAGATAATATCATTCCGAAAATATCTTGGATCATAATAATTGTATTCTTGATGAATGAAATTATTAATTATTGGAAATCATGTTATAAGTATCATGATGCCTAAATAGTATTTACCTTCCACAATATAGTTTAAAAATAAATTAAAAACCAATTTAATGATAGATTTTTTATTATTCTCATTAGACTATTGAGGCATCGAGTGGGTATCTATAACAAGACTCCACATGTTTCTGTATGTCTAAATCATTCCTCATATATTGAATTATTGATTTAATTCATGAAAAATATTCCATATCATCAAATATATGTATTGATTAAAGAATATAGATTTCTCAATATTTCACCATTTAATTAAATAGTATTCAACGCACAATAGTGCATGTAAAAATTATTTATGTTTTAAGTAATATGCATATCCATGATAAAGAATATAAAAACTTTATGGGTAATTTATTGTATAAGGCTCAATAGAAAGTGAATATATAAAGTAAAAGTTATTAACTATAAAAATGAACGAAGGATGTAAATGTTAATACATTCCTTAGGCAAAATGGTCATATACTATCTAGAGGAAGAATAAGGATGATATCGATAAAACATATCCTTAGTGGATTATATGTAATATATAGGTTTTTTGACTTTTATGAATATAAATACCATAAAAAGATCCATAAAAATAATCTTAGGGAAAATATCCTTTTTATTTTGAAAATCTAATTTAAAAAAAGTTCAGAAAACATTTTAAAAATATAGTTTATTGAAAATAAAATTTTAAATCATGAAAAATATACTATAAAACATTGATTGGTCAACAAGCTAGGAAATAATGTACATATAGTACACATTAAAATATATATTTATTTCAAATTCTTGGTAAAATACAAATGGGACTTTTTTTGAAAATAACATAAGTATTACTTTGATTTAAAAAAATAAAAATGGGTAAACTTTTCTTTAATAAACCATTTTTAAAATGCAGAAAACATTTTTTGAAAACATTTGTAGAAAACATGTTTTTGGAAGAAATAAATTTCTAACCTAAAAGATAAATGAATTATTCATGATATTAAATGAATAAAGGGTAGTATTTTGACCCTATAAAATAAATTACATGCTCAATGGTAATATATTCTTTAAAGAATGAAAATTGAGATGAAGTATCATACCTCATGCTAAATTTTTTTTAAATGTGATTTAACCTCCAGTATAATGGTATTTAGAATTATATTAATTTTTAAAATAACTATGTTCATATTTATATTATCATTTACGATCGTCTGAAAACATTTACAAGCTTTCTTTTAATAGTATTTCATTGTTTTCATTATTTTGTGTGTTAGTTGTCTTGTTTTCCCATTTGTGTTTTTTCTTGAAAAATCAGGTTCTTTCACATATTGTATAGTTCCTTAATATAAAAAAAAGATTATTAATGTTATAAATATCATTTTTTTCATTAGATACATTTTTATAATAATTATTTATATTTTAACATGGTGAATGGATCACATCGCTTCATGGAGATGGTAGGACATACAAACGCATGACTGAAGTTATTATTTCCTTAACTTGTAAAAGGGAATGTAATTAATTCATATAATAATATTAAAAACTAAATATAGTATTTAATATATCACATATATTCATTAAATTTATCCTTATTAAATTTCATGTAATGTGTTGGTGAAAAACATATCATATCGCTTCCCAAGGCGGTATGCCACTATAAATACAAGTGCCATTATCGTATTTTAAATATATTGGAAAGAAAAATTTTATATCGGATATTAAAATTTAATATGTATAATAATTTCATAAATATCATATAAATATATTAAATCCATTATAATATCTATCTGAGAATTTTGGTGATGTAAAATGAATTACATCTGTTCGTGAGGCGGTAGTCCACCGTATTCAAAAATGACGACTTAGTATCACATGTATTGGAAGATGGGATGGATATTGGTAATTAAATGAAAAATATTAAAAATATTTACATGAAATACAATTTGTTTATTATATAATATTTTTCTAATAATATTTAATGGATCTCTACGAAGAAAAATAAGTAAATACACCTCTTAAAGAACATATCCTCTTTTGGGGGGAATTTCTTTTGGTTTGAACCGAAAACCTTCTTATGTTGGATTTATATCCAAAATAAGGATTATATTATGAGGTAATAGAATTAAGGAATTTATTTTAGTATCTCTTGCATGAATGAATGTGTCATAAAATTGATAATAGGAGGGGGAGTGTGTGGCATTTATTAAGGTTAGTGGTACACTATTAAGTTTTTATTATAAAATGTTATGACCAAATTATTCATATGCCACAAGTATCCAAAATAGTCCCTTATCGAAACTATAACATATAAAATTGTAACATTTTCTGAAAATGGGTGTTGGATAAATTTTTAGGTCATTTTAAATCATTATATTCTTAGTTTAACCCCCAATAAACCCATTTTTACCTCAATCATGGTAAATAACTTTTTCAATTGTTTCTTTTCATTAAAGTCAAAATTAATTTGAAATTATTATATAATAGAAATTACCTTGATTATAAGTATACTATCTAGTGTTCAAAATTTTATTCGTATAATTAGAATATTTTATTTTAAAATAAACCTTATTGGGGATTTGAGAAAATGTGTTTTCTAAGAGAAAACGTTTTATAGTTTGAAAAGGTTTGATATCAAAATTGAATATGAAAATTATTCAAATAACCCATAATGGATTGATATGTATATATAATTGATGTAATTTTATATGAAAACTAATTAAAAATTGAATTTATCTTTATAAATAATTTAAATGAAAAGGTAGATTTCAATTAAAATTCCTTATTTTTCATTAATCATTAAAAAATTAACTTCTCCAAAAAATTAAAAACAAATCCCTAATAGATAATTTTTATATAATCATTTTATAAATAAGGTTTATTTTTTGGAATATATTTTCAAAAATTGGTTTTGAATTATTATAAATTATGTAAATAATGCACGATTACACTGTATTTTATAAAAAAATATCATTTTTCATAATTCCTTTATTTCTATTTTAAATGATTAAAATTTTATTTTAATCAATAGTTTGCAATAATTTAGAAAATTTATTTAATACCATTCATAATCACCAATTTAATAACTAGGTTATAAATGTATACTATATTACAATTCCTTTAGACTTGGGGTTTCGTGTTCCGTAAGTTATCCAAGTGATTAAATTTAAAGAAATATATTTCATTGGTTGTTTATGCTCATTGTTGAGTGTCAAGTATTCTATCGAATACAATGTTCTTATTTTCAAATTTCTGGGTGTTATAATAAATATAGTATATGTCATATGGATTCCAAAGATAATAAAATAAATCTATTTCATCAATCATAATTATAAAAAGGAAAATAATTCTTGAACATGGGTAGTAATTTTAAAGAAGAGTTATTAATTATATTCTAGGAATAAAGAATGAAAAACAACTAAGGTGATGCTTTAGGAAATAAGTAAAGTAAATTTTATAGATAAAAAGTTAAAATTATTTTATTATAAACCCATAATTGAATTAAAACCATTTTCCTGAAATTAATATGGTTTTTAGAAAAAAAACATCCAAGGTTAAAACATTTGATGATGGTGACAATTAACATTATTCAAGACAGAGGGATGTTCCCTTAAAAATTGGATTTACATGCAGAGAAAACTATTAAGGGAACATAAAAATATAAATCACAAATCAAATAAAATAAAATTAAACTAGTTATATATAGAAATTCCACACACATATATATATATTGTGGATGAAATATCTAAGAAGAAAATAATGGAAATTGTTAGAAATAAGGTAAACATGTAACCAAAAGGCGATGATGGTGGTTCGGAGAATCCCTAACCTCTTTTATGAATGTTTTATTTTTACATCCACTAATATTTATATATAACTAAATTATGTTCACTAAATATGTACCCAATAACTTGAATCAAATATATTTAATTTTATAAAGTCCATTTATTATCTTTTGGTACCTATTTTTAATATAGTTGTCACTTATGTGGGTTACTGAGGGTTTTTTTGTTAATTTCTTCATAATAATTTCAATTTATTGAACGTAGTCATTGGTTCTGTAGAATGACCTCATGATCTATAGAATTTTGTTAGATTATTTGTTTTATTTTTCCATAATAGTATTATTTATATACATTCATATATTATCCCAAAAATATTCAAATTAAAAGAGGTTCCATGTTAATTCCATTAAAGTCGGTTGAATTTATTATAACTTTTAATTATATTTATTTCATTTTAATTGACATATACTATGTTTTAATAGTATTATGAGTTTCAATGTAATTCAATTTTAATATAATAAATATATTTGGAAAGACAATCTTGTTTTGTGGTCTTGGAAAATAAAACATGTCATTGCATGTTGGTAGTATTCTTCACCACTCATGATATGAATTTTCATATCTTAATGAATGAGAGGGGTAAAGGTGGATAGTAAGTGATCATTTAAAATTCATAAATACATTTTATTAATCATATTTAAACAAAAAATCCATCATTAAAACCATTCCTGATAGGTGGTGATTAATAACCAAAAATATTGCTTCATGGTGATGGTAATCTATACAAATGCACTAATTATTTTTATATTATTATTAAACTATGGTTGTGGATAGTTTATAAATGAATGAGTAAGAATGAAACATTAATAAATATGACATACCTTATTTGATACATTGATCTTTCCTCTTGAATAAGGCCTTATATTTGGGGAAACTAAGATACATTTTGGTAACCAGTAGAATTATAGAATGTAAATAAATTTAAGTAGATGAAATTTGTATTGGGTTTCAATGAAATTTCTTTGTATGAGTGGATTATTTAATGGGTGGAAGTTATCCCCCATTTATAAGTAAATAAGAGGGAATTTTCAATGGAAAAGAATGTTAATTAAGAGATAGGAATGGAATAAATTTATTTATAGGTGATTTAGTCAAGGTAAGTTTGGTAATACATGTAGTTAATACATTAATATGAAAAATTATTTTTATATGGTCTAATATTCATGTGATGTTTTAAATAATCCAGCAACCTTTGACTAGTCATTTAAACACTTAACACTGCTAATTAAATATTAAAAATGATAAAACTTTTATTAATAGAACATAAAATTAGAACCTTAACACCAAATTTGGAGATTATTATTCTGAATTTGAGCTCCATTTAACCTAATTAATTTCTTAAATATTAGAAAATTTTATTCTAATTTAAGCACACATAACTCATAAAATCTATTTATAAATAAAAGAGTGTTTTTAATTATAATTATCTGTATAATATGAAATATTTATTTTTACTAATTTTTCTAATGGTAATGGTTTTATTATAAAAACAAATATTTTTTTATTTAAAATAAATCCAAAACATAATTTCAATATGAAAAGGTTTAATTAAAATACATATATGAAACAATTTATTAAATTGTAATAAAAAGTTTCTTAGGTACCAATGTATTAAAAATAGATATTACAAGTTCAAAATATTATTTTATATTTCATAATTATACCCTTAAAATATATATTTAATCAATTAAATGATTTCATAAAATTTTAGCCCATGAAAATATACTTATAATGTGATAAAAGTACCAATTTTGGAAAAACTATTTTTTCATTTTTCACATAAGAACTCCTATTTCTAAAAAAATTCTAAAAAATATTCCTAAGATAATTTTCACATAAATAATACAATAATTTAATGTTTATTTATTGTATTTAAAATATATAAGTGATAAAACAAATTAGTTTTAGATATATCTTCTCAAGATACAATATAATATTTGTTGTAAATATACTTGAAAAGGTGAAATATAATTATATTTTTATTCCAATGGTTTGATTTTATCCAATGGAAATATTAAAAATATATTATGTTATAAATTATTTATAAGTTGATGTTAGTTATTATAATCAATATTACCTTATTGGACACATATATCTATTCAAAAGGTAAATTTCTATAGACAACTGGAGGATCGAAATAATGATGTAGATGCTCAATATACAAGAGGGGGGGTGAATTGTATACTTTTAAAAATTCCTTAAACAAAGGAAAGAGCTAAGCTTAACAAAGTTAAACTAAGAAAATTCACAACACCTCTAACACCAATTGAAAAATTGGAATAAGGAATGAAGTTATAAACATCAAGTTCTATGTACTTGATAAAAACTGGAAAGAGATTCTGAAAGTAGGTTCTGGAAATATGGATCCGGAAATTGAAACTTAAATAAAGATTACAATATGAGATTCTACCTTAAAGCGTATATAATCTAAATGAAATAGAGTACAAGTAAGGAAGTATAATAAAGTTATACTTTCCTTCCAATACAATATGCAGCGGAAACAAACAAGTAGTAAAACTACAAGTAACAAGATATAAGTCTTTTAACCCAAAGAGAAGGGTATCCAACAAACTTGGATAAAGGTCCCTTGATTTATACTTTTAAGCAAGTCTGTCTTACCCACACCAGGGTAAGCCCTCGATACGAAGATCAGAATCTCTGTCTTGCTATCCCCGCAAGCCCTCAACTTTAAGGTAGTTGGTAACCTCTGTCTTCTTCAGTAAGGAAGACCTCGAACTTCAAGGTAGTCGGCACCTCTGTCTTTCTATCCCCAGAAGTCCTCGAATGTAATCACCAACATTCGAAGTCACACGAAGCTTTGAGATTTAATAAGAGCCTCTCTCTCTAGAAATCACTTCAAGAATGAAATCACATGAAACAAAGATTAGTATCGAAGATCAGTCTCGAAGATCAGTCTCGAAGATCATCCTCGAAGATTAGTCATGAGCTCTTTCAAATGAGCTTCTATTTATAGGTTTGGTCGGCCTCCTTTCCAATGGTCATATTTTCCTTAAAAATTGGAGGGACCAATACACGTGTAACTTAACCAACGGTTAGTTTATAACAGAATAGACGACATCGTTTTATAACAAAACAAGTGTAACAGAATGTACGACATCGTTTTAATTATAACACAAAAGTTCGGAGTGAAGGTTCGGAGTGAAGATTCGGAGTGAAGTTTCGGAGTGTAAGCAGAATATCAAAGAGTAGACAAATTATAAAAGTATAAGCAAAATGAAAGTTCGGAGTCTAACCAAAAATAATATTCGGAGTCTAAAATAAATTCGGAGTGTATAAAGCAAAGATGATCAGATTCTATTTAATAGGTGAATTCGGAATGAGAATTCAGAATGAGAATTCGGAATGCGAATTCGGAATAAGAATTCGTAATGAGAATTTGTAATAAGAATTCGTAATGGGAATTCACAATCAGAATTCATCATTAGAATTCATAATCAGAATTCGTCAATAGAATTCAGTTTCGAACTTCATGAGAGTTCGTATCCAGAATTCGGAGTGGAACTTTATTAAAGTTCGTATCCAGAATTTGGAGTGGAACTTCATTACAGTTCGCATCCAGAATTCGGAGCCTAAAACAGAATGCTTCAAATCAAAGTTTTAAGTGATTCCGAGAATATAGAAATGAATCCGATTTTTATACTTAATAAATATATGGATATAGATAATGAAAATATGATAATGATAATTTTCCTTATAAAAGCGATTTTTCTTATAAAAGCAATTTTCCTTATAAAAACAATTTTCCTTAAAGATAAGGTGTTTGTGATTTTCAAAACAAGAATGAATAGAAAAGTCATAAGGAAAACCTTATTGACTCAAAAATCTCCCCCTTTTTGGAAAGCACAAATATCCTTACGAAAAATAAAGTCTAAGTAGGAAGAAAGAAAAAATAAGAACATTAAATCTTATCTCCCTTTGCTTATGGAAGTTGATGAATACGACTAACTCCCCCTTAGGCTTTGAAACTCTAAGGATCTTATTCTAGATTTCCTGAATGGTATTTCATTAAAAATAAGAGGGTATTCTTTAATGAAAAACTCCCCCTTAGATAAACTCTTTTAGAGTTCTTTTTCCTTCTCCCCCTTTGTTAAGGTTCTTTTTTCCTTTTCCCCTTTTTGTTAGGGTTATTTTTCCTTCTCCCCCTTTGTGATTTTCAAAAAGAATTAGAGGGAATGGAAAAGTCATAAGGAAAACCTTTTTGACTCAATAATAACTTCAGGGTCCTTACAACCACCACCAATTCTAACTTAATCTCAATCTTAAAAAAAAGAGAAACTCCCAAAAAATGGATTCATGGAAGGAATGAAATATATGGAAATGAACAATAAAGGGAAATATGGAGAATTCCATGATTTGAGACTTTGATCTGATGGACCATGATTTTTAGACTTTTCTATTAATTACTAGAAGAGGTTCAGCCTCCTTTATTGACGTTTCTTATGTAGACAAAAAATATTATGTGAAGGTCATTACCGATGAAGCAAAATATGATTCAGTTGGAATTTTTCCAATAGGAGAACTTGTTTTTTCAAATTCGTATGTGGTTATAGATCACCCAAATGAGAATGAATTCAAGGAAGGGGGTTTTATGGGCTTCAAGTTCCCATGTAGCTATTGAGAAACATAACTCTTCATTATTAATCACTAAGTAGATTAATGTTCTATAGGATAAAAGTAAACATAGATAGGTTCTTGTCTTGTGTAGGATGAAAAAATCATTTAGAGGCCATTACCACTGAAACAAAATAGGATTTAGTTAACATTTGTTCTGGAGGATCACTTATTTTTTCAAATTCTACAATTTTTATGGATAAAACAAAACTGAATGAAGTCGTGGATAGGGTTTTTATTCTAGGCTTTAATTTCTCAAGTGGATATAGAGAAACATAAATCTTTATTATTCCTCTCTGACCAGTTTAATGTTCAACAAGACAAATAAAACATAGATAGGGTCTAGTCTTATGTAGGAAGACTAATATTTATCACTGTAGTATGCACTGATTCACATGATGAATAAAAAACTAAAAGAATGAATGGATTTATATTTGGTATTTAGTGATTAAGGTTTTCTAATAAAGTATTACATATCCTCATAGTGTTTTATTTTTTGTTCTTATTTTTATCTTTTATCTAGGGTACCAATCTCTTTTAAGTTCTAATCATTAATAAAAAATTGATCATAGGTGGGAGGCATAAAGTTCAGCTAAGGTTTGGGAGAAGGGGAAAAATCTAAACCAAATGGGATCAAGCCCTATATTTATAGTGGTATCCCAAAAAATTTCACCATAGAATTATGAAATTAAAACCATGTAATTATTCCCCTTATTCAAAGGAGATCTGACATTTAATATAATTTGAATCCCAATGATCATGCACTTTAAAACCCACTTTTAACTATTTTGAACCCAATTGTAGCATCAACCAAGGTATAGCATAAAACCCAAATCTATTTTACACCCCACCATACCAAGAACTAGAGTATGGAGATATCTATAATATCCATTTCTTACAACATGAATCCTTTAGTTTCATTCCTATCTAGCCTTGTCAAAATAGTCCCCCAATACATTCCTCCTCATTTCACATAGGAGAAGCATCAATGGAAAAATCTTGAAAAATGGAAAGATGAACAATTTAACTCATTTTGGTGGTTCCATACAAAAATCGTCCTAGTCCTCTATTAAAATAAAGATACCCAAGGCCAAAAAAGCATTACCACACTCAATCATCTAAGAGGGATTAAAAATGGATAGCACCATGCCCACTAAAACTGTACTGTGACCATAAAAATGAATAGAAAATGTTCCTAACCTATGGAACATATCTAAACTACATCTCAACTACTACAAGACTCATTAAAACATAACATGAAGGGTTTTAGATAACTATGACCTTAAATATCCTTTCTCTTCCATTAAATGGGATTTTTCAAATATTTAAACCATTTTATTTATAATTAATCTCTTTAGAATGTCTATATTTTTCTGTCATGTTTTGAAACATGTTCTTTAAATTTTTATGTCATTGAGAAATAACTCCATATATATATAAATTAAACATGAGTAGATGATTACCTTCTAGTGTTAGATTCCACCCTATGCATTTCATGGTCTAAATATAATCCATAATATACAAATTTACCAAATAGATATGTGAATGTGTTTTTTTTTCATGGCCTCCTGGTGCAATGTAGCCTTGAAAATAATCATAAAATCCCTAATTAAAAATCCTTTTCAAGATAATATCTTTAAAATTTTATCAATATAAGGGAGGAGAATTATTCATTCAAGGTCACATGGTTCATTGTTTATTAATTAATACAGACCCTCAAACTATTTTGAATCCAAATGGTTACTAGTTTATTATTCCTATTTTTTACAATTGTGAATCTAGTATTTTTTGGTACAATATGATGTTACAACACCAACTGGGAGTCCAAGATGGGTTATATGACTCCACCAGCTTAGAATCAACCAATTTAATTTTGAATAAAATTCATAATGGATTTTTAATCCTTATTTGTGAATGTCTCATAGTTTTGATTCATTTTAAAGAAGAATCTAGTGCACACTAATTGTAACTCTAATCACAACAATATCTCCAAATGACCTACCTATTTCCATAGTATTTTTTAAAATTGTTTGTAATTGGAGTTTTATAATATGTAATAAATTAGTTGATATTTTCCTTGATAGTTTTTCGTTCTTTTAGATAATCATAATTTGATAATAGATTATAGTACTTTCAGTTCTATTTTATGTTGGTGTTCTCTTGGGGGTGTTAGATTAATTTTTCTCATGCCTGCAAAATATATGTGAAAATAAAAAGTATAAATTACATATTAAATAACATCATCAAAGTATTTTTAATTTTTTTACATAAATTTCCCAATATATAGACTTAATTCTATATTAAATTCATTTTTAAAAAAAATTATCAAAAAAAATTGGTGACTTTAGGTCTGGTCCTAATTTCATTATTTTATCTAAAAAATCAATTTTTATTCATAAAAATTAATTTTTGAATAGGATAGTTTGACAATATATTTTCTTAGATAAGGGAATTTTATGAAATCTAGAATATTTGAATAAATAGTTTATTCACAAAAATGAAATACAAGTTTTCCTTCTAGAAAATTTTATTATAGCCTTAAATTTTTTTAAAAATGACCTCTATAAGATGATAGGGTATTAAGATATTCTTATTTATTCTTGCATGATCCATATGTAAAAAAATAAGAAATAATAAATTTTTCACTCCTACTAGAACATCATCTAAGAATCCTACTGGGTAGAAAGTGTCTCTATTGTGTATTTGTCCATCAAAATTTATTGGTTTTAGTTCTAATATCTTTATGGAAGAATAAACTATGTAATACCTAACATTAATTTACACACGAAGATCACATAATTCATTATTAAAAGTAACCACTCTTATGGTGTAGAGGATAATAAAAATACTTGGTTCTATAAATTTTTAGTTAACTGTAGATTATGATGGTATCAACATTTCAACTATGAAATACATTTTTATATCCTTTTATTTTACACTTCTTGGTGCACATATCATTGAGAAATTTTTCTTACCTTTTGATTTTAATAATTGAATCCAACAAAGGGATATTGGATCTTGTTTTTAAAATATATTCAATATCACTTAGTACAGGTCCTCTTCATAGGTTGTCTTGGGTTGGGTCATTCTTAAAGGGGATGGAGGTTGGGGTTTAGGAAGATCCTCCTTATAATATTTTATTAATTTATCTTTCTTTATTGATTGTATCCCTATAGTTACTTCTACCTATTTCTCCATTGGGAAAACATATTTCTATTGTTTTACACATCCACAATTGGTTTCCAGTGATGTTTTTTCACTGATATTGAATTCCTTAGTAATTAAATAAATACCAATAAGGATAGTTATTTATTGGGAAAAAAGATAACATGATCCTTGAGTTACAAAATTATTTAATGTATAAATTATTCATCAATATTAAGCATTCAGATCCTTCAATTATGATACATGTGTGCTAAGAATTTATTGTTTGTTACCTTATAACACCATAATGTCTCTAAGTATGTCCACTATGGAGTGATCCTAGTTCTATCCTTGAGGTCGGTAGCTTTTATAGGTTTGAGAGTTCTATCCCTAGAATTTGATTCGTTGGTATTATTTTAAAAAAAATCTTGAAGGGTGGTCTGGATGTTTATTGGTTTTTATCTCAATTTTGATTTTTATAGTATTCTTTAAATCATTGATTTTATAATTTCAATTAGTGGAACTGTATATGGTACATTACGTCAATTTTTTCAATCCCCTGTACTTAAGTAAAACCATCTATGAAATGATCTAGAGAAAGGAATAACTAGAAAACTCTTAGGGTGTGTACAAGGTGATACTTTATGAACTCTTTTTGGGTGATAAATACCTCTAAATAGAAGTTATTTATTTGATTTTAGGTCATTTTAATAGAGAGTTATAACTCTTTACCACTTGAACACATAAAATAGATGTATTTGTACAGGATTTTTGAGATTTTTGTATGATCATCCCTATTATTTATCTGGGTTTATCTAGTTATTTTCCTCTAAGTGTTCCTATAATGGAAATACACAAAAGTATTATATAACTTATAATAGTCATTGGAAAATTTTATCAAAGAAATGATGATCATCAAAGGGTTTTTAGGGATACGATTTGTTTAGCCTCATGAATCACACTAAAAACTAATATAGAGCTTCTCTATTTACATTCTTAATCCCATTGATTTCGTTTTTCAACAGGGTACTTCCTAAAGAATGAATGAATTTCCAGAGGAAGTACATATGGATTTCATCCCATGTGGTGAACTCTCTTAGATATTGATTCTAAATCCACTCCTTGGCCACTTGTTCTAGGATAAATGTAAAAACCTTATATGCAATATGAGATTTGGGAACTCCTTAGGATTTGATGTTTTCACAAAACTTCCGACATTACTTTAAATATCAATTGGGTTCATATCCTACCAATCCATGAAACATTGAAAATATTATGATTCGTTTAATTTTGATTTCAAACCAGTATTGGTTATTTGGTTGTAATAGTGAATTATTATTACTATTATTATATAAATCAGGTACATAAATTTCTTTAAAATTATATCCAATTGTGCCAAAATATCTTCCATATCTTCACTTCCTAATGTATCTAAAGATGAGGTAGAAGATGAATATAGAGATTCCATAAATGGTATTGTGAAAAACTCCCAATAAATTAGTTAAATGAAATTTAAATTATGGACTCTAGACAGAAAATTTCACTATACCACAGGATCAAATACAAAAAAGGTGATATAAACTAGACCACGTCATATATCAAAAACATTAGAAAAAAATAAAAATAATAAAATAAAATGAAAAAACACTAAAATTCCTCCCAGGTAATGGATCCATGGTTTTGTGATTTCTATTATGAGCCACACAACTATCAAATTTAAACCCAATTAAACTATAGGGAATTGTGTAACTCGGCTTGTCTTAGGAGAAGAAGAAATTTTTACTATGTTTACCTTATTGTCTGGATGGGTTTAGTGTGTATGTTCGAGAATGAAAATTACATAGGGAAAATTAATTTAGTTTAAAATAATTGTTATATCTTCTGATATTCCCTCACTTTCAAGTTAAATGAGTATTCCTCGAAATTAACTCTCATTTTATCTCACTAACTAGCTAATAGCACAAAAAATTTCCCTATCCTAGGATTTCCTATTTGGAAAGCGATGTGAAATGATCACCACACTCATTTATATCATATATCCTAGTAACTAGTGGCTTCTAATTATTATTCGATAATCCAACTTCCATCCATCATATGAGAAAAGTGAAAAATCCAAGGGGCATATGTGTGTATCCCAAGAAAAAGTGAGTTAAGAAATAAAAACAATAACATAGAGAAAATGGCATACTATCTAAATCTAACAACAAATTATAAAAATATTAAATAAAAGTTAGTTAATCAATTAGGAATAAAATTCATTATTTTGGGTGGTAGAAGTATCTTTTCCTTGACCACTATGGATCTATTTTTCCATCAATGGTCAAGAATTAAAGAAATTAAAGAAGAAAATGAAATATATTCTAGTAATATCTCTTTTTAGTTTTTTCCCATTCTAATAACTAGCCATGTATTTCAAATTGAGGTTTTATCCCTTTTTTAGATGTGAGCGAATAGTTGAGGTTATTCTCATGAATCAGGAATCTCGATTTCCCTTACATGGGTGACATTAGATTATTTATCCATATTCAAGTGTATTATATCCTTAGTTTCTGTAGAATAATCCCTAATTTTATTTCCCACCCCCCATATCCTAAAATAAATTATAAATGTCTCTATTGAGGTTCGAGATTTATTCAGGTGGGCTCATCTCGAATATCTAAGGATCATAACTAATTCCCACTATCTTATTCTTCTTAATATTTTCATATGATCATTACATGAAGGATTAGTAACATCATTACAAATTTTATGGAAACCAGATGAATAGGATTTTATATTTTTAAGTGCCAAAATTATTTTGGTAATTTTAGATTCTAATTCTATGAAAACCCTTTCTTTTATAGTCATTATTTAATGATTTATTACATGAAGGCTGACATAATATAATCAGAGATGATTCAAAATACTAGTATACTTGGGAAATTGGGTGAATATAATAATAAAATAAACTAGGAACACAATGAAATTATTTAAAACTCATTAACATGAACTTATAATTCCATCGATCTTCTAAAATTGAACGTGATTACTTTGGGACATACATCTGAAATGGGTCATCTATAAATCCCAGAAAGGTAATAATCTAAAAATAACATAATGATTGTAATACATTATATTCAAGAGTCATATCAAGGTGACATAAAAGATCATGAATCACAAACATGCTCATCAAAGCCTAATATAAGATGATAGCTTCAAGGAAACATTGGAATGTGACAACACATAAAGCATGACATCATAAGGAAAAGTCAAGGATAAATGTCGTGACATCATAACATAGTCTCTTTAGACTAACTTTTCATTCACTAAATATTGTATCTCTTTAAATATTACCCTAATAATTAGAGGGCTACATAATTCTAGGCCAACATGTCACATACATATCATTTAAATGCATTTTGGAACCATATAGATCATATAACATAAGAACATATTTCATCAATTTTAACCCCATTACAAAGGAGTATTGTTTTAATAGATGGAATTACCGAGTCAATTAATTATATTAACATCATTTTGAATACCCTTTTATGTATATGGTGATGGGTATTTAGACCATAAAAGTAGTGCATGGAAAATCATGGGATAATTTTGGCATCACAATGAGAATATAAAAAGTTTAATGGAAGGGTTTGATGGGAGTGAAAGGTGGTATCTCACTACTTTTACATAATAATTACGGTAAATGGATGTGTAAACACACATTACAACATGAAAAATTAGAGATAAAAGGGCTTAATACAAAAAAGTTCTCAAATAAAATGAAGAAGAAGAGAGTCCCTTACCTTGAGAGGGTGTTTCTAAAACATTAAGTGTTTCTCCTCAAGAGCTTGATAATGCCATGGGATATAATTTTAGATATATATGGAGAGTTACTTTGTGCTCAGTGGGTTTTGAGTGCAACGCAAGCGGTTGGGAGGGAATATATAGAAAATGTGAGGGGATTCTTTATTAATTTCTAAACATAGTTTTTTGACTCTATATAATACAATAATTAAAACCATAAATATTTTAATGTGTTTTAAAATGGTTTATTTTAAATATTATTTTTTTTTTAATATTTTATGCCAATAAAACTAATATTTTAAAATAATACATTTAGTGATGCGGAAGTGAGTCATATTAATAAAAATTGATTTTAAAACAACAAAATATAATATAGGATTTGGCGGATTCATTAAATCTTTATAAAATTAATAAAATTTATTAATAAATTACATTATATTAAAGAATAAATATATATTTAGTCATTTATTCCTTCTATTGCATTTATTAAATCACTTTTTGGTATACCTTATATATATAATGTATTTAATTTTTACCCAAAAATTCAAATTTCTCTGAATATTATGAAAAAATAACCCAAGATTAATTTCAATGTGCTTATTTCAAAAATGATATTTATTTTACAAAATTTTATTTTTCAATATGTTAATTTTAGCATTTAAATAAAAATCATTTTTTACATGAAGAAATATACTTTAGAACACTAACCACATTTTGACCCTATAAAAATTACATTTTAATTCATTAAATTATATTATGATTCATATATATATAATTACTTAATAATAATATTTTATCACATAACATTTATTTCCAAAATCCTTGAATTTTTCAAAAATATTTTCTTAATTGAAACTAGGTATATTTCCCAAAAATATAATTTTAATTTCATCATGTCAATATCAAAATTTTATCAAACTCATTTATCATTTATAATGAAATAATAAAATAAATTCATTATATTATTAAAATAATGATAAATAAATTCCAACTACAATGGCCTAGACACATAACCCCTTATTAAACAAGCTTAATCCATGAGGTTAAGGTGTGCGATGGTGGTGCTTTTATAGGGTGGTTTGGTGAACATGGTTTGGTTATTTATCTAGATATGTCTAAAATTCAACTTTAAATGTTATTTATTTAACTTCACATGTTGAATCATGGATTAGGATATGTTAAGGTAAATTTATTAGGATTATATATAACTAATAATAACTAATAAATGGGATTCCTAGGGTACAATCCTACTAGTCCAGACCATTCCTTCTTCTATCTAAGTAAATTGGACTTTATCATAACACTAAATATAGATATTTTAATGGAAAATGTACGATGGATATAATTTCAACGATTTATATGATTTATGAATTTTTAAACCAAATAAGAGTTATTTTTTAATAGTTTGGAATAACCAAAGATTTCATGTGTTTTCTATAAATACATTACAAAATAATTTATTTCTTCATTGTAAAAGGGAATTTCAAAATAATGAATTAATTTATTGAGAAACTAAATTTCATTTATAAAACATTAGGATGTTACATTACCCCCCCCCCCCCCCATAGAAATTTATCCATAAAAATTTCATTTATCACACTAAAATAGATGATGGTACTTTTGTTCCACCACTTATTCATGTTCCCATATTTCTTCCTCAAACCTATGGTTCTTCCATAGTATATTGATCAAGAGGGTTATCATATTTCATAGAATATTTTATCTTGGATATAAGATCTTTAACAATTGCTTCACTTATGAAAGATAATTGTTTATGGTTTTCACTATATGATTTACTAAATGTGATGGGTCTAGTATTTACTTACTCATGGGAGATGCATTGAACACATGAATATATATGAGATAGGTTTCATGGGAGTCCTGTTTTATAGGTTGAAACTCCAATGTGATCAAGGATATAAAAGGTGAGAATGTATATTGGACTTTGATTTACCTTCTTAAAAAACCTCATAACTCTCTTATACAATGATATAAAAAATAAAATCTAATCTCTAATCATAAACTTTAGGATTCATGGATAATTGTCTATAAAGATTTTATATCCATACTGTATGGATTTATTATGAATTTGAACAGTTTGAACCTACTCTGTCATCTCACTTGATATACATTTTTGGGGTTTAGAGATTACATTATTCTATATTTCAATCTTCTCATTAGTTAACCCAGTACATTAAGAATAACAATATGTAAAATCATCAATTAATTCCATGTTTTAGTGCAAGTCTCAACTATGTTAGCAAGTCTGTCTAGTGAAACCTTGTTGCTTCTAATTCCCCAAAAATGGACTACTAAATTAGAAGATTCTATTAATATAATATTTCAATAAGAAGGATTGAAATTCAAATAGATTTCCTATATGGTTCATGGAAATCTTGTGATCATATTTTTGTTATCAATGATAATAATCTATCACCCTTATATAGTGTTTCATCTAACTAATAATTAAGCATAGGATTCAAAATCAGGAAGGTCAGGATATCAGATGCTTCTATGGAATTATAGGTACAACTATAGCCCATAGAGTTTAGGGAATTTTTACCACCACCACGGCCCCATATATCATCAAGTACATAGTAGACTTATGAATTGATAGGTAATGATGCTTATCAACCATAGGACATACGTGTGGGAGAATTATCACCCTTTCCTTCTATATGGGAATTGGTTTTCTCTAGATTATGGTAATAATCATAAGAGGATCCCCCATTATTTATTTTACTCTGTGATTATTCTCATTCATTGAGAGAATACTCATTGAAATCCACTAGAGACTCTCTTAAATTAATTATTCAATAATGAGGGATTATGAGGCCTCATAATTTACCAAAGAAAAAAATAGTCTACTAATAAATAAAATTTTATGGAGTTCATGAAATATTTATTTATGGGTATTAAATGAATGATAGATCCCCCCCTAAAATTATAATAAGAATATAATTCTTAAAAAATGCTATGTATTAGTAAATACCATTGTATTCAGCAGCAGAAATAACATATAGCATGACCTGGACATGGAAGGACGTGATAAAAACATATCCTCTGGAAATTTAATCCACACTAATGTTTTTGAAGAAGGTGTTCATACTTGGAATTATTGGAAGACTAAAAATATTTGAGTTCTTATAAATACTTAGGAACCACCTCCATATATATATTCAACCAAGGATAAAGTTAAATGTGTAGTTAAATCCATAATCCACGTGCTACTCAAGGAATTTGGACCTCTTTTTATCAAGAAAATGTTTTCCTGATAGAAGTTGTACTGGAGGAGATGAAATGACTAAAAATAAAATTACTCAGAGTTAATATTATTATTGAATAAAATTACTTAGAATAGCATATTTCCTCTCCTATAATGCATATCCAATATAATGGAGATTTTTATCCAATAAGTGTAAATTAAAACTAATCAGTTTGGTCCAAGTGTATACCATCAGTTTATGTAATCCTAGTGGATAAAGGGTACCAATAATTAGCTCCCCTAAATCAACAATTACTACAATTTTAGGTGAGATACTCATGGTTGACTCATTTGGGATTTCGATATCCAACACAAACAATTTGATCATATCTGGATCTACTAATAGCTTCTTTTATGAGGCCATACCAGGAGAGACATTACATATATTTCATTGACACCATTCAGTCCATCACTACTTAGATATATGATTTAAAGGGTTGATGCATTCTTATATATCCATAGATAAAGTGTTACTTCAACTGAGTGGATGTTACATAATCACTGCCCAATTTTAGAAATCCCAACTTCCCCATATTCAATGGAATGGGTAGACCAAATAATAATTTCAGGTACTTGGTGTCTCAGTGTGGCCCAATGTTGGGGATATTTAATATATAATAATCAATGTATCTTATATTCTTTATCCATACCCTTAATGTGTTATCATTCATTTGGTATACTATTTTCAGAATAAGAACCATTGCTAATTGATAAGATCTGTGAATAGTATTTCATTATCAATTCATCTCCACACAAAGGTATATGTCGATCATTGGTCTATCAAATTGAAAAAAATGATTAAAAAAATAATCATTTTAAATTCATCATCAGATGGAAGATCTTAACTTACTTTCTGAACATTTTATATTCTGTAGGAATAGTTATTAGAGATCTACATATAAAATCTCAATGTTTATTTGTAGATATCTTTGATTCCTTTGAATTCCCCTAGTAGTTTCATGGATTTAACCGTAGTGACACAATGGTTATAGGATTCTATATAGTAGTTTAAGGCTATGTCTTGGTTGACTCTATCATCCTAAAGGAAAACTTCTAGTAGAATGGATATCAAAACCATCACAATCCATCAGAAATCTATACCTACTCAAGTGACCATGATCAATCATTATCATGTATTTCCTCACCCAAAATGACATTAGTTGCAATAAAATCCATATCAAAATTTAAGGAAGTACAAAAATCATCCATTTTTTAGGAAAAAAAATAAATCCTATTATTTCTAAAGACAGAATGTTCCTTTATATTTCCTGTCAAATATATAAAAAACCTACTTAAACAAAAATATGAAAAGAATCTTGATGAGTTTGGAAAAAAATGATTTCATTTATTATTAATCCTTTCCATCAGATCCTAGAGAACAGTATCAAATACTTCATTATCTTCAATAAAACACTTTAAAATATGGTATATATCATACATGTCAAACTTGAAAAACTCTCAGCACACATGGCCTAAATTTTTACCTCCCTAAAATTAGAAGTTGGAAAATTGAATTAATTCTTATTTAGACATGTGTATAAATTCAATGATGTGTTGACTATAAAATTAGTCAATTGGGAACACACCATACTCAAGGATCAATTAATAATTCAAATTGTGACCCCATATCCCTTTCTGATATTTAAGTTGATAACAACTTCATGTAAATCCTAAAAGAGTCTCTGTTATCATCAATGGTGAATCAACTCATAGGAAGAAGATTACTTTCTGTTATTCATGCCATTCTAAACACTTTCAAACCTCTTACCCCCATCACGAGGAGGTTGAGAACTATCCTACCAAATGATTCAATAGACAATTCCCCATCAATACAAACCATAATTTAATGAATAAACATAATATGAATTAGACAATTTCATCCATATGATAGAACCATTAATGGATGAAGATAAAAACTTTTAAAAACCATAAATTTCGATCTATAGTAGAGTAGGAAGACATTGGGTTTGAGAAGGTTATTTAAGATGATTTCAAAATTGATCCATTTACCCATTATCCTTTTTAGACCATATACACTAAAAAAATTTAGGATTGAATTCCAAAAAACTCAATAGGAGAATAGATATGATCTTGAATCATCTATATCTTATTTGTATACAATAATATTTGAATATTAATATGAAAATATGTATTAATCCTCTAAATATTAGGCTATTGTAATCTCATCTCAACTTAACTTGTATATGGTAAAATTTCCTCAAATATATTCTAGGATTCATAGTCAAAAACATAATTTTATATGATCCCCATATCCTATGTATTGTAGAATCCTTATGATAGGATGTGTAGACACTTTGACTTAAAATATGACTTCCTAAACTGACTTACCATTTATCAAGCCATGATCTCTATTATAGATTATCTTTATTACTCAATGAAAATTAGGAAAGTCCTTTTTAATGACCTCTTAATCCCTCATGATTTTTTGATGATGTCACTGAAATAAATACATTTCGGGCTATTATTTCTAACCCTAAATGTCACATGGTTTTCTATGTCATGAAAAAAGACCATAAATTTTCCATATCTGGGAATATTGGGTACTTGTATATATCTTGAAATTTTGGTGATATCAATATCCATTCTAATTAGATGATAATGGTCATAGTATAAATCTCATGGTTGTTTAAACCCTTTACTTCTTATGTTATAGTTATTTTGACTTGACTCATTCCAACATGAAATTTAAAGGGTTTAGGGAAGGTGAGAAGAATCCTCTTGGAATGATCAAATGATGACCTAGATTAGAGACCTTTTTTCATACATCATTTTCATAGTGATTTTCAAATATACAACCTTTAACCTCATTATTCTAAGTTATTGACTTCAAATACACTCGAAAATTCCATATACATACCATCAATGCCTTAAGTATATTATTATTAGACAAGTTGGGTTACTGGATGGTGATAATACATTATTTGATACCCAATATAAAAGTATATAAATTCATATCTCTACATAAAGGATAATAAATAACTGAGGGTAGGATACACTATTCAAATAAATTCCCTTAATGACTTAGAGACTCACACTATCAGTACATTGAGAAAATTTAGTGAAACCTATGTATAACCCATTAAAAATTGAGGAAATTATTCTTCATCATGGTTTTAATTGGATCCACATAAATTTCATTGGCCAATAAGCTACCACAACCAAATCACATTCATTTTATATACTGGTTAAGAAGTTGTTTTTATGTAATAATCACTTCCATGGAAATAAATTATTATTATTACATCAATATAGATCACCATTTTCCCCAATCATGTTTACTACTATGTGGTTATAACTGATATTGAGTCTTATCAAGTTCAACTAAGAATCTTAAACTAACTAAATAAGTGTCTCTGAATAAAGAGAATGTCATAGGGTTTTTTCACATTCACTCTCATTCTTATGGTGTCAGTTATAAAGAGAAGCCTAGATATTTTGGGGGAGAATTTATTTTAAATGGAGATAAATATACACCAAAAACATCTATAAAATATCATAATTTACATTTATCTTCCCAATATGAAAATTGTGAAGTAGAGGAAAGTAAAATAATAAAAATGAGATGCCTCTATGGTATTTGAGGAGGGATTCTTCCCTAAATATAACTCAAATACAAGAGGAGAATATGGGGTCAAAGGAGAGTCCACATCCCACATTGATCATTGTTTCCATGTCCCGTGATAAAAAAGATTTTTTTTGAAACATCATCATAATTAATTTATATAGAACTGCACTAAAATGAACATGTGGGTTCCTAATGTAGCTACTCATTAGTTGGGTTTTCCAGATGACCATTAGAGATAAAAATGGAAATCCAAGAGAATTTATCTGAACTACACTATTATGGTACATTATAATCCTATTAGGATCCTCAAATACAACATCATCTAAGAAGATCAATTTCTATAGTTCCACTCTAATATTTTCCAAGACATGAAAAAGAATGATAAAATATGAGTCTGTATCAATTTCTAGTATCTTAATGGGAATTCTTTGGAGGATGATTTTTTATTCTCTATCATAGTTCTTCTAATTAATTCAATGGATAGATTATAGGGTGTATACTTAATGGATGGTTATATAGGAAACAACTATATCCAGATGGATCCTAATGATGAGGAGGCCACTACCCTCAAAACTCACTAACTGCTAAACCATTATCAAGTTATACCCTTTAGGTTGATGAAAATTGGAACTATATTTCCACATTAATTGAATAGTATATTCATTCCTCTTCCTATGAAAATCATAAAATTAAATGTTTATGATTTTTTGGTCAGGTATCAATATATTTTTGATAATATTGTTGATCATGAGACTCTTTTAAATAAAATATACTAGTATAACATGAAAATGAACCACTTGAAATGTGATTCCTAGTAAAAATACAGAAACTTATATTCTTTGTTATAGGTCATCATCACATAGATGTTTACCCTAGAAAGGCCATGGTTATAATTATTTTCTAAATCCTTTAAACCTTAAGAAGTTGTACCGGATCTATCAGTATCATTCCAACATTAGAAACTACATAAAAAATCTAATTGGAAAAAAATTAACTAAATAAAGATAATAAAGAAAGTGGTAACCAATCACGGTTTAAAGATTTTTAGAAAGTTTTCAATAATATCTAGAAATATCCCACATCCACACTGATGTTTATATCAAAAATAAAATTAAAACTATCATAATTTATATAGAAAACTAAGAGTAATATCATGTCTGTTTACATTCTAAGAATAATGATATTGGTAAGGAAATAAGTCCCAATTATCTCAACAGAACCATGTTTGATAATGAGACCTAATAGTCAGATATAAAATATTACTTCATGGTAATGATCATCATATAATAAAATATAAGTCAATATCTATAATATTATGAGGTTTATCATGTTTCTCATAATGACCAAATAAAATATATCCTAAACCATTGAATGATAACATTTATATAGAATGATTGGTCACTATTCTGTAGTGGTTTGACATCCATTTCATGTCTCATACAGAACCTAGGGGTATGTGTTAATTTTTCTTCATATAACATCTTGTCATAGATATGTCATTATAGAACACAATACTCCCTAATGAGGGCTTTTATCTATCCATGATACCTCTAAACAACATATATATATAATTATATTTTGAATCTAGGATACCAACCTATAGAGGGATATAAAACCTAAAGCGCAACCACGTTTTCTTGGAGATTGTACTCATCTCACCATCCATACAACTTTTGACCTATCCCTTCCTTATACTATATGAATACACTATAAGTGACATAGAATAACAATCCATCATTACTAGAAAGGAGTTAGATCTACATATACTAGTGGAAAACTTATATATCAATGGTGACTCAAAGATGATAGTCATGTAGATCAATAGGGAAGATGCCATTAAGATGGAATAATTTATCCCCATACATGATTATATACAAGGACTAATGGATAAATTCCCCTCATTGCTGACACAATCCCAAAACTCACATTAAAAAAATTCTTACGTTGTGTTGGTTGATATATATCCTTTTCCTGGGAATATCTAGACCATAAATGATATCCATTCTCACCATGAATTGTTTTTTGTTCTCATAATTCTTAAACAATTATATTGAAGAGATCACTGAAGTTAGTACAACACATGATAAAAAAATTGACCAAATCCATTCCAATTGAAACCATAATTAGCTAGATTTCACCCCATAATTAAATACATACAATGAATAATTCTCTAATATAATCGAACCACTAATGAATAGAAATGATGGAAGGCTGTAAACTTCATCCATTATGATATCTTGAATTATAAAAAATAAATATATAAATAAAGTTTGGATAGATTTCTACATTGGTTCATTAAATAATGTTATCTTATTATTATGTACACATTCCATGAAGAAACCTGCATTACACACCAATTTGGATCCAATACATTACATCAAATCAAGATTCGTGGATACTTTTAGATATTAATGACGTAATACTACATGGGGTTCATCAAAAAATACCATTCTTGTCAGATAATTCCCTATTTCATCCATCAATCATTATAATTGTTTTACACTACTAAATATCCATTTATATTTAATTTATGGGGAATAAATGTCATTGGGATATATCCCCCACCTACATCAATATAGTTCAGGTAGATCGTCACCACGGTTTACTTTTTATTTATGTGTTATAAAGTTATATCCATGAAGGATATCAGAACAATGGTAATAATAAACTTCAAAAAGACCAATATCATTACAAGAGTTGGTATCCAAAAAATAATATTAACATTCATTGAAACTAATTTCTATGGTTTTTGTTGGAAATTATATATTGAAAAGGCAATATCCAGTACAACCATTCATCCTACTATCATGAAGTGGTTAACATAAAGTTAGAGGCTTTCAACAAAACCCTATCTGAAATCCTTTAGAAGATAGAGGACACCAATATGAATTCTTAGACTAAAATACTCTACTATGATTTGGGTTATTATTACACCATTTCCCATATGACTACATAGGTGACCCCTTATTCACCAATATATGGGACATAGGTTTTCCTTCCCATCATGGTCCTACTTCCCGCACTACACATTGATATCAGTAATTAGATTTCTAAATATTAGCAACCCCTTTATGACTTTATAATTCTAAAAAACATGATGTGAAAGTGATATGAAAAATATTCTACCTTTAAATACATTAAAACCTTGTCACAAGAGTGATCAAAAAGAAATTTCACCTATACTATTTCACTAATGGATAATTAGTGCAAAATATTAGAACCACCATGATAGTTGGGATGAAACTACTCAAAATAGATCTAAAATGGGATGGATATTATTAAATAGACATGGTATCCTCCAATAGAGTGTACTCCTTAAAAAAATGGATGGATAGTATACTAGGATTTCTACCAACATGAGGTACATCAATAACTACGTTTCATGACATCACAACAGTTCAAAAAACATTATTACATGATGTAAAACTAAATGAAAAATTCATGGCTAATTGACAACAACATTAATAGTATATAGTCCCAACTATATGAATTTAAAATATAGATCCTTTAATCCTAGTTGTATGATGTTAAATTGTGAATCACCTCAATTCAATCATATAAGACCCTAAATTTGATAATACGATTGACTCTATAAGTCCAAAATTAATTATATATAATCCAAATATATGTAAGAACCCTCTCTATATATTTATTCATCCATTTACATATTCTATGGGAAAAATTTACAATACTTTTAAGAGTTCTATCCAAGTATTTAGACCTTATCATTTATATCAGGTTTCTCGATGGACTTGTATTTTGATGGAATGACCATGATTCCTTATTGAATGAAGTTAATTCACAAAATGTATGGTTCACCATGTATTTATTGAAATTTATTAGTGGTGAAAATCCCATGGGACCTTGCTTCCTTAAATATTATCTAAAACCATTATCTATATCCTCGTATATTATTCTTTATCCATGGAACTTTTTTGAAACAATATTCCCCTCCCCTATTTAAGAGCCTTATCTGTATAGGGTATATTCTTTTTCTTTGGGGGTTCAATGTTTATTGCTATACTATCCAACCCTAGTGTCATGATTCAACTAACCTATAACCAAAACATCCCCTTTCCTTCAAAGTGTTGGGGTCCTCTATATTCATGATGGGTTTTCTCCAATTTTCCATACACTATAAAATTACCATAAAAACATGTTAATTAGTTCCTAATATCATGATATATTTAGTGTAACCCAAATTCTTTACCCAAGTCATAAGTATACATTTTTATCTAAATACAACTTTTTATTGGGTTTTAAACCTCTGCCCACTCACCATGATCTTAAAAAAGGTTATCTCACTTCCTAAATGAGCTATATTGGCTTAAAAGACCACCACATAAATGTACTCATTATCTATCCTAAAACATCATAAATTGTTGTCCTGGTTGTAGTAAGTTAAAGTACACAATAAACATTCCACCATGAATGGATTAGAAATTTTTGGAGTGGTCTACCAGGATAGACCATAAACTACCAAGATTGATCAATATCTTTTTTCCACATGTTTTGAAATGTCCCCTTATATTTGATATTTATCTATGTAACCAATAATACCCATTATATAGAAGTTTTATTCAATTTGGTTTTCTATTTCATAATAGTTGTTATGGACAAAATTAAATTTTCTTATCTGGGGTTTGGGGTTCGCATAACCTATGACCAAAATCATATTGTCAAATATATTAGAAATATGTGTGGCTTGCTTCCTAAAAATTTACGATTCATAGTAATGTTGGGATATCTTATCATAGTCCCACAAAAAGTAACACTTACATATTATTTGTGACTCTAGTTTTGAGTATTTTTCTAATTGATATCGATTTTTTATATTTCCCTCACCATGGATCCCATACATTACACTATCTCTATTGCACATTATTTATATATGTGTTGAGAGATTCTATATTCATGAAATGGGTTTAGATTCATTCCTATTATTATGGAATATTTAGTAAAATTTAGTCATCTATCATGAAACCAAAAACATGATTTATCTCCAATAAACCCTTTCTTACACTCAGTTTTTAGGCCCTCTCTATCACATCAGGTCTTTCACCATGTGTTCATTACTAAGATGAAGCCATTTTAATTTTTATACAATCCAGACATGTAAAAAGGTTCCTATATTAATTTTCATATTGTATGACCCTAAACTATATGTCACCTAAATCCTTATCATATTATATTAAAATTCCTGACATATGATCCATCTTGCATACTCTTAAACTATTTAGAGTTGTTCAACCCATATAACCCAACATTACTATATGAGAGATAAACCTTTGTAAAGGTAACTAAAATTTTTTTCCCATCCAAAAACCTATACTTGGGTAAGATACTCTACTCATTAGAAAAACCCAATTTCTTATATTGGGTACAAGACTCAGAGCATCTTCTAGTTCAAAACTCATTCTAGAATAAAAAATAATCCCCTTCCATGTATAAGAGATGGATCTATATAGAGACTATTTTTTAATAAATATATACAGATTGATTCCTATTATTTAAAAATTAAAATTTATATATAAACCATATATTTAGGAACAATACACAAATTCTATCTTCATAGGGATCCTCCCAATGTATGATTTCATCATTATTGTTGGTGCCATTTACATCAGGCTCTACACTAAAATAGAATAGATTTTATATTAACTACATGCATCTTGATTACTATTATTAAAATACACACAGTGACATCTATACCATATAATACATACCATCAAATATTCATTATCCACATCAATTTTGTATTTTCCTCCATAAAAAATCTAATCATGGTTAATTTGAGACAGGAATGTTCCAAATTCCTCTTGAATTCTTACTTATATATATAATATTTCATGCTTTGGGTTTTCTGAATCTATATAAATTTGTCTTGGATATCGGTAATGTTTTAATTTGGATCCAATGGAAACACCTTATTGGTAATACCTTTCTTCTCTCATATTCAGACCCATTAAAAAAGTGGGATATTTTATCCTAAGTAAATGTCCCTCCAATATCTATACACCTCATAAACATTTTTATGGAACTCATTATTCAATTTTTTTACAGTAATAATAATATATATACATTTAACATCTCTTTATCCTAATTTAAATACCTTGGATAAAAATTTTCATCATCAACCTTCTCAATTAAAAGGTGATTGGGATGCACTATTATTTTGATCTCCTTCTTGGTTTTCATGTCACACCTCTTATCAATGGTCTGAGTACCATGAAAATGATCTATGTGTGACCCTTTATGAGGTGGTTTGTATAATCATTGGTCCCTTTATTCAAATTTTGTTTTACTTATCCAATTTTTACATATTATTTCTCACCCTATTATTTAAGAACAATAACCCTCAATGATCTAAATTTTGTGAACCATAAATTATCAATCAAAGAGAACTGAAATGATTATGAGATTCAAAACCCATGATGGGTTTCCATATTAAAATTAAATCCTCTAATCACTATATCATCAAATTTTCTGACTTATGAAAAATTTAGAGTAAAAAAAACTAAGGTATAAAGCTTATTGGACCCCCCATGTAGATTGAGAAAATCCATTTACAAGATCACTAGACCAAATACAAAGGAAAAACATTGAACAAACCTTATTCGTTTTCCATCATTAATGAATGTTCATAAAATTTCATTTCATATACATTAGTTATGAGAAAATGTTCAATACAAGGTGGCCTAGCCTTCAGAGTGATCTTAATCTTCTTGAATACCCTTTTATCTATATATCTACATCTTTCCACAAGTACTTTAATCTTTTAATTCCTTCCATCACTACCTATAAATGTTATATTCCGATCTAGGAGACAACTCTTCTTATTATTGATCTTTGTTCATGCATATTGAATACTTCAAACCTGATGAACATTTAAACCTAAGGAGGAGGTCTTTGAATTTTCATTCATCCATAAAACATCACAGTGGATCCTATCATTCAAAATTTCTTAGAAATAATCCTCATCGTAATTATATTATACCATTATGTAGATTCATACTTATCAAGTTATTATTTAAACATAACATAACCCAAAAATTCAATTGGATTTTAATAACCTAGATGTTACCCATTCATGAATCATACCCATTTTTAATGAAATAATATGACATCCTTCTCTTGGTCCTCTAATATTCCATATCATGTAACCCTAAATCACATATCATAGTGGTTTTAAAATTATGGACCTAAATTGTCTACACCTATCCATGGGGTCATCTATACTGGAATTGGGGTCTCCGTTCACATTGGGTTACATAACCCTTATTGGATAGACTGTCTCATCTTTTGGTTAATATTGTTTGACATTAAGCATCAGCAACCTTCATTTTGTGGATCATGATCTTAAAATCTATGAAACTACCCCAATACATTATTAGTTTTTAGAATTGGTCACTCATTCACATCAAGCTTACCTCACCCTTCCTATGAGGTATACTAGGTTTACCTTCCCCCTACTATAGGGTGGTCTACCTCATTTTTTTATCAAAGCCATATAATATTTAATTTCTTCTACATTGGTTCATATTTTCACAACTTTAATCAAATAATGGAAAGAGACATCATACGCACAAATTTGAAAACTCGCAAAGGGAATCCTGAACAAAATTTGAGTCTTCAATAATTGTCTATACACCAATAATATCCTAGGATAAATTGATTTTTATTCTATTAAATTCTTATATAGATTCTAAAAGTTAATGTGTTGCTAAAAAGGATATCCCTTGTGATAATAACCCCAAAAAAGTGCATATTGGTTATTAACTCCATCATCACCTGGTGCATGGTAGATATGCCTTTCTACACACGTAGTGGGACACTTCTGGGGGATATTATTCATTTAATTAGAAACTCTATAAAAACATTTATAATGGATCTATAGTTTAGGAAATTATTTCTTTAAATTTTAGAAATTCTTTAAAGTACATGATCCTAGAAGCATCATTTTATAAAAAGTATAAAAAAAGGGTTCCCATAAGACGTGACTAAAAAATTATTTTATAAAAATGAACAAATTATTTATTCATGCATTGTTAACTTATATTTTATGTAATCATTTTTTATTTTAGAAAATTATCGGAACCAAGAAAAATGATACCTAGAATATGTGTAAAGAAGAATGAAATGATTGTATTAATTCCATTACCAATGAAATATATGGTACAATTAAAAACTTTATAACTATGATTACCCACCAATATTATGCTATGACCAATAAACTAAACCATATGGAATTTCAACATTCATCCATGAAGGTAAACTGTCCATTGAGTCCTTTATATGATAATAATCACCAACATTTAACATATCTTCATATCCAATTGTTATATAATATTGGGGTATCTCAATGGAATATAATTTTTCTATTCTCCATTATTCAGGGAGTACGAAATTTACTTTGGAAGTTTTTCATTTAGATGGAGAGCTTGATCATTGGTGGGTTTTGACAATGAATATGAATTTGAAAAATGAGTGATAGTATTTGGACAAGTTACTACATTAGAATAATTTCACTCAAAATCTTCAATTAAATATGGGGAGATAATTCCTATAGATTATATAGATATATAGTGAATTTAACATGGTATTTTAGGTAAATATCAAAATTGTTTTAAGATATGCCTCTGGTTTTGTTATTAACAATGATATAAAAAAAAGACAGATTCATTAATGGTTTAAAACATCGCCTTTGAAATGCTCAAGCTATATATGATTTTGGGAGTTATAAAGAAGTATGATGATGTGCTCTTAAAGTTGAGACAGAGTGTTTATAATTTCCCCATGTAAATTGAGATAAAATGAGAGGAATGAAATTTCAATCTGGAATATCAAATGAAAAATGAGGAAGGAATATCAAACCATCTCTATGCCAAATATGTGGAAGAATCGTCTTAGGAATTTATACATAGGGATAACAAAATTAATTTTGGGGAGATAAGTCAACCAATATCATTAATATTATAGAGACTCAAAAAAATGCTATAAAATGTGATATAGGGGAGGAAGGAACCTCCCAATTCACTACCCATGGCTCAATGCTTCAAATTTTGGGAGTAAGGATGAAATTAAATCTGGTTCAATAAACCTTGAGTCAGTGATGGTAATCAGCCTTAGCAACCACTATATCCTAGGGAAAAAGAGATATATTATTCCATAAATAATATTAATGTGGAGCATAAAATTTATTTCATACAAGGTATACGTCTTATTCAATCAAAAATGAAAAAAAAATATTTTAATCTGGCCTCTTCATTCCACTATATTCAATAAATTTTCTATAAATATTCAATCACTACCCTAATTTGTTGAATTATATATATTAATAAAAAACCTAGTGGTTAATTTAATGCAACTCAAGGGTAATACCCATCTTATATTAGTATATGTGAGGAGATTTCTCCTAAGAATCTCATAATACTTACCTTGGTATAATTTGACACTATAATAGGAAGGTATTGGTATTGGTTATATAAATATCACATAAACTTTTAGGAAAAGGAAATATTTATCTATATTATGAAATATGCCACACCCTTTAACAAATATAAATAATGTCATGAATTTCCATTGGAAAATACCTTGATGGTGGGGGTGGTGATAACCAGTGAATAAGAATACCTTTCTTAAATGGTTATGTTGAAGTAAATTATCATCCTTGAAAAAATTCCCATTATAAGGAAATATACTAATGTATTTCATGAGGATTTTCCCAGACTTCCCTTAGATAATGAGGTATATTTCTTAATATATATTAAACCCAGAGCCACTTTTACCTCTAAATTCTCTTATAGGGTGGCTCCGATCAAATTGTAAGAGTTAAAGAAGTAGTTGTACGATCATTTGGGAAAAGGGTTCATTTTCCAAAGTGAATCACCTTGGGTGCACCAATACTCTGTGTTAAGAAAATATATAGATAAATATGGTTTTGTATTAATTATTGGGTGCTCAATGAGATCACCGTAAAGAATAATTATTCTCATACAATGATTTTTTTAATTGTTTAATCAACGTTGAAGAGATTATTACTTCTCAAAGTGGGATCTTCATTTAGGATATCATCAACTAAATTACAAGAAGGAAGATATTCTGAAATATAATTTTATAGGAGATATGGATATTATGAGTCCATAGTTATGCCCTACAAATTTACTAATTCACCTACAATCTTTATGAATTTGATGAATAAGTTTTTTAGGCTTCCTAGAAATTTTTTTGGTATTTGTTATTGATGATATTCTCATCCACACCAAACACAATGAGGAACATGGTGTTCATATAAGGACTATTCTAGAGACATTATAAAAGGATAAAATGTATGCTTAGTTTATCAATTTTGACTTTTGGATGAAGGAAGCCACTCTCATGGGGAATGTGATCACAAGTGAAGGAATTTATATAGACCCATAAAATATAAATAAAACTAAAGAATGGAACATGCTCTCAAGTGTCATATAAAAATATGGATTTGTTGGTATCGAATTAAACTACTAGTGACTTTTGATAAACTCCTCATGAAAATCTAGACCTCAAACTATGTTAATATGGAAATAATTAAATGATATATTGATATAAAAATGTGTGGAAATTTATAAGGAGTTCATGAAATGGCTAATAGCTATGCCTATACTCACACTAACCTCAAGTGAAGAAGGTTTAGTAATATATAAAATGATTATAATATTGTATTTAGTTTTATAATCACGTAGAATGATAAAGTGGGAGCTTACGCCTCAGGATATTATAAATTCTATGAGCCAATCTACCTGATGCAAGATATGAAGTTATTAGCTATGACCTTCACTCTAATGATTTAGAGTTCATAAAACTATGTGTTTAAGTGAGAAATATATACATATCAAAATATTATAAAGTATATATTCACCTATAAGGAGATAAACATGCATCATTGAAGATGGTAAAAGCTAATCAAGGATAATGACTACTTTATTCACTACCGTCTGGGAAAGGTGAATATGGTAGTTGATGATCCCAGTTAAAAATAACCTACTACACTATCAATGATATGGATTTAGAAGTACATTTTCCTCATGGATATAAAAATTAGGATCTATAAATCATCATGGTAAGTAACAAATCCAAAATTTCACAAATAATTTACCATCCATTTATCCCAGAGATGATCATGGAGGCACAAATGGATGATTTGGAGATTCAACAGAAGGTAATAGTAGTAAAGAAAGGGGATATTCATGAATTATGTATCAATAAATATGATTGCATTTAGTTTAGAACAAGAATTTTGGTTCTTCCATCAATTTATATAAGAATGATATTTGGGATAATGCACATAACATGTCTTTCTATATCCTTCCTAGAAGTACCAATATATATCATGATATTCAAGAGTACTTCTAGTGGGACTTCACAAATAAGGTTATTACTCCTTACACCTCAAATTTTTTGTTACTTCATCGTGATAATGTATATCAAAATATGTCTACGGGGATGATGCAACCATTTCTCATAACCACATTAAATTGAGAAAACATCAACATGGACTATGTCACTAACCTTTTAAAGACATCCAAAGGAAGAAATATGGCACGGGTTATGGTTGATCAACTCATCAAGACTACCAAGTTAAACATAATTCATAATGATTTATCTCTTTCCAAATATAACATGACATAAATAATGGATGTAGTGAGGATATGTGAGATAATAACCTATATTTTATTTGATTATGATCCAAGGTTCATGTAATGGTTCATGCTTTCCCAGCCCATTGCATTTCTAATTTTTGTTGTTAGAGTTTTTTGGAGGAGGTTCTAGAAGTTTTTCCTTAGACGTGGCTGGTTTGGTAAAGCTGTTTTGGGGTTACACATCATATAAGTGGATTATATGATATGAAACTTGGTTTCACGTCTTCTTACAGGTGATTCATGGTGTGTACGTTTTTTTGGTTAAATAATAAAGAGGTAGGACAATTTTTGGTGGAACACGGAATCTCGGCATTACATGACGTGAAAATAGATTACATATCATGTAATTCTACAAATATATACAAATCTATTAGTTTTTCAGCCACTCGGGTTTTTACAAAAACCCACATCTGATGAATATATTTATTATAATCATTCAACAACTTTTATCATACACATTTAGAGATTTATTTCAATAAGAATAGATCCTTTGTCTCCCATATTCAATTAGTGGTATGTTCTCCTCCCATTAACATAGGTTTTCTCTCATTCTTTACTAGGTATTCACTACAATGTTAGGGTTTTGATTGGTTTAGATGTTGGGAATCGTTTTGAAAATCTATTGGACTGGAATAGGTTGATCCACATTTCCAGTGGTCAGTTTTTTATTGTAAGTATTCTACTTCCCCCTATGATGCATGAACAAATTGAAAATCTTTCATAAGGTAGGATTTAACCTTCTTTCTCCTCATGTGTATCATGAGAGAGGGGTTTTACTTTTCCTCATCTATTTTTTATGGTTGTTCCCACTAAATCAAGGATAAATAATTTTTCAAATTGAATTAAAGGGGTAAATGGGGTTTGATTCGTATTATTTTAAATCTTTGACATTGATTCTGATATTTTGTTTGTTTGGGATTTATGCCCCACTAAATAGTATAGTCATTGGGGGCTTTGTTTGTGTTTATTATATATATTTTGGTTGTTAATTTAATATTTATATTTTTGTATCACCCCAAAAATGGAAATTGGTTTTTTATTTACACTTGGATAATGAATCGGTTTCCCCAAGATATGATTTTCATTATAACTCCCAAAATAAAAATAAAAAATTGTGATAAATGTTCTTTTGAACCTGTAAAATGTTTTTTGTGACGTGATGTGTGATTTGTTGTGGTTTGTATATATGGGGGAAGTGGATGGAATGTGGTTGTACATTGGGGCAGTGATGGGTGTGGGGTGATTATGTTGCAGGGATATAAAACTGGTTGTGTTGTATTGTGTTTCTAGATGTGTTTTTGAATTGGGGGTTTGTTTTGGTTAGTATGGTTGTCAGGGCAAGATGACATTGAAGAAGGAAAGTAGTGATTGGTATGGTTAATTCACCTAGAGTTTCTATATGAATAAATGTAGAAAACTTCACCATGTATATTAGTTATTGATATGTGATTCGAAATGGATGTGTGTTAGATGGAGAGGTAATGTGAAACCGTGTTAATTTATCAATGCTCTTGACCTTCTAAAATGATTTTTTCGGTGTGTTTTTTTATATGTTTTGTTCAATGGTAATTTCTTGGTATGTTTGGATTGTAAATTAATGAATATTAAGGGAATGGGTTGAAATAGTAAAATTTGGAGAATAGATAAGTGTTAATTTAATATTAAAAACAAATTGTGGATTTTGTTATGTTTATTTGGATTTGATCATTTAGAGGTAGCATCAAAGTTGGTAAAATGTGCTATTGGTAGTGATTTGGTTTTTAAATTCATAGTTTGGGATTTTGTGCTTTTCTTTATGCATATATATATATATATATATATATATATAATTTTTATATTCTTTTTAATTCTATATGCACCCTACCCTTGTGGTGTACTACGTGTTGAACACCTACATAGTCACACGGGGGTGTCTTTCCCAAACATCCCAATGGGAGGATAAATAATTTTCCACCTTCTCTTACGTTCTCCCTCTTCTAGGAAGTGGTGGCCCAAGATTATTCAGTTTAGTGGAGATGTTGTTTCCTATGTGATTTTGGGATGATTTGTGATGTGGTGTCCCAAGTGTGTCAGGTTGAGTTGTGTTGTTATTTCACATGTGTCTTCTGGATTAGATATGTTGTGCTTTCTCTGGTGTTTTTGGTGTTATGTGGTTTATGGACTAGGTGTGTGAGAGGGATGTGATGTGATATGTGGACCAATTTTGTGTGGGTTGGATGTGATGTGTTATGTGTCCAAGGTGTGTGTGGGGATGTGATTTGGTATGTGGCATAAGTGTGTGCGGGTAGGATGTGTTGTGAGTCCCAAGTGTGTGCGGTTGGGTTATGACGTGGTATATTTGGAATAGGTGGGAGTATCGGGAGGTATGTCAGTAGGGTCTGAGAGAGTCTAATCAGTGCGAGTGTTGTGCAGTGTACCCTATCATCGATGTGCTTTACTTATATTATATTACATGGCTAGCATTATTTGGTGAGTGTGCCTTGGTGACGTTGGGATTATTATTCTACCTATATAGGTTTTGTTTGGTTGTGTTGTTTTCATATAGGCAAATTAGTATGCTCATTTCACTTGTGCATAAGAGACTTTGGGTGTTCCTAATGGGTATACTTTTATGCTCACCATCCATATATAAAACTGTCTTTAGGACTCTAGGAGGATTACGTGGATCGTGATAGACATTACTAGTTTGGACCTTGGGACAGTTTCTGTTTCTCTACTTTAGGTTTACTTTTGGGTATTTTACTTTTTAGTCTTTGTTGTATTTATATCAGTTCTATTTATATATGCATTATGGGATAGTTTTTTTCCTTTCTTATATATGTGTCTTGGAGTTTTTTTTTTGGATGATTCATCTTATCTCCCTATCTTGTTTCTTAAAAAGTGAAATGCCTCCCGTATTGGGAAATTTGTACACCCTTGGTCCTAGTCACCAACCTGAGGCCTACTAGAGGTGAAACATGGGGTTTATTATCTCCCTTTCTTCATTTCCAGCCTAAGAATGGTAGCTTTGGGGGGGGGGGGGTGGGGTCATGGTAGAGTGGTATCAAAGCCGAAGGTTGAGAGATAGGATAGAGTTTGTAGTTATTCACATTGAGGATTTCATTGTTTGGTAGTGAAATAGTGTTAGGTGATCTTGGTTCATGAGATAGGCCAAGGAAGACTGGCTAGGACACATGATTTTAGTGACCCCCATGATCCAATGCAAGGTCTCTGAGCCTACTGAATGACCAAGTGAGGCGACGCCATTAGTAGGGTAGAGACATGATAAAGGTACATGCATCATAATGACTTATGTTCTTGTTTAAATTGGGTTGATTTGGTAAAGTAAAAAAGGGTAAAAAGGTATTGAATCAATTAAATCTAATTAAAATACATCCGAATAAATTTGCACACTACTCGAGCTTAGGAAATCCTTGTTTTCCTTTTAGATATGGCTCATGGTTGTCGTCTATATGTGGATTAGTAATTTGAGGTTTAGAAGGTTGATCTGGTTGATTTTCATAGGTTGGATCTAATTGAGGATGATGATCAGTGGAAGAAGTAGTTTCATGCATTCCAGTTGCAGGATTTTAGGAATTATGAGGTATATGTTTTAGACGTGGAGATAGAGAGCTAGCTCGAGGATCTTGAGATTATTTTCAATTTGATCTGGGCCCCAAGGGAGTACTGGGTCCCTTTGGAAGTCATTAAAATGTGAGAATATGAGAGATAGTGGTGGATTTTGTATTTGGGAGATAAGAAGGAGGCCTATGTTTTGTGGGTCTACTTTCAGAATGAGTTTTGAGTAAATTTCTTTTCATCGACCATAAAGGCGGTGAAGAGGCAGGAGATTCATTCTTTTCAATGGGATATCATGTTAGTGCAGGAGCTCGGAATCATATTCAAGGTTCTTCTTCATTTCCCCCCATATCTTTTTCTAGATGAGGAGTATCATGTATGACATATAGAGGAGGCACTTTTTTCCTTTTTTTTCTTGTATATAGTTACTCCTTTTATGTTTCCAACATACCTGGAGTATCAGAAGAAGTTAGAGGTGATCAAGTTGATTCGCTGGTGAGGAGGTTTTATGTGGTAGTGGGTCTATAAGGGTTCTTCAAGGGGTAGAGTTTTTAGTGGAAGGTTATAGATGCTAGGGCCATCGAGGTTTCAATGGGTAGGGAGTGGAACTCAGTAGCTTCTTCTCGGGCCTTCTGGAGCTAGGGGTTTCTACGTTTTCCTTTTTTCTTGGGGCTGATGTGTTTCTTATGTGGGTTCCACCAACATCTTCTGAACCTTTTCCCTATGGAAGATCGAGCTAATTTTGGTGTAGGTGGACTGGTTCAGCACCATCCTCAACATCAGTTACTAGTGATGTCATTTCGGTAGCAAAGGTAGTTGGCTTATGCTCTACTGAGGAGATATGGAGTAGGTAGAGGCTAACATCACGATGTTCCTCATGTTTAGGTAACTTGACCAAAGCATGGTAATATAGGTGTTTATTAGCATAGAGGAAGAGGATTTGGGCATAGTCAGTGGAACACAGTGGAGGCAGTGGTTCTATAGGTTCCAAATCTCATCAGAGGTATGATCATTTTGTTTAGTAAACTTGTTTATTACTTTTTTTATTCAGGAGCTTCTCACTCCGTTGTTTAACCCACTTTATCTAATGATCTAGAACAAGACATAGAGAGTATTCTCATACCCCTAGTGTTGAATACACCAATCGAACGCTAGACCAGCTTGTTTGATGTGTGTTGGATGTATATACTGATGATGGAACTACATCGGTCCTATATAGATATTTTCTTATTAAATATGTAGACATATGATGAAATCCTAGGAATTAATTGGTTGTATTTACTTTTGATTTTTTATTGACTGATTGTGGAAGAGAGTCATGTTTTCGGATGTGGATGGTCAGTGTTCGGTTTTCATTGGTGATAAGAGTTGTTAGGTGGGAAGTCGGTTTGTGTATCACATTCTCTCCTTTTTGGATGAGTTGTCAGTGGAATTATTGAATGCTATGGTGGTATAGTTTCCCGGGGTCATTGGTGTGTTCTTGAATGTTTTTTCCAAAGAGGTTGTGATGTTACCCCCTTGATGTGATGTTGAGTTTGGGATAGAATTGCATCTTGGATATTCTTTGATTTTGATAGATCTTTATTAGATATAACCTTCTGTGTTGTGGGAGTAGAAGATTCAGATAGATGATCTAATGTAGAAGTGTTTTATCTGACCAAGTATTTCACCGTGGGTTTCTCCAATTCTATTATCCAAGAAGGTAGATGGTGGTCTGAGGTTGTTTATAGACTACCATAGGTTGAATGTGGTGATTGTTAAAACCGTTATCCTCTTCCAAGGATAGAAAATATTTTCAACTAGTATAGAGGGGTGAGTTGGATCTCTAAGATCGATCTGTAGTCGGGATATCACCAGTTTTGGGTGAAGGAGGGTGATATCCCAAAGGCTTCTTTTAGAAGTATGTATTGGAACTTCAAGTTTCTAGTAATGTTTTCTGGTATTAAGAATGAAACAGTCATGTTCACAGGACTTATAAACCCTTTTTTGAGTTCCTAGATCATTTCATCGTCATCTTCATCGATTCATTTTAATCTACATGAGGTCAAATAAGGAGCATGTCGAGTACCTTAGAACAATATTGAATGTTCTTAGAAGCAACCAACCCTATGGAATGTTATTCAAGTGTAATTTTTGTACATGAGTGGTGAATTTACTTTGGAATGTGGTGTCTCAGCATGCCATGGTGGAAGACCCATTAGAGGATGAAGAATTTGTTACTTGGGAAGCACCCAAAATTGTGGTAGAGGTCTATAGTTCTATTGGGGTTTCTCAATATTATCAGAGTTTTTAACTGATTTTTCTCATGTTTCAACCCCATTAAATGTTCTAACTAGGAAGGATCTAGATTTTGTGTGGATTTAATTGTGTTAGGAATTGTTTGGTTACCTAAAGTTAATGTTGGTGAGTGCTCCAGAGCGCTGATTTCCTGAGGAAGTGTGATGTTTGTGGTGTTCAGTGATGCTTCTCGTATGGAATTGGGATGTATCTTGATGTATCAATATGAAGTTATCTCTTATAGGTCTAGAAAATTTCATCCCCATGGGAGTTTCTATGCCACCAACAATCTAGATCTAGCAGTGGTTGTGTTTTTATTGATGTTTTGGAGGAATTACCTCATTAGGGAGCACTTTGTGGTCATAACGGATCACAATATTTTGAGATATATATTTTCCCATTGATATCTTAACTTGATATAGGATAGGTTGATGGATTTTCTTCATGATTGTGATTTTGGGATCTCTTACACCATGAAAAATGAAAATGTGGTGGATGATTCTTTGAAAAGAATGTCATATAAGGATATTATTTAGGAGTTTGAAAATCCTTGAAGAGAGATGGATAAGTTGGAATCCTTGAACATAGATGAACGAGTGGATAGTGGTAGAGGTTGTTTGTTTCATATTAAGGTTCAGCCTTCTCTGATGTAGTAGGTGGAATAGTCTCAGTTAGAAGACTCAGAGATAGATGTGTTTCCTGATCGTGTTGGCCATGATGATGCTCTAGAAGGATGGTCATAGGATGGTCAGAATTAGATGTTGTGTCATGGATGGTTATTTTTCTGGTAGGGATGTGTGAGGGAGCCCTTCATGAGTTTTATAAATCACCTTTGGTGGTATATCTGAGAATTTATAAGATGTATGGTGGCTTAAAGAATCGGTTTTGGTGTCTCAAGATGAAATGGGTAGTGGTGGAGTTTGTTCAAAAGTGTTTGTTTTTTCAAAATTTAAATGTTGAGTATCGTGTTCTTGGTGTTTTTTTGCAGCCCTTGGATGTTCCTGAGTGGAAATGGGTGACATATTGATGGATTTCATCATGGGGTTTCCCTAGGATCAGGGAGGTTGTGATGCTATATTTGTGATATTGTATAGGTTGATAAAATGAGTTCACTTCTTAGAGATCAATGAGTTGGGTGTAGTAGAATCCTTAGCTAAGAGGTACATGGATGAGTTGGTGAAATTTCATGGAGTTCCAAGGTCCATTATCTCATATCAGGACACATGTTTTTACCTAATGATTCTTGAGGTGGTTGTAGCATGCTTTTGCCTCCCAGTTACGCCTCAGCATTGCTTTCCGCCCTTAGACAAATGTGCAAACTGAATGGACTATCCCGACATTAGAGGATATTTTACGGGAATTTGAGTTAAATATTTTTGGATCTTTAGTATAACACCTATATTTGGTTGAGATTTCATATAATGATAGCCATCAATATTCCATTAGAATGGCTCTGTTGGAATAATAGTGTGGAATATATTTTTTTCATTTTTGATCTGGACGAAGGTTGGGGAGATAGGTATTCTTGGTCCCGAGGAGGTGAAGAGAATGAAATAGAAAGTTTAGATCTTTTGTGAGTGGATGAAAGTAGCTGAGGACCAGAAAAAATATTGTGCCAATCGTAGGATATTTACCTTGGTGTTTGAGGTTAGACATCACGAGCTCTTGAAGGTTTCCCCTTGACATGGGTAATGGAGGTTTGGAAGAGAGAGTGAGCTTTCTCCTAGGTTTTTTGGACCCTTTTAGGCTCTAGGTGAGTGGTTGAGGTGGCATATCGGTTGGCATTTCCACCGCAATTGGATAGGATCCACAATGTCATCCATGTCTCTCATCTTTGTCAGTATCTTCATGATGACTCCATTGTCATTTTCTAGGGAAAGTTGGATATCGAGGATGACATGACCTTTGTGGAGAAACCAGTAGAGATCCAGGATCCACAAGAGAAGGAAAAACATGGATGGACCATTCCACTGGTTTATGTTATGTGGAGACATGGTGTCTAGAATGAGAGTACTTGGGAATGAGAGGCATAAATGTGTCCCGAATACATGGAGTTATTTTGAGTTTTTCTTTGTGCTATTTTGATGTGATGTGATGTTTGAGACCTTTTTGTGTTATGAAATAATTTTTCCACATGTTTTTTTATTTTTGTGGTGTAATGTTTTATAATTTCCTAGCATATGAAAAGGGGAGGACCCAATTCCTAATCAAGATTTATTAACTGTGATGTAGTTAAGCCTATGTGGGTGAGTCACTATCACCAAAAGAGGATAATATCTCTACATGGAAGATGGAATTCCCTAATTTGTGTGTTCGATATGGTGTGGTTTTTTGGATGTAGTAGTTGTTGGTTTGGGTAGTACGGAGGTTGAAACAATTTTGTAGTGGTTGTGTGATAATGTGGTTGTGTAAGAGGAGGTGGCTTCTGGTTGTGGTGAGGTGGTTGTGAATAGTGTTTGTGTGGTCATTTGGGATGGTGTGTTTGGATGGTGGTATAATTTGAGTTGTGATGATACTCGTGAGAGGTATCATGTAGTGTGGTTGTTCAGACCTCTTTTTCTTTTGTTCTTGGTTTTAGGATTTTTGAGGGATAGAATAATTTTATAGGTATATAATGTAATTTTTGGTGCCTTCCCAGCCCATTACATTATCATTTTTGGTTTTTGTAGGGGTTCAAATGAGGTTATGGGAGTTTTCATTAGAATCGGGAGGTATAGTAATGTTGTTAGGGGGGTTACATGCCATGTAAGTGGATTACAGACATGAAATTTGGTTTCAAGTATTGTTTGTAGTGGTTTATGGTGTGTGTGTTTTTAGGGTTAAATAATAAAGAGGTGAAACTTTTTTTGTCTGAACCTGAAATCCCTAGATTATATGACATGAAAGGGGACCAAATGTCATGTAATACCCCAAATCTATATAGTTTTATAAGTCTTTAGCTGCTCAGGTTTTTTGAAAAACCCTACATCTCATTTATTTATTTTGTTCCAAGCATGAAATAACTTACATCATCTATATTTAGAGATTTCAATCTATGGGGATCGATCCTTGGGATCCCATATTCAATCCATCATAAGTTCACCTCCTATTATCATCAATTATGTCTCATTATACTCTCAGGATTTTCTAAAGTGATATGATTTTGATTCGGTTTGATGTTTAGGCACCATTTTGTTAATATCTTTGTATGTAATAGGTTGATCCATGTTTCTAGTGGTTCAATAGTTCTTTTTATGCATTCATATTCACCCTCTGGTGCACAAACAAGTTTATAAGCTTCCTTAAGCTATAATTTGCACATGTTCTCTTCTTATGTATCATGCGGGAGGGGATTTACTTTGTCTAATATATGCATTATAGTTGTTCGACTAAATAAATGATAAATAATTGGTTAAATTGAATTAAAGGGGAAAATGGGTATTGATTCACATTCTTTTATAGGTGTGATATTGATTTTAATATTGTATTTGTTCGGGATTTATGCCCCACTGAAAATTATGGTTGTTGGGGGATTTGTTTGCACTGGATACATATTTTTTGGTTGTTTTTTTTTTTGATTGAGATTGTCTGGAATCACTTCAAAAATGGAAATTAGTTAATTATTTACACTTGGTTAATGAATTGGTTGCCTCTAAATATGGTTTTTCTGATAACGCCCCAAATCAAAGTATGGGAATATGAAAAAATTTCTCATTAACCTGTAAAAAAATTTATTGTGATGTGATGTGTGATTTTATGAGGTGTGTATGTGTCGGGGAAGTGGATGGAATGTGGTTGTACAATGGGGTTGTAATGTGTTTGGTGTGATTATGTACTTGGGATATAAAACTAGTTGTGTGGTAATATGTTGCTTTATTTGGTTGTGAGTTAGGGGTTTGTTTTTGTTGGTATGGTGGTTTGGGAAAGATGACTTTGAAGAATGATAGTAGTGATTGGTAAGGGTAATTCTCTACAATATTATCCTTGAATAACATGTATAAAGATTTACCGCATATATCATGAATTGATAGGTGATTTGAAATGGATTTGTGTCAGACAGAGAGGTGATGTGAAGCCGTGTTAAATTATTAGGGATATTCACCTTCTAAAATGACTATTTTTATGTTGTTTGATATTCATTGTGTCGTGGTAGTTTCCAGGTAAGTGTGGATGATAAATAAATAATTATTAAGGGAATGGGTTGAAATGGTAAAATATAGATAATGGATAAGTGATAATTTATGATTGAAAACAAATTGTGTCTTGTGTTATATTTGTGTAGAGTTGTTCATTTATAGGTAGAATCAAAGTCTGGATAGTGTGGTTTGGTAAGTGATTTTGTTTTTAAACCCATAGGTTGGCCTTGCGTACTTTTCCTTATATATATAAAATGTATATTATTGTGATTTATATACAATCACCACTATTATAATGAACTATGTACCGGCATAGTCAAACAGGGGATTATTTCCTAGACATCCCAGTGGGAGGATGGATGGCTAGTCACCCATGCTTCCCTACTCCCTCTTCTTTGATGTGATGGACCAATCTTCTTCCGGAGAGCTATGATGTGCTACACCATGTGTTTTTGGGATGAGTTTTGATGCTGTTTACCAAGTGTGTGTCGGCAAGTTGTGTTGTGATTTCCTAGGTGTCTTCGTCATGAGATATGTTATGCCTTCTTAGGTGTTTTCAGGATGAGATGCAGTTTGTGGCCAAGGTGTGTGAGGGCAGGGTGTGATGTGGTATGTGGACTATGTGTGTGTGGGTGGGATGTTATTTGGTATGTGTCCTAGGTTTGTGCAAGACGGTTTTGTTGTGAGGCCCAGGTGTGTGCAGGTGGGTTGTGATGTGGTATACACATAAGAGGTTGGAGTTCCATGACGTCTTCCATTAGGATTTGAGAGTTTCTAATTAGTGAGAAAGTGGTATAGGTTACCCAATCATCAATTTACATTACTTATATTATATTACATGGCTTGAGTTATTTAGTTCTGTGTGCCTTAGTGAGGTTGGGATGGTTAGAATACATGTATAGGTGTTGTCTAGTTCTCTTATATTCACACAAGTGTGTTAGTATGCTACTTTCACATGTGCATGATAGACTTTGGTTTCTCCAACTGAGTATAATTGTATGGTCACCCTATGAATATAATATTTTTTCTAGTTTACAATATGAATATGTGACCTGTGCTGAATGTTACTAGTTCTGACCTTGGGATAGTTTCTATGTCACTTATTTAGTTTTATTTTTGGGTATTTTACTTTGTATACATCATTGTATTTGTATTAGTTCTATATATACTTTCATTATAATATTTGTTTTGGATTTTAATACATATGTGTCTTGGAGTTTTTTTGTGGATGATTCATCTTATCTCATGATCTTGTTTCTTAAAAAGGATAATACATCCCATAATGAGAAATTTTAACACCCTTGGTTCTAGTCGCCAACCCGGGGCCTACTGGAGGAGGGACTCGAGAGTCATTATCTCCCTTTCTTCATTTAAAATTGAGGAGGGGTGTCTTTGGGGGTGGTTATGATAGTTTGCCTCTAAATTCTGTAGAAATGTTCTACATGCTCTGAATACTGAATTCAATTTCAATACGGTCTATTACCCTCAAACGCATGTCCAATTTGAATAGACCTTCAGATTCTTAAGGAAATGTTGAAATTTTTTTCAATGGGATTTATAGGTGTATGGGATCATCATATCCTATTATTTTTGTTCTCATAGAATAATATATTTCATTCATGAATTCAAATGGATCCATATGAAGCTCTATATGAGATGTGATATAGAATTGTTACTTGTTTGTAAGAAGTTGGTGTATGAAGGCTACTTCAAATTGATATTGTGCAAGATATGAAAGAAATATTTCAATCCATCCAACATAATATAAAATATACTCTATGTTTAAAGAAGAGATTTTTTAAAAACTATCAAAGGGACATGAATTTTGACGTTAAAGATAAACTTTTTCATCAAATATCTTCACAGAAGAGAGTCATAAAGTTTATGAAGACATGAAAACATGGACTTTGGTACTTATGCCATTTTATGATTCTTGATCAAATAGGATTAGTTGTTTATCCACTAACATTTACACCAAACATGGATCAAGTTCACGATATGTTCCATGTATATCTCTTAAGAAAGTTTATATATGATCTGTCACAATTACTGAATCTAGGGGTATAATTAGAGAATGACCACTCTTGTAAGGAGAAAATTGTGAAGATTCTGACCATTGTGACAATTTTTTATGCAACAAGATAACACGCATTTTTAAAGTCCAATTTTGGAACAATAAATATGAAGATTCAACTTGGGAACCATAGGAAATAATGAAAGAAATGTTTCCTAATCTATTCCCAATTGATAATAAGATATAAAACTTCAAGGACTAAATTTTTAAAAGGTGGAAGAATGTAACTACCTAGAATTTATTAGTGAAATTTTTCCTTTAATAAATTTGTGTTATATTATATAGTATTATACACGTACAACACATAGAGAAACTAGAAAATATTTATTTCAGTAATGAAAATCATCACATTATTCTAAAACTAACCCGATAAAAATTCAAAATTTAAAATGGAGAAAAAAAAATAGAAAAACTAGAATGAGAACATTTAGATCACCCCGATCTACTAGAATAATCACTCCTATGAAAAAAATATAATGAAAAAAACAAAATATTAATAAACAAATCAATATTTTAGAAATAAAAAACATTTAAATTTTTTAAGAAATATATTGAGTGATATAAGAATGAAAAAAAAGGTATTTATTTGATGTAATATGATCTATCATGATAGTTTTTAGAGAATATTCAATTTTTACATGAATAGTAAAAAATAATGTTTTTCAAATACTATATGTTTTATAACATAATGATGATGTAATAGGGACGTAATAAATTTTAATTTATTTATTTTGGTTCAGATTCAATTTAATTAGATAAAAAAGGTTATTTGTAACAAATAAACTTAATTTATAAATGAAAAAAGTATTTAAAAAAGCTGGAATCTGTAAATTGTCCTTTTAAATAAAATTTTATTCATTTTGGTCAATTCCTTTTGATTAAATTAATAAATATTAGTTATAAAGTTGTTTATTTTCCTAATATTATGTTATTTATTTATATAAATTTTAAAATTTTAAATATATTAATATTTAATTGTTTAACATGCATATAATAATATAATCAATAATGTATCCTTAAAATTATCCTCTCGACAAATATAAATAACCTGTCACCCCAACCTATAAAAACAAATTTAACTTCAGTTTCCAAAGCCAAATCCCTACCCAAATACCATAACATAATATTTTTAGAATACTTAAGGGTTTTCTGGAGTAAACCATCTCATCACATTAAAGGATTTTAGTTCCACGTAAATGAAGCCACACCGAGAAGAGGGTAAATTTTCGTGAACTTCTCTTCTAATTTTTCTCTTCTCTTCATTATTTTTTTCCTATTCTATTCAAACCACAATACTATAATATTATCTATGTAAAATTTTAACATTATGTTAAATATTTTTACCTAAGGTAATAATTATATTTATTATGTAGATATATTTTATACTTCTCTTTCCTCTTCTTTGGACATTTCCCCATTAACAATCGATTAACCTCCAACGAATATGTTTCCAACTCTATTAACATCACCACAATTATAAATGGTTATAATAAATTAATTGTGATATATAAATGTATAAATATAAATATTTTAGGCTTCTATAATTAATTATACTTATGTATAAATGAACATTAACAAAAATATAGAAATCGTAAAAAAATGGGATATTTTAAGGAAAATTTGATATTAAAACATTTCACCTTTAACAAAGGGAATAAAGGAATCAAATCTAATTATTAAAATTGATAAATACTAAAAAATGAATATAATTAACTTTTGGTTCAATGTTTTAATGAATCTATGTTCATTACTTAGGAGGTGGAAACATGAAAAAATAAAGCGTGGTTTAAGGTATAGGGATTCTCTAGCCCAACTTCCTCTCTTTTGTATTCTGGCCTCTTTCAAATAATTGTTAGTATGGATATTCCTCTAATATTCTTAAATTTTTCATTAAGTATTATCTACCTTATCTTTATTATGATATAAATTTTTATACTTTACCACATTATTTCTAATCCAAATACAAATATTTATGAAAGATACTATTTTTTTCAAAACATGTCATTAACTCCTCTTGAGTTACATATTCATCAAAGAACAATGATATAATTTGAAAAAGTATGATCTCCATTTTTCATTTTAGAACCAAAAATTTTATTCCATGAATTTTTGATATGTGAAATCCTTTATGAAACTCATTCTTATCCATAGATTTATTTTTTGACTATGATTGTTATATTTTATCTTTTCTCAAGGAATGCAGGATAATGGTCATTTTATAATGCAACGGGTGCACCAATAATTATATATCCCTCCAATAAATTTGTTAATGTAATATATTTAATGGTATTATGTGTATTATTCATGGAAATGAAGCTATATTTTTTAATAATTATTATTTTATGCTTTCCGAAAAAATGTTAAGCATGAACAAGATGTAAACTTTGTTCCCAAATCTATATGGTATTTTACTACTATGTTGTAATGTTTCATTTCTATGCATATGACACATTTTATGCCTCTATAAAATATTTCAATCACAGTTATGATGATTATGCTATGATTATTATATGATGATCTTGATTATTCTTACTAATGCACTATTTATTCATGTCTTGTGTTCCTCCCATGTTAGTCCTCCACTTATCATGATATTATCTCACCCCTTTCTTGGACATATATCCTTAGGTGATTACATTTACTAAGGATAATGTTCGATATTTTTGGAGGATAAATAATAAGGATTTACATAATTTTATTTATTAATTTATATAAGTGATGTGTGACCCTAATACGTCCAAGTTATTGATCATTAGGATCCTTGATTATGTAACTATTATGTTGTTTATATTAAAAATTATGTAACATTCATTTAATAAAATAAACTATTAGACTACCTCTTCAAGGCCTGATATTTTCCCTCTACTACTACTCATGTGTGTCATGAAGCAACTTTGAGTTCTGAAGTGACTAATAATAGGTCACTATTCAAATTGGAGCAAGGGTGATGAATCATCAAAGTCCAATTATTATAATTTCTAATTCATAAAATCAACCTATGTGACCTGTTAAGGTAGGATTCACTCAAGTAGAGTCTTGAACTCACTAGTGTATACATAAAATAATGCGATATTGAACATCAGGATATTTTTACAAGCTTTGGCCCCTTCTCTGGTAACCTACTCATTATAGTAGTTAGTTAGTTCCCCCCAACCACATATACTTCATTATAAGAAATAAAATATTTCACACCTATAATTTTGGAATAGATTCACACTATACCTATATATATTCACATATAATAACACAACATCACACTACCTTCATATGGAATATGAAACCAATAATAGCTAGACCTTCTTGAAATATCAGTTTCTTTAGAAACGGTAAAAATATATCTCCATCATTGATACATTATAAATAGTCATGAATAGTTCTCACATCATGAATATCTAATGTAAAAATAACACTCCTTGTTCTTATTTTTATCTCAAAACTCACTATTATGATCTTTTCCAAGACTAAATCTTCATATGATTGTTTCCATAGTTCCACGTTCTCATAATTTATTCTCTAGATCAACTCTCTTCCTTTCATTCTTATTTTAAACTATCCAAATTCAAATAGGAATTATTTTCTTACTTCAATATACATAAATCATCTCAGAATCGATCTTTTTAATAGGTATTATATTTAATATCATTAAATGGATCCCATGGAACTTAGTATCCATAAAAATAAAACTATGAATACTTTAAGGCTACCAAAACAACTTTATTAAAGAATTAACATTTTTGGAATACCATTATTCTCTTTGAATGGATCAATAAATTAAATCATGTGAAGTTGGTTTTTACATTTCTTTAAACATATAATAAAAAACTTCATTTAATAAAAATATTCACTGAAACTTCATATTCTTCCATATCAAGATATAACAACACTAGTTATTATACTCTTCGTTTCTATTTGACACTTTTTGACATAATTATATCAATATCACAATTAAACATTATTTTAAATAGCACATGACATAAATAAAATTTCATAGATTTTAATTTAAAATCACAATTCAGCATCTCAATTTAAATCACTTATTGTGGAGTAGGGGGGTTATAATCTTAAGAGAAGTAAAACACCATCACAAAAACATTCACGATATAATATCAAGATCATCTTCTAAAAAAATTCAATATGAAACATGATAATAGATTTTCAGATAACATGGCGGAGGAAAAAATACAAATAGTGGATATAATTTCCAAAATCTCCAATGAATCATCATGATTCAAATATGATATGTGATTTTTCTCACATTGAAGATCATTTCTTTCATCATTGGGTTTATCATCTTTAGAATATTTGAATTCATAAAACTAAAATTTTTCACCCACCAATAACATTGATTTCCCCAATTTATAAAAGTATAATGCTGGAATGATCAAGGTAATACACTTAGAAAATTCACACATTTAATAACATTACGATTACACTCATGGAAACGTATCATTCTATAAAATACTTATCCTAATGATGTATTATGGATTTAATTCTTACAATGTGAACATATAGTCATATTCAAATACTAACTCTAAATCATGAAGTCATATGTTAAGAGGAAAATTATTAAGCTTATCCCATTAATCGATTTTCGAAGTTTTCCAATCCTTTACCTTATATGTGAAGTCTTACATTTAATGCTTGAAGCATTTTTCTCGATAATTTGTCAATTTCTTATGTAGGATAAAAAATTATGATTTGTAAAAACTAACTATAAGTTATTATAACTTCTAAATAACCATTCTCAAACACATTCTAAACATCTCAGAAACATATAAAAAAACCTCAGACACCTATGTTAGGTTCTTTAAATAGATTGCAAACATATTCAAACCATAAATCACATCATCTATAATTACAACGTAACTTCAATCCCCCCTTTTTGTTTTTTTAAAAACATATATCAATAATTTCATAGAATCCTAGATCTATTCACACTTTCCCAAGATTCACTAAGAGAGTTATCATATCACAAAATATTTTATATGATAATTTTTTTCACCTCACAACCGGATAAGGGTATGTTTTGAGACAATTACATCCCTCAGTGTCATGAAAATATCATATGTGGGGTATAGAAGAACTACCCCACAAGACATTAATCCCTTAAATCATGTATCCAATCTTACTTTCTACAAACTTCCCCATTGTGAATATAACACAACTTCATATGTTAAAACCATAGTCACTCCCATTACAAAATGGAGTTGTGACACTGTTTCTAGAGATTTTTCAACACAACACAAAGACTATATGGGGGTGTGAATTCAACATTTCATCAGTTTAAAGAAGAATTATAAAAATTTATTTTCAACCTCAACTCAGAAAACCACTCTCATGGCATGGATTTTTTGAATATATCTACAATTTGATATTGAGAATCAATTTATTTTAGATTTATATCTTCATTACTCAATAATTTTATAATCAAATGATACTTGATGTATATATTTATAGATTTGGAGTGTTGTATAGGGTTATTTAATAGATTTATCACACTATTCTTATAACATAAAATCCATAATGGATTTTCATTTTTAACTCACATCTATTTCAACTATATAACCATATATAAAACCTACATACAAGAATGGGTGATTTCCATATGTTTAGCCTCATCTATGATTCGTGTCACTGAGTTTTACTTCTTACTATACCAACTCACCAAAATCTTTCTAAAAAAAGTCCCACTTGAAGTGGATTTTATATTTTAATAATCACCTATATATTCTGCATCAATGTATCCAAGAAGCATCAGATATTCATTGTATTTTTAAAACAGACTATAAATCACTATAATATTTACACATATCAATATCCCCTTTTCTCCTATAATGTGTTACTCTATAGGTTTCTTTGAAATGAATCATAAAGTGTCGCCACAAAATTAATGCCTGATCTTATTGTTAACAAATCAAATCAAATTTAATGAGTCCTCTAAATTACTTTTGGTTAAGTATTATGATTTATTCATCTTTACATAGTTTGGTTCCAACTAAAATAAGAGTTTAAACCTCTCTATATTCTACCAAACAAAACATTTTCAACATCTCATTAACATAATTTTCTTGGGAATGAAATATATATTCTGAAGTATACTCTATCTATAGCTGCAAGAAGTCTCTTAATAAAAAAATATCAAACTGTTCATTCATTTTGTTAGAAAAATATTTTTAAAGAGTTAAATTTTCATTGGAAAATACTATATCTAAAATATATATAATGATAATTAATAAACCTATGTGAAGAACTTTGAATTTTTTTTTTCAACTTTTCCTTTCCTACATACCATTTTCCTCAAACAGCTATCATATTTCAAATACCAGGCTCTAGGAGTATGTTCCATGTTATATAATTCATTTCTCATTATACACACCATACTCCCCTAAGTATCCTAAATAAACCCCCCAGTTTTTTTTAATAAAAACATATTCCTCAAGTTCACCATTTAAAAATGCTGATTTTATATCCATTTGATACACTTGGCGGTTCTTGTTTGTGGCCATAACTAAAATCATTCATATTGTTTCAAGCATTACTACTATAGAAAATGGTTATTAAATGTCAATGCATCCCATATGAGTATATCCTTTGTATACAATTCTGTCTGTGTTCCTTTTTACAACCCTTTCCTAATTAAATTTTTTCTAAACACTCATTTGGTGCCAATGACATTTTTACCCTTTTTTCGTGGGAAAATATCCCTAGATGAATTCTTCTAAATCTGATCCAATTTATAGGTAATATATTGAACTAATTAAATAATATTAGTATCTTAAACATCTCTATATGATTTAACATGTGATATAAGATTAATGTGATTGACCACTTTCAGCCTTCTTCTTATCTGCACATGATTTCTTTGTTCATCAATCATATTTTAATAATTCATATGCTCTTCTAGCCTATAAAACATATTTTTATCAACACACACATATTCTTCTTATGTATTAGTATGTTCTAAATAACTATATCCAACTAATGTTCTAACATCAACTTCTTTTTTCATTATTTTGATTAGAAATGTGCATATTGTTTTCATTTGAAAGTACAAAAATACACTAGAATATACTGGTGTGATAAGTACTAGTTTTAAATAATCTAGAAATTTAAATAGTAAAAAGGACATGTGAAAAGGTTATTTATAACATCTATACCCACTTATATCTAATAAAACCTCCATAAATATCATCTCATCTACTCTATATTCAACTATTCTCAGAAAAATAAATTTATCTTTATAAAGAATAGACTTCCAAAAACATCAATGTACTTGATAATTTGTTTTTTTGTACCACATTTCAAATTGTGTAAAAATTTTCTTAGGTCTCAAAGTACGTATGTTATATGCTTGTATAACATCACACACAACCAATCTCAAAAAATATTCTGTAATTTTATTTTTAGATATCATTTTCATATAAATAGCAATAATTATTATATTCTTTCTCTTTACAACCCATTACTATTGGGGTGTACATGGTGTGTTAAATTAATGATTGGTTCCTTTTTTATCATGGTAAGATTCAACTGTATCACATGTAAACTTCTTCTTATGATAAGATCACAATTTTTCAATGTGAAGCTCAAATTTTATTTCTAATTTTCATCATAAAATATTTGAACATATCAACTATATATTATTTGTTCTTGATGAGAATCTCATTGGTAATTCAAGAGAAATTATCAGTAAATATTCTAAAATATAAATCCCTGCTTTTTTACTTCTTCCTCATGGGGCCCCATTAATCATTTTAAATAAGTTCTAGCATTCTTTTACAGAGTATCTCTATATTTTTATGAGTTTTATAAGTAATTTTTCCCATTTGGAATGATTTAAACACATAATCATATTATCACTAAAACATGGTAATATTAATCACAACTTCATGCATAAAAATTTTAACTAAACTACATTGGACAAAATTTCAAAACCTTCTACTATAATGACCCAAAATTTTTAATTGATAATTTTTTCCTCAAAATGTGTGTTATATTATTTTACATGAAAAAAACTACATCTCTTCAATAATGAAGTGAATATAAAGCAAAATTTCACCATCTAGATTCGATCAATTTATTATCTTTGTTCAATTATAACCATTTCATAATATCACTATTGGTAACTATACTCTTTGTAAAAAGTTTACCATTATAATTATGTTCTTATAAGTAATAATGAATAGGTTTAATTGATAGAGAAAGAAGAGTGGATGGAATCTACCAGTATATTCTTGCCATTTGAATCCAATCTATTAGAGCTTAATAGGGAGGTATCATCATAGGGTGTCACCCTTTTCCACTTCCGAGATTATATTTACCAAGAGAATGCTGAATGAAATCTCTTACATGAGAAGTTCAAGTTAGTAGAGATTAACACTCAGTCGATGTTAGTCAAGTTTCCAATTGAGTTTACCACCATTGCACACCTTACTCTTAGGATGTTTGAGGGTGTAATAAGTATTTTTCAAGGCCATAGTCACTTATAGATTAACTCCATTGTTCAATATAATTTTTACTCCATTATTTTTGATATAGGAATAGTTTTTCTTAAATATGATGAATTTTGAAAAATTGACTATTCAGATCCGAATAGTACTTTCCAAGAAAGATATAACTATTTATTATAAACTAATATATTATCTATAGAACTTATTTTAATGAAATATTATGATAATAACACTCTTATTTAAATATAAATGATAAAATAATTTTTTTTAATTGTTGGAAATTTTACTTTGCATTTTCAATCGACTATTGTTTTTTATAAATTTTGAATTTTTATATTTAAAAGTTTAATTTATCATATTTAGATAATTATTATGATAAAATAAATAGAACTCTTCAAATAATAATGTCTAAATTAGGTTAGGTTGAATTTATGATAATAGTCTAAAATACATTATTTTTTCGTGAATAGTAAAAAAACAGTTTGAGATTTTTGGTTTATTAATGACATCATTATTATTTCATAATGATGTAATAACTAATTTACCAACATAAAAGAAATTTAATATGTTATTTGTTTAATATAATGTATTTTAATATACTTTTATCAATTTACATGTATATAATTTACTTTAATATTCTAAAATAGAATCTTTAACGTTAAAAATGTTATTTCATGAAAACATTAATTTTCCTTGAAATAAAATATAATATAAAATTATAGTTGACTATTATGTATTAAAATAATATAATAGGTTTTCCAAGTGTCCAATATCATGGTAAAATACCCTAGAAAATCCCATGGTTTTTCTTTTTTACACTACCTAGGTGTCCATGAAAATTAATAAACAAATCATCCTCTTTTTCTATAAATACCCAACCATTTATATATTTCCATTCACATAAGATTCATAATACCTGAATATATAATAGTTTTACCTCCTAATTATTCCTCCCAAGGTGTCCTCAATCCCCAATGTTCTATATCCTCCTATTTTTGGAACTAATTCTCATGGTAAGTGAAATCTCATCTTCTCTTTTCCTTTCAAGTTCTCTTTTTATGTGGTATGTCTTTAAAATTTTCAAAATATGTTCTTCTACCCATTTTTTTATATAAATTTACTTTATTAATATTATTTTATGAATTTGAGACCCTTTCCCTCTCTTTATAAAATTTTCTAAAACTATTTTCCATACTCGTTATGCTGTTGAATTTTTTCTCAACATTTCAATCTTTTTCTCAAGAAATTATCATATTTTATTTTCTTAATACCCAAAAAACATTATTTAATGTGGGTATTCACCTAGATTTTAAAATTTTATATTTTATTCTAGTATTAACATAAATTATAACAACCTTCCTTTTTCATGGGTTAATAATTACATAAAGATCTTGTTTTTATACAATTTCAAAATGCCATGATTTTGATATGAAACATATTTCTTTTATTCTCCACGGGTTATTTATGAAATATTTTATTCTGATATAAATGGATCACATGTAAATTAATACATATTAATTTTGTGATTTTATATCTATCCAATTCATTGGGTAAAAAATTTAATCTCTAGATATGACATTTTTTATGATACCTTGGCATATAACTTTGGTAAAGTTTGTGACACCTCGGTGAAAAACCTTGGTGATATGCTTATGAAGGTATAAATTAAATGTTATTGACACATTTACAATATATTATTCATGTTTTCATTATTATTATAATCATATTTCACATTCCTTTATTATATTCCTCATTTTCTTATTGATATTTCTTATGGTCACACGTAAAAAGTTTCTCTTATTTTCCCTTAGTAGGCCATATTCTCACCCTTTCCTCTAATGTATATCCCCAAGTTATGGGAGGTAGTAAATTTATATATGATAAAAATTTAATGAAGCCTTTTAAGAGGATTAGATGAATTTTTTATGTTTTCATGTACTATGTACCTTATTTCCATGAAACTAAACTTTCAAAGGTCCTGAGTTTATACAATGTAATGAAAATTTATGTCGTAAAAAATAAGGTTTTCATAGTTCGTATCAATGGATGGTTTAGGTAATTTTGGAAATTAATATTTTAAAACTTTAAGAAAAACATTTGGGACATGTTAAAATATATAAAAAACTACTGGTATTTTTTTAAAGTATTAAGTAAGTGGTTTCTGAGTAAATAAATACCTCTCTAGATATGAGAAAGTATATGTCATTCTGGAACAGATGTACCTATTGGTAACATATCTGACAAGGTGCATTGGGTTGGATGTAGTGTAACATGGTACACAATAATGAGACTTACTACGTACCTAGTTTAAAACCCATAGAAGATATTTTTGGTTAATCATGATATCTTTATAAACTATTATGAAGGATTTATAGAAAATTAATTTAATGTTAAAGGATAATATATTTAATTATGATGTTAGAGTTATAATATTCTTAAAATAAATAAGTTACTTACTATGTTTTTATTCTTTTATAAAATGAATGAAATAGGAGAAGCTGCATAATTGGTGAGCATAATAGACCATGAACTCAAAGCCCACTAATGGATGCCAGAATGGAAAAATTATTGAGAATTATTAATCAACTAACTCAAGTTATAGATAATAACTCAAATCAATCCAAGACCAGACTCATACCAAAGAGAAAAAATTACATTGATCCCTTTATGGGTCAATGAACACCTACTTTACATGAATCTATCGACCCATTGATTTCTTAACAATGAATAATCTCTATGGAAAATATCTTTTCTATGACCATTGTTCAAAATAAGAGAATGTCTCCCTCGATGTTTACCACTTAGAGGGAGAAGCTGATTAGTGGTTGGAACTGATTAAAAATACAAATCCAAGATGGGATATTGAATATATAGAGTGAGAAGAGTGTAGGGAAAGATTTTTCAAAAAAAATATTTCCCCCATTTGATGAGAAATAAAATAAAGAAGGAATTATTATAGCTAAAAAAAAGGAAAACGAATATGTGGGAAGCTATGAGACAAACTTCACAGGGCTTTCATGTTACACCATTATCTTTGTCATGGATTTTAATTGAAAGTCTTATAGACTCTTTAGTGGACTAAGACCCTGTATATCGAAGAATCTTTCCAATCGATATTCTGAAAACTATGATGAGATAGTGTAAAGTGATATGATGGTTTTCCTAGAGTTCTAAGAGATGTATTAGTCTAATATATTGAATAAAAATAAGATTTCAATAGAACCTATCTTGTGGAGGATCTTTGATCACCTAAGAGGAGGAAATCAAGTGCAACTTACCACATTCAACAAATGTGGGAAAAAGCATTTGTGGAACTTCTTTCTCGAGAGAAGGAAATGTTATAAGTTTGGAAGAGATGGAAATATTGCTCTGAACAATAATATTAGGGTGAAGCATCAAATTCTAAACACTAATGACAAAGGGAAGATAGTGTTGGACCAACCTAAAGACTAATTCCATATGTATGTACAGCTTGGAAACTTTTCCCACCATTTTCCAAATTAGAAGACAATGGAGGGGAATCACCATCAACCCCATCATAGGCCAAGAAAGCATGGTCACATTTTTTTGTGCCAATGGATGAAGAAGATACTCCAAATTATGAGGTGGTGTGGAAGGTACTCTCGTTATTATATCATAGCTAGCAAGTACTTTGTTTGATTCTAGTTATACATGTTTCTTTATTTAATCCAAGTTTGCAAAGAATATAAAATCAATACCTAAACTTATAAAAGTAGAGTTATCAGTCAAGATTCCTCAAGGGATTATCCGAGAATAAATAGTGTATATAGACTCTAGTAATTGCTTTAATAATAAAAATTAAATCAAAAATATAGTAATCATTCCCACTTTTAAATTTTACATTATACTAGGGATGGACTAGCTATCTATGTAAAATTCTAAGATCAACTATAGAAGCAAATAAATATCATTATTCTTCAATGGAAAACCTAAATTCATTTTAAAATGAGAGATATATTGACCTTAACTTTGTCTATAAGCATCAACTATAACCTTCTTTATGGATATGATTGGTAAAGATGAAGAAGGAGAAAAAATTATTTAAATAGAATGTGTCCCCATCATTAGTGAATACATTTTTGTAATTCATGAAGAGGTACATGGTCCTCCTATAGAAGGAGAGATAGAGTTATCCATTAATCTCATGTCTAGATCCAAGACAATATCAAAGGCTCTGTATAGAATGGAAAATTTGAATCTTGAAGAATGAATGAAACTACTCTAAGATATATTGTGGAAGGGGTTTATTTGACCAAGTGTTTGTCCTTGGGGGAGTCCTGGTCTCTTTGTGAACAAGAAGGATGGATCAATGAAGCTATGTATTGATTTTAATGAACATAAAAAGGTCATAATGAAGAACAAGTACCCACTCCCATGAATTGATGATTTATTTGACCAGCTTCATGGGGATCAATTCTTTTACAAGATTAATCTTTAATCTGTTTATCATCAATTGAGGGTGAAGAAACAGGACATTAAAAATACCTCCTTCTGATCATGATATTGAAATTATGAATTTTTTTATTTCCTTTAGCTCACCTATTTCACCTTATATATTTATGGATTCTATGAATAGAGTCTTCAGGAACTACCTTGATAACATTGTGGTTGTTTATATTTCTGACATTCAGTTATATTCCTAAATTCGAAAGGATCACAAGGATCATTTAATGGTTATATTGAAAACATTGAGGAAGGAAGTTCAATTTGGAATGTTCAAAAAATTAGAATTTTTGTTATAAAAAGTTTATTTATTGGGTATCTTTTTAACTAATAAATGAATCTTAGTTGACCCCACCAAGAAAATGGTTGTGGAGGAGTGGCTTCATCCTATAACTATAGCTAAGATTTGTACTTTCCTTGTTTTATTAAGATATTATAGGAGGTTATTGAAAAAACAATCATGAAATTCAAATCCACTAACCAAGTTAACTCAAAAATAGTTCATGTTCATCTAGAAATAGGAGTGTGAATAAACTTTTCAAGAGATGAAGAAGAGATTGGTTATTGCACCTTGGTTAAATATACCCTTTATTAGAGAAAGATTCATTGTTTTTAGTGATGCATCTCTGAAAGGGATAGGGTTTATCCTCATTAAAAATGAAAAGGTGATTACTTATTCAACTTGACAGTTAAATACTCATGAGAAAAATTATCCTACGCATGACCTAGAGCTGGTTTTGGTTTTTTTTATCTTGAGATATAGAGTCACTATATTTATGGGGAGAAGTGTGATATATACACAGACCATAAATGCTTGAAGTATATTTTTAATGTTAAAAGGTATTTAACATCATATACATGATATTGTTGATAATTATTATAGACTATTATCGTTCAAATATTTATTATCATGGAAGAGAAAAGAAATTCATTGATGCGTTAAGTTTGAGGGACCCTCTTTTACCAAAAATACTGACGATTGAAGGAGATCCTTTGATCAGTGACCTAGTAAAACTGAACATGGGGATAATGAGGTGGTAAGGGACATCATCAACCTTATCCCAAATGATTTCTCAACCATCATTACAATATTATATCAAGAAATATGAAAGAGGATAACCTTTTTTACAAAACAAGATATAGGATGTTAAGAATGGGAAGTTTTCTAGGTTCAATATTGATCAAGAAGGTGTAATGAAATTTTGTAAAAGATTATGTGTTCTATATTTTCCAAAAATAATGAAGTATCTTATTGATGGATCTCTTAATTTTACATTTTCTGTAAATTCTGGAAGCATGAAAATGTTTAGGGACCTTCGTTATCATTATTGTAGAGATAACATGAAAAGGGAGATTGTAAAAAATACTTGAAGCTACTTGGTGCATCAACAAGTGAAAGGAGAGAGATAACTACCTAAAGGGGTATTACAACCAAAAACCATACCAACATGGAAGTGTTACAATATCACTACATAATTTTTCACTAGTATCCTTTGAACACACAAACGAAACAATGATATATGGGTTATAGTGCATCGTCTCACCAAGAATGTCTATGTCATCGTTGTTTGGGAAGATTTCTCTCTAGACCAACTCGTAAATATATTCATGAAGGAAATGGTAAGACTATATGGAGGTCCTATTTCAATCATTTCTGGTCATGATCAATGGTTCACATAAATATTTTGGGAAAATATTCAACATGCACTAAATACTGAATTGAATTTCAGTATGACCTATCACCCCCAATGTAACATCCCAGGTAAATGAAGAATAAGAGATTTTAATATTTATTAATATTTTTTAATTAAATATTAGTTTTAATTTAATAGGGTTGCTATGTTTGATAGCGTACCCGATACGCAACAACAGGTTTCTTTGAAATTATACGTTGCACACTAATAATATAATATTATTATTTTAAATGGTAGTTTACTCCTAGACATTGTATTGGTGGGAATGAACAAAACTTACAACAATATGATTATACATGTTTGTTAAATGTATTTTCATTTATCCAATAAAAGTTAGATGGTTAAAATGTGAATGAATCTAATTTTAAGCATATTTTATATTAAAGGGTCGATTTACCGCCTTTTAATTAAGAAACAACTTTAAATAAAGTTTTTTCACTTTAATAAATTTTAATTGACCAAATAAAATTCTTCTTTACAATGGGGACATCAAAATTTACTTTGTTAAATTTTTGGTATTTTTCTGATAAAGTGCATTTTTTAATGAATAGTGAAAAATACTGTATTTTAATTCAAAACTGCATTTTAATGGAATTTATTTATATAGTTATAGTATATTTCTAATTGGTTTAAAATTTTAATTAGAAAATATTTTTACCATTTAATCCAATTTTGGTCATTGGAAATAATTTCACTTCGAAATTGGACATAAACAAGTGTCAATCTTTTGATAGTTATTGTTTCTTAAAAACACGCTATGTGTTTTAACAATGTGAATTAATTTTAAAATTAATTAATGAAACTTTTATGTTTTTAATTTGGAGAAATAAAAATTATTTTTTATTTCCTAATACCAAATATAGCATAGGCTGATGTTTTGATATTTTTCTGAAAAACTATAATTTTTGATGGATAGTGATGCCTCTTAGTAGTAGTTAAAAAAACTGACTTTTTCTTTTAAATGAAATTTTACCACTTCTTTGAATTGAATTTTGAAAATAAGACATACAAGGTTTTTATTAGTAAGTAAAATGTGGTTCAATAAGATAAAAATTATTTTTGGTGGATAGTAACTTTTGACTTTTATTTACCGTGGTTAAAGGTAAATAGGGTAATTCAAGGTAAAAAGAATATTATAATAATTCAAAATTAGCTTAACACTTTCCAAACCTTATTGGATGAGTAATTTCCGACCATGGACATATTTGGGTCAATTTTGGGACCCCACTGAGCCACTCATGAATGATAATGACACTTTAGATTAATTAATTTAAAGTAAAGGCAAAAATAAAAAAAAATCTTTTAGTAAATTAATTTTTAGATGGTGTTATATAAGCAACGTTTTTGAATATAAATATTTATTGGAAAGATAAAATACTTTCCAACATCATGGAATCTTTTTTATAATTTTTAGACATTGAATAAATTAAATTCTTTATGACACAATAATGATGCAGTATTTACCTCGTTAATAATTGATTTAAATATATAAGATTATAATGATTAAAATATTATCCAAAACCTGTCTAATTTTTATTGGATGATTTTATTTTGACCATTAGTCATCTTATCATTGACTCTAATTATTTTTGGACTTTTAGAAACTGAATATCATTATATAATAAAATAATATTTTCACACTTTCCTAAAGAGCCCCTCCTCTCCCTTATAAAAGGATACCACTTCTAACCAATTCCTCACACCTCTCAAGCCTTTAGGCTGGTCCAACCTCTACCAATTAAGCTCCCTACATCCATCTACTAATCTTAGAAGCCTAACCTTAGGCAGAAGAAAATTTAAGAAGTCCTTTTGGTTCAATCCAAAGGAAGTTACCCAAATTAAAGTTAACGGTTTCCCTTAACTTCTTTTCTTTTATTTTACTTCTCCAACCCCTAAACTCTTTTTATTCCTTTAATTTATAGCAACACCAGTATCTTTAATATACTAAGATGTTTTTATGAGAATTACATTTACTACACTTACACACGCCTCCTTCTAATGGGTGAAGAACATAATGTTTTTGTGGATGGAAAACTAACACCTCACAAAATGATGATTGTTCAATTACCTCCTATCGCCTATCATGGTGGTCATTATGATGGAACAGTATTTATAAATGATACATATTATGTTTATGTTTTTTTATTCTTATATATTTTCCATTTATAGCATACCTTTATGGTTTCCATTATGGGTAAACGTGATAATTTCATTTGACGAAGTGCAGACTACCACACCCTCAAAGTGATATGACTCATTAATACCATATGAGGGATGTATAAAGGATACAGTTAATGAATTATATATGATATTATACTGGAATTATAATATACCTATTTATCATTATGTTTTAATTCCATTAAAATAAGATATAGAAATGAAAGTAGCGTTCATGCGTACGTACAGCTTACCGTCTCCATGAACGGTGCATTTCATTTCTTATCTCAAAATGATATATACTGCTATAAATATATATATACTAGATATATATGATATATATGATATCTAAATAATGAATTTCATTCTGTATATAATGTACTATTGACCTCATGGACAACATGTGAATATAAGGTGTTCATTTTTGACTCAAGTACCAAATATCCACAAGACGACAATTATTAACTTGAATGATTACATAATGTTTATAACATGGTAATAAGTGATATAAAATGAATAATAAATTTGAAAAAGGTTCTTAAGCAAGTATAAATTAACCTTAGTTAATTATTTAGGATATTGAATAATGATCGAGCCAAGTAGGACATGAGGTAAGGGACTTTGTCTCAATCTTCTTTCATTGAGGCATATTTCGATAATATATACCTTCTTATTTTACACGGTGTATAAGTAAAACCATTTGACTTTTACTTTCATTCAAAGGGAATCTTTTTCTACAAAGCATTTTACTAAATGAAAAATGGAGTGTTTTTAACGTTTGTGGTGACAAGGACCTCTCCTCCACTGAAATCGTTATTTGGCTTCCTCTATAAGCCTTAATGATTTCTAAAATGAAAAGGAAATACCTTATTCGGTTTTTGGGTGTTTCGGTATTGAAAATGGTTTTGTAATGGATTGATTATTTCAATATCATGAAATTATTTCTTTTGATTGAAAATTAAATGTTATTAGTGAAATTTGTATATTTGCAATATTTATGTGTTATGATTTTATAGTGGTACTTAGACATTTGATGGGTGGTGTTGTGATAAACCAGGATGCGTGGTTATGTTATAACCTCCAATGCATTGGGTATGGAAGTCGGTCGTATGGCTATTCCATTTAGTGATATGTGTGGAAGTCGACTGTATGGTTATTCCATTTAAGTATGTGTGTGTCCCAAGTTACCTTTATATGTTATGTGTTCTTTATATGGGTATTTTTTTGGTTACAAAAGGGTAAGTAGTGATCTTTTACTCAGTGAAGAGTATTTACTACATCATAAAGGTGAAAATTATTACGTATGTTAAATTATTCATGGTTTACTTGTTGTTTTGAAAAACTAAAAGATTTCCTTCTTTTTATATCCTTTTCTGAGCTTTTTATGCTCATCCCAAGTTTTTGAAATGATTTTCATAGGACATAATGTGGAATAGGGTCAAGGATGGGATCAAGGAAAAGTCATGCATATTAAACATGAAACTAGACATGACACTTTGTTTTCAAAAGATCTTGTTTTGTGAAAAAATGGAAACTGAATAGAAGTTTCTACTTTGTATTTGAAATGAAATGTAATAGTTATGGCCTAATTCTCTAAAACTCTAAACCTGAAAATATCCTCAATGTGAATTATTTTTTTAATTCAATATTATGTAATGTTTTAAGGTCGAGTCCTTATAGTTGGTATCAGAGGTCGGTTTATATAACTTCAGGAGTTAGGGTATTGTTATATAAATGTCCATAAATTAATTTATGGTAATATTTAAATGATATTGTATTTACAGATTACCATGTTTCTTTGCCTGAGATATTTTTGTGTTCAGAATGGTTTTTCGCAGAGGAAACAGGGAAGCTACGTTGGGACGACGTTAGGAGGAAGACAACCTTCCAAATCAGCAACCTGAGATGGTCGTAATCGGAATTGAACAGTTTGTTACAGTGATGGAATTGTTGACTCAAGCTATAAATGGTGGTGGTATCCATGTATGAGATCATCCAGGTCAACCGGAGAGGAACATGTCAGTAGTGGAGCATTTCATTAGGAAAAATCCCTTATCATTCAAAGGATCATCTGACCTGTGCTAGCTGAAGGGTGGAATAAAGAACTAGGGAAGATTTTCTATGTTATGGGGTGTTTAGATCATCAAAAGGTTAGTCTTTTTGTTTACCGTTTTGAAGGTGAAGCTGATCAGTGGTGGCCGATGGTGAAAAATATCAGGGATAGTGAGGAGATTCATGTTCTTGATTGGGATGAATTCATAAGTATGTTTCTTCAGAAATATTTTCCTAATGTGGTTCTTCTTAGGATGGAAAGACAATTCCTAAAGTTAAGGCAGGAGGATGACTTGGTGGTTGCTTATGAAGCAAATTTTACTCAACTGGCATGGTATGCACCAAATTTCATCTAAGATCTGGACAGTAAGATAAATCGATTTTACTCAGGAGTGAAGCCACGATATCGAAGAGCATTAGTGTAACACCCCAAGATTCTATAGTACAATTATCTTTGAATAATATAGTAGTGTGTATTGTACGGAACTTCGAGTTCTAACACACCGCGACCAATCAAAGTAGCCGTTATGAATAGTAATACCCAGTTTTTGAAATTTTATAAATTTTATCTTTCAAAATGGACTTCATATTTGGATTCGGAATATCAAAATTAGCCTGGGGTGACCTTTTGGTATTTTTCTGAAAACTTTCAATTTTTGATGAATAGGGAAAAAACACTTAGTTATTATTTAAAAATGAATTTTTATTTAAATATTTATTTATTTTATTTAAATTTAATTAAGGTAAAAATAGATTATTAATACCTATATATGTTCAATGTAATTCATTGGAGTTAGTTTAGAATAATTTTAGATATATAAAAAATTTATTGAACTTTTCACCGTCTTTTACCCACCTCCTAGGAGAATTTGGAAATTTACATAAAACTTAATTTTACGGCTTCTGTGAGTAGAATTTTGAAAATCCGAGAGACACGGTTAATATCAAGGAGTAAAATTTGGTTCAATAAGATAAAAATAATTTTTGGTGAATAGTAACTTTTTACTTTTATTTACCACGGTAAAAAGTAAATAGGGTATTTAAGGGTAAAAATGATATTAATATTATCCTAACACATGTCCTAATTCTATTGGACAAGTGTATCTCGACCAAAAACAACCTTAGGAATAAAATATTATCATTTAGGTCAACTTGGATTAGATTTGGACATTTATTATTATTTAATTCAAAGAAGAGTTTAAATAGTTAAAATCAAAGTTTAATTACCAAAATATTTTTAATATAGGGTTATACATAAGATAAATTCGATTATAAATATTAATTAGAAAGCCAAAAAAAATTTCTACATAATTATTTTTATTTATAATTTTTAGACATTATATAATTTAATTTATTTATGACACAATGATGATGCAGTAATTACCTTATTAGTGAAATATGAAAATAATCGATATTATAAATACCCAAATAAATATAATTTGAGACTTTTAATGAAATCCACGAATTTCATAGGTTAATATGACATTTTATAGTTGATTAAATGAATTAGGTTCGAAGTAATAATTATGTTATGAATTTATCAAAAACAAAATACCCAATAGTGTCTAAATTGACATAAAAGAGTTTTTTAAAAAAATATATTATATTATTAATTGATATTTAATTCTTAAAAATCAAAGGATCGGACAAAGGACTTATATCATGATTGTTTTATCATTAATGGAACACTTTGGGATTGCTTGGATGCATATAGTAAGTTTATTAACTATATAATATAAAAATAAAAAGTGACATCATAAGTGTCAAACTAATTAACTAAGAGTTAAAAAAGATAAGGTTAATAATGTGACCCAAACATTTCTAAAATCTATTGTTTGAGTTGTTTTCGACCTATCCCCACATTAACCTTTAAATAATCTACTTTGGAGCCATTAGAAACTGAATATGGATTTATTATAAAATAATATTTCTAGCTTTTCTAAAAGAGCCCATCACCCCTCTTATAAAAGGGAACTCCCCCTTCTCATTAATTCACACCTTCAAAGCCATTTGGCTCGGCCAACCTCTGCCCAAATATCCTCCCAACTTCCCTCAATTAAACCTAGAGGCCTTAGTTTGATCATAAAGCCAACCTAAGGATCCCTTTTGATCAAATCAAAAGGAAGAACCCGAAGAATAGGTAACGTCTTAACCACACTCTTTAAAGTTCATTTCTCCTTCAACTTCTTATTTCCTTGTTATTTCCATTCTAAAATAATAAATCCAGTATCTTTTATATACTGTGATGTTATTATAATTATGTAACAAACAAATTCATTATTCTATCCATCCATTGAATGACATGTCACCAAAATGCGTACGTACGACCTACCGTCTCCACGTTGTGGTGTAATTGTTATTCAATATATTATTATTTAGATGGGTGTAATAATGATGTATACTTAATGTAAATAATAAATATAACATGAAAATGATTCTTTTTATATGATATACCATCCAATTATATATTATTTTAATATCAAAAGAATGATATTGTCGCTCGTGCATATGTACGGATTACCGTCTCCACGAACGCGATGAGATTCATTCTCCATCATATCCATTCAAGAGTAAATTTTATTGGATGATTAAAAATACTATTTAATGACTTGATAGAATTCTGGATATGAATAAGATACAACCTATCCATAAAAAACATGGCTTACGTAACAAAACAGACAAAGGAAAATGAATCCATTAACACCTGAAACGACGATAATACTAAGATGTTATTAACAAATAAATGTTAAAAGATCATATATGATAACATATTAATGTATATGATTCTTTTATAATTTAATAACAATTATATCACCATTATACAGGATGTTAACCAACCCTCGACCAAGGAATATTACAAGGTAAGGGTTTATTTCACAATCTCTTCATTATTCGAGGTTGTTTATACCTAATTATCTATTGGGACCTCTTTATCATCCACATGCATGTTTCTTAAAAATGTATTTCAAAGAATTATTACTATTTTACAGAATATGGGTTAAAGTCATTTATACCCTTGTTTGACTTTTTATAAGAAGTGTATAAATCAATATTTCCGCCGTTTTCCAAACAAGGTCCTTTTAACCTTTTCGACAGAATTAAGGTAAGAAATGTCTTTTTTAACTTATACGGTGGGTGCAACTATTTTCCACCATTATAAAATATTCAAAGTTTACCTTACAATCTTATAAGGGTATTTTCAAAGTAAATGTTTTATTTTTTAATTATGTGACTTTTAAATGATTTCGAAAAAGAGATATTTCTCTCAAATAGTTTTGATTTCATCTATGTCAACATCTTTTGATGGATTTTAAGCTTATTTGAAGTTGAGTTATTATGATACAAAACATCCATATTGTATTGAAGGATTTGTGATATTTTAGACTGTGGATATATTATTTTTATACCATTCATGGTTTATGGATAAAGTATTGACATTTTGTATGCTATTTTTAATACGAATGTTAATGTTATGTTTAAACCTATTCATATGAGGAATGCATTGGACTTAATAAGTGACGGGTGGATCCCGCTATAGCTCCTCGATGCATCGGTAGGTCTCATGAGACAAACTAGTGTCTTGGCATGAGGCCTTGACAAAATCTTATTTGTAGTCTTGGCACGATGCCTTGGCTACGGGGTTATGATAGTCTGGCATTATGAATTCCATCATTATAAAAGTGGTTATTGATATTTCATGTGATTATTTGACTAGTCGAATATCCATGTGAATAAGTAAATGGCATTATTTCATTTTATCTTTTTCATATTATGCTGAAGTTCAAGTTTAAAAGGCTTTTGTTTTAGTTATACATTGCCTTAAATTTTTATACTTATTTATGAATGTTTCTGCTATATTGTTATCCCTACTGATCATCTGAGATCACCCCTTTCAATGTTTTATTTTTTCCAGGATGTGAAGAAGTAATTTATGAATGACCTATAGGGATAGTATGAGGGGATATGAAATCAAGATGTTGTTGTAGTAGTTTTCACTTTATGATGTAATTTAAACTTAGTGAATGTATCTAGTTATTCCAAGGCTACTAAACTAATCAGTCTTTCGATACTTTATATTTCTTGTGATCATGCCTATGTTATGTAATAATGCACCGACTCTAGACAACTGGGGTCGGGGCGTTACAGTTGGTATCAGAGGAAGATTAGTACAAACCATGGAAACTAGATTTAGATAAACTATGATTAGAGAACGTAGACCTAAGATGAACTTTTAGGATTTGTGTAGAAGAACATCCTATAATTTTGGTATTGTAAATATTTTGTGAGTTTTCCAAGAAATACATCCCTTTATGGATAGGAGCAGGTAGAGGCAGCTCTCGCACAGATGTACCTAGCGGTAAAACCCAAAAACACCGCTATGAGCTAGACTCGAATTGGAACTGGTACACGATAACGGGCCTTGCTGCACTCTTGGTTACGCCACTCCTGGTGGATATTCTTAGGATTATTCTCATTTTCCTTACAAACCATTATGAAGGGTTTATGAGTATATACTTCCTCAAAGAAAACATTTTTATGATTATGGATTATTTCCATATATAGTTCAATTTATGTTAAGTGTTTTACAAGTATGGAATTATGTATTCTGATTCATAAAGTGATCTAGTTTATGCAATTGTTTAGAAATGTCACCTAGTGGAAGAAATGGAAACCGTGTAAATGCATGCACTCCATGTAGGTATTTCCCTCCTGCTCAAGATAATTATAGTGGAGATGGTAATTCAACTAGTGTTGATTAGCTAATCACCATACTGGGACAACTCACTCAGGTTATGAATAATAACCTTACCCGTATGGAGCATCCTGATCTGCAGCATGGAGGATCAATGTTAGATCGCTTCATGAGGCAACGACAACCAACATTCAATGGGAGTACAAATCCCATAGTAGCTGAGCAGTGGATAAATTCCTTAGAGAAAATATTTCATGCCTTGGGGAGTAGTGAAAGGGAAAAAGTTGTCATGGCAATTTATCACCTCACTAGAGATGCAGATCAATGGTAGTCATTGATACAAAACACAAGAGAAGATGATGAAGTATCAGATATGGAATTGAAGGAGTTCAAAGAGAATTTATTGGAAAAATACTTTCCTCGTAACCATCGAGCAGATATGGAAAGGAAATTTCTGAGTCTGAGACAAAAGGAGGATGAGAATGTCGCAAAGTATGAGACTAACTTTACATGGTTACCGAGGTATGCTACAGATTATATACGTAACCCTATAAGTAAGATTGATCATTTCTTTTATGGGTTAAAATCATTTCTCCGTCGAGAATTAGTCTCACAAACCTTCTCATCGTACGAAGATATTGTCTCGTGTACTATCAAGACAGAAAAGGAATTCTCTAAGTCTTACGACTTTAAAGAAAATCAAGAGAAGAAGAGATCTGCTGATCAATCTGGAAATGGAAATAAGGGGAAGAAGGGAAAATTTGAAAATCCATCCTGTAGTAAATGTGGGAAGAAACACCCCGGTACTTTCCTAAAGGGAATGGGAGTCTGTTACAAGTGTGGTGAAAAAGGCCACCAAGCTCATGATTGCAAGGAAAATAGAGTTTCTGTCAATATATAATGCTATAATTGTAGAGAGATAGGAAATTATTCAAATGAATATCCTAAGCATTAGGGGAACTTTCCTTATAAAAGACCAAGGGATCAAGGCCAAGCTTATGTTATCACTACTGCTGAGGTAGAAGCTCCGAAAGATGTGGTGGAAGGTAATTTTATGGTTTCCTCATGTTTAGCAAATGCTTTATTTGATTCTATATCATCGCATTATTTCATATCTTCTTAGTTTGCTAAGAAAATTAGATATTTCCAATTTGATATAACAAGGGAGTTGTTAGTTAAAACTCCTAAGGGAGGTATCATTGCAAAAAAAAATTTGTGAATCAGTCCCCATTAGAGCACATAAATGTTCTTTATCAACTGATTTCATCGTGATACCTATGATTGAGTTTGATATAATCCTTGGTATGGATTGTATTTCAGACCATGATGTAATGATTATTGTAAGAAGAAGGAGGTAATGTTTTTTGATGATGATGATAAGGAACACCTTATCTTTAGAGCAGAATCGTCACCAACTAATTCTTATCTAGATCCACCACCGGTAGCTCAACTAAATTCAATTATTGTGGAGGAAGAGAATGAAATGACTGTGGGTGAGGAAAGGAATGTTCAAATATAAGATATACCTATTGTGAGAGAATATGTAGATGTGTTTCTGGAAGATTTACCTGGACATCCTTCAAAACGAGAAGTTGAGTATTCCATTGATTTAATTCCTGGATCAAGGCCTATATCGAAGACCCCTTATAGAATGGCCACTGTATAATTAGTTGAACTAAAGAAAAAAATAGAGGAATTGAGTAATAAGGGATTTATTCACCCTAGTGTTTCTCCATGGGGAGCCCATGTACTTTTAGTTAAAAAGAAATATGGATCTATGAGGTTATGTATCGACTATAGGGAAATCAACGCTATAACAATAAAGAACAAGTATCCCCTACCTCACATTGATGATTTTACCAACTGCGTAGAGCTCAATACTTTTCAAAGATTGACCTTTGATCTGGATACCATCAGTTGTGTGTGAAGAAGTAAGACATTCCGAAGACAGTATTTCGAACACGGTACGAGCATTAAGAGTTTAAACTAATGACTTTTGGATTGACTAATGCACCCTCTGTATTCATGGATCTAATGAATAGAGTTTTCAAAGAATATCTCGATGATTTTTTGGTGGTATTTATTAATGATATATTGGTATAATCCCAAAGCTAAAATGATCATGGAAATCACTTGCGCATTATCCTGAAGACTCGGAGAAGACATGAATTATATGGGAAATTTAGCAAGTGTGAATTCTGGCTTCAGGAGATTTATTTTCTTGGCCATATTTTCTCTAAAGAAGGAATCTCTATTGATCCTTCTAAGACCAAGGCAATCCAAGAATGGCTTGCACCGACGATTATAACTAAGGTACGCAGTTTTATTGGTTTAGCAGGTTATTATCGACGTTTCGTCCAAAATTTTGCCCGGTTGGCTAACTCATTAACAAACCTCACACGTAAAGGGGTTAAATCTGTTTGGACAAAAGAGTTTGAATAATTTTTCGAATAACTGAAGAGAAGATTAGTCAATGATCCTATATTGAATCTACCATCGGGGAATGATGGGTTCTTTATTTATAGTGATGCATCGAAGAAAGGACTTGGTTGTGTCCGTATGCAGAATAATAGGGTTATTGCCTATGCATCACGAAAGTTGAAAATTATTGAGAAAAACTGTCCTACTCATGATCTCAAGTTAGCAAATGTGATCTTTGCTTTGAAGATAAGGAGACACTACCTCTATGGTAAAAATTGTGAGATTTATACTTATCACAAGAGTTTGAAGTATGTTTTCTCACAAAAAGAACTCAACATGAGGCAAAAGAGATGGTTTAAATTACTCAAGGATTATGATTGTATGATACACTACCACCCAGGGAAGTCAAATAAGGTGGAAGATGCTTTGAGCAGAAAAGATCATGGAGTTTTGAACATGATGAGAATTTAAAGGGTTCCTATTTTCATGGATCTAGTAAAGTTGGATATGGGAATCACCATGGAAGGTGAAACGTCAATTCTTTTTCAAATGGTTGCCAAACCATCTTTACACGAAAGGATTATGATTTCTCAGACCGATGATGAATAATTTCAAAAGAAGATTAAAGCTGTGAATGATGGGAGATTGAAAGACTTTGTGTATGAAGAAAGAATTTTGAAATTCGGGAAAAGACATTGTGTTACCAATATAACTGATCTAAAAGGGAATTGTTTGATGATGCTCATTGCTCCAATTTCTCTATACACCCTGGGAGCACCAAAATGTATAGAGATTTGAAGGAACCTTTTGGTGGGACAACATGAAGAGGGATATTGCTGATTTTGTGTCAAGATGTATGGTTTGTGAAAAAGTGAAAGCTGGAAGGCAACAGCATGGAGGAGTCTTGAAACCTCTTCCCATACCAGAGTGGAAATGGGACAATATTACGATGGACTTTGTCTTGGGGCTACCAAAGACTCCAAGAAGGAATGATTCAATATGGGTTATTGTTGATCGTCTTACCAAGACATCACATTTTCTTGCTATAAGAGAAGATCTACCACTGGAACATCTAGCAAGACTATATATTAATGAAGTTGTGAGACTTTATGGAGTACACCTATCAATTGTTTCTGATCATGATCCATGTTTTACTTTAAGATTCTGGAAGAGTCTTCCGAAGGCCTTGGATACTGAACTTCATTTGAGCACTGCCTACCACCTGAAAATTGATGGACAATCAGAATGAACTATTCAAACCTTAGAAGACATGTTGAGATCATGCTCACTTGACTTTCAGGGTCTGTGGGATCAATATTTACCACTGGTATAATTTTCCTATAATAATAGTTTGCAATCAAGTATTCGGATGGCTCCATATGAAGTGTTGTACGGAAAGAGATCTCGCACACCAACCTGTTGGGATGATGTTGGTGAAAGAAAACTTGTTGGCCTAGAACTTGTGGACGAAATGATGGAAAAGGTAAAGGTCATCCAAAACCACATCCAAGCAGCTCAAAGTAGGCAAAAGATCTATGCTGATAATCGAAGGAAGGATTTGGAATTTCATGTAGGAGATCATGTTTTCTTGAAGGTATCTCCATGGAAGGGAGTCATATGTTTCGGTAAGAAAGGTAAATTGAGTCCCAGGTACATCGGACCTTTTGAAATTCTAGAACGAATTGGGGCTGTAGCATACCGTTTGGCAACGCCGCCAAATATATCCAAAGTCCACGATGTGTTCCACGTATCACTGTTGAGAAAATACATGTCTGGCCCAATGCATATACTCATTTATGAGGAATTAGAACTGGAACCTGATCTATCTTATTGCGAAGAGCCCGTCAAGATTCTTGATATGAGAGAACAAGTGCTGAGAAATCGGACAACTCATCTGGTAAAAGATCTGTGAAGAAACCATAAGATGGAAGAGGCAACGTGGGAACCCGAAGAACATATGATGAAGAATCACCTGAGTCTTTTTATGCAGTAGTATTCTAGAAATTTCAAGGATGGAATTATTTAAATGAGGGTAGAATGTAACACCCCAAGCTTCTACGGTACGATTCCCTTTGAATAATACAGTAGCGTGTGTTGTACACAACTTCGAGTTCTAACACACTGCGACCAATCAAAGTAGCCATTATGAATAGAAATACCGACTTTTTGAAATTTCATAAATTTTATCTTTCAAAATGGACTTCATATTTGGATTCGGAATATCGAAATTAGCCTAGGGTGAGCTTTTGGTATTTTTCTGAAAACTTTCAATTTTTGATGAATAGTTAAAAAACACTAAGTTATTGTTTAAAAACAAATTTTTATTTAAATAATGATTTATTTTATTTAAATTTAATTAAGGTCAAAATAGATAAATAATACCTATTTAAGTTCAATTTAATTCATTGGAGTCAGTTTAGAATAATTTTAGATATATAAAAATTTTATTGAACTTTTCACCGTCTTTTACCCACCTCCTTGGAGAATTTGGAAATTTACATAAAACATAATTTTATGGCTTCTGTGAGTGGAATTTCAAAAATCCGAGAGACACGGTTAATATCAAGGAGTAAAATGTGGTTCAATAAGATAAAAATAATTTTTGGTGAATAGTAACCTTTTACTTTTATTTACCACAGTAAAAAGTAAATAGGGTAATTAAGGGTAAAAATGATATTAATATTACCCTAACACATGTCCTAATTCTGTTGGACAAGTTTATCTCGACCAAAAACAACCTTAGGAATAAAATATTATCATTTAGGTCCACTTGGATTAGATTAGGACATTTTTTATTATTTAATTCAAAGAAGAGTTAAAAGAGTTAAAATCAAAGTTTAATTAGTAAAACATTTTTAATATAGGGTTATACATAAGATAAATTCAATTATAAATATTAATTAGAAATATAAAAATATTTCATACATAATTATATTTTATTTATAATTTTTAGACATTAAATAATTTAATTTATTTATGACACAATGATGATGCAGTAATTACCTTATTAGTGAAATATTAAAATAATTGATATTGTAAATACCCAAATAAATATAATTTGAGACTTTAAATGAATTACACGAATTTCATAGGTTAATATGACATGTTAGAGTTGATTAAAAGAATTAGGTTCGAAGTAATAATGCTGTTATGAATTTATCAAAAACAAAATACCCAATAGTGTCAAAATTGACATAAAAGAGTGTTTAAAACAAATATTATATTATTAATTGATATTTAATTCCTAAAAATCAAAGGTTCAGCCAAAGGACTTATATCATGTTTTTGTATCATTAATGGACCACTTTTGGTTCTATTGGATGTATATAGTAAGTTTATTAACTATATAATATAAAACTACCAAGTGAAATGGTAAGTGTGAAACTAATTAACTAAGAGTTAAAAATAAAAGATAAGGTTAATAATGTGACCCAAACATATCTAACATCTATTGGTTGAGTTGTTTTTGACCTATACCCACCTTAACCTTTAAATAATCTACTTTTGAGCCATTATAAACCGAATATTGATTTATTATAAAATAATATTTCTAGCTTTTCCAATGGAACCCCTCTCCCCTCTTATAAAAGGGAACTACCCTTATCATTAATTCACACCTTCAAAGCCATTTGTCTTGGCCAAACTCTACCTAAATATCCTCCCAACTTTCCTCACTTCAACCTAGAGGCCTTAGTTCAATCAGAAATCCAACCTAAGGAGCCCTTTTGATCAAATCAAAAGGAAGAACCTGAAGAAGAGGTAATGTCTTAACCACCCTCTTTAAAGTTCCTTTCTTCTTCAACTTCTTCTTTCCTTATTATTTCCAGTATAAAATAATAACTCCATTATCTTATATATGTGATTTAATTATAATTATAGAATAAACAAATTCATTATTCTATTTATCCCTTGAATGACATGTCACCATACGTGCGTACGTACGGCCTACCGTCTCCACGTTGTGGTATAATTGTTATTCAATATATTATTATTTAGATGGGTGTAATAATGATGTATAATTCATGTAAATAATAAATATAACATAATAATGATTCTATCTATATGATATACCATCCAATTATATATTATTTTAATATCAAAAGAATGATATTGTCGCTCGTGCGTACGTACGGATTACCGTCTCCACGAACGCGATGAGATTCATTCCCCATCGTATCCATTCAAGAATAAATTTTATTGGATGATTAAAATTAATATTTAACGACTTGATATAATTATGGATATGAATAAGATACAACCTATCCATAAAAAACATGGCTTATTTAACAAAAAAGACAAAGGAAAACGAATCCATTAACACTTGAAACGATGATAATACTAAGATGTTATTAACAAATCAATGTTAAAAGATAATATATGAAATCATATTAATGTATACGATTATTTTATAATTTAATAACAATTATTTCACCATTATACAGGAGTTTAACCAACCCTAGACCAATTAAAAGTACAAGGTAAGGGTTTATTTCACAATCTCCTCATTATTTAAGGTTGTTTATACCAAATTATCTACTGGGACCTCTTTATCATCCACATCCATGTTTCTTAAAAATTTATTTCTAAGCACTCTTACTATTTTATAGAATATGGGTTAAAGTCATTTATACCCTTGTTTGACTTTGTATAAGAAATTTATAATGGAATCTTTCCATTGTCTTCCAAACAAGGTCCTTTTAACCTTTTCGATAGAATTAAGGTAAGAATGTCTTTTTTTAACTTATACAGCAGGTGCGGCTATTTTTCGCTGTTATAAAATCTTCAATGTTTCCCATACAAGATTATAAAGATATTTTCAAAGTAAATGTTTTATTTTATAATTATGTGACTTTTAAATGAGTTCAGAAATGAGATATTTCTCTCAAATAGTTTTGATTTCATCAATGTCAAAATCCTTTGATGGATTTTAAGCTTATTTGAAGTTGAGTTATTTTGATACAAAACATCCATATTCTATTGAAGGTTTTGTGATATTTTTGACTGTGGATGTATTATTTTTAAACCAATCATGGTTTATGGAGAAAGTATTGACATTTCGTATGCTAGTTTTAATACGAATTTTTATGTTATGTTTAAACCTATTCATATGAGGAATGCATTGGACTTAATAAGTGACTGGTGGAGCCCGCTATAGCTCCTCGATGCATCGGTAGGTCTCACGAGACAAACTAGTGTCTTGGCACGAGGCCTTGACAAAATCTTATTTGTAGTCTTGGCACAAGGCCTTGGCTACGTGGTTATGATAGTCTGGCATTATGCATTCCATCATTATGAAAGTGGTTATTGATATTGTATGTGATTATTCGACTAGTATAATATCCATGTGAATAAGTAAATGGAATTATTTCATTTTATCTTTTCCATATTATGTTGAAGTTCAAGTTTAAATGGATTTTGTTTTTGTTATACATTACCTTAAATGTTTATGCTTATTTATGAATGTTTCAGCTATATTGTTATCCTTACTGAGCATCTGAGCTCACCCCTTTCAATGTTTTATTTTTCCCAGGTTGTGAAGAAGTAATTTATGAATGACCTGCAGGGATAGTATGAGGGGATATGAAGACAAGATTTTGTTGTAGTAGTTTTCACTTTATGATGTAATTTAAACTTTATGAATTTATATAGTTATTTCAAGGCTACTAAACTAATTGGTCTTTCGAAACTTGATCTTTCTTTGATCATGCCAATGTTATGTAATAATGCACTGACTCTGGGAAACTGGGGTTGGGGTGTTACAATTAGCCTCTTGTGATTTCAAAAGTTATGAAAAACTTTTTCTATGTGCGGAGAAGGTGGAAATAGATTTTCCAAATGATCAACTATTCTTTGACAAACAACAGAATAAAAGGTCTGGTTGGCAGTCAAAGGGAAAAAATTCATCAATGAAGCGTGGAGGTAAGAAAATTAAATATCCAACTTGTGGGAAGTGTGGTAAAAATATTCCTTAAGAATTTTTATCAATGTCTGGAAAGTGCTTCTAGTGTGGTAAGTCGGGTCATATTTCTTGTAACTGTAAGGAATATTATCAAGAAGGAAATGAAAAGCATCAGTAAGATGTTTTAAGTGTAATGAAATGGATCATTATACAAATGAGTGTCCAGCGAAGATCTCAACTGAGGGAAAGCAGCCAGACTACAAGCAGAAAGGTGTGGTAAAATCCTTTGCAACTACTTCAGCAGATTTTGGGCCATCGAACGAAGTAGTATCAGGTACACTGTTTGTTTTTTCAAATTATGCCAATGGTTTTTTGATTCAGGTTCTACACACTATTTCATTTCTGAGAAGTTTTCTAGTAAATTGGGAATCCAATATCAAGATATGAATACATAACTTATAGTAATAATACTTGGAGGAAATGTTGAGACAAAAGGAAAACATAAGAACATTCATGTTCTTCTGTGTGGAAAGAATCTACCTTAAACCTTATTTTTTGCCTCAAGTAGAGTTTGATGTTATTTTGGCTATGGATTGGCTTTCTGTTTATCATGCTAAGATTGATTGTAGAGCTAAAGAGGTTTTTTTCAGAATTGTTTTCAGTTTGTATACAAGAATGAACCCTTGCTTTTGATAACATATCAGGATGCTGAGAAGCTAGAAAAAGATAGAAATGAATGTTACCTTCCACATATTGTTCAAAATAAAGAAAATTTTGAGATTTATGATGTGACAGTGGTAAAGGGGTACCTTGATGTTTTTCCTGATGAGTTTCCTGGTATTATACCTGATCGGGAAGTTGAATTTACTTTTGAATGAGTTCTTGATGCTAAGACAATTTCAAAACCCCCTTATCAAATTGCTCAAATTGAAATTTTAGAGTTAAAGAATCAATTGCAGGAGTTATTAGATAATGGTTTCATTAGACCTAGAACATCACCATGGGGTGATCCAGTATTGTTTGTTAAAAATAAATATGGTTCAATGAGACTTTTCATTGATTATAGAGCATTGAATAACATCACTGTTAAGGAAAAGTATCATTTTCCTCATATCGATGATTTGTTGGATCAGCTACAGGGTGCTCAATATTTTTTGAAGATTGACATGAGATCGGGGTACCATCAGCTAAATGTAAAGGAAGAATACATTCCAAAGACTGTGTTTCATACTAGATATGGCCATTATGAATTTTTAGTTATGGATTTTGGTTTAACCAATGAACCTGCTGTATTCATGGATCTTATGAATAGAATTTTCTATGAGTTCTTGGATAAGTTTGTGGTTGTGTTCATTGATGATATTTTGGATTATTCTAAAAGTAAATAAGAGCATGAAATTCATTTAAGGGTTGTCTTGCAAACCTTAAAAGAAATGAAATTGTTTGGGAAATTCAGAAATTGTGAGTTTTGGTTGCAACAAATTTCATTCCTTGGTCACATTGTTTCAAAAAATGGCATAACTATTTATCCTGCTAAAACAAAAGTTGATGGAGAATGGCCAGGACCCACAAATATAACAGAGATTCATAGTTTTCTTGGTTTTGTAGGTTATTACCGGAGGTTTTTTGAAAATGTTTCATGGTTATCTAGTCCAATGACTAAGTTAACTCAAAAAGGGGTTATGTTCATCTGGACAAAAGAATGTGATGATTATTTTTAAGAATAGGAAAGAAGATTATTGAATGCTCCAGTTTTGGCACTGCCAACCAGAAATGGTGTGTTTGTTATCTACAGTGATGCTTCGTTGAATGGACTTGGTTGTGTCATAATGTAGAATGATCAGGTAATTGCTTATGCTTCATGCCAGTTGAAACCACATGAGCTGAATTACCCTACACATGATTTGGAATTAGCTACTATTGTTTTTTCTTGAAAAATTTGGAGGCATCATTTGTATTGAGTAAAATGTGAAATATATACTGACCAAAAAAGTTAAAAGTATACATTCACTCAAAAATAATTGAACAGGAGACAGAAGAGATGGCTGGAATTAATCAATGATTATGATAGCATAATCAATTACCATCGGAGAAAAGATAATGTGTGCCTTGTGATTCACAGTTGAAGAATGAGTTGTTACGTGAAGCTCATAGTTCTCCGTTTTCAGTTCATCCTGGTAGTACTAAGATGTACAGAGATATTTGGGAGTATTACTGGTGGGATGGAATCAAAAGAGATATGGGTGATTTTACTGTGAAGTGTTTGACTTCTTAGTAGGATAAAGAAGAGCAGTAGTTACCGAAAGGGATTCTTCAGTCTTTACTGGTGCTAAAGTGGAAATGTGAAAATATATCCATGGACTTTGTTGTGGGATTATAAAAGATATCTCGAGGTAATAATGAAATATGGGTTATTATTGATTGATTGACTAAATCTACTCATTTCCTTCCTATTGGAGATACATTGTCTCTAGATCAACTTTCTCAGTTGTATGTTAACGATATTGTCAGGTTTCATGGAGTTCTCCTCTCTATTAAATCTGATCATGATCACAAGTTTACTTCTAACTTTTGGAAAGGCCTTCATAATTTGTTGGGTACTGAATTAAATTTTAGTACAGCTTTTCATCCTCAATCAGATGGGAAATCAAAACGAACAATTCAGAAAATGGAGGAAATGTTATGTGTTTTCTCAATGGATTATTAGGGAAGTTGGGGAAAACATATTTATTTGGTTGAATTTTCATATAATAATAGTTTTCATTCCACTATACAGATGGCTCCATTTGAGGCATTATTTGGAATGCATTGTCGAACTCCATCTTTTTGGGATGAATTAGATGGAAGGAAGCTGATGGGACCAGAATTGGTAGAAGAGATGGCGGAGTAAGTTCAGTTGATTCAGAATCACATGAGAACAGCTCAGAGCAGATAGAAAAGTTATGCAAATAACTAGAGGAAGGATCTTCCTTTTGAGGTAGGTGGTCATGTATTTCTTAATGTTTCTCCATGGAAAAGTGTGATGCATTTTGGTAAGAAGGGAAATTTGAGTCTAAGGTTCATTGGACCTTATGAAATCCTAAATAATGTTGGATCAGTTTCTTACAGAGTGGATTTACCTCCAAGATTATCCCAGGTACACAATGTTTTTCATGTTTTGATGTTGAGAAAGTATATGCTAGATCCATCTCATGCTTTGAGTCCATCGGTAGTTCAGTTGGAAGAGAAACTCTCTTATGAAGAACAACCAGTCCATATTCTTGACCATTGAGAGAAAGTGTTACAGAATATGGTAATTCAAAAGGTAAAGGTTTTGTGTGAAAAAACAATATGGTTTAAGAGGCAACGTGGGAGTCTGGAAATGTTTTAAGGGATAAATACCCCCACTTATTTTGATATGTAAATAAAAATTGCCAGGATGCAATTTCCAAAAGGGGAGAAGGATATAACATCCCAGGTAAATGAAGAATAAGATATTTTCATATTTATTAATATTTTTGAATTAAATATTAATTTTACTTTAAAAGTGTTTCTATGTTCGATAGCTTACCTAATACGTAACAATGGGTTTCTTTGAAATTTTATGTCGCACACTAATAATATAATATTATTATTTTAAATGGTAGTTAACTCCTAGCTTTTATACTGGAAGGAATGAAAAAAACTAAATACAATATGATTATACATTTTTGTTAAATGTATTTACATTTTTTCAATAAATGTTAGAGGCTTAAAATGTGAATGATTCTAATTTTAAGTATAATTTACATTAAAAGGTCGATTTACCGCCTTTTAATGGTGAACCCTATTTAAATAAAGTTTTTGTCACTTTAATAAATTCTAATTTTACAAACAAAAACAATCTTTAGAATGAGGACATCAAAATTTACATTGGTAAATTTTTTGGTATTTATCGGATAAAGTTCATTTTTTAATGAATAGAGAAAATACAGTATTTTAATTAAAATTGTGTTTTAATGTAATTTATTTATATGGATAGATTATATTTTTAATTAGTTTTAAAGTTTAGTTAGAATATATTTTTACCATTTAATCAAAAAAAATTCATTGAAGTTAATTTCACTTTGAAATTGGACATAAACAAGTGTCAATCTTTTGATAGTTATTGTTTCTTTAAAACACTATTTGTTTTAACAATGGGAATTAATTTTAAAATTAATTAATGCCACTTTTATGTTTTGAATTTGGATAAATAAATATCATTTTCGAATTCAGAATATCAAATATATCTAAGGATGAATTTTTGGTATTTTTCAGAAAAACGTCAATATTTGATGAATAGTGAAACCACTTTGTAGTAGTTAAAAAAACTGAATTTTTCATTTAAATGAAATTTTACCACTTCAGTGAATTAAATTTCGAAAATTTGACAAACATGGTTATTATAAGTAAGTTAAATGTCAGTCAATAAGATGAAAATAATTTTTGGTGAATAGTAACTTTTGACTTTTATTTACCACGGTTAAAGGTAAATAGGGTAATTCAAGGTAAAAAGAATATCATAATAATTCAAAATTACCTTAACACTTGTACTAACCATATTGGATGAGTAATGGCCGGCCATGGTCATCTTTGGGTCGATTTTGAGACCCCATGGAGCAACATATGAATGATAATGACACTTTAGATTAATTAATTTAAAGGAAAAAATGACAAAAACAAAAATCTTTTAGTAAATTAATTTTTATATGGTGTTATATAAGTAATATTTCTGACTATAAATATTTATTGGAAAGATAAAAAATTTCCTACATTATGGTATTTTTTTATAATTTTTAGATATCGAATAAATTAAATTATTTTTGACATAATAATGATGCAGTATTTACCTCATTAATAAATGATTTAAATAAATAAGATTATAATGATTAAAATATTATACCAAACCTATCCAATTCCTATTGGATGATTTTATTTCGACCATGAGTCATCTTATCTTCAACTCTAATGATTTTTTGACCTTTAGAAACCGAATATCATTACATAATAAAATAATATTTTCCCGCTTTCCTAAAGAGCCCCTCCTCTCCCTTATAAAAAGAGACCACTTCTAACCAATTCCTCACACCTCTCAAGCCTTTAGGCTCGTCCAACATATGCCCAATTAATCTCCATAAATCACGCTCCTACTTCATGAAGCCTTAGCTAAGGCAGAAGGCACTTTAAGAAGTCATTTTGGTTCAAACCAAAGGATGTCACCCAAATTAAAGGTAATGGTTTCTCTTAACTTCTTTTCTTTTATTTTACTTCTCCAACTCCTAAACTCTTTTTATTCTTTTATTTTATAGCAACTGTAGTGTCCTTAATATACTGTTGTGTTTTTATGAGAAGGATTCCAACTACATTTACACACACCTCCATCTAGTGGGTAAAAAATATAATGTTTATGGGGATGGAAAACTAACGCCTAACGAAACGATGATTGTTCAATTACCTCCTACCGCCTCTCATGGTGTCCATTATGATGGAACGGTATTTATTTATGATATATATTATTCTTATGATTTATTTATGATTTTGTATCTTCCATTTATAGCATACCTTTATGGTTTCTATTATGGGTAAACTCGATAATTTCATTTAAGGAAGCACGAACTACCACCCCCTCAAAGTGATATGACTCATTAAGGCCATATGTGGGATGTATAAAGGAAGGATTTAATGATATTATAAATGATATTATGCTGTAATTATAATATACCTATGTATCATTATGTTTTAATTCCATTAAAATAAGAAATAGAAATGAAAGTAGCGTTCATGCGTACGTATGACTTACCATCTCCATGAACGATGCATTTCATTTATTATCATTAAATGATATATATTGTTATAAATATACATATATATATATATATATATATTGGATATATATGATATATATGATATCTAAATAATTAATGTCATTCTGGATATAATGGACTGTTAACCACATGGACAACTTGTCAATATAAGGTGTTCATTTTTTACTCAAGTACCAAATATCGACAAAACGACCACTATTAACTTAAATGATTACATAATGTTTATAACATGGTAATATGTGATATAAAAGGAATAATAAACATGAAAAATGTTCTTAATCAAGTATAAATTAACCTTAGTTTATTATTCAGGAGATTAAAGAATGATTGAGTCAAGTCGGACATGAGGTAAGGGACTTCGTCTCAATCTTCTTTCATTGAGGCGTATTTCGATATTATAAACCTTATTCTTTTAAACGGTGTATAATTAAAACCATTTGACTTTTACTTTCATTACAAGGGAATATTTTTCTACAAAGTGTTTTTCTAAATGACAAACATAATGTTTTTAATGTTTGTGGCGACAATGACTTCTCCAATGCCGAAATCGTTATTTGGCTTCCTCTATAAGACTTTATGTTTTCTAAAATGAAAAGGAAATACCTTATTCTATTTTGGGTGTTTTTCTTTTGAAAATGGTTTTTGAAATGTATTTATTATATCAATATCTTGAAATTATTTCTTCTTATTTCAAATTAAATGTTATTTGGGAAATGTTTATATTTGGAATATTTTATGTGTTATATTTTATAATGGAACTTGGAAATTTGACCAGTGGTTACGTGATAAACCAAATGACGGGTGGTGCTGTGATAAACCAGGACGGGTTGTTACGTTATAACCTTCAATTCATTGGATATGGAAGTTGGTCGTATGGCTATTCCATTTAGTGATATGTGTGTAAGTCGACTGTATGGTTATTCCATTTAAGTATGTTTCTGTCCGAAAGTTACCTTTATATATTATGTTTTCTTCATATGGGTAATCTTTTGGATATAAAAGGGTAAGTGGTGAACTTTTATTCAATAAAGAGTATTTACTACTTCATAAAGGTGGAATGTATTACTTATGTTAAGGTATTCATGGTTTACTTGTTGTTTAGAAAAACTAACAGTTTTCCTTCTTTGTGTATCTCTTACTGAGATTTTAATTCTCATCCCAAGTTTTTGAAATTTCTTTCATAGGACATAATATGGAATAGGGTCAAGGATGGGATCATGGAAAAGTCATGTTGCCTTAAACATGGAACAAGACATGACTCTTTTTTCAATAGTTCTTGTTTTGTGAAAAAATGGAAACTGAGTAGAAGTGCCTACTTTGTTTTTGAAATGAAATTTAATAGTAATGGCCTATTTATCTAAAACTATAAACCTGAAAAGATCCTTAATGTGAATTATTCTTTTAATTCAATATTATTTAATGTTTTAAGGATGGGTTCTTATACCAGAACTGATGGAAAATCTAAAAGTTCTATTCAGATGCTTGATGAAATGTTAAGTACAAAATCAATGGAATTTAAAGGTGGATGGGATCAAAATCTCTCATTAGTGGAGTTTTCATTCAATTCGAGTATTCAAATGTCACTCTATGCAGCTCTATATTGGAAGCAATGTAGAACTCCAACTTGTTGGGATGATGTTGGAAAGAGAAATATTCATGGGCTTAATCTTGTACAAGATATGATAGAAAAGGTTCAATACATCCGATAACATATAGAGGATTATCAGAGTCGATAGAAGTGCTCTACGGACAACTATAAAAGGTACATAAATTTTGATGTTGGTGATAAAGTCTTCCTTACAAATTCACCTTGGAAGTGATTTATGCAATTTTGGAAGAAATGGAAGCTCAGTTCTAGGTATATTGGCCCCTATGAAATCCTTGATCGCATCGGAGCATTGTCTTATCGGCTTGAACATCCTCCAAACCAAGATCAAGTTCATGATTTATTATACACATCTATCTTGAGGAAGTACATACCTAATGTAACAGCCTGAGAATTTATAAAAACTATTCTTTTTAATTTTATTAATTTCTTGTGTTGTACGCTACACAAAAAGGAGCTTTCACAACACGTATCCTTGACTTGCCTTGCATTACACGCAATCGCAACCTTCCTCGATAACGTGTGTAGTACGCAATACCGAGTTTCACTAAACAATGATATGCTATTAAAATATTATTAAAACTAGCCATTATGAATAGTAATAACCACTTTTTGAAATTTTATAAATTTTATTTTTCAAAATGGACTTCATTTTTGGATTCGGAATATCGAAATTAGCCTAGAGTGAAATTTTGGTATTTTTCTGAAAACTTTCAATTTTTGATGAATAGTGAAACCACTAAGTGGTAGGTTAAAAACTGAATTTTGCATAAAACATAATTTTACCGCTTCTGTGAATGGAATTTTGAAAATCCGAGAGACACGGTTAATATCAAGGACTAAAATGTGGTTCAATGAGATGAAAATAATTTTTTTGGTGAATAGTAACTTTTTACTTTTTTACCACGGTTAATAGTAAATAGGGTAACTAAGGGTAAATATGATATTAATATTACCCTAACACATGTCCTAATTCTATTGGACAAGTGTAATTCGACCAAAAACAAACTTAGGAATAAAATATGATCATTTAGGCCCACTTGGATTAGATTTGGACATTTATTATTAATTTATTTAAAGAAGGGTTAAAATAGTTAAAATCAAAGTTTAATAAGTAAATCATTTTTAATATGGGGTTATACATAAGATAAATTCGACTATAAATATTCATTAGAAAGCTAAAAAGATTTCCTACATGATGGTATTTTATTTGTAATTTTTAGACATCAAATAATTTAATTTATTTATGACACAACGATGATGCAGTAATTATCTTATTAATGAAATATTGACATAATTGATGTTATAAACACCAAAATAAATGTAATTTGAGATTTTTATGAATTCCAATAATTTTCTAGGTTACTATGATATATTAATGTTGATTTAATCAACTTGTTTCGAACATTTAATTCTGTTATGACTTTCACAAAAATCATATATCAAATAGTGTCAAAATTGACACAAAATAGTTTTTAAATCAAATATTATATTATTAATTGTTATTGTATTCCTAAAAATCTAAGGTTCGGCCAAATGACTTAGATAAGGATATATGTATTAATAATATACAATTTGGGGTTCTTTTGGCATGTTATAGTAAGTTTATTAACCATATAGTGAAAGAAAACAAAAAGACACGGTAAAAGTTAAATTATTTAACTTAGAGTTAAATCTAATTGATAAGGTTAAACATAATACCCTAAACTTGTCTAAATCCTATTGGTTGATAGGATTTCGACCCATCCCCACTTTAGCTTCGAAATAAGACCCTTTGGAACCATTATAAACCGATTTTGACTTTAATATAAAATAATATTTTGAGATATTCCTAAGGTGCCCCTCTCCTCCCTTATAAAAGGACACCTCCTCCCCCTCCTCCTCACACCAATTTGAGCACTCAAGCTCGGCCAACCCCTGCCAAAATCTCTTCTCCACTTCCCTAGCAACATCCTAGAGGTTCTGGTCTTCCTCAAAGACCAATTTTAGTTCCCTAAGAGGAGGTCTCCAAAAGGCGCTTCAAAGAAGAGGTAATTACCGTTACCAATTCTTTCATCTTTATTTCTTCTTCCACTTCTTCTTCTTAGGTTGTTTCATTATGAAGTAATAACATCAGTATCACTCATATACTGATATGTTATTATAAGTATGAAACAACCCTATTTCACCATCTATTTATCCTACGGAAAAAGAAATCACCGCGTGTGCGTACGTACGGAATACCGTCTCCACGCCGTGGTGTAATCTATTTTCCACCACCACCTTACATGGATGGGTATAATGGTGTAAAGAATAACTATACATAGTTATTAAAACATCATATTGATTCTGATATATTGTATAATCCACTCCAATTCAGTTCAATATTTATGGAAATGATATCATCGCTCGTGCGTACGTACGGACTACCGTCTCCACGACGCGATGAGATTCATTCTCCATGTTAACCATTTAAGAATGATTATAAAGTATATATAAGAAATAATAATGAAATATATGACATTATAAATCTACTGGATTTATTTATATATATATATATATGTATGTCATCTACTTACTTCCATTTCAAGACAATAAGGAAAGTAAAACAGCGTTCATGCGTACGTACGGACTACCGTCTCCATGAACGGTGTTTTTCATTTCATTTATCTATCTATTATATATATATATATACTGAATATATATGATATATAAATCATATTTTATATTCTGGAAGTAAGTAAATCATGATATAAGTAATAATAATGTCAAGAACAACAAGTCAAAACACCTACGATAAATGAAACGATTTTACCCAAAACGCTACTTTAACATGAATTTACAAAACAACGGGTAATATAAAGTTATAAGTGGACCATATATGATATCATAACAATGAATATGATTCTGTAATAAGTCAATAACATTATGTAAATCATTATACAGGAGGTTCGGACACGTACAAAGCAAGTCGGACCTAAGGTAAGGGAAATATCACAATCTCATTTTTATCCGAGATTGTTTATTCATAAGTATTTACTGCGGTGTATTTTATCATCCACATCCATGTTTCATCAATATGTAATATTATTTCCATACACCTACAATTTTTTAAATCCATTTTTACCCTTCGGTGAGTTTTTAGTAATATCTATGAAAGGAATCTTTTGTCATACGAGGTACTTTTTGACTTTTCCGACAAAAGTACGAAGAATGTTTTTTTTTAACTTATACGGCACAAACGTATTTCTACTGTTTTATAAAGCCTTATTTTCATGAAGCTTCCTCTAAAAGATTTCATGACTATTTTCAATAAAATCTCTTTCTTTTAAAATTGCATGATGTTTTGTGAAAAGAAATTGATTTTGAAGAAGAAAGGATATTTTCCTCAAGAATTCAATTCAAGTGTTTTATCAAAATTATTTTCCATCTAAGATAATAAAGGGTTCTGTTTCTATCCATATTTTTACATTGATTTGACTATGTTGTGATGGAATTATGTTTATGAATTCCTTTATCTTATATGAATTGATTTATGATGTCATGATGTTTCAAGAATCCCATTTTTGTTACATGTGTTATGCGATTATGTATGTTTTATGATTATGTGGCACACATAAGAAAGGATTCATTATAAGATGGGTGGGACCTATATCTCCCTCCAATGCATTGGGTAAAGATTTTATATCTCATGAGATAGACATGGCTGGAACGGAAGGTTATTTCGGTTCAGTGATACAGGACTGAAACGGGGAGTGAACTCGGTTCAGAAAGGGACTTTGTCCACTAAGATGGTCTTGGCAATGAGTCATGACTAACAAGAAATGATTTTCCATGATTATGTGTGCATGCCACAAAGTTTCAAGTTTTATGTTATGATTATGGGGATCTCATTTTCAATTCTATGATTTATCCCATGTTATGATATTTTGAGCTCTTTTGCAGGTCAAGATTTCCAAAAGCTACGTTCTTATGTATATGATGTGATTGATATTTATTTTGTTTACCCTTACTGAGCATTTGAGCTCACCCTTTTTTGTTTTTCTTTCCCCAGGATATAAAGAAAGGTTTTAGGTAAAAAAAGGGGAAGATCATTATGGGAGATATTGAAGATCTTTCACCACGTTTAGAAGATTACGTTCCGAGTTTCCAAAGACACTAAACTATTACGATCCTTGTGTGTGTGTTTTTGTTATGTACTAAGTATTCCGCAAAAGTAATGTAATGTCCATGTACGTCAGGCTACGGGTCTCTACACCTAACCCTTCACATGTACTATATCCTGTGGTGGTACAACTGGAACATGACCTCACTTATGAGGATCATTTGGTGGAGATATTAGACTATAGAGACAAGTTTTTACGCAATAAGACTACCCACTTCATAAAAGTGTTGTGGAGAAACCACAAATATGAATAAGTGATGTGGAAATATAGAAAATTATGATACTCAAGTACTCACAATTTATCTCAACTAAGAGAATGAGATGAAATTTAAGGGATGAAATTTTCTATGGGGGGATAATGTAACAACCCAGATTTTTTGGTTGATAATTGATTCCTGAAAATGTGTGTTATATTATTTTATACACCACAAAACCACATCTCTTTAATAATGTAGTGAATATGTAGAGAAATGTGACCATATGGTTTTGACTATTATATGATTGTCAGTCAATTATGAATGTTTGACAATATAATCATTGGGAACAATACTATTGGAAATAATTTTACAATTATAATTAATTACGTATAATTAATAATGAAAAATCCTAATTTATACAGAATTAATGGTTGATGGCCTCAATCAGAAAGTCGTGTCATTTGAATCTTATCTTATAGAGCTTGGGAATGATGTATCATCATTAGGATTCATCATTGACCATGTCTAAACCAATCTTCAGAAATTGAAGCATCAATGAAATCACATATGAGAGAAGTTTAAGTTAGTAAAGATTACCCCTTGGTCGATGTTAGCTAATCCACCACATGAGTCTTCCACCATTCTACACATTACTCCTTGGGTGTGTGTGGGTGTAATAAGTCATTAGGTTTAAATATCCTAGTTTCTTATATTTTATCTCTATTGTATTAAAAAAATATTTATTCCATCATTTCCATTTTAATAATATATTTACATAAATATGAAAAATTTTGATAAATTGGCTTTTCAGACCAAGGTAGTACTTTTTCAAAAAGATATTAATATTTATAATAAAGTACTATATTATTAGTAATACTTATTTTAATGATATTTTATGATAAAAACACTCTTATTTAAATATAAATGGTAAAATAATTTTACTTTATTTAAGTGTCAAAAATTTAACTATGCATTTTCAATTCACTATTAATTTTAATAAATAAGGATATTTATATTTAAAATTTTATTTTATCATATTTATAAAATTATAATTATAAAATTAATATCATTTTTGAAATAATAATTTCAAAATTAGGTTAGGGTGAATTTATGATAATTTTATAAAATACTTTTTTCATGAGTAGTAATAATATAATTTTAGTTTTTTGATATATTAATGACATAATAATTATATCATAATGATGTTATAAATAATTGACTACAATCCATGACTTAAAATATAATATTTTATTAATATAAACTATTTTAATAGATCTTAATCAATTTCCAAATATATAATTTACTTTAGAAATTATAAAATGGAAACATTAACTTTAAAAATTTTATTTTGTAAAAACATTAATTTTCCTTGCCCAAAAAGTAATATAAAATCTTTGTCAACTTTTATGGATTAAAATAACATAATAGGTTCCCAATTTTCCAATACCATTGTAAAGTCCAAGGTTTTTTATTTTACCACTACATAGTTGTCCAAGGATATTAGTAAAAGAATCCAACTATTTTGCTATAAATAGCCACCCATTTCTCCATTTATATTTACTTCCAATTTATCCTCGAAGAATATCTAATTGTATCACCTCCCAAGGTGTCCTCCCAAGGTGTCTTAAATACCTTAAGGACCATATCCTCATGTTTTAGGAACTAATATTCAAGGTAAGGGAAATATCAACTTCTCTTTTCCTTTCATGTTTTCTTTTTTTTGTTATGTCTTTCAAATTTCCAAACGATGTTCTTCTGTCCATTTTATTGTATACCTTTAATTTATTAAGATTATTTTATGAATGTGAGACCCTTTTACCCTCTATTTTTTCCATTTTCTAAAACCATGTTTCATACCTATTATGTTGTCAAATTTTCTTCTCGAAATTTCACTCTTCTTCTTAATAAATTATCTTATTTACTTTTTTGAATACCCAAACCTGTTTATTTTATAGGGGTGTTCACCTAGATTTCATAATGATATATTTTATTTTTTGATTAACATACATGAAACCCACATTTATTTTTCAAGAGTTAATAATGAAACAAATATATTACTTTTATAAAAAAATTAAAATGAAAATATTTTTATATGAAATCCATTTTTTATATTCTGCATGGGTTATTTTTGAAATTTTTTATTATGATATATGTTGTTTAAATGAAAATTAATAAATATGAGGGTTGTTCCCTAATATCACTCCAATGTATTAGGTAAATATTTTAGTCTCTATATATAAAAATTCTTTACAATACCTTGTTAAATAACCTTTGTAAATTTTATGGCACCTCATTGAAAAACATTAGTGATATGCTTATGAATGTCTAAATTAAATGTTTTAGCCACATTTACAAGTTCTGATTCAAGTTTTTATAATTATTATATGCCTCTATCTCATTCCCTTATGATATTCCTAAAGTTATTATTGATATTTATCATGTTCACACATAAATTTTTTCCCTTGATTTCCCTTACGGGTCCTTATGCCCACACTTTCCTTTGATATGTGTCCCCATGTTATGAGATATAGTAAAGGTACTTAGGATGAACATTTGATGAATACTTTTAAGAGGATAAGAAAAATGTTTTATGTTTTCATGTATTATGTACCTTATTTCCAATAATCTAAACTTTAAAAGATCCTCTATTTTTAAAAAGTAATGAAAAGTTATGTAATAAAAAATCCAGGATGTCATATCTATGTGATAATAAGAATTCATATTTTTCAATCATGTAATATGAATTGGTATAATAACTTATAAAAAAATGTTTACTTTTATTCTTATTATTTAGTAAATGATATTTCCATACTTAAATATTTTAATGATTCAATTGACCTTCATGAATATAACCTCTTGGCCGTTATCACAGTACTGACGTATACTTAAGAGATTATGCTTCATCTCATCAACAAATAAATCATTTTTTATCTTATGTTTTACGGTTCAATATTTTCAAACAAAAACCCTTATTTTTTAAGAGTAATAATTTCCCATGGTAACTACTCTGCAATTAGGGTTTTCAATAATTATTACAATTATTTTGTCACCATCCATGTGGGAGGAACACCCACTAACAAGAATCCATGTTTTTATTTTTCTATTATCCTTCAATGAAACCTCAATAAGGCTTTAAATATCCATCTATGGTTTCTAAGTCTCCATTCCATTTATAAAATAATTTTTGTTTCTATGTAATATGGGAATACACTTTTATGTACAATTCCTCTATTTCTAAGACCTACACTATAAACCATCAATACATTTAAATCAATTCTGAGTCTACATGCTTGAATCATTTAAAATTCTATATTATCTTATTTTAAGATCTATTTTTCTCTATTTTGGATAACTTCCCCCGACTTCATGTCTCATCCTAAAAAATTACATGTTATACCAGAATGTGTAGGATTTGTTCCCAAACACTTTTCATTACAGACAATACCGTTGAAACATGATTTTTCTTTTTTTCTTAAAAATTCTACATATAGCACATCATATTATTACTAAATTTCATATACTATTAATATATAATTTTATTCTATTTCTATTTTTAGGAGAATATATAGTTCCTAATTTATTAAATAGAAATGTACCACCCCAATTTTCTATGATCTAGATTAATTATATTATGTGTTGGATCTTATATTATTAGTATAACAATAATTATAGTTATATTTTTGTATACAATATTAACATGTTATTTTGTGAAAGTCATATTTGTATATTTAAAGGATCCATCTCAAACTTTATAAGAAGTTTTAAATTTCCCCTTCAATTTCTTCAAATATTATTTATCTTTAACACACTTATACAATATTTTAGAAAGTTATTTCTCTTTCATGGAATAATTTTCATCAATATCTTTTATTATCTTCTCATGTCATGTAGCTTTCAACCTTAATTTTTTATCTTAGCAACAAGCATTATTTCATTATTTTTTAATTAATTATTCTCTTTTATGATATTCTTATCATCATTCCCCATATTTCTCTTTTCATTTTTTATAATGGTATTCTTATCAAGAAAATGTTATGCTCATCCTTCAATATGTGTTTGAAATCAGTTTGTTTTGAACCATATTCATCACTATTTGATGTCTCAAACCATTTTTCAACATGTCCCATGATGTTAGTGAATTTCTCCCTAGTCATATTCAATACTAGATGAGTGGAAAAATTCTACATTTTTCATCAACATGTTTCTTATCTTTAATAAATAATATTTTTTTCTTTCTTTCAAAACATTGGATGATTCACTCAAACTTTTATTCCACTTATTTTTTAGAGGTTTATAATATTATTTATACCCAAAATATTTTTCCCACTACATAGGAAGTTCATATAAAAGTTTCTTGTTCAATTTAATTTCTAGAATCTAATATAAATATGCATGGAGTCATGCTATAACTATCTAGAGAAACACCAAAAAAACAATGTATTCAAAATACATTTATATATAATATATAACCAAGATGAAATAAATCTTTTTAAAATCTCAGTTGCTTCAGCAACTATAGATATAGATATCCCTCATTATGCCTTCAGAAATATTCAAGAAAAATTACCCATTTTGTAATGATTTGATATTTAAATTCCCCTTTTTATCTCTCTTTCTTACAAATAAATGATCTAAACTTGAAAACTGCTATATATTCATATAAATTACACCAAAGTTCCAGGTAATCACACTTTCTTCCCTTATCAACTATCTTCCACTCATCCTCAATTCACACCTTCTAACAACATATGTCATGTTATCTATTATTTATCATACATCAATCCTCTCAATATCAATATTAATAAACTGAATTTGATTTATGGGAATTTAATGGATCCCATCACACTCAATAGCCATAAAAGGAAAATTAATAGGAATTTATGTGTTTTAATAAAAAGATTCTTTATAAAATTCACATTTTTTGATTCCCCCTAAATTATTTTCAATTCCCAATAAATAAATTCAATTGAAGTCCATTTTTACATTACATTAAATTCATATGACCTGAATTGTCTTGGTCTTATATATTCAATGTAATTGAGGTGACATGAGTATAACATAAAAAAAAATATTTCCTTATTTTAAATGAATATTCAATATATTTTATAATAATACATGCTCAAGCATTATAAAGTTTTAGTGTATTTAAAGACTAAATAAAAAATATTCTTATTTAATAAAATATATTCAATATATCTCAAAAAAAATCTCACATGGTAAATTTATTAGTGATTCTCTATTTAAATATTTTCTTCAGAACCTTGTGAAAGAAAACATAACAAAGGACGAGATCAAATTATTAGTAAAGGTAAACATGGGAGATATCCTTAAATTATTATATTTAAGAATGAAATTATAATAAGGGTGTATGAATATGATTTAGACACTTAAAAATAATACACAACAATTTATATCTCATAATCGTGGAATAAGGATTTGGAAGATGATATGATATGAATCATAGAAGATTCATAAATCATGGTCCATGAGTTAATATCTTAAGCATAAGAACATGTCATAGAAAATGGAATAAAAAGAGTTTCAAAATCATAATCATGGAAATATTATTTAAAGGATACCCACTAGGATATTCATCACATATTAGGCTTGGTATAATAACCCATGGACCTACATTGAGCGTAGGATAACCTCTTGTGTACCCTTACTAGGCTTGGGCTAACCACTCGCATACCGTATTTTGGGTTTGGGATAATTTCTCATGCACCATTTGAGTTCGAATAACATTAAACATTACCCAATTCATTGGTAGGATAAAACAAACCCACCAATCGCATTATCATAATCCATTCATATGTATTCCATATGATCGTGATAACATTTATCATCTCATATTAGCTTAACCCATTGAAAATAAAACATGTTTCATCAATATTTCATCATTTTAATCACAAAAACATTATGAGAATGACTAAAGATGGTATCATTGGATCATATCTCAATTCAAAAATAAGTAACATCAATGGATGTTACCATAGATGAAGATACCTATAAATGATCACTAGAACATTTCATGAGGAAAATAACCATTTCATTTTTATATCACTTATTTAATATCTATAAAATTTCTATACTATTTGGAAAAACATTTCCTTTAAAATTAACCACCGAAATTCATAAATAAATATTTAATCAAAAAAATATTTATTGAGTCAAAAAAATTCATTCTTGTGGAATACATTTAAATAAAAATTATTTTAACACATATAGTAAAAATAACCAAGTTCAAATAATGATAAGAAAATTAATTATAAATTTTTCAATAAAAATTTAATCATGGGTAAAAATAATAATTATAAATAATTAGAAAATAGTAATAAAATGTTGAAAACATTTAAAATATTCCCATGAAAAATATTCCGGACTGAATAGTGAAATAAAGTCATTTTTCCTTATAAATTTTATTTCGAACTATTGGGTAATCAGATAGAAATAAATGAAAGGAAAAATTGTATTCTATAAAACAAAAAAAAAAGAGAAAAAATACATTATATTTATTATAGAATGATCATATAACTTCATCATGGTAAATTTGAGCATAAACATTCATTTTTAATAGTGAGACAGTAACATAAAACCCTTATTGCTTTAGAAATTTTTGAACCACAATACCTTGTAATAAATAACCTCAAATAAATACTTAAATGCCCATGAATATAAATATACTTATCATATAACAAATAAAAGTGAAAATATATTTACCAAATGAAATTCATAAGTGGGGAATATGGAATATGTCTCACAAATACAAAAGTGAGATGAGAAAAACCCCTACCTCATGTCTAACATACTTCATACTTTCTTTTAGCTTACTTTGTAATAAAATTAAATTTTTGTAAATATATAACAGAATCATATTCATAATTAAAATACAATAAAATTATTACTTATAACATATTTTCACCCATTCGTTAACAATATTTCTTTATCATCGTCATCTCAGGTGTCAACTACTTCATTTTCAAGTATGTTTTGATTCGACAGTTATGGTCCTTGCATATTAATCATGTTTTGATCATCTAAATAATATTAATCATGTTGTAAGTATCATATATAAATATAAACTATATTATAATAACCAGTCATGAATTATGGTTATGGAAAATGAATCATATCATTTCATGGAGGCTGTAGTCCACATGTACGCATGAGCGATAATTTATTTTCCAATCTTATAGAAACTTCATGGAAAATGGATATACCATAATCATAATAAATTATAAATTTACTTATAATATTTTATTAATTATTTTTGGATGGATACAATAGATTTATATGAATTAGAATATGAAATAAACTTTTAAGGTGTTGGGTAAGATGATTTCCTCTCCTTTGATATGCCACCTTTGGCATACACCTTAAGCCTACACAGGATAGACTTATAGTAAGACTGAAAGATTAAAAATGAAGGTAAGGAATATAGAAAGGTTTTTGGGTCAGTCTTGTATTATATTGTATTATCAAATTTTTTGAATAATTGAGAGGAAGAGGTTCCCTTTTAAAAGTGATAGGAGGGTCACACAAGGAATTACATAAATGATATAAATAAAAAAAAGTCACTTTTTTAAAAGTGGTCAAAATGTCCTATTATTAAAAGTTAAGATATTTTATATTCTAAATATATTAAACCAAGGATATTTATACAATTTTAAAGGGAATTTTTAAACATATATCTTATTTTAACCCCCGATAAACCCATTTTGACCCTAATTATGGCAAAACATGTTTACTATTTTTATTATCCATTTTCCCAAAAAGTTAAAGTGTCCCATTACCAAATGTGGAAATTATTATTCTAAATAGTGAAACAATTTTTTCAAATTTTATTTCTAAAAGTTTCATAAATTTGTTTTAAAATACTTGCCCAAAACCCAAAGAAAATTGTTTCTTAATGCATTATTAAGTATAAAATTGAGTTTACTTTCATTACATTCCGAGTAAAAACTATTAGAAGAATTTAAAAATACATTATTTTATATATAGTATATAATTTTAATTAAAATAATCGAAATATAGTGATTTATTAAATTTTTATGAAACAAACATGTTGCACATATAAAAACTATTTTTGGAAAAATAACTCTTTTAAATATTAAATGATTTTATCTTAATTCCTAACCATAGGATAACTACTTTTTGAATTATTATACAAAAATTACTAAAAAAATTAATTAAAAAAATTAATAGTGATAAATAAATTTCATTATATATAAATTCATAACACCTCTAAAAATACAATTCTTCATAAAACTAAGTCTTCTAATCATAAAGTAGTTTTATTAATATTTAATTACCCTTTATTAATAATTAATCATACATTTGAATTATGGAAAACATTTATATATAGATTCATAATTTTGTTATTCATATTCATACACCCCAATCCAATGACTAGGATGTAAAGACCATAATAAATCATGTTTACTTTAGACTAAGTGTTGTGTGTAATGGAAGATATTGAATACTTTAAATTTATTTTAATTGAGAAAATATAATATCCCATTTAAATTTTTCTTCCTACACTACATATAATAATTATATCTATCAAAATCATCTTATTTAATTGATACTTATTGTATCAACTTGTTCTGTTTCACAATTCCATTTTGATTTAAACTTCTCGTGAAAAAAACAAGATTTAATTAATCTTCTTTTAAAATCCCAACTCATCATCTCATCTTCCATAAAATAAAGGGAATAAGTTGATTTTGTATCTCAATGACCTCACAACATCATCGAAAATTCATTCTAGATGTAGTATTGGTATCTTCTTCTAAAATAATTTAAACTTCAAGAAGTGCATAATTTCAAATAAAATCTCATAGAACATAACATAGATATAAAGAGTGGTCAGCATTATCTAAATATCACATAAATAAAATTGAATATCTTTTTAGATGTGATATTTTCACATTGAATATTTTTTCTTGCATCTTCAATATTATCTTTTTTAGAGTACTTTAATTCTAGAGGCTATTAGTTCCACCTAGTAGAAAATTAGAATTTCTCTAAGTATGATAGTTTTATGTTTGGGAGATCAAATTAATATACCCAAAAAGACTTCAATTCAATACTGTATTTGTTAAACTCATTGAAAATGATCATAATCACAAATACTTTTTCTCATGTCATATGATGGACCAATGTCATATGATGATTACTTATAGTCAGATTCAAATAATTATGCTCAAACATGAAGTCATATGTTCATAATAACTCTTACACTTATCCTTTTAAGACTTATTCTAAGCAATCCAAGACTTAAACTCGAACATTATGTCTTATGATCAGTACTTGAATCCTTATAATTGGTACTTAATCAATTTATTATATTATATATAATATTTTGATATGTAAAATAGTCTTTAATCCACTTCAAAATACAATATCCAATCCCATACCCATTAAAAACATCTCGAAAAAATCTCAATAGAATTAGACGCCTCTATCAAGTTTTTCATTCATGTTGGTAATAAATGAAAACTATAAATTACATCATTAAAAATACAAAATGTAATTTAGTTATCATGGTTTTAATATTTTACAAATAGGCCATGAATGTTTTGATCTAAAACATTGATGTTAGTGTAATAATTCACTCCTAAGCCGAAATAACCACCTTCGTGGACATGATGTTTTCCCAATTGATGAACCCTCTATATCTAAGGTTTGTAAATATGAAGTGAATCCATTTTAGTTTTTTATGTAGTCTATCCATGGGGATTTTTGGATATTATCTTCCAATTTACATTCCATATATGTTTTTTGGAAGCGTGTTAGACAATAATGGACTGTTGGTATCTCTCATAGTTATATCTGTATACTGAAATAAACTTTGAAACTAACTCACACAAATGGGTCTTGTAACAACCATGACCCCAGTAGCCCAGAGATAGTGGTTATTTTATTAAGATGGGATAGATATAATAGATCACATAATAAAGGGTCATTTAGTTTTTTATTTTTAAAGAACTAAATACATACATGGTTCCCTTATTACATTGGTAATTATACTTAGAACATAAAAAAGGAAAATAAATTGCTTCCTTGACACTTATTATGAGATTTCAACTTCATAACATGGCGAAGGAAAAACAAATAAAATGGTGAGTTCAAATTATTAATATTGGTTACAAACATTAGAAACATGAATCAATAATAAGTGACTCATAATCAATATGGAATGTTAAATAGCTAAAAAAATGTTCTATTTAATCAATAAACAGAGAATGAAAATACATCTATAGATTTTTTTATAGTGAAAATCTCATGGATGGTAACAAAAAATACCAAATAATAGAAATGGTTAATTATTTGATGTCATATATCTTGAACATGACCAACTACCATCATGTCCTTTCACAATATGGTCCATCTATGTAGGTAGAAACCTATATGATTCTACATGGAAACAAACATAGAGGGTCTGTTGCCAACTATTTTCTCTCATGAGACATGTCGATGCATCAAGGAGTTATCTATAACTATGACCCAACTGTGTCTGCGTGTCCAAAAAATTCATCAAATATAAAAATTATTTATTTAATTAATGAATTAATATGGATTATCAAAATATCATTATTTATTCTGATTTATCAATATTTCCACACTTAATATATCATTCAATTTAAACATCGTATGTAAAAATAGAATACATCTTAGACAATAATCATATCCATGATACAAGAAATATGGATATTTAATAAAATATTCAATGAATAATGATCATAAAAAATGGGAAATATACATACACCACACACAAATAATAAGTGTTGAATAAGGCTTATCTCATAGAAATAAAAGTGAGATGAGAACACCCTTACCATATGTCTGAAAGTGTTCTTCACTTGAAATTAATATCATATATTATGATATTATATAAATTGATTAAATAATTTATAACCTCTTCAACTTATATTTGATTTATTATGATTTTATTAAGTTAATTTATGGCCATTCTGATGAGTTATAATGTTTCATTTTGTTGTTATGGAAGAGTTTGTTTCATGGTTTTATTATCAGTTCCCATGTATATAATTATGGGATTTATTATCAAAAGGAAGAAAAACATTATAAGTGGAAAGAAATTATTTTAATATACTTCTAGGATTTTAAATTATCCCATATATAATTTGATAATAAGTTATGATAATGATTCATTAGATAAAACGTTAATGAAAATTATTAATTTATTTTGGCGGTTTTTACGACCATCCTGAACTAATATAATTTTATTTAATATTATTTATATATATTGGTTATAAGAACATTAAATATGTTATAATACACATATTATAAGATTTTTAACCATATAAATGGTTTTATTACTATTCATGAATGCGATAATGAAAATGAAAACATTCTATCCACAGAGGCGGTGAATCGACATCTCTCAAATGATGTTTTCATTTTTAGAATTAAAAAGAGATAGGAGTTATTTGATTATGAATATTCAATTAACATAACTAAATTATAATATCTATATCATACTAGAGTTACCATACCACTTTATATAGTGTATATGAGGAGAAGATATGAAAATAAAATAAATTAAAAGATAAAGAAGATGGATTTTACCTCATGAACATCATATCCTTTAAAATCTATTTGAGTCACATGGAAATGGCCTCTGGGTGAGACCAGTAAAACCAAGACATGGGGAAGATACATCAGAGTTCAATTGGTTATAATTTAGACAATATTCAATGATTTTATGGTGTGATTATAAGGTGTTATTAGGGGTTTAATTTATACTGGGAGGAGAGGCGTGTTTTTAATTATTTTATTCAATTGTTTATTATTTTCGATCAAGACTATAAATAGTGTAGACTAACATGAAAAAATACAATAAATAGAGCCTATTAGTTTGAACTAATGAGTTGTTATCTCATCCATACATCATCCATGTCTCAATAATTCATTTATTTACTTATAATTTTAAAAATCGTTAAGTGTCGTATTTCACTATTCACCAAAAAATCTATTATTTCAGAAAAAATCCGAGAAAATAATTTGAGACATGGTTTGATGTTTAGATTTAAAAAATTGACACTATTTTAGGAAAATAATTTTTTAAATATGAGAAATTTAATTTCTAATTAAAATCATCATTTATTCAAAAAAATTGATTTTAATACTGTAATTGATTTTACGACACTTCTAGAAAATAAATATGGTCTAATAAAACAATATTACAACTATAATAAAATAATAAATTAATTTACGAATATATATTATTAGAATAAATTTTCTTTTAAATCATTATATAAATTATAAAATTGTAAATAAACATTTATGTTTAACAAAAAAACAACACTCGATGTATCATTTTTAGAAAAATTATTTAATTTTTCCATGATATAAATATATCATATTTTAATTTATGAGATTCCTAAATTTTATTTATATTTTCATATTTGATTTTATTATTCTAATTTACACATTAATATTCTTAGCAGTCATATTACTATACCAATATTTATGTTAGCATTTAATAGTATATCATGATTAATTTAGGTTTGGTGTTACTTGCTATATAAGATAAGAAATAAATTGAATTGATTTAAGAAAATATTACAATAAAATCTTGGTGTGTTATAAGTATTCTATAAATCACCCTTTTAGATTTAAGTTCCCTAAATAATCTCAGTATATAGGAACTCTGGATATTGTGCCATGAACCAACATGGATGGCCTCTCATTTGGAACAGGATCGGGGTTATGTTAAGGCATTATGGGAATACCTAATCACCATGGGATGGAAATTAGTGCATGGGAATCAAGGAAACACTCTTGGGAACGGTTTCATATAAGAAATCAATACATTATCAATGGACTTAGTTATTAAAATCCATCATTACCCATTTTTATGTCTAACATCCATACAAAAAATATATAAATTGAATTAAAGAAGAACATCCAATAAGAGTATAATGTAGTAGAAATTATAGAAGTTTCTAATGAGATAAAACAACATATAAAATTAATATAATTAATTAAATATAAATTCATATATAAAATTAAAAATAATTGAATCCTTGGTCAAAAAATACAATACATAAGAATCAAAAAAATAAAACTAACATGAACAAATTAACTACTACCTATATCCATGTGATACATAATCACTCACCACATCCCGTACATACCACTACTAGACTAATGTGGACATTAAACATAAAAATATCATTTCATGTAACTTATAAAAAGATAATAGTTTCATTCACCATTTTGAACATGTATACTGTGATAAAAATTAGTCATGTTGGATTTTAACAATGAGTTCAAATTTTTCCTTTCAAAAGGAATTTCATTTCATCTAGGTTAAATTAAAAATATTAAATAATTTTTCATGAATGATCCTAACACAAATATTATCCCTTTTTCTTTTTTCATAAAACCCCTCTTTACCATATGAGGAAAAATAAGGGTTAAATAATTCATCTTAAATGTATCTTTAAACCATTTCTTAAATATTTCACAATGATTAAAATCTATCCATTCCTTGTAAATATATTTAAAACCCCATTTTCAAATACATTTTTAGGAAAATGAGTTTCATCACATAATTAAGAACAAAATGTAAAAAAACATTCCTTAAGATGGAATCATGTTAATAAATAAATAAAAGTAAACAAACTAATTATCAACTAAGGAATCCATATACAAAAATCAAAAAGGTGCATATAAAAATGAATCAAAGGAAATATCATATGTAATGTCATAGAAAACACTTGGTGTCATGGGAAACACAGGAGGTCATAATGAAGGGTGTTCATAGACAAAAAATAACATAGGACCAACTGATGAAATATTTTGTATCCTTAAAATATCACAAGACACTCAAACATCCCACATCGGCATAATTGGGGCACACTTCCCCTAGCATATAACATAATTATGGGGAAACTAGTTGCATGTCTAAAAAATATCGTAGCATAAATAAGGAATTATCTCATAGCCTAGTATTCCCCATGAATGTAATAAATGGAGTAAAACAATCAATCCAATAACAAAATCATCATAACAAATTAAACATAACAAAAAAACCCACGTCAACTCTAATGCCTACATAAGAATATTCCCCAATCCATAAAAACAAAATCAAAACAATATTCAAGTTCCCCCTCCAGTTCTCAATCCCTACCATGACATGGGGCTCATGAGTGTCTCATAGACACTAACACACCACATGGAAACCATTTTTAAGTGCCCAATGTGCCTTCATGAATGCCCACTCAGAATTTTGGTCCATTCTCTATCACTGAATTCAATTTTGAAAACAAAATTCAACACACCACACATAAAACCACCCTAAAATCATTTAAACCCCCAATTTCCTCTATTATTAATGTAATATAAAATTATACCACAACACCTTATTCTTTAAAAACCACACTTTTTCCCTTTCAGGACCAAAATGGGGTTAAATGATTTTAGAGTTCAAAAATCATTCAAAATAAACCAATAAAATTTTAGATAAACACGTGGTATCCAAACATCCTTTTTTAATTTGGAAAACAATTTAAATGACAATTAAAAACTATAAAATCATTGAAAATACTTTATACCATGTGATAAATAACTTTATAACATTTATAAGACCCACTATAACTATCAAGTCTAGATATAATTTAATAAAAATGAATTTGAAAGCATAGAGCACACTATGAAATAACAATTAATTGTGGTGAAGAAAATACATAAAATATTTAAAGAGAAAAACCTCATAGAAAGTTAAAACAAGACTCTTTAAATATTGGAGGATTAAATAGAAAATAATATTTTCCTTAAAATATCAAAATAACCAATAACCAAAATTACTTTAACCCCTAAACCATAATATTGGCCCAACAACCTATAGTGGTTTATGAGGAATTAAAACTGAAGGAAAATGGAATATAGGATAAGGATAAGGGAAAACCCAGAGGTAAATATGGTTTTACCTCAATAAATATGCTTGAAAATACTGGTGTAGGGTCTCAAAATAAAGTGTCATGAATGAAGTAACTCCATCAAATGCCAAGTGGTTCAGTTAAACCAACTAATGGAGGGAAAATTGGGAAAACATTTTATTTTTAGAAGGGTATAATTATAATTTCTATTTAAAATGAAAAATAGGTATCTCACATGGTTTAGTAAACCATGCACCAACCATATTTATTCCATTGTACAAGCACTGAGAATCCACAAAGATTTACCACATTATTTTTTAATCTGTGTTCCAATATTATAACATCCTTTTTAATTTAAAACGTGATTTTAATGGGATGGCCACATTGATTGCACTAATCATGCAAAAATACTGAACCTAATTATTAAACTCCAAAAAATTATAAAATTAAATAAAACATAATTAAAACTCAATTTCATGATAATATGTAAATAGATAAATAAAATAGTAAAGAAAAACAAATTCATAGTGTGATAATTCTTTCCACCATAACACTTTATTCCCTTAGAAATTTTTTAAAAAAAGTTGATGGTAATAGGTTAAGAGGTACAATGACACCCCATTAAGGGACATGGGTCTAATTAATAAATTAATTGGGAATAGAATTTACAGTTCTTGAAAAAAACTCTTATGATAGATGAGGTAAATCCAAGAAATACATGATAAACACTCACATCTAGTGAAAATAATCCGTATAAATCCCCACAAAGGTCTCCAATCATGACAACTTTATAACAACTTGAGTGAGTCTTAAAGGAAATGCAGACATAACAAAGGTCTCTCCACCATTTATAATTCATCAAAAATGGTGATATATAAAATATACACACTAATAAATATGATACATCTATATATAATTCAAATAAATAATTCCTATACTCAAAGCATAAATAACCATCATAAACACCTAATAATGCATAAAATAAAACAAGTCCACAATTAAATTAAACAAAACTAAAAATATATTTAGAGAAAACCATTCACCATAATAGTTCATTAAAAACATACATGGTTTTTCATTCAGTTTCATAATATCCACATATGATAAACCAAGAACTTAAACCCCAATTTCCCCCAAGTAAAATCAATACAAATAAAACTATCACCCTCGAGTTCTCAATACATTAAGAATTAGATCAGTCCTAGTTACATAATCATGAAACTAAGGGTCATCCATATTTCAACCACCAATATTCCAACCACAAAATAGCCAAACCAAAAATATATAGATAAACCAAAAGATAAAATAAGTAAAACTGACATGGCACACAACCAAATCTAAAACTCATCTACAACCATATGAAATATATATATATATATATGCTATAATTTCAACCACACCTACATCTATAAAAACTATTTCCCAAAAAAAATTTATCCTCAAAACTAAAATTACCTATAAGACTTATTCTTCCCATAATTCACCTTAAAATTCATATAAAAAATTAATATGTAGAAATACCAAATATATACCCTCATAGAATTCAATAAATGTTTATTATAATGACTATAGCCTCAAAATTGGATGACATCCGAATATCAATTCTATTTAGACGAATAAATTCACCCTAATAACCCATTAATCTTGACCCTAACTAACCTATACATACCACTAGATAAAAAATATTCACTCAAATTTACTGTAGATGAGAAAACAACCAACACAAGTTTGCCTTCTACTTACCATTGACTAATATGTCCATTACAACTAATTCAAGATATGTGATAAGGAAAAAATCATTTATAATGGATACATGGTCTAAGAAAGTACCTCTTTCAAAGAAATGATCTCTTAAGGAATCATCATTGATGTACTCTAGGTAAAAACACTAAATCTTAGAAATGGTCAACATAATATTTCACTGTCTAGTCTTCTTGATGACGGTTCATAAACTCAATGGAATTATTTGTCTTCTCTTCCTTATGATTATTCCATTTAAAAATTTTGATCTTGATAAATTACCAAGACATTCCCTCACACAGTTATAATGGAATGATAGTCACCCACCATGTTTCGTTTGGTATTTCAAAATAATTGATAGTAGCCTTCACCCTTCAAACCTTGAGTGTTTCAATAGAATAAAATGTTCACTCAATTACATATATATACTTCATTGACTAAAGTGGGCCTAAATCACCATTGGAGTAAGGTATAGGGAGATTCACATTTTCCAAGATAAGATCCATGAGATGAGAAGATTTTACCTTCCCCAACAACCTTGAGTTAGGGTAGAGTAGAAAAATGGAGTACCCAACCATAAATGATGAAAAGTTTCATACTATTGATCAGTCTAATTAATTAATACCTAATATTATTTGGAGAATATATATGAGGATTACTCTAATGATATAAAACAATATTTATTTAACTCATTATCCACAAATCAAATCATAAAATTCCACAAAAATTATTATACAGATTTATAAATCTTTATTACAAAGTCTTTAAATAAAAATTCACCCCATTTTTCTCAAAGAATTATCAATGTATAACATCCCATATACATTAAAAAAATTCACCCCTATTTTTTATGAAATCATTTAATCCCATATTTCAATCCCCCATAAATTAAAATCTATTTTATTCACATTAAAATTTATTTTTTGTTTTCAAAACACTATCTAAATTTCATTTTTACCACTATTACCTTTTAAAACATTCAAAAATGAATTGAAAAAATACTCATTCACATTCCTAGACCAGTTTTCCAACCTAAAACCAAGCCTAATAAAAATACCCAAATAAAAAATATTTTACATTAATATAAATAGAATCTACTAACATTAATTCTATAAAAAAATATCCCTTAATTGAACATGAATTAATGGTAGAAATAATTAGTTTCAATATAGAGATGAAAACAAACAAAAAAATAATTCATGGGAGAAACAAAGTTTTTCATGATTTGGGAACATCGCTTGTAAAACCATGTTCCAACTATGTAACGGGCTTTGTGATTTTTTTAGACTCCTACTGCATGGGCTCGATTTGGGTTTCAAGACACTGTTAGAGAACCATGCATCTCTAGTTTTCACCATATCTATACCCTATAAACCAATAAATACTATCAAAATAATTTATACACATAATGTAGATCAACATATTATCTTACCATATCAAAATAAATAAAAAATAATCAAATAATAAACTCAAAAAATATTTCAAGCCTCATTTCCCATGACGCCTCAAGATTCATCCTAAAGGGTAGTGATCTAGCACCCATCTTTGACCAACCTATCATGTTCAAACAATAATACTAGTATCTTTTCTCCATAGACATGCCTCAAAGAACATAGTAGGGGCCTTGATCCATTTTTTCATGAACCAACATGGGTCACCACTCAGCCAGAACTAGAGCTAGCATGTTGAATAGACCATAAGGTGTTCTTAATCCCTATGTGCTAACAACTAGTTCCTAGGATGGTAGGAAACATTCTTGTAAATGGTTTGGACCAAAAATTCTATAAATAAAAAATGGAATTCCACCTACAAATATGATACAACCAGTCATTATGTCAAATTTCTATTCAACATATCAATATATAGAACTAAAAATGAAAAACCCATCATAGTATAATGTAACTGAAATAATAGAAGAATATCATGTGGTACAACATCACATAAACTAAACATACTAAGATAAATAAATCTCATTTAAAAAAGAAAAAATAATGATAAATATTGTGTGATAAAGATGACACATAAGAATCAAACAAATAAAACAAATTAGAACCCAATAAATACTACCCATCATTAAGTGACCCAAAGTTAGTATATATATCCCACGCTAATCAATTCCAGACCAACTCGAATATAAACAATGAAAATATTATGTTTGGACACCTAAATAAAATAATAATATCTATATACACTATTTTATTTATGTATGGTGTGATCAAAATAATCCCAGTATGATCTCACCAAGGTTTTTTTAAGGCTCCTTTAAAAGGAATTTAAATTATTCTAGTATGAGTTATATATTGAAAATATTTTTTCATGAGTTAATATAATAAAAAATAGTATTTCAATTTTTTAATAAAATATATCTTATCCATCTTCAACAATTGAAGGTGAAAAAAAATATATCTAAAATACATCCTTAAAACATATATTTATATCTTACAAAAACATAAAAACCAATTCATTATTTGAAAAAACCACCTAAAAACCACTTTCAAAATCATTTTAAAAAAAACTAGTTTTATCAGAACCCCATGTAAAATAAACACTCATTGAGAAAGAATCATGTTAATGAATAAATAAAATTAAACATACCATTGATCAACAAATGATTTTAAACCTAAAAATAAAAAATAGGGGTTACAAAAAGGAGGTAAATGAAATCACATCTGTAATATTATGGAAAACACTATGTATCATAGTCAACACACTAGGTTTGAAGGTGATATGATACAAGAAAAACTATAACATGCGACAAACTACTAATATATGTTGTATCCTAAAAATATCACAATCCACCTGAATATCTCAGAAAAACATTACTAGGGTTCACATGCCACATGCCATAGAATATATCAGAACTAAGGGACATTAATAGAATATATAAATATTAGTTCATAATAAATATAAACCTCTCTCTAAGAATTTGGTTTCCCATGAAACTAAGAATTAGTGGTGAGAAAACAATAAAATTATAGATTTATCATATATAATTATTCCTTAAAAAATTACCCTCACCTAACCTCTAATTCAATCACAATAAAACAATCCAATCCATATTAACCACATCACAAATAATAAATAATTTCACCATTGAGGTCACAATCTATTTGAAAAAATTGGGTTCAATAGTGTCTCACACCGAGGTTCCACATAAAAACCATTTAAATTTTCCAAATGAGGCTTCTTTAAAACTAAATAGAAATTTCATCCCTTAACTATAACTAGAATCTAGTTTGAAAGTAGTCTTAAAAACAACCCTTGTAAATTTACCCTTAAAATCATTTATAGAACCATTTTTCTTTTTTATTTAAGTCATTTGAAAATCCACCACACCACCTTATTCTTTAAAAATCAGACATTGTCAATTTTAAGACACAATTGGTGTTAAAGGATTTTAGTTATCAATATTTATTCTATTCAAACCATATAAATATTTCCATAATAAATTGGGACATAATATCACATTAAAATTCAAAAAAAATTAAACATCCTTTAAAAACTACAAAACCATTAAACCCATTTTATTCCTAGAGATAAATAACGTTGGAAAAACTATAAGACCCATTATAACTATCACATATAGATATAATTTTAAAAAACAATTAAAATAATAAATCACGTGGTGATATAGTAGTTAAAGTAAGTGCATAAAGACACCTCATTCTATGTAAAAAACCTCAAAGAAAGGTGATTCAAGCCACCTTCAACCATAGAATCTTAAACATGAAAGATGATGACCCCTATAAGATCAAATAATAAAAAACACTAAATTAGAATCACCCTAATCCCTAATATGATATCAAAATCCATTGGTAATTATGGGATAAATTTAAACAGAAGATAAAAGGAAGAAATAAGTTAGATTATGGAAGAACCAAGTGATGGGAGGGTTTATATAAATAAATCAAAATGAAATGGTAGGGGAGTTTAAAATAAAGAGGGAGGGTAATAATGAGCTCCCTCATTAACCAAGGGGGTCGACTAAACCAAATGTATTAGGATTAAGGAGATATCCCTTTTATTTTTGGGAGGATAGAATTATAATTTCACTTTTAAATAATAACTGGGTAACTCACACAGTTATGTCACACAATTTTCTAATTTTTTAGCCAATTGTACAACTTCCATTGAACATGAAATGGAAATTATGATGGATTGGTTTCATGATTTTGTAAAATGTAAACTAATTATTAATGATCCTTTATAATTTACTAAATAAAATTTTATGGGCTAACAGCATAGTTTCCTCTAATGGTGGGCCGAGTACTGAAACAAAAAATCATTAAAAAGTCAAAAAACATAATTTAAAACTCAAGGCCAATATTTAATATAAAAAATAAATAAAATTTTAAGGAAAAAAAGTTTGGGTTATGATAGATTGTGATGGTGAAATTGTGAAACTCTGAGGGTTCTTCTCTACTATAGAGAGCAGTACTATAGGTGTAATGAAGAACATGCACATTAGCCAATAGATACTAACGGAAACCAAATGTGATGAAAATACTCTCATTTTTTCACTAGACCACTAACCTATCCAATTGTTTCTAATTCATATGGTGGAGACATTTGAGAATTTACTCTATTAAGTACTCATATGTTTTTCATGATAGGTATATCATTCATTAACATAATCCCATAATTTGAAACCATAGGATATTCCTTACCTCCTGTCATGTATTTATTATCCTATAGATCATTCCCCATTTTTTGATAGCCACATAATCAATTGGTGGTATTTAGATACAATTATGAAGTGAACTTATAGGAAGACTCTCATAAATAGCCTCATCCTGGTCAAAGGGATCCACCCTAACCAGTTCTGGATATACATATTTCTCTACACATGGTCAAGGTGGTTATAGGATCTCATTAATAGATTAACCTAGATATATTTTTTATGGACAAAATTTTATAATCTATAAGTTCAAATAATTATACTGTTTAAGGAAATAATCAGATAATAAAGGAAGACGTATTCCCATCCAACTCATTACTAAATTCTATGAGCTTGGACAAGGAGTAATGGGTTTACATAGCTGAGATGATATCCTCTATTTTAGTTCTGACTTTAATTAGTGTAATAAACCCTTACATTAAAAATAAATTCAGTTTTTTGTAGAAAATAAAATCATCACATTCAAGGATAAAACCTCATTTATATGTCCCTCCACTTTTTGGGATGGTTGGATAAGGATATGTCGATGCTCCATCCACAATAGTTGCAACTACATTTCTAGCATGAAATTGAATTTTATACCATGGTTCCCCTATGATAACATCTAGGATTACCTAAAAATGGGACCTTTCATATAATTAATATTTTGATAAATGAATCATGATGTTAATAATTAGATATAAATGCACAAAGTAGAGGAAGAGGTTGTGCTTGAAAACTAACCTCTCTCACTAGTGAGAATATGTTTGTCCAAGATATAAGAATTATACCAATGCTTGATTAAGTGATGATGGATATTTTGAATTTTCAATTTAAGAGGGGATCCCATAGGTTGGAAGTCAGAAAGTGGATATATTCCCTTTACTACATACACAACTCTTTCCCCATATGACCCATCCTCTTATTCCTAGAAAATCAACCAGAAAACTCCTATTAAGATTCCACACATAGTCTGATATCATGATTCCAGGATTATGTCTATCATTTATGTTCTTTATAAGAAGAAAAATTATGAGATGGGAAAGGGAATTTGGAGAATTAAGATTAAAATTATTAGAGAGGAACTATTTTCAATCATACATGGGTTTGAAAATATCATATCCCATTGGTCATCAATGGACTTGTGGAAGACTCCACAATGTTGTCTTGGTTTACCATATCTCACACCTTGTTTATGAAGGGTAAAATAATGTTGGTAAACAATACTAGAATTTCTAGGTCTCTAATACATTTTCTATCCTCGATAGTGTTTTTCTAAAGGATGAAGTCCTAATTCTCTTTCACATTACTAAGCTAGGGGAGATAGACACAACCTTGAAGGGATTCCAACAATGTTCATAGAATAGAAGCAATTTTCCAAAAAGTGGGAAGCCCCAAGATATATATAGTCTAAGTAAGTAATGAAAACCCTCCTCTAAAACTTGAATAGAACTCGAGATCATTTAACTTCCATAGTTTTATTACTCTCTCGTCATCATCTATGGCACTTTCTCTCTAATGAATCCTCAACCACCTCATCTCATAATAAAATTGTGTTGGTTATTTGATTTAGAATTGTTGGGAATCTTATGAGTCAGAATCTTTAAGAGTCTTAGATGCTTTATCAGTCACCATTTCCTTATGGGGATGTCATGTGACCCATTTTCCTTTTTTCTGGGATGATGAAAACATAACTAAATGTATATTAGTCACCAAAATCCCTTTATTAAATGATGATATAAATTCTTGGGAATACTCGAGATTTAATCCAATTATGGGATATAAGGATGGAATCTTGGTCTCAACCCAAGTGTTCTCTTAGGCCATCATGACCTATAATTTTCATGATACCATTTGATGATTATCCTTTCTAACTCCTTTCAATTGTGCTACTAAATGATTTATAATATGAAAAATATTATGTGAAAAGAAAAATAGTGAATTAGATTTAAAAATGATAGAGAAATTAATCTAAGATATTTGAATTCAATTCCTTAGAATGATCATGTATAATTGTACCTCATTGTTACTGTTTCCACGTTTTGTGACTGTATTAGTGAGAGGGTCTTTGTAATGGATTAATTTTAACTCTAAATGTTATTAAAGTATTTAAATAGCATTATAACCCTTTTAATGTACTATCCTGATACTTCAAATATCATCGATTAAAGGTTCAATCCAATAATTAAAGATTTTTATTTTTATGAGGATATTGATTGAGTTGAAATCTTCCACTATACAACCTCACAATACATAAAATAAACATGATTTATGAAATAGATTATTCCTCTTATAAATATGTAATAGGCACTGGTGGATCCTTGACTCCAATAGAATAATCAATCGAATGGGCTTTCCCTCTACAAAATGGCCTTATAACATGGGTTTTTCATCTATATTCCATTATGATAGTCGTTTAGTAAGAGTATATACCCACTCATCCATGTTGAAAAAAATCAAACCAACCAAGTCTAAGAAGTGATATCAGGGTTGAGACTATAAACATATTCCTTGTATCAACCTTGATAGAAATCTATATAGAACATGCCCAGGGCCCCTTATTTTTATATTAAGTTAAATCTTATACGGATTAAATTTTTTAGATCATTTCCTTGATGGATTTAAAAATATTAATCCAAATCTTAATGATGATTTCATTTTGAGGATGGGAAACATTATCTATGGTAGTGATGAATTATCCCAGTAACATTTTGGTCCAATGAGGGTATTCATCGACGAACTACCCAGAAAAAATTTTTAGGGATGGACCAATCATACTTGCCTCTGAAAATGGATTCCCCATAGACCATGTAGACATCCCAAAAATAGATTCTTACTTCATTTTGTATTTGATAGAGTTTTTTTGTTTGTGGGATCCAGTGGTTTAGTAGATATATATTAAAGAACCTATTTTTATAAAAAAAAATACATTTGAGAAATCTATATGGATTTATATATCTCTAAAACCTACATTTGGTACTTAAAATTGTCGTATTTTTAGTAAAACCAATGTACCCTAATCCTCTAAGATGTGCCCCCACCTACAGGAAAAAAGTCTCAATCTTCTACCCAGCCTTTGAGTTGGTGCATGGATGATCGATTGAAAGTTTAAGATTAAAAGTGCATGTGATACTTATATATGTTGGAAGATATATTTGGGTGAGAATTGAAGAAATCCATAATGTATGTAGGGTTGAATTCCCCCTCTAGGATATACACTATTTTGGAATATATGTTGTCATGGGACAAGTGATCCTACTCATCAAACAACGAGATAAAATGGTTTTAATTGATACTTGAAAGGAACATATATATTATAATTTTTTGATAATACAAAAGAATAAATTCTAGATTAGGGAATTTATTGTTATTCTCTTATATAAATGTTTTGAGAGTTGACATGTGTGGTTTTAAATTTCGGACGAATCCATACCTAACATCTTGGATTACCATGTTGATGAAAATAGAAGTCTTAATTTCTACAATAGTGCTTTAAGTGAGATCTATCTTATTTCTACATGTAAATATTCTACCAAAATATTTGGTCAAAGAATAAAAAGTATATAAATTACCATATAAATAGAAACGCAGCATGAAAACAACCAAGTGAAAATTTTGGAAGAGGAAAAAATTCACACAACTAGATTTTCCCATATCACAATTAAACCATATCACATTTCCCAATAACCAAAAAACATCTTTCATGTATATAGTTTCTACCATAGTATTTTCTTAGGACACTTCATCCATTTGGAAGAGATTTTCAATTATTTCTCTCATGATGAACTATTGTGCCAAAACTTGAGAAAAGTCATAAGTATAGTAGCTTTACCTTGAGTAGTGCAAGGGACATGAGTGAACAATGAGTGTGTAACATCAGGATTTTATAAGGTAATAAAAAGGTGAATGAAAATTAAGTTATATCCACTTATTTATAGTTGAACTATATCCCACGCCCATGTCTTAACACACATTCCATGCCTAAGTACTAGAATGAATATATCACTTCCCATCAATCTGAGCACATATTATATCCCTTAAAATAAATAGTCATAGTAGAGTAAAATGTACACTATTGGAAATTTGGGTTTTCCCAACGCTTCTATACCAACGGTTCATCAAAACCATTGGTATAGGAGACCTTTACCAACAGTTTCATCAAACCGTTGGTAAAGGTTGAGATAGGTGATGATTTCCCAACAGTTTGAATAAAACCATTGGGAAATGTTCGTAGGCTACTCCATTTACCAATGGTTAATAAAAACTATTGGAAAGGTATGCTTTTCCAAATGGTTTTTAAAACCCGTTGGGAAAATATCCCCAAAATTGCAGCAAAATCGAGAAGATGTGCTTGCATTCGCTATTTCTCTCCCAATTTGGAGAAGCCCTCATACATGCACCAGGTGAACCTCTATCAAATCTACTGATAATCCCCAACCAGTTTATATGGGATAAGTCCAAATATTCACGTCTTCTTGCTCTTTTTCCACTTCTCTTACATATTTATCCATTTTTATTTAAGGTGGAAACCCTAAATTAGGTGTTTTAAAAACTTATGGTTATTAATTTGGGATTTGGTTTGTTTTATTAGGGATTAGGTGTATGAGGCATTCCCCTTCCTATTATGAGTGGTTTTAATCAAAATTTATGATGTTGGAACCATTTATGATGTTGTTGTCTCTATTTAATCTCATTTCCCTTAACATAACATTAAATTCTATATCACATTTGGTTTATGTTTTTTTAATTTCCAGTTAAGTTATTTGTGGTTGATGATTATCCCATGTTAGTTTTTTTCAATGGTTTGGCATTGAAATTGGGCATATAATGTGACTTTTCCAAATGGGGGTTCGTTGAGAATACTCCAAATATTTGTTAAAAATGATCAAAGGGATTTTTTATTTAAAATTGATTTCAAAAGATATTTCAGAAATGATTTAATCTTGAGGAAAGTGTTTTATTAAAATGGGAATTTTTTTTAATAAGGCTTGTGTAATGTATTTTGTTATAGTACACTTGTTATGTTACTATGTTTGGTATTTAATAACACATGAGATAACTGGTGTGTGATAATGTTTCATGAAAGTGATTCCATGGTTGGTTCAAGATTATATTTACATTTTGAGCCTATTAATGAGTTATTTTAAAGATATTTTGAGATATTTACCTCTTGGTGTTAATTCATACAGTGATCATGGGGGATATTATATGTTTATTGGGGAAAACTGGGAGCTGTAGAGGTGGTTCATGATTAAGGCATATAATTATTTCTAAACATGTGGATAAACCATCCATAGTAGTTAATTCTTGAAGTTATTGATGTTTTTAGTCCTTTTTTATTTGGAGTTTCTTTTGATGTTGATGTTTCTTATTGATACCTATGATGGAAATTTATTTTAGTTTCTAAATCGGCTGAGACTCCCCCACCATGCACAGTGTATGCAACCTCTACCCTTATTTAATCATTCTGTTTACACAGCCTATGAAACCTCTACCCTCATTTAATCAGTGAACTCGGGTCATTAATTCAAGCCTTCATTCTCACTAGCATGTAATAAATTTAATGATAAATACCCATCCTCCCATGATTTATTACCTTATATAGTGTCCAACATATAGAATATGAGCTTTTGAATTCATCAGTTAACCAAGATTGTATATTCTATTTCCCCCAAGATGAATGTACTAATATAAATTTAGGGTCAATTAAATATGGTTCTCATTGTAAGTTGTATATTATGTGTCCTTCTTGGCCAATACTCACTTTTATGAGGGTGGGGTGACTTTCACTAGCCATGATGGAATGTGTAGACATCCATAAAAATGTTAGATAAGTCACAAGTTTAATTCAGTAATGTTGTTATCATTGACATACTTTATTGTTAATCTCAAATTTAAAAATAAATGTTTTTGTCTATACTTTATGAAATTAAACATTTTTACAATCCATGAACAACCTATTAGTGTAGAAGCCTAAAATTTATTCACCCATGGGGTGCGCTTGACTTGGGGAACTAATTGGGTAATGAATGGTATGGCCATAGAGGTTCCAAGAATGAGTTATTGAACATGAGTGAATGATTTAGGATGCCTATAACACATAATGGGACCTGAGGCATGTGCCTATTATATGAGACCTAATTAAAATGAATATAAATAAATTTTAATTTAATTTTTTAGTACTTTTTCTTTGATTAATGATTTGGAATTCCTTGAAGAAACCAAACAAAGATTCATGTTAAAAATATAGCTTTTAATTTCGTTGGAAAATACCATTCGATTCATGATGATTTGGTTTAACATACCTTAAGGAAATATATCTTGGATTCATAGTGATTATGATTTATTAAGCCTTGGGGAAGTCCCCCTTGGATTCTAAACTAGAGGCCTCTCTCTTTACATAGGGTGGTAACTCCTTCCTCCCTATAAATCCAACTGAATTCAATCAATTAGTATTGGCCAAGAAGGAAATCCCCCCACCCTCCTCATTAGAGCCTTGAGAGCCCCCCGGACACCCTCTCGGATAGCCCTTCCACCCTCCTCCTTGGTTCCCAGACAGCCCCCCGGACAGACCCCCACCCTCCTCCTTATTTAAAATGGATATGATTTTAAGTGAAAAGAACAACTGGCATATGAAAAACAGAACAAACACATTCGGATTCTATTGATACTTTAGCACAAAGATCCATCTAACATATGTGATGTATAAAAGTCAATCCCTCCTCAATCTGAGGTGCGGGGTGGCCGGTATAACTCTAAGTGTCTCTCTTTTTTTTAAATGGACAACATTTTAAGTGAAAACAACAATTGACATACAAAAAACTGACCAAACTCATTAGGAATGTGTTTATGCTTTTGTACAACAATCCATGGGTCTTTTTTGATGTGTAAAATTCAACCCTACCTCAATATGAGGTGTGGTGTGGCCGACACCACTCAAAGTGTCTCACTTTCGTTTAAAATGGACTTCATTTTAAGTGAAAACAATAAATGACATACAGAAAACCAACCAAATGCAATCTTATTCCATTGAAACTTTAGGAAAACGATCCATGGGTCATATGTGACGTGTACGAGTCAACAAAAACTCAATATGGGGGACAGTGTGGCCGATACCACTCGAACTGTCTCAGTTTTATTAGAAATGGACAACATTTTAATTGAAAATTAAAAAGGGCATACGGAAAACTGACCAAACATATTTAGATTATATTGATACTTTATAAAAATTATCCATGGAACATTTTTTCCATGTATGAGTCAACCACGCCTCAATATGAGGCTCGGTGTGGCCACCACCACTCAAAGTGTCTCAATTTTATTTGAAATGAAAAACATTTTAAGTGAAAACAACAAATAACATACGAAAAACTGTCTAAAAGATTTTGGATTCTATTGAAACGTTAGAAAAACGATCCACTGGTCATTTTTGATTTGTATGAGTCAACCCAACATCAATCCGAGGTGCGGTTTGGTCGGCACCACTCAATGTGTCTCTCTTTAGTTTAAAATGGACTTCATTTTAAGTGAAAACTATAGCTGACATATGGAAAACTGACCAAACGCATTCGGATTTTGTTGAACCATTATTACAACAATCCATGGGTCATTTTTGACGTGTACGAGTCAACCCCACCTCAATCTGTGTCACAGTGTGGCCGTCACCACTCAAAGTGTCTCTCTTTCGTTTAAAATGGACTTCATTTTAAGTGAAAACAAAAAATGACATATGGAAAACTGATCAAACACATTTGGATTATATTGAAACTTTTTTAAAATGATCCATGGGTCATATGTGACGTGTACGAGTCAACCCTGCCTCAATCTAAGGCTCGGTGTGGCCGATAGTACTCTAACTGTGTCTCTTTTGTTTAAAATGGATAGGATTTTAAGTGAAAAGAACAACTAGCCTCTGAAAAACTGAACAAACGCATTAGGATTCTGTTGATAATTTAGAACAACGGTCCATATGTCATATGTGACATATAAAATTCAACCCCACCCCAATACGAGGAGTGGTGTGGCCGGTATCACTCTAAGTGTCTCTCCCTTTTTTAAAATGGACAACATTTTAAGTGAAAACAACAACTAACATATGGAAAACCAAAAAAACACTTTCAAAATGTGTTGATGCTTTAGGAAAATGATCCATGGGTTATATGGGATGTGTAAGAGTGAAACATGCCTCAATATAGGGCACGGTGTGGCTGACACCACTCAAAGTGTCTCCCTTTTGTTTAAAGTGGACATCATTTTAAGTGAAAATTACAACTGACATATGGAAAACTGACCAAACGCATTCGTATTCCATTGAAACATTAGGAAAATTATCCATGGGTCATATGTGGCATGTAAAAGTCAACCCCACCACAATTCGAGCACCAGTGTGGCCGGTACCCCTCGAACTGTCTCAGTTTTATTTGAAATTGACAACATTTTAATTGAAAATTACAATTAACATACGGAAAACTGACCAAACATATTCATATTGTATTGAAACTTTAGAAAAATGATCCATGGGTAATTTTTACCATGTATGAGTCAATCACGCATCAATCCGAGGCTCGGTGTGGCCGCCACCACTCAAAGTTTCTCACTTTTATTTGAAATGGAAATCATTTTAAGTGAAAACTACAAATGACATACAGAAAACTGACCACAAGCATTTGGATTCTATTGAAACTTTAAGAAAAAATTACATGTGTCATTTTTGACATGTAAGATTCAACCCCACCTCAATCTGAGGCATGGTGTGGCCGTCACCACTCAAAGTGTCTCTCTTTAGTTTAAAATGGACTTCATTTTAAGAGAAAACAATAACTGACATACGGAAAACTGAACAAACGCATTCAGATTCTATTGAACCTTTAGAAAAAACAGTCTGTGGGTCATTTGTAATGTGTAAAAGTCAACCCTGCCTCAATTCGAGGCACGGTGTGGCCATAGCCACTCAAAGTGTCTCTCTTTCGTTTAAAATGGTCTTCATTTTAAGTGAAAACAATAATTGACATACGGAAAACCGAATAAATGCATTTTTATTCTGTTGAGACTTTAGGAAAACGATCCATGGGTTATATGTGATGTTTATGAGTCAACACCGCCTCAATCTGAGGCCTGGTGTGACCGGCACCACTCAAAGTGTCTCACATTTATTTGAAATGGACAACATTTTAATTCAAAACAACTACTGGCATACAGAAAACCAACCAAACGCATTCAGAATGTGTTGATAGTTTAGAAAAATGATAAATGGGTCATATGTGACGGGTACAAGTCAACCCTTCCTTAATATGAGGCATGGTGTAACCGGCACCACTCAAAGTGTCCCATTTTTTTTGAAATGAACAACATTTTAAGTGAAAACAAAAACTGGCATACGGAAAACAGACCAAATGCATTATGAATATTTTTATGCTTTAGGGAAATTATACATGGGTTATATGTGATGTGTAAAAGTCAACCCCAACTCAATATGAGGTGCAGTGTGACTGGAACCACTCAAAGTGTCTCTCTTTTGTTTAAAATGGACACCATTTTAAGTGAAAACAACGACTGATATACGGAAAACTGACCAAACACTTTCATATTCCATTGAAACTTTAGGAAAACAATCCATGGGTCATATGAGATGTTTATGAGTAAACCCATCTTAAATATTAGGTGTAGTGTGGCCATAAAAACTCAAAGTGTCTCAGTTTTATTTGCAATGGACAACATTTTAAGTGAAAAGTACAAATGGCATACGGAAAAATGACCAAAAACATTCATATTATGTTGAAACTTTAGGACAACAATCCATGGGTCATATGTGATATTTACGAGTCAAACTCACTGAGGTGAAGTGTGGCTGGAACCACTCAAAATGTCTCTCTTTTTTTTCAAAAGAACATCATTTTAAGTGAAAACAACAGTTGAAATACGGAAAACTGACCAAACGCATTCATATTCTGTTTAAATTTTAGGAAAACAATCCATGAGTCATATGTAACATGTATGATACAACCCCACCTCAATCCAAGGCCCGGTGTGGTCGGCATCACTCAAAGTATCTCACATTTATTTTAAATGGACAACATTTTAATTGAAAACAACTACTAGCATACGGAAAACTGACCAAACGCATTCTGAATTTTTTGAAATAGTAGAACAACGACCAATGAGTCATATGTGACATTTACGAGTTATCCCCTCCTTAATCTGAGGCATGGTGTGGCCGGAACCACTCAAAGTGTCATATTTTTTTTGAAATGAACAACATTTTAAGTGAAAACAATAATTGGCATACGGAAAACCGACCAAACGCTTTCAGAATATGTTGATACATTAGTACAATGATCCATGGGTAATATGTAATGTGTACGAGTCAACCCTGCCTCAATTCGAGGCACGTTTTGGCCGGTATCACTCCAAGTGTATGTATTTTTTTAAAAATAGACATCAGTTTTAGTAAAAACAAATGGTATACAGAAAACTGAACAAACGTATTCAGATTCTGTTGATACTTATTCAGTTTTTTATGTATTTTATTGATAATTGATAATTAAATTATGTATGTATTCAATTATGAATTGAATTACAGATTCCATATATAATTGTCATCTAAATTTTAAATTGAATTCTAAATCAATTATGTATGTTTATAATTACGTTATGAATTATGATTTAATTCAGGATGTGTATACTTCAAGAATGTATTATATGTTAAATGTGTATGAATTTGTTCTCTATATGTATGTCTTAGTTTTTTATTGTAAGTATAGTAATTGGAAAGGAGCAGAATGGACATCATTAGAGGCTGTTGTGAAAATTGTAGGATGTTGTGCAATTTGCACGGCATAGCCTATGTCAACAGTTTCAAACCGTTGGCATAGGCATCCGAGGAAGTTTTTACCAACGGTTCTCATAGAACCATTGGTAAAAACCCTTTCCCAACGGTTTAGAAACCATTGGAAAAGGTTTCTAGGGATTTTTTTTCAAAAGTTCAATGAGAACTGTTGGCAAAAACCATTCCCAACGGTTTAGAAACCATTGGGAAAGAGTTGATTTCCATAGTTTTACCAATGGTTTTGTGTAATTGGTAAAACTAATGCCAAACATTGGACAAACTGTTGGCATAGGTTAATTTTACTAACCTATACCAATGGTTCTTTGTAAACCGTTGTGATAGGTTTTCCCAGTGGCTTACTTCCCTACTGTTTGAAAAACCATTGGTATAACATATACCAACAGTTCTGCAGGCTTTCCCAACAGTTCAGAACCGTTCGGAAAGACCTCATTTCCAGTATTGTTACCCCATATTTAGATCCCCCTTCTTCCAATCAGATCAAATTATAAGTGGTAGGGTTTCTTTGTAATCATTTTAGAAAAAGGGTGGAAACTTTGATATAGTGAAGGAAATGTTCCCATGAATATGACTATTACTTCATCTAATTCCATAAGAATTAACCTAGATCACTTCACCCATATCTCCAACGGTGTCATGGGGACCCCACACAAGTCAGATTGTGAGAATATACCAGCACCCTAACTTACACTATGCAATTCTCTTGTGATAATGCTCTAATGTGCACCCCACATTCATGTAGCTCACTTTCATGAGAACACTTTTTAACCCACATTAATTACCTTTCCTTCATGATCCCTACTCTAAATATTTTCATATAAATAATCCTAATGGGTCCATATTTTGGGAGGTTCTACATGAAGCTGACAGACATGTCTGAGGTAGAAGAGATGTCGCCTGAGCTCCATTCACCCAGGTCTCTTACCCTTTCTTACAGTGATTATTTAAGTTTAAAACATAATGGAATGAGAGTTATAAAAAATATTAAAATAATAAAAAAAATCACAGATTATATCCCCCTTAGTTCTCCAAAAATAGGGTGGAGGACCCCATCCAAAATGATGCACTATAGAACCATGTGCCCAGGTCATACCTGGAGAACTCCTCACTTGACTGAACCTTTACCCAATCCTCCTCACTTAACGATACACTTTTTCAAGCCTCCTCACTTAGTGAATCAATGATCGTGCCTCCAAATAGGGTAAACTTTCACTGTAGCCAATAACTAGGGTGCAATATTCACCATACCTTATAATGAAACCATATTAAACAAACTTAAACTTTGGAACCTACTTTTTCCAGGTCAATAATAGGAAAACCAATTCACCCTACCCTATACTAGGCTGACCACTTCTCCCTACCATTTACAACAAAGAAACATCACCTAGTTTATTAACTAGATTGCTCCTCTAATGACCTTATAATAGGGTGTAGAACTCCCCTTAGCACAATGTTTGAAAATTATATTGTCCAAGTATCCTACCATAGATTCACTTTGTATCACCCCAACCCCAAGTAGCTCAAATCTGGAGTGTGATACAAATTAAATTTTCATGATTACAAAGAATCAATCCCCAAGGGACCGATAAGTTTAGTAGTCTTGGTAAACCAGATACATAAATTATTCTTGTATTACAAATGAATACACTAAGTACAACATAATTTTTTTCTTCTTTATAAATAAATCACATTTAGGATAACTCTAATTCATCTAGTAAATCCTTTAATATCATTCAAAGTAAGATTTGTAGATTCATAGTGGTGGAACACAGTAAGGGTATGCTCAAAAACTCAATAAGGAAAAAAATATAGCATAAGCAATACAGAATCAATTAGAATAGTCAATATTGAAAGGTAAATAACTGAACACACATGCAATATAATTAATAAACTAAATGTAAGTGAATAAACAATATGTTATGGTAATAACTGGAAATAGATTCCATTAAAATAACTAGATAAGGAAAAATAAATATGGAATGGTAAGGAACTGAAACTCGTTCTATTTAATCAATGAGATGAAAAAGAAATGTATCAATAGATATGTCAAGGAAAAATCTCATGCATAAATAATAACTGAACGAAAATTAAAATGTATCTATAGATATGTCAATAAAAAATCCAATGGATGTATAATAACTAAATTTAAATGAGGGAAATTCTTAATTATTAATATCTAAAATATACTAGTGAGGCTTCATGCCTAGGATCTAATACCTTCAAGGCTTCATGCCAAGAATCTAATACTTTCAAAGCTTTATGAAAAGAATCTAATACTATCATGGATTTCTTCCATGAATGTAATATTTTTAAGTAATCATGCTAATAATATAACGTTTTCAATGCTTCATTCCAGGAATCTAACACTATCAGGGCTCCATTCCAAGAATCTAACACTATCAAGGATTCATTCCAAGAATCTAATTCTTTTAAAGTGAACACCATATGAAATTGGTATACAGTTTAGGAAATAATAATATCCATAAAAATTATATGGATATTTAAGTAGATTTATAATTAAAATTTGTTAAAATAGAGTGATTTTTATAGGATAATGTTAAAAATGACAAAAGAAAGTGATATTGCAAAGATACCCATTAATAACATTCTTGAGGCGATTAATCATTAATCAATCCAAATATTCACATACTTCTTTGAAATATTTGAATCATAATCTCAAGAAAGTTATGGTATTAAATGAAACTTATAATATATTGAGAATAATAGTATTTATTATATTACATGAAAATGGTAGTATATACACCGCATAAAATTTAATTGGCTCATAATAACAAATAACTCCCAATAGAATATAAATTGAGGCAAAATTCCCTTACCAATATGTTAACAAATGAATTGTAATATCAAAAGTTAATAAAAATTTAAATACCATGAAGATAATATAATTCATGATATTATATTTCAATGTGGTAGTATGTGCACCATATATTTGAAACAAGGTGCACAGTAATTAAGTATGCCTCACTGAAATAAAATGATATAAGAATCCATTACCTATAAATAAAAAGAACAAAAAGTAATTATAATAAAATGAAATATCTAAATACCATGAAAATAACCTATTTAATGATATAATGTATCAAAATTGGTAGTAGGTACACCACACAAAATAATCAAGTGGTGAAAATAACATTTATCTCACATATGTGAAAATTGAGATGGAAATCCCTTACATGTGAATTGAAATAGCCAGAAGTAATAATAATAAAATGAAACATCTAAATGCCCTTAAAATAAAATATTTCTTAATATAATATATCAAAATTGGTAGTATGTACCTCACATGAAAGAAGTAAGTGCTTAATATGAAATTTATCTCACAGATGTAGAAAGTGGGATGGAAATCCCTTACCTTGTGTTTCCTTTTTAGGTGAACATACTTTAACTTCATGTATAATGGTTTAAAATATTTTATTAAGTTATAAAAAACCATAATAATGTTCATAATATCAAATAGTAATTTCTTAAAACATATTATTATCCTTTTTTTAACATTCCTTCAATATTTTTACTATTTTTGGTGTTAATTGCCTAGTTTTCTCAAGAACATTTTGACTTGTTATTTGTTGTTCTTATTAACTATATCATGATTTTATAATTTTTAGAATGTAAAACATGATTTTTATATCATATATATACATTATATATGTATTTTTGGTAGTCTATAATATTTGGAGATTAGAAATGAAGTGCACCATTCTTGGAGGCGGAAGGTCGTAAATATGCATGAATGCTATTTTCATTTATTTTTCATATTAAATGGATGAAAGATGAATTATACATATGTATATCAAAATTAAATTATCATATATATGTTATATATATTACACATTTTTATTAAAACCCATACTTTTTTCATACCATGAATGGAACGAATGAGTCATGTCGCTTTGAGGGAGCGGTAGTCCACACTTCTCAAACAAAATTATTGTATTTATACAAAATGGAAAGCATAAAGGTAAATTATAAATAAAAATTCAAAAATAATTAATTTATTATAAATATAAAATAAATCGTATATATATATATAGTTTCCATAATAATGTCCACAACGTGACGTGCTAAAGGTAAATTGAACAATCATCATTCTGTGAGGCAGTATTTCACTGTATACAGAAATAGTATGTTCATTACCCATTACATGGAGGTCTGTGTAAGTATAGGTAAAAATATTTTCATAAAAGCATCAAATTATGTTTATGATACTAGTGATATTATTTTTAAATTGAATAATAAGAGTATATTGAGTGGATAATGGAAATGAATCAAAAAATATTGAAAGAAAATGTTACCTCTAAATCAAGTAACTTCTTTTTTCTTATACCAAAATACTTCCTTGGAAGGATTCATGAATAAAGGTAGGATTCAAGGTATATGTGAGGGATATTAGGAATCTATTTTGGAAGATATTTTCCGAACCTATGTGGTTTTAGAGGTGTGATTAATGGGGAGAGGTGGTGTCCTTTTATAACAAAGGAAAAGGACTCCCCTATAATTTTTAGAAACAAGTTAGGTGTACACATGTTCTTACCTATAAAAGTCACAAAACAAACAAACCAAACACAATAATATAATGAAAATGGACTAATTACTTCCATCCAATGGGATTTGGTTAAGTGTCTAGGTCATTTTGGATCTTATGTTAAAGGTTTATTCATTTATTAAGCTTAATTTTATCTGAATAATTGTAATTAATTTCAATTACATTCACTAATATTTTGTGTCACATCCCAAGCTTCCAAGGTACGCTTCTCTTTGAATAATACAATATCTTTCAATATACGCAGCTTCAAGTTCTATCACACCTCAACCAATCCAAATATCCGTTTAAAAAGGAAAATATGAATATTAATACCCACTATTTGAAATTCTATAAATTTTATTTTTAAAAATGGACTTCATTTTTGGATTCATAATATCAAAATTAACTTAGGGTGAATTTTTAGAATTTTTCTTAAAACATTCAATTTTTAATGAATAGCGAAAAACACAGTGTTATTGTTTAAAACCGAATTTTTATTTAAATAATTATTTTTTTATATTTTATTTTTTTAATTTATTTCAAAGTCAAAATAGATACATAATACCTATACTAGTCCAAGGTAATTCATTTGAGTCATTTTATAATAAGATTACATATATAAAATTTTATTGAACTATTTAACGCCTTTTATCCACCTTCTAGGCACATTTGAAAATTTACATAAAATGTAATTTTACCACTTATGTGGATTTAATTTCAAAAATATGAAAAACAAAATTGTCATCAGTAAGTAAAATTTGGTTCAATGGGATGAAAATAATTTTTGGTGAATAGTAACTTTTGAATTTTATTTACCATGGTTAAAATTAAATAGGGTAATTAATGGTATAAATGATATTATAACTACTCCAACACATGTCCTAATTCTATTGGATAAGTTTTGTTCGACCAATATCAACCTTAGAACAAAAATATGATCATTTTTTATCCACTTGGATGATATTAGGGCATTTATTATATTTTATTTAAAGAAGAGTTAAAAGTGTTAAATTCAAATTTTAATAACTAAACCATTTTTAATATAGGGTTATACATAATAAAAATTAAACTATAAATATTAATTATAAATATAAAAATATTTTCTACATCATTGTATTTTATTTATAATTTTATACATTAAATAATAAAATTTATTTAAGACGTAATGATGTTGCAGTAATTACCATATTAAAAAAAGATTAAAATAATTGATATTAAAAATATTAAAATAAATGAAAATTGAAACTTTTTATGCCATAAAAGAATTTTATAGGTGAATATTACATGTTAGAGTCGATTCAATATATTTTTTTCGAAGTAATCAAGTTGTTATGACTTTCCCAAAAACCAAATACTAGATAGTGTCAAATTTGTCATAAATAAGTTTTTAAAAAATACTATATTATTAAATTATTTAATATTCCTTAGAAATAATAGATTATTCATAAGGACATAGATAAATTTAGATATGTCAATAATTAACCAATTGAGGTTCTCTTGGAATTTTATAGTAACTATATTAACCATGTAGTATAAAAATACAAGAAGACATGGTAAAAGTTAAACTATTTAACTACAAGTTAAATCTAAAAGATAAGGTTAATGTGGTGACCTAAACTTGTGTAAAACCTCTTTTTTAGAGGATTTAGAACATATCTACCTTATCCTCGCAATAAATCACTTTGGAGATATTATAAACCGATAATAATTTTATAATAAATTAATATCTCAAACTTTTCATAAAGTGCCACTCACCTCTCTTATAAAAGGGCACTTCCCCTTCTCATAAATTCACACCTCCAAAGCCATTTTGATCAGCCATAACCTGCCCATATATTCTCTCAACTACCCTCACTTCATCCTAGAGTCCTTAATTTTATCATTAAGGCAACCTATGGAGCCCTTTTGTTTAAATCAAAAGGAAACACCCGAAGAAGAGGAAATTATTTCATCACCTCTTTCAAAGTCATTTTCTTCTTCCACTTCCTCTTTCTTCATTGTTTCCATACCAAAATAATAAATCCAATACCTTCTACATATTTTGATGTTATTTTAAATATGGTACAAGCATATTCATTATTCTATCTATCCTATGAATGTAAAATTCACGATGCGTCTGTGCATACGGCTTACCGTCTCCACTTCATGGTGTAGTTTGTTATTCAAAACATCATTATTTGGATGAGTATAATAATGAGTATAATTGTTTTAAATAAAAATATAACACATTAATGATTCATTATATACAATATAACATCCAATTACATATGATTTTACCATTAATAGAATGATATTTTTTCTCCAGCGTACGTTCAGCTTCCCGTCTCCACGACGTGATGAGATTTCATTCACCATCGTAACCATTCAAGAATAATTTCCATGTAATGATATCAAAATAATGATTAAGAACATAATATCATTCGTAATATGAATCAAATACATCTTATCCATAACAAATATTACATACATGACAAAACATATAAAGGAAATCGAATCAATTAACACCCAAAACAATGACACTACTCAAATATTATAAACAAAGAAATATTAAGTGATCATATATGATATCATATTTATGTATATAGTTCTGGTAAATTTTAATAACAATGATTTAACTATTATAAAAGAGGTTAACGTACCCTAAACTATGGAAAAGTACAAGGTAAGTGTTAATTTTACAATTTCTTTATTATCTGAGATGTTTATATGTAAGTATCTACTCGTACTTCTTTATCATCTACATCCGTGTTTCATAAAAATGTATTTCAAAAAAAATACTATTTCCTAGACTATGGGTTAAATTTATTTTTACCCTTTTTTGTGTTTTTATAAAATGTTTTCAAAGGAATCTTTCCATCATTTTCTATATAAGGTACTTTATGACCTTTTCGAAAAAAATAAAGCAAGAATTTTTTTTAACTTATACGCAGGGTGAATTTATTTTCCGTCATTATAACACCTTCAAAGCTTCCCTTAAATTATTATATGAATATTTTCAAAATATATGTTTTATTTTATAATTATGCAACTTTTAAATGATTTCAAAGTATAAATACAGGTTTCTCTCAAATAGTTTTTGTATTGATTTCATCTATGTCAACATCTATTGTTTCATTTAATTTTTAATTGATGTTGATTTATTATGATTCAATATTCTATATTGTATTGATAGTTGTATGATATGTATCACTGTGGATGTGCTGTTTTTATGTCATTCATGGTTTAGGGTTAAAGTATTAACATTTCATATGTTAGTTTAATATGAATTTTTATGTTATGTTTCACCCTTTTCATATGAGGAATGCATTGGACATATTAAGTGATTGGTGGGGCCTTCTATAGCCCTCGATGCATCGGTAGGACTAATGAGAAAACCTAGTGTCTTAAAAAAAGGCCTTCAAAATATATTTTTTTGTAGTCTTGGAATGAGGCCATGACTATGTGGTTATGATATCTGGCATTATGCATTCCATCATTATGAGAATAGTTATTGATATTACATGTGATTATTCGACTAGTAGAATATCCATGTGAATAAGTTGATTAAATTATTTGATTAATCTTTTCCATATTATGGTGAAGTTTAGGTTTAAAAGGATTTTGTTCTATTCTTATACATTGTATTTAATTTTTATGCTTATTTATGATAGTTTCCACTATATTGATATCCTTACTGAGCATCTTAGCTCACCCCATTCTTTTGTTTTATTTTTCCCAAGATGCGAAAAAGTATATTATGACTAAACTGTAGGGATAGGATAAATGATATGAGTGTGTTCAAAAGAGACAGAATGTTTCTTTTTCATTTCATAATGTAATGTTAAACTTATGAATGTATCGAGTTCTTTTGAGGCTACTAAACTGATTGGTATTTCAGGACTTGATCTCTTGTGATCATGAAAATGTTATGTAATAATGCACTAACTCAGGGTAACTGGGGTCGGGGAATTATAGTTGGTATCATAGGATGTTTATTAAAAACCTTGGAAAATATATTTAGGAAAACTTTGATTATAGAACTTTACCCTAAGATATACTTTGAGGATTAGTATAGAAGAACATCCAAAAAAATTTGGTAATATCGATTTTATGTAGATTTTCCAAGAAATACATCCATGTATGGATACTAAAAGTGGATGTGGTTCTAGAACAGATGTACCTAGGTGTGAAACCTCCTACATGGAGTATCGATATTGACCTAGGGTATCCTGGTACATGACAATGGGCCTTACTAGGCACCTGGTTTGACACTCCCGGGGGATATTTTTAGGATAATTCACATTTTCCATACAAGCCATTATGACATATTTATGAGTAAATACATCCCCAAAGAAAAAAAATTTATGATTATGGATTATATGCATAAACTGTTCAATTTATGTTAAGTATTTTACAAGTTTGGGATTAGTAATTGTGATTTAGGAACTAATCTAGTGTATGCCATTATTTAGAAATGGTGCATAGTGGAAGGAATGGAAACTGTATCAACATAAGTAATCCATGTAAGGATTTACCTCATATTAAAGTTATTATAGTGGATCTGGTGATGCAACTAGCACTAAACAACTTATAACCATATTGTGATAACTCACTTAGCTTATGAATAATAACCTTACCCGTATGGAGCAACCTGATCCACAACACGGAGGATAAATTTTAGACAACTCCATGAGGCAACAATGACCAATATTCTATGGGACTACAAATCCATTTGTAACTGAGCAATGGATAAGTTCCTTAGAGATAATATTTCATGCTTTGGGGAGTGGTGAAAGGGAAAAAGTTTTCATGGCAATTTATCGCCTCTCAAGAGATGCAGATCAATGGTGATCATTAATTCAAAACACCAAGGATGGTGAAGAAGTATCAAATATTGAATGGAGGGAGTTTAAAGATATTTTCTTAGAAAATAATTTCCTCACGAATATCAAGATGATATGGATAGGAAGTTTCTAAGTCAGATGAAAAAGAAGGATGAGAATATCGCATAGTATGAGGCGAACTTTACAAGGTTTGCAAGGCATGCTGCAGATTATATATGTAAACCAAGAAGTAAGAGTGATCAATTATTTGATGGTTTAAAACCATTTGTCTATTGACCATTAGTCTCACCATCCTTCTCATTTTACAAAGGTATAGTCTCATGTGCTCTCAAGATAGAAAAGGAATTATCTAAGTCTTATGACTTTAAAGTGAAGAAAGAGAAGAAGATATCCATTGAACACTTGAAAAAAAAATAAGGGGAAGAAGAGAATAGTTGACTTTCCATCCTATAGTATTTTTGGGAAGAAACACCCCGGTACATGCCAAATGGGGTTGGGAGTTTGTCAAAAGTTTGGAGAAAAATGCCACCAAGCTTGGGATTTCAAGGAGAAGAAAGAGGTTGTTAATGTTCAATGATAAAATTGTTAAGAGATGGGGAATTATTCAAATGAATGTTCTAATCTTCAATGAAATTTACCTTAGAAAAGGTTAAGGAAGCGCGTCCAATCTTATGAAATAATAACTACTGAGGTTGAAGTTCTAAATGAAATGGTGGAAGGTACTTTAATCATTTCCTTAAAATTAGCCAATGCTTTATTTGATTCAGGATCATCACATTATTTCATATCTTCATAGTTTTCCAAGAAAATTAGTTACTTCTAATTTGACTTAACGAGGGATTTTTCAGTCAAAACTCCAAAGGGAATTATCATTACAATAATATTTTGTCAATCAGTTACCATTATGTCATATAAACTTTCATTATCTTCTGATCTTATTATCATACTCATGATTGAATTAGATATAATCCTTGGTATAGATTTTCTTTTAGACTATGATGGAAAATTTTATTGTAATAAGAATAAGGTTACAATTTTTTATGATAATAATGAATCCCTTATCTTTAGAGTAGAAACATCACCATCTGATTCTCATCTGATACACCCATTGTATCACTACTAACTTAAATTATTGGGGAGGATGGGAGTGAAATTACTATGGGTGAGGGAAATAATTTTCAAATAGAGGATATACTTATTTTGAAAGAATATGTTGATGTGTTTCTAGAGGATTTACTTATACATCCTCCAGAATGGAAAATTGAGTTTTCCATTGACTTAATTCCTAGTTCAAGGCCCATATCAAAGACCCCTTATATAATGGAAACTGTAAAATTAGTGGAACTAATGAAAAAACTAGATTAATTGATTAATAAAGGATTTATTCACCCTATTGTTTCACCATGGGGATCCCAAGTTCTTTTTGTTAAGAAGTATGATGGGTCTATGAGGGTGTGCATTGTCTATAGGAGTATCAATGATATAACAATAAAAAACATATATCCCCTTCCTTTCATTGATGATTTATTCAATAAACATCATGGGGATAAATATTTTTCATAGATTTACCTTCAATCTAGATATCATCTGTTGTGCGTGAAGAAAGAATGCATTCGAAAGAGAGCATTTCGAACCAGGAATGGGCATTACGAGTTTATAGTAATCCCTTTTGTACTTACTAATTAACCCTCTATTTTCATGAATCTAATGAATAGAATTTTCAAGGAGTATCTTGATGAATTTTTAGTTTTATTTATTGATGATATCTTAGTATACTCCAAAAATATGAAGATCATGAAAATCACTTGTGTACTATTATGAAAACTCTTATAAGAAATGAAATATATTGGATGTTTAGGATGTGTGAATTATGGATTTAGGGTATTTCTATTCATGGCCATATTGTCTCTATAGATGGAATCTATATTGATCTATCAAAGATAATGAAAATCCAAGAATGACCATCACTGAAGAGTATAACTGAGGTACGCAGTTTTATTGGTTTAGTAGGTTATTTTCTGCATTTCGTCCAAAATGCTTCCCAATTGGATAACCTATTAACCATGCTCATGCATAAAGGGGTTAAATTTGTTTTGACAAAAGATTTTGAATAATGTTTTGAAGAATTGAAGAGAATATTATTCAATGATCCTATATTGACTCTACCATTGGGGAATTATGTGTGTATTATTTATAGTAATGCTTCATAGAAAGAACTTGGTTGTGTCCTTATGTAGAATGATAGAATTATTATCAATGCTACACAATAGCTAAAAATTCCTGAAAAAAACTATCCCACTCATTATCTTGAGTTAGCAGTTGTAATATTTTCTCTGAAGATATAGAGACACTATCTCTATGGTGAAAATGTGATATATAATCAGATCACAAGAGTTTGAAGTATATTTTCTCACCAAAAGAACTCAACGTGAGGAAAATATGATGGCTCTAACTACTCAAGGATTATGATTTTACAATACACCACCACAAAAGAAATGAAAATAAGGTTTTAGATGCCTTGAGTAGAAAGGATCATGGAGTTCTGAACAAAATGCGAGTTGAAAGGGATCCTATGTTCATGGATCTAGTAATGATAGATATGGGAATAATCATTGATGGTGAAAAATCAATACTTTTTCAAATGGTTTCCAAACCATCCTTATTAGAAGGTTTAAAAAATTATTAGACTAACGATGTAGAGTCTCAAAAGAAAATTAAAGCTGTGAATGATAGGAGATTGATTGACTTCGTATATGAAGATAGAATTTTGAAATTTGGGAAGAGGCTTTGGGTTCCTGATATACCTGATCTAGAAAGGTAATTGTTGGATGATGCTCATAGTTACAATTTCTTTATACATCTTGGTAGCACTAAGATGTATAATGATTTGAAGGAAAATTTTTTGTGGGACAACATGAAGAGGTAGAATGCGGATTATTTGTCAAGATGTATGGTTTTTTCAATAAGAGAAGGCTAGAAGAAAACATTATAGAGGAATCATGCAACCTCTTCCCATACCTGAGTGGAAATGGGATGATATTACGATATACTTTTTCATGGGGATACCAAAGTCACCGAGAATAAATGATGCAATTGGGTCATTGTTGATCATATTACCAAGTTAGCACATTTTCTTGCTATAAGAGAAGATTTACAACGTGAATGTTTTGCAAGACTATATATTAATGAAGTGGTAAGACTTAATGGTTTACCTCTATCAATTGTTTCTAACAATGATCCATATTTTACATTAAGATTCTAGAAAAGTATTCAGAATTCCTTAGATACTAAACTTCATTTGACCACTTCATACCACCATCAAAATGATGGAAAATCTAAACGAACTATTCAAACCTTAGAAGACATGTTGGGATCTTTCTCACTTAACTTTCAAGGTATGTGAGATCAGTATTTACCTATCGTAAAACTTTACTATAACAATAGCTTCCATTCAAGTATTCATATGGCACCAAATGAAGCATTATATGGAAAGATATTTGTCACACCAACTTGTTGGGATAATTTTCATGAAAGAAAACACGTAGACCCATAACTTGTTGAGGAAACAATGTAAAAGGTGAATATTATCCAAACCCAAATCAAAGTAGCTCAAAGTCAGAAAAATATCTATGCTGATAAACGAAAAAAGTATTTGTAATTTCAAGTAGGAGATAATGTTTTCATGAAGGTATCTCCATGGAAGGGTGTTAAAAGATTAAGTAAAAATTGTAAATTATATCCCAGTTACATCAGAACTTTTGAAATTATAAAATGAATTGTAGTTGTATCTTACCATTTGGCAATGCCGCCAAGTCTCTCCAAAGTTCATGATGTGTTCCACATGTCCCTGTTAAGAAAATACACGCCAGAAAAAAATCATATACTCACTTATGATGAAATAAAACTAAAACCAGATTTGTCTTATTGTTAAGAGTCTATTAGGATTCTTGATACAAGAGAACAAGTTTTGAGAAAATAGATGACTCGTATGGTAAATGTTCATTGGAGAAACCATAAAATGGAAGAGGCAATGTGGGATCCTGAGGAACTTATGATGAAGAAACACCCAAATATTTTTATGCGGTAATATTCTATAAATTATGAGGATGAAATTATTTGAAGTTGTTAAGAATGTAACCCCCCAAGCTTCCATGGTACGCTTCTCTTTGAATAATACAATATCTTGTGGTGTACATAGCTTCGTGTTCAATCACCCCACGACCAATCAAACTAGTCGTTTAAAAATCTGTTATGAAAAGTAATACCCACTTTTTGAAATTTTATAATTTTTATTTTCCAAAATGGACATTATTTTTGGATTCATAATATCATAATTATATTACGATTAATTGTTTGTATTTTTCTGAAAATTTTAAATTTTTAATGAATAGTTAAAAACATTACATTATTGTTTAAAATTTAATTTTTCATCAGATAACTATTTTTAATTTTATTATTTAAATTTATTTTAAATTTAAAATAGATACGTAATACCTATATTATTCCATTGTAATTCATTGGATTCATTTTATAATAATATTAGATATATAAAATTTTATTGAACTATTTAATATCTTTTACTCACCTACTAGGCACATTTGAAAATTTTCAAAAAAAGTAATTTTACCACTTCTATGGATTGAATTTAAAAAACTTGACTGAAACAGTTTTCATCAGTATATAAATTTTGGTTCAATGGGATGAAAATAATTTTGGGTGAATAGTTACTTTTTAATTTTATTTACCACAATTAAAAGTAAAATAGGGTAATTAAAGGTAAAAATGATATTATAATTACCTCAACACATGTCTTAATTATATTGTATAAGTGTTTTTAAGCCAAAATAAACCTTAGGATAAAAATATTATCCTTTTTGATCCAGTTGGATTAAATTAGGATATTAATTATATTTTATTTAAAGAAGAGTTAAAAGTGTTAAATTAAAATTGTAATAACTAAATCATTTTTAATATCGGGTTATACATAATATAAATTCAACTTTGAATATTAATTAGAAATATAAAATGATTTCCTACATCATGGTATATTATTTATAATTTTTAGACATTAAATAATTAAATTTATTTATTACACAATGATGATGTAGTAATTACCTTATTAATGAAAGATTAAAATAATTGATATTATAAATGTTAAAATAAATGTAAATTGAAATTTTGATTCCATCAACGAATTTTATAGATGAATATGACCTGGTAGGGTTGATTTAGTTTATTTTTTTGATGTAATCAAGTTTTTATGACTTTCACAAAAACCAAAAACTAGATAGTGTCAAAATTGACATAAATGAGTTTTTAAACAAATACTAGATTATTAAATGATATAATATTACTATAAATATAAGATTCATCCAAAGGACTTTGTGAATGTTAGATATGTCATTAATGAACCACTTGAGGTTCTCTTGGAATTTTATAGTAACTATATAAACCATGTAGTATAAAAATACAAGAAGACATGGAAAAAGTTAAACTATTTAACTAAGAGTAAAATATAAAAGATAAGGTTAATATGGTGACCTAAAATTTCCTAAAACCTATTGGTTGAGAGGATTTTGGCCATCCCCACCTTATCCTAGAAATAAATCAATTTTGATCTATTATAAACCGAAAATAAATTTATAATAAATTAATATTTACAAGTTTTTCTTAAATTGCCCCTCACCTCTCTTATAAAAGGGCACTTCCCTTCTCTTGAATTTACACCTCCAAATGCATTTGTCTCATCCAAACCCTACCCAAATATCCTCCCAGCTACCATAACATACTCTTATAGGCCTTACATTGATCATAAAACCATCCTAAGGAGCCCTTTTGTTCAAATCAAAAGGAAGCACCCGAAGAAGAGGTAACTATTCTGTCACCTCTTTCAAAGTTCTTTTCTTCTTCCACTTCCTCTTTCTTAGTTGTTTCCATACCAAAATAATATATCCAGTAACTTTTACATATTGATATGTTATAATAAATATGTTACAACCATATTCATTATTTTATCCATCAATTTAATGACAAAGTCACCTTGCGTGCGTACATACGGCTTACCGTCTCCGCGTTGTGGTGTAGTTTATTATTCAATATATCATTATTTGGATGTGTATAATAATGAGTATAATTGATATAAATAATAAATATAACATGTTAATTATTATGTATATATAATATACAATCCAATTACATATTATTTCACCATTAATAGAAAGATATTTTTGCTCGTGCATACATATGGCTTACCGTCTCCATGACGTGATGAGATTTCATTGCCCATCATAACCATTCAAGAATAATTCTCATTTGATGAATTAAAAATAATGTTTAAGAAATTAATATAATTCTGAATATGAATCAAATACATCATATACATAAAAAACATGACTTATGTAACAAAACATATAAAGGAAAACGAATCCGTTAACACCTGAAACAATGACACTACTGAAAAATTAATAACAAATCATTATTATAGGATCATATATGATATCATATTTATGAATGTGGTTCTTGTAAAATTTAATAAAAATGATTTAAATATTATATAGGAGGTTATCGTACCCTCATCTATGGAAAATTACATGGTAAGGTTTAATTATACAATCTCTTTATTATCGGAGGTTGTTTATACGTAAGTATCTACTAGGACTTCTTTATCATCCACTTTCGTGTTTCTTAAAAATGTATTTCAAAACATTTTTTTTACTATTTACTAGAATTTGGGTTAAATTAATTTATAACCTTGATTGATTTTTTATAAAATTGTTTGAAAGGAATATTTCCATCATTTTCCAACCGTGGTACTTTATGACCTTTTCAACAAATTAAGGAAAGAATGTTTTTTTAACTTATATAGAGAGTGTAGCTATTTTCAACCATTATAACACCTTTAAAGCTTCCCTTACACTCTTATATGAATATTTTCAAAATACATGTTTTCTTTTATAATTATGAAACTTTTAAATTATTTCAAAGTTGAATGAAATATTTCTCTCAAATGGTCTTTGGATTGATTTTATCTATGTCAACATCTATTATTGGATTTTATATTTAATTGAAGTTGATTTATTATGATTCAATATTCCATATTGTATTGAATGTTGTATGATATGTTTGACTATGGATGTTCTATTTTTATGTCATTCATGTTTTATGGTTGATGTATTAACATTTCATATGTCAGTATAATATGAATATTTACTTTATGTTTCACCCGTTTCATATGAGGAATGCATTGAACATAGTAAGTGATGGGTGGGGACTGCTATAGCCCCTCGATGGATTGGTAGGACTCATGAGACAAACTAGTGCCTTGGAACATGTCCTTGGCAATATTGTTATTTGCGGTCTTAGAACAAGGCCTTGACTATGTGGTTATGATGTCTTGAATTATGCATTCCATCATTATGAGAATAACTGTTGATATTACATGTGATTATTCATCTACTAAAATATCCATGTGAATAATTAAATGGCATTATTTGATTTATATTTTCCATATTATGCTGAATTTTTTGTTTGAAAGGCTTCGGTTTTAGTCTTATATATTGCCTTAAATTTTTATGCTTATTTATGATAGTTTCCTCTATATTAATATCCTTACTGAGTATCTGAGATCACCCCGTTCTATTGTTTTATTTTTTCCAGGATGTGAAGAAGTATATTATGACTAACCTTCTGGGATAGGCTAATGGATATTAGTGTTTTCAAAGGAGACACAATGTTTCTTTTTCATTTCATAATGTAATGTAAAACTTATGAGTGAATATAGTATTTCTAGGGCTACTAACCTAAGCGGCCTTTCAGTACTTGATCTCTTCTGATCATGGCAATTTTATGTAATAATGCACTGACTTTGGGTAATTGGGGATGGGGAGTTATTGTTGGTATCAAAAGAAGTTTAGTACAAACCTTGTAAACTATATTTAGAAAAACTCTAATTGTAGAACATCACCTTAAGATAGACATTGAGGATTAATATAAAAGAACATCCAAAAAAATTGGTAATATAGATATTATGTGGGTTTTCCATGAAATAAATCCCTAATTGGATACTAAAAGTCGATGTTGTTCTGGCACAGATATATCTAGGAGTGAGAAATCCGAAAAAGAGTTTCAGGCTTGACCCGGGGTATCCTGGTACATGACAACGAGCCTTACTGTGCACCTGGTTTGACATTGCCTGGGGATATTCTTAGGATAAATCAAATTTTCATTAAAAACCAATATGAAGGACTTATGAGTAAATACTTCACAAATGAAATAATTTTTTTGATTATGGATTATATGCATAAACTGTTCAATTATGTTAAGTATTTTACAAGTTTGAAATTGTGAATTGTGATTCATGAAATAATATACTATTTTCCATTGTTTAGAAATGGAACCTACTTTGATGAATGGAAACCATATCAATGCACATAATATATGTAGGGATATCCATCCTATTCAGGATAATTATAGTGGATCGGGTGATGAAACAAGTACTGAACAGCTTATAACCATGCTGGGATAACTCACTCAGATTATGAATAATAATGTTTCCTGTATGGAGTGCCCTAACCCACAATGCGGAGGATCAATGTTAGACCTATTCATGAGGCAAAAAACCCCAATATAAAATGGGACTAAAAATCCATTTATAGTTGAGAAATGGATAAGTTCCTTAGAGAAAATATTCCAGGCTTTAGGGAGTAACGAAAAGGGAAAAATTTTCATGGTAGTTTATCACCTCTCGTGAGATGAAGATCAATGGTGGTCATTAATTAAAAACACAAAGGAGGATGAGGAAGTATAAAAAATTAATGGAGGGTGTTTAAGTATATTTTCATAGAAAAATACTTTCCTTGTGAACATCGACCTGATATGGAATGGCAATTTTGGAGTCTGAGGAAAAAGGAGTTTGAGAGTGTTGCAAAGTATGAGGTGAACATTACAAGGTTAGCAAGGCATGATTTAGATTATATACCTAACCCAAAAAATAATATTGATCAATTATTTGATGGGTTAAACCTATTTCTCCATCGAGAATTAGTCTTACAATCCTTCTCATCCTACGAACATATAGTCTCATGTGCTGTCAAGACAGAAAATAAATATTCTAAGTCTAATGAATTTAAATAGAAACAATAGAAGAAGAGATTTTTTGAACACTCTGAAAAAGTACATACGGAGAATAAGGGAAAATTTGACTTTCTTTCATTCTATAATTGGGGGAAGAAACACCCTGGTCCATGCCTAAAGGAGATGGGATTTTGTTATAAGTGTGGAGAAAAAGGCTACCAGGCTTGTGATTGCAAGGGGAAGAAAAATGTTTTCAATGTTCAATGCTACAATTGTAAAGAGATGGGGAATTATTCAAATAAATGTACTAAGTGTCAATGAAACTTACCTCAGAAAAGGTCAAGGGAGAAAGGCCAAGATTATGAAATCACAACTTCTGAGCTTGATGTTCTGAATGATGTGGTGGTAGGTACCTTAAACATTTCCTCAAAATTATCCAATGTTTTTTTTTTTGATTCTCTATCATCGCATTATTTCATATCTTCTCAGTTTTCCAATAAAATTAGATATTTTCAAATTGACTTAACAAGGGAGTTGTCAGTAAAAAATCCTAAGGAAAGCATCATTACAACAATTTTTTTTTCATTCAGTTACCATTATGGCATATAAAGGTTCTTTTTCTATTGATCTTATTATCATACCCATGATTGAATTTGATATAATCCTTGATATGGATTTGATTTCGTACCATGATGCAAAACAATTATTATAAGATGATGGAGGCTAAATTTTTTGATGATGATAAGGAATCCCTTATCTTTAGGGAAGACACATCACCATCTGATTCTAATCTAGATCCACCCTCTATAGCTCTACTAAATTCAATTATTGGGGAGGAAGGGAGTGAAATAACTATGGTGAGGAAAGGAATGTTCAAATAGAGGATGTACCTATTCTACAAGAGTATGTTGATGTGTTTCCAGATAATTTACCTGGACATCCTCTAGAATGGGAAATTGAGTTTTCTATTGACTTAAATTTTGGTTCAAGGCCAATATCGAAGACCCCTTGTAGAATGGCCATTGTGGAATTAGTGGAACTAAATAAATAACTACTAGAATTGAATAATAAATGATTTATTCTCCCTGCAGTTTCTCCCTGGGGATCCCTTGTTCTTTTTGTTAAGTACAAAGATAGATCTATGAGGTTATGCATTGACTACAGGAAGATCAATTATATAACAATAAAGAACAAGTATCCCCTACCTCGCATTGATGATTTATTCGATCAACTTCAAGGGACTCAATATTTTTAAAAGACTTACCTTTGATATGGATATCATGAGTTGTGTGTGAACAAGGAAGACATTCCAAAGATAGTATTTTAAACCTGGTTTATGCATTACGAGTTATCAATAATTCTTTTTTGACAGACTAATGCATCCTTTGTTTTCATAGATCTAATGAATAGAAATTTAAAGGAGTATCTTGAATAATTTAAAGTGTTATTTATTGATGACATCTTCATATACTCAAAAATCTATGATGATCATGAAAATCACTTGCACACTATTCTAAAAACTCTTAAATGAAATGAATTATATGGTAAGTTTAGGAAGTGTGAATTTTGGCTTTAGGAGATTTCTTTTCTTGGCCATATTGTATCTAAAGATGGAATCTCTATTGATCCTTCAAAGACAAGGGAAATCCATGAATGTCCATCAACTATGAGTATAACTAAGGTACAGATTTTTATTGGTTCAGTAGGTTATTATGTGTGTTTTGTCCAGAATTTTTCCAGATTGGCTAACCCATTAAACAAGCTCATGCTTAAAGTGGTTAAATTTGTTTGTATAAAAGAGTGTGAAAAATATTTTGAATAATTGAAAGGAATATTAGTCAATTCACCTATCTTGACTCTATCGTTGGGGTATTATGTGTTTGTTATTTATAGTGATGATTCAAATAAAGTACTTGGTTGTGTCCTTATACAGAATGATAGAGTTATTGCCTATTCATCATGACAACTAATAATTAATGAATGAAACTATCCCACCATGATATTGAGTTAGCAGCTATAATTGTTTCTCTGAATATATTAAAATATTATCTCTATGGTGAAAAATGTGATATATATGATGATCAGAAGAGTTTGATGTATTTTCTCTCACAGAAAAAACATAGCATGAGTAAAAGGTGATGGCTTGAACTACTCAAGGATTATGATTGCACAATACACTAAAACTTGGGGAAGGCAAATAAGGTGGAAGATGCTTTGAGTATAAAGGATCACAGAGCTTTGAATAAGATGAGAGTTGAAAGAGATCCTATGATCATGGATCTAGTAAATATTGATATGGTAATAATCATGGAAGGTGAAACATCAATACTTTTCAAATGGTTTCAAACCCGACTTCATTGGAAAGGATAAAAATTTATCAGACTAATGATGAGGAGTTTCAAAAGAAAATTATAGTTGTGAATGATGAGAGATTGATTGACTTCGTATATGAAGATGGAATTTTGAAATTTGGGAAGAGGCTTCATGTTCCTGATATACCCCATCTAAAAATGGAATTGTTGGATGATGTATATAGCTCTAATTTCTCTATACACCCTAGTTTCACTAAGATATATAGAGATTTGAAGGAACATTTTTGGTGGGAAAGCATGAAGAGGGAGATTGTTGATTATGTGTCAAGATGTATGGGTTTTCAACAGGTGAAGGATGGAACATCCAAGAGGAGTCATGCAACCTCTTCCCATACCTGAGTGTAAATGGGATGATATTACGATGGACTTTGTCTTGGGGGTACCAAATACTCCAAGAAGTAATGATGCAGTGTGAGTCATTATTGATCGTCTTAACAAGTTAGCCCATTTTCTTGCTATAATATAAGATTTACCACTTGAAATTTTCGAAAAACTATATAGTAATGAAGTTGTAAGACTTCATGGTGTACCCCTATCGATTTATTTTATCATGATCCAAATTTTATATCAAGATTCTAGATTAGTCTTTAGAAATCCCAAGATACTGAGCTTCGTTTGAGCACTGCCTACCAGCCTCAAACTGAAGGACAGTCAGAACAGACTATTCAAACCTTAGAAGATTTGTTGAGATATTTCTCACTTGAATTTCAAGGAATTTGGGTTCAGAATATAACTTTGTAATAATTTGCAGATAACAATATCTTCCATTCATGTATTCATATAGCACTTTATGAAGCATTATATGGAAATAGATCCATCCAATGGCCTGAAGGCCTTCATTTTTTTATTGATTTTGATAATCCACCTTTCAATGGGTGAGGTGGAATCCTTACAAGGCCCATAGGTGTAAGTATTACATGTCCCATAGGCCTTAGAAGATTCCACTGCCTGTAGGCATGAAACATTACATACAACCAAGACTAACTACTAGCAACTGCTCCTCACTAGCATTTTCATCGTGAAATCTGTTCTCCACCATTGCATGGTTGTTCAGATAGGTTATCCCATACATGCACAAGATTTTCCTAATGGTAGGTGTCATACCCTCTCATTCTTGAAATTCATGTAGCTTCTAATGTAGTGAATACTCCTTTCTCATCCTCCTTATAGAGCTTGTTCCTTGTAGGTTGTCTGGTATTCATATGTACTTCAAGATGACCTGAAGACCTTGAGGTGGCCAGAAGGCCTTACTGGCCCGAAGGCTAGGGTGGCCCAAAGGCCTTAAAGGACTCGAGGACCAAATCGGTGGCCCGAAGGCCCAAACGGGGGCCAATTCCCATCTACTACAGTGCCAAACAGTGCCAACTACAGTACCCGCTACAGTCCCTTCTACTATATTGCTACAGTTCCTGGTATAGTACCCCGAAAATTATGCATCCGCCTGGATTTGATCCTAGGTCGCCTAGATGCACTTAAACTTGTAGGCCCAGAACTTGTTGAGGAAACATTGGACAATGTAAAGATTACTCAAACCCACATCAAAGAAGCTCAAAGTCGGTAAAATAGTTATGCCGATAACTAAAGTAAGGATTTGGAATTTCAAGTAAGATATCATGTTTTCTTTAAGGTATCTCCATGGAAGGGTGTTATATGATTTGGTAAGAAGGGTAAATTAAGTCCTAGGTATATCGGAGCTTTGGAAATTATAGAATTAATTGGAGTTGTAGCTTACCATTTTGCAATTCCTCCACGTCCCTCCAAAGTTCATGGTGTATTCTAGGTATCATTGTTGAGAAAATACATGCCAAACCCAACGTATGTACTCACCTATGAAGAAATAAAATTAGATCCAGATTTTTCTTACTGTGAAGAGTCTATAATGAATCTTGATACCAGACAATAGGTGTTGAGAAACTGGAGGACTCTTCTGGTAAATGTTTTTTGGAGATACCATAAAATGGAAGAGGCAACGTAAGAACCTAAGGAACTTATGATGAAGAACGACCAGAATCTTTTTATGTAGTAATATTCTAGAAATTTCAAGGATGAAATTATTTGAAGGAGGTAAGAATTTAACACCCCAATCTTCCATGGTACGCTTCTCTTTGAATAATAAAATAGATTGTGATGTGCACAGCTTCGAGTTCTAGTACACCACAACCAATCAAACTAGCCATTTAAAAAGATTTTATGAATAGTAATACGCACTTTTTGAAATATTATAAATTATACTTTTCAAAATGGACATTATTTTTGGATTTAGAATATCAAAATTAGATTCGGGTGAATTTTTTGTGTTTTTTGAAAACTTTAAATTTTTGTTGAATAGTGAAAAACACTGCGTTATTGTTTAAAACCGATTTTTTATTCAAATAGGTATTTTTTTATTATTATTTAAATTTATTTTAAATTAAAAATATATACATAATACCTATATTAGTCTATTGTAATTCAATGGATTCATTTTATTATAAGATTAAATATATAAGATTTTATTGAAATATTTAACGTCTTTTACCCTCCTTCTAGGCATATTTTCATATTTTCATAAAAAGTAATTTTACTACTTCTGCGGATTGAATTTGAAAAATCCAACCAAAACGACTATCATTAGTAGGTAAAATGTGCTTCAAGAGGATGAAAATAATTTTTTTTGAGTAGAAACTTTTGATTTTTTTTACCACGATTAAAATTAAATAGGGTAATTAAAGGTAAAAAAGATATTATAATTACACTAACACATTCCCTAATTCTATTGGATAATTGTTTTTTGACCAAAATCAACCTTAGGACAAAAATATGATCCTTTTTTATCAACTTGGATTAGATTATGACGGTTATTATATTTTATTTAAATAATAGTTAAAAGTGTTAAATTCAAATTTTAACAACTAGATCATTTTTAATATAGGGTTACACATAAGATAAATTGGACTATAAATATTAATTAGAGATCTAAAAATATTTCCTACATCATGGTATTTTGTTTTTAATTTTTTGACATTAAATAATTGTGTTTATTTATGAAACAATGATGATGTATTGATTACCTTATTAATGAAAGATTAAAATAATTGATATTATAAATATTAAAATAAATTTAAATTCATACTTTTGATGAAATAAACGAATTTTATAGGTGAATATGAAATTTTAGGGTTGATTCAACGTATTTTTTTGATTTAATCAAGTTGTTATGACTTTCAAAAAAAACAAATACTAAATAGTGTCAAAATTGACATAAATGAGTTTTAAAACAAATACTATATTATTAAAAGATAAAATATTCCTAAAAATCTATGATTCTGACAAAGGACTTATATAATGTTAGATATGTCACTAATTAACCACTTTAGGTTCTCTTTGAATTTTATAGTAACTATATTAACCATTTAGTATAAAAATACAAGAAGACGTGGTAAAAGGTAAACTATTTAACTAAGAGTAAAATCTAAAAGGTAAGGTTAATATGGTGTCCTAAACTTGTCTAAAATCTTTTGGTTGAGAGAAGTTAGACCATACCCACATTATCCTCAAAATAAATCAATTTATAGCTATTATAAACCCAAAATAATATTATAATAAATTAATATTTGAAGCTTTTCCTAATGTTCCCCTCACCTCTCTTATAAAAGGAAACATTCCCTTCTCTTGAATTCACACAACCAAAGATATTTTTATCAGCCAAACCCTGCCCAAATATACACCAAAATACCCTCAATGTATTCTAGAGGCCTTAAATTGATCATAAAACTAACCAAAGGATCCCTTTTGTTCAAATAAAAATGAAGCACCCGAAGAAGAAGTAATTATTTCATCACCGCTCTAAAAGTTCTTTTCTTCTTCCACTTCCTCTATCTTTGTTGTTTACATACAGAAATAATAAATCCAGTACCTTCTAAATATTGTGATGTTATTATAAATATTGTACAACAATATTCATTATTCTATCCATCCTTTGAATTCCAAATTCACCATACGTGCTTACGTATGTCTTATCGTCTCTGTGTCGTAGTGTAGTTTGTTATTCAACACTTCATTATTTGGATGTGTATAATAATGAGTATAATTGGTGTAAATAATAAATATAACATGTTAATGATTATGTATATATAATATAACATCTAATTACATATTATTTCACCATCAATATAATGATACTTTCACTCATGTGTATGTACGACTTACCATCTCCCCGACGCGATGATATTTCATTCTCCATCATAACCATTCAAAAATAATTTTCATTTTATGATTTAAAAAATAATGTTTATGAACATAATAATATTATTAATATGAATCAAATATATCCTATCGATAAAAAACATGACTTACATAACCAAAAATATAAAGGAAAATGAATCGGTTAACACCCAAAATAATGATACTACAGAAATTTTATTAACAAAGAAATATTAGAGGATCATATATGATATCATATTTATGTATTTTGTTCTTGTAAAAATTAATAACAATTATTTAACTATTATACAAGAGTTTAATGTACCCGCAGCTAAGGAAAATTACAAGTTAAGGGTTATTTTTACAATCTATTTATAATCTATGGTTGTTTATACAAAAGTATCTAATCAGACTTCTTTATCATCCACATCTGTGTTTCTTAAAAATGTATTTCAAAAAAAAATTTTACTATTTACTATACTATGTGTTATAATAATTTATACCTTAGTTTTATTTTTTATATAATGTTTTGAAAGGAATCTTTCCATCATTTTCCAACCAAAGTACTTTATGAACTTTTCAATAAATTATGGAAATAATATTTTTTTAACGTATAAGGTGAGTGCAGCTATTTTCTGCCATTATAACACCTTTGAAGCATCCCTTAAAAGCTTATACAAATATTTACAAAATAATTTTCATATTTTATAATTATGATACTTTTAAATTATTCCAAAGTAGAAATATATATTTCTCTTAAAGAGTTTTTGGATTGATTTCATCTATGTCAACATCTATTGTTGGATTTTATGTTTAATTGAAGTTGATTTATTATGATACAATATTTCAAATTATATTGATAGTTGTATGATATGTTTGACTTTGGATGTGCTATTTTTATGTCATTCATGGTTTATGTTTAAAGTATTAACATTTTGTATGTTGGTTTAATATGAATGTTTGTGTTATGTTTCACCCTTTTCATAGGAGGAATGCATTGGATATAGTAAGTGATGGGCAGGGCCCACTATAGCCCCTAGATGCATTGGTAGGTCTCATGAGACAAACTAGTGTCTTAGAACAAGTCCTTGATAATATTATTATTTGTAGTATTTTCACGAGGCCTTGACTATGTGGTTATAATGTCTGGCATTATACATTCCATCATTATATTATTATTTATTGATATTACATGTGATTATTCAACTAGTAGAATATCCATGTGAATAAGTAAATGGAATTATTTGATTTATCTTATCCATATTATGCTGAATTTTATGTTTAAAAGGTTTGTTCTTTAGTCTTATACATTGCCTTAAATTTTTATTCTTATTTATGATAGTCTCTGCTATATTGATATCCTTACTGAGCATCGGAGATCCCCCATTTCTTTTGTTTTATTTTTCACAGGATGAAAAAAAGTATATTATGACTCACCTACAGTGATAGGATAAGTGATATTAATGTGTTAAAAGGAGAAAAAATGTTGATTTTTCATTTCATAATGTAATGAATAACATATAAATGTATCTAGTGCTTCAAAATCTACAAAACTGATCAGTCTTTTGGGACTTGATCTCTTATGATCATGCCAATGTTATGTAATAATGCATAGAACCTGGGTAACTGGGTTAGGGCATAACATTTTTGGTAAAAAAATTTGAATTTTTAGAAATAAAAATTTTCTTGATTCCAAATGTAATGACCCGCATTTTGAACCGAGTTAAAAAGTGGGGGAAATTGAACTTTTTCAATTACTGAACTGGTTGGATTTAAGGCTAGGCTTCAGAACCAAATTTCAAAAGTTAAAACCTTTCTTTTCATGGTTTTGGTCATGGGAGAATTCCCGTTATGTTTCCCGAGTGTCTTGAGGGGTTCTGGGACTGTCAGACCCGAAGGCAGCTGGTTTTTAAAAGGTCAGAAGAAGGCACACAATTTCCCAAAATGTGCGGCCCAAACCCTGTAGCTTAGATCAGGTAGGAAGAGGAGTCTGCATGGCCTGCACACGGTTTCCCCAAACCGTGTGGCTAGCCCATGCAGGGTGCCTGGTGTGTCCAGTAGAGGTCGCACGGTTTGTGCACGGTTTGGAAAACTGTGCGGGATAAACAATGTGCGGCCCTCCTGTTTGGGTTTTTGGGAAATTTTAAATGAAATTAAAAAAAATAAAAAAATAAAACCTAAACTAAACACTCCCTCGCTTCCTCTCTCGCCAGACCCGCACGCACCAGCCCAGCTCTCCCATGTGAGTTGTGTGACACCCCCTCCTACGGCCTCCTCTCGATCAAGATCCTTCCTCCGATTCCTGGTCGTTCCTTCATCAAATCTCTATGATAAGCACCACTCCACATCCTCCTTTCTCTTCCCGGCTTCTTTTCGGCCTATTTGTCATCCAGTGAGATCCGGCCGAAGGCCCTAGGGTTTAGGGTGATCCTAATTTTGGTTTCTCTTTGTTCCAGGTTCGTGTGGAAGGCTTCTCGGGTCGTGTTTGGGTGTACTCTGGTGATCGCCGTCGAAGGCGAAGTGATTCCCCACGTTTCGGTCTGTCGGCTCGGGTTTTCGGAAAGGGTTTATTATTCTTGTTGGTTCCACATATCCCAAATTATTGTCTTTATGCTTCTTAAGGTTCGTTGGATTAATATTTTGGTCTGTTGGATGTTTTGGCAAGGTCTCGAGTCGCCAAAGTCTTGGTGACTCGCCTGCATAGGCATAGGTGTGCCTATGCTCAGTGGGGGAGCAACAGCGGCACTTAGTTAGAAATCTCAAAGAACTGGAGTGGACGGATGGATCCTCCTTGAGGTAGGGTCCCTCTACTTTCCCTTTAATTCAAGTAAAGTAATAGTGAGTTTAATATTGAACTGCCTTATCATTTTAATTATGAAAGTTTAGTTCCGATTAAATACTTCTGTGCAAATCATGTGAATTGCAGGAATAAGAAAAAAGAGGTTGCTTGGTAACTAAACTCACAATTTAATAATAAAACCCATCAATCAGTGGTGCGATGTCTTCAAGATAAAAAGTAGTGATAGACTTTTTATGCTTTCCTGATAGATTGTTGTGGTGCCTCTTTGATTCTTTGTTTGTGAACTTGCCTTGTTGAGGTAAATATAATGATATGGTGATGATAATTGTATTTGGATCAATTTTCCATGTTAGGAAAATTGAGTAGGATGATAACCATAGTGGGATGACTTAAGACTGTATGATATGTTTCCTTTAGAAGGTATCAAAGGGTTAAGAATGATAAATGTATCCTTTAAGATGAAATGGTCAAACTAGAAATGAATGGACTAGGGTGGTACGACCACGTCTTGGGAAAACGTAATGAGAACGGCTTATGTTAGTAAAGTGAATGTGTGAATATTATGTTATTATAAATACTTATGATGGGTTGCCTTAAGTAATAATATGAATGAGATCACTTATGTGTATGTGGTATGATTCTTTGATTGCTTATGAGGTAATTTCATAAGCAGTATAATATAGACATGTTTGTATTGTGAGTGCACACATGCTGATACCACATAATGTAGTATAATAAAGGTGAGCACATGCTGAGGCCACCTAGTGATAGATACATGGTTGTATGGGAGGCAGTTATACCCCATGCCAGTGTGACAGTATATGTCTGGAAGGGAGGAATTCATACCCCTGGCCAGTTGACTTCTATTGATGATTACATGTCTGGAAGGGAGTCATTCTTACCCCTTTCTAGTTGACTTATATTGATGATTACATGTCTGGAAGGGAGGAATTATTACCCCTTTCCAGTTGACTTCTGTTGATGAGTATATGTTTGGATGGGAGGCAGTTATACCCCATGCCTGTATTATGAATGTGACTGATGGGAAGCAGTTATACCCCATACCGTTTTAATTAATGTGATGGAAGGGAGGCATTATTACCCCTTGCCAATATCTTTTAGGAATGATAGGCTTTCTTACCTCGTTGCCTTCGTACGTTTGGGAAAAGAGGCATTCTTACCTCGTGCCCACTAATCTCGATTTATGGAAGGGAGGCATTCTTACCCCTTGTCAGTGGACCTACAAGGATGAGAGGCACTATTACCTCATGCCCACTAATCTTATTAATGGGTGAGAGGCATTATGACCCCACACCATCTATGATCTAAATGATTATTTATATATATATATATATATATGGTGACATGATCAGGTTACTTTACCGGCAACGAGCTGAAGCAGGTATAACCGTCAGGTGTCCCTTGGGAACCTGGACGAGTGTTGTTTTCCTATGAAATTATGATTTCTCATTTCTCCATACCTGATCACTGTTTAACTAGTATACACTGTCTGGATTGGATTTGAAACTGGTGTTGCTGGCCTACTGAGATTTATATCTCACACCCTACTCAGGGCGCCATTGCACTAGGGTGCCTGAGTAGACCTTCTTGCTTGCAGGACCTAGGTTGTGTGTTCTGTTGTTTATACCTGATGAGTATGAGAAAATGACCAAGCGGGAGCTTGGGATGCTTAGGGGATCATTTTAGGGATTTTCTATCCTTTCTTTTTGTATTTTTTGTAAATCATGCTATATTTATTCCTGCTTTCATAACTGTATCGTCACCTGTACATGAAAGCATTATAAACTGGCGTTTGCCAACTTTTATAAAATTGTTATTACCTGTCTTTTGCTTCTGCCTTCCAATTGTGTACTACTTCTGCTATTGAATATTATTTACTCTGATAATACCATTGTGTTACTCTGATATGAGGGTATAGTCTCCCCATTTTCACCTCCCGAGACCCTCGCTGCTAGTCGGCAGCCTCTGGCATACGGGGAGATGCGCTTGAGGACGTGTGATGCACCGGTATGGCCACCGGTTTGATGGTACGCCAGGCCAGGATGTTACACCAAATATTGAGTCCATTTTTCCAAATCACAATCACATAAGTGGATGAAGTTAATTTAAAATTCATCCCGCATGTGGGACAACAATATAGGTTTTTAAATTAAAAAAATATGAAATGTTGCTATGTTCTTATAATCAATTTCATGGTGGAATTAATTTCAATGACATAAATTTTATTAATTTATAAATATATTATCTAATTAAACTTTAAAACCATTTAAAATTAAAATTTATCCTAATAAATAAATTATAAGAAAAAGCAGTTTTGAACTAAAATTCAATATTTTTAACTATTCATTAAAAAAATGATATGTTCCCGAAAAATATTACAAATTCACCCAAACCTATGTTTTATGTTTATATTTCAAATATGAAGTTTATTTTTACATATTAAATCAATTAAACTTTTAAAATTTAGATTTAAAATTAGATCACCATTAAAAAGGCGGTAAAATTGCCTTTATAAAAATATAAGTTTTTATGTGCAAAATAGGGTAGGTTATTATATTTTTCATATCCAACCTAATGGATGAATATAAAAATTATTAAATTGAATATAAAACATATGTTTTTAATTAAAATCATTCAATAACTTAAATTAATTATGTTTATTAAGATAAAACTCATTTGGAAGAATACAAATAATAATACTTCTTTTTTATATCCAATTGGTTCTTATTTTCGTTTCTCATTAATTAGAAACATCTGAATGAATTTTATATTTATATAAATAATATATTTTCATAAGTTAGTTAATACTATTTATAATGGCTATTTGATATCTTATTATACTAAATAGTAATATTTTAATAATATATCATTGTTTGGTGAAACTCAGTCTTATGTATAATTCAAGATATCAAGGATATTGGTTTCGTGTTCCATACACACTATTGAATACAAGGTTCTTACTTTAGTTTTTTTGGGTGTCACATTCTCCCCAACTTATTTAAATTACACCCCCTCAATTTAAACTTGATCATGGTTATAGATTGTTTGATAATTCTTATGTTTGAAATCCCATATCATGAGAATGTTTCATAAGTAATCCTCTATAGAATAGAGAATGAAAAGTAAAAAATGTCACATGGACTACCATGTAACTAGGTATCTAATTAGAAGAACATTAGTGGAGAGTAGAGATAAATACTTTTAGTAAAAGAGTAATTATTTAGAGGGATTGAATGATTTCAACAATAAAAAATAATTGAATGATCAATAGAATGTTGAGGGCATCAATTCCATAAATCTGAGATGATTTATAAGACTATTAGTTCAATATAAATTAAAGTATTAGGATAAAATTTTATTTCTAAGTCATTCTCCTAATGTTGGTTGATTACTTTACTATAAATGAATATAAGGAAATATTCTTAATTGATAGATTTCGATTTAATATGAACAATACTAACTTTTGGTTATTCTTCGATCAAATTCTAATTCATTCCTTTACACTCATAAATTAATTACCAACAATGAATTTTTGATACCTTATGCACTAAAATAAATTTTTATGGTACCATTAGGCCTATAAATAATTGACAAGTCTAACTATTTGTCTTTAACTATCTTACAAAACCAATATGGTTAACATGTTAATCTCTAATCCAAAAAACTGATACTACTGGTTTATCATTATCATTTTTTCATCAAATTTCTTAACTAAAAACAACGAATAATTAAACAAGAAATTATGTAGTTCAATGGTATGCGTGAAACCCTTATTTTCCTTCAGTCCTAGGTTCAGGACAAGTGGACTTTTCAAAATTTATTAGTTGTCACCCAGATTATAGGTTTTCCTTTTCTAAAACCAAATTAATATAATTTCTAAAATAAATATGGTAGACATCCACGAAATAAGGTTAATCACTAAATATTCCTTTAACTGTGGTTTTCAATACAACCCTAATATGTAAATATTTAAACCATTTATTTCCACATAGGTCTTTCCTTGGTCTAGGGTTTATCCATAATATCATTGGTTGGAATTCTAAATCATGAATCCTTTTATTCAATCTAAAACTCCTTAGGTTTAACCTAGGTCATTTATTATTATTATCTATTCAAATCCTTTATAATGGTTTGTAAGAAAAATTTGGATTATTCTAATCATATCTTTTTTGATTGTTAAACCAGGTGCATAGTAAGGTATGTTGTCATGTAACAGGTTACCCTGAGTTAGGCTCGAAACACCTTGTCATAGTTGTTACTCCTAGTTACATATGTTATAGAACCATGTCTACTTGTAGTATCCATATAAATATGTATTTCTAGTAATACCCACATAATATTTTATTTAAAAAAAACTATGGTGTTATTCTATACTTATCCTAAAATTATACATTATGGTTGTATTCTCTAACCTATGTTTTCCTAAATCTAGTTTTTGATGTTGCTTCTAAAATTTATTTGATACCAACTATAGAACCCCAACCCTAGATAGACCAAAGTTTTTCTCTTATAATAATCAAATTAGAATCATTACAAAGAATAATTCTATGAAAGACTGATCAATTTAGTAGTCTTGGTAAACCAAATACATAAATGAGTCTTTTATTATAAATTAATACTAAAATTAAAACATAATTTCTTCATATTTCTAAATAAATAACATCGAGGATAAATCTAATCCACTTATTCAATAAATTCATATATTTCATAGTAATATTCTTGTATTTATGGGGGAATAAACATAATTAGGGTGATCTCAAATTCAAATTAAGGAAAAAATATAGTATAAGCAATAAATAATAAATGAGAATAGTCAATATAGTGAGGTAAATAACTAAACACACATGCCATGTAATCAATAAACTGAATAGAAGCATATAAACAGTATGGAATGATAATAACCCCAAATTCATTCCATTAAAATAACTCGATATGGAAAAATAAATATGGAAATGCAAGGAAATGAAAATCATTCCATTTAATCAATGAGTTGAAAATGAAATGTATCCATAGATGTGTCAACACAAAATCTCATGGATAAATAATAAAAAAATGAAAATAAAATGTATCTGTAGATATTTCGATGAAAAATCTCAGGTATGAATAATAACTGAATATAAATGATGGAAATTCTTAATTATTGATATCTATAATATACCACCAAGGTTTCATGATAAGGACTTAATACTTTCAAGGCTTCATGCTTGGAATCTAATACTTTCAATGTTTCTTTCCATGAATATAATAATTATAAGGCTTCATTACATGAATCTAATAATATTAAGGCTTCATAAGAAGAATCTAATACTATAAAGGTTTTGTTCGATGAATCTTATACTGTCAAGTATTTATGCCAAGAATCTAATATTTTCGATGCTTAATGCCAAGACTCTAATAATTTAAAAGTGAACATTGTATGAAAAGTGGTATACAGTATAGGAAATAATAATATCCATAACAAATTATATTGATATTTAAGTAAATTTATAATTAAAAATGATTAATATAGAGTTATTATTATATGATAAAGTTAACAATCACAAAAGGAAGTGATATTTCAAATATAACCATTAATAACATTCTTGAAGAGATTAATATTTAAACATTCCAAAGTGACCCATACCACTTTGAAACATTTGAATCATAAATTCAAAAATGTTATGGAATTAAATGAAACATATAATATATTTAGAATAATGGTATTATCTAATAACATGAAAAATCTAGTACCTATACTACATAAAAGTGAATTGGCACATAATAACAAATAAGTCTCGATATAATGTAAATTGAGACGAAATTACCTTACTAATGTGGTAACAAATGAATTGAAAACCTCAAAGGTAATAAAAAATTAAATACCATGAAGATAATATAAATTTTTATATTATATGTCAATGTGGCGGTATATTCACTATATATAACAAATGAGGTGCTCGTCAATTAAGTATGCCTCATGGAAATAAAATGAAAGAAAAATCCATTAAATATGAATCAAAACACCCAAAAGTAACAATAATCAAATAAAACATCTAAATAACATGAATATAAAATATTTCATGATATAATATATCAAAATGGGCATTAGTTACACCACACAAAATAAGTAAGTGGTGAATAAGACATTTATCTCATGGATGAAAAAAGTGAGATGGAAATCCCTTACATATGAATCAAAAGACCCAAAAGTAATAATAATCAAATGAAACATCTAAATAAAATTAATATAAAATATTTCATGATATAATATATCAAAATGGGCAGTAGTTAAACCACACAAAAGATGAATGTGGTGAATATGACATCTATCTCACAGATGTAAAAGGTGAGATGGAAATCCCTTACCTTGCATTTCATTTTGAGTGAACATCATTTAACTTCTTATATAATGGTTTAGAATATGTTAATAACTTATTGAAATACCATAATCATGTTTATAATATCGTATATTAATTCTTTATAATATAGTATTACCCATTTGTTAATATTCTTTCCTTATTTTGACTATTTCGGCCATTAGTTTCCTAGTTTTATCAAGTAAATTTTGACTTGTTATTTGCTGTTATTATTAAATATATCATGGTTTACTCATATGCAGAATTTAAACCATGATTTTTATATCATATATATCAATTATATATTTATTTTTTGTAGTCTACAATATTTGGATATTAGAAATGAAGTGCACCATTCATGGAGATGATAAGTCATACGTATGCATGATAGCTGCTTTCATTTCTTAATCATATTAAAAGAATGAAAAATTAATGATAAATATGTATATTATAGTTATAGTATCATATATATGTTACATATGTTACATAGGTTTATTAAAACCCATCCTTTATACATTCCATGTGAGGCATGAATGAGTTATATCGCTTTGAGGGGGCGGCATTCCACACTTCCTCAAACGAAATTATCATATTTTCACGTGATGAAAATAACAAAGGTATTCAATAAATAAAAATTAAATAATAATAAGGTAATTATAAATATCATATATATATATATATATATATCATATATAAATATATTTTCTATCTAAATGGCCACTATGATAGGTAGTAATGTAAAATTGAACAATCATCATTTTGTGAGTCAGTAGTTCTCCGTACACAGAAACAGAATGTTTGTAACCCATTGGATGGATGTCTGTGTAAGTGTAGGTAAAATCTTATCATAAAAATATACTTGTATTTTTATGATACTATTTTTTTATTTAAAATTATAATAAGAGGAGTATAGTTAGTGGATAATGGAAAGTAAACTAAAAATCTTGAAAGAACACGTTACCTCTTAATCGGCTAACCTCTTTTGGTTCATACCAAAAGGATTATTTGGAAGGGTTACTAAAAAAAGAAATGATTTAAGTTATAGGGTATGGATTTTGGGAAGCTATTTTGGTAGATATTGGTAGAACCATAGTGGTTTGAGAGGTTTGAGGAATTCAGGGATTTGGTGTCCTTTTAGAGGGAAGGAAAATGACTCCCATGGAATTTTTGGAAATAAGTCTGGTGTACACATGTTCTTACCTAAAAAATCATATAAAACCAAAAAAACATAATAATGAAAGTTTAATGGACTTATTATTTCCATAAAATTGTTTTTTTACTAGTGTATAGGTCATTTTGCACTTAAGTTAAAGTTATAGTCCTTTATTAAGGTTAATTTTTCCTTAATAATTGTAATTAATTTTAATTAATTTCACTAATATTTTTGGTCCAAAACAAAGTTGGTATTTTTAGATATTATAAATTATTCTAATTACAAATATGGAATCCATTTTACCCAATTACAATCACATAATTGGTATAAATTAATTTAAAAGTCATCCTGCATGTGGGATGATGAAACAGGTTTTTAAATTAAAAACATCTGAGAGATTGCTATGTTTTTATTATAAATTTCAAAGAAAAATTAATTCCAATGAAATAAATTGTATTAATATATAAAAAACAGTCTAATTAATCATTAAAACTAATTAAAATTATAATTTAACCTTATAAATAATGTAGATGAAAAAGATTTTTTGAACTAAAATTCAGTATTATAAACTATTCATTAAAAATGATATGTTTCTGAAAAATATCAAATATTCACCCTAACATAATTTTTATGTTTTCATGTAAAATATGATTTTTTTCTGACATATTAAATAAATTAAAGTGTCAAAATTCATATTTAAAATGGGTTCTCCATTAAAAGGATCTAAAATTCCCTTTATAAAAATATAGGTTTTAAACATAAAATAGGGTTTATTCTTATCCTATGCATATCAAACCTAATTGATGAATATCAAAAATATTTTATTTAATATAAAAATTATGTATTTCATTAATATAATTTAATAATTGTAATTAATTATTCTTATTAAGATAGAAATCCTTTAGAAGAATAAAAATAAAAATATTTCTTTTTTATATCCAATTGGTACTTATTTTCATTTCTCATTAATTGGAAACCTATAGATTCATTTTATATTTATATAAACCATATATTTTTATAATTGAGTTAATAATATTCATAATGTATAGTTTATATATTAATATATTAAATAGTAATATCTTAATATTATATCGTTGTTTGGTGAAACTCTGTCTTGGGTATAAGGAAAATTATTGAGGAAGGTCGCTCTTGTGTGTAACTCAAGCTATTCAGGAAGGTTGATATTGACTATAATTCACTCCAACTCAGTGTTACATGCGTTGAAATATATATAATATATTTTTAAATAGTAAATATATTATAATGTATCCAGGTATTATATTACAATGTGTGCTTGGTGTCGTGTTCCATACATGCTATCGAATATAAGATTCTTACTTTAGTTTTTTGGAGTGTCGCATAATTTCATCCAGATCTCCTACCAAGATTCATACCTATTTAAGAACCATAAAACTCATCTTTAAACACATTCATTGGTTGTTTACACCATCATAAACCCTAAATATTTTGTATTCCCTTTATAATACTCTTCTTCCAAGAAATTATCCCAGATTAATTAGACCCTTAAGATAGTAATGATCATGTAATCCCTTGATAACATGGTTCCTTATCTTGAGGATACCATATCCACTTCCACTGGATCAATATAATCTTATCGACCACTCAATGTCAATTTGGAATCCTCAATCTTCTCAATGGGAATGGGATGTCTCATTGGCCTCATGCGAAGTGCAATCCCCAACAATTCTTATATTTATATAAGTCATGAATGATTCAATGCATCTCCATGAAATATCCATTCTTGTCCTTCACAATAATATTTTGATCAACATATGTGAAAACTCCTAACTCTTTCTTATGGAACCATACCCCTGAGTGTATAGTTTTCCATTTTTTTCCAACAATCAATCGGTAAGAATTAGATATGTATGTGGGACTCTAAATAGGTCTAATCCCCAATTATAATGTCATTAATGATTATATAACTCTAAATAATTAATGAGTTAGAGACATCCATTTATGAACCAAATGTGTAAACCCAAACTAATTCTCTTAAGGACATATCCTCCATAAACCCTTCTACGAAGTGCTATATTCCATGTGATCCATCATATCCATAAAGGGACATATTCACTAAAACCCATCATATTCTCAAATAGACAAATACCAATCAATCCAAATCTTCCTCAAAAGGCTACATACAACATTATATTACATATCCGCAATGGTCTATATTCCCAATGAATCATCATATCCTCAAAGGTCCTTATTCATTATGATTCCATCTTGTTCCAATGGGATATATTCCCTAGATGTGTAACCATACCCTCTCCCATTTCATTACAAAAATAAGGATAAAATTGAAAGTATTTATCATGTGTAATAAAAATACAAACCATTACTATAAATATTTCACCTATTAATCCAAGCTTCATTTCATTAACTAGCCTAGAACATATCCTTACTGCATGACTTTAAACATCAAGGATTGTTCCTATAACTTGTCTTTAAACTGTTAAATTAAAAATATTCTGGTTTTTATTTTTGTTATAAAATGATATATTGGAAAAAATTTAGGTTTAACCCTCACACAAAATTTGTTCTTTTCACACAACCTTAAAAGGTAAAACATGTCCCATTAAGTGGGGATAAACTAAGATTGTTCTGATTCCTTTTATAGGGATATATTGGAATACACATTTGGGCATAATCCGAAAATTGTAACACCTACCGCCTATAGGGATGGTGATAAATTTAATAGAACCCAACTATGTGGAATTAAATAATAGTGTGATCACCAAATAAATGAAGAACCTTTAATATTTATAGTTTTTCACCATAACTCATATTTTTTGTCAAATTTATTGCAAAGTGGAAACTATTCCAACACTTAGATTTGGGAAGGATTCATGAACATGAATTAAATCTATAATGGAGTCCAATATTAAGAAATAATTCCCCCTAAAATGGTGATATGAGACTAAGCTCCCATTCACTTGACCAATGTCCAACTTTAGTATCATTGGTAAAGTTATAACAGTCACTTTCCTTTAGAAATAATGTCAATATTGATGTAATATAAAACATGAGCATAGTGCATGTTGAAAATATAATGGATAACATGTAATCCTTTAAACTCAAATCATTGATTGATAGGATGAATTAAGAGTTACATCACTTTTGACACATCCCATAAAGAATTTTTCATTGGAACAATAAATATGATAGTCCACAACCATTTATCTCTCATACATGGTTTATAGAAAATTTTATTTTAAATTATGCAGTGATATTTAAATTATACAGTGATCACTCCATGATTAATTATCATTAATATGTGCATATAAATATATCAATAAAAATAAATTATATATCAATAATTAACTCTTCTAAAATTACCCAAGAATATATCAATCAAGTGAAGGTATTATTTAGAAATTTAGAGAGATCCACTCCTTCCACACTTGTATCAACATTTTTTGTAGGCTTTATGACCCAATAATACTTCTTCCATTTTTTTGGAATACTTGATTAGATTTAGAATTGATTTTTTCAATATATGAAAAAAAAATAGTGAAAACGAATATAAAAATAAGCACAATTTCATCCATTGAAATAATATACTACTGAAAATAAAGAAAAACTGAGAAATAATAATTTATTATAAATAGTCATACATGATCATAAAACAGTCCCTCCTCCCCATCATATAAATCTCTAAAAAGGATTTTATCCCTCAATGTGAAGAGTTACATCCGAGGATGAACTTCATACAAAAATTTGAAAGAATCAAAAATATTGAACCCTTGATTGAGAAATCCTCTTTTATAGGATAATGTAGACATTTAAATAGCTTTTAATTCATTATATGATCTCATTGATGAGTACACATGCTAGTAGTTGTTTAAATATTACTTCCTTGTGGAATTATGAATGCTTACCTTGTGATTGTTAATTTATATATAGATATTAACTTCTATGACTATTAGTTAATTTATTTTCTCATAAATCAGATCAAAACTGGAAATTGAGATTATTTAATTGATGTGTTGGTTATGAGTTTGTTTATTAAGACATCAGTTTAGTTCCATTTGATTTTTGTGCACCATGGGGAATTGAGATGATCTTCACAGCTATAGTTACACATGAGTAATTTTAAAATAGTTTACTCTTAAATTTAATACCATTATCATAAATTTATAAGGGGACGGATTTGAAAAATTCATGATTAATTATTTTGTATGTAGATGAGATATACTTCATGTAATACCCTGTGATTTTACGATATGTTTCTACTCAAATATATTTAATTTCATTTATTTTCTGTGATACATGCAAACCCGACTCGAAATAAACAATTATATAGTATACCATTATAAAATAGCATTTAAATTACAAATATGACAAGGAATAAAGAAAATTTAAAAAAAATATTTTTAAATATAATAAAAAAAGAAAATATATTGCTAAATATGTACTCAATTTTCAAGAGACTCATTTTATAATTCAAAAATATTTTGTTTCTTCAAAAATGATTTTTTTTGAATTTTTTGTGAAGGTATTATAATTAATTTCTACCTTTTATAGAAATTTTATTCTATAAAATGAACTAAAATTTTTAAATCAACATGTTCTAAGGATGAATTTGTGGTAATTGTATGAAAATGTTGATTTTTGAATAATAGTGAAAATAAATATTTTTAGACCAAACTATCTTTTTCATGTATTTTCAAATTCTCATTTTTATTTTAATTGGTTATAAAATTTCACTAGTTTCTTGATATTAAAAATAATTCAATTTATACCTTTTTATAAAAATCATACTTGTTCATGGTATAAAAATACATTTATACTAAAAAGGACTTTTTTATAAAACCATTCTTCATCACGTTTTGTGAGTTTATTTTAAAATGAATTTATACCTCTTATATAAATTGAATAATATAAAATAGATTAAATATTTTTTAATAATTATAATTAACATTATTAAATAATTTCATTTTAATGTTTGATCATAATAGATAGTAAAACCTATAAAATAATTCACCACAGTTATGGTTTACATAGGTTTACCTGAGGTGATAAACCAAGTGATATGGGTATGTTTTCTAATTAAAATTATATAAATAATATTAGAGAGACACATTTCAACATCAATATTATACCATCTTTGAAACCCTTTCCATTTGGAAGTATTTTTATTATGTATGACATTATTATATTTTAATCATTTCATAAATTTATTCTGTATCTTATCCCCAACTTATAAAAGGGAACCCATGTTCTCTCTTTTTTACACGACTTTAATAAATCTATAGTAACTAAAACCTTAGAAATTATCTTATAAACAACCCTATTCATGAATAATATATTATTTTATTCTTAAAAGACTACTCCAATGGTCCTTTATAATGGATTTAAAAGAGGCATATTGAAGAAGAAGTAATTATCCTACCAGGCATATTTAAATTTATTTCTTCTTCTAAATCCTTTAAATCTTTATTATTCATAATAAAATAATAAATTAATTAACATAAATATAGTAACATTATTTAATTAATATGAAAATAACATTATTCACACACTTTTACAACAAATTTTTACTGAAAGTATTTCTTCTGTGTACGTGTAGGTTGTCGCATCTACATAGTGGTATAGTCATTTTCTATCACAATATTTTATAGATGGTTATTATGATTGGTTTAATATTTATATATATTTTTTATGATAAAATTATTCTTCTTGAATTATAATATCATATCCTCCTTCTTACTTACCCATCCATTGGAAAATGATAACGTCGTTTGTTTTTATGTGTTGACTACCTACATCACAAAGTGATGTGACTCATTTTCCATTTCCACTTTTCTTGGATAGTAAAAATGATAGGATTAATATATATATATATATATCTATGTGTGTGTGTTTTTTGTGCTTTTGTGTGTTATTTATGTTATTATTTTGGTTTTATAATGACAAATTAATATTTTTCTATCTTCCTTTCTTTCTTTTTTGTATAAAATGAAATTAGGGTTCATGCGTACATACAATATACAATATCAACAAATAGTGTAAGTAATTTTTATATCTTATAATTTTATAGGAGTTTATAAATATGTATATAATGAATTTATATTATATTTATATCATTATTAATATGTTATAGATTATGTAATGATGATCAAAGTACATGTATTGGTACTACAGAACTGAAACTTCCTCAAAAATGAAATAGTTAACACCTAGAAATAACAATTTTTATAAGGAAATATGAATAAATGGGTGTTGAAATGTTATAAGTAGATCATATATGATACTATAAGTATTAAAATTATTCTTATATAGAATTATAATAAAATTAAATTTATTATATAGGATACTAAAATAACATACGTATCAAGTCAAACCTCATATAAGGGTTTATTTCACAGTCCCATAATTATTAAGGATTATTTATGTTTAGTCCATGTTGGGGGAATTATTTTATCTTCATATCCTAAAACCAATTTATTTTATTCTCATTTGGTTAATTTTTTAAATTAATAGTTTTAATTTAATTTTATTCTCTTTTAGTACTCAAGAGATCGATATAATGTTTTTAAGGATACTCGACTTTATTTATTTTTTACTCAATCTGGAAACCTTTTCTTCAATGTTAATATTTTAATTAAAAAAATTCAATAATGATTTAGTATTCTCAAATGATTTATTGAATTAATTTTCACCCTTTTTATCTTTTTATAAAAAAAATTTAAAGGAACATTCTTTTCATCTTTCAAAAAAGGGACTTTTTACTAAAGGTGAGAATGAAATATTTGTTTTAATATAAACCTATTAACCAACATTTTCCGCCATTAAGAATAATATTTCATTTGAATATTACTTTATAATTTTATATGTTTATTTATAAATAAAATGTTTTACCTAATATTTTACAAATTTGTTCATTTTAAATAATATATTTCTAACGGAAAATTTTATTTTTCTCAAGAAATATTCAAATGATCTTTTAAAAGTATTTGAATCCATGTCATCATAATTGGATGAATAATAATAATTAAATAGGATATAATATAACCATACCAACCAAAATATATCTCTGTAAGTGTTATTATTTGTTTTACTTAGAAACATAATGATATTCATTATGTTAGTGCTTCAAATAAAGATGGTTATTGAATTTTAAGGAATAATAATTAAGTTTTCTTGTTTATTCATAAGATTAATGCATTAGACTTATTATTTTATTGGTGGGGACCAAAATTATATATCCCCTAAATTCATAAATAGGTCTCATGATACAAAATATGTTGGGTTATTTTCCAAGGCCTTAAACATTTTTTATTTATCTTGGTTGGATTCCTCAACTATAAGTTTTAGATGTCCATTATTATGCATTAAATCATTAAAAGATTAATTATTAATGTACATGGGATTATTTTAATAGTTATATAATCCTTGTATATGTTTCAACATCATGTGAATATATATATGTAGTTATTCAAACATCAGTTATTGTTTCCATTTTATTCAATCCTTATTTTTTCTATAATAGATTTTTTGGTATGCAATCCCTTACTAAGAATTTGATCTCACTGAATTCTTATTTTTCCTTTCCCCATGATGTTAATAAGTGTATTAAGATTTATATGGAAGGATATACTGGATTTAAAAAACCTGTTCTCAAAGATAATAATTTTTTTATTTTATAATTTTAATTGTAATGTTACATTTTGATCATATATCTAATTTTCCAAGATTCCTAAACTATTTGGTCGTTTGGGATGTAATTAGTTGTATCTAGTAAAAATATAATAAAGTAACCATTGTATTTAGAAAAATTAGGTCATGGTCTTTATAGTTGGTATCATAGGGAACTTTAGTAGAAACTTTGGGAAATATATTTAAGAAAATATTTATTTTGGAACATAACCCGATAGAATAATTTGAGTATATGTATAATTATAGAATAATATCATAAAATTTTTGGTAAGGTACAGATTATGTGGTTTTCCAAGAAATTCAATCCTGTTTAAATAATACATGTTAACATGGTTTAGTTATATATTCATTTAGCAGTAATAACCCTTAAAAATATGGTTGAGTATATCTGAGACATCATTATGGAGCATAGGTAATGATCCCTTAGTGTGAACCTTTTAGAATCTCCTAGGGTATATTATTAGGTTAATTTACATTTTTGTAAAAACAATTATGAATTATTTGAAATCATTTTTATGATTTGGTAATATTCCCAAAGAAACCATAATTATGATTCTTAAATTAGTTATGAACAAATTTTTATTATATGATATGTGTTTCACTATTTAAAACTTTATAAATTATGATTCATAATGTTATGATATAATTATTTCATTCCATTATTTATAAATTATTCATAGAGGAATGAATTGAAACCATATAAGTAAACATAATCTATGTATGGATTTTCCTCTTTGTAATGATAATAAATCTAGAGCTTGTACTGGAGCTGGAACTGAACAATTTATAACTATATTGGGGAATATGAATCAAGTTATGACTAAAAATCGTTCACTTATAGAGCATCATATTGATCTATAACATATTGAAAAAATGTTAGTCTATTTTATATGACAATAATATCTATCATTCAATTGAACAAAAAATCCATTTGTACCTAAGTAATTGATATGTTCCCCATAAAAATTGTTTTTTTATTTGGGGAGTAATGAAAGAGAGAAGGATTTCATGGAATATTATCATCAAATGGCGTGTGTGGATCAATGGTCGTCATTTATTTAAAACACTAAAGATTTGAATGAAATATCAATCATATAGTGGAAGGATTTTAAGGTACTTTTCTTGGAAAAATATTCTCATCGTGAATGATGATCAAATATGGACAGAAAATTCAAGAGTCTATGAAAAGATGAAGTAGAAAATATTTCTATGAATAAACTTTACATTACAAGTATCATAAGGTTATTTTCATACTATATACATCATCCAAAGAGTAAAATTTATTCTTATTCGATGAGCTAATTCCAATCCTATGAAGATAAATAGTCTCCCAAATATTCACATCATGTAAGGATATAGTATCATGTGTGATCTAAAAGAAAAATAATTCTTTAATTCTTATGGATTATAAGGAAATAAGGATAAGAAGAGGATGACTAACCCAAAAAAATTGATAATTATAATAATTAAATGGGTTATTTTCCATCATGTGATACTTGTCTAATGAAACACTAGAGTACATTCTTGAAGGTAAAGGGAGGTTAATAAAAGTGTGGCTAAAAAGGACATCATTTTCACAAATGAATGCGAAAGTGAGTATCCATAAAATTACAATGCTTTAAATTCAAGGAGATGAAGAACTCTTCCAACCAATTCCCAAAAATTCAAATGAACTTATGATAGATGAATCCAAGGTGAGAAGGTTAAGATTATGAAATTATTACAGACAAATTGGAAGTTCCTTGTGACATGGTTAAAGGTACACTTATCATCCACTCTAGTATTGAAAATATATTATTTGATTCTAGTTATACTAACTCTTTTATATCTAAATAATTTTCTAAGGTTGTTAAATCACAACCTCAATAGTTAGATATTGAGTTGGATGTGAAAAATATTTATGGTAGGATGACAATATCTCATGTTTATAGCTCTTCTCTGATACAACTTTCTGGGAATTTTCCTTCAAAAAATCATGTTATTCTTCCACTTGTTAAATTTGATGTAATTTTGAGAATGTATTGTCACTTTTAGTTTGGAGACTATATCAATTTTTGTGGAAGGGAAGTTATATTTGATATTACAAATCAACCTATGATCATCAATCAGTGGGATTATGAACCAACACTTCCAATGGAAACTACTTCCATAAAATGGTTTCTATTACCTACTCATGATAGATATTTTCCTAAAATGGTTGGGGAGTCTCTCTTCATATAAAATTATCCTATTTTTCAGTAATATGATGATGTATTTCATGAGAACTTTCCTAGTCTTCTCTTGAATCGTGAAGTTTAGTTTCTAGAAGAACTCATACCTGGTGCTACACCGATTTCAATGAATTCATAAATAGTATCCCTAATTATGTTATAGTAATTCGAGAATAAACTCCATAAGAATCTAGATAAGGGAGTTATTCTTCCAAGTGATTCACCATTGGATTCACATATTCCTTATGTCATAGAGAAATATTTCTCAATGAACCATCTCATTGATTATTGGGAACATAACAATATAACTATTAATAAAAAGTATATTATACCCTAGATCGATAATTTTTTTGATCGATAATGAGGATCTAAATACTTTTACAAGATTTATCTTCGGTCTGGATATCATAATCTATTTATCAAGTTGAAGGATATAACTAATACAGCCTTTCATGTGAATTATGGTAACTAAGAATTTATAAAAATTTCATTTGGACTTTCTAATGCACCTCTAATATTCATATATTTAATTAATAGAGTATTTTTAGATTACATTTATTAGTTTTTGGTAGCCTTAATAGATTCTATTCTTATATATTTTAAGAGTAAGGAAGAGCATGATAAACATTTGAAAATTATGCTAAAGACCCTAGGGAAGGATAAGTTGTCTACTATGTTTACAAAGTTTGAATTTTTGCTTCATATAGTTTCATTCTTGGGTCATATAATCTAAAGTGAGGATATATCATTGTATCTTTAAATGATGGATGTTATTTATAAATACCTATCCCAACCATACTAACTGATAACCATATCTTTCATAGGGTTGTTGTATTAAATAGATTCTTTGTTAGAGATTTATCTTGATTATCAAATACACTCACCAAGTTGACTATGAAGGGGGTTAATTTCTTGGGGATAAATGAGGGTAATATAATTTAAAAGAACTGAAGAGAATGTTTGAGAAATTTATTATTCTTAAACTACCCTATAGTGGATAAGGGTGTATGATCTATAATATTGCATCAAAGAATAGATTTGTATGTGTCCTCGTGAAAAATGAAATGGTTATATAATATGTATATCACGAATTAAAAATTAATGAGAAAAAAATACTAAACTCGTGATTTGGAGTTAGTAGTAGTGACTTTTACATTGAAGATTCTAATAAATTGTTAGTATGGTGAAAGGTGTGATATATATACTAGTCATAAAATCATAAAGTGTATATTTACATAGAAATATATTAATACATTCTAGATAAAATGGATTTATTTTATCATAGATTATGACTGCTCAATACATTACAACCCTAGGTAGGAGAACAAGGTGGATGATGCTTTGGGTTGAAAATACCATGCTATTTTTCCTAGGAAGAGGATTTAAAGAGACCCAAAATTTATGGACTTCTAAAAGATAGATCTCAAAATAATTATAAAAGGGGACATATATTACCTTTATCAAATGAATCTTCAACCATACATCCATGATAATATTAGAAAGGTGTAGTTGGAATATGGGGAATTAATGAAGAATGTGAGGAATGTTCTCTAGTTTAACCATTACCATACTGGAATGATGTGGTTTGGGAATCGAGTAAGTGACCCATTAATACTAGAGTTGAAGAATGAGATATTGGATTAAAAACATACACCCTTATTCTATATTCATCCTAGAAGTAAAAAATATGTATAGATATCTAATATATTATCTATAGATGGATAACATGAAAAGGGTAATTACGGAGTATATATACCGATGCCTCATATGTCATCAAGTTAAGTCTTAAATATAGAATAATAAGGGGATGTTACATATATTAACTATAGTATAATTGAAATATGAAACCATTACCATGGATTTATTCATTAGGATCATCAAAACATCTAAATGGAAAAGTTCTATATGGAGTTTAATTGATCTACTTATGTAATCAGTGCATTTTATTTCCATTAGAAAATAATTCCCTCTTGATAAACATAATTAATTACACATTAAGAAAAATTTAAGATTTAATGGAGTACCTTTATTAATGAGATCTAATCAAGATCTTGGTTTTACCTAAAAAATATAGAGAATTCTTCAGTGGTCTCTAGATACAGAGTTGAGTTACAACACTGGTTATCATGCTCATATATAGGGTTTATCTGAGAGGACCATTCTAACTCTGGAAGAAATTTTGGGATATTTATTAATTAATTTCAAAGGTGGTTGGCATCAACTCTTTTCTTTGGTGGAGTTGTCTTAAAATAATATCTTTTACTCATGTATTCAGATAGATCAGTATGAATCCATCTATCATAGGAATTGTAGAACTTTAATGTTCTATATTGATGTTAGAGAAATAAATCTATTAGTATGTGATCTAATTAAGGAAATGTAAGAGATGTTTAAATCTATTCAATATCACATAAGTTTTTCTCCATGTAAACAAAAAACTTATTCTAATAGTCATCAGCAAGATCAAGAGTAACAAATTGGTGAAAAGGTATTATTATAAATTTATGCTTGGAATAAGGTAATGAAATTTGTAAATAATTAAAGCTAAGTCCAAGATATACTAGTCCCTTTGAGATCATTGATCATATTATAACTGTATCCTATTGTTTGGCGCTTCTAGAGAACCACTCTCATGTTCAAAATGTGTTCAATGTATCTCTCTCTGATGATGTTATTACCATGTTCTTCACATGTAAAAAACTATAAGGATGTACCAATGGATCGTGATCATTCCAATGAATAATAACTAGTAGAAATCTTGGACAATAGGATAAGTTGTTATGGAACAAGACTACCCACCTGATTAATGTTGCTTGGAGAATAAAATTTTCAAAGAAGATACATGGGAATTTAATGATTTTATGAAATAGAGATATAAAAAAATTTATATCAAAGTGATATAATTTATAGGGTGAAATTCTTTTTAAATGGGTTAGAATATAACACCCAAATATTTTATGATATATTTATCTTCGTATAATTGTAAGTTATTTGATACCTTATAATGCATGAAAACCCCAGCCTAAATGAACCAAAATAACCTAGCCATTAAATTAGAGATATGAATAGGAATAATGGTTTTAAAAAAATATTTATAAATGTTTTATATAAATAAAATATAATTATAAATATATTCTCAATTATTAGTAAATACATTTTATTCTTCAAAAAATCTGATTTCATCAAATTTGGTTTTTATTAAATTTTTATGTGCAAATAATATAATTAATTTCCACTATTTATATATATTATTTATTAATTTTTTTATTTCATTTTTTTAATAATCATATCAATTTTATATTTAGTTATATTTCTAATAATTATTTGAAAATGTTGATTTTTAGGTGAATATTGAAAACCCTTGTTTTAAAGAAAACTGTGTTTTATTTTCTAGTATTTTCATATCCCAATTCTGATTTGAATTGGTTTTAAAATATAAATGAATAATATTTTTAAAAACTAATTCAATATATACCTTTTATTATCAATATTACACTTTATCTTGGTATAAAAATACTTTTAGACTTAAAAAGCTATTTTTCAAAAAACTCTTTTTCGCCATGTTATGATGGTTTATTTCAATATGTATTTATTCAACTTATACAAATTGAATCTTGTAAAATGGATTTAATATTTTAAATAAAATATATATTATATTATTTAATAAGGTCGTGATAATTTTGGGACTTAATGAATATTAAAAACAGTAAAAAAATTGTAATCATTATTCGGGATAAAATGAGTTAAATATGGGGTTTTAAACTAATATATAAGGGTAATTTTTTCAAATAATATAATATAAATACTTTTTATGTCATATATTTACCTCATATTGTCTAGCATTTTAATACCCAACCATTTTGAGTCATTTTTCAAGAGTATGAAATCTTTATATTTTAATGTTTTATGAAATTTCAAGTGTGGCCTCTCCCCCACCTATAAAAGGACACCCCCTTTCTCTCTTTGTTACAACACTTTTAGCAATCTATATTGAAAAAATAGTATCTTATTATCTTCTAAACTTACCTAGACAAAAATTAAATTTTTTTTATTCTTAAAATACCATTCCAAGGGACTATAATAAGGGATTTAAAGGAGACCTACCATAGAAGAGGTAATCACCATACCTGACCTCTTTCAAATTATTTCTTTTTATACCTCATTTTAATATTTTATATTCATCATAAAATGATAAATTATGTATCATATATATAATAAAATTTCATTATGATTATATAACTCCCATTATTCACCCTCTTTTCCATCAAATGGTAAGTGAAAGTATCACTCATGCGTTCTTTTGGACCACTGCCTCCATATAGTGATACAATTCATTTTCCATAACAATATTTCATGGATGGTTATTTTTATGAGTATATTATTAATTTATGATATTAATGAAATAACCATTATTTTATATTTATAATATCTTATCTACCATTTTAGCTTCCCTTCCATTTGAAAATGACATTGTCGCTTGTGTGTACGTGTGGAATACCACCTCAATGAAGAGATGTGATTTTGTTTTTATTTCTGATTTAGATGGATAGAAATAAGGATAGAATAAAAATATATATTATTTATTATATAGTTATGTTTTTATAATGATAAAATAATATTCAGCTTTCTTTCCTTCTTATCATTAAAAATGAAAATAGTGTTCATGTTTGTGCATGACATATCATCTCCTTGAATAGTGTAAATAATTTTTCTATATGTAACATTTATGGATGATTATAAACATTAATATAATTAATATATATAATATTTATATCATTATTAATATTATGTAAATGATGGAACCATGATAAAGGTACAAGGACCAAAACATCAAAACTAAAACTTCCCAAAAAATGAAATAGTTAACACTCAAAAATAACAATTTTAATAAGGAATTGTTAATAAATAGGTTTTAAAATATTATAATTTCATCATATATGACATTATAAGTATATAAATGATTATATTATATAATTATATTTAATTTAAATTTATTATTCATGTGGTTAAAATCACTAACAAAGAAACTCATACCTAGGGTAAGGGTTTATTTCAAAATCTCATCATAATTTGGGATTTGTTTATATTTAAGTCTCCATTGAAGGAATTATTTATCCTTTATATCTTAAACCCAATTTATTTTATTATCATATAGTTTTTTTCAATTTTTCATGTTTTCCATTCATTTTTCTCTCTTTAAGTACTTAAGAGACCAATGTAATATCTTTAAAGAAAATGGAATTATTTTTTCTACTGGGTTGAGAATCTTCTTCTTCCCTATCCATACTTTCTTTAAAAAAAATTAAATTTTGGTTTTTTATTCCTTAATTATTTATTAAGGTAATTTTTAACCCTGATTAAATGTATATAAAATGTTTTAAAATGAATATTCCAATCATTTTTAAAATGAGGTTCTTTTTACAAAAGGCTTTAACAAATTCGTTGTTTTAATGTACAACGCATGAAAGACATTTCCCTTCATCATTTATAACATTTTCCTTGAAAATTATTTTTAATGTGTCTGTTATTATTTCAAAATAAATAAAATTCTTAATATATTAGAAATTTTTAGATTCTTAATATGTTATTTCAATATGAAAAGGGTAATTTTCAAAAGAAATTTTCGAGTGTTTTTTGAAAGTATCTTCATCTATGTTAACATCCTTTGATTAATATTATTATTTATTGAGTATATAATATAATGGAAAAATTAAACATATTTATTTCAATGGGTTATGATTAGTTTTTCAAGGAAAACTATTTAAATTCTATATTCTAGTTCTTCTTATCTAGAGCGTTATTGATTTTTAAAGAATATAGATTATGTTGTCTGGTTTATTCTTATAATGAATTTATTGGACATATTATATAATAAGTGGGACCTATTATTATATTACCCCTCGAGGCATTATTAGGTATCATGAGACTCATTAGATTAGGTGTTTGGAAAATTCCTTACCCATTTATGTATGATGTCTTGGCATGATCCCTCGACGATAAGTTTTAGATGTCCTGAGATAGGAATTCCATCATTATAGATTCAATTGTTGATTTCTATGTGATTATTCGAATGTTTATGTCATCCATGTATAAATTTCAAGCTTATGTGATTTTCCATATGGAATTATTTTATCATCCTTTATTACTTCAATATTATTCATTCCTTTTTTAGTCTATGATAGCTTCCACTCTATGAATTCTCGTCTAGAGCACCTGATCTCACCCCTTTCTTATGTTTCCATTCCATAGTGTTCTAGGAAGTATATTATGATTGATATACAAGGATATTCAAGAGATAATAGTGATGTTTTCAAATATGATAATATATTGTATTTTATGATTTCAAATATAAATTAATATTTCCAATATGTATCTAGTTTACGAACACTACTAATCCATTTTTTAATTTAGGATGTGATCACATTCATCTAGTTATAATGTAATAAAGTAACCACCTATTCTAGGTTACTAGGGTTAGGTTCTTTATATTTCTCTAATGAAATTTTTTTTATACAAGTGTTCTAATATCTGAGTTACAATTACGCAATTGCAGGTTATTCTTATATAAGTCATGTTTACTCTTATAGATCCCAAAAAACTCTAATTTCTCATACCTTTGAGAAATTATTTATTCTTATGTAAAATAAATTAACCTAGATTTAATATTATGAAATAATATATTACACTAACATATCCCGTGAAATTATATAGTTAATATTAATTATCTTAGGCCTCTCCTCATAAATTTTTCAAAGGAAAGGGTATAACACAGCTTTTCTTCTGTCTGGTTATTCATACATACCGAGTAAAAGTTCAATTTTAATATTACGTGTCATGATCAATTCCATGTTCATTATTACACATGACTAGACTATTTTAATATATGCAGTTATCCTCATCTGTTCTATAATGGAGAGAAATTTATTATGCATCCAGGGTTTCAGTTGTATTAATCTTATATATTCAATAAAGACATCAGATTTAATTTTATATAGGAAGTTTGATAAGTTTCCGATTCCAATAGATATTATGTACATGCCTCACATATAATTTAATCTTATTTTATAGCCATAAATAACCTTAAAATAATAAATCAAAGATTATGAATAGTTTTTCATTCATTTTATCCCATGAAATTAATAAAAATAATAAATTAACAATTTTATCTAAATCAATCAATATTCATAAAATTAGATAAAATGAATCCTTATGTTTAAAATATCATAAATAATATTTTATTAACAAATGTAAGAAAATAAAATGAATTTGATATCAATAAAAGACAATAAATAAATTACTTTTATCAATTCCCCGACACTTATTTCATATTACTCATAAACAAGTTAACATCAAAATTCTACCCATGTAAAATTAAATACATAATCCAAATTTAGTAACCATTTCCAATTGCCAAACCATTTAAATCATATCATGCTTCCTGAAATTTATTTAGTTCATTTTCTCTATTAGATTCCATAAATATAGTTCCACTTGTTTCTCCCTGTCATTTTCATTTATACTTAACTTTTTTGAAATATTTCCCTCATCACTCAAATGTGTGGATTAAAAATAATGTTTTCTTTTGTAAAAATTAATGAAATAGTCATAATGGTATTATTGTATGTCTAGATTAGCTACCCAATGAGTAAATAAATTGTATTTATCATGAGTTCATGAAAGGTTATTCTGTTGCAAAGGGTTTGTAGGTACTGATGTTGAAAACACTAAGTTATAATGTGCATGTTTGGATCTGTATGAATTCAAATATATGATTTATAGACGACACAAAATTATGGTATGTCAACTAACCCACTGTTACAATGATTCACCCTATAACAAATTGGGATTCATATGAAACATTAATACTTCAAATATTTTAGTGGAAGTTTATATTTCATCTCTCCTCTCTATATTTTTTATTATTTCATCATTTCACGAATATTTTTATTTAAGACTCAAAGGAATATTTGAATTTATAATATTTATGTAAACACCCATTCCTAATTTTAAATATATTCTATATATCCATCTTTCCCAGTATATATTTCTACCTAAAACAGCATGGGATACAGCTTCTCCTCTGTGATTAAATCTAACTATGATCAACCATTTTCATCTATAGTTGGGTGGTGAGGGATATTTTAGCATGTAATGTGGACATATAAAAATTGTATTAATGTTTTTGGGGGGATAATTAAAGGGATATATTTCAAGGTAAGTTCCAAATAAAGGTTTGTTGAAAAAATAATATTTTTAGAATTATTCATTAGTCATTTTAAACATATGTTTCTCAATATTGATGGTTTGTAATAATAATTAAAAAAAATTGTTACTCAATAAAAGATTAGGTCTCTTAAGAAATAAAAAAAATGTGTATAGTATATCATAAAAGGATATAGAAACATATTAAGTGGGTAATTATAATATTTGATATTATTTAATGTAATGAGATTAAATAATAAGTGATATTTTCATTAATTTATTATAAATTCTATCTAGAACTAATTTTTGTCAACATTCATTTGAATTTAGTTTTATTTAATTAAATATGTTAGTCATAAATAAGATAGACCTAAAAAATAAAAAATTATACAATACTTCTCAACAGGTTCCAGAAATACACAAACATCAATCTAAAAATGAAAAATTAATAAGTAAACAAAAAATCCTTATAAAAATCTAGAATGGTATCCCTATCCCCCATACTTGAGTAATTCAATGTCCTCAATTATTCTAATATATACAAATATTTTGACTTGATTTAAAATTAGGACAAAATTTTAATTTTTAGGAAAGGTAAAACATGATTTTTATTTATTATAGTGTTAGAAGAGTGTGATATCCTCTGATAGTGCCTATAAAAGTTGTTTATGAAATATCTTAAATCTTTGGTCATTAAAAAATGAATAGAATCTTCTATAATAATTTTTTTCTCTATAAAACCAAACGAGAATATATTGTTAGTTATAAACCCCCCCCCCCCCCCCCCATTAAGAACAATGTTTACTTATGATAAGTTTAAACCTTGAATTATAGAATAAAACATGTTCTCTTATATGAAAATATCTTTTTTAATCATTCATTCATAATCCAATATTTCTCATTATAAATATCCTGACCCCAATATGCCAGATCTAGTGCCTTACCTTATTACATTGGTACTATGAACAAGATATCAAATCCAAAATAACTGAATAGTTTAGTATCTTACGAAAACTAGATACAAACATAAGTATTAAATTATAACCTGAAATAAAATACAACATATTAACTTAATTGAAAACACTCTTATTCTCTTATCTTATCCCTACATGTCATTCAATATATACATCATGGTGTCCTGAGGAAAAAATAAAACAAAATAAAGGAGTGAGATCAGATGCTTAGTAAGGGTAAACACTATAACAGAAGATATAAACTTAAACAATAATGAAAAGTGAATATTTAACAACACTTTTCATTAAAATAAAAACTTGGACATAATATTTCATGAATAAAAGCTGTTCAAAATAAGGCCATATAAATAGTCACAAGAGAATGAAACATAACAATTAATAATATACTAGTTGAAAAATCATATGGATTATCAATATCTACTCTCATAATGAGGGAATGCATAATTTGGGACATCATAAACTTATCATAAAGACTTTTTCCAATAAACTTTACATAATTAGTTAAGTCATTCTACCATACCGAAAAAAGTTTGTTTCATGAGATATATTGATGCATTGAGGGGCTATAATAGGCCCCACCCAACACTAACTCAGTCCAATGTATTCCTCAAATGAAAGGGGAAAACATAATAATCATATGAGTTCATATTATAACTATCATATGAAATGTAAATAAAATCCCTAATAATTAAACATAATCATAAACAATCTAGAGTAATGTGGAGAATTATATCAAGAAAGTACATCCCCGGTAAAAATAATAATAAACCATTCAATAAAATATGGTAGATGGTAACATAAGAGATCAATTTCAATTAAGAATAAAATTCAACATACGGTATTTAAAATATATGAAAATACTCTAATAAAATCATTGATAAATTATTGTGAGAAATACCATTTTACTTTGGAAAGAAGAGTTCTTTTTTGAAAATCATCTGTATTTTTCATAAAAATGAAATTATAAAAATGTATATCCCACAAAAGAAAGGGGGATGAAATTATATTTTATGAATATTAATGTAATATTCATACTTAAATTTTGGAAACTATTCTGAAAAAAATGTAAAAAGAGAGTTCAAGAAACTTTAGAAATGAGATACTTCAATGCGGTTGAATGGATAATATAAATGAGACATTAAAGTTGAAAAATGTATAATTGTTTTCATAAAAATAGAAAATAATTAAGATAGATTTTTATGATAAAAATATATTTTTTAAAAAATATTCATATCTTAAATTTTATTATGAATTATTCTTGAAAATGGGTAAGAAATTAAGAAGTTGCCTTTAATCGATCATGTTTATCACGAAAGAATTAAAAATAGAACCTTATAAAACAAGAATTTCCCATAAAATAAAGAAAAATTGAGAAATGTACAAATATTGGGAACATAAAATAATAATTTTAGAGGATCTCATTATAATAAGTAATAATTACATTAGGTTAAAGAGAGAGAAAGTGTAACCGGAATAAAATATGGAGTTTTTTAGAAGAATCCCTTACCTTTTGTTTGAAAGTGTTCTTCACTTTAACTTAATGTCTTGGATAATGAAATTATATTAATTAATAATTTATTTAATAAGAAATTAAACATTTATTTGATTTATTATAATTTACTAAGTCTATTTATTTCCTTTCTAATGAGTTACAAGATTCAATTTCATCATTCAGGAGTGTTCGTTTCCTTGATTTTCATGAAAGATTCACTTATATACAGGTATGAAAGATCATGTAAAATGGTAATAGTTATCTAGAATTGAAATTATTTGTTATTAATAAACTTATTAAAGATTAAATTTTCATATATAAGATTTTTTTTTCCAAATATTAGGATGATTTATTAGATAAAACATTAATTATAAATGTTTAGATTATTTTGTTGTTTTTTCGATCTTCACGCACTAGTTTTGTTTTATTAATTAATATTATGTGTATGTATCGGTTCTAGAAGAAAAGATAAATTATAAAAAACAAATTATAATATATTTTAAATATAAAAATTTTTTTATGACCTACCTTTAAATAATAATTAGGAAAAGATAAATCATCATCCATGAAGGTGGTGAATCGACTCCTCACATACAATATTTTCATTTTTAGAACAAAAGGGGATAGAAGAGAAATGATGGTGGATATACCATTAAAATAATAACATTATAGTTTATATTTTTTAATAGAGTTTTCATGTTACTTTGGATAGCTTATGTGATGGAATTATAAGAAAAGAAAATAAATTGAAAGAGAGGGAGAAGGTTTTACCACTTGAGTGTCGCCTCCTTGAGAACCTCATTAAGGGACGTAGAAATGTTCTTTTTATGAGACCAAAATTTTATGAAGAGGTTTTGGAGAGTAATTGGGATTAATATAATAATTTTCTCAATATTAGAAGGTGGGAGTAAAATAGGTGGTGAGGGGTGGTATTTATAGTAGAGAAGAGGGGTGTTTTTTGATTATTTTATTCATTAGTTTATTATTTTGGCTCAAAACTATGAATAGTTTTTATTATAATGAATAAATATAGTAAATAGAGAATAATGGTTAAATATTATGGTTCTTACATGCATAATGACTCAATAAATATTTTATTTAACTTATAATGTTATATACCATAAATTATTGTATTTCACTATTCACAAAAAAAATCAATTGTTTTAGAAAAATACAAAAAAAATCCCCTAACCATTTTTAAACATCTGGGATTAAAAATGGAATCAATTTTATAAAAATAATTTTTAAAATGTGATAAATTTATTTTTTAATTAAAATCATTATTTATTGAAAAAAACACTGATTTTGAAATTATAAATGATTTAATAAAACATTGAAAAATTAATTAAGGTCTCATAACATTAACTTAAAATCATATGAAATTAAAATATTAATTTATGGTTCTATTTTGTGAAATTAAATTTTATTTAAAATATTATATTAATTATAAAATTGTAAATAAATATTTACACATTACAAAAATACCAAAACATTATTTACCATTTTTAAAGAATTTATATACTTATTCCATGATATAAATATATTATATTTTCATTCGAAAGATACCTAAATTTTATTTATAATCTCATAGGGGAGGTTACTATTCTATTGGCCAGATTACTATTCCAAATGGTTATATTAAAATTCTAACCATCATGTTAATATATTTTAGTATATCATCATTTTAAACATAGTGTTGTGTGCAACATAAGTTTTCCAAGATGTTAAATTTAAAAGAGACATACCATAAAATCATTTGGTGTTATATTCAACCCTCCATTAAATATTGCATCCTAAAAACTTCCAGAATGTCACCTCATAAAAATATTTGGGTATTTATTCATCCTAATTTCCTCAATATTGCATTCCACCTCTTCAATTTTATGATTTTTTCAATGTACCTTTACAATCTGAGTTGTTTGATTCCTCTACACCTATTCTATAGTGTCCATAATCTGGATGGGATATTTATAGTAAGATAAATTAGGTTCGACTTCTATTCCTTAAAAAGTGAGAACATGGCTTGTGTATGGCATGTTCTTCCTTAATAAAGATATGTGGAACACATCATGTACTTTATAAAGGATAGGTGGCATTTCCAAATTAAAATCCCAAAATCCAATTATTTCTAGATTTTCAAAAGGTCCAATGTACCTGGGGCCCATTTTTATTTTTTTAACGAAACTTATGATACCCTTCTATATATACACTTTCATAAATACATGATCTCCCAAGGGAACTCCAAATATTTTCTCTGGTTTCCAACATAACTGTTTTTACTATTTTGAGTTACTTTTATATGGGATTGAATAGTATTCACCATTATTGTTGTTTCCACCATAATTTATGGGGCTATGAGCTTCCTTTTACCATCTTCATCCAAAAAAGTTGGTGTATGACATCTCTTTCCATAAAATTATTTATATGGTGATATTTGAATACTTGAATGGAAACGATTATTGTAAGAAAAATATACCAATGGTAAATAATGATCACATATACCTTGAATGTCATGTGATCATGATCTCAATATGCCTTCTAAGGTTTGGATATCCTATCAAACTATCCTTTAGTTACAGGGTGATAAGAAGTGCTCAAATGAAGCTTGGTATCAAGGTCCTTTTGTATAATTTTTCTATAATATCAATGTAAATCATGGATCATGATCATACATAATTAAAAGAGCTTATCCATGAATAGTTACAACTTCATTAATATAGAATCGTGCTAGGATATCTAGTGGAATCTCATTCCTTATAGAGAGTCAATATGTGGATTTGGTAATTCGATCAAAAATTACCCATATTTCATCATTATTTCTTGGAGTATTTGGTAATCCAGTGAAACAATCCATAGTGATGTCATATCATTTCCATTTTCTAATAAAAATTTGTTTCATGGATCCTGTAGGATATTCTCTTTCATCCTTCACATATTGACAAACTAATCACCTTGTTAAAAAATTATTTGTTTCCTACTTCATATAATCCCACAAAAAATGTTTCTTCAAATCTCTACATATATTAATGCTACCAATGTGTATAATGAAATTTGAGCTATGAGAATCATCTAATAATTCCATTTTTAGCTCAGGAATAGATGGAACACATAGTGTCTTCCCAAATTTCAAGATTCCATCTATATATATATTCAACCAATTTCCCATCAGTCATAGCTTTAATTTTCTTTTAAAAATTATCATAATTTGACTATGAACATTTAATCCTTTCCAATAAATATAGTTTATAAAACATTTTAAAAATTAGTGATATTTCTCCTTCTATTATAATTCACATATCCATATTTAATGGATCCATATCAATCCTCAATTTTTTTCAAAACTCAATGGTCCTTCATTCTCAATGTGTATTGAACAAACACAATCCTTGAGTAACTCGAGTCATTGTTATTTCCTCATGTTGTGTTCTTTCTATAAAAATATATATATTTAAAACTCTTTTCATATATATATCTTGTATATTTCACCTTAGATATAGTGTCTCTATATGTTCGAAGCAAATACTATTGGTGATAACTCAATACCATGAGTTAGATAGTACTATTCATCAGTTTTTAACTACCTTAATACATATGAAATGACACAATCATTCTATACAAGGACACAACCGAGACCTTTCATTGATGCATCACTATAAATAAAAAATCTACTATTTCCCAACGCTAGATTCAAAATCCAATAATTCTCTAATATCTTCCTAAATTCGTCAAAGAATACTTCACATTAATTTTTCTAAATAAACATAACCCCTTTATGAGTAAGCTTGGTTAACGGGTCATCAAATCATAAAAATTCTAAAAAAAATAATGATTGTACCATCATAAACTAATGAATCTATGTACCTTGGTTATCTTAATTGGTGTAGGTAATTCCCAGACTACCTTTTTCTATGAAGGATCAACTGATATTCCATCCTTGGAGATAAAATTTCCTAGAAAAGAAAATGTTTAAATCCATAATTCACACATTCTAAACATCAAATATAATGCCATTATTTTAAGAGTATCCAGAATAATCTATAAGTGGTGACCATGGTCCTAATAGCTTTTTATGTACACCAAGGTATCGTCAATAAATACCACAAAAAATCAAGATATTCCTTGAATACTATTTTCATTAGATACATAAAACATAGGTTTAATTAGTCATCCAAATGGAATTACTATAAAATCATAATGTCCATACCTTGTTCCAAGTAAATCCTTTGGAAATACATTGATTTATTCTGTCACAATAGGTATATCTTCAATTTAAGGATCACATTTTTCATCAGTAGGTTTTATCTACTCTTCCAATCTAATATTATCACTTAGAAGGGGTACTATATGTCGATTTTGATATAAATAAATGATGTGAATGCCTTCATCATGAATCATGATTTTCTTCTCTTTACTATAATTTTTATCATTATACATTGAAATCCAATCCATACCAAGGATTATATAAAAATCAACCATATGTATGATAATAAAATCTACAATTAAATCAAATTTAAGTGTTATAATATGAACTTATAGACACATCTTTGTTATAATATGGTTTCCACTATGAGTTTTGACTGACAACTTACTCATTTAGGTGAATAGAAAATATCAAATTTTTATAGAAAACATAGAAGATATAAAAGAATGTGATGAATTAGAAAAAAATAAAGCTTTATCTAAATTTGAGGAGATGATTAATTTACCTTCCACCACATCATTAGGAACATCAACCTCAGATCCTGTGACTATATAATCATGGCCTCTTTCCCTTATCCTTTTCTAGGGAAATTTCCCTTGAAATATTGCAAATTCATGTGCATAGTGTTCCATATCCTTACAGATGATGCATTTCACATTTCAAAACTCTTTATATCTATTGTAATCATAGGCCTAGTGTCCTTTTCTCCACACTTGAATAAAAACTCTCATTCCCAATTGACATGTTCCATGATATTTCTTTCCAAATTTATTACAAGTTGTAAATTCCATTCTTCCCTTCTTCTCTTCTTCCTTACATCCTTTTCCAGAGTAATAATCATTCCCCTTATTCTTATCCTACATCCCTTCAAAGCCATATGTCTTGGAAAATTATTTCTCAATCTTGATGTAACATAATGATTTATCCTTGTATGATGTGAATGTTTGGGATACTAGTTCCCTTTATATAATTTTTTTAATACCATCAAATAAATGTTCAATCTTGTTCCATGGACTATATATGTAGCTTGAATAATTCCTTGCTAACCTTGTAAAGTTGCCTTCATACTTGGCTATTTTTTCATCCTCTTTATATCTTAGACTCATGAATTTTCTCTCCATATCCGGTTGATTTTTAGGAGGGAAATATTTTTCTATGAAAATTGCATTAAAATACTTGCACTATATTTTTACAATATCTTCCTCCTAATTGGTGTTTTGAGTTAATGACTACCATGGATATTCATGTCCAGAGGGACTATAAAATTCCATGGTACCCTTATCCCTTTCATTGCTTTCCAAAGAGACAAATATCTTTTTCAATGAACTTATCCATTCTATATCTATAAATGGAATATTAGTCCAATTGAATGATTAAGGTTTTTATCACATGATGCAGTCTAACATTATTAAACAGTAATGTGGATTTGGTTTCTCCATGAATGTTAGTTTATTGATCAAAACTGGGTTCATTTTTTCCATTATAGTTATAAGTTTTTCATATATAGTTGTAACTCCAACTCCAACCTCATTATCTTTCATATGAGAGAAATACCAACATGGGAAACGTGCCTTGATATAGTTTTTATTCCTTCCGCTATGCACCATTTCTAAAAAATGGCATACACAAGATTAGATTATGAAACATTAAAACTAGTGTACCAATTAAAGTGTAACTAAAATAAAAATTATAATCTTGGTTACCTTGAGAATATTCTCAATGTTATTTATAGGATTATGTTTCCCTAATATATTTTTTCATAAATATTATTTCTAAATATTCCACTAATGATTCTCTAATACCAACTATAAAGACCCCAACCCTAGAAGCTTGGATTCGGTTCCTTACTTTATTACATTAATACTGTGAAAAATAGATCACATCCCAAAGGTCCAAATAGTTTAGTGGATTCAGAAAACTAGATACAAACATAAGTATTACATTAAAACTAGAAATAAATTAAAAAAAAGGTAACTTTAATGAAAACACTCTTATTATCTTATCTTATCCATGTATGTTAGTCATAATATATATCTTGGAATCTGGGGAAAAAATAAAACCCAAGAAATGGGTGAGCTCAGATGCTTAGTAAAGGTTAACAATGTAGTAGAATCTATAAACATAAATAATAAGAAAAGGAGAATATCTAACAAAACATTCCATTAATACATAATCTTTAATAAAATATGATATGAATAAAAGTTGGTCAAAATAATTCCACATAAATAGTCACATGATAATTAAACTAAACCATTTATTTTATACTAGTTTAAAAATCACAAGGATTATCAATAACTAATATCATAATGAGGTAATTCATAATATAGGTCATCATAATCATATCAACATGGCTTCATCCAAGACACCATACTAAATCACGTAATATTTATCTAATACAAAACTATTTTCTCTCATGAAACCTACTAATGCATCTAGGGGCTATAGAAGGCCCCACCGGACACTTACTATGTCTAATGAATTTCTCATAGGAAATGGTTGAAATATAATCAACATATACATCATATTGAAACTAGCATACGAATTGTAAATAATATCCCCAATCAGTAAACATAATCATAAATTATCTAGAGTAATATGGAGAATGGTATCAAGACAGTACATACCCAGTCAAAATAAAAAAAAACCCATTTAATAAAATATGATCGATAGTAACAAAAGAGATAAATATAATTAAGAATAATATTCAATATATTTTATTTTAAATAGATGGAAATAATAAAATAAAATCACTGAGAAATTATTGAGATAAATCCCCTTTTACTTTAGAAAGAAGAGTACTTTTTGGAAAATAATTAGCATTTGTTATAAAAATAAGATCGCAAACATGTTTATCCCAAAAAAGAAAAGGTAATAAAATTACAGTTTAGAAATATTAATAGAATATTTATACTAAAATTTGGATACTAAAGTGAAAACATGTAAAAAGGGTGTTTAAGAAACTTTGGGAATGAGCCACATTAGTAGAGTTTAAATGAAAATATAAATAAGTCTTTAAAGCGGAAAAAAGGTATAATTGTTTGAATAAATATAGAAATTAACTAAGATATTTGTTTATGATAAAAATTGATATTTTATAAAAGTATTGGTAGATTAAAAAATATGGATTGGACTTGAAATGGCTAAGAAATTGGGAGGTTCCCTTTAATCACGCATGCTTATCGAGGGGAATTAAAAAAGTGAACCTCATAAAACATTAATTTTCAAAAAAAAATTAAGAAGAATTTAGAAAGGTATATATTTTTGCAATATACACCCATAATTTATAATTATAAATAAGTATAATTAATAATTACATTTGGGTAAAGATAGAGAAAGCATAACCTAAAGGAAAAAATAGAGGTTCGGGAAGAAAACCCTATATTATGTGTGAAAGTGTTCTACACTTGCACATAATGTCCTAGATAATTAAAATAGAGTCGTTAATAATTTAATTAATAACATATTAAACTTGTATTTAATTTATTATAATTTTATTAAGTTCATTTATTCCCATTTTAATGAGTTATAAGATTCAATTTCATCGCTCATGAGTGTTCATTTCCTTGGATTTCATGATTGATTCACTTGTATACATGTATGAAAGATCATATAAAATGGGAATAGTTATCCAAAAATAAAATTATGTGTTATTAATGAAATTAAATAATATTAAATTTTCATATATATCTTTTTCATGTATAATTTTTATTTATTAGATAAAAGTTTTATGATAACTGTTTAGATTATTTTCACATTTTTTCGATCATCATGCACTAGTTTTGATTTAATAATTAATATTATGTACATATATTGGTTCTAGAACGCTAGATAAGTGTAAATAAACATATTAAAATCTTTTTTCACCATAAAATTGGTTTTATGACCAGCCTTTAAAGTGTTATTAGAAAGTGAAAAATCATCATCCATGAAGGTGGTGAGTCGACACCTTGGGGAGGTGTTTTCATTTTTTTGAAAAAAAAGGAAGAGAAGAGAATTGAGGGTGGATATACCATTAAAATAAAAAACAATAATATTATATATATTATACAGGATTTATCGTGATACCTTTTTTAGGGGTGGTGATGGAAGGATAAGAAAAGAAAATAAATTGAAGGAGAGAGAGAGGTAGTTTTACCTCTTGAGTGTAGCCTCCTCGAGAACCCCCTTTAGGGACTTGGAAGTGGTATTTTGGTGAGACCATAAATTACATGTCATGGGTAAGAGGTTTTTGAGAGGAAGTTGGTAGAATATAAGTAATATCTATGTATTAAAATGTGTAAGGAAAAGAGGTGGTGAGAGGTGGTATTTATATTGGAGGAGAGGGGTGCTTTTTATTTATTTTACTCATTAGTTTATTATATTGGCTAATACAATGAATAGATTTTATTACCATGAATAAATATATTAAAGAGACATATATATTTCTAGATTATGGTTATTACATCACAAATTACTCATGAAATAGTATATTTAACTTATAATGTTAAATCCCACAAATTACTGTATTGCACTATTCACAAAAAAGTCATCTATTTTAGGAAAATCCCAAAAATTCACCCTAAATTTTTTTCGATATACAGAATTAAAAAATTTACTTAATTTAATGAAACTAATTTTCTAAATTTAGTAATTTTAATTTTTAATTAAAATCATTATTTATTCGAAAATAAACAGATTTTAAAATTATAACTCATTTTATAACACTTTGAAATGTTAATTTAGGTATCATAAAATTATCTTATAATCATAAGATAAAATAATAAAAATTTATTAATATAATTTTTGAAATTAAATTTCCTTTTAAAACATTATATTTATTATAAAATTGTAAATAAATATTTGTGTTTTACAAAAATACCAACACTTAATTTATCATTTTTAAAACATTTATTTACTAATTAAAAGTTATAAATATATTATATTTTCATTCATAAAATTCATAAATTTTAGGTATACTTTCTTAGGAGAGGTTACTATTCTATTGGTCATATTACTAATCCTAATGGTCACATTACTATTCTAATGGTCATGTTAATATTTTATAGTATATCATGGTTTTAAACTTGGTGTTGTCTCTAATATAAGCTATAGATGATATTCAATTTAAAAGACACAAACAATAAAATATTTTGGTGTTACACTAATTCTGTATAAATTCTATAATTTTAAAATTCTTCACACCTCATATGTGTTAAGTCATATATTGTTGGCCACCCTTTTCCTAATATATGTTTTTCTTCATAACTCTAAAAGATTATCTATGTTCAAATTCTATATAAAAATAGAAGATTATCTCATAGATCAACCTATATTTACTCATTTTATTTGGGGATTTTTAAGATGTTATATATACCCATAATGTCTCCTCTAACCTTTATCTCTAATCCTTCTGATTTAGTATGAAAATCATTTATAGAATAAATTTTATTTCCTTATTATAAACATTATTATTTCTATATGTTTATAGATGGAGAGGGGTCAATGTTTCATAGCTCTCTCTATATATTGTCACCAAATATTATATGATTCTATTGATAAAGTTGGTTCTAAGGTTGTTTATGATTTCTCTTGGGATTATAGACTCACAAAAGATATCAAAAATGAGAAATTCACAAACAATATATGAGTCATCAATATTTAGGGCATTGGATTCAATTAATTTGAAAACATAAACTATATCTAGTAATATATAAGAATTTTTTAAATATACTAGTAATGGAACCTAAAATCTATACCCAATACAAAAAATATTTCACCAAATTTCATGATTCTTTGAATATTTATTTTTATTTGAAGATATTTTTAGTGAATTAAAATTTTTTGGAAATTTTAAAAAATTCATGGGTATCCTAAAACATTATAAGCTGATATATTTCAGTATATATTACTTTAATATTAGTTCTTTGTGTTGAAAATATTTTTATATCGGATAATATAATAAAATTACTTCACTTTTAGTAAACTATCTTTTAATCATTTGGTTTATAAAAATCTCTAGAGATATGGGCCATCATATAAATAAAATTTTGAATGAGATTTGTGTTTAAAAACTTATTTATAGTTCATATGTGTTGGAATATGAGAATTTACTTTTAAATTTACCATATATATTTACAATGGTACCTATCCTTCAACCATATAATGTTGTTCACCAAGAATGTAGTCATTGATTTTCTCTCTCTTTTTACATTTCTACCTTAGTTTTTTGAGAAAATTTGAACATGTTTTAAAATATATTATTATAATTTTATATTTTATATTTTATCTCCCTATTAAATTTTTATATAAAAATATCCATCTGATAAGCCTCAACATTTCATTGACACTCTGCATTATGTACCTAAGTGTTTTAGGATTAGATAAAGAATTCACTTTAATTATAAGAAAATATGATTTAAATATTTTAAGGGAATCAAAGACTATATGAAATTATTTCTTAGTTATTTTATAGTTTCCCCATGTAGAATCTTAAGTTTTTGAATCATAATCCCTAATATTGATTTTTTTAATTCAATTATTTTCATAAGGATTTCTAATACAACCCTTTTGAAGGCATCTCACAACAACTCAATTGGTTATTCTAGATTTGGGGGTTTTATTACTAGTGTTATAGATAGTTTAAATTTTATTTAATTAAATAAATACCTATATGGATAGTGAAAAATGAATTCAGAATATTTTAAAAGTAAAAAGAAAATGAGTTTAAAAAAATAATAAATTCACCAAGAAACACTTCAAGATATTCCAAAATTAAATTAAAGACAATTCTTTTAATATATCGTTTATATTTAATTGGGGTAATTATATAATACAAATTTCATTCTACATTAGGTATAAAAGTGATAAATACTGGTGAATTTTGTCTTTTCTTGGTCATAAAGTACTACTAACACATTAAAGTATCATGAAAATAATACTAGGAATCAATAATGAATGTTTCCAAAAATTTCATATAAATTTTAGTTAGTCAATAGTGATAGAATACTTTCTCTCATGGTCACATGATTTAATTTTTTAAAGATAATTCACACTCTATAACTATTTTAGACTATCATTAATATCAACTCATTCTTTTTATTGTCTATAATGGTCATTGCAGACATTTTCAATGTAATTTGGTTTGGTCATACCCACTATGAGTCTTATATAGGGTATATGATGTCTTGTTCTCAATTACATTTTTCACTATCCACACTATAGCTGGGTTTACTCTTATTTTAGGTTTCCTCACTGGTTTAGAATCATTTTCAAGGAATATTTTATGCAAAAAAAAATTATAATTTGTCTAGGTATGTATTCTAGAATCCATTTTATGGATTTCACATTTTCTATAAAAATATTAAAAAAATAGTTCTTGATATACATATAGGTTTCTAAAAATTATGATTGATAACTTATCCTTACCTAGTATGTATATATATTTCAATCTGGAAGGAATTATTTTAATTATTACTTGGGTAGATGAATTAAAGAAGTTAGCATCTTAGGTTTACTAACCTTGAACATTTTGAGTTTAAGAACAAAACATACACTGTCAATTTAATAATTTTAGAATAAATAGTCAAAACCAAAAAAGAAATTTGAATTAATCTCATCCTAAAATTATTTTATAGTGATAATAGGTTTCTCATTAACATGTATAATAGGTTTTTCAAATCTCAATTTATTTCATAAGTTCAAAATATCTTTTAACAAATTAGTTTCTTCACATTGATTAGATTTAATTGAGTGTGGAAGTTCAAAAGGTGAATATTCCTTTTAGGGATATTTCATTGAATCAAAAATGTTAAAGTGGATTTCATTTTCCATAAACTCCATTTTTAAATTTCCTTCATATAAATTTATGATTATCTTTGTTGTTTTCGGGATTGTCCTTTTAGAAATAATTAATTAATGAGTTTATATACTTTCCTTTTTCAGGTTTAGTATATAAAATTCATCTCAAAATATTAAATTTTTTACTATCACTAAATAATATTCAATCACCCCATATATAAATGTAGTGACTCGACTATCCATCTTTGAAACTTCCTTCATTATCAATAGTTCACCAATCTTCAAGGATGAAAACAGAAAATGAAGCATAACATTTTTTTGATTCTCCAATATTTCATAAGGAATATGTAAATTATGTTTTTCATATGTTGTAAGGAATAGAAATATGTCTAGATCTTGAAATTTTTTAGGAAAGTATTGTTAGATAAATACTGAAACATTCCTCCCTAAATTTTATATTTCATTACATTTAATATTCCTTTTATAGTGTGTAATTACCTATGGAATTTAGTATATATTGGAATATATTTAGGATATTCAAAAATGGAAATATTGATTTCAAAATTGTTGAAAATGTTAAGGATTTTATTTTAAATTTTCCCCTCAGGAATCTTCATTAATTACATAATTATTGGGAGAAAATGGTAGTGTGATATTTTATTTTCCCTTGGTTATTTATCTAATTTCTTCTCATTCTTTTCAAAATTATTTTCCACCTCATTCACAATGGTTGTCTAGAACTTCTCAAATTAATCTTTGGGAGTAGATTGAATTTAATTATCACTTCATGTTGTTAACATGATCACATTACCTTTTAGATTGGGAAGGGTTTAAGCTGGTAGAATCTACAGATTTTTTCAGTTCTTCCACCAAGACACCCTAACATGTTTTTCATCTCTTTTATCTCATTTTTCAACCCTTCAATTATTGAATTTGTTTGGTCATATATTTTTGTTTGTAAACTAATTGTAAGTATATCAAAGGATTTATTGTAAAATAATGGGGATTTAAATATTTGGTATTTGGGATTCTTTAAATTTTATTGAAATGGTAGTCTATATAGGATTTGTTTAATTCCAAATCTATAATAAACCTGATAATTTATTATCCATCCTTACTTATTCAAGGGATAAAACTGTATTTTTTTTATAGGTAACTTCATATATTTCAATATCCTTTACTTCAATACACTATTTAGTAAAATCATTTGGTGATGAAAAAAGGCCATATAGCATCATTCTTATTTGTTTAAAATTTTATTGCTTATGATCCATTTATATAAATATCATAGTTAGTTTCTTAAGTTTAGATACAAGAAAATGGGATTCATTTGATCTATCGTAATATAGTCATTTTGTCCCAATACCAGTTGTATCATAATGTTGTGAATTTTGAGAAAATCCTCCCAATAATTCCTTTATTATTATTTAGTATTTTTTCCATCAAATTGCTTAAAATGTTGCATCCATTGAATGCCTATCACTATCATGTTGTCTTTGAAATAAGAATACTATGAAGTGGTATTTATCTATGAATTCATGTGGAAAACTTCTGAATAAATTCTTGAATCTCTCTCTATAATTATAGAGTGTATCTTATATTAAATGTATTTTTTTATATTTCCCTTTTCTTAGGGAATTTATCCTTGAAGTTGGAAAGAACCTTTTGAAAAATCCCATTTTATATTCACTCTATTTATTTATTTATCAAGGATATATGTTTTTAAATAATCTCATAGAAACTCCTTCTTGAGGGAATATAAATGGTCTATAATTGACTTTATCCACTCTTAATCCTCTTGGATTCAATGATTCATAGTCCTAGGTCAATTCCTAATGTGTTTTTTGGGATATTATTCTATAAGAACATGAATCATTTGAAAATGTGGGATAAGTCCACACTTCAATTCAAATTCATATTTCAAAGAATAGTTCACTATCTATAGATTTTGGTTATTGAAATTAGGCATGAATAAGTCTCTTATGTTTTAACCATGATTCTATACCATGTTTATAAGATTATTTCTGGAGTGAACACATTCAATTTCCTTTAATTAGTAAAATCACATTGAATATTTTAGAAATTAATTAAATTCGTATCTCTTGAAAAACAAAATCTCAATATCAGTATCGAAAGTGAATAGATATTCATTATTTGACTAGGCTATAAACTCTAGGATAATGTTTTATAAAATTAGGTCCACCTTACCGACAATAATTCCATTATTTTTACAAAATCTTATCATAGGTGTGAATAAATAAAATAAAATCCTTAGGTAATAATATTGTATATTAGAGAGAAAGGATTATAAATAATTTGTGGTGCAATGTCATTAGTATCATAATTAGAAAAAATGTTTTAGAGTTTTTATTGATTTTAGAGAATATAAATCTAATTATAAAAATAAAAACTATCAAGGGAAAATCCAGTGATTAGTCCTGGGGAATAATTAATAATTATTATTTCATTATAGTCATAAAATGAATAATTATCCTTCATATGTGAATGGTAATATATTAAATAGACTCCATAATATCTCAATAATGAACCTTCATTGAATTAATCAAGAATATTAAAATTAGATGAAGGAATTTTGAAGAAATTTAAAGAGGTCCATTATTTTCCACATATTTAAGAGAAATATCTAGAAACTTAACCACAAAAATTTTCACATTCAATTATATATAGGTAAGATATATTGGAAAAGAAATTATTTTTTCAACCTAAGTAAAAAAATTACATAGGAATATATAACTAAACACAATAATATCCAATAAAATACTCTAATATTGAGAACTGAGACCAAATAATGTAATAATAATTTATTATAAATATTAATATTCAAGCATATCAAAAGTTTCGTTTCCAATTTACCAACCAAAAATTGGTTTTAACCCTTTATTTTAAAGTTTACAACCCTAGAGGAACTATGAACAAAATTAAATTTGAAAGATGTTGAAATAGTGAACCCTTGATGAAACAATCTTCCACCACAATAGTCTGTATTCCTTTAAATTACATTATTATTACTTAGTTGGTTTTAGTGATGACCCCATTTGTATGTAATATAATTGAAATTCCATCCATAAGGGAATTTGAATTATTCCATTGAGATTAGGAATTTTATTGCATATCCTTGCTTCTAATATTATTATTTGAACTATTATTTCTTCGATCAAATGATAATGGGAAATTAATTCTCCATATTTCTTAATTGAATTAAGAATTTACATATATAGACCTAATCTAGTCCACTCATATTACATGAGTTCCATATGGTATTAGGATGACCATCACAATGTTAGTTCCAAATGACTAATTTGAAGATAATTTACTCTTATGTGTTACTCAATTGTCCTAGTTTTATAAAGGATATGATCTTAAAAATTTTAGAGAGAAAATTTAATTGAATATTGGTCAAAGATAATGACTAAATTTCCGTTTTAATGTTTATCTCCGAGTAGTCTTCTAGATAGTAGTCCAGTGAAGGGGCATCGGATTTAGATAGTTCAATGTTATCAATATGACTCTTTTGGGCCATGGTTAGGGTCATTTAATGTTTTAGGTAATATTTTAGTGACATTTACATTAGAAAATATTTTATTTCACATAGTATTGTTTCACTCATTTATATATTATCAACTAGTTGATTATTTAGGGTAGATTGTGAAGTATATATCTAGGATGGTATCTATTGATATTCCCTTAGGGTTTCAATTTGAGGGTATTTATGAAACTGACCCACTATCCCATGTTTACCAATATTAACTGTCTAGCACTAGAACTACTGATAAATATTTCCTCTAAAGAGAAATAAAACTGTTAAAGATCCCATTGTAGAGTCGTTATAATAGCAATATATAGATAAATTATATGAATAAAGATGAGGTTGACTTACCAATGGTAGAAACCTTTAATCCATTAAGAGATGAGAACCCTCATCTAGAGATATACTCCTTGGTGTTGGATCTCTAGATACAATGGATCTTTAAAACATCCTACTCTTACCCCCTCTATTGGGTGAAGATTTGGATAACAATGATGAAGGTTTATAAATGAGACTCCAATATCTCTCATACTCAATATTTCCTTTTGAAGAGAGAAAAAATCATATAAATCTTCAAGCTTCTACATCAAATAAACAACCATGCTCATAAATGACTACAGAACATCTCCTATGATACCTCAGAGTCCTCATGATCACCAAGAAAAAGGTGTGCTTCTGACGACTATCTTCATGTTACAATATAATAGCTTAGAGAGTATAATTCTTCTTTCTCACACAAATCAAAATAAAATTAATATCAAGCTTCTATAACCATCTTAATGTATTGTAATCATATATAGTACCCTCATAATTTTGTAATCTCTAACACTGAAACTCATGAAACTACTTCGTCCACAAATCCTCCTCCTCATGGTTGACCCACACATAGTCAATAATATAATCATTTTTAACCTATCAAACTGAAACCCTATGATGAATCCTTCCACCCTCCATCTCTATCAAATATACTAGATATCATATACTCAAGATATATAATTCATTTCAGTTGACTTGTTAAATTAATTTTAATCAACCCATATTATACTAAATTCATACACATGTGTAGGTAATAATGATTCCTGTATCATAACTTATGTTATACACATTAATCTTTATCATCATACTATAGTATATTTAATAGTCTTATGGTCCTTTGATTAGATTATAGGTAATGATATGTGTTATAGATAACCTCTTTTATCTTCCACATTTACTATTCTTGAATAAAACTATTTCCCCAACAAACCCCTGTATTCCTCACCAGTGTTGAACTCTAAACTCCATTATAACTTTTAACCAAATATTTTATACCCCTCATTTATTAAATATTCCCAATAAAAATCTTCTTAGGTTGGATGTTAAGATAATTATGACCCTCAAAATATTCTTCCAAAAAGGCACTGGTTAGAGACTTTCACGGAGGTGATAAACCACACATATATAATGGATTACCCTCATAATTTCTAGGGAAGATAAAATAAAAAAGTAATAAACTCTAACTAAATAATATAAAATAAAACCTAGAATCTAAAATGTATATATTGTTATTTATAAACTAGGAAAATATGAATATAAAATAGAATCCTATGTAAGTGATTATATCTCCATGGATGACCACTAGCTACTATTATTCATACTATTCACCAATTAATTTCCTTAAATCTATAAAAATATCATGTAGTAGATAAAGGTGAGTTTATAGGTCTACTCAGTAATATCCTTTGTCGAAACTCACATGTAAATGTAGAAAATATTTCCTTAGGAAGAAAATAACAAAAATAAATAACTACATGACCAGATCATCTATCCACCTAGCCTCTCTAAGTCTCTCTTGAAAAATACATAAACAAGTATAGTAATATAATATCATGAAATTATTGTAATAAAGGTACACTTCACAAAATTTTCTAATAAAATTTTCACCCTCATACCCCAATGACATATATACTACTTCTTTAATGCCTTCCATATCTACATGACCACATACCATGTAAACACATAACATCCATGGCTACTTGTGGAATATACATACCACATACTATTGACACATACTAGATACCAAAACTACTTACCACATTTCAATGTATAACCACATCACAACTGCATAATAAGTTTATCTCTATATCACTACATCATCACAACAAAACAACGATTAAATTTAAGACATCACAACATATACTATCACTGAAAAAGGTAGTGTGGTATGGGGATTGGTTAGTTATCTATATCACTCGAATCCTATATTTTAAGGGAATATACAAAACCCAAAGCCTCATGTTGGTGTCGCTCAAGTTACCTAACATTGGTAGTAGTGTGTAAGAAATAACATAACTACAATGAATAGATAAATACACACAACCCAATCAAGGAGGTTACGTCCTACTATAGAACCACTATAACCACATCCAATCAACACAATAGCAATGCCAATATTTGATTCCAACTCTAACCACACAAATATACCAAAACACTAAAACAATGCCATACCACATCCACACAACAAAGTATCCTCATCAAATTTCATATTTATTATTTATCTTAATTTTATTTATTTATTACCAACAATATATTATTTACTTAACACTTTATTTATTATTTATAACTACCATCATCACACCAAAACGAATTCATATTTAATTTAATCATTAATTAATTCTTGTATTTCAGTATAATTAAATATCATTGGGAAACTATAACTGAGTAATGAATGAACCACACCACTATACAATATCAATGAAGCATGTCAATAACTCACAACATCATATTCCCCTAGCATAATGATAACAACCACACTGTCCCAAATTTTCCATATTAAAATATTACCACAATGATTATACCATACCAAAACTAAGTCAATCAATGTACAAATAACAAGAAATAATAGAAGTAATTAATAAAAAAAATGTCTCTTTTAATTTATTCTTCATCACTTATCTTAAAATTCAAATTAAACAAAATTAATATTTCAAGATAACCACTTCTTACTATCATGAATATATTTAAATTATTTAAAAAAATTAACATAGTTCATATTATTAATAATTACATGCTAATATAATAATTAGAAAAACAATAAATAAACAATAATAAAGAAGAATATAAAATATGCTCATGCTTATTTTTTATTTTTTATTTTCTAATTCATTTGTTATTTTTATTAAGTTAATTATAAATATTTAACCGAGCTTAATGAAATAATGGTATTTCAAAATTTAATATAGAAAAATAGGAGACTGGTTTTGGGTGACCTACTAGTAACAAAGATGAAACAATATAGCCCAAATAATGAAGAAGAATAAGAAGAATCGATGATAAAATGACACTAGACTTATAATAATCTTCAGTTGGACCTATAAACTTAAATCCTATATCAAAACACCAAAAAAATAACAAACCTAACTCCAAACACCTTCCATATCTTTATGAGAAAATATAAAAGCATAAAATCAGTGGGGAAAAGAATAGAAATAAACAATGAATCACAAGGGATTGATCATGTGAAGTTGATGGTTTTTTATCCAATACATGTGTCAAAGGCAATCAAAACCATTCATAATTATTTTCTAAAGCTCAATAGATACCAAAAATTCAAGCTAATGAGGGATAATAAATAATAAAAAAAATTGACTTCGCCATTGCATGGTGAAGGACCGACAACATCATGGTGGGTCTTGGACAACCCTCGTATAAAATCCTTAGAATAAAAGCATCTAAATATCCCATGTTAATCCAATTATTTATCACTCTAAAAATGTAGTTTACTTTATCTATGATATATCTCTATCCATTACATTACAGTTTCTTCATCATATAAACTCAAACCAGAAGCCACCAGGACATAATGCCTTGCAACCTCACTATTTACATCCCACCTCCATTAAACCCTAAGGGTGTATTTTTTCTCTAAAAAGTTATAATGATCCTCCACACTGAAAATACATTCTTCAACCTTACACATATCTCAAAAGGATTTCACTAAGGGCTTCCCTTCTAAAATGAAAACCTCCATGTCATAAACACAACCATGATGTAACCATTCACTAAAATAGTCTTAAAATACTCAAGATCAACAAACCAAGAATATAGCTTTTACATCATTCCCAAAACTATACCACCCTTACCCCTCAAATACACCATAGTATAGACAATATTAAACCACAATTGAGTGTTCCTCCACATTTACCTATAATCAATCTTATAGAACCACTCTAATACCTCAAAAAACTATAAATAAGGGATAAAAACATCTATGAATTCACCAAAAAATGTTGATATATCATAAAAAAATTTTAAAATTAAAATTTTTTAATCTAAATATAATTTAAAATTAATTAAAACAAATGTATGAAAATTAGTCAGAAAGGGTGTTTTTTCATTAATGAAATAGATCGAACTCAATCATGAAATTAATTTAATAAAATATTCTCAACATTATGATTGAAATTTTTATTTTCAATTTCAATATCCACTAATACTACCCATTATATTTCAACTATTATGGTTAAATGAATCCAACCAAACTAATGTTAATTGCATATAAATCCTATTTTAAAAATAAGAAAACAAGTCATAAATTGTGAATAAATCCTCTCTATCTAATTGAATATCCTCCATAATTATTTTTATTTGATAAAAAATATATAATAATTAATAATATATGTCAATAAATTAAAATATGATATTATTGATCAAGATTTTTTTACAAGTGAGTTTTTATTAAAATAATTTTAAACATATCTATTTTAATTTATTCCCAATATCCAAGGATTTTAACCACACGTTATTAGTTCATTACTAACCACAATTAAAATAAATAATTGTGAACAAATATAACATAATAAATTAAATTATTAAATTGAAGAATGAATAATATTTAAATAAAAAAAATTACCTTCAATTCCATAAAATAATTAAAAACAATTTTCATCATTCAAAACAATAAATACGATAGTAAAAAATTCAATTCCTCATTTTTTATCGCTTGAAAACTAAATATAATAGAAAATAAAAATATAAAATAAAAATCCTTTTGGACAACCTCAGATGACATAGCTTTCTCAATTAAAACTCCTTTATTGAATATATCCTTTAATTTATAGAAAAAATACATGAGTAAGGCCATGTCCTGGTAATGAAGAAAAATTTCATTATTATATTCAAATCTATTAATTTTTGTCACTACCCACTATCAATGATATTTAATTATCATATCTATTTGTAAATTTAATATTTAATTTATTTCTTCATTATATAATACAAATTGTCATTATGATGTGGTGGAATCGATAATAAGGTTGTGGTAAAAAATTGACTACTTCTTTGGTTACCGCAGATTAAATTAATGACAACATTAAGAGAAAAAAATGGTTAATTTAAAAAAAAATTCATATTCATGCCACTTCATAAATAAAAATAAGAACTTTATGATTACAATAATGATATTTGTTCATTTCCTCTTATTCAATCTTGAGATTCTCCAATCATTGTTTTTTCTTCACAAATCTATGTATTTGATTCACTCATTATCGCATAACACTATCTTTGGTTCTTTAATTCCTTTTTTCTTTTCGTAATAACTGTAAAACAATGACATATAGAAAGAAAAACCATGTGGTTTTTCAAATATATATCCTCAAGATATGGTTTAAAAGTTTTAATACCAGTGACCACACATGTATATGAGTTCTACTTCATGGATTCCATGATTGAAATATTTACTATATGATGTGGTGTTGGTTTTATTCTTCTAATTATTCCCCCTTTGTTGGATATTCTCTCTATATTACGATTCACTATCACTAAATCTTTATTTTCCAATCATTTTTGTACAATGATTCAAAATATGATGAATTTACTTCAAGAGTTTCTCAAAAAAAAATCTCTCTTATAATCAATTTAAATTATCCATTCTCAATTAATAAAATATGCATTATAAATAAAATGAATATAAAATAAAGATTCAAAAAATATTTTCATAGCAGTTTGATGGAATAATGAACCTCACCCAATCCAACTAACCAACACCCATTATAGGTTTAAAAATTTTATTTTTGATCATTTTTTTGGTATCTCAAAATTGAGTCAAACATCTAACACTTAATTTATCACAAATTAAAAAAATGAAAAACTAATAGAATATTTCACTTAAGGATTTTACAAGGCTACAATACCACACTTACTATTATATTTTGGAGTATAACACAATATAGAATATAGAATAATTTTTATTATTGTAGACAGAATCCTGTTATCTTCAACAACTAACAGATCATCGAATTATCTCTAGAGAATATATATGTCTCCAAAGTGTAACCTTGAAAAAGTTTATTAATTTATATTAGGTTTTTTCAAAATACATGGTTATAGTATACCTACATTCATTATCACTTTACCTTCTAATCAGAAAAATAATTTTGAATTGTGGTCTCTACTGAATAAAATAAGAAATATCACAATAATAGTTTTACATATGTTTATGTATTTTTTTATATCTATTTATTTTATAATTATATAATATTAAAATATTTATAATATCAAAAACATAATTTATTTACTAAATCCCTGATTTTTTCTTTGAAAGATATAATTCCCAAAACCATTTTAGAGATTTTTCTAAAAGTAAAATCTAGTAATTAAACAGTCAAACTCTTCCTAAAATAATATCATTGAAAACAAACTACTTCAAATTTGAGAAATATAATCATTAATAATAGGATCTTCATAGCTATTTGATAAATTTAATCTTCCTTAAAATTTAATTTTCTTATTCGCTTGAAAAATATCTTAAATTTTGAAACACTAAGTATAATCCATATTGATTGCATAATGGTAAATTTTCTTCTCTTATGAAATATTTAAGAGTAATATCTTTTATAGGGGCTATTTTTTAGTATGTTTTTTCTTTACAAATCTTACATAAGATTAAGTTCAAACAATGGATTCCAAAATAACATATAATACTTAAGAAACTCAAGAAAATAACTAAATATATAAAATTAACTTGTAATATTTATTTCATATTTAAAAGAATTAATAATATATAAGAGTTTGACTATGATATGTAATTTCATTTACTTGTAAAAAAATTAAAAGACATAAATGAATTATTCATTTTATGCTATATTTGTAAAGATTAATACTTTACAAAATAATAGACATATAAGAGTAAATTATAAATTTCATAGTATATTTAAGAGTGAATCTATATATATAAGAATAAATACTTTATAAAATATTTCAAAAAAAATCATAATAATAATTCCATTCAGAAAATCTAATAAAGAAAAAAATAATCCAATAATATCTTTAAAAAATAATTTGAGAATAAAAAATGGATTTTTTTATCATCAAAACTTAGAATATTTTAGTGTATGTTGGTTCACTACAATTACCCCTGCAATATTCCCTTTTATATTGAATAAAAAACCTATATAATTAAAACATTAAATTTAATAAATTAAGAAGTTGTCCATAATAACAAAACTATAATAATAAGATGAATTATTAGAATAATGTTTCATTTCATCCCCTTAAATCCTAATTTTCTCCATTTTCCTAATATCATAAAGAATTTTAAAGAGATGGTATAACAAAATCAATATTGGAAACTATAAAATATATTAGATCATATTAATTAATATAATATGAATATGGAAAATACATGTATTAATCAATAACATATAAAATTCAAAGATAAATCTAATAGACAACCAAATAAATAATCAAAAAGTAGTGAATCATTGATTATTTGTCTTAGAAATTTGGTTTCCTAGATTAATAGGGTGTAAGATGTGTAATTTTAGGGAATCCTTCCATTTAAAAGGGTATACTAGCTTGGGTAAAATATTTAAGTTTAGATTTTGATGAACCATATTAGTGCCACAAAGCTCAAATTCCTTAATATCAATTTATGATCCTTCTCACTATTTTCTCTTTTTTTTTTACTGATTTTATCTCTTTGATGCAATTTCACTGAAGTGTACTTAGCTTCTCTAAAAAATATTTTGAGAAAAATAATAATTTGAATTAGATCTTAAAGTATGATTTGTTGCAATATGTGACATAGCTGGTAATTTGTATTGAGGTTTTGGAGGGTGTCTAGATTCTGTCACATCTATCCCCCACTAATAATTAGGATCATCCATTACTCATTCATGATATGATTTATGAGGTCAAAAAATATTTTCAACTGAGATTTATATATATCTATTTTTTTAAGAATACAAATCTATGTTTCTTTCCTATTAGCTCATATAAAGTTTTACCAAAGGCGTCCAATATTTATTTCATTTTTGCTTCGATATAATTAAGAATAGTTGTATATCCATATCTTAGAAAATTTTAATATCATTTCTATATTCCTTTCATATCTTCTATTCCATCATAGTACATATAAAACTAATGTAACATGTACTCCCATCTATCTATGTTTCTTTATCTGTCCATATAAACCTATTCTAGTATGTTGAATTATTGTATTAATAAAGATTAACATGGATTTTTCATTATTGGTGATTTCTATAATGTTATACATTTTTTTAATAGATTTAAATATTATATAAAAAAATTTAAAACATAAGAAAAGTGTATTTAGATAGTTTTAGTGAAATAGTATAAGCAATTTTAATATCAGGTTGTTTGTAAACAATATTGTCCTTGGATTTTTTTTTTTTTTTGATACTTATACCTTCTATGAATCAGATCCAAATTTCTCCCCAGGTGACTCAAATATTGAGAATAAATATCCTCATGATTCTCTCGAATCCTTTTTTAACCATGTGCTAAAAAAGTAAATTGGCATCCCTCTATTTTATATTTCCATCCCTTTATTCCAAATATTTGTAAAATCCATGTCTCTGTGATTTTTTATTAAATTATACTTAGTGTTTAAATTTATTTTAAACCATTTTGGAAAATTTTATTTAGAAATAATTTATAAATTTTATATTTTTATGATCCTTTTCAAGTTACTAATGTGATTTCTTTTGTAATTTCAGAATCATGGTTTTACTTCCTTGAAGACATATAGTTTCCATAGTATTTAAAGATCAAACTTGTATAGATTCTATAATAAACTCTTTAAAAAAATGAAATTTTTCCAATATAACTATATAAAATTGATAAATTGAAAATATTCCATTTATCATGTCAAAATACAAATTTGAACTAATATAAACCATACAATATTTGATTTAAATTATGTCCTTCACAAAATATTCAAAAAATTCTATCTGAAATACTTATTTATATCTTCATTAATTATATTTGATCTTAGAATGTTCCATTATTATAATTTTGTAACAAATTATTCATTCCTATCTGAATAATATTAGTGATTTTTTTCTTCTTTATAAGAATTTAACAGATATTTAAAGTCATAAAAATATTTTTTGGACACCATATGAGATTTCATGTCCTTAAAATTTTACTTAGAGGCCATTAATGATCTCATTTCCTCAACGTTATTAGAAACATAATTTCCATTCAACATTTTCAACTCTTCTAGAGTTTCCATTAAACAATGTTTCATATATATTAATTCAACTTTTAACTATTGAAATTCTAATAATATTACTGTATATAATTTCTCTATTTATTCATTAAGTTTATCATCCCATTATTGATCAAAAGAAGAAAAACAAATGTCACCATGTATTAGTGATGGATTTTATTCATGGAATATAACTTTTCCTCTCTTTAGGGAAGTAATTTTAATTTCATAATCTACAAGACTGTATAATTTATTTATCTCTAAATCAGAATATTATCTAAATTTACCCCCCTTAAGAGTATCTTGAATTGACTCATCATCAATATATTTTATCACAGTAGCTTCAGAACACTCATCCTCATCTACAACAACCTTATCTAATTCATCCATGATAGTAGCAGGTGGATTTTTTGTATTCAAATTGACTTTTTAAACTTTCATATTCTCTTCTTTATTAGCTTTTTAATTCCCAATATACTTACTCTTAGTAGTAACAGGGGATTTCATTTCATCATCTTCATATATTTCCATGTCCTTTTTCTAATTGGAATAAGATTATTTTATGAAATATTCCTGACATATACTATATATTTCAAAATAAATGTTTCCATTAAATTATGAGGATGAAACTTTAGGACTTACAACTCATTTAGATCAATCTACTTCGTTTCTAATAAATGTGTTAAAATTATTCCATATATAAAGAAGTTTGAGAATCTTAAAGTATAAGATTATATTTGTTTATAATTAGTCTTTTTTTAATATATAATTAATTAAAATGATATTTCATTTCTGAATGAGTGAGTATCCACCTATTCATGGTGATAAGGATGATGTCATGTTTTTTTTATATAAGAGTAAGAGAACAAAGGTCCTCTAAATATGAAGTTGGTAAGATTCTATGTACCAATACATCATAATTTTTTTGATATAATCATAATGTCTAAGATAAGTCACAAATCTTTAATAAGAACCAAGTACAACAATTTCATTTAATTGAGGACATGAATGAAGATACAACTACTGAACATAAATTAGAAAGCTTGTATAAGCAATATTTAACAAGTGTTAAAAATGTTCAAAGTATTTGGAAGATCTAGATAAATCAAGATAATCCATAATCATGTTTTTTTGTATTAACTACTGTTTTTTGTATTTAAACATTTTTTAATAATGATTTATGAAGTACAATTTAGAGTTAAAATTGAGAAGGAAAAGGGGTTCTTGATAATACTAAATCTTTATTATTTTACATGAATCGTGTCATTGGAATAGTATTAAAATAATTTTTGGAATAATTTTAATCTTTTCTAAATAGATTTGAGATGATTTGGAAGGCTTATAAATGATTTGATGATTCATAAAGTTGACTTATATAAAATCATTAATTATTATTTTTTATATTGAAAATTAAATAAATAGAAAAGGTATTTATCTCACATAAATGAAATTTGGGATAGTGAATAGGTCATTTGTCCTACATGTTAGATAATTTAGTCATGAATAAAATATTTCATGAGATATAAAAGATTCAAAGTTATTTGTTATACATGGATGATATTGGTAACATGTGTAGGAGTTTTATCCTGTATGTTAGTGAATTATGCCACAAGGACTGCCCATATGATATTTGAGTATGCTAAAATTTTATAATGGGAAAATTAAAATTACATATGACACTCTAAAAAGGTTTTATATATTCTTAAATCATTTATGTGATTTGGTATGTTTCTAATATATTTTATTTATAAGTAAGAGATCTGAACCACTATATGAAGTTTTTTTTTATAAAATTTTTTAAAAATATTCTCTAGTAATAAATTTTGGATAGAATATTTCAATGCATTGGTGAATTTTCCTATCAATATTTGAAATTGGGCTAGTGAATATGATGTATTTCTTATAATATATTTGTGACATATCACATTATTTTGAGATAATGTAAAATATATGATAAAAATCAAGAAAATATATTCCTTTGTGTAAAAATGTGATCTTCTAAACTATGAGATTATGAAGAGGGAAATGGTATGAATCTTTATCCAATATTCATAGACAAAAAACATTGCATTAAAGAAAAATTACAAGCTATGAGAGAATAGTAAAATTATCTTCAAGATGATGGATAATAAGATCATTTTTTGAGATATTTTTTACAACATCAAATGTCTAAATATTAATTTTTTGGATATTAAGAATATTTTAGGAATTATTAATTTAAATATTTTCCATTTTATTTGTTATTAAGTTATTTATGAAGTAATATGGTTGATAAGAAGGAATAATATTGAGTTTCCAGCACTATGTAAAATCTAAACTCTAGTTCTATATAGATTTCATGTTATGTTCTCAAGTCATTACATATGTTCCCTACTATAAGATATGTATGTTGTATATTTTTATATAGTGGTGAAGATTTAAATATAGATATTACAATGTTATTTTGAGGAATATGAGGTTAATCCTATAGAATAATAAAAGGAATATTTATTTAACAATGTCTAATTAATTAAATGATGGTATTTTTGGAATATGCTTTGAGTTGAAAAAAATCATGGGACCCCGAATTTGGGTTTTTTGAATAGGTTGGAGGAAACACATAATTTTTTATTAAATCAAGGAAACCCTCTTTTTCAACTAGGTAGAGGTGAACCCATTACAAATGGACTGAAGAACCATACACATGGGCCCATTATGAACCGAATGACCAGACCTATAGGCCTAATAATCCCATTTGTTGTTCTCATCACTTGAGTATCCATTGGCATAACCATGCTCATACTGCCACTTGACCCACAACCAATTGATGTCCCCCCACATAGGGTTTTCACTAATCCTAACTCATGTACTGAGAAAATTAGTTTTCACCCCCCACCCGGTAGGCCAAGTCACCTGTCAAAGCCACCGTGTTTCCTTATTATTCATTATTGATTCTAATATGTGAACCATTTTAGATAGATTATATATTTTATAGTAGAAAATATTGATTCCCTCTAAGAAGAAAATGATAATCTAGGAGAACCAAATCTATCAATGAATAAGAAAAATGAGTTTTTCCATGTTGTTTCATGGAAAAAGAAGAGAACCAAGCTTTTGGAATATTTAGGGGTATAAATTGGAAAAAGTAAGACTAAAAAATAGTTCTATAATTTTTTATTTAGAATGTAGTAACATATTTTAAACATATGAGTTTATAATTTTGATTCAAAGAAGAAGTTCATAGGTCCTTATTCTAGTAAATAGGTTGAAATTATATATGGGAAGATTAGTAAAGAACAAAGGCTGGTTTACATGAGATGTGTTTGAAAACATAATAGTTGTAAAATCACTCTAATATAGGGAATATATACTTATTTTGGATTCAATTATTTATATGTAAATATAGTGATAATCTTCAGGAGGATAAGGAAGAGAAGAAGTGGAACTAGTGGGATTCTAGAATAAATAAGTGCAATGGGATGCTGAAGTGATCACTTGTGTAATATAGTGATCTCACACTTATGTAATATGGTGTGATTTCGTTTAGAATGAAACCAATCCAAATATAGTTATATTGACAATATTATTTTATTATTTAATCCCATACTTGGATAACCTAATCATGATAAGGAGTGGGATTCTTGAGAGATGGTGAACATTGTAAAAATACCTTTGTCGATTTACTTTCCTGTACTAAATTAAATATTAGTGTATGCTACATTAGAAACACAAGATTTGGTAGTATAAAAATTCATCATAAGTTTATATTAAAAAAAATTGTGTATTTAACAATAAAATTAAATTTGGTAAAATTAGACAACACTTGATTCACCTCCCCCCAATATTAAGAGTGTCTGCAAATTTTACTGGGACATATAATGTTGAATGTTTTTTATGCTATAAATTATTATTATATTAAAAAATGTATCACAAGTTAACATTATTATAATTCAATAAAATATATTGATAATACATGGCTTGTTATATTAATTTCTCAAACACTTTATCTCTTAATGAAATTTAAATCAAGAAAATAATAGAAGAAACATTTTCTCTCGTTGAAAGTCATTTTGAGATTTATCAAAAAATTAGTAATTAAAAAAAGATATAACTTTATACATGAATCCTTGATATAAACATAATATACTAAATAATAACTAAACTAAAAATTTTCCTCATCGATATAATGAAACAACTCAAATGACTTGAAATAAGTAAATGTATACCATTTACCCTTAAAAACAGAATCATCAGTATATCTAAAATTTAAATCAGAATTACCATAAAACTATTTTACTAAATATTTATAGATGGAATATGAATTATTTATATCAAAAATATATTCCCATCTATGAAAAATCGAAACTTTATTTAACACCAAACTTGTTAGTTTCATCCATGAGAAATCAATATCTTTTTTGATAGAGTTATCCTCCTAGAATAACTTAATTTAAATTTCATAGAATTTAATGATGAAACAAATTAGATCTCTTTTATTTTCCCATGGTCCAAATGAAATTTAATGGTTGGAGGTTTTATGGTTTATAATTGGGGGAAAAGAATGGAATTTTTCAATTGATTCGGGAATTTGATCCAAATGATCACATTGATTTAAATGAAAGGAATATTAATCATTATTTGATAAGATAGTGACACATAAGTATAAATTATAAAGATACTTAAAATAATACTATGCAACTCAAAAGTTAATAAAACACATTAACATATAATATTATGTCTCATATGTAAGAATAAAAATTATAATATGTAAGAACATGAAATAACCTGTATGAATAAAATTCTTGATAAAAAATAAAAAGGTAACACAAAAAAACAAAAACCCAAGAAAAAAATAGAATAAACACATTAAAAAATTAAACTCATTTAAATTAAAATAAACACAACTCACTCTTAAACAAAATTAAAATGACTATAATTTAGGGTCTTATTAAAAATGTTTATTAAATGATGTTTGTTGTTAATAAATTCTAGAGAAATATCACTTGTTTTTTGTGATCACTTAAGAAATTATGCCTAATATAAATAAATTTGTTCCTTGAAAAGATTATTAGATTTTTTTCAAAAATAATTATATACCTTGTGTTATCACCTTTTACCAGACCACATTCACCATTTTGAATAAAATCCTTTAAAGTGTGTTTCATTCGTAATACGTGTTCTTAACAATGGCCAACTATAATATACTCAACTTTAAAAATAGATAAGACACCAAAATATTTTTTCATACTAGACAAGGACTCTAAAGATCCTCCAAAGAAACTTTAGTTTTATTAGGTACTTGTTATATCTATTCTAATACCCTTAAAAGAAACATCATAATGATAAGTAAATCTAAATCCTTAGTATTTAGGGAATAATGATGAGATATATTGAACTTTTAAGATATCTTAAAATCCTTTTTGAATATTTTAGTTCAGATTCATTATAATTTTTTTGAAATATATTTAATATAAATAGATGAAATATAATGATTATTATACATTGTATGTGATATAATAAGATCCCAATCATTCCTCTATATAACATTTTATCCACTTGTTTTATAAATTCATCCATATCAATTTAGTATTATAACTCATAGTAGTTGCATTTTATTTACTATTTTCAAGTCAAAAAAAAATTAGTAAGTCATGTATTTACCTTCATTTGTTCATCCCAATACCAACATGTTTTCAAAATATTTGAAAACCAATAATGAAATTCAACTCAACCATATTGCTCATTTCCAACTCTTATTTTTTGAGTTTATAAAATTCATTACATAAGTTTTTATTAGTTGATCTAAAATTCAAATCATAAACATATATTTGTTCTAGAAAAGTATCAAAGGATGAATTTTTATTAAATAGTGTAGGGTTATCCAGACCTAAAGATTAACCAATAGATACAAGAAAATAACTAAGCCTCTCGTAACCAAATCTGGGTTTCTATTTAATACAATATAATGTTTTAGTATATTTTGAAACAAAATTTGGGAAAATATGATTTTGAATATCTATAGGTTTGCTAACATAAATTCCACTAAAATAAAACCACTTATAAAATAATATTTAACATACATCTATAAAATATTAATATTCATATGATATTCATAGGTAATGATAATTCTAATAGATCTTAATCTAGATTCTAGTGAAAGGGTTTCCCATAATCTATATATAACACAATTATATTTTACTATATATCATTACTTTAAATTTATTTGATATGTTTGATTGTATACTACACATGAAACATAGAACAATAATTTAATCATGATACGTGAAAATAAATCCAATAATTCATACTATTATAATATATCCATTAAATTATTGAGTATAAAGGGAAGTAACCATGTTTTCAATTTATGAAGAAAAAGGAAAGAAATGGAATTAGATAGCATAAGTATCTACTATGAAGATAATTTATCCATGATTGGAAAGTAGGTATATTAACTTTGGTTTTCCATAGTCCAATCCCAAGCCAAACTCCAAAAACATTAATATGGGAGAAATTGTATGTAATAGAAATTCAATCTCATTGAAATTTCCTTGAGTTTAATTCTTATGGATTCACCACCCGTGACTACCTCGAGAGATTACCTTAACAATTGATATTATATGGAGATATTTATAGGATAATAATCTATAAATTATGATCATATAATCATGTCAATATTAGTTTGGTATGTTATTTATCAAATTTATTTTACAAAAAAAAGTTTATTTACTAATACATTGATAAAATTAATGATATCATCTTATTCTTAAAATGTATTTTTTATAAAATTAACTTTTAATGCACTCTATTTAATGATTATAAATATATTAAATATATTTTTTATATTGATAATTTAACATCAATATAGTTAGTAATTAATAGGAAATAAGAGTAAAAATTGTATATATTTTTAAATGTTATTTTCCAAAGAAAAACATTTTCACTATATTTTTATGTTTTTATATAAAAGTTAAAATCCTAAATTTTTGAATATTTTTAAACATTTAGAATTTATGAAATTATTTTTTTAATAGTTTTATATCTAAAATATCTTGTGTTACATACGAAAGAAATTATAAACAACTCGTGATTTTCTATAAGAATATTATTAATATATTTTACCATTTGCCCATTGGATTGGTGGGTATGAATAGCACTAACTAAATATAAAAAATTAATTACAAATTATTACATTCGTTATAAATTATTTATAAATAAAAGTAAAAGTCATTTGAAAATAAAAAGAGATATATTTTTGAAAAAATTGTTTTATGCACACGTTGAATTTCTATCCTAATAAATTAAATTTATCACTATTGTTGGATGGTTTTAATTAAATTTATATATTATATAATCAATAACATATTTCAAATTTCTCTATAATATTTTTTCAAACATGGGATAAAAATAAATCTCATTTTATGCTTAAAATATGTATTTTTATAAAAAGTGATTTTTTCACATTTTGTGCACTTACATTAAAATTAATTTCTGTAAGATATAGGTATTGGATTTGATAAAAATAATTCCATGCTTATAATTAGGAGTTCCAAATTTTTTAATTAGGTCCCTTTTATTTTTGTTCAATTTAAATAATTATCGTGGTAAAATTTATCACCTCGGTAAAGGGTAAATCGGGTTAATCTAGGTTAAAACTAAGTGATAAGATCATAAATTTTAATATTAATTTTAATTAAATGAACATAAATATACCCTTATTAACTTAGTCTTGAAAATTATTTTCTAATGGACACTTTCCATTGAAAATGACCTTACAATATTTAATACAATGAAAGTTATAAAGTGAAACTCTTTTAGTTTTAAATATAATTTATGTATTGAAATAGAGACAAAGACTAGTTATGAACTAATCTTGATATTCATTTTGATATTAATGATATTGATTTCATTATATTAAATTTTTTTAATTTTTAGTAATTATATAATGACTTTAAATTCTCATGAAACGCTGATGGAGTATTTCTCTAATTAATAAAAAAATATAATAAATGATTTTACAAAGTAATGTAATTTTAGTGAGTTGATGTGTTCCATTAATTATAAAATAAATATTCCTTATTATTTTTATGTTAATTAAATATTTAAATTATAACTTTCTCTATATTATTTTATGTCAAATAATATTAATATTGTGAAAATTGACACTAATGATATTTTATCAAAATAATATGTTATTAAATTACATATAAATCATAAAAATATTAAAAAGTGGGAAAGTGTTATAATATATTATATAAAATTTAATCTTATATCAATTTATAATCCATTTTGAACTATTTGGATTGATAGTGACTTTATTATAATTAAATCTTTTAAGAAATTCTAAATGTGTCCTCTTCATTCATTATAAAAGGAATCATTTTCCTTCTATTATCCACACAACATTTATTTATTTAGATCATATATAACCTACAAAAATTATTCCAAAAATACTTATCTATGTTTTTTAGGTTTTTATCTCCCTAAAATACCAAACCTATGTTCAATAAGAAAGGATCTAAAGATGTCTCCTAAAAGAGGGGTAGTTTTCTAACCAGACCTCTTTAAATTTATTTCTCCTTTTACTTCCTTTAAATATATTGTATATATTATAAAATAAAAACATAGGTATCCTATATATAATTAAATTTTATTTTGATTATAAACTACCATTATCCCCCCTCTTTCCATTAAATGGGAAGTAAAAGTTTTTCTCGTGTGTGCGTATGATGTAACATCCCACTTAGCGGTACAATTCATTTGGCATCATCGACTTTTATGGATGGTTATTAAAATGTGTTTAATTTTTATATATTATATTTATGAAATTATTATTATTATATAATTATAATATCATTTCATTTTTTTTACCATACAAATCGATGCAAAACGATAACACTGCTCATGTGTACATGTGGACTACAACCTCCACAAAGCGATGCAATTCATTTTTCATTTCTATTTTACATAGATGATAATAAGTATAGATATTATGATTATATATTATTTTTATTATATAATAATGATTCTATTTTGGTGAATTATTATTTACCATTATTTCATTTGATCAATAGAAAAATAAGAACAGCATTCATGTGTAGGTATGACTTACGATCTTTATGAAAGGTGTAATTCATTTTCTATAATTACCATAATGGATGACTCTAAATATAGGTATAAAATTAATATATATGTTATAATAAGAATATATTTTATTATCATATATGATTAAATATAAATATAAATTTATCGTACAAGATATTATAACTATTTCAAATAAAGTAGAACTCAATATAAGGTAATCTGATCTCACATAAATTTTTATGAGACACATGCCATATTGACCACAAGTTTCATTTATATAGTGTATATATTACACTAAAATTTATTTTATAATTAATATTATTATGAATTTTATGGGTATTTACATACCCATATATTTCTAATTGATTCATGGAACTAATGATTTGAAACATACCAAAGTGGTAAATTATTTATATTACAATATCATTGTTTATAATTATTATTTATGATTAAGTTTCCAATGATAAAATATTATGATATACCTCTCAATAAACATATTAATTTTATTCTCCTAGAGTTATTTTTTGAAAATACATGGTTTTCTTTAATTTTCCCACTTTACACACTCAAGATACTGAAAATATTCTTTTATGGAAAATTAACATTATTTATCTCTTCAGCCAAAATAACTTTTTCTTCCATATCCTTGTTTTTTTTTTAAAAATAAGAAGTTTTTTATAATTCTCTAATTACTATTAAAATTAATTTTTACACATGTTTGAATTTAAAAAAATTAATATTAATGTTCTTTTCAATTACAAAACAAGGTTCCTTATGATTTTTTTGTAAAATTAAAAAAGGAATGTTTTCTCTTAACTTATACAACATTAAATAGAATTTTGAACCATAATGACCACTAAATGATTTAAAGGTTCTTTAAATGTTTACATTTTTATTTTAATTTAAAAAAATCCCAAAATTCTTTGTAAATTTATAAATTTCATAGAAATGATTTCTAAATGGAAGGTTTATTTTCCTCAAGAAATTATCCCAATGATCTTTCAAAAACATTTTCCATTTATGATGACATATTTTGATGTTAATTAAGTGATGCTAGAATTCATACCATCCTTTTTCTTAATCTAGATTATTTACGTTTATGATACAAATATGTTTAAGAAACCAATTCCTTTTTTCAATAGTAATATTATGATGAAATGATGAAATGTTTATGGAACCATTTTTTACATAGATTATGCTATGATGAAATTCTCATGAAACTTATTTATTTTCATGGGTTCCGATATGATGAATATTTTATGATCTAGTGGAACTTATATATATGAATTTTATTATGCCATGGGTTGTAACTATATCTCCATCCAATTAATTCGGTAATAATTAATGTTCTATAAGATCAAAGGGTGAATTGGAGGTTATCCCAATCCCAAAATAGTGTACATATGAGGTTATCTCATGACCTATGTAGGAACACAAGTGGTTATCCCAAGACTAACATGTTATGAATTTATATTTGGTTAGCCTTGAAATATGTTTTTCTTTGCTTATGTGTATGCTACAATTCAATGTCTTATGAAAATATTAGGCTCTTAGGGGTCATGTTCCTTGATTTCTTCATGATTCATGTCTTATAAACTCCCATGGTGTATTTCGTGACTCAATATTATGGTCTATGATATGTATGACATGGATTTAAAACAATAAACTCATATTCTCATACCATTATGCTGATTTTATTCTTATTTGATCATGGATATCTACCATGTCTACCCTTACTAAGTATTAGAGATCTCCCTTTATTATGTTTCATTTTTCCAGGACAGGTATAAAGGTATTATGTATTATATGTCTAACAAGGGTTCTTGTTATGAATAACTAAGTGGGAGATGATTTAGATCACTTATGAATCAATTGTTTATGGATCCATGATTGTAAAATAACTGTACCTATATGATTAATTCATGTATTGTCATGTTATATACAGAATATTCATCAAATAAAATGTGATATTTATGTATTAAAAGTATATGTCATTATAGTTGGTATCATATAAAGACTTAGTTTCCCTTTGGAAACTAGGATTATAATACATAGTGAGAACTCTAGGGATAAGTCTAAGTATAGGATAAATTCCTAATTTTTTGTTAATGGTTATGAATGACCTAGGTTAAACCTGTGGTGTCATGATTTGGATATCCTGTAAATGATTTTTCAAGATTCTTTAGTTTTCCTCTATCATTAATGTTGCTCACACTGTGATTTTTGGTTTTATTAAGTGGATGGAATATAAAGTTATTATATTAATTTTTTAACTCAATGGAAAGTAAAATGATTTTCCTTCTATGAAACCAAACGTTATGGGTTCTAGAATACAATATCACATTGTTATCTCCCACAACCTTCTCAAGAATTGATTCACACTATGATTCCAAATTAGAAAATGAGGGACCAAAGTTTTGGTGTGTCATTCATGAAAAAACTTCCACCTTATTTCAATAGGTCTATTGATCTAGTAATTTCTTAGAAATTGTTCAATACCATCAAAATTATATTTTCCATTCCCTAGTGATTGAATTATGAAAATTTAATTTTGGTTGTTTATCATTTGTATGGTGAATAAAATTAGTGGTGTAATCTTATCAAGAACATAAAGAAACAATATATGATTGACTCCACATAGTGGGGTTACTTTAAAAGATTTTTTCTCAATAAATACTCTCCTCATATTATTTAAACAAAAATAGAGAAGGTACTCCATGAGTTAAATTATAAGGATGATAAATCTATCAGTACTTATGATGAATATTTTACAATACTTTCAAGTTTAATTTATAGATTTATAATCCAATGAGAAAGTAAGGTTAAAAAATGTTTCAATGGATTACAACCATGTCTCTAAAATCCGTTAAGAATAATGGACTTTTGAAGCTGAGAAGAAATCATTAAATGTGTTATCAATGTGGAAATGGGATTTTAGTTACCCATCAATATCATGGATTTGATAAGAAAATAAATATGGGTTTTAAATGTAATTCTAAAAATCATGGGGATAAGAAGATGAGAATTAATTTAGGATGAAATTGTTGAAAGAAACATTGATGAAATAGTATTAAGGGGAGTAATAAATGTTTTAAGCATGGAAGGGAGGTCATTGAGAGACTGAATTTTGAAGTCATGGGATTAATTTATTTAAAGATTTTAATAAAGATAATTTTTCACAAAATCAACCACACACAGTGCAATGATTCTGTAACTCCTCAAGATTTTTTAAAATATTTTTTTTGAATTAATTTACTCCTTTTGATATTTTTCATTTCACACAACACTGAATATAGTTTTTTATATAAAATAATTAATTTTTACTTGTGTTATATAAAACACCAAGTTAATATTATATTATACTTGACACTTATATTACCTTTTGGAACAAATGACACTATGTTTGGATTGTATTAAAAATAATATCGAGTCCCTTTGATATCATTCCTTATATGGAAGACTGGTTTTTTTACCAAAATGCCATATTCTATTAATGTGATTGTTAAAATATTATTATAGCTACCACCTAGCCATTGGAATGGAAGTTTAAAATAATAATAACTAAATTTTGAAAATTTTATTTACACATGCATATAAAATTAATCCTTTGGTTATCAATTATTAGAAGTGAATAAAATAAATATTTGAAAATAAAGAAAATACTTTTCTAAGAAAACAATTTTTCTCCATACAAACACAATTTTATCTCATTAAATTAAACAAAATACTTTTGATTTATGTTTTTAATAAAGTTTATATATTATATATTCACACAATATATTTTATACTCATCTAATAGTTTTGATATGTATAATATTAGAATAAATCCAATTTTTTGAATAAAAATATGTATTTTTCTAAAAGGTAATTTTACAACCTTTTAATGGAGGCCACGTTTTAAATATTATTTTTAACACTTTTATAAGTTTTTTCAAAATAAAATTAATTTTTGAAATTATAATATCATAATTTACTTTGGGTGAAAGTTTGGTATTTTCTAAAAGGTTTCATTTTTTCATGAATAGTGAAAAACTATGAATATAAATTCAAAACATCTATTTCATCTAATTTATTTATATAATTAAATGATATTTAAATTTATTTTTAAAGTATAATTAGATAAATTATAAAACAATTAATTCAATATAGGTTATTGGATCCAATTTCACAATGAAATTGGATATAAAATCATCTTAAGCTTTTGGGCATTTTCGTTTTATAACCCTGCATTATCGTCCCATATGTAGGATTAATTTTAAATTAATTTATGCCACTTATTTTATCATAAATTGGAAAAAATTAATCCATATTTATAATTAGCATAATTTATAATTTCTAATAAGATCAAAAAAGTTTTTAACCAAAAATATTAGGGAAAGTGATTAAAATTAATTATAGTGATTAAGAGAAAAATTAGCTTAATAAAGGACTAAGCCTTAAAATTATGGTCCAAAATGACCTAGACACTTGTCCATAACCATTTTATTTTCATATTTAGACCCTATCTCCAATTTTAAAAGATTTTGAACATTACTGGAGCCACTTTACATGGGTAAAACATGAGTCGAATTATTTTTCAAAAATTTACTATAATGCCACTCCTCCTCCACTATAAAATAGAACTCACACCTCCCACTTATTTACACTGATAAAGTCTTTGGTATCACCTTAAATATTCTTGTAAAGACCTGTATTTCCAGTGGAAGTTTTTTAAAAAAATACATGGGAGTTTTAGGAGTTTGTAGTTTCTGACGGCGCTTTATTCCGAGGCCCGGTGTGCCCGTAATCAATTTCAGAAGTTTTGTTCGGGTACGTTCAGTAAACGTACGAGTGGGTTTTTATAACTTTTGAACCGGTGCTGAGAATTGAAATATGAGGGCACTGTTGAACTCATAGTGTCATTGATTTCTTAGTCATACCTTCACCGCAGTTGTGTTTTTTCGAGAGTAGAAGTTAGTTTTTGGGGGTTTTTAATTAAATTGAATAAAGTTAAAAGTTTAACTATATTTTTTGTTGGTGGTTAAAACCTCCAAGGGGAGGTTGGAGGTGGGGGAAACCACACCATAACCTCCCTTTGGAGGATTATTAGGTGGGGATCACCCGACCTCTCTAACTCCCCTTTAACCCCCTCGAACCCCCATTTAATTTTGGTAAAACTCTCCATAAAGTGGGGGAGCCTCTCCACCTTCCCCCACCATTTAATTTCCAACTCTTCACCCATTAATTAAGTGAATGGTTTCTTTTAATTCAAATATTTTTGAATTATTTTTCCAACAATTAAATAATGGGTTGGATTAACCCATTATTTTGGTTGGTAATTCATTTGGGTGGAAACATGAGAGAGAACTTCGTCCTCTCAATGAAGAACGCGAAGAACACTCCTTCCACCGAAAATCGACGTCGTCTCCTTCCTTCATCAATCGAAGAAAGTAAAGGAAAGTGACACCCATGGGGAATGTTGACGTCATCTTTGACATTGTCACCATCAAACACCCGTCTTCCAACGACGAGTACCTCTCTTCCTCTTCCGACGTTGACGAAACGACACCGCCTTCCCGCGACTCCGTCAAACGACACCGACAAGCAAGGTAGGGGTTTGAGTTGCCTTGTTTCCATTCTACGTCATTCAATATTTTAGTTTACGTTATGCCGAATGTTATAAACATGACATGGTGGGGTCGGACCACACCAACTCAGCCTACCCTCCCTCTTTTTGATCTTGTTTGTTGTTGACGACGGAAGCGGACAACGGCGACTGGTGTCGGGGCAGCCGGGAGTAAACCAGCGGCGCAAGACTGCCGGGTCACTGGAAAGGAGCGACGCCACTGTGCCACGTGGAGGAAAGGAGATTTGCGGCCATGTCGGGCCGCGGAGGAGGTGTGTGGCTCCGTCGCGCCGTACGGAGGGCAGCCGGAGGCCACGGCCAAAGCGGGCCACGGCGTAGGGGCGCGGAGTCGTCGCGCCATGGTGGAGGGGCACGGTAGTGACGCACCGCGCCGGTGGTATAGGACCGCAGCCAGGGTGGGGCGCGGCGGCATCGTACCGCGCCGTTGGTGCAGGATAGCCGCCAGGGCAGGTCGCGGTAGGAGAGCAGGGGCGCAGCGCCGTCGCATCGCGCCGGATAAGACCCACGGCCTAAGGCCGCGGTGGACAGGAGAGGGCGGCCGACTAAGCTGGCCTCCAGTGCGCGCTAGGTTGGACCCTTCGGGTCCCGCGCTTACAAGAGGCGGCGCCTTGCGCCGGCCATTTCGGGTGCCTGGGGGTGTAACACCCCCCCCCCCTTTACACGGCCAACTGGCCACCCGGGCCAGCCAGTTGGGCCAGGCCACACGGCCAGTCGGGCCGGGCCACATGTCCAGCCGGGCCGAGCCACACGGCCAGCTGGGTGAGGCCACATGGCCAGCCGGGCGCCACATAGCTAGCCGGGCCAGGCCACACGGCCAGCCAACCGGGTCGGGCCGCGCCTTCAAGTTGGGTCTCCCCTTCATGCCAGGTCATGCCATCGGGTTGAGCCATGCCTTCGGGCCGGGCCGCCCCTTCGGACTGGGTCAGACCCCATTCTAGACCTGTGTCAGGTTGGGTTGGTTTGATTGGGTCGGACCGGACCCGGACCTATCAGACCCGAATACACCTATTCACCCATAACTCAGCCTACGGGCGTTCGTTTGACGAACCGTCTACGACAACGGTATTCATGGAACGAAGCCATCCCTTTGAGAATACCCCAAGGGAGTTTGGGGTATAGTTGAAATATGGTCAGTTTGGTTCGTACACAAAACCAACCGGGCCCCCAGGACTAAAAGGCTAATAACTCACAGACCGGGCATCCGATTGGTGTGTTTTCTATTCCGTTGAGACCCCTATAACGTGGTTTTCCTTTGAGATACTTCCACGTGAGACTTCGTGATACTTGGAGTATTGACCAGTAGGTCCTGGAACGAATCCTCCTAGAGACGAGCAGATAAAGTGTGGAGACTTAGTAATTGACAAACCTGATGACTGCTTGACCGATTTGACTCTGAGTGATACAACTAGCCCAGTGGGGAGCATCTGGTATTTGGTAGTAGACCCATGGCGGATGGAGCACTTGTTAGTTGGCAATAGACCTGCGGTACTCGACAGGAGGAGTACCTTTGTAGGCTATAGGGGGAGCGCTCGATATTTTTCGGTATACCCACTGCAGATGGAGCACCCGATATTTGGCAGCAGACCCGCGGTACTCGACAGGAGGAGTACCTCAGCAATCCAAGGTTAGTGAGAAGCACCTCGGTGTCTCCACAAGCCCATTGTACTCAACAGAGGAGTTCTCCAGCAACCATGGATTCGATAATGAAAAATCCTGGTTTGAGCTGAGTCATTAACCTTTGTGTTTTCCTCATGATTGAGATGGGTTACTTGATAACTTAGGTATATATATGGGAATATACCTATGTAATGGTTATCTGTTGAAATCATACTTTTTAGTTTATCCTTGTTTGATTTTGTGAGACCTTGAGGGTCTTGGGGTCCCTACTAAGTATCATTATACTCACCCCTGTACGGGCTATTCCCGTACCTCATTGTGTTGGATGCAAACGATGGACAACGCTGAAGAAAGCGGAGTGAACGAGGACTGGACGGTACCCGGAGGTGGAACTCACAACGAGATGGTACCCGGAGGAGACAGACAGAAATGGAGCACTGAGGAGGCTATTTCTACCTACCCTTCAGGTAGGATCCATGGTGGACAATCCAGGAGCTACTAGACACCTTCCAGCTGTTTGTCTTTTTAGTTGTATCTCTTTGTCCTTTCCTTGTACTTTACTGTTGGGATTGTATTTACGGGCCCCATTACTTTCAGCATACATGTCATAAAGTTTTTACTTAGTGTTTTCTTCTGCTTGTACTCGGATTGTGTGTGTTTACTTTTTATAACGGCAATGCCTTCCCAGGTTAGGGATTTACGCCTTTGGTGCTCGTTGCCAGCCCCTGGCCTATGGAAGGCGGGCTTGGGGTAGTCACGGCATAGGTCCCGAGGATGGGTCGTGAAAAATTAGTATCAGAGGAGTCTTTTCTACTGCAGAACATAGGACTCAGATGTTTCTTTTATATGAAGAAATAGTGTTAAGGGTACTGAGTGTGTTTTTCAGTTCAGGGAGTCTAGTGTTGGTGTGGTGGCCGACGTATCCATATACCAGGACTCTAACTACTGATTTCTGACATAGTAAACGAAAAAACTGATTGTGTGTGTGTTTTAAAAGTTTTCTTTAAGTCAGGTCAAACCAGGTCGGCTCACTAGGTATAAAATTTTTGACTGTGTCGCATCTGTTTCTTTTAGGACGCCTCCATGTGGATGAATAGTTAGAGCCTCGAGAGTTTTACGCACTGTTAGTCCATCGAGTGACGAGGCCTCAGAATAGGACCCTCTTCTAGTTGGGGCACCATAGGAGACCCCAGCGGTACTACTTCCAGTTGGGCCACTGATGCCGCCGGCCCTAGTAGCAGAGAGTGCAAGCCACTTGAGTGCGCTGCACGAGTTCCAATGCCAGAGGCCACCCATGTTCCGGGGAGAAACGAACCCACAAGCGTCTGATGATTGGATGGAGGCTGTGGCAAGAGTTTTCAGGCTAGTAGGGACACCAACAGACTTCATGGTGATCCTTGCTTCCAGCCTCCTTCAGGAAGCAGCAGGTAGATGGTGGAGCATGATGCTCCAGATTCATGATGAGGTGAAACTTCTATTGGAAGACTTTGAGGGCATGTTCCAGGTGGAGTTTTTACCAGCCACCCTTCAAGCGGTGTGGATACAAGAGAAACTTCATCTGCAGTAGGGTAGCATGAGTGTAGTTCAGTACTCAGTGAGGTTCACAGACCTCTCGCACTACTCCACTGATATGGCATAGGACCCGTTCTTTAGGGCTCGGACCTTTGAGCAGGGACTCAGGTGAGATATCATATCATCAGTTATATCCCACAAAATTCCTATGTAGACGGGGGTGTTAGAGCGAGCCCTCCTAGTGGAGAGTTTCCTTGTTGAGAAGTCTCCAGCAGTGAGACCCACTACTAGTCAACTTGCAGTGGATTCTTCTACAGCTGGCAGTAGACAGATGAGGCAGAGGTCCAAGAGGACCAAACCCACAGGTGGTTGACTACACGACTCAGGATCGGAAGTGCAGGGCACCCAGAGTGGAGACAGATCCAGACATTCTAGGAGCGGATAGTGTTACTCTTGCGGTGGACTTGGTCACATGGCTTGTGACTGTCTGGCCCATCGTACTGATGATCAGTAGTCGGTTGAGGGACCTCCTAGGCAGAGGCAGAGGTTCGATCGAGGCGGTCCGCAGGGAGAAGGCAGACGTGGCAGAGGAGTTGGTCGAGCATCTAGCGGCAGTCGACGTTATGAGGTGCTACCGCCACCACCACCAGGAGGTCCACCCCATCCATAGGGAGTAGATGGACAGGGCAGAGCATCGCTTCAGGCAGTTGAGGCCTACGATCACAGCACTCTAGAAATTATTTGAGGTATGATCTATGTCTACTCCACCTTAGTTGTAGTTCGTATAGACACATGTTCTAGTCACTCTTTCATTGCCACTACCCTCGTTTGATGCTCGGAGATTCTGACGGAGCCATTGGCTTGATCCTTACAGCTAGAGACTTATATGGGAGTATACTCAACGATTATGCACTAGTGCCGGCAGTGTGAGCATACTCTAGGAGGTGAGAGCTTCGGCTAGGATCTCCTCGTAGCGGCGTCGAGGCCTTACAACGTCATCTTGGGTATGGACTGGTTATCTATAGTCCATGCTTAGATCGACTCTATTAGGCGCAAAGTGCGGTGTGTCTACACGAATGGGACCAGGTTCACCTTCACTAGCGAGAAGGTAACCTTTGCAACATAGGATGGACTTACTCGTAGGAGGGTGAAGCCGATCACTTATCAGTTGGATTCCCTTACTCTTGGAGCAATTGATGTGGAGAGTCCAACTTATCCTGTAGTGCTGGACCAGTACACAGATGTTTTCCCTAACGATGTTCCAGGACTACCTACTTGTAGAGAGGTGGACTTCTACATTGACATGTACCTTGGGACGACACTGATATCTACTCCAACATATCGGATGGCTCCTGCCGAGCTTCATGAGTTGCAGGTACAATTGGAATACTTGTAGGATAAGGGATTCATCTGGCCCAGTGTTTCTCCCTGGGCAGCCCCGATTCTGTTCGCCAAGAATGTGGACTGGAGCTTAAGGCTCTGTGTCGACTACCGTTGTCTGAACTAGGTGACCGTGAAGAACAAGTACCCACTTCTGAGGATTGACGACCTCTTTGGTCAGCTCATGGGAGCATGATTGTTCTTGAATATAGACCTCGGATCAGGCTATCACCAGCTCAGAGTTCAAGATGAGGATGTGCAGAAGACAGCCTTCAGGTGTTGGTATGGTCACTATGAGTTCTTGGTTATGCCCTTCGGTGTAACCAATGCTCCAACAGTTTTCATGTGTCTCGTGAACAGGATCTTTCAGCCTTACCTCGATCGCTTTGTTGTAGTCTTAATCGACGACATTTTGATCTACTTGACTACTAAGGAAGATCATGGCTACCATTTGCGGGTAGTACTGGACACACTCTGATAGAACCAGCTTTATGGTAAGCTCTCGAATTCCCATTTTTGGATTCGAGAGGTTCACTTCTTGAGACATGTCATCTCGAAAGCTGGAGTTGTAGTGGATCTAGTGAAGATTAAGGCATTGCTTGCTTGGGATCCACCAAGGAGTGTGACGGAGGTTTGGAGTTTCTTGGGTTTGGCTGGATACTATTGGAGATTCATTCCAGACTTCTCCAGAGTTGCAGCACCACTTTCATCCTTAACAAAGAATGGGAAACCCTTCGTGTGGTTGGAGAGATGCTAGTAGAACTTTCAGGAGTTGAGGTAGAGGCTGACTATTTCCCCCATCTTGAGGCTTCCATAGGAAGGCTTACGGTACATAGTCTATTGCGACGCATCAAGGACTGGACTCGGGTATGTCCTGATGCAGGAGTGAGCAGTGATCACATATGGTTCTCGGAAACTGAGACAGAATGAGCATAACTATGCTACCCGTGACCTGGAGTTAGCAGCAGTGTTCTTTGCCTTAAAGATGTGGCGACACTATCTGATGGGTGAGCGTTTTACTATTTACTCTAATCACAAGAGTATCATGTATATATTCTCTCAGAAGGACCTAAACCTGAGACCACGGCGTTGTCTTGAGTTCCTCTAGGACTATGACTTCGAGATGGTCTATACTCATGGGAAAGGTTACGTTGTTGCGGATGCTCTCAGCAAGAGATCAGGAATTCAGCTTCTGGGAGAGGCGATAGAGCAGCTGGATACTATACAGATATCCTTTGTGGATAGGGATGGATCAACATATCTACAGTCTCTCATAGTCACTCCCCCACTTCTTCAGTGAGTCAGGGAGGCGCAGCATGGAGATGCTGACTATGAGATGCGATGTGATCAGATATCCACAGGACAGGAACCAGATGGGTTTTCTAAAGGTGGGGAGCACATCATCCTCTTCAGAGGATATACCATGGTACCAGTTTCACTTCAGGAGGAGGTGTTGAGGGAGTTCCACACTTCCCCTATAGCAATACATCCAGGAGTGGATAATATGTACCAGGACCTTTGACGACAGCATTGGTGTCTAGGTATGAAGAAGGCGATAGGGGAGTTTGTCTCACGATGCCTCACTTGTCAGCAAGTGAAGGTGGAGCACCAGGTACCTGCGGGCCTGGTTCAGCCCTTAGAGGTCCTAGAGTGGAAGTGGGATGGGATATCCATAGACTTCATGATGGGTCTTCCACGTACATCCAGGAGTCACGACTTGATTTGGGTGATCGTCGACCGACTCACCAAGTCGGCCCACTTCCTACCGATCAGAGACCAAGGTTCAGTAGAGATCTTGGGACGCCTCTATGTGCAAAATATATAGCGTTTTCAAGGAGTGCCTTCTTCTATTGTCTCCAACCATGATGCACAATTTTCTTCCCGGATATGGAAGTGGTTTCAGGAAGCTTTCGGGACATAGCTTTGCTTGATCATCGCCTTCTATCCTCAGATGGATGGTCAAACCGAGAGGACCAACCCAACCCTCGAGGACATGATTCATGCTTGTGTCCTCGACTTCGGTCATGGCTAGGAGGACCACTTACTTTTGGTAGATTTCACCTACAATAATAGATATCACTCCACCATAGGGATGGCACCTTGCGAGGCGTTGTATGGTTGAACTTGCAGATCACCACTGTGCTGGACAGACCCTGGGGAGTCCGCACTAATGGGACCAGAGATGATACGGGCTACCATGGAGAAGGTGCAAATCATCCAGGAGTGGATGAAGACTGCACAAAAAAGACAAAAGTTATATACTGACAGGAGAAGGAGACCTCTGGAGTTCAAGGATGGCGACCACGTCTTTCTATGAGTCTCACCTCGACGAGGTCTGCGGATATTTGGCCGAGGCGGAAAGTTATCTCCGCGATTCATCGGACCATTCCAGGTCCTCAACAGAGTAGGCAAGGTGGCTTACCGCTTGGCTCTTCCACCCTAGTTGCACCGGGTTCATGACGTCTTCCACATATCTCAGCTGAGGAGATATGTACATGACCCATCCCACATCATCGACCATGGGGAGATGGACATCGATGATGGGGTGACTATCATGGAGGTCCTAGTAGAGATGGAGGATCGACAGGAGCGGGTCCTGTGTGGATGTTTGATACCTCTGGTGCGTGTTTGATGGATTCATGGAAACCTCCTGGAGAGCACATGGGAGCGGAAGGCTCAAATGCATGCTCAGTAGCCCCATTTGTTCCCTTAGTCCGAGTTATAGCTTACTGGGATGTAAAACCCTGTGGTGGGGAGAATGTAATGACCCATATTTCCCATGGAATATTTTTTAAAATACATGGGAATTTTACAAGTTCGCAGTTTCTGACAGCGCTTGATTCTGAGGCCCGGTGTGTCCGTAATCAATTTCTGAAGTTTTGTTTGGGTACATTCAGTAAACATATGAGCGGGTTTTTTATAACATTAGAACCGGTGCTCGGAATTGAAATCTATGGGCATCGTTGAACTCGCAACGTCGGTGATTGGTTAGTGAGACCATCACATCAGTTGCATTTTATCGAGAGTAGAAGTTAGTTTTTGGGGATTTTTATTTAAATTGAATAAAGTTAAAGATTTAACTTTATTTTATGATGGTGGTTAAAACCTCCAAGGGGAGTTTGGAGGTAGGGTCCACCACACCATAACCTCCCATGGGAGGATTATTAGGTGGGGGCCACCAGACCTCTCTAACTACCCTTTAACCCCCTCGAACCCCCATTTAATTTTGGTAAAACTCTCCATAAAGTGGGGGAGCCTCTCTACCTTCCACCACCATTAAATTGCCAACTCTCCACCCATTAATTAAGTGGATGGTTTCTTTTAATTCAAATATTTTTGAATTGTTTTTCCAACAATTAATTAATGGGTTGGCTTAACCAATTATTTTGTTTGGCAATTATTTTGGGTGGAAACTTGAGATAGAACTTCATCCTCTCAAAGAAGAACGCGAAGAACACTCCTTCCACTGAAAATAGACGTCGTCTTCTTCCTTCTTCAAACGAGGCAAGGAAAGGGAAGCAATGCCCATGAGGAACACCAACGTTGAATTTGACTTCGTCACCTTTGAACGCCCGTCCTCCAAGGACGAGTATCTCTCTTCCTCTTCCGACATTGATGGAACGACACCGCCTTCCCGTGACTCCGTCAAACGACACCGACATGCAAGGTAGGTGTAACAGCCCGAGATTTTATGAAAAATATTCTTTTTAATTTTATTAATGTCTTGTGTTGTACGCTACACCAAAAGGAGCTTTCACAACACACATCCTTGACTTTCCTTGCATTACACGCAATCGCGACCTTCCTCGATAGCATGTGTAGTACGTAATACTGAGTTTCACTAAACAACGATATGCTATTAAAATATTATTAAAACTAGCCGTTATGAATAGTAATAACCACCTTTTAAAATTTTAGAAATTTTAGCTCTCAAAATGGACTTTATTTTTGGATTAGGAGTATCGAATTTAGATTAAGGTGAAATTTTGGTACTTTTCGGATAACTTTCATATTCTGATGAATAGTGAAAATTACTAAATTATAATTAAAAACAACTTTTTTAATCAAAATAATTAATAGTGATAAATTATTAATTTGAGTGGTTTTAAAGTATAATTAGAATATATTTTTACAATTTAATACAATGTTGGTCATTGGATGTAATTTCACATTTAAACCAGACATAAACAAGTGTCAATCTTTTGATAGATATTGTTTCTTAAAAACACGCTATTTGTTTTAACAGCGGGATTTAATTATAAAATTAATTAATGAAACTTCAATGTTATGAATTTGGTAAAATAGACATCATTTTTGAATTCGGAATATGAAATATAGCTTAGGATGAAATTTTGGCATTGTTCTGAAAAACATCAATTTTTGATGAATAGTGAAACTACTAAGTGGTAGTTAAAAAAACTGAATTTTTCAAAAAACTTAATTTTACCGCTTCTGTGAATGGAATTTCAAAAATCCGAGAGACACAGTTGATGTCAGTAAGTAAAATGTGGTTCAATGAGATGAAAATAATTTTTGGTGAATGGTAACTTTTTACTTTTATTTACCACGGTTAAAAGTAAATAGGGTAATTAAGGGTAAAAATGATATTATTATTACCCTAACACATGTCCTAATTCTATTGGACAAGTGTATCTCGGCCAAAAACAACCTTAAGTGTAAAATATTATAATTTAGGCCCACTTGGATTAGATTAGGACATTTATTATTATTTAATTCAAAGAAGAGTTAAAAGAGTTAAAATCAAAGTTTATTTACTAAAACATTTTTAATATAGGGTTATACATAATATAATTTCGACTATAAATATTCATTAGAAAGCTAAAACGATTTCCTACATAATGGTATTTTATATGTAATTTTTATACTTTAAATAATTCAATTTATTTATGACACAACGATGACGCAGTAATTACCTTTTTAAGAAAATATTGACATAATTGATGTTATAAACACCAAAATAAATGTAATTTAAGACTTTTTATGAATTACACTGATTTTATAGGTTATTATGATATATTATTGTTTATTTAATCAACTTGGTTCGAACATATAATTCTGTTATGACTTTCAAAAAAATCATATATCAAATAGTGTCAAAATTGACACAAAATAGTTTTTAAATCAAATATTATATTATTAATTGTTATTTTATTCCTAAAAATCTAAGGTTCGGCCAAATGACTTATATAAGGATATATGTATTAATAATATACAATTTGGGGTTCGTTTGTCATGTTATAGTAAGTTTATTAACCATATACTGAAAGAAAACAAAAAGACACGGTAAAAGTTAAATTATTTAACTTAGAGTTAAATCTAATTGATAAGGTTACAATAATACCCTAAACTTGTATAAATCCTATTGGATGTTATTATTTAGACCCATACCCACTTTAGCTTCGAAATAAGACCCTTTGAAACCATTATAAACCGATTTTGACTTTAATATAAAATAATATTTTGAGATATTCCTAAAGTGCCCCTCTCCTCCCTTATAAAAGGGCACCTCCTCCCCGTCCTCTTCACACCAATTTGAGCACTCAAGCTCGGCCAACCCCTGACAAAATCCCTTATCCACTTCCATAGTATCATCCTAGAGGTCCTGGTCTTCTTCAAAGACCATCCTTAGTTCTTTAAGTGGAGGATAAGAAAAGGCGTGTCAAAAAGAGGTAATATCCATTACCGATCTTTTTCAATTTCTTTCTTCTTCAACTTCTTCTTCTTTATTTGTTTCATGATAAAGTAATAACATAAGTATTTCTTATATACTGATATGTTATTATATATATGAAACAACTCTAATTAACCTTCTATCCATCCTACGGAAAAAGTAAATCACCACGCGTGCGTACGTACGGAATACCGTCTCCACGCCGTGGTGTAATCTATTTTCCGCCACCACCTTAATTGGATGGGTATAAAGGTGTAATGAGTAACTATATATGGTTATTATAAAGTGATATTGATACTGAAATAGTATACATACACTTCAACACAATTCCATGACCATGGGAACGATATCATCGCTCGTGCGTACGTACGGACTACCGTCTCCACGACGCGATGAGATTCATTCTCAATGATTAACCATTCATGAATGATTATAAAGTATATATAATAAGTACTAATGAAATATATGAACTAATAATGATACTGGAATTATTTATATTTATATGTATGTCATCTACTTAATTCCATTCAATTCAATATGGAAACGAAAACAGCGTTCATGCGTACGTACGGACTACCATCTCCATGAACGGTGTATTTCTTTCCATTTACTGATTTATTATATATTTGTATTATGAATATATATATATATATATAAATCATGTTTTATATTCTGTAATTAAGTAATCATGATCTAAGTAATCATATGAATAATTACAAGTTAAAAACACGAACGACAAATGAGACGATTTTACCCAAAACGCTACTTTAACATGAATTTACAAAATAATGGGTAATATAAAGTCATAAGTGGACCATATATGATATAATAACAATGAATATGATTCTGTAATAAGTCAATAACATGATTTAAATCATTATACAGGAGGTTCGGACACTTACAAAGCAAGTCGGACCAAAGGTAAGGGAAATATCACAATCTCACTTTTATCCGAGATTGTTTTTACTTTGATAATTACTGGGGTGTATTTTATTATCCACATCCATGTTCCCTCAATGTGTAATATTATTTCCATCCTTTACAATAGTTTATATCCAATTTTACCCTTCAGTAAGTTTTTTTTTTGTAAAATATATGAAAGGAATCTTTTGTCGTTTTTCGTACGAGGTATTTTTTGACTTTTCCGACAAAAGTACGAAGAATGTTTTTTTTAACTTAAACGGCACGAACGGATTTTTACGGTTTTATAAAGCCTTATTTTCATGAAGCTTCCTCCAAAATATTTCATGACTATTTTTAATAAAATATCTTTCTTTTAAAATTGCATGATGTTTTGTGAAAAGAAATTGATTTTGAAGAAGAAAGGATATTTTCCTCAAGAATAGAGTTCAAGTATTTTATCAAAATTATTTTCCATCTAAGATAATAAAAGGGTTCTGTTTTTATACCTATTATTACATGGATTTGATTATGTTGTGATGGAAATATTTTTATTAATTCCTTTATCTTATATGAATTGTTTTATGATGTCATGTTGTTTAAGAATCCCATTTTTATTACATGTGTTATGTGATGATGTATGATTTATGATTTATGTGGCACACATAAGAAAGGATTCATTATAAGATGGGTGGGACCTATATCTCCCTCCAATGCATTGGGTAAAGATTTTATATCTCATGTGATAGACATGGCTGAAATGGTAGGTTATACCGGTTCAGTGAAACAGGACTGAAACGAGGGTTACTCGATTTAGAAAGGGATTTTGTCCACTAAGATAGTCTTGGCAATGAGTCTTGACTAACAAGAAATGATTCTCTATGATTATGTGTGTATGCCAAAAAGTTTCATGTTTTAAGTTATGATTATTGGGATTTCATTTCACTACTATGATTTATCCCATGTTATGAAATTATGCTCTCTTTTGCAGGTTAAGATTTCCAAAATGTTATGTTATTATGAATATGATGTGATTGATATTTCTTTTGTTTACCCTTACTGATCATTTGAGATCACCCTTTTATGTTTTCTTTTCCACAGGATATAAAGAAAGGTTTTAGGTAAAAAAAAGGGAAGATCTTTATGGGAGATATTGAGGATCTTTCACCACGATTAGAAGATTACGTTCTGAGTTTCCAAAGACACTAAACTATTACGATCCTTGTGTGTGTGTTTTAGTTATGTACCAAGTATTCCACAAAAGTAATGTAATGTCCATGTACGTCAAGCTCTGGGCCTCTACAGTTGGTATCAGAGGAAAGGTTTAGTCAACCTTTGGAAACTAGGATGCGAAAACGTTAGTGAGGTCCCTAGAGATATTTCTAAGGTATGTCTAGGGATGTCTCTAAGGTTAAGTATACGTATAGGTTATAGTCCTAGAATTGCGCTAACGATAATAGAATTAAACCTAAGATGTTAGATATTGAGGGTACTCCCCCTTTATTATGTTGTTTTCCCTAGCATGATTTTTGCCTCTCACAAGATTCTTTTTGTGTTTTAGTTAATGGAGGGAACCAGAAGGAATTCGGTTGACATTGAATCCAATGGAAAAATTGGTGACTATGAGCAAAAAAATTGTGTAATTCCTAGAGAGAAAGATCTTGTGATTATGCCAAATCAGTCATCGCGATATATGATTAACAAGGTGAAATTTAGTAGTATGCCTAATTCATCAAATAAGAGGAAGATAAACTTTTATGCATGTTCGCATGTTGAGGAGCATAAAGAAAAAAAGATTGAGATTTCTAAAGAAGGGAAGAAGAACCTTGAGGAATACCTCAAATGGAGGGACAGATGTTATCTATGTGGAGAAAAGGGTCATAGAGTGACAGACTGTTATGGAGTTCAATGTCTTATTTGTGGAGAACATGGGCATTACCCAACTCAATGCCCAGACCTAAAAAGTTACTTCTAATTAAGGAAGGACTTATTCTAGGACAATCATTGAAGATGATGGTTTAAAGTGTTTATGTATTGGTATTCAAGAATAATGTTATTGAGGTACTTTTATGGTATATTGGAATATCTATGCATTGGTCCATTGTGGTTTTCTATAAGAATATGACATTGGTAACCATGAAAAGTGATTGAAATATTTTTGGAAATCAGATGATATAAACATAATGAAAGGATAAAGAGAATCTAATATGTTTGATAGTATTCATGAGCTCATGATTGATATAAGGACTAAGTGATATCATGGTTTGAGTATATAGAATTTTGAGGATATTGGTATGTGGAAAGTGTTGAATTTTAACTGCATTCATGTTTTCACTAAGGTATTCAAGAGAATACATGATTAAGGACTTTGAATGTTTGGAATGTGACCAAAAAAACATATCTTATGAGATATGGGGATCGACGATGGTGTTAAATCTCTGGTAATCGTTTTCACTATGTTATGAGAGTGGACTGCAGTATTATGGATAAGCCTAAAGATTGGAATGGATTATGTTGGACATAAGTTAGTATTGTTTATGGATAGAAGTTTTTTCGATATAATTGATGGGATGTTATAGTAATATAGTTTTAGAAAAAGGACAACCTGCAGGACGGGTGACAGCCCATCGCGTCGGACAAGGCTGTGAGAATCGAACCCACAAACGAAGTGCGACTGGCCTTTATCACCTACCACTGGCCTACAGGAAGTCCCTGTTTAGTAGAAACTAGTTTTATTATATTAAGCAGTATGATATATGAAATATAAGTCCATTTTAGGAACCATATATGATTAATCTCACTATAGAATGACTTATGTATATTTAATAACTTTTGCTAACCTTTTGTTTGATACAGATGGAATGACCCGTCATTCTATCACATGATCTGCTAACACTTCAAGAATAACAAATTCAACTTCATTTATTTAAGAGATGAAGTGTAAATTTTTAAAGGCACGAACAACAGTGAGATTGTACCATAATAAAGTAAGTATTTATTCTAATTCAAATTTTCAACTTTAGGGAAATGATCTTGAAAACAAAAAATGTTGTCCTGGTGATCTTATACCTGATGAATCAGATGGTACCTTATATCATCACAAATCTATGGATTTGTGATTACTGGATTTTCCATAGCCATGTTCTCTACCACTCTCCATCAGAACATGATGGTTAGATTTCTCTTCCATATCCATATTTTCACCTATGTGGAAACCCAGTGATTAGTTTATTTGGGTAACCATTACGTTTCATACTTTCGTTTTTAAAGATTGGTTTTGGTATTCCTTTTTACGATGTGGGTTTCTATTAAAGAAAACTTTCGAATAGTAAACCATTTATAACCCCGACGAATTTCGAGGGCGAAATTCATTTTAAGGGGGGTAGAATGTAACAGCCCGAGATTTTATGAAAAATATTCTTTTTAATTTTATTAATGTCTTGTGTTGTACGCTACACCAAAAGGAGCTTTCACAACACACATCCTTGACTTGCCTTGCATTACACACAATCGCGACCTTCCTCGATAGAGTGTGTAGTACGTAATACTGAGTTTCACTAAACAACGATATGCTATTAAAATATTATTAAAACTAGCCATTATGAATAGTAATAACCACCTTTTAAAATTTTAGAAATTTTAGCTCTCAAAATGGACTTTATTTTTGGATTCGGAGTATCGAATTTAGCCTAAGGTGAAATTTTGGTACTTTTCGGATAACTTTCATATTCTGATGAATAGTGAAAATTACTAAATTATAATTAAAAACAAATTTTTTAATCAAAATAATTAATAGTGATAAATTATTAATTTGAGTGGTTTTAAAGTATAATTAGAATATATTTTTACAATTTAATACAATGTTGGTCATTGGATGTAATTTCACATTTAAACCAGACATAAACAAGTGTCAATATTTTGATAGATATTGTTTCTTAAAAACACGCTATTTGTTTTAACAGCGGGATTTAATTATAAAATTAATTAATGAAACTTCAACGTTATGAATTTGGTAAAATAGAATTCATTTTTGAATTCAGAATATGAAATATAGCTTAGGATGAAATTTTGGCATTGTTCTGAAAAACATCAATTTTTGATGAATAGTGAAACTACTAAGTGGTAGTTAAAAAAACTGAATTTTTCATAAAACTTAATTTTACCGCTTCTGTGAATGGAATTTCAAAAATCCGAGAGACACAGTTGATGTCAGTAAGTAAAATGTGGTTCAATGAGATGAAAATAATTTTTGATGAATAGTAACTTTTTACTTTTATTTACCACGGTTAAAAGTAAATAGGGTAATTAAGGGTAAAAATGATATTATTATTACCCTAACACATGTACTAATTCTATTGGACAAGTGTATCTCGACCAAAAACAACCTTAAGTGTAAAATATTATCATTTAGGCCCACTTGGATTAGATTAGGACATTTATTATTATTTAATTCAAAGAAGAGTTAAAAGAGTTAAAATCAAAGTTTATTTACTAAAACATTTTTAATATATGGTTATACATAATATAATTTCGACTATAAATATTCATTAGAAAGATAAAACGATTTCCTACATAATGGTATTTTATATGTAATTTTTATACTTTAAATAATTCAATTTATTTATGACACAATGATGACACAGTAATTACCTTTTTAAGAAAATATTGACATAATTGATGTTATAAACACCAAAATAAATGTAATTTAAGACTTTTTATGAATTAAACTAATTTTATAGGTTATTATGATATATTAGTGTTGATTTAATCAACTTTGTTCGAACATATAATTCTGTTATGACTTTCAAAAAAATCATATATCAAATAGTGTCAAAATTGACACAAAATAGTTTTTAAATCAAATATTATATTATTAATTGTTATTTTATTCCTAAAAATCTAAGGTTCGGCCAAATGACTTAGATAAAGATATATGTATTAATAATATACAATTTGGGGTTCGTTTGGCATGTTATAGTAAGTGTATTAACCATATAGTGAAAGAAAACAAAAAGACACGGTAAAAGTTAAATTATTTAACTTAGAGTTAAATCTAATTGATAAGGTTAAAATAATACCCTAAACTTGTCTAAATCCTATTGGATGTTATGATTTCGACCCATCACCACTTTAGCTTCTAAATAAGACCATTTGGAACCATTATAAACCGATTTTGACTTTAATATAAAATAATATTTTGAGATATTCCTAAAGTGCCCCTCTCCTCCCTTATAAAAGGGCACCTCCTCCCCCTCCTCTTCACACCAATTTGAGCACTCAAGCTCGGCCAACCCCTGCCAAAATCCCTTCTCCACTTCCATAGTATCATCCTATAGGTCCTGGTCTTCTTCAAAGACCATCCTTAGTTCTTTAAGTGGAGGATAAGAAAAGGCGTGTCAAAAAGAGGTAATATCCATTACCGATCTTTTTCAATTTCTTTCTTCTTAAACTTCTTCTTCTTTAGTTGTTTCATGATAAAGTAATAACATTAGTATTTCTTATATACTGATATGTTATTATATATATGAAACAACTCTAATTAACCTTCTATCCATCCTACGGAAAAAGTAAATCACCACGCGTGCGTACGTACGGAATACCGTCTCCACGCCGTGGTGTAATCTATTTTCCGCCACCACCTTAATTGGATGGGTATAAAGGTGTAATGAGTAACTATATATGGTTATTATAAAGTGATATTGATACTGAAATAGTATACATACACTTTAACACAATTCCATGACCATGGGAACGATATCATCGCTCGTGCGTACGTACGGACTACCGTCTCCACGACGCGATGAGATTCATTCTCAATGATTAACCATTCATGAATGATTATAAAGTATATATAATAAGTACTAATGAAATATATGAACTAATAATGATACTTGAATTATTTATATTTATATGTATATCATCTACTTAATTACATTCAATTCAATAAGGAAACGAAAACAGCGTTCATGCGTACGTACGGACTACCGTCTCCATGAACGGTGTATTTCTTTCCATTTACTGATTTATTATATATGTGTATTATGAATATATATATATATAAATCAGGTTTTATATTCTGGAATTAAGTAATCATGATCTAAGTAATCATATGAATAATTACAAGTTAAAAACACGAACGACAAATGAGACGATTTTACCCAAAACGCTACTTTAACATGAATTTACAAAATAACGGGTAATATAAAGTCATAAGTGGACCATATATGATATAATAACAATGAATATGATTCTGTAATAAGTCAATAACATGATTTAAATCATTATACAGTAGGTTCAGACACTTACAAAGCAAGTCGGACCAAAGGTAAGGGAAATATCACAATCTCACTTTTATCCGAGATTGTTTTTACTTTGATAATTACTGGGGTGTATTTTATTATCCACATCCATGTTCCCTCAATGTGTAATATTATTTCCATCCTTTACAATAGTTTATATCCAATTTTACCCTTCGGTAAGTTTTTTTTTGTAAAAGATATGAAAGGAATCTTTTGTCGTTTTTCGTACGAGGTACTTTTTGACTTTTCTGACAAAAGTACGAAGAATGATTTTTTTAACTTAAACGGCACGAACAGATTTTTACGGTTTTATAAAGCCTTATTTTCATGAAGCTTCCTCCAAAATATTTCATGACTATTTTTAATAAAATATCTTTCTTTTAAAATTGCATGATGTTTTGTGAAAAGAAATTGATTTTGAAGAAGAAAGGATATTTTCCTCAAGAATAGAGTTCAAGTATTTTATCAAAATTATTTTCCATCTAAGATAATAAAAGGGTTATATTTTTATCCCTATTATTACATGGATTTGATTATGTTGTAATGGAAATATTTTTATGAATTCCTTTATCTTATATGAATTGTTTTATGATGTCATGTTGTTTAAGAATCCCATTTTTATTACATGTGTTATGCGATGATGTATGATTTATGATTTATGTGGAACACATAAGAAAGGATTCATTATAAGATGGTTGGGACCTATATCTCCCTCCAATGCATTGGGTAAAGATTTTATATCTCATGAGATAGACATGGCTGAAATGGTAGGTTATACCAGTTCAGTGAAACAGGACTGAAACGAGGGTTACTCGATTCAGAAAGGGATTTTGTCCACTAAGATAGTCTTGGCAATGAGTCTTGACTAACAAGAAATGATTCTCTATGATTATGTGTGTATGCCAAAAAGTTTCATGTTTTAAGTTATGATTATTGGGATTTCATTTCACTACTATGATTTATCCCATGTTATGAAATTATGCTCTCTTTTGCAGGTTAAGATTTCCAAAATGTTATGTTATTATGAATATGATGTGATTGATATTTCTTTTGTTTACCCTTACTGAGCATTTGAGATCACCCTTTTATGTTTTCTTTTCCCCAGGATATAAAGAAAGGTTTTAGGTAAAAAAAAGGGAAGATCTTTATGGGAGATATTGAGGATCTTTCACCACGATTAGAAGATTACGTTCCGAGTTTCCAAAGACACTAAACTATTACGATCCTTGTGTGTGTGTTTTAGTTATGTACCAAGTATTCCGCAAAAGTAATGTAATGTCCATGTACGTCAAGATCTGGGCCTCTACAGTAGGGGTTTGAGTTGTCTTGTTTCCATTCTACGTCATTCAATATTTTGGTTTACATTATGCCGAATGTTATCAACATAACAAGGGGTGTTCGGACTACACCAACTCGGCTAACCCTCCCTCTTTTTGATCTTGTTTGTTTTTGACTACAGAAGTAGTATAACAGTGGTCGGCATCGGGCCGGCAGTGAGGAAACCGGCGGCGAAAGACTGCAGGGTCACCGGAGAGGCATGGTACTACCATGCCACGCGGAGGAAAGGAGAGTCACGGCCACGTCGGGCCACGGTAGAGGCGCGCAGAACCGTCGCACCGTGCGGAGGGCAGCAGGAGGTCATGTCCAAGGCGGGCCGCGACGAAGGGGTATGGCGACGTCGTGCCACACTGGTGGTGGAGTAAACTACAGCCTGGATTGATATTGTTTCGGGTCCTATGGTTTTTACCATTACACACATGTTTTGGAGAATTAAAAAAATATAAAAATGTGTTTATTTTCATCCTAAGAAAACTACAACCTAGATTGATATTGTTTCGGTTCCTATATTTCAAAAATCAATCTATTTTTATTAACTATTATTTCATGGAACTCCTACTTCTTTTGTTTTTTTTAACCTCATGATACATGTTTTTAAGGTCTTTAATATCTTATAAAACTTACTATTAAGTAATTTTGAGTGCACTACACATTGAATTAATATTTCATCTGCTCATACACATCAAAAATAATTAAATGATGGTTTTACCATGATTTCACACTAATATGACATAGTTTTCCATGGTTTTGACATTTACCCAAATGTTTTAGTGTTTTAAAACATTGAAATTACATTTAGGAATCCCAAGAAAACCGTAACTTGTGATGATGTGTCATTTATTCATACATTTAACAAAATATAATCACTGTCAAATGATTTCATATCACTCCAACATTTGTTCCTTAGTTTTGTCCCCCTAATGCACATTTTTAAAGTCTTTGATATCATTTAAAACTTCTTATTGAGTCATTCTGATCACATTGAACATTGGATGGAAAATTCATCTACTCGTCCATGTCACAAATAGTTCAATGACAATTATCTCATGATTTCACATCAATATAATGTTATTTTATATAGTCTTGACCATTACATTCATGTTTTAGTTTTTTAAAACACTAAAATTGTGTTTACAGGCATCCTAGGAAAACCTAAAATCATATTGATGTGTCTTCAACTCTTATATTTTAAAAGGAAAAATATGGTAATTTTCATATGATTTCAAGGCAATTAGATTTTTTTTCCTTGGGTTTAACACATTAACAAACGTTTTTAAAAACTTTAAAATCTTTTAAAATATATTATTCAATCATTATGAGCATACTTCATGTCGGATTGACATGTCTTGTTCTCATATAGATTAAAAATAATTCAATGGTAGTTTTAAATGATTTAAAATTAATTTAAAGTCATTTAATATGGTTTTGACCATTACACACACAATTTAGTGTTTTAAGACACTAAAAATCCATTTATGGGCATCCTGGAGAAACCATAACTCACATTGATGTGTCTTCAGTCCTTATATTTCAAAAATCAATATACATTCATTTACTTATTATTTTATGATATTCAAACATTGTTTTCTTAGTTATAACACAATAATGGGAATTTTTAAAGTCTTTAATATCTTCTGAAACTTCTTATTGAGCCATTTTGAGCACATTTCTCATCATATGGACATTCCATATAATCATACAAATAAAAAATAATTAAATTATTGTTTTTATATGATTTCACATCCTTCCAAGGTCGGTTTATATTTTTTTGACCATTATACATATGTTTTTTTGTCCTAAAACACTATAAATATATTTATGGGAATCCCAGATAAACCTCATCTTTTATTGATGTGTTTTTACCTCACGAATTTCAAAAAAAATCTATGATCATTTCCCTATGATTTCATGGAACTTTTATGTAACTTTCTTGGTTTTGACCCCCAAACACTTGTTTTTAAAGACTTTGATATCTTTTAAAACTAAACCATGTGTAATATTTTTATATTGTCTAGTCATTATGTACAAAATAATTCAATGACTATTTTCCCTTTATTTCATATAAGTATTATATAATTTTATATGGATTTTACCATTATATGTATGTTATAGTTTTTTAAAATACTATAAATTCATTTATAGGCATCAGGGGGAAAACACAACTTTGATTGATGTGGTGTCTATTCCTACATTTAAAAAATAAATATATGGTCATTTTCCTATTATTTTACAGTAGTTTATCATTTTTTTTCTTGGTTTTGACACCTTAACACACGTTTTTATAGACTTTGATATCCATTTAAAGCTTATTATTAGGCCATTTTGAGCACACAACAAGTTAGATTGAAAAACTGTAAACTCGTACATACAAAAAATAATTCAATGACACTTTTCCCATGATTTCATATATATATAAGTTTATTTTAAATATTTTTTATCATCACACAAATTATTTATTGTTTAAAACATTAACACAATGTTTATAGAAGTCTTTGAAAAACAGTAACTCATAATTAAGTCTCATTAGTTCCAACATTTCAAAAAAGAATCTATCATTATTTTCCAAGGTATTTATAGAAATATGATGTCATTTTCTTGGTTTTGACCATGAGATACAATTTTTAATGGAATTTATGTATTTTAAAATATCTTATTAAGTCATTCTGAGCACACAACATGTCATATTGATGTTCAATATACTCATACACATCAAAAATAATTTGATAATATTTTTCTGTTGAATCCACATCAGTCTGAGGTATTTTTCTATGGGGTTGACATTTAAATGAACATTTTAATGTTTTAAAACACTAAAAATAATTTACAGACATCTTGAAAAAACATTAAATTTTATTAATATGGTGTCCCTTCCTATATTTCAAAAATCATTATATGGTAATTATCCTCTGATTTCACATCACTCTTATCTTTATAATTAATGGGAAGGATATGAAAAATTGCCTCTAATCATTAAAATTAATGGGAAGTCTCATTGTATTCCTAGTAAGATGCTTATGAATCTTTCTATAGATTCTAGTAGCATCACAAATAAGACCCCAAACTCATCAAATAGAATGATAATGTTTATGTCCTTCAGGACCCACACATCAAATCTATTCATATTTATATCTCTTTTGTCGTTATTTTTAATAGTTTGGAAAATGAATTAAGTAGTAAATGAAAAATATATATACTATATATAATGGAATACATACCAGTAATGGTAACTTGACAATATTCTCTAGATGGAGGAGGGACTAATTTGTCCATGGTCAGAAGTTAATCTAATATAAAACTACCAACAGCATTTGGGGAAGTTGTTGTATCACAAAAAAATTCTCGTATAGTAGAATCACTTTAATCCACTAAATTTAATGGTAGAAGTGGTGTTCTTTGAGATATTTCTAGTATAGTATCTCGAATTCAATTTATTCTCATCATTCCAATACTTAATTTTTTTATAAAATATTCAAATTGTAGAAAAAGAATAAGAAAAATATTTTTACAAAAAAATAGAATAATATATATGTACGAAATACTTATAAATGAGAAATTATAATATAGTTCCATTAATAATTTCTATTTATAATTATCTTTGACTTGATTATAATCATTTTTATTAACCTACATTGTGTAGAGTGCTTCATTTTCACCCCCTCATACAGGTTCTATTATTTCAATATATTTAGGAAAAATCATTTGAATGTTTTGTGGTTGATCAGATTCATTGTCAAAAAGTTCCAATTGACCTTCATCACCCATATCATATAATTTTCTCTTTTTTAAGTGTAAAACAACACTCTATATTTTGTATACTTAATCCTATGAATAATAATCCTTATTCACTTTTGAATCTAAGATAAATGGATCATGCTCTTCACGATCAATGTTATGAATCAAACAAGAGAAGTTTATAAAAGTAAAATGTAATGAAACTTTATTTATATCTATATAAATGTTGACTCACATTCATTTAAATATGATGATGGAAGATTGATCATGATTGTTTAATTCAATTATATCAATCATCTTTCCATAGTATCCCTATAGGGTCCTGAAAAATCTGCAAAGGAGATTCTACCAAAATTCCCCAAAGAATTGGGGAAAGTATGGATAAAGTTCAAAGGAGGGCACAAGCCGAACCGGTCCGCAGACCGGTCTGAACAAGCATGTGGTCGGTTCTGTGAAGCACCCCCTCTGCGAACCCTTGTCATTTGTCGAATGGAGGTGGAGATCCTCTGCCGGCGCAAAGCAGGGAAAGAGCCAAACCGGTTCAGCGTCACGAACCGCCCCCAGCCGCGGACCGCGTCGAACGGCTCAAGCCGCATCCTCTGTCTTTTGGGGATTGTAGGCATAACCCTACGCGGTCATAAAGCATTCCCTGAGCTCATTCGGTTCACGGGGGAGATGCGCTCAATGCCCACCGTGAGTCGCGGATTGGCCAAGTCAGCCGTAAACCGGGTTTTCGGTCATGGGCCTCCGCAAAAGGTATCGTGTGACCACAGATACATCTCTTCCCCCGCTCTATAAAAGGATACTGAGGGGGGAGAGGAAGGAGGATTCAGAGGAGATTGATCATATTCAGGTGGAAGGATTTAGACGGAAGGCTTAGGATTTCACAAACAGTGAAGTTCTAGTTCGTGAACCAGAGCAGGTATCAACCTGGGAATGAATTAATAAGAAACCGAAAACGCATAATAATTTAGTGAACTGCAAACTTCAAATAAAAAAGAAGATAATACCACAAACCGTGGACCCTCCACGGATGCACTCCCCGCGGACCATGGTGTTTATGCCTCTTTTCTGATCTGCCGCACCGCGTAGCACCCTCCTAGGCGGGTGAAGCCCCGACCGACGAACCCCCAACCGGCGCCGCCCTTGGTCGTCGCTGCTCTCATGGAACCCTCTGCATACCACCCTGGTACGCGGGCCGAAACCAAAACCACAAAACACCCTAGTTCGTGGGATTCTAGCCAAGCCGCAGACCACCCTGATTCGCGAGATGCCCAACAGTCTGTGGACCACCTTGGTTCACGGGCGGTCTCTCCAGCCACATAGTATCTTCCTATGCGAAGGGCTCCACCACTCTTTCACGTGCGTGGCACATTAGAGCCTTCGGAGTTCCCATTCTATGAGCCAGATAAAATCCTTTCAATCTGGCCTGATCCTCCATGACTCCCTCATTGGCCTATTCATCGGCTCTGAGCTGAGGCCTCCGCCATAGCCACCGGATCCATGTGGTGAAACCCTCAGGTGCACCAGTGTGCCGTTTTGAGTTCACATACTCATGGTAATCAGGGGCGAAGGGGTTTCCCCGACCCTTGAGTAGGTTCCCAAATCATTCTTGGGTTCACATTCCCACGGTAATGTGGAGTCTGAGCTCGGGAGTCCCTTTCCTGCCCCTCCACTTTTTGTGGCTGGGGCACTTCTCCCTTCTTCAGGGGGTAGTAAAATACCCATCAGAAGGAAGCCCCCATTCACTTCCATACTACCCCCAGAAACAAGAGAGGTGACGGGCACATGAGCACCTCTTTCCCTCTCCCGCGGCGCTTTGTCTCCATGGGCATCCATCTCGGAGTAATACCCAACCTTATGGGCCGCTCTATGCGTAAGCCCCACTCCACTTATCACGGACGCACCTTTCATGACGTGATCGTCTGGTCCCTTCTTCCTCTGGTTTCTCACACCGAGCATGACTCACATGGGCTTAGAGTAACCATCGACCATGACATCCTCTTATGAGAGGCCTCAGAGCGTATGCCCCAATCTTGCGAACTACGAGGACTTTGATCCCTGCCTCCTAGGCAGGGTACGTAGGAAGCCTCCAAGAGGTTCAAGCCTGATCACCATCAGACCCCTGGGTCCACATTCATGTCGGTTCTTCGACACCTCTGAATGAACTACAAGGACTTTGATCCATTTTTCCTAAGCAGGGTACGTAGGAAGCCTCTCAGAGTTTCAAGCCCACCACCTAGTTGTTCTGACAACCTTCATGTTAGTTCTCATTCGTCTTGCATGATGTTAAACTGTACATTCGAACTACTTGGACTTTGATCCCTGCCTCCTAGGCAGGGTACATAGGAAGCCTCCCTGAGGTTCAAGCCCAACAACCGGTCGATCCGATTATCTTCACGCCGGTTCACCGCGCCACTCCTAGTGCCTCCTCGGTGAGTCCAAACTCCTCGGGGTCATTAATCCAACGAGGGATGGTAAACCTCGAGCATAAATGACTCTGAATCCTTGCATTCAGCTGACCATTGCCAACTAGGAAAAATCCATGGATACTATGTTTGGGTATAAACCAAATATTTTCAAACATATGAATACGTCTTAAATCTATAATAGAGTCCCAGAACAGGCAATAATTTCCCCCCAAAAGGGTGTGATGAGCCCGACTTCCCATCCTATCGACCAATGTGAGTTCTTAAGCATCGATGGACAAACCACCTAGGGAACGCCTGCCTTTGGAAAGTAGTTCCATGTATCATTGCATATGGAACCATTGGGTGTTTCGAAATGATGAACGGTGTACCCGACTTTAGTAATCGAACAGGGCTCAGCCATCCGTGAGACCGACAGTCAGGCGCGTCAGTCCTATATCTCCTCGAAGGGAAATGGTTCGAAACAAAAAATGGTGAACTCGATTGAATCTTCAACCAATCATGATGGATTTAACCTAATCTCACCATGTTCCCCCTTATACTCTCAAGGAGGGCCAAGCAAGGTCATTAATTACGCATGGGATCATGAGATGTTGCTTTGCCGGGTTTGCTGTTTGTATTTGTTAAAATGTTTTACAGGTACCACACAAAACTCCCTTTGATCCAATGGCATCACGATGGAACTTGCAAGTATGCATTTCAGGCTATGCAAAGACTGGTCATCCTCACCAATGGAGGACCCCGTCACCCACCCAATGTCTTCAACGTTGGGTCTCGGACGTGCTGATCTGAGAGTACCACGTGAATTGTACTCTCCCAATGGTGTAGGCAGCCATGCACGCCCTCCAATTCGTCAAGACTCGTCGGTCGCCTACCCAGCAGTGACCACAAAGGCAGATCCAGACAGCCAATGTTTTTGTCTCCAAATGTTTCGAGAGTCTATCCCTGGAGAGAGACAACGTGTACCTCCCTTATCTTAGGGAGGTGGATGAGGTCGACGTTGAGGACTTCATCCCCACCAAACGGGGGTTCCGCTCCAAGGCCCCCGCCGGATGACGTCATCGCAGTCACGCCGCGACTCAACATCCTCTCGCCAGGGAGGACATCACTCTGAGGATCCAGGCCCATGCTCCCCGAGCTCCGGCCCCTCAGACTGCCTGACGAGGGTGGAAAACTTACAAACGGGGACCGGTCATCACCCTTGTCCCCGAGGAGGAGCTCCGCTACCCAGTCACGGAGATGCATCACGAACATGCACATACACCTGTTCGCCCCTCCAAAGCCTGCCATCCAGACATGGCGGCCCGCCATCCAGACATGGCGGCCCACCATCCAGACATGGAGGCATCATCTGAGCAGGCATACATTCCCACCAAGCTCCATCAAGCTTGTCACTCACAATGGACAACACTTACCAGGCAGGCACTTCTCCCTGCCCAGGGTCATGAAGCCCACCAACCCGATGTGGTGGCGACCCAACGTCTGCAGGACCAGCTCCCAACAGGACCTCTTGATGCCTACCATCCCGAAATGGTGGTGATCAATAAGGCCTACCACCCAGATGTGGCAGAAACTCATAGGCGGGCACATCTCCCTACCAACAAAGGCCACCGACTCGATACGGTGTGAAACCAATATATGCAGGCCCAGCTCCCTACGGATGCAAGTAAAGTCCGCCATCCCGATGTGGTGGAAAACGTAGATATAAACCGGCATATCCTGGTACAGGGGTATATTTGTTCACCTGCCCCGACATAGGAGAATTGTCAGTACCCACTGACCACCGGGGGACTGGAGTAGGATATTCCTACTCTGACACCGGAATGGGCCTTCATACCCGTTTCAGCCAAAGATGTCTCTCTGTATATCCTATAAATTATGGAGGAGCAGGTATCAATCCCAGATCATATCTTGCAGACTTTCCAGAATGTAATTGCATCAGCGGCAATAGTAAGGATTCGGGCCCATGAGCCCGTCTCCCCAATTGAGGTGACTCATATAAGAGATGAGATAGCTGCCTCGGAGCATATCGACATCCCTGCTTCTGCCCAGGAGGGTCGTCAGCTATATTCCACGACACAAGGGCAACCAGATCGAGCAGCTTCACTCATTCCAACTGGGGGACACCCATCCATCACGGTGGATGCTCTAGAGCAGGCATATATCCCTGCTAAAAGTCAAGATGTTCATCGGCATATCACAGCAGCATCACGGGACCTAATATACAGGGACCCAAAGCTGAAGGTCATTCTCAATAGCAGGTGGTCCCCACTGCCCGCAAGAAAGCGCCCCGAACGCGCTGAAGGCAGCTGGAAAATAAAGAGCGGGTTCATGACTCCACTCTGCTAGATGTTGGGGTTCCCAATGCCACTAAGTGCATATCGCAGGCTCGGAACCCTACCCACCAATTACCATATTATGGGAGTGGCAGTAGTAGTTGCGAAGGTCATCCCCGTAATGTCGCTACCAGCAGCTCTGAAGGCCCTCCCCAGAGCACCAGTGGGGACCTCCCCCACGAGCATATAACGATCGACCACGAGAGCTCATCTTTTGATGTGAGTCACAGAAACCCTCCATGTGACAAGAAGATCAAGCAGCAATAAGGTCCTCCACTTGTTGTGGTCCACCCTGAAGGTCCTTCCCAGGGTATACGCTGCAAACACTCTCCATGTAGTGGGACCACAGATTGTGATAGTAGTCCTCGTTATCATAGTCACAACTAAGGAGGCCCTCCCCATAGTGACATATCATCACGACAAGAAGGCCCTCCCCTTGTCGCAGCCGGCCCTGAAGGTCCTCCCCAAGGGTTTTGTTGCAATGACACTCTGTGCAGTCGGGCATCAGATCACGGTGGTAGCCCTTGCCACCCTGATAATGGAGGTCCTCCCCATAGAGATGTCAAGCAACGAGAAGTCCCTCCCCTCATTGTGGTACATTCGGGAGGCCCTCCCCCAGGTGTATCCCATAGATATTCTCCCTGTGGTAACTGTAATGGTAGTCCTCGTCATTACCGCAGCTGTGATGGTAGTCCTTGCCACCACGGCCGCCATTGCAAAGGTCCTCCCCGCATTGGCCCCAAGCAACAAGAAGGTCCTCCCCTTATCGCAGTGTGCCCTGAAGGTCCTCCCTAGGATTCACATCAAACGTCAATCCATGATGGTCATCCTCACCATGATGGCAGTTGTTGCAAAGGCCCTCCCTGTAATGACGCTACGCAACTAGAAGGTCCTCCCCTTGTTGCGACATGCCTTGGAGGTCCTCCCTAGGGTGAGCACTACAAAAGTCCTCTATGAAGTGAAACATCAAATAGTAATGGTATTCCTCTCCATTACGACCGCCATTGCGGAGGTCCTCCCCATGATGACATGTCATATCGACAGGAAGGTCCTCCTCCTGCCGAATCAAGCACAGAAAAGCCATCGTATGCCGAGGCACTCAGGAGGATGGGATTGAGCATGTTAGATTCCCAGCTAGTTGATAACGATGGCCTTCTTCGACCAGGAGACGGTCCAGGGCCGCGTTCATCTTCTGAACTACCTTAGAATCGCCCACATTACAATTCAATACCTACTGGTCCCACTGCCTCTGACCACACTATCGGCGAGCACCTCTGTTGAGCTGGCCAGGTAGAGGAATCACTGGTGGAGGAGTATGCTGACATATTGCACATGAGGAAACGACTGGCCAGAAATGATATACCAGTCATGTTTTGGCCCACGACCACCTCTCAGTTTGACATACCTAGAGAGTTGTCGGAAGAATGTGTGCACGACATCCGCCATAAAATATGGACAACCCTCCGCCGGCTGAAATCAAGATTTCTACCCTACGAAGGGTATGTAGACCATGTCAAGATGATAGGAGACCTCCTACATCAAATTAACCTGGAGGCCCTTCCTTCAGCACGGTGACAGCGCCCCGAGAGACGTAAAGAAAACATGGAGATAGCCTGCCTCCATGCACTGCACAAGCCGCGCCACCTCATTGGTGATGCTCTGATGGGAGTCCATATCAGGGTATGGGGGGGACACTGAGCTCTACATTTCACTCCGCTCCCCGCCTAGAAGAACCCGTTCGGTATGGTGTCTTGCAACGTCATCACATCAAGACGGCCCTGTTCAGGAAAGGCAACACACCCCACATAGTCAGGCATTGAGTAAGTCCCAGAAGTGTTAGGCCCGGCGGGAACAAGACATTCAAGAACTCATGAATCAGGCCACTAGATCATACAACAAGCCTCTAGCCTAAGAGAGTCCAATCAGCGGTCATTGCCTGCCTCCCTAGAAGGGATTGATCCCCAGAAGAACTCGGCATCAAACCCAGTTCACCCCTGAATGGGGGCACACAAGATCTGGCAGGTAGCGATAGCAGCAGCCACTGCCGCAATCCAGGGTCAACCCCAACCTACAGGGTTGGGGGAATTTTTAACAACAAATGCCCTCGTAAGAACAATAAAAATGGGAGGAGACTCAACGTCTAAGGAACGGAGCCAACCCCATCCCTCAGGGATGGGGGAATTATTACCCCCTCAACAACAACCTCCCTCGTGATAGTAAGTTTTCTCTCGTCTAGGGAGGACAGTCAGAAGAGGAGGTTCTCATCCTATCCCATAATTTAAATCATCATCCTCTCCGAGAGGAAGGCATACTGTTAGGTCGAATCAAATAACTCTTCGCGTCACCCTTCATCAAGGGGTCGAAAGGCCATCCCTGGACATGAAAACGAAGGAAAGTAAGAGATGTGGGAGATACTTTTCCCATTTGGAAGATGAAATCTTCTCCGCCCCGTGATATGTATCCATCAACGCCATAGAGGCTAACCCTACAGGTGACGCCGGAGATGATGCAAATCCGGATGGATCGGGAGACGATGGTTCCGGTCAGGCTGTGACTCACAACGAACCCCCAGGTGTGCACACCCGGAACCAGAGGGCCACCATAAATATGGTCGTCCTTCCAGCCAACCCTCATATGCCTACCCAGAGAGATTCCAATAAGGATAAGAATAAAGGAATCGTTACCCTTAACCCACCTCCTTCTCTCGACAAAAATGAGCCACTCACGCTCGAAGAGAGATTTGCTCAACAGGAAGAGGAGATGAAAGAATTGAGGTGGCTTAACGTCGAGCTACTCCAGAGGAACTGCCTTATTGAAAGTGCATCCCAGGAAGAGCCACATCATGCACTCCCAGTAAGTGCACTTCAAAGACTAAGGCTTGCCCCAGCAAATGAATCACGGTCGGGGCTCCCATTCAATGAGGCACCTAACCCATCTAACTACCTAAATGTAGATTCGGATGAATACCAATACTTCCCTCCACTCAGGAAGAAACCGGAGCGAGTACGCCTGAACCCTCTAAAGGTTTCACAAATGGCATACGCATCCTTGGTGTCGGCTAATCTGGATCCCCAGGTAATGCCTCAGGCTACGCCTGTCCAAGACCGGGCCCAACAGGATGTAAACCAGGGTCTCACCAACACCATTAAGGCACTGACAGCTCGATTGGAAGAAATGGAAGGTCTGCGCACTCTGATACAGCCAGAGCGGAAGCCCTACCCATATTGGGTAAGCAACATGCCTCCCCCACCAAATTTTGGGAGCCTTGTATTCCCTATCTTCAATGGATCGGGCGATCCAAAACAGCATTTGATGCATTACGCATCCTATTGAGACCCTATTATGGGAGCTATGGAACAACAAGAAGCAGTGAAACTTAGATGCTTCATGTAGACCTTACAAGGATCCACCTTCATCTGGTATACGAGTCTACTAGCCTAGTCAATAAAAAGCTGGAAAGACCTTCAGCAGCAATTCCTGTTCCACTTCAGCTTGACGTTGCCTAAAACAACAGTCAGCGACCTCATGAACTTCAAGCAGAGGGAGAAACGAGAGGGTTTCAGATTTCATTGCCATATAGAAAGGTCTGACCCACTCTCTGAATAGGCCAATGCCTCAAGACGAGATTCTTGCTATATACATCGATAATCTTTGATATGAGCTGCGAACACCGCTCATACCAGTGGAGTGCACCACTGGCTTCCACCATCTCTCGTCTATTGCCCAAAGATTTTAGGACTCCCTACAGCGGACCAATTTAAAGTCCCGAGTGGCCTCATAGGCTCCTACAAAGAGAGAAACTAGAGATGAAGTGTCCTCTGTCAAGCTCGAGCCAGCCCATGTACCTGGTCCACCGCTCAGGCCTCCACCAAATTGTCAAGGGCCCCCTGTGCATCAGTGGCCGCCTCCGCCCAGGTGGGACGATTAGAGTGGATCAAAGCAGAACCAGTTCGAGGAATGAAGGAACAAAGTATACTCGTTCTGAGAGGACCAAGTCCGCGGCTACTTCATCGTCACCATGAACTGCAACTGGCTCCGCCTCCCGGAGCCGAGGAAACATGAAGAAGTCAGCCGCGATGACAGGCTAGATTACTGTCCCTACCATTGGATATTGGGGCACAATATTTGAGAATGCTTCGTCTTCAAATACCACCTGCAAAGGATGTTATACTCTGAGCAGGTCGATCTAGGACCACCCCCAGTGCATGTGACATATATTTCTACCACTGACTCCGAAAAAGGGGAGGGGTGGCGGGAAGTCACCAGCAAGAAGGGGCAGAATTTTGATAACTAGATGACTCTGAAGACTATCAATCGAGCCCAGGGCATACTCTGAGCCCAACTACAGCAGCCAGTGTTGCCGCCAATAGCCCCTGATGTCGCACAGCCAACAGTATCGACCTCACAACCCTCCATGAGCCGGTCATCCGGGCGTAATCAAAGAAGGAAGAAACAGTCGTAAGAGGATCAGTCTGCAACGGGGCCAAAGTTAGTCCCAACCCTGGTGGATTATATGCCCTCGAATTTGGCACCATGGGCACCGACCCACCAAACGGCACCATCAGGGACAACCAACCAGGTTGACCTGTCAGAGGATGAAGAGCCAATCTTTGGTTCCATTAACGTCATCCATCTTATGGAATTAGTCCCTGATGAAGGGTATGGCTATGAACCCGAGCTCCCAACATGAGGAGATAGGACGAGGAATCGCAGAGGTCGGGGATATCAGGGAAGGCGCAGTCGCGGCCAAAACCAACCTTACGGTTGGACCTCGGCCCAAACCGTCAATATCACGGAAACCCATGGGAGAGCCCTTCAACGGACTCAATAGAATAAAGAATACCCATCCACCTCCACAAGCAGCCACTCTTCCCCCATTATTCTGCAGTACCTGTCAGAGGAGGAACAAGTGTCTAACCGCCTGGTGTGCACAAACAGACCGGTCGGACCGAGTCCCCAGAACGTGGGAACATCGTCGACATCTAATCCTGCGACCGGTCCCTCCCTGTCACATACTCTAGCTCCCAAGCCACCTACTAAAACTCTCTTGCCATTGGAGAAGTGTCGGACGTTGGAGAAAAAGTACGACATCCTTAAGCATCTGGCGTCAGTACCAGCCATGTTGTCAATCCTGGATGACCTGAGTTTGTCAGCCGACCTCAGGGAGGTGCTTATAGAAGCCTTGCTCAGCCCCCAAGAGTTTCATGTCGAGGTAGCTACCACCGAGATTTACCGAATGGAGACTGTCCCAGCTGAATGCAATGCGGTGATTTTCTTCACCGATCAGGATGAAGATGCCATCATACAAGGACACATCAAACCCCTATATGTGTCTGGAACACTGAGTGATGTTGAGATCCGCAAAGTCATCATTGATAACGGCTCTAGAGTTAACCCCCTTCCCCTACGGGCACTCCGTAAGTTGGTCTATAGTGAGGATGATTTAGTACCCTCAGCCACATCTCTATTGGGTTACGATAAGAGCGAGCAGAAGCCAATGGGACAAATCAAACTAAGAACCCATTTTGGCGACCTCGTGGCCTACGCGGAATTCCTGGTGGTCCGACAGAACACAACGTTCAATGCCCTGTTGGGAAGGTCATGGCTCCATAAGAACATTGTCGTTCCTTCATCTTACAACCAGTGTATCAAGTAATGCGTCAATGGACAAAGTGGGACATTGCACGCTGACATGGCCCCCTTTGAGCTCTTCGAGTCAGATTACATTTACGCCGGTTTCTATGAGAAAAAAGAAGAAGAAGCCTTTGGTCAATGGTGTCGATTGGATCCCCGCTCCAAATGGTCTGGAAATGGTTCCTGACGACCCCCTTAGACAGCTTTGTAGAGACTACGTACTGCGCATCAACCATGTTAAAAGAAAGGGTTCAAGTCCAGACACGCACTCAGCTGTCCTCATGACTTCAGCCATAATGGCAGGGCATAACAACGTGGAAACAACTGCTGACCCTCCATTCGGGGATGAATACTCAGACAGGGATGCCCACGATGCCTTAACCTCACCTCCGAACTCCCAATAGCCAGCGCTGGAAACTATCCCCTCTCCGGATCAAGAAGACGATGATTTGGAGGAAGAGGAGGAAGATCTCAGGGATGCACCTCCCAAATTTGAGGAAGGTATCTCCACCATTGTGGATGAGCTCAGGGAAATAAACCTGGGTACTGAGGAAGACCCGAGGCCCACCCTCATTAGTGCAGCCATGTCTCCTGAGGAACATGAGGTATATACCTCCTTCTTGAGGCAACAGCGGGATGTTTTTTCCTCAAAATACACAAAGATGTCGGGACTCGGTCCTAAAGTGGTGATGCACCGTTTAGGTCTGCCAGTAGACCACCGAGGCTATAAACAGGCTGCCAGATAAACGCACCCCACACATGCTGCCAAAATAGAGGCTGAAGTCAATAAGCTCATTAAAGCAGGCTTCATACGGGAGGTCCAGTACCCCATATGGTTGGCCAATATTGTCCCTGTCAAGAAAAAAAATGGAAAAATCCATGTCTGCATTGATTTCATAGATCTCAATCGGCATTTCCTGAAAGATGATTTCCCAATCCTGATCACTGAGTTATTAATCGATGCAACGGCCGGGTATGAGGCTCTATCCTTCATGGACGGCTATTCTGGGTACAATCAGATCAGTATGGCCCGAGAAGACGAAGAATCCACTACCTTCATGGCCCCTCAAGGGATATTATGTTACAGGGTCATGCCATTTGGTCTCAAGAATGCCAGCGCCACATATCAGTGTGCCATGCATCATATCTTCAAACCATTCCTGGGGAGATTCTTCAAGTGCTACGTGGATGACTTGGTGGTCAAATACAGAAAGCGTTCAGATCACCTGTCAGAACTTGATACCATATTTAAAAAACTTTGACAACATAGTCTGAAGATGAATCCATTGAAATGTGCCTTTGGGGTTACCTCATGTAAATTCCTTGGATTCGTCGTACGCCATCGCGGCATCGAAGTCGATCAGGAAAAGAAAAAGGCTATCCTTGGCCTGAAACCTCCCCAAAATCTCACCGAGTTGAGGAGATTCCAAGGGAACCTGGCCTATATCAGGTGGTTCATAGCTAACTTGGCAGGCAAATGTTTTCCCTTTACCAGGATAATGATGAAGGGATTCACGTACCAATAGACAGATGACTGCCAAGAGGCGTTTGACAGTCTGAAGAAGTACCTCTTAAGCCCACCAGTACTCATGACCCTGGTCGAAGGAAGTCCTCTCATCCTATACGCGACCGCCCTAGAATAGTCGTTGGGAGCCTTCCTCGCACAAAAAAATGACGCCGACAGTGAAAACAGTGTCTATTACCTCAGCCGAACCATAATTGATGTTGAGACTCGATATTCAAACATAGAGAAGAGTTGTTTGGCCTTGGTCTTCACAGTTCTAAAGTTGCGACATTATTTGCAGCATCATGAAGTCCATTTGGTCTCGCGTAGTAACCCGCTCAAGTATATCCTTAGTCGCTCGATGCTGACTGGGCGCCTATCCCAATGGGCAGTCATTCTGCAACTGTTCAACATCCAGTTCGTGCCTCAAAAGGCCATTAAAGGCAAGGCATTAGAAGATTTTCAGGCAGAACACCCCTCAACAGGGACCTGATGTAGCGTTGTCGTGCACGCTCTCAAAAATATTTATACTAAGTGCAGCACAGTGGCTGACCTAGGTCGATCTCTTAAGGAGCCTTTTGCAGTCAATCGCTCACTATTTCTAATTAACTATGTATATATAAACTAAAATGACCAGAAATGATATTTGATAATTAAAAATACAAAACTAAAAGTAAATATGCAGATGAAATGCAACAGAATGAATGCAAACAAAATGATGTTATGACAGAAAGGAGACATTCCCGAGAGCATCACCCAGAGTGAACCTTCATCGTCTCATTATTAGTTTCGAATTTACTTAATGAACATGCTCCATCGTATGCATGAACATCCCCTTATGCCTATGGTTGTGAACATATGGTACTCTCAACGATCGCCGAGAGACCATACATCCACCTCCTCGATCGAGGGAAAATATTGCAGAAGTGAAAGCTAAACCTCGGGTGGCAAGTGGAGACACAAAGGCGCCTTACCCACTAAGATCCCCCTCGGTATAACTATAAGTAAATAAGAAACATTAAGAATGAATGTTCAAAGACTTGGGTTCATCACTGGATTACTCCCCCGAGAACTTCCTCGGGTTAGCTACTCATGATCACGAGCATAAGAGTTCACAGTGAAAAGAAAACGGGGAGAGATAACAAAAGAGAGAAAGAAAAGTGAAGAAAGGAGAACACTTGAATAAAAATATGAAATGCTATTACATAATGAAAGTAAAATAAAATACAAAGCTAAACTACATATAATGGCCAACAAAGGCTATTCCTAAGTTGCCAACCCTTTGGAATTAAAAGGAGATACACTTTTATAGGGAAAGGGTGTGGAAATTTGGCTCCAAAACTCATCCCCGAATGTAGGCGCGTTTATGGCTTCTTTAATGACCGAATTTGGAACTTGGTCCTTCTTGAAAGTTGTTCCCCTACATCTCCTCTGTCGACCCACGAAATTTCAGCTTTATTGGTCCACGTATGAAGGAGATATGGTCACATTACTCCGGATATTTAATTCTGTCCAGGTGACTCTTCGTCTTCCACAACTCCAACTTCCCATGACATTAAGACCTTGAAAACAGCCGAGTCAGACGTGGCCTCCTTAATGAAAGATGTTCATTAATTCCTCTTCCAGCTTCTTGTCGAATATCAGCTCCATTGGATCGGTCATCGTCGAGATACAAGCTCATCATTAAAACATTCCAAATCTGTACACAGTTTTCGAGGCCTGGTTTGTGAGCTGGATTTGAGCTTCCAAATGATTGATTGAGCTTTTGGTCCAGAAGGATAAAATGAAGCTCATCGAACATAGAAACCTGGAAAAGAAGAATTTTGCAATTTGGATCAGTTTAGAAAAAGTTATGGCCGAAACATTATAATAAATGAAAACTGTTTAAATCCAAAATAAGCCATTTTTCCAATTAAGCTCAAAAATACTCCTAAAACATAAATTGTGACAATTGACCCTTAAATAACACATTGGTGGGATTAAAAACATTGAAATTCAGAATAAAATAATTGAAAATATTTGTTCTATCAATTCCCCCACACTTAAACATTGCACTCCTGGGCAATCATCTTATACCAAGGTCAAAAACAAACTTCTCAAAGCATAAATGACAACATAGCTCAATTATCATATCAAAGGAAATATCATGCCTCCTACATGGACAAAAATTTCAGAACTCCTCAAAAAATCATATGAATCCATTCAATATCATGTTAATCCTCACATGCATGTCGTACCTACCTCCCCGGAAAATTATTTCTCTCTTCACTCAAGGATATTTAATGTGGAGTTTTTCTCATTCCCAAAAACATGTGTGATCTCCATAGGCTTGCTATCCTCATAGTATCTCCACTTCACAGAGTCAAAAATGTGTCAATCATGAGGTCTTTTTCATGGGTTGTTCTGAAGCTGAGGGTTGGCAGGTTTAAAATGTAAAAACATCTGAGGCAGAATGAGGAGGGTTAAGCTCTAAAGTGAAGTAAATGCATGAAAACAGTTTTGCTCAAGAATGGTGTGCTCCTCAATCAGCTCAAAAACGAATCACCTCCAAACACCTCTTCTTTCGGGAAGTTCACACTTGGGATTTCAGCATCAATTATTTTCATCCCTCTTTTCCCCATTTGTAGCATTGTTTCAGCTTGAATTCAGATCTGGATTTCTCTTCAGAATCATGTTTTGGAGGAAAAGAGAGGCAGCTTTTGATCTTCAAAAATTGGTGAACACCCAGCCCATATGTGATGATATTTTGGGCCACCCATACATCTTCCCATCATGACATTTCTTCCACCCAAGCAGCAATAAATATGGCAACACTTTCAATTTAGCTCAAAAAGATTCTTCAGGAAAGCAAAACAAAGCCCATCTTCTCCCTCCCCCACACTTGAGTTCAACAATAATCATGCATTTAACTTCTAGAGAAGGTTGGAAAGGGATAAATGGCTTGTAATGTGGCTACCTAACAAGGTATTTCATGGCTACTAGGGGCTTAAAGAAGTTCAGATGAAAAGGTAGGCCAAAATAAGAGTTTAATGCAAAAAGGGGCTTTCAAAGTGATGCCTCAATCATACTTAACACATTCCATGAACTCTAACAGCTTTGAAAAAGAGAAAAATAGCAAGTTCTGGATGACACAACATGTCTCAAGACTCTCAAGAAAAATAGAAATGTAAGAATATGTCAAACAGGTTTAGAAACCTCTCGGGTTGGGCAAGATTTTCAATTTGGACAGCACTAGTGCACATGAGTTTCACAATCAATCAAACGTCATCAAATGAAAAGATCGGAAATCAGAAACAAAATCCATTCAAAAATCATTTAAATCCTCAAATACTCAAATCAAGAAATGTTCCAAAAATACCAAGATGGTTTTAATTTTCCAAAGTATTCAATTTAGCTCAAGATTCCTAAAAACACACAAAACAACATGAAAAAGGAAAATAAGAAAATTCCAAAAAAACAAGATGAAAAATAAAATGAAAGCACAAATAAAAGAAATGACAACTCATAAGAAAAAATAAATAAAAATAAAGAGAAAAGGGATAATGCTTGGTTTGACCCCCCAAGCGGGTGCTAGGTTTTTACTGCCCCTAGTCAGGCAGTTGCAGCAGATTATCCCCAATCAGATGGTGGATGTGGTTTTTTTGAGATAAACCACCACATGTGACTTTTTCCAGTGTCCATCAGTAGACACTGAAATTGGAGAACCCCAAAGAAAATAAGAAAGTTCCCAACCCCCATGAAATAAGAAAGATATAATTTGAGATCCAGAGTGGGAGGGAATAGAATATAGGGGTGCTCCCTGTGATCATATGTGGTGTCCTCCTCCATATGGTATGAAAGTTGTTGCAGAGGAGGCAGTCGCACCACCACTAGCTTCTCTAAATCTTCTTCCTTTATCACCACCACTTGAGTGGTATACTTCATATCATCCAAGGTCTGCCCCATTTGTACTGTATCAGAAATTTCAGGAAAAGGGAAGTTAGAAAACAATTCAGTTTGAATAATATTAAAACAAGAGGAATCAATTAAAAAATCTTCCCTTTCAAGTAAGTCAGCTTGAAAATTGATCTCTTCTGGCAGGACCATTGGAAACTCCATATCAGCAGGTGCATCATCATCTTCATCATCCTCCAAAGAAAAAGAGAGGTCAAAAGGTTCTGATTTTTCAAAATCAAGCATGGGAAGATCAAGTTTCAGGTTATCTTCAAAAAAGTGATTCCATGATTCTTCCAAAAATTGTTGATCTCCCATAAGTGCATCAGCTGGAATATGTAAATTAGGGACCTCCTTGAGCAATGGATGAGTTCGGGATGTTATGATTAATTCCTTTAGAAGCTCCTTCTCACCCTCCTCAGGTTCTTTGACATAAAAAATAATCGGTGAAATATCTTCCACCACTTGTTTGGGTTCAGGTTGTGGTTCTGGTTCAGGTTCGGGTTGTTCCATCAGTGAACGAAAATATTCATCAAACCTTTTTTCAGTTCTCTTCAGTTTTTGAATCTCTTCATGAAGTTCTTGCATTTTGGATTCATAATCATTTTGAACTTCTTCATGCACTTGTGATTGATCAGTCCATGCATAATAATTTGAATTGAAATTCATCATGAATAAATATTTTTTTTAGTTTTTGAAATTTATGATTTTTTTGTTTTTTTTTAATTAAAGGAAGGAAAATAATTTAAAATAAGTGAATAAAAATAATGAGTGAAGACCACTTGGCTCCCCGGCAACGGTGCCAATTTGATGTAGCGTTGTCGTGCACGCTCTCAAAAATATTTATACTAAGTGCAGCACAGTGGCTGACCTAGGTCGATCTCTTGAGGAGCCTTTTGCAGTCAATCGCTCACTATTTCTAATTCACTATGTATATATAAACTAAAATGACCAGAAATGATATTTGATAATTAAAAATACAAAACTAAAAGTAAATATGCAGATGCAATGCAACAGAATGAATGCAAACAAAATGATGTTATGACAGAAAGGAGACATTCCCGAGAGCATCACCCAGAGTGAACCTTCATCGTCTCATTATTAGTTTCGAATTTACTTAATGAACATGCTCCATCGTATGCATGAACATCCCCTTATGCCTATGGTTGTGAACATATGGTACTCTCAACGATCGCCGAGAGACCATACATCCACCTCCTCGATCGAGGGAAAATATTGCAGAAGTGAAAGCTAAACCTCGGGTGGCAAGTGGAGACACAAAGGCGCCTTACCCACTAAGATCCCCCTCGGTATAACTCTAAGTAAATAAGAAACATTAAGAATGAATGTTCAAAGACTTGGGTTCATCACTGGATTACTCCCCCGAGAACTTCCTCGGGTTAGCTACTCATGATCACGAGCATAAGAGTTCACAGTGAAAAGAAAACGGGGAGAGATAACAAAAGAGAGAAAGAAAAGTGAAGAAAGGAGAACACTTGAATAAAAATATGAAATGCTATTACATAATGAAAGTAAAATAAAATACAAAGCTAAACTACATATAATGGCCAACAAAGGCTATTCCTAAGTTGCCAACCCTTTGGAATTAAAAGGAGATACACTTTTATAGGGAAAGGGTGTGGAAATTTGGCTCCAAAACTCATCCCCGAATGTAGGCGCGTTTATGGCTTCTTTAATGACCGAATTTGGAACTTGGTCCTTCTTGAAAGTTGTTCCCCTACATCTCCTCTGTCGACCCACGAAATTTCAGCTTTATTGGTCCACGTATGAAGGAGATATGGTCACATTACTCCGGATATTTAATTCTGTCCAGGTGACTCTTCGTCTTCCACAACTCCAACTTCCCATGACATTAAGACCTTGAAAACAGCCGAGTCAGACGTGGCCTCCTTAATGAAAGATGTTCATTAATTCCTCTTCCAGCTTCTTGTCTAATATCAGCTCCATTGGATCGGTCATCTTCGAGATACAAGCTCATCATTAAAACATTCCAAATCTGTACACAGTTTTCGAGGCCTGGTTTGTGATCTGGATTTGAGCTTCCAAATGATTGATTGAGCTTTTGGTCCAGAAGGATAAAATGAAGCTCATCGAACATAGAAACCTGGAAAAGAAGAATTTTGCAATTTGGATCAGTTTAGAAAAAGTTATGGCCGAAACATTATAATAAATGAAAACTGTTTAAATCCAAAATAAGCCATTTTTCCAATTAAGCTCAAAAATACTCCTAAAACATAAATTGTGACAATTGACCCTTAAATAACACATTGGTGGGATTAAAAACATTGAAATTCAGAATAAAATAATTGAAAATATTTGTTCTATCAGGACCACTGCATCGGACGTCGAGCTACACGATGAAGATATCTTCTCAGTTCAAGAGGAGTTCCCAGCATGGGAAATGTACTTCGATGGTGCATCCAGGAGCCTGGCCGGGAAGAGGATGGAAGACCCCAAATTTAACAAGGTGGGTTTGGGGATAATACTCATGACCCTGGAGGAGGCAGTTTTTCCATATTCATTTCTCCTGTTAGAAGGATGTACGAACAATGAGGGGGAGTATCAATCCCTCATTGCAGGCCTGGAGCTCGCACTCCAGGCACAAGTACAACACCTTAAGGTAAAAGGTGACTTGGAACTGGTCATCAAGCAAGTCAATGGTGACTATGCTATCAAAAAGGAGGATCTGATTCAATTTTTTGACCATGTCCGAGGGTTAATGGCAGAATTCTCTACAGAACCAACATTGACCTATATTCCCTGGTCCCAGAATGCCCAGGCCGATGGATTAGCCAATGTGGCCATGGCCCCAGCCAACCCAGTCCAGGATGAAACAGTCATCAGTATTACTCATCGTCAAACGGTCTTGCCATATGTTTAGACAAAGATAGAGGAAATCCATGAAGTTAATCTTGTACCCAAGTCGTATGCTCTCGCCACCGGTTGGATGACCCCCATTGCAAACTACCTTCAACAAGGAGAACTTCCATCAGACAGGGATGAACGAGAGAAAATACGGATAAGGGTGATCAACTTTGTCCTATATGGCGGTGCGGGTCAACAAGAGGTCCTCTACAAATGAGGCCTTGATGAAATCCTCCTCAGATGCATTGATGGAGAAGAAACTGATGCCTTCATGACTGAGGTGCATGTCGGAGTATGTGGAGAACACCAGTCAGGTTCCAAACTTTCCCACAAGGTTCGAAGGCTTGGATAATATTGGCCCAAAGTGGCATGAGATTGTGAGTGTTTTACCACAAAATGCCACTCATGCCAGATTCATGCCAACTTCATTCACCAGCCCCCGGAGTTACTTCATCAGGCCAAGTACTCCTGGCTATTTGTCGTCTGGGGAATGGACGTCGTGGGACCATATCCTCCCGCCATAGCAAGACAGCTGAAATATATCCTCACAGCAACCAACTTCTTTTCCAAATGGGAATAAGTTTTACCCCTTAAGGAAGTCGGGGAAAGAAGTGTTGTCAGCTTCGTGAAGGCCAATGTCATCACAAGATTTGGTGTCCCTCATACTATACTGATGGATAACGGAACCAACTTTTGCTCTATTGAATTGGAGAAGTTATACCAAGAATATGGTATCAAAGCTAACCACTCATCCCGCTACCATGTGGCGGCCAACGGACAGATAGAGGTTTTAGACAGCACCCTATCCAACATTCTCTAGAAAATGGTGGATAAGGACAAGAATTCGTGGCCGGATAAACTCCCTCATGCATTGTGGGCTTATCAAACCACAATCTACACCGCTACTCAGGCTACTCTGTACTCATTAGTATACTAAACAGAAGTGGTCCTTCCCATTGAGCTCCAACTACCCTCGCTCCGCGTTGCCATTTATGATCAATTATCCAACGATGGGAAATCAGAAAAGCGGCTAGGTGAATTAGAATAGCTAGACGAGAATAGGTTGCACAATTTGCACCATCTGGAAGTATACTAGAACCATATCACATGAGCCTTCAACAAAAAGGTCTGTCTTTGGTCTTTCTTAGAAGGAGAATTGGTGTTGGTCCTCCGGACCCCAATGATACCCAAAAAGAAGCCTCCAAAGCTGGAGCCCAAGTGGGAGGGACTGTATGTTATACACAAGGTCTACTCCAATGGAGTGTATGCCCTGATCTCCATGGACGGACAATTTACAAATGCTCCTACAAATGCAAGATTCTTGAAGAAGTATTTCGCATAATAATTAGAAGCAGTTATCGTCTGAGCTATAGGACGTTAAACTGCCAAGCGCCCAATGGTCCAAAATCTATGACGCTAAACTAAGAGTATCCCATCCTCACCGGCGTTACTAAAAGCAGTTATCATCCGAGCTGCATGACGTTAAACTGCTAAGCACCCAACAGTCCAAACTCTATGACCTTAAACTAAGAGTATTTTTTCCTCGCCGCAAGATGTTAAACTTCACGAACAAGATGTTTTAAAAATTACCTCTCCCCCCGTGTATGGACCAGACCTACACGGGGTGTATCATCTTTCATAGAACTACATACAGATTGATTCCTGCCCTTGCAGGATAAGTAGCAACACCAGTGTTCCCCATCCTGGCCCAGCCACTCCCGAATAAAAGATAAAAATGCCCTTTCCCCCGTGTATGGTCTAGACCTGCACGAGGTTTTTTTTATGTCCTCTCCACACGACGCTAAACTGCATGGATAATGAAAGTTAAAAATTACACTTTTTCCCATGTATAGACCAGACATGCACGGGGTGTACTTTAAAGAGAACTACATACGGCTTGATTCCTGCCTTTGCAGGATACGTAGCGACACCGGGATCCCCTATCCTGGTCCATCCATTCCTAGGTGGGATAAAATTAAAAAATGTCCCCTTCACCCATGTACGGACCAGCCCTGCATGGGGTGTACTTATTTTAGAGAACTATGTATGGATTGATTCCTTCCCTTGTAGGATACGTAGCGACGCCAGGGTTCCCCATCCTGGCCTAGCAACCCCCAAATAAGAGTTAAAAATGACTTCTTCCCCCGTGTACAGACCAGACCTGCATGGGGTGTATCCCTCATCCTTACCGCATGATGTTAAACTACACGGATAAAAAAAAATCCCTTTTCCCCATGTGTATGGACTAGACCTGCATGGGGTGTATCCATCATCCTTACTGCATGACGTTAAACTGCACGGATAATAAATAAAATACCCTTTTCCCTCGTGTATGGACCAGACCTGAACGGGGTGTATCCCTCTTCCTTACCGCATGACGTTAAACTACACAAATAAGAAAAAAATGCCCTTTTCCCCTATGTATGGACCAGACATGCACGAGGTGTATCATCTTTTAAGGAATTACGCTCAGCCTGATTCATGCCTTTGCAGGATACGTAGCGATTCCAGGGTTCCCCATCCTTGCCCGACCACCCCCTGATAAGAAGTTAAAAATGACTTCTTCCCCCTGTGTATAGACCAGACCTGCACGGGGTGTATTCCTCGTCCTTACCACATGACATTAAACTACACGGATAATAATATTTAAAAGTGATCCCTTTCCCCCGTGTACGGACTGGACCTGAACGGGGTGTATACTACGTCATTACCGCATGATGTTAAACTGCATGGAAGTCGTCCTCACCGCACGATGTTAAACTGAATGGACATCGTCGTGACCCACCCAAGATATATGGTGAAACGAGATGGGAATACTCTTTGCACATTTGGGTGCATCCTCTCCATACATCAGACTCCACGACCCGAATAATTGTGGATCTTCATAACCATTCATGGCCATCGGAAGCGGAAAGTTATTGACCCGTGGAAACCTTTGCATGACTATGCATACCATTCCCTCAGCATCTCTACATATTGATAGCCCCTAGCCCATCTACCAAAGGCAAGATTTCCTCGGGCGGCACTCTTCCTAGCTTAGTACGCTTATCGACCTCATAGCCCCCATGTCACATCTCCCGATCCAAAAATTTATGGAGCAGTGCTTTACAAGTTCATTCCCCTTTTCACATCCAAATGTTTCCATGGAACCCCTACCCAGTTGGCCCATGTATCCGACTATGGTTCACATGATGACCTACTTCAACGAACATCAAGACAGGGCTAGGCTGCTTTGGCTCAATGGACAATTGCAGTGAAGATGTTTCTTGTATGCTTGGACACCATTATCTCCACATGCCGAACTCTGCATTGTGAGCAATCTCGGATTTTCATAATCATTCATGGCCATCGGAAGTGTAAAGTCATCAACCCGAGGACACCTTTACATGACTATGCATAACATGCCCTCAGCGGCTCTGCATATTGATAGCCCCGAGACCGTCTACCAAAGGCATGATTTCCTTGGGTGACACTCCTCCTAGCTCCGTATTCTTACCGGCCTCAGAGCCCCCACACCACACCTCTTGATCCGGGAAAACTCAAAGTTACAGTTTATGACCTTCATCCCCCACCTTGTTCCAAGTATATCAGAGCATGTTGACCCAATTATCCTTCGAGTGATTGTGGCAATAGTCACCCAATGGTCTGAGCTCTATGAATGCTAAACTAGGAGTACTTTTTCCTTACCGCACAATGATAAACTGCATGGAGTGAAGCTACGCCCTCGCGCGCAAGATAAATTGGCACAGGTAGCTCTCTAAGATTTTACAAAAACCAGGGCTGAATATGCCCGACCTGTCCAGACATTTTCATACCAATGACAGACTTCGTGGCCCGGACAATCGTGGATCCCCATAACCACTCTCAGCCATCAGAAATGGAAAGTTATCGACCCGTGGACACCTTTGCATGACTATGCATACCATACCCTCAGCGGATATGCATATTGATATCCCCTGGCCTATCTACCAAAGGTAATATTTCCTCGGGCGGCACTCTTCCTTGCTCCGTATGCTTACCGGCCTCAAAACCCCCATATCATCTCTCCTGATCCAAGATGCCTCTAAACCACGATTTACACCATCAACCCATATCCACATCTTGGACATGCCAAGATGTTCAATCTCGGTAGCATTCTGATCAAGAGCGGCCTTCGTAACTACATCCTTACCACATGACGTTAAACTACACAGAACATCTTGGACGTCTGGCATAAAGCTGCAAATACCAAACATTAAACATTCAGGGAAATGCCTCCAACTACAAGAATTTTCACTGGTTTAAAAATTCCCCTGGTCCTTGCTGCATGACGTTAAACTACACAGCATCGGAAAAAGTGCCCTTGTCCTCACTGCATGATGGTAAACTGCACATCACCTTTGAATAATGCCACCCGTCTTTATCGCATGACGTTAAACTGCACGGTGAAATCTGTCATGGGTTCAGTTTCTCCATCCCTTAGTGCACAGGTCAGACCTGTGCGAACCACTGTCTCACACTAGCATGAGAAAGAATGACTTCACCCATTCTCAAAAAATTTATCCTAGATGCTTCTCCCGTATCCAGGAACCCTCTCCTCATAAACCATACTCTATACATAGAAAAAGTCAAACTCTCATAAACCACCCCTGGTCGTCCTGAATCTCAAATTCCCTAAAGTTGCTCGGCTATCGGGAGAATACAATAATTGACCTAAGGACACCTTTGCAGGACTATGCATACCATGCCCTCAGAGGCTCTGCATATTGATATCCCCTGGCCCGTCTACCAAAGGCAATATTTCCATAGGAGATGCTTCTCTTCGTACGCCTCTTGGCCCTTGAGCCCCTATGTCCATCCCGGGATTCGGAAATCCTCTGAGCTATAGTTTACTAGCCTCTTTCACAACCCTGCTTGAATATGGAGGAACGTCTTTGGTGAGATTACCAAGGACCAGGAGAAGTCGTTCCATTCTAGATAAAGTCCCACCTGCATGACATTAAACTACGCCAAGCTCCAACCGTCCTTTATGCTAGATAAATGCATACGACAGAAACCCTTCTTCCACACTACTGATTGATACAGATGTTCTCAAAACCTTTCATACATAAAATACCCTTTCCAAGCCACCCCCGGTGGTTTACATAATTCTCCAATCCACCCATGGTGGTCTCCATAAACCGTACTTTCATGAAGTCCTATGGCCATTAGAAATGGAGAGTCATTGACTTAAGGACACCATTGCATTACTATGAATACCATACCCTCAGCGGCTCTGCATATTGATCTCCCCTTGCCCTTCTAACAAAGGAAAAATTTCCTTAGGCGATGCTCTTCCCACCTATTCTTGCTGGTACGGCTTCCATGCATTGAGACATGCGCTTCATGTCGTTCAAATCTAAACGCACTCCCTCCACATGTGTCTGAAGGGTATCGAGACATCTTTTGATTGACCAAACCTCATTGGGGCCCTTTCCCCACTATATTTGGTCAATGTTGTTCGACCTAAAACATCAGTAATGATAGTATTGACGGAAGGACTTTAAACCGCCCGCAAAAGAGGCACAAAGACTCTTAGGCCGAAAACCCAAAGAGGGCGACCTAAGAAAAAGTTGGTCCATACCTGCTGGGTCCACACTAAATGGGCCCAAGAAAAATTAGGGCATTAAAAGAAAAGACAAAAAGTTTGTTGGGATTTTCTACAAAACCCTAGCAATAGTCAAACTATGCTGGCTAGATCCCATGATCCAGGAAAAAGTTAGAGCTCGTTTATTATTTCTTCTCACGTACTCTAATTATTCTAAGATCGGTGAATTAACATACGTAGAAATCGCGTCAAATGATTTCTATCACAGGGGAAGACAAGAAGATCACTATGAAAAACATTTCTTTGTTCCATAACAATGTTAGAGAGAAGGTAATCCAAAAACCGGAGCCTCCTCTGGTGTGAAAGGTTATTACAGGAGGTTTTCAGTGGATTCATAGAGTTGTATCAGGCGCTGGTGAGAATCCTCGATTGTTTGAGAGAGATTCTTCATTAAGGCTGTTTCAGCCTCTGCACCATCCCACAACTCTTCCACCTCCTGGGTCACCTTTGTGCTCTCCCTCATTTCCTCCTCCATCCGCCGCTCCCCTTCATCAATCATGGCGGAAACATTGGCCTCTTCCTACTTTAGCCACTATATCTCATTCCTCAGTACCTCCAGGTGAGAACGTTGCTCAATGACTTCTCCCTGGAGCCTCACAACTACCCCGGCGTGATCATGAGCCTCTATTAGGAAAAGCTATCGGGTTGTGGAAAGGTAGGATTCAGATTGGGCAGCAGAAAGGCGATATTCTAAACCACCCAGTCTTTCCCGATCAGCAACCACCTGCTTGACTATGTCGTAAATACCATGGTAGTCAAAGCCGTCAAATCCTAGCAGCATGAACAGATTGCGCAGCTTTGGTAATTTGGTCAGCATCTCGGTCAAGGGCGTCTGAGAAATCAGCCTCCATATTTTCTCCCAAGCCCTTTGGCGAGCAGGTCGAAGACTGGAGATGACTTGTTGATTAGGCTCGAAGTCACTCCCATATGAAGATACATAATCAGGAATGAACGTCACTAATGAGGGACCCGATGCGGCTTCACCCGCAAACTCTGGCACCATGACGACTTCGCCCCCGGCATTTGTGGTCACAGGTACGATAGGACCCGACGGCGCAATAGCCAACGCCAATAGTCATGGTCCTAAAGCCCGGAAGTCGGTAAGACATGTAAGTATCCCTAATCAGAAAAGGGAAGAGAAAGGAGTCATTGGTAAGAGATTGAAGAACTTTCCCCTGGTCATCAAGGCATTGGCATCCTCAAGCTCTACTCTGCCACAGCCACTCGAAGAAGATGCTACATCTTTGAGAGGAAAGGGAGTCCTGGGAACCCCCAGAGATGCCAAGGACCTAAGGCCATTCCCAAGTCTAGAAGCTCCAAAATCCATCCCCGAGTGGTCTCCTACGGAGACCAAGTTCGGGGAAATCACTCCCCCGGTGAACAAAATAATGGCCTGCTCTGGGTTTCCAACAACTGGACTAATGGCAGGCAATTCCTCCATCACCACGGGATCCATTGGGTCTTAGGTGGCTGGCCCCGTCGAATCTGGAGACCCCTCAGTGATCACGGGCACCCCATTTTCCTCCTCAATTGAAAGGGTTGTTTGACCAGGAGGAGTCTCGAATTCCAGTGGTTCCTCCTCTGACATATCTCTGACTGATGAAGGCAAGAGTAAATCATCCATATCACTGGCCCCTCCAGTAGGGACCACCATCTCATCGTGCCCAGGCATGGATACAGGTGATTCCGCAGATGGAAAGGAGGCGGAAGGTATGACCGCTTGGGTAGCCGCAGCCAGATCCCCGAGTGGCCCTGCACGATACGCCAAAACAGCTAGTGACTGGAAGAATCAGAATATGCTAGTTGGTAATTGAGCAAATGGGAAGTCATGATTACCCAACATCCCATGTCTAAGCCATTACGATAAACAGAACGCCTGTTTCCATCTTTGGATCTGCCCAGGGGACAGTTCGCCCAGAATGCTGGGAGGAGCTGGAGGGGGAAAGACCCTAGTTGGGTCCGCAATGGTTACTTCCATGAGCTCAGTCGTGCTAGGAGACCCCTCCTCGATGACCCCCGTGGGAGAAAGCGCGTGTTCACCTGCTGCAGTTCCACGAGGAGTATACTCTGGGGAGGGAACTACCCCCTGAGATTCTTCGGCACCCAGCACAAAGGGAGGGAAACTTTAGAACCTTCACAATAGAGGAGGAGGAAAGCCATAATGGACGAGCAGGGCAACCTCTTATTTAGGGTTGGACGATTCGGGATGTCTAATCATCATGGACACCCGGGTGGACCCATAGAGCCGGTTTCGGGTTGAATGCACATATGCATCCATCTCCTTCAATGACATGACTATTTCATCCAAATTATCTTCCAATGATAGGTGAGGAAGAGTGAAGATAGTCCCAATGCCCGAAAGATCGAGAGGGCCCATCTAGAGTAACGCCCAGACCTCTTCATCTGATCCATTGGTCCTCAGGTCATCCCAAATCCTCCATGCATCTAGGAATGTGGTCGTGATGGGAACAGATAGCCCAGAGGGATCAACCTATAAGGGTCTAGCAGTGGCAGGCGTTGTTGGGGGCGTCAATGGCTGTGTCTGTCTTCTGGATCTCATCGCCGCCCTGGAACTCTCTGGAGCTACCTGTGGATGGGACCTCATAGGAAAAAAAGGGAAATTCCCTTACCCCATCCACAGTGGGGGAACCACCGAGATCGCTACCCCCCAAGGAGTGATCGCTCTCTTCTTCCTCCTCGTCAGTCACCGACTGCAGCATAGCCTGGACTCGATGAGTCAACACTACATAGCCCTGGAGTGCATGGATGTAGGCCTCGAGGTCCTGGAGGTATCGATCGACCCTCTATGGGTCCGCGTCATAAAGAATATCAACGGGAGTAGATATGTATCCCAACCCATCAAAAGCCACCTCTGATTCCTGAAGATAATGCCATAGAGAATAGAGGTACTGACTGCGAAAGGATGACCGACCTTTAAATTCGTCCCATTATCCCCAGGCCATCAGAAAGGTAGCATCTGCAGGGATAACCAACCCTCTCCAGGTGGCTTTGAGGGTGTGAGAGGATACACCTTTGTCCGCCAAAACTTTCCCCGGAAGCACAGGACCAGCAGGGTGGTAATGAACCTTTCCCGGCCTGGTTGAAGCATCATCCCCCTTTCGCTTACTCTTGCCCTTCAATGGCTTAGGACTTAAGATGGTAGGCACCAATAGCCCTAGCTGGCCATTTGTGTATGATTGCACCCAGGAGTTGGCGTAACTCTTGTATAAGAAGGGAGTGAAGTCTGCAAGTGTGGGAGTCATAACCTCGAAACCAGTATCTTCCCGAGTAAACATTAACCACAGCTTCCCTTCCACTATTAGATGGCGGTTTTCATGGGTGCTATTAAGTGAGGGAGGACACAGTGCCTGGACGCAACCAAATTGGTGTCCAAATTGGCAGGGCGCGTACCCCTCGCAGATCAGTTCCCCACTAATACGGACCACCATAACGCCCTATTGGAAAGAAAAGAGGTAGCCCTACTTACCAAACTCCTCTGATATGGTATTCCTAATTACATCGGTCAGGAAGGGATATGGATGGAAGTTGAAATAATCATAATTCGAGATCCTACTGGACAACAGACGCATGTTCTGAACCGTCTGTTGACCATCCTTCTCTTGGGTCGCCCACTCTTCCGGCATGACCTCGCTGGTCAGTTGCAAGTATGGCCGGAATGTGGTACCTGGAATATAAAGAGGGTTGATGAAAGTGTATCATTTCTTGATATGCGCTCCTAACCATCCACAAAGAATTTATAAAGGTCCAGCTACCCGGTTTGGCCGACTGAAATCGGTAATACTTCCAAGAAACTGGTAAATCCTGGCCAATACTGGGACGGCCAAGTTAATGATGTGGATAGTAGCCAGCTGTGTTTCCATGACAAAATTAGAGACCTGCACGTCACCACTCTCGCATACGGGCAATATCCAGACACTCAGAAACATGGCCAAGAACGCCGCCAGATGGAGTAGTCGATCGAAATCCAGGACAAGCACCTAGCCCCAGTTGTTGAACTGGCCTTGCTCCAAGATCATCCAATAAATGCCACTATATTTTTTTGACTCCATCATAGGGAAGGTAGTGGGCCTGTGTGGGAGGGCCACGAACTCGCTCTCTTTAGCAAAAGCCTTGACCCAGTCACGATATGGGACAAGTTGTTTCGAGGACGTATCCTTTGAGTGCTTCTGGGCATTTTTAATGAGTTGCTTCACCAGGGGGGGAGTCCTCTCTTTGTCATCCCGCACAGAAGGAGGAGGCCGGAATTCTTCATACATGCCCCCGACGGTGGGGACCCCCGAAATCTGAAAGACGTCCCAAAGGCTAATACCCACCTCACCATGGACCAGGTGAAATGTGTTGGTGTCTGGACTCCAGTGGCTCATAAGTTTTCGGGCTAGGGCTTTAGGCCGATGGGTATAGTTTTGGGACACCCAGGAAACTTCATATAAGCCTACAGCTCGTAATTCTGTTTCAAACTCTGCACAGCTCTGGCAGACCCAGTAGGTCCACCCCCAATTCAGTGACTTAAATGCTCCTCCGGGATGGAGGTCCCGTTTTTCTGACCAGCCATGCTGGTCGTTTACCATGGCATTACGAGAAATGCTTCGGTAACAGTGAACTGCCCCTTCTTGCCGACGTTGTTCTCCTGTCGGGGACACAAGAAGGTGATTCAACACAGATCTGGCAGCTGTATCCCTTAAGTTAGGCCGCCCTCTGGTGGATATCACAAATCTAGGGATAGTTGCAATGAATATCCAGGCAGCATGATTGTCATCACAAGATGGTACCAGAATTGGCGTATCAGAGAGTAAACTGAACCTATAGGCAGGAAGGCTATTGGAAAAGGGGTACTCCTGCTGTGACTTGGAGAGCCGATAGGAAAAGAAGGAGCACAGTGGGGAGTGTCGGACTCTGTCCTTAATAGATCTGGCCACATCCTTCAGTCATTGATCACCATTTGGGAGAGGCTCGGCAGTAGGACTGGGTGTAGGGTGAGGGGGAACCATGTTTTCCTACAACATTATGAAGACCGGGAAAATGGTTAGTCTGGAACAATAAAATATGGACAAAAATACCAGCTGGAAAAGGAGTCGATAAGCCTTCGTGATAAGTTCCACAAAGTAGGCCTCATAAGGTGGTTTGTGATGACTGTATCCCACGAACCAGCCCTTTGCATAAGGGGTCTGCGGTACTCTGGCCCGCGGAGTATTGGACAGAAAACTATGAACCAGATTGCTCTGCGGAATTTTAATCCCAGATTTAAATAATTAGGTTCGGAAGACTTAAGAAAATTTCAACGTCCAAAAGATTTCAGTTTGCGGACCATCAAAACCGTGAAGTGAGTTCCTCCGTGGCCCGTCGTGACTTACTTTTTAATTAATTAAAAGTATTGATTCGTGGTTGGGAAATTGGTCTGTGGGTGAAGGCGATCGCAAAGGAGGAATGGTTCGCGGAAGTGGTAGTCGGTTCGCGGATGAAGTGTCTCGTGAAGGAACGAGCACGCGTAGACAGAAACGCAAGAGAGCTCTGGTTTCATGAAGAATCTGGTAAAGGACAAATGAAGCTCCCCCCCCCACACACATTTATAGGTATGGTCCCCTACCGGGTCCACTCCCCTACCATAAACCATCCATGTTTCAGGACCACTCTGCATCGGAATGGCCTCCTCTTCATTCCGATCAGACCCCATTCTGATGGGGGCATTTGTAGGGTCCTGAAAAATCCACAAAGGAGATTCTACCCAAATCCCACAGAGAATTGGGGAAAGTATGGAGAAAGTTCAAAGGAGGGAACAAGCCGAACCGGTCCGCAGACCGGTACGAACAAGCACACAGGTGGTTCCGCGAACCCTTGTCGTTCGCAGAATGGAGGTGGAGATCCTCCGCGGGCGCAAAGTAGGGCAGGAGCCAAACAGGTTCTCCATCACGAACTGCCCCCAGCCGCGGACCACGTCGACCGGCTCAAGACGCATCCTTTTTCGTTTGTGGAATAGAGGAGGAACCCTACACGGCCGCAAATCATTCCCCGAGCTCGTTCAGTTCGCAGGGGAGATGTGCTCAGTGCCCACCGCGAGTCATGGATTGACCAAGTCGGTCGTAAATCGGGTTTTCGGGAATGGGCCTCTGCAAAAGGTGTCTCGGGACCACAGATACATCTCCTCCCCCTATCTATAAAAGGAGACCAAGGGGGGAAGAGGAAGGAGGATTCAGAGGAGATGGATCAGATTCGGGTGGAAGGATTTCGAAGGAAGGCTTAGGATTTCACAAACAGTGAAGTTCCAGTTCGCGAACTAGAGGAGGTATGAACCTGGGAATCAATTAATAAGGAACCGAAAATGCATAATAATTTGGTGAACCGCGGACATAAAATAAAAATGAAGAGAAGACCGCAAACCATGGCCCCTCCGCGGATACACTCCCCGTGGACCAGGGTGTTTATTCCTCTTTTCCGATCTGCCACACCGCGTAGCACCCTCCTACGTGGGAGAAGCCCCGACTGACGAACCCCTGACCGACGCCGCCCTTGGCTACTGCTGCTCGCATGGAACCCTCCGCGTACCACCCTGGTACGTGGGCCGAACTCGAAACTGTGAACTGCCCTGGTTCGCGGGATGCCTGCCAAGCCGTGGACTACCCTGATTCATGGGATGCCCAATAGTCCACAGACCACCCTGGTTCGCGGACGGACTCTCCAGCCACATAGTACCTTCCTACGTGAAGGGCGCCACCACTCCTTCATGTGCGTGGCCCATCAGAGCCTTCGGAGTTCCCGTTCCATGAGCCAGATAAAATCCTTCCAATCCGGCCTGATCCTCTGTGACTCCCTCATTGGCCTATTCATCGGCCCCGAGCTGAGGCCTCTACCAGAGCCACCGGATCCGTGTGGTGCAACCCTTAGGCGCACCAGTGCACCGTTTTGAGTTCACATACCCATGGTAAGTAGGGTTGAAGGGGTTTCCCCGACCCTTGAGTAGGTTCCCAAAGCATTCTTAGGTTCACATTCCCACGGTAATGTGGATTCTGAGCTCAGGAGTCCCCTTCCTGCCCCTCCACTTGTTGGGGCTGGGGCACTTCTCCCTTATTCGGGAGGTAGTAAAATACCCATCATAAGGAAGCCCCCATGCACTTCCATACTTCCCTCGGGAACAAGAGAGGTGACGGTCACAAGAGTACCTCTTTCCCTCTCCCGCTGCACTTTGTTTCCATGGGCGTCCATCTCGGAGTAAGCCTCGACCTTATGGGCCGCTCTATGCGTAAACCCCACTCCACTTCTCACGGACGCACCTTTCATGACGTGATCTCCGAGTCCCTACGGCCTCTTGTTTCTCACACCGAGCATGAATCACGTGGGCTTAGAGTAAGCATTGAACATGACATCCTCTTATGGGCGGCCTCAGAGCATAAGCCCCACTCTTTCGAACTACGAGGACTTTGATCCCTGCCTCCTAGGTAGGGTACGTTGGAAGCCTCCAAGAGGTTCAAGCCCGATCACCATCGGACCCCCGGGTCCACATCCACGTCAGTTCTCCGACACCCCCGAATGAACTATGAGGACTTTGATCCCTGTCTCCTAAGCATTGTACGTAGGAAGACTCTCAGAGGTTCAAGCCCACCACCCAGTTGTTCCGACAACCTTCACGCCGGTTCGCCTTCATCCTGCATGGCGTTAAACTGTACAATCGAACTACGTGGACTTTTATCCCTGACTCCTAGGCATGGTACGTATGAATCCACCCTTAGGTTCAAGCCCAACAACCGGTCGATCCGACTATCTTCACGCCGGTTCACCGCACCACTCCTAGTGCCTCCTCAGTGAGTCCAGAATCCTCAGGGTCATTAATCCAACAAGGGATGGTAAACCTCAGGCATAAATGATTCTGAATCCCTGCATTCAACTGACCATTACCAACCAGGAAAAATCCATGAATATTATGTTTGGGTATAAACCAAATATTCATGAACATATGAATACGTCTTAAATCTATAAGAGAGTCCCAAAACATGCAATAATTTCCCCCCAAAAGGGTGTGATGAGCCCGACTTCCCATCCTCTCGACCAATTTGAGTTCTTAAGCATCAATGGACAAACCACCCATCGAACGCCTGCCTTTGGAAAGCAGGTCCACGTATCGTTGGATATGGAACTGTTCGACATTTAGAAATGAAGACCAGTGTACCCGACTTTAGTAATCGAACAGGGATCAACCATCCATGAGACTGACAGTCGGGCGCGTCAGTCCTCCATCTCCTCGAAGGGAAACGGTTCGAAACAATCCCACCTCTACAAGTGTAAATACAACATTTTTTTGAGGTTTCAATCCATCGTCGTGATTGGTTTTTTGAAACATTAATCCATGAATATTATAGGCATTTAATCTCTTATCCTTCCTTAGAGTACCTTGAGCCAAAAAAATCAAATAATTTGACATTTCATCTCAATTATCAGAATTCATTATCTATAAATGAATATATAAGGTATTTCTTTTAGCATAGAAAAAATTACTACATGTAAATAATATGAATATGAGTATATACTGACATAATGAGTGGACCATTTGAAAATATCCTTATTTATAGATTTTATTAATTCTAGAACATTTCAACCTATACCCTTGAGTCATATTTTTATTTGAAAATGCAATTCTTCAATAAATGGATTTTTAATAAGAATATTAAGTTATACCAATCTATGTTCTTGTAGTAACTCAAATTCAGTAAGTAAAAAATTTGACCCATTTGCAATTGGTCATCCAATAGTTAGAAATACTAATTATTAGTTTTTAGAATATGAGTTATTGGATATGTTGTGAACACATCAAACATGATTGAATATAGTGTAAATCCCATCCAAATACTAATAAAAAAGTTCAAACAAACATTGGTTAGATAACCATTAGCAATAGAACCTTCTTGATGAGCACTATTCCTGATATATGATTTCAAAAGAACTATGTACTAGATGAAAAAAAAGAAATATATTATAAAAAATTTCACAATGATTTGATAAAATTGAAATCATAAATGAAAATAAAAAAACATTAACTCACATCTCAATTAGATACACCCATTAATAGTGTAAATGTACACTATGTTTAGCTTCCCCAACCAAATGAATAGTCAAATGAATCATTACAATGAAAAATCAAGGGAGACATAACATCTCCAGATGAAAAAGTGCCAACATAATTTTTTCTAGAAGTTTTTCTTACTTAGTAGGATTTATAGTTTTTCCACAAAGCTCTATAAAGAAGCTTCACAACATATCTAGAATTGTAATTACTTTTTTAGTTAATTTTCTATGCCTTTCCAATTACAATAACTTATCCATTAGAATATTTGAATAATTTCATGTAAATCCATATAACATTCAATGTTTTAAGTCAACACACCTTGAAATTTTACCTGAATATTTATTTATAACTTTTATATTCTTTAAATTTCAAAGGAAGACGTATTTATAATGATAATTCATTATAAAAATAGCTGAAGGAGAATTAACCTTATCATTTTCCTAAAAATCACTCTTTATATTCAATGATTCCAAATCCTTGTGATCATTAAGGTGATCCTTTAATCTGGGATTCTCATTAAGAATTGTAAAATTTATATTGTCATAGACGTTCTACACAATATGAATTATGTCAATATTATGAAAAAAACTAAACACATAATAAGGAAGTTTTATAAATATATTCATTTTCTATCATTGTTGTGTACCAACAGCTTTTTTTATTATACCTCATACCCTTCCCCCTTTCTTTAAACTGGTTACATTTTCTAAATTCTATAGTGGCATTCACTAATTGTCCCTTGATTTTTGAACCAGATAACACCTTATATAACATTATCAATTCAATTTCTCCATTAAAATTTTGTATTTTTATACTTGAATTTTTTATAATCATCAATAAATCATCAATGAAACATAAAAAAAAGTTTCCCCTATGAAGTAATTGTTGAGTTTCAAAATCAAAATTATAAACTAGAAAATCAAAAACTAGTATGAGTATTCTAACTGGATAATTCCAAAATATAGAAAAGTTACCCATTTTCTAAATTAAATATACATGAATTTTGAATAGTTTTCTCATTAAAGCATCATATGTTTCCATTCCATAATCCATTAATTCTCATAATTCTTTGAATTGAGGTTAAAGTTATACATTAATGTCTTTTCGAGACATTTTCTTTCACAGAATAATCATAGAAATAATGAAATTAGTCTTCATCATAAACATCCATAGAGATATATTATAAGGGATTAAAACAACTATTCATATGCTATAATTAGAACTTAAATTTCCAAAAGTGTTAAAACCATCAGAAGAAAATCCGAAATATGCATTTCTATGATCTAAAAAAATATATAATTAATGGATTAAAAATATTCCTTGATATAGAATCTTTAGTATTTTGTCATCAATCCATAATTTTTATTATCTTGAGTATTCAACATCATGTTGTATTCAGTCCTAGATGACATGATTAATATTTTCAAGCATGGTTCTATATGAAAGTAAACTAGTACCTTTGTGGGAGTTTTAATCTTTTTATTCTTCCTAGTTTTTCATTCATTTATACTCTCATTGTTTCTCACTGATTTCTATATAATTGTATTACATATTATGCATTCTTATTTATCACGCAATTATTCCCAATAAAGAATTAAATCATTAGGAAAATCATGTATCTTTTTATAATCAAGTCCAATTTTGGTGATGATTTTATTCATTGCATAGAATGATGTTTGGATCTTGTCATCACTAAAGGTATTATGTAGAAACTCCAAAATTGTGGATACTTATTTTTATTTAATTTCATAGAGATATTTTATATCATAAAACATAACTAGAAAATAAAACATTGAATACATTTCACAATCTTCAAATAGATCATATGTTTTGTATTCAATTAATTCATAAAACTCCTTTTTTGGGCATTGAAGTTTTGAGAAATATTAACCTACTGAAGATCTAAAAAATATTCTTCTTATTTATAAAAAACTTGGTCATTGTATCCTATAAATCCAAAAATGTTATTTATCAAGTTTCAAACTAAATTCTCTTCTAGTGAGTCACATTGTGTTTCATTGACGATATAGTCTTTGTTTTGACTTTTCCTAACATTTTATTTTCCAGGATAAATCTAGAATGCATATAGACCTAGAAACTATTTCAATATCAAGTGATCATATACTTTGTTTCTATTCAACCATCGCATAAATTTCTAATCATGGACTGAACATTTTATTATATAATCCACTAATTACTCTGCAATTGCATAATGAAAAATTATTCTAATCCCCCAGCATACCAAGGTTCGTTTCAAGGTAAATTAATAAAAAATTTACCTATAAAAATTATATTACCACTCTTATCCCTATACATTCGAAAATAAAGATATAAATATTTAATCAAACAAGTAAAATTAATTCTTAATATCACCCAAATTCACCATCTACTAGGGTAAGGCTTTGATTTGACATAACAAAAATTCAACATGAAAATGACCCAATCCAACATGAAAACCCTAAAAAACAAAATGGAATAAATAATACCCCTAAAAATAATAGGGTCATATTTCATGGAAGAATATCACTGATGTGAGGAGAGGTCAATAAAAAGTGTGGAAGTCAAGGAGATGAGATTGAAAATTTCTGACTCGTGAACAGAGAGGGGGTAGGGGAAATTAGGTTGAACTAGAAGTAGGAGGTGGATGAGGTCATAAGGAGAAGGGGTTAGGGCTAGTGCCATTTCCAGGGGGTATAGTCATGGAAAAGAGGAGAATAAGGGTCGTGATTATGGGTTGTCTTCATAGAGAGAAGGGTTTTCCAAATCGGGATAAGTGGTTGTTATGGTCAGAATCGATGGGAGCTGGTGGGTTGGGGCTGTGGGGATCTACGATGTAGGAGAGTGGTTAATTAATTTTTTTTTTAAATATTTTGGGAGGTGTTAACAAAACCTCCTTGAAATTGAAAAATATAAGAAATCTAGCAATATTTATAAAAAACTACTGATATATTTTAAATCATAAGCACAGATTGCACTCTTTCCAACACTGACCTTTAACATCGATAGACAAAAAGTGCAGATAAAGGGGGGATTATTATCAATTCTCCTAAAATGTGATGATAAAGTTACCTTTTATTATTACTAATAAAATCATTGATTAAAAAGGTACCCTTTATTAGCATTATTTTCTATCACTGATAAAATTCCCCTATTTATCAATGTTTTTTTAGCAAGTGACACATTTATCAATTCTTTTTTCTAGTGGTGATAATGGTCATTGTGAGTAATTGAATTTATATGTAAATGTTTGAATATTTTTAAATAAAATTTATTTTACAATAATTATATCTATATATATATGTGTGTAAATTTATTATATAAATATGATTTATATAACTTTTAATAAAAAGTGAATCTTATATTCATAGATTTATATATTTAAAATTATAAAATTTATATTAGTATTAATGTTTAATTGTTTATTTATATACATTAATTAAAAAATGTGTTTGTAATTAAAATAAATATAATATATTATTATTTTATTTAAACAACTATATATTATATAAATGAATATATTTATTTAAATATATATTTAAATTGATATTAAATAATTTAATATATATGTACATGTATAACTGTATGTATGTAAGTGTATGTGTGTGTGTATGTGTGTATGTATATGTGTGTATGTGTGTGTGTGGATGCATATGTGCACATATGTCTCTCTATCATGTGTACATGTATATGTAAATGTTACGAATACACTTCAAAATATTTTTTTTAATTTATTTAACTGTATTTATTCATTTATTATTATATATTCATTAATAATGTTAAAATTTTATTTAATCATTTTATGATATTTATTTATACACATATCTATATACTATACATGTAATATTTTCAATATGATAGTGATTTATATGAATAATATTTATTCATTTTTTATTAAGTTTTATTATTTAAAATATATTTTAAATTTGTATAATTAATCTACTTAATTGAATTTTAAAAAAAAATTAATTCAAATAGTTAATTATAAAATTCTAAATTTATAAAAAAAATTAAAAAATTTATAAAATCATAAATATATATATATATATGCTTAAATAATTATATAATTATAATAAATATATTTATTAAATTTATATATTATTTAATATTATATATATATATATATACATTGTAACGTCCTGGTTCCGGAAGCCACCAAGAGGCGCCCCGTATCCGGTTGGTTACATGGCCTCAAGCGCATTTCCCCAAATGCCAGAGGCTGCCGACTAGCAGCGAGGGCCTTGGGTGTGATAGTGGGAAAACAATGCCCTCATTGGCAGAGTACACAGCGGAAGAATAACAATACATAATAGCAGAATCCATAATCCTCCATACAAGAGTAAATGATAAACAGCGGAAGACTAACAGTAAACAACTGGAGCACACACACATGTATATAAAATGATGCATGATACATATGTCTAGGAAAGTATCCAACAAGTCACAATGCTGAATACAATACTAAACCAAAGTGAAAAAAGAAAACAGGTAAACTCCTCAACATCGCAAGCCATAGCTTGGTCTCATGCTCTCCAGCTCCACAGTAAGTCAAGTACCTGAAGTATAAGGGATCTTTCCCTTATCTATACCTGCAATAATATAATCTGTTTGGGCCCAAAAGCATGGCCCGAACAGGGTGTGAGACAAGGTCCCAGTAGGAAACCACCCAAAGATCTGTGCCTAACAGTCAGTGAATACATGGCCGTAAAAATACAGGAAGCAGTAAACAGGAAAGCACACATCAGCTACAATCCACAGTGTCTAGAATATAAAGTGCACAAGTAACATCCAATCAACAAGAAGAACAACAGGTAACCCCATGGGTAGTTCTCATAGCTTAACCCTTATGGTTCAACCTACAAGCACTAGCAACCCTCTAGGAATCACACACAGTCTTGCCCCTCTGGTTCAGCTAAGAATAGACTCTCTGAGGAAGCACTCACTGTCAATTCCCCCTATAGTCTCATATCATAATAAAGGCTCTCTGGGGAAGCACTCAAATCTCATTCCCCCTGTGGCCTGCATTGAGGAACTACAGACTCTCTGAGGAAGCACTCAATGTCAATTACCCTTGTGGTCTCACATCGTAAATTAAAGACACTCTGGAGAATCCCTTACGTCCATTCTCCATGTGGTCCACTACACTAGGTTCTCACAGCCCTGTGTAAAACAAACGTGCATAGCATGCATATCGGACCAAGTAAACCTTAAGAACTACTTGGCTATCATTCTAAGGCACAACAGCATAACAGTACAACAGTTCCATTATCCTACAACTAGGCATGGAAACTGGAAAAATGCCTAACAGGTAAAACATGCATGTAAGAACAACCAGAACATAGTAGAAATTAATCTATTCACAAGAATTTACCACTACTCAATCAATCAAGAAAATCATACATCAACAAGGGAAAAATAGGAACCACACACAATACCCCGTGCAAGGTAATTAGTGTAATTGCACAAAATATTCAAAGACTTCCTACCGAAAGGCACAAACCGCCTACCTCGATTCTAGGAGATCGATATAGTTTAACCACGATGATTAATTCTCCTTATAATGTCGATGATCTGAGAAATCATAAAAAACACTCAACCCATGATATCTTGAGAAAGAGGAGGAATTGGAAAACAAAGCTCTATTAGAAGGAAGAGATTACCGGTGCGGTTCTAATGCAATTGACGGCAGTCGATTCAGAGCACGGAAGGAGGCTCCGGAGCTTGGAAAAAATCTGCGGCCGTACGGCTTCTCTCGGGTGAACGAAACCTAGACGAAAGGTGTTCTGTCCGTCAGACACGACCCCGATGTGTTTAATTAAAAAGAAATACACGGCATATACTTCTTGAGTACATGGTGTGTACTCTATTTTTCCCTACTCTACTTTAAGCGGCCTCCACTTCACCCCTACACACCGTGTGTGTGGCCCGGACATGGCCAGCACACGGCCTGGCGCGGCAAGAGAGTACACGGCGTGTACTCAAAAAGTACAAGCGTGTACTTAAAAAATATCCAGAAACACCTCTTTTCTCAAAAACTCCAGGAAAAGAAAGACATACCTAAAAACAATGATCTGGGTTCTTACAAACTTCCCCCCTTAAATAAATTCATCCCCAAATTTCCCTAACGAGGCGGAGAAGAAGAAACCCCGAACAGCTCCAGCCACTGCGATCATACATCAGCCTCCCTTTCCCATGTCTCGTCCCGTACTCGCCCGTGTTTCCATATCACCCATAATAGAGGAACAGACCATCCACGGAGAACATTGGTACTGCGATCGATAATCTGGATAGGATGTTCCTCAAACGATGCATCTGCTTCGAGCTCAACCTCCTCGGGTTGAAAGACATGAGACGGTTCTGAAAAGTAATTCCGGAGCTGAGAGACGTGGAATACGTCGTGCTTGGCCCGGTACCTCTGAGGTAACTACAACCGATAGGCAACCGGACTAACTCTCTCCAATACCTCAAATGGACCGACGTACTGCGGTGAAATATTACCCTGTCTCTGAATCCTCTTGTGTCCCAACCTTGGTGCAACACGCAGGAAAACCTAATCCCCGACATCGTACTCCAGAGGTCGTATCCGCCAATCAGCATAAGACTTCTGTCAAGACTATGTTGTAGAAATCCTCTTCCAAATAAACTCTACCTGTTTTGAGGTCTCCTGAACCAGATGAGGTCCCAACAAAGCTGCCTCTCCTGCCTCCAGTTGGCATAAGGGTTATCGGCATGGCCTACCGTACAAATCCCCGTAAGGTGCCATCTGAATAGTTTCCTGAAAATTGTTGTTGTAGGAGAACTCCACCAGAGGGATATGCTTCTACCAAGAACCGCCAAAGTCTAGAATGTAGGCTCAGAGCATATCCTCAAGCACCTAGATCATTCGCTCAGACTAGCCATCTATCTGGGGATGGTATGATGTACTCAAAAGTACCTATGTACCCAAATCACTCTGAAGCCCCTGCCAGAACTGAGAAGTAAATCATGCATCCCAGTATGAAACAATGGAGTTTGGAACTCCATGAAGACTTATAATCTCTTGGATGTAAAGTTGTCTCAGATCATCAACACGGAAGGTCTCCTTGATTAGTAAGAAGTGAGCAACCTTCGTAAGCGCTGTCGATGACAACCCAAACAACAACGTTCCCTCGAGGCGACCTCAGAAATCTAGTCACGAAGTCCATCACGACATCGTTCCACTTCCACTTCGGAATGGGTAACTGCTATAAAAGGCCTGTTGGTCGTTGATGCTCTGCCTTCACTTGCTAACAAGTAGAACACCTGAAGACGAAACCAACAACATATCTCTTCATACCTGGCCCACCAGTACTGGCGATGAAGATCCTGATACATCATGGTGACGCCAGGATGAACTGCCCAAACTAAGGAATGAAAATCCCGCATCAGCTCCTCGTGTATGTCTCATGGAACCCATACATGTCCCTGGAAACACAAGATCTCATCCTCACCCACTGTCTATCCAGGAAGAGGGTCCTCTCCTAACACACTTTCCCCGCATGACTAAGCCTTCTGAGTTCGATACCTGCCTCATTCGTACCCGATTAAGAAGTGTAGAGGTAACAGCTACAGGAGATAGGTAAGTCTGTCCCTATCTATCTTGCACCTCCAAATGCATCTCAGAGAACATAGCCATAAGCTGCCACTCACTGCTGGCCTCCTAAACTACCTGAATCTGAGTTCTTCGGCTCAACGCATCTGCCACTGCGTTTCCCTTTCCCGGCATATATGAAATCTCAAAATCAAATACTGGAGATACTCGACCCACCTGCATTGTCTCAGATTCAGATCACGGTGAGTGAAGATGTACTTGAGACTCTAATGGTCGGTGAAAACCACAAAGTGTTGTCCCAGAAGGTAATGTCTCCAATAGCATAAGGCATGAATAACAGTAGCCAACTCCAGGTTGTGTGTCGGGTAGTTCCTCTCATGTGTCCTCAACTACCGAGACCCGTACGCAACGACTCCATCTCCCTGCATAAGCACAGTGCCCAGCTCAATACCTGAAGCATCACAATAAACAGTATAGCTCTTTCCTGGATCTGGAAAGACTAGTATCGGTGCCGATTTCAACCTTCCCTTCAACTCCTGAAAAGCTGACTCACAAGAATATGACCATAAGAACTTCGCGCCCTTCTTAGTCAGACCTGTCAATGGTGCTGCTAGGCATGAAAAGTCTTGAATGAAGCGTCTGTAGTATCCAGCCAGCCCTAGGAACTCCGTACCTCATAAACGTCCTTCGGCTGCTCCCAGAAAACTACAGCTCTCACTTTCTCTGGGTCCACAGATACTCTTGCCTCTGAGATGACGTGGCCCAAGAAGTGAATCTAATCCATCCAAAAGTGGAACTTCGAAAGTTTAGCATAAATCGGATGCTCTCTCAGTGTACTCAGAACGATCTCAAGATGGTTATCATGGTCGTTTCGAGTGTGCGAGTACACCAAGATATCATCCACGAAGACCACGATGAAGGAATACACTGATGGAACACTCAGTTCATTAGTGCCATGAAAATTGTTGGCGCATTCGTGAGACCGAACGACATAACCATATACTCATAGAGACCATACCTACTCCTGAAGGCTGTCAGATGTATATCTGATGGTCTAATGTGCAACGGATGATAACCGGACCTCAAATCAATCTTCTAGAACACCCGGGCTCCTTGAAGCTGACCGAAAAATCGTCAATCCTTGTCAAGGGATATTGGTTATTGACCGTCATCTGGTTCAACTTCTAAAAATCCACACAGATCCTAAGGGTACCATCTTCCTTATTCAAAAACAGGAGAGGTGAACCCCAAGGAGAAGTACTGGGTCGGATGAAACCCTTTAACTGCAACTCCTCCAACTGCTTCTTGAGCTCCTGCAACTCGTGTGTAGCCATCCTATAGGGAGAAATGGACACCTATGTCTCTCCTACACTACTAGAAAAGGGGGAATTGGAGCCCCCCAGAATCGGGCGACCGCCATTGGCGGTCGCTATAGATATCTAATAGCGACCGCCAATGGCGGTCACTGGCCTTGATAAAAAAAATCAAGGCCTTTTTGCCCCCCCCCGCGCCCCCCTCTCGATCGAGCTCCCCCCCCTGTCGTCGCCCCCCGACGCCGCCCTCCTCCCCCCCCCCGCCTCCCGGCCTCCCTCGCCACCCGGCCTCCCCCGCCGCCCGGCCGCCCCCCGCCACCCCCCCCCCCCCGTCGCCCCGACGCCGCCCTCCCCCCCCCCCCCCCCCGCCTCCCGGCCACCCCCACCACCCGGCCTCCCCCGTTGCATGCCCTCCGCCCTCCGGCCTCCGCCCTCCGCCCTCCCCCCCACCCCGGACGGCTCTGGCACCCCGGACAGCCCCCCCCCCCCCCCCCGCACCCCAGACCACTCCCCGCACCCCGGACGCCCCCCACACCTCAAACACCCCCCCCCCCCCCCCCCGCTGCCCGTCCCCCGTCCCCTCACTGCCTCCTCTCTTCCAGCTCCCCGCCGCCACCGCCGCCCGTCCCCTCCCTTGATGCACCGCCTTTGGCTCCGGCTCCCCTTCGCTGCCTCCTCTCTCTCACTGCACCGCCTTCGGCTCCCCTCCCTTTCAGGTTTGTAGCTCAATCAGGTAACATGGGCTTTTAGTTACATTATTATTTTATCAATGGTTCATAAACAAATGATTAATATTTATTTTAAATATAGTTGATTTGAAAAATGTAAATGTAATAAGTATTGTGTAAATGTTTGTTATACAGATATAATTATGGATAAGAGTTGGATTGATCTTCCAAATCGAATGTCTAGAGAATATTTCAATGGCATTATGCAGTTTATTGACTTCACGAGATGATTTGGAAGTGACTATATTAGTTGTCCATGTAGAAAATGTGCTAACAGATATCAATTCACACGAGATACTGTGAGGGAGCACCTTTTCTTTAATGGATTTCTGAAAAATTATAAGAGTTGGACTCATCATGGAGAAGAATATGTTCGTTGTCAAAATACAGATGCAGCTCAGATGGATGTTGATGCAAGGATGACTGATCCAATGCATGAAATGCTTACTGAAATGGTACGTGGGTTTGATCCTGAAGGCATTGACATCCAGAATCTTAAGACCGGTGAGATAAATCTTCGCTCTGGTGCAGACCGTGATTTGAGGAGGTTTTATGAAGCACTTGATGATGCGAAAATAGAATTATATCCTGGATGTACTTCTTACAATAAACTGTCGTTTATCGTGGAGTTGTTGCATTTGAAGACTTTGAATAATTGGTCAGACACATCATTCGACATGCTTTTGGTTTTATTGAAAAAAGTTCTTCCTGTCAACGCTAAGATTCCTGAGTCGTATTACTATGCTCGTAAGTTGAAAGAGAACTTAGGTTTTACATATGAGACCATAGATGCATGTGCAAACAACTGTATGTTGTTTATAAAAGAAACTGCCCATTTGGATATTTGTACGGTTTGTGGTGCTTCCAAGTGGAAAGAGAACAGGGGAAATAATACTCATCAAAGTCAGATTGCGATACAGGGGAAACCGATTGTCGTAAAGCAAATGCGTTACTTTCCCCTTAAACCGAGGTTGAAAAGGTTTTTTATGTCATCTAAAGTTTCTAATTTAATGAGATGGCATGCATAAAGAGTTCATGAAAGTGATATGTTAACCCACCCGACACACTCTCATGCATGGAAGGATTTTGATAAGAGACATCCCGACTTTTCTAAAGATGTTCGTAATGTCCGATTGGGATTGGCAGCAGATGGTTTCAATCCATTCAAGTCTATCGTTGGTGCAACTCATAGCATATGGCCCGTGGTGTTGGTTCCATATAATCTTCCTCCGTGGCTTTGTATGAAGCAACAATTTATATTACTTTCCACTCTTATTGATGGACCTAAAAGTCTGGGGGATAAGATTGATGTTTACCTTCAGCCATTGATTGATGAGTTGAATGAATTTTGGGGCGATGGTGTGATGACTTATGACTGCGAAACGAATGAAATGTTCAAACTGCATGCTGCTTTATTGTGGACAATCAATGACTTCCCAGCTTATGCAAATTTATCAGGCTGGAGTACGAAAGGGGAATTTGCTTTCCCTTGTTGAAATAAAAGTAAAAAATCTGTTTGGCTTAAACATTCCAAAAAATGGGCATACATGGGTCACAGGCATTTTCTCCCTCCTCAGCACAGATTCAGAAAGGACAGAGTGGCATTTGATGGTTCTAGAGAGTTCAGCCCATCACCAAAGATCATGACAGGAGTCAAAATGTTATCGCAGATTGAGGAAGAAAACATCCGCACGGTATATGAAATTCAGGATTTGGTGGCTCCTCCAGTACATAATATTCGTGCTGCGGGTAGGCAGCGCAGTCACAATTGGAAAAAGAAAAGTATTTTTTATAGTCTTCCGTATTGGAAAACTAACATGTTGAGGCATAATTTGGATGTCATGCACATTGAAAAAAATGTTTGTGATAACATATTGTGGACCATTTTAGGTGTCAGTGGAAAATCAAAGGACCATGTTAATGCACGCCGTGATTTGGAAGAAATGGGTTTAAGGAAACAGTTGCATTTACAGTTAGCTGAGGGAAACAAGGCATATATGCTTGCTGCACAGTATACGATGACTACAGAGGAGAAAGAAACATTTCTTTCCATTTTGAAGATGGTCAAGGTGCCTGATGGTTATTCTTCTAATATTTCAAAGTGTGTGAATCTAACGAGCAAGACATTGCAAGGGTTGAAAAGTCATGACAATCACATATTACTTCAGCAGTTGATTCCAATCGCAATTTGTGATTGTTTATCCCCCAATGTTGTTCAGCCCTTGATTGAGATGAGTAATTTTTTTAGACAGCTTTGTTTAAAAAATCAACGAATGAGTAATTTAAAAATTTTGCAGGACCGAATTGTACTTACGCTTTGTCACTTTGAGAAACTTTTCCTCCCCTCATTTTTCGATGTTATGGTCCACTTAACAGTGCACCTAACTGATGAAGTAATGGCTGCTGGTCCAGTGCAATTCAGGTGGATGTATCCTATTGAACGGTATTTGAGTACATTGAAAAGATTTGTACGCAACAGAGCTCGTCCAGAGGCATCAATAGCCAATGGTTATTTGATGGATGAGTGTACTACCTTTTGTGCAGAATATCTTAAGAATGTTGAAACAAAATTAGATAAGCCCTCTCGGATTCATGATGGTCCAGTTGGAGAAGGAACCACATTTGATATGGACAACATCGAGTGGATACAAGCACATCGATATATCTTGTTCAATACTCCATCAATTGCACCATTAATGTAGTAAGTATCTTATCAATGTGCTTGTATAACTTTTACATGTTTTGTTTGCATAAGATGATCTTTTAAACATCGCGTTATCATTTGCAGGAAACACATTAATGAGATAAAAGAAGAGATGCATCGTGCGACTGAGTTGCAAATTCAACAATCTCATTATGCGTCATTTCATGATTGGTTCAAGGATTATGTATGTATAAATTGATTTTCATTATGAGTGAAGTATTATACTAATTCTTTCTGCATATATCAGTATTGATTTTTATAAATTATGTAGGTTCGTAAGCTGAGGGAGTTAGGGGACCCCACGCTACCTGAAGTATTTATCCAACTGGCTGAGGGTCCATCTATAACGGCTCGTCGTTATAAAGCTATTGATGCTAATGGTTTTCGATTTCGCATTAAAGATGTTGACGACAAACGAGCAATACAAAACAGTGGCATCGGTTGTCCCTTTGTCGATTCTGGTTATTACTATGGTCAATTGATAGACATCATTGAAGTTGTATACACACACAGTTTGAAGTACATATTGTTAAAGTGTAATTGGGTTGATCCAGTGCGTGGATGTAAAGTCGATCAATATCAGTTTTCATTGGTGAATTTTAACTATATGTTATACAGAAATAATGAACGAGTTGAGAATGAACCTTTCATTTTGACATCACAAGCGGAACAAGTATTCTTCGTTACTTTGCCTTTGGATCCAAGTTGGCAAGTTGTTGTCAAAATGTCTCGATGAGGAGTGTTTTTATTTGAAGAAGATGAACCCGAGACTGTTTCGTTTGTTTACCAACAACTTGATCAACATACCGTAGTTCAGCGTGAATAAAATATTTATTGGGTCAGAGCGGCTGTTGAAGGAGAAACGGTCGATTTGCATGCTTAATGAAAGGTATAATTGTTTTCCCGCTATTCAGTAGAATGTCCTAGGATATCATAAATTATCTAATCATTTTATAAATCTTTATAAGTTTTAATCCTCACTTTTGTAAGTTAATTCAATCATAAATATTTAGGTTGTTTTTACTCTTGATTTATTGATGTTATGGTTGGTGTATCATCCCTTTGAGGTATTCTTCATCTGATTCATGTGCTGCTTAAATTTTTATTAGTTCTATCTGAAATTTGGCTATGCATTGACTGGTTTTGTACATAATTTGTATATCTATTTTGTTAACTTTCTGATTTTTTAAAATTCATTCACAACTAATTATTCAATCCATTTTTTGTTTGATTAACAGTTGTACAAGTTTGATTTTTTAAGAACAATCCAATTTATCTTTTAAACACTTTGGACTCATTACTGATGTTTTCTATGACTGCAGACATGTCAGGGGAAGAGGCAGAAGATCCACATCATCCATATGAGGCATCTACGTCTCAGGGTCGAGGTATGTTTGAATGTCATTGTCTATATTTTTTATGTAATTGACATACATATATATATATATATAACATTTGTCAATTTATATATAAAATTGTTTTCAACAGGATCAGACTCGGCTGCTTCTTCCTCTCGCAGGAGAGGCCCTGGTCGTGGCATATTATCATGGAATTCCGACACGACGATAGATGTTTCATTTGATGAGGTTTTTCATCCTATGGGACCGAATGCCCCGGCATTTATTCGTCAGCTGGGTCATATCATACGTGACCCACATCGATTTCCATTGACCACGCGTGACTGGGATTCTATCCATCAGGACACATTAGATCGTCTATGGAGGGAGGTTCAGGTAAGAAAATCATTTTACTTTATTTTCTATGTATAAAGAATACTAATATGTTTGATTATTTTCTTTATAGAAAAATTTGAAAGTATTTCCTGAAGAGTTTCGGCCCGTGTGTATGAGAAAATGCCGTAAGATGTGGAAAGATTATAAAGGCAAAGTGAAGAGGGACCACTGGGTACCAAATGTGGGTGCCCTAGACATTTTGGAAAAAGTCCCGAGAGGTGTCCTCCCGGCTCAGTGGCATGACTTGGTTGCATATTGGTCTACTGAGGGTGTTGTGGTTTGTATATTAATTATTTTGGTGTATATATATTTTCAAGAATTTGTGATTTGTTTGAAATTTGAATGAATTGAATGTAGGAGGTGTCAACACGCCATTCTGAGAATCGGCGTTGCAGGGACCACCTCACAGGCTCGGGACTCGTCACGTATCTCAGATCCGACATGAGGTATATATTATTCATTTTTTTAATTTATTAATTAATATGGTTTTGTGTTTATATTCTTTTAATATATAGTTGCGAGAGCAAGGTGCAACAACTGATAAAATGTCGGTGTGGATGAGGACTCGTGATCGCAATGATCCAGAGGTTGCAACATTGATAGTAAGTGTATGTACTTAACAATAATTACATAAATCTATATATTAACATATATATATTTATATATATTTAAATATTTCATAGGCTCAATTTGAAGCTGAGTTAGAACATCTGCCAGAGGACCAGCGACAGCTTTCCATGCGACGGGATGAGATCTTTCATCGCGTTATCGGTCGGGACGGGCATGGCTATAGTTTGACCTATGGAGTAGGGATTCCTCGTTCTGTAGTGTCACGCGCTGCGGTTGTCGGTCCTGCTGTTGCTCATATGACACGGCAGATGTCAGATTTTGAGGCACGGCTGCGCGCTTCCGAGGAGGCAAATGCGCAATTGACAGCTGAGATTAGAGCACTGCGGGAATATGTGCGTCGAGCTGATGGTGCAGGGGATCATACGACGCAGGTATATACTGTATTTATTTATTTAATTTAAATTATTTTTGTTATTAAAATATTTATAATGTTTATTCATTGTAGGCCCCTGGCCCACCAGAAGGAGGTAGCATTGATGACAACGCGTGACGCATCATATATTCACGAGATATGTTTTTTGTTTTTACTGGTGGGGTTGACATTGATGTACTGTATGTATTCATTTAATTTAAATTAGAAGGTTGTGTATTTATAATTTCTTTTTTTTCTTGTTTATTATATGATAGCTAATATTATCTAAGGCGTGCATTTAAAAACTCTAACCCCCCGCACCCCCGAACAGCCCCCCGCACAACCGTACAACCCCCTGCACCCACGTACAGCCCCCCCCCCCCCCCGCGCACCCCCGTACAGCCCCCCGCACCCCCGTACAGCCCCCCGCACCCCCGTACAACCCCCCTGCACCACCGTACGGCCCCCCCGGCACCCCCGTATAGCCCCCCGCACCCCCGGACAGCCCCCCCCCCCCCCCCCGCACCCCCGTACAGCCCCCCGCACCCCTGGACAGCCCCCCCGCACCCCCGTACAGCCCCCCCCCCCCCCCCGGCACCCCCGGACAGCCCCCCGCACCCCCGGACAGCCCCCCCGCACCCCCGTACAGCCCCCCCCCCCCCCCCCGGCACCCCCGGACAGCCCCCCGCACCCCCGGAAAGCCCCCCCGCACCCCCGTACAGCCCCCCGCACCCCCGTACAGCCCCCCGGCACCCCCGTACAGCCCCCCGCACCCCCGGACAGCCCCCCCGCACGAGAATGATAGGAATATTATTCCGGAAGTGTCGTTTGACCGCGGCGGCCGGAAACGCGTTTCCGGAGTCATAAAACACCAAAACGGCGTGCGACGGTCGAATTCGGAGCAAACGTGCTCCAAACGACCTGAAACCGCATGAGAATTAAAGGAATATTATTTCTGAGATGCAGGAGGAGGCGGCACGTCCATCGGACGTGCGGTGCGCGCAGCACGACCGAATGTGTCGTTTTCAGCAGCGCGGCGCGCGCAGAAATGGCGCGTTGGGGGGTCAAAACCACCCGAACGACGTCTGAATGCCACGAAACCGTACGAAAACAGCCAGTGCGTGAATTATGAAATGGTCGGCCAGACGGCACGTCATTCGGAGGTGTTGTTTGACCACGGCGGCCGGAAACGCGTTTTCGGCGCCCTAAAACACCAAAACGGCATGCGGCGGTCCAATTCGGAGCAAACGTGCTCCGAACGACCTGAAACCGCACGAGAACGATAGAAATATTATTCCTAAAATTCAGGGGGAGGCGGCACGTCCATCGGACGTGCGGTGCGCGCAGCACGACCGAATGCGTCGTTTTCAGCAGCTCGGCGCGCGATGAAATGACGCGTTGGGGGGTCAAAACCACCCGAACGACCTCCGAATGCCACGTAACCGCACGACAACATCTGTTGCGTGAATTTTGAAATGGTCGGACAGACGGCACGTCAATCGAAGGTGACTTTTGACCGCGGTGTCCGGAAACGCGTTTCCGGAGTCATAAAACACCAAAACGGCGTGCGGCGATCGAATTCGGAGAAAACGTGCTCCGAAAAACCTGAAACCGCATGAGAATGATAGGAATATTATTCCTGAGATTCAGGAGGAGGAGGCATATCCATCGGACGCGCGGTGCGCACGGCACGACCGAATGCGTCGTTTTCAGCAGCTCGGCGCGCGCTGAAATGGCGCGTTGGGGGGTCAAAACCACCCGAACGACCTCAGAATGCCACGAAACCGCACGACAACATCTGTTGCGTGAATTGTAAAATGGATGGGTAGAAAGTACATCAATCGGAGGTGCCGTTTGACCGCGGTGGCCGGAAACGAGTTTCCGGAGCCATAAAACACCAAAACGGCGTGCGGCGGTCCAATTCAGAGCAAACGTGCTCCGAAAAACTTGAAACTGCACGAGAACGATAGGAATATTATTCCTGAGATGCAGGAGGAGGCGGAACGTTCATCGGACGTGCGGTGCGCGCGGCACGACCGAATGCGTCGTTTTCAGCAACTCGGCGCGCGCTGAAATGGCGCGTTGGGGGGTCAAAACCACCCGAACGACCTCCGAATGCCACGAAACCGCACGAAAACATCCGTTGCGTGAATTGTGAAATGGACGGGTAGACGGCACATCAATCGGAGGTACCGTTTGACCGCGGCAACCGTAAATGCGTTTCCGGAGCCATAAAACACCAAAACGGCGTGCGGCGGTCCAATTCAGAGCAAACGTGCTCCGAAAAACCTGAAACTGCACGAGAATGATAGGAATATTATTCCTGAGATTCAGGAGGAGGCGGCACGTCCATCGGACGTGCGGTGCGCGCGGCACGACTGAATGCGTCGTTTTCAGCAGCTCAGCGCGCGCTGAAATGGCGCGTTGGGGGGTCAAAACTACCCGAACGACCTCTGAATGCCATGAAACCGCACGAAAATATCCGTTGCGTGAATTCTGAAATGGACGGGCAGAAGTCACGTCAATCGGAGGTGTCGTTTGACCGCGGCGGCCGGAAACGCGTTTCCGGAGTCATAAAACACCAAAACGGCGTGCGGCGGTCGAATTTGGAGCAAACGTGCTCCAAATGACCTGAAACCGCACGAGAATGAAAGGAATATTATTCATGAGATGCAGGATGAGGTGGCACGTCCATCGGACGTGCGGTGCGCGCGGCACGACCGAATGCGTCGTTTTCAGTCGCTCGGCGCGCGCTGAAATTGCGCGTCGGGGGGTCAAAACCACCCGAACGACCTCCGAATGCCACGAAACCGCACGAAAACATCCTTTGCGTGAATTTTGAAATGTTTGGACAGACGGAACGTCAATCGGAGGTGACGTTTGACCGCGGCGGCCGGAAACGCGTTTCCGGAGTCATAAAACACCAAAACGGCGTGCGGCTGTCGAATTCGGAGTAAACGTGCTCCGAAAAACCTGAAACCGCACAAGAATGATAGGAATATTATTACTGATATGCAGGAGGAGGCGGAACGTCCATCGGACGTGCGGTGCGCGCGGCACGATCGAATGCGTCGTTTTCAGCAGCTCGACGCGCGCTGAAATGACGCGTTGGGGGGTCAAAACCACCCGAACGACCTCTGAATGCCACGAAACCGCACTACAACATCCGTTGAGTGAATTGTGAAATGGTCGGAGAGACGTCATGTCAATCGTAGGTGTCGTTTGACCGCGGCGGCCGGAAACACGTTTCCGGAGCCATAAAACACCAAAACGGCGTGCGGTGGTCCAATTCAGAGCAAACGTGCTCCGAAAAAGCTGAAACCGCACGAGAACGATAGGAATATTATTTATGATATGCAGGAGGAGGCGGCACGTCCATCAGATGTGCGGTGCGCGGCACGACCAAATGCGTCGTTTTCAGCAGCTCGGCGCGCGCTGAAATGACGCGTTGGGGGGTCAAGACCACCTGAACGACCTCTGAATGCCACGAAACTGCACGACAACATCCGTTGCGTGAATTGTAAAATGGTCGGGCAGACGTCACATCAATCAGAGGTTCCGTTTGACCGCGGCGGCCGGAAACGCGTTTTCGGAGTCATAAAACACCAAAACGGCGTGCGGCGGTCGAATTCGGAGCAAACGTGCTCCGAACGACCTGAAACCGCACGAGAATGATAGGAATATTATTCCTGAGATGCAGGAGGAGGCGTCACATCCATCGGATTTGCGGTGCGCGCGGCACGACCAAATGCGTCGTTTTCAGAAGCTCGGCGCGCGCTGAAATGGCGCGTTGGGGGGTCAAAACCACCCGAACGACCTCCGAATGCCACGAAACCGCACAAAAACATCCGTTGCGTGAATTGTGAAATGGTCGGAGAGACGGAACGTCAATCAGAGGTGTCGTTTGACCGCGGCGGCCGGAAACGCGTTTCCGGAGTCATAAAACACCAAAACGGCGTGCGGCGGTCGAATTCGGAGCAAACGTGCTCCGAAAAACCAGAAACCGCACGAGAACGGTAGGAATACTATTCCTGAGATGCAGGAGGAGGAGGCACGTCCATCGGACGTGTGGTGCACGCGGCACGACCGAATGCGTCGTTTTCGGCAGCTCGGCGCGCGCTGAAATGGCGCGTTGGGGGGTCAAAACCACCCGAACGACCTCTGAATGCCACAAAACCACAAGAAAACATCCATTGCGTGAATTGTGAAATGTTCGGGCAGACGGCACGTCAATCAGAGGTGCCGTTTGACCGCGGCAGCCGGAAACGCGTTTCCGGAGTCATAAAACACCAAAACGGCGTGCGGCGGTCGAATTCGGATCAAACGTGCTTCGAACGACCTAAAACCGCACGAGAACGATAGGAATATTATTCCTGAGCTGAAGGAGGAGGAGGCACATCCATCGGACGTGCAGTGCGCGCGGCACGACCGAATGCGTCGTTTTCAGCAGCTCGGCGCGCGCTGAAATGGCGCGTTGAGGGGTCAAAACCACCCGAACGACCTCAGAATGCCACGAAACCGCACGACAAACTCCGTTGCGTGAATTGTGAAATGTTCGTATAGACGGAACGTCAATCGGAGGTGTTGTTTGACCGCGGAGGCCGGAAACGCGTTTCCGGAGCCATAAAACACCAAAACGGCGTGCAGCGGTCGAATTCTGAGCAAACGTGCTCCGAAAGACCTGAAAACGCACAAGAACGATATTAATATTATTCCTGAGATGCAGGAGGAGACGTCACGTCCATCGGACGTGTGGTGCGCGCGGCACGACGGAATGCGTCGTTTTCAGCAGCTCGGCGCGCGCTGAAATTGCGCGTCGGGGGGTCAAAACCACCCGAACGACCTCCGAATGCCACGAAACCTCACGAAAACATCAGTTGCGTGAATTGTGAAATGTTTGGACAGACGTCACGTCAATCGGAGGTGTCGTTTGACCGCGGCGGCCGGAAACGCGTTTCTGGAGTCATAAAACACCAAAACGGCGTGCGGCGGTCGAATTCGGAGCAAACGTGCTCCGAACGACCTGAAACCGCACGAGAACGATAGGAATATTATTCCTGAGATTCAGGAGGAGGCGGAACATCCATCGGACGTACAGTGCGCGCGGCACGACCGAATGCGTCGTTTTTAGCAGCTCGGCGCGCGCTGAAATTGCGCGTCGGGGGTTCAAAACCACCCGAACGACCTCCGAATGACAAAAAACCGCACTACAACATCCTTTGCGTGAATTGTGAAATGGTCGGACAGACGGAACGTCAATCGGAGGTGACGTTTGACTGCGGCGGCCGGAAACGCGTTTCTGGAGTCACAAAACACCAAAACGGCGTGCGGCGGTCGAATTCGGAGCAAACGTGCTCCGAAAAACCTGAAACCGCACAAGAAGGATATGAATATTATTCCTGAGATGCAGGAGGAGGCGGAACGTCCATCGGACGTGCGGTGCGCGCAACACAACCGAATGCGTCGTTTTCAGCAGCTCGTCACGCGCTGAAATGACGCGTTGGGGGGTCAAAACCACCCGAACGACCTCCGAATGCACGAAACTGCACGACAACATCCGTTGCATGAATTGTAAAATGGTCGGAGAGACGGCACGTCAATCAGAGGTGCCGTTTGACCGCGGCGGCCGGAAACGCGTTTCCGGAGCCATAAAACACCAAAACGGCGTGCGGCGGTCCAATTCAGAGCAAACGTGCTCCGAAAAAACTGAAACCGCACGAGAACGATAGGAATATTATTCCTGAGATGCAGGAGGAGGTGACACGTCCATCAGATGTGCGGTGCGCGCGGCACGACCGAATGCGTCGTTTTGGGCAGCTCGGTGCGCGCTGAAATGACGCGTTGGGGGGTCAAAACCACCCGAACGACCTCTGAATGCCATGAAACCACACGACAACATCCGTTGCGCGAATTGTGGAATGGTCGGGCAGAAGGCACGTCAATCAGAGGTTCCGTTTGACCGCGGCGGCCGGAAACGCGTTTCCGGAATCATAAAACACCAAAACGGCGTGCGGCGGTCGAATTCGGAGAAAACGTGCTCCGAACGACCTAAAACCGCACGAGAACGATAGGAATATTATTCCTGAGATGCAGGAGGAGGCGGCACGTCCATCGGATGTGCGGTGCGCGCGGCACGACCGAATGCGTCGTTTTCAACAGTTCTGCGCGCGCTGAAATGGCGCGTTGGGAGGTCAAAACCACCCAAACGACCTCCGAATGCCACGAAACCGCACGAAAACATCCGTTGCGTGAATTTTAAAATGGTCGGAGATACGGCACGTCAATCGGAGGTGCCGTTTGACCGCGGCGGCCGGAAACGCGTTTCCGGAGTCATAAAACACCAAAACGGCGTGCGGCGGTCGAATTCGGAGCAAACGCGCTCCGAAAAACCTGAAACCGCACGAGAACGGTAGTAATATTATTCCTGAGATGCAGGAGAAGGCGGCACGTCCATCGGACGTGCGGTGCGCGCAGCACGACCGAATGCGTCGTTTTCGACAGCTCAGCGCGCTTTGAAATGACGCGTTGGGGGGTCAAAACCACCCGAACGACCTCTGAATTCCACGAAACCGCACTAAAACATCCATTGCATGAATTGTGAAATGGTCGGGCAGACGGCACGTCAATCAGAGGTGTCGTTTGACCGTGGCGGCCGGAAAAGCGTTTCCGGAGTCATAAAACACCAAAACGGCGTGCGGCGGTCGAATTCGGAGCAAACGTGCTCCGAACGACCTGAAACCGCACGAGGACGATAGGAATATTATTCCTGAGATGAAGGAGGAGGCGGCACGTCCATCGGACGTGCAGTGCACGCGGCACGACCGAATGCGTCGTTTTCAGCAACTCGGCGCGCGCTGAAATGGCGCGTTGGGGGGTCAAAACCACCCGAACGACCTTGGAATGCCACGAAACCGCATGACAACATTCGTTGCGTGAATTGTGAAATGTTAGTACAGACGGAACGTCAATCGGAGGTGTTGTTTGACCGCGGCGGCCGGAAACGCGTTTCCGGAGCCATAAAACACCAAAACGGCGTGCGGCGGTCGAATTCAGAGAAAACGTGCTCCGAACGACCTGAAACCGCACGAGAACGATAGGAATATTATTCCTGAGATGCAGGAAGAGGCGGCACGTCCATCGGAAGTGCGGTGCGCGCGACACGACCGAATGCGTCGTTTTCAGCAGCTCGGCGCGCGCTGAAATTGCACGTCGGGGGGTCAAAACCACCCGAACGACCTCCGAATGCCACGAAACCGCACGACAACATCCGTTGCGTGAATTTTGAAATGTTCGGATAGACGTCACGTCAATCGGAGGTGTCGTTTGACCGCGGCGGCCGGAAACGCGTTTCTGGAGTCATAAAACACCAAAACGGCGTGCGGCGGTCGAATTCGGAGCAAACGTGCTCCGAACGACCTGAAACCGCACGAGAACGATAGGAATATTATTCCTGAGATGCAGGAGGAGCCGGCACGTCCATCGGACATGCGGTGCACGCGGCACGACCGAATGCGTCGTTTTCAGCAGCTCAGCGCGCGCTGAAATTGCGCGTCGGGGGGTCAAAACCACCCGAACGACCTCCGAATTCCAAAAAACCGCACTACAACATCCGTTGCGTGAATTTTGAAATGTTCAGATAGACGGAACGTCAATCGGAGGTGACGTTTGACCGCGGCGGCCGGAAACGCGTTTCCAGAGTCATAAAACACCAAAACGGCGTGCGGCGGTCGAATTCGGAGCAAACATGCTCTGAAAAACCTGAAACCGCACGAGAATGATAGAAATATTATTCCTGAGTTGCAGGAGGAGGCGGCACGTCCATCGGACGTGCGGTGCGCGCGGCACGACCGAATGCGACGTTTTCCGCAGCTCAGCGCGCGCTGAAATGGCGCGTTGGGGGGTCAAAACCACCCGAACGACCTCCGAATGCCACGAAACCGCACGACAACATCTGTTGCGTGAATTGTGAAATGGTCGGAGAGACGTCACGTCAATCGGAGGTGGCTTTTGACCACGGCGGCCGGAAACGCGTTTCCGGAGTCATAAAACACCAAAACGGCGTGCGGCGGTCGAATTCGGAGCAAACGTGCTCCGAAAAACCTGAAATGATAGCATTTCTTAAATCGGGGGTTTTAAATTATTATAGCACAATGATTCGATATTATACATATATTTAATATTATATATATTAAAACATTTAAAATATATTATATATATATATATTTAAAATATTGTATTTAATAGTATATATGTGAATATTTTTTTTAATATATATATATATATTTATTTATTTATTTCAGTGGACATTTTTTAAAAAAAAAAAAGAAATCTATAGCGACCGCCAAAAGCGGTCGCTATAGGGTCCCCGGCAGGAGGCCTGCAGCGACCGCTTGGCGGTCGCTGGAGGCCGAAATCTGGGCCCCCTATAGCGACCGCCATTGGCGGTCGCTATAGGCCTTTAGCGACGAGGCTAAAGCGACCGCCAATGGCGGTCGCTGGGCGGCCGCTAGAGCCCTATAGCGACCGCTTTTGGCGGTCGCTAATGGCAGTTTTTTTAGTAGTGCTAGCACGAGCTCAATAGAGAAGCCCACCTCACGCTCTGGAGGCAAACCTGAAAAGTCCTCTGGAAATTCATCCTTGAAACAATCCACCACAGGAGGAAAGTATAACTGTGAAGTCCCCTGGTCATCCAAATAAAGACTAGAAATCTAGTCTGTAACCCCTCCTAGCCCATGATGCTTGAGTCCTGCTCGACTCGCCCGAACATCCCATTCGCCTCTATGAAGAAAAGATTCACCCTCTGGTGAAATGAAGCTCACCCTACGATGATAACAGTCAATGACTGCCTGGAGGGGAACTAACCAGTCCATCCTGAGAATGACATCATATCCTGTCATCCCTAGGACATAGAGATCCCATAAGAAATGATACCATGAAACCTCGAGAGGGCACTCCCTACACTGACGTACACTAGATGTCCACGTCCCCAAATGTGTGTCTAGTGTCAACAAGTCGACAGAAGAAAGGATACAGAGCTCAAGTCTCTCCTCAATAGAAATAGAGATAAAGCTATGCATAACACCAGTATCGAAAAGGGATGAAGATAAAACTGAGGCTACTAAAATCATACCTCGAATTGTAGAAGGTACGGGATCCTGCTCCTGATAGGTCTGCTCCACCGCAAAAGTCTGGCCTACCTCGCGGCCCTGTGACCCTGCCTGACCACTCTGAGCTGATCCTCCCTGTTGACGCTGAAAGACTGGTGACTTACTGTCACGGCCTCGACCTCCAACTTGGCCCGAATAGCCGGAAGAACTCCAGTTCCCCGACTAGTGAGAAACTGGTGGTGCTTCTCTTGAATGAGGAGTCATGGAAGAAACCCTGTCACGAGCTACTAGTGAGAAAACCTGGCAGAAACGCTGAAGGTGACCCATCTTGCCGAAATATCGGCACTCCACTGGGTCTCTCTGGCACTATGGCCTTGTGTGCCCTACCCTTACACACTGGTAGTATACTACCTAGCTACCTGAAGATGTATCTCGCCTCCTTAGATCAACGCGCGTAGACTCCCTACGGCACTTCCTGCTGTCAATTGGAGGAACACTAGCTCTGGAAGTAGAACCGCCCTAGCTCGCAACTTCGAAGTCTCTCAGATTGCGCTCCGCAATCAGCTCCTGGTTGATGATAGAAGTGATGGAAGTCAACTGGAAGATATTCACCTGCGATCAGATCACCCGCCTGAGACCATCCTCAAACTTCCTTGCTAAGAACACCCCATTTCCATCCCGAAGGGGTGTGAAATGCTGTAACTTGGTGAAATGAGAGGAAAAATCCATAACAGAAAGAGTACCCTGCTCTGGACGCATGAACTCCCAGGCTCGATCGGCCCTCAGGGTCTCCTGGTAGAAGTAGTCGTAAAACACGCGCTGGAACTCCTCCCAAGCCATAACCTGCTGAGGACCCGCCTGTGAGATCATGTCCCACCACATCTTGGCGGATTCTTGTATCATATAGGTAACGAGCTTGACCTGCCTCTCTGGAGGTGTTTCCAGATGTTCAAGGATAGTCAGCATGGCTTCCAGCCATGACTCTGCAGCCTGTGGTCATCCTTCCCCCGAGAAAGTAGGAGGGTGCTGCTGCTGGAAAACCCGTACTGTCAAGTCTTCCATAGTTGTGGTAGGAGGCGGTGATCCCTGAAAGGTCCGCATCATCCTCATAAAGCCTTCCCTGAACTGTGCATCAGCTCCTGCAACTGGTATGACTGTCGGTGCCAAGGCTGGCCCGACTAGAGGATCGGCACGAAGTCCCGGATCAGCCATATCGGGTGTATGATCGTCGTATGGAAACCGATGTACAACCGGAGGATGTCTTGGAGGCATATCCTTGAAATATCAAAAGCATACCATAGATTAGGAAAACAAGGATAAATAACAAAGGAGTAAAAAACGGAAACAGGAGAAGGAAACACTCAGCTTTACAAAACATGACTACAAGGCGTGTATAAACTCTACACGGTGTGTACTTAACTCTATTCGCCTATCCATGTTTCCATGCATGGCTAACCCACATGGTCTTCTTAAAATAAGACTACACGGCGTGTTCTCGGTGGACACGACGTGTAGTAGACAATGTTTCACGACCCGTGTTGTTAGTTACACGGCTGTCTATACGGCTGAGACTACACGGCATGTTCCGAACAAACATGGCGTGTACTTGAAGATTTTTCCCGACCCGTCTTATTGGCAACACGGCCGGGTACACGGCTGACCCTTATACAGTGTGTTCAGAACTAACACGGTGTGTATAGGAGGAGATAACACTGCCCCGTGTTGTCCGTGACACGGCTGGGTACTGAGAACAAGGCTACACGGCGTGTTCATACAAAACACGGTGTGTATGACACAGGCTTCCCCGACCCATGTTGTTAGTGACATGGTCGGGTACACAACTCACTACTACATAGCGTGTACCTACCGTACACGGCGTGTTCCTGGGGATTTTTCTCAACCTGTGTTTCTGCTCACACAGTCAGTGACACGGTTTAAAACTGCATGGCGTGTATATATAAAGTACACGCCGTGTATTCTGGGTTTTTCCAGGCAGAAACTATGAAACTGCACCGAAGCCCAGAAAATACTGAAAAACCAGCACGAAGGTTCCAAATTCAGATTTGTGAGGGGCCATACTCCCCACGAATCAAATCATGGCATCTAATACAGTCATATTTAAGGAAAAAAGGTCAATGATTCACCAATTTTCGATTCAAGAGGGCCCATAACACCTCAAGAACCAAAATTTGGCGTTCATTTAAGAAAGGTACAAAACAAACAACCTTTCAATCAAACTGCAAGGATTATATCAAGCATCTATCACAACATCATACATAATCTATACAACGTCTATCACAACAACATGCAATTGCTAATGCAGCCTAGATGGCATGGCAAGAATGCATGGCATGTGATTTCTAACAAGTGCATATATGATGCATGAGATGGCATACCCTCATCTCATCGGGTTGCGACAGAAATAGAACCACAATAGAAACAACAATAACAACACAAGTCATGTGAAACACTTTAGGTGAAATCATATCAACTGTAAAATCTCAAAACCAGAAAACTGCAATAATCGAGGTAGAATGGCTTTTCCCTGTACACGGGTTAGCTACTCCCGGGCATAGCTTATTACCAAGTACTGAATCTGTCCTATCCCTAGCTAAAGGATCCAAATAGTAAATCCAGATAAAAGAACTCCTCTGATACCACTTTGTAACATCCCGGTTCTGGAAGCCACCAAGAGGCGCCCCGTACCCGGTTGGTCACATGGCCTCAAGCGCATTGCCCCAAATGTCAGAGGATGCCGACTAGCAGCGAGGGACTTGGGTGTGATAGTGGGGAAACTATGCCCTCATTGGCAGAGTACATAGAGGAATAATAACAATAGATAACAACAGAAACCATAATCCTCCATACAAGAGTAAATTATAAACAATGGAAGACTAACAATAAATAACTGGATCACACACACATGTATATAAAATGATGCATGATACATATTTCTAGGAAAGTAGCCAACAAGTCGCAATTCTGAATAAAATATTAAACCAAAGTACAAAAGAAAACAAGTAAACTCCTCGGCATCGCAAGCCATAGCTTGGTCCCATGCTCTCCAGCTCCATAGCAAGTCAAGTACCTGAAGTAGAAGGGCACTTGACCTTATCTATACCTGCAACAATATAGTCTGTTTGGGCCCAAAAGCATGGCCCAAACATAGTGTGGGACAAGGTCCCAGTAGGAAACCACCCAAAGATCTGTTCCTAATAGTCAGTGAATACATGGCAGTAAAAATATAGGATGTAGTAAACAGGAAAGCACACAGCAGCTACAATCCATAGTGACTAGCATATAAAGAGCACAAGTAACAGCCAATCAAAAAGAAGAACAACAGGTAACCCCTAGGGTAGTTCTCACAGCCTAAACCTTATGGTTAAACCTACAAGAACTAGCAACCCTCTGGGAAGCACACACAGTATCGCCCCTCTGGTTCGGCTAAGAATAGACTCTCTGAGGAAGAACTCACCATAAACTCCCCCTATAGTCTGGTATCGTACTAAAGGCTCTCTCGGGAAGCACTCAACATCTCATTCCCCCTGTGGCATGCGACGAGGAACTATAGACTCTATGAGGAATCACTCAACGTCAATTCCCCATGTGGTCTCGTATCGTAAATTAAAGACACTCTGGAGAATCTCTTACGTCCATTCTCCCTATGGTCCACTACACTAGGTTCTCACAGCCCTGTGTAAAACAAACATGCATAGTGCGCGTATCGGCCCAAGTAAACCTTAAGAACTACTTTTCTATCATTTTAAGGTACAACAACATAACAGTACAACCGTTCCACTATACTACAACTAGGCATGGCAACTGGAAAAATGCCTAACAGGAAAAACATGAATGGAAAAACATCCAGAACACAATAGAAATTACTCTATTCCCAAGCATTTACCACTACTCGAGCAATCAAGCAAAGCAGGCATCAATAGGGTAAAAATAGGAAAAACACACAATACCCCGTTCAAGGGAATTGGTGGAATTGCACAAAATATTCAAATACTTCCTACATAAAGGCACAAACCACCTACCTCGATGCTAGGAGATCAATATACTTGAACCACGATGATTGATTCTCCTTATAACGTCGAAGATCTGAGAAAATATCAAAAATGCCCAACCCACGACATCTTGATAAAGAGGATTAATTGGAAAACGAAGCTCTAGGAGAAGGAAGAGATTACCGCTACGGTTCCAACGCAATCGACGACAGTGGATTCAAAGCACATACGGAGGCTCTGGAGCTCAGAGAAGATCCGTGGTTGTACAGATTCTCTCAGACGAACAAAACCTAGATGAAAGGTGTTATGTCCGTTCGACGCGACCCCAATGCGTTTAATGAAAAAAAATACACTGCGTGTACTTCTTGAGTACACGGCGTGTACTCCATTTTTCCATACTCCGCTTTAAGCGGCCTCCACTTCACCCCTACACACCGTGTGTGTGGCCCGGACACGGCCAACACACGACCCGGCGTGGCAAGGGAGTACACGGCGTGTACTTCAAAAATTTCCAGAAACCCCACTTTTCTCAAAAACTCTAGGAAAAGAAAGACATACCTGAAAACGAAGATCCGGGTTCTTACATATATAATTATATCTATATATATTTATGTAAATATATATAATTATATCTATATATATTTATATACATATATCTAATCATATACAAATATTTATAATTATATACGAATATTTTTAAATATAATTATTTATAATTATAATCATGAATAAATAAATATACATTTAAATGATTATAAAATTATAATAAATATATTTATATAATAAATATATTTATATAATAAATATATTTATAATTATATATAAATTATTTTTAAAAATATTTATCCAGAATTATAAATATATATATATTTATATATTAAAAAATATATATAATTATATAAATATATATAACTATATAAGTATATACATTTAATAAATATATTTATAATTATATAAAATATTTTTTATATATATATTTATAATTATAATTATAAATAAATATTTAAATAAATATAAAATTTAAATAAATATCTCTAAATAATAAATATATTTATTATAATTTTATAATTATAAATGTTTATATTTTGATATATATATATATATATATATATATATAAATATATATGATTATATATATAATGATATAAATATATATGATTATATATATATATAATGAAGAGATAAGCATTGACAGATTCTCACTCTACCTCTGATAGAGATTAGGGCTTTGAGATGGTGGCTTCGAATCTGGGTTCCCTGGCTGAATATTTTCTCACCCAAGGGCGGTTCGATTCCTATAAAGATGCTAGTGAGAGGTCTGATAATTTGAAGATTTCTCAATGAGGGATTGAGGTCGACTCTGATTTGGAGGATGGAGTGGCCATTCGGTCTTTCTCTATCTTTAAGGGATCTGTCGCTAGCGGGCTTCATCGCAAAGGTAATATGGCCTTTGTCAAATCCAATCTGGATGTTATATTAGAACATTTATAAATCGGTAAGTTTTCTATTATTGCGCGATTGATTCTACCAAATGGCTCCAATCATTTAATGATGGATGCGTTAGTGGCTTGGCTTTCGGGCATTTGGGGTTTCAAAACCTAAAAGTCTGTCTCCTTAATCCAAATATTCTTCCACATTATCTTTCCCTCAGAAGACCTAATGATGGGATCTTGGGGATTCGGTTCAATCTCTCTCAGTCTAAGAGTTCTCCATATCAATGAGTAGGACCAGAACTTCAACCCTTTAGAGGTTAGAAATTCATGTTTCCAACTGCGGGTCAAGGTTTATGAGTTGAATTGGGTGTACTGGAAACCTATAATTTTATACGACATTTCTTCAACAATTGGAGTTCTGATAAATATGGATAAAGAAACAGAGTTAGCTGTATTTATTCAATTCACTAGGTTCTTGGTTGAAATTCATTTATCATCTACCTTAGTTGATAGGGTGCTTCTTTCCAATGATTATAATGAATTTCATATGTTCATTGAGTATGAAAATATTCCTCATTTCTCTTCAGAGTGTAAGATAATTGTCCATGATGTTTCAAATCGTAAGAGGTCCTTTCGCTGTTTTTATTACATGGATAGAGGTCATGAAGAGAGTATCTATTTTAATAAGAAAAAAATTTGGAAGCATGGTCTTCATAGAAATTCTAGTAATTAGGAATCTACTTAACCTCAGCACAGTGGAGTGACTCACTTACAACCTACTAGTCGGAATACTTCTACTAGGACTCGGAAAAAAATCCTTCCTCCAATGATTTCTATCCTGAACCAAGGTCTACATAGAATGTGGCCTCTCCTTTTTGAAAAGATAGTTCTCAAGCTAATAATGATATGCTCAATAGGGATCCCCTACTATTTTTTGCTCTGATAATACTTGTGTTGAACCTGATTTTGCACGGGAGATGGTCTCCCCTCAACATGCTGAAGATGATCAGTCTAATATTTAGTCATGCAGTAAGACTCCCCCTACTGCTTTGTTCTCAACTGGAGTCTTTTAGAATCATGCAACCAAGACATGGGATGAGGTTGTAGAAGAGGGGAATTTTTTTATGCTCAATATATAGATGAATTATCTACATAGGAATATGTTGATCAAAAGATACTCCATGAACAATAAATTAATTCAAGATCCCATAAGGAAAAGAAAAAAATGAATGTTGAGGATCCTTTTTGTTCAAAGCCTCAAAGTAGACATTTAAAACTGTTCATGTCTAATATATCCCAGAAAAGTGACATGTCAAAGTACTCTTTCATCTTTCCTATGAGGATAGGTACATTTACTGTTCCTAGAATTGAGAAGGTTTTTTCTTTTCCTATTGATCCAAAAAATTCAGATGCACTGGATTCTACAGGAATTAATTCTCTAGCACCCATTGCAACCCCTCCTCAAGAAGGTAGGGAAATTAATGAGGGGTTAGAGGCTATGACTACTTCCCATAAGCAACTATCTCTTATTTATATTGATAAACTTCAAAACTCTGAAGGTTATATGGTTGGGTCACCAATTTCGATGTGGTTTCTCATAGGGATAGTGGTTTAGCAGGTAAAAGCACTTCTTCTTCCATTAGAAAAGTCTCATTGGACTAAGAAGATTTCTAATTGGTCTCCTTTAAGAGGACCAGACCATCCTATTCTAATATTGGATAGGTCTCTTTTTCTAATGATACTAAGGACATGGCCTTGACAACTATTTTATAGGATATTCAAATAAAACCACCATCAACCTGCTTCCCCTCATGTCTGGTTGAATCAATATTTCCAGTTTTTTATAATGATCCTACACCTATAAATGTGTAGGGAAACAGATTTCTGAGTAAGGTGCAGTTTTCAACTTCTAATATCTTTGGGATTCCAGAAACGCTCAAAAATGATAAACATAAATCACATGGAAAAGAAGGCCAGGAAGGTGGAGTTCAAGTGGAGGTGAAAGAAGATAGGCCTTAGATAACTAGGGGTCAGACCACTTCAGATAAAGTCTTGGTTGATAATCTTTTTAATAGGGCATAATCTCAAACAAATGTTGAAAATTATGACTAAGAGAGAACTGACATTGAAGGCCTTCTACATAAGAGAATACGTAGAGGAGAGGCCGTTATCCCAAGGGTCATGGACATGGGCATGGGCACAGGTGAATTTATTAGAATGAAATATTTGAATAGTAGTGCTATATTAGAGTTAGGATTAGAGAAATTCTAGGTCTCTGATTGTTCATTGGTGAGAGAAGTTTTTTCATGTATGACCCCATCTTCTTATTTCTCAGTTTTTATGGTTTTTTAATAAAAGGGGCCATGTCCCTACCTTTTTCAAAAAAAATATAATTATATTTATAATTATATAAAAAATTTAAAATATATTTATAATTATATACAATTTTTTATAAATATATTTATAATTATAAACAAATATTTTTAAATATATTTATCATTATATACAAATATATTTAAATAATAAAAATATTTATTATATTTATAATTATGTATATTGTTGTTTGGGTGGCTCCTAAGTGGTAAAACCTATAATCCTACATCCAAAAGACTATGGTTTAAATCCTAGGGACCCCCTTTGGGTATTTATGATGTAGGCAATGATGCAAACATGACTCGAGCAGGTGGTGATGTAATCATGATGCAGGCAGGCGGTGACGTTGGCATGATGTTGTCCTGGTGACATGGGTACGATTATACAGGCATGACGCTACACTAGACCTTCATTCCAATAAATGAGCCATTAGTCCATGTAATAGGATTCATACCCACTGGGTGTTCAGGCCATCAATATAAATAAATAGGGCTTGATGGGTGGGTTATCCCCTTGGGGGGACTATGGACTTCATTTCTGATCTGTGTGTGAGGTGTGTGTGTGTGTTTTATGTAATTATACACTTAAACACCTAATATATATATATAATTATGTACTGAGATGACGTGAACCATGAGTTATATCCCATGATCTCTAAATTTATTGAAAATAAAATCAACACAAAGAACAAAGAGAGGTGGAAAATGGAATCTAGTTACAAACCACTACCCCAAAGATAGGAGAAGATAACTCCAAGTAAATAAGAAAATATTATTCATCTATTGGATCGGTTACCTCCCCTATCCCCCAGATGATGGCCCCTTCAATAGGTTTTGTGTTGCGGCCATGTCTCATCACCCACATGAAGATCAATATTGTCATCCAGTGGGGTGGAATCCTCAGGGGGTTGAGGATCTTTTTCTCCAACCAAACCTGAGCCCTCTGATAATATCTTCAGATCAAAATTTCTCATTTCCTTGATGGTCTTAATGAATGAGTATTTCCCTTCAACTATGATAACTCCATGAGAATTTACAAATACCTCATGGAAAACCTCTCTCCTATTAGATCTATTTAAAATGTCAAGCCAACTAAAAATATTTTTACCAGATTCCAATGGAGTCACCATCTTCACCAATCTATCCTGAACATCCATTATAGAATTTGTGTTGATTACTCAGTCTTGCCAATAAAGTTTATTTTTAAGATCCAAATCTCCAATTTGAGCAGGTGAGGCATATCCATCCTTTGAGGGAATCTTGGATGATTTCTATTTTCTAGGTGTAACTAGTTGGAATCCATCCTCATCCACTAATATTTTCTTTCCCATATTCAATTCTTCATACTTTCCAGTGATATAAGAACTAGCTTGAGACATGTTTTCTTTATTGTTGATCAATTTTAAAGAAGGTGACCATGAAACATCAATAACTGATACCACTAGTGTCACCTTCTCATAATATTCTTGATCCCCCTCCCCACACTTCTTGTTTCTGATTTTCAATATCATATCGATTTCTTGTATTTGATATGAAGATTACTTGGGTAAGAATATCCAACATATAGTTCTTCTTAGCTCTTGAACTCCCATGTATGGTTATGGTTTTCAATGGATCCATTATAGGAATGTATTCTAGGATTTGGACCATGTCCTATTGTAGAGTGGTAAATGAAGGAAAAGATCATACCTTTTTTAACAATAGATACAATTTTATTACTTTTATGGCCTTTTGAAGGATATAGATCACGTTCCTTCAAAAAATTGGAAATATCAACCAACTATGAATCAGTATCACATTTTGATTGATCATATTCACTAGTCCTAGTATGCCCCTCATTCACAATGGCGGCCCATGAAATTCCTACAAGCTTCATATTCTTCTATCACTCAGTGTAAGAAGGATCATTCAGTTCATTTTAGAGGCTCTTCCCTTTAATGTTAAATAGATAATCTTCCATGATGTTACTCACCATCTTTATAGAGTTGATATTAGATCATCCATCTTCCTGTTCTTTATCCCATAGCTTATAAGGCTCCATCATTATAGGTAAAAAAAATTGGGATCTAGATCAGCTTTAATTCCTCCATTGAATGGATTTTTTTACACTCCTTAACAAAGTGACCATTTATCCTATAATTACTAAAATGTAGGTTTCTTTGGAATTTATCCAAAGAATACCCAATGCACTTACATTTCCTAAAAAAACTAGGACCTTCTCATATTCATTGATATGTTCCAGATGATGATCAGAATAAATTCACACTATGATATCAATAAGAACATTAGATATATTAATTTCCACGACAATTCTAGTGAAATTCTCATACCAGGCATGCTTCATTTCCTTGTCGAGTTTGATAGGCACCACCAAGGCGGTGGAAACATCCCAAAGGATCTGAGGATGCCATAAAAACCAACTTGGACCATGAATGTGTATCTGGGTTTGTGTAATAGAATTCCTGACCAATTTCGGGTTGAAATGAGGCTCTCAATCTTCAATATGATGGAATCCTGATTTGAGAAAAACAAAAATCAATACCTCAGGACCTCAGATTGAGCTCAATCGAATCATAAAAAAACATGAAAAAAACACTTAACAATGGAGGTGATTTTCCATCCATGAAATCCCCATACTGAGAGAAGATGCTTTTGAAAACATTCAATAGTCCAGGCATTGCCTTCCGGAGAAAGAGTTAGCTAAACAGTAATAGAGTGCTTAAATTCAATAATTTGTGTCGTAAGGATATCCTGAACACCCTTGACTATAGAAAGTGACCCATTCATTTTAATTCTATTGCTCGAGAGATTTTAATTGCTTCTGAAATCATAGAAAAAGAGAGGGTTTCCAGAAGGGGAAGGTCCCTTCTTCAAATCAAATGAAACATCTAGAGCCTGATCCACCACCCACTTTGTTGGTCCAATGAAGACATCTTGGGGGTTGAAATAGCAATCCAGATCCACATTCATGAGTAGAATCATGAATCGACATTGACACCAAGAGAGAGAAGCTCTTGAACCACCTCCATCTCTAATATATAATTAGATATATATATATATATATATATACTTTTATATAAATACTTTTTAAATACATTTATTTATAATTATAAATATATATATTTTTAAAAATTTATAAAATTATAAAAAATTATTTATTATTTTTATACTTAAATATTTATATAAATTAAAATATATATATGTAATTATATAAATATAAATAATTATATATAATTATATAAATATATATTATATATTAGGTACTTCGGGGTAAAAATACTATGAAACACACGCATGCATGTCTTAACCCCAATGGACAGGTCATAGACCCCCCAGGTATAACTCACCCATTAACGGCTCGAAGACCAATTACAAATTGTGCACTGAAAGGCCCAAAAATACATCCCGCAAGGCCTTGTTTCATCACTGTAAACCAATTTTTTCCTTCACTTCCTTCACCATGAACCAGCTGAATGAGCCTCACCAACACACCAGCGATGGGCAACCCCATCGCCTCACCAGATGCCATGTCATTTCCACTGACAACTGCCATACCACCACCCTCGTAGTAGAGCGTGGGTTCACCAATATCATTTGACCTTTAACCCCACTAGTCACCACCCATACTAACCGCATATATTTTCTTGTGCATCACGCCTTTCATCACTGCTATGGAAGGCCATTTTCATTTTCATTTTCATTCTATCACCCTGTCTGAACATCATCACTTTTGTGGGATCTGCAACTCCTACCACCATTTCTATTACCCAGAAGCAACCCCCCCCCCCCCCCCCCCCATATTGCACTATGATCACCAAATATAGCACCTCCCACCACCATCACTTGTTCAAGGAAGCAAGCTCCCCCCCCAATTGCACAGCTATTGGTGAATCTCGCACCTCCCAAAACCATCACTGCTGCCCGGAAGCAACCTCCCCCCCCCCCCATTGTACTTTTGTCACCAGATCTAGAACCTCCCAAACCATTGTTGTTACCTGAAAGTACCCCCCCCCCTATTGCACAGGTGCTGCAAAATCCTCCCACTATCATCACCGCTTAAACCTCACGCCCTACATCACCATTGTGGAAGTCCATGACTGTTTTTCATTCCGTCACCCTGTATACATGTTTTCAATGCCTCAGGATTTTCACCTCCCATAACCATCACTATTTCCTATTGCATATATACCTCTTGTTTTGGAACCTCCCACTGACATTACTCTTTTACATCATTCACCCTCTCAGAAGCATTATCCCCCATGTCGACCGTCTGATCCTCCAAACCACATCAACCCTGCTTGAGGTTCAACACATGAATGCTTCACATAAACCTATACACCAAATTTATATTTTCTATATTTATAAAATTATATATTTATAAGTATAAAAATATTTTTTTTTAAAAAGTATTCATATAATTATAAACAAATAATTATATAACTAAATAATTATAAAATTATAATAAATATATATATTGTATTTGAAATTATATATATTTTTATACCAAATAGGATTGGGTGTCTGTTGGAGGCCCAACACACACCCCCAAATTTTATTAGAAAAATGTAAATGACAAGTGTATGGGTTGCGAGTTCTAAGAGGTAGCACACACCACCACTAAAAAACACAAAACAGAAACAAACCAATAGTCGAAGTGTAACCCATGAGCTTAACCTTTTCTTGTTCCTTCCACCTCTACCTTGGAGGTCTTCCTTCTCCCTCAGATGTCTTCCATGTATCCATTTCTTATCATCCTACCATGTATCATGATCTCATATGTCCGAGGAGTCATCATTCTCACTTTCATTGGAGTGGTCAGCAACTTCCAATCCCTTGATATGAGTATCACCAACCTCATCATGATTGGAATCAACATCTCCAATTGAAGATTAATTAAAGATAGATTCACCTCCACTCTTATCAATAATATTAAATGAATTTTTTGAGACCAAATTCATAGGAGAGTCCACATTTAGAACCTGCACTTTCAATATGGAGGAATAGGATACATTAATATCATAATTAATCTTTTTTTATTTGGATGAAATTATTCTCAAATCTCTCATGGTAGAGAATTTAAAAATCATAATTATTGGTAAATATAAGCATGTCAAAGAAGTTAGGAGTAGGGACTCCCAGAATCCTGCCACTTCTTTCTATCCTGGTCAGAGAAGTGTTGTCATTCTGATTTTTCTAAACCTTAGCACTATCAGTAAGTGGTGAATTTTACAGAAAATCCTCCCTACCAACTATAACAGCATCACCCATAATCTCAAAATATGCTTCATTTATGTTTTAAGCAGGCCCTATGACCTCGTCTATAGGTTTTGGAGACCCTCGCTTACCTACAATAACAGTACAACATTGTGAGCTACCCTAACCTGCATAGTCAAATGCATTGCCACATTTTAAAATAGTATATAGAGCCTGTATGGAGACCTTTATCTTAAATTACGTGCTATAACTTCATCTGCAGGTATTATAAAACCTCCCTTTCCTCTAATAATAATAAATCCTTGTGATCTTCCCTTACCTGGATCAACAGATTCATTGCCACATTTCATAACTGGAGATGGATCATGCATGGAGCTCATCTTCTTCTTCTTACATTGAATAGGTGTTGAGCCCCCCCGATCATGATGTTTCATACCTTTAATTCCTACAGAATTCAAGAAATTCTCTTATTTCAAGTCACCAAAATCAATATCATCATTATTGGAGCTCATGTCTAAGACCTTATCATCCATCTCAAATGATATTCCAACACCCTCTTGTGATGTACAATCTTTATCACCTTGAACATAGTTAACTGCAATAATTCCATCCTTCCTTTGATCTCCAGATCCAATGTTGTCATCTGTAAATCCCTCCATAAGAATTTTTTCCAGTTATTTATCTCCACCATCCATTTCAGTAGGCTCTACTCGATTAACAATTGGTTATACCAAGGGAGTCACTCAGTCCATGCCACCCCCATCATTCAGATCCTCGCCCAAAGGCATTTTAAATTTGAAATTCAAAATATAATGAAAAGTATTTATACAAATGGTACAAAAAATATTGATTAGGCATTCATATTCTAAGTTCCCTATGTTTTCACATTTCTTGTGAAAAGAATTTTTCTTATCAAACTCTTTTGAGATTACTAGACTTTTATTAGTAACAAAAAAATAAAACAGACTCAGTAAGAGTTGAGAGAATATAAATTTCCACTAACACTCTAGTAAAGAGTCCAAAATTAGAAATCTCTATTTCTATATAAAATTTTATTGGTTCCCCTACTATAAAAGTAATGTCCCAAAGTATTTGATAGTGCCAAAAAAAAAACAAAGGAAGACCATTTATTCCTATCAAAGATTGAGTGATAGAGTTCCTCATCAAGGATGGACTGAATAAAGGGTCCCAATCTGGGATCCTTAATATTCAAGGTTTAAGGGATATGAAACCTAAACCCCATGCTCGATACTTTAATCCATCAGAGGGAAAACAATGTGGAAGTACCCCTTACCAATCAAGATAATCCTCCATCCACCAAAGCCTCATATTTGAAGAAGCTGAGACATAAGGTCTTCAATCTTCGAGGGATTATCCCTGCCTTTGGATGTCAACCTCATTATGATCAAATGTTTTCATTATTCAGTCCTTTTCACTGTCAACGGATGGTTTTCTTCAACAATCACTAACGATATATTTTTTGTTACCCTAGATGGGGTCACACTCCTTTAATCTATGAAAGACTGATTACTATCCACCTTATCAGCAAAAGATACATGATTTCCTTTACATAGATCCATGTGCTCCTTTGAAGATCCAATCGTCGATAGATTTGTAGAGATGATCAGTATCGAGTCTGAGTCCTTCTTTCGATCAGCTGACTTCAAATTCCAAATGAAGATGTCGACCAAATTGAAAAATTTTGTATGAGGCCATTGATCATCAAAACCCAAATCCCCATGATTTCCAGATCTCTTCCCCCACAACATCGCAACCCCTTTACCTTATATATATTATATATATATATATATATATATATATATAATTGTATAATTATATATTATTATATAAATATATTTATTTGAAATTATAATTATAAATATATATCTATAATTATATTTATAAATACATATTTACCATTGTATTTATATATTTATAAATATTTAAATATGTTTATAATTAAATATATATTTTTTAAAAACTATATTTATTTACTTTCATTTATTATTACATACATTTAAATATTTTTAATTATATTGATTTTGTTATTTAATATTTATCAGCACTTTTCTAATGCTGATGGTGATATGTCTATCAATCCTAGAAAATCACAGATACAATGTATCCTTATATGGGCTAAAATTTTAGCACTAATAAAAATACATTTTATCAGTGTAAGAAAAGCATTGATAAAGAGATATTTTTTCAGTGGTTTTTATTTTAGCACTGATAAATACCCACTTTATTAGCGCTTTTTTAGAAGCACTGATAAAAACCCTTCACTATTATATAAATTTAACCCTAATTGATTTATTCAGTTTCTCCTTCCATACTCTCACATAAGTGAAACCTTGTTGTCGATCTCCCTCCCCCATCACCGTAATACCTCCTTGCTTCTCTCCCTCCCTTCCATCATTTACCATCACTACTTCTCTCCCTCTCTATCATCGTCACTACTACACATTATCTTTGTTACTCTACCTCTCTATCACTATCACCACCTCTCTCCCTCCCTACCCTCATCATCATCATTTGTCCTCTTTTCCACTGTGTACGATGTCGCTCTCCCTCATATTTTTTCTCTCTCTCTTGCTCTCCCTCACTCTCTCTCAGAAAAATTGACAATCACTGTTAGGTTTTAACATTTTTAGTTTTTATTTAGGTGATTTTAATTTACTCAAAGGATTTGAACATCCTGTCACTTACCTCACACACTTATAAGTAGTGTGAAATTTTGGGTGACTAATACTTGTCATACGTGACATTCCACCGCCAACAATTATTTGTCTCTTGAACTTTCCACATCTTTCAATAGAATTCCCATGAACATCCATTGTGAACTAAGTTTTTAATATATAATTATATATTTTTTAAATCTTATATAATGGAATAAATAATATAAATTTTATAATTAAATCTAGTTTTACATATTGAAAATTTATATTTTGATAATATTATTCATTATGAGATAACAAGTAGTTAATATTATAATAGTTATCTTCATATATTGTTTTTGATTGGTGTATATAATGTATAAGATAATTATATTAACCTATAAACAATTTGAAAATATATTATTAAGAATAAAATAATTTTTAATATCATTCCATATAAAAATTATTTCTTTGAAAATATATCAATAATATATCAGTTAAATTCTTATTATTAATAAAATGAAATTATTTAACAAAAAATGATAAAAAAATTAATTAGATTCTTTGTAAATTTATATATCCCACATTCCTTTTTTACTATGAAAAAACAATATCAATACAAATCATTCAGATATTATTTTCTTAGAATAATAACCTTACATTACTTAATTGGTTCTTTAAGAATTTCCATTTATGGGTTTCAGTATTATACTTGTTGTGAATTTATTTATTTTGTTAAATATTAATATTTACAAATCAAATAGGATGGGTATGAATCAAAAATTGGTGGATATCAATCATATAAAAAATGATCATGTGAATAGGGTGAAATAGTTCTTCAAGTATGTAAAAGATCATGCATATGACCCTTCTTAAATACTTTGTCTGTGTTTACACTATTGTTATTCAAGACTAATTAGTCCAGAGGATTTGTATCAATCATATAAAAAAGGATCATAAGAATAGGGTGAAATAGTTCAGCTGCTAGGAGAGGCGACAGAGCAGCTGACCGCGTTGTAGATATCCTTTGTGGATAGAGATGGAGCAGCCTTTCATCAGTCTCTCACAGTCACTCCTCCTCTTCTTCAACGAGTCAGAGAGGCACAGTGTGAGGACGTTGATTGTGAGACGCAATGTTCTCAGATTTCCTCAGGGAAGACACTTGATGGATTTTCTGAAGGTGAGGAGCACATCATCCTCTTCAGAGGACGTACCATGGTACCAGTTGCACTACAGGAGGAGGTGTTGAGGGAGTTCCACACTTCCTCTCTAGCGGTACATCTAGGAGTGGAGAAGTTGTATCAGGACCTCAAATGACAGCACTGGTGGCCAGGTATAAAGAAGGTGGTAGTAGAGTTTGTCTCATGATGCCTCACTTGGCAGCAAGTGAAGGCGGAACACCAGGTTCCAGTAGGCTTGGTTCAGCCCTTAGAGATCCCAGAGTGGATGTGGGATGGGATATCCATGGATTTCGTGATGAGACTTCCACATACATCCAGAGGACACGACTCTATCTGGGTGATTGTCGACCGACTCACCAAGTCAGCCCACATCCTACTGATCAGAGAGCAGAGCTCAGTAGAGAGTTTGGGATGCCTCTATGTATAGGATATCGTACGGCTTCATGGTGTACCATCGACGATCGTCTCCGATCGTGATGCTTGTTTCACTTCCCCGCTATGGAAGGGGTTGCAGGAGGCTTTCGGGATGCAGCTTCGCTTGAGCATCGCCTTCCATCCACAGATGGATGGTCAGACTGATAGGACCATTCAGACTCTCAAGGACATGATCCATGCATGTGTCCTTGACTATGGTCACAGCTGGGAGGATCACGTACCCTTGGTGGAGTTTGCGTACAACAATAGCTACCACATCACCATCGGGATGACACCTTACGAGGCATTGTACGACCGACCTTGCAGATCACCACTGTGCAGGACTGACCTAGGGGAGTCAGCACTTGTAGGACCAGAGATGGTATAGGCTAAGACAGACAAGGTGCAGATCATCCAGGAGCGGATGAAGACTACACAGAGCAGACAGAAGTCCTATGCTGATAGGAGACAGAGACCATTGGAGTTCGAGGGTGGTGACCATGTTTTTCTACGGGTCTCACCTCAATGAGGTCTATGGAGATTTGGCCGGGGTGACAAGTTGTCTCTGCGATTCATCAGACCATTCCAGGTCCTCAACAGAGTAGGCGAGGTGACTTACCGTTTGGCCCTTCCACCTCAGTTGCATCGGGTGCACGGCGTCTTCCAGGTATCTCAGCTGAGGAGATACGTGCACGACCTGTCCCACATCATTGACCATGGGGAGTTGGACATCGATGATGGGACGACATTCACAGAGGTTCTAGTGGAGATAGAAGATCGACAAGAGTGGGTCCTACGTAGATGGTCGATTCCTCTGGTGCGCATTCGCTGGCAGTATGAGAATCTCCATGAGGGCACATGGAAGCGGGAGGCTCATATGCATGCTCAGTACCCCCATTTGTTCCCTTAGTGTGTGTTGTAGCTTACTGAGACGTAAATCCCTGAGGTGGGGAGAATGTAATGATCCGTAAATCCCATGGAAAAGTTTTTCTTAAATACATGAGAATTTTACGAGTCCACAGTTTCTGACGCTGCTTCATTCTGAGGCCCGGTGTGCCAGGAATCAATTTCTGCAGTTTTGTTCGGGTACTTTCAGTAAACGTACGTGCGGGTTTTTCTATCTTTTGAACCGGTGCTCGAAATTGAAATCTGAGGACACCGATGAACTCGCAACACCAGTATTTGCTTAAGGAAACCTTTACCACAGTTGCGTTTTATCGGAAGTGGTAGTTATTTTTTTGGGGTTTCTAAGTAAAATTTAAATAAAATTATGTGTAGCATAATTTTATTTGGATGGTAGTTAAAACCCTCAAAGGGAGGTTGGTGGTGGGGCCCACCCCCACATAACCTCCCATGGGAGGATATCATGTGGTGGGGCCAGATGAGTTCAAACTCTTCACCTCCTCTTTAAACTCCCTTGAACCCCCTTAAACTCTTGGAATTCCATGGTTTAATTCTTGCCAACACCCCACCATTAATGAAGGGAATTAATTCAATTTTAATTCAAATCTTTTTGAATCCATCTCTCCACATTTAATCTAATGTGTTCTCACTTTTAATGGGAGACAAACCTTGAGTTTTTGTGCCATAAAAATAATAGAGAATAATCTCTATTATTTTGGATTAACTTTGTGGAGAGTTAAGGGGAAGAGGGAGAGCCTTCTTCCCACGAAGAACACGAAGAACACCTCCTCCACATCTTCAACCGGGACAAGAAAGTGAGGCGACGCCCACGAGGAACGCCAGTCTTCCTTCCTCTTCCTCCGCGACAAGGGAGAAGACGTCGCCTGCAAAGGATGCCACCAATGACAACGAATTTTCCACGATGTTGACGGAACGGCGTCCATCTTCAGCGACACCGTCTTCCACGACTTTAAAAACATTCTTGAATCGAGGTAGGGGGATTTGTTTAATTTTAAATGAATAAAATTATATCCATGATTCTTCAACATTTACTTTGGTTTGACAGTGGAAAATTGATATCACCTAAAGCGGAGGGTGCGGGCCGAACAAACACGGCCCGACAACCCTCTGTTTAATCTCGTTTGGTTGACATCGGAGACGGAGCTGAAAGGGCGCGAGGCCGTCGCACCGCGCTGGAGAAGAACCGCGACGACGGAGTAGAAAGGGCGCGGGGCCGCCGTGGAGCTGGTCTGTGGGATGACTGGCCGACCAATCTGGCCGGCCCGCAGGAAGACCGCGGAGCCCGTAGGTGCCGTGTGGAGGAAGACCGTGGCCTACAACCATGGGCCGCTCGGCTGGAGGAACCGACCGACCGCCTGCCAGTTGGGCTGAAGGACCGCGACACCCATAGGCATCACGTGGAGAAGACTGTGGGCCGTTGTGCGGGCCGCTCTGTTGGGTGAACCGGCTGGGCTGGAAGACCGCGGCGCCACTTGGCGCCGCTTGAGAAGAACCGCAGACCGCTGTTCGGGCCGCTCGCACCGGACAGAACCGTCCGGCTACGGCCAGTCGGGCAAAGGAGGGGTGGCGCCGCTTGGCACTGCCGGGCGAACCAAACTGGCCCGCAGCGTGGGTCGGGTCCACCGGTGGGCCGCGCCCCACCGGCCGGGCCGACCCCCCAACCGGGTCAGACCCGCCGGGCCTGGTCCGCTGGTGGGCCCCGCTCCACCGGGCTGGGCCGACCCCCAGCCGGGTCGGACCCGCAGAACCGAGACGGGCCACCCCGCCAGCCCACTGGGATTGACGGGCCGGACCCGTCTTCACTTAAATGCGAATATCTCCTAGACTGCGCATCTGATCGACGCGCCGTCTACGACCATGGGACCCTCGCAATGAGGCGATCCATTTTCGATACTCTAAGTGAGTTTTGGACAACTTTGGAAAACGACTAGGTTTGGAACGAGCGTAAATCCAACCGGGCCCCTGGAACGGAAATGTCAATAACTCTCAGACCCGACTTCCGATTGACACGCCGTCTATCGTGTTGGGTTCCTTTTGATGGGGCAAAACTTTGGGATACATCGAATCAGGACTTCGTGATAGTTGATATATCGACACTTGACTCGAGGAGCGGACCCTCCCGGAATCGAGTGTGCTATGTGTGGGAACCCTAGAGCTGACAACGATGACTACTATATCGGAATCCTATGTGGGTTTGACAGTGATGAATTCTGTACCGAAATCCTATGTGGGTTCGACGACGGTGCTACTGTACCAGAATCCTCCATGGGTTTGACAGCGATGACTACTGTACTGGGATCCTATGTGGGTCAGACAGTTCTGACTTCTATTCCTGTATCCTGTGTGGGTTCGACATAATAGCTGGTCTTGTATCCTGGGTGGGTCCGGCAGCTTAGCTGGTCTTGTATCCTATGTGGGTCTGACAGCTTAGATGAATCAGTGGCTACATCTGATCATCTCTATCTCTATACAAAAGATGTATACTTGTGTGAGCTGATTCATGTATTTCAACAATTATCATCATGGCGATTGACTTTACTTCCTTTGTGGACTATATTGTGTTTGGGCTCAAGAGTTGGAGTCGGGACTGTGACCGGTAACTTAGGTATATGTATGGGCATATACCTAAGTAGGGTTGGTTGATACTTCATGATTGTATCTTTCTTCTGTGGTTTATCCTTTGTGGATTTTGGCAGACCTTCGGGGATCTCGGAGTCCCCTACTGAGTATCTTTATACTCACCCCTGCACAGGCTATGCTCGTACATCGTTGTGTTAGTTGAAGACGATGGAAAAAACTGATAGAGGCAGAGAGTTGTAGATCTGGTTAGTACCCAGAGGTGGACCACTTGGTGAGATGTACTTAGAGCGGATGGACCTGGGGTGCTAAGGAGGCCATATGTACCCACCCTTCTGGTGGGATTCCCGGAGGATGACTTAGTAGATTCTATTTACCTTTCTATAGTTTTACTAGCTTTATAGTTGTTGTACTTTACAGTTGGGCTTGTATTTCCGGCCCCTTTCCTCCAGCACATACTTTTGTATATAGTTTTTCTAAGTGTTTACTTTTAGTTGCATACTCTGCTACTTGTGTTCAGGCTGTGTGTGTGTTACAGGTTAAAAGGCAATGCCTTATCTTTTTATAGGGATTAAGTCTTTGATGCTAGTTGCCAGCTCCTGGCCTATGGAAGACGGGCTTGGGGTAGTCATGGCACAGGCCCCGAGGACGGGTCGTGACATGTTTGATATCTCACAAAAAAATCGATCAGTTATTTTATTAATGATCAAAACCATAGAAGGGTCATATGTTAATTCAACCGAGGATGACCCTTTCATTCAGACGTCATAATCATTTCGTAGTGGTCCCAATGTAGATTAGGTATTGTATGTTAGAGGAGACCCTAATGAAGGGATTTGGATACTCAAGAGAGGGGTCATATCTCTTAAAACTTTAAAAAAAGAGTTTAATAATCATGTTATAGTTTATTTAAATATATATTGTGTTTCCCCATATTATTATCTATTCACTGATGAATTTATATAATCTAAATTAAATGTTCAACCACTTATAAAAATAATGACTTCTTTACAAACTGATGCTCTCAAACCTAAGGAACAATAGGTTTCTCAACTAGATGGTGCTCCCAATGCATAGGAACAACAACCTTCTATACATGAAGATGTTACTAATCTAGAGAATTTTTTTTGATGATGTTGAATATGAGGAAATTTTAGATGGTAAACAACTAGTTTCCTAGAACAAATAGAATCGTCTTAGCATGATGGTGTTAAAAAAATATTTAAGGTGAGAAACAAATGCATTAAATTCAAGGTTGGAAGGAATGCATGCAATAACCTATTAACCCCAATAAGTCCATTTTTAGTAGTTATATCTGTCTCACCACTCACATGGGTGTACCGATTGATGTATATTCATGGAACAATGTTGTTCTCACACTCAGGAAAATGATTTGGGAATAGATTAGGGTAACATTATGATATAATTTCATTATTTTAATAAAAACCGTAATAATGAAATGTTGACTTACTCTTCATTATCCCTTGAAGAGTATATTTATAGTAGATGATGCCCAAATGAAATTGGAATTAATTCTCACTGGAAAGGCTCATAGTGGCTTTCTCGTAATTCTTATGAAGTATTATCTCAAAGATGGTGCAGTGAAAATAAACCCACAACCACCACAGATGTATGGACACCTAATAAACCAACAAGTGTGGAATTCGTTTATTAGTGGTCATGAGGTGACATATTTTTAGGTACATTATGACTGATAATACATTTCTTGACAATACATGTATTAATACCTTTGATTAAGAATTGTTAATTTATAAAATAGAAACCAAGTGCTGAAAATAAGTAATGAGCAACAAAACCAATGTAACCTAATCGTAAAGAGAGTATGGGGTATGCTTTACTTGAAAAAATGATACATATTTTAAATCTACCATAATACTTTTATGTCTCATGAAACAAAAACATAATTACGTTCCACTGTTCATATGTATATTGATGAATCAAAATACAAATCCACTTCCATCCCATGTCATGTGCTATAGAAGGAGGCATGTGTAAATAAAGAATGAGTACTAATAGATGAATACACATAAAAGTGTGGGAAACATGTGTAAGTTTGGCGTAACAAAAAAAATTAACTTAAATTAGTAATATATATTAATGATTAATTATTTTACTATATTTTTTATCCAACATAGACATAAAAATCATCATCAGTTCTACCTGATGAACAATTACTACACATCATAAAAACCAGTAATTAGCGGTGGTTTTTAAAAAGCACTGCTAAAACTTTTTTTTACCCGTGACATTTCTTCCCCCCCCACCCTCCTAGAACCTAACACTACCACACACTCTTCCCCAAACCCCATCAAACCCTATCCCTCTTCTCCCCCCCGCCGCCAGCCCCCTTCTCCATTGTTTTTGGCCCCCTTCATGCCATACTCCATGGAATCCCTAACCTTGTTGTCAGCCCCCTTTTCCCCTGAGGTCCCCGAGCCCGAGCTTGATTCCCCGACCCCTCTCTCTACTAAACCACAACTGCCACTTCTCTATAGGTATGTTAAGGGTGTGGTATTCCTCTAACCATGATTCTTCTATTTTTTATTCATGGCATTGGGTGTGATCTCTTCTTTTTCAAATTTAGGGTTTGTGAACATCTTCAATTTCAACTATTTTCTTCTAGAATAGTTATTGAGGGGGTTTAGGTTAAGAGAAACTAAGGTGATATTGTTGTTTATCATACCTAACACTACTACAAATCTGGGTTTATCCCGCACTAGGGCTTTAATAGTGCTAGCTAAAAACACTGTTAAAGACCCCCTTTATTAGTGCAAAAAAAATAATTATTAAATGGGGTCTTTAACGGCACTAAAAATCACTTTTAAATGGGGGCCTTTATCATAAATGTTTTACAAGCGATGATAAATGAGGTCTTTTATCACCTCTAGTAAAAAAACACTGATAAATGGGGTTTTTATCAGCATGTTTTTAGAAGCGTTGATAAAGACCCCCATTATCAGCCCTTTTTTAGAAGCCCTGAGAAAAGTATACTTCAAAAAAATTATATTTCATTAAAAATAATATAATTATATTTAAATATATTTATATTGATATAAATATAATATATATTTTTTGAAATATGTTTTAGATAAGGTAAATAGGCGTTTACACTTTATATGTAATATATTTAATGAAAATGGCTTGTAAAATAACTAAAAAATATTTTTAATTAATAATTTGCTTATTATTACCGAGTAATAGTTATCTAATATCAATTGGAAGATAAAAAAATTCAAAAAATAATAAATGATCTAAAATAAGTTGAAAACATAACTCAAACTTCAAACAACCATAACTTTTGATCCAGGTGTCTGTTTGGGCTCTACCACATATCAAATCGAAGCTTGCGATGATATCTATGCCTTGGGGACCAAGGTAAACCCTATATAATGTTTTTCTAGGCCTAACAAGCCTCAAAGGCCTAAAAACGGATCTTTTATTCGAGTTACCCCATTTTTTCTTTTGATGGATTTTAAGCTTCATTTATGCGGTTCTTTTTGACCTTTTTCATTGGAGACTGGATTTATTCTCAGGAATTATATTAATATTGATGTTATGGATTTTAAATTTTATCATTTTTTATAATTTAATTTTATTTTTAATCAAATATATAACAACATATACATATTTTTATATATTCACACATAAAATATAATTTTATAAATAAATAATTAATCATATTTACACATAAAATTTATTTATTAATATATAAACTTATATATAAATATATAGATAAAAAATTTGATGAAATATATATAAATATATAGATATATCATAAAATTTAAAACAAAATAGTATAGTGGAGTGGTAAATTCGCTGGTGTATAACGTGGAAGTCTAGGGTTTGAAACTCCCTAGAGGGAGGGGTGCTTGCGGGAGGCTGGGATTATCTAAAGCATAGATAAAGGGGTGGGTTAAGTGCTAATAATGGGGTGGGTGGGAGGAAGCATTGATAAAGGGGGTTGGGTGGGCCATGGAAATGATTATATACCCTTTACCAGTCGGGCCTTTAAAAGGGCTAAAAAACGTTGTTAAAGGGGGCCTTTAACAGTGTTTTTTTAGCATTGATAAAAGTTTAGGGATTTTAACCATTATTTTATTATTTGATCTTTATTAGCACACGTCAAGGAATTTTCTATCACTTTTAAATACTGAGTTTATTATAGTGTAAATTTCTCTTCTTTATGGAAGGGATCTAAAACCATAAAATTTAAAATATTATACTTTTCAAATTGAATTGTTAAGCCTATCATCTTCCTATGGGAAGCAAAGTATAATTATATATTTACTTTTACATGAGGTCCCTTTATTCATATCATATTCTTAAATGTTTGGGATAGAATTTATTTTCATCCAAGTGGAAAAAATTTAAATAGATATTTTTCAACTAATAATTTTTTTTTAAAAAGATTGATATGTTTGTAAGTTTATTTTACTTACCATGGTTTATGCGTATCATGTTGATAGACTAAATTGAGGAGATGGGGACTTTTTATTTGTTTAGTTATTTTCATTGAATGTTAAATATTTTATTAATTTTGATAAAAAATGGAATTGATATATTATCTATTTCATGATGGCACCCTTCATGATTTAGAATACTTTTTAGGTAATAAAAAGTGTTATGATCTTGCTTGTTTCTTTCTTTCCATGCTTTAAATTGTAATAAAAGTTATACTTGTTGTTAAATTTTATATTAGTATAGTATGAAGAATGATATAAATGGATATTATATGATTATATAGAAAAGGTTTCTCGGGTACACACATTATCGATGGGTAGGTTGATGTTATGTGATGGGATAGTTATGCCTTGACGCTAGTATACCCATTCCCTTATTCCTAAACAGATGGGATACAAGATTTACCTAAAACTAATATATATGATTCCTTTTCCCTTGAAATGGAATATTGTTTCCCCTTAATTATTTTATATCAGTTATATCAGATCCTGAGTTATTCCTGAAGTACGTATATCAAGTATGGGTCCTCTCGATGTAGTGGGTTTGTCATCATCATTTAAATATATGTTAATTGACTTTCTTAAAGTATATTGTTTATTATATTTATCATTCCTATATTTTATTTATTGTTTCATACACTTTGGATTATGAAAGGATATTGGGGATGGGGAGGTGATCACCCAGTTAGTATGTTTTTCTCAAACCTTACATGTGTCTCACTTAAGATGCATGTACAAATTCTTGTATGTGATCTAGGTAAGGGTAATGAATCAAAGAAAAATAATTATTTCCATTTGGAGTCTTTAAAATTAGTTGGATCATTTGTACCATTTAATTTATGAGTGGAGAAGACATTAAGGGGTTTTCCACAAGTTTTCATTCAATAGATCCCACTCATTAAACCTCTATTTTTGGTACTTAGTATGTGTTAGGTTTTCCTAACTAGTGTATAAGTGGTATATTCCTAATTTCAGGAACATTATATAATTTATGGATATTTTTGAATGTGAACATGTGTAATTTCATTTTCATATAGTTATTTTCATTTATTATCATTCAGGTGTCTCTAATAGACATGTACCCTTTCCAATGACTAGGTTATGTCAGTGAGTAATTCCTACTTCTGATAAGGTCATGATGACATTTTTTTTCATGAACCTATAATATTTTATTTAACACTAAAAGTAGGTAAATACATCTATTACATATTTATTTCTAAATCCCTTGTATTTAAACAATATTTTGTCAATCATATGTCACACCTAATGTGTTCTGGAGGCATAGTCTGAGTATTATTCAGTTATTCAGTTCACAATGATTATATTTGTGGTGGTTGTTAAATAATTATAAGGAATGTAATTAATGGGATCACTTGATAGTTTAAGTAGAAATTCCATAAAATAAGAATCCACTCTAGGGAAGGCTAGTTTCTTTTTATTAAACTTATATTAGGAACATTAACACTACTTTCTAGGAATGTCTCCTTAATTCCATCCTTTTACTTGTGTATTTTCTCTCAAAATATCTATAAGATTTTTTTCATTATTAAGAGAAATTTTTCTTGAAATTGTCATTGGTTTCTTGTTTCTATATAATATAAATACATATGTTAAATTAGTAGATAAGGGTATTAATTCAAGATTTAAATGGTGGACTAATGATAAAACTAGATTTGGTTATATAAATCAATGGTTTACACTTCCTATGTAAGAGATGAAGTATCAAACACTTTTTCATTAAATAAATAGTAAAATCCTTAAAATAAATCAAAATCTATTTAATATTCTTATTAATGGATAGAATATTTATGTTTTTTCCAAAAAAAATTGACAAATTTTCAGATCATGATTTTTTCCCAAATGAAAAAATTATTATATCAAACAACTTTATGCACATGGATTATACTCATCAGAACGTGACAATGTAAAAAATTAAGTTCTCTTATTATGGGTACATGATGGAATCAAAAATATTAAAGTCGGAAACATTTTAATCAAACTCCATTATTATAGTTCTATTATAGACATTTATGATTGCATTTTATATTTCTTGGAAAGGTTTATCCAAGATGATAGGTGACTAAGAAGAGGTCATATCCTCCTCTTTGTTTAAAAGATAAAATTCAGCAGGGAAGATAAAATTATTCAATCTAAATAAAACATCTTCAAATACTATCGCTTAGAATGTAGTGGATCTGTTAGGTAATTTTAAAACCACTCTAGTTGGTTTCAGATGTACACTAGTGCAGAAAACGTTTTTTATGTCGGTTATTTTTAATTTTTTACGTCGGTTTCTAGCCGACGTTAATACGTGCGACGTTATAAATAAGGTTTTTGACGTCGGTTATTTAAAAACCGACGTCAAAAACATAAAATCGCGATGTTTATCACGTCGGTTATTTTAGAACCGACATGATAAAGGGCCTGGAGAATGGTTTATCACGTCGGTTCATATAGAACCGACGTGATAAACTGGGGTGAGGGCGGTTTATCACGTCCGTTCTATAAGAACCGACGTGATAAACCGGGCTGAGCGTGGTTTATCACGTCGGTTCATATAAAACCGACGTGAAAAACCGGGGGAGGGGGGTTTATCACGTCGGTTATTATATAACCGTCGTGATAAACCGGAGGGAGGCGGTTTATCACGTCGGTTATTGAATAACCGACGTGATAAACCATTGTCCAGGCCGTTTAGCACGTCGGTTATTCAATAACCGACGTGATAAAGCATTCTCCAGGCCCTTTATCACGTCGGTTATTAAATAACCGACGTGATAAACCATTCTCCAGGCCCTTTATCACGTCGGTTCTAAAATAACCGACGTGATAAACCATTCTGCAGACCTTTTATCACGTCGGTTATTAAATAACCGACGTGATAAACTATTTTCCAGGCATTTTATCACGTCGGTTATTAAATAACCGACGTGATAAACCCATTTTTTTTAACAGAATGCAGTGATCTTCTCTCCACCAGAATCAACCAGAAAACAAATCAAGAAATCGTACCACAAAAACAGAAGTACATCAAAATTAAGCATGTACATAGATAACATATAAAACTTACCCACTAGACAACATCCACCCTCATTTATACCCCATGGACAGCCCTCCCCCACCCCGTTGGAGCCCTCACCCTCATGTATACCCCCTGGACAGCCATCCCCCACCCCATTGGAGCTCCCACCCTCATGTATACCCCTTGAACAACCCTCCCCCACCCCATTGGAGCCCCCACCACACTCCTGGACTGCCCCCCGACCCCCGGACACCCCCAAACACCCCTCGACAACCCCCCACCCGCCTGAACAACACCTCATCACCCCTCACCCCACTTGACAGCCCCCACCACACCCCTGGACAGCCCCAAACACCCCTGGACAACCCCCCCACCCCTGGACAACACTCCCACACCCCTGGACCGGCTTCCCACACCCCTGGACATCCCTGCCACCCCCCAGGACTGTCCCCCACCCCACCAGACAGCCCTCCCAGACCGCTGGCCACCCCCAACCCCACTGAACACACCCCCACACCCTTGGAACCCTTCCCCCACAAACCCAAATCCATACCAGAAGAACCATCAAAAGTAGACCAAAATAAGAAGTAGATCAAAATTAAACATTCAGTTATATAACATTCAAAACTTACACTGTCAACTTCAAAAAAAACTAAATCAAACCTAAACAACTACCAAATACACAATTAAAACGACAATATTCAAAATTACATTTTACATTACAAACAACTAAAATTCAATCAAACCTGTAAAATAATTTGACCACTCCACTTGTACGTGTTTGATGTCTTCAGTAGTTTAGGGTTGAGGGTCATCAAAAAGCTACAAATGAAAAAGAAGATAGTTAACGTGTATAATGAATAAATCAAATTGAAATATTATGGCAAAGTTTAAGAGGAAATCGTACCAGGTCAAAATTCACAACTGTCCCAGTTGCTATTATTTCATACATAAATCTTAACATATAATATCCGCATTCGATGAGGCCTTGTTGTTCATGACAATTCTATTTTGAATGAGTGTAAATTCAATATATTATTTTTATGTAATAAATCAAAAAGTACAAATTATAAATGGAAATTTACCTTCGCATTTACATATTTGATCTTTGCATTTCTTTTCTTTGTGTTTTTTCGAAAGTAGACCCATGCACTGTTAGAAAATAATACGAATGGGGTAAATTTAAAATTCATTATAATATATAAAACTATTGAGAAATTGAAACTTACTTTTCCAATATATTCTTAAAACTTTCCCGCACATCACCATGAACAGAGCATATCCAATAAAGAGCTTTCTCCCTTGGGCAAAAAATCCCTAACATCCAATGATCACTGATAAAAGGAAATTTAATGTTAGTGGTTTTTTATGTTAAAAGATAATTAACTCTTTGAGAGAAATGTGTTTCATACCTCTCACAAAAAGGCATCATCCAACATTGTCTAATTATATTCTTTTCAAATCTTTCAGCAATATAAACCATTCTTTGTTCCTCAGTCAATGCACATGCTTCAGGGGAAATCAATTGCGGGTCCATGAATCCATATACTTCTGTCAGTTCATTCCTCTCACAAATTTTATAAAGATACCTAATACAAAACATATATAAGTATACATTTTTAATAAATATAACGCAGGGAAAATGTGTTAAGACTTACATGGAAAAAATTTGCACCACGTTGATGCCCAACTTATCTCCAGTAACAAGCTCCATGATATCAGATTTTGTAATCCCCACACTTATTTCACGTCCACAAACATGAGATTCCATTGGAAACTCATAAAAACCCAACAAAAAAATGTGAATATCTTGACAATCTGTCAAGACCACTAGAATCTGTATCTGATGTCATAACCTGTTGTCTTTGTTGTTGTCTATACAATATTTCTTTACCTTTGAAGTATTCCTGTGAAAAAAAATTGAGAAATATAGTAGTTTTCAAATGATAAAACAACTTTAATAAAAAAATAAAATAAAAGATATAACATTCATACCTCTATGGTAATGAGTCGAAGAAGTCTGGATGGCCAAACTAAAAAATGGCCGATACTCTGTCCAACTGTCGCCACCTCATCTGTAGGTATTGATACCCTAGCTGATCTATCTATAATATCCTGTACAGTGACCCTCTGATTCTCTACCTCTAATTGTTGATGATGAACTGTATCTCCTATACAATATACCAACCCGTATGCTACTATATGATGTTGAGAATCATCAACATACAACTCGCAATATGTAGGAAGCTGCGGCGGAGGCGTAGGATAAAAAATGGGGTCCGCAGGCTGAGGTGGGGGAGTGGGAGCTACTGGCGGAGGTGGAGGATAAATAATGAGGTCTGCAGGGGGAGGTGGAGTGGGAGCTGTAGTCTGAAATTGTCTTTGCATTTCTGCAAACATAGACTGCACTGACTCTCTAATCTTGTCTTCCATCGTCGCATTAATATTTTTAACTTCAGCCTCCAAGGATTCTATTTTTTTTTATAAACCCCCTCAATGTTAGAAGTTGAAGAACGTGGAAACACTTTTCTTACCGATACACCTGCCGGATATCCTCTTACACGACCAGGATGTTCGGGCCTTCCCAATGCTGCAAATAAAATATCTTCTCTCCCAGTAGCTGTAAATGTCCCCTCTGAACTCTGCTCCTCAAGAGAGTCCTGTATTAATTAATTGAACATTTCTGTAATGATTGAAACTTATATGAAGAAAAAAGTTAACTTAAATAATTTAAATAGATATCTTACAATCCTCTCAGCTACGATTCTCGATTCTTCCGAAAGATATTTCCCTTTTTCCCCTTCCGAGCTCTCTTCCATTTTTCATGTCTAGATGGAGGGGATGGAGGGGCCACCTCTCTAGAGCTTGAAGACTCAGCTCTTAGTTGTTGAAATTTTTCCGCCATCATTTTTTCTTCCAATAATGTATACCCTCCCCGAGATAAACTATGAGGGTATACATTTTTAGATTGGATCTCCTGATGAGCTTTCCTTGTTTGCTGTAATTTAAGAATAAGAAATCATTAACAAAACATTAATAAAATCATTTATATAAGAAAGTTTATAAAAGTTTACATTGCCCTTACCAGAAATGACTCTTTTTTTCTACTTTCAAAAAATTGTCTCCATGTGTCTTCATCTATAAAAGGATATATACGACATGAATTGTCATGACTCCTATGACCATAAATGAAATCAGATGAGAGGGTTGATTTGAAATCCCTCCATCTCCTGGCAGCCAACGATAAGCATTTCTTCCTGACTCCTCCAGTGTCAGGAATATCAAATGTCATCTGATAAAGAAGAGGTTAAACATATTATATATACTAGAAACATTAAAAGAATGGTCAAACAATGACAAAAGATCTTACCAAAACCGTCTCCCACAACTGAGAGATAATCGCTTTATCCACACCTCTCCAATCATCATACAGAATGCTTACTTTGGTCTTAGCCTGAGTTGCAACAAAACTCTTAAAATCTTTGGCATTCGGACCTCTAGGAATATCATCATCATCAAACTCAACTACTATCCTCTGATCCCGCGTACGGGCAAGTGATAATTTTGGTAAACATGTGCACCCACGTTTACCAACCTTTGAACTCTTTGTCTTAATAGGAGCATGTGAATGTTCATCCCCAGAGGTATGACCAGCAATATGCTCCTCTCCAGAATAATGTGGTTGATCATCTGAATGATCTGTCATTATCCTTCAAATCAAAAAAACAAACGTCAGTTCACAAATATACAAATTCAAATATTTTAATACTACTGCAATCAGAAAATAGAAAAGTGTACTAAGTTACATAATAGTAAACATTGGTAATATGGTAAGCATGTTAAACAATGGTAAAGATGGCAAAAATGGTCAAGATAGTCAAGATGGTAAAAATGAAAAAAATGGTAAACCTGGTAAACATTGTAAACATGGTAAAGTAATTGTCAGTGAACAAATATACAAATTCAAATATTTTAATACTACTGTAATCAGAAAATAGAAAAGTGTACTAAGTTACATAATAGTAAACATTGGTAATATGATAAGCATGTTAAACAATGGTAAAGATGACAAAGATGGTCAAGATGGTAAAAATGGTAAAAATGGTAAACCTGGTAAACATTGTAAACATGGTAAAGTAATTGTCAGTGAACAAAAATAAGCATTTTAAAATTCATGTAATGGTTATAAACATGATAAAGTAAACTAAACAAACATAAAACAAACAAAAACATATACTTATTTTATTTTAAAACATGTTTTAATAAATAAAAAACTTACAATATCTAAAATTTATGGAAAAAACAAATGTAAACAAGAAATAAACATATGTTACCTGTAATTTTAGGAATGTACAGATGGATTGTTTTCCCAAATTCCTTCGTCATGATCGTTCCTTATGACACAAACTATGTCTTCAACATGATCGTCATTATGTTCTGTTAATATTTCCATGGAAGTAGGGATCTCACATAAATCAGCATATTCATCAAGTTAATCCTCACCAACATATTGTTTTTTCCCTTGTAAAACAACCCACTACATATCTGATTGATCTACTACATAAAAAATTTGTTTTGCATGTGTTGCCATTATAAAAGAATCAGCTGTGTCTTCCAATCTATTCAGATTAACAAGTGTCATTCCAAATTCATCGTGTCTGACACTGTTGTTACCGTTAAACCATTTACAGTTAAAAACGGGAACTTTAATTTTAAAGTAATCAACCTCCCATATGTCTTCAATCACTCCATAATATGCATTTGATGCAGAAATTGGGTTTTTGTCCTTAGCACTCGAAAAATGCATTGCTTCTGCAAACACCAATACACCACTATTCTGAACTGCACTTCTGTTGTCCTGAGCTTTTGTATGAAATGTATGACCATTAATGTCATAACCAGACCATGTTATCACATTTAAACATGGACCACCCACTATCCATTTTAATGTCTCTGATACATTTGATCTACCAAGCAAAGTCTTTTTAATCCATGACAAAAAAGTTTTGTTGTGCTCATTCAAAATCCACATTTCTTTCTTCTTTGGATGACATTGTTTCAACTCATTAATATGCAATGTGATATACGGTTGAGCATCTGCTATGTTATTCAAGATGTATGATTCTAACTTCTTCATCTGTTCAGCTGACAATGATTTGACTTTCAAGCCGCGAATCCCCTTTCCCTCATTATTAACTCGTTCATGGCGAGATGGAGGCAAACCTATGTGTTGCGCCGCAGCCAAGTAGCTCGTACAAAACTCTGCTACCTCCTCAGAAATATACTTTTCAATAATGGAGGCTTCAGGTCGATATAGATTTTTAACATACCCCTTTAATATTTTCATATACCTTTCAAAAGGATACATTCAACGAAGATATACATGTCCACAAAGCTTTATTTCTCGAACCAGATGAATCATTAAATGCACCATTATATCAAAAAAAGTTGGAGGAAAATACATTTCCAATTGACAAAGTATAAAAATTGCATCCTTTTCCAAAATGTTCAAAGCATTCACATCAATCGCCTTGTTACAAATTGAATTGAAAAAATAACACAACTTCATTATAGTCTTTCTGACACGAATGAGCAATATTCCACGCAATGCAACTGGTAGAATTTGTTGCATCATGACGTGACAATCATGTGATTTCATACCTATCAACTTCAAGTCCTTCAATGAGACAAAATTTTTTACATTAGAAGAATAACCTTGAGGCACTTTGGTATCATGAAGACACTGACAGAAGCTAATTTTCTCCCTCTTCGATAATGTATGAAAAGCCGGGGGAAGAAATGTTCGTCTTCCTTTAGGAGTGGGAGCTAACTCCAAACGTATTCCCATTGATAGTAAGTCTAATATTGCATTCAACCCATCTTTAGTCTTTCCTTTAATATCTAACAATGTTCCAATCAAAGAATCACAGATATTCTTCTCCACGTGCATGACATCAATATTATGTTTAACTTCATGATACCTCCAATATGGTAGCTCAAAAAAAAATTGACCTTTTCTTCCAAATATGTCTATCATTACCAGATTTCTGTGTCTTTCCCAATGTCACGTCAAGGTTTTTCACCCTCTCAAAATAAAGATCAGGGGATAAAGGTTTTGGAGCAGTATCAAATTCTTGTGAGCCATTGAATGCCTTTTTTAGTCTTCTATAAGGGTGTTCCATAGGCAAAAACTTTCGATGACCCATGTACACTGTTTTCCTCCCATGATGCAATTGACAATAGGACGTCTGTTGTTCGCAAATTGGACATGCTTTATGCCCTTTAACACTGTATCCAGACAAATTTCCATACGCTGGGAAGTCATTTATAGTGAACAGAAGCACTGCATGCAGTTGAAAATATTCCATTTTATAAGAATCATACACCCTAATACCATCAGCCCATAACAGTTTCAAATCATCAATCAACGGTGACAAGTAAACATCAATATCATTACCGGGTTGCTTTGGACCAGAGATCATTGTACTCAACATGACATATTTGCGCTTCATACAAACTTCAGGAGAGAGGTTGTAAATTACCAATAAAACAGGCCATGAACTATGTGTGCTACTGAGTGTTCGGTATGGATTCATTCAATCTGTGCACAACCCTAGTCTGAGATTTCTATTTTCATTTCCAAATGTAGAATACTGCGCATCAATTTTCTTCCATTGTGGACAATTAGCTGGATGACGTATTTTTCCATCACATACCCGCTCTTCAGCATGCCATCTTAACCTTTTTGCATCATGTGAATTAGCAAATAAACGTTTGAAACGATTAATTATAGGAAGATACCAAAATACCTTTGAAGGGAGCTTTGTAATCTCTACATCACCCTGTGATTTTTCTTTCACCTTATACCGTGGTGTCCCACATTTTGGACACTCTGACAGAAATTCATATTCCTTCCTATATATAATGCAGTCATTCGGACAGCCATGTATTTTCTTGTATCCCAATCCCATCGGGCATAATATTTTCTTGGCTTTGTAATGTGAATCTGGAAGATCATTATCTTTTGGAAGAATGTCTTTCATCAATTGTAGCAGCTCTGTAAAACTTCTGTCACCCCATCCATGCTTCGCCTTCAGGTTAATCAATCTTAACACCGCCGACAAAACCGTAAAATCTGTACAACCGGGATATAATGGTTTTTCAGCATCACCATATAGACGCGCAATTGTCGGTTCTATCTCAATTTCTTCTGCTACAATATCGCGAATCATTTCTTCAATTCCATCGGAGTTACCATCTTGCGAATCATCATCATCAGTGACATTCCGTCCAGTTTCACCATGCCAAATCCAAGGACTGTAACTCGGATTAAAACCATGACATATCAGATGATCTTTTATCTCTCTACTTTTCAACTTCTTCATATTCAAACATTTCAGGCATGGACAGAAAAAAAATGTCACTACTTGGAACATTTCGTTTTGCAAATTCCAAAAAGGCATCAACACCTTCCTCAAATTCATTGCTCATTCGATGTGCCATAATCCAACTTCGACTCATTATTACCTATAACAAATATCAACAAAAAATATATATTTTTAAGATAAGACAAATACATGTTTATATGAAAAAAATCATAATTTGAATGTAAAACAATTTAAAATATAAAACAAATCTATAGGTATTTAAAAAAATATGCTTGAATATTATTTTTAAAACAAAATATAGTTAGATATAACAGTTTTAAATTTCATTGAATCAAAGAAAACCATGACGCCTACATAGATTAATATTGATTGCGGTTTTGATGTTTTAATATATTAGATAAACAACCTATTTTAAATGGCGTGCAGACTTTGATATTGGTCTTCATCACCCTTCGGTGTGACTGGCAAAAAGAGGTCTACCAGCATGTTATTATTTTATCAGCAATTCACTCATTCTTGTTTCTGATGATCGTTAATTGCATTGGCAGGCTGAGAGGGCCGCCCATCGCGTCCAACACTGGTCTGCTCAGAATAACAACAGTCCCACTGATTCAGTTTAATCCTTTATTTCTGCTTTTTAATCCCATGTAACATATCTTGTGGGGATTTGATTTTGTACTTGGCCTTCAGCTTTAACGGTTATCAATCAAAATAAAACTCGACTAAAAACTCTGTTTATTTTAGGTTTTCAAAATCCAAAAACGAAAACAAAACAACCATGGACAAAAACTGAATTCCAATTACAGGAAACATGTTCAGAAATTCTAAACACCAAGAATTAACAAATATCAACAACAATAGTGAACAGCCTGACAATTACAAGACTAAATATGTATATGTATATGATTAACAATAATAATGTGTTATATTCTCAAGTGAATGTTCTAAATGATATGGTAATTCATATGGTTTAATATCATTGGTAACATGTTTTCGATTCCAATGAGACATAGGTGTGAGAGCCATTGATAATGGAGTAGTGGCCTAATCTCAATCTAGGTCCAACATCCTCAACATATTCTTCTAGGGGTAGAATTTAGTATGGTTTGTGTTATTTTAACACCTCTATATTTATTATAGGTTATTAAATCAAATTATTTTGATTAACTTTTTTTTATTCATCCTTGTATTATTATTTTTTGACTTTTTAGGATATTATAGTTTTATATTCTTATTCATGGTTGGAACATGGTTAGTGAATACCATGAGGTTCTACCTAGGAAACATTTTACATTTGTTTACAAATATAATGGAGGAAATATATTTTGTACAAACCATACTTATTTATCATGAAATCACACAGCATGATGCATATGCATTTTTTAGGGTTGGTTCTAGGTTTTCCATACTGTGTGGTTAAACCATGGTACTCCTCCAATATCATATAATGGGGATCACATTTATTGTTTTAATTTATAAAAAAACCGATCCAAAATATGATATAAAAAGTAATTATTATTTATTTTCCTTTAAAGTAACGATGCACATCTTTTTTATCTCATTATTCATCTAGTTTAATGTTCCCTCAACATAGTCTGTTATATCAACAAAATAGTCTGTTATATCAACAAAAAATTCCACGAGATTCAAATAACCATTTGCAATAACAAAATACAAATAACCATTTGCAATACAAATAACCATTTGCAATAACAAAATACAAATAACCATTTGCAAATAACCATTTGCAATAACAAAAAATTCCACGAGATTCAAAAACGAACGAAAAGCACATCAAGAATCGAAACAAAAACGAACGAAATAAATTCATGGAAGGCTTACTTGAATGTTGCGAGTTGAGATGATAGATCCGAGAGGAGTGAAGAAGATAAACAATGAAGCCAAATTGAGTTTAACGCAGGTCGATCGACGAGCCGATTAGGGTTTACCGCGCGAGAGAGACGAGCCGGCGGACTGTCAATCGAAAAATCGTAAATGACAGTCCACGGGCTTTAATTTTTTTAAAAGTTTTATAACGTCGGTTATTTTAAAACCGACGTAAAAAAGCTCCAGCGCTTTGGTTTTTTACGTCGGTTATAAGATAACCGACGTAAAAAACCAATGCATGGGGGGTTTTTTACGTCGGTTATTTGGAAACCGACGTAAAAAAACCCGATATCTACGCGTTTTTTACGTCGGTTATTTTATAACCGACGTAAAAAACCAAAGCATGGTGGGTTTTTTACGTCGGTTATTTGGAAACCGACGTAAAAAACCCGATATTGACGCGTTTTTTACGTCGGTTATCTAATAACTGACGTAAAAAACCCCGCGCTTTGATTTTTTACGTCGGTTATTTGATAACCGACGTAAAACCCCCCCCGCGTATTGGTTTTTTACGTCGGTTATAAGATAACCGACGTAAAAACCCAACAGGCGCGATTTGTAATGTCGGTTATTAAAATAACCGACGTTAAAAATCTACTCGCCGCATTTTTACGTCGGTTATATATAACCGACGTAAAAAATGGTGACGTAAAAAACGATTTCTGCACTAGTGGTACCATCTGTAAATAATGAAAAATAGAATGTGACACACGTAAATATAATCTCTTAGATCTCCACAAGCAATGCTAGTAAAGAATTATGTAACACCACCTCTAGTTATAGATGTGTTAGAACTCTAAATCCACTACTATAGTGATAGATAATTACTAGGTTCACTGATACACGTGGACGATTGTCGCATATCGACCGTTCAAAGTTCCAGTGCTCTACTAATGTGTATAGCAGCACTCAGGTCGAATCCTCGATGATGATACTTTGTAATAGTCATTTCTTTTTAGTTGATTGTATTTTGATTAGGGTGGTTTGTTTGCAGAGCTTAATTGAAATTATTGATTGACTATAATTGATTTAAAAAATTGATAAAGATTGGGGTGAGTTCATGATTAGGTATTTAAGCTTGTGATATCCTTGAGCTTTGCTTTATATTACATTAAATTAACACCCATGTCACAAGATAATGTTGATTGTAATTCCTAAGTGTTAAGGCTTTAATCCAAGCCTTAACTTAACTTAGGGTTCTAATAATTACCATTACTTGTTTATGGTAGTGTATTTATGGTTCCAATAATCCATGGAAACCACATGTTAAACAAAATATGTCATTAATCCATGACATGTTAAGTTCAACATACACAATGTTGATTCAAAGAATATTCATCGAGCAAAATCTCTCAATCACTTAACATACCTAAATTAAAACTCACCCCAATGAGAGATTTACTCAGAAATTTGGGTGTTTAATAATCTGGTCATAATTATTATGATTATAAATTAAGAAGTGAAGAAAAAGAAAGGGATAATAAAAGAGTGGTACGTCGACACACACACACGAACAATGATGATAATTAAAAACGAACTTTCGATTGAATGAGGAAGCAAAAGAAGGGAAGGGGATTCAACTGTATTTAAACTATTTTAAGAACATTAATATTAAACTACATAAGGTGGATGAGAATAAGAGATATTGAAGAAGAAACTTGCATTAAAATAGAATTACAAAAGAAAAGACTTACAAAACTACAACAATGAAGAACATAAAAGTAAATAAAAACAAAGAGAGGACGAAAGGTCTCTCAAGTGAAAACTTGAGTATGGAAGTTCCTCCCAAGACTTTGTAAAATCTTTGGTCGTGCCAATATGATCTCCTCTCTTCTGAAATTTCAACCCCTCTCAAGGAGAGAAGAGGAGAGTATTTATAGCCCAAGGAGTGGACTGTTTGCATTCCCAATCTGTCCCTCCAATTGCATCACCACGTTGGCCATTCAGACCGCCGAATATCGAGATATATCCTTCTTCAAAGTTGTATATAATAAAGTTGTCTGACGACTCTCAAAATTTGGAGTCATTTGGAAATATTTAGCCAATGTTATGTCCGACTGATTAAACAATTTTAATCTGTCCATTTCAATCCAGTCTTATTGATGTCCAAAATGTGAAAGGGTTTTTGAATAGTAATATGCCTTCAAAACCGAATTATTTCTTCAAAAAAGTCATCCTCCTATATATCCTATTTCACACTAAAAAATATCAGCTTGATTGTATGCTTACATCATGAGATATGTCCTGAATACTGTACTAAATTTATTTCTCGGACAAAATGGTGGGCTGGATTTTAACGCATATGTTGGGCCTCTTGTGTTTGAATTTGGGCCTTGAAATTTTTATCCAAGACTCCTTGCATCGTCCCCTGAACTATGGTGGAGAATAATGGAATTTTTACTTCTGTATTTAGCCCCATAAATCAATCTTCATGAATAGTCTGGTTTCTTCACAGATTCATTAGTCTTGTTTGTGAGGACCATATGACCCTTCAAATGGAAGAATTTGCTCATGGTATCTTCTAATGAAATGTTTTATATTTAAATGGGAATCCTAAAAAACGAGAACCACACAATTTGGATTATTATATTGATAGTTATTATTAAAACAGTAAACTGACTCAATTGGAATACTTCTAAAAATGCTCAAAAATTATACTTAATATTAAAACATTAATATTTCACACAAATTATGCACATTTAATATAAAATAAGTATAGGGAGTATATAATAAGAAATTAAAATATTAACAACATCAACTCCCCCACACTTAGTCTTGTGCATGTCCTCATGTGCAATAAATATAAAAACATGACAAAATCATTTTCACTCACCAACAAATATTAAAATTTTGTTTTCTTCAATCATGGGAGGTTTAGACTATTTCACTCATCAATTTTGAATTCCACCACAATTTTTTACCGAAAAAATGTTCCAAAACTAATTCATTTTTTCATGCTCAAATTTAGAAATGGAAAATGTGGACACTCAAAACTCACACCTCTCAAGATGATAAAATTCATTTTTGGATGTTCACTCTTTCACCAACCAAAATGTGAGAATCTTATATTTTGAAAGAGCTTTAAACTTCCAATACCTATCCAATGTTCACAAGAATCAAGAGGTATTTTTAAGGGGTTTTTTGTGGCTATGGGACGGTAGGAATATAATGTCTAAGAGAGAGAACAAGAGGGTTAAAACACCAACATAGAAAAAGCAATGCACATTTTTTTTGAAATAAAACATGGAAGGAAATGAAAACACATATTTACAAGGGAATAATTGTGTGAAGAAAGACACAATAGAGGAAGAAAGTATGAAGGTAATGAGAAGATGAAATATTTACAAAACACAAAACTTCTCCAAATGACATAAGAATATAATTCAAGTGTTCTTTTTTTTTTATTTTCCTTCTTTTGAAAGTTAAACTTGGAAAAGATCTCACACTCATATCCCAACCCATTATTGATCTCCTCATGACACTAATTGTAATAGTTATAACAAGATCAAAGATTGAGGAACAATGATTTTTGACCTACCCAAGAAACAACCCTTTTTTATTTTTTTTGATTTTTTTTAACACTTGTCAATAACATTTAAAAAATTACATAAATGGAAGTACATTACATTCCCAAAAACACACTTAATGACAACCTCTCCCCCACACTGAAAAGGATTCTTGCCCTCAAGAAGATGATAACTCATTGAAAATCAATAATAGGTTGATATTGGGTGGGAAAAAGTATTGGTCTTGTAATGTGGCTATCAGGGAAAAGGTTTTAATAGGCTCGAAGGGGCTTTCAAAAGGAGTATTAATGTAAGCTAAATGGGAGGCTATTTGGTTATTGTGATTCTCATGTGGTTCAGAAAATGCCTCTATCATATTAATGCACACTAAAGTAGAAAATTCAGCTCGAAGGTCCACAAACTCAGGACTCACAAATGGGGGTGAAAACACACATTTTGAAAAGATGGCCATAGGTGGCCTTAGCATGAAAGCAAATGTTGTTTCTCATGGTCTGAGAAAAGCATTTTCCAAATCAAAAATTGAGCATTCAAAATTTGTTAATTTTGACACAAAATTCTTTATCCAAAGTCATGATGAAAATAAAAAAAAATTGAGATGAAAACATGTCTGTTAATTCCCCAAAATGGTTGGACAAAATTTCAAAACATGATTGTGAGTAAGCACGACTCTTGATTTTTTTGTATTTTTTTTAAGTGATTGTTTTTTTTGTTTTTTGGTTTTTTAGGTTTTTATTTTTGTTTTGTATAAAGATACACCCACACAAAAGAGAAAGTGAAAAAGAAAGGTTTTGATAAAGAAAGCGGTAAAAAAATGAAAGTCGGAGGAGGAAGAAGAAAGAGGTAGAGGGAGGATGATAGATAGAGAGAGAGTTAAAGGGAAAGAGGTGCCCCTGGTTTGGATTTGGTGGGTCGTCATCTCCATCCGGTGGTGGGTTGACTGTAGAAGTTGGGGATCCAATGGAAGGCAATGTTGATCCAGGATTGTGGGATGTTACCTGAAAAAGAAAAATCATTATTCATCTAATGAAAAAATAAATAAAAATAAATTAAAATTTCATAAATGTAAAATAAAACATGGGTTGCCTCCCAAGAAGAGCTGCATTTATTTGTCTACAGCTGGACAGTTGCAGTGGACTGCCCATAGTCTGACGGTGGCCATCATATTTTCTGAACTCTAGTGTGCTTCCAGAAAAACTTCTCCTCTTGGAGGCCTGATGATTCATTGGATAATTTCTTCTCATCCTTGTTGGTGTGCTTGCAATTCAATGGGGGTGGAAAGAGAATATCTCTATCTTTGCTTTGGTATTCAACCTGAGGAATGATGTTATCCACAAAGTGATGGTTTTCTATGCTTGGAAATTCAGGAAGATGTCTCAATTCTGATGGTTCATTTATGTAAGGATCAGATAACACAAATGCAGAGTATGAGATCCCAATTGTATTTGAATCATTTATTTCAACACTTACCGATGTAGAGTAATGAGGATCAGTAGAGTCAAAAGACTGAATAAAATTTTCAATATCTTTATTTCAATATTTTTCGCCAAATAATGGTCAATTTCAACCTCACCAGTGATCACTTTATTAATTAGGGAACAAATCCCACAACCTTCACTCTCATTGGGACATGATAAACACATTTGTTTAGGGTTCACCTCACATATAACAGAATTTTCAGAGTCATGGATAGGAAATGATGAGTGTTGGATAAACTGATCTGAATCAACAAATGAGCATTCTAGTTCATTTTCTTCATTACCATCCATGTTGGAGTATTGGAGGTCATAGGTGAGATGAGATTCCAAAGAGTTTTCAAGATCTTTTAGATCAATGGAGTTTTCATTTTTAATGTCAACATCAACTTCATCATTTTTGACTTGGTTAATCATGGTGAAAATTTCACAAGATCCTTTGTTATTAGAACAAGAAGAACATGATGGAATGGGGTTTGATTGACTCTTAGAAGTGTCCTCAGAAGCATGGATTGAGAATGCAGAGTGATCCTCAGATGGGTATCGCATGGCTTGGAAAATGTTGAACATGACCAGTTGGTCACCGAATTCCATGGATAAGATGCCTGAATGGACATCAATCTTGGTTCTCGGAGTCATGAGGAACGGTCTTCCTAGAATTAGGGGAGATTGAGAAGATTTTGTCTCAACTTCTATGTTGAGGACATAGAAATCAGCAGAGAAGATAATATCATTGACTCAGAAAAAGACATCCTCAATTATTCCCTCAGGACTGGTTGTGCTATGATTGGCCAATTGAATGAAAACAACCGTTGGATGTAAGGGACCTAGACCAAGGTTGGAGAATATGGATTTGGTCATGACATTAATTGAGGCTCCTAGGTCTATGAGTGCATAATCAAAGTTGGAACTTCCAATTTGGCATGGAACCGTAAAGGTCCCTGGATCTTTGCACTTAATGGGTATGGACACTTGGGTTGAAACATTTTAGAAGGTCCTAAGTTGCCTCTTGTGGATACACAACTCCTTGAGAAACTTTTCATACTTAGGAATTTGTTTTATGGCATCTAAGAGGGAAATGTTGACTTCCACACATCTAAACATGTCGAGCATTTCAGGATCAGGTTCAAAGGACTTCCTTGGTTTAGAAACAGCTTGAGGAAAAGGAATTGGATTCCCAAGTGGAATTGAAGGAGGTGAGGGAATGGTTTTAGGTTACTTTTCAAGTTTCTTTTTCTTTTCATTTTCTAGGTCAACATTCAAAGGAGGGTTGGAGGACTTATCTTGAGGAATAGAAATTTTCTTTCCTGATATAAGTTCAATTGCACTTACATTACCCTTGGGGTTGAGTAATGGTTGATCTGGATATTGGGAAGAATTAGATGGTTGCTTCTGACTAAGGTGGGATGCCAGTTGACCAATTTGTGTTTCAATGTTCTTGAGGCTAGAATGGGTGAAAGAGGCAATATCTTCCGCTTCACTTTCCCATGGTTTCTTGGAAGAAGAGGCTTGTCCTGGATTGGAATTACCTAGATTTTGGTTCTTGGGAAAACAATTGTATTGGTTTTGGAATTGGGAAGGCTCACTAGGATAATGGAATCCAAGAGGAGGATTGTTCCTTTGAGGTTGAGGAATAAAAGGATAAGGTTGTTGGAAGTTACTAACACCTTGACCATATTGAAACTGGTTTGGGTTTTGAGGAGGTAATTGAAAGGGATGAGATATGAGATTACCATACCTAAGGACTTGGTTATAGGAAGAAGATAAGGGCTCAGAGTGAGGTTGGCTGAAGTTTCTAACAAACTGACCTGATAGTTGACGGTTGGTGTTCTGCTGAGCATATGCTGCATTGAGCTCCATTGGTCCAGATGAATCGGATTGATCCTCTTGAAGTTTTGGACATGTGTTAGTTGGATGAGATGGAGAGTTTCAAATTCCATAGTTTTTGATAGGTCCAGGAGACATTGATTGTGATGAATACGAGGTTGGGGATTTGGTAGCCACAGCTAGTTGTCGCACAAGACCTGTAAGTTCACTCATCCACTTGGTCATCTTGTTCGGCTCAATTGATTGATTATCTTTGGCTTGTTTGACTTGAGCATGTGCTCGAGTATGGAATTTTTGTGTGTTTGCATCCATGTTACTTATGAGATCTCTTGCAGTTGCGGGAATTTTATCAACAAGAGCACCGCCACTTGCGATATCTATGAGAGTTCTCTCCATAGCCAATAACCCCTCATAGAAGTATTGGATCAAGAGTTGGTCAGGAATTTGGTGATGTGGGAAGGTTGAAACAAGCTTTCTGAACCTCTCTCAGTACTCATGGAGTGATTCACATGGGAACTGATGGATACCACTAATTTCCTTTCAGATAGAAGCAGTACGAGAAGCAGGAAAGAATTTCTCTAAGAAGAGTCGCTTCATGTCATTCCATGTGGTTATGGAACTAGGATGAAGGTAGTAGAGCCATGACTTAGACGAGTTGGATAGGGATAAAGGGAATTCTCGGAGTTTTATTTGTTCCTCAGAAACCCCTTGATGCTTTATGATAGAGCACACCACTTGGAACTCTTTAAGGTAGAGATGTGAATCCTCACCAGCTAGCCCGTGGAAATGAGGAAGAAGATGAATCAAACCCGATTTGAGTTTGAAGTCAGCTTCTATTTTTGGATATTGAATACCAAGAGGTTGCTAATTCATATTAGGCACTGTATGTTCTTTAAGGTTTTGTTCCCTAGGACTGGCTATATCTAATTCAACTAGTTGGAGAAGGACTGGTTCTTGAATTATTTGATTATCTCTAAAGTTCCTCTTAAGTTGGCGAAGTGTTCCCTCAATTTTAGGGTCAAACAAATCTAAGGGATTTTTTGGGAGGCTACAGGGCATTTAGAGATATTTTGGAAGAAAGAGGAAGATGGTTTTTTCTTTGTATTTTTTCAGTTTATGATTTTAATGAGAAGACGGGTTTTTCTTTGTGTTTTTTTTCAATTTTTTTTAAATTTTGTTTTTTTGGGTTTTTATTACAATAACCAGAAACTAATGACTACTTAAAGCACCATCCCTAGAAATGGCACCATTTGATACGCGTGGCCATTTTTTGCCTATCGACTAGTCAAAGTTCCGGTGCTCTGCTAATATGTATAGTAGCACTCGGGTCGAATCCTCGGCGATGATACTTTGTGATAGTCGTTTGTTTTTAGTTGATTGTATTTTGATTAGGGGGTTTGTTTGCAGAGCTTAATTGAAATAATTTATTGACTATAATTGATTTAACAAATTGATAAATATTGAGGTGATTTCGTGATTAGGTAGTTAAGCTTGTGATATCCTTGAGTTTTGCTTTATATTGCATTAAATTAACACCCATGTCACAAGATAATGTTGATTGGAATTCCTAAGTGTTAAGGCTTTAATCCAAGATTTAACTTAACATAGGGTTCTAATAATTACCATTACTTGTTTATGGTAGTGTATTTATGGTTCCAATAATCCATGGAAACCACATGTTAAACAAAATATGTCATTAATCCATGACATGTTAAGTAACATACACAATGTTGATTCAAAGAATATTCATCGAGCAAAAGCTCTCAATCAATTAACATACCTAAATTATAACTCACCACAATGAGATATTTACTCATCCATTTGGGGGTTCAATAATCTGGTCATAATGATTATAATTATAAATTAATAAGAGAAGAAAAAGAAAGGGATAATAAAAGAGTGGTACGTCGACACACACACACGAACAATGATGATAATTAAAAACGAACTTTCGATTGAATGAGGAAGCAAAAGAAGGGAAGAGGATTCAACTGTATTTAAAATATTTTAAGAAAATTAATATTAAACTATAGAAGGTGGATGAGAATAATAGATATTGAAGAAAAACATGCATTAAAAAATAATTACAAAAGAATGGACTTACAAAATTACAACAATGAAGAACATAAAAGTAAATGAAAACAAAGAGAGGAGGAAAGGTATCTCAAGTGAAAACATGAGTATGGAAGGTCCTCCCAAGACTTTTTCAAATCTTTTGTCGTGCCAATATGATCTCCTCTCTTCTGAAATTCCAACCCCTCTCAAGGAGAGAAGGGGAGAGTATTTATAGCCCAAGGAGTGGACTGTTTGGATTCCCAATCTGTCCCTCCAATTGAATCGCCATGTTGGATATTCAGACAACCGCATATCAAGAAATATCCTTCTTTACAGTTGTAGATAATAAAGTTGGCCGACGACTCTCAAAATTTGGAGTCATTTGGACCTATCTAGCCAAAGTTATGGCCGGTTTATTAAAAAAATTTAATTTGTCTATTTCAATCCAGTCTTTTTGAAGTCCAAACTGTGAAAGGGTTTTTGAATAGGAAGATTCCTTCAAAACCGAATTATTTCTTCAACAAAGTCGTCCACCTATATCTCCTATTTTACACTGAAAACTCTCAGATTTATTGGATTCTTACAACATTAGATATGTCATGAATACTATACTGATTTTATTCCTTGGCCAAAATGGTGAGCTGGACTTCAAGACATATGTTGGGCCCCTTGTGTTTGGATTTGGGCCTTGAAATTTTTATCCAAGACTCCTTACATTGTCCAACAAACTATGGTGGAGAATAATGGAATTTGGTCTTTTGTATTTAGCCCAGTAAATCAATCTTCATGAATAGTCCAATTTCTTCACAGATTCGTTGGTCTTGTTTGTGAGGACCATATGACCCTTCAAATGGAATAATTTGCTCATAGTACCTTCTAATGAAATGTTTTATATTTAAAGGGGAATCCTAAAAAACAAGAACTACACAATTTGGATCATTATAGTGATAGGTATTATTAAAACAGTATACTGACTCAATTGGACTACTTCTAAAAATGCTCGAAAATTCTACTTAATATTAAAACATTATTATTTCACACAAATTATGCACATTTCATATAAAATAAGTAAAGGGGGTATATAATAAGACATGAAAATATTAACAAAATCATCCACATAGACTTAATGACCCTATTATGTTTCTCCCATGATTACATTTTTTAAATTAATGATTTTATGAATTTTCTTTTGCTTATATTTTTCATAATACTATCCATGATTTATTTCCTTTTTTAATTTGACTTTTTTAGTGCTTATATGACTCTTATTATAACTACATAGGTTTTGTATTTTCACTTACATTTATCTCTTTTCCTACTTATTAATAATTATTCATTTTAATTTTTTTTAATAAATTATAGGCACGTTGTGATATGGATAAAAGTTGGATCACATTACTGAGGAACACACCTCAGTATGCTAAGGGTTTGGAGAATTTTTTAGATTTCTCAATTTTTAATTGATCAGTTGATGGGAGAATAAGATTTCCATTTCTTAAGTGTAAATTTAGAATATGGTTGAATATATATTAAGTTTATGAACACTTGATATTGAAGCAATTATCTACTCAGTATTTATGTAGGATTTGGCATGAAGAATGGAATGTTATAGAATGTTTGAGCATTGATGTCAATTGATAGAATGTGCTCCCAACATCATTGACAATGGAAAATAAAATATAAAACCTTATAAATGATGCATTCTGTATTACAAGACACCAACATCAACATCAAAACATATCAGAACAACCATTTGAGGGTGTTATAAATAACAACTTAACATGTGATGTTTTTGAAACTATAGGACAACCAGATAAATATTATAAAATATCACTGGATCCTCCTCTTGATTCTATGGACACTAGTATAAGAGAAAACTTCACTAATCAGAAAAATGAGTTTCATAGTTTAGTTTATGATGGAAATCAAGAGTTTTATAGTGGATGTTTGAAATATTCCAAACTTTTTTTCTTCTAAAGTTGTACCATATCAAATGCGTATGTGGAATTACAAATATGGTGATGTCCATGATATTGGAATTGTTGCGTGATGCATTTCATGAAGCAAATATCCCTGAGTCTTTTTATGATATGAAAAATGGCATTAACATGCTTGGTCAAACTTATACAAAAATACATTCATGTCCCAATGATTGTATGCTTTATTGGGGAGATTATTCTTGCAAATAGGATTGAAAAAAATGTTTTTTTCTAGATGGCAGTTAATGGGTAATGTTGGAAGTATGAATCAATATACTAGTATGAGGAAAAATAAAAGGAACACACCTGAAAAGGTTTTAAGTTACTTTCCTTTAAATCCACAATTGAAAATATTATTCATGTCATTGAAAACTGCAAAACACATGACATGGAATTCCATATATAATAACAATGATGGGTTAATGTGACTTCAATGAGATTCACAATAATGTAATACAATTGATTCATTACATCCATATTTCTCATCTGATCCTTGGAATTTTTTATTAGAATTGGATGTTGATCGATTACACCAATTTGGTACTTTAAGCACCAGTTATAGTATTTTGCCGGTTATTTTGATCTCGTATAATCTGTCTTTGTGGATGTGTATAAAACAAATTCCCTTTATCATTTCAATGATTATTCCTAGAAAAAAACTTCTTGGAAATAATATTTATGTTTACATTTAGCCTATAATTTATGAATTATTGGACTTATGGAGCAACAGTGTTGAGACATATGATGAATCTTATAGAACAATTTTTTAAATGAAAGTTTCTCTAATGTGGACCATTAGTGACTTCCTTGGACTTGAGAATTTAGCTGGTTAAAACACTTACACAGGTTTGGTTTATTCTATTTGTAACTTTTATTTTGAGCTCGAATGATAACCTTATAGTCAAAAATGGTGCTTCTTGTTTAAACAAATATTTCTCGATGTATATCATAGATTTTGATTGAACAAGTCAATATTCAATGGTTTTATTGACCATTGACCACCACCAAAGTTGTAAATAGGTTATGAAATATTGGCAAAACTTGGAAATGTTGAAATATAATTTGGGAATTTGAATCATTTGAATCATCATCATCGTTATATATTTATTAAGAAAGAAAGTTATACAACCAAAATAGGGACCAAAAAGCACAATAAGGCCTAGGGGGCCTAAAGTAATGAAGACCAAGTCCATACTCTATAATCAAATTAACCCTCTCATGTTTCAAGAAATGAGTACTTGGGAAGCATGTGATGGTAGAGCCATGGTCTGCCACCACCATAAAAGGAAGATGATCTGCTGCCATATTTCCTTCCCACCATGTATGAACCACTACAATGTTGTTGCTGAGGATGTATCAACATTTTCTAATGATGTAGGTTATTGAACAAGGAGTGGAACCTTTACCATGAAAAGAGTTATTAATGATCATGGAATTAGTTTCAACCTGGGTAAGAGCAATATTCTCTTGGTCACATTGGTTCAGCCCTATGTAAATTGCTTTGACCTCCACCTGGATAGAGCTCATATGTCCATAGTAGGAAGTAAAAGAAAGTAAGACACTCCCTCGGTAGTCATGGACAACCCATATACCTAACATGACTCTTGAAATGCATGAACCAAGTACATTGAGTTTGAAACCAATGACTAGAAGTTTTCAATGCACCTATTTCCCTAGAGGCCCAACATTGGTAGGTAGCCCCAGAGTTGCACTCACATACATAGATCTCAGAGAGGGAGTATCAGGCCAATTTTTGATATCACTGACCACGTCAATGAGGAGGGACCTTTTTCTCATGATTATGGATCTTCATGTGGATATAATTCCATCATATCTATCCTTATTATTGGCCATCCATATGCACCATCATATCATTCTCAAAATAATAGATCATTCCATTTTTTCTAGGCCTATAGCATTAAAAACATGAAACCATCGCTCCAATGAGACTCCAAGATGATCCTGTGAGGAGAGGGTAGTGAATTAACCACAGAAATTACAAACATTGAGTTCTCATTCTTCCTCAAAGAAGAGGTGATTTAATTTTTCCTCCTGGTGGGTATTGCAATAGTGGAATCTGAAGACTAGATTGACACCCATATTTTTAACATTGTCATCCATGGGAATTGCATAGTTCCTTATCCTCTAAGTTACAAAGTTAAACTTTTTTGGAATTTTATTACACTAGATCATGCTATTCCAATTATCCCACTACTCTTGAGGCATCGATATCCTTCAGAAGTACCTTATTGTTAAATTCCCTTTGTTAGAAGGAGTAAACACACATTTTTATATTTCATAATTAATGGAAATGAGATCAAACACCTCCTATTTATTCTCATCCATAATGGCTTTGAAAAAGTGCAGATGTAGGTTGGATACTTTAAATGAAATCAATGGGGCAGGGCACCCCGAGAAGCCAATCATAGAACCCACCCAACTGTGATGCCAGAAGAGTATGTCACCTTCTCCCACAATACATCAGGAGTGATGTCAGAGGGTCGGTATGAGTGGGTATATCATAGACCAGAAGGGGGATCTGTGAGCACTAAAATATTACATGTTCCCAATGCATTTATAAGACATGATTTTCCCATAGATAGTGCACACTTTCATGATCTCCCAAGTAATATTTGCATGTATTTAGTGAATAGTATCCTCTAGGTTCCTCATGTTACTCCCGCCTTCATGTATGGGCCTCTACATCATACCCCCTGAGGTCCAATGATGTTTAACTTTAGATAGTGAATCCTAGATAAAGCTATCCAAGATTTTATCAATGGTATTAATAACCCTCTTTGGCACTTTTATGGAGAAGACATCATGGATAGGGGTAGTCAAAAGTACTTTGTTGACTAAGGAGATCTAGCCCCAAAAATATAGGTAGTGATTTTTTCAATTGAGCACACGACTCATTGTCATATTCAGTAAGCGATCGAAGTCATGAATGCATGTTCTTCCTGAAGAGATCAGCGAGCCAAGGTAATCCAATGGAAAAGAAATTTTCTACATGTATAACGTGTTATACAGGGAAGTGATCTACATAATCTTGCATCTATGTGGGATATAGGTGTTACTCTTAGAATTTTTGATAACCTGTCCACTCCAGTAGAAATATTCTTTTAGATTTTTTTATACCATGAACCAATATCCTTCTAGAATTAATGAAGATGATAGAATCATATGAAAAGTTCATATGTGAAATAGAATGAGGGTTCATTTTCCTGTGGTAAGGAAGTATGTCCTCAGTAGATAATATTCTATTAATAAGGTGGATGAGAGTTTCTTGCATGAGAATAAAAATGGTCTAGGAGATGGGGTCCCCATGCCTAAGCCCACGGGTCACCTTAAAAATTTCATGAGTCTTCCCCGTGAAAGATACAACCATCTATGAGGAGAAAAAACATATTAAAATGATGTCTATAGCCTAATAAGAGAGACCCATTCCCGTGACTACTTTATTGATGAATCCCCATTCCATTCTATCAAATACCTTATTCATATCCATCTTTAATTCCATGTTTGATCCATGGGTCTTGATGTTGATATCTATAAGAATTTATTGAGCCAAGGTGATGGCTCCCTGTATAGACTATCCCATCATAAAGCCATGTTGTTCTAAGGAAATCCATAGATTAATTTTCTTGGATATCCTTGTGTTGATGATGCTTGAAAAAATCTTATAAGGGAAGTTACACATACTTATTGGTCTATAATGAATAATGGTGGACAGATCATTGATCATTGGTAACAAGAAAAGAGTCATAACACTAGTAAGCCTTGGGATTTTTCCACCACAAAAGAAGTCCTATATGGCTGCAATAATATATTATTTAACCGTATCCCATGATCCCCTATAGAACAATCTTGGAAATCCATTGGGACTTAGAGCACTCCCTGGGTTGATGTAGGACACAGCCTCATGGACTTCCTTCTCATTAGGTATTTCTTCAAGTAAGGTTTTTTCCTGGTTGGACATCAGGTAGGGAATCACCTCTAGAAGCTCTGCATTATCTCTTATATATCAGTTCTGTATTTTTGGATTAGGACCTGTAATAAGGTTATTTAAGAAAGAAAAATCCATACCCCCAACAATGTCTCTATCATTTTAATAAGATCCATCCTCAAGCATGATATTTGGTTTCACTGGCTGTATTTTTTCTTTGATGAATGCATGAAATTAGGTCATGTTTTTATCACCTTTGTGTATCCATTTAACTATAAATCTCTCCTAATATGTGAACTCCTAATTAAGGATTATATCCATCAGGGAATTCTTCTTATTAGATAGCTCCTCAAACACGGATTCATTCCATGCATCCTCCAGACTGAGTTCCATGTGGTCAACATAATTCTTGAGAGTGTCCATGTCCTGATTAATAGGAGGTATTCCCTTATCCCTTTCTTGTAACCTATGTTTAAGTTGTCTAAGTTTGATGCGAATAACTACCCAAGAGTGACCCATAGTTGGTTCTCCCCAGAACCCCCAAACAAGTTTCTGATAGTTGAGAGTGAAAATCCATTAGGCATAAAATCTAAAGCATTCATAGACATCCTTTTTGGGATCCAAATAAACCAACATAGGGGAGTGGTCATATATTCCATGTAAAAGATGATCGACCTTGGAATTGGGAAACTTGGAGATGGCGTGGATGTTTTCCAGGCACTAATCCAAGATACTCTAACAAATTATACTCCATTTGGATTATTGAACCATGTAAAACAGTCACTAAAGTGCCCCATATCTATGAGACCATTACCTAACATGAATCGTATAAATCTCATGCTGACCATTCAGGGGGAATCACCCCTACCTCTCTTCTCATTTGGGTTAGTTATTATATTGAAATCACTGCTGGTGATCCATGTAGATTCCTATGGATCAAAGGTATTGGTATCGAGCCACAAAATTTATCTTCTTTGTGTGTAACATCTGCCATACACAAAAGAAAAAAATAGGGAGTCCACATCAATATTCACTTTCACATTGATATATTGATCACTAGCCTGAACCATATCCACAATAACATCCTTGTTCTAGAAGATATATTTATTCCGATTTGATGGGTATTCATACATGAAAGCGTGGATTATAACTTTATAAGTAAACTCACTGATTTTGGAAGGATTCTATTTGTGTTCTAGAATAGTAGCAATGCAGGCCTTGTGCTTTATTATCTCCATGGCTAAGAAGTCTGTTTTTACCTAGGCACTAATTCCATGGGTGTTCCAAATGAGAATAGGAATCATTTAAATAGTGATGGCTTGGCTTTGGACCTATATGACTTGGTCTCAATCATGTGGGAGGGAGAACACTCCTGAATAAGTTTTTATTTTACCCTTGTGCATACTCTAGCATTTGGTGATGAGGAGGGATTTGCTGGAGAGGCCAAGAGTGAATGCATCCTTAGGGAATTCCCTCTCACATTTCTTGGAGGGGATTGTTTTCCAAGTTTCTAATGATATGAGGTAACCATACCTCCATGATGAACACCCTAATTGTTAGCCTAGAAAATGGATACCGATTGGGGGGGACATGGTAGAATTCTATTAGTAGAAGAATAAATCCAACCATTAGTAGTATTGGTGAAGTATAGATGAGGATAAAGGATAGCCAGCAAAGAAGGAGGAGGACCCTCTTTACTAAATCCTTCCAGAGAAATGGCTATGCGTGTTAAGGGTGATGGGGTAGGAGGGATCAATGCCATCGGGGAAGGTATCCTAGGTATTGAGCTCCAAATATCCTCCACCCAGCAAACCTTATTGAGAAACTAGAGAGGATTTTAGGAGCATCCAAAGAGGGAAGGAGACGGAGAAAAGGGAAAGGGAATTGAAAATGGCATTAAAGCTGGGAAAGATGGTTTATCACCAGAAGGGTAAGATTCATCCAAATAAGAATAAATAAATGTTGTAGTGAGGGTTACAAGGTCAGCCTGAGTAGGTTCCTATTTAGGTTCAGGGAAAGCGCCATCAGACTGCTTCTGAGGGAAGACCCTTATATCATGAACTCTAGGATGAGGGTGGGGTTGGAAGAAACTGCCTCGACAATGTTTCCTACAAACCTACATAGAATTTCCCTTGATAGAACAGTAGGAGAAAAACTTGGGAAGCACTGGATACATGATATCCTGATTCCATTCTAGCAACTCCCACACCTTCAAGGATATCCTTCCTGGGAAAGATAAGGAGAGATCGATCTCCACACATATGTGAGCTACATAAGCTTAAGCATGCCACTGAGTTTGTTCATCCTCATATAGAAATACACTAAGGGAGACCCCTAAAGATTTAAGGAGAGAACCATTGTGAAATGGTAGTATCAAATCCAGGAGGTTGATCCACATAGTGGCTCAGGACTATTCTTCACTTTGTGGACCTCCATCAACCACATGGCCTGGTTAAATTGACAACAACCCATGATCCAAGGGGTTTTACTCTAGAAATGTAATAAATCCACCTCAAACGTGAGGATCAAGTAGAAGGAGTTCCAATTAATAGTTGGTATTTGGTCCGATGCATCAAGACCCCTGGATTCCACAAAACACTTGAAGACCATGAGAGGTGGTTTTGCAGAACCAAGATGTGTGATAAGGGTCCATTTGAGCAATTTATAGAATAATCATAGGCCTAATTATGAATCTACATCAATAGGAAAGAATCATCTCTAAACACCTTTGAGTATACATGGCGAACCTTCAATAATCAAGGCCACGGGGTTCCATGAGACGAGCTACATAGTGCATCCTTAAAGGAAGGGCCAGCATAGTAACCCTAGGGGGAAGATATGAAGGAATACAACGGTATATGAGGTTCCATTGAAAGGGATGAAGGGCCCAAATTGAAGGGAACTAATGCTAGAAATTCCTCTTGGGAGAGTACAGTCGAAGGAGACATGGTTGGGAGAATTTGAAATTCATCAGGTGCATGGGTCACGTTCTCAAGATCATTAGAAGAAGAGTCAATTTCCTCATCATTTTAATGATAGTGGGAAATGATTTTTAATTGCATCATCAAGTGAAATCTGAAAGCAAAAATGGAAGAATAAAATTATATTCTTTAAACTTCCATATCGAGAATTTAATTTGTTATGTCATAATCATGATGTTATGTATATTGAGAATAATGTTTGTGACAATTTGATATTCACATTTCTTATTACGGGCACATATATATGTGTTGATGTATTGTAAAATTATAGATCCATTTATTTAGGATTTGAAGATACAAATAAAGAGATGAATGAGTGGCTGAATACAAAATGAGAAATATATAAAAAATATATTAATAAAGAGATTGTATAATGGTTTTCACGATGTTTAAGTTTATAAATATTTCAATCAATGTGGATATTAGGTTGACACATATATTTTTTAAATATAATAATGTGTATTTTTTTTAGATCATGAATACTGATACTCAAGCTGAGTTGTCAGAAGATTTGAAGTTTCTTTCTCAAGGTTCTCTAAAACATGCTATAAAGTTTGGAACTTACAATGTGAATGGATTTACATTTTGTACAATAGATTAGGAAGAGGGTTTGAAAACATATAATAGTGGTATATTTATGTTTTCCAAAGTGGTATACTATGGAAGGTTGACTGATATTATTTAATTAATCAACCATAGACATTTTTTATGTTATTTTATTCAAATTCCATTGGGTTGATATTATCAAGGGTGTTAAAAGATATTCCTTGCAATTTACGTCTATGAACTTTTCTTTTTTGATGGATGTTAGTGACAATGAATTACATGATTCATATATCTTATCACCATAAGAAAAAATTGTATATTATGTGGAAGATGTCATGGATGAAGGGTGGAGTGTAGTTGCTCATGTAAAAAAAATAGACTTGTATGATAAAGGTGATGAAGTGGAAGATTTGACCTCTAACATTGGATCCCATCAACAACAATAAGCAAACTTAATTTTCCATCTTGATATTGAAAATATTAGTCTTGCAAGGGTGTATGAAGTATATGATGTAATGATGGAGTAGGAAAACAAAATTATTGAAGGAGAAAATTATTTTATGTATAGTCATCCATTCATTTTTCAATCACTTATGTCATTTGTGCACTCATTCATTATCATAGTTATGTTTATTATGTTTCTCAGTATTGTGCATCTTTTCTCATTTCTAATTTTTTTATGCCCAATTTTTTTTTGAAATATATGTTTTGAAGTTAATTTTATTTGATTAAATTATAGGAATGCCAAGGAAGCATTATACTGATGTCAGTAAACTCTCAGTCAACGTTCCCTATACCATATTAATAGATGATCATCCATTAGTCTCCCTCCCTACAACAACTGAGACACCTGCCACTTTCCCCCTACACCATCTCTCGCACCCTTTGTTAGTGTCTCATCAGTAGCTCAGCCAACGCCTCCCCATTCAGCAGCCTCAATAGTGAGGGATAAGGTCTCCACTTCTGGTTCTTCATGGGGATATTTGAGGGTGATAGTTATAGGTACAAATTCTAATATGAATGTAGTTATTACACTTTTTTATACTAATAACTATTTTTCATAAAATATGGAAAAAATTATACTACAGATAAAAATATGAAAAGCTCAGATTTCTAGAATCTATATGGACTAAATATAGTAGTCTCGTTTTATTGTTATGAGTTCCTTACAGATGACGCTGTCAGATTATTTAGCCAGATTCTAGGCCATCTAGTGGTAGAGCCAGTTACCCATCCTATTATGTATGCTGATTGGAAGCATATTCCTTAATCTTGGAAAAATGAATTTTTTGATTCACAGATAATCGTAATTTTAATACATTATGTTGTAATTTAATTTCATTATGTTATTAAATTATAATATTTTCAAAATGAATCTCTTTGTACAGTTATTTTTCCACTTTCCTGTTGCTGATCTTATAACACAAAAATACAAATTGAAAATTTTGGGTAAGAAATAGAAAGATTTTAAATAGAGATTATGGAATGAATTCAACAATACTTCATTGATCACCTAGCAACTATATGATAAGGTACCCAATGGGGTACTTAGAGAGAAATTAAAAGTTTTTGTTGATATCCATCATGATGGGAAGAATATGGTATTTAATTATATATTATTATATTAACCTCATTTTACATTTAAACATGCATCTAAAAAGGAGATGAAATAGCATACATTTCTATTACATTACATGTTATTTATTTCAAGATGTTTTAAGGAATAATGCATCGAGTATAGCTAAGAAAATCTTACCTCACACTTTGGGGTCAAAGAGTTTTTCTAGAAACTGGTCGACTCTGGAAGTATTTTCATTAGTTTAAATACTTATAAGACAATATTTCATGTTCCATATATTAAATTTTTTATTTATCTTTGTTTAATACAATCAAATAATTTAGGGAACCATGTCTCCCATACAGAATTGTGGTTGGATGTTCATAAAAAAACTGATGGGAGTTCTGTTAATGAGCCTACCAAAGAAGTAAGGGTATGAATTCTTTTTTCATTGTAATAACTTATTATTAGTTGTCACTATGTTAATATATATTTCTTCAAATATGACTGATATTTTATTTATAGGTAAAAATTAATGAAATATAGGATGTCAATCCCGTATAGTCCTTCTCAGTCTCCCAGGATGACATAGTTGGTAAAGTCTTTGGGAAGGAGAATCCTGGTTGAGTGTGTGGTTTGGGACCATTACCATATAAGGTCTTTAACAGACTATCAGGGATTATAGCTACATTATACTTCTGGTTATACCAATCCCTACCCATATATGCTCCGTGAGATTTTAAACAACAATTCAATAATAGGGGGCTCAGATATCCACTTTTCCAAAAGCATTGGTTAATTTATATTAGAAGATGACTGAGTCTGTCCCTAGTGATATTGGATCGATGGATGGTGGTGATCAAGTAAATCAACCAACTTCAAAATCATTTAGTTCAAAAACTTTTATTGGTTTTAAGTTTAAATGTAAATATACAATACTGTTTAATTTTCATTATAATTGTCTTACAGGTTTCAGTAGCAAGAAGTAGACGCAAAGATGGAGAGGGTGATGAGTAGAGTTCATCATGAGGTAGTGATTAGTGGTCTATTTAATCTCTTATACTGATATGGAAAGTGATTGTTTTTTCATGTATCATTTTCGGCACAGATTATTCACCTGAAATTTTCATGATTTCCAATGTTTGAAGAGGCTGAAACAATTTATATTTTATTTTTTTGTATAATAGTATGGTGGAATTTTATGGTTTGTGTAAATTAATATACTTGTTTATATATGATTACTTTAATTAATTCATGTTTTAGAGGATTGTGTAGATGAATATGGTCTAATAAAACTATAGAAAAATATATAGGATTGTTTTGGGCCTCTTACACCTAGAATAAGTTCTCTTTAGCACTATTGGTAATTAGAATTGTCTGGTGACCATGTCACCATGTTTAGAGGGTATTGTGTAAGTTTTAAAGAGGTTTCGGGTGTCATCTAGATATCATACTTGATGTGGGTATCATTGTTTGGTTTCCCTAAGTATATTCTGATATGTATGAGAGGATTAAGACCAATGAAAAAATGGGTGACACGACCATATGGATCAGGATTCATGAGAAACACCCTCATAAGTGTGGGTTGAGTCTTAATGAGCACTATGAGTGGGTTGAGTACTTTGGGATGAGATGGTGTGTGATAGATAAGGGTTCTAACTAGGTGGAAGGCTTAAATGTATTTCGTAAGATATGGTAAATGGAACTCAAGTATAGGTCATGGGAGTTGTTCGATACATGGAATCATGTTTCCAAGGGGTATAGAGCATGATAGGTTATGATGATACTTGGGTAGTAGGAATAGAAGAGATAAGGAATTTTTTATAGTTGGACTATGACCTGAGGTTTGGGTCAGGGGATATTATGGGTAGTGGTGTGAATGATAGGTGATAGGTATGAGATTATATCAATGAGATTAGATCATGATGGGTATTAGAGATCTAGTCGGTTCCCTGATAGTAAAGACATGCTTTGAGATGAGGGGTTGAGTCTCACGTGACTATCACCATGGGATTTTTTGGTGAGCTATGTGATTGGATTCATACCATATTGTTATTTCATGTGTGTGATGTTGTGTGCTTATGATAAGAGATACACCTGGTGGGGGATAGGATCCTGAGGCCTGGTCTTTCTATGAGTGAGATGGATCTTCCTAAACTACTAATGGTGAGATAGATTCCTTATGTTCATGATGTATTACGTTTCCCTAAGTACTCTTTCATTTGGATATTGGAACTCTCCTTGAGTAATATTGGGTTGTGATAGTGGACCATTTCGAGTGAGAGGGTTGGGTCATGGAATAAGGATATTCATGGATGATAGATGCTACCTTGATTTATGAGGTAGTGGGTTAGGATTCAAATGTAAGATTTTAGCATGATTTTTTAGGTAGTAGGTCAAAGAATTAGATTATGCCCACCCTGATTCATCAGGTATGCACCAAGTTATTTTTACATTGGCACAAGGTGAGGCTATGATGAGATTTTTTCATGAAATCAATATAGGTATGATAAGTTATAATAGTGTCCCAGTTAGATGTTCCCTTGCAACCTACATAGACACCCTAGTGTGTATACATACCTTATTTTTATTTTTTCCTTTTAGATCATAGGATGTGTAGTGAATTGGAATAGAGAATATTTAAAATTAGTTGGAGGTAGGGTAATGTGTCCTATGGATTTCATTAGGTCCAATGTGTGTATTTTTTTATCTTTTTCTTATATTTTATAAGGGATTGGGATAGCGGTTGACATATGTATGTTTTGTATAACCTTGTGTCTATATGTTGTGTTTCATTTGTTATATAATTATGTTATTGATTTATGTGTACTCTGGTTATAAGAAATGCACATTTTTGTATAACTATATGGTGGAATTTTATGGTGTTTTCATTGTTGGTTTTCTTTGAGGGTTATTCTGAGTCTGTAGATTCTATAGCTGGATTTTTTTGAACATCATAATATAGTGGTGGTTTAAACTACCATTAATTATGTCATTTTTTCATGATGGTTTAAAATTCCCACTAAATATTCCACACTATTATTTAGCAGTAGTTTTATTCATTTTAGAGGCGATTTTTTGGTAAAAACATTAGGATTTAGATGTAGTTTTAACCACTAATAAATCATCCCCAATTTTTTTGGTCGGAAAACCACTGCTAAATATACATTCTATGATGCTTACTAGAAACCACCACTAAATGGAAGAAACTACCATGTGTTAGATTCTGACACCAACTTTAGTGGTGGTTTTTTTGAAATCATCACAGAACCATTTGGTTGCGGTTTAAACCACAGCTAAATAGAGATTTTTTTTGTATTGTTATTAGTGCCCTTGATGCTGCTAGAGCAGTATGGTCACATAAGAGGCGAGGGTTTTGGGGTGTCACCCCGAACATATTTTGAGAAAAGAAATGAACATGGAGATAAAGATAAAAATGGAAGAGTTATAGGATTGATTTTTTTTCTCTATAATAAAATCTTAATTAGTAAAAAAAGTTGATAGAAAATGTTATTGGAATGAATCAAAGAGAAAAAACATGAGATCAACCACTATGTGAAGATCCCCCCCACCAACATTGAGACAAGTCATTCCCCTCAAAGATATGTCTTAGAGGAGGTAATCAATATCTTTTTAATTATTTTTGTGAAATGTGAATCAAGAAAACATTGATACCTTTATTGTACTGATATTATATAGACTTAAATTGATTGTGATTTATATATATCAACACCCACCAATTTCTTTGTTGAGAGGGGTACCATGTACAATATCTAAGTAGATATTATACACCAAAAAAACTGCTAATAGGTCATGTGAGAATAAGGATTTATGTAGCTCACAAGATGAGCACCAATCTACCTATTCAACTTGATGATGTAGATATTTATATATTCTATCAGGATATTAGAACATTTTTAGCATGGAAATTAGATCTTGTAAAAATACATGTTGACAAGAAGGTATTTATTTCCAATTTATTTTTCATGAAAAAACTTTAAAAATTAATGAACAAATACCTAAATTGATAAATGTTATTATAGATGGACAAAGGGAAGGGGTGAAATGGATGGTTGAATCAAAAAAAAAATCTAAAGGTTTAAATATCCAAGATAAATGATCTTCACAAACTAACTTTACCCTTCCCATTCATCCACATTTACTAAAATTAATGTTTCATGTGGATGCAACTTTAGCAATTGGGGATATAACCATAATTTATTTTGAAGAAAATATGTATAGAGAAGGAATTACACACTATATTGGTCTTGAGAATGTAAGTGAAATCATAAACCATGAATGGATAGGTGTCTCCATTGTAAATGTATACATGAGGTTTGTTTTCATGATTTTTTCCAATAGTTGATCCACTATGTTAATTATGACTAAATACAATTTTTACTTTTTTTAGGAATATATATCAATACTATTTGTAAGGAAAAACCTATGAATATAAATTTGGACTCATTAGTCCTTACACCACTTCTACAAAACTATTCTCATTGGAATCAAATCAAATTGATGTAATAGTAGACAAACTATCCATAATGCTTGAAAGAAAAATTACAGATAACAAACTCTTCTTAATACCCATGATGTAGGGGTAAAAATATAAAATTTAATCATATCAAATATATTTTCATTCATTTAATTAATTATTCCTTTTTTAGGAAGTATTGGTTACTCATTTTAGTCAATTTGGATACTCAAAATATTTATTTTCTGGATGAAATTCATAGATACTCAACAAACTTACCACATGTTATAATGTTTAGCAATTTGTAATACACTACATGAAATATTTTACAATTAAACATCAAGTTATGAATTTTATAATATGTTTTAATAAAAACTATATCATGATACGTTGGTGTTTAAATATCATCAAAATCATGGCATGAGGACATTTTGTAAGGTCCCAGCTTTTCTTAAAGTATGTTTTCATTTATGTGTTAGCTTGGATATCTCCTTTTCATCTAGATAAGTTTTTCCCATGTTTAGGTGGGGGATCAGGGGTTCCCCTAGGGATCAGGGTGTGAAGAGAAGAGAGATCTGTCAAAGTAATACAAGGCACACGATCTACGCTCAGTTAGGGGAAACCGTGCGGGTAAACTGTGCAGACCAGCCATACTTGAATAGTAGCCTTCGCATGGTCTGCACATGGTTTGGGAAAACCATGTGGGATCCCCAAGAAACTGTGTGGGTTGGACTCTCGCATACAGAAGTTGTCGCACAATTCACGCATGGTTTGGAAAACCGTGCGGGTAAACCGTGCAGCCCAGAAAAGTTGGAAAAATTTACAAAAATGCCACCCTAGGATTTTAAGACCCAAATTGGGGTTTTCCTCCTCCCTCTCCCTTAGAACCCTAGTAATGAACCAATGATCCCAAGAGCTCTCAAGGATATATCTTCTTCATTTATTGGGTGTTTTGAGTGCCGCCAAGTGCGGATTGAAGATCCAGGTAAGCCTAATCCTCCTCTTGCTTCTCTTTTTCGTTTAGGGTTTGTATCTTCCTCTCATCTCCATCTAAAGATCTCAACCCCTTATTTTTCAATGAGATTTAGTTTCATTCTTCAAATAGTGGTTGAATATGAAACTATGACTTCGGTCAAGAGTGCATTCGTCATCAGATTCGAGGTAGGTGGTCTACAAGTTATATCCCATAGTTTTGTTATAGATTTGTTCATGTGTGTTGAGATTTTTCCTTTATCTTGTGGTGTATTGGTTACCTTGAGTATGATTTAGTAAATTGGGTGTCTAAATGATTACTTGAACCCTAATGGTCCCCATGGGATGCATAGAGGATGACTTGACCATTTTAGGACCACCCATGGGGGTGCACCACCAACCTCAGGCCTATAGTGTGGTATGATTAAGTGATGGGTTGTTGAATAATAATGTGGAACTCATATTGAATATATTTTAATGGTTGATTAATTTGAAAATTAAATGATAATAGATATTACTAGGGTGAAAATGCATAAATAGTTGTTGATGTGACATAGAAATGGGTGAAATGGGTCGAATGGGATTGTGTCAATTATTTGACAATTTTGGTTAGGAATGCCTAAGAGGATTCATGTATGTTTAATAGAAAGATTATAAATTGGGTGATGGAATGGGAATAGAGGAATATGCTAATAAAATTTAATAATGGAATGGATGAATTTGTGTAATGGGTTGTTTCATGGGAACTAGGTGGTACCCCTAAATGATTGAATGTAATAAAAGTTGTTGTGTTATGTGATATGAGAGTTGTGCTTGAAATTCATAAGTGGGTAAATGTTTGTGAAATGATAAATGGGATAAATGGGTTAATAAATGGTGAAAGATGAATTTTTCCAAGGCATAGGGGGTTATTGAATACACCTAATGGGTTAAGTCATGGGAATGGGAATTTGGCTAGATGACTATAAATTGTAATTGGTAAATGTGTTAATGGGTTATGGCATGGTATTAATTCCCATGTTGTTGTTATGAATTGTGATAACCAAAGGAATTTAATATGATTGACTATGTTATGGTATGTTTGTGGTTATTTGGTAAATAAGCATGTGCACATGGATTGGTAGAGTGGGGTATTGACATGAGGTTATACACCCAAATGTCAAGTTAGACTGAGGCTCTAAACTCCACCCCAAAATGCATGAGTTAGGGAAGGGGACAAAGGCTCTATTACCCTAATGGTTTCATTCCACCTGGATTAAGGCTTCAAGGTGAGAATAATGTATTGATCATTCCACCCAGACTGAGGCTTCTAGGTGAGGATAATGTGTTGATCATTCCACCTAGACTGAGGCTTCGAGGTGAGGATAATGTGTTGATTATTCCACCCGGACTGAGGCTCCAAGGCGAGGATAATGTGTTGGTGTGATATGTGTACCCCTAGTGATATAAGGACTTGATATATTTCCCCTATGTATTGTGATTTATTTCCTTATACCCCCTGTATAGATGATTTATATGCCTAACCCAAAGGAAATGTGTTGAAAATGGATCATGTGGTGAAAATGGTATAAGAAATGAAATTTGTATAAATACTATTCATGAATTAAATGAAACTTGTTAACTAATGGCACCCAAAATGTCATTTGTTTACTTACAATTTATTCTTTTACTTTCATGCACTATCTATTAGACTGCATATTTTGTAGAAACCGTTGGTGGTGGCCTACTAAGTTTTGTACTCACACCCTACTCGGGCCGCCGTTGGGTACCCAAGAAAATCTCTTGGTTGTAGGTTAGGATGAAGGAAAGGTCCCTACACAGAGATGTTGAGTTGGGCTTGGGATGTACATATATAAGGATCTAGACATAGAATTGAGACCTTTTTGGAGTTTTGGCCATTTCTTTTATTTTTGGGTTTTATTCATTAGCACTACTAGTGTGGCATGGCATTATTATACTTTATCTGTGTTCTGCATCATTTGGGAAACATTTGATTATGCATGTATATTGGTTGTTTCATAATATATACATTATTTTTATTGCGATCTATTGATGATTACTCTGGTAAATAGGGTATAGTCTCCCCATGTGGCTTATTAGACCCTCGCTGCTAATCGGCAACCTCTAGCATATGAGGATGCACACTTGAGGTCATGTGACGACCCGGCTAGGAGCACCGGTTTAATGGCTTTAGGGTCAGGGGTGTAACATAGTCCATGAGCACAATAAGCTTATCAAATTCTATAAGTGGATAATAATTAGGGTATATATAATAACATTTCACTATCAAAACATATATCAAAACAAATTACTTATTTTTCTCAATGTTTCTTCATTATCCTAAAAAAATTATTGAAAAAATTGTGGTTGTTGTATTTTCAAATTTATGAAAGATATAATATAAAATCAACAAACTAGAATACCTAAAGAGGTATTTTCGAAGATAATTACTTTTTCATTTAAAATATTTATTAATCCTTTATTTATTTATATTTTTCCAATACTACCAGGAATGTCAGTAGACCTTAAATTCAAAAGAGGAAATTGATTTGTTTGGAAATGAATAAGAGGCATACCTGGAGTTAGGTAGTATACAAACATCTTGAAGAGGTGACTTCCTACTACACAGTATGCCCAGTATGACTCAATGTTTATGTTATTTGTTTAAAATTGAAATTTTTGATCAAAAAACATGTTACAAACACAAAATAATGCAATAACATTCAGATTTTTTTGATGATTTAGTAAAATTATTCATAAGTCTTTTTTGATATATAGGAATTATCCACACCCTAATCCAATACACAGTGTACCCGGTATGACTGAGCTAGTAACATGTTCGAAGATGCTTGTGCTCGTATAGGAATCAACCACACTTCAATCATTCACACTTCATTCTAATGCACAGTGTTCTCGATATAACTCTAAGTGTATATTTTTAGTCTATAATTTACATTTTAGTTCAAAACACACATCACACACTCAAATTAACAAATGATGTGACTGGTATAACTCAAATTGCATGTTTTTAGTTAAAAATGAAATTTTAGTAAAAAAGAAAGTGACATACTCAAACCCAATAAAATTCATATGGATTGTTTTAATACTTTACAAAACTGATTCTTAAGTCATTTTTGATGTGTAGGAATTATCCAGACCTCAATCATACAGACCGTGTGACCAGTATGAATCCAAGTATATTTTTTATTTAAAATTAAAATTTAAGTAAAACTAAAAGTGACATACTCAAAATCAATCAAATTAATTCATATTGTTTAAATATTTTAGAAAAAATGATCCATAAGTTATTTATGACATGTGGGAATTAGCCTCACCTCAATTTGATACATAGTGTTCCTAATATGACTCAAAGTGTTTATTAACAGTTTAAAATTGACATTTTAGTTCAAAACATGTGTCACTCATTGAAAACTGATAAAACACCCTCATATTGACTTGATAATTTAGGTAAATGATTCATAAGTCATTTTAGATGCGTATGAATCAGTCTCATATCACACTGACAAATGATGTGATCGGTATGACTCGAAGTGCATGTTTTCAGTTTAAAATGACATTTTATTGAAAACCAGAAGTGACATATTCAAAACCAATAAAACACATTTGGATTGTTTTTATACATTAGTAAAATGATCCATAAGTCATTTTTTATGTGTAGAAATAATCATCACCTCAAACTTATGCACTATGTGACCGATATGACTCAAGGTATGTGTTTTCAGTTTAAAATGACATTTAATTAAAAACCACATGTGACATACTCAAAACAAGGGAAAATATTTTGGATTGTTTTTATACTTTAAATCAATGATCCATAAGTCATTTTTTGAGTTGTATGAATTAACATCACCTCAATTTGATGCACGGTGTGACCACTATGACTCTAAGTGTGTCTTTTTATTTAGAATTGTTATTTTAGTAAAACTAACATGTGACATACTCAAAACTGAGAAAACACGTTAATATTGTTTTTATAATTTAAAAAAATGATCCAAAAGACTTTTGTGACTTGTAGATATCAGTCACACTTCAATACAATACACGATGTTCCTAGTATAGCTCAAAGTGTCTGTTGGCACTTTAAAATTGACATTTTATTTTAAAATGTGGGTCACTCACTAAAATAAAAGAAAAATAAACATTGATTTTCTTGATAATTTTTTACAATGATTCATAAGTAATTTATGACATTTTGGAATTAGTCTCATTTTAAATAGGCACATGGTGTGACTGGTATGACTCAAAGTGTGTGTTTTTAGTTTAAAATAAAATATTGGTAAAAAATCAAGTGACATACTCAAAACCAAGAAAACACATGTGGTTATTTTAATACTTTATGAAAATTATCCATAAATCATTTCTGATGTGTAGGAATCAGGCACACCCCAATTTGATGCATGATGTGACTGGTATTACTCTAAGTCTAACTTTTTATTTGAAATTGACATTCTAGTAAATAAGAAAAGAGATGAACTCAAAACCAAGAAAATGAATTTCGATTATCTTGATACTTTAGTAAAATGATCCATATGTTTTTTTTATTTGTATAAATTAGTCACACCCAAATGCAATACATAATATTCCTAGTATGACTCAAAGTGTTTGTTATCAGTTTAAAATTGATGTTTTAGTTCAAAACATGTTTCACTCACAAAAAACTGATAAAACGTACTTTTATAGTATTTATAATATAGGATAATGATTCATAATTCATTTTTTATGTATATCAATGATTCTCACATAAAACCAACACACTATGTGACCAGTATGACTCAAAGTGTGTGTTTTTAGTTTAAAATGACATTTTAGTAAAAACTACAAGTGACATGCTCAAAACAGATAAAAAACATACATATTGTTTTTATTATTTTCTAAAATGATCCATTAGTCAATTATGATGTGTAGGAATCACCCTCACCACAATTTGATGCACGGTGTGACCGGTATGACTCAAAGTGTGTTTTTTCAGTTTGAAATGACATTTTAGTAAAAACTAAAAGTGACATACTCAAAAATAATAAAACACATTAAAATTGTTTTAACACATTAGAAAAATGATCCATATGTAATTTTTTATGTGTCGGAATTAACCGCACCTCAATCTGATGCATGGTGTGATTGGTATGACTCTAAGTGTGACTTTTTATTTAAAATTAACATTTTAGTAAAAAAGACAAGTGAAATAATCAAAACTAATAAAACACATGCATATTGTTTTGATACTTTAGGAAAACAATACTTTAGTCATTTGTGACATGTAGGAATAATTCACAACTTTATTAGATACCTAATGTGCCTGACATGACTCTAATTTTCCGTTATCAGTTTAAAATTGACATCTTAGTTCAAAATGTGTCTCAGTCACTAAAAAATGAGAAAATGCACTTGGATTTTATTGATAATTTTGGAAATGATTTATAAGTCATTTATGGCATGTAGGAATCTGTCTCATGTCCACTAATGAGGTGACTAGTATGACTCAAAGTGCATGTTTTTAGTTTAAAATGAAATTTTAGTAAAAAACAAGTGACATGCTTAAAATTGAGAAAACACATTCATATTATTTTAATACTTTAGAATAATGATCCATAAGTTATTTTTTATTTCCAGATATTATACACACCTCAATCTAATGCACGGTGTGGCAAATATTACTCAAATTGTGTTGTTTGTGTTTTAAAATGACATTTTATAAATGTTTTGTTTCATATATTTGTTTAATATATTTATTTATAGTATTACTAACATAAATATTGTTTTATTATACTTGTGTATTATTTAGTTTGAGTTGGGGTTGTTTGTTCAGCAACTAATACCATGATCAGACTTTTTGAGAGGGATTCGGGTGTCAAAGATAATGAAACCATTGATGTATTTGAATTTTTGTGACAAATTTTACTTGATAATGTAATTGTACAAACCAATGTTTGAAATGTTGATAATAGTGTCTTTTTTCTTGTATTTGTGATGAAATTTTTATTTCAATTAAATTGTGAATTTTTTATATCTTATATTTGTCTATATTTTCTAGTATTGTCTGTTGTAGTGTGCTATAATTTTAACAACACACTATAGTAGTATGGGATTTATCAGTGCTATTTTTCACTAATAATGGTCTCTATTTATCATCATTATTATAGCACTCATAAAAGAGAATCTGTTTATGAATTAAGGTTTGATTAATTGTGTTTTCATATTAATTTTTTTTAATATCTGTTTCCATTAATATTTTACATCCATTCTTTTATGTGCTCAAATTATGTTATACATGATAGATCATTTATTATTACGCATGTGTTATTATTGGGCCTTTATTGGGCCCCCTATTTATTTTTAGGCCTATTTGATGGCTTACATGGTATGACATTATGGAAATCTAGTTTTTTTCCTGATCATTTACACCATTGATCCCCTTTTCTTCCTTTTGAGATCAATATGTCCATGTGTGTTGGTTTGTTCAGTTATGAAATTACATTCCTACTTCATGAAATTCCTTGGTTCGATGTTCTATTCGAAGAGTCAAGTGGTGTTTGGGGTTTGATTTCCCTTACACAGTGTCTATGTGGTAGTGTTTATTCGACTCCCTCGATTCCTCCCTACAACCTTGCAGTTGAGGTTTTCTCAAGAAAAAACCCTAGTATCATCTTCTTTGTTCCACTGTTGTTTGGATTGTTGTCTAGGCCTATCATGCCTCATCAGCTTCTGATCATAGACATGTATGGTAGAGGAAATATCCTTCCCGATTAAAAGATGTGAATCCATTGTATTGATGAGTTTATAAACATGGTAGGACGGGAACCGAATACTTCATCAGATCCAGGAGGTCATGCGTCTAGCCATAGATTAAAGAGATTAAAATCGCTAGACAGGTTATCATCTAGCATTGTAAGTATTTTCTTGCGGTTTTATTTTCATTGGAAGTCTCTAAATCCTAATTTTTGTTTCTTTATTTCCCATTGTACCACATCTTTTGTAGTATTTCATGATTCCTCTTTTGAGATTAATAAAAGTGTGTGATAATGTGGTGTTCATTCCATAGAGTATGACCCCTGAGGGTTTGAATCATGTTAAATCCTCTTTTTAATTTAATATTCTTCACTTTATTTCAATTTTGTATTTGGTTCTTTTTTTCATTATCAAACCCACAGTTTCAGCTTTGATCACCATTTCACTGTGGTTGCTTTGTTTGTTTTCACTTCCCTTCAGCCACAACAAGTTTTATTAGAGCCTCTCTATCTTACTGTGGTTTCTATTTTCGATTATTTATTACAATGTATATAAATATATTTTCTTGCTTATATAACACATCTGTTTATTTGCTTAAATTCACATCTGTTAATTTGATTATTGTTTATAGTTTCTTCAAATCTATTTTTCTGCATTCTGTTTAACAGTTTCTATAAATCTGGTTTCTTGTGTTTAGCTTAAAGTTTCACTAACTTTGGTTCCTACATTCTGTTTACTATTTTTTTACTCTATTTATAGCCTATTTAATTTGGTTTTCTTTCCATTATTTTCTCCATTTATATATCTATTAATTCCAGCCTATTTATTAATTTCTATTTATTAATTGAAACCATTTTATTCACTAAAATTATCATCATTGCGTATCTCACAGTGCATGTTTAGCCAATGATATTAGTTGGTTCTTTGGGACATATGCCTAACATTGTACCCAACCACTCAATATCCACTCTTCTGGATAAACATGTCTACAACATGATACAAAATTGAGAAATTTGATAGAGAAAATGATTTCAATTTATGGAGAAATAAAATGAGGGAAATTCTTGTTCAACATGGTTTAATTGATTCCCTATTTGGGATTACAAAACCTGTTACAACTATTAATAAAATGGGCCAGACCATTATAGAATACAAAAAAGTTTCCTCTGACATGCATGTTAAGGCCCATAGTTTCCTTTTACTTTCCTTAGGTGATAAGGTTCTTAGAGAAGTGTCTAATGAGTCTACCACTATAGGAATCTATCTTAAACTTAAAAAATTATACATGACTAGCTCATTAGTAGGAAGTTTTTACAAGAAACACCATATGTTCACATTTAAAATGAAACTTAGTACTTCTATAAAATCCCATTTAGATGAGTTTAATAATGTCATGTTAAACTTAGCCAATATCAATGTTTCTATAGATTATTAGAATCAAGAGATGATCCTCTTAATCTCTCTTAACAATATCTATAACACACTGGTCGAGACCATGAGGTATGGTTGAGACTCTCTAACTTTAGAATAAGTATAATCAGCCCTCTGATCTAAGGAACTACATTCCAAACCTAAGATAAAATGTGAGCCTAGGAGTATGTTTACTAGGGGAAGACCTCAAATTAAAGGTAAAAAATAAATAGTTCAATAGATAAAAAAGTAAGAGTAATAAAGAACCCAAACTAAGGACTAATTCCATGGATAGAAAAGTCTTGTGCTTTCATTGTAGTAAACTCGGGAACATTAAGCCTGAGTGTAGGAAGATCAAGTGGGAGTTAGAACACAAACAACCCACTGAACAATCTCTTATGGCTTAATCGGGCTATAACACTGATGAACTCTGGAATTTATCCATCCATACACTCAATCAAGAGTAGTTCCTTGAATCTGGATGTTCTTTTCACATGTTTCCATATATAGAGTCGTTTTTAGAGCTGGTTAAAAAGTTAAAGGGGATGTACTCTTAAGAAACAATAAGAGGTGCAAGGTTGGGGGTTGAGGCTCTATTTTAAAATAGTTATATGATCAATGCATCATCACCCAACCTTTAAAGAAACTCAATCTCCTTACTGTTTCTTGATCAAAAAGGGATTACCTTTAGATAAAAAGTGGGTTGTATCAAGATCTCTAAAGGATCAAGAACTATCATAAAAGGATATATCACCTATGGGTTATATGTCTTGAATGTAAAGAACCATTAAAGACAATTGGGTAGTGTTTACAATACAAAAACTGATAATACTATGCTATGGTATGGAAGATTGGGTCATGTAAGCTCCAAAGGCTTAGAGGAACTCCACAAGAAGTGGTTGTTCGGTGAAATCACACCCACTAATCTTCCATTCTATGAAGATTATGTGATGGGAAAAGAAAAAAAGGATGAGTTTCAATACGCCCTCCTTCAAAGATGTCATCCCACTTGAATACATCCATTCATATTTGTGGGGGACATCTAGGACCAACTGTCATGGTGGGGGATCCTATTTTGTCACCTTCATTGATGTTTTTTCCAAGAAATTTTTTTTCATCCTAAAGAATAAATATAATTCTCTCCAAACCATCAACACCTAGAAAGCTTCAATAAAAAATCAAAATGAAATTAAAATTAAAACCATGAGAATGTTGGATTTGGTGCCCTAGAACCAACTACTTTGTACTTTATTCATTAATAAAATCCTTATCACATATTTATTGTTCTTCTACATGACAATGAATGTGATAATGTCCTAAGGATAGCTGTTGCGTTAAAGGGTCATAGCGGATCCCGGCTATGATGAGAACCCAGAAGTTCCATAACACTGTTCTTGAATATATGTTCTATGGCCGGAGGATATTATTTTAGGGGCACAAATAATACAGGTCATTAGGGGTGAGGACTCATAAAACTTTGAGTCACCTTCTCATTGTGTGTGCCCTTGGTAATATCCAGGAGGATATTATGAGAACAAGGCCTGCTAGTAAGAAATCCACATTTCAGAGTGTCATTGGATGTTCCTATCTGCAGACATGTGTATTGTTCCTTAGAATTTAAGATTATTATTAATTGGTATTACAACTCGCGCACTTAGATGTATTGATGAAAACTGTGACGACACACTGTTCGCTGCGAGGTAGGATACGTTGGGTGCGTAATGAGTAATACTACATTAATAGATAATGCGAGAAAGGATTTGTCCCTTATGTTCCATAACAGAAGTAGATATCTCAGACCCTTTGATGGAATTGATATATCCTAAATAAATCCATGTCCATGGTAAGGTATGGGCGAGTTCAATTCCGGGAAGTCAAAAAAAAGAATAATTGAGCACTTGGGTTGATGGCACTAGCATGAAACCCTCTTGATTAGAGATATCAAGAAAAAGGGATTATATTACACGATAATCATTCGTATGAGGTGACACGTCATTGTGGCATTAACTTCTTTCTCTATGGGTGCCTTGGCATGTTGCTAGACACTAACCTTGGAATTTAGGTAGGCTCCACCTAGTTCCACTAAGAAAGAGGCCTAGAGGGTCACACACTAAGTGTGTCCATGTATCTCAGTTAAATATTAATTTAACAAGTTAAATAAATATTATTCCCGACTATGGTTTAATAATTATTTAAGGATGCCTAATAACATTTATTTAAACACTAGTTATTCGAGAGAATATATTATTGGAGAAATAATATGTTTATTAGCGATTAATGCAGATACATTTATTTATGAAATAAATAGTCATTACTCAAGGTCTAATAAATGTGGTGGAGGAAATAAAGGAAAATAAAAGTACACGCCGTGTATATTAAATATACACATCGTGTAGTTTTATGGGAAACGAGTATACGCCGTGTATTAATGATTACATGCCGTGTAGTTTTTTCAGTTGTGATTTTGAGAATATAATATTGTTTTATTAAATGATATTTATTATAATCAGTGTGGGCGCATGTCAAGGAATTAATAATTCAACATGGGGGTTTTCAATAAGAGTTAATGAAATAAATAAAACGCGTAACGTGTTTATTTATTGTCATAACTCTATAACCGCAAACCCGATTATAAATATCCTCACAACCCCAACACTTTTCCACAAGAGAATCATTATGCACAAAAAATATGAAGAATTATTTCAATCCTGAAAGAACTCCTTCATACAAGAACGCTCTCAAGACCGAGAGATCAAGGCGATCAAAGGAAAACATCGCAAGCGAAGGTTCTTCCGCGCTAGCACCCAGAGATGCCTTCGTCGACGTCCGGAGATACGTGGCACACGTGTGGATCACGACTAGAGGAATCCTACACTTGGATTCTATGACACAATGACGGATCACTGAATCATGACCGGACACATCAACAAAGAAATATTTCCACCAAGGTAATTCTTGTAAATTAATTAAATTAATTATAACCAACATATGATGATCCTATCTCAATAGTTCCAGGATTTCTGCTTTTGTTTTTCGTTCTTCGTTCTATTCCGAAGATTCATCATTTTATATCATGATAGATCTCGGTTTGAATGTCGTTTAACGCTAAATTTAAAGTTGGGAAAACCCACCAACGTGCTTCCGCTGTGCCTGGAACCTACAAGTGGTATCAGAGGGGTCATATCGTTGATTATAATTATTTAGTTTTTCATCGATGTCTTACACATTTAATAATTTAGTTGTTTCAATTCAATTTTAATCATTCTAGAAATATGAATCTCGAGATCTGTTCCTCCTCCATCCTTCCTCATTCACCTCACATAAACAATTTTTTTCTTTTAATTTTTATTAAAATAAAATAGAGGAACTCATCTGGAGGATCCAAATGTTTCTGGCCATATAACACCAGAATACATGGCGTGTATTCAGAAGTACACGTCGTGTAGTCTAGATTCATGCATTAGACTGGTCGAGCAAATCAGGCTGTGTATTGGATCTTATCTAAGTCATTAATTACATCGTGTGTTGACCAGGAATAGTTGGCACACATTTTCCGGATTACACGTTGTGTGGTCCAATGAACACGACGTGTAGTCCCTTCGGGTTAGGGTTGGACCATGTACCCTGTACATGGCTTGCCCGGCTAGAAACCGTGTAATGCGGAAACTACACAGCGTGTGTCCCACTGAACACGTCGTGTACTCTGAAAATTTACGATGTACATTAACACACCATGTCCCCAGGCATGTATTTCGGATGGATGGTGAACAAAAGTACACGCCATGTAGTCGGAACTACACGCCGTGTACTCGTTCAAATTACGCAATGAATGAGAATTCATCAGGTTTCCTCCAAGGTACAAGTTACGAACAACGATAAATTTAAATTAATTTATTTATTTAAAATTATGATGGATGTGAATCTCAAGGAAATTCAGAAAAATGGTTTAAGATAAAAGGACTGATTATTAAAGATAATTAATTAATTCGAGCGTGATTTATCTTAAACAAGAACGATTAAAGAATTGAATGCCGGTTTTATTTATACGTAAATATTGTTGCATGTATGGATGATCATGAGCTAAACCGAGACCTTTGTATGTGAATGGTTTCTTTTAATTTATTTATTTAAATTAAATTTGTTGGCTTGCAAGCCATCTCTTCATTAATATGTAGGGCATGTGAACCAAAGGATTCTTTTATGTAAAAACACCTTTTTACCCCTCACCTGCGTGTGAGATAAATGAATATCTAATGGATGGAGCTCCCAAGATAGTGGAGGCGGCTCAAGTCAGAAGCTAAGGTAAAACCAATCCAAGGTGATACAAAGGTGGACAGGTGGACAACTGTAAACATGAACCCACAAGGTTCAAGGTGTTTCTCCCCTAGGTCCTGGGATAGTTTATCAACCGCTAGATAAACTAACCAATTAAACAAGATCATGATCATACCATTTAATTTATTTTTGTCAGTTTCATGGTTTATTTGTTGTGGGTGTGTTGTCACGATCACACAATTAATGAATTAAACAAGCATGTAAGATGGAACTAAAATAAAATCAGCTTATGTGTAAATATTATCTTAGACATGGTTAATCAATTAAGTATATCCCACTAAGTATTAAAAATCATGTAATCAAAGATAATAAATTGAAAATTTACATATAAGGATAAAATCCCTCCAAGAAATATTAAGTCGGTATAGCCTTCCATAATCTTGGTTAGAATCGAACCATAGTTCAAAGTTCTTGACCAACCCTAGTTGGGGTGCTTTCAATTATCAGCGAATTCTAATTCAAGGTTTTGGGTTGACTTAACTTGGTTCGCATCAAGGGTTGACTGCCACAGCAGGACTTGGTGTGGCAAAGAGGCAAAGGTTGAGGAAATCCAAAATAAAAGGATTTCAGGATTGGGGAGTCTACTCAGCGGATCAAGGAGCTGTGAGTTAAATGCAGTTGGCTTTTGGAATGCCTACCTAAAAACCCTTCAAGTTTCTCGACCAACCCTAGTTGGGGTAATGCGAAGGGCAATACGGATCCTTGCCACTAGAATATTCAGGCAACAAAATATTCCGAAGTCAATGCTGAGGGCTATTAGATTTCGATAAAATAGTGGGAGGCTAATAAGAATTAATTAATTTATTTGTCTCATTTTTTAATAAAGTAATAAAAAATTTCACATCTTAATTTGTAGAAATGGAAAGAAAATGACTTCAAACATATCATTGTGCACCATATTCGAGAAGGAAACCCTTCTAACTAGAACCAATTTCCAAGAGTGGTAGAGGTGTTTACATGTCATCCTTCACCACAAAATGAAATTTTATGTGCTGGAAGATCCTATTCCAGTTGCGCTTGGGAAAGAGGCCAGTGATGAGGAAATATCTCTCTACGCGAAACACATGGATGATGCCAAAGATGTCCAGTGTTTCATGCTATCGGCCATGTACAATGAGCTCTTGAACCAACATGAAAACATGGACGCATATAGCATGATATCTCACCTTAAGTATCTCTACCAAGAGAAGGTGAGACAAGAGAGATATGACATCTCCAATGCTTTGTTTATGACTAAGCTTTGAGAGTCTGCGCTAGCTGGGCCTCATGTAGTCAAGCTTACTGGCTACATTGAATGCCTGAACATCTTAGGGATTAAATTCCCAGATGAGTTTCATACAGATCTCATCCTATCATCACTACCCAAGACCTTCTCCAGTTTTATTGTCAATTATAACATTAGCGACAATGATAAGAGTCTATCAGAGCTTCTGACCTTGATTCTCCAGGTAGACAAGGAAATGGGGCGTGACAAACCCACAATCCTTATGGTGAAAAAGAAAATGAAGGAAAAGGCAATGGGGCCAAAGACTTATAAACGGTCTGAATCCCCCGAACACCATCCCTCCAAGAAGGGGAAGATCCAGAGGCAGGGCAAGGAATGGGAGGCGGTGTGTTTTTCATGTGGCAAGCAGGGCCACTGGAATAAGAACTGCACCCAGAAGCATGGGGATGCTAAAGGTTCATTTGTTATCGAGTGTAATCTTTCCATTTCTACACATTGGGTATTAGATACAGCTTTTGGGGATCACATCTGTATTCAAATGCAGGAACCAAGTAGATTTAGAAAGATTTCCAGAGGAGAGGTGGATCTTCGAGCTGCTAATGGTACAAGGTTGTCTGTGTTGGCTATTGGTGATTAACACCTCTCATTGCCGACTGGAATGATTTTGGTTTTACATAACTGTTATTATGTGCCTAGGGTTACCAAGAACATAATTTCTCTATCTTGTTAGGATATGGATGGATTTATTTTAAAGTTTGGAAATAAGGGTTGTCTCTTTTATAAGAACAATGTATGTTATGGTATGGCACATTTAAATAATGGTTTTTATGTATTAAATAACGAAAACCAAGTGTTGTAAATCGATAACGAAACAAACTCACATGACTCATACATCACCCAGTTGTGGCATCACCGTCTCGGTCATGTAAACGAGAAGCGCTTGACAAAGCTCTACCAAGATGGCTATTTAGACTCTACTGAGCTAAAACCATTTGATAGATGTCACACTTGTTTACAAGGAAAAATGACCAAGCCACCTTTTGGTGGACAAGGTGAAAGGTCCACAGAGCTTCTAGGATTGGTACACATGGATGTGTGTTAACCATTTCTAGTAGAAGCTAGAGGTAGATATTCTTACTTCATTACTTTTACTTATGATTTGAGTAGATATGGCTATGTCTACTTAATGAGGTATATGTCAGAGTCCTTAGAGAAATTTAAGGAATTCAAGAATGAAGTAGAGAATCATATTGGTAAGAAGATAAAGAAGATTTGATCAGATCGATGTGGATAATATCTGAACCAAGAGTTCATCGATCTTCTACGGGATTCTGGGATTCTATCTCAGCTCACTCCTTCTTATACACCACAGAGTAATGGTGTTAGTGAAAGGAGGAACCGCGCCTTGTTGGACATGGTGAGGTCGATGATGAGTCATGTGGATCTTCTATTATCCTTTTGGGGATATGCATTACAAACTTCATAATACACATTAAACCGAGTACCAACTAAGGAGGCAAATGGAATTACCTCTGAGTTATGGAATGGAAAGAAACACATTTTATCGCATACACATGTATGGGGATGCGAGACATTTGTTAAGGCCTTCTCAGGCAACAAACTATCACCTCGGGGCACAAAGTGTATCTTTATAGGATAGCCTAAGGAAACGAAAGGATATTACCTATATAACCCTCAAGACAAGAAAGTGATTGTCGCTAGACAAGCCATCTTTCTTGGGAGGGAGCACATCCTCAAAAAGGATAGTGAGAGAAAGATTAACTTCGACGAAGTTAATGCTCAAGATACACAAGAGTTGGTACTGGAACAAGTTCCACAGGTCCCCGTGGAAGAGGTTCCAGAAACACAAGTACTACATAGGAGCTCAAGAGAGGTAAGGGAACCAGAGATTTGGTTTCCTAGTCACCGAGGATGGTGAATCATTATTGTTGGACAATGATGAACCTCTCTCTTACAAGGAAGTAGTAGAAAGCTCAGAAGATGTAAGATGGCTAGAATCTATGAATTCTGAGATGGATTCCATGTATTAGAACCAAGTCTGGGTTCTGGTCGATGAGCCAGTTAATGTAATGCCTGTTTGATGCAAATGGGTATTCAAGAGAAAACTGGACATGGAAGGTCAAGTTAGCGCCTATAAAGCAAGGCAAGTGGCTAAAGGATTCAGACAACATCAAGGAATTGACTATAATGAAACCTTCTCGCCAGTTTCCATGTTTAAATCCATAAGAATAATTCTTTCCATAATAGCTTACCATGACTACGAGATTTGGAAAATGGATGTCAAAACAACATTCCTTAACGGGAACCTTCAGTAAGATGTCTATATGAAACAACCAGAAGGGTTTGTGACACTAGGTGAATCCAAACGGGTTTTCAATTTGCAAAAATCCATTTATGGATTGAAGCGAGCATCCAGGTCATGGAACATTCGATTTGATGAAGCCATAACGAAATTTGGTTTCATTAAGAACAAATGTGAGCCATGTGTTTATAAGCAGTTTAATGTTAATGCGATCATTATCCTAGTAGTATATGTTGACGACATATTACTTATTAGAAATGATGTACCAGTATTACAGTCAGTTAAGGACTGGTTGAACAAGTGTTTCTCCATGAAGGACTTAGGAGAAACAGCCTACATTCTAGGGATCAAGATCATTCGTGATATATCCAAGAGGCTTCTTGGACTAAGTCAGGGTACATAGATTGACCAGATACTAAAGAGATTTAGTATGGAACAATACAAGATGGGATTAGTTCCAGTGTCACATGGCCTACATCTTTCTAAGAAAATGTGTCCTCAGACAAAACAAGAGAAAGATAGAATGAGTAATATCACATACGCTTCGGCTATAAGATCCATCATGTATTCCATGTTATGTACTAGGCTTGATGTTTCCTATGCACTGAGTATGGTAGGAAGATATCAAGCAGATCCAGGAGAACAACATTGGACTACTGTTAAGACTATACTTAAGTATATGATAAGAACTAATGATATGTTCCTGGTGTATAGAGGAGACGAAGAGCTTGTCATCAGAGGGTATGCTGATGCTGGTTTTCAGACAGATCAGAATGATCTGAAGTCACAATCTGGATATGTTTTTTGTTTCAATGGAGGAGTTGTGAGCTGGAAGATTTCAAACCAGCCAGTTGTCACCGATTCTACAGTGGATTCTGAATATATAGCGGCTTCTGATACAGCCAAGGAATCCTTATGGATTCGGAACCTTGTCCAGGAGCTTGTTGTGGTGCCTAGCAATAAAGATCACATTACATTGTATTGTGATAATACTGCAGCGGTGGATCTTCCAAAAGAACCAAGGTCACACCAACGGACAAAGCACATACTCAGGAAGTATCACCTAATGAGGGATTTCTATCAAAGGTGTGAAGTTGCAGTGAGCAAAGTGTCCATGGAAGATAATGTGGTGGACCCCATGTCTAAAGGCCTATCTCAGTAGAAGCATGAATATCATGTGAGATCTAGTAGGTTAAAGGTTGTTAGCAGTTGGCTCTAGTCTAAGTGGGAGTCTGTTGGAGTTGGTGGCCTAGAACCAACTACTTTGTACTTTATTCATTAATAAAAGCCTTATCACATCTTGATTGTTCTTCTGTGTGATAATGCATTCGATAATATCCTAAGGACAGCTGTTGTATTAAAGGGTCATAGCAGATCCCTACTATGATGAGAACCCAGAAGTTCCCTAACACTATTCTTGAATATATGTTCTATGGCCGGATGATATTATTTGAGGGGCACAAATAATATAGGTCATTAGGGGTGAGGACTCATAAAACATTGAGGCACCTTCTCATTGTGTGTGCCATTGGTAATATCCAGGAGGATATTATGAGAACAAGGCCATCCAGTAAGAAATCCACATTTCATAGTGTCATTGGATGTTCCTATCTACGGACGTGTGTATTGGTCCTTAGACTTTAAGATTATTATTAATGGGTATTACAACTCGTGCACTTAGATGTATTGAAGAAAACTGTGATGACACACTGTTCATAGCGAGGTAGGATACGTTGGGTACATCACGAGTAATACTGCATTAATAGATAATGCGAGAAAGGATTTGTCCCTTCTGTTCCATAATAGAAGTGGATATCTCAGGCCCTTTGATGGAATTGATATAGCCTAAATAAATCCATGGCCATGGTAAGGTATGGGCGAGTTCAATTCCGAGAAGTCAAAGAAATAATAATCGAGCACATGGGTTGATGGCACTAGCATGCAACCCGTTTGATTAGAGATATCGAGACAAAGGGATTATATTACACAGTAAGTGTTCATATGAGGTGACACGTCATTGCGGCATAAACTTCTTTCTCTATGGGTGCCTTGGCGTGTTACTAGAGGCTAACCTTGGACTTTAGGTAGGCTCCACCTAATGCCACTTAGAAAGATGCCTAGAGGGTCACACACTAAGTGTGTCCATGTATCCCAGTTAAATATTAATTTAACAAGTTAAATATAGATTATTCCTGACTGTGGTTTAATAATTATTTAAGGATGTATGATCACATTTATTTCAACACTCGTTATTTGAGAGAATATATTGTGAGCGAAATAATATGTTTATTTGTGAGTGATAAAGTTACATTTATTTAAGAAATAAATCGCCATTACTCAAGGTCTGATAAATGTGGTGGGGAAAATAAAGGAAAATAAAAGTACACACCGTGTATATTAAATATACACGTCATGTAGTTTTATGGAAAACAATTATACGCCGTGTATTAATGATTACACGCCATGTAGTTCTTCCAGTTGGGATTTTGAGGATATAATATTGTTTTATTAAATAGTATTTATTATAATCAGTGTGGGCGCATGTCATGGAATTAATAATTTGACATGGGGTTTTTCAATAAGAGTTAATGAAATAAATAAAACGCGTAACACATTTATTTATTATCATAACTCTATAAACTCAAAACCAATTATAAATATCCCCACAACCCCAACTCTTTTCCTCAAGAGAATCGTTGTGCACAAAACTTCTAAAGAGTTCTTTCAAGCCCGAAAGAACTCCTTCATCCAAGAACGCTCTCAAGACCAAGAGATCAAGGTGATCGAAGGCGGACATCGCAAGAGAAGGTTCTTCAGCGCTAGCACCCGGAGATCCCTTCGGTGATGTCCAGAGATACGTTCCACACATGTGGATCACCACTAGAGGAATCCTATACTTGGATTATACGATGCAACGACGAATCACTGATCTGTGACAGGAAACATCAACAAAGAAAGAATTCCACCAAGGTAATTCTTGTGAATTAATTAAATTAATTATAACCAACATATGATGATCCTATCTCTATGATTCTGGGATTCCCTCTTTTTTTTCGTTATTCGTTCTATTCCAAAGATCCGGCATTTTATATCGTGATGGATCTCGGTTTGCACGTTGTTTAATGCTAAATTTAAAGTTGGGAAAACCCACCAACGCGCTTCCACTGCACCCAGAACATAAAAGTGGTATCAGAGGGGTCATATCATTGATTATAATTATTTTGTTTTTCATTGATGTTTTACGCATTTAATAATTTAGTTGTTTCAATTCAAGTTTAATCGTTCTAGAAATATGAATCTTGAGATCTGTTCCTCCACCATCGTTTCTCGTTCACCTCACAGAAACAAAAATTTTCTTTTAATTTTGATTAAAATAAAATAGAGGAACTCATCCGGAGGAGGCAAACGTTTCTGGCCATACAACACCAGAATACACGGCGTGTATTTGGAAGTACACACCATGTAGTCTAGATTCATGCATCAGACTGGTCAGCCAAATCATGTCATGTATTGGATTATATCTAAGTCATTAATGACACCGTGTGTTGACCGGGAATAGGTGGCACACAGTTTCTGGATTAAACACCATGTGGTCCAATTAACACGGCGTATAGTCCCTTCGGGTTAGGGTTGGACTGTGTACCTCGTACATGGCTTGCCCGGATGGAAACTATGTAACGCGGAAACTACACGGCGTGTGTCCCACTGAACACGCCATGTACTCTAAAAATTTCCGATGTACATTAACACGCCATGTCCTCAGGTGTGTACTTCGGATGGATGGAGAACAAAAGTACACGCTGTGTACTCGTTCAAATTACGCAATGAATGCAAATTCACTGGGTTGCCTTTAAGGTACAAGTTACGTACAAGGATAATTTTAAATGAATTTATTTATTTAAAATTATGATGGATGAGAATCTCAAAGAAATTCAGAAAAAGGGTTTAAGATAAAAGGATTGATTAATTAAAGATAATTAATTAATTCGAGCATGATTTATCTTAAATAAGAACGATTAAAGAATTGAATGCTAGTTTTATTTATGCGTCAATATCATTGCATGTATGGATGATCATCTAGACCGAGACCTTTGTATGTTAATGGTTTCTTTTAATTTATTTATTTAAATTAAATTTGTTGGATTGTGAGCCATCTCCTCATTAATATGTAGGGTCTGCGTGCCCAATGATTCTTTTATGTAAAAACCCCTTTTTACCCCTCACCTACGTGTGAGATAAATGCATATGTAATGGATGGAGCTCCCAGACTAGTGGAGGCGGATCAAGTCAAGAGCCAAGGTGAAACAAATCCAAGGAGATACAATGGTGGACAGGTGGAAAGCTATAAACATGAACCTACAAGGTTCAAGGTGTTTCTCCCCTAGGTCCTGGGTTAGTTTGTCAACCGCTAGATAAACTAACCAATAGAACAAGCTCATGATCATACCATTTATTTTATTTCTGTCATTTTCATGGTTTATTTTTTGTGGGTGTGTTGTCACGATCACAAAATTAATGAATTAAACAATCAAGCAAGATGGAACTAAAATAAAACCGGCTTATGCGTAAATATTATCTTAGACATGGTTAATCACTTAAGTATATCCCACTTAATATTAACAAGCATGTAATCAAAGATAATAAATTGGAAATTTACGTATAAGGATAAAATCCCTCAAATAAATATTAAGTCGGTATACCCTTCCATAATCTTGGTTAGAATCGAACCATAGTTCAAAGTGCTTGACCAACCCTATTTGGGGTGCTTTCAATTATCGGGGAATTCTAATTCAAGGTTTTGAGTTGAATTAACTTGGTTCGCATCTAGGTTTGACTGCCACAGTAGGACTTGGTGTGGCCAAGAGGTAAAGGTTGAGGAAATTCAAAATAAAAGGATTTCAGGATTGGGGAGTCCACTCAGCGGATCAAGGAGCTACGAGTTAAATGCAGTTGGCATTTAGAATGCATACCTAAAAACCCTTCAAGTTTCTTGACCAACCCTAGTTGGGGTAATGCAAAGGGCAATATGGATCCTTACCACTATAATATTTAGGCAATAGAATATTCTGAAGTCAATGGTGAGGGCTATTGGATTTTGATAAAATAGTAGGAGACTAATAAGCATTAATTTATTTATTTGTCTCATTTTGAAATAAATTACTAAACCTTTTCTCATCTTAATTCGTAGAAACGGAAACAATATGACTTCAAACATATCATTGTGCACCATACTCGAGAAGGAAAACCTTCTCACCGTCACCAATTTCCAAAAGTGGAAGAGGCGTTTACGCGTCATCCTTCACCATGAAATGAAATTGTATGTGCTTGAAGAGCCTATTTTAGTTGCGCCTGGGAAAGAGGCCAGTGATGAGGAAATATCTCTCTACATGAAACACATGGATGATACCACATATGTCCAGTTTTTCATATGATCGGCCATGTCTAATGAGCTCTTAAAGCAACATGAAAACATGGACGCGTATAGCGTGATGTCTCACCTTAAGGATCTATACCAAGAGAAGGTGGGACAAGAGAGATATTAGATCTTCAATGCTTTGTTTACAACTAAGCTTGGAGAGTCTGTGCTGGCTGGGCCTCATGTAGTCAAGCATATTGGCTACATTGAACATCTTAGGGATTAAATTCCCGAATGAGTTGCGTACAGATCTCATCCTATCATCACTACCCAAGAACTTCTCTAGCTTCATTTTCAATTATAACATGAGCGGCAATGAGAAGATCCTATCAGATCTTCTGACCTTGATTTTCCAGGTAGACAAGGACATGGGTCGTGATAAACCCGCAATCCTTATGGTGAACAAGAAAAGGAAGGACAAGGAAAAGCAGACAAAGACTTATAAATTGTCTGAAGCCCCTGAGCACCATCCCTCCAAGAAGGGTAAGATTTAGAGGCAGGGAAAGGAATGGGAGGCAGTGTGTTTTTAATGTGGCAAGCAGGGCCACTGGAAGAGGAACTGCACCTAGAAGCATGGGGACGCTAAAGGTGCATTCGTTATTGAGTGTAATCTTTCCATTTCTACACATTGGGTATTAGATACAACTTGTGGGGCTCACATCTGTATTCAAATTTAGGAACCAAGTAGATTTAGAAAGATTTCCAGAGGAGAGGTGGATCTTCGAGCTGCCAATGGAGAAAGGCTGGTATCATTAGCTATTGGCGATTACCACCTCTCATTGCCGACTGGAATGATTTTGGTTTTACATAACTGTTATTATGTGCCTAGAGTTACCAAGAACAAAATTTTTGTATCTTGTTTGGATATGGATGGATTTATTTTCAAGTTTGCAAATAAGGGTTGTCTCTTTTATTAGAACAACGTATGTTATGGTATGGAACATTTAAATAATGGTTTTTATGTATTAAATTATGAAAAGAAAGTGTTGTCAATCGATAATGAAAAAAAGTCACATGACTCATACATCACCCAGTTGTGGCATCACCGTCTCGGTCATGTAAACGAGAAGCGCTTGACAAAGCTCTACCAAGATGGCTATTTAGACTCTACTGAGCTAAAACCAATTGATAGATGCCATGCTTATTTACAAGAAAAAATGGCCAATTCGCCTTTTGTTGGATAAGTTGAAAGGGACACATAGCTTCTAGGATTGGTACACACAGATGTGTGTGGACCATTTCCAGTAGAAGCTAGAGGTGGATATTATTACTTCATTACTTTTACTAATGATTTGAGTAGATATGGATATGTCTACTTAATGAGGTATAAGTCAGAGTCCTTAGAGAAATTTAAGGAATTCAAGAATGAAGTAGAGAATCTTCTTGGTAAGAAGATAAATAAGCTTCGATCGGATCGAGGTGGAGAATATATGAACCAAGAGTTCATTAATCCTCTACGGGAGTCTGGGATTCTATCTCATCTCTTTACTCCTTATACACCACAGTGGAATAGTATTAGTGAAAGGTGGAACCGCACCTTGTTGGACATGGTGAGGTCTATGATGAGTCATGCGGATCTTCCATTATCCTTTTGGGGATATGCATTAAAAACTGCAGCATACACATTAAACTGAGTACCAACTAAGGAGGCAAATGGAATTCCCTCCGAGTTATGGAATGGAAAGAAACCCATTTTGTCACATACACCTATACGGGGATGCAATGCATTTGTTAAGGCCTTCTCAAGAAACAAACTAGCACCCCGGGGAACAAAGTGTATCTTTATAGGATATCCTAAGGAAAGAAATGGATATTACTTATATTACCCTCAAGAAAAGAAATTTATTGTCACTAGACAAGCCATCTTTCTTGAGAGGGAGCACATACTCGAAAAGGATAGTGGGGGAAAGATTGACTTCGAAGAAGTTAATGCTCAAGATACACAAGAGTTGGTACAGTAACAAGTTCCACAGGTCCTCATGGAAGAGGTTCCAGAAACACAAGTACTACGTAGGAGCTCAAGAGAGGTAAGGGAACCAGAGATATTTGGTTTCCTAGTCATCGAGGATGGTGAATCATTATTGTTGGACAATGATGAACCTCTCTCCTACAAGTGAGTAGTAGAAAGATCAGAAGCTACAAGATGGATAGAAGCTATGAATTCTAAGATGGATTTCATGTATTAGAACCAAGTCAGGGTTCTTGTCGATGAGCCAGTTAATGTAAAGCCTGTTTGATGCAAATCGGTATTCAAGAGAAAACTGGACATGGAATGTCAAGTTAGCACCTATAAAGCAAGGCTAGTGGCTAAAAGATTCAGACAGCATTAAGGAATTGACTATGATGAAAACTTCTCGCCAGTTTCCATGTTTAAATCCATAAGAATCATTCTTGCCATAGCATCTTACCATGACTATGAGATTAGGCAAATGGATGTCAAAACAACATTACTTAATGGGAAACTTTAGGAAGATGTCTATATGACACAACCAGAAGGGTTTGTGACACCCGGTGTATCCAAACAGGTTTTCAAGTTGCGGAAATCCATTTATGGGTTGAAGCAAGCATCCAGGTCATGGAACATTCGATTTGATGAAGCCATAATGGAATTTGGTTTCATTAAGAACAAATGTGAGCCATGTGTTTATAAGTGGTTTAATGGGAATGCGATTGTTATCCTAGTAATATATGTTGACAGCATATTACTTATTGGAAATGATGTACCCGTCTTACAGTCAGTTAAGGAATGGTTGAACAAGTGTTTCTCCATGAAGGACTCGGGAGAAGCAGCCTACATTCTAGGGATCAAGATCATTCATGATAGATCCAAGAGGCTGCTTGGACTAAGTCAAGGTACATACATTGACCAGATACTAAAGAGATTTATTATGGAACAATCCAAGAGGGGATTATTTCTAGTGTCACATGGACTACATCTTTCTAAGAAAATGTGTCATCAGACACAACAAGATAAAGATTGAATGAGTAAGATCCCATATGCTTCAGCTATAGGATCCATCATGTATGCCATGTTATGTACCAGGCTTGATTTTGCCTATGCCCTGAGCATGGTAGGCAGATATCAAGCAGATCTAGTAGAACAGCATTGGACTGCTGTTAAGACTATCCTTAAGTATCTGAGAAGAACTAAGGATATGATCCTAGAGTATGGAGGAGACGAGGAGCTTGTCATCAGAGGGTATGATGATGCTGGTTTTCAGATAGATCAGAACGATATGAAGTCACAATCTAGGTATGTTTTCTGTCTCAATGGAGGAGCGGTGAGCTGGAAGAGTTCAAAGCAGCTAGTTGTCGCCGATTCTACAGTGGAGTCTGAATATATAGCATCTTCTGATGCAGCCAAGGAAGCCGTCTTGATTCGTAAATTTGTCCAGGATCTTGATGTGGGGCCTAAAATTAAAGATCCCATTACATTGTATTGTGATAATAATGCTGCAGTGGATCTTGAAAAAGAACCAAGGTCACACCAACGGACAAAGCACATATTCCGGAAGTATCACCTCTTGAGGGATTTTTATCAAAGGGGTGAAGTTGCAGTGAGCAGAGTTTCCACGAAAGAGAACGTGGCGGACCCCATGACTATAGGCCTATCTGAGTAGACGCATGAATATCATGTGAGAGCTAGCGGGTTAAAGGTTGTTAGCAGTTGGTGTAACACCCCAGGTAAATAAAGAATATGACATTTCATATTTATCCATATTTGTGAATAAAATATTTAAATGACTTTAAAGGGGACGCTATGCTCGATGGCGTACCCAACACGCAACAACGAGTTTCTTGGGAATCTTACGTTGCACTCTAATAATAAAATAATATTATTTTAAATAGTAGTTAACATGTAGCCGTTGTATTGGCGGGAATGGATATAAATAACTAAAATATGATTATATATGTTTTTAAATGTTTTTAAATTTATCCAATAAAAGATAAAGGCTTAAAATACAGAAAGAATTCAATTTTAGGCGTATATGCCCTAGTTTTCACTAAAGGTTCACTTATCGCCTTTTGATGGCGTACTTTCATTAAATATATTTTTGATCACTCATATACATTATTTTGGACCAAATAAAACTCTTCTTTAGAATCGGGACATTAAATTTTATTTTGTGTAAATTTTTGGTATTTTTCTGATAATGTTCATTTTTTAATGAATAGTGTAAAATGTTGTATTTTAATTCAAAACCGCTTTTTAATATAATTTATTTATATGATTAGATTATCTTTTGAATTGGATTTAAAGTTAAATTAGAAAATATTTTTACCATTAAATCCAATAGTGGTCGTTGGAATTAATTTCACTTTGAAATCAGACTTAAACTAATGTCAATCTTTTGATACTTGTTGTTTTATAAAAACACGTTATTTGCTCTGACAGCGGGAATTAATTATTAAATTAATTAATGTGACTAATATGTTTTGAATTTTGTAAAACGGACTTCATTTTTTAATTCAGAATATCAAATATAGATTAGGGTGAATTTTTGGGATTTTTCTGAAAAACTTCAATTTTTGATGAATAGTGAAACCACTAAGTGGTACTTATAAAAACTGATTTTCCGTTTAAATGAAATTTTTCCATCTTTGTGTTTTGATTTTCAAAAATCCAACATACATGGTTGTCATTAAGAAATAAAATGTGGTTCAATGGGATTAAAATAATTTTTTGGTGAATAGTAACTTATTAAGTTTTTAATCGCGATTAGTGGTAATTAGTGTAGTTTAAGGTAAAAATGATATTATAAGAATGTGAAAACACCATGACACTTGTCCTACACCTATTGGGTGAGTCATGGCCGACCAAGACAAGCCATGGGTCAACTTGGGGACCCCATAGAGACACTTTGGTTGGGAAATGACATAAATAACTTTTTATTTAATGTAAAAGTAAAAATGACACAAACATAATATGTTTTACGAAAACAATTTTTATATGGGGTTATAAAGATCAGATTTTTGATTATAAATATTAATTATAAATATAAAAATATTTCCTACATCATAGTAGTTTTTTTATAATTTTTAGACATTAAATAAATTAAATTATTTATGACATAATAATGATGCAGCGATGACATCATTATTTGACGATTTAAATAAAATGGAAAGATAATGTAAAATCTATAAACTACACATGTCCAAAACCAATTGGATGAGTGGATTTCGAACCCTTATCACCTTATCCATGAATTCTATCAATGTGGGACCTTTTAAAACCGAAACACATTTTCAAATAAAGTAATATTTCTTTACTTTCCAAAAGTGCCCCTCCTCTCCTCTTATAAAAGGCCCCCACCTCTACCTCATTACACACACTCCTCAAGCCTTTGGCTCGGCCAACCCCTGCCCATTTACTCTATCCACATCCCTCTCCTCATCCTAGAGGATTCCCTTTGGGCAGAATCCTTTCAAAGGAAGCCTTTAGGCTCAAATCAAAAGGAGTTACACTTTTAAAGGTAATTCATTCTCTCATGTTCATTTGTTTTATTTTGCTTCTCCAACCCCCTAAACTCTTTTTATTTACTTCTTTTGTAACAACACCAGTATATTCAATATACTAGGATGTTGTTATAATATTTATTCGAGCTACACTCTCACACAACTACATCAAATGGTTAATGAACATACGGTTTCCGTGGATGGCGAAATTCTGCCTCCCGAAACGATGATTGTTCAATACTCATTTAACACCTTCAAAGGTGGCCATTATGATGTCACTATTTTTATATATGATATATAATATGTTTATGTTTTACTTATGCTTCTGTATTTTTCATTTGTGTCTTACCTTTATGGCTTCCATTATGGGTATACGCGATATCTTCATTTTAGGAAGTGCAGACTACCGCCCCCTCAAAGTGATGTGATTCGTTAATGCCATACGTGGGATGTATAAAGGATGGATTTAATGATGTTATACTGGAATTATTATATACCTCTATATCATTATTATTTCTTTCCATTAAAGTATGAGATAGAAATGAAAGTAGCGTTCATGCATACGTATGGCTTACCGTCTCCATGAACGGTGCATTTCATTTCTTATCCCCAAATGTAATGTACTATTTAAAGTACATGTATATAATGGATATATATAATGAATGATATATCTAAATTATGAATATAATTCTGGAATTAAAATATACATACCTCTCATTTAGTTTTAATTCCATTAATATGACATAGAAATGAAAGTAGCGTTCATGCGTACGTACGACTTACCGTCTCCATGAACGGTGCATTTCATTTCCTTCCTCTAAATGATTATGTGATTTTATAAATACATGTATATGCTGGATATATATGATATATATTATATCCAAATCAGGAATGTCATTTTTGGATATAAAGAACCTTTGACCACACGAACAACATGTAATTGTTAGAAGTCCACTTTCGACATAAGAACCAAATATCGACAAAACAAACATTATTAACTTAAATGGTTACATAATGTTTATAACATGGAAATAAGTGATATAAAAGGAATAATGAACTTTAAAAAGGTTCTTAATCAAGTAGAAATTAACTCAAGTTTATTATTCAGGACTTTAAAGAACGATCGAGTCAAGTCGGACCCAAGGTAAGAGATCCTACTCCTCTCTTTCTTTTTAAGTACACACTTTTATGTCATTCCTTTTAAAGCTCATATTTCTTGTTATTGGGATGATATTTTATATTAAAATTACTGTAATTTTTATGTTCTTGTGATGAGAGAACCTATTCTCTCTCATCAATCCATTTTGGAAGTTTTGAGTGGCGCCGTTAGGCTGCCGAACTTTCGTAAGAGATCTAACCTCTCTCTTTCTTTTTAAGTACTCTCCTTTATGTCACTTATTTTAGGCTCCTCTTTTTAATGTTGGGGGATGTTCTTTTATATTCCTCTTGCTGTACATTTTATTGTAATGTTATGATATACCCTATTTTATCTCATCAATCCATATTCGGAAGTTGTATGTGGCGCCGTTAGGCTGCCGAGTTTTCGTAAGGGATTTTTCATCTCACTTTTATTCCCGTGAGATTTATGCTACATTTGCCACAAATTCCATTGAGTGGTGTATGTACTGCCCATTATTCTACTCTTTGTGTAATATAAATTCGTTTATGAGTATTTACATCAATGATCTATTGTCCTTCTTTAATGGGGTGTATGTTTTGTAAGATACCCAAGTCGGTAAGGGAACCTTTCACCCTCCTCTTTTTTAAAAGACTTCTTCTGTTGGGTCTTTTAATTTACATATTGTTATGTTGGGATATTTTCTCATATATCCTTATTGATGTAAAATTTATGTCCAAGTGATGAGATACACTTTTTATCTCTCATCAACTCATTTTGATGTGATGCCGTTAGGCTGTCAAGGGAACTTTTTAACCCAATTTCGATTTATTTGGGTTCAACATGTAGTCATTGAATATGTCATCCACTGAATATGTGTGAATGACCTTTTATTATTTTACACTTAATATCCACTTAAATTGGGTGTATTTATATTTGTCACACATATTTTTGAGATTGATTTGTCCTTAATTTAAGGATACCTTCTTTATAAGGGATTTCATCAAATTTGACATTTCTATTGAGGGTTCATTGTTGTTATGCATCAATTCACTCTTATATGGTGTATATACTGTCCTTTGGAGAATTATATAATAAATCCATTTATTCTCATGATATTATAAAGTTCTGAATAAATGTTACTCCTCAATTATTGTATTCAAGTGTCTCTAATTTTGGTAAAACCCCTTTAACCAAAATATCGTTTTAAATGTTTTAATTATTTGTTATTATTAATATCCATGTTTTCAAAATGGTTTTAAGGATTTATTTATATGGATATTAATGGTTTAAAATTTTAAGCTTCAAGGTGGTATGGGACACTTTGATTCAAAAATCTCTTTATTAAATGTTTTAAATGGTTTTGAAAATGGTTTTGATAAAGGATTCTATTATGATATATTGTGATGTGGAAATGTTATCATTCCTTTATATTGGTTTTATGTTTTATGATTTTATATTGGTACTTGGACATTTTAACGGGTGGTTACGTTATAAACCATATGACGGGTGGTGCCGTGAATACCAGGACGGGTGGTTACGTTATAACCTCCAATGCATTGGGTATGGAAGTCAGCCGTATGGCTATTCCATTAAGTATGTATGGAAATTGGCCGTATGTCTATTCCATTAAGTTATATGTGTGGAAGTCGACCGAATGGTTATTCCACTTAAGTATGTTTATGTCCCAAGTTACCTTTATATATGTTATGTGTTCTTTATATGGGTTTTATGGTAATCCTTTGGTTACAAAAAGGTAAGTAATGATACTTTTTTTTCAGTGAAAAGTTTTTACTACTTCATGAAAGTGAAAAGTATTACATTGATAAAGTATTCATGGTTTACTTGTTGTTTTGAAAAACTAACAGTTTTCATTCTTTGTGTATCCCTTACTGAGCTTCTTATGCTCATCCCAAGTTTTTGAAATGTTTTTCACAGGACATAGCGTGGGATAGGGTCAAGGATGGGATCAAGGGAAAGTCATGCTACCTAAAACATGTAACTATACATGTTTCTTTTAAAGAGTTTTTATTTTATGGAAATTTAGTAGAAGCGACTACTTTGTAATCTTTTGAGATGTAATAGTTATGTCCTAATTCTCTAAAACTCTAAACCTGAAAAGATCCTCAATGTGAATTATTCATTTAATTCAATTTTAAGTAAGGTTTAAGGCCGGGGCCTTATAGTTGGCTCTAGTACAAGTGGGAGTCTGTTGGAGTTGGTGGCCTAGAACCAACTACTTTGTACTTTATTCATTAATAAAAGCCTTATCATATCATGATTGTTCTTCTGCGTGATAATGCATGTGATAATGTCCTAAGGGCAACTGTTGTATTAAAGGGTCATAGCAGATCCTGCTATGATGAGAACCCATAAGTTCCATAACACTGTTCTTGAACATATGTTCTATATCCGGATGATATTATTTGAGGGGCACAAATAATACAGGTTATTAGGGCTGATGACTCATAAAATACCGAGTCACCTTCTCATGGTGTGCGCCCATGGTAATATCCATGAGGATATTATGAGAATAAGGCCCGCCAGTAGGAAATCCACATTTCATAGTGTCATTGGATGTTCCTATCTGCGGACGTGTGTATTGGTCCTTAGACTTTAAGATTATTATTAATGGGTATTACAACTCGCACACTTAGATGTATTGATAAAAACTATGATGACACACTATTCGTAGCGAGGTAGGATACATTGGGTGTGTCTCGAGTAATACTACATTAATAGATAATGCGAGAAAGGATTTTTCCCTTATGTTCCATAAGAGAAGTAGATATCTCAGGCCCTTTGATGGAATTGATATAGACTAAATAAATCCATGGACGTGGTAAGGTATAGGCGAGTTCAATTCTGGGAAGTCGAAGAAAGAATAATCGAGCACATGGGTTGATAGCACTAACATGCAACCCGCTTGATTAGAGATATCGAAACAAAGGGATTATATTATATGGTAAGCATTCGTATGAGGTGAAATGTCATTGCAGTGTTGACTTCTTTCTCTATGGGTGCCTTGGCGTGTTTCTAGACACTAACCATGGACTTTAGGTAGTCTCCGCCTAATGCCACTGAGAAAGAGGCCTAGAGGGTCACACACTAAGTGTGTCCATGTATCTCAGTTAAATATTAATTTAATAAGTTAAATAAATATTATTCTCGACTGTGGTTTAATAATTATTTAAGGATGCCTGATCACATTTATTTCGACACTAGTTATTCTAGAGAATATATTGTGGGCGAAATAATATGTTTATTAGCGAGTAATGCAATTACATTTATTTAAAAAATAAATATCCATTACTCAATGTCTAATAAATGTGGTGGAGGAAATAATGGAAAATAAAAGTACATGTCATGTATATTAAATATACATGTCGTGTAGTTTTCTGGAAAACGAGTATACGCCGTGTATTAATGATTACACGCCATGTAGTTTTTCAAATTGGGATTTTGAGGTTATAATATTGTTTTATTAAATGATATTTATTATAATCAGCGTGGGTGAATGTCAAGGAATTAATAATTTGACATGGGGGTTTTCAATAAGAGTTAATGAAATAAATAAAACGCGTAACCCGTTTATTTATTGTCATAACTCTATAACCTCAAACCTGATTATAAATATCCTCACAACCCCAACACTTTTAAACAAGAGAATTATTGTGCACAACAATTCTGAAGAATTCTTTCAAGACCGAAATAACTCTTTCATCCAAGAACGCTCTCAAGACTGAGAGATCAAGGCGATTGAAGGTGGACATTGCAAGCGAAGGTTCTTCTACGCTAGAACGCGGAGATCCCTTTGGCAACGTCAGGAGATACGTGGCACACTTGTGGATCACAGCTAGAGGAATCCTAAACTTGGATTCTACAATGCAACGACGGATCACTGAATCATGACTGGACACATCAACAAAGAAAGAATTCCACCAAGGTAATTTTTGTGAATTAATTAAATTAATTACAACCAACATATGATGATACTATCCCTATGGTTTCAGGATTCCCTCTTTTTTTTTCGTTCTTCGTTCTATTCTGAAGATCTGGTGTTTTATATCGTGAGAGATCTCGGTTTGAACGTTGTTTAACACTAAATTTAATGTTGGGAAAACCCACCGACATGCTTCTCTTATGCCTGGAACATACAGAGAAGAGACAATAGTCTTTAATAACTATCTAGAGTGTTCATTCACTATTGTGATTCTGAAGAAATTAAGAGGAGTATGAATAATAGATACCCCCCAACAAAATGTCCTTATTGAGAGGATGAATAGGATTATACTTGAATGGTTATAGAGAATGCTTTCAGGACCAGGCCTCCCAAAATCCTTTCGGGCTGAGGCCACTAGCACTGTTGTCTACCTTATCAATAGGTGTCCCTCAACTAAAAATTAGTTCAAAACACCTAAAGAAATATGTATTAGTAACCCCACTTCTTATTCCTAATAAAGGGTATTTGGTTCTATATCTTCTGCTCATGTCAAGATTTTAATATTAGATCCAAGATCCCTCAAATGAACACTCATTGGCTATCTCGAGGTAGCTAAGGAATACAATCTCTGGGTTTATAAACCAGGAACTAGAAGTGCGTTATTAGTAGGATGTGTTCTTTGACAAATCATCTTCACCTACGACTAAGACTGAAACACCTGATAGCAGTGATCTAGACATTGATAATTATGATAAATATGATCCACCTACTCATTTGGAGACTGATATTCATCCCACTAAACTTCATACACATCCCACTAATGTGGATAATTTTGATACCAGTTTTGGTTTATATTTAGACTCTAAACCTCCTACAACTCATCGGTATTATCAGTTGACTCATGATAGGTAAAGGAGAGTCCCTAGACCTCCTTCCCACTTCATCCAGTTTGATAGGGCTTCATATTCCCTTTATGTGGTCTAATATCTTATTGATGAAGATCCTCAATTTTATAGGGAATCTTTAAAATAAAAAGACTACAAGTAGTGGGTCTTTTCTATGAATGAAGGAATGAAATCCTTAAGGAAGAACCACACTTGGGATGTTGTAAACAAACCAATTATTTCTAAATTAATTGGTTACAAATGGATCTTTAAATTAAAGTAGGACAACACTAAGGGAAGTAAAATCAAGTTCAAAGTTTGAATAGTTTCTAAGGGATTACTTTAGAGAGAGGGAATTGATTAATTTGAATTATTTTCCTCAGTTGTTAAGTATTATTCCATTCAGATTTTGTTAGAATTTGTTGCTTATAATGTCATGACCCATCCCAGTGGGGCCCGAACCGCAACTCCTCAAGCCCGCCTCTAATAGACCAGGGGCTGGTGACTAGCACCGAGTAGGCATGCTACTAACATGGGAGGCATTGCCTATAAACCTATACACTTGCACACACATCTCTAATCCCAAAAAGCTGAAAAGTAAATACTACTAAAAAGGAAAAACATGAATTCATACACTAAAAACCCAACCAATAGAGTATGACAGGAAGGTAAAGTACTGTAACGTAAAACCCTGGGCCAAAAGTACAAGCCCACCAAAAGAGAGTTTGTAACAAATTCAAACCTGTAAAGAAAGGTACTGGGACTGAAATCCCTAGCCGTAGGAACACACCTCGGCCTATCTAATCTCACTGAGTACCGTCCAATCCAGGTCTGCCTAGAATCCTGTCAAAGGCTCACTCGTCTGCACAAGACACGACACGTGCGGGCAAACCCGTGCAGGGGTGAGTATAACAATACCCAGTAGGACACCCTGAAAACCACAAAGCAAATACAACATGGAAAAACCACAAAGGAAAGATATATTCAGCACTACACATTATGTGTCTATAGAACATATAACAAGAATATCCAGATATACTCATACACAAACGACCATTGCGAAACCACCACTAATATCCAGCTCAATGATTCCACTTAGCAAGCAATCGGTAGAACACACTCCTAGGTATGAAGAGAGAGATACGAAGTACTCAATCTGAGAGAACACACTCCACAAGTACTTTGAGAATATTATGCTCAGATGATGATGACAACCAAGTCATGGTGTTATTCTGACAACTCAGTATATGCTAATCCGCTAAGCAGAGGATCGGCGCCCGGGTAAAGTTGGTAACGTCGATACCAAGAACTCTACCTAGGGTTCTAGGAATGAATAGAGGATCCGGCTCTAAGTCTCACAGAGGGGATTCTAACAACTCTATTCAGGAGGTCCGGTTGAAGGGATCATACTCCTCTATATAGTAAATGATACCGGGAACCTTCAGGAGATGGACCAAGGGTACGAACCCAAAGGAAACTAGCCCAAGTCACAGAAGGAAACTTACTCAAGCCATGTAAGATTGGTTACACAGCGTGTAGTATGGTTATATGTCGTGTTCCTTGACCCCAGGTACTGCCTGTTTAAATGGCCCATGTCATCCGTTCAAGCTGTGTAAAACTCAACTACAGGGCGTGTAGAAGAATCACACGTCGTGTTCCTTGACTCTGGGTACTGCCCGTGTAAACGACCCTTGTCATTTGGTTCATCGTATAAAAAGTAACTACAAGGCGTGTAGTAGGATTACACACCGTGTCCGAGCACCTGGGGCTCACTCCGTGTATGCTGGCCATGTGCCCGTACACGGTCTCCATCCGTGTCGCCTGCCCGTGTACCAGTAAACGGGGTATCAGGTGTATCTGGCCGAGTCTGTCCTGGGAGGGGTATACACGCCATGTCCTTGGACGTGTACCCAACCCGTGCCCGTGTACTCCCGGAGTACACGCCAGGTGGTCCGCTGACGAACACACGCCGTGTAACCCATACTACACGTCGTGTAGTCGGGATTTCTCTAGAATCTCTGTCTTCCTCCGCGCGCATCGGTCGAATCTCCAGATTCTATTTCTCTCGTCCGTTCGTCCCAATACTTCAGGTCTTGGTTCGTCCCACCCTAAAAACACTGAATCGTGTGTTTTCGATCCTTCGATCGGATTGTAATCCTCGAAATATCCATCTGAAGAAAAACGCCAAAAAACTCATATCTCTCTATCCGCTCTGAATCGTCCACCATCATCGTCGTTGTAGCGCCATAGCATCATCTCGGGGTTGGATCTACAATCTTGGATCGTTATGCCGCAGATCGAAGGTACAATCGATCATTGTTCTTATCCCACGAAGAACGAAGAACACTCAAGAAGAACACGGGAAATTTAGGGAAGAAAGGGATTAAAAAATCTAGAGGGATGAACCATGATCCATATTCGTGTCGATCTTGGTTCGTCACCATTAGAATATTAGCGAACCAAAACAAATTCAAGAATCAAATTCCCAAAATCCCCGCAAAAAGGCCCATCCTGCAAATACGATCGATCTGCGGGCTAATCTGTTCGTGGATTAGTATGCATTCATAGTAGGAATCAAGAATAGGGAAAGGAAACCCAAAATCAAACATCCTACCTGGAATCGCGATGTTCGTTGGTGAAGATCTTGTCGTCGCTTCGTCGTCGCCGGTGAAAATCGTCAAGAACGTTGTCGCCGCATTGGGGCTTTTCTTCCAGAGCTTTCCCAGAGCCTCGAGGGGTTTTAGGGTTATGAGGTTTGTATCCCTGGACCCCTGCGCAAGCCTTTATTTAAAAAGGATAAAAGATATCTGCTGCAACAGATTTAAAAGATTTCACTGCAGAATAAAATATTTTTTAATAAATATTTTATTACTGTTACGTCCAAAAAAACTAGATTTCACCACCGACCTACACTGGAAATTGTTAGGCCTCTCCTAAGTTAAAGTCGCTATTTTGAATGCAACGGTGCCTTCAGATTTCTGATCTAAACACCCATTCGGGAGTTATTCCACATTTTCAAGAGAACTGCATGCGCGTGAAATTTAATCATTTAATTAAATTCAAACATTTGTTCCAGGCTCACCGGGCCTCGGAACTGCACGCAGTCTCAGAGCCTGGTCTCAAAATAATTCCCGCATAATATTAAAATAAAACATGGTAAAAATCAAAGACATTACATCACACCTACCTTAGGGCTTTTACATCCCCGAAAATCCAAAACAAGGGCTACTCAAAAATATGTGGGTACTGCACAAGAATCTGAGCCTCCCGCTCCCATGTTCTCTCCTAGAGATTCATGTGCTGCCACCAGACACGCACCAAGGGAATAGCTCACCCACAAAGGATCTTCTCCTACCGATCCTCGATCTCCATAGGGTGCTCAGCAAAGGTCGCTCCATCATCGATGTCCAGCTCTCCCCAGTCGATAACGTGCGATGGATCATGCACATACTTCCGCAGCTGCGACACATGCAAGACGTTGTGTACCCAATCAATTTGAGGAGGTAGAGCCAAGTGGTACGACACCTCACCAACTCTACTCAGAATCTGAAAAGGGCCAATGAACATTTGAGATAGCTTGCCTCCTCAGCCAAATCTCCGCATTCCCCGTCGAGGTGAGACCCGAAGGAACACATGGTCTCCCTCCTCAAACTCCAAGGGCCTCCATATCCTGTCGGAATAAGACCTCTTAAATCTCTGTGCAGTCTTCATCCACTCCTGGATGACATGCACCTTCTCCGTGGTATCCCGTACCATCTTTGGGCCCATGAGCGCTGACTCTCCTAGGTCAGTCCAGCAAAGTGGTGACCTGCAAGGTTGCCCATACAAAGCCTCAAATGGTGCAATACCAATAGTGGAATGATAACTGTTGATATAAGAAAATTACACCAGTGGTAGGTGATCCTCCCAGCTACGACCAAAGTCAAGTGTGCAAGCTCGAAGCATATCCTTCAGAACCTGGATGGTCCGCTCTGTCTGACCATCAGTCTGGGGATGAAACGCTGTGCTCAAGCATAACTGAGTCCCAAAATCTTCCTACAACCCTTTCCATATCCAGGATGTGAAATGAGAATCACAATCTGAGACGATTGTGGATGGAACTCCATGGAGTCGAACTATGTCCTGCATGTAGAGGCATCCCAATCTCTATACTGAACTCTGCTCCCGCATGGATAGGAAGTGGGCCGACTTGGTGAGCCGGTCAATGATCACCCAGATGGCGTCATGTCCCCTGGACGTACATGGTAAACCCATCAAGAAGTCCATGGATATCATGTCCCACTTATACTCTGGCACCTCAAGGGGCTGAGTCAAACCCGCTGGCACCTGGTGCTCAGCCTTTACTTGCTGACAAGTAAGGCACTGAGAAACAAACTCTGCCACACTCTTCTTCATTCCTGGACACCAGAACTGACATCGGAGGTCCCGATACATCTTTTCCATGCCTGAATATACCACCAAAGGAGATGTATGGAACTCCCTCAGAACCTCCTCCCGCAACATCGCTGGTACTACTGTGTGCCCCCTGAAAAGAACAGTGTGCTCCCCATCTTTCGAATATCCATCTGCAGCATCACCTGTGGATATCTGAGCACGTAGAGTCTCACAGCTAGCATCCTCGTGTTATGCTTCCCTGAATTAATTTAGGAGTGGAGGGGATATAACCATCGACTGAAGGTAAGATCCCTCATCTCTATCCACGAAGGATAACTGCAAAGAGGCCAACTTCCTCGTCGCCTCATCCAGCAAATAAGAACTGGATTTCCTACTGAGAGCATCTGCCACAACGTTCCCCTTCCCAGGAGTATAAATGATCTCAATGTCGTAATCCTAGAGTAACTCAATCCATCGCCTCTATCTCAAATTCAGATCCTTCTAAGAAAAGATATATCTGAGACTCTTGTGATTAGAGGAGACGGTAAACCTCTCACCCATCAGGTAGTGCTACCACATCTTTAATGAAAAGACTACAGCTGCCAACTCAAGATCATGGGTTGCGTAGTTCTGCTCATGTGGCTTCAACTGGCATGAGCCATAGGCAATCACCGCTTGCCTCTACATCAGGACACAACCAAGCCCGGTTCATGATGCTTCATAGAACACTACGTACTCGACACCCACCTCCGGTAATCTCAAGATCGGGGCACTCGTCAGACTCTGTCTCTACTACTAGAAAGCCTGCTGGAATCTCTCGGTCCAAACAAAAGGCTGCCCCTTTTGGGTCAAAGCTGTCATGGGTGATGAAATCCTGGAGAAATCAAGAATGAATCTTCGATAGTATCCTGCCAACCCAAGGAAAATTTGCACCTCCATCACGCTCCGAGGTGGCTCCCATGCTAACCCTACCTTCACCTTGGATGGGTCCACTACTACACCATATGATGAGATAATGTGTCCCAGAAAGTGGACCTCCTATATCCAGAACTGACACTTCAAGATTTTCCCATACAACTGGTACTCTCGGAGTGTGTCCAGAACCATCCTTAGGTGTCTCGCATGCTCATCCTCAGACACAGAGTACACAAGGATATCATCGATGAAGACTACTACAAACCGATCTAGATAGGGCTGAAAGATCTGGTTCATGAGTCCCATAAACATTGTCGGGGTGTTCGTCACGCTGAAGGGCATCACCAAGTACTCATAGTAACCATAGAGACATCTGAAAGTCGTCTTCGGTATATCCTCATCCCATACTCGCAATTAGTGATAGCCTGATCATAGATAAACCTTCGAGAACCATCGTTCCCCTCTCAACTAGTCGAAGAGGTCATCGATCCTCGGTAGTGGATACCGGTTCTTCATGGTCACCTGATTCAAGTGCCGGTAATCCACACATAGCCTCAAGCTTCCGTCTTCCTTCTTGGAAAACTGCACTGGGGTCGCCCAGGGTGAAACACTGGGTCTCACAAAGCCCTTCTTCTGCAAGTCTTCCAACTACACCCTTAGCTTATGAAGCTCTGCAGGAGCCATCTGATATGCTGATACTGATATCGGTGTCGTCCCGGGTTGCAACTCAATGCGGAAATCTATCTTCCAATGGGGAGGTAGTCTGGGGACATCCTCCGAAAAGACATCCTCGTACTCATCCACTACTGCTAGAAACCATAAACTCGTAACATCTGCTACGCTAAGGGCTAGGCTAGCTAACTGATAGGATATCGGTTGCACCTTCCTATACACGAGCCCATCCTGTGCTGCTTGGGTCTCTCTTTCACCGACAAAAGAGAACCTCATTCCATCACTACAGACACACCGCACCCTTTGCCTAAAATAGTTAATCTGGGCATGAACTGTGGATAGCCAATCCATACCAATAATGACATCGTAAGGCCTCGATGCTACCACCAAGAGGTTCCAACCGAAACTCTAGCCTCCAAGGGTCAGGTCACATTGTCTACATAGGTGTGTGAACTCTAAATATTCTCCAGTCAGTGTTTATAAGAGTAAGGGTTGAGTCAACGGCTCAACAGGAATCTCAAGGTCTCAAACAAGATAAGCATCCAGAAAGGAATGACCATAACCCGTGTCTATCAGTACGACAACCAAAGTAGGAAAGACATAGATTGTACCTCTAATCATTCTAGGAGTACCTGGGTCATAAGCCTCTGCCGCCTGCAGTTATCCCTGCCTCTGTCCACCAGCTCCCTGAACCTGGGGTGGACCTCCTGGGGGTGGTGGTGGTAAAAGGTCAAAATAAAGACCACCTCCAGCTGCTCTCCCAACTCCCCAACCATGTCTGTCGCCCTGCTGATCTGTCTGCTCCACACGTTTCCTCTGCCTCTATGGTCCATCCACTGCTCCCATGTCAGTAGTATGGTGGGTCGGATAATCTAAAGTGATATGTCCTCTACCATCACATGAGTAACATCGCCTCTCTCAAGGTTGGATGGATGCACCCTGAGAACCTTGTTCTGTAGATCCCATGTCCTGGGATCTCCTCTGAAAATGTCTCCCACGCCTGGGTCCCTAACGTCGGCTCCCTGCTGTCAAGGTCTCTGCTCCAGCTCGCCCACTACTGACAACTGCCGGCTGTCTCTACTCTGCCAAGAAGCTGTCGACCACCAAATCCTTCTCGAGTACCCCATCATAAGTATGAATGCTCATATGGATGATGCTAGCTCGGATATCTCTGTGCAAGCCTCGCTCAAAAGTCCGAGCTCTGAAGTACTGATCTCTGACCATATCCATCGAGTACCGCGAGAGGTCGGTAAACCTCGATGAATGGCCAGCCATCGTCATGGTTCCCTGATGGAGCTAAAGAAGCTCCTGTATACATACTTCTCTCAGGGTAACCGGTGAAAACTCCTCTCTGAAGAGATGCTCAAAATCTGATCATACAAGAGCCATCTCGTCGTGAGTCTGGATAACCAAACTCCACCATCGTCCAGCCAATCCCTGCAGAAGGCTTGTTGCCAGGATCACCATCTGGTCTACTGGTGTCCTAACCAAACGGAAGACTCTGGCCACCACCTCAAGCCAGTCCTCTACTGCCTGAGGGTCATGCTCACCTCAAAACCTGAGGGGTCTCTATCTCTGAAACTCATGGAGTGTGCTTAGCCTGCGCTCCTCCTCTACTGGTACAAAAGGCACAAAACACTACTCTGCAGGTGGTGGAATAACTGGCACACCTCCCGAAGGTAAAACTGGGGGATCTGATCCCTGAATCAAAGCTTCATCACTGAGGGGGTCATCCTCATGATCGAGTTGCTGGATCCCAGTGGGTGCACCTCGCGGAGGCATCCTATAAATAAAACAAGATGCATCGCAGTCAGTGAGTATATCTGGAGAGCTGACACAAGAAGGAAATGGGAACCACAACCCATTCCTATATGATGCATGTACCATTATTTTCCCCTGAAACTAGTGTTCTCATGTTCCGAGTCGAAAAGAAAGTTATCAGAGTCCTAATGTATGGATACGTTCGCTACCCGGACCAACACTGGGGTCCCTGGCCTGAAATCTAAACTCAAAACACTTAACATTGTTTCCCCAAACCAACTCACAGACTCTTGGTCCTAAGGTAGAACCAACCACCTCTGATACCACTCTGTCATGACCCGTCCCAGTGGGGCCCGAGCCGCAACTCCCCAATCCCGCCTCCAATAGGCCAGGGGCTGGTGACTAGCACCGAGTATGCATGCTACTAACATGGGAGGCATTACCTATAAACCTGTACGCACGCACACACATCTCTAAGACCACAAAGATGAAAAGTAAAAACTACTAAAAAGGAAAAACATGCATGCATACACTAAAAACCCAACCAACAGAGTACGACAGGAAGGTAAAGTACAGTAACGTAAAACCCTGGGCCAAAAGTACAAGCCCACCAAAAGAGTGTTTGTAACAAAGTCCAACCTACAAAGAAAGGTACTGGGACTGTAATCTGTAGCCATAGGAACACACCTCGGCCTGTCTGATCTCACTGAGTATCATCCGGTCTAGGTCCGCCTATAATCCTGTCAAAGGCTTGCTCGTCTAAACAAGACATGACACGTACGGCCAAAGCCCGTGCATGGGTGAGTATAAAAATACCCAGTAGGACACCCCGAAAACCACAAATCAAATACAATAGGGAAAACCACAAAGGAAAGATACAATCATCTCTACACAGTATATGTCTATAGGAAATATAACAAGAATATCAAGATATACTCATACACAAACGACCATTGCGAAACCACCACTAAGATCAAGCTCGAAGATTCCACTTAGCATGCAATCAGGATAACACACTCCCAGGTCTGAAGAGCGAGATACGAAGTACTTGTTCTAGGAGAACATACTCCACAAGTACTTTGAGAACATGATGCTCAGATGAGGATCACAACCAAGTCATGAGGTGATTTTGACAACTTAGTCTGAGCTAATCCACTAAGCAGAGGATCGGCACCCAGGTAAAGTTGGTCATGTCGATACCAAGAACTCTGCCTAGGGTTCCAAGAATGAATAGAGAATTCGGCTCCATGTCTCACAGAGGGGATTCCAATAACTCTATTCAGGAGGTCCTGCTAAAGGGATCATACTCTTGTATGTAGGAAATGATACTAGGAACCTTCAGGAGAAGGACCAAGGGGACGAACCCTAATGAAACTAGCCCAAGTCATAGAAGGCAACCGACTCAAGCCATGTAAGATTGGTTACACGGCGTGTAGTATGGTTACACGCCGTGTTCCTTGACCCCGGGTACTGCCCGTGTCATCCGTTCAAGCTATGTAAAACTCAACTACATGGCGTGTAGAAGAATCACATGCCATGTTCCTTGACTCCGGGTACTGCCCATGTAAACGGCCTGTGTCATTTGGCTCATTGTATAAAAATGTAACTACACGGCGTGTGGTAGGATTATATGCCGTGTCTGAGCACCTGGGTCTCGCTTCGTGTATACTGGCCATGTGCCCGTACACGGTCTCTGTCTGTGTCGCCTGCCCGTGTACCAGTACACGGGGTATCCCGTGTATCTGGCCGGGTCTGGCCGGGGAGGGGTATATACGCTGTGTCCTTGGCCATGTACCCAACCCATGTCCGTGTACTCCCGGAGTACACGCTAGGTGGTCTTCCGATGAACACATTCGGTGTAGCCCATACTACACGTCGTGTAGTTGGGATTTCTCCAGAATCGCTGTCTTCCTCCCCGCGCCTCAGCTGGATCTCCGAATTCCGTTTCACTCGTCCGTTCGTCCCGATACTTCATGTCTTGGTTTGTCCCATCCTAAAAACATTGAATCAGGTGTTTTAGATCCTTTGATTGGGTTGTAAACCTCAAATGATCCCTCCGAAGAAAAACACCCAAAAACTCATATCTCTTGATCCGCTCTGAATCATCTACCTCCATCGTCATCGCAGTGCCGTAACATCATCTCACGATTGGATCTACAATCTCGGATCGTTACAGCGCAGATCGAAGGTGCAATCGATCGTTGTTCTTATCCCGTGAAGAACAAAGAACACTCACAAAGAACATGAGAAATTTGGAAAAGAAAGGCACAAAAAATCGATAGGGACGAACCTCAAATGATATTTGTGTTGATCTTGGTTCGTCACCGTTAGAAGATTAACGAACCAAAACAACTTCAAGAATCAAATTCCCAAAATCCCTGCAAAAAGGCCCATCCCGCAAATACGATGGATTTGCGTGCTAATCTGTTCGTGGATTAGTCCATGTTCGTCATAGGAATCAAGAACGGGGAATGGAAACCCAAAATCAAACACCCTACCTAGATTCGCGGCGTTCGTTGTTGAAGATTCGGTCGCTGCGTCGTCATCGCTGGCGAAAATCGTCAAGAACGTCGTTTCCGCGTTGGGGTTTTTACTCCAGATCTTTCCCAGAGCCTCCAGGGGTTTCAGGGTTATAAGGTTTGTAACCCTGGACCCCTACGCAAGCCTTTATTTAAAAAGGTTAAAATTTATCTGCTGCAACAGATTTAAAAGATTTCTCTACAGAATAAAATATTTTTTAATAAATATTTTATTACTGTTACGTCCAAAAAAACTAGATTTCACCACCGACCTGTGACGACCAATGTTAGGCCTCGCCTAAGGTAAAATCGTTGTTCTGAACGCAACATTTCCTTCGGATTTCGGATCTGAGCACTCGTTCGGGAGTTATTCCACTTATTTAGGAGAACTGCATGCGCACGAAATTTAATCATTTAATTAAATTCAAACATTTGTTTCGGGCTCACCGGGCCTCGGAACTGCACGCAGTCTCAGAGCCTGGTCTTGAAATAATTCCCAAATAATATTAAAATAAAACATGGTAAAAATCTGAGACATTACATATAATGACCTGTATATAGAGTAATTAGATATTAAAACTGATTTTCTACACAGTGATTTGAATGAAAATATTTTTATGAAACCTCTTAATGGTTATCCTACTGAATTCAAACTAAATCAATTATTCCTTCTGAATAAATCTATGTATGGCCTAAAACAAGCCTATATGCAGTTGTACATGAAGTTTTATTCATTCATGCAGAGTAGCAAATTCATTCGGAGTTAGTTTGATGCTTGTGTTTATTTTAAATCAACTAAACCCCACATCATTTATCTGTTATTGTATTTCAATGATAATATCATTATTTGTAAAGACACACATCTAATTTCATTCATTAAATCCAAATTGAAAATAAATATTTGAGACGAAGGACTTAGTTGAAGCTAAGAAAATCCTAGGTGTTGAAATCATAATTGATAGACCAAACAAATTACTTTATCTATCTTAGCATTATTATATTTTAAATGTTTGAAAGAGGTATCTGTTTGAAACTATAAAAGATATTAATATCCATCTTGCACAATATTTTAAATTTTCCTTGACCTAATAACCTACTACTGAAGAATATATTGAATTTATGTCTAAAATTCCTTATGCTAACATAGTTGGTAGCATAATGTACTCTATGATTTTTACTCAACCTGGCATTTCATTTTCTTTCTAAACTTTAAGTAGGTTTATGGCCACTCTAGGGAAGACACATTGGAATACCCTTAATGGATAATTAGGTATCATTCTTATAATAATTGTATTTCTTTGTTCTATGGTAGAAATGTTTATTATAATGAACTTGTCTGTGGTTTTGTTGATGCTGACTATGATCGAAATGTTGACACTCGTAAATCATTAACTGGTTATGTGTTTACTTTGGAAATGAAATTTCAAGGAAGTGCAACATGAAATATGTTGTCCCGATTTCAACAATAGAATCTGAATACATTGCTTAAATTGAGGCAGATAAAGAAGCCTTGTCGAATAATGGTGTGTCTTATGAACTTAGTATTTATATTTTTGTTATTTTTGTATATTCTGATATCCAATCAGCAGTCCATTTATCAAAAAATTTAGTTTTAAATGGTAAGTATATGAATGTAGATATTAGATTACATTTTATTAGATATGTCATTGAATAAGGAACCATGTGTATCAATAAGATACACACTGACATAAACCCAACTGATTGTTTGACTAAAGATGTGGTTCTGTATAAGTTTAAATTATGTTTACGTAGGATAAAATTAGTTCCAATTCTATGAACCTAGGTGCAATAACATCACCAAATTTAATTAAAAATTGTGGATATTTTTTAATTAAGGCTTTCTTAATTGTGTTTTTATATTGGATTTTTTAAATATCTCCTTCTATTTATTTTTTACACCAATTATTTTATGAGCTCAAATTATGTTATACATGCTGGATCTTTTATACCTGGGCATGTTTTGTTATTGGGCCTATACTAGGCCACCTATTTGTTCTGAGGCCTATTAGCTGGCACACATGGTATGACATGCTGGAAATAATGTTTTTTCTGCTTCTTTGTCACCATTGATCCCCTTTTCTGCCCTTTGAGATCTAGTCATCCATGTGTACTGGTTTGTTCATCTATGCGGTTACACGCCTGCTTCATGGCGCTCCCTGGTTCAGCATTCCATTGGAAGAGTCAGGTGGTGTAGGGGGGTTGATTTACCCTACATGGAACCTTTTTGGTGGTGTTCAATTGTCTTCCTCGATTCCTCCTTACAGCATTGTGCACGTGATTTTCTCATCAAAAAACCCTAGCATCATATTCTTTATTCTGTTGCTATTCAAACTATTGTCCAGGCCTGTCGTGCTTCATCGACTTCAGCTCGTAGCTGAGTATGGTGGAGGCAATATCCTTCCCAGTTGGAAGATGTGTGGTTTTTGTATCAATGACTCCAAGAACTTGGTAAGAGCCCTACTACACATATACTCTTTAACAGTGTGCAAATTAGCTTTTAATAGTGCTAAAAAGCATTGTTAATCATAGCAAGGATAAAGGGGGCCCTTTATTAGAACAAAAAAATCTTTGATAAAGGGGGTCCTTTATCCAACTAAAAAAAGCAATTATAAAGGCCTCACTGCCTACAATCTGTTGTTTATAAAACAACACACCCACAAGAAAAACCTTCAATTTCAAATGCTATATACAACCTGTAATTTCAAACAATGATATATACATTTTATTTTCATTATGAATACAAAACTTTCCCCCATATTATATATAAAAAAAACTACTATTTACATTTCAAACAATATGTTTCTTATAATTACATTTACAATTACCCAACAGACAATCTAAAACATTAATATTTCATCTTTTGATACCCATTATCCCCTCTCAAAAATGTCCACCCATGGTATCAGTTGTCGAAAAAATCATATCAATCCAATCAAAAGATTTATCCTATATAAGAAGAAAAATATTATGTTAGTAATACTATAAAGAAATAAATTAAACATTAATATGAAATAATATATTAATAAAATATTAATATTTAATAAAAATGACACATTTGGAGCTATATCGGTTACATTGTGCATCCTATTAAGGTGGGGTTGATTCTTACCCATCAAAAATGAGTTATGGATCATTGTCCTAAAATATCAAAACAACCCTAATGTGTTTTCTTAGTTTTGAGTATGTCACTTGTTTTTTTTACTAAAATTAGTTTCAATTTTAAATAATGACACATTTGGAGTTACACTGGTTACACCGTGAAACGGATTGAGGTGAATTTTATTCCTACCTATCAAAAATTACTAATGGATCATTTTTCAAAAGTATCAAAACAATATGAATGTGTTTCTATAATTTTCAATATGTTAGTTTTGTTTTTTTACTAAAATGTCATTTCAAATAGGAAACATGAATTATGAGTCATACCAATCACATCATGCATCAGTTTGATGTGAGACTACTTCATACATGTCACAAATGACTTATGAATCATTTTCCTAAATTATTTATACAATCAGAGTGTGTTTTCTTGGTTTTTAGTGAGTGACATGTTTTAAACTACAATGTCAATTTTAAACTGATAATGGGAACTTTTATCATCTTGATCACACTGTGTGTCGGATTGAGGTGAAATTGACTCTTAAATATCACAAATGATTCATAGATCATTTTCCTAATGTATAAAAACAATCCTAATGTGTTTTCTTGGATTTCAGTATGCCACTTGTTGTTTTTACTTAAATTAATGTCAATTTTAAATAAAAAGAGACATTTTGAGTTATACCGGCCCCACTATGCATCATATTTATGTGTGATAGCTCCTAAAATTTACAAATGACTCAAGTATCATTTTCATAAATTATAAAAATAATCCAAATGCATTTTCTCAGTTTTTAGAATGTCGCTTGTTGTTTTTACTTAAATTAATGTCAATTTTAAATAAAAAGACACTTTGAGTTAGACCAGAAACACCATGTGTCATATTGAAGTGTGGATGGTTCCTACATGTCACAAATGGATAATAGATCATTGTCCTTAAATATCAAAACAATTAAAATATTTTTTTTTTGTTTTCAGTATGTCACCTGTTGTTTTTACTTAAACTAATGACAAGTTTATATAAAAAAGAGACACTTTGAGTTATACCGGCCATACTATGTGTCATGTGGAGGTGAGGCTGATTCCTACATGTCATAAATTACTAATAGATCATTTTTATAAAATATCAAATCAATCTAAACTTATTTTCTCACTGTTCAGTATGGTAGTTGTGTTTTTTTACTAAAATATCATTTCAAACTCAAAACATGCATTGTGATTCATACTGATCACATCATGTGTCGTTTTGACATGATACTTATTCATACATGTCATGAATGACTTATGAATCTCTATATTAAATTATCAATACAATCAGAGTGTGTTTTATTGGTTTTTAGTGACTGACACATTTTTTAACTAAAATGTTAATTTCAATCTAATAACAGACACTCATAGTCATACCAGTTACACCATGCATCATATTGAGGTTCAATTTAATCCTATATGTCACAAATGACTGATGGATCATTTTCCTAAAGTTCCAAAACAATCTGAATTCTTTTACTTGGTTTTCAGTATATCACTTATTATTTTTACTTAAATTAATGTCAATTTTAAATAAAAAGAGACACTTTGAGTTATATCAGACATACCATGTATCATATTGAGGTGAATCTGACTCAAACACATCAAAAATGACTCATGGATCATTTAATAATCTATCAAAACAATATGAATGTGTTTTCTCAGTTTTTAGTATGTCACTTGTTGTTTTTACTTAACTTAATTTCAATTTTAAATAAAAAGAGACACTTTGAGTTATACAAGACACACCATGTGTCTTATTGAGGTACGGATAATTCCTTCATGTCAGAATGAATAATAGATCATTGTCTTAAAATATCAAAAAAAAAACTAATGCGTTTGTTCAGTTTTCAGTATGTCCCTTATTGTTTTTACTTAAATTAATGTCAATTTAAAAAAGAGTCACTTTGAGTTATACCGACCACATTGTGCATCTTATCAAGGTGCGGAATATTCCTACAAATCACAAATGACTAATAGATCATTTTGCTAAAATATTAAAACAATCAAAATGTTTTTTCTTGGTTTTTAGTATGCCAGTTGTGTTTTTTACTAAAATGTCATTTCAAATAGGAAACATGTATTTTGTGACATATTGATCACATAATGCATCAGTTTTATGTGATTCTTCTTCATAAAAATTACAATTGGCTTATGAATTTATTTCCTAAATTATCAAGATAATCAAAGATTATTTTCTTTGTTTTTAGTGAGTGAAACTTTTTGAACAAAAATATCAATTTTAAACTGATAACATAAACTTTTAGCCATACCAATCACACTATGCATCGAATTGAGGTTTAGTTGAATCATACACATAAAAAATTACTCAGGGATCATTTTCTTAAAGTATCAAAATAATCTGAATTCATTTTCTCAGTTTTCAGTATGTTACTTGTTGTTTTTACTTAAATTAATGTCAATTTTAAATAAAAAGATACACTTTGTGTTATACCGGCCACATTGTGCATCATATTGTGGTGAGGATAACTCATACACATCAAAAATTACAAATAGATCATTTTAATAAACTATAAAAGCAATCCAAATGAGTTTTCTCAATTTTATATATATCACTATTTTTACTTAAATTAATGTCAATTTAAAAAAAGAAAATTTGAGTTATACTGGACACACCATGCATCGTATTGAGGTAATTGTAAATCCGACATGTCTAAAATGACTCATGGATCATTTTACTAAAACATAAAAAACAATTTAAATGTTTTTTCTCAGTTTTCAGTATGTCACTTGTTGTTTTTAATTAAATTAATTTAAATTTTAAATAAAAAGAGACACTTTGGGATATACCCGCCACACTATACATAGTATTGAGGTTTGGTTGATTCCTAAATGTAAAAAATGACTCATATATCATTGTTATAATATATCAAAACAATATGAATGTGTTTGTTCAATTTTTATTATGTCACTTATTTTTTACTTAAATTAATGTCAATTTTAAATAAAAAGAGTCACTTTAAGTCATACCAGCCCCATCGAGCATTACCATGATTTCCATTTTCTTTCTTTGTAAAAGTGAAAAAAATGTATTATCAATATTTATCACATTCCTTTAAGTTCACTCTACTACATTTGAAGAAAAGTGATAAATGTCGACAATGTAGGGGTGATAAGGTTTTGAGGGAGAATAAGTATGTGAAAGACATTGTCTGTATGAGTAGTCAAACATTTAATTTATATTATGTTAATTCTTTATAAAATATAAAACATTATAAAGAAAAATATACTATTTTAAAAAAACATTACTTTCTCATTGAATTATGGGTTTCATCCTCAAAGTTATATCTCTTAGGAGCATGAGAATCTTCAAATGAACCACCCCGACTCAAACAAAGGAATCCACCTGTATAAGAAAACAATTATTATGTGATTAATTATAAAAATAATTAAATAAAACCTAAATATGAAACAATACACTACTTCTATAGAAGTCATATCTTCATGCTATTTGTGTGCATTCTTCTATCTGGTATGTTTCCCATTCATTTCTTAGCACATCTATATCATCTTGTGAATATGAGTCTTTTCAACAGTCATATTAATACTGGATAAATATAAATAAAAAAATGATTAATAAATATTTTAAATGAAATAATAATTATCTTCAAAAATACCACTTTAGGGATGATTGTGTGTTCATGGAATATGATCTCTCTCATAAATTTACATACAGAATAACCACAATATTTTCCATTGGTCTGTTTCAGAAACTATAGAAATATTTAGGAGATAAGTAATTTGTTTTTATATGTGTTTGGGTAGTGAAATAGTATTCTATATACCCTGATACTTGTCCAGTCATAGTACTTGTCTTCATCCTTGTGCTTAGCCCCTGGCCTCATTCCTTATTTTTCACGATAATGATGCACCTCCCTATCATAACAGAATCCTCATTAAAAGATAATATAAATTATATAACATGATGTTTAGTTCTAAAACATTGGATGTAGTGTATTAAAAATTGAAAAATGTCATCATGTGTGGATGGTTCGTTGGATATCCATGAATTGAATCCACAAAATAAATCTCTGGAGTATCCAAATTTATCGCAATGAGCATCCAATGCTGCCTAAAAACAAAAAAAAAAGGAATAAGTAATTAAAAAAATGAAAATATATTTGATATGATTAAATTATAGAGTTTTACCCCTACATCGTTGGTATTAAATAGAGTTTTTCATCTAACATTTTTCATTCAAACTATTTGATCAAACCTTCCACGATTTCATTCTTTTTTGGGTCCTGTTTTTGTTTTATAGAGGAGATATGAGGAATAATGAGTCCAATTTTATTTCATGAGAAAATCCCTTCAATTATTTTTCATATATATGCTTCCCAAAAATAGGAAATGTATTTAGTAGTAATTAACACAGTATATTAGCTTTTGGAAAATAAAATCATGAAAACATACCTCATGTATACATTTACAACTCAGTCTCTAAGCCAATCATAGTCGAGTATTTCACTTACACTCTCAACCAAAATGAAGTATTGATCTTTCTCTTCGTATGTATTTTCTTCAAAATCAACTATGTGATTACGATCATTTTTTAACTTTGTATCCACATGAGCCTTCAATTATAATAAATGCGGATATTGAACCAGTGGGGTAATGGGGTTTTAAATATATCTTTTAGATTGGTTGGTTGATCCCTTTGATGGTTTTGAGGGGGGTTTCATTTCATCCCCTTCTCTTTGTCTGTTTGTAATAACATTCATTGGTTCCGATCTTTTTTCATTAATTATTAAAGGTTTAGCTTGAAAAGTAAATTGAAAATGAATACCTCATGGTCGATATATTTTTTACAAGATGTGACAGCCCTACGATGAATGTTCCAATAGCTTTTTTGACAGTATGAATATCTTCCTCATAAATTGGAATAGGTAGCTCCACGCTCTACTCGTGAATTCACTACAAAAAAATTGTAATTTAGCGATGTTTTTTAAAAACGTTGCAAATTTTAAATTTTAGTGACATTTTTTAGGAAACGTTGCTAATTTAGAGACGTTTCCTCATAAGCATCACTAAAATAGTGACATTTTCTCAGAATTGTTGCTAAATTAGCAACATTTTCTTAGAATTGTCGCTAAATTATCGATGTTCCCTCAGAAGTGTCACTAATTTAGCAATATTTTCTTAGAAGCATCACTAAATTAGCGACATTTCCTCAGAAGCGCCGTTAAATTAGTAACTTTTTTCTCAAATGCATTGCTAAATTAGCGACATTTTCTCAAAAGCATCTCTAAATTAGCAATGTTTCCACATAAACGTCACTAAATGAGCGACGTTTTGAATAAATGTTGCTAAAAATATATATATTTATATAACACATTTTCCAGAATCAATGTTAATATATATTTAGATATATATATATTAATATGTATAGACACAAACATATATATATATATATATATATATATATTTATAAATAGCTCATTTCCCTCCATTAATGTAAATATATATTTAGATATATATATATTAATATATATATTAATATGTATAAACACAAACACATATATATAAACATATATATAAATATATATATATACACACACACTAATATATAAATATATATATAAATATATTTATATATATATAAGCACATATGTATTTTAAATTTAGTCGCGTTTTAAAGAAATTGTGTCTATTTTAGTGACATTTTTATGAGTCATTTAAAATGTGGTTAATTATGTGTGTGTGTGTGTGTGTAAATTTATAATTATATATATGTACACATATATATTTACACACACAGATATATATATATATATATGTATTTAGAAATAAAATATAAATATAAATTATAATCATATATATTTATATATTTATATATTAATATATGTATATGTCAGTGTGTGTGCACGCACATAAATTTATGATTATAATTATTTATATGTGCACATATATATATACACACACATTTATATAATATAAACATATAAATAAACATAAAATATAAACATATAATTATATATATATATATACATATAATTTAAAATATCAAGATATGAAATATAATATAAACATATATATATATGTATTTAAAAATAAAATATAAATATAAAATATACACACATATATATTTATATATTTATATATTTATATATTTATATATTTATATATTTATATATTTATATATTTATATATTTATATATTTATATATTTATATATTTATATATATATATATTTATATATTTATATATTTATATATTTATATATTTATATATTTATATATTTATATATTTATCTATTTATCTATTTATATATTTATATATTTATATATTTATATATTTATCTATTTATCTATTTATCTATTTATGTATTTATGTATTTATGTATTTATGTATTTATGTATTTATATATTTATGTATTTATGTATTTATGTATTTATATATTTATATATTTATATATTTATATATTTATATATTTATATATTTATATATTTATATATTTATATATTTATATATTTATATATTTATATATATTTATATATATTTATATATTTATATATTTATATATATTTATATATATTTATATATTTATATATTTATATATTTATATATTTATCTATTTACCTATTTACCTATTTATATATTTATATATTTATATATTTATATATTTATATATTTATATATTTATCTATTTATCTATTTATGTATTTATGTATTTATGTATTTATCTATTTATGTATTTATATATTTATATATTTATATATTTATATATTTATATATTTATCTATTTATGTATTTATATATTTATATATTTATATATTTATATATTTATATATTTATATATTTATATATTTATATATTTATATATTTATATATTTATATATTTATATATTTATATATTTATATATTTATCTATTTATATATTTATATATTTATGTATTTATATATGTATATATGTATATATGTATATTAATTTATATATATAATATATTAATTTTTAAAATATTGATATATATATATATATAATACAGTTAACAAACATTAAAAAATGTTAGTTTTGTTAGTCCGAGCTTCTACGTTGTGGGCGGGAGGTTCGTTGTTCAACTCTCCATGGGGCTTAAATTTTAATAAGCCTTGTACTGGAGAGCGGGTGGGTACAGGATAGGGGCCATGGGGGTACTGGAGAGAGATGGTTCGGGGAGCGGAGGTACTTAAGAGAGGATGTTTAGGGAGCAGGAAAGGGAGAGAAGGGGAAGGTACTAAAGTGGGAGCGGGAGCGTGAAAGGGAGGGGGAACGGTTTACTAGAGCAGAAGTGTGAAATGGAGGGTACGCGTTACTGGAGCAGGAGCGGGAAAGGGAGGGAAGATATCTAAAAAATTAAAATTTTAAAAAAATACCTAAGCATTTTCAAAACATTGGTAAATGAGGTGTCATTTACCAATGTTTTGAAAAAGCTTCGGTATTTGAGGTGTCACTAAATTACCGACAAGGTCACAAAATTATCAATGTTTATTTACCAATGTTTCATAAAAATGTTGGTAAATGAGTTGTCTCTAAACGTCACTAATTTTGAGACATTTATATGTATCATGGAGGGTACGCGTTACTAGAGCGGGACCGGGAAAGGGAGGGAAGATATCTAAAAAAATTAAAATTTAAAAAAAATACTGAAGATTTTTCAAAACATTGGTAAATGAGTTGTCATTTACCAATGTTTTCAAAAAGTGTCGGTAATTGAGGTGTCACTAAATTACTGACAAGGTCGCAAAATTATCAATGTTTCTTTACCGATGTTTCATAAAAATGTTGGTAAATGAGGTGTCTCTAAATAGTAACGATTATAAATGTCGCTAATTTAGAGGTTCTTATAAACATTGGTAATTAGTGACATTTATAAACGTTGCTGATTTCGAGACATTTATATGTATCACTAAATTAGAGACACCTCATTTAGCGATGTTTTTAAGATACTTTGATGAATGAATTAGCAGAATTTTAAAATGTCGCTGATGCAAAAAAAAGTGTCACTAAATGAGGTTTTCTTTTAGTGGATAAGTTAATCGACACTCACACATGACCTGTTGGAAGTGGTGTGTTGTATAGAATGTCATTTTGAATATTAAACACTATATCCCTTTCTACAAGATGATGGGTGGGTGTTTCTAGATATAAATCAAATTCATTATCACCTAGTAGAATATCGGTGCAGGAAAGGTATCAGTGTCTGTCTAATTCACATATCACAGAAAAATTTATTAGAACATTGATTAACTCAGCTAAGACATCTCTTTGAGGGGAATGGCTAGCCTCAAAGCTGGTGGGGGTGGGACGAGATCTCCACATGGTGGTTGTTCTTGATTTGCTTCTTCTTTTTTCCTCCCCCACATTAAATTTGTCATCATTTATATATACCATTTGAATTCTTCTTCAAGGGTAGATATTCTTTCTATCATCTATTTTATTAAATCACTTTGATCCTCCCCTTGTTTTTTTTCTCAAAATATATTCAGGTGTCACCCCAAAACCCACACCTCTGACATGGTCATACTATCCTAGCTGCTTCATGGCCACCGACAGTATGTGTTCATTTGGTACAGGTGTTGCTGAATCCTGTGACTATTCCAGATAGAAAATATAGGAAAATAAGTGATCATAGTTATGTAATATAGATTAAAATAAAAATAAATTTTTATTATGTAATACTAACACATGTTTGCCACATTTTTTGTTTGTTTTCATCTATTAGTATCCCATATTTATTTACATGTGCCTCCTTCCATAACACATGGTGTGGGATGGAAGTGGATTTGGATTTGGAGTCATCAATATGTATATAAACAGAGGAACATAATTATGGTATTGTTTCATGTCACATAAAAGTGTTATAGTAGATTTAAAATATGTACCATTTTTTCAAGTGAAGCATACCCCATCATTGCTTTATGGTAGGGGTATGCTAGTTTTTCTACTCATTCCTTATTTCCAGCACTCAGTTTCTATTACAAAAATAAAAAAATTCTCAATCAAAGTGATGAATAACTGAAAATACACATTTTTACAATATCCAGTAAATGCATTGTTGGGACCAAGTTGGATGGATAAGGAAGTAAGAAGAGTTTGTTGTTACAGAGTGTTGTCCTGTGTTGTCAAAGAAGATAAATCAATTCACTTTGTAAAGGACATGAAAATATGAAGATGCTTTCTTGATTCGTATTTAAAAAATATCATAACTTAAGAGAACTTATGATGCAAGCCTTATAAAGGAAAGGGGGAGTAAAAGTGATTCCATTTATATACAGTTTTGATTGGAATGAAAGATGTTGGTGGAATATAGAGAAGTTATAAAACTTTCCATGGAATCTTTGACGATGCTAAAGTCATTCGATCAATGGATACATATCAAAATAGTGGAGTTTTTGATGAAATCTGAAAATGGATATGGAATGTAGTGAAGAATATCATGACAAAAGAATGGATGATCTGGAGGCAGCACAAAAGAACGTTTTTAGGTGGTGTTGTTTACTAGTGTTTGCCAAATTTTTAGGCCTGAAAATCGAGAGATGGAGAAATGTGTTTTTGGAAAAGAATTTTGCGCACAAGGAATGATTCAAGGTTAGAACATTGAAATTTGGAAAAGGCATGGAGTGCGCAAAAAATTGGGCAAAGTGTGTGAAAAATGAGGTTGCACAAAAGATTGGTTTTTCATGAAATATGGAATGCGGGTTAGATTTTTGTGCGCAATTGGTGTTTTGAGATCAAAATGAAGAAAAATGGTAAAGGAATGAATCGCGCAAAAAACTCAAGACAGTGTGTGAAATATGATGTTGCGTGAAATAGTTTTTACGCGCCTGAGGAGGGTTTTTACGCATGGATTAGTGTTTTTCGTGTAGGGTCAAAAATACCTATAAATATGAGGTGACCCCCTCTAATTTGTTAAGACTCAACACATAGATAAATCTCAAGCTCTGAAATGCATAAAATTATACACTAAGTGAGTTGTGTGAAAAGAAATAGGTTTTCATGAAAAATGAAAGTTTCACAAAAAAGTGAAAAGTTGCACGAAAAAGGAAGATGCACGAAAAAGGTTTTCCGCACCAAAATGGATTTTTTTTCAAGAAATCCATTTGAATTGCATGTAAGGTACCCTAAAGGCTGAGTGAAAAAGTAGTGTTCTTCGCACATATTTAGTTGTGAATAAGATAGTTCTTACCGGCTTCAGGGTAGGAAAGTGAAGAGTTGTACTTCAGATAATACACCTGTTCAATTGTGAAGAATCACTAAAATAATATAATTCTCTATTTGTGATAAGAGAGTGCATACACACTTGAGGATTGTTTTTCAAGTGATACATGAGTGTAATGGTGTATCCAAATCATTGTATTCTATATAAAAGGATTGTTTTCTAGTGTGTTTTTTGGTACTGGATTGTTTCTGTACCATACCAAGGACGTAGATACTCTTGTTGAGTAGTGAACCTTGTAAATCTTGTATTCCTGTGGATGTGTGTTTGGATTGTGTTCAAAAGAGAAATAAATCATTAACAGGTGGTGAAGGTTTTTTCAAAAAGAAGGAAATATAAAATAAAAAGATATCACTCATTCACCCCCCAGTGATTCTTGGATCCGGACTGGGTAACTTCAATGGGTGCCAAAGTGAGGTTCCCTTCGTTTGTTCATTGTTGAAGTTTTGAAGAGAATTTGTGATGGAGAATCTGAATTTCATGAATATAAATGTGATTCTAATATTTTATGTAATGAATTATCATATCTAGAAAGATAAAACGATGCCTTATCTTATGTCTCTTTGGTATGAAGTTCTTGAACCTACAACTGATGTATTTCCTCCTATTGATGACAAAGTTCCTCTTACACCTGCCGATAAGAAGAATCTTGAGAATGGTGGAAGAGCTAAAAATTCACTACTCTCATCTCTTTATGGGAGTGAGTTTTTAAGAGTGAAAGGTGTTGCTACATCTAAAGGCATTTGGGATAAGTTGAAGAATATCTATGAAGGAAATACAAAAGTGAAGAAGTCAAAACTATAAATCTGGAGGCTGAAGTATGAAGACTTGAAAATGGGATAATTGGAATCTGTTGGGGACTTCTTTACTAGGGTAAATGACATTGTCAGTATAATCAGATTTCTTGGTGAAAAGTTGTAGGATTCTACAGTTTTTGAAATATCTTGAGAATTCTTCCTGATAAGTTTGATGCTAAAGTGTCTTCATTAGAAGATAAATACCCTGAAACATTATCTCTAGTTGATTTTCATAGCACTCTCATTATTTATAAAATGAGATGGGAGAAGACTATGAATATCAAAACAAAAGATGACAAGGCTGTAAAGATAGAGAAGTTGTAACGCCCCGACCCCAGTTACCCAGAGTCGGTGCATTATTACATAAAAATGGCATGATCACAAGAAAGATAAAATCTCGAAAGACCGATTTGTTTAGTAGCCTTGGAAACACTGGATATATTCATAAATCTTACATTACATCATAAAGTGAAAAACTACTACAACAACATATTGTCTCCATATTCCACACTCATATCCCCACATAATATCCCTGCAGGTCATTCATAATTTACTTCTTTACTTCCTGGGAAAAAATAAAACATAGAAAAGGGGTGATCTCAAATGCCCAGTAAGGATAACAATATAGCGGAAAGTTTCAAAAATAAGCATAAACATTTAAGGCAATGTATAACTAAAACAAAAGCCTTTTAAACTTGAACTTCATCATAAAATGACAAAGATAAAATAAAATAATGTAATTTACTTATTCACATGGATATTCTACTAATCGAATAATCACATGAAATATCAATAACCACTTTCATAATGATGGAATGCATAATGCCAGACTATCATAACCACATAGCCAAGGCCTCGTGCCAAGACTACAAATAAAATTTTGCCAAGGCCTTGTGCCAAGACACTAGTTTGTCTCATGAGACCTACCGATGCATCGAGGAGCTATAGCGGGCTCCACCCGTCACATATTAAGTCCAATGCATTCCCATATGAAAATGTTTAAACATAACATAAACATTCGTATTAAAACTAGCATACGAAATGTCAATACTTTCACCATAAACCATGAATGGTATAAAAATAGCACATCCACAGTCAAACATATCACAAAACCTTCAATACAATATAGAAGTTTTGTATCATAATAAATCAACTTCAAATATGCTTAAAATCCATCAAAGGATGTTGACATAGATGAAATCAAAACTATTTGGGAGAAATACCTCTTTTCTCGAAATCATTGAAAAGTCACACATTTATAAAGGAAGTAATTTAAAAGAGATTTTTGAATCAAAGTGTCCCATACCAAATTGAAACTTTTGAAAAGAAATATTATTTCAAAACCTTCATTTCTATATAAATAAATCCTTAAAATCATTTTGAAAACATGGACATTAATTAAAAATATTTAGAAAGATAAATCTTTAAAACATTTAGAATTATGATCTTGATAAAGAGTACCTTTCAAAAATTCTTAAAATATTCATTTTGAAATCATTTAAAAGTCACATAATTATAAAATAAAACATTTACTTTGAAAATGTACTTGTAAGCTTGTAAGGGAATCTTTGACAATTTTCTAACGGCGGTAAATAGCCGCACCCGCTGTATAAGTTAAAAAAAACATTCTACCTTAATTTTGTCGAAAAGGTTAAAAAGCACCTTGTTTAGAAAACGACGGAAAGATTACTTTATAAACCTCTTATAAAAAGTCAAACAAGGGTATAAATGAATTTAACCCATATTCTAGTAAATAGTAAAAATGTTTTGAAATTCATTTTTAAGAAACATGGATGTGGATGATAAAGAGATCCCGGTAGATTATTACGTATAAACAACCTCAAATAATGAAGAGATTGCGAAATAAACCCTTACCATGTACTTTTCCTTGGTTGGGGTAGCTTAACCTCCTGTATAATGGTGAAATAATTGTTATTAAATTATACAATAATCATATACATTAATATGATATCATATATTATCTTTTAACATTGCTTTGTTAATAATATCTTAGTATTATCGTCGTTTCGGGTGTTAAATTACTCGTTTTCTTTTATATGTTTTGTTACATAAGCCATGTTTGTAATGGATAGGTTGTATATTAATCATATCCAGAATGATATCAAGTCCTTAGATACTATTATTAATCATAAAATGAGAATTATACTTGAATGGATACGATGGAGAATGAATCTCATCGTGTTCGTGGAGACGGTAGTCCGTACGTACGCACGGGCGACAATATCATTATTTTGATATTAAAATAATATATAAATGGATGTTATATCATATATACAAAATCATTAACATGTTATATTTATTATTTACATGAGTTACACATCATTATTATACCCATCCAAATAATAATATATTGAATAACAATTACACCATGACGTGGAGACGGTAAGCCGTACGTACGCACGTATGGTGACATGTTATTCAAAGGGTGGATAGAATACTGAATATGGTTGTACCATATTTATAATAACATCATAGTATATATATGATACTAGAGTTATTATTTTATAATGTTAAAAACAAAGGAAGTATAAGTGGAAGAAGAAAGGAACTTGGAAAAGGGTGGTGAAATCATTACATCTTCTTCGGGTTCTTCCTTTTGATTTGATCAAAAGGGCTCCTTAGGTTGGCTTTCGGATCAAACTAAGGCCTCTAGGTTGTAGTGAGGGAAGTTGGTAGAGTATTGGGGCAGATTTTGGCCGAACCAAAAGGCTTTGAAGGTGTAAAGAAATGAGAAGGGGGAGTGCCCTTTTATAAGAGGGGTGAGGGGCACCTTTGGAAAAGCTAGAAATATTAGTTTATAATAAATTCATATTCGGTTTATAATGGCTCCAAGGTTGATTATTAAAAGGTTAAGGTGGGGATGGGTCGAAAAACACTCAGAAAATAGAATTTAGACAGGTTTGGGTACTTATATTAACCTTATCTTTAAGTATTAACTCTAAGTTAATTAGTTTCACTTTTACAATGTCTCTTTGTATTTTTATATTATATGGTTAATAAACATAATATATACATCCAAGCGACCCCAAAGTGGTCCATTAATTATAAAAATATCATAATATAAGTCTCTTGGCCGAACCTTAGATTTTTAGGAATTTAATATCAATTAATAATATAATATTTGTTTTAAAAACTCTTTTATGTCAATTTTGACACTATTCAATAGTTGATTTTTGTGAAACTCATAACAAAATGATTACTTAGAAAAAAGTTAATTAAATCAATCCTAACATGTCATATTAACCTAGAAAATTAGTTTAGTTCATAAAAAGTCTCAAATTATATTTATTTGGGTATTTATAATATCAATTATTCTAATTTTTTATTAATTAGGTAATTACTGCATCATCATTGTGTCATATATAAATTAAATTATTTAATGTCTAAAAATTATAAATAAAATATAATTATGTATTAAATATTTTTATATTTCTAATGAATATTTATAGTCGAAAATCCAACATATATAACCCTATGTAAAAATTGTTTTTCTAAAAGATATATGCTTGTGTCATTTTTGTATTCATTTTAACTTAATTAAAATAGTGTCCCTATCACCTACAAGTGGCACCATGGGGTCCCAAAATCGACCCAAAGATGCCCATGGTCGGACATGTATCAAACAATAATGTTAGGACACGTTTTAGGGTAATTTATTATATTATAATATTATTTTTTAACCCTTATTTACCGGATTTACCCTTTAACCATGGTAAATAAAATATTTACCGCAGTAATTATTCAAAATGTCTAAAAATAAAAGTTACCTATTTACACAATTTGAACATCCTGATTCCAAATATGGAATCCATTTTTCTAAATTCAAAACACAGAAGTGGCAGAAATTAATTTAAAATTAATTCCCGTTGTTAAAACAAAAAGCGTGTTTTTAAGAGATAATAACTATCAAAAGATTGACACTTGTTTATGTTCGGTTTAATTGTAAAATTATGTACAATGACCAAAATTATATTAAATGGTAAAAATATATTCCAAATATACTTTAAAACCACTCAAATTCATAATTTATCAATATAAATTATTTCAATTAAAAAAATTGTTTTTAATTAAAATTTAGTAATTTTCACTATTCATCAAAATATAAGTGTTATCCGAAAAGTTCCAAAATTTCACCCTAGGCTAAATTCCATATTCCAAATCCAAAAATAAAGTCTATTTTGAAATATAAAATATATATAATTTCAAAAAGTAGGTATTAATATTCATAACGGCTAGTTTGATTGGTTGTGGTGTGTTAGAACTCGGTGTTGCGTACAACACACGCTATCACATTATTCAAAGAGAAGTGTACCGTAGAAGCTTGGGGTGTTACATTTTAAATTTTTGATGTCCCCATTTATTCAAAAAGTTTAAAATATTGTATTTAAAAAGGGTTCACTATTAAAAGTTGGTAAAAGTGCAATACTAAAAATGAATTTGTTCCTACATTATGTCTAAGAAACTGATAATATGTTTTCTAAAATTATAAGGATTATATAAAGTTTAAAATTTAGTTAATAATATTCATAACCTCTTTTGAATGGCTTGTTTGGTAAGTCATGGTGCGCTTGAACCCGGTGTTGCGTGTAGTGTCAGTTATTGAATCAGTTTGAAGAAATAACACACTATGAAATCTTGGGGTGTTACAGAAGTCAAAGAAGACTCTTATTGTATATGATGCTGGTGAATCTGATTCTGAAGATGAGGTATGTAAAAATTTTGAGGAAGTTTTATCCTTGTTTTCTAAGAATGTGAAAAAAGGTACATGGATATAAGTGGAAACTTCCCTTTAAATGTTTTGAGTGTGTATTAATTGGTCACTTTGTGGCTAATTATCCTCAAAAGAATAAAGAAGAATACAATGATAATGATGACAGAAGGACAAGAAGGTTGTGGAAGAAACAAGCTGTCATAGATAAATATTTTTCGAAGGGGAAGGATAAAAGGTTCTTCAAATCAAAAAGAAGAATCTTTTTATATAAAGACGATGAAGAAGAAGATAGTAAAGATGAATATGAGAAATCATTTTCTGAGAAATCTAGAGAGAATACCGTTATTGAAGTAGTGAATAATGGAGATTATGGGAGCAACAGTTCTAAAGAAGAAGAAACTCAACTTGAATATCATCTAAAAGAAGAGTTGAAAGAATGTTTGAGGTAGATCAGAAATCTTGAGAAAGAAATCAAGAAGTTGATAAATGAAAATTCCAAATTAAACAATAAATGAGTTTTTCTTGATGAGAAAATCAAGATGGAAAAGGAGATTAATGATATGAGAATTCTCTTAAGAATGAAAAGAATCACAATGATCATCTTGAAGTAAAGCTAAAGGAAAAAAGAAGAAGAGTTGGAAAATGTAGAATAGAAACTTTCTAAAGCTAAATAAATGAATATAGGTTTCAAAAAATCTATCTCAAAAGTTGGTGAATGTTCTAGTAAGAATTAACCAACAAAGGATCCAAAAAATTTACCTTCAAAGGTTGAGAGGAAATATGGAATTGGTTCTGATAAGAACAAATATGGAAAGACTATGTATGTGTCCAAAGTCAGCAATGCCAAAAAATCATAAGTACATAAAAATCCTAAGTCCAGAAAGACTTATACTACTTATGGTACTGATAAATCTGAGTTGAAGAAGAGAGTTATGATTAAAAATGGGAAGGTTTATGGTCAGTAGAGTTCTATTAAGAAGGTTGTTGAGAAGCATGTTCATAGCTACAGTCAGTGTAAAAGTTTTAGAGGGAAATATTCTTTCTATGGTTACTACTGGTATTGTGGTGGATTCGTACACACTGCAAACATGTGTTGGTTTAATCAACAACATTACTACTATTACACAAGTTATGGAAGATAAGGCTTTAGTGGGAGTCAATCCTATCAAAAATAGAAGTACGAGAAGTAAGTTCAGAAGAAATATAAGAACTCTAGTGTGAAAGTTGAAAATAGGTTCCAACCATTGGAAAATATTTTTGAAATATGTGTACAACCTAGAAATATTGTTAAGGGATGTCTTGTTTTCTTTCCAGCACAACAAACGGTTCTTAAAAAATCTCAGAAGTTGGAGGTGAAGAATGAAAAGGAAGAATAGAAAGCTCTTGTTGTAGAAACCGCCTTGAATGATACAAAAGGAGAATGTCCATGGATTCTTGATAGTGGGTGTTCTTTTCATATGATAGGAGACTTAAAGATTTTGAAGAATGTGAAAGATTTCAAAGAAGGAACAATGACATTTGGAAATGATGAATCTCTAAGGATCAAAGGTGTTGGATCAACCATTATTGGAAAATAAAAGATTAAATCTAAGAAAACACTATTTATTGATGGGTTGAAACACAACCTGCTAAGTGTGTCACAACTCTATGATGGGTTCAACAAAGTTATCTTCAAAAAATATGGGATTGTTGTGAAAAGTAAAAATGATGGAAAAGTAGTTATAAGAGGCCAACGTACAAAAGGGAATTTGTTCCAAGTTGGTGAAGTACAGAACTCTTGTTACATGGGTGTGGTGGAAGAATATCAGTTATGGAATAAAAGGTTTGGACATATGTGTCAGAGAAACATGTGTAAGTTATCAACGTGAGATAGTGTTTGAGATATGCCTGATTTATCCAAAAGAAGAGATTGGTTTTTCACTATTTGTGAGAAAGGGAATATCACAAACTCTATTCATAAGAGAGTTAACATTCGCTCAAAATGACCCTTGGAACTTATACATTTTGATATCTTTGGACCACTAAGGAAGAAATATAAAAATGGAGATAAGTACTTCATTACTTTCATTGATTACTTTACTTGAATTACTTGTGTTATGTACATGATACATAAGTTAGATGCTCTAAAAATATTTAAGAGTTTTTGGAGGAAGGCATAGAAGGAATGTGAGTATTCAGTGAAGAATTTAAGAACTGATAATGTCGGTGAGTATAAGAATGAAGAGTTTAAAAGATATCTTAAAAAGCATGGAATTCAGCATGAGTTTAGTTCACCATACACACCTCAACAAAATGGGGTTTCTAAAAGAATGAATATAAGTCTAGTGGAAATGGGGAGAACTATGTTACTTGAGTGTATTCTTTCTCAATATTATTGGAGCCAAGCCATGAGAACTACTGTGTATATTTAGAACCATTGTTTCTATAGGCCAAAATCATATATGACTCTATACAAAATGTTATATGGAAAAACTCCAAGTATAAAACACTTAAGAGTTTTTGGGAGTCCATGCATTATAAATAAGAAAGATGGAAACCTTGTAATGTTTGAACCAAGTGGATATGATGGAATTTTTCTTGTCTATGATCTAGAAAGAAGAGGATATAGAAGTCTCAACAATGAAACAGAAAGAATTATTGATTCTTCATATGTGAAAGTTATTGAGAATGTTGAAAGAGAAAAGAAGTCATATGATGATGTGGAATTTGAGAAGGATAGAGAAGATTTTGTTAACAATTATGATAATGTTTAAGACTATGTTAATCCTACTGAAGAAGAGGAATTAGACTCAGCAATCTCGAGTGATGAGGATTAAGTTTGAACAGCTCATACTGGGATGAGGAAATAATTGGAGGATTAGAACATTATTAGAGATCAACATCAGAGGGTTCAAATAAGAAGAAAAACGAATGTTATTATACATACTTCTCTTTATTTGAAATTTGAATCGAATGATGTAAATGAAGAATTTGAGCATCTAGAATGGGTTTATTCTATGAATGAAGAGCTTGTTCAGATAAAGAATAATGATACTTGGGAACTTGTACCTAATCCGGACAACAAGAACATTATTGGTACAAAGTGGGTTTTCTGGAACAAGCTGAATGAAGAAGGAAAATTAGTAAGGAACAAAGAAATATTGGTTTAGAAAGGGTATTCACAAATTGAAGGCATTGATTTTGGGGAAACCTTTGCTTCGGTGGCAAGATTAGAAACATCAGATCCTTTCTTGCTATTTCTGAACAATGAGGTTAAAAAATCTTTCAAATGGATGTAAAATCCGCATTCTGGAATGGTGACCTTGATGAGGAAGTTTACATTGATCAACCTTATGGATTTATTATTGGGAAGGATGAAAGTTATGTGTGCAAGTTTAATAAGGCTTTATATGGGATAAAATAGGCTCTGAGAGCATGGTATTCTAAATTAGATATTTTCTTGAAGAAGATGAATTTTAGGAAAGGTAGAGTTGACAAAAATCATTACATCAAGGAGTGTGAAGAGTTTTCTCTGATCGTAATTGTTTATATTGATGAAATTATCATTTTTGGGAATGATGAAAGATCATGTGAAAGGTTTTCCAGGAGATGAATAAGTTATTTGAGATGTCTATGCTAGTAGAAATAAAATACTTTCTTTGGATACAAATTTCACAAATAAAGAATCATGTTTTCTTATCTCAAGAAAAGTATGCTAAGGAACTTTTGAAGAAGTTTGGCATGGAAAATTAGAAATTAGTGTCCACACCAATTTCAGTGGGAACTAAGTTTTCTAAATATGGAGAAGGCAAGGAAGTTGATTAGAAAGAGTTTTGAAATCTGATTGGAAGTTTGTTATATTTAACTGCCTCAAGACCCGACATCGTTTATGTTGTTACCTTATGTTCAAGATTTAAGAGTGATCCTAAAGAATCACATTTGATTGCTGGAAAGATAATTCTCAGATATATCAAAGGCACAAAAAATTTTGGAATCAGGTATGATGGCTCAAGAAATATTGATTGATTCAGTTATTCATATACTGATTGGGCAGGAAACGTTGATGATTGAAGATCCACATCTGGTGGAGTTTTATTTTTGGGGAAAAGTTGTGTTAGTTGGTATACAAAGAAACATAATTCAGTAACTCTTAGCACAGTTGAAGATAAGTATGTTGCTTCTACTCAATTTGTAACTCAACTGATGGGGATGAATACTCAGTTGGAAGATCTACTTGTTGAAGTAAAGCTACCCTTTCTCTTGGGTTGTGATCATCAGACTGCAATCAATCTTACAAGGAATATGGTATAACATTCTCATTAAAAAAACATTGTCATAAAGTACCAATTAATCAAAGAGCAAGTGGAGAAGAATGAATTGAGACTGGAGTACATTTCTATATTGGAACAAGTTGCAGATATATTCACAAAACCTTTCCCGAAGGAACCATTTGAAAAATTGAGGTTGAACATGGGTGTCCAACCTCCTTCTCATCAAGGTTGAGGTACCTGTTTCTGTCCCCTCTCTCATCTTACCTTTGGATAGTGTTTTCAAGGGGGAGAGTTTTCATAAATCTATCCATAATGAGGCTTGCATAAAGGGGGAGTTGTGGGTAAGCTATGAATCTAGCATGTATGTGTGTGAACTATTCTAACTGTTTTTTGGAGTGGTTATAGGAAACAATTTTTTGTATTCCAGGAAAGATGAAGAAGTGAAGAATGATGAGGTATATGATTAGTAGATTTTGTGAAGAAGGATGGATGAGGAGATATGATAATGAAATTTCATAGTCACTATTTTTGGATAGCATGGTTTTGGTTGTAAATAATTCTTGTTTCCTACAATGAGTTTGTGCATGTAGGATTAGAATTGTTGATAAGTAATCCATTGCTTGAGGTTAAAAAGTTCAGTGATTTATTAATCTTGGTTGACAAAAAAAATAAAAAGGGGGAGACTATTGGGACCAAGTTGGATGGAGAATTAAGTAAGAAGAGTTTACTATTAAAGATTGTTGTCTTTTGTTGTGAAAGAAGATAAATCACTTCACTTTGTAAAGGAAAAGAAAATCATATGATGATTTATGAATTCATATTTCACAAATATCATAAGTTAGTAGAACTTATTATGCAGGCCTTATGAAGGAAATGGGGAGTAAAGGTTCTCCCAGACATATACCGTTTTGATTGGAAGGAAAGATGCTGGTTGAATATTAGGAAGTTATAGTACTTTCTATGGAAACTCTGACGATGCTAAAGTTGTTTGATCAAAGGATACATATCACGATAGTGGAGTTCATGATGAAAGCTGAAAATGTATATGGAATGCAATGAAGAGGATCATGACAAAGGAATGGATGATCTGTAGGTAGCCCACAAGAACATTTTAAGGTGGCATTATTTGACCAGTGTTTTCAAAAAATTTAGGCCTGAAAATCGGGAGATGTAGAAATGTGCTTTTGGAAAATAGTTTTGTGCGTAAGGCACTATTCTAGGTTAGAACATCAAAATTTGTAAAAGGCAAGGAGTGCACAAAAATTTGGGCAAAGTGCGTCAAAAATGAGGTTGCGCGAAAGATTGTTTTTGCACGCAATATAGAACGTGAGTTATCTTTTTTGCATGCAAGTGGTGTTTTGAGATCAAAATGAAGAAAAATGGTAAAGGCATAAAGCGCGTGAAAAACTCAAGATATTTCATGAAATATGATGTTGTGTGAAAGATTTTTTACGTGCATGAAGAAGGTTTTTATGCGCAGATTAGTGTTTTTCATGCAGGGTCAAAAATGCCTATAAATATGAGGTGACCCCCTCTCATTTATTAAGAATAAACACTTAGAGAAATCTTGAGCTCTAAAGAATGTAAAATTATACACTAAGTTAGTTTTGAAAAAATAAAGAGGTTTTCGTGACAAAGGGAAGTTTCATGAAAAAGGATGTTGTGCAAAAAAGGTTTTCTGCACCAAAAGGGAATTTTTCCGTGCAAGCCATTTGAATTGTGCACAAGGTACCCTAAGGGCTGTGCGAAAAATTTGTATTCTTCGTACATATTTAGTTGTGCATAAGATAGTTCTTACCAACTTTTGGGTATGAAAGTTAAGAGTTATACTTTAGATAATACACTTGTTCAATTGTGAAGAAGCATTGAAATCCTGTAATTCCCTATTTATGCTAAGAGGGTGCACACAAACTTTCATATTATTTTCCAAGTGCTACAAGAGTGTAAGGGTATGTCCTAATAATTGTATTCAACATCAAAGGATTAATTTCTAGTTGATTGTGTGGTATTGGATTGTTTTCGTACCATACCAAGGACGTAACTACTCTTGTTGAGTAGTCAACTATATAAATCTTGAGTTCTTATGGATGTGTGTTTTGATTGTGTTCAACAGGGAAAGAAATCTTTAACAGGAGGTGAAGGTTGTTTCAAAAATAAGGAAATATAAAAGAAAAAGATATCACTGATTCACCCCTCCCACTCATAGTGATTCTTGGATCATGACTGGGTAACTTCTTGCATCCCATGCTTCTTGGGTTATCAAGTGTTCATAGATCAGAGGTGGGTGTGGGTTTTTCCCTTTGTCATATTTAAGATGATGTCTTGTTAGGATTGTGTGAAATCCTATGTGAATCCTTCCAAAAAAAAAATTAATAAATATTTATTGTGGGATTCATCTACTATAAATGCACTCTGAAATGGATAATGAAGAGTAAGTCAATATTTCATTATTTTATTTGTAAAATAAATAAATAATATCAAAATGTTACTGTAATATCTTACCACATCAGTTTCTTAATCCCGGTCACAACATGATGCCACAAATCTACATCAATTAGAACACGTTACTAAGTGACTATTCCAATATAACTATTGAACATGGCATTTGGGGTTAACATGCTAGCCCCATGCATTCCATCTAACCTCGAATTTGATGCCTATTAATTTCTCTTTAATGATTTTTTCTAACACCGTAAAACTACGGTGCTCCTTTTTTTGCGTTTTCAGTAATGTGTCATCTACTATTTCCCCAGATTCATCATTTTCAATATGCTCCTCTCGGGTGGTAGCATCGGAATGTACTGATGGCCATTATTCCTCTGCACTGGGAGCAGCAGCAGGTTGAGAAACCTGTTGTTCCTTAGGAATTAGAGCACCATCACATGCATAAGCTCATTCTGCTACACTGTGAGCAGCAACAGGTTGAGAGACCCATTGTTCCTTGGGATTGGGAGCACCAACACATTTTGAAGTCATTATCTACATAAGTTGTTTCACATTTAATTTAGAGTACATAAATATAATATCAAATGGATAATAACATGAGGTAACACAATATATATTACAAAAAATGTAACCTAATTATTGAACTCTCTTTTTCTTTTTTAAAGGCTTAATAGATTTGACCCCTATATCTATGATCCAAATCCCTTAATTGTGGTCTCCTATGACATAAAAACGCCATCTACATTGGGACCTTTGTGAAATGATTGTTACATCCCAATGAAAGGGTCATCCTCAGTTGAATTTTCATCTGACCATTCAGTGGTTTTGCTCGATAACAGAACAATTGACCACCTTCAGTTTGTAGGATCTAGAACATAAAATAATTGTACTGCCTATGATGTCATTATAAATGATTCTTCTTTGTACCCTTCTTTACTAAAATGAGATTTCACAAATCCCAATTCATCTATTTTAACAACACTTTTGTTATCAACCCACATGAATTGAAAAATAAACACTTGGGATGTTGTATAATCAAACTCCCATATTTGTTTGATGATGCCAATGTATGACATATTTGTGTAAATTGTATTTTTTTCTTTAGTACCAGAAACATGCATCGCTTTATCCATGAATGTAATGGCACTATCTTCATCATACTCATTTGTATAGAATTTATAACCATTAATTACATAATCATTGCAAGATAATACATACAAACTTGGTCCTCTCACTAGCCATCGAAGTTGTTCTGAAATTGAATCCTGATTTTTATCTGACTCCTTTAAAATATGGTCCCAAAACCACCCTATAAACTATTGACTATGTGTACTTGATATCCATATTTCATCCCTTGATGGATTCAAAAGCCTAAGGATTTATTTGTGGGTTTCAACATATGGGGAAACCTCCAAACTGTCACTACTGGAAATGGGGTCTAACCCAATGGTTCTATACCCATAGTTTTCTTAAACTGTGGGGGTAATCCATTTTTCTAAACCAATACCCACGGTTTGTTCAAAACCATGAGAATAACTCTGTAAAAAATAACCCTGACTCAAGCTTATCCTCCCCCTCCCACTCGAAGAGCCCTAATCTCCACTCACCTCCCTTCCCCTCCCCTCCCCACCTCCGCCTCGACATCCTGGCCTTTGCCTCTACCTCGACCTATCAGCCTCCGTGTCCTAGCCACCACCTCCCTCCATTCGCCTCAACCTCCCGACCCCCACCTGGAGACCACCGCCTCCCTCCCTCTACATTCTCCTCCCAACCCCTGCCTCCCTCTCCCCACCTCTTGGTCTCTGGCTCCTGACCTCTTCTTCCCTCCCTCTCTGTCTGCCTCCATCCCTCCGACCCAAATTCCCGGCCTGTGCCTCCCGGCCCCCACCTCACTCCCTCCATTTTCTTGCCTATGCATCTGGCTCATTGTTCACCTCTGCCACCCTACCTCAGACTCGTGCTCCACATCCCCCTCAGCTCCCTCCCTTACCTGTCGATAAACCCTAACTTACATGGGTATCCTCACATCATAGGTAAGTTTGATTCAACTATTCCCTTGATTTTAAATTCTATCTCAACTCTCAAATATAAAACCTACTATATTTGATGAAGGAAAATTTTTAGAAGATGTTTTGATGAATGTTGAATTGTTTGAGAAAGAATTAGATAAATCCAAATAGGTTTTGATGTCATTTGAGTGAAATCTGGAATTACTTTTTATTTCATTGAAAAATGAAAAAGTTTGAAACACACCATCTACACATGGCACTTTATTTTGTGCATGAAAATGAATTTTTTGATTGCCTTTACATGACTTTATAGGGATCTATGTACAACTCTGAGAGCTAATGTTCATGAATTTCATTAGGCTGCGTAAGACATTTCATGATGAATAAGACTTGGGGAATAATATTTTCAGTGTGTAAGAATTTATATTTAATATTGAGGGATATCCATGCCACATTACAACAAAATAATGAAGATGATGAAATTGGATGATGAGACAAACCATATTATAGTGAAGGATGTGGTCACAATAAATTTAATATGATGACACCGTGATGAAATAACGGTGGGAGTTTTGGTCATTATAGATGATTAATGAATCAAAGGGAGGGTTGAAACTACATAATATTCATTGCACAAAGCATTATAGAGGTCATGGGGGGGGGGAAAGAGGGGGAAATAACACCAAATAATTGGTGTACATTTCAGGAAAGATTATTATCTATGAGAAACATAGAATAATTTATGTTATGGTGAATACCATGTTGAAAGTCATGATGATGCACATATAATACAAGGGATGAGTTTCAAAATTGTGAGGACCACACTGTGGTAATTTCTTGGTGATTATTTTGATTAGCCTTTGAAGCTGGAAGTTAACGATGGTCTATCATAGGGAAACCCACACCTAATCTTATGTTGTGTTTCTAGGTTATTCGTACATACATGATTTTCATACACTTAAATCAGTGGGATCTATGGAGATGATAAGGACATGATAATTCAAATATTACATGGAGATTATAATCAAAGTCTATGGGAGATATTATTGAAAAAAATACTATTTTTAAATGATTTTAAATTATCATATATTGAAAACTGACCCCACATTTCTTGGTTTATGATAATTCAATCGAAACTAAAATGAATAAAAAAACCTAAAATGAAATATACATTGAAAATATATAACTAAACTAAATTGAAGTGAAGTGAATTGAACATAATTAATTGGATTTGGCATTAAATAAAAAACAAAATTGAAGTGTACAAAACTAATTTAATGTGAACTAGGACAAATAGAAATAACCAGTATCAACCAAATTAAACTATGCATAACATAACCAATAAAAATCATACATAGCTAAAAAACCAAAAAAATAGATGGAACCACATCCTCTTGAACTAATATAATATTTCCCCCCTTCTTGTAGGAACATGTTTTGAGCAATGGGCATTGTGGTTCTTACATTGGGGCAGTGACTTGTATAGTCACAAGAGATAGGAATAATCTAGTATATTTTTTATTTTTTTTCTTTATCATATCAGCCACTTAGGCCTTTTATAGATTTATATGGATAGAGGGTAGTTATATTATGTGAAGGAGGCCAGAAGGGCACTGGAGGCAGCTACGTGGTTTTCTTTGCAGGGGAGGGAGATTGGGGTAGTGGAGGGATTAATTCACATGTTTCATTTTTTTCTACCTTTTTACTGCGTTGTTTCTGTTTATTTTCTTTTCCTTTGGTGTGTAAGTATTATATATGGATGGGTCATGCCAAAATTTTATTTATTTTCTGCTGTTGTTTTAATTAATTGTTTGTGGGTGAAATCGTTCCTCAGTTGTGATTCCTTAATGCCTAGACACTTGTCCCAGCCTGTGGGTGTAGCCCATCCACCTGAGTTCAACCTAGTATTCTTCTATTAGATTCTATGTTTAAACCATGGGAAGGCCTAGGAAACATGGATAATTATGGAGGGATTGATAATTCCTATTAATGAATTGTGAATTCCTATGAACAAGGATTGAGGACATTGGAATTTATAATGAGAAGATATGGGAGACTATGCAATATATATTGATTCTGAAAATTATATGGGTTTAAAATGTGGTGAAATGATAATGTGTTGGGACTAATAAATGGAAATTCACATTCATAACCAATTTTATAATGTAATATCAGATCATGAGCAATTATACACTATTGGAGTTGATGATTACACTCCATCCCAATGAAACTATATAAATGCCTTGGTGCCAAAAATACTCTATTGTAAACTAGATAGTTTTTTTTGAAATTCCTAGTAAAACCTTCATTGACCTTATGAATTGTTTGCAGATCACAACCAGGGGTAGGGCAGTTATTACCTTATCACATACACTGAGTGGAGTTCCACACAACCCTAAATATAACAATATCCCCAAAAGAAATACCTAAGATTGTCTGAAGCTACCTTCGTTCTCAGATACAATGTTTGGAACAGGGTGAATATTCCCACTGGTTCATCTATGAATATTTTATTCATTCTTAGATCCACCCCCACACAGTTTTGTTTTTCCAGGGAATCCCACTCATCTGGGAAAGGACTGGTAAATTCCTCATGATAGTTGGGATCTCTATATTGACTTGATAATATCTACAGGAAAAAACTAAATTCCCCCTATAAGACTTTAAATATTCAAACATATCTCACCCCAAGAGAAGGGTGACTAATCCCTTGTCTGAGACACCAAATGGAGTGCCGCATAACACATATAAAATATAGTTTTATATTTTTCTTCTTCTTCATACTCTAGTTTTACAGGCGTGAAAACCTTCACCACGGTCAAATATGTGATCTATTGAAATCTAAGAATATCCAAAAATCTTTATTTAGAACATCATTGACATGAGACCTGAAAACTTTATTCATGAAACCATGTGAACCATGAAAGAGTTGAATTCACATGCTATATGTTTCCCTCATGAAAACTGCCTATTAGCCTACTTGTCCACACCTACAACTGTAGTTCCCATTCTATAATAGCTTCATGGAAGCTTTTGACTACCTATGCAACAATATTTATGCAGGACATTGAAATTTTGAGAGACTACCAGAAGGAAAATAGTTCAAAATATATAGTAGTCTAGTTCTAAGTTTATTAAATATGAATTTTGTAAATCTATTTTTGAGTTTTCTAAAAACATAAATTGGGAGACTGTTAGAAAAAATATCATTGGTGCATTTTTTTGGTTGTGTTTTTTGGAAATTTGTTTGAGGAATTCCAAAGAAACATACAAGATGGTGGGAAAATCTTGAGGAAGTTCAGCCTAAACACCTTGAACCATGATTTTGAGTTCATGACCACATTATGGTAGGGGTTTTCAATGAAGAGAAATTTGAAAAGGAATACAATATGTATGGGACACTAAACCCATGTGTAAGATTAATTTATATGACTCAAGGAAATTTACAATAGTATTATCTTATAAAACTTTAGAAAAATTAAGAGTAAGAACTACATTGTTGGTTAGATAAACCACCCATTTTAATTATGGAATTTTTTATCAGGAGTATCCATATGTAAAATTTGATACAAAAACAAAGGAATTATGGAAGTCGTGGTAGAAGGAGTTTTATTAGAAAAATAAAATGAGAAAAAACCACCAATGTATAACTAACATTTTTAAGGGGTTTCATAAGGTTTTGGATGGTGGAAATGTGAAAAAAAAATATCAACATAAGGTTTTTATTTGGGGAGTTCTATCGAAATGAGAAACTTTTGGAGGTAATGCCATGGTGGACTCTATAATGGGTTTCTAAATCATCTAGAGAAATAAGGAGGCCCACTATATGCATTTTGGTTGCTATAGATGACTAATGAATGACTAGTTAATATAAGATGTCGTAGAACCTCTGCATTATGGAATAAGGTGAATTGAGTTTTAAGATTTTAATACTAAATATAAAATTACATAGTGAGCATGGTGTTAATATTTTCAAAGGGTTTTTACCTATAATAAGGCTATATCATGGTTATAACTATGAAATATTGTGTTATTCATGTTATAGGTTTATTTTGAAGTAATGAACATGAAATATTTTGTAGGTATTACTAGAAGATACAGTTTCCACGCCATGGTGGTAATGAACACACTATTTTAGAATAGACTTAACAGACCTATAGGTTAAAAATTTCTATCTTTCCAAAAGAATATCAGTGAATTAAATTGGTGATCATGACTCGATATTTGGAGGGTGATATGGTGATTCTCTAGATATAAGAAATATATATATATATTTTTATCCTTCAAAAGAAGGAATAAATTTTGTGGAATATACCAAGATAAATAGATCCCAAAGATACAAAGAGAGAACGAAGGATTTCCATATGTGGGATGGAAAGTCAGATAAAGTATATTTAGGAGGTATTCCTATTATAGATTCCTTGAGTTCATCATTAGATGAATGTGGAGTAGAATTGATACACCTATGTTGGTGTAAATTCATTTTTTGTTAGTGAAGAGTATGACAACAAAAATCATGTAGGTAATGAGTAGTTTGAGTGTGTGAGAGTAGTGTTATTTATTTTTCATGTCTAGAATGATGGATTCTACTACCTTCCAATATCCCAGCTGAGTCAGTGCATTTAGAAGGGCATTTTATGTCTTGATACATTGAGTAAACCTGGTCATGACCATTTCATCATAAATTTTGGTAGCATTAACTGCATACTCACTGCATCCATAAACACAAATCAAATTGTTAAACATGTCTGTCTGGTTCAAACCCACAACTTATCATCTCATGAAAAATTAGATTCACATATCTATGTGTATCCCCATACTGAAAATTAAAAGAATGGTATTTCAGGTGACACAATTAGCCACACACCCATTTACTTTTATTTCATGAAGTACATTCATCATTTCTTCTGATCTTAATTTCTTCTCTAGCATTGTATGTGAAAATATTATGCACATAACCAATTTTATTCATCTCTTTGAACAAAACCATAGATTTCTCCTCCTTCCCCGCTTCATCATAGGAATCTATGACTGTTTTATATGTAATAACATTTGGAATGATACCCTTGTAATCCATGGTGTTCATAAGATCATCTACATCATCATGAAAGCCAGCCCTCACATAAGAGCCCTCACATAGTGGTGGTTTTTCTTGGAGAGCATGGTGGTCCGGCGAGATTGGGGGTGGTTGGCAAACAAATGAGCTAGAGATGATGAAGGAGAGAATCCAAGGGGAAGTAAGGGGGTATGTGGATTGATGTGGGAGGGGTGGATGGTGGGATGGGGGCTGTGAAGGGGCTGTTGGGGGGGGGGGGGGCTATGAAGGGGTTGTAGAGGGGGGCTGCAGAGGTGGGTTGTAGGGGGATGGGTGGATAGATGGTGGGATGTGAAAGGGATGCTTGGGGGGGTTGTGAAGGGGATTCTAGGGGATGCATAGGGGGGTGTAAGGGGACTGGATGACTAAATGGGGGGCTATGAAGGGGTGCTGGGGGCTGTGAGGGGGCTTCCGGGGGCTTCCGGGGGGTGTGAAGGGGCTATCGGGGGGCTGTAAAGGTTTTTTGGATAAGTTCTTACCTTATACCAAGTCTTGTGTGAGAAACTACCGAAGTGATTAACTAGTGTGAAAAAGCATGGATATGTCTTAGAACATTTTGTTATTTTATTAAGATCATTGTGGTATTCCAATAAATTCTGTATAGACTCAAATTGAATCTTTAATTTTCAGTAAGCATCCCATTACCCCCATATCATTCCTATACATCAATAAAAATGTATTTTTTAATATTTTGATCAATGATTATTTACTTGAGCATCAACATTATTTCACTTTTATTATTCTTGAAAACTAATCAAGTTTCTTTTTCATTTTAAAGATGATCACATAGTTGATCTTCTTAAAACATAAGATTGAATCATGAATATAAATAGAATCATTATATTCAATTATATAATAAAAATCTTTAGTATCTTCGGGTTTCATTTCCATTAGAATTATCAATTATAGAGACTCCATTTTCAGAATTTAACACTTTTAAACTTCTATTTCATTGATCATATTTTCCATTTCTCATCATATTTCTATTCTATATTTTTTAAGATAATTAGGTGAAATAATTATCATCTTATTTTTATTCCCCCTTGCTTGCAGGAACATGAAACCATGGGGTGTTGTGGTTCTTATATGTTGGGTAGTGACTTATTTAATCATAGGAGACAGGTATGTTGTAGTTTAGTTTTTATTTTATTTTCTTTATCACATCAGAAAATTAGGCATTTTATCACATTCTACAGATGGAGGGTACTTATATTCTATGAAGGGGTCCTGAAGAAAACTAATGGTGGATATGCAGTTTTATTTTTATGGGAGGGAGATAGGGGTAGTTGACGGATTAATAGTGTGTTTTATTTTTGTCTGTTTTTACTGTGTTTCTTCTGGTTATTTTATTTTCATTTGGCATGGACATCAGACATATGGATGGGTCGTGCTGATTTTTTTAAATTTTCCATGGTTTTAATTAATTGTTTGTGGGATAAATAGTTCCTAATATACTCACTACTGAGATACTTATCAAGTAGTGCACAGAGTGAGAAAATTTTAGAGGGGACCCCATCCCTCCTCTAGAAATACATCTAGTCCTTAGATAGGAACCTATAATTGAGATATGTGGTCATGTGAATCTTATTCAGTTAGAGGCTAGTGGTGATAGAAAGCAACCAAGATATGACCCACTTACCCCATTTGAACAACGTGTCTTCCCTCATTGGGACTATGATCACTAAGCCTCACAAGCTAGAAGACCAATCAGAGCTCTGGTGACTACCAACCCTCACCAAGATAAAATGATAACTACTCTCTTCACTCACATTAAGGCTATGTAGATGCAACCTGTGTCAATCCTTAAAATGGAACTTTTATTCCACATGGGTGTAATTCCTATGCTGCCAACTCCTCCATATTATCTATTATTGCTTCAGCATCCACCACTTGAGACCATGTTTTGATAGTATTTCCTTATTTTAGCAGGGTTCACACCAATTGGATGCACCTTACTACCAACCTCAAGAACAGTTTTATTGCCTAGTTTCTCTTCTTTTATTGAAGGTCTAATCCACTTAGTGAAACTACCGTCTTTTCCAGAATCCTTATCCATATTTTGACTATCATGAGCCAACATTAGTTCCTTTGGACCATCATCCTTACCTCTTAGCTGAGAAGATTCCACTTTGTTGGATTGCTCACCCGTTTTAGTTTTAAGCTCTTAGGCATAGCCATTCTTACGTTCAATAGAAATATTCTTGATATCATCAATAGATTGTAGTGGTATAACTTTACTTTTCATCTTGAGGCAATGAGAAAAATCATGACCTTTTTTTGAGTAGAAAGATCATGATAAATCTCTTCAGCAATGGTCTTTTATGTGACCAATAGACTAGAAGCCAGAGTAGAATAGTAGAACCTTCTCATAGACTATTCTTAAGGACAATTCATCATCAAGGGTAGTTAAAAAACTCTCTCCATCCATCAAAGTGGGGCTTAGATCCACTTCAATCAAGACTTGAGAAAAGAATCTAGACTTAACTTCCTTAGTGGTTTGATCCATTTTGATGGGAACACTCATGGTTGAAGCAATGTTATGTGAAATTTTATAGCACCATAAAATCCAATGAATCCTAAAAAATTTAACCCAAACCAATGCCTTTGAATTCTTAACCTCAAACGGGTTGAAACGGTGGTCCCATTTCTGAATAAATTCCATTTTTGTACTTTAGAAACATTTTTTAAATTAATTATTTTTTGGAGAAATCATTCCTAAGTGGTGATTCCAAAACTGGAGCTCATAAGAAATTCAAAAAGAAAACTGACCTTGAATGATCAAACTATCAACCAAATTCACAGGTAGGGGATAAAAATAAAAAATACCTCGAAAAAATCCAATGAAGACCAATTTAATTTTACACTAGATCTTTTTGAGGGAGGGGCTGACATCAAACAACATGAGGGTGGGGGAGGGGGTGCAGGTGGGGGTGTCCTAGAGGTAGGGGAAGGGGTTTCCTAAGGGGTGTCCAGGAGGGGGGAGGGGTGTCCAAGGGGTGAAGGGGGCTGGGGGCAGTGTGCAGGGGGGGGGGGGGGCAGGGGGTAGTGGTGTTCCAAGTGGGGGGGAAATGGGGGGTGAAGGTTGGGGGGTAGTGTGTGCGGGTAGTGGGGGTGAAGGGGGAAGGGCGGGGGGTAGGGGCAAGGAGGGGGTAAGCAGTGTGGGGGTGTAGGGGGTAGTAGAATCCTTAGCTGTAGATTAGGATTAACCAGATGTTGTATTGGAATCCTTAGCAGTCAATGCAATACCAAAAAGTGATTTCCCCAAATTAGGGATAGAGGAGTGAGAAACCAAGTTGCAAAGTTTTCTATTGGATTTCCCTAGACACCCCCTCAGTTTACAGTTTTCCTTTTTTTTTTCTTCTTGCCTTTTCTTAATATACATGTTTTCATGTATATGAATGCATGGGGGTGTCCAGGGGGTTTCCAGGGGGATTCCAATGGGGTTCTAGTCAGGGGTGTCGAGGGTGGGGTGTCTAGGGGGGTCTAGGGGGGGTGTCCAGGGGGGTGTCCAGGGGGTCCAGGGGGTGTCTAGGGGAGTCTAGAGGGTGTCCAAGGGGGTGTCTAGGGGTCTCTCCAGTGGGGGGTGTCCAGGGGGGTCTAGTGGGGGTGTTCAGGGGGTCCAAGGGGGTGTCCAAGGGGGTGTCCAGGGGGTGTCTAGTGGGGGTGTCCAGGGGGGGTGGGGTGTCTGGGGGTGTCTAAGGGGGGTCTAGGGGGTGTCCAGGGAGAGGTGTCCAGGGGTGTGCAAGAGGGTTCTGTCCAAGGGGAGAGTGGGGGTGTGAAAGGGGGGAGGGGGTCTGTCTAGGGGGAAGGGAGGGGCTGTAGGGGGAGTGGGGATGTTCAGGGGTGTCTAGGGGGGTTTGCAGGGGGTGTCTAGGGGGTGTCCAGGGGGTGTCCAGGGGGTGTCCAGGGGGTGTCCAGGGGGAGGGGTTGTCTAGGGGGTGTCCAAGGGGGTGCAATGGGGTTCTTTACAAGGGGGGAGTGGGGGTGTACAAGGGGGGAGGGGTGTTCTAAGGGGGGGTCTATCTAGGGGGAAGGTAGGGATGTCCATGGGTGGAGGGAGGGGCTGCAGGGGGAGTGTGGGTGTCTAAGGGTGTCCATGGTGGGTTTCCAATGTGGGAAGCTATTGTTTCTGGGGGTTCAAGGGTGTTCTATCCTGGGGGATAGTGGGGTGTGCAAGGGGGGGGGGGGGTTGTCCAGGGGGAGGGGCTGTAGGGGGAGTTGGGATGTCCATGGGGTATCCAGGGGGTCCTGGGGGTGTCCAGGGGTGTCCAAGGTGGGTGTCCAATGGGTGTCCAAGTTGAGCAGTTGTTGTTTCTGGGAAAACCCTCTATACCCACAGTTTAAAGAACCGTAGTTATATATGATGCTCTGAATTTATCTGTACCCACGGTTTGTTGAAGTGTGGGTATGTGTGTTTGAAGATAACTATCTATACCCATAGTTTATTTAACTGTGGGTATATAATTTCTGTTGTAAAATTGTATACCCAGAGTTCTGTAAACCATGAATATAGATATATACCCATGATTTACCATAATCTTGGGTAATATGAAATTTTAGTGGGCTATACCCATGGTTTCTACAAAATTGTGGGTATAGGGAAATCTTGACACCTCAGGAACCCACGGTTTCTGAAACCTTGGTTATAGGCTATACCCACGGTTTCAAACTGTGGGTATAGGGAAATTTTCCAATAGTGTGTTATGAAAAATGTAAAGGTGGGACTACTCCTGATCTGTAATATTGATTGTGACAACATCTCTTCCAGAAATTCCTTCACCAGCAAGCCTTCTAGTGTGACAAGATTTTGGTAGACCGATTTTTTCCACACTGGATAGGTATTCAGTATAGAATTCAATAGCTTCCTCAATAATATATTGCTCCACAATACAACCCTCTGGACGACTTCAGTTTTTGACATACCCTTTAAAAATCTTCATATACCATTTAATGGGGGACATCCATATATAGTGTAAAAGACCACATAGTCAAATATCTCTCACTAAGTGAAAAATCAAATGAACCATCATATCAAAGAATGTTGGCTGGAATAACATTTCCAATTCACATAATATGACGAAAATTTCTCTTTCCATAGTCGGAAATTTCGATGAGTCTATAACTTTGATACATATATAGTTGAATAAGAAATAGATCTTGGTTAATGTATGATAGACATTCCTGGTAAAAATGCAACATAAAGCTATAGGAATTAGATCTTTCATTAAAACATGGAAGTTATGTGATTTTAGAACCTTTAACATTAAATTGTTCATTGACACAATGTTCTTGATATTTGATGAATACCCATTTAGAACCTTTATGTCATTCAAGAAGTTTCAAAACTGATATCTCTCCTGCCTGGAAAGAGTGTAAACAACTAGAGGAAAAAAAGTTAATTTTTCACCATTCATCAGCACCAACTCTTCTCGTATTCTCATGTCAACCATGTTCAACCTAGGCTTAATTCCATCCTTTGTTATTTTGGGATCATTTAGAAATGTTCTGATGATACTATCACAAACATTTTTTTCAACATTCATAACATCAAGAAATTTTCTGATATATAGACAATTCCAGTATGGTAATTCAAAAAAAAATAGATCTCTTTTTTCAACTGATTTTCATAAGGTTTTTCGAAAATGGTTTACCAAAAGTAATTCCCACATATTTTACCTTCTCAAATAGTTTATCACCTGTTAGTGGAGAATTTTTTTTACATTTTTCTAAACTTCCATCGAATGATTTCGTCCAATATTGGTACTTATTCTATCGAGTTTGAAATTTGTGATGTATTAGAAACATGGTTTTCAATGAATATTTTAACCAAATTGATTGTGTATCTTGTTCGTAGACGGGGAACCCTTGAGTTCCTTTGATGTTATATCCTGACAAATTTCTATAAGTAGGAAAGTCATTTATCATCCCATACAACATGGATCTCAATGTGAAATCTCCATTTATCTAATCACCATACAACAGAACACCTGAATCCCATAATAATTTCAAATCCTTGATCAATGGAGCCAAATAAACATCAATATCATTACTCAGTTGTTTTGGTCCCCATATAATCATAGATAACATGATTTATTTTCATTTTATGCATAACCATGGAGGCAAGTTATAATTTACCAAAATAACTAACCATGTACTGTGAGTGATTATTTGAAAACCAAAAGGATTCACTCCATCTATAGATGATGCAAGATGAAGGTTTCTCAGATCATTTCCAAATTCAGGATACTCATGATCAATTCTCTTCCATTGAGGAGAGTTTTTCTAATGATGTTGTTTCCCATCTTTATTTCTTGTATATATATGCCACGTCAATTTCCTTGAAGTCTTTTCACTTCCATATAGGCTCCTAAACCATGGAATGATTGGAAAGTATCATAAAAATTTCATAGGACTAGATTCATCTTTCTTGTATCAATAAGCGCCACACTTTGGAGATTCTCTATGTGATTTTTGGTCTTTGCTATATAGTTAGTCAAGCAAGCTTGTATTCTTTCATAGATCATACCCATTGAGTGTATCATTCATTTGGAAACATATGTTCAGCTCTGGAGGTCATTATCTTTTGGGAGCATGTCATTCAAGAGATCAATTAATTCCATAAAACTGGCGTCACTCCATCCATTACCTACTTTCAGATTATACTGCTTCAATATGAATTATAATGTTGTATATTTAGTGAAACCACCATACAATAGAGTATTTACACAACTCTTTAACTTCTCAAACAATTTTGGGTAATCATGAAGTTCATCTTCAACTATCCCTATCATTTTCTCAATACAATCATCATCATCATTCACATCTATAATGACATCCTCAATACAGTCTTCTTCATTTTCCACACTTGTAATCATATCAGATGATCTATAAAACATAGTGCTATCACAATCATTAGCTACATTTTCTTTTTTCCCTGTGTTTATTCCAACGTTTATAACTTATATCTATTCCATGATAGATCAAGTGATCTTCTAACTCCATTGGACTAATTTTTCTTGAATAAAAACAGCGTAAACATAGAAAAATGATTTGAAAAGCATCATATGCATTATATTTTTCAAAATTGATGAACTCTTTCACTCCATTTACATACTCTTTTGTCAAACAATTGTCATCCATCCATTATTTATTCATATACATCCTATTTGATTTGGTAATATTAATATTTAAAAAAATAAATACACAAAATTTTGATATAAAAATTAACCAATGATGAAAATAAGTTATAGACTTTAAGTATCCTTCAATAGTTATCCCCAATATCCACTTTCTAGAACCAAGGTCCTTCATTTGGGATCTTCTAGATAGATCAATCATTACATCTTCCAAACTTTCCTTCATTGGTCCAACTAAGAGAAATTAATCCACATGAAGAAGTAAAATGACCAAAATCTCATCACAATACACCTTCATATAGTATAAATTATATACATTACACTACATGAACATTAATTCTACCATGAAATCATTGAAATTCCAGTTACACTATCTTTGTGCCTACTTAAGACCAAAAAAATCCATTTGAGACTGGAACCGAACCTTCTATTCCATTTAGCATGACAACCTCCAGTTTATCTATGTAGATCTCTTCCTCTGAATCTCCATGCAGAAATATAATCATGACATCCATTTGTTCTAGAGATAAACCTTCAATGGAAACCAAACTAATAACTATCTGAATTATTATATGCTTTACAATAGGATATAAACTCTAACTGAAATCTAATACTTATAAATATTGAAATACATTTACCCTTATTGTGGTGTTATTATCAATCTACTTGTCTTCCTATATAATTTAATGGTTTTTCTAATTTTATAAAAATATAAACTTAAAAGATTATGGAAAAACAACATTTCAAATTTCCTTTGAAACAATTTATAAAACCATTGTTGAAATCTCATTTATAAAACCAACTATTTACACAAACTCTTCTTTAAAATAACACACTCTTTTTAAAATAAACCAATCAGTTACAAACACTCTTTCAAAAAAATACAACTCCATTTTTAATGCATTCAAGGAAAATTCATGACCCAACAATCTTAATCATTTAAAATGAGTTACAACCCTCAGTATGTTACAAATTTTCATTTAAAACTTCACACACCCCTTGTTAAAATGAAACTAACATGACATACGCTTTCAAAATACTCACATACTTTTATGAAAGCCAACTGGGTGAGTTGAAAAATACTTAGCTTGCAACTTAAGTCCTTTTCATGTGTTTAAATCATTTTAAAGCTATTTAAAACCAAAAAAGGTATGTTGAACAGATATAATTTTTTAATAAACATTTCAAAACACTTGAATCATTTTAAAAGAGCAACTTAGGCATTTTTATAAAGACATAATTCCCAAGAGGGGTACTTTATAAAGAATACATGAATAAAAAATAACCAACATTTTATAAAATATAAAGCTATAAAAGGTTTATCAAGTATATCATGAATAAATAGTATTAATACTATAGTTTACTCATGTAATACTACTAAGGAGTGAATAAGTGATAGATAAAGACATAATTGTCACTTGGCCATGATACTTTTAAACATAATGTCACATCTCTTCAAAGTGGGAAACCATCTTACACTTGATGCTTGAATCATGTACTACTTAAGATTGATCCTCCCAATATGGTGCATTAGATAAATGTTCCCCTTCTTGAGGGTATACATTTGGTCATAGTTAAAGGACTATAAGTACTTAAACCTTCTCCGCTATCAATGGTTCATTTCACATTGTGATTAAATATATTTCAAACACTTTTTTAGTGTATTCTAAAAATATCTCACACTAAAGTAATACCAATAACAACTCATGGAAAGAACCACTATTTCCAAATCTAGGAAAGGATTTGGGAAGTTTATCTTATGTATCCTTAACTGTCTGGACCCATAAGCAACCACATAACCATCATGGACTAGAACTATTCAAATATTGACTCCTGATACATCACAATATAAGCCATACTCCTTACCCAGCTCATTTATGGTTAAGATTGGTGTTTTCATCAATCTCCCATTAAGATATTAGAAGGATATCTCACGATAATCTAAGAAAAGGAACCATACCACATTTTTGGTTAAGTCCTTCTTAGCGCTTCCAATCAGAAAGAATCTTGGTTGAACCTCTAGTTATAACTGAAAAATCACAAAAAGATTTGGATCTCGAAAACATTATTTGGCCACTCTAAATAAACTGTAACATCGAACTTATCAGGTTCTAAAAATTTGTTATCCACTAATATCATTTTCCCTATGAAGTGTAAATTATTAATCCAAAACATACACCTTGATATCAAGGCATATAGTTGATACTCCTTAAGTTTTCTCAAAATGATCTCCAGATATCAAGTATATTTTTTCAGTATTAATGAATTGTGTTTCCACTTAATTAATCCAAACATAAATTGTCATAACTAGGTTTAATACTCCTCAGAAATAGTGTTATAATTTGGTTTTGTTCCAACTTAAGTTTTACATACGGTGACCCAAATTGAATTTCCCACCTTCACAACTAGTATAGTAGTGTAAGTATGGGGTTGATCCATATTGATACTTAGAGTGTTTTTTAACTTGAGTTGTGGTTAATTAACAGATGGTTTTCTAAATTTCGAGTTGATGTTTGAAGGTTTCAAGTGTTTCTCAAGATGTTTGAGTGGTTCACGTCCTAAATTATTTAGATGTTCACTTGAGACAAATCACACTGAAACTATTTTTAACAATCAATAAAAGACATAATTATTCATATGAACCCCTTCACCTTGAAGTCACTCAATTGATCCTTCTTTTCTCATAACTCTATAGGATCCATCTTATATGGTGGAATAGTTAAATTCTCCACCCTTAGTAAGAACACAATCATAAACTCAACCTATCCATTGGGTGGTAACCTAGAGAAGTCCTTGGAAAATACATCTAGGAACTTGTCAACGACTGTAGGACATACTGACTAAAGTTTCTCTCTGTCATCCAAAATTGCTCTAGAAAAATGTGCTATGATTCTACCCAGCTATAGAAATATAAGTCCTACATAAATAGTTTTCATATATAACTCTCCAATATAGACATAATCATCACCCTCAAAACCTTATTTATTCAATACATGGCCCGAAGGCCCAATAGGCACGAAACCCATTACATGGCCCAAAGGCTCAGAAATTGGCTTGAAGGACGAGTATAGTGTCATGTCTGCCTCATGCTGCCTGCGTCATATCTTCGTTACTGCCAGCCTGTGTCATGCATGCATTATTGCTTGCCTGTGTCATGCTTATATCACTGTCTACCGGTGAAAATTCGCTTTTCCCTAGATTTGAACCCGGGTTTGATGTAGGATTACGGTGAGCCTTTACCACTTAGCCAATCCCTCAACTGCTTATAAAAAGTGTTTATATATAATTATAAATATAATAAATATATTTATCATTTAAACAAATTACAATAAATAAATAAATAAATATAATTATAATTATAAATAAATATATTTTAAATGTATTTATATATAATTATAAATATAATAAATAAATTTATCATTTAAACAAATTGTTGTAATTTTATAATTATTTAAATATATATATTTAGTTATATATAATTATATAAATATAAATATTTTTAAAAAATTATTAATATATGACTAAAAATTTATAATTATAAATAAAATAAATGTAATTATTATTTAAATGTATTTATTATTTAAATATATTTATCGTGATTTTAAGTATTTATGAGAACATAATAGCTTCATGGGAACATGAATGAATCATATACACAGAGTAAAGTATAAATCATAAACGAGTCGTCATATATACAAACATCATGAATAGTAATGATGGTGTAGTGTATAAATGAACATTCATGATGAATACATAACACATGGACATCAATTATATTCACACATCCATTGACTAAATTCATTGGAAACATATGTTTATTTATAATTATAATTATACATATTTAAAAAGTATTTATATATGATTATAAATATATAATTATAAATATATAAACATATAAATATATAAATATAATAAATATATTTATTATTTAATGAAATTTATTATATATATATATATATATATATTAATTTTTAAAAAACATATATTAACTGTAAACATGCGTTTCATATTTAATGTAAACAAATAAACATTATTTTTTAATATAAATATAATAATTTTATATAAATTAATAATATTGTTTATTAAAAACCTTTATCACCGCTAAAAATAGCAGTGATAAATCTACATTTTATTATCGTTTTTATCTAGCATTGATAAAGGTCCCTCTTTTATCAGCACTTTATAGTTAGTGTTGATAAAACTTGGCGCATCCCTTACCTGGATCTGTGGTAGTGGAGGGGCATGCAAATAGTTTGTCAGATCTACGAGGTCATGCTTCCAGCCATAGACGAAAGAGATCAGGATAGTCGTATAGGTTATCGTATGATAGTGTTAGTATTGTCTTGTGTTTTTATTTTCATTTTAAGTCTGTAAATATTGCTTCTTGTTTCTTTCTTTCTCGTTGTAATGCATCTTTTGTAGCATTTCGTGTTTCCTCTATTGTGATTAATAAAAGTGTGTGTAGTATTCTTGTCATGTAGTAGGACCCCTAAAGGTCTAAAGAATGTTAAATCCATGTGTTCATTTACTGTTCTTTTCTTTCTTCCAATTTTGTATTGGGTTCAGTTTTTTCATAATCGAACCCATAGTTCCAACTTCGATCTTCATTGCACTATGGTTGCATGTTTATCGTAAGAGCGTAATGGCCACTGTTGTCAGTTTTTGGTCTTCCCATCTGCAATAATCATCACTAAGTATATAAACTAGGGTTTCTTGAGAAATATATTCTTAAAAACTATATCACAGGAATAAAAAACATTTCATTCAACTTCTTTCCTTATTTACTTTTGAAAATAAGATACCACTCCGCAATTCTCTAGAACCAGCGGATTCACATAAGAATAAGAAGAAGAATTATAAATTAAAAGGGGTTATTGGCATTGAGAGTCATTCCTGGAATCCAATGATGAAGGGCGATTAAATATGTATTTTGGGGTAGTGGCGGAGGGGAGACCGAGCCCACTCACTGCATTCTCCATTTCTATATTATGTAAGTGGGTTTCCTCGCCCACTCTCACCACATTCTCCATTTCTATATTATGAGCTTTCTTTTTAAGCCAATCATCTCCAAATGGGTTTGTTTCTTTATAGTTTTTTTTAATTTTGTTTTTTTTCAAACAATGGGTTTGTTTATTGGTTTTTTTGTTTGAAAAACTAGTTTGAAATAGGTCAAGGGACTTCACATCTTTGGGCTTTTTTGCCTCGGACAAAAGGCGTTTGAGCCCTTAATGTATTTTCCCGAACCAAAAAGAAAAAATAGTACTTATATATATCTTTGGTTTTTATTTTAAATACACACACACACACACACAAATAAATATTAATATTATGATTATTATAAAGGATTATTAATTGTATGATAAATTTTTAATAATATTATTATTATATTTACATCATTATTTATATTAGTTATTTTAATTATTGTAAATATTTATCAATATAATTAATATTCATTAATAATTTAATTAATAACATTTAATAATAATAAGAAAATTAATAGTACTTCTTGATATTGTAATTAATAATATAATACTTAATAAGAATTATTCCACATAAATCTTTTAAATTGTAAACGTTATGTTTTAAAAAAATAAAATATGTGTCATATAAGTTATATTTTGTTTATTATATTTGTCAAATTCTTTTATTTTTCAATTATTTTTTATTTGTTTAGTTAGTGTGTCACATTTAATTTAAATTGTATGTATACTACTAAATATATACCCTTTAACAGCTTCCAAAAAGGATTTTAACAGTGCTAAAAAATGTTGTTATCCTCAATGCTGTTAAAGGGGGTCCCCTTTCTCAACACTATTGAAACCACTGATAAAGTCACCCATTTATCAGCACTTTCAATATATCTCATAAATGGGGTCCTTTATTAGATATACATATAGTGTAGATAACGGTACCACCTACTACAGTGTGATGTTTGTATAACAGCACACTCTAGAAATATATAACTTGTGCACAAAAAATATAATTTAAATGAAATAAATTTTACATCATCAATAAAAAAAATACTATATACAATTCAAAAAATGTTTTGTATAATTACATTTACAATTAATATCCATAAATATTAAAAACATTAATGTTTCATCATCTTTGACACCCATGGTCCCCTCTCAAAAAAGTTTGCTCATTGTATCAATTGCCAAATAAATCTCCTTAACTTGAGCCACCTATATAAGATAACAAATCTTATGCTATTAATATTATAAAGAATGAAATTAAACATTAATATGAGAGAATATATTAATAAAATGTCATATTTAAATAAAAAAACACTTGGAATTATACTGGTCGCACTAAACATCGTAATGAGGTGTGGTTGATTCCAGCACGTCACAAATGAATTATGGATCGTTGTCATAAAGTATGAAAACAATCTGGATTCGTTTGCTCAGTTTTGAGTATGCCAATAATTCTTTTTAATGAAATTAATGAAAATTTTAAATAAAAACACTTTGAGTTATACCAGTCACACTATGCTTGGGATTGAGGTGCGACTGATTCTTATACGTCACAAATTACTTATGGATCTCTGTCCTAAAGTATAAAAATAATCCGAATGTGTTTGCTCTATTTTTAGTATGTCACTTATATTTTTCACTAAAATGTCATTTAAAACCGGAAACACATACTTTGAGTCATACCAGTCACATCGTGTGTCAGTTTTATGGTATATTGCTTCTTATACGTCACAAATTACTAATGAATCATTGTACTAAATTATCAAGACAAACTGATTATGTTTTCTTGGTTTTCAGTGAGTGACACTTTTTGAACTAAAATGTCAATTTTAAACTGATAATAGACACTTTGAGTCATACCGAGCAGATCATGTATCATATTGAGATGTAGCAGATTCCTACACATCAAAAATGACTTATGGATATTTTTCCTAAAGTATCAAAACAATATGAATGTCTTTGCACAATTTTGAGTACGTCAGTTTTCTTTTTTACTAAAATTAATGCTAATTTTAAATAAAAAAGACACACATGGAGTTATACCGGTCACATATTGCATCGGAGTGAGGTGAGACTAATTCCTACAAGTCCCAAATGACTTATGGATCGTTTTCCTAAAGTATCAAAAAAATCCAAATGTGTTTAATTGGTTGTGAGTTGGTCACTTATCTTTTTTACTCAAATGTCATTTTAAACTGGAAACACACTCTTCGAGTCATACCCGTCATGTTGTGTGTCGGTTTGATGTGATAATAATTCCTACACATCAAAAATGACTTATGAATCATTTTCAAAAATTATCAAGTTAATATGAGTGTGTTTTATTGGTTTTCAATGAGTATATTTTTTTGAATTAAATGTCAATTTTAAAGTGATAATGAGCACTTCAAGTCATACCAAGTACATCGTTTATCGGATTGGGGTGAGACTGATTCCTATAAGTCACCAATCAATTCTGCATCATTTTCCTAAAGTATCAAAATAATCTTAATTTTTTTTCTTGGTTTTGAGTATGTCACTTTATTTTTTACTAAAATTAGTGTCAATTTTATTTAAAAACCCCACTTCAAGTCATACCAGTCAAATCGTGTATTGGATTAGGGTGGAGATGATTCTTAAATGTCTCAAATGACTTATAGGTAGTTTTTATACAGTATCAAAACAATCTGAATGTGTTTTCAATATTTTCAGTATGTCACATATCTTTTTTACAAAAATGTTATTTTAAACTGGAAACACACACTTTGAGTCATATCTATCACATCATATGTCAGTTTGATGTGAGATTGATTCCTACACATTACAAATGACTTATGAATCATTTTCTTAAATTATCAAGACAATCTAAGCGTGTCTACTTGGATATTATTGAGTGACACTTTTTGAACTAAAATGTCGATTTTAAACTCATAACGGATACTTTGAGTCATTCTGGGCACATTGTGTATCAGATTATGGTGCTGGTGATTCTTACACATCAAAAATGGCTTAAAAATAATTTTATTAAAGTATCAAAACAATCCGAATGTGTTTTCTCAGTTTTGAGTATGTGGGTTTTCTTTTTCTACTAAAATTAATGCCAATTTTAAATAAAAAAGCACACATTGATTCATACTGGTCACACTGTGCATCAGATTGAGGTGAAACTAATTCTTACACATCCAAAATGAGATATAGATCATTTTCCTAAAGTATTAAAATAATATGAATGTGTTTTTTCAGATTTGAGTATGTTAGTTGTATTTTTTACTAAAATTAATGTCAATTTTAAATAAAAAGATGCACCTAAAGTCATACCAGTCACACCGTGTGTCAGAATGAGGTGTTGTTGATTCATACACATCCCAAATGACTTATGTATCATTTTCTTCAAGTATCAAAATGATCAGAACTACCAATGTTATCACACTTTCAATTTTGTTTCTTTTTCTAATTGCTAACACAACATATTGAGTGGGTTTTCTTAGCAGAAAAACCTTCCTCAACACTTCTAGTTTTCAATAACGAGAAAGGTTTTTCAGGTAAGAACATCGAATCAATATAAAGTGTTGGAATATCGACAAATAAAACCAATGGAAATTGTGGTAACATTGGAAAAAATGAGCATGTTATATCTTTTGTGGTTTTTTGCAAATAATTGAAAGAAAAATATGACCTTTCAAAAGATATATGAAAAAAAACTAAATATGTATTAGATAAAAATGATAGGGAAAATAACTTACAAATAGTAGATAATATGATGACAAAATCAAATAAATAAATAGTAGTAATTAACCTTTTCATGATGGTTGTATACATTCTTGACCCATTTCCTTATTGTCATTATCTCAGTTGCAGCCTCGAAGTCCAATCTCTCACGAGCATGAGTAGCTTTGAATAAACCACCCCAACTCGAACAAAGGAACCCACTGGTATAAGAAAAAAAAATCTTATATGAGAAATACTAAAAAGAAATAAATTAAACATAAATATGAAACAATCCATTACATCTATGGAAGTCACATATTCATGTAATTTATGTACATTATGCCATCAGGTATGCTTCCCATTCATTTTTAAGAAAATCTATGTCGTCTAGTGAATATGAGTATTTTCAACAGTCATAGTAGTAATGGAAAAATATTAATACACAAAGGATTAATTAATATTTTAAATGAAATAGTAATTATATTTGAAAATACCTCTTTGGGGATGTTGGTTTATTGAGGGAATATGATCTCTCTCATAAATTTACCAACATAATAACCACAGTATTTTCCATTATTTATTTCAAAAACTACAGAAACATTTAGAAACAGAAGTAATTTTTTTATATGTATCTGGATAGTGAAATATTATTATATATACCCTAATACTTTTCCACATGTAGAACTTTTCAAGCTCCTTTTTTGCATGGTCTGTCCTCATGCCATGAATTTCGTGATATTTAAACACCACCCTATCATAACAAAATTCTCATTAAAACATAATATAAAATATATAACTTGAAGTCTAGTTCTAAAATATTGGATGTAGTGTATTAAAAATTGAAAAATTCCATCATGTGTGGTCAGTTTTTTGGGTATTCCTTTAGTGAATCTAGAAAATAAATCCTTCTAAAATCCAAATTTACTCCAATGATCATCCAATGTTGCCAAAAAACAAAAAAATGGAATAAGTAATGAAATAAATTAAAATATATTTGATATGATTAAATTTTTTATTTTTACCCCTACATCATTGGTATCAAGAATATTCTATCATCCGTAAGTATTCATTCAAAAAATGGCCAATTTTGTCACTATTTCATTCATTTTTGTTGAATTTATTTCTCTTTGTTCTGTAGAAGTGACATGAGGAATAATGAGTCCAAATTTATGTTCAAGGGGTAATACCTTCAATTGGTATTGATATATACTCCTGCAAAAAAATATTAAATGTATTTAGTCATAATTAACATAGTATATCATATTTTGGAAAAAAAATCATGAAAGAATACATCATGTATACATGTACAACTAAGCCTCCTTTCAATTCATAGTTGAGGATTTCATTTACATTTTCAAAAGCAATGTAGTCTGTAATGTTCTCTTCATACATTTGTTCTTCCAAATCAACTATTTGATTACTACTATTTTGTAACTTTTTATTTTTATCAACGTTCAATAATAGTAAATGTGAATATTTAATGGGCAGAGTAAATGTGCTTTCTGAAGATTTTTTAATTGGTTAGTTGATCCTTTAGATGTTTTTGAGTCGACCTTTCATTTCACCTCTTCCCTTTGTCCATCTATAATAACATTCAATGGTTTATGCATTTTTTCATTAATTTTTAAAGTTTTATCATGAAAAATAAATTTGAAATGAATACCTCCTTGTCGATATGTGTTTTTACAAGATTTGACAGTCATGCGACGAATGTTATGATATCTTGGTCGACTGTATGAATATCTTCATCATCAAGTGGAATAGGTAGCTTGGCACTCAACTCATTAACAACACTAATTTCCACTCTCACATGACCAGTTGAAAGTGGTCTATTATGTAGACATTAATCTTGGATATTGAACAATGTAGACCTAGCTATTAGGAGATGGGTGTGTGTTTATAAATATAAATCATGGCCATTTTCACCCTTTATAATATCAGTATATGAAAGGTATTAGTGTATGCTTGATTCACATTTTACAAAAAAAATTATTAGAGTATTGATTACCACAACTAAGATAGCTCTTTGAGGAGAATGGCTTACCTTAATGATTGTGGGGGTGGGGCGGGATCTTCACACAATGGTTTTTCTTGAGTTGTTTCTTCTCTTTGCTTCCCCCTATAACAGTTTCTATCCACTCAGTCCGCCAATGAAATTTTTCTTCAAGGTAATATAATCTTACTTTCATAGATTCCATTTATTTATATTTATCCTCCTATTGTTTTTTTCTAAAAATATGTTCGGAGTGTCGCCCCAAAACCCACACCTCTGATGCGGCCATACAATTATGGCAACTTCAAGGCCACCAATAGTAGATGTTCATCTAGTATAGGTGTTGATGATTATTATGACTATATTGGATAGAAAATATAGAAAAATAAGTAATCATTTTTATTTAATATCTATTTAAGAGAATTTTTTTATTATGCCATACTTACACATGTTTCCCACACTTTTCATGTGTTTTTGTCTATTAGTATCTCATCTTTATTTTCAAGTATCTCCTTTCGTAGCACATGATGTGGGATGGAAGTTTCTTGGGATATGGATTCATCAATCTATATATTAATAGAGGAACATAATTATGTTGTTGTTTCATGTCACATAAAAGTATTATAGTAGATTTAAAACACGTACCAAATTTTTTGTCAAGTGAAGTGTACCTGATCCTTGCTTTGCGATAGGGGTATGTTGGTTTTACTGCTCATTCCTTATTTTCAGCACTCAGTTGTTGTTTCAGAAATAAAAAATTCTCAATCAAAGTTATGAATACATGTATTATCAAACAATTTATTACCAACAATAATGTACATAAAAAATACATCTTTGTATGATGGTTAGTAAACACATCCCATGCTTTTTTGTCTTACCAGGTGTGCATACATAAGTGGTGGGTGCGAGTTTGTTTTCCATTTACCATATTTATGATAAAATATCATTAGAATTGTGCGAAAGCCTCTATGAATCCTTCTATCAGGAATTAACACAAATTTCTTCTGGTATTCATCTACTATAAATACACTATATAAGGGATGACGAAGATTAAGTCCATGTTTCATTATTTTATTTTTTAGTAAAATAAAGAAATGATATCATAATGTTACTATAATCTATTTCCATATCAGTGCCTTAAGTGTGGGCACAACATGGTGTCTTGAATCTGCATCAATTGGAATGTGTTGTCGAGTGATGATTCCAATATAACTACTGAACATGGCCTTATTGGTGTTAACATGTTGGACCACACATTCCATCCAACCTTGAATTTGATTCCTTTACTTTTCTACTTAATGATTTTTTCTAACACTATCAAACCACGACACTCCTATTTTTTTAACATCATATGTCCTTCTTAACCTATCATTTTCCCAGATTAAACATCGTCAATATGTTGTTATTCTAGATAGGTAACTTCGACATGTGTAGAAGATTGCTGAACCTATTCCCTAGGAGCAATAGAAGGTTGGGGAACCTATTGTTCCTCCGGATTGGGAGCACCAACACGTGCAGAAGGTCATTGTTCCTCTACACTAGGAGCAATAACAGGTTGAAAGAATTATTTTTTCTCAGGATTATAAGCACCATCATGTGTAGAATTCATTATCTGTAGAAGTTGTTTAACATTTAATTTAGATTATATAAATTCAGCAGCAAAAATAATAATTATATGAGGTAACATAATGTATATTACAAAAAATATATAACATGATTATTGAACTTTGATTTTTTAAAGGTCGAAGGGATTTGAACCCTTTATCATGTATCAAAATCCCTTCATTATGGTCTCCCTTATCTTACAAAACCTCATCTATATTGGGACCACTAAAAAAATATTAGGACATCCTAATGAAAGAGTCATCCTCGGTTGAATTTTCATCTGACCCTTTAGTGGTTTTGGTTGATAACAGATTAATTTACCACTTTCAGTTTGTGATATCTAGAACATAAAATACTTGTACTGTCTGTTATTCTTTTATAAATGGTTCGTCTTTATACCCTTCCTTACTGAAATCCACTTTAATAAATCCCAATTAATTTATTTTGATAACACTCTTGTTATCAACCCACATGCATTGAAAAATCGACACTTGAAATGTTATATAATCCAACTCCCATATTTTTTTGATGCTGCCGAAGTAGTACATATTCATATAAAATAGAATTTTCCCTTATTACCAGAAACATTCAACGTTTTATCCAGAAGTGTAACTCCACTATTTTTCATGGTACTGCCTTCATCATGTTCATTTGTATAGAATGTATAACCATTAATTAAATAACCATTGTAAGATAATACATACACACTTCTTCATCTATCTAGTCATTAAAGTCATTCTAAAATTGAATCTGAATTTTCATTGGACACCTTAAAAATATGGTCTGAAAACAATTGTATAAACTATTGATTATGTGTATTTTAAATCCTATTTTTATCCCTTGATGGATTCAAATACCAAAGAATTTATTTGTGAGTTTCAATATATGAGGAAACCTCTAAACTATTATAAAAAATGTAAAGGTGTGTCTTCTCCCGATTTGTAATATTGATTGTGACAACATATCTTCTAGAAATTCCGTCACCACAAGCCACCCAATGTGATTAGATTTTTGTAGACCAATGATTTCCACACCGGATAGGTAGTTGGTATAGAATTCAACTACTTCCACAATAATATATCACTATGCAATACAACCCTCTGGTTGACTTCGATTTTTAATAGACCCTTTTAAAATATTCATATATGGTTCAATGGGGTACATCCATCTATATTGTACAGAACCAGATAGTCAAATCTCTCTCACCATGTGAACCATCAAGTGAACCGACATATCAAAGAATGCTGGAAGGAATAACATTTCCAATTCACATAATTTGAAAACAATTTCTTTTTCCATAGTCGAAAATTTATTCAGGTTTATAACTTTATTTAATATAGTTTTTAAAAAATAGAGCATGGTTAATGTATGATATAAATTCTTATAAAAAATGAAATGCAAATAAAAAGTAATTAGATCTTGCATCAAAACATGACAGTCATGTGATTTTAAACCCCTTAACAATAAATCAGTCATAAAAACGATATTCTTGATATTTGATAAATATCCCTATGGAACCTTTACATCATAAAAGAAGTTAAAAATATAATATCTCTCCTTCCCAGAAAGAGTATAAGTAGCCAGAGGAAGAAAAGTTTTATTTTCACCCTTAACTAACACTAAATCTTCTCGTATTCTCATGTCAACCATGTCCAACCTAGACTTAATTCCATCCTTTGTTTTTTCATGTTCATTTAGTAATGTTCCAATTACACTATCACATAAATTTTTTCAACATTCATAACATCAAAAAAATATCTAATATACAGAAAATTCTAGTATGGTAATTAAAAATATGATCTCTTTTACTAAATGATTTTCCTAAAGTTTTTTGAAAATGGTTTACCAAAATCAGTGTGCACATCTTTTACTTTCTCAAACAATTGATCACTTATTAGTGGAGATGGTGTTATAAATTCTTCAAAACATCCATAGAATGATGTTGTCTATGATCTATAGTTATGTCTTTGGGATATAAATCAATGATGTCCCAGAAAAATAGTCTTCAATGAAGGTTTCAACCTAATAGATTGTGTACCTTGTTTGAAAACAGGACACCTTGAGTTCCTTTAATGATATATCCTGACAAATTTCCATAAGCAGGAAAGTAATTTATCATCCTGTACAACATGGCTCTCAAAATAAAATATTCATTTATGTAAGCATGATACAACATAACACTAGAATAGCACAATAATTTCATATCATCGATCAATGGAGACAAATAAAAATCAATATCATTACATGGTTGTTCTGGTCTTGATATAAGCATAGATAACATGATGTACTTTAATTTCATGCATAAATATGGTGGAAATTTATAATTTACCAACATAACTAGATATGTACTATAAGTGCTTCTTTGAAAACCAACAGGATTTACTCCATCTATAGATAACACAAGACGAATTTTTCTCATCTCATTTCCAAATTCAGGATACTCATGATAAATTCTCTTCTACTAAGGAGTGTCTATCAGGTGATAAAGTTTCCCATATTTATTTCTTTTATTTATGTTCCATGTCAATTTATTTGTAGTATCACCACTTCCATATAGACACATAAACCTCGAAATGGTTGGAAAGTACCATACAACTTTCATAGACCCCAATTCATCTTTCTTGTATAAAAAAAACCACACTTTTGGAATTCATTAAGTGATTTGTGGTCCTTGTGAAATAGTATACAATCATTTGGGTAGGTATGTATTCATTTATAGATTATACCCATCAAAATTATCATTCTTTTAGCATCATATGTTTGGCTAGGGAGCTCATTGTCTTCTGGGATCAGATCATTCAACAAGGAAAGTGGTTCAATAAAACTAGTGCCTCTCTTTCTGTTTCCTTCATTCAAATTATACAGCTTCAGTATGGATAACAATGTTATATATTTAGTGAAACCAGCATACAATGGAGTCTTTTCACAATTATTTAACTTCTCAAATAATTTTAGACAATCACAAAGTTCATCTTCCACTATCATTTTCATTTCCTCAATTTGATCTCCATGATCATTCACACTTGAAATCGCATCCTCAATATGGTATTTTTGATTGTCGATACTTGTAATCATATAAGATGATCTATAAAATGCAGTTTTATACCAGTCACTAGCTATATTATCTTTTTCCCTATGTCTATTCCAATATTTATAACTTCGATCAATTCTGTGATGGATCAAGTGTTTTTCCAACTCCTTGGGACTAATTAGTCTTGAATAACAATAGTGTAAACACAAACCAAGGATTTGAGAAGAGTCATATGCATGATATTTTTCAAACATGATGAACACTATCACCCCATATTCATACTCTTTTGTCATACAATTGGTATCCATCCATTCTCTATTTATTTCCATCCTATTTTATTTGGTAATATTAATATTTAAAAAAAATAAATACACAAAATATGTTCAATTGAAGATGGATCTCATGAATTTCATAAAAGGAAATAGAAATATTGTAAGATGGTTTATCATCCCATATGATCAATAAATACTTATTAAATAAAATTTATAAATATAATGGAAGATATTTCACTTTTAAAAAATATTTTTCACTTCATATTTTTAATGATCAAAACCATTTTTATGAGAATAAATGAAATATAAATTCACATTTACATTATAAAAAACCAATGAAATATGGATATTGAATGTAATAATGAAAATAAAAAACTATATTATTTAAAAACCATTTTCATAATAGAAAATATGGCCATTGATTATAATAATGGTTTCACAAATAAAAAAATTAAATTATTATATTTTTAAAAATATTTTCAACAGTGACATTGAATTTATGAAAGTATAAAAGTATTAAACTACTGATAAATTGAAAAATATTTACATGTATAAAATTATAAATTAAAAATCTATATATATTTATTTTAGTATATATAATTATATATATATAAGTATAAAATTATATATAATTTATAAAATAATATATATTTTAAAGAAATATACATAATTTATAAATGTATATAAATTTATAAAACTATATAAAAATACATATATGTTATAAAAGTATAAATATTTTATAGAAGTATATAGTTTTACAAATTTATAAAAGTATAAAATTATAATATGTAAAATTAAAATTTATGAAAGTATAAAGGCATAAAATCATTCGATTTTAGTCCATTCATGAAATGATCGATCTTGATTTTACGGTTAATAGAAAAAATCAAGGTATACCTTGTGAGTCTCATGAGATCTACCCTTGGATTTAATGAAACAAAATATTCAAACCATTTAAAAATCCTATAGAAACCCCACTCATGATACACAGGTAAATGATTAAATGAATGGAACCACATAATCAATGAAATGAAAATGATAAATAAAATAAATCTTCCAAGGGTCCCACACACATCAATCAAGTAGGGGAACTAAAGAAGATAAATAAAACCCCCTATTCCAAACCACCAACCAATGAAATGATGTCATGGGATATACCCTAGTTTTAATATGATACAGTCCTAGAATTTGTCAAACTGGGACCAACTACAGGCTTATGTTTCATTCTAACACCAGTCACTTGACTTTATTGCACCAATACTAGAATGAGGGGCACTCCCCACTAGCCCTATACATAACTAGATGGAACTAGAAGTGTTCAATGATATAGTGTAGTATAAATAAATACTTCTCACTTAGTTACTCATGTTCCCATGACCAAAGTAATAGTGATGGTGAGAAACAATCAATAATCCAAATAGTCATCATTAAGCATAAATAATAACTTACTCATACCTCTAACACTCTCACAAGAAATAGCCTCTTTCTATCCATTTCCTGATCATCGCATACATTAAACACCAACCATTAAGGGAAATAATCATAAGGGGAAATAAGTGGGTATCACACACCAACATGTTAGAAAGGCCATTTTAATGGTCCAAACATGCCTTTTAGAAACCCACCAAGAGACCAATTCTCTATATAATAACTTGAAATCATTTACAAAACATTATTTAAAACATTATAGTCAAACCACACTTGAAATCAATTTATAAATTAGTCCTCCTTTATAAATCACACGATTGATTAAAACATTGCCTAAATTGTCTTATCTAATAAACCAAATAGGGTCAAAAAAATGTTGAACCTCTCATTTTATTTTAAAGAAATCTTGAAATATTTTATTAATTCTTGACACTTCAAGTATTTCTTGAAATAAAAAGTAAAAATATTATACCTATTGAAAATTCACTTTGATTACCAAAACACATTATAAAATCATAGAATTTATTTATAAAGATAATTTGTGCAATTTTTCAAACACGAGGCATGAATGGTTTACTAAAAAACATCTTTAACAAGTTCTACAATTAAGAATTCCTTGGAATTGAAATGAAAATCACATAAAACTTGATTTACCTTTACAATAACACATAAACACGTTTAATGTTATTATTTGATATACAAAACATAGAGTTAGATATGAAAACAATCATGGTTCTCAAATTCAATGGAAAGGACATGGGGTAACCTATCACAAATCAATGGCGAATGGTCTGTAAATTCAAATATAGGATGAGCAGAGCTCAAAAAATTAATCAAATGACCAAGAAACAAAGAAAATCATAGGAAAAAAGGGTCAACAGTTACCCTTGGGCTCACCCACGAGCCAGTGTGGTGATGGTGAAGAAACTAAGGGGATGAATCTGGTCTGAACAAAATTAAACTAAAATAAAAGGGGGTTCCGCACACACTATTGTTCGAGTAGAACAAAAAAATGAACCATGAAGAGAATCGGTTAAGAAATGCATAAATCAAGTTTTGAATAGAATACCTTTAGTTTTGAGGATCTTGATTCATTGAAAATGTTTCGGCGATGTGATAGCTGCAATGACAGTGGGGTTTAGAGAGAGCTGTGATGGCGGTGGTGGGATTTGGCGAGACCAGTGATGACAATAGAAATAAGGTTCGACAAGTGTTGCGGTGCGACGAACATGTAGTTCAGCGATAATGGTGATAGTGGGGTTCGGTGAGAGCAGTGGTGCAGTAGTAGTTGGGTTCTATGAAATCTTAATGGTTTGTGAGAAAATACCTCTATTTAGGGTTATTTTAAAAGAATGTGTCATGACTCTTCCCTCGGGGCCCGTGCCGTGACTACCCCAAGTCTGCCTTCCATAAGCCAGGGGCTAGCAACTAGCACTGAAAGACATATTCCCTAAAACCAGGAAGGAATTTCCTTTTTAACCTATAAACCCACACAACTAAGAACAAAGTAAACAAAGAGTAAACAGGGTATGTACAGAAAGTAAAGGGTCCAGAATACAAGCCCAACTGAAAGGTACAAGTAAAACTAAAAAGTAAAAGTATAACTGAAAACAGCACCTATGAACACTCGCCAAGGATCCTATATGAAGGGTAGATACAACTCTCGAATGGTCATCTCTCTGGTACGCCTTGTCTAATTTCCACCTCTGAGCTACCTCCAGTCCTGGTACCCTCATCCTCAGTCAGTGTTGTCCGTCATCTGCACCAAACACAACAAGGTGCGGGCGTAGCCCATGCAGGGGTGAGTATAATGATACTCAGTAGGTACCTTGATACCCTCTATGGTCTCAAAAAATCCACAAAGGATAAACCACAAAGCACGAAAACAATTTTCAACCCTACTTAGGTATATTCCGATACATATACCTAAGTTGTTGAGTATACGCATATCAATCTTGAGAAAACATAAGGCCCAACTCAAAATCCCAAAGCTCGATCGTTCCATAAAGGAAAGAATACCACAAAGGTAAGGACTCAGCTCACACTAGGTATACCACTCTGAGAAATAGAATTATGAAGTTGACCCACACAAGATCACTATGGAAGCCAATAGCCAGCCATGGGATTATCTAGGGATAGTAACAAGTAACATTCCCAGTCACAACGTCGAACACCTCAGCTACTGGAGAACTCATCCTTTATCAAGTATAGTGGGCATTCCATATCACACATAGGTTATTCCCACTAACCTTTTACTACTAAGGCACTCCTCTTATCGAGTACCGTGGCTCTGTCATGTCACACAGAGGCGCTCCCCACCGTGGGTCTGCCACGTCACAGAGATATGCTCCCCCTCACGGCTTACTGGGGTACTCCTCCTATTGAGTACCATGGGTCTGTCGCATCACATAGAGGCGCTCCCTATCATGGTTCTTCCACGTCACACAAAGGCTCTCCCCACTGGGCTTGTCGAGTCACTCTGAGTTGAAACAGTCAACAGTGGTCAGGTCTCAGCCAGTCGCAGGGTTCCGTACGTATCACGCTTGGGAGAACCTCTCCCCAAGCCATAGTTCATACCACAACCGCCTCGAAGTTCCATGTAAAAGTATTCCAAAGGTCTGTCACATCAAAAGGGACTCAACGCAATAGACGGCGCATCAATCGGACGTCCGTTCTGTAAGTTATTAGTGTTTCTGCTTCGAGGGCCCTGTTGGATTCGGGCTCCGATCCAACCTGGATGTACTCCAACCTTATCTAAAACATATTTTGAGTATACCAAAAGGACCTTCTCAAAACAAGTATTTTGGTTCCACTGACGGTTCGTCAAACGGATGCTCGGATCACAAGTTATGGCCAAAAAGGGGAAATTGGGCCCAGATGGGCCCGAGTTCAGTCCAACACAGGTATGACCGACCTGGCCTGAGCCGAACCGACCCGGTTCGGGTCGACCCGGACCGACATGGTTCTAGCCCGAATGGTCAGGGCCTTGGCAGGTCTGGCCCGCTGGGCCGTGGTCCGGCCCAGCCCGCCTGTGTGACCCGGTGGTGCGGCCCGCTGCGGTGCGGTCCATTGGGTGTGTCCCACTGCGATGCAGTCCGCTGGGCGTGTGGTCTGCTCGAGCTGGCGCCAAAGGGGGAGTGCCCCACTTTTGGTTTCCCTGAAGGGTCTATCGGACCGTTCGGCTGGGTGGCACGCGGGGCCCGCCATAGGGGTCCTGCTCTGTCTGGCGCGGCCGGTCGGTCTTCCTTCCAGAGCGTGGTCGCACGCTGATGCTCCACCACGGCTGGCCAAAAGGCCGAATGCCCTTTTTCCCCCACCACAGCCAAGCTTCCATGGTCCCCTACTCCACCGGCGGTGCTGACATGCGTCGCCGCTCTGCCACGCGGTCGGCTGGTTGTCGATCGCGGCCCCCTCATCAACTGGCGGCGCAGACACGCGTCGCCCTTCCCTCCTCACGGTCGATTGGGTGTCGACCGCCGCCTTCTTTTGTGAGCCATTGTGGCTTTGTTCCCAGCCCGAAAAATTAAAAAATTGCATATTCGTGATCCTTGCGTCGAGGGTTCCATGTCTATATATCACGCTCATAAAAAACTTCATGTTTCCAGCGTCAATAAATATTAGGCGTTGAAGAACGCATGAAGAATAAAAAGAAAGAGGAGAAAGGTTTATGTGTGGGATGATGACCATGTTCATTTGGCCATCGTCATCGTGAATTTAGGATATAAAGAATCAATAAAGTAAATCCAAACATAAATAAAACCCCTACCTCAAGAATGATGGGGAGCTTGCGTTTGTGGAAGCTGGTCGGTGTTCGTCGTCCCCCGCATCTAGCCTCCAACGACGTCATACATTCGTCAATCTCTGGTTCGGGGTTTTGGTGTTGCTCGTCACCTCCTGATCGTACCAGATTCGTTCTTCAATGGTTTTCTATCACTGCACTTTTTCGGCACTTCGTTGCTTGGCGAAGAAATGCCGACACCTCTCCTTACGCTCCATATAAATAGGAGAGGGGGAGGGTGTGCAACGTTCATGGGTTTAATGGAGGCCCATTAATTAGGAACCTTCCTAATTTCCAAATGGTGTAGTTATATAGAATTGAAAGGTCAATCCATTTATTGGCATGACACGTCGCTATTCCCACGTTGTCACTTGTACGTTGGAGGAAAGGAATGAAAATAAAATAACAATTTTATTTTATTTATTTCTTTTAAAAAGTCCCAAAAATTAACTTTTTCTCTAGACCTATTGTGGTCAAAGTGAAGTCACACTTAAGAGAATATTGGCATTGAGGATTCAATAGTGTCCTCGTATTTTTAATCCGAGCACTGGTTCAAATGTTAGAAAACACCGCTCACGCGTTTACTGAACGTACCCAAAAAAAGTTTGTAAAATTATTAATAGTCAACCTCGATTTGTGCCAGTCAAGGTTAGGCTCTGCCTAAGTGAAACACACCCAAAAAATCCAATGTTACTCTCGGATTTCCAATCCGAGTTACCATTTAAAAGTTATGGATTTTACATTAAAATAATTGTCACTTAATTATTTTATTTACGGCCAAAAACTAACTTTCACTGGTGGCCCGCGCTGACCAATTTTAGTATCTTCCTAAAGAAATCATACCCTCACGAGTCTAGAAGTGGTCTCATATTTTTAATCCAAATTACCATTTGTGAGTTATAAGCATTTGAAAAATAAAATAACTTTATTTAATTATTTTATTTACAATTATGCCATTTTCAAGTTTTCTCACAGGAGGATCGTGCCGACTAAAATTAAGTCACGCCAAGGGTAAACCCATTATCCTGATCATAATGGTGCCCTCATATTTATGATCCGATTAATCGTTTAATAGTTATTCCACTTTTTTAGGAAAACTGCTTACGCACACTAATTAATGCTTAACAAAACATCGACGGATCATTTTGGGCACTCTGGGCCTCAGAATCACGTGTAATCAAATTTATCAATCTTGAAATAATTCCATATAATTAAAAAATATATATGGAATTTTCTGGACATTAAATTCTCCCCAACTTAGGGATTTACGTCCCCTAAAGCCACAACATAGACTAAGGAAACAAATGGGGGTACTGAGTACGGATCTGGGCCTCCTACTCCCAAGTGCTCTCCTAGAGGTTCTCATGATACCAGCGAATGCACACCAGTGGTATCAACCGCCCACGAAGGACCCACTCCTGTCAATCCTCAATCTCTACTGGAACCTCTTTAAACTTCTCCCCATCATCAAAGTCCAGCTCGCCATGGTCGATAACTTGAGAAGGTTCATGCACGTATCTCCTCAACTGGGATACATGGAAGACATCGTGCACCCACTCCAATTGTGATGGTAGTGCCAAGCGATATGCTACCTCTCCAATCCTCCGAAGTATCAGAAATGGTCTGATAAACATCGGTGATCACTTGCCGCCTCGGCCAAATCTCCATAGTCCCCTTCGAGGAGAGACTCACAAGAATACATGGTCCCCCTCCTGGAACTCCAAGGGTCTATGTATCCTTTCGGCATAAGACTTTTGACAACTCTATGTAGTCTTCACTTGCTAACAAGTGAGACATCGTGATACAAACTCTGCCACTACTTCCTTCATCTCGGGCAATCAATACTAACGTCGGAGGTCCTGGTATATGTTCACCACTCCATGATGTACCATCATAGGGGACGTATGGAACTCTCACAACAACTCCACCTGTAGATCTATTGGTACCATGGTACATCCTCTGAAGAGGATGATGTGCTCCCCACCTTCAGAAAATCCATCATGTGCCTACCCTGAGGATATCTGAGCACTTCGAGCGTTGCAGTCAGTGTCCCCAAGTTGTACCTCTCTTACTCACTGAAGGAGTGGGGGTGTGACTGTAATAGACTGGAGGTATGTTGCTTCATCTCTATCCATGAAGGATATCATTAATGCAACTAGCTGCTTTGTCGATTCACTTAGAAACTGCAGACTAGACCTCTTGATTAGTGCATCTGCTACCAAATTCCCCTTCCCAGGAGTATAGACTATCTCAAAGTCATAGTCCTGTAGGAACTCTATCCATCATCATTGTCTCAGGTTTAGGTCTTTTTAATAGAAAATATACCTGAGACTCTTGTGATCAGAGTAGACTATAAAACGTTCGCCCATCAAGTAGTGTCACCACATCTTTAGCGCAAAGACCACTACTACTAACTTCAGGTCATAGGTAGCATAGTTCTACTTGTCAGTCTCTATCCCTGCTCTTGAAGGCTCTGCTGACACTTCTCCATCCAAAGGAAATTCTTCCCCTTTTTCGTCAAAGCTAACAAGGGTGTCGCTACCCTGGAGAAGTCGGGTACAAATATTCGGTAGTACTTAGCCAAAGAAGACGTCCCTCTCCCTTTAGGGAGGTAATCTTGGAAACATATTTTGAAAAGATGTCCCCATGCTCTACCACTCTTGTTTGGAACTAAAAACTAAAAACTCCTGCTGCCACGAGGGTATGTCTGGCCAACTCAAGAGTGATCGGTTGCACTCTCCTATGCATGAGTTTATCCTGTGCTGCCTGGGTTTCCTTTTTCGTCGACTAAGGAAAATCCCATTCCAACATTGAAGGTAAAACACAAACCTTTTGCCTAATACAGTCAATCTAAGTATGAACTATGGATGTCCAATTCATACCCAAACTAACGTCATAAGGCCTCGACACTACCACCAAGAGGCTCCAACTGAAACTCTCGCCTCAAGTGTCAGATCACACTGCTGGTGTAAGTGTGATTATTGAGTCTACTATCAATGGCATCTCTAGATGTGAGGGTCAAGTCAATGGCTTAACCAGAAACTCTAGGTCTTGGACAACATTTGTGGAAGGAAGGAATGATTGGTACCTATGTCTATTAATATGGAAGCTAGTAGTATACAAATAACATTTATCGAAACATTCCTAGAGCCCTTGGGTCGCACTCCTTGACCATATGCTGCTACTCCCTTCCCCTGTCCTCCAACTCCTTGAGCCAGGTGGGGACCACAAAGGGGGGTGGTTGTAACATGTCGAAATGTACACCACCTCATGCTTCTCTCCTAGATTTTCTTCCACATCTGCAGCCCTACATATTCATCTGTCCCTAACACTTATTCTTCCCAAAACTTTTTTACACGCCCATGTCTCTGAGAATGGTACCGGTTTCCTACTTTCCCACTACTAACATTCACTGGCTATATCAGCTCAGCCAAAGAACATTCAACCACCAAGGTTCTCTTTATCACCCTAACATAGGTAGGAATGAATAGAGGAATAGTGTTGGCTTGGACATCCTTAAACACACCGCGCTCAGAATTCCAAGCCCCAAAGAACTGATCGTATCGTATTCATTGAGTACCGGGAATGGTTGGTACGCCTCGATGAATACTCAGCTACCGACATGTCATCCTGCTAAAGATGTAGAAGCTCTAGAGAACTCTCACCCACCTCCTCAAGCTAGTCCTCAGCCACCTGTGAGTCGGGCTCACCTTGGAACCTGAGGGGTATCTAATGTTGAAACTCGTGTAAGGAACTAAGACTAAATGTGTTGTCTACCGGTACCACCGGTTGTAACTTCTAACCAACGGGCAGTGACATAGCTGGCACACTAGCCGAAGGTACCATCTTGGGAAATGATACAAGTACCAAAGCCTCATTATATTGTGGACCATCCTCATGGTCACATAATAGAAAAGGCCAATTTCTAGAATCACTATATGCTCTACTGGTGTCTCAACTAGGCATAAAACTCTAGCCACTGCCTCCATCCAACCCTCACCTACCTGGGAATCTGAATTTCCTCAAAACCTCAAAGGCCTCTGTCGTTGGAACTCATTAAACATGCTCATTCAGCATGCATCCTCTACTAGTGGGTCTGGTGGCAACGCTCATCCAACGGGTAGTGGTGTTGGTGGTACACGACACGAAGGTGTTAATGCTGTAAGAGGGCCCTGCACTGAGGCATCGTCGCTCAGTGGGCCGTCATCATCTACTCTCTCAGGAATCCTAGCTGGCGGTCTACACAGAGGCATCTTGATAAGAAACAGGTGTGCCACAGTCATTAAGTTATACCTAGTGAGCTGAATCCAAAGAAATCAAAAGAAAAACTTTTCAAAAAAACATGCAATCTGTGTTTTCATGCATTGAGTTAGAAATCAGAAGTCAGAGTCCTAGTGTATGGATACGTCAGCCGCCGCACCAACATTGGACCCCCCGAACTGAAAACCAATCTCATAACACTTAACACTATTACTTCATAGAAAATATTAGACTCCTAGTTCTTCGGTAGAACCAAGCTCCTCTGATATGAATTTGTCACGACTCATCCCCTGGGGCCCGTTTCGTGACTACCCCAAGCCCGCCTTCCATAGGCCAGGGGCTGACGACTAACACCAAAAGGCATATTCCCTAAAACCAGGATGACATTTCCTTTTTAACCTGTAAACTCACACAACTAATCACAATGTAAACTATAAAGTAAATAGGGTGTGTACAGAAACCAAAGGGGCCAGAATACAAGCCCAACTGAAAGGTACAAGTAAAAATAAAAAGTACCAAGTATAACTGAAAACAACTCCTATGAATACACGCCAAGGATCCTACCCAAAGGGTAGGTATGGCTCTCAAACAGTCGTCTCTGTGGTACGCCTTGTCTAATTTCCACCTTCGAGCTACCTCTAGTCCTGGTACCCTCATCCTCAGTCAGCGCTGTCTATCATCTGCACCAAACACAACAAGGTGCGGGCATAGCCCGTGTTGCGGTGAGTATAATGATAATCAGTAGGGACCCAGAGACCCTCAAAGGCCTCACAAAATCCTCAAAGGATAAACCACAAAGAAAGAAAAAAACTGTCAACCCTACTTAGGTATATGCCCATACATATACCTAAGTTTTCGAGTATACCCATCTCAATCTTGAGGAAACATAGTGCCCAACTCAAAATCCCAAAGGTCGATTATTCCACGAAGTAAAGAATACCACAAAGGTAAGGACTCAGCTCACACCAGGTATACAACTCCAAGAAACAAAATTATGAAGATGACCCACACAGGATTGCTATGGAAGCTGATAGCCAGCCACAAGATTCTCTAGGGATAGTAACAAGTAACATTCCCAGTCACAACGTTGAATACCTCAATTATTGGAGAACTCCTACTCTATCGAGTACAATGGTCCTGCCACATCACACATAGGTGCTTCCCACTAAACTTGGACTACTAAGTTACCCCTCCTATTGAGTACTGTGGGTCTGCCGCGTCACACAGAGGCCCTCACCACCGTGGGTCTGCCACGTCACACAGAGGTGCTCCCACTCGTGGCCTGCTGAGGTACTCCTCCTGTTGAGTACCATGGGTCTGCCGCATCACATATAGGTTCTCCCCACCATGGGTCTACCATTTCACATAGAGTTGCTTCCCACTAGGCTTGTCGAGTCCCTCCGATTCGAAACGGTCAGCAGTCGTCAGGTCTCAGCCAGTCGCAGGGTTCCATACGTATCGCGCTTGGGAGAACTACAACCCAATCCATAGGTTGTACCTCAAACACCCTAATTATCCATGAAAAAGTATCCCACATTTTTTTCATGCCAAAAGGGACCCAACGCAATAGAGGGCGCGTCAATCGGACGCCCGGTCTGTAAGTTATTAGCATTTCCGCTCCGAGGGCCCGGTTGGATTCGGGGTCTGATCCAACCCGTCCATACTCCAACCTTATCCAAAACCCAATTGGAGTATACCAAAAGGACTATCTTGACTCAAGGATTCCATCGATGCTGATGGTTCATCAAATGGTCGTTCGAATCACCAGTTATGGCCAAAAAGGAAAAACTGGGCCCAGATGGGCCCGGGTTCGGTCCGACCCCTTTTGAACCAACCCAGGCCGATATGGGTCCACTCCGGATGACCTGAGACTTGTCAGGACTGAACCTATGGGCCATGGCCTGGCTCGTCCCATGAAGAAGGTGGCTCAGTGACGCGGCCCGCTAAGGCGTGGTCCATTGGGCGTGGCCCGCTACGGTGTAGCCCACTGGGCGCGTGGTCTACCCAAACTGTCACCGAAGGGGGAGCACACCCCTTACGTTTTTTCCAAATGGTACATCGGACCGTTCGGTTGGGTGGCACGCAGGACCCGCCAGAGGGGTCCTACCCGGTCTGGCATGATCGTCCGCCCTTCGGCCTCTGCCACGGCCCAACGGCCGCGGCCCCCTACTCCACTGGTGGTGCTGACGCACGCCACTGCCCTGCTACACAGCTGGTCAGTTTCCGACCACCACCCTTCCATGCCGTGACTGATGGGCTGCAACCTCCTCCTCAACTGGCGGTGTGGACGCGCACCGCCCTTCCTTCCTCGCGGTCGGCCGAGTGTCAGCCGTTTCCTTCTTCCGCGATCCACTGCGGCTTCGTTCCAAGCCCGAAAAATTAGACGATCGCATATTCGTGATCCTTATGTCAAGGGATCCATGTACATATATCGCACTCAGCAAAACTCCATGTTTTAAACGTCAATAAATTTTAGGCGTTGAAGAACGCACGAAGAACGTGCGAAGAATAAAAAGAAAGAGGAGAAAGGTTTGTGTGCAGGACGATGGCCATGTTCATTTGGCCATCATCATCTTGAATTTAGGATATGAAGAATTAATAAAGTAAATTCAAACATAAATAAAACCCCTAACTCAAGATTGATGGTGAGCGCACATTTGTGGAAGCGGATCGGTGTCCAACGTCCCTCGCATCTAGCCTCCAACGACGTCACTCGTTCGTTGATCACCGGTTCAGGGTTTCAGGGTCTCTCTTCACCTCCCACAGGTACCGGCTCCATCCTCCAAAGGTTTGGTGTCACTGCACTTTTTTCGCACTTTTTTGTTTGGTGAATCAGTGCAGACACCTCTCCCCAAGCTCCATATAAATAGGAGAGGGGGAGGGTGCGTAATGTTCGTGGGATTAATAAAGGCCCATTAATTAGGAACCTTCCTAATTCCCCAACGGTGCAGTTACATAGAATTGAAAGGTAAATCCATTTATTGGCATGACACATCACTGGTCCCATGTTTCCGCTTGTCCGTTGGAGGAAAGGAATGAAAATAAAATAACAATTTTATTTTATTTATTTCTTTTAAAAAGTACCAAAACTTAACTTTTTCTCCAGACCTACTGGAGTCAAAGTGAAGTAACCCTTAAGTGAATATCAGTACTACGAATTCAACGGTGTCCTCGGATTTTTAATCCGATCACTGGTTCAAATGCTATAAAATTCCACTCACGCGTTTATTGAACGTACCTGAGAAAAAGATTGGAAAATTATTAATAGTCACCCTCGACCTGCACTGGTCGAGGTTAGGCTCTGTCGAAGTGAAACACGCCCAAAGAACCCAACGGTACTCTAAATTTTCAATCTGAGTTACTATTTAAAAGTTATGAATTTTATAATAAAATAATTTTCACTTAATTATTTTATTAAATCCAAAAACCAACATTCACTAGTGGCCTGTGCCGGCCAATGTTAGTATCTGTCTAAAGAAAGCATACCCTTGTGAGTTTAGCGGTGGTATCGAATTTTTAATCTGAGTTACCGTTTTGTGAGTTATAAGTATTTGAAAAATAAAATAACTTTAATTAATTATTTATTTTATGGTTATACCATTTTTTGGGTTTTCTCACAGGAGGCCCACACCGACTAAACTTAAGTCGCACTAAGGGTAAACCTACCATCCTAAGCGCAACGGTGCCCTCAGATTTCTGATCTAAGTAACCATTTAAGAGTAATTCCACTTTTTCAGGAAAACTGCTTACGTGTTCTAATTAATGCTTAACAAAACTTCGATGGATCATTTTGGGCACTCTTGGCCTCAGAATCGCGTGCCGTTAGATTTTGTGATTTCGAAATAAATCCCTATAATTAAAAAAATTATTGACATGAGTCATGTCATTTAGTCATTCAACCCTTTATCATTCGAGGGTGTTACAATCACCCCTCCCCTTTGGAGCACAACATCCTCATTGTGTGCCCTACATCTCAACCCAGGCAGTGCACCACACTTAAGGCTGAGTACCACCTCTAATACCAAATGTAACAACTGGGCATTACTGACAGCACAAACACCCCTCCATAACATGGTCGTCAGGTCCGGGCCCACCAGGTACCACCAGTTTCCCCACAGACAGATGATCCCCACCTTGGGGCCCACCCACGTACCTGAACGAGTCATCTGACTAATGATAGTCCCCACAGGCCAATACATATCCTTTACAGTGTGTTTTTTCCTCACTCGCACACACCCTGGTAAACTTTCCAAAAGGTCACCTATCCTGATCACTACTCCAGGCCAAGAACGCTTAACTGTAGAGTTCTAATCAGATAGACTCCCAAAAAGGAAGGTGTACCTTGTTGACATGAGTCATATCATTTAGTCATTTAACCCTTTATCATTCAGGGGTGTTACAGAAGGAATAAGGCTTTTATCAATGCTAAAACGCACCGATAAAGATCTAATGTTAATAATTTATTTATATTGTTATATATATTCATAATATTATATATATAATAAATATATTTATTTATAATTAAATATATAATAAATATATTTATAAATACTTGTATATATTTATAAATTTATATATGTTTATAAAATTTTAAATATTATAAATAAATATAGATTTATTTATAATTATAATTATAAATTTATATAGGTATGTTTAAATAAATATATTAATTATACATAATTATAAATATAATAAATATAATTACTATAATTTTATAATTATTTAAATTAGTAAATATTTATTTATAAATATAACTATAAACAAATTTATATTTATTTAAATAATTATAAATAAATATTTATTTATAGTTATAATTATAAATAAATATATATTTATTTAAATAATAATAAAATTATAATAACTATATTTCTTATATTTATAATTTTATATATATATAATTAATATATTTATTATATATAATTATCAAATTATAAATATAATAAATATATTTACTATATTTTTACAATTAATTAAATAAATATAAATTTATTTATAATTATGACTATAAATAAATATTTATTTATTTATAATTATAAAATTATATTTATTTATCATTATAATTATAAATATTTATTTATTTATTTAAATAATTATAAAATTTTAATAAATATATTTGTTATATTTATAATTTTGTAAATATATATAATTAATAAATTTATTATAATTAATAAATTATTTACTTAAATCTATATTTATTTATAAATATAATTATAAATATTTATAGATATTTATAAATATTTGTATATATTTTTAAATATATTTATATATTTATATATTTATAAAATTATAAATGTAATAAATATAGTTATTATAATTTTATAGTTATTTAAATATATGCATATATATATTTATAATTATTATAAGAAATAAATATATTTATAAATATTTGTATATAATTATATATATGTGTATATGCAGTTGAGGGCTTGCCTGAGCGGTAAATGTTCCCCATAATCCTGCATCATACCCAGGTTCAAATCCAGTTGGGAGTGAATTTTCTCTGGTAGGTGGTGATGTAGGCATGATGCAGGCAAGTGGTGACGCAGGCATGATGCATGCAGGCGGTGATGCAAGAATGGCACAAGCAAATGGTGATTCAGGCATGATGCTTCACTGGGCCTCCGGGCCAGTTTGTGGGCCTTTGGCCCATGTAATGGGCTTCATGCCCACTAATCCTTCAGACATTGTATTGAATAAATAAGGCTTGATTGGTGGACTATCACTTGAGGGGGCTATGGTATGTCTTTCTGGTCTGTGTGTGTGGTATGTGTGTGTGTGTGTATTTATTGTAATTTTACCATAAGCACCTAATATATATATATATATATAAATTTATAATAAATGTGTTTATTGTAATTTTATAATTTTTAAAATATATATATACCAAGAAGGTTCAGGGTCAAGCCCCTTATTATAAAAAGATAGAAAAATAAACAGTACATAAAAGAAGAAGATAAGAAAGACAAGCCCACACAAAAAATTAAAAACATCAACTTAAGAATCACCATAATCATGACCAGAGTCACGATCAGATGTAGCATCATCATCAGAAGACTCCCATTCTAACTGCAAATTCCTCTATTTGAAAAGATTAATGTATTTCTCTTTAATCTTCAGCTGCTCTGGTGTGAGATGACCCCTGAGAGATTGAGAGGACCCTCCACGCCCTGGGCCACAAGCTTTGGGATGCCTACCCCATCTTCAGGTTTTTGGCATATGACATAAGTCATCATTAATAAAATCAAGAACCTCAAATCTATTAACCTTTTTAACACTAGATGACTGATCAACCTTTACCTCAGAGGTAAATCCTGTCTTCCTTGTCATTTGAAACCCTTCATTGTCCACTTTATGCTTATCTTTACTGCGTTCATAAGCAATATTTTCATGGAAAGTGATATCAGCCGCAGTGGAAGCTTCCCTCTCAATGAGAATCAATATATATGACAAAGTGGAGGCATCCATAGCTATAGTAATGAGAGCAACCTGAAGGTCAATCCCCTGCCTGGGTGAAACTAACTCTTCATCAACAACAACATCTGACCATAACCTCATAGAACATTGCACAAGCGCTGCTTTAGCGGCTTCAGTCCCTATGGTTTCATGCACCATCATCATGCCCATCATCCAATTATGCATCATCAATCTGGTTAATTTTATTCCCTACAATAATACCCCAGATGTCGAGAGCCACCACCTTTATCATTTCACACAGAGACATTCTGCATACCAGTCTCTAGCCGATCTTCCACCAATATGTCTAATACATCATTAGCCAACACCGATGGTTGATTCTTCCCATCATGTTGGTTATTAATAGAAACACTGGAAGTTTTAGTTTGAATAGGCTTATCCCTCCTGTTGCAATTGATACCATCATAGCCATGGTAAGAGAAAACAGAACAAACAATAGATTTTCTACAGTTTAATGATTCATGCCCAATTTCCTTGCAATTCATGCAGAATTTGTGAACTCTCTCATACTTAATTATCATCTCAATCTCATCATAGTTAGTACCTAGAAAAATTTGATCAATCATGGTGGTTCCTAAATAAACTTAAACCAAGAATCTAGCATAATGTTCAAAGCAGGCACGCTCGGTTTCAGTATCAAGTTTAATAGGAACACTGATTGCAAGTGCATGATCATATAAAATATTTGGGTGCCAAAGAAACTAATTGTAACCAAATACCTTGAACCATAATTGCGTAGAAGAGTTACAAACCTCCAAAGGGTTTAATCCTTTGTCCCATTCTAGAAGGTGAAGAATATCAGTCTTGATGGAAAGTGAACTGAATCCCCATGATTTCAATTTTTGTTCCTCTGCGGGAAAAAGAATATGACATAATCCTCTTCCCAAAGAGGCATATCTCTAATCCTTGTATCCCCCAAATCTCAGAAAGATGATTAACCAAATCATCGAACATCTAGGGTTTTGATCCCCTGGGTAATATAAGTCTAATGATGATCGAGTCCATACCCAACTTCATCCGTTCAGAGACAACTCAATCATCCTCTCTCACATGGGTGGTGTGCCCCTTAAGATGAATCATCCCATTAGAGGACCCTATGAAGATTGAGAAAGAATTAATAGCCAATATGGAAGGATCTTCTTTCCTGGATGCCACCACATAAACAGGCTTACTGGAAGCCACCACATGAATAGGTGTTGCGGCTGAGACTGCCACATGTACATTCTCAAAAGCCACCACCCCACTACTAGAATCCATTACACAATGTCCTATGATCTTCACACCATTATTATGTGCTTCACCATGAGAAGGATCAAAACATATCGCACAATCATCAACCACTTCACTATGAGCAGGATCAAAACAAATATGAACAGCTGGATCTGCATCCTGAGTCAATGGTCCCAAAGTATTGTACCTATGAGAATCAAACCATCCCTGACCTAGATAAACTTCAGTAAGGAACACCATCATCTGATGCAGGGCATATCAGAAGTGCACGATGATGATCATGAAAACCCCACAGAACATGATGGTAGTGTGAATCAGGGCACGTAGTGGCGAGATAAAAATCCCGCAGTGGACGAAATGGCGGTGGATTACAGTGGCAAGATTGTAGTCCCGAACCAACAATAGTGGCTGATGATGACGAGGTATTCCCTACAGTAAGCCGACGATAGAGTGAAACCCTATCCATTTCTGAGTTGGAGCTCCGGAAGCTCGACATCTCCAAATGTGTCTATTTAAATATATATATATATAGTTATAATTATATTTAAAATGTATTTATATATAATTAAAATTTTATAATTAAAAATATAATAAATATATATTATTTAAATATATTTATTATAATTATATTAGTATTTATGAGAACATAATAAGTTTATGGGTATAACATGAATGAATCATATACCTAGTAAATTATAGATCATAAAAAATGAGTCATCACATATATGGAAAGAATGAATAATAAGAGTGTCAATGTATAAATGATCATTCATGATGAATACATAAAATATGTGTGTGTCATCATAATATAGTTAATCTTAACATTTAGCAACCCACAATCATGTCTACAAATAAACTTATTGTTATATAGCTTTAATTATACACGCACATCAATATATGAACATAAATAACAACAATCATGTCCATAAATATTATCATTATCACATGTGATAAATATATAAATATATATTTATTTATTGACCAAATTCATTGGAGACACACACACACAAACACACATATATATATATTAATTTATAATTATAATTGTAATTAAAATTAAATGTATTTAAAAATTATTTATATATAATTATAAATATATAATTATAAATATATATTTTAAATTTGATACAAATATTCATTATTTTGAAAATTTTATTGTAAATTTATAATTATTTAAATATATGTTTATTTATTCATAATCTTATAAATATTTTTTAAAAACATTATATATATTTTTTAATTATTAAAAAATATGTATTAATATATTATATTTATATTAATTATAAACCAGCATTTTTAATCAATTTATATAAATAAAAATTATTTTTGAATATAACTATAATAATTATATATATATATTACTAATAATTTTTATTAAAAACTTTTATCAGTGCTAAGAATGATGCTAATAAGTCTGTCCTTTATCAGCTCTAAAAAAGCATTGATAAAGGATACATCTTAAACAGTACTTTTTTTACTGATGATAAATGTGACCTTTATCAGAACTTTTAGCTAGCGCTGATAAAGGTGATGCTTTTATCCGCACTGATAAAAGCCAACACATCTCTTACCCAGATCTTTGATATTTCTATACATTATAATTCACACTCTTTCAAAGTCACATACATGAAACATGATAATATTTAAAGTAGGAGAATTTAAAAGCCTATAAATTATAAAGTATAAATACAATTTAAATTGACTTTGAAGCTCTAATTAAACAAATAAAAAATAATTGAAAATAAAGAATTTATAAAAAATGAAAAATAATTTGAATGAAACTAAATTATTTTGTTTCAAAACAAATCATTTGTATTTATAAATTTATTTAACATTCCTTTTATTTTCAATTATTTTTTATATGTTTAGACAATGTTCAAAATTTCATTTAGATTTTATTTTATATTTTCAAAAAAAATAATTTGAAAGTTTATAAAATTTAGACTAAAAGTACACTCTAAATGAAATTTAAAACATGTGCTAAAAATATAAAAAATATTTGAAAATAAAAACAATTTCATGAATATAATAGATAAAGAATAATATAGAGGATAAAAACCTTTTTTTTCAAATCCTTTAAGTTAATATAAAACATATAAATCAATGAATAAAATCAGCATCTATGATGAGATCTTGTCCCATAATCTAATGTGTGAATGGGACACCTATATCAAGATAGTCAACCTCTATGTTGGGTGGATTATGATGCACTGGAGGGGGATATTCCTTAGGTGAAGGAACCTCGACTATCCATTTCTCTATCTATGATTCATCAGGATATTTAGATGTGCACTTGATATTTCCCAATGCGTAAGTGGAAAGACCTTACATCTGATGAGGGAACCATAATACCTATAAAGGCTCAGTCACAAAAGATGAATTCATGAGAAACGACTCATGATACGAGCTCAGATCATCTATACCCAGTGAAAAATATGGATATGCTGACAATAAAAATAGATCTCATGCCTAATGGTGCCAATCCGTAATCATCTAAGGCTCGTCTTCTATAGGTGTTTCCTCTTCTTGTGGAACTGGTGAGGCCTCACATGCTGTCATACATGGTCTACATCATCATTATTGTGACCTGCCAACATCAGCAGTTGTTGGAGGAGGTTCATGAGTAGGAGCTTCCTCTCCATGAGTGAGAACATAATCTCTCTAAGGTAGAAAATCGAAGATACTATCGTGTAGAACATGATACATTGACATCATATCCTACACTATAACATGGTATGCTGTCTAACTAAATACTTTACCCTCGTCTGGATGAGTCATATAGATAATATGTTGTACCTAATTAAGCTATAAAGATATTAAAATATAATTAAAGAAATATAAAACAATCAAACTAATGTAAATTCATCAAATTAACATATCTTGGATCCCTCTTCTATGTGGTGTAAGATATAGTATAGAGTTCAATCTATACAATGGATCATACTTGATCTACTGGGATATATGAAATTTTATCTTACACATGGATTCAAAATGAAATGATTCAAGTATATCCCAAGTTCTGAGATGTTTTCAATACGATAATCACCAATTGACATCATGTCTACTCATTATCTTTAAGGAATTAAGCGCTTTTGGATATCTGGGTGGTAATGGAATTTTCTAAAAAAATCCAAACTGCTTCATGGCTATATCAGGCCAGTTCCACTCATCAATATGAAAGTGTATGAAAGGAACTACAACCATGATATTTTCAAGCCTAATAGTGTTGTATTCATAAATATGGTCTAATATAGCCAAGTATGGTAGCCATGAAATCTGAAATGACGTGTGACATCTCGGGCCCAATCCACTAATAAGTGACCCGACCTAGTTGGCCAAATGGACTCAAACGTGCATCCCTATATCCCAAATGCTAATGAATAGAAATGAGGTTCTATGGTGGTATAGTGGGGAGATTATACCCACATGATAAGAGTGGAAGATAGTGGAAAATAATAATAGGTAAATAGCATAAATAGATAATAAGTAGTAAGGAAAGAAAGACCATCCAGATAATAATGACCCGAAAAAATAAATAACCTAAGTTATATACAAAATCATGCCATATCAGTGCACTTTATAAAAAGGGAATATAAGGTAAAAGAGCCGCAAACATATATAACTTACTATACAAAAGAACCAAAAGTCCAAAAGATATCTACAGTATCATCATGATTATAAGCTCAGTACTTTACTCCCATACTCCATCCTAGTATATAAAATAAGGCATCCAATGATGGACTCTCTCCTTTATCCCTACCTATATCTGTGAGATATGTTCGGGTACCAATTGGAATCCCAAACAACGTGTGAGTAAAACTCAATTGGGAATCATCAACAGTGTTTAAAATAATCTAACCAGTGCATATAAAATTATCAGTTTTTAGGTATATGAAATATAAATTAGTATTATATGATGTAACCAAGTCTCCTCAGATTTCTAAATGACACTCGACTAACTATACCTACTTCAACCTAAGATGGAATATCTATGAATATATGTAACCCTGTATATATATATATATATACATAAACATATATATTTTTACCAGTATCTATGTATATATATTTTTTATATGTGTATAACATATATAAAAATTTATATAGATACATAATACTATCTAGGACCTGAGGCGTGAAACCAAGGTGTCCAGGCTTAATCATAAGAGTCTTGTATTAGAAAAGGGGAATCAATCCTTCATTGTTCTAGTTATATGAGAGTTCATGTCTAAAGATCCCAATCAATGATGTGAGTCACTGTACTCAACATCCTATACAAGGGAATGTGATACATCTTGTCTAATGTCCAAATAAATGATGTGAAATTTCTAGTCTAACATACCATAAATAATGTGAAACATGATTTCCAACATCCAATAAATGATGTGTAATGTTATATACAACATCACATGCCGAGGAATCATGAATTATCATGTCTAAAACTCCCCTTTATCATGTCATAGTGACTAATAGGCACAATCAAATAATAATAATAACAATGCATATACCTCTTACACGTAAGAAAATAAATGGTTTATAACCATTTTACATTCCATTTAATCTCATTAGTCATGGGCATAGTCCATATTTTATCTAGGATTCACATGACATGGGCATTCCACTCACTATCCATCTAATTTCATTAATCCATAAAAATTGGATTATAATAAAAAACCCACGTATATGGTGGTTTGGTTATAAAAGAATTCATAAATCCATGGAATTCAATGATCCCACCTAAAGGGGTGACAATTATCAAGGTGGATGACCTCCAACAATAACAAGGGTTTAATAGAGGTTATTATAACATGGTATAACAACTTAAATAAAAAAATCATATTATTAAGGCAACACACTGAAATCCTAGCATGATGCAGACCTAAAAATAATATAAAATAACTAATCTTTTATGGAAAATTAATAGACCACATATCTTATGGTGTTATATGACTCTTCATCCATTATTAACTACTGACTTGGATTAGAACAAGATAAATTGGAGGAAAAAAGATGAATACCTTGAAACTAGGGAATATTAGCTTGCACAGATATAACACTTCATATGGTGAGAAAAAATAAGAAAGGAAGGAAGAATAATGAAGAGATTATTGAGATGGATCCAACATGAAAAATCAAAAGAGAAACGAATTCTAGATGGATGAGGTTGATTAAATCCTAGCATGAAGGTAGAGGAGAGTTCCTATCATAAGTGAGGATGTTTTGGGTTAAAATGGGGGAATAAAGGATGAGGTAAGTTAAAATAAAAGGATGTAAATATTAATTTCACCCATTTTTATTGGGCACATGGTTTGTCCACACAGTTTTCTAAACTGTGTGATGCCACTTCCAAAGTTTCACTAACCATGCATGGTTTGTGCATGGTTTTCCAAACCATGTACACATGGTGTGGATCACCTATGCAACCCACCTACACCAATTTACCTAGTCGTGTGGTCTAGGGTGCATGGTGTGACAAACCATGTGACACCCTCTAGGGTATGTATGGTTGTGGAGCACAACACTGTGCACTAACCATGAACCTCACTTATTTCTCCCAAAAACTGGAGCACCATGCTCTAAATGAGACATGGGAACACTCGGACCTTTCCTTAAACCTTTAAGAACTAAATCTAGATGAAAATAAGATATTTAAAAAATAATATAAAGGATCTATACCTCACTAAAAATATGGTATATTATATTCTCCCCTCCTTAAAACACTTGTCTCTGAGTTTCTCTTCCAATAGTTGTTGAGTACCACATGAGAATAACCTCATCCACTGAGCACATACATCGACCCCTCTCTCCGAGGTCTCATCCTATACTCGGTCGTATTTTCATAGAACTCATACCAGATGATCTGACCTACCTCGGAGAGACTTCATGCTATGATCAATGATATGGATAGGATATTCTTCAAAAAAAGTATCATCTTCCAATTAAACATACTCAGGATTAAAATTATGAGATGGTTATGACTGGTAATAATGAAACTAAGATACTTGGAAGATACTGTGAATGGTCGGATACCTCTAAGGACGTGTTATGCCATAGGATACAAACCCAAATCTCTCCAAGATCTTGGATGGCTTGACATAAAGAGGTGATATTATTCCCTATCTCTGAATCCATATATGACCTAAACTAGGAGGAACACACAAGAAGACCCAATGTCCCACCTCAAACTCCAGAGGTTGGTGGAAACTATCGGTATAAGTCTTCTTCCTAGACTGAGATGTGGTCATTTGTTTTATAATAAGCTGCACATGCTCCAAAGTCTCCCAAATGACAAGAGGTCCTAGTAGTGCTACCTCTCTTGCCTCTAACCATCATAGGGGTAAATTCCATAACCTACCATATAATTCCTCATAAGGAGCCATTTTTATATTAGCTTGTATTTTTTATTATAGGAAAAATTAACAATTGTTATGTGTTTCTCCCAAGAACCTCCATAATCAAGGACGCATGCTTGGAGCATGTCCACTAATATCTAAATTATATACTCTGATTGGTCGTTGGTTTATGGGTGAATGGATGTGCTCAGAAGCACTTGTGAACCAAGTGAATTATGTAACACCCTCTAGAATCATGATATAAACTGATTATACCTATATGATATTATGGTACATGGAGATCGGTGAAGGTATATGATTTCCCTAACATATAGCCTTCTTACTTCATCCACTAAGAAAGTCTCTCTAATTAGAAAGAAGTGGGAGACCTTTTTCATCCTATCAAGGATCACCAATACTATGTCACTTCCTCGAGGTGACCTAGGTAAACCCATTATGTATTCCATAGTGACATCATCCCATTTACACACCATAATGGGAAACAACGATTGAATCCCTATGGGTCATTATTATTTCATCTTCACTAGCTAACAGGTGGAACACTAAGTGATAAAACCCACTATCCATTTCTTTTTCTCTGGATACTAATACTGGTAGTGTAAATTTCAATACAACATCATAACACAATGATATAATACTCAATCAGAGGCATGTAACTCTCACATCAACTCCTATCATATGTCTATAGGAACCTCATCACATCCATGAATGCATAAGATCTCATCCATGTCAATTACTTATCAAGGTAGTGGTTCCTCACCTGAAACACTCTCCCTCAGGACAAAGCCCTTAGGATTAGAGAGTCGCCATATCTTTATCCTATAAAGAAGTGCATAGGTTACTAATAATAATGAGATTATATGATTTCCAATATGGTGTTACACCTCTAAATGCATCTGAGGAAACAATTCCCTTAACAACCATTTTCTACTAGTCTCTTAGAAATCTTGTGTCTAAGTCTTCCAGCATAGAGTGTTATCAATAGTATTTCCATTCCCAAGCATATAGTCAAGCTCCAAAATTGAAATATTGTAGGTATTCAACACACATTCACTATTTGAGATTCATGTCACATTGCATGAATATTTATTTGAGGATTTTGTGGTCTATATACATCCCAAAGAACTCCCCCAACAAGTAATGCCTCCAAAAATGTAAGTCATGAATCATAACTATTAACTCAAGATTATGGGTCAAGTAAATCCACTCATGAGGTTTTCAAATAGAGATTGAAAATTGGGTTTTGAAACATGACCTGGTTAACAAGTATAAAATGAAAACTATAGCTAAGAAATTTTAAAGGGAGGTCTTCGGTGAAGGAATTACTAAGTATTCATGAGGGAGGTCAGTTGTCCCTCCATTACTAGAAACATGGGGAGAAAGTGCAGTGGTACCAAGTTACCTTTCTAAAAATCTGTTTTTTATCATAGAATGAGGGGGGTTAGATGAAAACTTTGTTGGAGGAGAGTTTGAAATGGGAAAAACCCATTAGTATCAGAGAGAGAAGAGCAGAAACCGAATGGGTTATATTTTCAAGGTGGAAAATGCCTTAGTACTCTATATAAGTTCCTAGATAAACATCTGATACTGTTGGTGTGGGAAATAGAGGTACTTTCCTAAGAAGAGAGGGTGGTGGAAGTCTGGTAGGACACATGGTATAGATATTTTAGAGCAGTGGTGTAAGACAAACAAGATGTGTAATAGGTTGGGGAAATGGTGGATTTCATGGAATGGAAGGGCCAAGAGATGATTCATTATTATTTACTAGATATGTTTCCAGTGTGCCAAGGGTGGTTCTTATATAATGTGGAGTGAACCAAAATTTTATTTCCAAGGAACTCACCAAAATAGATAATGTATTGGTTACCCCTACTTGTCTGCTCGGTGTCACAGTTGGAAATGGATACCAAGTTATATCCAATGGAATATATTGAGAAGTTGTGCTATGTTTAGTAAAATTTACAGTTATAGTGGAAGCTTGTGTTTTTGAAACTGATGGACCATGGTGTTAGAAATGAAATGGTTAAAAGGATTGGGGTATGTACTTGAAAATTTCAAATATAAAAACACAAATTTTCTTTGGGAGGGAAAATAAATCAAGCTCCATGGGGTTTTCGAGATGCCAATGGAACCTCAATGTTTACACAAGCATTGCAACTAAAAAGGTGGAATTTGAAGATACATTTGTATTACCCAGAAGAAAAATATATCCATTTACTAGAGAAAAAAATTATAATTGAGGATTCTTTTTCAAGATTATAAAATGCTTTTCAAGGAACCCAAGGGATTTCCACCGAGGAGGAAGACCGATCATGCAATTACTTTAGTTTAAAGGGAATAACCCAAAAATACTAGGCCTTATAAGTTGTCATGTTTTCTTAAATATGAAGTGGAAAAGAAAATTATAGTTATTTTGGAAACCGGTATAATACAGCACAACAATAGCACTGTTTACATTCCAACCATACTCATTAAAAAAAGATACAGGTTAGAGAATGTGTGTTGATTTTCAGGATTTGAATAAGTTAACCATATCAGATAGGTTCCCTATTCTAGGTATCAAAGAGTTTCTTTATGTGTTTCATAGAGAAAAGTATTTCACTAAAATTGATTTGAATTCTAGTTTCTATCATGTTAGTATAAAAGCTTAAGATGAAATCAATATATTTTTTAAAACTAATTAGGGGAACTATGAATTTTTACTAATGACCCCCGAGATTATAGATCCACCGCCTTAGTTTAGTCAATAATAACTATGATATTTCAAGGGAAAATCGAGAAGTTTTTATTGGTTTTATTTGATTATATTATAGTTTATATAATATCTTGGTATACACATATTTAGAACTTTTCCGCAATATTCTAGATTTTTCATCCATAATAGTTAAGTGATAACTTGAAGAAGTTTTATTTTTATCATAACATCATTGAATATATTTTCCATGTAATAACTAATGACAGTGTTTCTATGCATCCTAAAAAATTTGATTGTATCTTTAATTGTCCCACACCGTAGAATTTAAGAGGTATCCATGGTTTTTTGGGGATCACCTACTACTACAAGAATTTTATATAATTATATGGTAATATTGCAATACCTTTGACTGAATTGAAAAAGAAAAATGGGTTCTACTGGAATAAAAAGGCTGAAAAACCATTTCTTGAATTAATAATATAAAAGACTACTACTCCATTTTCATCCCATCCTGATTTAATATAGCCCTTCATGATTTAATGTGATTCTTCGGGGAGAGGGATTCATGCAGTGTTGATGCAGTGATTCCATCCTATCTCATATTACATTAAATCTTAGGCATAATTAAATCTTTTAAAATTGACTTATGGGAATGAAATAATTGCTCTTATCTTGGAGGTAATTCATTGGTGAAAATATTTTATAGGGAAACATTTTGTGGTATATAATGACCATAAGAACTTGAAACACAAGTTCAACCTACCCATTCCAACTATTAACCAATAGTATCGGCAAGAAAAATTGTTGGGATTTGATTTTAATGTTTTGTATAATCTATAAAAAGTCAATTAAGTCATTCATTAAATATCCAGGATGTATAAGGGTGATATTATGTATTCTAAAAAGGATAATTCTCTATTTTAGGCACTATTATAACCCTTTTGGTTGGAATTACCAGTGATCTAGATTTAATTTTAGTAAGACACAAAACAAAGCAAGTTGAAACATGATAATGTTTCAAGTAGGTTCCATTAGAAGCCTATAAATTATAATGTATAAATATAATATAAATAAACTCTGACACAATGATTAAAAATATAACAAATAATTGAAATTAAAAATAGTTTTACAAAAATTAATGAAAAATAATTTTAATGGCACCAAATATTGTTTCTTCAAAACATAACATTTGTATTTATAATTTTTTCAACATTCCTTTTATTTTAAATTATTTTCTATCTGTTTATTCAATGATTTTAATTTCATTAAAATTTTAGTTTATATTTTCAAGAAGTTGACTTTGAAATATAATAAAATTTAATCTAAAATTACACTCTAAATTAAATTCAAAACATAGGCTAAATATATAAAAAAATAGTTGAAAAAATAAACTAATATAATTGAAAAATAATAATATAGTTGAAATTAAACATTGTTGTTTCAAATCATTAATGTTAATATAAAACATATAAATCAATGATTATAATCAATTCCTATGATGAGTTCTCATTCCACAATCTTGTGTGCGAATGGGATGCATATATCAAGATAGCTGACCTCTATTCTAGGGTGGACTATGATGAGTTGGAGGGGGATCTTTCCTAGGTGCAGGAACCTCGACTATCTGCTACTCTATCTATAAATCATTAGAAGGAGGTTTTTTTGGGATATTGAGATGTTCACCTGATCTTTTTCCCACTATATAAGTGTAAATACCTTCCATGTGATGAGGAAACTATACAACCTGTGAAGGATTGGTCACAAAAGATGTCGTCATGAGAAATGGATCCTGATATGAGCTCAAATAAGCTATACCCAACAAAAAATATTGATATTATGGAAATTGAAATGGAACTCATGCCTACTGGTGACCATCCACAATCAACTAAGGCTCATCTACTAGAGGTTTTTCATCTTCCTGTGGAACAAGTGAGGCCTCACGTACAACCCTATGTGGTTTACATCATCATCGTCATGACCCATCAACATTATTAGCCACTAGAGGGGGTTATTAAGTAGGAACATCCTCTCCATGAGTAGGAGCATAATATCTATGATGTGTATGAGTGAATATAATATCATGTACAACATGATACATTCACATCATGTACTATGATGAAGCATGGTACACTTCCTGAAAAAATAATTCTCCTCATCAGGATTAGGTGTGTGGATAATATGTTGTACATGAGTATGCTATAAAAATATTCAAATTGAATTAAAGTAATATAAAAAAATAATAATATAAAGTTATCAACTTACCAGATCTTTAATTCCTCTTCCATGTGGTGTAATATACAGTATACAATTCAACCAATACCATGGATCATACTCAAGAAACTGTGATAGATGGAATCACATCGTACACATTCCCTCAATATGAAACAACGCATGCCAATCCCATATATCAAGATATTGTATATGTTTTCATAACTAATCAATATCCTACCTCTATAACAGTTTCTGAAAATGAAGCATTGTTGGATATCTAGGTGTAAATGGAATACATTGAAAAAATCCTAACTGTTGCATGACTCTATCGAGCTGGAGAAACTCAACAATATGAAAGTGTATGAGAGACACTACAACCATGACATCATCAATCCCAATAGGGAAGTATTCGAAAATATATTTTAATATATCCTAGTATGGAAGCCATGAAATCTGAAATGACATATGAAATTTGTCAAAATATCTTGTTACTAATTTCCAGAAATGATAATATTATGAAATTTATTAGTAAAAAGAATAATGTATATACTTAAATTGATCGGCACTAGACTATCCAACATGATATGGTATGCACCCAAGTTATGTCTCGACGTCCTAAAAAAACCAGTGTGCTTGACTCCGCCTATAACATATCAAATAGAAAGTGATAAATAATAAGAAATTATGTATAATAACTTATATTATCATAAGAAAACAATAACGATTAGTGGTCATACTATTATATATATGGAGAATCTTGTAGCACATACATATCAAGCTCCAAACCAGCAATATCTTAGGGCAATAGGAGGGATGTTCTCCCATTCCTACATCTGAATAAGGATGGAACATTCCCAAGATCACTATGATCTGATCGGTATGCCTTTTATAATGCTCTGTATGGGTATGTTAAGCACACATATTCCAAGTTGTATCTCCAAGACTAATCAAAGTCCTCCAGTTTCACCAAATACATTATGTAGAAATGCATATTAGGGTGATAAACACATATTTTCCCCCCAATGATCCCCAAGATATATGCTTGGGTGTGGCTCATATAAGTATTCTCATCAGCATATATGGGTAAATGTTAAAAGTTCATGTCCATATAACTCATAGATAGGGACTCGTCGTCTTTAGAAGTATCGTCTCCCATAATATCAAGGCTTATCAATCATCATACATGCTTAGGTCAATCTCTATTGGTGGGTCCAATTACTACCACACCCTATATTGGAAGAATAAGAATAATTGCCACATCCTCAATGGTGATGGCCATATCTCCCAAGGTAAAGTGGAATGTGTGAGTCTTATCTCTCTATATCTCATTGAGGGAAGGAATGAGGTAATGATTAATGAATTTATAATCTAATGTTATGATGAAATAGAATCCATCACATCATATGTATTGTATAATAGCTGTTGGAGGAAAAATTTCATGATAATGGAGTGATCTACACTCCCTAATCTGTCAAACCTCACAGCTCGCTAACATCTCACATGAAATAGGCCTATATTACTTAGTGAGTAGAGTAGTATCCTCTATCTCTAAAAATAAAAATGAAATATATATTTATTAAATATAAAATGAAAATAAAATGTTATGGTTTGTTGAATGTTATAATTAGTAAAATGTAGGATATAATAGTTATGTTAACACCCCTTGATCATTCTATAGTTCATAAGACGGATTAATATTTTTTCCTAATATACTATGTTGTACAAAATTACATGTGAAGTATTCCTGAAAACATAGTTTGATCATTTTCCATTGATCTTATTTATGTGTCCTTTTAAACACTTTACACGTTTACTTAGATTTTCATTTTTATCAGAATTAAAATATATTCAACAATCACTATAGTTTATTGAGTATTTTTGAAGGTTGGTTTTTAAATTCACATGTAACATATTTTTAGAAGGTTTACTTTTAATCACTGAAACTTTTACAAAACCAACCGAAAGGCTAACCAACCTGATGTCTGACCCTAATATAATTTTTTAATACACAGGACATTATATTATTGGAAAGAAATACATAATCTTTGATAAGAATAATAACTCATTATAGAAATTTTAGGGAATTATTTACTATTATTACATTCCCTATGAAATATTTTACATCTCAAAATTAGTACATGTTCTTGAGGTAAGTCCATCTCATTCTAAATCCTTTTAGTCTTCAGTCTCCCTCGTAGCCACAACCTGTTGATGTCTATTATCTTTGTGGCCTAATATACAGTCATTGGAAAATGCCTAAACTCCCCAATAGTCATCCATGGTGCACTATAGTTGTTAGAAATGGTGTCTAGCTAGTACACTATAACGATATATGGTTCATATGAGTTTTTTACAGAGGCATATACCATAATAGACTATGTGAATAGAAACCATAGTGCCTCGATGTTTCCACATTCACAATGCCTCACATCTTGTAATACCACTATCACTCAACTATTGCTACTTGTGATAGGGTCATCAAACTTTATCACTTTGAGTTGAATTTATTCACAGTAAAATAGAATCACTCAATAAGCAAAAGCTTCATTGATGTTCTTGTCAATATCTAAATGAAATTTTCATGCGTATCACAACCAATGATGAATCTCAGCTATCATCTATATTCCTCTTTCTATAAAGTACATTACAAAAAGATAAAATGTCTCTTTAATTAATCTAGTTATAGGTAACTTTTAAAGATCCTTGAAGATTCCATTTATGTACTCCGCAATGTCAGTGGTCTTGTTTTCATACCTATTCCCCCCATTGTATGCCAATGTACATTTCTCTTTCAAAAAATGAATCATGTAATCATATTTTCCCTTATTATCCCTATGAATTCCTTTTAATTGATGCTCAAACCTTTTCTAATCCAACTAATATGCTACAGGAAAGTGATTATATTACACAGAAATTAATTTTATCATTACACTGACATAGTAAAAATATGAAACATATTCTATACTAGGTTTCATGATAGCTTTATCATGAAAAACGTCTTTCTCACATTTCTAGAAATGCATCTGATATAGTATCGATGATGTTCATTTATGGATCTCCATATAATATGATCAACATTAATTTCCTTGTTGATTGCTTTATTATGATCAGATATCAAACATATGCCCTAAATATAGGTGAAATGGTTGACAATACATTCCAAAAACCAACTCCAAAATTTATAGTTTTCAATATCTAAAATGGAAAAAGAAAGCTGCCAAGGTGTATTATTACTATTTTCGGTTGTTTAAATCTGCAACATGCCCATATAATTTCTATATGGTAACATTTTTTCAATCTGTATAAATTTTTTATTGGAACGCAATGTGGAAATACATGGAATAAATTCCTAGAACAACTGATAAAATTTGACATGAGATGGATCAAGTCAGTTATCTTGAGAAACATGTTTTTTCATATCAAAGATGAAGGAAAGGAAGTGGATTTGTATCCGTGTGGATAAACATTGTTACAACACATTATATGAGTCATCCTACTCATAGAACACCTTAAAATTTTCCTTCTATTTCACCATCCATGCATTTCCATATAAAATCCTATAACTAAAAGTTTGTTGTATCCTCACCTACACAAGACCTACAAGAACATCTTGGTAGGTCCTGATCTCCCCGAAAATAATATATTACACAAATTTATCATTAAATGATATATGATTGTATATCATGGATGCACACACATATGTGTAGTAATGCGAAACAGACGGGCTAGGATGGGATGGGCTAAACCCATGTGGGATTGAGCCTGCACGGGCTAGAATCTGTAAAAGACCACATGAAAAATGGGTAGATTTAATCAGCCCGCCCACCCCGCAATGGATGTGGGTAAGCCCGCAGGCAAACCACATTCCATATTAATGTTATAATAATTTTATATTTTTTAATACCGTATGGAAAATTAATTAAGCTCAATTTTAATACACCTATATCGGATTGGTGGAAACCTGCATTTCTTGGATGGAGGCACTGATGTAGATACTAAAGGTAAAGTGGAACTGAGGTACAAGCATTGATGTTGGTGCAGGCGTTGTCGACCGGTGTTGCAGACATCATCCACCAGTGGGGCAAGGACATAGACTGGTGTTTCCGACATCATCAAGCAATGAGGGCATACAGGCGGTGCTTCATCGGTTGTGTCATTGGATGTACAAGATAAGCTTCATCATTGTTGTTGGAGGAGGAGGTTGCAAGCATCGATATCGACGCAAAGTGGTGTGAGGGCGACCGAAAGTGCCGCATCGGCGATGCGAGAAAAGTAGGGAGGATACAGGTGGATAAATGGAATGGGAATAGGACTAAAGAATGAGTGTGAATGATGGGGGAATACATTGAGCATGCTGATGTCTAGAGATGATTGAGGAATAAATTTTAAAATAAAGGATGCCTTGGAAATAGTAAGGGGAGGTGAGATGTTTTGTTGGGTGGGGGTTACATATGTGGGGTGGGGAATGAGAATGCATCATAAATTGCAGTACATACTTAAAATAATATATGTTTTTTAAAATAAAGTCAGTGGCCCATGGGTTTTCATGTATCCATGTGGGTTTACAGACATGGGTCACCTGTCCACTCGGGTTGTCCATTTGAGCCCATTTTGAATGTGGTTATTTTTTAACAAACCCTCCCCACTACAAGCCCACTTGACCCATAGGCCCGTAGCCCATATTGCATCACTATGTATGAGATGCATCAACATTAGAAATTATCCACCCTCTAAGAGAAATGTTAGAATTCACCCTCAATAAAAACCAACAATCATCAATGTATTCTTTAGATCGTATAATGTATTTTTTTCGACTCCTGAACTAAATATCTATAATGTCACTCAATATAAAATCATTTTAGTATATTTTTATGGAATATTTTCTTAGGAAATATCTTCCAATGTTTAATATTTATCCATTTTACCAAATCTATCTTCTACAACTCTAACTCAATTATAGGTGTTATAATATTCCAATCAAATTCATGAAAAAATTTCATAGCTTCTGACAAATATGTGAAGAGTGGTGCATGATTTATTGTGAATTCAGGATGATGTAAAAATATTGCATTTCTAAAAACTTTTTAACCAACCTCTCAATATTCTTACTCATATAACTATTTTTTCCTTCTATTCCATTGTTAGAAACTTCCTCATTATCAAAATTCTCTTTCAGCATATCTGAGTGATCAATTTGGTTTTCTTCTTCTGTATTATATGGAAGATTCACATATTCATGGGATATACCTTATTTGAAAAATCTTATATGCCTCTATCATCATACAATAGTAGGATGCTACTGGATAGTATAAACCTCCACATATAACTCCATCACATATTATTATCGGTTGGTTAAATAATGTTGCTGCTTGTAACCTGTCCATATCATCAGCCAACGAATAAGATAGATTCCATAGACTATCCTAGAAATGAAAATGTTTATAATTAATATAAACGATCTCTAAATCAAGACTTAGATTTAATCAAACATGAATTATTTCCTAAAGTTCTCTTAGGGTATGAAAATCAGTTATCCTAACCATTCATGTCGGTTGTGTAATATTTGAAGCTCTTTGGTCAGTTTGAATAACTTCCTCGTATAAGTAGTAATAGGTAGATGTGATTATCTATGTAAAAAATGTTTTTATCATGATTCCAATTGTGTAAATAATATTCACTATTTGGAATACTCATGTAGGATTGAATATGAAATAATTGTGTAAATTTATTTCATATTACATGGATATAATTAGAATTTTAATTGTTTTTAAAGAGAATTTGAGTCATCTAAATCAAATCCCACATGAATGTCAAACCATGTGTGGAGTTAGGACTCTTTTTCATGCATCAGGTGATGATTTATTTAATAATAAATCCTCCATTTTCAGTTTTATTACACCAAGGTACAACTATTCAATAAATAACATCCATATGTATTATCAAGATAGGGATTTCATTGCTCAGATAACCACACAATCTTTACTTTACTAAAATTTTATAATGTTTTCTTATATCATCCATTATTTCAATGATATTTCATAGATAAAATTTTAATATTACTAATGGTATCTAAAGATATTAATTAAATAGAATGTGAATTGTATAAAGGAGATACCCCAATATTGTCAAACTAGGTGTGGGTTTGGCTTCATTTTCATGCACCAATAGTTAATAATTTATTAATAAATTGTTAATTAATAGTTAATAAATATTTATTAAGTTTTTAATTAATTGATATTATGTAGTTACATGATATTTAATTATTAGTTACTTAGTATTTAATTATTATTTTATCATTATTTTATCCTAAGTTAATCCTAAGTTAATCAATAGTTAATCATTATTTAATCCTAAGTTAATCCTTAGTTAATCATTAGTTAGTCATTACTTAAGAATTAGTTAATCACTCATTAATCACTCATTAATCCTTTATTAAATAATAGTTATTATATAGTTACATGGTATTTAATTAATAGTTAATAATTTGTTACTTAATAGTTAATTATTACTAAATTATTTGTTAACTAATAGTTCATCATTAGTTAATCATTAGTTAATCATTATTTGATCATAAATTAATCCAAAGTCAATCTATAGTTAATTAATAACTAATTATTATTTAATTATATATTAGTCCTTAGTTAATAGTGAATTAATCATTACTTAATCATTATTTAAGAATTAGTTAATCATTATAAATCATTCAATAATCCTTCTTTAATAATTCATTAATCATTCTTTAATTAATAATTATTAAGCAGTTACTTGATAGTTAAATAATAGTTAACTATTAGTTACTCATCAGTTAATTATTATGTAATCATTAGTTAAACAATACTTAATCATTAGTTAAGATTTAGTTAGTCATTAGTTAATCATTCCTTAATCATTTCTTGATCATTCATTAATTAATAGTAATTAAGTAGTTAATTAGTAGCAAATTATTTCTTTCTTAATTGTTAATTATTAGTTAATAATTAGTCCATCTTTAATTAATCATTAGTTAATCATTGTTTGATCCTAAATTAATCCTAATACAATCCTTAGTTAATAAATAGCTAATCACTATTTAATACTAATTTAATACTTCATTAATCATTACTTAATCATTAGTAAAAAATTAGTCAGTCATTAGTTAATCATTCATTAATAATTTGTTAATAATTCATCAATAATTCATTAATAATTCATTAATTAAAAGTTATAAAGTAGTTACTTAAGTGTGCACTAATACTTAATTATTATTTAATGAATTTAAAATTATTAGTCAGTTATTAGTTAATCATTAGTTAATAATTATTTGACCAAAAGTTAATCCTAAGTTAATCATTAGTTAATCATTATTTAATCCTAGTTTGATCATTAATTTATTCTTCGTTAATCACTAGTTATGTATTAGTTAATAATTTTTTAATCCTTGGTTAAACATTCATTAATTAATAGTTAATTAATATGTAATTATTACTTAATAATTAGTTAATTATCGGTTAATCATTCCTTAATCATTAGATCATTATTAGTAAATAAATAATTAATCCTTATTTGATCCATAGTTAATCATTAGTTAATCATTATTTAATCCTAAATTAATCATTATTTGACTCTCTATGCTTAGTTGTAAATGAAGCATTGGAAATATCATATCTCTATTATCTCACCTTATCTGGATAGAGATCATAATGGTGATACATCATGTATAAGCATCCATGTTCTCATGTTGTATTAGAAGATCATTGGTCATGGATGATGGCATAAAACATTGAACATTTTTGACATCGTTCAAATGTTTATCATAAAGAGACAACTCTTCCTCACTGGTCTCTTTACCATGGGCTTTTAGAATAGGTTTTTCAAGCACATACAATATTCCTTCAGGGTAGAGGATAACACATAAGAGCCTTTGCCACTCTTGTAAATTTAGGACAGTTATAAGGTTATCCTTATCAAGTATGGATCGTAATGATATGTTTGAAGTCATTTTTATTGGTGTTTCTACTAATAATAAGAGAATAATTTTAATAATTTATCTCAAATAATTAGAAAAATAAATAAATATCATATTTATTAATCTCCCATTATTTTATAGAAGCTTAACATACCTCACCATTAGCTTCGTAATATCCTATTTCTTTGAAATTACAGTGGAAAGTATCCATATTCCCCTTCTCATCACCCTGAATTTGGATGGTCAAGCAATTTGAAGGGTTTTAGGAAGGTATTACAAATTTCAAATATAGTAACTCACAATTCCTTAATCAGTTGAGTGGAATCCCCAATCCAAAAATCCTTAAATGGATATCTTCAACCTTTGCCTCTTAGTTAGACTTTGTACCACTTTGGAAGTCAACTCTTGATGTGAACTCAGTTAATTGAACCCAAAACTTCAAGTTAGAATTCCCAGATAATTGAAAGCTCCCCGACTTTGGCTGGTCAAGAACTTTGAACTATGGTTCCATTTTAAATTAATTATGGGAAAGCTACAAAGACTTAATATATATATTTGAGGGCTTTTATATTTATTTATAAGTTGAATGTTTTATCTTTATTGCATGCTTGTTAATATTAAGTGGATTTACTTAATCTATTAACCATGTCTTTGATAAAACTTACACGTAATCCAATTTATTTTAGTTCTATCTTGAATGTTCATAAATTCATTAATTTCTACAGTCATGAAAAAACATCCATAATGAAATAACCATGAAACTTGACAAAAATAAAATAAAAAAGTCATATGATCATGATCTTTCACTAATGGTTAGTTTATTTAGTGGATGATAAAATAATCATTGACCTAGTGGGAAAACACATTGAACCATTTTATGGTTCATGTTATAGCTTTTCAGCTATCCACCTATGCATCTCTCTTGGATTTTTCTTACATTATATCCAAACTTGAACCATCACAACTAGATTAGGAGCTCCATCCATTAAATATGATTTTACTTACATGTAGGTAAGAGGAACCAATGGATTATTTTAGGGGATTACATAAAAGAAACCATGGACTTTTGGGCCCTTACAAAATGAGATGAGGGATGACACACAAGCCATCAATTTAATTTAATAATAAACTAAAAAAACCTATCACATATAAGGTATGATCTATTCGCATGATCATCCATATACAAAAAATGAATTACACAATTAATAAAAAACATTCAATTCAAATCATTCTTATTTAAGATAAATCTCACTCGAACCAGCTAATTATCTTCATTAATTAATCAATTATTTTACTTTAATTATCATCTAAACATTCTTGATATTCTTATCCATCATAACATTAAAAAAATTAAATAAATTTATTTAAAATTTACTATGTACAAAAAATGTACCTTGGAGGTAACACAATGAGTACCCATACGAACTACCCAACATGTATTATATTTGTATACTGTTTACTCATGAGAAATATATAATACACAACTTATCATGTATTTTATTATCATGTACTATCAACTTAATGACCACATGAAACACACGGTATTTACACAGTGTGTTATGTTTCAATACGCATAGAGTAATAACCATATTATGAGTTATACAAGATATGAAGTTCCAAACATTATGTAGATAATTAATTAGAAAAATATATATTACTCATCACATTTCATGTACTATCAACTTAATTAACACATAGAACACATAATGATAATGTTTAAGAAGTATAATAAATTAATTTTTAATTCTGTGTAATTTGGTAAAAATACATGCTGTGAACATTCCAGTTACACCTATTCTATTTTTATCACCCTCTATTTGAGGCACTCACCTAATGACTCAGTGTGTAATCATTCCATGTAGAATTATTGAGTACACATTGTGAACATGGGCTACATGGATTTTGGTCTCCGAGTTATATAGTCACTAGTCATCTAGGCTGTGTACGAAAATATATGGCTCGTCTTTAACTAATAGACCACACATCATGTAAGAAAGTTACACGGTGTGTATTATGCCTGACTATGTGCCAGGATGGATAGGTCAACATTTAATGTATTTAAATATACACCACATTTTATAAATAGACACATCTTGAATTAATTCTGAATTAATTCAGGGTGCATTAAACATGGGTACATGGCATGTACCATTGGGTTACCCGACATGTACTATTGTGTTATCCTGTTAGATACCTCTACACATCTGGATAAATTATTATAATGTATTTCAATCATAAAATTAATCAATTTGATAATATTTGTAAGAATTAATGTAATGTCTTAGATTTTCCGTGTATTATTTTTAAATATTATATGGAATTAATTAGAGACCAGGCGCTAAGATGGCGTGCAATTCTGAGGCCCAGGGTGACCAGAATAAATGTTTGAAATATATTAAATATATTAAATAGCACGAATGTGTAGTTTTCTAGAAAAAGTGTAATAACTTATAAATGGGTGCATATATCAGAAATATGAGGGCACCATTACATTCAAAGCAGTAGCTTTACCCTACGCGCGGTCTAACATTTTCCGATATGGGTTGACTGTGAAAAGTAGAATTCATGCATTTTAATGAATAAAATAAATTAATAATTTATTTTATTCCTTTTGTATCATCGACGTAGTGATGTAATGGCATTTTATTTTTAAATAAACCTAAAGGTAGGTATGTAGGGTTAGACTCATAACCCTAGAATTCTCTGGAGGCTTTGGAGAGGAACTTGGAGAATTCCCTCAGTGGAAAATGCTGATAGAACATGGATCAGAGATCGACATACACTGTTCTTGATGGATCTCTCCAACGACGATGATGTGGAAACTAATCTTCTTCAATGATAAATCCAATTCCTAAGTATGGAATGTTGTTTAAATATTTCTTTCCATGTTCTTAGAATCAACGATGAGCGCAGATCAACCAAAGAACAGGTTGACCTGCTGATTGATCGTCCTTGCAGGATAAGTTTTGGTTGTGGAAATTTTTGGGGTTGATGATTATTATTTGATTTAGCTTGTTGATCATTCTTACAAGAATTGATCAAGGCTAAAATTAAAAATGGTTGAGGTTCATTCCTCAATTTTGTTCCATGTGATTTTCTTTCCCCCATTTTCCTCACGCGTTCTTCATTGTTCATGGCCTATGAACAGATAATCATTAGGCCCTCATTCCTTAGTGCAACGATCTGAAATTAAAGATCCTACATCAGGATGACCAAGTGGAGGTGATTCGGTGACAGTGATTAACAAATCAAAGAGATTCAGGAGTTACCTCTTTTTTGACGGTTTTTATCAGATGATTTTGAAGTTTTTTTCCAAGCTGATTGAAGGCATGAAACACCCCAATTCAATTTTAGGGTGTTGAGGAGAGCCAAAATCATGATTTTTGGGGTAAAGTACCATGTAATAAAAGCCTATATGATTGGATGAGGTGCTCATAAGAAGAATAGATGGTTCTAGAAGTTCCAGAACACACGGCGTGTAGTATAGGCTACACGGTGTGTATTTATCGATGAATCACTAGATGTGTACTCGAGTAGCACACGGGCCCAGATGGAGTTCACAGGCTGCCTACATGACATGTACTCCACCACATGGCCAGACCCATACCAGATACACAAAATACCCCATGTACTGGTACACGGGCATAGGTACATGGGTTGACATCATGTACTGGCACACAACTACAGTACATGAGGGGACCCTGGATGTAAGATTTGGTTCTCATGTCTTTTTATGGAAATGATATAGCCTAAATAAATCCATGGTCATGGTGTTCTATAGGCAAGTTCTATTTTCAAAAATTCAGAGAAAGAGATACCAAGCATATAGGTTGATGAAACTAGCATGCAACCTGCTCGATTAGAGATATTGTGACAAATGGATTATATTACACAGTAAAAGTTTGTATGAGGTGACATGTCATTGCAACGTTAACTTATTTCTTTATGTGTATATTGGAATGATGCTAGATTCTAACCTTGGACTTTAGGCTTTTTAGCCTAATGCCACTGAGAAAGAGGCCTAGAGGGTCACACACTAAGTGTATCTAGAATCTCAATAATATAATTTATTATTTAACAAGTTGAGTAAATATTAATCCCGATATTGATTTAATAATTATTCATGTATGCCTGATCACCTTTATTCTATCAGTAGTTATTTTAGAGAATATATCATGTGCAGAATAATTAATAAATATTAAGGAGGATTGGAGGACTGAGTTTAAGGGTCTAGTGAGAAATAATAATATTGAATATTATTTGACTAAATAATATTTAATTATAACTCACAAATTAAGTGCATGTTAATAAATAATGATATTGTTGTTATTATTTGACATGGGGGTTTCTTTATGATTAATGAAATAATTAAACGCACTTGTGAAAATTATTTCATTATTACCCTAGTGAAATAAATGCCTAGTTATATTATTCTCTCATTAGCCAAGGGCTAGCCAAGAAAATCGATGTGTACAAAGGATTCGAGAAAAAGATATCAATCCTAGAGAGTCCATCCCTCTCCAAGAAAAATCTCAAGAACGAGAGAGATCCTCCTCCACCAGATCAGGGAGAATGCTGTGGAAGCGATTCTCAAGGTGATTGAAGGCGGACATCACAAGCACAAGGATCTTTCGTTCTAGCACCCAAAGACTCATTTGGTGAAATCTGAAGATTCATGGAGCATGTGTGGATCACCTCTAGAGGAATCCTATAATTGGATTCTACATCAAAACAATGTTTCACTATAGATCTATGGACATACGTATTGACAATGAAAGAATAACCTTAGAGGTAATTCTTATTTAATTAAATTAATTATAAACAAAATGTGTTGATCTCCTCTCTCTTGGTTTTGGGTTAATGACCCTTTCTTGTTATTTGATTAAAATCCTTTGATCATGGCCTTCATCATCACTTGATCTCAGATTAATCATTGATAAATACAAAAAGAAAAGTTGGGCACCGCTCCATCCACACTTCTGCTATGCCTGGAACCTATAAGTGGTATCAGAGGGGGCACATCATTTTCTATAATTATTTAGTTTTTTTGGTGATTTACACATTCATAATTTAGTTTTTCAATTCTAGTTTAATCATTCTTTAAATATGAATTATGATATATATTTCCTCCTCTATCGTTTCTTGCATATCTAATAGAAAAGATTAATTTTATGATTAAAATAAAATCGAGGATCTCATTCTGAGGTGCCATGGATCCTAGTCATACAACACCAGACTACACACCGTGTAATCAGCATTACACGCCATGTAGTCATGTTCAACACATCAAAATTGGTTTAGTAATCAATTCAAAATTTTACATTGATTTGGGAATTAATTACATCATTAATGCACCACACGTTGACCAGGATTAATTGGTGCAAAGTCAGATGGACTACATGTTGTGTGGCCCACAATACATAGTGTATAGGCCCTTAGGGTTAGGGCTGAGTTTTTTATTCCATACAAGGCCTACCAGATCGGTGACCATGTAACACAGAGTCAAAACGTTGTGTGGACCACTAGACATGCTATGTACTCTATGATTTTAGAAGTATTCCTCACACACCGTGTCCTTAGGAATGTACTTCAGATAAACAATGAAGTGTGTACATTCCATGTAGATTGGATCAACACACTATGTACTTTTAAGAGATTATGCATATTTAAAATTTATTTATTTTACTATGTAAACCTTAAGGCATGTACTTTCATGTGGTCATAAAGATATGACATGCCATGTTATAGGTTTCAATATACATAAATATTTAAAATTTTAATTAATATTTGTATAATGTTCAAGATATTCATGTCATGTATGAGTTGTATTACAATTATTATTCTATGTGCATTAAAGCATGACATGTTACCCAAAAATCATGCAATTCATGTAATAATCTGTGAAGTACACTCCATGAAAGTATGTGATAAGTTATGAATGCTATATGTCACAATGAATAAAGTGTATGAAATTATAATACATATTGGTTAGATTTGGACGGGTATTCATCGGGTTACATCCAAGGTACATTTATATACAAGGTTAATTTTAAATGAATTTTAATTTGTTTTAAATTATAAAGGATAATAATCTCAAGGAAATTACATAAGGTTTATGATAAAAGAATTTATTAATTAAATATAATAATTAATCTATTAGAGTATGATTTATCTTAAATAAAAACGATTAATAATTGAATGCTAGTTTTCTTAAATAGGTAATTCGTTGCATGCAAGTGGATGATCATAAGCTATACCAGAACTTTATATGTGTTTGGTTTTATTTTAATTTATTTTTAAATTAAATTTTTGGCATGATTTCCTTCTCTCCTCATTAATATATAGGGTATGTGTTCCCATGGTTTCTTTTATGTAAACCCCCTTTTACCCCTCACCTACATGTGAGTAAAAGAATATGTAAGGGATTGAACTCACAAGCTAGTGGAGGTGGTTAAAGTTAAGAGCTGAGGTGAAACCAATCCAAGAAAGACACTATAGGAAAATGGGCCTATACCCATGGTTTTCCCAAAACAGTGGGTATATGTATAGTATGGGAGCCTAAACCCATAGTTTGGGAAAACCGTGGGTATAGGCCCCCTATACCAATTGTTCTAGGAGAACCGTCGGTATAGGTTGTTTTTAAAGACCTATACCCACAATTGTTTCTTAAAATGTGGGTATAAGGTTTTTTTTAGGCTTATACCCAAGGTTTTTGTAAAATCATGGATATAGGGTTTTTTTTAGGACTTATACCCTTGGTTTTCCAAAACTGTGGGTATATTTTTCCCACATTATGGAGGGGAAAAATTTTCACGGGACACAAATTTTTTTTTGCAGGAACACCTATTCCCATAGTTTTCAACCTATAGCCATAGTTTAAATATATATATAAGTAAATATATATATATATATATATATATACTAATAAGTGAAATAGGGTAGTGGTTAGGTACCATAAGAGTAAACAGACAGTCTAAGGATCGAATCCTACGGTCGTGTATTTTATCCAAACTATACACATTGTTTTACAAACCATGGGCATAGGTTAATGAAATGGAGGAGTGGACCTATACCCACGGTTTCCAAAACTGTGGATATAGCTTGAGTCTATACTGATACCTCAGTTACCCATGGTTTCGTGAAACTGTGGGTATAGGGCAGTTTTCTAGTAGTGAGATACAAAGGTGGACAGGTGGAAAGCTGTAAACACAGAAATAATTTGTTCAAGGTGTTTCTCCCCTAGGTCAGCGATTATTTCATCAACCTCTTGATAAACTAACCATTTGAACAAGGTCATGATCATACCCTTTATTTTATTTATATCATTTTAATGGTTATTTTATTATGGATGTTTTGTCACGATCACATAATTAATGAATTAACAAGCATGCAAGATAAAACTCAAATAAACTGGCTTATACATAAATATTATCTAAAGACATGGTTAATCATTTAATAAATACCACTTAATATTAACAATCATGTAATAAAGATAAAAATTTTAAATTTATACATAAAGTATAAAATCTATCAATAAAATATTAAGTTGGTATTGCCTTATATTACTTCGATTAGAATCGAACCTTAGTTAAAAGTGCTTGAACAGAAAAATTTGGGGTGCTTTCAATTATCAAGGAATTATAAAATGAGGTTTTATGTTGACTTGACATGGTTAACATCAAGGTTTTACTTCCAAATTAGGACTTGGTGTAACTGAGATACAAAAGTTGATTAAATCCAATTAAAGGATTTTAGGATTAGGGAGTCCACTAAACAGATCAAGGAATTGGGAGTTAATGAAGTTGGCATTTGGAATGACTACCTAAAACCATTCAAGTTGCTTGAATAACCAAATTTGGTGATATGAGAAGGGGAATATGGATTCTTTCCACTTGAATGTCCAAGAAACAGGATATTCTGAAGCCAACAGTGAGGGATATTGGATTTCGATAAAATAATGGGAGACTAATAAAACTAATATTTATTTATTTGTCAAAATTTTATCAGATAAATTACTATAATTATTCTCATATTATTTGTAGGAATAACATCAAAAAATGATATCAAACATATCATTGAAATCCATACTCGATAAGGAAAATCTTCTCATCGACACTAATTTTCAAGAGTGGAAAAGGTGCCAATGGGTCATCCTTTTCCATGAAAGGAAATTGTATGTGCTGGAAGAACCATTACTAGTTGAGCCTGGAAATGAGGTGAGTGATGAAGAGTTCTCTCTATATGAGAAACATCTGAATGGTGATACATATTTTCAATGCTTCATGCTATTATCCATGACCAATAATCTCTTAAAGCAACATAAGGAAATGGATGCTTATATGATGATGCCTCACATTCAAGATCTCTACTAGGAGAAGGTGAGACAAGAGAGGTATGTGATCTCCAATGCTTTGTTCATGACTATGCTTGGAGATTATGCGCCCGCTAGGCCTCGTGTAGTTAAGCTTATTGGCTACACTGAGCATCTGTAAATCATAGTGATTAAATTCTCATATGAGTTGCGTAAAGATATCATACTTTTATCACTACCAAAGACCTTCTCTAGTTTTATTGTGAATTATAATATGAGAAATAATGAGAAGAGTCTCTAAGAACTTATGACCATGATTTTCCAAGTGGATAAGGATATGGGGTGTGAAAAACCCACAATCCTTATGATGAATAGGAAAAAGAAGGACAAGGAAAAGGGGTTTAAGAATTATAAATAGTATAAAGCCCCTAAACACCATCCGAACAAGAATACGAATATCCCAAGGCGGTGAAAGGAAAAAGAGGCAATATGTTTTTCATGTGGCAATTCAGGATACTAGAAGAGGAACTACACCCAGAGGTAAGGGTAATCCAAAGGTGCATTCATTATTGAGTGAAATATTTCCATTTCTACACATTGGTTATTAGATATAGCCTATGGTGCTCACATCTACATTCAAATGCAGAAACCAATTAGATTTCAAAAAGTTACCAGAGGAGAGGTGGATTTGTGAGCTACCAATGGTGTGAGGCTAGATGCTCTTGACATTGTTGACTACCATATTTTATTGCTGATGATAATGATTTTGGTTTTTCATGATTTTTATTATATACCTAATGTTACCAAAAATGTAATTTTTGTATCATGTTTAGATACATATGGGTTTATCTTCATGTTCCGAAATAAAAGTTATTTCTTTTATAAGGAAAACATATGTTATAGTATGACACATTTAAATAACTATTAATATGTATTAAATTATGAAAACCAAGTATTGGAAATCGATAATGAATCATGTTCACACGACTTATATAACACCTAGTTGTGGAATCACCATATTGTTCATGTAAATGATAAGCATTTGAAAAGGCTCTATCAAGGTTTCTATTTAGACTCTTTTGTGATAAAACCACTTTATAGATGTCATGCTTATTTATAAGAGAAAATGACTAAACCACTATTTGGTTGAGAAGGTGAAAGGTCCAAAAAGCTTCTAGGATTGGTATACACTGATGTGTGTGAACCATTTCTAGTAGAAGCTAGAGGTGGATATTATAACTTCATAAATTTTACTAATGACTTGAGTATATATGGCTATATTTACTTGATGAGGTATAAGTACGAGTCCTTTGAGAAATTCAAGGAATTCAAGAATGAATTAGAGAATAAACTAGGTAAAAAGATAAGGAATCTTAGATCAGATTGAGGTGGAGAATATCTTAACCAAGAGTTCATCAAATTTCCATGGGATTCTGGGATTCTATCTCAACTAACTCCACCTTATACACCACAGTGAAATGGTGTTAGTGAAAGGAGAAATTATACCTTGTTGGACATGGTATGGTCGATGATGAGTCATGAAGATATTTCAATATCCTTTTGTGACACTAGGTGATTCCAAAAGGGTTTTCAAGTTTCAGAGATCCATTTATGGATTTAATCAAGCATATAGGTCATGGAACATTAAATTCGATGAATCCATAATAGAATTTGGTTTTATAAAAAATTAATGTGATCCATGTGTTTAAAAAAGGTATAGTGGGAATGCATTCAATATCCTAGTAGTATATGTTGATGATATATTACTTATTGGAAATGACATACCGGTCTTATAGTCAGTTAAGGACTTGTTGAACAAGTGCTTCTCCATGAAAGACTTAGGCGAAGAAGCCTACATTCTAGGGATCAAGATCATTCATGATAGATCTAAGAGGCTACTTGGACTAAGAAAAAGTATATATATTGACAAGATATTAAAGAGATTTATAATGGAACAATCCAAGAGGGTATTGGTTCTAGTGTCACATGGTTTACATATTTCTAAGAAAATGTGTCCCCATACACAATAAGAGAAAGATAGAATGAGTAATATCCCAAAAGATTCAACAATAGGATCAATCATGTATGCCATGTTTTGTACCAAACTTGATGTTTCCTATGCATTGAGCATGGTAGGTAGATATCAAGTAGATCTAGGAGAATAGTATTGGACTACTGTTAAGACTATTCTTATGTATCTCAAAATAACTAAGGATATATTTATAGTTTATGGAGGAGATGAGGAGATTTTCATCAAAGGGAATGATAATGCTATTTTTCAGATAGATCAGAATGATCTAATGTCATAATCAGGATATGTTTTCTATCTCAATGGAGGATTTGTGAGAAGGAAGAGTTCAAAGTAGTCACTTTTCACTGATTCTACAGTGTATTCCAAGTATATAAAATCTTTTGATGCAACCAATGAATCTTTTTGGATTCATAAATTTTTCTAGGACCTTGATGTGGTACCTAGTAGTGAATACCCTATCACATTATATTGTGATAATACTATAGCGGTGGATCTTACAAAATATCCAAGGTCAATTTAACAAAAAAAGCACATACTATAAAAGTATCACCTCTTGATGGATTTTCATCAAAGGGGTGAAGTTTAAGTGAGCATAGTATCCATGGAATAGAACTGGTGGACCCATTGACTAAAGGCCTTTCTTAGTAGAAGCATGAGTATCATGTGAGAGCTAGAAGACTGAAGGTTATTGGCAGTTGAATCTAGTTCAAGTAAGACTCTATTGGAGTTGGTGCCCTAGAACCAACTTATATATACTTTATGATAACTTATATTCATGTTTTTTTTAATATCAATAAATTCTTTATCACATAATTATTGTTATTCTGCATAACATTGTATGCGATAATTTCCCAAGAGTAACTGTCGCACTAAAAGGTCCTAGTTTTTCCCCTTTATGATGAGAACCCAGAAGTGCTATGACACTATTCTTAGATATATGTTCTACGGCTAGATGATATCAATTTAGGGACACAAATGATATAGGATATCAGGGGTTGATACTCATAGGACTTTGAAGAACCTTCTTGTGGTGTATGCCCTTGGTGATATCGAGTACGATATTATGAGAATGAGCCCCAGTAGTAGGAAATCTATATTTATAAGTTTAATAAGATGTTCCTATCTATAGATGCATGTATTGGTCCTTGGAAATTAATATTATTATTAATGGATATTATGAGTTGTGTACATTGATGTATTGACGAAAACTGTGATGACATATGTTCATGGTGAGGTAGGATACTTTAGGTGTGTCACGAGTAATATCGCATTAATGAATAATGCAAGAAATGATTTATCCCTTCTGTTCACTAATGGAAGTTAATATATCAGGACCTTTGATGGAAATGATATAGCCTAAATAAATCCATGTCCATGGTGTTATATAGGAAAGTTCTATTTTAAGAAAGTCAAATAAAGAGATATTGAGCATATAGATTGATGGAACTAGCATGAAACCTAATTTATTAAAGATATTATGATGAATGGATTATATTACATGTTAAACAATTGTATGAGGTGACATTTTGTGGCAACATTAACTTATTTCTCTATAGGTTCCTTAGTGTGTTTCTAGATGTTAACCTTGGACTTTTGGCTGCTCCACCTAATTCCACTGAGAAAGAGGCCCAGAGGGTCACACACTATTTGTATCTAGAATCTCAGTTAAATAATTTATTATTTAACAAGTTCAATAAATATTATTCCTAGTCATGATTTAATAATTATTCATGTATGCATGATCACATTTATTCCTTTACTAGTTATTCGAGAGAATATATTGTGGGAAGAATAATTAATAAATATTGAGGAGGATTTGAAGACATAGTTTAAGGGTCTAGTGAGAAATAATAATATTAAATATTATTTCATTAAATATTATTTGATTAAATAATACTTAAATATAACTTACACATTAAGCGCATGTCCAGAAATAATAATATTAATGTTATTATTTGACATGGGGGTTTCACCAAGATTAATGAAATAATTAACAGCACTTGTGAAAATTATTTTATTATTAGCCTGGTGAAATAAATGCCTAGTTATATTATTCTATCATTAACCAAGGGCTATCCAAGAAAATCATTGTGCATAATGTATTGGATAAAAAATATCTCAAGCCTAGAGAGTTCATCCCACTCCAAGAATGTTCTTAAGAATGAGATAGATCCTCCTCCACCGAATCAAGGAGAACACTTTAGAAGCAGTTCTCAAGGCGATCTAAGGAGAACATTGAAAGTGCAAGGATATTTTATGCTAGCACCTAGAGACTCCTTTATTGATATCTAGATATTCATGGAGCATGTGTGGATCACTGTAAGAGGAATCCTACACTTGGATTCTACAACACAATGGATGCTCACTGCAGATTTGTGGTCAGACACATCAACAAAGAAAGAATAACTTTGGAGGCAATTATTATTTAATTAAATTAATTATAAACAACATATGTTGATATCCTCTCTCTTGGTTTTGGTTTAATAACCCTTTCTTGTTTTTTGATTCAAATCCATTGATCACGACATTCATCATCGCTTGATCTTATATTTATAATTGATAATGGAAAAAAGAAAATTTGGGCACCACTCTATCTGTGCTTCCTCTGTGCCCAGAACCTATAGGAAGGACATGGCATCTGATTGTTCTACTTGACGCGTACCCATCTTCTACACGACATGTTCTAACGACATGGTCCATTGTACACAGGCAGTACCTAGTGCCAAGGAACACAACGTTTGACCCAACTATAAATCGTGTATAACTTTTTTACATGGCTTTATTATCATATCCATCATATAATGGACATGTTTCATTAGGGTTCATTCCCTTTATTGCTTCCCTGAAGGTTGGTGGGTATTTTTTCCTACTCGTAGGAGTATGATCCATTTAGCTGGAATTTCTGGATAAAGATGTTGGAATCCCCCCAAGAGGCTTGGATTAGGACCCTATGTTCATTCTTTGTGCCCTAGGTAGAGTCCTTGGTATTGATGTTACCAATATTACCAGGTATTGATCCTCTACATATTAGGTTAATCTTGATGGAGTTGTTGGTATCACCCCATGGTCATGTCTGTGATCCTCATATGTGTGTCGTATCTATCTTCAGATATATCAACATATATCTCTCATGATGGTTCCCGATGAATAATACTTATAGAATGGATGTCATCACTACTATCAGACTCAGGATTGTGTTATCCTATATGAGTGCTTCAAGGAATCTTCATACTGAAACCCTAGTGTTGGTATACGATAGTTATGACTTACCACTAGAATGAGTGTCATGGATTGAGTATATCTAGGAATTATTTTTATATGTGATATAGACATATACTTGTATAGAGTTAGTTATACCTTTCCTTTGTGTATGTTTCTGATGCTTTCCCTGGGGTGTGCGCGTCTGTCTGCTTGAGTGCGACAAGCGTGACTTTTGTAACCCCATATTCTCGCTTTCCATAGGCGGGTGAAATTCTCTCCTTGTTTAGGGATGTTTTCTCCTTGATCGAAACGGGATGATGGGATGTCGGTTCTTCCTTCTTTGGATTCCTCCTCGAAACTTGTCACCTAGTCCAGGTCTCCCTCATAGATTTAATACGTTGTTCGTGAAACTCTTCCCGATGCCATATCTTCATGGACGCCAGTGAATTACACTGCTTCTGCCAGGACATTCTAAGGGGTCTGGTTAGAGAAAAAAACCTTCGGTTAGGGGAGTAGTCACGCTGGGGCATCACTGACGTGTATGGACACTGGGGATTGGTGTGTCTCCATTCTGTCCCTTATTATAGGGCTTCTCAAGGGCTCGGAAGCCCGAGGCATCCCACATAGAGTGCAGGGAATCATATGTCATAGGCATGTATCTGAAGTTTTCCTCATATTCCGATCTTTAACACGGGGTATGCCGCAAGTTTAACATCCAACAGAGAAGGATTGGACTGATCAGAACACTGATAATGATGGATCAGATGGAGGAATCCCCCGGAGGGAACACCGATATTGGGGCCAGCACGTGGGTGGATTCCTGAATGCTGTGGAGGGGAATGTGGTGGCGTCATCTCACCGGGATGTGGGGGGCCAAGTAAGGATCAAGATGAACGATGGTTTTGGGCTTGAGCCTCGAAGAGACTTCCTACGTACCATGCCTTGACATGGATCAAATTCCTCGTAGTTCGGGTTGGTGCTTCGGAGAACCGACGTGAATAAGGTCAGAACGACCGGGTGGTGGGATTGAACCTCATGGAGGCTTCCTACGTACCATGCCTTGACATGGATCAAAGTCCTCATAGCTTAGGATGGATGCATGGGGCTTACACTCTAGGCTAACCAAGGTGGTGGTTGAATCGACATGAATGAGGTCAGAACGACTGGGTGGTGGGCGTGAACCTCAAGGAGGCTTCCTATGTACAATTCCTTGACATGGATCAAAGTCCTTGTAGTTCGGGAGTGGATGCCAGTGAACCAACGTGAAGATGGACCTTGGTCCGATGGGTGTTGGTCTTGAACCTCGGGGAGGCTTCCTACATACCATGCCTTGACATGGATCAAAGTCCTCGTAGTTCAGTAGTACAGTTTAGCGTCATACGGGACGAGGGCGTGTGTCGGAGAACCATCGTGAAGATTGACTGGGGGTCCGATGGATGATGGGATTGAACCTCGTGAGGTTTCCTACGTACCATGCCTTGACATGGATCAAAGTCCTTGTAGTTCGAGAGTGGATGTCGGTGAACCGACGTGAAGATGGACCTTGGTCCGATGGGTGTTGGGCTTGAACATCGAGGAGGCTTCTTGCATACCATGCCTTAAAATGGATCAAAGTCCTCATAGTTTGGGAGTACAGTTTAGCATCATGCAGGATGAGGGAATGTGTCGGTGAACCGATGTGAAGATGGATAGAGAATCTGATGGATGATGGGCATGAACCTTGTGAGGTTTCCTATGTACCATTCCTTGACATGGATCAAAGTCCTCATAGTTCAGAAGTGGATTCCGTTGAACCGGTGTGAATATGTACCTTGGTCTGATGGGTGTTGGGCTTGAACCTCGGGGAGACTTCTTATGTACCATGCCTTGACATGGATCAAAGTCCTCATAGTTCGGAAGTGGATGCCGATGAATTGACGTGAAGATGGACCTTAGTCCGATGGGTGTTGGGCTTGAACCTCGTAGAGGCTTCCTACGTACCATGCATTGACATGGATCAAAGTTCTCTTAGTTTGAGAGTGGATTTCGGTGAACCGACATGAAGATGGACCTTGGTCCGATGGGTGTTAGGCTTGAACCTCAGGGAGGCTTCCTACGTACCATCCCTTAACATGGATCAAATTCCTCATAGTTCGGGAATAAATTTTTGTGCCATGTGAGACGAGGGTGTGTTTCAGTGAAACGGCGTGAAGATGGATCAGGGGTCTGATGGATGATGGGCTTGAACCTCGTGAGGTTTCCTACATACCATGCCTTGAAATGGATCAAAGTCCCCATAGTTCAGGAGTGGATGTCGGTGAACCGACGTGAAGATGGACCTTGGGCCAATGGGTGTTGGTCTTGAACCTCGGGGAGGCTTCTTACGTACCATGCCTTGACATGGATCAAAGTCCTCATAGTTCGAGAATATAGTTTAGCATCATACGGGATGAGGGCGTGTGTCATGGTCTATGATTACTCTAATCCCACGTGAGTCATGCTCGGTTTGTGAGAAACAAGAGGCGGCAGAGACTTGATGATCACGTTGTGAAGGGTGCATCCGTGGGAAGTGAAGAGGTGCTAATGCATTGAGAGGTCCATGGTGCAGGGACTTACTGCAGGATGGAGGCCCGAGGGCGACAAAGCACAACAGGAGAAGGATTTGGCACCCAGGAAGAGAGGAGGGGATCTGTTCTCTATCACGTCCTCTGCTGGACTTGGCACCGAATAAGTGAGGAGGGTAGGGGTGATGCCTCCAGGAAGGAAGGCTAGGGTCTCACAACAAGGTGGTTGCCCTTCCCCGTGGACAAACTCCACTCCAAGAAGGGGGATATCATACCCTATGGAGACCAGGGGTCATGGAGAATGCCCAAGGTGGGGGACCCTGTGTGTGGGGCACGGGGCGAGTTCACAGTTTAATGTCATGTGTTGAGGACGAAGGAACTTTGCAGTTTAACGTTCTATATCTTGGACGAGGTGGGTTCGTTCTGTACCCCTAGGACTTACATAACCAGTACCCTCTGCTCCTTGTGGGAGGGAAGGCATCGGCAAGACCGTGGTGAAGGGGGGTCACAAAGCAAACCATCAAGGTGTCCACGTTAGCGTGGCTATGAGAAGAAGAAATATCCATTAGCATGACTATGCGAAGAAGAATTAGGCACAACAACGCTACTGGCAGTATCATCCAGGGGACATTGAAATCTCATCGTAGAAACCTGGAGGGTCGCACGAGAAAAGGATTTGTCAAGAAGATGAGTCCATAGGCAGGGGACTTGTGGATCTCTGTTGCTCTGAATGGTGGAGGGCACTTGTGAAGGGGTGTGCTTCACGAATTGGGGCGCCTTAGCCTTAGCATGGGGTGGAGGTGAAAATGGGAAGTGCTTCACGAAGTGGAAAAGCATTCGCGGAGCACATCCTTGCGGAGAAAAGGTTCCTCGCGAAGCAGGATGTCGGGAAGCAATGTGCTTCACAAAGTATAGTGATCCTACCTTAGCAAATGGATCAAGTGTACATGAAGGGTGTTTTGTGAAGCATAAACGCTCTACAACAACCCGAGTCCCCTTTGGGATCCCCTTCCTTCATGAGAGCCCTTAGGCTTCATGAAAGGCATCCCTCTCGGAAGAGGGGATCAAAACAAGACAATGGGGAGGCACTTCGCAAAGTATAAGTACCTCGCACAGCTCATGGTTAACCGAGTGGAAGAGTGCTTCGCGATTCGAGAGATGAGAAGCCGAAAGGTCGGATTTTCCATCTGTAGAGTTCAGGGGGATCTCGGTATTTTATAGGCAAGAGGAGCTGCTGATCAGAGCTCACGCGGTGTGAAGAGGGGCTCGGTGGCTTCGCGGTGAGCTTGCAAATGTCAAATGGGTTCGTGGAGCGTCCTGCCTCCTTCTCTTCATGGAAGGATCGCGAACGTCAAATGCATTTTGTGGAGCCTCTCTCCTTCTTCGCTTCACGGAGGGCTTGCAAACGTCAAATGCGCTCGTGGAGCCTTTCGCCTTCTTTGCCTTGTGGTGGTCATGGTGTTGGGGACTCCGCGAAGGGGCTTCGCGAGGCAGTCCGGGGGGCCGTCTTGGGGACTTTTCTCCGTTCCAAATTTTGGTGCCAAAAAATACCCCCCCCCCTCAGACTTGGATCCGCAAAGGGATCAAGGGTTGAAGTTTGAGGGAAATCACCAAAATCTTTGGTCGTTCGCAGTGTTGAATTGCGAAGAGGGTACGTGAGGCGGACAGGGGCCCCGCGGGCCAGGCCTGCTGCGAAGCTCCGCACGGACTGGACATGCCACGATGCTCTGAAGTTCATCGCCTATAAATAGGGGCATGAATTCTCTTTTTTCCTTTCCGTTCTTCATGATCTTGTCTTCTTGTGCTCTTGATTCGTGAAGCTCTGCGTACTCCGTGAGTGATCTCTATGAATCGAGGCTTCGTGGCACACAACGAGTCTTCGAATCCGCATTTGCGCTCCTCGATCCAGCTTTAAATGTCAGGGCAGCGCTTCTGTGAACAGTCTTCTCGAGCGGCCTTCACAAACTCACTTCAAGAAAGATATTCGCAAACTATCCAAGGAAATGTCCAAGTTACAAAACAAAATGGCCCACCAAGAAGCTGCCCAGGGGGTCCTTGCGGATGCCACCCGGAGGGACAAAATGGAAAACAATCTGGGGCTAAGAGAGATGGTCTGGAGCCACTCGTACCATACTTATTTGGTGGAGATGCTGTCAAAGAGACAAAAGAACTACCCACTGTGTAGGAGGTTTCCTTTGTATGGAGTTGGGATGAGGGATGATGTCTTCATCCCTGCAGTGGGTCGGGATGATCCAGGTTACTGGTTCCCGAGCACGTCGTGTCAGCACCGATGGTTCAGGGCGCCCGATGGTCATGCCCGGGAGGATTTCATGCCTATAATTGCTGAATACCTATAGAATCATCTGAACAATGTCGACGGGGGGGGGGGGGGGGGGGGGGGGAATTGCAGCCAGAGACATCCCCTCCATTGTACCGAACCATCCTTAAGGAGGTGTTGGGGAACCCAAAGAAGGGTTGGCCCAAGGAATGGGACCTACGCCAGGGTGGAAATTTCACCGACGATTGGGCTTGGGCCAACTGGGTAGGTGCCTCGTGCAAGGAGTTCAGGGGCAGAGCTGAGGAGAGTGGTCCTGTATAAGGTAGCTTGGGCTTCCCAGTTTCATATCTACCAGATGAAGTAGTTAATGCTGGAGTTGTTGATCCGGTGGTCACCGAGGACCAATACCTTTCACCTGCATCATGGGGAGGTCGACATCAGCCTATAGCACATGCATCAGATCTCAAGGGTCCCAATACTGGGGGCGATGTATGGTGAATTCCTCCTAGCCATGGGTGTGTGGGAGGATCCTGAGCAGATGTCATGTCTAGTGATGGCATTGATGGAGCTCATGCCTAGGGTGGACAAGGAGGTCGTGAGGTATGTCCACTTCAAGAGCCGGTTCAAGAAGTTCTTGAACTTCCTAGAAAATAGGTAGTTCCTGGCGAGGCCTCAAACATGCCTGAAGGGTGCCCGGAGCAAGGAAAACTTGTACTGGTAGTTGCTAGAGAATAGCCAGTAGAAGACCTGGGGGTTCATTGTCAGCACTAAACAGCGACCAATAGTCTGGCTGGAGGCATTCATCACAGCCCCCATATGTGGTTGGATCCTACCGGTGAGGGATACAAACATGGGAGTGTGGCCAAGAACTTTCATCATGGAATCCACTCTGGCGACAGGAGGGCGGGTGAACTTGGGGATCCTGATGCTCGCCAAGTTGTACAAAATGATGTGGCACATCAGCAAGGGAAAAAGGATACAGAGGGTATGCAGGGCATTCCACCTCCTATATGGGTGGATGGAGGTGCACATCATGGGGATCTATGAGTATCCGAACCCCATCTCACCCCTATGGTCAAACTTTCATCCCTTGATTTTGAATGCCACGGGGAGCTTTACAACCAAGATGACCGCACCATCGGTTCTAAACCAGGTGTGGAAGGTGGAGGAATTCAATTTCCACCTGTTTCCATTGCCAATTGGGGCCTTCACGGATGATTTCCAGGGAACAGATGAGCACTGAGCCTACCTCCTAGCCTTTTGAGGTGGAGTCCTGGTGGCCAGGGTGGACCGCAAGCATCTCTACGAGCCATACACCCCACACCGGTTCGCAAGGCAATTCTGGTGCCTGTAGCGGCTGACCCCGTAGGTCTATCTGGGGGTGCGCTATGAAGAGCACCTATGTATGATGAGAAAAATGTGGCTCATGTTCACATGGGAAGACGTGAAGATGCGGAATGTATTGCCTCCGCCGACCGCCGTCCTTGGGCTGATAAGATAATACGTCCAAAGTTGGGAGGTAGCCTACCCAGGGGAGATGCTGAAGTAGCCAACCGCCTTGGTCGGTGAGGGTGAACTTCCTCGATCTCGGGGCCAAGTCCAGAAGGTGACAAGGGCATCCCGTAGTGGTGGGGCTGCTGTGGCGGCGATGCCCACACCAGCTGAGGAGGGAGCAGTAGCAGCGGATCCAGCAGTGGAAAATCTAGCAGCAGCAGCGGAGCCGGTGGTCCCAAGAGAACATATTCATCCATAGGGGCGGCCACCGAGGGGGTTCTGCAGAATTTCTACACAGGCCCCGGGGAAATGGTTGTGCCACATTGACATGCCTGAGAATGCTATCTTCTCGGAGGCCTGGGACATCTGGGAAGTCAACCGGCAATTCCTTGGATCATATGAATTATGGTGGCACCTTATCCACCTCAGGATGGATTTGCTGGGGATTGGCCCTATTAGAGTCAGCTTTGCAGTATCCCAAGCGGATCCAGAGCAATACATCACCGAGCTGGAGGACTTCATCCATTCCCGGGGTGCCATGCACCCAATGACAGACTGAGTCAGAGTGCTGCTGGGTTGCACAGTCCCTCCGCAGCTCTCAGCTACTGATTTGAGGGAGCGCTTCCCCCTACCGGATGAATCAGACTAGTCCTCCTGGGGAGATGAGGCTGGTAGGGAGAGTCTACTGGAGGAGGGTGAAATTGGTGACCAGTCCTCGGATCTCAAAGATTTCACGAAGGATCTCGAGGTAAAATCCCAAGTTCCTTCTTCAGATTCTTCCCTTAGGTTACTCTGGATTCCTTATTAGCTTCTGTACTGTGCAGGAGGACCTTGTGCATAGACCTCATTCTCGCTCCTCCATAGGTGCCGACGCGGGACCTTCCGAATCCAAGCCTGTGGCTGTGTCAACTTCCATGTCTGGCGGGGCTGGGACAGTCGAGGTGGCTCCCCTGGAGTCTCCAGACTTGCCAACTATATACGGGGGGCCACGTCTTGGGGTTCCAATGACATCAGCCCAAGATCGAGACTAGGGCTTTGACCTCTTTAAGTCTTCTTTTCCGCATTCACAACTTCCATCCCCTGACCACATTAACTGACATCCACGTCCCTTTCTTGGCGTGTACAGTCCTCCAATTGGCATGGGCTAATGCGGCGAAGTTGGTGGGGGCTTCTGGTAGTGCTCTTCCGAGGGGCATGCCAATGGTCGTGGAGGTTAACATCCAACCTGACCAAACTGCAGCGCTTCCGATTGCCGGCGGGGGCGCCAGTGGGACTGTGCCTGAGATCATCAAGGTGGGATCCAATGATGAGGATCAACCAGATGATTCAGGCCCCGTCATGCCCAATATGGTGCCGGACATAGACCCAACCAAGGAGTTCCTAGGGCATTTCCTGCATACGAGCCCTCCAATCACGCCGACTGGGATGAGACGGCCTCTGACGAGGAGGACAGCAAGATAGTCCATCGCCGATTGTGGAAGCTGATCACGCACTTCATCAATGACACCCCCAAGTGCTATGGTTGAATGAGATGGACAAACTTCATTTACAACTGTGAGAACTGTGTGCTGGGGGAGTTGACTCCTGATTCCCTCACATGCTCATCCGAGATCTTATGGCGGAAAAGATTCGGGATTATGACCGAGGCCTTGGTGTGGGCTGGCAGTGGAGGAAGGTGATAAACATCAAGAGGCTCCAGAAGGCTGAAGACAAGGTCCAGTGGCTACAGGATTGGGTGGACGAGCACTTAACCTCCCTCAAGGCACAATATGAGCGAATATCATGATTGAAGGCCCAGATGATAGTAGCTGAATAAGGACTGAGGCGAGCTTCTGGGGAGATGATCTCTATCTGGGCCGACGTGGAGCTGGCCCAGATTGCGGCCAATGAATTGCACCCTCTCGCCGCCAAGGAGGAGCGAGAGGTGAACAACTGGTAGCGTCTCCTGGATGCCACCAGCTAGAGGGTGGTGGAGCTGCAACGTTCATTCGATGAAGTCAATTCATCCATGGGGGGAGTCGACCCCCAGGTACTGTAATGATTACAAAACCTTAAACGTACTTTCATTCTTTGATTGTTTGAATGTCGTAGCATGCAAGAGTTCCATTGTTTACATTGTTTTATTGCATCCTTATGATGTTCATGGAACGTCCATCGACCATTCCCTAAGATCACATGGGTCGGGCCCGATGTGAGAAACAAGGGATAGCCACCTCATCGACCCATCCAAACATAGGAGTGAAAACCAAGCTTCAGGCATCAGGGGTTTGGACAACCGGTCCAGATTTCCATGAAATGGGAGAGACCTGACTAGAGAATGAAGTTCTCAGAATAGCCGAATAACTGTTTTTTCAGTGTGCTATTATGCACGAACGGAGTAACGCCAGGGGAACTGAAATCGATCCGAACAAATGGGAATGGGAAGTGTTAATCATGATACCCAGGATTTGGAACATCGTAGGGGTGGCATGACAATAATGAATAACTGTTGACCTTATTCAAAACACAGTATTCTTATTGTATTAGCCTGGAGTGGGGACATACAAATGAGGGTCGACCATTGACCATGTTCGAAACACGGGACCTATCGAAAATGCCATCCATTAGTTTTCTGGAACGCTGGCCCAAGATAGTAGGTGGGCCATAGGCCGTGCATCCACACTGTTAGTGGGTTCCTCTAGACATGAAAAAGGACGAGAGTCTGAATAAGGGGTATGAAAAGCGTGGAATTTGGAGTTATTGTTTGTTCGAATAGAATCCGGCACTCACGAAATTATGCCACCTTGGTGGGAGTACGCTAGATGGGCGCATCGGTTTGATCATGGATCATTACTTCTTTTAGATAGGGCCTCTTTGGAGAGGGGGGTTGTTGCTTCCCAATGCCATCATGGGGCATCCCGAACTTGTTCGAGGAAAAATTGCAATTACATGGTTCCCCACGAGGGGTCAGGCCAGCAGGCCGGAAATGGGGAGGAACAGGACTTTACAATTCCTGGGGCTGGACCCTAGGCAAAATACTGGGGTGTCTCTACGTATCCCATAAGGATGGGAATCAAGCCATACGTAGTTCTAGAAGCACAGTTTAACATCATGTGGGATGATGGGGATCTTGGCTGCGCCGGTGCACATCCTACCAAAACTACTAAGCCCACCTGAGTCGTGCTCAATGTGGGAAACAAGAAGTAGTGGTGGGACTTTCCTGGCATAAAAATGGACATGGTAGGGCAAAGGGACGTTCGGTAAATACCGTCCCAATGATGCTAACCCGTCCATGTAGCGCACCTAGATGCGCAAAGAGATAAAGCCGAGTATGTTGGAATTCCACTTGAGCATGAGGAAGTGGAAATGTGTGAATCAGGACGCTTGAAATTTGGATCACAATTATGGAAGCGTGATGATGGAGGATAACTGTTGACCATCACGGAAACACAGCATCCATATCATGTTATCCTGGAATGGGGACATAAAAATGAGGGTCAACCATTGACCATGTACGAAACATGGGACCTATCGCAAATGTCGTTCGAGATCCTTAGGGGCGTTGGCCCAGGATAGTAGGTGATTCAATGCGGCATGGGACCAGGCCGTTAGAGGGTCCCTTTAGATGTGAATGAGGATTTGGATCCAAATAATGAGCTCACGAAGCTTGGTCATGGAATGAGGGGGATGTCTCTATGAGAATCCGACACTTCAGGCTCTTTGTCAAATGCATCCAAATACAACTACGAGACGTGTTGGAAAGAGGGGTTCGAGCCCCTTACCATAGGAAGATCTTAGTTTAGGGTTGTAGAACTCAGACCATAGGTGGTAGGAAACACGAGAGGCACATGGTGGGGTAACTACAAATACCCGGCGTGAATGGGAACTGGGGGTTCCGACCATCACGTATTCCTCAGAGAGGTTTTAGGTCGAGGGATTGAAAACAAGAGTTGAGTTGGGCCTGAGGAAAAGTGCATAGGTGTCCCTACATACCCCATGAGGATGGGGATCAAGCTACACGTAGTTCTTGAGGTGGCACAATAAGGTACCAGTGCCAGAAAAAAGGGGCTTGCGGGCATGGCCCTCACGCCAAGAGGAGCGATATTTGATAAATCTTGTTTTTCCTTTATGGTGAGTGGTTTTTTTTGTGAAGCGACAGGCCTAGGGTAGCAGGCCCTGACATCGCCACAAGAATCAATCCATATACATGCATTGACAAATGGTATGGTAAATGACCGATACCCAACGTGATGTCCTCTATGATGAGGTCCTCATAATGCAGTGCCATTTTTTGTCTTGTGGACAGGACAATAATGTCACAGTTTAGGGTCATGTGATAGGACCAAGCATGCATTTTAACATCGTGCAACGTAGAAGTAGAAGAGACGATGCTAGGTAGGGAATGTGTTCAGTGCAATAAGACATTCCTGTCGTGAATGGGGTCATGGACCCATATCACACCGTACGCAATTCTGAGAGGGGGACCTCAGGACAAGGGGCCTACATAGAGGTAATAGGTAAAGGGGAGGAGAAACTAGCTCCCAAATAAGCTGGACCCGAAAACGAGACATCCGGGTGGTCCTATATATCCCTTAAGAATGGGAATCAAGCTATACGTAGTTCTTGACAAGATCATAGTTTATGGTCTTAGAGTTCTGACCATGGATGGAGTAAAAACCCTCCAAGTAGGTGCATTACTCAACCCGATACCTAAGCACATGTGAGTTAAACTCGGTGTGGGAAACAAGGGAGAAAGATGTCTTTTTCAATACCCAGAACGCACGCCAGAGGGAAATCGGTGTGGAGCCCCGAATGGCGTTCCCATCGCGACTTTGTTCCTCCTAATGTGCAGATGTGCACTGAGGAATAGTAACAAGAGTTTCGAAGATCTACTTGGACATGAGAAGGTGGATAAGGATGTGAATCATGTAACCGACATTTTGGGATTAATGGGGTTGGCGTGGCAATAGAGAATAACTGTTAACCGTGGCGGAAACACAGTATCCATATCGTGTTAGCCTGAGGTGGGAATAACAAATGAGCATCAACCGCTGACCATATTCGCAACATAGAATTTGTATCAATTTTTTGTCTGAAACCCTCAGGGGCGTTGGCCCGTAACGGTAGGAGAGCCCTTAGGCATGGTATCCATGCCATTTTTGGGGGTCCCTTCAGGTGTAAAAGGTGATGAAAGCCCTGATGATGGGGAACAAAAATACTAAAAAGCGGGTGAAAACATCTCCAAGCAGAGTCCGACTTTCCAGGTACTAAACCAGAGTAGCCTTAGTCACATTGGTGAACCGCCAAAAAGGGTCGACGAGGTGGCTCAGGAGGGAGAGGTGCATGGCATGGTTGTTACAAGCCCGACGCGAATGAGGACATAATCCCATACCATTCCATATATTCCCCTCTTCGGGGAAGGGTGGGCCAAGGGGCCAAGGTGAAATGGAGATTTCCGAGAGATGGGGCTGGACCCGAAGACTAGACATTTGGGTGGTCCTACATATCCCATAATGATGGGAATCATGCCACACGTAGTTCTCAAGATGCAGTTTAACGTCATGAAGGATGAGGAGAGGAGTAGGATACCCCCAATCAAGGGAGGTGTATGGCACGACAAATAAACCGACATGAATGAGGACGTAATCCCGCACCACACCATACACTCCTGTAAGAGAGGACCTGGGCCATGGCCTAAAAAGTCCAAGGGGCCTGAGGCAGGGCCTCAGTCAGGGAGGCCTGACCGACTTGCAGTTTAACCTCTTATAGTGAGGATAGGGGTCGGGGCCCAAAAAGGCCAAGGGGCTAGAGGCTGGGCCTCAGTCAGGAAGGCCTAACTGACTTGCAGTTTAATGTCCTACAGTGAGGACGAGGGTTGGGGGACCGAAAAGGCCAAGGGGCCTGAGGCTGGCACTGCCCGAATGGAGTTCATCGCTTAGAGATACAACGGGGCAGAATTCACCACCACACTCGATGTTTGGGATATCTCAGGGTGGCCCTAACGATCCAGGACAACTGTTGACCATGTTTGAAACACAGTGTTCCTATAGTGACCTGAAATGGGAGCAACAAATGAGCATCGACCACTGACCGCATTCGAAACGAGGGACTTGTATCGGTTTTTCGCTCGACATCCTCAAGGGTGTCGACCTGAAGTGGTAAGAGATCCCTTAGGCCTAGCACCCATACCATTCAGGGGCCCTTCCAGACGGAGAAGGTGACGGAATCCCAGTCAAGGAGTGGGTAAATCATAGCTATACACATCTTTACAAGAGTTGAATGTCTCCAGGGAGTGGGACGTATGGCTGGATCGAGATTATCTTGATGTGAATTGGGGAAAAATTGCACCCTTTCCATACATCTTGACCTGGGGGAAAGATTATGGCACTTGGGCTGGGCCAACGGACAAAATGTCTGGGCGTTCCTACATATCCCATAAGGATGGGAATCAAGCCATACATAGTTCTTGAAGGCCATACAGTTTAACGTCTTGCGGTGAGGACATGGTAGGATAGAAGAACGGGAGTGGGCACATGGTGTGACCATTATAACCCTTGTATGATTGGGGCTAAGGAATCCCATATCATGCAAGGATCCTCTGAGAGAACTATACCCAGGGGGGATAGTCCAAGAGAAGAGTTTGGGGTTGGGCTCAAAAAAAGTGTTTGAGCATTCCTACGTATCCCATAAGGATGGGAATCAATCCATAACTAGTTCTCAAGACGTTGTTTAGCGTCGTGCAGGACCATGCATAGTTTAAATTCATGCAGGACTGGACAGTTTAAGGTCATGTGGGACCATCGTGTAGTTTAGGGTCATGCAGGACCTTCATGCAGTTTAGGGTCATACAAGACCATCCAGTTTAAGGTCATGTGGGACCATGGGGCTCAGGAAAATTATTTCTTGAGTAATTTGGCATTGGTGGGAGGAGTTATAAGCTCACCATCCATGGTCACCAAGGAGTATGCTCCATTGGGGTAAACCCTGTAGACTATGTAAGGTCCTTCCCATTTGGGCCCCAACTTGGGTGGTTTCATGCCAGGGATCATTGGTGCTTGGAGGGACAATACTAGGTCGCCTTGTAGAAAAGAGAGGAGGAGAACCTTCTTGTTGAAGGCTATATCCATCTTGTACCTGTGCCTTTCTAGATTGTGCAGGGCACAGAGCCTACTCTCATCAAGTGCTTACAATTTAGCTAGATGGACTTTAGCTACCTTATCTGACATCTGCTGATCATAGACTGTAGTTCGTAACAAAGGCAGCTGGATCTTGATAGGAAGGATGACCTCAGCTCCGCACACCAGGGAATATGGGGTTACCTGGGTGGAATTGCGAGTCGTCATCCGATTGGCCCAGAGGGCATTGGGGAGCCTGTCCGGCCAAATCTTCTTGTTCTGACCAACCATTTTCTACAAAATGTTAGAGAGGGTTTTGTTGAATGCCTTGATTTTCCCATTTTCCTATGCATGATAGTGGGATGTATGGTTCGAATGGATATTGTACTTGGCGTACAGTTTCTTTAGTTTGTCTTCTCGGAAGCTGGTGCCTTTATCGGTGAGGAAAGCGTGAGGGACTCCAAACCAGTGGATGATATTAGAGCTCACGAAGTAAATGATGGAATGCGACTTGACCTCCTTGAGTGGAACTGCCTATACCCACTTGGAAAAGAAATTTGTGGTAGTCAGGATGGACCTGCATTGGCGAGCTATCGCCGGTGGGTATGGTCCTACGATATCCAGTCCCCACACCACAAATGGCCAAGAGTACATGGTGGAGTGGAGAGGTTCTGGAGGCTGATGCAGGAAGTTATCATGAACTTGTCACGTGTGACATCTCTTGGAAAACTCGATACAATCATGGATCATTGAGGTCCAATAGTACCGCAGTCTCCGGATTTGATGGGACAGTTTCGGCTCAGCCTGGTGGACACCACAGGAACAAACATGAACCTCTTGCATGACCAGTGGAATCTCGACCCCTTTGATGCAATGGAGGAGAACACCATCAAAACCGTTCTTATAGAGGATCTTCTCAAGACTGGGACCACTCTAGAGGGTAAACTACAGCACGCGGCATCAGATTCGCTCATGCTCGGCCCGATCAGCCGGGAGGCAACCATTTTGGAGATACTCAACAAAAGGCGCTCTCTAGTAAGGATTCGCTTAAACCACTGAATCTGAAGATCCTAGTGGTTATTTCATGGAGGATCTAGTGGTAAGATGGCTTACTCGCAGGACGTCGTCATCCTCTGGGGTGATGGGGTCAATGACTCTCTGGTGGGCCACATGTATAATTAGATCATCCTACTCGGACTCTGCAAGTGATGCGGCTAGGCTGGCCAAAGCATCCTCTTGACCATTCTTTGACCAAGGGACATGGGTAACCTCTAGTCGAGAAGGGAACTAGGCCATTAGATGGAGGGTGCACTCCAACAATGGTGCGAGCTCTGGCTTCCTGACAACGTAATCGTCATTAACTTGCTTGATGACTAGCTCGGAATCCCCTTTCACATGAAAATGGGGCACGTTGATCTCAAGGGGCAGCTCGAGACCGGTAATGAGGGCCTGATACTCTGCGTCGTTGTTGGTTCAGCCTTCTAACAATAGGAATGAGTACGGCAGGATGGCTTGCCCCAGGGTGATGAAGACGATACCCAGGCATACTCTGTTGAGCCTAGTATCATTGAGCCTCCTACTGGTATGGATCTGGGAGGCACCATCAAAATGCATCTTCCAACATGGGACGGATTGATCTACCTAGAGGATTGCCTCATTGGGAAATTCCATGTCCAGGTACTGGTCTGCGGTGGTTGGATGGGCAGCTAGAAAGTCTTCTAATGCCTGCCCCTTGATAGCCTTCTAGGGAACGAACCTGATGTCAAACTACTAGAGGATCACCGCCCACCACACTAGTCGGACAGTCAACATGGGATGGCTCAGAATGTACTTCAATGGGTCTACCTGAGAGACCAACTATACCTCGAGGTGCTGTAGGTAATTCCGCAACTTCTATACAAAAAATATGAGCACAAGGTAGCTCTTCTCAATGGGGGAGTATCTGGTCTCCGTATCAAGGAGCATGTGGCTGAGGTAGTTGAGGCTATTATTTGTCCCCTCGTTGTTATTCTGGGCAAGAAGGTCACCCAGAGATCGATCCAGGATAGTGACATAGAGGATCTTCAGACTTCCAAAGATGGGTGGAATCAGGATCGGAGGCTAGAGCAGATACTTCTTGATTTCCTTGAAGGAGGCCTGACACTCTTCGTCCCATTCATAGGCCAATCCTTTCTTCATGAGCCAGGGAAAAGGCTTACACTTTCCTTCAAGATTCGCAATGAATCGACGTGTGTAGGATAAGTGGCCTTGAAAACCTTGAAACTCTTGGATATTGATTGGGGGAGGCATCTGGCTGATGGCCTTGATCTTTTCCAGGTCAATCTCAATGCCTCGATATCTGACAATAAATCCAAGGAATTTCCCAGAGGTGACCTCGAAGGCACACTTCAACGGGTTCATCTTCAAGTGGAGGAAACAGAGGAAGTCGAACACTTTCTCAAGGTCCTTGATATGGTCCTAGCGCTGATGAGATTTGACCACCAGATCATCCACATAGCACTCCACCAGTGTCCCGAGGATCAGTTTGAATATGCGATTAATGCCCCTCTAATAGGTGGAACCTACATTCTTCAGGCCGAAGGGCATAACCTGGTAACAGAAAGTACCTTGAGGCACTCTGAAAGTAGTATACTCCTTATCCTATGGGGCCATCCGAATCTGATTATATCCAGAATCACCATCCATAAAGGAGAGAGTTTGGAACTCAGCCATATCATCGATCAACAATTCTGTCACCAGAAGGGGAAAATCATCCTTCAGATAGTGATGGTTGAGATCTCGGAAGTCGATGCAGACTCTGATCTGTCTATTCTTCTTCCTGACTGGCACAATGTTGGCTAGTCACTTAGGGTACTGAACCTCCTTTTTGAAGTTGGATCTGATGATCTTGTCAACTTCGGCCTCAACCATGGAACCATGAGAAGGGTGCATCTTTCTGGGATGCTTCTTGAACCCGCGATGGTTTGTCGGGAGACTGAGGCGGTGGATGGCTACCTAAGGATCTAGTCTTGGAATATCGTCATAACTTCAAGCAAACACATCATGATGCTGTTTAAGGAAGTCCATGTACTGCTGATTCTCCTTGAGGGACATGGCGACACTGATCAATGTGGGTCTCGGATCTGCCTCGCTACCAAGGTTCACCTGTACAAGTTCATTGACCGTGGAAGAGATTCCTTCTTCAAAGGCAGGAGGCGAATCCTCCAAATCCTCTTCTTCAATTGTGGAGGAGGTATTTCCAGCGGGTAAAGCTTCCCCTTGGACAGAGAAACCTGACAGGAGCATGGTACCAGCCTGGACAGTAGTGGACAGTGCATCAGAAGATTCACGCGTCGCGAAGACCACGACAATGAAAGCAGTTGATCCAATCTCATATGGCCTTCATCCCAAGGGGCCACGCTTGATGATATCAAAGCAATAGTGGCATGTCATATTGAGATGGTTAATTCCAGCCCAGTGGGAATCGACACGTATGACATACTGCTATCGCCATGGGGTAGACATCCCGGTACTGCATGGGGGTAGGAGGTTCCGGGATCTCCTGAGCTTGGTTTTTGTAGGAGTACGAGGTGATTTTCTGCCGTCGCTTGGACTTCAGAATATGAATTCCTCTTGTACCAGAGACAACAAATCATTGCCCCATGTCAGGGGTCGTGTCTTCCAATTGATGGATTGGGAAGACGTAGGTGTCATCCAGACTTGCCCAGGGCTCACTTGTGACCGGGGTGGGCTCAACCTCACTTGCCAGAATCTGCTTATCTTTGCTCTTGTAATAGTCAACGTCTAGATAACGGTCTTCACAAGAGGAAAAAGGAGATGCATCAACTTGGAGTACGCCTACTCGACCATTAAAGGAGTACTTGAGGCATTGGGGATAAAATGAGGGGATCTCCCCATGCAGGTGGAGCCATGGCCTGCCCATTAATGCATTGTACGCGGTGTACTGGGAGACAACCATGAACTTGGTGCTAGCAACTAGGCCACCGAACTGGGTCTTGAAATGGATCTTGATGACTGGGGTCTACTATGTCATGTCATATCCCTGGATCCTTAAATCAGAGGGTGTCAGGTCATCCTAGGATAACCCCATCTTCCGTAGCGTCCACATCGGGATAAGGTTGATCACGAAGTTGGTGTCAACGAGATAGCAGCGAACCTCAATGTCGTTGAATTGACCAGTGATGTATAGCGGGCAGATGTGCCCCTATATGGGAGGGTCTTCGTCTTCACTAGAGAACAAGATAACTGCCTGGCATTCGCTGTTCTCAATTGCCTCAGTGTGGGAGGCTTCTGCAGCTGCTACCTCCGTCTCAAACTGAAGGGGGATCTTTAAAGCCTCGGAGAGCGCCTCACGCATGTATGACGATAGGCGAAGAGCCTCAAGGATATAAATCCTTGTTGGGATTCCAGAGAGATGCTTGAGAACATCATACTTCCATGACAGATGTGAACTTCTGCTTACAGGAGGCCGCTCTGCGATTGGAGGCATAGCGGGCCCTATCAGCTGGACCGGTGGATGGATGGTGCTGGGCACGTTCCGCTGCTCACTAGTCGAAGCCTGAAGAGTACCTACCAGATAAGGTCCAGACAACTGATGTTGACATGTAGCTGGGCGAACCTGTTCGCGGTGCGGCCAAAGCGGCTCTGCCTGATCCAGTAGCACAAACGGTGGGGGAGGCGGTCCTGACGACACTGTATAAAGAGGTTGTGCGTGCTGAGCTCTGTGTTGGGCCTACTGTATGGTCTCAGTGGCATGCATAGCCTGGAAATAGGTGTCGACTGATGCAACTCGATGACCCATATAGTTGCAGCTCCGCCGACGCTAACGTTGGCTGGGGACGTTGGGGAGGTTCTCCTGGCATTCCCCCTCGTCAGGAGTCATATAGGGGTTTACCAGCTCAACGGTATTAACCAAAGAATACCCTTGACTATCACTTGACGAATTATCCACCATTGGGTGGATTCTAGGAGGTATCCCCATCTCAGGGGGCATGAAGTCACCAAGAGTATGGGATGGCGATGGCATCGATGGGGCACGTTGCTTCTTCTTGCACCGCCGATACTTGCTCTTCTAGGAAGAGGCCAGCTGAGATGACAATGAAAAAGTGGTGGCCACCACTTTTGAAGGCTCCGGATGGATCAAGTGTGCACAGATAATGCCATGGGCGTGAGAGACCATTTTATGAGCCATCTAGTCATCGTACTTCTGGGATCTATGGCTGGGAACCTGCTGCCACTCACCTTCGTCGTAGCTAACACTTTTTGACCTCACAAAGACACCCACCACTTGTGCCTAGGTCGGGCCTAGCCTGAATATGTTTTTATCGACCTGGTCTTGGATCCAGTCCTTAAACACATAGCACTTATTGAGGTTGTGCCCCAGAATCTGATGATAGGGGCAGTAGTTGGGGCGATCAGTGAGATTCGCCTCTGCCGGACTTCTACACTTAGGCAAGCGTACAATCCCCTGCTCTAGGGAACTACGGACGTTACCGGGAACCTGATTCTCACTGAATGAGTAATTCGGGTGTCTTCTTTCCAGATAGGGACCACTTGGAGCTTGGCCTTAATGAGGATTCGGAGGGGATTGCTGAGGAGGTGGACCCTTATTGTCTCGCCTAGGCAGTGGCGGTGCATTACACGGAAGCGCCTGCCAATTCTGAGGAATCTGGGGAGCCGGAGGCTACACATGAGGTGGAGGGCCTCTGTGAGGCTGTTGGTTCAATGCTACTGGGAGAAATTCTAGCTGCCAGGGGGCCTCTATCTGGGCTACCACGGTGGGCTCGGCTCTGGCAGCTCTCCTTGTTGGGATTGCAGAGGGCAATGGACGTGCCTGCCTGGCCTGTTTTAGGGCTTCTTTGAGGCGATGTCCCTTATCTGAGAAGTCTCGGAACCCTCCAGGATAATTCTGAGTAATCAGGGAGGGAACCAGTTTCGTCTTGACATTTCCCACACACATCGTCAGTAATTTCTCCTGAGTCAGTGGCATGTCAACAGAGTATGTGATCCCCTTCCACCAGGTGATGAAGACTACGACTCGCTCATCAGGCCTTTGTTTGCACTTAAAGAGGTTTGCGATGCTGGTGTTCCAGGTGGTAGTGATGAACTTGTAGAGGAACTGCCTACGAAGATCCTACCAGCTAGTCATGGATCCGACGGGGAGCTGGTTGTACCAGACAAACGCCGACCCCTCCAGCGTTTGAATGAAACAACAGAGCTTGGCGGCCTTCTATTGTGTTGGGGTCCCTAACATAGTCCCACACCTTGATTTAAAGTGGGCAGGTTCTGTGGCAGGTCCCCCATCCCATTAAAGGGGGATAAGGTGGGATTCCCGAAACCCGGAGGCGCATGCATATCATCCACCCAAACTGGGTATAGCTTTCCATCTAGAGGGATTTCCACCTTCCGTGTTTCTAATGCCTCGTGGCGGGAAATGAGTGCCTCCATAGGATCATCCATGCGGGGGTCCCTGTCTTGACAGGGATCCCTAACCATGAGTGTGTTTTCGGGCTCTTCGACACGATAGATGGGTTCAATGGCTCGTGGAGCGACTGGTGGAGCGGTCTGCGGGGCAGCTGGGGGAACCCGGGCTAGATTTCTCAGATTGTCGTGCCGTTCGGGAGGGTTTGGTGAGACATAACATGCCCTCTTGCCGTGAGTTCTGTCTTCAGCCCTGTCAGTAGGAGCAGTGTGATCAGGGTTTCCTGTAGGCATCTCGTCGGGGGGAAGTTGTTCCCGGCCCTGCTGCCCAGTCCTAGGATCACCATAGTTAGGTCATCACTCTACTGCACATTCATCCAGGAGTTCGTCGACTAACCTATTTTGCTCAACAAGTTGCTGGTGCAACGCTGCCTTCTCAGGGTCCTCCTCCGTCTTCTGCACTGACACGGAAAGGTCAGAGTGCTTGACAGCTCCAACATGCTCTTTTCCCTTACCGGCATTCCGACTGAGTACCAATGACTCGGTGGGCGTAGGGAGACCTATGAGGTTCCTCTGCTGACGAGTAATCCTCCCAGAGGGGTCCAATAATGGTGGCACGCCCTCAGAAGGTAAGTCTCCATCAAGAAACTACAGCTCGTCCTCCTTGTCCACAACGTCGGCCATGTGGACCGTAACCCTTCCCGGGGGAATGTCCTCGATATCGCATAGCGAGTCGGGCTGCTGTTAGATAGGGCTGAAGAGGAGGGAAGCATACTTCCCCCAGCCATGGACTTGCACATGGGGGGGTAACCACCCTGATAATTTTGCGTAGTACCTTAATACTCTGAACGCACTTCTTCTGGAGGGCCTCACAATGGCTTGGTGACTCGGGGCACTGGGCCACCAGGAGTGCAGCCAAATCGACTAGACGACACTGCTCGCTAATGTCTTCAAAATGCGCTTGGCTCCTTGGATACACCACATGATGATGACAGAGACTGAGATGCATCGCCTAGAGGGTGTAATGGAGACACTCAACTTCCTCTAGGGTGAGGGACTTGGGTATGTAGAAATTTCGTGCTGCTGCGGGCCAAAAATTCTCAGGGGAAGTGGTATGCTACAAGAATGATCCAGAATTTACTCAACACAAATTCAGGGTCTATCCCTTGAGTTCCCCATTCACAAACTGGGGGTGGTTGAAGAACTAGAAACAACACTGAGGCAGACCTCTGGGACGGCAGGTTGGCTGGTGGGGAATACAACGAGTGGGCTGATTGGCTGCCGATTCTTGGGCTGTCCTCTGAAGGGTGGAGTGACTTGGCCGATATGTCGCGGTAAGAGGGGCTGACGGTCGCCATTCCTGGATCAAGGGAAAGGGCTGCTGGTGGTGGGTCACACTGCTGCTTTCCTACCATTGATCCCTAGAATAGCTCTCTGTAATCTCTTGTGGAGGTAGAAAGCGCTTCCAGTGATGATGGTGGTAACTGTATGACCGTAACCTGCTGGGTCTCCATATTTTCATCCTCCTAGATAGATCTGTGGAGGGAAGCGGTAATCCTATAGACCTCACACTCTGGGAGAACCAGGCTGATGCGCCTCATCCATGCCCCGACCCTTGACTCGGATGAGCGAGGGGAGGGTTCCTGAGCTGAGTCGCACTCCGCTTCAAAGTTTGAGAAGCGAACCGGTTTGATCTTCGTCCGAACCATCCCAGGATTCTTCTTGTGGCGGTGATGCCCCTCCCTCCTGCCCCTGGGTGGCTCCTCGAGACAGGGCAGATTTCCAACATGTGGTCCTTTGGCCACACTGATGCCAGGGTGGAGTGGGTTTCCACTTGATACAGCTTAGGTGCGAGGAGCACCGGGACAGATGTCAAAGGGGGAATGGGGAGGACCACCATGAATAGCACTAGAGCGTGCAAAACCTCCACTTGACCCGACGGGAGCATGGGGAGGACCTCCATACTTAGTGTGGGTGGAACGAGGTCGGCCTTCAACCCTATGGTTGTCGGGGTAAGGAGGACCTTTGCCAACTATAGAGAGAATGTAGATAGGATCCTCACATCAGAGACGGACTGGATGGGTAATGTCTTCACATTGACGGTCGGGGGAAGGAGGAAGGGCTCCATACTCGGTGTGATGGGCAGGGGAAAGGCTTTCATACCAAACACCACCACCGCAGGGCATACCTTCATTCGGATTCGGGGTAGCACGGGGCAGACCTCCATGTCAAGCCTCGAAGTGGTGAAGACCAACACTCTATATGGTAGTGGTACGAGGTGGACCTCCATACAGGGTGGCCTTACTGTGGGTTGGTACGCGGCGACCCTCGTTCGTGCCTGTGACCCGGAGAGTCGACCCAGCCAGCCCATGGGGCTGTTGGGGTGTCGATCCTGGTTGGGTGTATAATCGCCCCTTCTCAGTGTGTGTAGGGACTTGATGATATGCGTCGGTGGTGGCTTGGGCTACAGTAGTCTTCAATATTGACGCCCCTTGGAGGGCGTCCTCAGCTCGTGCCCGACGCTGGTGTCAGGTCAAACGAGTCGGTGCAGGTGGCGCAGGTGCATAGCTTTCCTGCTCCTCTAGTAAGGTCGGGTGGTGGTGTTGACACGACCGGGTGGGGGACTTTCTGGGAGCCCCTGTACTAAGACTCTGATCGGGTTAGTCCGGACATCACCCACCTCATCAGCGTAATGCAGGGAGTCGCCAAAGCGCTCCTGGGACAAACTCCTAAAACGATTGAATGTTGGGGTGGGGAGCAGCGGCTCCCTGTGTGGCCCTCAGGGGCGGTGTTGACGGTGAGGCCTAGACACCTATAGGTCCAGGAGGGCCATATACCATGTTGGGATTATGCCCTCTTCCTCGTAACGACGTTCGAGGTCGTTAATCACCCTTCGTTGGATGACTTCTGATGGGGAGATGGGGCGTGGGTGCCCCATGGTTGTGGATGCAGACACCGTTGCAGCAATAGTGGAGCCACATGGAGCGGTTGTGCTGGCGTTACCCCTGCCCCTGTGTAGGCAGGCGGGTGGTGATCGCGTTCCCATGGCAGTAACCTGATTCCTGGATGTAGGGAGATTAACTCATTAACACTGCTAGGAAGAGAAATCAACAACCAGTTCCCCAGCGCCATTCCGTCTTCCGTGGGCGGTAAGAGGGATCTACACTGACAACGTCGCATAACAGGGTTCCCAATGTTCTACTGCCCCAACTTCTGGTGAGTTTCACACCAGGCCTGTTATTTTCTTGGCGGGACCTGATGCCAAATAATTTGATCTTGTGACACGTCAATCCATGGATGCCCTAAGCATTACTAATCTTTATATTGAGGAGAATAAATTCACGTCGGGTTCACCTTTTCTGTTTCCGATTCTTTCAATGGGGTGCTCGCATCCATCTTCTTGAGTGTGACAGGCGCGGATTTTGTTACCCCGCATTCTCGCTTTCCAAAGGCGGGCGGCATTCGCTCCTTGTTCAGGGACGTTTTCTCCTTGATTGAAATAGGATGATGGGATGTCGGTTCTTCCTTCTGTGGATCCCTTCTCAGAACTCGTCACCTAGTCTGGGTCTCCCTCATAGATTTAATACGTTGTTCGTGAAACTCTTCCCGATGCCATATCTTCATGGACACCAGCTAATTACACTTCTTCTGTCAGGACATTCCAAGGGGTCCGGTCAGGGAAGTAACCTTCAGTTAGGGGATTAGTCATGATGGGGCACCACGAACGTGTCTGGACACTGGGGAATGGTTTTTCTCTCTTATGTTAGTTATTATAGGGATTCTCGAGGGTGCGGAAGCCCGAGTCGTCCCACATCGAGCGCGGGGAATCATATGCCATAGGCATGTATCTGAGGTTTTCCTCAGCTTCCGATGTTTAACGCAGGGTATGCCGCAAGTTTAATATTCAGCGGAGACAGATCAGACTGATCGGAACACTGATAATAGTGGATCAGATGGAGGAATCCCCCAGAGGGAACACCGATATTGGGGCCAGCATGTGGGCGGCTTCCCGAATGCTGTGGAGGGGAATGAGGTGGCGTGATCTCCCCGGGATGTGGAGGCCTGGGTAAGGATCAAGATGAACGATGATTTTGGGCTTGATCCTCGAAGAGACTTCCTATGTACCATGCCTTAACATAGATCAATGTCCTCATAGTTCGGGTTGGTGCTTCGGAGAACCGACGTGAATAAGGTCAGAACAACCGGGTGGTGGGATTGAACCTCATGGAGGCTTCCTATGTACCATACCTTGAAATGGATCAAATCCCTTATAGATTGGGATGGATGTGTGGGGCTTACAATCTAGGCTACCCAAGGTGGTGGGTGAACCAACATGAATGAGGTCGAAATGACCGGGTGGTGGGCTTGAACCTCAGGGAGGCTTCCAACGTACCATGCCTTGACATGGATCAAAGTCCTCGTAGTTCGAAAGTGGATTCCGGTGAAACGACATGAATATGGACCTTGGTATGATGAGTGTTGGGCTTGAACCTCAAGGAGGCTTTCTACGTACCATGCCTTGACATGGATCATAGTCCTCATAGTTCGGGAGTACAGTTTAGCGTCATGCGGGACCAGGGCGTGTGTCGGAGAACTGACGTGAAGATATACCAGGGGTCCGATGGATGATGGGCTTGAACCTCGTGTGGTTTGCTACATACCATGCCTTGACATGGATCAAATTCCTCGTAGTTCAGGATTGGATTTCAGTGAACCGACGTGAATATGGACCTTGGTCCGATGGGTGTTGGGCTGGAACTTCATATAGGCTTCCTACGTACCATGCCTTGACATGGATCAATGTCCTCGTAGTTCTGAAGTACAGTTTAGCATCATCTGGGATGAGGGCTTGTGTCGGTGAACCAACGTGAAGATGGACGAGGGGTCTGATGGGTGATGGGATTGAACCTCATGAGTTTTCCTATGTACCATGCCTTGACATTGATCAAAGTCCTCATAGTTCAGGAGTGGATGCCGGTGAACCGACGTGAAGATGGACCTTGGTCCAATGGGTGTTGGGATTGAACCTCGGGGAGGCTTCCTACATACCATTCCTTGACATGGTTCAAAGTCCTCATAGTTAGGGAGTGGATGCCGGTGAACCGATGTGAAGATGGACCTTGGTCCAATGGGTGTTGGGCTTGAACCTCGGGGAGACTTCCTACGTACCATGCCTTGACATGGATCAAAGTCCTCGTAGTTCGGGAGTGGATTCCAGTGAACTGATGTGAAGATGGACCTTGGTCTGATGGGTGCTAGGCTTGAACCACGGGGAGGCTTCCTACGTACCATGCCTTGACATGGATCAAAGTCCTCGTAGTTTGGGAGTATAGTTTGGCATCATGCGGGATGAGGGCATGTGTTGGGGAACCAACGTGACGATGGACTGGGGGTCCGATGGATGATGGGCTTGAACCTCGTGAGGTTTCCTACGTACCATGCCTTGACATGGATCAAAGTCCTCATAGTCCGGGAGTGGATTCCAGTGAACCGATGTGAAGATGGACCTTGGTCCGATGGGCGTTGGGCTTGAACCACAGCAGGGCTTCCTATGTACCATGCCTCGACATGGATCAAAGTCCTCGTAGTTCGGGAGTACAATTTAGCGTCATGTGGGATGAGGGTGTGTGTCATGGTCGATGCTTACTCTAAGCCCATGTGATTTGTGCTCGGTGTGAGAAACAAGAGGCACCAGAGACCTGGCGATCACGTTACGAAGGGTACTCCTGTGGGAAGCAAAGAGGTTCTTATGTGTTGAGCGGCCCATGGTGCTGGGACTTACTCTGGGATGGAGGCCCGAGGGTGACAAAGCACAGTGGGAGAGTGACTTGGCACCCAGGAAGAGAGGAGGGGATCCGTTCTCTATCACGTCCTCCGCTGGACTTGGCACCGAGGAAGTGAGGAGGGGAAGGGGTGCTGCCTCCAGGAAGGAAGGCTATGGGCTTACACCAAGGTGGACGCCCTTCCCTATAGACAAACGCCACTCCAAGAAGAAGGATAGCATCCCCTGTGGAGACCAGGGGGCGTGGAGAATTCCCAAGGCAGGGGAACCTGCGTGTGGGGCATGGGGTGAGGTCACAGATTAACGTCATGTGTTGAGGATGAAGGCTCTTGGCAGTTTAACATCCTGTAGCTCGGACAAGGTGAGTTCATTCCGCACCCCTAGGACTTACATAACCGGTACCCTCTGCTCCTTGTGGGAGGGAAGGCATCAACAAGGTCGTGGTGAAGGGGGTTCACATAGCGAACCATCGAGGGGTCCACGTTAGTGTGGCTATGCAAAGAAGTAATAGCCATTAGCATGCCTATGTGAAGAAGCATTAGGCGCAACAACGTTACAGGAAGTATTGTCCTGGGGACTTTGAAGTCGCATCGTGCAAACCTGGAGGGGCGCACGGGAAAAGTATTTGTCAAGCAGAGGGGTCCATAGGCAGGGGCCTTGTGGAGATCGGTTTCTCTGCATGGTGGAGGGCACTTGCGAAGGTGTGTGCTTCGCGAAGTGGGGCTCCTTAGCTTTAGCATGGTGTGGAGGTGCAAATGGGAGGTGATTTGCGAAGTGGAAAAGCATTAGCATAGCACAGCCTCACGGAGCAAAGTTGCCTCGCGAAGTAGGATGTCGAGAGGCAATGTGCTTCGCGAAGTACAGTGATCCTGCCTTAGCAAATGGAGCAAGTGTACATGAAGGGTGTTTCACGAAGCATAAACGCTCTGCGACAACCCGGGTCCCCTTGGGGATCCCCTTCCTTCTTGAAAGCCCTTAGGCTTCGCGAAAGGCATCCCTCTCAAAAGAGGGGATCAAAATGAGACAATGGGGAGGCACTTCGCGAAGTAGAAGTACCTCGCACAGCTCATGGTTCACAAAGCGAAAGAGTGCTTCACAATTCAGGAGATGAGAAGCCTAAAGGTCATATTGTTCGTCTAGATAGATCAGGAGGATCTCGGTATTTTATAGGCAAGAGGTGCCACGGAGCGGAGCTCATGCAGCGAGCTCACGAACGTCAAATGGGTTCGCAGAACGTTTTTCCTCCTTTCCATCGTGGTAGGCTCGTGAACGTAAAATGCATTCGTGGATCCTCCCACCTTCTTTGCTTCGTGGCGGACTTGCAAACGTCAAATGAATTCACAGAGCCTTCCGTCTTCTTTGCTTCGCGGTGGCCGTGGTGCAGGGGACTCCGCGGAGGGGCTTCACGAGGCAGTCCGGGGGGACGTCTTGGGGCCTTTTATTCATTTCAAATTGTGGAAACAACAATGTATTAATTTATTATTTTTGGGTGTCTTACTGAGTATTTTTATACTCACCCCTACATGGGATTTTCTCGCATGTGTCATGTCCTGTGCAGACGAGCGACCTTTTAACAGAGTATAGGGTGGACCAAGACTGGATAGAGTGTTGTGAGTTCAGGTAGTCTGAGGTGTTCCTATGGATTCGAGAAGCAATCCCAATACCTACTGTTAGAGTTGGTGTCCTCAAACCAACTATTTATACTTTGATTACATGGATATTTAATGTATTACATATTGTTCATTATTCTGAATGATTATGATGTAATAATGTCCTAGAGTATTTGTTATGTTGATAAGGTCATGGAAGTTCCCCGCTATGATGAGAACCTTGAAATGCTATAATAATATTCTTAAATATAGTTTAGTAGTTTGATGAAATACTATGATGGGACACATAGCATATAGACCGTCAAGTGCAATTACTCGTAATTAGATGGCACTTCCTCTAATGAATTTTACACTTTGTAATCTCCAAGATAGGAGATTATGAGAACATACCCTCCAGTTGGAATTCTGTATGTTTTGGTGTCATTAGATATTCCTATCTGCGAGCATGTGTAATGATCCTTAGACTTTAAGATTATCATTAATACATGTCATGACTCGCACACTTTGATTTACTGACCAAAACCAATATGGAGACAGTTGGAAGGAAGAAGGGTACGTTGGGCGCATCACGAGTGGCATGTTATTAATGGATAAGTTGAAGAAGAATTTGTCCCTTCCATTTATAGAAGTTGATATCTCATCCATTTGATTGAAATAGAACCGTCGTGTGAAATTACATGGTCATGGTGTAACGATGAGTTTATTTTAAGAAGACAAAGAACGACGTATCAATCATAAAAGTTGATTACACTATCATGAAATATGCTTGATGAGATACTGTGGAAAAGGGATTATATTACATAGTTAGCGTTCATATGTGGATATCATTTTTGAGACTTTAAGTTCTTTCTCTTGGATGTCTTGACCTGTTTCTAGATTGTAATCTTGGACGTTAGGCAAGCTCGCCTAATGCCAATGAGAAATAATTCTAGAGGGTCACACACTAAGTGTTTTTTGTGGTCTCGGTTAAATTATATTTGAATATAATTAATGAAATAAATATTATTCTCAAGACTGTGGAATGATTTTATTCAAGTTAAAATGATCGCATAAATTAAATAAATATTTATTCACCAGATTGTGAGTAAAATGTATTTATTTATTTTATTGAACATTTAATAAAAATTTATTTACTAGTTTTTAAATAAAATATTTATTTAAGAGAACAAATTATTTATTTAATTATTTGGGTGTTCAATAAAAGGAAGTAGAGTTTGAGCGGACCAAGGCCTGTTCGGTAGTAAAATAATTATTTGCAAGACGGTTAATAATTATTTAACTAGTTGGAAAAAATTAAAATAATGCTGCTATTATTTTGTGACATAGAATTTTATTTATAATTCCATTATGCACAAGTTGGAACACCATAAATAATGACATGGTATTATTGTTAATAGCATGTGTTTTCTCTAAGGTTATGAATGTATTTAATTACTGTTATACAATTAAATATTGTAACCAAAGACCCATGTCAATAAAGAGACACGTATGTATGTTGTTCCATGGACCGAACTACACACTCAGTGAATTGAGAATTGTTGAGCTAAACAATTTCTCTCTTGAATCATCTTCCCACACCTCTCAAGAATACAAGCGATCAGGAATTACCGACACAAGAAACTCATTCCATCGTGCTAGCACCTGGAGAATGAGTGGTGTCGATCAGAGGTCATCAGAGCATGTGTGGATCACCACTAGAGGGATTCTAGTTTGGATCCTTGAAAGCACAACAAGATAATCTGTAAGGGTCATTCTGGATGATCAACATCATCAATAAAGAAAATGCTAAAGATCCATGTATTCTTTTCTTTATGAAAATAATTAAATTAATTATAAACATGATGCACAAGATCCTCTCTAAAGGTTTCGGGCATATTCCTTCTTTATCTAAATCTTTGATTCAATTCTGTGAAGACTAGAATTCCTCATCGTATTGATCCTGGAATAATCATTGATCATGGTAAAAATTAATGTTGGGTGTCGACCCAACAACACTTCCGCTGCACCCGAAACTTACAAGTGGTATTTGAGTGGTTAGATCATAATTTTTAATTATTTAAATATTTATTTAATGATTTACGCATTTAATAATTTAGTTGTATCAATTCATGTTAATCATTCTACAAATATGAATCTCGAGATTTGTTTCTCCTCTTTCATTTCTCTTTCACCTTACAGAAATGATCTTTTCTTTTAATTTTGATTAAAATAAAATAGTGGATCTCATCTCGAGGTTCCAAAGGTTCCTAATCGTACAACACCAGAACACGCGGCGTGTATTCGGTAGTACACGCTATGTAGTTAAGTTTCAATGCATCGGGTCTAGTCTTCCAAACCAAGCCATTTCATTAGAGTTTGTCTAAGTCTTAATGAATCTGTGTGTTGACCAGAAACAGGTGGCATGTGGTTTCTAGATTACATGCTTTGTGGCCCACTGGACACAACATGTAGTCCCTTCAGGTTAGGTTTGGACCGTGTACCCTGTACATAGCTTTCCTAGCTAGAGACCATGTAATGAGGAACTACATAGCATGTGGCCCACTGGACATGCCATGTACTCCAAAGATTTCTGAAGTACACTCACACGCTGTTTCCCCAGGGGTGTACTTCAAATGGATAGTGAACAATAGTGCATGCTCTATAGTTGGAACTACATATCGTGTACTCATCCAAATTACACAGATTTATTAAAATTTATTATTATATTATAAAAACCCTTGAGACGTGTACCATCATTTAGGTGTAAATCTAAGGCACAACACATGATAGGTGTTTTATATATGTGTTTTTAATTTAACATCTGTGTAATGTTCATTTATACTCATTGGGTAGTTATGAATAAGAATTCACTAGGTTTACTCCAAGGTACAAGTTATGTACAAAGATACTTTAAAATGAATTTATTTGTTTAAAATTATGATGGATGAGAATATCAAAGAAATTCATAGAACGGTTTAAGATAAAATGATTAATTAATTAAATATGATAATTAGTTGATTTGAGTGTGATTTATCTTAAACAAGAGCAATTAAAGAATTGAATGATAGTTTTATTTATGCATAAATATCGTTGCATGTATGGATGATCATGAGCTAGACCAAGACCTTGGTATGTGATTGGTTTCATTTTAATTTATTTATTAAATTAATTGTTGGCATGTGATCCATCTCTCCTCATTAATATGTATGGTCTGCATTCCCATAGTTTCTTTTATGTAAACCCCATTTTTACCCCTCACCTATGTGTGAGTTCAAAAGCATATGTAATGGATGGAACTCCCAAGATAGAGAAGGTGGTTCAAGATGGAGTCGAGAAGAAACCAATCCTAGGAGATACATAGGTGGATAGGTGGAAAGCTGTAAACACAAACCCAGAAGATTCAAGGTGTTTCTCCCCTAGGTCAGGGTTAGTTTATCAATCGCTAGATAAACTAACTATTAGAAAATATCATGATCATTCCCTTGGATTTATTTTATTTCTATCAGTTTCATGGTTTACCATTATGGATGTTTTTTTGCGATCACATAATTTATGTATTAAAAAACATGCAAGATGGAACTAAAATAAACCAAGCTTATTCATAAATATTATCAAGACATGGTTAAACAATTAAGTAAATTACACTTAATATTAACAAGCATGTGATAATTATAATAATAAATTCACACATAAGAGACAAAAATCCCTCAAATAAAATATTAAGTCATACCAATCCTTTTGTTACTTGATTAAGGAAAAAACTCAATAAAACTATGTGTTTGACCAGCCATTTTTGGGACACTTACTTTTATACAGGAATCCCTTAAGAAAGGTTTCGAGTTGAATTAATTATATTACATCAAGAGGAGTAGCCTTTGCTAGACTTGGTGTAATATTGGAGGTAAGAGTGGAGGAAATCCAAAGTTAGGATTTTAGGATTGGGGAGTCCACTCAATAGATCAAGTAACTACAAGCCTGCAATTGGCAAAGACCTGCCTACCTAAATACCTTAAAATAGCTTGACCAACCCTTTTGGGGTTATGCGAAGGGGAATATGGATCCTTGCAACTAGAATTTCATGGAGACTGGACATTCTGAGTTCAATGGTGAGGGCCATTGGGACTTGAGAAAATAGTGGGAGACTTAATAAAAATAATTTATTATTTATCATAAAATATCAATCAAGAAAGTAATAATGATATGCTCTTTTAATTATAGAATAAAAATGAAAATCTCTTCAACCACACTATCCCTGTGATCAATTCTAGATAAAGACAACATCCTCACCAACAATAACTTCCAGGAATGGTTTAGACGCCTTCGGTTTATCCTATGCCATGAACAGAAGTCTTATGTATTGGAGTCGGCATTACCTGATCCACCTGCCAAAAAGGAAAGTGATGAGGATTTCCTAGTCTATGAGAAACATATGAACAACACAGTCGACATTCAATTTTTGATACTATCATCAATGTCTAGTGAGCTCATTAAGTCTCACGAAAACATGGATGATTATAGCATGCTCGAGCAACTCCGTGGTCTTTACCAGGAGAGAGTAAGATAGGAAAGTTTTGAGATCTACAAGGCACTCTTTCAGAGTAAGCTTAAAGAGGGTTCCCGAGCTGGGCCTCATGTAGTCAAGCTCATTGGATACATTGAGCGTCTAGAGGTTCTAGGATTTAAAATCCCTGAAGAAATAGGAACAAATCTCATTCTCACATCACTCCCTTAGATATTATCCAACTTTGTTATCAATTTCAACATGAACAACATTGAGAAGTCTCTATCTGGACTTCTTATCCTCATTCACCAAGTGAACAAAGATATGAAGCACAAAAAGCCTTCTGTCCTTATAGTGAATAAGAGGAAAGGGAAGGAAAATGGATTTAAGCCCAAAGATTCTTCATGACCTTCCAATAAAATGAATATCAAAGGGAAGGCAAGGAAACAATAGGTTGTTTGTTTCACATGTGGTAAGAAAGGCCACTGGAAGTAGAACTACACCCAGCCTAAGAAGCAAGGGGAAGCTTCAGGTGCGTTTGTTATCGAATGAAATCTATTTGTTTCTACAAATTGGGTATTAGATATAGCTTTTGGTACTCACATATGTATTCAAATATAAGAACCAAGTATATTTAAGAAGATTTATCAAGGGGAGGTAGATCTACAAGTAGCCAACGGAGCCAGACTTGTTGTTGTAGCTGTCGGGGACTACCACCACATGTTGCCAACTGGGATGATCATGGTGTTAAAGGGTTGTTATTATGTGTTTTCTATTACTAAAAACATTATCTCTATATCCATATTAGATACATATGGATTTTTCTTCAAGTTTTGAAATGAATGTTGCTTCTTTTACAAAGATAGAAATTGTTTTGGTAAGGAACATTTATACTACGGTCTTTACATGTTGGATTACACAAACCAAGTAATAGAAATCGATAATAATGATACTTCACATGACTCATACCACACCCAACTTTGGCATCACTGGTTAGATCATTTAAATGAGAAACGCTTGAAATTTTTACATCAAGATGGATATTTAGATTCTTTCGAACTAAAACCACTTGTCGTATGTCATGCATGTTTACATGGCAAAATGACAAAATCCCTATTTAGTGGGAAAATTGAAAGGTCTAAAGATATTCTTGAATTGGTTCATACCGATGCATTTGGACCATTTCCAGTTGAAGCAAGGGGAGGGTACTCATACTTCATAACTTTTACAGATGATTTTAGTTGATATGGATATATCTACTTAATGAGGTATAAATCATATTCTTTTGATATGTTAATAGAATACAAGAATAAATTTGAGAACCATATTGGTAAGAAGATTAAGAAACTCCTATTAGACTGAGGTGGAGAATATATTAATCAAGACTGCATTGATTATTTACGGAAGTTTGGGATCCTATCCCAACTCACTCTTACTTACACTCCCTTGTGGAATGGTGTGAGAGAAAGGAGAAACCACAACATTTTGGACATGGTGAGATCAATGATGAGTCATGAGAGTCTTCCATTATCCTTTTGGGGATAAATGTTACAAACAATGACACACATAGTAAACCAAGTAATAACTAAATCGATAAATGGTATTCTATATGAGTTCTGGAGTTGAAAGAAATCCATGTTATCTAATTTACATGTTTAGGGAAGTGATGCATTTGTTAAGGCCTCTTTAGGTAACAAACTTACACCCTGAGGTACAAAGTGTACCTCTATAGGATACCTTGAAGAAACTAAAGGATATTACTTATAAAACCCCTCATACAAAAAGGTTATAGTGACAAGACACACCATATTTCTTGAGAGGGAGCACATATCCAAAATAGATAGTGGGAGCGAGATAGACTTCAATGAAGTTGAGGCTCAAGGTATACAAGAGTTAGTACAATAGTAGATTACACAAAGCCCCATGGAAGAAAGAACTATTCCAGAGACACAAGAACTATGTAGGAGTACAAGAGAGGTAAGAGAACTAAAATGGAATGTTTTTCTAATTATAGAGGATTGTGACTCGTTATTAGTTGATAAAAATGATCATATAACCTACAAGGAAGTAGTAAGTGGAACCAATATTTCCAAGTGGAAAGAATCCATGAATTTTGAAATAGATTCCATGTACCAAAAACAAGTATGGATTTTATTAGATCCTCCAGTTGATGTAAAGAATGTTGGATGAAAATGAGTATTCAAGAAGAAACTAGACATAGAAAGAGAAGACAGTACCTATAAGGAATGACTGGTTGCAAAAGGGTTCAAACAGTGTCAATGCATTGACTACAATGAAACATTTTCTCTAGTTACAATTTTGAAATCCATCAGAATTCTATTAGCCATTGCCACTTACCATGACTATGAGATTTGGAAAATGGATGTCAAAAAATCCTTCTTTAATGGGAACCTTCAGAAAGATGTCTACATGAAACGACCTAAAGGGTTTATGACTCCAAAAGATGCCAATAAGGTATGCAAGTTGCAGAAATCTATTTATGGATTAATGAAATCATCTATGTCATGGAACATTTATTTTGATGAAGCCATGTTCAAATTTGTTTTTATCAAGAATTAATTTGATCCTTTTGTCTACAAATGGTTTAGTGGCAGTGTATTCGTTTTCCTAATAGTATATGTTGATGACATATTACTTATTAGAAACAAGGTACCAGTCTAACAGTCTATTAAGGTATGGTTAAATTAATGCTTCGCCATGAAGGAATTGGGTGAGGTATCATATATTATTTGGATCAAGATAAATCATGATAGATCCAAGATATTGTTGGGCCTAAAGTACATGCATTCACTACTAGAAATAAAAGCTTTAGCAGCCGCCATTTGGCGGACGTTTTTGGCCTATCGCTAAAGATCAACCCCAAAAAATGCGATTTTCGGTCTGTGATGCAGTAGGCAACACAGAAGTCGCCCAAAAGCTTGGATCACCAGACATGGTGGATGTACGGCGGCCGGGGAGGGTTCAGGTTGGTTAGGGGGAGTCGTTTTGTGGTGGGGTGATTCCGGGGGAGACCATAGGGTCACTTGAGGTGCACTGATGTGTTCGGGATGGCTGCAGGTGAGACGGGGGTGGGGCGGTAGGGGGCGGCGCGGCGGCAGGTGGTGAAGTGGAGGAGTTTCAGGTCTTGTTGAAGAAGACGAGGGAAAAATCCTGCTGATTTTTTACTTCAGTATTAGCGGCCGCCATTTGGCGGACGCTAATACACCCTTTAGTGGCTGCCAAATGGCGGCCGCTAATACATGCAACCAAAAGGCGGGAAAAATCCCGCCGAATTTTATTTCAGTATTAGCGGCCGCCAAATGGAGGCCGCTAATACCCCTTTTAGCGACCGCCAAATGGAGGACGCTAATACTGACATGCTCAACTGCCCATAATTCTAGTAGTGATTGATAAGATACTGAAGAGATTCATTATAGAACAATCCAAGAGGGGATTATTGCTAGTTTCACATGGAATTAATCTTTCCAAGAAATTGTGTCCTCAGACACATGAGTAAAGAAAGATAATGGAAAAGACTCCATACGCATCAGCGATTGGTTCAGTCATTTATGTCATGCTATGTACTAGGCTGGATGTCGCTTATGCATTGTGTGTGGTAGGAAGATACGAAGATGACCCAGGTGACCGTCATTGGATGGAAGTCAAGACTATCATAAAGAATCTGAGGTGTACTAAGGATATGTTCATGGTTTATGGAGGGGACGAGGAACTAGTCATCAGAGGATATGTATATAATAGTTTCGAAACTGATCAAGATTACATGAAGTCGCAAGCAGGATACATCTTCACTTTGAATTGAGGTACGGTGAGCTGGAAGAGCTCAAAGTAGAGTGTGGTCGTAGATTATACAGTAGAGTCTGAGTATGTTGCAGCTTCTAAGGTATCTAAATAAGAAGTTTGGATGAGAATATTTGTCCAAGATCAAGATTTGATACCTAGTAGTAAAGATCCCATCACACTGTATTGTGATAATACTGCAGGGGTGGCTCTGGCAAAAGAGCCAAGATCACATCAGCAGACGAAGCACATACTTCATAAGTATCATCTCTTGAGGGATTTTTCTCAAAGAGGTGAAGTTGTAGTGATAAGTATTTCCACAGAAGACAACATGGTGTACCCCTTGACTAAAGCCTTGACTCAGTAGAAACATGATCATCATGTGAGGTCTAGTAGATTGAAAGTCATAGGCAGTTGACTCTATTCCAAGTGGGAGTTTGTTAGAGTTTGTGTCCTAGAACCAACTATTTGTACTTTGATTACATTTATATTTAATGTATTACATATTGTTCATTGTTCTGCATGACTATGATGTAATAATGTCCTAGAGTATTTGTTTCATTGATAAGGTCATGGAAGTTCCCTGCTATAATAAGAACTTTGAAATGCTATAAAAATATTTTTAAATATAGTTCTGTAGTTGAATGGCATACTATGATGGGACACATAACATACATATTTTTAGGTATGAGTTCTCGTAAGCAGAGGAGACTTCCTCTCATGAAGTTTTCACTGGGTAATCTCCAAGACAGTAGATTATGATAATAGACCCGCTAGTAGGAATTTTGCATGTTTTGGTGTCATCATATATTCCTATTTGTGAGTGTGTGTAATGATCCTTATACTTTAAGATTATCATTAATATGTGTCATGACCCATGCACTTTTATTTTCTAACGAAAATGGTCACAGAGATAGTTGGTGGGATGTATGGTACATTGGGTGCGTCATGAGTGGCATGTTATTAATGGATAAGTTGAGGAATAATTTGTCCCTTTCATTTATTGAAGTTGATATCTTGCCCCTTTGATTGAAATAGAACTATCGTGCGAAATTCTGTGTCCATGATGTAACGACAAGTTTATTTCAGGTAGTCAAAGAATGACATATCAAGCATAAAAGTTGATGACACTATCATGAAACCTTCTTGATGAGATATTACAACAAAGGAATTATATTACACAGTGAGTGTTTGTATGTGGATGTCATTGTTTAGACATTAAGTTCTTTCTCTTGGGTTCCTGGACCCATTGCTAGATAGTACTCTTGGAATTTAGGAAAGCCCACCTAATGCCAACAAGAAAGAATCCTAGAGGGTCACACACTAAGTGTATTTGGTGGTCTTGGTTAAATTCTATTGGAATTTAATTGATGAAATAAATATTATTCTCAAGACTGTGGAATAATTTTATTCAAGTTAAAATGATCACATAAATTAAATAAATATTTATTCACCGGATTGTGAGTAAAATATATTTATTTATTTTATTGAACATTTAATAAATATTTATTTACTAGTTTGTAAATAAAATATTTATTTAAGAGACCAAATTATTTATTTATTTATTCAGGTGTTCAATAAATGGAAGTAGAGTTCGAGCGAACCAAGGATGGTCTGGTAGTAAAATAATTATTTGCAAGACAGTAAATAATTATTTAACTAGTTGGAACAAATTAAAATAATGCTACTATTATTTTTTGAAGTGGAATTTTATTTATAATTCTATTTTGCGCAAGTTGGCTCACCATGAATAATGATGCAGTATTATAATTAATAGCATGGGTTTTCTCTAAGGTTATAAATGTATTTAATTGTTGTTATGCAATTAAATATTGTAATCAAATCCCCATGTCAATAAATATACATGTATGTCTATTGTGCCATGGACCAAACCGCACACCTAGTGAATTGAGAATTATTGAGCTAAATAATTTCTCTCTCAAATCCTCTTCCCTCCCCTCTCAAGAATGAGATAAATTCTTCCAGGATAAAGAACAAGCGATCAAAAATGACCAACATAAGATACTCACTTCACTACACTAGCACCCGAAGAACGAGTGGTTTTGATCATCGAAGCACGTGTGGATCACCACAAGATAGATTCTAGTTTGGATCATTGCAAGTGAAACAAGATAATCCAGAAGGGCCGTTCTGGGAGATCAACATCATCAAAGAAGAAAATACCAAAGATCCATGTATTATTTTCTACATTAAATTAATTAAATTAATTATAAACATGAAGTGTAAGATCCTCTCTAAAGGTTTTGTGTCTCTTCCTTCTTTATCTAAATCTTTGATTCTATTCCATGGAGACTAGAATTCATCATCGTATTGATCCAGGAATAATAATTGATCATGGTAAAAATTAAAGTTGGGTGCCGACCCAACCACGCTTCTACTGCACCCAGAATCTACACCTGTTTTCTTTACAGGTTATACTTTGTAGTTTACAAACTCTTTCTTTTAGTGGGCTTATATTCTGTCTCAGTTTACTTTACTACACTTTACTTCCTATAGTACTCTGTTGGTTGGGATAGTAGTATGCATGTATTTGTTTCTTAGTGTTTTTTTACATTTCCACATTTGTGGGATTGGAGATGTGTGTGTGCGTATAGGTACATAGGAAATGCCTCTCATGTTAGTGATATTCCTTATCAGTGCTAGTCACCAGCCCCTCGCCTATTAGAGGCGGGATTGGAGAGTCATGACACGGTCCTTACTAGGATGGGTCATGATAGAGTGGTATCAAAGGTGGTCAGTTCTAACTTAGGACCATGATTTTCTGATATTTGTTTGGGGAAATAGTGTTAAGTGTTTCAAGTTTGGCTTTCAGGCTAGGTACCCCAATGTTGGTGCGGGTAGCCAATGTATCCATACACCAGGACTTTGATAAACTTCTTTTCAACTCGATACCTGAGAACACTGGTTGTAGGGAAACAATAATTGTATATGCATTATATTGGAATGAGTTGTGGTTTCCATGTCCTTCTTGAGTCAGCTCTCTAGATATACTCATTGACTGTGGTACATCATTTTTACTTATAGGATGACTCCACGATGCATACCGGCTAGGATTCAGTAACATGATCATGAGGATGACCCCCTCAGTGATGAGGCTTTGATACCAGGGATAGTTCCCCAGATGTTGCCTCCAGGTGGCGCTACTACAAATACGACCTTTTATCAGTGCTAGAAAAGGGCATTAACAGTACTAAAAAATCACTGTTGATCGAGGAGAAGATAAAGGGGGTCCCCTTTATCAGTGCTCCGAAAAGTGCTGATAAAGGCTCTTTTTATCAGTGCTAAAAAAAGAACTGATAAAAGGAGCATTTCATCAACGCTAAAAAAAGCCCTGATAAAAGGGTCCTTTATCATCGCTTTTGTTTAGCACTGATAAAAATTAAAAAAAACATTAAAAACAATAAAAAAATATATTTTTTCCATTCAGGGAGGCTTCAACAACACCCCACCCCCCTTTAATAGCGCCCCAACCCCCACACACCGCACGCCCCAGCCACCAACCTCGTTCGCACCCTTTAACAACGCCCCCACACCCCTTTAACAGCACTAATTGTTATTCCACCCACGCGCATGCGAGCTGCCTCCCCTGGATTTGAACTCGAGACCTGTTGCCTGCACAACCTAAGCCTTTACCACTCCACCATATTGATTTTCCCTTCATTTATTAATATATCTATTTATTTATATCTATATATTTAGTTATATTTACTCGTATATTAATATATATATATATAGTTATATTAATATATATATCTGTATAAATATATATAAATATAGTTATATTAATATATATATATATATATTAATATATATATATATCCATATAAATATATATTAATATATATATTTATTTAGTTATATTAATATATATATATATATAGTTATATTAATACATATATATATATATAGTTATATTAATATATATAGTTATACTAATATATATATATATATATCCATATATATATATATAAATAAATATATATTTATTTAGTTATATTATTATATATATCCGTATATTAAAATATATATAGTTATATTTATATATTAATTAATTTATTTGTATATTAATATATATTTATAAGATCAGTGTTGAATGCATTTATAAAAAATGCTTTTTATGTGTGTTTATAAATAAATAAATACATATATATAGCACACACACACACACACATATATATATATTATATGTATATTGGTATGTATAATTATACATATTTATACATATTTACAAATATTATATATTAATATGCATATACATATGTCTAGAATATATAGATAATATATATCAGTTTGTTAATATAGATGCACACAAATATATATATATATATATACACGTACACATTATATGAGTAAAAAATGGAGAAACCCTCAAAACCCGTTAAAACAGTTAGAAAGTCAAATAAACCCAAAACTCACTGTAAGGGAGAAAACTTATGATCCAATAGCCCGTTCTAACTTTGTGACTAGTTAGATCAAAGATCATCAAATGAGCTTTGATATAATAGGTGGTGGAGGCCGAATGGACAACAAATCATAAGTTATGAGCATTTGAAAAAATAGCAGACACGACACAAGTGCTAGAAATGGGGGCTCGAAAAACCTAACAAACCACAGAGTCATTGAAAAGAGCATAACTTATTCTTCAGGTATCCATTTTGATCTTAGTGACCATTAAAACTAATTCCCATGGAAAGAACTATGATATAATCGGTGTCAGAGGCTGAACAGACCCACGGATCGAGAGTTATGACCGTTTTAAGAAAATTTTGACAGGGCACCGAACATGAAAATAGAGTTTTTGAGGAATTCCGGTGGTTTTTTGGGATTTTTGGGTCCTATACCTAATGGGAACTATGTTCCTGTCATCTTGATATGTAGATATCATCGTTTCCTTTGATTTGATATGTGTTAGAGCAAAAAAAGACACCTGAAGCGAATGTTATGGTCATTTGAAGTTGGAGTTTTTTTTGGAGTGGTATAACTGATATATCTTTTGTTTCTTTGATCTTATCATAGTTTCTATTAAATGGGGTACTCACTAATCTCATGAGATTTGATTTGACTAGTCTTGGCACTCAAACGGACATCCAGAACAGAAGTTATGCCTGTTTTAGTGAGTTGTGGGTTTCTTAGGTTTTTAGGCGCTATGAGGGTTGCTAAATTTCAAATAATAATAACTTCTACTTCGAATGTTCATTTTGGCTCTAACACTTTAAGGCCACCAAAAGGCCCAAAATCCCTCCGGACGGTCATAATTTTGGCTCAGGGGGTCCGTTTTGCCATAACTTCTGCTACGGGTGTCTGTTTTTCCTCAACCACATAATGAATCAAATCATACAACTATAACTACACTACGGTGACCATTGAAACACCATATCATATTCTTCAAGGCACAAAAAGGTCCTTAATCCATCTAAACGACCATAATTTCTACTTCGGGTGTTCGTTTTACGTCTACCACATATCAAATCGATACAAAACATATTTAAAAAATATTTATTATATTTATATCAATATAATTATACTTATATATCAATATATTATTTTTTATGAAATAATTTTTTTTGAAATATAAACTTTATCAGTGCTAGGAAAAAGCGCTGATAAATCCCACTCTTTATCAGCGCTACTAAAAAAGTGCTGATAAAGGGGGGGCCTTTATTTGCGCTAAAAAAAGTGATGTTAAAGGGTCACTTTTAATATTGCTGATAAATGTGCACTTTATTAGCTATTTTTTTAGCTCTTATAAAGGGTGGAACTGCAGAAACCCAATTTGGTGGTAGTGTGGTGCATCATCTATACCACCACTAGTGGAGCATCACATGGTACATAAACTACTAGCAGACGATGAGCGTAGGTTGAGTTCACTTCATGAGTTTCAAAGACAGAGACCCCTCAAGTTCTGAGGCAAGACCAACCCTCAAGTGGATGAGGACTAGCTTGAGGCGGTGACCAGAATTTTCCATCTAGTTCGGACACCAATGAACTAGATGGTGATCGTGGAGGAGAGCCTTATTCAGGGTTCGACATGGTGATGGTGGGGTTTGTCCACACATAATCACAACATGGAGACTCTTTCATGGATATTGTTTTAACATCTCTTAATAGAGGAGTTCTCATTGGTTACACTAAGAGAAATATGTATACAAGAGCTTCTTCAGTTCCAGCAGTGTAGCTTGATGGGGGATGACTATTCATCAAGGTTCACCAACCTTTCTAGGTACTCGAGGGATATGGTCAAAGATCAGTACTTCAGGGATTGTACCTTTGAGAAAGGTCTTTTATAGACATTTTACCCAAAATTATACCTCTATGCATTCTGACTTATGCTGGAGTGCTCGAGCGAGCTTTGGTGGTTGAAAGCTTCTTGGCTAAGCAGATACAGCCAGTGACAGTCAACAGTAAGCAGGCAGGTGCAGAGACTTCAGCAGCGGGAAGCCGACATCATACTCAAGGATCTAGATGTGGGATACGTTTTAGGAGGTCTCAATATATGGGATCATCTATTCGGAGCTCTTAGTATGGATCCAGTCATCCTAGGGAGAGGCAATGCTACACATGTGACGACAGGGGACATCTTGATCAAGATTGTCCAACCCATCAAGTTTCTGATGGGGAGGTGATGTATGGACCCCTGAGGTAGAGGCAATGATAGGAGCTGGTAAATCCGCTAGGTGGCAGACATGGAAGAGAAGAAGGGAGAGCTTCAGTAGGTAGAAGGTGTTTTGACATATTACCACCACCACCCCCTTGAAGTCCACACCAGGTTTTGAGAGATAGAGGACATAGTTGGGGACAACTGCATGCAGTTGAGGCATATGAACCATGGGCTCCAGGGATGATTCTTGGTATTATCTATGATGTTTCTACATTATCTTCCATACTGATAGAAATAGGTTCCAGTCATTCCTTTCTTACTACATACCACATATGATACATTGAAATTTTAGTATAATCATTGACTCAAACCTTATGCTTAGAGACACATATGGGGGGAGACTCGATGATCACACACTTATTCTGATAGTGTAAACTGATCCTTGAAAGTAAGAGTTTCGATTGGAACCTCTTGGTGCAAGTGTCGAGGTCTTATGATTTCATTCATGGTATAGATTGGTTATCTTAAGTCTATGCCTAGATAAACTATTTTAGGAAAAGCGTATGGTGTGTCCATAGTTATGGAACAATATTTTTCTTTATAGGAAAAAGGGAAACCCAAGAAACATAGGATGGACTCATGCATAAAAGGGTGCAGCCGATTACTCAATAGTTGGCTAGCCTGACCCTCATAGCAGTAGATTCTATGAGCTTTCAGTTCCTAGTAGTAGTGGTGGAGTACGAGGATGTCTTTACAGAAGATGTTCCAGGTTTACCTCCCCACTGGGAGATAGAATTATATATCAACTTACACCCCAAGATGGAACTGAAATTAGTACCATCATATCGGATGGATCCTACAGATCTTCACGAGTTGAGGGTATAGTTGGGGGACTTGCAGAAGAAGGGATTTGTAAGACCCAATGTTTCACCCTAGGCGGCCCTAGTTTTATTTTCCAAAAAGGCATATGGGAGCTTGATATGGTGTGTGGACTACCAAAAATTGAACTAGGAGACCATGAAGAACAAGTATCCACTATCAAGGATTGATGACCTCTTCGATCAATTAATAGGGAAACAATGGTTCTCTAAGGTTGAACTTTGATCAGGATATCACCAGTTGTGAGTACGATATGAGGATATACCGAAGATGGTTTTCAGATGCCGCTATGGTCAATATGAGTACTTGGTGATACCCTTTTTCATGATGAACACCCCCATAGTGTTCATGGGACTCATGAACTAGATATTTCAGCCTTACTTAGACCGGTTCATTGTAGTCTACATCGACAATATCCTTGGGTACTCAGCATCCAAGGAGGATCATGCGAGACACCTAAGGATGGTTTTGTACATGCTTTGAGAGCACCGGCTGGATGCAAAAACTCTCAAAGTTCCAATTCTAGATTTAGGTAGTCCACTTTTAGGGACATGTTATCTCAGAAGATGGAGTGGCAGTGGACCTAGCCAAGGTGGAGGTAGTTTTATCATGCGAGCCACCTAGTAGTGGACAAAGGTGAGAAGCTTCCTTAGGATAGCAGGCTATTACCATAGATTCATACTTGATTTCTCTAGGACATCATCACCTATGACAAATTTGACTCAAAAGTGGAATCCTTTCATGTAGACATAGAAGTTCTAGTAGTATTTTTAACAGTTGAGGTGGAGTTTGATGAGCGCTTCGATATTGATATTGTTAGAGGAGGGTATCGAGTATGTAGTGTTCCGAGATGCATCAAGGATCAGACTTGGTTGTGCCCTAATGTAGAGGAAAGCAGCGATTGCCTACGATTCATGCCTGTTGAGGCCATATGAGCAGAACTACGTGATCCATGATATTGAGTTGACAGTGGTAATATTTGAATTGAAGATGTGCTGACACTACTTGATGGGATAGTGGCTTATCATATACTCTGATCACAAGATTCTCAATTATATCTTCCCTCAATAGGATATAAACTTGATATATAGGCGATGGTTAGAGTTCCTCTAGGACTATGGCTTTGAGATTATTTATACTCCTGGGAATGGGAACGTGGTGGAAGATGCTCTCATTAGGAGATCTAGTTCACATTTTCTGAATGAGGCGTCATAGTAGTTGGCCTCATTATAGTTATCCTTAGTTTATGGAGATGGAGAATCATACCTTCAGTCGATGGTTGCCACCCATCCACTCTTACAAAAAGTCAAGGAATCACAACTTGCGGAAACCGACTGTAAGACCCTACGTGATCAGATGTTTGCAGTACATTCTCCTGATGGATATTCACAAGGTGGGGAGAATGTTGTCCTTTTCAAAGGATGCACAGTTTTACCAGTGGTGCTATGGGAGGAGGTTTTGTGGGAGTTTCAAACATACCCTTTGGCGGTATATCCTAGATTGGTGAAGATGTACCGGGACCTCTGATGTGAGTTTTGGTGGATAGAGATGAAGGAGGCAGTGGCATAGTTCATTTCTCAATGCCTTACATGCTAGTAGGTAAAGACTAAGCACCAGGTTCTAGCAGGTTTAGATAAACCCATTGAGGTACCAAAATGGAAGTGGGATGAGATATAGATAGGCTTCATGACAGGTTTACCACATACGTCTAGGGGAAATGATTTCATCTGGGTGATCATTGAATGACTCACCAAGTCGGTCTATTTCATAGATATCTGAGAGAAGAGTTCAGTAGAGACCTTGGGACACCTCTATGTATAGGAGATAGTTCGAATCCATAGAGTACCATCGACGATAGTTTTTTATCATGATGCTCATTTTACATCTCGGTCTTGGAAGGGATTTCCGGAGGAGTTTGGGACTGAATTATGCTTAAGAATAGTGTTTCACCCCTAGATAGATGGCCAGATAGAGCAGACCATTCAGGTACTAGAGGACATGTTGCGGGCTTTCATGTTAGACTTCGGCCGTATTTATGAGGATCACCTGCCTCTGGTGGAGTTCGCATATAATAGTAGCTACCATTCCACCATTAGTATGGTACCATTCGAGGCCATGTACGGTCGAACCTACCGGTCACCCCTTTACTGGACTGACCCTAGAGAGTCAGCACTTATGGGTCCAGAGTTGGTGCGAGCTACTACAGAAAAGGTGAAGATCATCCAGAAGTGGATGAAGACTGCACAGAGCTATCAGAAGTATTATGCTGATTGGCAGTGGATGCCATTAAAGTTTGAGGAAGTAGACCATGTGTTCCTTCGAGTTTCACCTCGATGGTGATCATAGATATTTGGACAGGGTGACAAGATATCTCTGAGGTTTAACAATTCTTTTTAGATACTGCATAGAGTTAGTGAGGTGGCATACCGCTTGAATCTACCCCCACATTTGGACTGGGTACACGATGTATTCCACTTTTTGTAGCAGATGAGGTATGTGCATGATCCATCACAAGTCATCGATTGAGGCGAGCTGGAAAATGATGATGGAGTGACTTTTTTTGAGTGCCTAATAGAGATCAAAGATCAGTGTGAGAGGATCCTATGTGGGTTAGTGATTCCCTTAGTATGTGTCTGGTGGTAGCCTGAGCATCTCCAGGGGAGCACATGGGAGCGAGAGGCTTAGATTTGTCCACAACACCCACATCTTTTTTATATAGATTTTTTTTTGGATTTTTGGGGATGTAAATCCCCAAGGTGGGAAGAATTTAATATCTCAAATTTTATGTGTATTATTTTTAAATATTATATGGAATTAATTCGATACTAGGCACTGAGTCGGCATGTGAATCCTAGGCTCAGGGTTCCTGGATTAAAAGTTTGAAATATATTAAATAGCACGTGCATGTAGTTTTCCTAAAAAAGTGTAATAACTTCTAAACAGGTGCCCAAATCAGAAATATGAGGGCACCGTTACATTCAGAGCAGTGGTTTTACCCTAGGAGAGGCCTAACATTGGCCGACATGGGTCGACTGTGAAAAGTAGTTTTTTAGACGTTTTAATGAATAAAATAAATTAAGAATTTATTTTATTCCTTCTATTTCTTAGATGCAGCCCACACAGCAGTGATTTATTTTTAAATAAACCTAAAGGCAGGGATCCGGGGTTAGAATTGTAACCCTGGAATTCCCCAGAGGCTCTGGATAGGAACTTGGAGAATTCCCTCGGTGTCAAACGATGATGGAACTTGGATCAAAGATTGACTGATGTTGTTCTTGATGGATCTCACCAACAGTGATGACACAATGACTGATCTTATTCAATGAGTGATCCAATTCCCAGGTAGGGTGTGTTGTTTAAATACTTCTTTCCTCATTCATAGAATCAATGATGAATGTGGATCAACCAACGAATAGGTTGACCTGCGGATCGATCATTCTTGTAGGATGGGTTTTGATTGCGAGAATTTTTGGGGTTACTTATTATTATTTGATTTATCTTGATGATCATTTCTTACGGGAAATTATTGAGGCCAGAACAAACAATGCTCGAGGTTTATTCCTCATGTTTGTTCCATGTGATTTTTGTTCCCTGGTTTTCCCAGTGTGTTCTTCATCCTTCGTGGCCTATGAACGAATGATCTTTGTCCCCTAATTTCTTGGCACAATGATCCAAAATTAAAGATCCTATGTTGGGATGACCTAGTGAAGGTGCGATGATGAAGACAACAGAAAAATTGAAGCGATTAAAGAGTTACCACTTTTTGGATAGTTTTAATCAGATGATTTCGAAATTATTTTTTGAGAATATTGAAGGCCAAAAACACCCTGATTCGGTGTTAGGGTGTTGTGGTGAGCAAAAATCCGGAGTTTCGGGGTGAATAGATCATGAAATTGATGCTCTAAGCATTGGTCGAGGCGCTCGAAGGAAGAACAGGTAGTCATGGAAGTTCTAGAACACATGGTGCGTAGTATGGGCTACACGGTGTGTGTTCATCGATGAACCACTCGATGTGTACTTCAGGAGTACACGCGCATGGGTGGAGGACACGGGTTGCCTACACAACATGTGCTCCACCACACGGCCATACCCAAATCAAATACACGGACTACCCCATGTACTGGTATATGGGCAGAGCCATACGGGTTGACATCGTGTACTGACACACGACCAAAGTACACGAGGGGACCCCAGATAGAAGGACATGACGTGTGACCCTTCTACATGGCATGTATCGATCTTCTACACAACATGTTCTAACGATATAGGTTATTGTACAAGGGTAGTACCCAGGGTAAAGGAACATGGTGTGTGACCCTACTACACACCATTTATAACTTTCTACATTGCTTGATTATCTTTTCCATCGTATCTTGGAAAAGTTTCATTAGGGTTTGTTCCCTTTATCACTTCCCTGAAGGTTGGTGGGTATCATTTCGTACTCATAAGAGTATGATACCTTCAGCTGGAGTTCCCGTATATAATTGTTGGAATCCACCCGAGAGGCCCAGAGTAGGATCCTCTATTAATTGTTCATACCCTAGGTAGAGTCCTTGGTATTGATGTGACCAACATCAACAGGCATCGATCCTCTACTTAGTAGGTTAATCTATATGGAGTTGTTGGTATCACCCCATGGACTTGGTTGTGATCCTCATTTGTTTATCGTATATCTCTTACGATCTATCAATGTATATCTCTCTTGACAGTTCCTGATGAACAATACCTCTCAGACAGACGTCATCAGTACTATCATACTCAAGAGTGTGTTCTCCCGGATGAGTACTTCGTGGAATCTTCGGACTGAATCCAAAGTGTTGGTATATGGTAGTTGTGACTTACCTCTAGACTGCGGGTCATGGATTGAGTATATTTGGATATTATTTTTATATGTGATGCAGACATATAATTGTGTAGATATGGATGTACCTTTCTTTTGTGTATTTATTTGTGTCTTTGGGGTGTCCTACTGAGTATTGTTATACTCGCCTCTGCACGGGGTTTTCCCATACATGTCTTGTCTTGTGCAAACGAGCGACCTTTTGACTAAGTTTAGGGTGGACCAGGACCAGATAGAGCTTTGTGAGTTCAAGAAGGCTGAGGTGTTCCTATGGCTTTGAGTAGCAGTCTCAATACCTATTTTGTTTATAGGTTGGAATTTTTAGTTTATAGACACTTTCTTTTGGTGGGATTGTATTCTGGCCCAGTTTACTTTACTGCACTTTACTTCCTATCATATTATGTTGGTTGGGATAGAGGTATGCATGAATTTGTTTCTTAGTGGTTTTTACATTTCAGCATTTATGGGCTTGGAGATGTGTGTGTGTGCATACAAGTACATAGGCAATGCCTCCCATGTTTGTGATATACCTACTCGGTGCTAGTTACCAGCCCATGGCCTATTGAAAGTGGGCTTGGGGAGTCACGACGCTTGCCCTACTGGGACGGGTTGTGACAATGAGGAAAGAGAAGATCAGATTTAGTGATTCAATTTAAAGAAAAAATAAATCGGAATTGTAAAATGATAAATGCACAAATCTATCAATGATATTTAAATAATTTTAAATAATTATATGACTCTTTTGGCACCACTTGAAGGTTTCAGGCAAGAAGAAGCACCATATGGGGTATTCTCAACTTGTATTTTTTTCGTAATCGATGATTAATCTGGGATTTATATGAAAATAAACATCATGATCAATGGAATTGAATCAAATAATTATTGATGTTTGGGAATGTTGGAACCATGTTTTGGATCATCAAAATTAATTTTAATTAATTTAAAAAAATTAAAGAATTACCTTGCGAGAAATTATTACTTCATTGATGTATCTAACCACGTCACTATGTCATTTCATCGTTGTGTTATAGGAATCAAGAGTAGATTTCCTCTGGTGATGATCCACATGTGTTCCATGAACCTCTGAACATCACCGTAGGAGTCTTCAGGTGCTAGCACGGTAGATCATTATTCTTGTGTTGTTCATCTTTGATCACCACGAGAATCGCTTGAAGAAAGATTCACTCGATCACTATTGACTTGAGAGTTGTAGTGGTGGTGGATCTCTCTTCATTCTGGAGCACATTATTGAAGAGGGAGCTCTCTAGGTGTCATTGTGCCCAAAAAATGAAATGGATGCCATAAGAAAATAAAATAATTGGGTTTATATACCGCTTGGGTTAGAAAATAATAATTGCACATGTGCCCTTATTATTTCTATAATCCCTGTGGAACCCCATATCTACAATAATAATAATATTAATATTAATAATAATAATAATATTATTATTATTTCTTGACATGTGCTAAATATACGAATTAAATTAAATATAATTTATTCATATAATATTCAATATATATTATTTCTCATCGGACCATTAAACTCGGTCAACCATTCCTCCAATATATTTATCTGGACTTGAATAATAATTATTTATTTAATAAATAAATATCACTACATTATTCGCTAATAAATAAATTAATATTATATTAATTGTTAGAAAATAAATATTTATTAAATATTCCGCTCACAAAACATTTTATTGAATAACAGGTGATAGAATATATGTGATCAATCAAAAAAGAATAATTATTAGACTATGTATGGGGAAAATATTTATTCAATTTTTCAAATAAAAAATTATAATATTATTTAACTAAGGTTCTGGATACATTTAGTGGGTGACCCTCTAGGCCTTTTCTCAGTGGAATTAGGCGAAGCAGCCCAATGTCTAAGGTTAATGCCTAGTAACACACCAAGATACCCATAGAGAAAGAAGTTAATGTTGCAATGACATGATACCTCATGCGGGCACTTAGAGTGTAGTGGAATCTTTTTATCATGATATCTCTAATTAAGTAGGTTGCATGCTTATGTCATAAATCTATATGCTCAATGTCTCTTTCTTTGAATTTCTGGATATTGAACTTGCTTATAGAACACCATGGCCATGGATTTATTTAGTATATATCATTTTCATCAAAATGCCCAAGATGTCAACTTTCATTAAAGAATAAAAGGGGAAAATCTTTTCTTGCATTATTCACTAATGAAATATTAATCAATGTATCATACCTCACTGCGAGAATATATCATCATGGTTTTTACCAACACAACAAAGTACGTGACTCATGATATCCATTAATAATAATCTAAAAGTCTAAGGATCAATACACATGTTCACATATAGATAATCCAAAAACACATATAAATGTGTGAAGACCTTAAACGTATTTGGGGCTAATATTTTTATTCTTTTTTTACATAGGCTAATTTCTAGCAAAAAGACTTATTACAAAAGAAAATATCGGATCTCAGATGCCGGAACTTTTGCATGATTGTGGGAAATTTTTTAAACAGGGTTTTTAATTTTTTTTACAAAAAGGGATTGGGTTTGAGGCCAGAATGGCCCAAACGCCTTCATTTTTTTTATTATTTTTGATAATCTGCCTTTCAAGGGGTGAGGTGGAACCATTACAAGTCCCGAAGGCTTAGGGACAATTACACGACCCGCAGGTCTTAGAGAGAATCACATAGACAGGACACTTGGAACTGCTCCTCCCCAGCATATGTCATGATATCAGCACTCCACCTTCACAGGGCAGGTCGGCTAGCTGTCCTATGCAAAGCTGCACAGGCCTGGTACCGATGGCAAAGTCATACCCTCTCATTCTTCCAAATCCAGTTAGCTCTGCTCAATTGAATGTGCCTGCCCTGAGTCCTCATATGAAGTCTTGTCCCTTGTAGTCTAACTGGTACATCTGCATACATGTGGCCCGAAGGCTTTGGGTGGCTTAAAAGCCTTGAAGGACCCGAGGACTAAACCAGTGGCCCAAAGGCCCAGATGGATGAATAGTTTCGGAGATGCGTGAACCTCGTTCACGAATCTACCCTCACTGGGATGCATGAATGTTGTTCACGCTTCCTGTGTGAGGTTTTTGAAGGAAGAGTCAACATCGTTCACTCTTCCTTTAGATTTTTTTATTTATAAATATTACTAAATATATATATATAAATAGATATCTAATTTAAGTATTAAAATAAATATTAATAGAAACTAATAAAAATTAATTAAATTCTAAGTAAATATAAATATATATTAATTAAAAATAATTAATCTTTATAAAACATGAATAAAGATTAATTAAATATTTATAAATATTAAGAAATATTAATAAAAATTAAATAAATTTTATTTTTTTTGACAATATGAATAAATATGAATAAATATGAATAAATATGAATAAATATGAATAAATATGAATAAATATTGATTAACTATTAAATAAATATTCCTATGTATTGATAAATATTAATGAATTTAAACAAATATAAATAAATATTACAGAATATAAATAAACAACCAAATAGTAATAAAATAGTAATAAATATTAAATAATTATTCACAAATATTAATTAAACATTAATAAACATTAATAAATATTCATAAATGCTAAAAAATATTAATAAAAACCACTAAATATTAACAAATCTTAATAAATATTAAATAAATATTCATAAATATTAATTAAATATTAATTAAATATTAATAAAATATTAATAAATATTCACTAAAGTAATAAATCATTATCAAATATTCATAAATACTTATAAATACAAATTAATATCAATAAATATTAATACATATTAATACATATAAATTAAATAATCAAAAATATGAATAAAATACTAACAAATATTAATAAATGGCAACAAAGTATTTTTCAACATTTATAAATATTAATTAAAAATTAGTAAACATTAATTAATATTAATTAAATATTCATAAATATTCATAAATTTTAATAATTTTTTTAACATGTTGAGTGTTATGCCCTCTTTTATTAAGAATATAAAAATATTAATTAAATATTAATGAATATAAATAAATATTAATTGAACATTAATAAATGTTAAATAAATATTAATAAATGTTAACAATTATTAACAAATATTAATAAATAATAGTTATCCATTCAATAATTATTCATAAATATCAATAAATATTATTAAATATATGTAAATATTAATATTTATGAATATTTATTAATATTTAGTAATATATAGTAATATTTATGAATATTTATGAATATTTAATTAATATTTAGTCATATTTAATGTTATTTTTTTAATATTTATTTAAATTTATTATTATTTATTTATTATTTATTAATAATTATTTAATACTTATATGTTATTTATTAATATTAATACATATTAATAGTTATTTACTATTTATTAATATTTCATTATATTTATTTATACTTAATTATATTTAATTATATTTATTTATATGTACTTATATATTATTTATTAATAGTTATTTATATTTATTTACTATTTGTTAATATTTATTAATATTTATTAATATTTATTTATATTTATTTACTTTTTATTTACAATTTATTAATATTTATTTATATTTATTAATATTTATTTAGTATTTATTAATATTTATTTATATTTATTTATATTTAGTAAAATTTACTTATATATTATTTATTAATATTTATTTACTATTCATTAATATTTAATTAATATTTATTTATATTCTTACTACTTATTAATATTTATTTAATACTTTTATATTATTTAATTAATATTTATTTATTTACATATTAATATTTATTTATATTTATATAAAATTTAATATTTATATTTATTTAATGTGATTTATTTATAATTTTTTACAATTTATTAATATTTATTAATATTTATTTTTATTTATTTACTATTTATTTAGTATTTATTAATATTTATCTATATTTATTTATATTTAGTGATATTTACTTATATATTATTTATTTATATTTATTTATATTTATTTACTATTTATTAATATTTATCTAACATTTATTTATATTTATTTACATTTATTTAATATTTATTTATATTCTTACTATTTATTAATATTTATTTAATTCTTATATATTATTTAAATAATATTTATTTATTTACATATTAATATTATTTTATAGTTATATAAATTTTAATATTTATATTTATTTACTATTTACATAATATTTATTTATATTTAATTATTATGTATTAGTTTTTAATTAATTTTAATTTCTTTTTATCAATATTTATTTTAATTTTTAGTTATATATCTATTTATGTTTATATATATAGTAATATTAATAATTTAAAAATTTTCCGAGGAAGAGTGAATGAGGTCCACTCTTCATTCAGAAACCTTTTCCCACACGAAGTGAACACTGAAACCAAAATTTTGCCCACGATTGTTGTTGTTTTTTTATTATTTCTTTTTAAGCCACATGCCATCTCCAGCAGTTCTCGACGGACGTACAGTTACCCATCTCCTGGTTATTTATACCCGCCTTCAGCTGGGGATCCAAAATCGGAAACCTTGCAATACTGCTTACACTTCAACCACTTTGTTCTTCCCGATGTGGGCCAATTAGAGGGACGGGTGGGTTGATTTTGGGTGGGGGAAATATGGGGGAGTGGTTGCGTTACTCGTTCGGCGTGCTGGGTAATGCCCGCATCTCTTTCACCAATTCGGTTTCATTATGTATACACGTCTGAATTGAATCTTGCAGGCGATGCGGCTGCCTTCTTGATGTACCTCTCACCCGTGTAAGTCTTAGTTTTTAAAATTCCAGGAATAATTAATGGGGGAATGGAAGATGGTCACATTATCTATTAATATATATGGGGAGCGCAGAGTGACGTTCTGGAGGGTGAAAAAGATGAGGAGCGCGGAGGGGTATTCGTGCGTCCCCTATATCGTGGCGCTGCTGAACTGCGCCACCGTCTCCTGGTACACCTCGCCGGTGGTCAACGACGGCTGGAAGCATTTCCCGGTGTTCGCGGTCAACGCCGTCGGCGCTCTGCTCGAGCTCCCCCACATCCTCATCTACCTCTGCTTCGCTCCCACCACGCGGCAGAAGGCAATCTCTAGTCTCACGCTACTGTGTTGATTGTTGTGCGGTCCTCTCATTTTTTATAATCTGATTCAGACTAAGGTGGTGGGGATGACCTTGGTGGTCGTGGCCACGTGCGGGGGCATCGCAGCGGCTTCCACTCTTGGGTTCCCCGGCCGCCGCCGCCGCCAGACCTTCGTTGGATACTTGGAGTTGACCACATCTATCGCGCTCTTCTCGGCTCCCCTTGTCGCCGTGGTGAGCCATTAAAGATGATGATCATAGTAGTCAAAATCGTGAACGAGTCAAGCCTGTGAGCCTAACTGACCGTGGACACTAAACTCGTCGAGTTTGACTTGAGGATGGTTTATTTATTACTATTACTATTGTGCACCATAATATCTGGATTTTGCAGAAGGGCGTGATTAAAACAAAGAGCGTGGAGTTTATGCCCTTCTACCTGTCGTTCTTCACCCTCATTTCGTGCTCCGCATGGCTGGCCTATGGATTGCTCTCCCGCGATTTCAATCTTTGGGTATATATTCTGTAACCATATAATCTAGGGTGGTGGATATTTTTTCTGAATATTCGGAATGGCAGGCCCCGAATGTGGTGGGCTTTCTCCTCGGCATCATCCAGCTTGGGTTGTACTGCAAGTACAGGAAAAAGGCGGATTCTCTGGAACCCCGCAATGGGGAACATCTCCAAAAAAGTAATATTGAATTGGTGATTGAAGCCAGAGATGGGAAGATTTAAGATTACGGTACAGATATTCCCAACAACTACGGTGCCATCTCTTTATTTTTATTAGGTATATCCTCTAATGTGGCATTATTTTACGTGCAGTACGGAGAGATAGAAGGGGACCAGTGGGGCGATCACCATGGCTAGTCTTCTTTTTGTCATCTACAAACAAACAATGGATTCCACGTAATTCTTGCGTGCCTGAAATAAATACATGTAATATTAGCACCAGTAAACCTGGTTTTGTGCTTGATTGCTTGTAATGGGTTTATACATCGATATAATCTTGTTACCCAAAACAAATTATAAAAATGTTGCCGTATTTAAACGATTGGATGGGAGCAGAGACTAAGATTATAAAACAACTTAAACCCACATTACATCCGGAGTTCAAAAAACAAATTCAATCCACATGAGAACCGACGCACATGTTGGCCCGCATAATATTCAAAATAAAAAAACAATACAAAAATGTACATGCTTAAAACTGAACCCTTATTGCTATTAAAAAAGAATGTCAAACAAGCCTTTAAATAACACATATATCTACTAGATTTTTTAGTTTTTGCAGCTCTGCAAGCTGGCGACCGCCAATCGCGGTCGCTAATAACATTTTATTTTCAGCATGGGATTTTTCCCGCTCAGCCTTCTTCTTCCCAATGATCCGCCTCAGTTTCTACCCGCACCTTCTGCAACCCTACACCACTGCTCCCTGCATCACATGTCACCGCCCATATACTGCCGCCCGATGCACATTCGTTCTTCCTGCGATGACCTCGACCCTCTGTCAACTATCCCGCTCGACGTCCTGCCATCCACGACACCCTATCAGCACTCAAACCAATTTTTCGATCATCGTGGATCCACCATGACCAACGACTCCAAGGTCGAGCGACACCCCTGGCAGCTGCGTGACGTTGAGCATCCATAATGGTGATTTGTTTGTGGTTTCGGGTGGGGCCATTAGGGGCCACCAATGGCGATCAATGAAGGGTTTTACCGATGAAGCAAATGTGACCGCTGGTGCTGGTCACCATGCAATATTTAAGAACCCGATTCTTATTCTTAAGGTACGAGTTGTTTCCTTTCTCTTTTCCTTAAGTGTTTTTGAGAAAATAAGGAAAATGAGAGAAAATCCTAAATTTTGTGACTACACGCTGTGTACTTTTCCACACGCCATGTACTTTGGCCATGTGGACGGAGTACATAGGGCGTATAGGTCGGTCGGCGATGAAAGGAGTAAAAACTGAATACACGCCGTGTAGTGGTTATTTACACACCGTGTAGTCAGTCGGCAGACAAACAGTAAGGCGATGGCCAGCTGAGCGGCAGTACACGCCGTGTACTCAAGTGTCACACGCCATGTACTCATGTCGACAGATGAACAGTGCCACGCTGGCGAGATGTCGCCGAAGAAACAATTAAAAAAATGAAAACTACACACCGTGTACCCAATAGTGCACGCCGTGTAGTCTGTTTTTTTCGCTTAAAATGGGCAGTAGTCTCCCCTATTCACAGGGAAGGCTTAGAACCAGAGGAGAACTCGGGAGGGACGACCAGAGCTTTGGAGATCACTCGATTGAACACCGGGAATCCGATTCCGCCTCCGTCGATCTCGTTGGAACCGCACGTGTGAGTTCTTCCTTCTCCTTGTGTAGCTCTTGCCAATTCTTCCTCTAAAGGGAGTTATTTACCTTTGAACGAGATTTCTTTTACCTCAGATCTACATCGTTCTAGGACGTTTCGAGGAGCGTCGTTCACGTATATCGATCAGGGGCGATCGATGTAGGTGGTCTGGTGTTTATTTTCAACTGTTGTGGTGAATTTGTGTACCGTTGTGATATGCGCCCATGAATGGGGTGTCGTATGGCTGAGACCTTGCATGATTATTTACCTAGAATTATATGGGTAGTTTAATGAACTTGTATAATTGTTGTTTGGGATCGCTGCTTGGATCCAGGACCGCCCCTGTGGTGCGTCCTCTGTTTAGCCATTTGGCCAGGTTACCCGAGGGTATACTGTGATTTTAGCATGTCTTAAATTGCCTTGAGAGGAATTGTATATAAATTGCTTGTTTATATGTTCGGCATGACCCGATTACTTGTTTAGCCTGAGGGCAGTGTTGTGATTAGCCTGTGGGCAGTGCTCTGTTCATCCAGAGGGAAACTTCTTTCGTGCCAGTGAGTAGTAGATTCGGTGCCTGTGGGCGAAACCTTGTAAGCCTGTGGGCATTATTCGATATGCCTGTGGGCAGATTCCTGTGAGTTTAGATTCTCTTTACCTGAGGGTAAGAGTTTGTGTGTCTGAGGACACTGACTGTTTACATAGAAAATTCACTGTAGTAATTTCCTTATATTAAATGATTAAATGAATATTAAGAATGATGATATAACTGAGAAATTTAGTTACTTTTGAGTACTGCTTAGTTTATTGTATTTACTACTGCACACTGTTGTTGCATATTTTCACACAGTTGGGCACGGGCCTTTGGTGGGTGCCTACTGGGATTCATTTCTCACACCCTGTTTGAGTCATGTCTTCGGCCCAAACAGATTAAGTTTCTGCAGGTGTGGATAAGGGTAAGGGCCCCTATACAGGTACTTGATTGTTGCTGAGGAGTAGGGGAGCATGGGACCGAGCTTAGGCTCGTGATGCTACCGGCTGTTTTGTTTTACTTTGTTGTGCTCTGTATTGTTTTGTACTGTAATGTTGTATAACATGTTCTAGCTGTTTTCTTAGAACTTGAGACACGTTGCATCATTATCTATATGACTGTTGGTTATCTTTTACTGCAGTTGTTCATTTTAAATGTGTATGGTTTATTGCTCCCACTGTTGTTGTATGTTTTATCTAGTATTCTGTTGCGATACACTTTGACAAATGAATGCATAGTTTCCCCACTATCAGACCTGGGCCCTCACTGCTATTCGGCAGCCTCTGGCGTTTGGGGAAATGCACTTGATGTCATGTGACCAACCGGGTTCAGGGCACCCGTGGAGTGGCAACCAGACCCGGGACGTTACAAAGTGGTATCAGAGGAGTTCTTTTCTTTGACATACTATTTGGAGCCTTAGTCGGGGATAGGAAGGAAATGGTAGTTTGTAATAAGCTGTGCTCGGGAGTAGCTAACCCATGCACAGTGAAAAGCCAGTCTAGCTCGGTAATTTCAATTTTTCGGATTTTTCGAATTTTACAGTTGATTTGATTTCACTGTTGGGTGACACACTTATGATTGTGTTGTTTATATTTTATCCATGGGTTCTATTTAGTTGCAACCCGATGAGATGAGGGTATGCCATCTCATGCATCATTTAGGCACATGATAGAAATCACATTTCATGCATAGTTCCATGTCATGTAGGTGCATTAGAACTTTTATGTTGTTGTGACAGTTGTTGTGCTAGAAAAGCATGCCGTTGTGATAACCACTTTGATAAATACCTGCTATGTGATAGAGTATTTTTGTGTGTGTCTGTTTATAGAATGAACGCCAAACTCTGGTTTTTGGGGAGTATGGGCCCTCACTGACTGGAATTTGGTGGATCATTGACAGTTTATCTTGTTATAACACATATAAGATGCCAAATTTTGATTCGTGGGGAGTATGGGCCCTCACGGGTCGGAACATGACACTTAGGTGTTGTTTTTTAGTATTTTCTAGGTTCCAGAGAAGTTTCAGAGGCTTACTGTCTGGAAAACCCAGGATACACGTCGTGTAGTTCCTCTGACACACACTGTGTGATCTTCTGTTCGGGAAGAAAAGAAAACTTTTTGAGTACACGCCGTGTACCCTCAGTACACACCGTGTAGTCTCTTCCCATGTCGTAGACCGTGTGGGAAGGGACACGGGGAAGGGAAATTCTTGGGGAAAACATGTCATGTACCGGATGTACACACTGTGTAGGGTTGACCAGCAGTCCGGTCGTGTAACTAACAACACGGGTCGGCGTACTCCTTTCGTGTACATGCCGTGTCTATCTGGAACAAGATGTGTAGTGTGAGCCGTGTATCCGACCGTGTAACAAACAACACAGGTTGGAGAAGCTCGTCTAGTACACGCCGTGTACCTGTGGGACACGCCGTGTAGTCTAGGCCGTGTGGACCTGACCATGTGGCTAGGAAGACAGAGTGGTGTACACGCCGTGTGCGGGTGTAACACGCCGTGTAGTCTTAGCCAAGTAGTAGGACGTGTCACGAACGACACGAGCATTTGGAAAGTTAAAACACACACGCTGTGTAGATAATATACATGCCGTGTAGTTTTGTTCAACGGGAGTCGTGTGGATTAGCTGTATAGAAAGACCCGGGCAGGGGAAGAAAAGTCAGGTACACGCCGTGTAGTCAGTATACACGTCGTGTAGTCCTGTTTTGCAAATCTTGAAATGCCTTATTCCTCCTGTTCCCTTCTTGGCCCCTTCGTTTTTCAGTCTTTGATAATCAGGATCTAAGGTGTGCATTTGACCTTGTAGAGTCATGCCGCCGAGACGACCACACGTTGTTCACCAGGAGAGTGGCAACGAGTATACTCCAGAGATGGTGGTCCATGGGCTACCAATGGATCCTCCAGTAGAGCCAGATGCGGCGCCAGCTGTTATACCAGACACAGGCATGGAGGCACAGTTCCGTGAAGGCTTTATGCGGTTCATGAAGACCTTTCAGGGAGCACCGCCGGCTACCACATCTATGGCTGAGATGACTCGTATCTTCCAGCAGCAGCATCCGCCTACGTTTTCAAGGGATGGTGGAAGACAGGCTACGAAATCTTGGACGGTGTCTATGCAGACTATTTTCGAGCAACTTGAGATGCCTCTAGGGTGGAGGGTTAAGCTCGTGATGTATATGCTACGTGATTCCGCCAAGAGGTGGTGGGATGTTACCACTCAAACAGAGCATCACAGAGACATGGCGTGGGAATATTTTCAGACATATTTCAATGACTTCTTCTTCCCAGAGACGCTGAGGGCAGATAGAGCTCGAGAGTTCATGAATCTTCAAAAGGGCGCTATGTCGGTGATGAATTATTCTGCTCGTTTCACTGAGCTTCGTCGTTTTTCACCCGTTCTGGTGGGTGATGAAACATTGAGGGCTAGGCACTTTAAAGATGGTCTTCGATATGACATCCACGCACTGGTGAATGTTTTCAGGTTTCCTAATGTACATGCTATTGTGAACCAGGCACTGATTACTGAGGGAAATCTATGGGAAGCTAGTGGTGTGGGCCAGGGCGGTTCAGCACTAGTTTCTGGTACTATTTCTACCGGGAAGAGGAAGAAACAGATAGACTTCTCTCATTGTGGCAGTACCATCCAGAAGAATGTTTCAGGTGGCCAGGTCATGTGCTACTAGTGTGGTAAAGAGGGACATAAGAGACTGTAGTGTCCACGTGACCCAGTGGAGTGCCAAGCATGCTGCAAGATGGGACATCTACTGTGCTTTTTCAGGGTGTTTCTACCAGTGGCTAGTTAGAGGGGTTCTGTACAGACTCCGTGAGCGGGAGTAGGACCAGCAGCTTCTTACCAGTCAGGAAACTGGAATACGCCATAACGTACAGGCAGAGATGGTGGTCGTGGCCATGGTAGCCAGACACGAGGATCTCAGAGGAAGCAAGGTGGGATAGCTCAAGGTAGCCAGGCTGTGTCATAGGGCCGCGACACTGGGCAGGCATACGCAGTGCAACATACCCAACAGGAGCAGGATCCCAGACCTTCTACTGTCAGAGGTACTATTCTATTAGCTTCTGTTTTATCTTCAGTACTTTTTGATACGGGTTCTACAAATAGCTTTATATCTGTAACTGTTGTGGAGAGCCTTGGGCTCTGTGTTTCTCCTTCTTCTGATGTTATGGCGCTAGATACTCTGTTGGGGACTAGAACAGATGGTGTGCATCAGTGCAGGGACTGCCCCTAGAGGTTGGTGGGTGTCACTTTCTTTGGGACCTCTATGTCTTGGAAATGACGAGCTATGATGTCATTCTATGGACGGTCTGGTTGGTTCCCTTTTGAGCATTTGTAGACTGCTATCATCGTAGGATACGTTTCACATCACCAGTGGGCGGAGAGTTTCTATACAAAGGTGAATGGGATGTTCAGGCGAGTCAAGCTAGACCAGATCATCATGGGCGAGGTGGAGTCACAAATCAGATTGTGAGTTTATATCTGGATGACCAGGGGACTTGTCAGACGGATTTCCCTCCAGTGGTTGATCATTTCAGGGATGTTTTCCCAGACGAATTTTCGGGTCTATCTCCCGAGCGTGAGGTGGATTTCTCTATTGAGCTTTTTCCAGGAGTAGCATCGGTGTCCATTCCTCCTTATAGGATGGATACACCTGAGTTGCAGGAGCTAAATAGGCAGTTATAGGAGTTACATGCAAATGGTTTTATACGACCCAATACTTCTCCTTGGGGTTCACCTGTCCTATTTTCTAAAAAGGTGGACGGTACCCTCAGACTCTGTGTGGATTATCGGAAGCTGAACTAGTTAACGGTTAAGAATTGATATCCCTTGCCGAGGATTGATGATCTTTTTGATCAACTTCGTGGAGCACAAGTGTTATTGAAGATTGAATTGAGATCAGGATATCACTAGCTACACTTGAGACCATCAGACATACCACTTACAACCTTTCGGAGTAGATATGGTCTATACGAGTACTTAGTTATGCCTTTTGGACTCACGAACACGCCAACAGTTTTCATGGCTCTTATGAATCGTGTGTTCCACCCTTATCTGGATTCTTTTGTGGTAGTCTTCATGGAAGAAATCTTGGTGTACTCTCACACTCGACACGACCATGCTACCCATCTTGAGGTCATTCTGAGTACACTGAGAGAGCATCGACTATATACTAAGCTCTCAAAATTCCACTTTTGGATGGAACGGATTCACTTCCTGGGTTATATCATCTTAGAGGTAGGAGTTGCAGTAGACCTAGAGAAGGTGAGAGCAGTAGTTTCCTATGAGCATCCTAAGAACGTGTTTGAGATACAGAGTATCTTGGGGTTGACTGGTTTCTACAGGCATTTTATACAGGACTTCTCCCGCTTAGCAGCGCCATTGACAGGTTTGACTAAGAAGGGTGTGAAGTTTGTTTGGACAGAAGCTTGTGAGATAACCTTCCAGAAGCTGAAGGAAAGGTTGACGTCAACACCAATCCTGATACTTCCAGAGCAGGGAAAGAGCTATACAGTTTACTGTGATGCATCAGGTATTGGGCTGAGAGCTGTGTTGATGTAGGGCGATCGAGTTGTTGCGTACGGTTCTCGGCAGTTGAGGCCACATGAGAGGAATTTCCCAACCCATGATCTTGAGTTGGATGCAGTTGTTCATGAGTTACGCTGCTGGAGAAATTATCTCTTGGGAGAGAATTTTGTGGTTTTCACCAACCACAATAGTCTCAAGTATATTTTTACTTAGCATGAATTGAATCTGAGCCAGCGAAGGTGGGTTGAATACCTTCAGTCCTTCAATTTTGAGCTTGCCTATACACCTGGTAAGGGTAATGTAGTTGCTGATGCACTGAGCAGGAAGACTCAGATACATGCATTTCATGAGGCCAGTGGTGAATTTCAGCTTATGGCTTTGTTCTCTGAGATTCATTTGGAGGTGCACGACAGTCAGGGGAAAACCTATCTTTCATCTTTATCTATGACTTCTACCCTCCTGGATAGAGTGATGATGAGACAATTATCTGATTCAGAAGACCTGATTATATGGGAGTCGGTGGAAAGTGAGGACCCTCCTCCTGGTTGGACGATAGGTGAGGATGAGGTACTGCGTTTCCATGGACGAGTGTGGGTTCCAGGGGATATATGTGAGGAGTTGATGCGGGAGTTCCATGATTCATCTTGGGTAGTTCATCCCGGGGTTACCAAGATGTACCATGACTTGAGACGTTAGTATTGGTGGCCGGGTATGAAGAGGAGATAGCTGGTTTTGTTACGAGGTGTTCCACATGTCAGCAAGTGAATGCGGAGCATCAGAGGCTAGCTGGACTATTACAGCAGTTACCCATTCCAGAGTGGAAATGGGATGATGTCGTGATGGATTTCATGACTGGGTTTCCGAGGTCACCTTGAGGCAATGATCCTGTGTGGGTTGCTGTGGATAGACTCACAAAAGTAGCTCACTTTTTGCCGATCAACGAAACCTTCAGAGTTGATGAGATCAAGAACTTGTATATTCGAGAGATCGTACGTCTTCATGGGGTCCCTCGTTCTATCGTTTTAGATAGGGATGCCCATTTTACGTCCTATTTCTGATAGAGTTTTCAGAGGGCACTGGGTACACAGGTGCTTCTGATCACAACTTACCACCCTCAAACTGATGGTTAGTCAGAGCGTATGATACAGGTGCTAGAGGACATGCTGCGTGCATGCGTCCTAGACTTTGGGGTCTCTTTGGAGAAGAATATACCCTTAGTCGAGTTTGCCTATAATAATAGTTTTCAGGCAACTATTGAGATGTCACATTACGAGGATTTATATGGCAGGCCATGCCGATCACCCTTGTGCTGGTTAGAGTCAGGTGAGGTAGCTTTACTAGGACCACGTCTTGTGCAGGAGACTTCTGAGAAGGTCTAGTTGATTCAGAAGTGGATGGCTACTGCACAGTCTCATCAAAAATCTTATGATGATCGCTGTAGACGACCCTTGGAGTTCGTGGTCAGGGATTAAGTTTTCTTGCGTGTTTCACCGAGGTTGGGACACAGGCGGATCAAGAGACAGGGTAAAATTTCACCGAGGTATGTGGGGCCATTTGAGATTCTAGAGAGAGTCGGGCTGGCTGCCTATCGGGTGCAGTTACCACAGAGGTACCGGGCCATGCACGACATCTTCCATGTATCTCAGTGGTGTCGCTATCATTCAGACCCATCTCACATCTTTTATCCAGAGGAGGTTGATCTTCAGATAGATGCATCCTTTGAGGATAATCCGATTCGTATCGTGGATAGGAGCACAAAGGTTCTCCGAGGCCGGTCAGTTCCTCTCGTACTGGTGCTATGGCAGCATGGCCGAGTGCTGGACAAAACTTGGGAGCTGGATACTGACGTACGTGCTCCATGGCCAGAGTTATTCTGAGCATTATCTTCTCCACCCTTGGAAGGGCAATTCGGGGACAAATTGCTTTAAGGGGGGAAGTTTGTAAGAACCCGGTTCTTATTCTTAAGCTACATGTTTCTTCCTTTCTCTTTTCCTTAAGTGTTTTTGAGAAAATAAGGAAGATGGGAGAAAATCCTAAATTTTGTGACTACACGCTGTGTACTTTTCCACACGCCGTGTACTTTGGCCGTGTGGATGAAGTACACAGGGCGTGTAGTCCGGTCAGCGATGAAAGGAGTAAAAACCGATTGCACACCGTATAGTAGGTATTTACACGCCGTGTAGTCAGTCGGCAGGAAAACAGTAAGGTGGTGGCTAGATGAGCGGAAGTACAGGCCGTGTACTCAGGTGTCACATGCCGTGTACTCATGTAGACAGATGAACAATGCCACGCTGGTGAGATACTGCTGAAGGAATAGTTAAAAAAAATGAAAACTACACATAGTGTACCTAATAGTACACGCAGTGTAGTCTGTTTTTTTCACTTAAAATGGGCAGTAGCCTCCTCTATTCACAGGGAAGGATTAGAACCGGAGGAGAACTCAGGGAGGGATGACCGAAGCTTTGGAGATCACCCAATTGAACACTAGGAATCCGATTCTTCCTTCATCGATCTCGTTGGAACCGCACGGGTGAGTTCTTCATTCTCCTTGCGTAGCTCTTGCCAAGTATTCCTCTAAAGGGAGTTATTTACATTGGAAAGAGATTTATTTTACCTCAGATCTACGTTGTTCAAGGATGTTTCAAGGATTTTCGTTCACGTATATCGATCAGGTTCGATCGAGGCAGGTGGTCTAGTGTTTATTTCCAACTGCTGTGGTGAATTTGTGTACTGTTGTGATACGCGCCCATGAATGGGCTGTCGTATGGCTGAGGCCTTGCATAATTATTTACCTAGAATTGAATGGGTAGTTTAATGAACATGTATAACTATTGTTTGGGATCGCTTCTTAGATCCAGGACCGCCCCTGGGGTGCGTCCTCTGTTTAGCCGTTTGGCCAGGTTACCCGAGGGTATACCATGATTTTAGCATCTCTTAAATTGCATTGAGAGGAATTGTATATAAATTGCTTGTTTATATGTTGGACATGGCCCAATTACTTGTTTAGCCTGAGGGTAGTGTTGTGATTAGCCTGTGGGCAGTGCTCTGTTCTGCCACTACAACAAAACCGCTGTTTAACGGCGGTTTATAATAAACCGCCGTGAAACATTGTTTTTTTAACACCTGACCCTTCCCCCACCCCGAACCTCCTTCCCCCGCAACCCCGACCCCCTGATTCCCCAACGACCCCGGCCCCCCGAGACCCCGACGACCCCGACCCCGACGACCCCGCGACCCCTGGCCCCCCGCGACCTCGGAAGCTGCACCATCTTCCCCTCTAGGTAGGGTTTTGTTTCTCCTTCTTTAGGTTTTTTGGTTTTCCAGTAGGTAGGTTTTTAGTATATAGTTTGGTATAATCTCCACATTAGTTTACAACCTCTTGGTCTCATGATTTTAAACTGTATGACATTTTTCTTAATTGAATTCAATTAAACATCATAAAAATAATCCCTCATAACACAAGTACTTGTTTTGATAAAATAAAACGCAAGACAGTTTTTCCTTTCTATGTGACCCATTACCAATATGAGATCTTAATCCATGTAATGGTATAATGTAGATTATTTGAAACTATATACTAATTTTATAGTTGAATATTTTATTTCTATGGAAAAATGTATCTTATCTATTGGGTATTAGATATAGATCATCACCTTTTTACAATCCCATACAAGGACGAGATATTAAAATCCAAACCCCACTAAATGAGATCTTGATCAATATAGAAGTCTTTTCTACATGGTTGACAAGTATATTAGAGAATTAATGCACATATTCCTCACATGTGATATAAATCTATGCAATGAATCATCTATAAATATAACTACAAGTTGGATTGACTCCCATCACATTAGGATATGTAGTGATATCTAGGTATCCTACCATGGAACCAACTACCATATTCCTTGTCAAAATATTATAATTACTATCACCTACATATGTGGTGAATCTATGTAGTAGATTTTTAAATGGGTTATCTTATATATAGACCCATGATAAGAATAAAATTTCCCTTTCCTTTTATATGATTCATATCTTTGACAGAGGGATTTTCATTTCAAGAACTATGTGTGTATTTATTCTCATTCTAATGAAATACATGGTGACAATGATTTTTATTTTCATAGGCATGACCACAAATACACAGTACAAGTACTACAAACATAAAAATTGTGAATTTACCCATGGGAAAAAATATAAATCAATTGGGATCCCAACTGAAGTTAGATATGTCTTCCCCATTGATGTACTAGTTGTTCTACCTTCCATGTCTAAGTTAAGTGACGTTGAACCTCATAAACATTTTTTCAAATTTGTATGACCTTAAATTTTAACCATTTTTCCTAATTAAAATTACATAAACTAAAAATCAAAATAGTCACAACTATTTTTTAGGTCTAAACCCTCTTAAAGAAATCATTAGAGGTGTAATGTTTCACTCCCACTAATCTGTTCCCTTTTATGGATTAGGAAAAATATTTCTTATAAGAATACTATCATAAAAATATCATGGGGTTTACTATGTGATTCTTGATAATTTATTACTATTCCCCATAAAAGTTTCATCTTGGAAAAAGTTATATTGGATATCCCATCCCATTTTCAACTAGACTTAGGAAATTTTAATAGTACATTATCCTCAATTAAAATACTACCTCTTCAAATCGAATATACCACTACATTAATTGATTTAATACCCAAGAGTCTCATGTTGAATTACATCACACAAGAAACAATTTCAGTACATGGTGGAATAACATATAATGTTTTAAAATTATTTTTGAATATTTTTTTCTCTATGAAGCCAGTTCATAACTCTGATGTGTGATTCAACATTGATAAATTTCCCAAGTTGATATACTACTTTTAGGATCCCTTAAACTTGATTTAATCAATAATTTTTTCTATATTCATATAAAAATTGGTTGTGGATGTTGATTTATTTGGAGCTAACCTATTAGGATTTGTTACTGAATATCACACCTTTCCTCGAAGCATATAAATTTATCCCTATGGGATATTTCAGTCATGGAAGATAGTTCCAACTAAATCACATAATCAATCAATGGACTGATTGAGAAAATATCCAACCTACTACCATTAGATTCTATTGAATGAGAATGGTATTTGTATTCCACTATTTGTAATGGTCATTCTTCACTAGTTGGTCTCTATTTCTTATTGACTCAGGCATTCATAATGTATGTTTTAAACCTTCCAAAATCATTCTATTTGATGTGATTGTTGTACCCTGAAGTTTAAACATTTTAGAATCATTTTAACAGTTAAATAAATTATGAAATTATATTCTTCTACACCTTCCATTTTGGGTATGAATCACTTTTGGATACCCCAAATACATAACATTAGATTCTCCTTTTGTAATGTCTTATCAAAACCATGGTCCTTTTCATAGGATATTAAACTTTGTGAAACAATGGTCTAAACATCATGACCATAAAATTAATGTCCCCCTCCAAGGTATTATATGATACTAATAATCCTTAATTCACATCAGGTTGTGTTTTGGAATATCTATGAAGACTAACCAATCATTAGTTCTATTTTTTTATATATAAAAATTTTAGCAGCTACAGGTATGAGAACCATGACCATAAAATATCTGAGTCATCCCCTAAGGATATATGCATATGTGTGTCAAGATCTACATCCATATCATATTTTTATTCCTCTTTTATATCGCTATATATATCACATAATTTTTTTCAAGGATATATTCCCTTAAACTCTATACATAGATTGGTCTATGAACAATGAAATTAAACATAGTGTGAATATCCATGAGATTGTTTATATGATCATTGGGATCACAATTCAAGTTATTCTCTCATTTACATTTTTTTATAATATTCCACACCCGCCTATTATATCCATGATATATGAGATTAAAAGACAATAATATATTTTCAATACATCTGATCCTAAAATAGAATAAAAATATTTTTATTTTTTTTACATTAAAATATGTGCACAACACCTCATTGTTTTCTAGAATAATGAAATTAGGCACCAAACTCACATCATTTTATTCAACACATTTCAAAATTCCAACCACCTCACATTCGATTAAAAATGAATTTCCATAAAAATATAAAAATTGGACTAAAATTCAATAATTTAAAATACTAATTGAAAGATACATAGCACTAACTATGTTAGAAAAATACAATAAGAACCTAGGGAAATATTTGAGTCCCCCCTACTATGAATGCACATTGAAAAATATATAGTATGATAATTCAATAAAAATGGTAAATCCATAAAAAGTTTCAAGTTAAACCCCTAAAAAGTGTATCTTTCTATAAATTCTTTTTTATTCCCACTAGAACCCACATTTAATGTCTCATGAAAAATTTACGGTGAAAATAAATAATAAAAATCACATAGGGACAACCATTCAACCATAGAAAAAATAGGGATATAGTCACTATGCCACTCAAACATGGATAGTGTTAGATCACAAATTTTATACTCATGAACAACCTAAGGATATTGTTTCCTCATTGCATGGGAAAAAATTGCTTGATATATAGTAAATTCTACAAGACCTCAATCTGGTTATTGTATAATAACTTTATTAGCTATAAATATGTACATGAGAGTCAGATAAATAAAATATAACAATATAAACATGTTACCCTACCCATGAATCCATGGCATGTTAATGATATCCCCTATCATACATAGGATATATTTCTATATGATATATTTCACCAGAGGATTATTCATCAATGTAATTATATTTAAAGTCCAGCCCTTTAATGATTGAGCATGATCTATATAGTAGTCCCTTTATCAGAACTACAAAGAGAATGATTCCTACACTTATAGTATACATAGATAAATCTAGATATCCTATCTTGTATCAACCTATAAATATAATTTAAGTATTTAATTGATATAGTTCATTTAGATATTATTGTTGTCCACTATAATTTTTAAAACGGATTATTTAGTTCTTATTCCGACCTAGAATACGTGTTGATTTGTTGATGTTAAATCATTTTCAATCTTGGACACCATCATAGGATTCCTGAATCACTATCTTCCTTCATTAAGTGTTTTTCAAGGGTCAGTGGAAGTAGTTAGGTAGTTGGAACAAATTGAGCAGATCCTCAATTATCTTAGGGAACCTGATACTTTGTGTGTGAGAATTTTTTAGAACTGGATTTATAGTTTCAGTAGAGTCTTGTGGGAGTCAGTGGTACCTTCTTAACTTCATGAATGTATGAATTGGAATCTCATCAAGATTGATTTTTTTAATGGTTATTTCCTAAGGGAATGAATGTAGAAAAATAGACTGAGCTCATGAGACTTTTTATTGGTGACAGATCAGTATGGGAGTATGTCAATAATTTTTCAAGGTTTGTTATATATTATCCAAATATAGGGGTCATCAATTATGAGAAAGATCATTTCTTTGGTGATGGTCTTCACCTAGACCTTGGTACATCTCTACTTTCTTTGGGCATAACATCCATTTTGGAGGTTGTCACTAGGGACATGTGAATGGAAGCTAAATATTCTTGGAAATAGATGGTTGTTTATTCCTTAGTTTTATCAGGTATGTAACAAATTAATATTGGGAATGAAGAGAATACAATGCGCACAGAGTAGAGGCAGGATGAACCATAACATGATGAAAAGGCCCATTCTTATAGAAAGATTTCATCCATTTAGTGTTTCCAGTTTAGGGACTTTGAGGAATTTTGAGACCCATTTCTTGATATATCCTTGAATTTTTCTCTATTATGGAAATTTTTTTCATCATTATTTGTTTGTGATGATTGGGTTATAGAAGATGTCTCATGTTTGATTCCTTGTTTTTTGTGTAGGCACATTGTGATATACATGGATAAAAGCTGGATCACATTACCGAGGAACACACCTCAGTATGTTAAGGGTTTGAATGAGTTTTTAGATTTTTCAATTTCTAATAGATCCGTTGAAGGGAGAATAAAATGTCCATGTCCTAAATGTAAATTTAGAACATGGTTGAAGGGATATGAGGTTTATGAACATTTAATACTGAAGTAATTCCCTGCTCAATATTTGTGTTGGATTTGGCATGGAGAATCAAACATTACAGAAAGATTGAATACTGATGTTAATCCACATAATGAGGTCCCAAGTTCATTGAAAATTGAAAATGAAATGAAAAACCTAATAAATGATGCATTCGGCACTTCAAGACACCACTATCAGCATCAAAACATATAAAAAAAAACCAGAAGATGGTGCTACAAATTGCAACGTGATAAGTGATGTTTTCGAGACTGTAACACATGCAGATCAAGATTGTCACATATCATTAGATCCTCCTCTTGATTATATGGAGCCAAATGTAAGATAAAACTTCACTGAGGAAAATGTGTTTCATGATTTAGTTGATGATGGAAATCAAGAGTTATATAGTGGGTGTTTGAAATATTCAAAGCTTTCATTTTTGCTGAAGTTGTACCATATCAAATGTCTATGTGGAATTACAAATAATGAAATGTCCATGATATTGGAATTGATTCGTGATGCATTTCCTAAAGCAAAAATCTCAGAATCTTTTTATGACATGAAAAAAGTTTTTAACAAGCTTGGTCTGAATTATAAAAAAATACATGTGTGTCCTAATGATTGTATGCTTTATTGGGGAGAGGATTCAAGTAGACAGAATTGCAAGAAATTCTCTTCTTCTAAATGGTAGAAAAAGGGTGATGTTGGAAGTTTGAATGAACATAATTTCATGGAGAAGAAGAAAAGTAGCACACCTGCAAAGGTTTTGCGTTACTTTCCTTTGAAGCCTCGATTGCAAAGATTATTCATGTCATCAAAAACCGCCGAACACATGATGTGGCATTCTGTAGATAATAAAAATGATGGGTTAATGATACATCCATGAGATTCCAAATCGTGGAATACATTTGATTCATTACATCTCGATTTCTCAGATGATCCTAGGAATGTTCGATTGGGATTGGCTATCGATGGATTCAACCCATTTGGGACTTTGAGTACCAATTATAGAATTTGGCCAGTTGTTTTGATCCCTTATAATCTGCCTCCGTGGATGTGTATGCAACAAAAATATTTTATCATTTCGATAATTATTCCTAGAAAAAAAATGCATGGAAATGATATTGATGTATACTTACAGCCTTTGATTGAATAATTGTAGGAGTTATGGAGCAACGGTGTTGAGACATTTGATGCTTCTTCTAAAAAAATGTTCAAAATGCATGCTGCTTTAATGTGGACCATTAGTGACTTCCCTGGGCTTGGGAATTTATCTGGTTGGAACACTTAAACGGGCGTGGCTTGTCCCATTTGTAACTTTGATTCTGAGCCCAAACGGCTACCTCACAGTAGAAAATGGTGCTTCTTGTGTCATCGAAGATTTCTTGATGCATCTAATAGATTTCAGCTGAACAGATCAAAATTTAATGGTTCCATTGATCGTAGACCACCTCCAAAGTTGTTAAATGGTTTTGAAATATTAGCACAACTTGAAAATGTTGAAACAAGATTTGGTAAGGTTCATCATTTGAATGATAGCGGAAAACGGGTCTGAAGTGCATCGTCAAGCGAAACCAGAACACAACAATGGAAGAAAAAAAGTATATTCTTCAAACTTCCGTATTGGGAATTTAATTTGTTGCGGCATAATCTTGATGTGATGCATATTGAGAAGAATGTCTATGAAAATTTGATTTTCACATTGCTTAATGAGAATGGAAAGTCGAAGGATCATCTCAATTCTCTCAAAGAATTACAAGCAATGAACATAAAATGCAATCTCTGGCCATATGAGAATGGAAAGTATCCTCCAACAATTTTTGCAATGAAAAATAGGGATAAAGATACATTCCTTCGAATGTTAAATAATGTTATGGTATCTGATGGGTATTCAAGTAACATCTCAAGGTGTGTTGACTTGAAGAATCATAAGTTACATGGATTGAAAAGCCATGATTCACATATTTTGTTACAACAGTTACTACCACTGGCATTCCGTACATTATTACCTGAAAAAATTACTGATGTTGTACTCTAGTTCTGCACATTTTTCAGAAAACTATGTGAGAAATATGTACATCCATTTCAGCTTGACAACCTCCAGGAGAGGTTTTTATTGACCCTTTGTGCAATGGAGATGATATTTCCTCCATCCTTTTTTACTGTAATGATGCATTTTACTGTGCATTTGGTTGAGGAAGCTAAATTAGGAGGCCCCGTTCATTATCGATGGATATATCCAATTGAGAGGTACTTTATTTATATGTTTTCCAGTTAAGTAAACAATTTTTGGTACTTAATTGAATGCATAATTATGTTTATTTTATTTCATAGATATCTTGGGCATTTGAAATCATAGGTGAGAAATAAAGCTAAACCAGAAGGCTCAATTGGTGAAGGCTATGTGGTTGAGGAGTGTCTTAACTTTTGTTCTCGATACTTGGATGATATTGAGACAAGATTTAATCGAGTTGGACGTGTTGATGACACATCGAATAAATCTCAAATACATCAGAAATCCAAAATATTTCCTTCTATTGGCCGATCAGTTGGGAGGACCTCAAATGTGACACTGACTAAATTGGAATTATTATAGGCACATAGATATGTGCTGCTGAATAGTGAATTTGCAGATCCATTTATTGAAGAGTTGAGGATACAAACAAAGAGATGAATGAGAGGCCGAACACGAAATGAGAAATATATAACGAAATCTATTAATAAAGAGCATGTAGAATGGTTTGCACGACGTGTAAGTTCATAAATATTACAATAAATATGAATATTAGTCTGACACATACATTTTGTAAATCTAATAAAGTATATTTCTTTTTTCAGATCATGAATACTGATACTCGAGAAGAGGTGTTAGAAGATTAGAAGTTTCTTGCTAGAGGTCCTCTAAAATAAGTTAGAAAGTTTAACACTTATAATGTGAATGGATTTAGATTTTGTACAGTCGATCGAGAAGTGGGTTTGAGAACACAAAATTGTGGTATATTTACATTTGCTGAAGTGGAATACTATGGAAAGCTGCATGATATTATTGAATTAAACTACCATAGAAATTTTTTAGTTGTTTTATTAAAATGAAAATGGGTCGATATTATCAGTGGAGTTAAAAGAGATTCCTTGCAATTTACTTATGTGAACTTCTCTCGCATGATGGATGTTGGTGATCGTGAACTGCATGATCCATATATCTTAGCATCGTAAGAAAAAATGGTATATTATGTGAATGATGTTGCCGATGAAGGGTGGAGTGTAGTTTCTCACATAATACAAAGATATTTGTATGATATGGGTGATGAAGTGGAAAATTTGATGTCTGAAATTTAATTTAATCAGCAACAGGAAGTAGAATTATTTGTCCATCATGATATTGAAAATATTAGTCTAGCAAGGATGAATGAATTGGATGAAGAAATGGAGCAGGAAACCGACATGATTTAAGGGGAAAATGATTGTATGTACAATTATTTATTTATTCAGCAACCACTTGTTTCATTTCTGCAGTCATTCATTATCATTGTTATATATATTTTTTCTGTTAGTACTCCATCTGTTATCATTTTTAATTTTTTTTTCTGCATAATTTTTTTGAAATATATATTCTAAACTTAATTTTATTTGATTAAATGACAGGAATTCCAAGGAATAATAATTACATTATTTCATCCAGTTCTGCGACAGATGACTATCCATCTGGCTCCCTCCCCACGACATATGATGCACCAGATGCCGACACCCCTGCACCATCTCCCCCTGCACAATCTCTCACACCATCTGTGGATGTCCTAGTAAAGGCTGAGTCATCGACTCCCCCTTCAGGAGCCTCAGCAGTGGGGCAGCGACGTGCCCCTTCCAGTTCTTCCCGGACATACTGGAGTGTCACTATCATAGGTACAAATTTTAATTAAATAAATTTATTGCATTTTGTTTATACTAATTGTTTTCTCATTGAAGATGAAAAAAATGAAACCGTGGAGAAAAAAATAAAAAGTTCAGATGTTTGGAATCTGAATGGCGAGAAGATTGTTGTGCTATTTGATTCTTACGGGGTCCCTATGGATGATGTTGCGGGGTTGCTTGGCCAGATTCTAGGACAGCTGGCAGCGGAGCCCATTTCCCTTCCCATTTCATATGACGATTGGAGACATATGCCTCCAAGCTGAAAAAATGAAGTGTTTGATTCTAAAATCAAGGTAAATTTATTACATTATGGTTTAATTGAATGTCATGTTACTAATATGTTCAAAATGAATTTCTGTATACAGATGTTCTTCCAATTTACCATTGATGATGTGATAGCACAGAAGTGGACGTTGAAAAATATAGGTAAGAAGTGGAAAGATTTTAAATGGATATTGTGGTGTGATGTCAACGATGCTTCGTTGACCGCGCTGCAAATGTATGAGAAGCTACCCAGTGGGGTACTGAAAGAACAGTGGTAAGTGTTTGTTGACATGCATCAGGATCAGAAGCAGATGGTATTGAAATATATATATTATTATATTATCCTCATTTTACATTTATACATGTATATGAAAAGGACATGACATTCAATACATCGGTATTAAATTTTATTTTATTTATTTTAGGATATATCAAGACAGAATGCGTCAAACCGAGCGAAGCAAGTCATCCCGCACACTGCGGGCTCAAAAAGTTTTTCTAGAAATCGAAGTACATTAGTAATATTTTAATTAGTTTAAATATTTGTAAGAAAATATTATCTGTTTAATATATTGAATTGTTGATTTATCTTTGATTAATGCAGTCACAGAGTTTAGGCCATGAAGCATCCAGAACTGAACTGTGGTTGGATGTTCACAAGAAATCAGATGGATGTTTTGTTAATGAGTCTTCTAAAGAAGTTGGGGTATGAAGTCAATTTTTTTATCATAATAACTTATTATCAATTTTCTATGTGTTAATATATATTGATATTTGATTTATAGGTGAAAATTAAAGAACTATGGGATGCCAATCCTATGCATTCCTACTCTGTCTCCCAGGATGACCCGATTGCTAAAGTCCTTGGGAAGGAGTATCCTGGGAGAGTGTGTGGGATGGGTTTGGGACCCGTGCCATCTGAGGTTTTTATAAGGACCTCGGGGATAACTGCTGCATCTACTCCTGACTTTATTCAACCCATACCCGGAGATGCTAAGAAAGAGATTATTTCTTTATGAAACACAATTCACCAGCATGGGGATCAGATATCTGCATTGCAGAAAGAGTTGACTGAACTATGTCAGCAGATGAGCAGATATGCCCCCGGTGGGAGTGCATCGATTGGTGGTATGCAGGTAAATCATAAAAAATCAAAATCATTTAGTTTGCTAACTTTCATTTGTTTTATGTTTTAATATAAACATGTAACCATATTTAATTTTCAATATAATGTTCTTACAGGTGACAGTACAAAGTGGAAATGAATGTGGAGAGGGTAACGATGCATCATCGGACCCTGAGTAGTTGTACTGTTGATGTGTTAAACAAAAATGGAAACAGTTGGTTTGTATATGTAACATTTGTGGCACATAGTTTCCACCACACATTTTCATGTCCTAAAATTTCCTTGATTTCTCATGTTTCTTTTTATGCATTTTATTGATTTCTGATGTTTCTTTTTATGTCTTCATTTCTCAAGTGTGGTATACATCATTCCATTTAGGTCTGTGTTTGAATTGGTTGTAGATATTTTCAATGACTAGGAGTTAAACCCATTGTTGATGTGTTGAACAAATTGGGTCATTTGATAGTGATCAAGGGGATAGTGTTGTGGACACTTTGGTGAGGTCCACTGTTGAAAATATATGATAAGTGTAAAAAGTATATAAACATTCTCTAGCTCTTCTAAAATTTCATGATAATGTTCTAAATCAAGGGTGGTTCACTAAGATATAGGTGTGATTGAGGGGTGATAAATTAGCATAAGTCCATGAATATAGGCAATAATACTTTATAAATTAAAATATAATCTCGAAGATGGATGTTGACTTGACGCAAAATTGGTATGTCTTATAAAAACATGAATTTTAAGAAAATAACTTCTACCAAATACTTCAATATTAGGATGGTTACAATGGACCATTTCCAACCATAACTGTTTTGATCACTGAACTGTTACTGCATGACTTGAACTGCATTCCCAACACAATTTCCACTTAATCATGGTCTGTCTGGTAATTATTACCTATCATTATATCCCTGAATTATTTATATTATGATTCTTAATTACATTTTTTGATTCATTACAAGCTATCCGGTCATGAAACTTTAATTAATAGAATTCCATAACTTTCTTCTTTACCATTCATGACTATTCTTTCTACAACCACTCTCCCAAAGGTTACATTTTCCATGACCTGTGTGATTCTCCCCAACATAGGATTTTAATATTCATCATTTTAATAAAAATAGGAATCTAATTCCCATGAAAACACTCTTTCCACCACTAAACATGGTTTATGGATGTGAGTCAACATAATTATACCATGTTCCATCACGACAATCCATCCTTGGCATATGCTGAATCCTCATCTATAACTAATATTCCATCCTTGAACAACCTTTGGTTCACTTCCTACCACATAGATTTACATCATCCACTTAATAATAAATAGAAATGGTCTATTCATAATCACATGCATTATGCAATCCTCATTCCATGCGCACACATTCAATCAATATCAATAACTACATCTTGAAATTTAACCCAGATTGATGATGTTATAAAACTCGATCCTCTTACATAGTCATCCATAGAACTAGGATAACTTAGCTTTTCTAATAAAAACTCTGGTCTACATCACTCAACACAACATAGTTAATACCTAGGTAACCTCACTCAGGGAGTGATCGGTTAACACAACCTTTTTAGATCCCACAACCCTAAACCAAGTAGTTATGTGATAATACCCCTCAAGTTGTTACCTGTGATTTCATCCCTCAAACTCTCAGAGACCAGAATTTTTTTCACAAAACACCACACAACTCTCTCCAGCAAACCTTAGTTAAATAGGAAATTTATATGATAATTAATACTAAATTGATGTTACATCAATGAAATGAGAACACCCATTTCATATAATTTATAGGACCAATGACACTGTGCATTCTTGGTATTTTCTAGCCTACTAAAAAAATAAAACCCAAGGGTCACGTTATCCTACATAACCATTTAACATGGATGATGACTTCTTGAGTCATAAACCTCTGAAATTAAACTCAAACAACTAAATAAACTAAATAAAATTAGATTGGCATGTCAGTCCCACTAATCTCCAGCATTAAAGATGCTCATAACACCTAGAAGTTTTACTTATCTCATGATCGCCTACCAACTTGGGGAATCATTCCACAACTAGAGTCCTACTCAATCTGAAAATACATAAAAAAACAAATTCTATGACCAAAAACTAAAAAGATGCATCCAATGATTCTTAATATCTCCAAGGATGCTAGAAAAACTAGGTTAACCCCTCACATAACACGAGGAATCAACTCTAATTCTAGGTCTATTCCTAAAAGGTCACTAGAATATCCCACCTAACCTATATTCCAACATAAAAAGATGTCAACTAAGACTCACTGGAAATATCCACATTCCTATAAAAGCCATATCCCAATGTAACTCTAAAACTATTCCCACAATAGGATTTTTTATAACAATATATTTCTAATGTGTTATTTAAGCTATTTCATCAGTTCAAATTTATTATAAGTATTAAGGATGGTTTCTAGGCCACAAAACCAAAAAAAAATCATTATATAAATGGGTTGGTACTAATATAACTACTAATTAATCAATTATCAATTTTTATAAGTAGAGTGGAATCGTTATGGATGATCTATCCTAAGAAAGTGAAGTTATAAGATTTAGTGGAATCCAGTTTGGGATGTTACAATGTTGTATCAATGGAGTTTTATCTTCCTAGTATTTACTATTTAGGATATTGTATACATGAGTATGAGGAATGCGTTGGAACCTTTGATGGATATCTGACTGCTGTGTTAATAATACATTCTCTAATAGGAAGTCTTATTTTCCATAGTTTCATATTTTTGATCTATTTTTAAATATTAAAGTTGTATATTATTTCTCATTGAGAGAAAAACATGTTTTTTGGATATTGTGATTTATTCTGGATATTCAGCTCTTGGTCATTGGTTGGAGGCCAGGGATGGTTTTTTCTGGTTTTATTTGTTTTTCAGGGAAGTGGTGCTGCAGAAGCAAGGAATTATTATTTTTATTCTGGGCAGCTTTTCGCGGCGGTTTTAACTGCCGGGAAATGTATACTGGCGGCAGTTTAAACCGCCACTAAATGTAAAATAAAATTTACTTTTAGCGGTGGTTATAACCACCGCTAAATAGGAGCATCGTGGCTGCCTCATTCCATGGCGGTTCCTGTGACTTTATCAGCGGTTTTACGGCCGCTGGAATTAGAATTTATTCTCGGTGGTTATAACCGCCGCGAATAAAGTGATATCCAGGGCTCGTAAAACCGCCGCTAAATTCAGGGAAACCTCCGTGAAAGGAGGAAGCGACAATGCTTTCCTGAATCCACCATTAAACATAAATAACCACCGCTAATAGATTGTCGACGCCCTATTAGACGGAGGTTTCTGTAAACCGCCGCCAAACAATGTAGCTGCGGTTTAAACCACCGCTAAATGCAAAAAAACTGCCGCTAAATGGAGATTCAATTGTAGTGCGCCTGAGGGAAACTTCTTTCGTGCCTGTGGGTAGTAGATTATATGCCTGTGGGTGACACCTCGTAAGCCTATGGACATTATTCGATATGCCTGTAGGCAGATTCCTATGGGTTTAGATTCTCTTTACCTGAGGGTAAGGTTTTGCGTGTCTAAGGACACTGACTGTTTACATAGAAAATTCACTGTGGTGATTTACTTATGTTAAATGATTAAATGAATATTAAGAATGGAAATATAACTGGTAAAGTTATTTACTTTTGATTGAATTTACTACTGCACACTGTTGTTGCATATTTTCACATAGTTGGGCACGAGCCTTTGGTGGGTGCCTACTGGGATTCATTTCTCACACCCTTTTTGGGTCATGTCTTCGACCCAAATAGATTACTTTTCTATAGGTGTGAATAAGGGAAAGGGTCCCTATTCAGGTAATTGATTGTTGCTGAGGAGTAGGGGAGCATGGTACTGAGCTTAGGCTCGCGATGCTGCCGGCTGTTTTGTTTTGATTTGCTGTGCTCTGTATTGTTTTGTACTATAATGCTGTATAACATGTTCTGGATGTTTTCTTAGAACATGATACATGTTGCATAATTATCTATATGAATGTTGGTTATCTTTTACTACATTTGTTCATTTTAAATGTGTATAGTTTATTTCTTTTGCTATTGGTGTATGTTTTATCTAGTATTCCGTTGCGCTACACTTTGACAAATGAGGGAATGGTTTCCCCACTATCAGAGTTGGGCCCTTGCTGCTAGTCGGGAGCCTCTGGAATTTGGGGAAATTCACTTGAGGTCATGTGACCAACTGGGTTCGGGGCACCCGTGGAGTGGAAACCAGATCCGGGATGTTACACAATATCTAAAGACCTTTAGCACCGCTTTTGGTAGTCGCTAAATGTCATTTTTCTAGTAGTGATATGAATAAAATTGTGGAATTGAAAAAACTTCTTTTAACACCATAAAGAATCCACCTAACCAAGGTCAACCTTAGATTGTCAGGCTCAATAACTTTATACATCTATATACCAAATAGAAAATAATATGAATAAAATGCAATCAACATTGAAACTCAATAATGTCAAAATTAGCACCACACATGAATTTTAAAATAACACATGAAAAATCTTTCTTTCACTTCTTACAACAAATAATTTAGAAATTGAACCCACTTGTAATTTTTTCATTTCATTCTTTATTTACTTGATTTTTCTGTTTTAAGATCCATAATTTTGAATTCCTTTCATTGTAATACCTATAAGTTATAAATTATAATTCAAATAACTGTAATTATTTTGGAATTATAACATATTTAAAGTAATCATCTTTCAAAAATAAAATCACATATTCCAACTAAGTGATTTTTAATTTAATATTCAACAATTATTTTGAATGTTCCTCTGAAAAAATAAAACAACATATATAAATTAATTAATCCATTTCACAAATAAAATTATAAAAATATAAAGTCAAATTTCTATCAACTATGTCAAAAAATTTAAATGCATTTGTTTTAATGTATAAATTTGAACATTAAAAAACAAAATTATAATGTTGGAATTGATTTTGAAGAATAATTCTTGTTTTCATTTTTTTAGTTACCAAAATGTAATGAAAAATATAAACTAACATATTTTCTTACACATGTTTAAAAAAATGGAAAAAAATTCTAGAAAACCAAATACATTTTTCTTTTCTTTTATTTTAATAGTATATCATTGGAATTTTCAATTCTTAATTTTTTTTAGATTTATATAATCTAATATATTTTTTAATACACAATTGACGTGTAGTTTGACATAATATGAAAATTTTATGGAAGATTAGGAAGATAAAATAGTATGTAAATCAAAATTGATTTTCTAGAAAACCGATAAACCAATCAAATAATATGATATTAAAATTAATTAAACACAAAATAAATGAAATATTAATGAAAAACTAATCACCTTTTGACAAATCGCAAATTGAAAATGAGACTGGAAAGACAATGGTGAATCCACAATTCAGATAATTTCTAAAAACTAAACAAAACAACAAATAAATTGTTTAAAAAATATAAAAATGATAATTAAAAAATAATTATAAAATACACTAGTTACCAATGGAAAAATCCTAAATTACAATTGAGAAGGGAAAATTGAAATTGAGATAGACAAGACACTGGTGAATACACAATTCAGATACTTTCTAAAAGTTAAGCAAAATAATTAATAAAATACAAAAAATAAATATGATAATTAAAAATTGATAATCATAAAAACCCTAATTACCAATGGATAAATCCCAAATTACAATAAAGATGGGAAAATTGAAATTGAAAAGGATAAAAAACATTCAGATAATTTCTGAAAATTAAACAAAACAATTAAAATTATTAAAAATATAATATTATAATTGAAAACCGATTATAAAAAAAAACTCAAATTAGATATGGATAAATCATAAATTCTAATTGATATGGGAAAATTGAAATTGATACCGGAAATACACCGATGGATTTAAAATTCATATATTTTTTGAAAATTAAACCAAACAATTAATACTATTAAAAAATAAAAAAATATAATTAAAGAATGGTTATAAAAAATCATAAACCTTCCCCATGGGGTAGGGTAGCCGAAAAGAATGCAAGAATCAAAGAGGGGAAAGGGGTATCCTTCATCGTTCGGTAGGCCGCAAGTGAGGTCAGGCGCATGCAACATGACCTGTAAAAAACCTCCTCCATTGAACTGACAGTGAGTAGGGGAGAGAGGAGAGTAGGGTAGCACATGTTGATAGGGGCGGTCGGAGGAGGCTACATCATAACAGTGAGAGTGCGGGGGGATCGGGCGAGATGACGAGGAGCATATGGGAGCCTAAATAATTGATGACTCAGCGAGGCGAGGATGAGAGGAGAGCCACGAGTGGGATGAGTGTGCACACAACACAAACTGTAGTAGAGGAAATATTAGGGGGTGGGGGTGGAGTTTTTTTAAATAGGTTTTAATTTTTTTAAAAACATATAGGTTATTTTTTTTTAAAAAAAATGCTCTAAAGGCGCCAGCGGCGCTGCGGCCTTTTGGGTTAAGTTGAACGGTGGCAACCCTGTTGCCATCTTTCTTCTAAAACACAAAAAAAAATATTTTTTTACTATTTTTTGTATTTAATTTTTTTTTACTTTTTTTGTTTTGTTTTGTTTTGTTTTGTTTATATATATATATATATATATATATATATATATATATATATATATATAAAGAAAAAAAAACTTTTCAACAGAATTTTTCTTCTATTTAATATCAAGCAGTACTGCCATTACAACAGTCTGTATTCTGATAGAAGCTCTCACCCAGGGCTCCCTTTTATAACTGATAGAAGCTCTCATCTAGGGCTCTCTTTTATAAGAGCCCTTACCCTGGAAATCATTTTTCATTTCCAATATGAGATTCTGTTTCAGGTATGTGGCTTTGAAGGACTATAAAATATCAACTATATAACCAATATAAATGAAAAGTAAAACATGAATTAATCATATAAAATATAGTTGAAAATAAAAATAATTTTGTAAAAAATATTGATGGAAAATAATGTATAAGATTTCAATGACATCTACTTGAAATTTAAAAATGTTTCAAGTACATGACTTTGAAAGCCTATAAAATATAAACTATAGGTTCAACATAAATGAAACTTAAAACATGGATTAAAAATATAAAAAATAGTTGAAAATAAAAATAATTTCATAAAAAATGTTGAGCGTTAATAATCGTGAGGCAGTCTAATCCAATGATGATTGACTTCTAGCCTCTCTCCATAGAAAATATCATAACAATGAAAATTGCATGGGCTTAAGTAATCAGAGGGTCCCATAAGGCTTTGTGTGAAGAATGACTAGCCGCGACAATAAGTCTAGACGCATCATGGACCCGAGCACCAGTGCCAATAGTGCCATTCCAAAGGAGTGTAACATCCTAGTTGATTTTCAGAATACCCCCATGGGGGATTCCATGAGAAAACAAAAGGACTAGAATAAGAGACAATATTTTAGGCATCTCCAAGTATCCACCAAGACCTTTCCCACCCAACCTAGAAAGTTTCTGGTGTTGAAATATGATTGAAAACCAGATCATTTCTTCTCACCCAGATGATCCAAGAAATAGTGGGTAATGAATTCACCATCTCCACGAGGAGAGAGGAAGACCAAACCATAAGCAAAGTAGGGAGGTTAGGGGCAAGAGAAACAAAATGATCTGCATATGAGCTCAAAGATTTCTAGATATCCCTGAAACCTAGGCACTGAATGATTGCATGCATGAGAGATTTGGGAGCACCCTTGCAAAGAGAGAAGGAGGGGTCATCCACTACATGATGGTGCAAGAAAAATTTCATGGATAGGAGAATCCTGTAGCAAACCTTCCACCATAAGGATATGATTTTGGGAGAGACCACCAAACACCATAAGGTTTTCTAGAGAAGATCACCTCCCTCATATCCTATAATACATAAGCCAAGGCATAGTAATACCTAATATAATGACCCATACTTTACATAAATTGTTAATACTTCAAAATTGAAGCATACTTATTACAACATATAACAAAACCATGGAAGGACCATATAGGTATAGAGTCTTTAGAAACTTGGAAACATAAACAACTGGTTCATAAATAATCTACTTTGCCTCCCATTTATTTCATCATATCTAGAGTCCCTTTTTGGCATATCCTACTTAATAACCTTCTTCCTGACCTGGGGAAATAAAACACACAAAAGGGTGAGCTCAAATGCTCAGTAAGGGTAAAAAAAAGAAATATCAATCACATCATATTCATAAGAACATATCTTTTGGAAATCTTAACCTGCAAAAGAGATCATAATTTCATAACATGGGATAAATCATAGTAGTGAAATGTAATCCCAATAATCATAACTTAAAACATGAAACTTTGTGTCATACACACATAATCATAGATAATCATTTCTTATTAGTCAAGACTCATTGCCAAGACTATCTTAGTGGATAAAGTCCATTTCTCAACCGAGTTCATTCCTCGTTTTAGTCCTGTTTCACTGAACCGGTTTAACCTGTCGTTCCAGCCATGTCTATCTCATGAGATATAAAATCTTTACCCAATGCATTGGAGGGAGATATAGGTCCCACCCATCTCATAATGATATCATTCTTATGTGTGCCACAAAATCATAAATCATACATCATTGCATAACCCATGTAATAAAAATGGGATTCTTAAACAACATGACGTCATAAAACAATTCATATAAGATAAAAGAATTCATAAAAATAATTCCATAACAACATAATCAAATCAATGTAATAATAGGGATATAAACAGAACCCTATATTATCTTATATGAAAAATAATTTTGATAAAACACTTGAACTCCATTCTTGAGGAAAATATCCTTTCTACTTCAAAAACATTTTCCTTTCTTAACATGTCATACAATTTTAAACTAAAAGAAGTTAATTAAAAATAAACTTGAAAACTTTTAAAGTAATCTTCTTGGAAATAATGTTATAAAAATCCCTTCATGCCGTATAAGTTAAAAAAAACATTCTTCTCGTACTTTTGTCGGAAAAGTCAAAAAGTACCTCGTACAAAAAACGACAAAAGATTCCTTTCATATCCTTTACTAAAAACTTACCGAAGGGTAAAATTGGATTTAAACAATTGTAGGTGGATGGTAACAATATTAAATATTGAGGGAACATGGATGTGGATGATAAAATACACCCCAGTAAATACCAAAGTATAAACAATCTCGGATAAAAATGATATTGTGATATTTTCCCTTACCTTAGGTCCAATTTGCTTCGTAAGTGTCCGAACCTCATGTATAATGATTTAAATAATATTATTGACTTATTATAGAATCATACATATTTTTATGATATCATATATGGTCATATTCTTAGATTCTTATTAGTAATATTTCATTACTACTTGTTATTCAGGTGTTTATTACTTTTTGTTCTTATGCGTGTTTTGTTGAATAAATTCTTATTTTTATTTTTAGGTTATAGATAACTCATTTCAATAATTGTATTAGTGTAATATATTCATTCATTCAATTCATTTATATAATAATTATGCAATGAAGATCATGTAGAACGAGTCTCATCACATCGTGGAGACGGTATTCCGTACGTACGCACGAGCGATGATATCGTTCCCATGATCGTGAAATTGTAATGGAGTGTATATATACAATTTCAGAATCAATATAACTTTAAAATAATCATATATAGCTATTATTTACACCATTATATCCATCCAAGTAAGGTGGTGGCGGAAAATAGATTACACCACGGTGTGGAGACGGTATTCCATACGTACGCACGCGCGGTGATTTTGTTTTCCGTAGGATGGATAGATGGTGAAATAGGGTTTTTTCATACTTATAATAAAAAATAAATATATGAGTGATACTTATGTTATTAATTCATAATGAAACAACTAAAGAAGAAGAAGTGGAAGAAGAAATAAAGTTGAAAGAATCGGTAACGGACATTACCTCTTCTTTGAAGCGCCTCTTTGAGATCTCCTCTTAGGGAACTAAAATTGGTCTTTGAAGAAGACCGGGACCTCTATGATGTTTCTAGGGAAGTTTAGAGGAGATATTGGCAGGGGTTGGCCGAGCTTGAAGGCTCAAAGTGGTGCGAGGAAGAGAGGGAGGAGGTGCCCTTTTATAAGGGAGGAGAGGGGCACCTTTGGAATAACCAAAAATATTATTTTATTATAAAGTCAAATTCGGTTTTTAATAGCTCCAAATTGATTTATTTTGAATATAAGGTTTGTATGGGTCTAAATAATCTCATCCAATAGAATTTATACAAGTTTAGGTTCCTATTTCAACCTTATCATTTAGATTTAACATTAAGTTAGATAATTTTACTTTTACCGTGTCTTTTTGTGTTCTTACACTATAAGGTTAATAAACTTACTATAACAAGACAAAAGAACCCCAAGTTGTTTATTATTAATATATATAACCTTATCTAATTCATTTGGACGAACCTTATATTTTTAGGAATAAAATAACAATTAATAATATAATATTTGTTTTAAAAACTATTTTATGTCAATTTTGACACTATTTAGTAATTGATTTTTGTAAAAATCATAAAAGAATGATTAATTAAAAAACAGTTAATTAAATCAATAATAACAAGTCATATTAACCTATAAAATTAGTTTAATTCATAAAAAGTATCAAATTACATTTATTTGGGTATTTATAACATCAATTATGTCAATATTTCATTAATAAGATAATTACTGCATCATCTTTGTGTCATAAATAAATTAACTTATTTAAAGTCTAAAAATTACAAACAAAATATAATTATGTATTAAATCTTTTTAGCTTTCTAATGAATATTTATAGTCGAATTTATCTTATGTATAACCCTATATTAAAAATTATTTATTTATTAAACTTTGATTTTAATTATTTTAACCCTTCTTTAAATAAATTAATAATAAATGTCCTAATCTAATCCAAGTGGGCCTAAATGGTCATATTTTATTCCTAAGGTTGTTTTTGGTCTAATTAAACTTATCCAATAGAATTAGGACATGTGTTATGGTAATATTAATAACACTTTTACCCTTAATTACCCTATTTACTTTTAACCGTGGTAAAAAAAGTTAAAAGTTACTATTCACCAAAAATTATTTTCATCTCATTGAACCACATTTTAGTCATTGATATTAACCGTTTCTCTCGGATTTTTGAAATTACACTCACAGAAGCGGTAAAATTAAGTTTTATGAAAAATTCGGTTTTTTTAACTACCACTTAGTGGTTTCACTATTCATCAAAAATTGAAAGTTTTCAGAAAAATACCAAAATTTCACCCTAGGCTAATTTCGATATTCCGAATCCAAAAATGAAGTCCATTTTGAAAAATAAAATTTATAAAATTTCAAAAAGTGGTTATTACTATTCATAACGACTAGTTTTAATAATATTTTAATAGCATATCATTGTTTAGTGAAACTCGGTGTTGCGTACGAAGCAAGCTATCGAGGAAGGCCGAGATTGCGTGTAAAGCAAGCCAATATAGTGTTGTGTGCAGTGAAAGATTATTTGGATGATTTAAAAACAAAATATTTCTCATAAAAGTCCCGGGTGTTACACCTAACAGAATAAACACCCAAGTTTTCTATGCACAAAAAAAAACTATCATGCTCCATATCCTTCAAGAAAGGAACACATAGAATGAGGTTCTTGTCTCTATCATTGAACTATTTTCCTAGCTTCTCAGTACACCAACCATCACCAGTATCATTGAAGAGGAAGTTAACCATAACATCTTCATAATCAGAGGACACCAAAGAGGTTTCCATCAGACCATCACCATCAATCAGCTATGGATCATTCCATATTCAAACCAAAAACCCATTACCAATCCTCCGTCCAATTTTGAACTGAAGGAGAGTACCAGAACCCTAAAGGAATCTCTAAAGGAAACTAGAGTGAGGTTTTAAGGCTAAGCCTCAAAAGTTAGACTGCACTACAAAAGATAGATGGAATTAGTGTTGGTTTTTTCTTAAACTAGCAGTGGTTTAAATTGCCACTTAATAGTATAACAGCTATTATCAAAACAGCTGCATATCGCATGGCTGTTAGTCATTTAGTGGTTGTTTTAGTATGTGTTGTTTTTGAAGCATTTAGTGGCGGTTTCAGTTTTATTTAATGGTGTTTTTAAAAAAAAAAAGAATTACCCTAAAAAAATATATTACATGAAACTAACCGTCGCTAATTTATTTAGCAGTGGTTATGTTTATCGGTTGTCAAGGGAAATTGCTGCTAATTAAAATTTTCATTAATTTACATGGAGGTGGTTACTAAAAACCACCACTAAATATTACAATTAAAACTTATTTATTTTTTAAAACATTTAATAAAAAAATATAAATATAAAAAAATGACCTGAAATAAATTAAAACATAAATGCATGATAAACCCATCATATATACATCATATATCCACAGTCATATATACAAACATTCATAGTCATCATAACCTCAACCAACATATACCTCAGTCAACCCATACTTCAGTCAACCCATAACTCAGTCAACAATATATACATATAAAATATGTCCAACAACAACCCATTCCCAATATACATATACCCCATGACCTCCACTGCATCCATCGATCTTCACATCATCTCATCGACTATAACTGACCATATCATCTCATCAATTATAACAAAAAATAAAATAGAAATTAAAACTAAATAAAAGAAAGAATTACTGTAGAATCCTTGATGAAATTTAAACATACCATGGAAACTAAGAACCATCATGAATGTAAAATAAATAATGTCATGGATCAGAACGGTCAAACTTCTGACTACTTCTGCCATCTATCAACTACAATAAAAAATCAAAACATTTAAGAAAATAAATACTAACAAGAAAAGAAACAGAATATATTCAGAATGTTGCACCTAAAATTTATTGTTTTGTTAATTAAATAGAAGAAAATGTAACCTAAAACAAATAATATATCATGATAAACTCTTTTAAAACATAAAATTACATATTTAAGACATGATTCAACACTTAAAATTGAAAAGGGATATATAAATATTCTAATTAATTTTTAAATCAACGTGCGGTGATCTTGACATTTACTTAATAAACAAATTTTAAAGAATTTGGTATCACATCATGTCTTATATTTCAAAAATATTATAATGGTGGTATTCACAAGATTTCAAATTAATCTAAGGTATTTTTCTATGGTTCTGACCGTTACATGTATGTTTATGTTTTTTAAAACACTAAAAATGCGTTTACGTCCATTCCAGGAAAACTGTAACTTAGAATGGCATGTCGTGAGATCATACATTTCAAAAATTAATTTTCAGTCATTTTAATTTGATTTTATGGGAAATATGATGTTGTTTGTCTATTTTTGAACCCCCGACACATGTTTTTAAATCCTTTGGTAGATTTAAAAAGCATTTACCGAGTCATTCCGATCACACCGCATGTTAGATTGACGTGTTTTCTATGCGTACATGTCAAAAATAAATCAACAGTGGTTTTAACATGATTTCACATCAATATATGGTCATTTTCAATGGTTTTGACCATTACATGTACGTTTTAGTGTTGTAATACACAATACATTTACGACCATCTATAGAAAATCATAACTTAGAATGACCTTTTGTTGGTTCATACATTTCAAAAATCAATTTATGGTCATTGAACTCTTCTTTCAGGTCATTCCAACATCGTTTTCTTGGTTTTGACCCCCCGATACATTTTTAAGGGCTTTGGTACCTTTAAAAAGTGTTTACCGAGTCATTCTAACCACGATGCATGTTGGATTGATGTGTTGTCTATGTATACACATAAAAAATAACTAAAAAACATGTTTACAACCATCCTGAGAAAACCATAACTCAGAATGATGTGCCTCCAGTTCCTACATTTCAAAAATCAATCTATGGTCATTGACCTCTAATTTCAGGGTAATTTGATGTTTTTTCTTGGTTTTTACCCCCGATACATGTTTTAAAGGATTTGGTACCTTTAAAAAGTGTTTACCGAGTCATTCCAATCACACCACACACCAGAATAACATGTTGTCTTTGTGTACACATCATAAATAACTCAATAGTTTTTTCCCATGATTTCATGTCTATCAGAGTTCGTTTGATATTATTTTGACCATTACATGCACGATTTAGGGTTTTAAAACACTAAAAATTTATTTAAGACCATATTAGGAAAACCATAACTCGAAATGATGTATCGTCAGTTCCAATATTTCAAAAATCAATCTACATTAATTGAAATCTGATTTTTGGGAAATCCGATGTTGCTTACCTAGTTTTGACCCCCAACACATGTCTTTAAAGGCTTTGATACCTTTAAAAAGTGTTTGTTGAGTCATTCTGACCACACCACATGTCATATTGATGTGTGTTCTATATGTACACATAAAAAAGAACAAAAAATGGTTTTTCTATGATTTCATGTCAATCTGAGGTCGTTTACAAATGTTTTGACCATTATACACATGTTTTGGTGTTTTAGAGCACTAATAATGTATTTATGACCATTTAGGGAAAATCATCACCCAAAATGATGTTATGACAGTTAATAAATTTTAAAAATCAATATATGGTCATTAATTTATTATTTTATGGAAATTTGATATTGTTTTCATGGTTTGATCCCCCAATACATGTTTTTAAAAGTTTTGGAACCTTTAAAAAGTGGTTACCAAGTCATTATGACCATGCCACACGTTGAATTGATGTATTTTATATGTGTTCATATCATAAATAACTCAAAAATTCTTTTCACATGATTTCACATCAATCTTAGGTTGTTTTCTATGGTTTTTACCATTACACGTGCGTTTTAGTGTTTTAAAACACTAAAAAAACGTTTATGACCATCCTGAAAAAACCATAACTTGGAATGACATGCCATCAGTTCCTATGTTTCAAAAATAAATTTGTGGTCATTGAACTCTGATTTTAAGGCAACCCAACATCATTTTCTTGGTTTTGACCCACCGACACATGTTTTTAATGGCTTTGGTACCTTTAAAAAGTGTTCACTGAGTCATTTTAACTACACCAGATGCTAGATTGATGTGTTGTCTATGAATACACATAAAAAAACTCAATAGTTGTTTTACCATGATTTCTCATAAATATTAGGTCATTTTTCTTGGTTTTGAATGTTACACGCATGTTTTAGTGTTTTAAAACACTAAAAACGCTTTTACGGCCATCCCGGGAAAACTGTAACTCAGAATGAGATGCCATTGGTTGTTACATTTCAAAAATTAATCTATGATCATTGAACTCTGATTTAAGGGAAATCATACATCTTTTGATTTGTTTGGACCCCCAAAACATGTTTTAAAGGCTTTGGTACCTTTAAAAAGTGTTTACCGAGTCATTCGTACTATGCCACACATCAGATTGATATTTTTTCTACATATACACATAAAAAATAACTCAAAAGTGGTTTCCCATTATATCATGTCAACATGAGGTCATTTTCTATGGTTTTGACCTTTACATGCACGTTTTAGTGTTTTGAAACACAAAAAATGCGTTTATGACCATCTAGGGAAATTGTAACTCAGAATGATGTATCATGAGTTACTTTATTTCAAAAATCAATTTACATTCATTGTATTATGATTTTAGGAAAATCCAACATTTTTTCTTTGTTTTGACTCCCCGACACATGTTTTTAAAGGCTTTGGTATTGTTAAAAAGTGTTTATTGAGTCATTCTAACCACACCACATGTCGGATTGATGTGTTGTCTATGAATATACATAAAAAATAACTCAAAAGTGGTTTTATCGTGATTTATTTTCAATCTAAGGTAATTTTCTATGGTTTTTACCATTACATGCATATTTTAGTGTTTTAAAACACTCAAAACGCATTTACAACCATCCCGGGAAAATCGTAACTCAGAATAACATGCTTATAGTTCCTACATTTCAAAAATCAAAATACAGTCATTGAACTCTGATTTTAGGGAAATACAACATTTTTTTCTTGGTTTTGACTCCGCAACACATGTTTTTAAAGGCTTTGGTACCTTAAGAAAGTATTTATTGAGTCATTATGACCACACCGCATGTTAGATTGACATGTTTTCTATTATTACACATAAAAAATAACTCCACGGTGGTTTTACCAATATTTCGCATCAATATGAGGTCATTTTATATGGTTTTGACCATTAAACACAAGCTTTAATGTTTTAAAACACTAAAAAAACATTTATGGCCATCCTAGAAAAAATATAACTCATAATGACATGTCATTATTACTATATTTCAAAAATCAATATATAGTCATTTTACTCTAAATTTAGGGAAATCTGACATTGTTTTCCTAGTTTTGGCCCCCTAACACATGTTTTTAACGACTTTGGTACCTTTAAAAAGTGTTTACCAAGTTATTTCGACTACACTGCACGTCAGATTGATGTTTTGTGTATGTGTACATGTCAAACATAAATTAAAGGTGTGTTTATCATGGTTTAACATCAATCTAAGTTTTTTTCTATGGTTTTGACCATTACATGCATGTTTTAGTGTTTTAAAACACTAAAAAGGTGTTTATGGCCATCCTGGGGAAACTGTAACTCGGAATGACATTCTTTCAGTTCATAAATTTAAAAAATCAATCTATGATCATGGAAATATTGTTTTTAGGAAATACTACATCATTTTCTTGGTTTTGAGCCCCCAACACATGATTTTAAAGGCTTTGGTACCTTTAAAAAGTGTTTATGGAGTCATTTCAACCACACTGAATGTCGGATTAATGCGTTGTTTGCACGTACACATATAAATTAACTCAACGGTGATTATAATATGATTTCACATTAATATTAGGTATTTTTATATGGTTATTATCATTACACACATGTTTTAGTGTTTTAAAATACTCAAAACATGTTTACGGGCATGCCTAGCATTCCATAACTCAAAATGATGTCTTTTCGTTTCCTATATTTCAAAAATCAATCTGCAGTTGTTGCCATTATATTTTTAGGAAATATGATTCTTTTTTCTTGGTTTTGACCCCAAACACATGTTTTTATAAGCTTTTTTACCTTTAAAAAGTGTTTAACGAGTCATTCCAATCACATCACATGTTCGATTGATGTGTTGTTTATGAGTAGACATAAAAAATAACTCAACAGTGGGGTTACCATGATTTCACATCAATCTGAGGAAATTTTCTATGGTTTTGAGCATTACACACACATTTTTGTGTTTTAAAACTCTAGAAATGTGTTTATGGCCATCTTTAAATAAATGTAACTCAAAATAATTCTTTCTTGAAGTTTATCAATCTCAGTTGGATTTAGAGTTTTTCCATAAAGCTATCTGAAAAAGGTACAAAAATCAACTAGAACCATAGTTATATTTTCAAGAAATGTATTACACAAAGCCAATGACAAAAATTTCTCCATCAAAATATGCAATTCATAACTTTTCAATCCATGCAACTTTTAATGTTTTAAATCAACAGACCTTTATATGTTACATGAATATCCACATGAAACTTTTACATTTTTTTAAATTTTGATGGAATACATCTTTCTCATTATTTTTCATTGTAAAAATAGCTGATGGATACTTTCCATTCTCATTTTTTCACAAACCATTCTTTATATTCATTGACTTCAAATACTTACGCGCATTAAGGTGATCTTTTGATTTACCCCGCTCATTAAGAAATGTAAAAATTACATTATCATAGATGTTATTATCAATATGTATTACATCAAGATTATGACATATCAAATTAAAATCCCAATAAAGAATTTTAAAAAATATACACTTTTTCATCCATTATTGTGTTCCAACTGCTTTAGATACTATACCTCATACCCTTTTCCTCTTCTTTAAACTGATTACATTTCCCAAATCCTTTAGTGACATTCATTAATTTTCCTAATATTTCAGAACTAGATAACACCTTCAATGGATTTCTCAATTCGATATATCCATTGAATCGTGTCTTGTTAAACTTGAATTTATGAGAAGGATAAAAAATGATAATGAACCCTAAAACACCATTTTCTATTATGAGCTAATCATTGAGGTTCAAAATCAAAATTAAAAACTGGAAAAAACAAACTAGTATGCATGTTCTGACCAAATAATTTTCTTAGTCTAGGAATGTCACTAATTGTGCACGTTAAAGAAGCATGCATTTTGAATAGTTTTCTTTTTGAAGCATCATATGTTTCTCCCATCATCCCATAATTCTCACATCTCTTTGATTAGAGGTTGATGGTTTACATTAATGTCATTTCCAGGCATTCGATTTCCAGAAATAATCATCAAGGTAATGAAAGGAGTCTTCTTCATACACATCTATAGAGGTAGATTATAGGGGATCAAAACAACTGGCCAAATTCTATAATTAGTTCTTAAAGTACCGAAAGGGTTAAAACCATCAGAATCCAACCCCAAACATAAATTCCTAGGATCTAAAGAAAAATATGGATAAAATGAATCCAACATATTCCATGATGTTGAATCTTTTGGATTCCTCATCAATACATCCTTACCATCCTGAGCATACCACTTCATGTCGTATGCAGTCTTATATGACATGAATAATCTTTGCAAGCATGGTTTCAGAGGAAAGTAACACAATACCTTTTTAGTATTTTTATTCTTATGTTTCTTCCTAGGATTGCATTGATTTATACTCTTATTATTTTTCATTTATTTTTATCTAGTTGTATGATTCCTTTTGCATTCTTCTTTATTAGACTCTTCTCCCCAGTAAATCATACAATCTTTAAGGTATGCATGTATCTTTTTATAATCAAATCCAAGTATTTTGATGAATTTATTCATCTCATATAATGATGTAGTTATCTTATATTCACTAAATTCATCATAAAGAAACTCAAAAATCGTGGATATTTCTTCATCAGTAATTCCACATAGACACTTGATATGATACAAATTTAGTAGAAAATACAACTTCAAATACTTGTCACACCCTTCATACAATTCTTGTTTCCTATCTTTAACTAATTAAAAAAACTCATTTTTTTGATCACTAATGTTATGAGAAAGATTAAACTTCTCAGGATCAACTGAAGGTTCTATTGAACTATTAAAATCTTGCACATTATATCATGCAAATCCAAATGCGTCATTTATCAAATTTCAAACTGAATTCTCCTCTAGCGGGTCACCTTATATTTTGTTGATATGATTTTTATTGTTTTTTCTTTCCATAATATTTGATTCACCATTCCAAATCCAAAATACATATTGAGTAGGAAACTATTTTGATCTCAAATTCTCAAATAATTAGTTTCTATTCAACCATTACTTGAATTTGAAATTAAGATACATATATTTTATTCTACCATCCACTAATTGGTTTGAAATTGCATAATCAAAAAATTATTCCAAACCCTTGGCATACTGAGGTTGGTTTCTAGGTAAATTAATCCAAATTTTATCCATAGGTATTGGATTTCCACTCTTCTCCTTGTTAATTTATATATAAATTTATAAATGGGTAATCAAATAGGTACAATCAAAATTAAACATCAACAAACTTAGTTTAGATTGATCACCTGACCTGAAAATTATTTTTTATTTTATTATCAAATCACATTAAGGGAAAGTGAGCAACCCCAAGTCCATAAAAATACAAACAACAACAAAAAACTCCAAAAAAGTACCGGTCCTGCCTGTACCCAGCAACTTAGGGTTAAAAGGCCTCCACCAAAGCATGAGACTCAGCAAACAGTCCCGTGCAAGGATGCACGGGCATGGTACCTATGGCCAAGCCATACCCTCTCAGTCTCCCGCTCCAAGTGACATGCAGAGGCGACGACCTTGTGCTCTAAAACTCATCTAAGGAAAGACCATAAAAATTGTTGGAAAAACCAGAAAACACCACGATACACAAAAACTGAAGAAGCACTTCCACTTATCCAAACATCTCAAGAAGAAGAGAGCACCACAGAATTAGTCAGATAGTGGTAAAGCATATTTGTTGAAAAACAGCTCAACTCTACCTGTAACCGTATCTCTAAACAACCTCCAGGATATAGAAGATACCTGGGTGTGCGGGTCTCCCCTTACCAGGGCTTCAAGCGATGAGGTCAATTTGTCCCATACCTGTATATACTCCTCCAGTCTAATTATCCCCTTATTGAAGCCCCAAAACAGGATCGCGTCCTGTTTGTCGACCCAAAAATATTGTTCTTCATTAAGCTTCACTTCAATGTCCCGACCCATCATCTTGTCCGATTCCTCTTCCGACGCATTGAGAAATAACACCTGCTCTGTCACCTCATCATCCGAACATAAAATCAACTCTAAGGGACATGCAGAAAGGCTAGGAGGTTCCAATTGACCCCTGACCCCACTGTTCAACTTCTCATCCAATTTATTTTTTGCTAACCGAGTCTTCATGGGAGGTGGTAAAGATGTGTGATACTTCCTGCTCGTCCTCCTCCTATTTCTCTTATTACTCCTCGGACTGGACTCCCCAGTAGATAAACTCTTGTTGTTTGCAATTTGTTCCTCCACCCCAAAGCCATAGAGATTCTTCCTGCTTGTCTCCTCTCCCTCAACCGCAACCTGTGCTACATCTCCCGATCCTACCTCCACCAAACCATCAAACCTGTTACCTAGGGGGATTGGGGTCTGAGTTGAGGATCCCACACCCCCTTGCATCCCCTTACTGACATTTTCCCCTCTCTTCCATTCTTTCTCAGTATCCATACCAAGTAACTCCACTTGCTCACTGCCGGATGTCCGGACCAAGAACTGGACCCCATCCAACTCGCCTTCCACTCGGACCTCCATATGCTTGAATTTACCTTTCTGCAACATCCTAATGCAGGGAGTTCCCACGCGATCTACCTTCAGCTGGTTGAAGGGGGAGTCTGGAGTGATCGTCACATCTTCCAAATTCTGAGGATGGTCACCAAAGGAGGCAACAATCTTCCCATCATTTTCCCCTGAATTAAATTCATCATTATCCTCCTCCTCCAGTGATGAGAACCGGTTCGAGGAGCATGGATTAGCGCTGACCAATTCAGTGCTGATCAGTAGGGGCTGCTCAACAACATCTTCATTTGTTGCATGGTCGAGACCACGTCCCATGAATTGGTGTCCACCACTGCTAGAATTATCTTGAGTCTGCAAGGAGGGCTCCATTGTCTCCCTACCAACATTAGTGTCGAAGGCATTAACCCTGAGATCATCCTTGAGCCTGCTAAAAACACTAGACACTGAGGGGTTTTCACCCTGATTTGCAGCAGGTGAGGAGTGTTCAGAAAGACTGAGCCCGTTTCCTCTAGGCCCGCTATCTCCTCCATTTTTGACCTTCAAAACCTCTCTGGTCTTCACAGTATCAGATTTCTGGTGGCCATCACATCGGAAGAAGGCCCTGGTGTGTCCCAGTCTACGACAAACTGAAAAAAAATCCATCCAATGATCAAAGATCATCGGTTGCTTGCATTGGATCTCCTCAGCAGCATCAATCCAAATCGTCTCCACCGACGCTCTCGAGGTATCAACCTCCATGAACATCCTTGGGTTAATCGAGTGTCTCACCGAGGCTGTATGAGAATAAACGCACAGAAATCTCCCAACCATGTTCCCCAACACACGCATGATTGCTGGGTTTTGAAAGGTAAGGGGAAGTAGGGTCAAGCTAATCTAGACCGGAATGAGGTGGGAATCACGGTTCATATGAAAATCGTAGGACCATCTACTTAAATGGAACTCATACCTTACGCACTTCCTGGGAGCAAACGCCAGCGCACGAACCATGTCCTCTGATGAAGAGCAGCGGACCATCAAACTCCTTTTGTCTAGCAAACCAACAACCGGCTGAAACTGAAGTCCCCAAGATTTGGCGACGAACCTGTCGAAATCGTCCACTGAAGGTTTAGATTGATCACCAACTATATCATATAATTATATAAATATAGCATATAAAATCATGGTGAATATACAAGTATACAATTGTTTCATCACACATAACATATCTTTCATCATCATCTTAATGATGGTATCAGTAAAGAGTATTTTATAGATGAAGGTGCTTTAGTTTTTATAGAAAATGGGGGGGGGGAATACAAGAGGGAAACTAGTTTACTAGAATCTTAGAAATTCTTTTATAAACCATATTGCATAGGCTGGCGGGCCTAAAATCTGAATCTTGTAGGGGTTTCTTAATTTTTGGGATGAGAGTGATGAAGGTTTCATTCAGATAACCAAAATATAATTTTCCAACCCAAAGGTCCCTCATTTGGGCCAATATATCAAAGATAATGACGTGCCAATATTTTTTTGAAGAAGAGCACATGAAATATATTTGGGCTTTGATCCTTAGCATAGTGATTTTTATTGAGAGATCACAAAATTTTTACATCCAAAAATTCATGAGTAAGATTACATTTCATGGTCTCGATAATCACCGATTTAATGATGAAATGAATATCATTATAAATGAAGGAATCCCATTCTTTATACAGTTCCCAGAAAAATGGTTAATAGTATCTTGAATCTCTCTCTCATTGGAAATAAAAAAGCCATCAGAGTTGTTGAGAGGGTTGATGATATTCTTACAATGCCTTATCATGGCCTTCTGATGAAAATTGTACGTTTTGGAATCAACCTCTTTGAAGTGAATATCATGCACACACATATCCAATAAATATTCCTTAGTGCGAAGATCTGCATGAAACTCCACTTCTAGAAATCCAATTTTGGAGACGATGTAATCCTAGGGAGGGAAGTAGTGGAGATAATTCAACCTTTTTTCAATGATTTCACAAGAAATATTTGGTTGGTGGTACTTGAGGTTGATCTATTTATTCAAGTGAGTAACCACCTATTGATGTTTACTTTCTGTACCTATTATACCCATGTTCCAACCAGAGTGAACCAATTCCTCACATTCATTATTCTTAATCTAGTAACTTTCAAATTTAAACCTTTTTCATATAATTGTTTTCATTGTACATGAAAAGTATCAAAAAGAATCGAACTGGGGTATGAAAAGGCGGATTTCATGTGAGAAACACCAAAGTTTCTGAAGAGATTAATCCTTTCAACCAATCTAAGAAACCTATCCAAGCATTCAACAATGCAAGTATTTTTTGAGTTGCCTGTAAACCAAGTGAAAGAATTACATGAGTATCCCAAATCAATGAAGTTCTCTATCTTTTATGTATATTGGAGTTTGAGAATTTGAGATAAGGGTCTATAAACACCTCCCTTATTTTTATATTGGTACAAAATCTCATTAAAATCCACTCCAAAAAGGAGAGAACTAGGGATTTTTTCATACATGGTTTGAGGGAGTTTCCAAGATTTCCATTTATCCCTTTGATTGGTCCAACTATATAATCCAATTAATTCACAAGTTAGGGTTTTAGGATGGAGGATAGAACTAGACACATGTTTATAGGATAAAGAAGAAACTTTGACATCTAATATTTCTTTCTAGAGGAGACAAAGGCCACCCAAGTGGCTATAGAAGGAGGAAACAAAACAGTATTGAATTCCTATTTTTAGCGTATCCATATCCTTGATTTCTAGTATGGTTTCAATTAAAAAAACTATATTAGGGTGAATTTTAGTGAAAAGGTTTTGGAACATCCAAATTGATCATGGGTTTCTAAGACCACAATTGTTTCAGCTCAGAATGATCTTTGGGGTAGGTGCGGCTGGTTCACTCAAACCTTCGACACTAAAATATCAAGGAAAGATCTATCCTCCATCACTTTCCCTATTTTAGGGGGATTTATTCTATCCAATTGATATTCTAGGTGTATCTTAGACCCATAATTTTATATCATAATCATGTCATATCAATTATTTCCCATTGAACTCCTCTTTCAAATCCATAGTTTCTTTTGTCCAAACACCGAAGGTGCATTGATATCCTTGAATGATTCTAAGAGAGGAAAGTTATCATCATAGATCAAGATAAGAACATTTTCTAGGGGATAAAAACATATCCATTTTAGGCATGTGGTGGGTTTATTAATTCCTATTGAAAGCTAGTTAGCATGGAGAACCAGTATCATCTCAAGAGGGGAATAATGCAGATTCTATGAATTTCCAAATTAGATAATATGATCCAAAATCCTTGATATTCACCATCATTTGTTAGAAGGCATTCTATTTTATCAACAGAAATGTCATATAGTCCCATCATAATAATGTTTTCTTGGACTGAGGATGATTGAGCAATCAATGATTTGGATATTTTGTGTATTTCTTTCTATTTTAATGAATCTATGATAAATGACCCACCCAAGTGTTTTGTGCGCATCCACATTCCATACTGTAGGATTATATTACCATCAGCATCTGGGGCCTCTATGGTGCAATCTTTCTCGACGTGCCCAAAGAAAGAAAAAGAAGACTGAGAACTTTTTATTTTCAAAAAAAATCTAGTTGTTAGAGCCCAATATGGTTAAAAAGATACCACACATAAGTGTCTTCACAATACTCACCAATACCCTGATCTGCACCACTAGTCCCCAGTGAATGGGATGTGATCGATCCCATTCAATGAACTCTCCAATCCTTCATGAAATATCACACAGAACAAGCTAAAATATTCTATAAAAGGAAATTACTTTAAGCTATATCCAAAAGAAGATTTAAAGAATAAAATATCATGGAAATACATTCTGCTAACTAGATCTTCCATCAAAATAATATAGTTTTCAAACAACAATGGTTTTCCTTTTTGATCCCTCTATATATCTTTGTTGTAATAAAATATGAACATTAAACGGTTTCCTCTAATATATCTAATGGACATGCCTTATTCAAGGGTATATATGTTTTGGAAGGTATTCTTTGGTGTATTGATGTTGAAATATTTGAAATCCCAGATAGAAGATATATTGGATAAAGTATTTGTATGCCTGAATGTGTCACCGAGTGGTTCCTATTATTTTTGCAAAGAAATCTCATAGAACACTTCACTATTTGGTTGATTACCAATACCTCCATCATGTCATGTTAAAGAAAAAGTATCTATTTCCTCAAGTATATTATTTTTCAACCATTTTAAAGGGTTTAAGTGGTTCTCGAATCATGATCTTTGGTCTAGATATCATCAGTTGAAAATCAATGAATCCAACGTCCCAAAAACCACCTTCAATAGTATGTACGACCATTATGAGTACATTGTTTTACCTTTTTGTATAACCAGTTATCCTGTAATTTTTATGGGGAAAATAAACATGATATTTCATTAGTACCTTAATTAATTTGTGTTGGTGTTTGTATATGACATCTTTGTTTACTCTAGGATCAAGGAGGACCATGTGCAGCATCCAAGAGAATTTTTAAAATTTTGAGAAATCACTGAATTTATGCCAATTTATTAAAATGTAATTTTTTTATTTAGAAAGTGAAGCTTATAGGAAACATGGTCTTAGATTATGTCATTTTAGTCGATACTGAGAAGGTTAATATTGTTATATCATGGTAATGATCACAAAAAGTTTTTGATATCCAGAATTTCTTGGGATTATCTCGGTATTAATGCCAGTTTGTCAAAGATTTCTCAAAGTTGGATTTTCCAATGAATTCTTTCACTCATAAAGGAGAAAAATTTATATTGGATTCAAAGTGAAAAAATTATTCTAATGATTTGAAAGGTATTTTGACTTTTACGTTAGTTTTGACTCTTCCAGTGGTTAGTTAGAGTTCTGTGGTCTTTTTTGATGCATCATGTTTGGGTTTGGGCACCGTACTAATGCAGGGTAATCATGTGGTGTCCTATGGTTCTTGAAATATTAGGCCACATGATAATAACTATCGTACTCATAATCTCAACCTTACAACTGTGATGTATGATATTAAGAGATAAATACATTGGAGTTTTAGTGAAAGGTTTACCATTTATTCCAAAAAAAAGATTGAGTTATATCTTTTCTCAAAAATATCTAAACCACTATCAGAGTCCATAGGTGGAGTACCTAAAATATTTTGATTTGAATATGTCCTAAACCCCTGTTAAAGGGAATTCCATAATTGATTCTTTGAGGATGACAATTTTGACCCATGAAATGAAATAATCATCAGAAGGGTGGAATTTGATGGATATCTTTGATCGCTTTCATTTGGGAGTCTAGGAAAACGAGATTGAAATTGTGTTAAAAAGTGTCTAGTTTAAATCCTCCCTTCTCGAGATGATTATTTAGAAATAAAAACTTTATGATGATGTTTGTGACTTTAGAGACTATATTTATGGTGGAAATACCATCGGTGAATGGTCATTCACTTCATTGGATATCCTATGATTTTGGAGCTAGTACAACACACATTTACCAATGAGAAATGATGTGATGGTGGACTTCCATAATTCCCAATGGGAAGTTCACTATGGAACCAAAAATATGTTTTATGATTGGATATTATGATTCTAAGTTCTAAGTATGCGATTAGACATTGCTAAATTTTTTTTTTCAAATTATTATACTTTCCAATAAGTTATGGTCATGCACAAAAAATATTTGGGTTTTCTTTTTCCACTTCCAGTGATGACTTGGAAGTGGAATGATATTTTTATGGATTTTATGGTTTGTATTCCATATACTCATCATGTTAAGAATTTTATATGGGTATTGATTGATTTATTTAAAAAACCATCTCAATTTATCCCCATTTTTGATACAACCAAAGATGGGGACTTGGGAAGTATGTACATGTAGGATATTATTAGATTACATAATGTTTTATCTACTTTATTTTCTAATATGGATCCCCATTTTAATTATCATTTTTGGAGAGGTCTCATGGAGCTAATGAGATATCAAGTGAGTTTGACTATGGCATATCATCCACAGATAGATGTCTATATAGAATTATCTATACAAATTGTTGAAGACATGCTTCGCACTTGCATCCTCAATTTTGGTAGATTTTGGGATAACCACATGGGAATGGTCGAGTTTTCATATAAAAACGGTTACCAATCATTCATCATGATGAAAATACTTGAGGAATTTTATGGACACCCATATGATTCTCTATCATGTGGGTTAGAGTTTGGAGAAACTTCCTTGGTTGGACCTAGTTTGGTTCAAGATACGATGAATAAGATATAGTTGATTCATCAGATAATGGTGAGGAAAAAGAGCTGATATAAATCTTATATTGATCATCATTGACTCATATTAGTATTTTAAATTAGTTAGTAGGAGTTTTTGAGAGTTTCACCTTGTTTTTTCCACTCATAGCTTGGAAAAAAGGGAAACCTTGCCCAAAGATATAAAGGACCGTTTGATGTTGTTGAGTAGATTGGAAAGGTGGATTAAAATTTATCTTTTCAACCTTAGCTGGCATTGATTCATGATGTGTTCTATATGTATCAGCTCAAAAAGTAGCTATCTAACCCATCCCATGTTTTGATATGGGATAACCTTGATGTTGAACTTAATTTATCCCTGACTGTGCAACCAGCTTGTATTATTGATTTTGAGATGAAGGTAATTCTTGGGAAGTCTATACATCCAGTTCATGTTATTTTCCATCATGGTTATGATTATCATGAGACTTGGGATTTTGAGGAACTGATGAGAGAGTAGTTGCCTCATCACTTTGGCTCAGAGTCTCCATATCATGTTTTATAGGGAAGAAATATTTTATGATGGGGAGCTTGTAATATCTCTTTACCTGATTTCAAGTACTTATTGAGCCCTATTTTTATCATTTTTAGTTTGGTTATTATTTTGATTCCTTTAAAAAAAATTCATAGAATTCTGAAAAAATTTAAGGTTGTACACAGTTGGTGAAAGATTAAGAAAAACCATGCAGTTTGGACCAGCAAACCATGCACCTAGTTTGAGGGCCTAGAGGGTGGTGCACGGTTAACACATGATTATTACAATCCATGCGGTAAACCCACCAAATTGTGTAGCCATGGGAGGTGGGTATTTACATGGTTACACCATAGTTATACTAACCATGTATCAAAACCATGCACACTTTCCAAAAGCCGAGTGAGGGTGCACATTTAGTACTATCTATGTGACCTAATCCAAAAAACCATGCAAGGAGGTTTTTAAATCCTTAAAAATTATAATTAAAATATTAAACCATAATTTATTAATCATAAAAACCACCCATTAAACCCTAATCAAATCCTTTTTCTTTTAAAGGGACTCTATAGGTATTCATGGCACCATCAACCACCTCTCTTTCGAATCAAAGTATTGGTGGAAGATACTGATCCCTCTACAGTAAGTAAAATATCTCTTGATTTATAATTCCTCTTTCCAATCTTATCTCATCCTTTAATATTGATTAATCCTAAAAATGTTAATTTATTTGACCTTGAATTTTATGGATTTTGATTCAATGGATTCCATTTTGATCTTCCTCACCATCAATAATCCATTGGCGATTCCCATTTCAAGTGATTGATTGAATGATCTCATTATTAAAGGTAGGTGGTTCCATTATGATATTTCATAAAATTGAAACCTAAATTTCTTTCTTATATTGAAATATATTTTTATTTTTTTTTCTAAAAATTGAATTGTGATGATTTTATGATATATTACAGAGGAATGTGACTTGTGAAATAAAATATATTTTCAAGGGTTTTGAAAATATGTTGTGATTTGAGAAAAAATGGTTTGAAATTATTTAATGTTAACTCTTGAGAAAAAATGGATTTAAATGAAATATGAATTTTAAAGTCATGAATTTGATTAAAACCTATTTTTTGGTTTTAAAATTGAAATGGCATGTTGAAATTGAAATTGAGTATTGAAACTTTAAATAATGAATTGATTGGAAATGAATAATGTTTCCCTTAATTGATTGATTGATTGAAGAACATGTGATACAGAGTATTTAGTGGGTAATTAGGATAAAAATTATAGGACTCTAAATCCATATAAATGTATTAATGATGAAAACCCTAAATAAACCAAATTTTACATGGTTTCACTGATAGAGTGTTGATTTATTATCTTGATGGCCTGAGCCTTAGGGATGCATGCACACAGTTTAATCCATGTTGATTGACTAAGTAGTGCAAGGATCCTATAGCTATAAAATAACTTATCTTAGAGCTTATGAACATGTTTATTGGTTTTATATTATTATTACATTACAGTTATTATAGAAATACTTTATTCATGTCATTTCTATTTTAATGAAAAATGTTCATTTATGCCTATCTTTGATATACATACCATCCACCTAATTTTAAAACATATTTTGAATAAAAATGTGTTAATGAATTCCCATTCCTTTCCTTAATTTAAATTTAATCATAAATGGTTTTTTTGTATTGAAATTGATTATGGAAGACTTGGTGAGATCCGACTGGGTTATTGATGCTCACACCCAATTTTTCATTTGGGTATTTCTAAATTATATTATGTCAGGTCCAGGAAATGGGAAAGTGCCACTTGGAGGTGGTGGGTGTGATTGATTCATGGTATCTAGAGTGATGGTGGTGACTGGTGGAGCGATGGTCCACTTTCTTCATGGAGATTCTGGGTTTTTTTCTTGATAGATGTTATGACCTATTTTGGATAGTGTGTTTCTTTGGGATTTATATCTATTTATGGTACCTTTCTACTTAAGGAGTGTTTGGAATTTCGACTATCTTTTAATGTTCCACTGTTTTATGCTATTTTCTTGATCTTGGGGAGAAATCAAGCCATCTTACTTTAATTGTTTCTTAGGAACTAGTTGATAACCTGTGGAGATTGAGAATGCCTCTCAGGATATGTCAAGACCAGATCAGGTATCGATGTACCATGTTATTTGGTATGGTTTGTGATAGTATCCATAATCCCTGCTTATAGTCCCCTATAACGAATAATACATTATATATATTGGGATTATTGTGAAATTATTGTGATCTCTCAATGAAAGGGCCATCCTCAATTGAATTTTAATGTGACCTTGTAGTTGTATTAGTCACCAATATAACAATTGGTCATTTTATGGAACCTCATGGTGTCACTTTCTCTATGGTAGTCTTGTGGTTCTGCCCCATGGGAATTGGGTGTTCTAGTTTGAAATTTGTGAGTTTTTTGGACTTTTCCAGGGCTTCACGGTTAAGGAACATAGTTTGGAAACTATGAAGCAAAAACCTTGCACCCTGTGAAATAGTGGATATTGGCGAACACATGGCCTGTGCATGGTAAGGGAATACATGCAGACAAAACGTGAAACCTTTGGGTTTTGGGATAGTGGTAGATTCATGGTTTGTGTATATTTTGGAAAACTGTACAAGACAATCGTACGACCTGCCCAATTTGGGGTGTTTTTTTCTTTTCCCTAACTATATAATTGGGGCTTCCACCCCAAGACACACCCATTCAACCCACTCACCCATGGATCCTCTCATTGATTTCTCCCCCATTTTCCAAGATTCTCCACGTTGTTTTGGAGTGATTCTTGGGTGGTTCTTCATACAAATCAAGAGTTATGAGCTTCTCTTATCTTCCTCTCTTGATTTATCCATATTTATCCATGTTCCTCTAACCCTAGTGGTCATTGGTGGATGATTTTTTCAATTAGGGTTATTAGGAATTGGGGCTTTTAGTTTGTGAAGGCCAGGAGTCATCCATGGAGTTACTTTCCAATTGATTTTTTAAAGTTGAAATGATTCTACCACATAAGGTAGGTGTTTCCATTTCATTTCCTCTTATTTAATAGTTAAATGTTTTCTCGATTATTTAAAAGTGTTTTTTGAATTAAGGTAATGATGTATATGGGGTATATGTTTGGTTTATCAAGGTTTTATTTGGCCTTAATTTGTTATCTATTGGCCTGAAAAGGGTAATTTTATAATCAATTGGTGTTTTGATGGAAATGGGTGTTCTATGCATTCTACATGTTTGATAGAAATAAAAATATGATTTTCATTTATAAAAAAACTTTTTTATTATTTTCTCATCCAAATTTAGTTCCTAAAGTTGGTTTCCATTTTTTTAGTTTTAAAGGGGTGGTGTTATTTTATAAAGTAAAATGGTGTTTCTCGTAAGATGTTTGATTATAATAATTGATGATTATAAACTTCTTTGGAATTATGTTTGGATTCCAATTTTTTTAAAAGGTATTTCCAAATGTATATGATATATGTGATAAGATAAAGGCTTGGTTGGAATGTTATGTTGTGTTAATTGGTTGATTGTAGGGCTCTTGTTGAGGCAACTCGTTCTTATTGACAATGGTTTGTTAATCCATGTGATGGATGTTTGGGATGTGAATCCTGTTGTTCTTATATATTAGGGATCTTTCCAAGTGAATTATGTGAGGTGATAAGGGTGTGATTTTGGTGTTATACCTTAGGGGTTTATTATTGTCAAGTGATTACATTTTCTTGTTCATGGCCCACCTCCTTTAGTTATTCCAAGAGGAACCTTATGTTACTAATTGAGAAGTAGTTGGATGTTTCTAGGATAGTTAAGATTATGAAATGGATACCCCCCAATTTTACGTAACACCTACCTAGAGGGAGGGTTTTTGAAAATACTAGTTAGAGTGATTAGGTTAATGGATGTGTGACCATTAATTTGTGGGTAGTAGGTCCACTTTGTATGTCTTGTGCTATTCCATTAGTCCTTGTGCAATTTCTATATTCTATATATCATATGTTATTATTTTTGTTATATATTGGAATATGAGATGATTATTGTTTTGATGGAATTTATTTATGTATTTATCCTTATGAGTTTCATCAATGATGTTGGCTAGTTTGGTTCCATCCATTTATTGGTAATATTTTTGACCTTCTATGGTGGTGTTTTCATTATAGTTTCCTTTAATTCCTAACATACATTTGTGTTGGGTGTATAAAAGATAACAGGTTTAAAGGGTTTCTATTTTTCAAAGGGGAATTTGGTTGGAAATTATTTTAAAAATTCTTTAATCCATGTGTGGGTTTATTTTCAAAAGTATGGTGTTTTAAAGATAAATGATTATATTTTGAGTTGGAATTATTTTGAAAAAATATATATTTATGTGGCATGTTTATTATAATTTTTTGAGAAAGTGTATGTTCTATGTTTGGTTTGTTTCTGTATCATGTATAATGAGAAAAAAATTCGAAACTAGTAGTTTTGGTTTATTTTATAAAAGTAATGAAATAGACTCATGGTGGTATCCTTCTAGATTTGAATCAAACCCTATATAATTATGTTGGTGGGTATGTAGTGTTAATGTATTATGTTTATATTTTTTATGATTGGATTTTGGGTTGGATCTAGTACCATCTTTCATGAGTAGTGGATGGTTGTTGGGATCATAGTGGGGACTTGAGAGTTATATAGAGATGGTGATCAATCCTTCGATTTCATGAACCTTTTTTATTGAGTTTTTTTCATCCTCTTTGGTCTTTCGTTTTATTTTCTTTAGAATTCATTGTAGTTTTGTAAACATGTATTATATGTTGGTTTATATGGGATATCCTTTGGTATGTATCTTCATTTCTTTATCATTATTCCTTGTTTAGAGGTTTTGTCTGTATTTTTTAGGGTGAAACTATACCCACTGGTTATATTGATAACCTTGATGGTTTTCATCAGCTTGGGGGATCAATGATTCTACTCATGTATATAGAGGGTTGGTTTGGGTGGCCGTTTAGGTGGTGGCCTAGGCTGGTTCATTGCAAAATGGTATCATAACATCTAGGTTTCCTAAAATGGGACTAGGTTTTTAAGATTCACAATTTTATCACTTGGGGTTGAAGGCAGATAGGAGATAGGATCATCTGGACTTGAGTGGTAGATTTAGGGAAGTGCTTGGCCTAGTCTCTCTTATATCAAATCACGAGTTTCCATGGGTGGTCGGGAGTCTTCTTTGAATTTTTAAAGTTGTAGCATACTTTTTTAGAGAGATTTTGGTATGAAGTGTTGTTAATTTGAGTTGTATGAAGATTTTGAGATACCTCCTAGGAAATTTTCCATTTTAGAGTTGAATTGGAAGGGTTTCAGAGGGTAAATGGTTAAGTTGTATGGTTTTTGGAACCACACATAGGCTATGTAGACCATCCTGGATAACTCTAGTGGAACTCACTAGGTTGTATCACAATCTAGAGAACCATGTGGTCAAACCATGTGTAGTGGAGAAAGTTTGGTTTTTTTGTTTTCTCACATTTGATATAATTAACTTATTATTTGATTGATAGTACTTGTTATGGTTGTTTGAGTGAAGTTTCTTGGTTGTAATTTTTTTCAAATCAAGTTTTAATAATAAACATTTTAATGATTTAGTGGTTGGTTTTGGATGGAAAAAATGTTTTGGGTGAGTTGAGAAGTTTTATAAATTTTTTTTAACATAAATAAATAATGCTTGATAAAAGGAATTGTTTTTGGGGTTGTTCTAGTTTCAAAATGATTTGGGGGTATGTAGTATGAAATGTTTTCATATATTTAGGGTATTTTTTTGAAAGGGGGTTTGTCACCTTGATTTGGATTGCTTTGAGATTTAGTTTCATTGAGTGTAATTTTGAGGTGATTTTTTTTATTTTTTATTTTGTATTGGATTGTTTGTGGTTATTTTCATTATGTTGGAATTTTAAATTGGTTTGATTATGTGTTTTTTGTGGTGTTTTAGAATAATATTCCCAGAAAATAATCATAAATTTGAGAAGGGAATGTCTTGGGTTGTTCTCCTAGTGATTTGAGAGTTTTCTTTCTGATATCTGACTCTATAAAGACTAATGATGGAGTGGTAAATCCATGTTATTCCCAGATCATAGATCACACACAAGGGTTTTTGAAATAGTATTATTTAATCTTATGTTGTGATCGATGATCCTATGAGGAGATTGAGTTGGTCCAAAACTACACCATTCATTGTTTCAGTCTATCTTGAATACCTATATGGAAGTAGTTTTTAAGTATATTAGTGTTTAGACAATCTTAGTTGGGAAACTTGTGATGGGATATGTTTCAATTCCCACTAGATCCAGCAAGGACAGTTTGACTAGTGAAAAGGGGAAACAAGGAAGTGATAAGGATCTTTACAACCTATCATTCCCATCCTAGTGAAGTGAAATTAATTGTTGTACTTTCAGTACTTAAATTCTAGGCATGAGAGGTGATCATGTCTATTGGCTCGGAAAACCTACCACTAGTGTGTGTTTCCCACTCACATTCCAAGGTTTTGTGAGATGGTCAGGCATCAGAATAAAAAGTCCCAGACTTAGCTTGTATATGGTCAGTGTTCTAGGTTTCCACTTCCATTTTAGAGTTGGAAGTTGTGCATTGTTTTTAGAGAATTCAATTTTTAATTTTACTTTTTGTTTTAGGACTTGTACCATATTTTATGCACCTCATTCCTTAATGTATAATAATTAAAATGCATTTTTACATTGTTTTTTTATCTTTTGCGATATTCATGCCTCGTGAATTATTGATTCTTGTTTTATTTTATGCATGATATAGACCATATATAGGGGTTTGTTTGATGAATGAAATGGTGATTCCTTGGGTGTGGGATATGATAATTTGGATAAGCTATTGGCTTCTAGGTATACTATGATAGATACTATGTTAATATTTTCTTAAGGATCTACATGAGTAGTGTTCAATTATTTTAGCATTGAGTTACCCTTTCTTTAGTTTCGTGACATGATTTTGGAACCATGACATCCCATGTTTATGCATGTTCATGTTGGGGAATCCCTCTCTAGTTTCTTAAGGTATGTTTTCTTAGTGATCTAGTCTAGTGACCTATTATTTGTGTTCAAGGATGTTCTCCCTTATGGTGTTTTTAGCTAGTTTTCATGGTTGGGTGAATCATGTATCTTTGGTGATGATTATATTTTTTGGGTCCCCCTAGCTAATGTTTCACCATCTTAGGGAAATTATAAATGGGTGGGAGACCTATTCCAGGTCTCAGTGTATTTTTTATGTTCTTATAGAGAGATCCTTTGTAATTCATTTGGTTGTTATATGTTGTTGTTTGGTTATGGAAACATTGTAAGTTTTGTAGGTGGTGTTTCTAATTTTCCTATGATATAGTTTGGGATTCAGTAGGATCCATGGAGTAGTGGTTGAAATCTTGATATTCTCTATCTCAGGGAAATCAAAGGAGTGGCTACCCCTGCATCATATTTTGATATATCATTAATTTCATTCAGTGAGGATTCTATTTCTTAGGACCCCTAATGTATTTTTTTTGGTGAATTCTGAATATTTCAGAAGTATTTATCCCAAGGTTTGGGTTGTTCATTCCCGATGTTCTTGGTTTTGATATTTTGAGAAGTTGGTTAGTAAATGAGTCCTTGTTATAGGGGAGGTAGTATTGGAATTCATACTATTCCTATGTTAACAAGGATTTTTTGAGTGAATAAAGTTTCATGGTGGGGAGTTTTTGACACCCCGATGTGTCACTTTATAGGTAGTGATTTTTTATTTGTTCCCCCCTTAGGTTCTGGTTGTTTCAACTTAATTGTTTTTTTTGAATTTTGGGGAGTTTTGCAGGGTTGCATGGTTAAGGTGAATAGTTTGGAAATCATATAATATAAACTATATTCCCTATGATGTGGTGGATATAGGGGAGCACACAATCTATTCATGGTTAGGGAAATTGTGTGAGACAATCATGTGACCATTGGGGTTTGGGATAGTGGTAGACACATGGCCCGCACACGGTTTGGAAAACTGTGTGATACAAATGTGCAACCTACTCAGTTTGGGGTATTTTTTATTTTATCCGCCTTTTTAATTTGGGCTTCAACCCCAAGTCACCCCCATTCAACCCTCTCATCTATGGTTCCACTCCTTGGGTTATAGCCCATTTTTCATGCTCCTACAAGTTTATTTGGAGTGATTCTTTATTCAGATCAAGAGGCCTAAGATTATCCTCTCTTAATATATTTATTTATTCTTATTTCTCAAAATTACTCTAGCCCTAATGGTAATGGGTGTCCAATTTTATTGGTTAAGTTTGTTAGGAATTAGGGATTTCAGTTTGTGATGTTTGTGATTCATCCTAAGAGATCTCTTTCGATAGGTTTCATTGAAGTTGAAATGATTTCACCACATGAGAAAGGTGTTTTATTTTAATTGCATATTATTTAAGAGTTCCATGTTTTTTATTCTTTAAATTTTTTTTTGAATTAAGGTAATTATGTATATGATATCTAGGTTTCATTTATCATGGTTTTCATTGGCATCACTTGGTTTTATTTTAGATTAATAAGGTGAATTTTATAATTAATTTATTTTTTGATAGAAATAGGTGTTTTATGAATTCTACATATTTGATAAAATGATAGAGATGATTTTCATTGAGAAAAACACTTGTTATTTATGTTTTAATATGAATAGGGGTTTAAAAGCGTGTTTCCCTTTTTGTGTTTTAAAGGGGTGTTGTTGATATAACTCGTTATTTTTGATGATGTTATATTAATCCATGTTATGTATGTTTCTGAAGTGATTCATAATGTGCTTATGTTTTTTTTCTCTTACAAAGGGAAGTATGTGAGGTGGGAATGACCATATCATAGTGATATCCCTTTGGGATCTATTATTGTAATGTGAGGACATTTTATTTTTCATGGATCACCTTGTTAAGTTATTCCAGGAGGAATCATGGGTTACTAAGTGGGAAGTATGGGGAAATTTCTAGGCATGTTGATATTACACATTGGATAGTCCCCCAAGTTGTAAATAACACCTGGCTAGTGGGAGGGTCACTGATGTGACTGGTTAGAGTGATTCAGTTAACAAATGTATGACCGTTAACCTACCAACAATAGGTACACTTTGCATGTATTGTGCTATCTTTTTAGTTACTATTGGTTTTACTCATTCTATTTATCATGAAAGGGTGTTGTCATGGGCGTTCTCAAATAAAGTGTGATTTTTGGGGTACTTAGGTGCAGTAGAGTGGCTGACTAAGGTTGTCTCTCCAAAGAGAAAATAATTTAGAAACTTATTAATGTTATTTTGAAAATAAAATAAAATAGAAGAAAAAAACTACTTAAAAGGATATGAGGGGGGGGGGGGGTCTATTTATCAAATAATAATAAGTATTTAGGAACAAGATTTCATTTTTTTTATTTTTTGAAATGAAATTTGATTAAAAAGACACAACAAGAAGATGTTTTCTAGAAAATATTTTAAAAGGAGTAGTTGATATAAATCCACCTCATCAATTACATATTAATAATTATAATTTAAATTAATATTCACTTAATTATGATCCCCAAATTTTTTTAATTCTATAAACCTATGAGAAATATCTTTACCACAAAGATGAAGTGAATTAAACCCTATGATAGTTTCGGAACATGCAATTTTAGCACCCTGCTTTGATTGACATTATAAGTCTAGATTATGGTCAATGGTAAATTAGGGAACATATCTATTTTGTAAAATAAGGATGAATTGTGTGTAGGTATTATATTTTAACTCTAAAAATTTATCTTGTGTTCTTTTGCTTCACCAGTTAAGGTTGTACTCTCAAAATTCACACATTACTCGACGTCACATGTTTTTGCATGAATCTTTCAATTGCTTGATTAGTTTCTATTAAATTAAAATCTCAATTAATAGATCATTATAAGTGAATTAAATTATCCAATTTATCCAAAATAAATTAATGAATAAGGAAAGAGTTATACCGATTACTAAAAAGAATTACTCTTCCATGGGTGGTGTAGTCATCATAGAAACTTTTTGCATTATCACAGGTTTAGAAAGGGTATAACCCAATCCAATTTATAATCTTGAATTCTAGACCTAATAATAAGATTAAGTAAGAATAAAATTTAAGAAAAAAGAAGAAACCAAATAAATATAAGAGTAATTAAGAATTTTATTACTAGAATAAAAACATTAACAAAATAAGAATAAGAAGAAGGCTTTGATGAAGGGATCCTAACTTCAACAGATATCCCTCTTGAAATGCCTAGAGAAATGTAGTGAAACCAATTATACTCTACATTAAATCTCCCAATGCACGTTTCAACCCCTCCAAATGATAAAAATACATATTTATAGATTGTAGGGGAGACTAGGTTACAAATGGTTTCAAGTGTGAATGGTGAAATTTGAGAAAATATTTTAATCCAACTTGAACTGCCTTATTGACCATCAAAACGAGTGAATCAACTATCCATTCATAAGGATAAGTTGTGAGAACTTTTTTATAGAGATCCTCTCCAAATTTCAGCCCATTACAATCATGGATGAAGAGGTTATGGCCCAAATACTGAAGTAATGCCCAATCTGAAGAGTCTAGCCCATCTTTGACTTCATGGACCATTTATTCCAATAAACTGCATGATTTAGCTCTTATGACCTGAATTAAAGTTATATCCCATTAAGTCAAGAAAACATTTACATAATTTTAATTTTAAGTAACTAAGATAAAATTATTTATGTTTGAAATAATACCTTGAATTTTAAAGGGTAAAACTGGAATTTTCATCAAATTTTCAAATGAATGATCTAATCCCTAATATTCTATAAATAAACATATTTAGAACAATGTGAGGAAATTATATAATTTATTATCAATAAAATAATCAATAAAATTTTGTTTTATCAACTCCCCACACTTACCCTTTTTCACCCATGGAAAAAACCCAATATCATGTTTTCCAAAAAAGCGTGACAAGGTATGCATGTTTATATTCCTCAATCCAAAATGGTAATATAGAAAAAGTAACGATTCCATCAAGAGTAAATATCAAAAAATTTTAAAGAACTTTTCTCATAAATTATATCAAAATAAAATCTGGTGAGATTAATGACACTAATCATAGTGAACCACGTTATGGGTCCACCATGCCATTAATTCCCCACGTGTGTTTGTGACAACCATTAAAAGATCACATCTCTACTATTTATTCAGTATATTCAGATCAAGTAAAACAATTCTTCTTACCTGGTTTAATTAACCTAAACTATTCTATATTCCTTTTCAATTATATTTCAATACCCATACCCTATAAAATCATCCATAAATACCTCCATGCATGTCTTAAGAAAATCAGAAAAAATAATCACAATGGATCTCTTGAAGGTACCTGGGGCATTGAAAAGTCCAAATGGCATCCTTAGGTGGGAAAATTTACTAAATTTACAAGTTAATGTTCTCTTCTCCTAATCCTCATGAGCTATAGGAAACTGAAAATATCGAGAAAATACATCCAATAAATAATAATGTGTCTTCTCATATATTCTCTCAAGCATTTGATTAATAAATGGGAGGGGGAAATGGTTCTTATGAGTGGATTGATATAGTTTCCTATAATCAACACACACACACACACACCAACTGTTTTTCACCCTCAATGTAACGAACTCATCTCTATCATTCCTAACAATAGTAACACCACTTTTCGTAGCCACAACCTGAATATAAATCACCCCCTTGGAATCTAAAATGGGATTAATTATACTTGCCTCGAGTAAATTCTCAACTTCCTTTTTAACAACTTTCAGAAGAGTTGGATTTAGTCTCCTTTGTGGCTGCATCACTAGTTTATCCCCATCATCCAAAAGAATCCTATTCATGAAAATGGAGGGGATAATACTAGATATCTCATCCATGGTCTACCTGATTTCCCTAATGTTATCCCTCAAAAGATTCAAATGTTTTTCTTCATTTTTAAAATGAATATTGTTAGAAATGATAACAGATAATATCTCACCACTTAACAAGTATGAGTATTTGAGATTTGGTGGCAATGTATTGAGTTGCAATGAAGGGGGATACAGTATGGATGGAGACAATAAAGTAACAGAAATATGTGCCTAAAGAACATTAGTATCAGAATAGACATCATCAAAATAAGATAATGTTGGGAAAAAATCCCTCCAGGTATCATTGCAGTATTTTTTAGGGTTGATTGTGTTTGTTGAAAAAGCAGGTTTCCATTGAGAATTGTCGAGTTCCAGAGATATTGTTGACAATCTATGTTGAAAAAGAACCATGACAATGGAATGGACGATCTGGAGATGGTACAAAAAGAGTTGTACAAGGTGGCACCGTTTTCCAGTGTTTTCCAAATTTTTGGGGACCAAAATTTGGAGGTTTATGAGCACTGAGAAATGTGGATATCCCGAAACATCTCAACAAAATATGGAAAAGGCATGAATTTCGCGAATATGGGCTTCATGGAATGGATTTCGTGAAGACCAGAAAAATGATGGCGGCGATTTTTCGCGATTACGTCAATCTTTGCGAACGACAGAGTTGAAGCACATCGCGATAGTGAAGGGATTTGTGAGGGAGCTTCATGGAAAAGGCATGAAGGTATTGACGGTGATGCTCCGTGATTACATCAAGCTTCGCGATCAAAAACTTTATGTGGTGCTTCCCGATTTTGAGGTAATTTCAGCGGGAACTTCAGAGATTCACGATTTGAGATGACGTGGCGTTGACTTCACGCAAAAAGTTTGAGGGTTGGTGGAATCGCCTATAAGTAGGCCTCGACCCCTTCAAGAGAAGCAAAGAGAGAAATAGAGAATTTTCAAAGAACATTTTTTGCTCTCGGTTCGCGAAGGTAGTTCTCGAAGGTAGTGTGCTTCGCGAAAGAAGAGATTCGTGGTGGCTAATCTAGCTCCGCGAAAGTTGCGAGATCCGTGTTGGCTTAGTGAGATTTGTGAGGGATGTCGCTCTGTAAGTACTTGAGCTTCGTGAGAGTTCTTCTCAAGAGTGCTTCGTGAAAAGGTAGTAGCTTCACGAAGACTTGTTTGAGCTTCGTGAAATTTGGAGCCTTGGGAAGTAGGGTGCTTTGCGAAGGTATTTCCAAAGGAATTTCCCAGTGTTTAAGAGGAAAATGGGTATTAATCAGTGGATGAAAGTTAGACTTAAACAAAGAATCTATCAACAATTGAGGATGCGTGCATTCATGAAAATGAAGATACCTACAGGTCTATAAACTATGAGTGGATCCCTTCCAAGTGTAGTGAGAAAAGGAAGAGGAAGAAGGTAATCCTTTCTACTGGAAGTGATCCAGTGAAAGAGAAACAGGGAGTGACCCTTGGGAAAGAATTTAGCTGACCCTAAACTTTGTAAATGCAGTGAGCCTAGGAATAGAAGTGATCTATCCTGAAATTTGTAAACAACAATGCACTTTTAGTGGATTTGGTACATCAGCACATTGATGGTGTATGATCCTTGGACGTGGCCCAGTGAAGGTGAACCAAGTAAAAATCATTGTGTCCTATGCATGATTTAGTTTTTGTTTATAATTTGCTGCTGGAAAGAGAGAGAAGAGAGTCTTTCTTAAAAGTGAGACAAGATCAATAGGGGAAGTTGTTTTATCTGTCATACCCTGATTCACCCCCCCTCTCAAGGAATCTAACCTAGTGGACCTAACAATTGGTATCAGAGTGAGGTTAATATCAGTGTTTCTCTCTCAAATGGAGGTCACTAATCATAAAGGGATTAAAATATTTTATGGGAACAATTTCCAGCTATGGAAGAATCAGATGCAACACTACTTCCGATCATTATGAATGGATGTGTTCACAGTAGCAATGCATGGCATAACAGCTGATATTAATAGTGGTTCATTATTAGAAGCTGAGCGTAGAGAGTTGGATGCTGATGCCAAAGAAATCAATGCCTTAGGGAGAGCCCTATCCAATCCTATATATACAAAGGTGATGTCTTACAAAACGTCACATGCCATGTGGGAAAAGCTATTGAATATATATGAAGGGGATACAAAGGTCAGAGAGGCAAAGATGCAAGTATTGTCGAACAAGTATGAAGATCTAATAATGAACCCAAATGAGTATGTTGATGCATTCTTCGACAGGGTAAATGTTGTAGTGGAAGACATGCGAGGTCTTGGAGAAGTTATTGAATACATAAAAATTGTGAAGCTCATCTTGAAGAAACATCCACCTCGGTTCAATCCGAATGTTTCGGTTTTGGAAGATAAGACCTGAAAGAGCTGACATTGGATAACCTGCACAACACCCTTGTTGCCTATGAAATGACAAATGATGATAATGATTTTGTGGAAAAGGGGAAATCTAAAGAGGTGGCATTCAAGGCCATGAAAAATTTCACCATTGAAGACTCTCCGGAAGAAGAAGAGACAGATGAGGTGATGTCATTCCTCTCCTCAAACCTTCAAAGAGGAAAAGGAAAGTTTAAAGGGAAGCTTCCACTTGCTTGTTTTTGATGTGGAAAGGTTGGAAATCTTGCGGCAAGGTGCCCCAAAAAGTTTCAAGAGGATGATGATGTCGATGAAATTGAAATTCCCAAGAAGAAGTATCCAGCCTATGGGAAAGGAAAGAAATAGTTCAAGAGAAATTTATTTAAGAAGAAGAACCTTCTTTCAAAATAATATGACAGTTCAGATGAGTCTGAGGTTGAGGAGGTTGAAGAGATAGATAACTGCAGAGATCATGGAGAAAATTCTATGGTGGCAGTTGTCGGTAGTTCTCAGAATAAGAATGAAACCAAAGCTGATGAAGAAGAAGAAGAAGTTGAGGGAAGAGTCGATATGCAAGCTGAGTTAGAGGATGCTCTTGAGGAGATATATGTTTGGGGAGCCAAAACAAAGAAATCCAACTAAGTTGTTCATGACGCCAAACTCTATATGCAGCACCAGGAAGAAGAGAAGTCTGAGTTGATGAAAGAAATTGAGAAACTCAAGTCATCACACTAGAGGACTCAAAATCAGTTGGTGAGTATAAAATAAAAATTGAAGAGCAGAGAAGGGAGATCGATATCTTGAATAACACAAGGAAAGATCAAATAAATCGTATTTAAGAACTTGAAGGAGAAGTTTTTTGGTTGCGGAAAAAGGTTAAAGATCAAGAAAAACTCTTGACTCTTGCTGGGTCATCAGGAAAGCAGATCACTCAAAAAACTGAGAAGCTAAAAGTGTAGAATAGTGGTTCAGCAGAAAAGAAGCATCAACTATGTTTAGATGCTAAGACCGATGGGGGGATTGACCTAAAACAAAAATATATTAAAATTGATGTCATACCACAAGCATCCACTCTGAGATTAAAGGTTGATTTGGTCATAAGGCAGAATCAGAATATTCAGAGAACCCAAGGGGAAACTCATAGTGCAGAAGTCAATCAAAGGAATTCACCTCATATTAGGTGTTATTGTTGTGGAAAGATAGGACATTAATAGTATGTGTGTTCCATAGCCAAGAGATATCGAAGGAAAAAAAAACAAAGGTGGCATCTAAATAGAGAATGGTTCTCTAGAACATATTTTGAAGGAAACTATTTTTGGTACGGAGTATTTGGGCACATAGGTATTGTACTTTGACCATACAGAGGGATGTGACAAAGGAGAATCAAAATGTTTGTAGGCATAAGATCAATGAACCAAAATGTGAGTTGAAAATGAAAAATATATTTTCATCTTTGGAAGATGAAGCTAGTCCATCATAATCTGAGAAAGATCATAAGTCTCAATCCATGCTGAAAGTGAAGGCAAAAATATGGACCAAGAAGAAGAAGGATGAGAAGGCCATGGTGGCATAAATTGCTCTTAAAGCTTCAGATCACTCTGGTGTGTAGATCCTTGATAGTGGTTGCACATCTCACATGACAAGTAATAAGGATCTCATTACAGATGTAAAATATTAGAAAGAAGGAGTTGTTAAGTTTGGAAATGATGAAGGCCTGAAGATTATTGGCTCAGGAAAGGCCATGTTTGGGGGAAAAGAGATGAGACATGCTGATGTCTTAGTAGTAGAAGGCCTCAGTCACAATTTTCTCAGTGTCAATAAACTATGTGACTCAGGACATTCTATAAGGTTTACTAAAAAGGTGTGTATCATCAAAGGAATATACGGATCAGTGGTTCTATAGGGAAAAAGGAAAAAGGAAAATCTCTACCTGGTAAGTGGAGAAGAAGATATGTGCCTTCTGTCCAGAGAGGAAGAAAACAAGTTGTGGCATAAATGACTAGGTCATCTATTCCAACCATCCCTAGAAGATCTGGTAAAGTGTGATGTATCAAGAGACCTCCCTAGGATATCATGTGATCATACTCACATGTGTGATGCATTCCAAAAAGGGAATCTCATCAGAAAGATGTATAAAGAAAAGGAAAAGAATTCAACAGGAGTGCTCGAATTGGTGCATGCTGATATTTGTGGTCCTATAACACCAAGAGAAATTGATAGAAAGAGGTAATATGTTCTTTTCATTGATGAATATAGAATAATGGCATGGGTATTTTTTATTTCCCATAAGTCAGATGTGTTCAGCTACTTAAAACAGTACTGGAGGGAGTGTGAAAGGATGCTTGGATAGAAAATTCTGAAGTTCCATACTGATAACAATATGGAATTCACAAACAGTATAGTGGAAGACTATCTTGAGAAACATGGGATAAGGCATCGGGTTTTTTCAGTGAGAAATACACAATAGAATGGAGTGGTTGAAAGAAGAAATCGGATCATCAACAACATAGCCAGAACAATTCTTATAGAGAAAGAACCACCAGATAAGTTTTGGAAGGAAGCAGTATTGACATCAGTCTACATTTATAACAGGGCTCTGTTGTGTTCGAAGGAAGGAAAGCCTCCGTATGAAATGTGGTATGGAAAGAAGCCAATAGTGAAATACTTTTGAATATTTGGAAGTAAGTGCTTCATTCTCAACAAAGAAAAGCATAGGAAGTTTGAAACACGTGGAGATGAGGGAATATTTATGGGCTACTCAGGCAAAATCAAAGCATAAAAATGCTTTAACAAAAGGCTGAGAAAGGTATTTTAGAGCAATTATGTCACTATTGTGGAAAATGAAGTGAATATTCAACAACATATTGAACAGTTTCTTGATGAAAGTGATGAATAGTAAAGTAACACAGGAGGAGAAGAAGTGGAAGATGCTGACTCAGAAGAAGACACTAATGATGAAAAAGAAAGTGTCAAGTCTGTGTCTGCAAGGAATCCAAAGAGTTGAGCTGAAAATGATAGGTAGAATATCATTGGTGATCAGGAAGCTCTAGTTGAGACAAGAAGAATGAATTCACTACATCATACATATTTCCTATCTCAGGTAGAGCTGAAATGATTTACTGATGCAGCTGAAGATGAAAAATGGGTTCAGGCTATGGATGAAGAGCTTGATCAGATTGAGAAGAACCAGATGTGGGAGATTGTTTTGAGACCAGCAGATAAGAATGTCATTGGGACTAAATGGGTCTACCACAACAAGATGAATGAATATGACACAATGGTTCAAAACAAAGCATGACTAGTGTTAAAATGATACTCCCAGATAGAGGGAACAGATGTTAATGAGACATTTTCACCAGTTGCAAGGCTGGATACAATCATATTATTCCTAGCCATTGTAGTGCAATGGAAGTTCAAAGTGTTTCAGATGGATGTAAAATACACATTCTCGAATGGGGTTCTGGAGGAGGAAGTGTATATTGAGAAGCCATATGGTTTTCTCATCCATGTGGATGAGAACAAGGTTTGCAGACTGAAGAAGGTGTTGAATGGGATGAAATAATCACCAAGAGCATGGTACTCAAGGCTTGATCAGTACTTGAAGAAGCTTGGTTTCCAGCATGGGGGAGTTGATTACAATCTCTATTTCAGCATTGATAGTAATCAAAGTATGATGGTGTTGGTTTATGTTAATGACATAATATTTGGCGGATCAGATGAAGCTCAGTGCATAAAATTTTACAAATTCATGAAAAGTGAGTTCGAAATGTCAATGATTGGAGAGCTAACATTTTTCCTTGGTCTACAGGTGACACAATGAAGGAGTAGAACATTAATTTCACAATCCAAATATGCCAAGGAAGTTTTGAAAAGATTTGTAATGGACAATTCCAAGGAGATGAAGATTCCAGTAGCTACCCAGATGAAATTATCCAAAGATGAGAATGGAAAGGCAGTTAATATCACAGAATACAGGCAAATCATTGGAAGTTTTCTATAATTGACTACAACAAGGCCTGACATTATATTCGCCACATTCCAAGCAGAGAGATATCAGAGTAATCCCAAGGAAATCCACATGCTTTCAGTGAAAACAATACTTTGGTATATCAAGGGCATAATGGATTTCATCTTGATGTATAATGGAAAATCTCAGACAAAGTTATTGGGATATAATGATGCAGATTGAGCCAGTTCAGTGGATGATAGGAAATCAACATCAGTAGGTGAATTCTATCTTGGTGTACTATGTATTTCTTGGCTAAGAAAGAAGCATGATTACATCTCATTAAGCACCGCAGAAGCTGAGTATATTGCGACCACTCAATCATGCACACAATTATTGTGGATGAAGCATCAGCTTGATGATATGGGAGTTGAAGTGAAGTCTCCGATTGGAATCCAGTGCGATAACTCTAGTGCTATAAATATCAGAAAAAATCTAGTCCATCACTCAAGGACAAATCACATTGAGATAAAGTATCATTTTATCAAAGAGAATGTTGAGCAGGGAATCCTGAAGTTGGAGTATGTGACTACAGAACAATAGGTTGCAGACATTATGACAAAGGCCTTACCCAAGGAAGATTTTGAGAGGCATCAATGGGATCTGGGAGTCCAGTCGACTTCCTGTACCTGAAAAAGTGTGGATTTGGGACCCCCTCTCCCTGAGGTATCGTGTGTTTTTCTCTAATGCGTTAATATGTGTTCCTTCTAATGTTGCAGACCGCAAAGGGGTGACCTTTGGGTTCGTTTACAAAGGGGTATAAATAGTGACTCCTCAAGGAGGAGAAACTGTGGCTAAGGAAGGGAGAAAATATCTTAGTAAAAGTCACAGGGAGAAGTTGATAGGTGGAGCAATGAGATAGAGCAACGAGATAGGGGGAGAGCAATGAGATAGGGGGAGAGTATTAAATCTGATGATGTTAGAAGTGATCGATCAAAGCATAGATATCACGACAGCTGAGGATCATGATAAAGGCCGAACAATTATGTTGGAAAGGTGTGAGAAGGTTTTCAGCTATCACCAATTGGTATCAGTGTGGTTCAACAATTGGTATCAGTTTGTAATCGACAATTGATATCTGACATGAAGTGATTCATTGATAAACTTTTCATACCACTCTTGTTTCTCACGCCAAGCATTGCTTATGTGGGATTAGAGTACATGTTAAGTTATTCTTTTAATGATATTAGAATCACAAGAGGTGAATGGTGGTAGTGGATGGAAGGATCTTTAGAGAGGTATCAAAGTGCAGAGAATCATTCTGAGAAAAGTTGTCAACAAACCAAAAGGGGGAGATTGTTGGGAAAAAATCCCTCCAGGTATCATTGCGGTAGTTTTTAGGGTTGATTGTGTTTGTTGAAAAAGCAGGTTTCCATGGATAATTGTTGAGTTCCAGAGATGTTGTTGACAATCCATGATGACAAAGAACCATGACAAAGGAATGGATGATCTGGAGGCGGTACAAAAAGAGCAGTACAGGGTGGCACCCTTTTCCAGTGTTTGCCAAATTGTTGGGGTCCAAAATTTAGAGGTTGGTGAGCATCACGAAATGTGGATATCCTTGAAGATCTCAACAAAATATGGCAAAGGCATGAATTTCACAAATATGAGTTTCATGGATTGGATTTCACGAAGACCATAAAAATGATGGCTGTGATTCTTCGTGATTACGTCAAGCTTCGCAAATGGAAGAGTTGAAGCATATCCTGGTGGGGAAGGGCTTTGCGAGGGATCATCACGATGAAGGAATGAATGGATTGATGGTGATGCTCCGTGATTATTTCAAGATCCGTTATTGGAAAATTTCCATGGTGCTTCGCGATTTTGAGAGAATTTCGGCGGGAACATCAGAGCTTTGCGATTTGAGATGATGTGGTGTTGACTTCGCGTGGAAAGTTCAAGGGTCAGAGGAATCACCTATAAATAGGCCTCCACCCCTTCAAGAGAATCAAAGAGTGAAAGAGAGATTTGTCAGAGAACATTTTTTTCTCTCGGTTCGCGAAGGTAGTTCGCGAAGGCAGTGTGCTTCGCGAAAGAAGAGCTTCACGGCGGCTAATCTAGCTCCATGAAAGTTGAGAGCTCCGCGTTGGCTAAGTGAGATTTGTGATGGAAGTCACTCTGCGATTACTTGAGCTTCTCAAGAGTGATTAACAAAAATGCAGGAGCTTCACGAAGGCTTTTTTGAGCTTCACAAAATTGGGAGCCTTACTAAGTAGGGTGCTTTGTGAAGGTATTTCCAAAGGAATTGCCTAGTGTTTAAGAGGAAAATGGGTATTCATCAGTGCATGAAAGTTGGACTTCAACAGACCATCTATCAACAGTTGAGGATGTGTCAATTCATGAAAATTAAGATACCTATAGGTCTTTAAACTGTGAGTGGATCCCTTCCAAGTGTAGTGATAAAAGGAAGCAGAAGAAGTTAATACTTTCTACTGGTAGTGAGCCAGTGAAAGAGAAACAGGGAGTGACCCTTGGGAAAGCAGTGAATGTCCCTGGATCCTTACACTTTGTGAATGTCCCTGGATCCTTACACTTTGTTGGAATTGCTAGAGTTTATGTAATGATTGCTGGCACATTTTTTACAAGATTGATCCTTTCATTTCCCTTTATCCCTCTTTGATTGGTACAAAGTTATTTTAGGAATTTGGCATACCTTGGTATTTGATTAATGGCTTCAATAAGGGGGATGTTTATCTCTATATGCTTGAATATGTCCAAAACCTCCTTTTCCATTGCCTCCTTAGCCATATTCTTAGTTTGTACAACTATATTTGGAAAATAAGAGGTTTAGGAGGAACATCATCAATATTTTTCTCACCTTTATTTTTCTCTTTGGGTTTCTCATCAGTTGGTATAGAATGGGTCTTCTTTAGGGTTAAGGTGAATCACAGTGGAATGGTAGGTGAAGAATTATCAGTTTTTTGCTTCCCACTTCTCAATGTGATGTACGGAAATTTCCCTTTGGAGTTGGAGTAGGTTGGGAAGGAATATTTCCATAGTTATTTCTTACTAGTTCATGGAGGGTGGTGGAAATCTGGATCATTTGTGTCTTCAACTCCCTCAACTCTGAACCTTGACTCTTAAGCTCATTTTGTTGATTAAGAACAATTTTTCTTCAAAAGTTCATCACTGTTAGAATACACATTTTTTTGGGATTCCCTTGATGTTGTCTTGTTGAATTTTGAGCTTTAAATATCCTTTGGGGTTATTGGAAACCTTGTTGTTAAGGTGGAGGCTGCTGTAATTTTTTTCGAAAAGGGGGATTTTGTTGTTTTCCAGAGTCATAAATCATTTATGATTGATCCTTACACCCTTGGTTTTATGTTGGATAAAAGGAATCATACTTCTTCTAGGGATGTGGTTGTTGTTGTTGCTGATATGGACTCCCAAGAAATACTACTCCACAATATTTCGTCTCCTGTAGTTGGTGGAAATAGTCAGTTGGGTGGTCTATTTTAATGAAAATAACACAAGGGATCATAGGATATAGATGAGATGTCTTTTTAGAAAAATAAATATATCTCATCATAGTGGTCAATTATTCCAACAAGGTATCAAATAAATGACTTTAAAGAGAAGATGAACTTACCTGATGTACTCCTCTAACATGTGGTGTACCTTAATCACCAAATTTTTGGGATTTTTGTGACATATAATTGATCAATTCATGTGCGTCTAATGGTGTTTTGTATACCAATGCTCCTCCAGTCACAACATCCACCAAGATTCTCTCCATAGGTGTAAGGACTTTTTAGAAGTACTAGATGAGGATTTTCTCACTAATTTGGTGATGTGGAAAGATTTCACACAACTTCTTGAATTGATCCCAGTACTCATACATTGACTCCCCTTAGGATTGCTTGATTCCTGAGATCCATTTTTGAATGGTAGTGGTCCTTGATTCTGTAAAAATTATCTGCAAGAAAATAAGTTTCTAATCATTCCAACAAGTTACATCTTTAGGTTATAAATAATATATCTAGTCTTTTGCAGTTCCATCAAGTGAGAATGATAATTATCTTAATTTTATTTGATTTGTAGAGAAATTTATTGGTTTAAGGGTTGAGAAAACCACATTAAATTATTTCAAATGTTTTTCTGGATGCTCACCAGATCATGCATGAAATTTTGGAAGTAGTTTAGTTAACCCATATTTCAGTTCAAAGTTTAATTCTATATTTGGGTATGCAATACAATTTGGTTGATAATTAATGTCATGTAAAGTCAATTCTAGAATGGTTCTATTAAGTTAATTGCCATTATTTTCAGCAATTTGTTCTTGTTTTAGGTTTGATATAAAAGTGATTCCAATTTTAGTGTTCTTATAGTGGAGGAATTAACCAGTTGGGTAAATGATGACACTTCCTATAGACCGAGATTGTCCAATTCAATCCCTAAGGCTACGATCAATCTTGGGGTCTAGATCACAGAGATCCTTGAGATGTGTTCATGTCATAAATCATATAAATTGAGAAAATTATACCATAAGATCACGAGAATAAGTTTCAATAGATGGTACAATAAATAATAAAAGAGAGAAGAAGAAGAAAGAGAAATAAAAAATAAACAAAAAATGAGAAAGGGGAAAGATAATGAAAGAAATAATAGAAATAATGATAAATAAAATAAAATTAATACCTCTAATTAGTGGAATAAAATACTTTCCTCCCAGGCATATATTCCAATTTATAAGGGTTTTTTCATGGGAAATCTCAAATAAAGTGTGATTTTTTGGTACTTAGGTGTAGTAGAGTGGCTGACCAATGACGTCTCTCAAAGGAGGAAATAATTTTAAAACTTATTAAAGATATATTTGAAAATAAAATAAAAGAGAAGAATAAAATAATTAAAAGGATGTGTGTGTGTGTGGGTGGGGGTGGGGGTGGGGGTTGTTTATAAAACAATAAGAAGAATTCTGGAAGAATATTTCATTTTTTTGTTTTTATTTTTGAAATGAAATTTGATTAAAAAGGCACAATAATAAGACGTTTTTTAGAAAATATTTTAAAATATTTAATAAATATAACTATACCTATTCAATTAATTATTATTAATTATAATTTAAATTAATATTCACTTAATTATTATATTCTAAATTTTTAATTCTTGAACCCTACGATAAATAACTTACAACAATGATGAAGTGAAATAAACCCTAGGCTAGTTTCAGAACATGCAATCATAACACCTTGCTTTGATTGACGTTCTAAGTCTAGATTATGGTCAACGATAAATTAGGGCACATATCAATTCTATAAAATTAGGATGAATTTTTTTAAGGGATTATATTTTAACTCTACAAATTTATCATGTGTGCTTTTGTTTCACCAGTTAAGGTCGTGCTCTCACAATTCACACATTACTCGACCTTGCGTGTTTTTGTATAAATCATTAAATTGATTTATTAGTTTATATTAAATTAAAAAATAAATTAATATATCATTTTATTTGAATTATAGTATCTCATAGATTCAAAATTAATTAATTAATAAGGAAAAAGGTAGACCTATTACTAAAAGTAACTACTCTTCCAGGGTGATGTAGTTATCATAGAAACATTTTTCATTTTCAAAGTATTAGAAAGGGTATAACACAATACAATTTCTAATATTGAATTACATCCAAAATAGTAAGATTAATGAAGAATAAAATTGAATAAAACATAATAATCAAAAGAAATAAAATATTAATTAAGAAGTTTATTTATAGAATAAAAACATTAACAAAAGAAGAGGAAGAATAAGGCTTCGATGAAGGGATCCTAGCTTAAAGAGATACCCCTTTTGAAATGTCTCGATAAATGGAGTTAAAACAATTATACTGTTCCTCGAATCTATCAATGAACGTTCCAACCCCTCAAAAAGAGAAGAATACATATTTATAGAGTGGAGGGGAGGCTAGGTTACAAGTGGTTTAGAATGTGAATGGGGAAATTCGTCCAAATATTTTATGCCATTTTGAACGGCCTTCATGACCACCAAAACGTGTGAATAAGCTAAACTTACAGTATAATAAGTTTTCCTAAATTTTGTTATTGAGATCCTCTCCAAATTTGGGCCCATTACAAGCGCATAAGAAGATGTTATGTCCCAAATACTAAAGTGGTGTCCAATATGGAGAGTCCAGTCCATCTTTGACTTCAAGGTTCATTTATTATAATTAAATTCATGATTTAGCTCATATGTTTTGAATGAAATTTTTATCCCATTAAATAAGGAACACATTTATAAAATTTTATGTTTAAAAAATAAAAATAAAAATATTTATGTTCTATTACTATAGTGAATTTTAAATGGTAAAACTGGAATTTTCGTAAAATTTTGAAATGAATAATCAAATCCCAAATATTCTATAAATAAACACATTTATCACAATTTGAGGAAATTATATCATTTTTTATAAATAAAATAATCAATAAAATTATTTTTTATCATATCATATTTATGCCTTTGGTTATATATTGGCATGTGAGATGATAATTGTTTGCATGAGATTGCTTTATGTGTTGATCCTCTTGTGTTTTATCATGATGTTGGCTAGTTTGGTTCCATACATTTATTGGTATTATTTTTTAACCTCTATGGTTGTGTTTTAATTATGGATACCTTTAATTCCTTTCCTACCTTTATGTTGGGTGTATAAAATCTATTGGGTTTAAAGGGTTTCCACGTATTAAAGGGGAATTTGATAAGAAATACTTTTGAAATTTTTGTAAGCCTTTGGTGGTTTTGTTTTCAAAAGTATGGAATTTTAAATAGAAATGGTTCTATTTTTAATTTAAATTTTTTTGAAGAAAAACATCTTTGAGGCATGTTCATTAAAAATTTTGTTTTGAAAAAGTGTATATTCTGTGATTGGTTTGTTTCTATATCATGTACAATGGAAATAAAAACCTATTTTTTTATATTAATTTCAAACTAGAGGTTTGGGTTTATTTTATAAAAAGAATGAAAAAAATCATGGTGGTATGCTCATTTTTTTGGATCACACTCTACATAGATACGTTTCTGGGTATATAGTCTTTATGTCTTATGTAGGTTTCTTCAGGTTTGGATTTCAGGTTGGATTTGGTGTCATTTTCCTTGGGAAGAAAATGGTTGTTGGGATCATAGTGGTAACCTGAGAGTCACATTGATATAGTGATCGATCATTTGGTTTCATGAAATTGGTTGTCTTGAGTTTTGTTTCAGCCTCTTTGGTCTTTTGTTTTCTATTATTTCATCTTTTGTTTTGGTTTTGAAACTCGTATTAGATGTTTGTTTATATGGGATGTCCTTTGGAATGTATCATTATCTCTTTATCATTATTCATTATTTAGATTTTTTATTTTTATTCATGAGGGTGAAACCACCCCCAATAGTTATGTAGATACCCATGAAGCTTTTTTCTAGCCTCAGGGGATTGAGGATTTTCCTTAGGTATGTGGAGGGTCGGTTTAAGCGTCGTTTCAGGTGGAATCCTAGGGTGGTTTGTTAGACAATTATTGTTTATTGGAATTGGGACATAAAATTATTGAAATTATTGTGATGCAATTATGAATATTTTATCATTATACCATTCCAAATTGAAATTCAATTTCATGAATTATAATTCATCAACTTTCATTACACATATATTATCAACCCATTTGAAATAGAAAATCGAATCTTTAAATGTTGTATAATACAACTCGTGCATCAATTAAATGGTGTAAAAATATGACATATTTGAATAAATTGTATTTCTATACCTATATATAGATACACAAATCTCTTCTAGCACAAGAATAAATCTAGTGGTTTATATTGTACTACATTCATCTGATTCCTTTGTATAGAATGTATAACCGTAAATTACAAAACCATTATAATATATAACATTTATATTTAGTCTCCTGTATATCCATCAAAGTCCTTTGACAATTTAATTTGTATTTTTAGATAACCATTAATAAATATGATCCAAAAACCATCCTATAAACTATTAATTATGGGTATTTTATATCCATATTTCATCCCTTAATAGATTCAAATTTTTAAGAAGTACTTTGTGGAATTCAATGTATGGAGAAACCTCTACACTATTATATAAAATGTAAAGGTGAGCTTGATCATAATATATAATTTTAATTGTAATAATATCTATTATAAAAATCCCTTTACCTAGAAGGCATCCGCTATGATGATATTTTGGGAGACCAATGCTATCAAGATCTAATAGGTAATCGGTAAAAAATTCAATATATTCTTCAACATTATATCTCTATTCAATTCAAACTTATGGATAAATTTAATTATTAACATACCCTTTTAAGTTTTTAATATATCATTCAATGGGGTAAATCCATCTGTAATGTACAAAAAAACATAGTTGATTCTCTATATCCAAGTGAACCATCAGGTAGAATAATATATCAAAGGATAATGTCGAGAAATAAATATCCAATTCACATAATATGACAACAATTTCATTATTCATGATTGGAAACTTCACCAGATCTTTAACTTTACTTGATATGGCTTGAAAAAGAATCAAATACATGCTAATTTGTGTCATAAATTTTTAGGAAAAATGAAATTTAAATATACTAGAATTAATTCTTGTATCAAAGCAAGACAATAATGTGATTTTAAACCTTATAAATTCAAATTAGTCATTGAAAATACATTCTTGATATTTTATGAATATACCTATATAACTTTGAATCCATTAAGAAAGTTTCAAAATCAAGAACTTTCTTGTCTGAATAGAGTGAAATTTGATGGAGGAATAAAATTTCATCTTTCACCCTTCACTGGTACCAAATCTTCCCCCATCCTATATTATTTATGTCTAACCTAAACTTAATTCAAAATTTATTTTCTTTGGTACATTTTTTAATTTACCAATAACACTATAACATACATTTTTTTTATATATACATCTTTTTTCTATATACCTGACATCAATAAAATTCCTGACGTACAAATAATTTCATTTTGACAATTCAAAGAAAATTGATCCCTTTTTACAACTTGATTTTATAAATTTTTTTGAAAAAGTTTTACCAAAATTATTGTTAATATATTTTACTTTCTTGAATAGTTGATCACCCATTACTGGAGATGGTGTTGTACCTTGTTCTATATTTCCAATAGATGATGTCATCCATGATCAATATTTATTCCATCAAGGTAAAAATTTGGAATGTCCTAAAAACACAATCTTTGATGAATGTTTCAACCAAACCGCATGTCATCCTTCTTTAAAAATAAGACACCCCAACATTACTTTAATTTTATTTCCTAAAACATTTCCATAAATAGTAAAGTCATTTATCATCCCATAAAATATGCTTCTCAATGTAAACTCTTTCATTATATGGGAATCATACAATTTAACACTTTTATCCCACATCAATTTCAGATTTTCATTCAATGGAGTCGAATAGATATCAATATCATTACCAGGTTGTTTTGGTCCAAATATAAGTAGATACCACATGATGAATTTGTGCTTCATGTATAACCACAATGGAAAGTTATCATTTACCAACATAACTAGTCATATATTATTAGTATTAATTTATAAACAAAAAGGTTTTATTTTATATATAGATAGTGAAAATGTGACATTTCTCAACTTCTAAACTCAAGATACTCATAATAAAATTTCTTCCACTAAGGAGAGTCTATTCAGTGACATAGTTTCTAATCTTCAATTATTGTATTTACATGCCATGTTAATAGTCTAGAGGTTTTCTAATATCCATATAGTTGTCTAAACCTTTTAATGATAGGAATGTAACATAAACCTTTAAAAGGAATTGATTCTTCTTTATTATACCAAACTGTGACACCATTAGGGCATTTTTAAAGTGATTATAGTTCTTGTGAAACAATATACAATCATTTGTATATGGTTGTTTTTTTCAAAGATCATACCCATTGAACATAGAATTCAATAAGCACTATATGTTTTAAAAATAATCTCATTTTCATCTATTAGCATATCATTTAGGAGACCAAGAAGTTCTGTAAAACTAGTGTCACTTCATTCGCTTCAAGCTTTCAAATTATATAACCTCAATACAGCTAACAATGTTGTATATTTAGTGTAAATGTTATACAATAGTATTTTTTTCATAATTATATAACTTCTAAATCCAATTTGGAAAATCATAAAGGTTATCCTCATTTTTTATTTTCATTTCTTCCATATGATCTCCATCATAATTACACAAGTTTTTGTATCAAATGATTCATAAATGAAAATATCATACTAGTCAGTATATACATTCATTTTCCCCCAACTTTATTCCAACATTTATATCTCCAATATATTTAATGAAATATTAAATATTATTCAAACAATTATGGATTAATTCATCTTGAATAACAATATGAATAAAGGATTCGAGAATGGTCGTATGCATGCTCTATTACAAACTTGATGAACTCTTTAACTCTATCCCCATACTCCTTTTTCATATGATTAATATCCTTCCATTTTTGATTCATATTCATCTTATATGGTTCCGTAATATTCAATATGTAAAATAAATAAATAAATACAAATAGGGTATGTATATAATTTATATATAAATTGATATGTAAACAAAGAATAAGAATTTGAGTGTATTAATACTCTATTTTGGGAATTCTTACATAGTTTGAACATGTTTAAGGCCACTACTCTAAATATTGTTCTTACTTTACTCAAAATATAGACTCTCCCCTTTTCAAACATCTGTCACTCATTCATTTGTTTTTCATTCTTCAAAACTCATTATTCCACTCCCATTTTCCCATAAAAAGAATTATTTTGAATTGAATCATAAATATGATTTCAATAAATATAATTATATTCATTTTGAATCAATTAATATTTTATGTGACAAATAAAATAATAAGAAACCTCTTTGAGAGAAAAATTTGGAAATAAAAATTAATAGAATATATAACAAACATGTGAGAGAATATCAAATGGATAGTCGAAAAATTGATTTCCATGAACACTAAATTATTAGAATAATTATACAAATGACCTATATCAATACTTATATACTCTATATAAACCTATAATTAAAAAAAACTAAACTAGGCCCAAAATACTTTACCGCTCCAAACCCCTACTCACAACCATCTCAATTTACATGAAGATATAAAAAATGTAATGAATTTTTTTTCTTAAATGAAATTACCATAAATTATTAAAAAATAAGATCTCCAAATATTTTTTAAGAATGGGGAATTCATAAAAAAAGATTTAAATTTAAAAATAATACCTTATAAACTTCATATGAAGTTAATCAACATGATTTAAAAAAATAATATTCATCCTATTTAATGATGTAATCTATATAAATTGGAAAAATTATAATGTAAAACTATAATTTTATAATGTTTTATAGGGAAATCAAAAAATATTTTAACTAGTATAAATTAAATTAATATAATAAATGTAATAGTTAGAATTATTTAAAAACATGATTAATATTATATATGTTTTAATAGAATTTTGTAATTTTTTTCTAAATAAATCAATAGTTAAAGTATATAGAAACATATTCAAGAAACTAAAATGAATAAACTCTTGGGCCTAATTTCTCTCTGATCAATTTTTTGTAGTATTTTGAAATAAGTGTCCAATTTTAAGGGTTAATTGAAAACCTATGATTTTTTGGATGGCTCAACCCAAAAAATGGGCTGCTATATATCCGCAGGTCTTGAGCCTCATTTGAGTTATTTGGATCACATGACACACCCATACCCTTTGGAAAAATTAAAAACCCAAAAACATTGAATATCCAAACCCTTTGGAAATAGAAAATGTTGGTCATATGGTACAAGGGAAAGGCACTATGGTACCCATAGGTCTAGGGGAATGGGGGTTTTTTGGTACATGGGTTAAGAAGAACTAAAAATAGTGAAAAAATGCAAGATCAACTAAAAATGAGTCAAAATAATAACATTCTTTCAGTTTGGAAAGGTTCGATTCATTCAAGAACTTTGAGGGGGAGTGGAAGTCCGTGAGAGCTTGAATGAAGTGAGTTAGTGGGGATCTGTGTTAGGGTTCTATTTAAAATACAGAAAGGGTTTTATCAATGATTTCCAAAAATCACTGATAAATACAGGTTTTGTCAATGCTAAAATAGTTTGTATTGATAAAACTGATATTTATAAGCGCTAAAATAGTTTGTGTTGATAAAACTGATATTTATCAGTGCTAACTCTTAGCACTAATAAATATGGGTCTTTATCAGTGCATTTAACTCTAATAAAACCTATCTCAATTAGTGCTAAAAGGTAGCACTGATAAAGATATGTTTTATCTGTGATTTTTTGGAAAGCACTGATCAAAACTATATAAAATAAATTAAAAAAATACTAAATGAATATTTATTAAAAAAGAATAAATAATAAAAAATGTAAAAATTAATTACATTATTAATAAATAAATATTCTTAAATGTAAAAATGATATAAATAAGTGGAATTTATTAACAAAATATGAATAGACATAAAAAATATTTAAAAAATGAATAATTTTTTTATAATTATATATATTGTTAAAAAAATAAAAATGAAGTTAAATTCATTTTAAATATGTAAATTAAAACCATATAAAAAACATTAAATGTTAATGAATAAATATATATAAAAATTATTAAAGATTAATAAATATAATCATATTAAATGAATAGATATTAAAAATGAATTAATAAAAAAGAAAAGTAAAAAATAATTAACATTATTTTTAAATTAATAATACAAAAAAATATTAAATGAATGAATGTTAAAAAAAGTATAATTTAATAATTAAAAAAATCAATAGATATAAAAATGTTATAGAAGTTAACAAGTGTTATTAATTATACAGATTATTAAAAAAATTAAAAATGAATATATATTAAAATGAAAATGAATACATATTAATTATATATATTAAAATCATATTAAAAAAATTAAATGTTAATGAATAAACATGTACAAATAAATATTAAAAATGGATAAAATGATCAAAAAAAAAAAGAAAAATTGAAAATCAGTTAATTAAAAAAATATTTAAAAAATAATTAAGATTATTAATAAACATATATTGCTAAAAATTTATAAATTTGAAAATGTATAAAAAAGTAATAAATAGTATACATTGAATAAAAATAAAAAATAATTAAATTTACCAATTAAAAACATAATATATAATAATCATTTTATGTTAATAAATAAAATTCTAAAATGAATATAAAAAATTGAATAAATTTAAAAAATAATTTGTTTGTGTGGTTTTATATAAAATTTCATTAATCACATATTTGTGAGTGAAATTAATGTAACACTAGTTTGATATAATTTAAATTTAACAAAAAGATACATTTTATTAAACTTCTATTAATTGATAATAATTAGTGAATTTTTTTAATTAATAATAAGTTTTAATTATAAACCAATTTTCATGAAATATATAAATTTTTTAATGTAAATTCATATTTTGTGTTATATAAATCATTTTTAAGAAAATATTATATATATATATATATTAATATATATATATATATATATATTTGAATATATTTCTATAATAAAAATATTAAAAATATTAATGAATAAATATGTCGAAAAAATATTAAATATGGATAATTTAAGAAAATTATGAAATGAATAAATATCAAAAATAAATAAATTAAAAATAAAATTTTAAAAATAATTAACATTATTAGTTAATAAATAATACTAAATAATACAAAATTAATATATGTTAAAAAAGGATGAAAATATAATAATTTAAAAATCAATAGATTTCTAAAATATTAAGAAAAATGATTAACTGTTATTAATTATATAGATTGTTAAAAAAATTAAAAATGATTATATGTTAAAATAAAAAAGAATGCATATTAATTATATAAATTACAACCATATTAAAAACATTAAATATTAATGAATAAACATGAATAAAGAAATATTAAAAATGGATAAATTTATAAAAATATTAAAAAATGAAAAATTGAATATGAATAAATTAAAATATTATTAAAAACAATTAATATTATCAATGAATAAATAATAATAATAATAATGAATAAATTCAAAAAAATATAAGAGTGTAATAAATAGTATATATTGAATAAAAATATTCAAAATGAATACAATTTTCCAATTAAAAACAAAATATATATTAAATATATTATGTTAATAAATAAAATTGTAAAATAAATATGAAAAATTGAATAAATTACATAAATATTATGATTGTGTGTGCGTTTCTATATAAAGCAGCATTAATTACATATATATCTATGTGAAATTAATCTAACACATGTTTTCTATATGATAAATTGAAAACATAACTGACATTTTATTAAACATCTATTACTTGATACTAATTAGTCAATATTTATAGTTAATAGTAATTTTTAATTATAATCCATTTTACCCTAAATATATAATTATTTAATGTAAATACATATTTTGTGTTATATAAACCATATGTAAGGAAATATTATATATATTGATATCTATATATGAATATATTTCTATATTAAAAATACTAAGTATATTAATGAATAATTATTTATAAAAACATTAAAATGAATAAATTACAGAAATGTTAAATCAATAAATATTTAAAATGAATAAATTATAAAAAAAGTAAAAAAACACTTAACATTATTAATTTAGAAATATTTTTAAATAAGTGAATATTAAAAATGAGTGAAATTTTATTAAAAGATGAATAGATTGAAGAAAATTAAAAATTTAATTAGATTTATTAATTATATAAACTTAAAAAAATGAATATATATTTAAATGAAAATGAATACATATATTAATATTTTTTTTATAAATATACCTTTTTCCATCACTTTTTATCACTAATAAAGGGCACCTTTATCAATGATTTTCAGCTTGCATTGATAAAGGGTAGCACTTTTCATTATAATTTCTATAGTAGTGCATGTAGACAGGATAAGAAGGCCAATAAATCAAATTTCTGATGGCTACGAACCCTACATGAAAATAAAATATTTTTTAGTATATTGACTAGGGTCTTAGAATTGTTGTTATAGAGAAGAAAGATGAAGGAATCTGAGGTTGAATCTCTGATGCATGAGGCATCGACTGTCCAAAAAATTGATAATTCCTAGTCACAAATATACTTCAATGGGTGTATTAATGACTCTCCTCTCATCAATATCTGTTCTAAGCTAGAATATTCTAAATAAACTCTACCTTTTCTAGAACCTTGAGAAATATCAATAGAAGGAATGGGGTGCCGTGATGTTGGATATTTGGATATAAAACCTCCTTTAAATGCCTCATTATAGTCTCCACATTAGGCATGAGATCAGATGTATAATGTAGGAGGTTCATAAAGAGAATACCAAAATCATGCATTCTAGAACCCCCTAGAAGAGGGGAATTTTTTTTATTGGTGCACTCGCATTATGGTCAATGAGATAAAATAATCCTAGATTTAGTTACAAAATTTATTCCATAATACTTCTGACTCATTATAATCTCCTAAGAATAAAATCCACCATTGATGGAAACTCCCCACAATATACTAACCACCAATGATGCAATTTCCTAGAAAGTATCTTCCCAAAAACAATATCAATCTTCTCTAAAAAAGCCTCAATCTTAGTTTAAAAAATAGACACCTCATAATTCTTCAGTACCTGGTGTTGAAACTGATGAAGCACTTTCCTCCAAGAATCATCTACATTGAATTTGATTATAAGGTAGTTTTCTATCATATCTGGATAAAAATCATCTATAAAAATCAAATTTATAAATCAACCTGGATCCAAACCTACATAATAAAAAACTATTATTGAGTCCCTATAGCTGAAAAATTGAATACTTATTATTTATTTATTAATATTTAACCTAATTCCAATTAACTAACTAATTAAATAATAGACTAAAAAAACCCTGATAAGTTATAGTTACCTAGGTCTCTACCCTATATATAGAATCACTTCCCTTAGTATGTTCAGTAAGCATAAGGTCCTTACATTGGATCACATGGGTGGATAAAATCATTTAACTAGATGGTTTCCAATGCTTACATCATAAACCATGTCTAGATGGTATAGCTTATCTACCAACCCATGAAATCCTCACCCTTGCCTATCCAAAAAATCCTTCATATATCTTAACTAAAATCTTTAATAACACTTTATAATGACCCGTTAGGTCCCAATAAGGATATGGAAGATGGTCTAGAGTGTAACATCCCAGGTAAATAAATGATATTAATTTTTCATATTTATTAATATTTGTGAATAAAATATTAATATTACTTTAAAGGGAATGCTATGCTTGATGGCGTACCCAATACGCAACAACGACTTTCTTTGAAATTTTATGTTGCACTCTAATAATAAAATAATATTATTTTAAATGGTAGTTAACTCCTATCCATTGTAATGGCGGGAATGAATAGAACTAACTAAAAAATTATTATATATGTTTTTCAAATATTTTTACTTTTATCCAATTAATTTTAGGGGCTTAAAACGTGAATGAATCCAATTTTAAGCGTAAATATTCTAATATTCTTTAAAAGGTCGATTAACCGCCTTTTGTTGGAGAACCATTTTTAAATCCACTTTTTGAAAAATTTATATGTTATATTTTACAAAATAAAATACTTTTTTAGAATCGGGAGATCAAAATTTACTTTGTATAAATTTTTGATATTTTTCCGATAAAGTTCATTTTTTAATGAATAGTGTAAAATGATGTATTTTAATTCAAAACCTCCTTTTAATATAATTTATTTATATGGATATATTATCTTTTTAATTGGGTTTAAAGTGTTGTTAGAATATATATTTTACCATTTAATCCAATGGTGGTCATTGGAATTAATTTCACTTTGAAATTGGACTTAAACTAGTGTCAATCTTTTGATATATATTGTTTCATAAAAACACGCTATTTGTTCTGACAACAGGAATTAATTATTAAATTAATTAATGCAACTTATATGTTTTGAATTTTGTAAAATAGACATTATTTTTTAATTCAGAATATCAAATATATCTTAGAGTGAATTTTTGGTATTTTTCTGAAAAATTTCAATTTTTGATGAATAGTGAAACCACTAAGTGGTAGTTAAAAAACTGATTTTTCGTTTAAATGAAACTTTACCACTTCTGTGATTTGAATTTCAAAAATCCAACATACATGGTTGTCATTATAATGTAAAATTTTTTTCAATGGGATTAAAATAATTTTTGGTGAATAGTAACTTTTAAGTTTTATTAATCGCGATTAAAGGTAATTAGTGTAATTTAAGGTAAAGATAATGTTATAATAATATGAAATGACCTTGAAACATGTAATACCCTAATTTTATGAGTCATGGCCGACCAAGACAATCCGTGGTTCAACTTGGGGACCCCATGGAGCAACTTTGGTTGGAAAATGACATTAATAACTTTTTATTTAAAGTTATAATAAAAATGTCACAAACATGTATTGTTTTACTAAAAAAAATTTACATGGGGTTATACAAGTCATATTTTTGACTATAAATATTCATTATAAATATAAAAATATTTCCTACATAATTATAATTTTTTATAATTTTTAGACATTAAATAAATTAATTTATTTATGACACCCTGATGATGCAGTGATTACCTAAAAAATGAACGATTTAAATAAAATGAGAAAATACGGTAAAATATAAGTCTTGCACTTTTCACAAAACAATTGGATGGTTGTATTTATAAACTTTATCACCTTATCCTATAAATATATCCTTTTGGGACCTTTAAAATCCGGAAATCATTTTATAATAAAGTAATATTTTATCAATTTCCAAGAGTGCCCCTCCTCTTCTCTTATAAAAGGCCCCCACCTCTACCACCTTACCCACACCTCTCAAGTCTTTGGATCGGCCAACCTATGCTCATTTTGTCTCTCCACATCCCTCTCTTACTCGTAGAGGCCTTACATTGGGAAGAATCCTTTCCAAGGAAGCCTTTGGGCTCAAATCAAAAAGAGTTACCCGATTTTAAGGTAATGTCTTCACTTGTGTTCTTTTGTTTTATTTTGCTTCTCTAACCCCCTAAAATATTTTTATTCCTTTTTTTGTAACAAAAACAGTATCTTAAATATACTAGGATGTTGTTATAAGAAGTATTTGAGGCTACACTTCCACACACCTCCGTCTAATGGCAAAATAACATACTATTTCTTTGGATGGTGAATTACTGCCTCACGAAACGATGATTGTTCAATATTCTTATAACACCTTCATAGGTGGCCCTTAAGATTTCACTATATTTATATATGACATATAATATGTTTATTTTTTCCTTAATATTCTTTATTTTTCATTTATTTCATACATTTATGGTTTCCATTATGGGTAAACGCGATATCTTCATTTTAGGAAGTGTGGACTACCGCCCCCTCAAAGTGATTTGATTCGTTAATGCCATATGTGGGATGTATAAATGATGGAATTAATGGTATTACATATGATATCCTACAAGAATTATAATATAACTTTATATAATTATTATTTCATTCCATTTAATACAAAAAAAAAAGAAATTAAAGTAGCGTTCATGCGTACGTACGGCTTACCGTCTCCATGAACGGTACGTTTCATTTCTTATCTCTAAATGTTATGTACTATTATAAGTACATATATATAATGTATATATATGTCATATATTATATCTAAATGATTGGTATCATTCTTTAATTATTATATATATATCTCTCATTTAGTTTTAATTCCATTAATAAGACAAAAAATGAAAGTAACGTTCATGCGTACGTACGGCCTACCATCTCCATGAACGGTGCATTTCATTTTTTATCTCCAAATGTTATGTAATAGTATAAAATGAATATATACTGGATATATATGATATTTAAATCATTAATAATATTCTGGAGATGATGTACCTATAACTTCATGGAAAATTCTTTTCCAACAAGCTCAATTTTGACTCATGTACAAAACATCGACAAAAATGTCTGATATGAACTCACATTATTAACCAATTTTTATAACATTATAATATGTGATATGAACTGAGTAATAATATTTAAAGGAGTTCCTTAAGCAATTATAAATTCACCAATGTTTATTATTCAGGAATATAAAGAAACGAACAAGGAAAGTCAAACTTGAGGTAAGGGATCCTACCTCTCTCTCTCTTTTTAAGTACTCTCTTTTACGTCATTTCTTTTAAGATCATCTTTCTTATGTTTGGGGATTTTATTTTATATTCCTCATACTTTACTTTTCATGTTCATATTATGAGAGAACCTATTTGATCTCATAAATCCATTTTTTGGATGTTTTAAGTGGCGTCGTTAGGTTGCCGAGTTTTCGTAAGTGATTTTTCATCTCACCTTTATTCTTGTGAGATTCATGATATATTTTCCACTATTTCATTTGAGTGGTGTATGTAATGACCATTATTCTACTCTTTGTGTAATATAATTTCTTTTATGTATATTTACATCTTCATTGTATGACCCTTCTTTCATGGGGTGTACGTTTCGAAAGTTACCCAAATCGGTAAGGGAACCATTCACCTTCCTCTTTTTAAAAGACTTATTTTGTTGGGTATTTTAATTTACATATTTTTATGTTGTGATATGTTCTTATATATCCTTATTGATGTAAATTTTATGTCCAATTTATGATATACCATTTTCTCTCTCATCAACTCATTTTATGAATTCTAAAGTGACGTGGTTAGGCTGTCAAATTTTCTGTGAGGGTACTTCTTAACCCACTTTCAATTCTTTGGGTTAAACCTATACTTCTTGATTTTATTCTACCAATATTATGTGTGGAATATCTATGTTGTAATTTCCACAAACCTTTGTGTGGATATACTATTTCTACCCATAATCATCTCATTGATAAATTCTTACGTCATTTATACAAACTTGTATGGGAAATCATAACTCAATCTCATTTCATTGAGTTAAATATCTATGTCATTGATTTTGTTTTTCCAAGAGTATTTGTGAATGACCTTTGATTGTTTTACACTTGATATCCACTTATATTGGGTGTATTTATACTTTTCACACATAATTATGTCATTGATTTATCCTTGCACTAATGACATGTTCTTTGAATGGGATTACGTCTCAATTTCTCTTCCTTGAGACTCTTCTTGATGATATGAACTTTTATTCTTTTTAAAGTGTATATACAGCCCCTTTGACATTCCATATCCATATTATGTCTATACTAAAGTCATTTAAATGTTTTGAAAATGGTCTAATTTTATGTGGCTTATAATTTAAATGTTCAAAATGGAAAAGGACTCATTTAATAAAACATTGTTTTAAATAGTTTTAAAGATTTATTCTTTTAAACATTTATCATCCATGTCCATGTTTTAAACGTTGTTTTAAGGATTTATCTATACAGACATGAATGTTTGAAAACCATTTCAAAAGTTTCGAAGTGGTATGGGACTTCATCTCAATATCCTTTCATTGAGGCATATTTTGTTTTATACACAACTTTATTTTATACGGTGTATAAACCCCTTGGACTTTGACTATTATTTAAAAGGAATATTTTTTATACGAAGTGTTTTAATAAACGACAAAAAGTATGTTTATTTTTAATGTACGCGGTGACAACGACCTTTCCGCCTCTGCGAGTATTATTTTATCTTTGGCTTCCTCAAGAAGCCATAATGTTTTTAAAAGTAAATAAATACCATATACTCTTTTATGTATTTTGGTATTGAAAATGGTTTTGATAATGGATTTGTTATGTCAATATATTTAAGTGATATATTTTGATTGAAATGTGGAAATATTTTCTTTCCTTTATAATTGTTTTATGTGTTATGATTTTATAATGATACTTGGACATTTGATGGGTGGTTACGTGATAAACCATATGACGGGTGGTGCTGTGAATACCAGGACGGGTGGTTACATTATAACCTCCAATGCATTGAGTATGAAAGTCAACCGTATGGCTATTCCATTAAGTTATATGTGTGGAAGTTGACCGTATGGTTATTTCATTTAAGTATGTTTATGTTCCAAGTTACCTTTATATGTTATGTGTTCTTTATATGGGTCTTATGGTAATATTTTGGTTACAAAAGGGTAAGTAATTATCTTTTATTTAGTGAAGAGTTTTTACTACTTCATAAAGGCAAAAAGTAATTCTTTGATAAAGTATTCATGGATTACTTGTTGTTTTGAAAAACTAACAGTTTCCCTTCTTTTTGTATCCTTTACTGAGATTTTTATGCTCATCCCAAGTTTTTGAAATGTTCTCCACAGGACATAAAGATGAATAGGGTCAAGTATGGGATCAAGGAAAGACATACTATCTAAAACATGGAACTAGACATGTTTCTTTTTAAGTGTTTTTATTTTATGGAAACTTAGTAGAAGTGTCTACTTTGTAATCTTTTGAGATGTAATAGTTATGTCCTAATTCTCTAAAACTCTAAACCTGAAAAGATCCTCTATGTAAATTATTCATTTAATTCATGATTATGTAATGTTGTAAGGCCAGGTCCTTACATAGAGGGGGGAGGGGGGGGGGGGGTAATAGAACAAATTAAAATTTTTAATCAAATAAATTGATTAATTAAATTAATTATTATAGTAAAATATTATATTTAATTAGAATAAAAATATTAAATAAAAAAGGATGTTTTTATAGTAGTTCGTTCCAAATTGGTTAGACTTTACTCTTATACCTCTCTACTTGGTGAGAGATAAATGTTCACTAATGTGATCTTTGATGGGGGGAATCATAATCCAATTACAAAATCCTTTTTAATGGAGGGATAACCACAACATTGGATTTTGTATAGGGAGTCACAAAACATACAACCTGACTTTAGACATTGTGAGTCATAACATAGACAATCCTGACTGTAGATATAGGGATTCACAACCGTTATATATTAAATTTAGAATACAGGAGTCACAACTCGAGGAAAGAGAATAATAAATAATTCTTTTGTGTGTACAAGCATAAATAGAAAAACAAAGAGTGAATGTGAGATAGAAGATAGTATTACAGACTCAAAAACCATACAACTGAGAAGAAAAATAATGAAAAAATAGGTTTTGGTTTTTGAGAATTGGATTGGAATGTATCGTCAAGGTAGTAGAAGTTGAAGTAGAAGTAATCTGGTACTTAAAAGAATGTCGAAATGATGAAACATCATATCATATGACATTACAAATTTATACGACAGGTTGAAATGTTCATTTATTTATTCTTGAGGAAGAAATGGAGTATTGAATAAGAAGTTTTTCAATGTCATCCTTGAAGTGTCCCAACACCTTTATATAGGAACTGTAAAATAAAACTGAGAAACCAATCTCTAGGTTAAGAAATTAAAATTAAGAAATTATATAATTATTCGAGAGAGAGAGAGAATTATTGTATGGAATAATCACAATAAATAAATGTTTTAATTAAAAACTAAAGACCAATTAAAATTGATTTTAATTACCCATTAAATGATAATAAGTCAAAGATAATCCCAGAAAAACAGTTAGTCTATTTAACAAAAATATTAAATATACTTTAATTTAATGTAGTGTGTGATTAAAAAATAATTATACATCATTAAATACCATAAAATGTGTTTAAATATATTCAATTTCATTAAATAAAAATTAATAAAAGATTTAGTCAAATAAATTAAATCTAAATATTAAAACATACATATTCTAGAATACATGATGCAAAAATCCCCTAAAAATAATGAATAAATTTAATAAAATTTTAAAACTAATGAAAATATTATAATAACACTTAACTTGGCTTAAATATAATATATATGAGTTTTATAAATGAATAAAACACTTAAAATAATTATAATATATATGAATTTAATGAAAGTATTTCAAATGTTGAAAAACAGATCATATAAAAAATTTAAAAACAATAACAATACAATCATTGGAAAATGACCGACCATTGAAAAATAACCCACCATTGGAAGGAAACCCACTGTTGGAAAATGAACCACCATTAGAAAATGAGTCACCATTGGAAATTAAGTCACCATTGGAAAATAAGTCACTGTTGGAAATTAAATCACCGTTGCAAATTAAGTCACTATTTGAAATTAAGTCACTGTTTGAAATTAATTCACTGTTGGAAAATAAGTCACCATTGAAAAATAATTCACCATTGGAAGTTAAGTCGCCATTATAAAATAATTCACCATTGGAAAATAAGTCACTCTTGGAAAATAAGTCACCATTGTAAAATAAGTCACCATTAGAAATTAAGTCACCCTTGCAAAATATATGAGTCACCATTGGAGTGTGGAAATGCGAAACACTTGTAAAGTGGAAATGTCTAACACTTGTAAATTTGAAATGTTTAACACTTTTAAAGTTGGAATGTCTAACACTTATAAAGTGGAAATGTATAACACTTGTATAATTGAAATGTTTAAAACTTGTAAAGTGTATATGCCTAACACTTGTAAAGTTGAAATGTATAATACTTGTAAAGTTTAAATGTGCAACACTTGTAAAGTGGAAATGTCTAACACTTGTAAATCTTAAATTTATAACACTTGTAAAGTGAAAATTCATAACAGTTGTAAAGTGGAAATTTATAACACTTATAAATTTGAAAAATGTCTAACACTTGTAAAGTAGAAATGTCTAAAACTTGTAAAGTGGAAAAGTATAATGTAAATACCCAGAAATTTCAAGGAATTTTTTTTCATAAATTCTTTGGAATTCTACGAGTCCGTGGTTTTTGACGACGCCTGATTCTGAGGCCCGATGTGCTCGGAATCAATTTCTGAAGTTTTTTTCAGGTACGTTCAGTAAACATACGTGTGGGTTTTTCTATATTTTGAACCGTTGCTCGAAATTGAAATTTGAGGCCACCGATGAACTCGTAGCACCGGTATTCTCTTAGGGGGACCTTTACCGTAGTTGTGTTCTGACGTATGTGGTAGTTAAATTTTGAGGATTTGTTAAGACTTAAATAAATCATTGTGTTACAATTTATTTTTAAGTGGAAGTTAATTCCTCCAAAGGGAAGTTGGAGGTGGGGCCCAAACCCCACCTAACTTCCCATGGGAGGATATGACTATGGGTGGTGGGGCCTGCACGAACCCCTAACTTACGACCTCAACTTAACCCCCCCCCCATTTAACTCCTCTTCATTAATTCTTGACACCTCTTCTCTTTTATTAAGGGGGAAACTCTCCACCTCCCACCTATTGATGATTCCAACCATTTAATTAATAACCTTATTAATTAATTGGCAACCCACTTTTGAATTATTTGGATTTTCATGACACTTCTTTAAAATGGGAGAGATATATTTTAATATTTTCCTGAGCAAATATTTTCGTGGGTAACCTCTGGAGAAATAGAAGAACACCATTATTCTCTTGATGAAGAATATCTTCGGCGAAGAACGTGAAGTCATCGACGATGCTTCTTCTTCGGGTGCAATCTGACATCGACGGAATCGACGTCCTTCTTCTACGATGCCCGACTACCGCGACGTTCGTCTTCCGTGGCTCGACGACGTGTGGTGTCAATTTCGAGGTAGAGGAATTATATTGAATTTGTCCTTTCCTTTTTGAGGAAAGAACGACGAGCGCGGACTAACCTCTACCCGGTTGATCTGTGGATTGCTCGTTCATGCGGGTTGGGATTCAAATCTGGTGCGGAGTTATCTTCGGGTTTGGTTTTAGTTTGAATACTTTAATCTTGATTGAAAACTTCTAACACAAAGGGCTCATGACGAAGAAAAAGCCCAGACCCTCCGATGGTTGTTCGTCTATGCGTGGATTGACGAACTATGACGAAACGAGACTGCAACGGCAATTTGGGGCTTTCACAGTCGAGTTCGAGTCCCGAGATGATCTTAGGCACAGACGGTGGGTGAAATGGACCACCGGAGCGCATCCGGTGTTCCATGAAAGGCGGCGGCGGCGCGCCGCCGAAACATGCCACCGTGGCTGAGCCACGACGGCTAGTGGAACCAGAACGGCTCTGCCGTTATGGAATTGAAGAGGCGCGACTTAATGACGCAACAGCTGACCGAGCCCCCCCCCCCAACGGCCAGCCTGGCGGAGCCACTGCCGGGCGCGGGCTGGGCCGCGCCAGCCGCGGGCCGGGCCGCGCCTTCTGTGTCGGGCCGCGCCTAGCCGGGACGATCTGCGCCCTACCAGGCTGAACCTGGACCTAGGTCAGGTCGACCCGGTTCGGGCCGACCCAGGGTGGGCTGGGCCGGGTCGGACTGAGCTGAGACCCCCCTTTTTGGGACCTTTTTTAGTTAAATGCCCATAACTTGAGCTACGGACCTCCGATAGATGCACTGTTAGTTGCGTAGGATTCATCAGATAGAGATGGTCATTTAGGTATATTACACTCAAGGTTTTGGTGAAGTTTGGGTATGGCTGGGTTGGTTCAAACCTAAAACCAACTGGTACCTCAGAGCAGAAACAATTATAACTTAAGGACCGGATGTCCGATTGACATGCCGTCAACTATGTTGGATTCCTCTTTATGAGACGGTCCTTTTGGTATACTCCACATAGGGTTCGGATGAGATTGGAGTATGGTCGAGTTGGTTTTATCTTAAAAACCAACAGGGCCCCTGGAACGGAAAAGCCAATAAGTCTCAGACCTGACGTCTGTTTGACAAACCGACAGAAGCACTGGTAATCTCTTTGAGAAATGGTACCTTTGAGTATACCCCATGGGAGTTTGGGGTACAGTTGAGATATGGTCGGGTTGGTTCGTACATGAAACCAACCGGGCCCCCGGGACAAAAGGCTAATAACTCACAGACCGGGCGTCCGATTGACGCGCCATCTGTTGCGTTGAGACCCCTATGATGAGGCAGTCCCTTGTGATACTTCTAAGTGAGACTTCATGACACTTGGAGTATCGACCAGTAGCTTGTGGAGCGGATCCTCGCAGAGACGAGCATACTGAGTACGGGGACCTAGTAGCTGGCTGAGACCTGATGACTGCTTGTCCGATTCGTTTCGGAGTGACTTGACTAGCCCGGTGGGGAGCACTACTATGTGAGGTGGCATACCCATGGCGGAGGAGCGCTACTATGTGAGGTGGAAGACCCACGGTACTCGACAAAAGGAGTACCTCTGTAGGCTATCAGGGGGAGTACTACTGTGTGCGGCAGCAGACCCATGGCGGGGAGCGCTACTAAGTGAGGTGGTAGACCCGCGGTACTCAATAGGAGGAGTACCTCAGTAGCCTAAGGTTAGTGAGTATCACCTCGGAGTCATGACAGAAATACTGCGCTCGACAGAGGAGGAGTTCTCCAACAGCCGTGTTTTCGACATTATGAATAAAATCCTGGTTTGAGCTGAGTCATTGACCATTGTGTTTTCCTCATGATTGAGATGGGTTACTTGATAACTTAGGTATATGTATGGGCATATACCTAAGTAAAGTTTATCTGTTGAGATATTTCTTTGTGGTTTATCCTTGTTGGATTTAGTGAGACCTTTAGGGTCTCGGGGTCCCTACTGAGTATCGTTATAATCACCCCTGCACGGGCTATGCCCGCACCTCATTGTGTTGGATGCAGACAATGGACAACGCTGACCGAGACAGAGTGTATGAGGACTGGACGATATCTAGAGGTGGACACTTTGCGTGATGGCACATGGAGCGGACCAATAGACGTGGAGTGCTGAGGAGGACATCTGTACCTACCCTTCAGGTAGGAACCCAAAGGATGATCCAGGAGCTGCTTTACCATTCATCTGTTTTTCTTTTCAGTTGTACTTTCTTTCAGTTATAGATGTACCTTTCTATTGGGCTTGTATTTCCGGCCCCTTTGTACTTTCAGCACACTTGTTACTGATTTACTTAGTGTTTTCTTCCTCCTGTACTCTGGTTGTGTTTTTTTACATTTTATAAAGGCAATGCCTTCCTTGTTTTTAAGGAGTTACGCCTTTGGTGCTAGTCACCAGCCCCTGGCCTATGGAAGGCGGGCTTGGGGTAGTCACGATACGGGCCCCGGGGGACGGGTCGTGACAAATTGGTATCAGAGGAGTTGGTTCTACCACAGAACTCAGGACTCTGATCATTCCTTCTGTGAAACAATTGTGTTAAGAGTACCGAGAGTTGTTTTCAGTTCAGGGAGTCCAGTGTTGGTGCGGCGGCCGACGTATCCATACACCAGGACCCTGACTACTGATTTCTGAATCAGTGCACAAAAACAATTATTGTGTGTCTGTTTTCAAAAGTTTTCATTAAATCAGCTCAACCAGGTTTAAATTGTTTGACCGTGTCACATCTTTTCAGGATGCCACCACACAGACAGTCAGTTGGAGTTCCGAGAGAGTACCCGATGGAGGCCCACCAAGCGATGAGGCTCTGGTGCAGGGCCCCTTTTCTATGATGGCACATTCAGGTGGTGTACCAGCATCACCACCACCCATTGGGCAGTAGATTCCATCAACCATACTAGCGGACAGTGCACACTGACAGAGCGCGTTGCATGAGTTCCAGCAGCAAAGGCCTCTGAGGTTAGGAGGCGAGACAGATTCCTAGGCAGTAGTGGTCTGGCTGGAGGCGATTGCTAGAGTTCTAAACCTAGTTTAGACACTATTAGAGAAGATGGTGATCTTATCTACTAGTGTTTCCCAGTGAGGAACCATGAGATTGGTCCACATAGTGATGAGGCTTCAGTACATGGACCGATGCCTGAGATAGTACCTTCGGGTAGTGCACCAGCTATATCACTACCTGTTGGTCAGCAGTTACAACTAGTGGTACCGGTAGATGACACATGTAGGCCTAGTGACTTACATGTGTTTCTGCATCAGATACCCCTCAGGTTCTGAGGTGATCTCAACTCACAGGTGGTGAGGACTGGCTTGAGGAGGTGGCTGAGAGTTTTCTAGAGCTTATACAGCTTCGGTAGGATGACATGTCCGTATCTGAGTATTCATCGAGGCATATCGATCTTTCCTGGTACTTGATGACTATGATATGATCAGTTCTTTAGAGCTCATACCTCAGAGAGAGGTGTGTTTAAAGGACATCTGAACCAAAACTTTTCCACTATGAATTCCTACTTATGATAGGGTTCTAGAGAGAACCGTTGGGGTTGAATGTTCTTTGGATTAATGGATACAACTAGAGGATATTAGCAGTGGTAAAGTAGGGAACCGAAACTAGTCTCAGAGACTTGGGCATGTAAAATGTTTCAAGAAGAGGAAGTGTTTAGGATAGATGAATCTGCAGAGCAGCAGGCGTGAAAGTAGAGCTAGGAGAGCGGAAAGAGGTGGTGTATATTTCAACACATTACAACCACCCGCCTCTGTTGTCCTCACCAGGCTTAGGGAGATGGAGGTTAGGGGAAGAGAATAGTTTAATGTGGTCAAGAAGTGTGACCCCGGGGCTCTAGGAATGATTCGAGGTACATTCTGTGTCTACTATGAGCTACTGTATCAATAGACATAGGTACCAATCATTCCTTCCTTCCACGAATCTTGACCCAGACCTAGAGTTTCAAGTTAAAACCGTTGACTTGACCCTCACGTCTGGAGATACCTTTGGGAGGAGACTCGATAATCACACTTACAACGATGGTGTCATCTGACCCTTGAGGTGAGAGTTTCTGTTGGAACCACTTAGTGGCAGCGTCGAGGCCTTACGATGTTAGTTTGGGTATGGAATGGGCAACCATAGTTCATACACAGATTGACTGTATTAAGAAAAAATGTTGCTGTTTATCTACAATGTTGGGATGGGGTTTTTCCTTGGTCGGTGAAAAGGGAAACCCAGGCAGCACAGAATAAACTCATGCTTAGAGGGGTGCGGCCGATCACTCTTGAGTCGGACATCCTTACCCTCATGGCAGTAAGAGTTTTTAGTATTCAGTACCTCCAAGACTATGACTTCGAGATAGTCTATACTCCTGGGAAGGGGAACGTTGTTGTAGATGTGCTCAGCAGGAGGAATGGTATTCACCAGCTAGGAGAGGCGACAGAGCAGATGGCTGCCTTACATATATCCTTGGTGGATAGAGTTGGTGCAGCCTAACTTCAGTCTCTTACAGTCACTCCTCCACTTCTTCAGTAGAGTAGGTGAGGTGGCTTACCGCCTGGCCTTTCCACCTCATTTGCACCAGGTGCATGACATATTCCACGTAACTCAGCTAAGGAGATACGTGAACGACCTTTTCCACATCATAGACCATGGGATGACTTTCATGGAGGTTCCAGTGGAGATTGAGAATCAACAGGAGCAGGACCTATGTGGATGGTTGATACCTCTGGTGCATGTTCGATGGCAGCACAAGATCCTCAAGGAGAGCACATGGGATCGGGAGGCTCAAATATGTGCTCAGTACCATCTTTAGTTTCCCTAGTGTGTGTTGTAGCTTTACGGGGACGTAAAGCCCTGAAGTGGGGGTAATGTAAAGACCCAAAAATTTCAAGGAATTTTTTTTATTAAATTAATTGGAATTTTACAAGTCCGCAGTTTCTAACGGTGCCTGATTCCGAGGCCCGGTGTGCCTGGAATCAAAATCTGAAGTTTTGTTCGGGTATGTTCAGTTAACGTACGTGTAGGTTTTTCTATCTTTTGAACCGTTGCTCAGAATTGAAATCTAAGGACACCGATGAACTCGTAGCGGCAATATTCTCTTAGGGATACCTTTACTGCAGTTTCGTTCTAACGTATGTGGTAGTTAAATTTTGAGGATTCGTTAAGACTTAAATAAATTGTTGTGTTACAATTTATTTTTAAGTGGAAGTTAATTCCTCCAAAGGGAAGTTAGAGGTGGGGCCCACACCCCACCTAACTTCCCATGGGAGGATATGACTAAGGTTGGTGGGGCCCGCACGAACCCCTAACTTATCACCTCCCCTTAAACCCCCCATTTAACTCCCCTTCATTAATTCTTGACACCTATTCTCTTTTATTAAGGTGGAACCTCTGTACCTCCCACCTATTAGTGATGCCAACCATTTAATTAATAACCTTATTAATTAATTGGCAACCCACTTTTGAATTATTTGGATTTTCATGGAAATTACTTAAAATGGGAGAGATATATTTTAATATTTTCCTGGGAAAATATTTTGGTGGGAAACCTCTGGAGAAATAGAAGAACACCATTCTTCTCTCGACGAAGAATATCTCCGGTGAAGAACGTGAAGTCACCAACGACACTTCTTCTTCGAGCGCAATCCGACGTCGACGGAATCAACATCCTTCTTCCGTGACACCCGACTACCGCGATGTTCATCTTCCGCGGTTCGACAACGTGCGACATCAATTTTGAGGTAAGGGAATTGTATTGAATTTCTCCTTTCCTTTTTGAGGAAAGAACGATGAGAACGGACCAACCTCTGCTCGATTGATCCGCGGATCGCTCATTCATGCGGGTTGGGATTCAAATATGATGCAGGGTTATGTTTGGTTTTTGTTTTAGTTTGAATACTTTAATCTTGATTAAAAACTTCTAACGTGAAGGGCTCGGGCTGAAGAACAAGCTTGAACCCTCTACTAGTTCGTCTGTGCGCGTATTGACGGGCGATGACGAAACGGGACCGCAATGGCGATTTAGGGCTTTCGTAGTGGAGTTTGGGTCCCGATATGATCTTAGGCACAGACAGTGTGAGAAACGGACCACTGGAGTGCGTCCGGTGGTCTGCAAAAGGCGGCTGCAGTGTACCGTCAGAACAGGCCTCCGCAACTGAACCACTGCGGCGGGTGGAACCGGAATGGCTCTGCCGTTCCAGAATAGAAGAGGTGCGGCTTAATGCTGCACCAGCTGACCGAGGCCCCCCCACTCGGCCAGCCGGGCCAAGCCGCGGCCGGCCGCAGGCGGGGCCGGGCCGGACCTGGACCCGGGTCGGGTCGACCCGGTTCGGGCCGACCCAGGGTGGGGTGGGCCGGGTCGGACCGGGCCCAGACCCCCCCTTTTGGGACCTTTTTCGGTTAAATGCCCATAACATGTGGTACAAACCTCCGATCGAAGCACCATCAGTTGCGTATGATTCTTCGAATCGAGAAGGTCGTTTCGGTATATTACAATCAAGGTTTTGGAAAATATGGGTACGACAGGGTTGGTTCGAACCCGAAACCAACCGGGCCCTTAGAGCGGAAACACTTATAACTTAAGGACCGGATGTCCGATTGACATGCCGTTAACTAAATTGGATTCATCTTTATGAGACGTTCCTTTTGGAATACTCCATATAAGGTTTGGATGAGATTGGAGTATGCTCAGGTTTGTTTTAGATTAAAAACCAACCAGGCCCCTGGAACAGAAAAGCCAATAACTCTCAGACCGTACGTCCGTTTGACGAACCGACAGTGGCGCTGGTAATCTATTTGAGAAACAGTCCCTTTGAGTATACCCCATGGGAGTTAAGGGTACAATTGAGATATGGTTGGGTTGGTTCGTACACGAAACCAACCGGGCCCCCGGGACAAAAAAGCTAATAACTCACAGACCGTGAGTCCGATTGACGCGCCGTCTGTTACGTTGAGACCCCTATGATGAGGCAATTCTTTGTGATACTTCTACGTGAGACTTAGTGACACTTGGAGTATCGACAAGTAGCTCATGGTGAGGATCCTCTCAGAGATGAGCTTACGGAGTATAGAGACCTAGTAGCTGGCTGAGACCTGATGACTGCTTGTCCGATTCGTTTCAGAGTGACTTGACTAGCCCAGTGGGAAGCACTACTATATGAGGTGGCAGACCCATGGCAGAAGAGCGCTACTATGTGAGGCGGCAGACCCACAGTACTTGACAGAAGGAGTACCTCTATAGGCTATCAGGGGCAGCGCTACTGTGTGAGGCGGCATACCCATGGTGGGGAGCGCTACTAAGTGAGGCGGCAGACCCGCAATACTCGATAGGAGGAGTACCTCAGCAGTCTAAGGTTAGTGAGTAGCACCTCAGAGTCGTGACAGGACTGCTGCGCTCGACAGAGGAGGAGCTCTCCAGCAGCCGTGTTTTCGACATTATGAATAAAATCCTGGTTTGAACTGAGTTATTGACCTTTGTGTTTTCATCATAATTGAGATGAGTTACTTGATAACTTAGGTATATGTATGGGCATAAACCTAAGTAAAGGTTATCTGTTGAGATATTTCTTTGTGGTTTATCATTGTTGGATTTACTGATATCTTGAGGGTCTCGGGGTCCCTACTAAGTATCATTATACTCACCCCTACACAGGATATGCCCGCACATCGTTTTGTTGGATGCAGACGACGGACAATGCTGACCGAGGCATAGTGTATGAGGACTGGACGGTACGTGGAGGTGGACACTCAGCGTGACGACACACGGAGCGGACTGATAGACGCGGAGTGCTGAGGAGGACATCTGTACCTGCCCTTCAGGTAGGAACCCGAAGGACGATCCAGGAGCTGCTTCACCATTCGGATGTTTGTCTTTTCAGTTGTACTTTCTTTCAGTTATAGCTTTACCTTTCCGTTGGGCTTGTATTTCCGGCCCCTTTGTACTTTCAGCACACTTGTTACTACATTACTTAGTGTTTTCTTCCTCTTTTACTCTGGTTTTGTGTGTTTACGTTTTATAAAGGCAATGCCTTCCCAGTTTTTAGGGAGTTATGCCTTTGGTGCTAGTCTCTAGCCCCTGACCTATGGAAGGCGAGCTTGGGTTAGTCACGATACGGGCCCCAGGGGAAGGGTCGTGACATATAACACATGTAAAGTGGAAATATATAACACTTTTAAAGTTGAAATGTCTAACACTTATAAAGTTGAAATGTCTAAAACATTTACAATTGAAATTTCTAACACTTGTAAAGAGAGAAATGTATCACTGTTGGAAATAGAGAAATGTCCAACACTTGTAAAGTGGAAATGTCTAACACTTGTAAGGTTGAAATGTCTAACACTTATAAAGTGGAAATGTTAACACTTTTAAAGTTGAAATGTACAAAACTTTTAAATAGAGAAATGTCTCACCATTGAAAATAGAGAAATGTCTCAGTGTTGAAAATAGAGAAATGTATCACTAGTGAAAACGGAGAAATGTATCACTGTTGAGAATGAAAAATATTCATCTAGTGTTAATATGAAAAATCCATCTAAGTGAGATGATATTGAAGAAGAACCCATTCAAGGAATAAGAGGATGGTTGCAGAGCTCTTAGTAATAAGGGAAGAATCTTTAGTGATCAGCCATGGAGGAAAGAGGTTGGAGGTAAGAGATGATGAATAATGATATATCATTTTATGTAAAAGATGGACACATAAACTTCAATTAATTTTTAATCCATCTAAAAGACTGAATTAAAAGTTTTTCCATCATAATTAATTGAATATAATTTCAAGAGATTTATAATGAATCAATATTAGTTTAATTCAAATAAGTATATAAGAATATATCATAAAAAATTAATGAAAAAATTATTTGAATACTTTAGAAACCATAGTAGTACTTTGACCATTTTCAAGGCATGTAAATGGAATTTTTGGAGTTTATTGTAGTTGAACTAAACAAATAAAAACTTTTTATATTTCTAACTGAATAGACTTCATATGATTCCAATTAGAAACAAATGAGATATCAAAGAAAAAAAATTTAATTTTGGAAAATTCAGAAATGCATATATTTTGTAAGATCTTAGGACATACGATAGAAAAATAAAAATAAAAATAAAAAAAATAAAAATAAAAATTCATTTATTCTAAGGAAATGAATATAAATGAGTTTTATTTCAAATAGAACATGTTTCAAAATAATCTAATAAGTATAAAAAATTGTTTAAACAAAATATAGAAGAAAAATATAAAGTAGTTTATACTGAAAATATTAGTTGAAACAAAAAAAATTATAATGTTTGGATTTAAATGAGAACATTCATGAGAAAAAAATTAGAAAATGTTATAGTTTAATAAAATTTATAATAACTTGTAATATTTCATATTAAAAAAGAATTATAAAATTAGAATCACTATAACTCAATTCATAATTAAAATACATAGAGTTTATAAAAACCAATTTTCACATAAAATGATAAAAGGGTTTTAGATATTTAAAAACATAAAGTAACACATAATAAAAAAATAGAAATACATTCAGGAAAATTCACAAACATGACCCACACCCACTGGTACCCCTTTTAGGATGGAATTGAGGAAAAGTGTGACCCTTAATTACTGCCTCTATTAGGCCACAAGTTTAACACTAGAACTGAGGGTTTAAAACAATGACATATGAGAATAATTACCCTCAATATTCTTAGGAAAATAATATCAGGATAATTATACTTAAACCACCAATCAACTTCAATATAATAATTAAAAAAACCAATCCAATCACTTAGTATTTCATAAAATTCAATGACCATAAAAAAATAAACAATATAGCTACTCCAATCACAACAACCATGACATCCAACCATTCATAAAGAATATCTATGAGATAGTAACATTTAGCTAAATCACCAAATCACTTCATTAGACCTAAAATGCTTGTATGTATATAGTGTTTAGCATGAAAGTATAATCAATATGATCCTCCTTAAAATAACTCATGAAAATGTGGATAGAGATTATTAAATCTTGATTGAAAAAACATAAAACTAATGTGTCACATAATCTAGTAATCTATATTCTTAACTTCACAATGGATCACTCACCAATTAATGTGAAAAATTAACTAAGATAATAATGAAGCACACACAAATACATATGGTACCTCACTACTAATTTCCCACTGAAAAATTTATGATAAACCCCAACGTCTTATGCCCCAGCACTCCCATCTCCTCTTTGTAATGGGCCAAATGTCTCTGTTCCATTCCTTTGTTGAAATCCAATGCTTGAGGTGTTCTGGGAGGTCAAGGTGATTTATTCCCACCACTTCCAAATTTCCAGTCTTGTAGACAATGTTTCTAGTTCTTTGAATAGTGTTTCTAGTTCTGTGAACAGTGCCATCGGTGAGTCATCTTCATCTATCGGTGTGTCATCTTCATCTGTTGGAGAGTTATCTTCTTCTATTAGTGAGTTATTTTCATCTATCAGTGAGTCATCTTCAACTGTCAGTGAGTCATATGTTGGTGAGTCATATTCATCAATCAGTGAGTCATCTGTTAGTGGGTCAACTGTTAGTGAGTCATCTATCAGTGAGTCATCTGTCGGTGATTCATTTGTCAGTGAGTCATCTATTGGTGAGTCATCTGTTAGTGATTAATATGTCGATGAGTCATCTATCAGTGAATCATCTTTTGGAGAGTCTTTTATCGGTGAGTAATCTTTCATTGAGTCATTTGTCAGTGAGTCATCTATCGATGAGTCATCTATCGGTGAGTCATCTATTGGTGAGTCATCTCTCAGCGAGTCATCTTCTTTTGTCGATGAGTCATCTTCATCTATTGGTGAGTCATCTTCATCTGTCGGCGAGTCATCTATTACCAATTCATCTTTCAGTATTGGTGAGTCATCTTTTGGTGATTCATCAATCGATGAGTCATCTTTATCTGTTGGTAGGTGCTATAGTGTTTCCAGATCAACCAGTGAATAGTGTTTCCAGCTTCCTAAAGTTTCCCCTATTTTACATTTTCTTTGACATAAAATGCATTCAAAGCCTTTTTTAAGGGATTTAAGGCTGATTCAAAGCCCTTAACTCCTATCATTAAATCCATAAGGGTCCTAAGGTTTTTACTTGGTCAAAAAATGTGGGTTATTGAGATCCAGCTTTAATTCCAATTCAACTATTTCACATTCCATGAGTCTCGAATCTGATCCTTCTATCTCGGGGGCCTTACCTTCATTCATTTATTCTTCTTCCTATTAGTACATAGTATCCATAACCTTTATTTCTTTAGGATACATATGATTATGGTGTGGACCGTGGATTGTGTTTTCCTTAGAGTTCTTCCTACTAAATTTGCACCCCCTGTCATACTACAACCAGAAAGTGCTGATCCATCTTCGATATAAGGTGTGTTATACATCTGTTCTTCTGGGTTTATTGATCGATTTCCTCATATTATAATTTCTACGTTAGGAAATTTGATCTCTATGTTTATAATGGACCTTTTTCGTTCACACCCATCGTCTTTGAGTTAATTATTTTATTAATTTACTTTGTTCTGGGTAGTCCAAGTTTAAGCCTGACTTAAACCTTTGAGTTCTTATTTTAAAAACGTGTGTTTTTTACTTGACAATGTTCAGCGCATGGGAAGGGCGCGGTCGAAACCACATGACTTCGCCTGGGTCACCATGCGTGACCTCGTCCGGTTCACTGCACAACCTACTCGATGTTCAATATAGATGGAAAATATGCGACGAATAATAATATGACAATACAATGAAAATTTGTGACCGCGCGACTCGGGCGGGACACGTTTTTGAAACCGTGCGGCCTTGCCTGGTCTACCGGGTGACCTTCCAATGCTCAATTAATTAAATAAAATGAATTAATAATAAAGAAATAAAATGAAGTGAATAATAAACTGAAAATAAAAATAAAATAAGAAAAATGTAGTTAACATAATGAATTGTCTTAATGGTAATAATAATAATAATATTATTTGAGGATATTATTATTATCATTATCTTAATTGATATAACATTTTATTTTATTTTAGTATTATCAAATGAGTTCTTTTTAACATCATTATTCATATTTTAGTTTAATAATAATAATAATAATATTGTTATTATTAATTTGGGTTATTATTATTGTTACTATTATTATTACTATTATTATTATTATTAATTTCCATTTTTTTATTTGTTTTTCATTTTTTCCCTAGGGTTGCGTTACCCCCTTCCCCTTTGGTGTTACACCGCATCGCCCCTCCCCCTGGAACCCGTTGCGCTGCAAGATCCCCCCCTCCTTGATTCTGCTTGCGCACCAGCCATGGCTAGTTGCTGGCCTCCCCTGCTCCGTTCGGTGATGCCGCCCCACTACCCTCCTGCTCCATCTAGTGACCGCCGCCCCATACCTCCCTCTCCTCATACCGTCGGACCTCCCCCCTCCTGGCTCGAAGCGATACACCTCCTCCATTCCTGGTCACCTCCGACAGTTTCCCCCCTCTCCTGCTCACACCGTTGGTCGGCCCCCTTCCTCTCCTTGTGCACCCCTATTTTTCGGCCGAGCTCCTGTAGCGCAATCAGACCTCCCATCTCCCCTTGATCCCCTCATGTAGGACCTCCCTTGCTCCCTCTCTAGCCCGCTCGCCCACTTTTATCTCCTCCTATCCAGTGCTACCTCACCAGACTCCCCACCAGCACATGCTCCTTGTCCGGTCGTCCTTCCCTACTCACACCATCTCCCCAACCCCCAGCCAGGCCCTTGCTTCGTGTCAAAACTCCCAGAAACCCTTGTTCACCCCTCCATTGAAGCTCAACACCCTACTGCTCCACTTGGCCAGCCCCTGTGCGTCGCTTCTCCCAGCCAAGAGACCCACCCATTCTTCCGTCTGCCCTGACCGACGCCCTCCACCTTGACGAAAAGCCACACGATGGCCCCTACCTCCCTCGAAAATCCTACACGTACAACGACTTTGGTCGCACAACCCTTCTCGGACGTTTTTTCCATGTGGCGTACCTCCGACACCTCTCTAATGTTCTCGTACAACCTCCCATATCTCCACCATAGGTGATTTATGTTTAGATTAATTGTTATTCCTTCTGGTAGAATTGCGAGTAGGAGATTCATGTTGTTTGGGGTGAAAGTTGCACTGAATTTGGTCCGATCTTAATGATTTTTTCAATATCTTATTTTAAGGTTCATCTTGAGTTTTTTGTGGTGTATTGGGTGTGCTTTTCAAGTCATACACTGAGTTCTCAGAGTTTTCCAATACCAAGGTAGGTTGTTCCACATCTAATTATTATTTTATGAATTAATTTTCAAGATTAATTTGTTTAGCATATTGTTTAATTAATTCGGGTAGTTGAAGTTAATTTTATTTTTTTAAGTATGAATTAAATTGAAATTGTGTATTAAATTGTTTATATTGATTGTGTGTTTTCTAATGAGAACTTTGTTAGTGATTTTGAACTCGTGTAGTTTGCTTATTAATTTGTACAATTGGTGCGAACTATATATTTGACATGGCGTCAGGTGAGTTTGGTCGTAAAAGAAGTTTTTGATTGAGTTTAGTGGGTAATTCCAAGTGATTGTTTTAAATTGTTTTATATTCTTTTAATTTTGGCTTATTAAATTATGTGGTTTGTTAAAGTGTGCTTTACATATGGTTCAAGGGTTTCCATAAAAGTATTTTTGTGTCGAAAATCACATTTTAAAATTGTATTCGAGTGCGTGTGATGTTGGAATGTTTTTGAATGTATAAATTAGTACTTTATTGTGTGTAAATCCATGTGACATTCTTTTACAATTTCATTATAATTTTTTTATGGTTTATTAAATTATGTCACTAGTGGGAAACATGTTTTCAAAATGTTTTAGTGTGCATCTTATTTCAAAAGGGTATTAATGTGTGTAAGTGGTTGTTTTTTTAATGATAAGTGACTTTAAATTGTGTATATGGTTTAATTGAGTATGTAACCTATGAAGATTATGTTTTGAAAAGTTTTTTGGTCTGTGTATGGTTTTAAAAGAGGGTTTGGGTGTGCTAATGGTGATTTTTTGCATGTGTAAGTGCCCTGTTTGGATTTTATCCGTAAGTGTGACATGTGACATGAACTTGAAACTTGCTTGAGCACAAAGCAGGAAGCTCGGGTTGCTAGGAGGGTGGAATAGACTAGTGGGCTAGTGTTTTGGAGGTGACTTGACCAGGTTTCACTAGCAGGACTGACGATTGCAACACTAACTAAACATATGATTTTCTGAGGGTCATGGCCTCCTAAGCCATGTTTTCTGAGGGTCGTGGCCTTCTAAGACACATTTCACCGAGACACAAAGTTCTAGGTACCCATGCTAGCTAACACCCACGAGGCCTCTCCCATATTTAGTGCTCATTGGTTAATTTATGCTAATCAGTGTCACACATTGGTTATTTTAAAAAGTATGGGTGTGTGTGTTTTAATTTTAGTTATTCCATTTGAAACTATTTCACTTAATCCTGTTTTCTTTAAAACTGTTCAACTATTTACATTTCTTTAATTAAAATTTCAAAATGTATTTTTCATTTAATAATTTTACATGGAACCTTTTTATTGGGTGATATCCTACTGGGATTTTGGATCACACCATAAATACACCTTTGGGTGTATATAGGTTTTGTTTCTTCTATATTCCAGGTCGAAGCTTTGAACTCAACGATGGTTGTTTTGGTCGTTGATGGTCTTCTCTTGCAGGTTGGTGTTTTTGGCATCTGAATGTTGCACCCCTCTGGTTGGTTGGAAGCTTGAGTAAGAGTTTTAGTTTCTTTAGTTGTTGTTTATTTTTGGATGTTGGTTTAAGTTGTAAACCATTAAATTTGATTTTTGTTTAAGGGTCTGTTTGGTTGTCAGTTCACAGTTTTATTGTATTTATCTTGTTAGTGGTTTTGTGTCCACTATTTCGGGTAAACCATTCCCACATGTTACTCTTGATACCCAGGCACTTGTGCCAGCCCGTGGGGACTACGAACGCCGTTTGGAGCATGTCGCGGACCGGTTCGGGCACCGAGTCGGATGGAGACCCATCTTGGTTCATGAAAAAATGGTATCAGAGGCAGGTTTTCTCTCTTGGGTCGTGTTCTTTTGGGATAAATTCAAGGTATACCAAATTTAATGGTGTCAGAAATCAACATTCTAGCTACAAGCAAGGTTCCTTCACATCACACCTTATAGCAGGACTCGAGTTACCAGAGTAAGTTGAGTTTTGTCTGATTCTTTGTTCCTTGTGGTTAATCTTGTTAAGGGGAAATGAAAATAGAGTAGGGTCAATGGTCCCAGTGAGCTCACAGGGTCTGGAAATCCATGTGGAGGTGGGGACGCTATCCTAGAATACCCTCCGTGGAGGTGGCATGATTGGTGTATGGTCACCAACCATATGTCCAAATCACCCACTAACACTAGTTCCCTCTTACATTGTTCCCCATTTCTTTGTTTTGGATTCCTAGAAATATGGTTTTTAAGTAAAAAAGATTTGGTCTTGGAAAATGTTTTGAAATGAAGCTATTTAAGAATAAAATGACTTTTTAGATTTAAAAAGTGTGGGTTGAATGTGTTGGTTTTGAAAATAATGGAAAGGTCTGGTTTTGATCCTTGGTGTTCACCTGGACAACCACATGCATGAGTGTATATGGAAAGTGAAATGGTCAATGGAATGAGAGAATAAATTCCTGGATGGATATGAGGTGGGTGCTGGTGTGACACGGTAACATTCATGTGCGAGGACCATGAGACACCATTGGTTTTTGTGAAACCCACTAACTTTGCTTATTTTCAAAAAGTTTTATTATATGAGAATTCAGTGTTTTAATAACCGGTGAATACGTGGTGTGTCCTGGTGTTTTGGAACTATTGCATGTGAATAGTTTTGAGCCTAGAATCATTTTTGAATGATTTGTGTCTTAAGTTTGAATTCATATTTTTTATGTTGTTGTGAAAGTGTGTGGTTAGTGAATTCTTTTGGAAAAGTGCTTCAGGAAGCCCTTGTAGTGGTTCCCCCTACACGTTTAGTGTTTTCTTGTGGTATGTTTTGACCATTGGACCAGATTTGTTGGGTCCATGGTTTTCTTTCTTGACCAGTGCATGCCCCCATAATGCGTTAACATGTGATTGAAGTGCGGACACATGTAATTCTCTGTTGGCCAGACCTCCAGTTGATCTGAGGACTCTCTTCATGAATTATAGAATTGAACTCACCTATTCTTTTTACAACTAAGAGGAACCTCTCGCAGTGGGATGATAGATGCGAGGGGATTTTAAGAGGGATTTGGTATCTTTCAGTTGTCTTAGTTATCAGGTATGAAGTTTGACATCGTTGCGTCTGAAGGTTCCCTCCTGTAAGCGGTTAAAGGAATTCCAACAGGGAAGGGTGAAGGTGGTTATGAGTTATCAGTGATGGTTGATGTTCTGAAAGTATGGTAATGCTTTCATCAGCCACAAGGGTCATGTCTGGTGACGTCTTGTAGTGAGTTCTCTTGGAAGAGCAAGGGTGGATTTCTTACGATCTTTCGGGAATCCCCATTTTCATTAGAGCGTGTACTCTCAGGGAGTTCTAATTTTTCTGATCATAGGAGAGTGTTTGTCATGCATCTTCCTTTCTTAAGTCTCTTGGTTAAGGTGAAGAAGTGATGCATGTGCATCATCTAAACCCATGTTTTTGTGGGCGTGTCATGATGGAGTATTTGGATGTCATAGTTTAGTGTGTTTGATGGTGTGTGTCTGCTGCAGTGTGGTTGCGTGTGACACCGAAAAAGAGAAGCTTCGTTAGGGAGTCTTCCATGCCTGAATTCGAGGTAGAAGATGCTTCAAACATCAAGGCTCAAGTCATAGGTCTCAGAGTGAAGCTGGCACGTGGTCAGAAACCTCAGGAATATATAGTGCCTCGACTTTATTTCTATCACCGGTAAGTAAAGGAAGTTTAAATTGTTTTCTGTGGTCGTTCCATTCTGAACGAACCATCTGGCTACGTAAGGTTTCTGTGACTATGTGCAGGAGTGTTGGTCTTGTTACCTTCAAGTCCCGGTGGTTGCGTCCCATAGAATGTAATTGCTTTTAGTGCTCTGTATGGGGGTCTATTGGGTAAATCAGTCTCAAATTTTAATAGTACTCATCCAGGGATGTGAAGATGCTGGATTGTCTTGGGTCGTGGTTTTTATGCCCCACTAGTTGGGCCCCACCCTCCCCACCCCTTGTGGTGGGGTGTTTGGTCACATTTAGGAAGTTTTCCAAGTTTTGTATCTTATTTCAGTTCTAATGGTGGGGAGACCCACGATGGGTATCACACAATTGTGTATGGAATGAAACGGGTCGGCCTTTTTCATAATAGTGGGGAGTCTGCCCAGGCCTCACCGTGTTGGTTTCTAGTCTCGCCTTGGGTGTTGATATATTTTTAATGATGGGGAGCCCATTTGGGATTTCCCGTTGATGGAATTTTGGTCCTATTCCTATATGTTTCTTGGTAGTAGGTGATAAGAGTGTTCTTGGGATATTATTTGATATTGTTTGTTCCTTCCAAACAAACAGTGTGTTTTTGTTCTATGGTACTTGTGGTGTTTCGGTTTTTGAGGTTTGTTTTTGTGGGTTCAAGAGTTCATTTTCTAAAACAATCAACTAGAGGCATTTTAGATCTTTGGGGCGGGTGACACATATCAGAAAGTCTTTTTATGAGTTTCTTGAAGTTGTCTTTGAGTCACTTTCTCTGAGCATGATGCTTTTGCCTCTTTTAACTTGTTGATTGTGGGGATCCTCTTTGAACCTTAAAGGGGGGGGGGTATTGTTTTCTGCTTTGAGTCTCAACCTTAGTTGTGGATTTCTAGGGACAGAAAGCTTTATGGTGGGGAGAATTGTCACACCAACTATCTTTGAGTTAATTATTTTATTACTTTTCTTTGCGTTGGGTAGTCTAGGTTTAAGCCTAACATAAACCTTTGAGTTCTTATTTTAAAAATGTGTGTTTTTCCTTGAAAATGTTCAACCCATGGGAAGGGCGTGGTCGAAACCGCATGACTTCTCCTGGGTCACTATGCGCAACCTCGTCCGGTTCACCGCATAGCCTACCCGATGTTCAAGATAGATGGAAACCATGCGTCGAATAATAATATGAGAATACAATGAAAATTTGAGACTGTGCGACTTGGGTGAGGTGCAATTTTGAAACCATGCGACCTTGCCTAGTCCACCGGGTGACCTGCCGATTCTTAATTAATTAAATAAAATGAATTAATAATAAATAAATAAAATTAAGTGAATAATAAACTGAAAATAAAAATAAAATAAGAAAAATTCAATTAACTTAATGAATTGTTTTAATGGTAATAATAATAATATTATTGAGGATATTATTATTATTATTATTATCTTAATTGATATAACTTTTTATTTTATTTTAGTATTATCAAATGTGTTTTTTTAACATCATTATTCATATTTTAGTTTATTATTAATATTATTAATTTTATTATAATTATTATTATTAATTGGGGTTATTATTATTGTTACTATTATTATTGTTATTATTATTATTATTATTAATTTCCATTTTTTTATTTGTTTTTAATTTTTTCCCTAGGGTTGCGCTACCCCCTTCCCCTTTGGTGTTACTCCACAGCGCCCCTCCCCTTGGAACCCGTTGCACTGCAAGATCCCCCCCTCATCGGATCTGCTCGCGTCGTAGCCATGGCCAGCCGCCGACCTCCCCTGCTCCTTCCGGTGATGCCGCCCCACTACCCTCTTTCTCCATCCAGTGACTACTATCCCTTACCTCCCTCTCTTCTTCCCCATCATACCTCCCCCCTCCCGGTTCAAAGCGCTTCACCTCTTCCATGCCCGGTGACCTCTAACGGTTTCCCCCCTCTCCTGCTCACGCCGTTGGTCGGCCCCCTTCCCCCCTTATGAACCCCTGTTTTTCGGTCGAGCTCCTATAGTGTCACCATACCTCCCCTCTCCCCTTGATCCCCTCCTATCGGACCTCCCTTTCTCCCTCTCCAGCCTGATCGCCCACCTGTATCTCCTTTCGTCCGGCACTGCCTCACCAGACTCCCCACCAACATATGCTCCCTGTCCGATCATCCTTCCCTAATTGTTCTATCACCTCGACCCTTGTCCAGGCCCTTAGGTCACGCCACAACTCCCCAAAACCCTTGTGCACCCCTCCATTGAAGCACCGCACCCTGGTGCTCCCCTTGTCCAGCCCCTGCACGTTACTTCTCCCTGCCGAGAGACCCCCCTTCTTTCATCATCCTTAACCGACGCCCTCCACCTCGACGGACAACCGCACGCTGGCCCCTACCTCCCTCTAAAATCCTACTCGCACAACCCCTTTGGTCTCACAACCCTTCTCGGATATTTTTTTCCATGCGATGTATCTCTGACACCTCTCTAATGTGATCAGACAACCTCCCATATCTTCGCTGTAGGTGCGTTCTATTTTGATTAATTTTTATTCCTTTTGGTAGAATTGCGAGTAGGAGATTCATGTTTTTTGGGGTGCAAGTTGCACTGAATTTGGTCCGATCTTAATGATTTTGTCGATATCTTGTTTTAAGGTTAATCTTGAGTTCGTTGTGGTGTGTTGGGTGTGCTTTTCGAGTCGTTCACTGAGTTCTCATAGTTTTCCAATACCAAGGTAGGTGGTTCCACGTCTAATTATTATTCGATGAATTAATTTTCAATATTAATTTGTTTAGCATATTGTTTAATTAATTCGGGTAGTGTGAAGTTGATTTTATTTTTTTAAGTATGAATTTCATTGAAATTGTTTAGTAAATTGTTTATCTTGTGTGTGTGTTTTTTGCTAAGAACTTTATTAGTGATTTTGAACTAGTGCCGTTAGCTTATTAATTTGTAAAAGTGGTGTGAACTGTATTTTTGACATGGCGTCAGGTGTGTTTGGTCGTAAAATAAGTTTTTGCTTGAGTTTAGTGGGTAATGCCAAGTGATTGTTTTAAATTGTTTTATAAGCTTTTACTTTTGGCTTATTAAATTATGTGATTTGTGAAAATGTGCTTTACATATGGTGCAAGGGTTTCCATAAAAGTATTTGTGTGGTGCAAATCACATTTTAAAACTGTATTTGAGTGTGTGTGATGTTGGAATGATTTTGAATGTATAAATTGTTACTTTATTTCCTGGAAATCCATGTGACATTCTTTTACTATTGATTTATAATTTTTTATGGTTTATTAAATTATGTCACTAGTGGGAAACATGTTTGAAATTTTTTTTAGTGTGTTTCTTATTTCAAAAGGGTATTAATGTGTGTAAGTGGTATTTTTTTAGTGATAAGTGACTTTAAATTGTGTAGATGGTTTAATTGAGTATGTAACCTATGAAGATTATGTTTTGAAAAGATTTTTGGTGTGAGTATGTTTTTAAAAGAGGGTTTGGGTGTGGAAATGGTGATTTTGCCTGTGTAAGTGCTCTGTTGGGATTTTATGTGTAATTGTGACATGTGACATGAACTTGAAACTTACTTGAGCACAAAGCGAGAAGCTCGGGTAGCTAAGAGGGTGGACTAGACTAGTGGTCTTGTGTTTTAGAGGCGACTCGACCCGGTTTCACTTGTAGGACTACTGATTGCAATTGTAACTAAACATATGCTTTTCTGAGGGTCGTGGTCTTATATGCCACGTTTTCTGAGAGTCATATCCTTATAAGCCATGTTTTCTGAGGGTCGTGGCCTTCAATGTCACGTTTCACCAAGACACGGAGTTACAGGGACCCAATCTAGTTAACACCCACAAGGCCTCTCCCATATTTTGTGCTCATTGGTTACTTTAAACTCATCAGTGTGACACATTGGTTATTTTAAAAAGTATGGGTGTGTGTGTTTTAATTTATGTTGTTCCATTTGAAACTATTTTCCTTAATCCTGTTTTTTTTAAAACTGTTCAAGAATTAACTTTTCTTTAATTAATATTGCAAATGTCTTTGTCATTTAATAATTTTGTGTGGAACATTTTTATTGGGTGATGTCCTACTGGGCTTTTGAATCACACCCTACATACACCTTTGGGTGTATGTAGATTCTGTTTCTTCTGTATTCTAGGTCAATGCGTTGAACTCAACAATGGTGGTTTTGGTCGTCGATGGTCTTTTTGTGCAGGTTGGTGTTTGAGGCGTGTGGATGTTACAACCCTCCGGTTTCATGGAGGTTTGAGTTATAGTTTTTTATTTCGTTTTCATTTATTTTTGGATGTTGGTTCAAGTTGTAAACCTTTAAATTTGATTTTTAAGGGTCTGTTTGGTTGTCAATTCATAGTTTTATTGTATTGATATTGTTAGTGGTTTTGTGTTTACTATTTCGGGTAAACCGTTCCCACATGTTACTCTTGATTCCCGAGAACTTGTGCTAGCGCGTGGGGATTGTGAACGCCCTTTGGGCCATGTCATGGGCTGGGTCGGGCATCGGGTCGGATGGCGACGTGGCTTGGTTCATGACATGTTGGGTGTTGGTAGATGTGGTTGTGTCATGGCATCCTCCGGTGGATGAAATCATTATGGGAGAGTTGATCGTGTGCTGTTGTAGTGGGTTGTTCTTGTGCAAAGAACGTCAGAAATATTTTTTGGTATGGGATTCATGGCTTATATATTCTCTTTATGTGTAGTCAAACAATTATTATGTTTTATCCACTATACCACAATGAAATTGGTGCAATAAATTTTGAAACAGAGTAAATAATTGGTATTGATTGTATATTGTTTCTTTATACCATGATAATGGTTTGAATATTGATTTTTCTAGATATCATGATATCTATTCCTTACTTGTTTATCATGTCATTCTTGATAAAAATTGATTAAAAATGTAAAGATGATATTTAAAATTTATATGGCCATGGATAAAGAGGCATGTTAATAATCTGGTTGTTGTTGTTGTTGTGCTTGGTGATAAATCAAATGGATGAAGTTATGCATGTTTAATTGAATCAGTTAATTAAATAAATAATAACAGAACATTTGTGTGATAAAGATAATTCCTTGAAGGATTCTGATTTACCCTCTTGATTTTAAAGTCCAAGAGCCTTATTCTTTGGAGCTGTGAGTGCTCGTTGTGTGTGAAGGTTAAATGCCTTATTTTTGGCCAAGAGACCAGTTTATATTTTGTTTGTTTCCTATTTCATGTGTTATGGTGTGAGCCTGTGAGGGTTGATCTTAGATGGTTATTGTGGTATGTGGGGGTTCGGAGGCCCAGTGGTTGTGGTGACAGTAGTTGATTCCTAGAGCGATGAGATGCATCATTTTATGTATGTGGGTGTTGCGGAGGACACCCGAGATGATGAAATGAGTTGGATGTTAATGTTGGATTTTTGTTAATCTTTTTGTTTGTTCATCTTCTTTACTTACCCCATTTCTTGAGGTAGATGATCTTTCTTAACCTAATTCCAAAAGAGGTGAAGATGCGTGGGGTATTCCACATTATTTATGTGTTTAACTTCTCGAGGGTGGATGGGTCTACACTCTAGCTATAAGTGGACAATACTCAATGGTTAGTTCATCTATTCATCATTTTAATCCTCTTGTGTTTGTAAGCTTGGAATGTTTTTTTTTCTAGAATACCTAGAATTATGGAAAAGTGATAATGTTTTTAATAAATTATTGAATAAATGATGTTAACCCATGGGGTTGGAGCTTGCTGGGATGCAATTCTGAGGTTACAATTTAAAGGAACCATGGACTTGGTTTGGTTATGCCTAGTGAGCATAAAACTTTTGGTGTGATGCTAAAGAAATGTAATGTGGAAATGATAATGGTTAATTAATGGTTAAATAATTAATTAACGTAAAGTGAATCTAATAAAAAGGGATAAAGTAATATAATATTTCAATTTAAATGGTTGTGTGCTTATAGTATACCTAGTCTAAGAAATGGAAGATATGAGTTTGAGAGATGCTATCTACAATTGTGTCTAAGACTAGGTTATGCCTATAGTGTGATTGTGAGTTATAATATATTCTGTAATTTTTGTGTTTCTATATGCTACTTCACTCTATCGGTTAGGGAAACTAACACCCTAGGGATTCTGAACTCTAGGGGGGGGGGGGTGTTTTCCCCAACATCCTAGTGGGAGGATGAATGGATGACTACCACCTTTGGCTCCACTCTCTTCTCTTGGTAGTTACTTGTGCTAGTAGGAATGGTGGTTAGTTTTCCCCATATATGTGTTTAGAGGGATGTAATGGATTTTGGTTATTCACACACACATATTTTGGATATAGTTTCCTATGGACTACTATAGGTGTAACGTGTATAGGCTATGATGGCTTGAGGATCCTTACTTAGTGTATGGGCTGTAATGACTAAAAGTATAATACCCGAAATATGATACACATTATACAAGCTATGGTGGATCCCAGCAACTACTCGGTTACTTTGGTTACATGGACATGTCAGTTTTGTTGCATGCAGTGCATGTTGTGGTGCTTCGCTTAGGTGACTGCGGGCAAACCTTTTTGGAGAGAGATTATTAGGACATGTGATGTTGGGTAAAAGCAGAAAACCAGTAGGGAAGTGGTAGTGGGGTACCCTCAATATTCTTTATTATATTATACTATCTTGTATGCGATACTTGGTGAGAGTATCCATGGTGAGGCTGGGAATATAGTATACCTGTTTAGTTGATGAGTTAGTTTCAGTTATTGTTCGCTATTATTTAGCATGATTTCTTTACTTTTTCATGAGAGGATCTTTGTAGGATCATACTGAGTATACTATTATACTCACCTTAAGTTATGTAAACTATTTTTAGGTCACATAGAGTAGGTTGGGGATCAGGCTAGTTACTAGTAGCTTGGGGTTGTAGGAACTGTTCAGGCTTCGTGGTTACTGCTTTTTTACTTTATTTTGGTGCTTATAGTTTTGCCTTTCAGTTGTAGTAATTCTTGCATGAAATTACATATGTTTACTTGGTATTTCATTTATATTGTAGTCTGAGTAGGATTTTTTTGGTGTCTATTTTATCTCTCTCTTTTTAATGTGTTATCTTAGAGGGTAATGCCTCCCATTTGTGAGTTTACTATACGCTCGGTGCTAGTCACCAACCCGAGGCCTACTAGAGGTGGGAATTAGGTGTCAATATCTCTCTACCCTCATTGTTAGCCTAGGAGGAGTACACTTTATGGGAATGGGGTCATGAAAGAGTGGTATCATAGGTCTGGTTGAGGGATATGATGGAGTTTGGATTTAGGCACAGGTGAGGTTTCATGGGTTGGTAGGGAAACTGTGTCATTCAAGTTCATAATTTGATGTGAACACTGGAGACCAGATGAAGCATAGGTATTTAGGGCCCCCTGTGATCTGATGCATGAACCTTTAACTTTAAAGTGATACTAAATGAGGTGGTACTTGTTGTAGGGTAGATACCTAGGAAAGGATCATGCATCATTATTATTTGTACCCATGTTTTAATGGTTATAACTTGTGATAGGTTAACCTAAAATGAATAAAATTAAACAATTAATTAATGTCTAGTCTTCCATATTCCTAGTTTAGGAGAAATAATTGTTTTTTCTTTTGTAGGTATGGATCCAGGTCAACATCTTCATCAGGTTCACATAGAAGATGTTCTGAAGGATGTGCCAGCTGATCACCACATAGTAGAGGTTGACAATAATGAAACTTAGAGGAGGACACTCTGGGAGTTTCAATGATAGAGTCTACAGATGTATGAGGGCTCGGTTTTAGATGCAGTCATAGAAGACTAGTTGGAGGAGGTTGAGATAACTATTCGTTCAATTGATGCTTGGAAATAGCATTGGGTGTCGTTGGTTGTGATGATTCTATGTGGGTCAGTGAGGTAGTGGTGTTTCTTATTCCTCAGGGGTCGTGAGGAGTCGACAGTATCATGGGGGGAGTTCTGAGACTAGTTCAGAGTTGAGTTTCTTTCTTTAACCGTGAAGGCAGCCAATTTCCAGGAGCTGCTTACCCTTTGACATGGGAGATCCAGTGTGCAAGAGTTTGGAATCCATTTTAGGAACCTTTTGCAATATTCTTCAGACCTATTTCTAGATGAGGAGGCTAGGGAATGGAATTTTGAAGAGGATTTTCATCCAGAGATCCAACACCAGGTTACCACATTTATGCTAAAGATGTATCTCAAAGTGCTAGTGAGGGTAGAGGTCATCAAGAGGATGTTAGCTGGTATTGGATCATCATGAGAGGGGAGTTGTTAGAATTCCTCACAAAGTATAGATGTGGTCCAAGGTTCCTGATTTTCAGGTAATAAGAGTTTTTGTTTGTCCTGGGTAGGTCCCTACCCTTAGTATCTCGTTTATCCTAGGGAAGCGGCTCTAAAAACTATTATATGGGGTTAGGTGCTTGTTTTTATTATGGAGGCCATGGTCATTAGCAGTGAGAGTACCCGACCTTTCTAATTAGTCAATGTGTGTTAGGTGTTCCACTTTAGGTTCCTCTATTGAGGCAATTCCAACTGAGGTAGAAACAGTAGTTTGCACTAGCTTTGGATTAGAAGAGGGTAGATGGGTCAGGTAGAGGATATCCCTGGGATGCTCTCTTTCCTAAGAGAGTAGAGAACAACTGTGGTGGTGGTCATCAGTAGGGCCCGAGAGGCTGTGGATCAGGTCGTGGTCAGCTTTATGCTTTAGCGTTTCCAACACTAGGCAAGCCAGATGTCATTTAAGGAACCCTTTTCTTTTTTTTTCTACTTGGGGGTATTCCTTATTTGATTCAGGAGTGACACACTCCTTTATATCACCTTCCCTTGTCCATGATTTGAGACTTGAGGTAGAGAGGATTACAGTGCCCTTGGCATTGACTACACTAGATGGAGATCAATCTGACTTGTTTGAAGTATGTAAAGACTATGAGATAGTTATAGGTAAGAACTATTATTGGGGAAATTTCCTATGTTTATGGACACATCCATATGATTTCATCCTCATCATGGATTGGTTATATTTAGTGCAGGATCTCGTGGATTTCATTAGGAGGAAAGTGGTGTCCTTCGATGCTAATGGAGAGCCATCGATGTTTGTTGGAGAGAGAGACCCTCAGATGGGTTAGAGGCATGTTCCTTATCATCCTTGATGACTGAGGTGATGCTGAGTTCTTCATAGGTTCAACATTTTGTGTTTCCCCGAGTCATTGAAGAGTACCTTAATGTCATTTCAAAAGAGGTTGTAGTGTTACCCCCTCGATGAGAGACCGAGTCCAGGATCGAGCTAAAACCAATAACATCTCCCATATCAATATATCCATATTGTATGAAACCTTTTTAGTTTTAAGATCTGTGTATACAGCTTGATTGTCTTTTGTAGTGTGGTTTTGTTTGGCCGAGTGTATCACCGTAGGGTGCACCAGTTTTGTTCATGACGAATACTGATAGAAGTTTGTAGTTGTGTGTCGATTATCATCACTTGAAAAAAGTGACAGTGAAGAACTACTATCTTTTTCCATGGATTGATGGATTATTCGATCAACTTAAGGGTGAAAGTTGGTTCTCGAAGATTGACTTGCGGTCAGGATACAATCAGATGTGTGTAAAAGATGAGGATATCCCAAATATTGCTTTCTATCGTCATCATGGGCATTACAAGTTCATTGTAATGTCTTTTGGTATGATGAATGATCAAGTTGTGGTCATGGGGTTAACGAATGATGTGTTTCATGAGTTCCTATATTAGTTTATGGTGGTCTTCATTAACAAAATCCTTGTGTAATATACAACTGAGGAGGAGCATACAGATCATCTGCATGCTATTTTGGGAGTTTTTCATCGAAAATAGCTATTTGGGAAGTTGTTGAAGTGTGAGTTTTCAGTTCAAGAAGTCATTTTCTTGGGTAATTTTGTATCCTATTAGGGATTAGTTATGGATCCACTGAAGATAGAAGTAGTTGTGTCTTGGGCATCCCCCAAGATAGTGGTAGAGGTGAGAAGTTTCCACGGTCTTGCAGGGTATTATAGGAGGTTCGTAGCTGATTTCTCTTCAGTTGCGAATCCTCTGATAGTGTTGACTAGAAAGGATCAGGAATTTGTATGGACTAATCAATGTTATATTGTTTTTTAGTATCTAAAGGATAATTTGGTCAGTGCTCTAGTTCTTTGTGTTCTAATAGAAGGAGTTTAGTTTTATGTTTTATGTGACACTTCATGTCCGGTGTTAGGATGTGTTCTAATGTAGTAGAGATTAGTCATTTCTTATGGTTCTTGGTATTTATGTCCCCATGAGCATAAATATTCCACCCATGATCTAGAGTTGGCATAAGTGGTGTTTTACCTGAATTTGTAGATACATTATCTTATCGGAGAGAGTTTTGTGGTCTTCACAGATCATAAAAGCCTGAGGTATGTTTTCTCCAAGCCTGACATGAAATTATGACAACATCAGTGGATGAAGTTATTACAAGATTATAAATGTGAAATATCATATATATCTATTAATAGGAATTTTTTAGCTGATGCGCTGAGTAAGTAGTCGCGTAGTGATACAACATGTGAATCCGGTGATTCCTAGAGAGTAAAGGAACAAATTTTAGCATTACATATCGATATGGGAGAAGTTGGGGGTAGATGTTGTCCTTTTCAGATGATAGTGAAATCATCTTTGTTGAAGCATGTGGAATATTCTGAGTAGGGGGATCTTGAGTTAGAGGTCAAGATAGACCGTGTTGTTTGTGGTGAGGCCCCTGATGGCTGGTCTGAGGATGAACAACAATGTGTGTTGTTTTAGGGAAGGCTTTTCATTCCTTTGGCTATGCGTGAGAGGGTTCTCATAGAGTTCCATAGTTCTCCGTTAGTGGTACATCTTGGTGTAAAAAAGATGTACTAATATTTGAAGAGTCAGTTTTGGTGGCTTGGGTTGAAGCATACAATTGTAGAGTTTGTGTCTCGATGTTTGGTCTTCCAGAAGGTGAAGTCTGAGCATCGTGTTCCCATTGGGTTACTCCAACTGTTAGATGTTTCTTAGTGGTAGTGGGATGACATCTTGATGGAATTTGTTATCAGTTTAAATCAAGCTCAGGGAGGATATGATCCTATATGGATAGTTTTGGATCATTTGTTGAAATCATCCAACTTAATAGCAATCAAGGAGTTCAGCTCAGTTGGGGTTTTGTTGAGGTAATATCTAGATGTGGTGGTGAGACTCTACAGGGTTCCTAAGACAATCATTTATGATCAAGATCCACATTTTACCTCTAACATGTGGAGAGGTATCCAACATTCTTTTGGTTCTCAGCTATTCCATAACACTACTTGGCATTCGCAGATGGACGATCAGATAGAGTGGACCATCCATACTCTTGAAGACATGTTGCGCTCTAATGTCCTGGATTTTGGAGGTTCATGGATGAGGCACATACCCTTGGTAGAACTTTCCTACAACAATAGTTTCCACTACACAATCAGTATGGTTCATTTTGAAGCTTTTTATAGATGACCTTTCTATTCTCTATTGTGTTGGACAAGGGTAGGAGAGTTAGAAATTATCACGTCGGAACTGGTACAGAACACGACATAGATGGTCATGTGATTTTTGAGAGGATGAAGGGAGAACATGATAATTAAAAATTCTATTTATATCATAGGAGGAGACCTTTGGAATTTGATTTTGGGTATCACATGTTTTTGAAGGTGACTCCCTGTCATGGGCAGTGAAGGTTTGGTCATTGGGGTAAGCTCTCTCCCCAGTTTTTTGGGCCTTTCGAGGTGTTGGATCATGTTGAAGTTGTGGAGTATTGGGAAGCACTTACCATATAGATGATCATGATATATGATGTTTTTCATGTGTTGCTGCTCCATAATTATATTCATGTAGACTCTCATTTCATCAATTGGGGAGAGATCAATGTTGATGATGATGCGACCTTCGAGGAGAAGCCTGTAGGGGTCTAGGACCACAAGGAGAAGGTGTTGTCTGGGAATGCTATACCCTTGGTTCATATTTTATGGTGACACCATGTAATAGAGGAGAGTACTTGGGGATGTGATTCATAGATACATACTCAGTACCCTAATAATTATGATGTTTATCTCTTTTCTTGTAATGCTGTTCGTCTTGTCATTGTAGACCTTTCCTGTTTATGAGATGGATTATCTTATTGATTATTATTGCTATCTCTCTTTTGAGACATATCACCCCCAAGAGAGTAGTTAAGACATGTTTGTAGTTTTCACATGGTTTCATGTTGTTCCTCTTAGGAAGTGGTTAAGCTCCTTTGGTGGTAAGAGCCTTGAGAAGTATCTCAAAAGGTAGTTGTTTGGACCCTTTTTCGTTTCCTCTCTCTGTTGGTTTTAGAATATCAAGGATGAGAATGTTTTGAGAGGTATTTGATGTAATGTCTTGGACCTCTTTGGTCCATTACTTTACTGAAATCTAGTGTTTGAGGTGTTTTGGGAGGTCAAGGTTACCTATTCCTAATAATTTTCCAAATTTCTCAATCTGTGAATAATGTTTCCAGTTTTGTGAACAATTCCATCCTTGGGTCATCTTTACCTATCGATGATTCATCTTCATATATAAATGAGTCATCTTCATATTTGGTGATTCATCTTCATCTATTGGCCAGTCATGTTCATCTGTCAGTGAGTCATCTTCATCTTTGGTGAGTCATCTTCATCTTTTGGTGAGTCATCTATCTGTGTGTCGTCTTCATCTATTAGTGAGTCATCTATCAGCGAGTCTTCTATTGGCGAGTCATATTTAGGTGAGTCATCTATTAGTGATTAATCTATTGGCGAGTCATCAATCGGTGAGTCAATAGATGGTGAGTCATCTGGCGGTGAGTCATTGGTCGGTGAGTCTTCTGTTAGTGTGTCATCTCCTGGTGAGTCATTCGTTAGTGAGTCATCTGTCAGTGAAACATCTAAAAGTGAGTCATCTGTCGGTTTGTCATATGTCGGCTAGTCATCTTCATCTTTCAGTGATTCATCTTCATTTATCAGTGAGTCATCTGTCAGTGAGTCATCTTCATCTATTGGTAGGTGCTACAGTGTTTATAGATCAACCGATGAATTGTGTTTCCAGCTTTCTACAGTTTCCCCAATTTGACATTTTCTTTGACATAAAATGAATTAAAAGCCTCATTTTATAGGATTTAAGGCTGATTAAAAGACCATAACCCCTATTATTAAATATATAAGTGTCTTAATATTTTTACTTGGTCAAACTGCGTGGGTTATTCAGATCTGACTTTAATGGAAATTTAACCATTTCATGTTCGTGATTCTCATATCTTATCCTCCTATACCTAGGGACTTCCATTAGGTTTTTTATTCTCTTTACTATTGGTATTAGGTTATTGGAACCTTTATTTCCTGAGTATATGTGTGTTTTTGGTGTGGAAATTGAATCGTGTTTTCCCTGGAGTTCTTCGTACTGCATGCACACCCCCTATCTTGGTGTAAGCAAGAAGTGTCAATCTATCTTTGATATAAAGTATGTTATACCTATATTCTACTGGGTTCTTTGATATTTTTCCTCCCATTATCCTTTCCATGTTATATAATGTGATCTCCATGTTTCTAATGGACCTTTCATGGGTGCTGGTTGATGCTGTTGTGCCACAACGTCCTCAGGTGGATGAAGTCATTGCGGGAGAGGTGATCATGATTCATTGTGTTGGATAATTCTCATGAAATTAATGTCAAAAAGCTTTTGAGGTAGGTGATTCCAGTCTTATATATTATTTTTACACACAATCATAAACTTAGTATGATTTATCCACTAGACCAAAATGAAATTGACATAATAAATATTGAACTGGAGGAAGGAATTGGTATCAATCATATATTGTTTATTTATACTGTGATATCAGTTTGCCTCTTGATTTTTCTAGATAGCATGATATCTATACCTTTCTTATTTACTATGTTGTTCTTGAAGGAAATCAGTAAATAACATAAAGTTAAGATTAATTGTAAATTTATTTGGCCAAAGATAAAGAGGCATGTTACTGAATCTAGTTTTCACTATTTTTCTTAGTGATAAATCAAATGGATGTAGTTATGAATGTTTAATATAATTAGTTAATTAAATATAGAATAAATGAATATTTGTGTGATAAAGATAATTTCTTGAAGTGTTCCGATTTCCCCACTTGATTTTAAAGTCTAAGAGGCTTATTCTTTAGAGCTGTGAGTGCTCGATGTGTGTGAAGTCTGAAAGCCTTGTTTAGGGCCAAGAGCCCAATTTCTATGTTGTTTGTTTCCTCATACTTATGTTGTGGTGTGATCCTGGGATGGATGAGCCTGCAGGGATGTTGTGGTATGTGAGGGTAGGTATGACTAGTGGTTTTTGTGGTATTAGTTGATGCCTAGAGCAGCAATATGAATCAGTTTATTCATGTGGGTGTTAGGGAGGACACCAGAGATGCTAAAACAGGTTGGATGTGAAAATTGGATTCTTGTTTAATCTTGTTGTTTTTTTATCTAATTTAATTTACCCACTACTTTAAGTAGATGGTCTTTCTTACCCTCCTTCCAAAATAGGAAAATAAACATGGGTTATTCGACATGCTTTACATGTTTAGCTTATCGAGGGTGGATAGTCCTACTCTCCATCTATAGGTGGAAAAGTCTCAATGGGTAGTTCATCTACTCATTGTGTTGAGACCCTTGTGTTTTAAAGAATATAATGTTTTTTCTAGAATACTTAGAATTATGTAAAAGTGATAACGCTTTTAATAAATGATTGAATAAATGATGTTAAACCATGGGGTTTGAGCTTGCTGGGATGCAATGCTGAAGTTACAATTTAAAGGAACTATGGACTTGGTTTGGTTATGCCTGGAGGGCATGGAACTTTGGGTGTGATACTAATGAAATGTAATGTGGAAATGATGATGGTTAATTAATGGTTAAATAATTAATAAATGTAAAGTGAAACTAATAAAAATTGGTAAATTAATCTAATGTATCTATTTAAATGGTTGTGTGATTATAGTATACCTAGTCTTAGCTGTGGAAGATATGAGTCTAAGAGATGTTAGCTGTAGTTTAGTCTAAGACAAGGTTATTCCCATAGTGTGGTTGTGAGATATAGTATATAGTATGTGTTTTTTATTTCTATATTCTACATCACTATATTGGTTAGGTCAACTGAAACCCTAGGGATTCTGATCCCTGAGGGGTGTTTTCCCCAACATCCGAGTAGGAGGATGGATGGATGACTACCCCCTTTGGCCCCACTCTCTTCTCTTGGTAGTTACTTGTGAAGATAGGCACGATAGTTATTTTTAACCATATATGTGTGTATATAAATGCAATGTTTTATTGTTATTCACACACATATACGCCAGATATAGTTTCCTATGGACTACTATAGGTGTAACATGTATAGGCTATGATGGCTTGAGGATCCTTACTCGGTGAATGGGCTGTAATGGATTGAAGTATAATACCCAATGTATGATACAAGTTATGAGAGCTATGATGGATCTTGGAAACTACTTGGTTACTTTGGTTATGTGGACGTGGTGGTTATGTTTCATAAGGTTCATGTTGTGGTGCTTCACCCCGATGATTGCGGGCAAGCATTTTTTGAGAGAGATTCTTAGGACGTGAGACAATAGGGAAAAGTTTAAATCTAGTGGGGAAGTGGTAGTATGGTACTCTTGATATTCTTTATTATATTATATAATATTGTATGTGATACTTGGTGAGAGTAGGAATGGTGGGGATGAAAACATAATATACCTATTTAGGTGAAAATTTAGTTTCACTTGTTGTTCACTATGATTTAACCTACTTTCTTTACTTTTTCACGAGAGGATCTGGGGAGGATCCTACTGAGTATATTGTTATACTCACACTAAGTTATATAAACTATTTTAGGAAATTGGGAGTAGGTTGAAGATGAATCTAGTTACTACTAGATTGGGATTCTAGGAGCTATTTGGGTTTTAGGGTCACTGCTGTTTTACTTACTTTTGGTACTTGAAATTTCCCCTTTTAGTTGTAGTAGTTCTTGCATGACATTACATATGTGTAATTAGGATTTATTTTATATTGTAGTCTGAGTAAGAGTTAGTTGGTGTCTATCTTATTTCTCTCTTTCGCATGTGTTCTCTTAGTGGGTAATGCCTTCCATTTGTGTGTTTACTATACCCTCGAAGCTAGTCGCCAACCTGGGGCCTACTGGGGGTGGAAATCAGGTGTCACTATCTCTATCCTCTCATTTCCAGCCTAGGAGGGTTACATTTTGTTGGGAGGGGGTCATGAAACTCTATGTAATACTTCACCCATGCAACCACATCAATACCACATCCATACATCACATCACATCACATAACAGACCACAATCCATTAATGACCTATCAAAATGTACACTATTTCTTAAACCATTAAAGTAATATACACATACACATATAATAAAAGTATATCCTATAAACTTAATCCTTAATAGCGCACATATACATGTATGTTATAAACACAAGACATTAAAGCCTCTATGTGCCCATATCCTATACAATAAGTGACTATGATATGAATATTCCTACATACACTATACAACTGGAATAAGGCACTATATAGGGGGTGTAGTTAGCCATTTGAAACCTCTACAACCTGAATATTGGGAAGACACCTGAAACCCAAGGCCATAATATGGGCATCAACATACCCTACTAACTTGGGTGGTGGATCATAATAAATAACAAAATATAATAATATATAGATATCACACAACTAACCTAATGAAAACTACCTAAACCCTAGATTTATTTTATGATTAAAGGCCCACTTGACAGCCTAACTGCCATTACTAGGGACTAGAAAGATAACTCTTAAGAATACAAGAATCAAAGTTCTATAATAATTATTAAATAACTAGTTATAATTCATTTAATATTACTCCAAAATAATTCTTTGGATAAATTATTATTCTAATGACTAATGATATTTAATTCATTTTTCTTATCCCAACATATTTCATCATTTACCAATCCTTTACATCATTTAATATAACATCATCAATGTAATAATTCAAGAACCATCCCCATTTAATTAAATTGTCAATTTAATTTTGAATCCATAATTTGAGACAATAAAACAATATTCTTATATCTTTGAAGATAATGCCTAAAGGGGATGAAAAATAATACTTTATAAATAATATAATAATTATCAAGAAAAATCATAATAAACAGGGATCATTATTTGAGTCAACCATCATGAACACCTTTCCACTTATTCATAACCATCCATCCTCAACCTCAGTATGAAACCAACATAAAAATAATATCAACATCATCATAACCTCACCACAACATCCATATTAGGATTTCATTTTAAGGTCAATAAGGGTTTAAGTATGGTTATATGTATATATATATATATTTCCATGAAAGAAAGAAATAATAATAATGAGGTATCAATTATCAACAAAATATTATTTTTCTTCAATAAATGAATCATGAAATATAAACACAAGAAGAATGTATTTATAAGTTAGTTTTTAATTATAGTATTATCAATTTATTTTACCAGATTGATTATATCAATTACTTATTAAAATATTATATCACGAAAAAATTATATTTAAACTGTACCATGACAACTACAAATATTCTGATAAAAATATGAAAACACTGCTAAATCATCATTAACATTTTATGAAACAACAATACTCTATTTATTTGATTTTGTGAAAAAAATTATATCTCAACAGTGATAAATAAGTGATAATATATTATTTTAATAATTTAACATATCTTTAGTAATGATAATCATTCTATTAATAATACATAATGTTACAATATTTAAAAGACCAAATTTAGTTATTCTTAATCTTTCTTAACTTTCCATATATAAATTATTATTCTTTTTTATAACCATATTAGATATACATGAAAACAAAAATAAATCACTAAATAATAAAATTCACACTAGATAGTAAAACACATATTACAATATCATAATTATCAAACCAACATGTAGAACACAATTCTCTTCCAATTTTATTAATTAAGGATCATTATATTTGTAACGTTAATATTTTCTATTTATATAATGAAAACTTAAGTTTAGTGGTTTGATAATTACAAATAAAATAATGAGATATTTGTAGACCCCTACCTGAATCCAAAGTCTTGGTGGTTCACTATATAAAATCATGGAGAGTGAGCTGTTCAAAAATTTAAAGAATCATGAGAGAAATAATTCACACAAACAATTACCTCTCACAAAGTGTGTATAGAAGTGATCAAGGAACTCAAAAGACTGTAAAATTTAGCTTCAGTCATCTTACACTACTATAGACCATTATATTAGAAGTGATAGAAACACTACTAAATATGAGGCCGTTAACAATTTTAGAAAATGGATTTTTCAGTGCAAATAATCACTAACAATCTAAGTGATGTTAAAATCATGGAGGATTTATTAGCAATAGGAAAACCATTGATAAAGGAATCCATTATCATAACTAAAATATGGTTCTCATAAAGGATCCCTTTATCAGTACTAAAATGATGCACTAATAAAGGTGACCGTTATTAGTACTTTTCATAGCACTATTAAAGTTCATGTAGCCACTACAAAGCTGCAACATCCACTAATACAAAATAGACCTTTAACAATACTGACCTTTATCGGCTATTTTTTTAGTGTAGATAAAAGATACCCTTTATCAATGTTTTTTTAGTACTGATAGAGGGTACGTTGTATAATTTTTTTTTCAGTGTTGATAAAGGGAACCCTTTACCTGAGCTTTATTTTTAGTGCTGATAAAGGTCCTGAACAAAATGAAATAATTAACCAAATAAAAATTAAAAATCATTAAATTTTAAAAAGTTTTTAATATTTTATTAATTAAATAATTATTGATAAAAATGAATAAATTTAATATATATATATTATGAATACTAATTAATAGTATATATCAAATATATAGATATCTAAAAATAATAAAATGAAATAATGAAACAAATATAAATTGAAAATTATTAAATTTAGAAAAATATTAAACATCATATTAATTATATAATTATTGACAAAAATGAATAAATTTAATATATATATATATATATAGATTATAATAATTAATAAATAGTATATTAAATATAGATATATAAAATTAATAAATAGTAATAATTAAACAAAAGAAATTAAAAATGAATAAATGGCAATAATTAAACACAAAAATTAAAAATGAATAAATTGTAATAATAAACAAAAAATAAAAATTGAATAAATTAAAAAAATATTAAAAAATTTATTAATGAAAAATTTATTAATAAAAAATAAATAAGGTTAATGTAAAGATATTTATTATAAACTTTAATAAATAATATATATTAAATATAAATATAGAAAATGAATAAAATGTAATAATTAAAAACATATTAATGTATTATTCATATTTAATGGGGTTTATATATAATTATTCAATAAAAATTTAATATAGAAATAAATTCATATATATTTCCTGAAATATGATTTATATAATACAAAATATTGATGCCTTACATTAAATAAATCATATATTTAGTAAATAATGATTTATAATTAAAAATTAATATTAATTAAAAATAATGACTAATTGCATCAAGTAATGGAAATTATTGAAAGTAATTTTATTTTTTAATTTAATATATATCAAACATATCTTACATTGATTTCACATATATATACATAATTAATTCATTTAATGCACATACAAATATTTACATAATTAATGAAATATTATATATAAACACATACACCTAATATTTATGTAATTTATTTGAAATTTTTGTATCCATTTTAGAATTTCATTATAACATGAAACATTAAATATATATTATATCTTTAATTGTTAAATTTTATTTATTTATTTCTAATATTATTACCGTTAGGTATTAATTCATTTTTAATTTTTTTAATTTTAATTTTTTTTTGGGATTTTAATCATTTTATATTATTTATTTATATGTATTTATTAACTATGTTTTAAAATTTTTGATATGTATTCATCATTATTTCAATATATATACATATTTTTTAATAATTTATATTTAATTAGTAAAATTTATCTATTTTCAACATTTTTAATGTGTAGTCATTTTTAATTATTCAATTTCACTCATTTTTAATATGCCTGAATTTAAGATTATATATTCATTAATAATGTTAAAAATATATTTATAAGTAAATATTTATAAATAAATATATTTATAAATTTATATTTACTATATTTATACATTTATATATTTATAATTACAAATAAAAAATATTATTTTTTAAAAAGTATTTCCACAATTATAAATAAATAATTATAAATTTTTAAATAATTATAAAATTATAATAAATTTATTTAAATAAGGAATATGTTTACTATATTTATATTTGTATATATTTATTACACAAACATATATATAATTATATATATATATATATAATGATATAAATATATAAATATATATATATAATGATATAAATATATATATATATATATATATATATATAATGATATTAATACATAAATACATAAATTTTATTTTTTAAAAAAGTATTCATATAAATATAAATAAATGATTATATATTTAAAAAATTATGAAATTATAATAAATATATTCAAATAATGAATATATTTACTATATTTATATATATATATATTTATTAAATATATAATTATATATATATACATTTAAAAAATTTTTTATTTAAAATTATAATTAAAAATCCCAATCAATTCTTTTTTATCACAGATAATGATCTATATTTATTAGTTCTACAAAAGCGCTCATAAAGATTCCTTTTATCGGTGCGTATTAATTTAGCACTAATAAAAGAGATCTTTATCAGTGTTTTTTTAGAAGCGCCAACAAAAGTGTCATTGATCTATTTGAAGAACCCTAACGAGTGATGGTACTTGAAGCATTCCACAGAAGCCACCTGCAGTCAGTGCTCCTCCTCATCGAATCCATGATCGAATCAGGGATTGAATTAAGACTTGAACAATTCCAAGGCACAAATCCAAGGCTTGAATGATTCAAGGGTCGAATGAATCCAATGATCTAATGAATCCAAGGTTTAGATACATCTCTACTATCCCTTATAAGATTCAAAGATTCAATCTAAGGTATGTTATTTTTTCCTCCTCCTCAGTCATTGATTGCATGTTTGGTGATATATTTTTACATTTTTTTCATTATCTATTTCTATTCATTACCCATTGCTTATTTCCCTTATAGAATGCATTTATAATTGGGGGTTTCTATGATTTTGGATTTTTATTAACCCTTTATGGTATTTTCTTAATGCCTTGTAGACTAATAATAATTCCACACACCTATTTTATCCTTGTAGCATATTAAGTTTAAATGTTTTGAACTTCATTCCTTATAAATAATGCACAGAAATAGTTTGTTAAAATTCCACCCATGGTTTTTATTTAATAAATCAAAATGGATTTCTTGTAATGTTTTATTGATTTTGACGTGCGGTTTGTTTGGGTTTTTTCTATTTTGAAGTTTTAATGGCATTACATGGAGATTTTAATTTTATGTTCTGAAATATATCTTTTTTTTTATTTTCTTAACATCTTATATGAACATCCATATATATATATATATATATATTCATCTTTAAGTATATATATATATATATATATGAACCCATTATTTCATGTATATTTTTAAGTATGTAGTCCTATGAAATATTTATAGGATTCATTCCATAAAGCAAACAATGTTTTTTTCTTGGATTAAAAAATTCATTCCCAAAGAGACTATTAATGCGTGTTTTCAAAAATCATGACGTTGAAGCATGTTTGGAAATTTTTAAAATTACTTTTATTATCACACTTTTATTTTGAATAATATTGAAATAAATAAGTTTTTCATTAAAAATTAGTAATAGTATCAAGTGTTATGGCCTAGTTGGTACCATGAAATTGTTTTTATAAAAAGTTATCACCATCTATGGATGTTTTATATATTAGTTTTTATGAGGTAATATTTTTCAATTTTAAATACATAGATCATATTGATGTGTTTTGGAATGATGTTTGAATAAACATGTTTGGGTTATGTTGATTATCGATTGATATTATTTCTGAAAAGGCAACCATACCTCCCATTACTATCATAATAGGGATCATATTCATCTTAGTGAGGGATGAGAGATAGTTACAATGGAGTCCCAATTAGATTGTATGGGTCCCCACTTGTATCAAAGTCCATATGAGAGTCTAACAGGGTAGGCTAGTTGTGTGTCTATGGTAGTTTATAAGCATAGGAAGTCATTTCCATGCTTATAGGTGGTTCCAACCCAACTATGTATAGAGTCACCTCACTGGATGTTTTGGAATTTTTCAAGATTACATATGCTTCATTTAATACTCTTTAAATGTATTTTTTTTGAATTACACCACCTTTAATATTGATCCATTATATAATGTGACATATTTTTTATATTTTTTATTTGGTTGTATGGATTGATTTATTTTTCGGACTAATGTTTCATTTTATTATCATATATTATTATCAATGAGTATGGTTATAAAGAAAAATATTCAATAACCCTAGAATATTTACAGAGTCTATTAGTATCTTTATTCAATAAAATATTAGTTATTAAGGTGAAAATATTTATTAAGAGATGTTATAGAGATTAATGATATTTTATAAACCATTAATATTGAATGTAATAATTCTTTAGGTTGTTAAATCACTTTTTCCAAAAAAATAGAATCATGGTTAACAAATTCTATATATGTTGGAATATTTTTTAGAAAATATTTTTAGATATTCATCATTTTAGGTCTACTTGTATTGGATCCACCCTAGGAATATATGATTACCATCCATGTATATGGAATAACTCTTTATTTATTAGTTTTTTTATTAATACATTTTTATATATTATAGTTGATGGAATGGTAGTTTATTATTCTTGTTTTTCATATTTGGGTTTTTTATTACTCCTTAGTTATAGGATTAAAGCTATTAAAAGTAGAATTTATCCTATAAATATACAATCCATAGAGGCCCCATGGTTTCATATATCATAACATGTCACTACTGATACCCCTTGAATCATAGATAAGAATGTATATTCCCACCAAATCTCACCTTAAATAGGCCAAAAGTTAAAAACTAGTTCTAATGTTTTAATTATCACAAATAGAAGGCATTACCCCTATCGGAGAACAAAATTTACTACAACTATCATCTTCATCACCTTCATCTCCCAGACATTTATTATTTCAATTTATTGCTTGAGAATCACCCCCCTTCTCTTTTATGTTTCTTTAAATAATCTGATCAGTTTTCATTCCATGGTTGACTACTACTTAAATTTGTTTAAACAACATTGGTTCATGTCCTTAAGAGAGGGAGGATCAGTCTCAAGACTCAAAATTCAATAATATATTATTTTGGGAGATGAAACTGATGAGGATGGAAGTTGTCTATAGAACTCACCTTTGGATGAATTTAGAGGATAACTCCAACAATAATGGATTAATTATTTTCTTAAATTAAATTACCTATTTCCTTCAAAGAATACTAAAATTATTTGAAACAATCCAATGTTGTGTTCCCCTTATAAGAATTATCTCCAAATTTCACCTTTGATATTGAATATCTTATGTGTATCTATTTATTTATAATACAAAATTACTATTTTATGAACTTAATAAGATGGATATAAATTGAAAATAGATTCATGCTAATCATTTGACAAAAGAGTGTGAATATGTAGTTAAAAAGTTCATCATGTTTGAAATAGAGAATGCATATGACCCTTGTCAAATCCTCTATTTGTGATTATGTTTTTATTATTAAAGAAAAATTATTCTGGAAGAGTTGGAAGAACATTTGATTTTTCACAAAATAGATCAGAGCTATAAATATTAGAATAAACATGGGGGAAAACTAAATGTGCACACTGATTTGGATGATACTATGATTTATGGATCATTTTATATGAATAATAGTTTAATTGATGATGGGGATTACATGAAATAAATGAAAATAACATTTCAAGATAACCTTCATGACTGTCCAAAGTTGTTTATGAAGTTAAATAGCTATGCTAATAGACCATTGTATATTAGTTTTAGTAAATACTAAACATTGTCAGCTACATTGAAGTTATATAATTTTAAAGATGGTAGAGGATGGAGTGATACTAGCTTTACATAACTACTTAGTCTCCTAAATGATATGATGCCATAAGAAAATGAACTTCCATGTCAAACATAAAATTCTAACAAATTCTATGTTCAATGGGAATGTTCTCTAAAAAAATACATTATTTTCCAAATGATTTCATATTTTTTCTCATGGACCATGAATCACTCATAAAATTTGAAATTCATAATGTGGATCGATAAAAGAAAAATGAATCAAGTCCTTCGAAAGCTGTATGGTAATTTCCTATCATTCCATGGTTTACATGACTATATGGATGTCAGGAAATTGACAAAACAATTGAAATGGCATGCCGATATAATAATTAAATATGGGAACTTACATCATCCAATAGATTCTTCTTAGTGGATGAAAATTGATTATGAGCATCCTGAATTTGAAAATAAGTTAAGAAACACCCTTCTTACAATATCTATTGATAGAATAAATACTTTTGGTGTACAAATTACTACTCACAATATATGGCCTCTCATGTTGGTAAATTATAACTTTATTCCATGTATATTCCTGAAGCACAAATACATTATGTTGTCTCTACTTATATCTAGACCAAAGAAACCTAGTAATGATATTGATTTTTATTTGGCTCTATTGATCGAAGATATGAAATTGATGTGGTATACATGTGTTCTAATGTATGATGCTCATAGAAATGAAGAATTTACATTGAGGGCCATGTTTTATGGTATGATAAATAAATTTCCTACTTATGGAAATTTATTAGGCTATAACATTAAAGGAATGTTGGGGTTTCCCATTTGTGAAGAATGAACACACTCAGTTTAGTTGAAACATTCCTTCAAACTATATTTTTAGTATATCAGAAATTTTTACCTTGATGACATAAATACCGATCCTATATGAAAATATTAAATTGGAATATGGAACAAGGTACAACACCATCTAAAATAATGGGTGATCAAAAATTCAATAAAGTACAAGATATTGAAATAGTTTTTGGTAAAAAAATTTCGAACAACCTTATGATATCTGGTTGGAGTAAGATATCAATTTTATTTGAATTACCATATTATAATTATTTGTACGTCAGATAATTTATTGATGTCATGCATGTATAAAAATTTAATTTTATAGTTTTATTGGAACAAAGATAAATGTTCCTAAAAAAATGAAAGATAATATCAAGTCTAGGTTAGAAATTATTAACATGGGGATATGTGAGGACTTGGAACCGGTGTAGGGTCAAGGGTTGGCTTTTTTCCTCCAACAGATTAAAATCTATCCAGATAAGAAAATTACAATTTTCATTTTCCTTAATAGTGAAAATTTTCTATATGGGTATTCATAAAATATCAAGAATGTCATGTCAATGACTAATTTGAAGTTATAGATACTAAAATTACACAAATGTGATGTTTTAATGCAAGATTTGAAGCCCGTTGCTTTCCACTACATTCTACCTATAAATTTATGTCATAAATTTGCTTGAAACTACTTATTTTTGAAATCCATATTACATAAAGTTATATACCTGATGAAGTTTTCAATCATGAATAAGGAGGTTGTAGTCATATTATGTGAATTAGAGATGTTCATCCGACCATCATTATTTGACGCAATGGTCCACCTAATAGTTCACTTGGTTTTAGAGGTTCAACTATGTGGTGCTGTCCATTATAGATGGATATACCCCATTGAGAGATATATGCATATTTTTAAAGGGTATTTCTAGAATCAATGTTGGATAAATGGTTGTACTGTAGAATGATATATTGTTGAAGAAGCTGTAGAAATATGCACCGATTACCTATTAGGTGTTGACAACATCAGTCTCTCAAAGAATTTTCATAATGGATGACTTATGGATGAATGGATTTTTTGAAAAGATGTTGTAACAATTACCTTGATAGTGTGGGAGTAAGCTCACATTTATATATTTCATAATAGTGAATATATTGATCCATACGTTAAATCCCATAAATAAATTATTAGGGTTTTGAATTCATCAAAGGATGAAGGATGGATATAAAATAAACATAATAAACAGTTTATAGGATGGTACCGAGATCAAATTTATAAGGATTTATCTAAAAATCTGAATTCAATTGTCGAACAATTTCAACATCTAACAAGGAGAGTAAATGAAAATGTTATATCTTACACTGGTTTTCTAATCCTTGGGTTTATATTCTATACAAAATAACAAGATGAATATAGTACGATGAAAAAAAAGTGGAGTTATGCTTAATATAGAAGCGATGCACATATTTGGTTCCCATGATAAAAATACAATTCATGAAACTATGTCATATTTTATCATTATAAAAAAAATATATGAATTGGATTATACAAAATTTCAAATTCTGATTTTCCATTGCAAATAGGTTTACAATAGGAGGGTAGTGAATGTTGATTAAATGAGATTCATGAAGGTGAATTATAGTGTGGAAGGGAAAAAATGAGCCATTCATAATGGCATCACAGGAAGTGAATTTTTTTATTTATTAGATCCAACAAAAAAGAATTAGTCGATTTTCCTACAGGCGACTAAGACAACTATTCGGTCAGATGGAAATTCAATTGAGGATGACCCTTTAATTGAGAGATCACAATAAGTTCATGCTGGTTCCAATATAGATTATGTCTTATACATTAGTGGGGACCAGAGAGAGGGGATTTGTATTCTTGATAGAGGAGACAAATCCCTAAAACCTTTAAAATAAATAAAGAGAGTTTAATGAAAAGGTAAAAGTATTTTTTAATATACTACATTTTCCCTCATAATACTATCTATTCTATACTGCATTAACATAATTTAAATTTACTGTTTTACCACTCAAGCAGATAAGTATTCTTCACCTGATGATATTACCAATCCTCTGGAAGAACAGACTATAACGAAGGAAACCCTTTGGGAAGATGTAATGGTAATGTTATGATATACTCTATATTTTACCAAAAAATTATATAATAAAATGTGGTTTTAATTTTAATTATTCTATGAATAGTTTTCTTATTTTAGAAAATTTATATCCATATTTCATGCCTATCAACACTAAAAAATACATAGGCTTCTTCTCCCTCAAAATATTTTCACCCTTGCAGTGTTCAAATTTATCACTTTACTTCAACTTCCCTCCACTACTTTTGCAGGAAGAGTAATGAGGCTGCCTCTACTCAATTTAAGTGGTAATATTGATGTTTGTATAGTAAAATCAATATCCATATAATTAATGAACTATTTTATATTTATATTTTCTTTCTAGTATTACTCACATAAGAATTGTTTTCTTTTACAAGTGTATTCTTTTGTTCCAATTGGGGTGGTTTGTTTGAATCTTCTCAGGATAGCAAGAGATTGGACTTCAAGGCTACAAATGAGATAATTAAAACAAGGAAATTGGTAAATAATGTATATAATAATCATGAAAATGTGAATTTATAATACTTATTTAAACAATTTTTTCATAATTTTATATTTTATCTTTAATTTAACTTCCTTATCATTTTTATTTAATAATTATTTTCTTCATAGATCTTTTGGGAAGTCATATTTTTCTTTCAACTATCTGCAATAAGACACCAAAAAGAAAAATGACCCTTTTTGGTAATGTTACCACACTTTCCATTTCATTTCATTGTTGAAAAAAAGGAAGTCAATAACAAGCATTGTAACATTGTAAGTTTATATTTTTTTGATACTTTGGGACCTGTAGAAATCAGTCTCACCTCAATCTGTCACATGGTGTGACCGATATGAATCAAAGTTCTTGTTTTTATTTAAAATTGACATTAATTTTGGTAAAAAATACAACTTCCATAATCAAAACCAATAAAATGCATTTATATTATTTTTATAATTTAGGAAAATGATCCACGAGTAATTTGTAACATGTAGGAATCAACCACTGAAAATGATCCATCGGTTTAAAATTTTCATTTCAGTTCAAAAAGTGTGACTCCCTGAAAACTAATAAAATACACTCTGATTGTCTTGATAATTTATGAAAATTATTCATAATTCATTTCCGGAATGTAGGAATTAGTCTCACTTTAAACCGACACACGATGTGACCGATATGACTCAAAGGTTATGTTTCCAATTTAAAATTTCATTTTAGTAAAAAAGTAAAGTGACATACTCAAAACCAAGAAAACAAATTTTGATTGTTTTGATAATTTAGGAAACCAATATATAAGTTATTTGGGATATTTATGAATCATACTCACCTCAGTCCGACACATGGTGTGGCCGGTATGACTCTAAGTGCATTTTTTATTTAAAATTGACATTAATTTTAGTAAAAAAGACAACTGACATACAGAAACTGATCAAACACATTCATATTATTTTTATAATTTATGAAAATGATCCATAAGTCATTTTTGACATAGAGTAATCAGCCTCACCTCAATATGATACATGATGTTCCTGGTATGAGTCAAAGTGTCCACTATCAGTTTATAATTAACATTTTAGTTCAAAAAGTTTCTATCATTGAATACTAAGAAAAACAATTGTATTATACTAATAATTTTTGAAAATTATTAATAAGTTATTTTTTGATGTGTAGGAATTAGTCTCACATTAAATTGACACATGATGTGGCCAGTATGACTCAAGGTGTGTGTTTTTAGTTTAAAATGACATTTTAGTAAACTAGAAGAGTGACATACTAAAAACTAAGGAAACACATTTGGATTGTTTTAATACTTTAAGAAAATTATCCATAATCCATTTGGGATGTTTATGAATTATCCTCACATCAATACGACACATGGTGTGAATAATATAACTCCAAGTGAGTTATTTTATTTAAAATTGACATTAATTTTAGTATGAATGACAACAGACATACTCAAAACAAATCAAACACATTTATATTATTTTGAAATTTTAGGAAAATGGTCTATAAGTCATTTTTTAAATGTATCAATCAACTGAACATCAATAAGACACCCAATGTGCCTACTATGACTCAAAATGTATGTTATCAGTTTAAAATTGACATTTTAGTTAATTTTTTTTCACTAACTGAAAACTAAGAAAACATGGCTAAATTGTCCTGATAATTTATGAAAGTGATTAATAATTCATTTATTATTTCTAGGAATCAGTCTCATATCAAATCGACACACGATGTGACCGGTACAACTCAAAGTGTGTCTTTCTAATTTAAATTAAATTTTAGGAAAAAGGAAAGTGACATGCTCAAAACTGAAAAAATGAATTCGGATTATTTTTATACTTTATAAAAATGATCCATAAGTCATTTGGGATGCGCATGAATCATTGAAACGTCAATCCTATGCATGGTGTGACCGATATGACTCAAAATGTGTCTTTTTATTTCAAATTGACATTAAATTTAGTAAAAAAGACCACTAACTTACTCAAAACTGATCAAACACATTCCAATTGTATTTATACTTTATGAAAACATTAAATAGGTCATTTTTGACATGTATTAATCAGCCTCATCTCAATATAATACATGATGTTCTCAATATGTTGCAAAGTGTTCGTTATCAGTTTAAAACTGTCATTTTTGTTCAAAAAGCATCACCCATTGAAAACCAAGAAAACATGCTAGGTGTGTAGTGTTAATTTAGTAAAAATATTATTAACTCATTTGTTTCATTTAGCAATTAGTCTCATATCAAATAGACACATGATGTGACCGACATGATTTAAATTGTTAGTTTCCAATTCTAAATGAATTTTTAGTAAAAAAGACAAGTAACGTACTTAAAACAGAGAAAACACATTCATATTGTTTTAATACTTTAGGAAAAAAAATCCATAAGTCATTTGAGAGCTGTAGTATTTAGAATCACTTTAATCCGATGCATAGTGTGATTGGTATGAATCTAGGTGATTATTTTTATTTAACAAGCATCATTCTAGTTTAAAATGTGCATCACATTTCCAAAACTGAGTAAACAAGCCTAGATTTTTTCTCATAATTCTATCTACAATTAATTCATTAATTTTCTCATTATTTTTATCTTATGCATATTTATTTGATTTTCAAATTCACAATTCTTGAAAATGAATAAGAAATGGTGTCACATGTGAGAATCAAACGCAACTAAATCTGATACAGAATGTTCCTGGAATGACTCAATGTTTAGTTTCAAATTTAAACCTTATATTTAATTTATTTCTTTATATTATTACTATCATAATAATTGTTATCTTATATTGGTGTGTTATTTTTCTTGAGCATTTGTTTCTTTTCTGAAATAGCATGAGTCAGGGTTAGTGGAAAAAAACTAAAGGAATATTGATGTTTTTGAATGTATGTAATAATTTGTACTTACTCATGTAATTTTATAAACCAATGCTTGAAATGTATATAATATAGTGTTTTTTCTTTTATTTATTTAGTAAATTTTATTTCATTTAAATTATTTATTGACACTTGATTTAGATGCTTTCTGATGCGTTTTCTAGTGTTGTAGTATGATTTTACAACACGTTACAGTATGCCGCTTTATCATTACAACTAAATGTTCTAATAAAGGGGTCCTTTATCAGTTCTTTTAGAATCTCTAATGAAATCCTATGTATTTTAATCATTCTATGGTAGTCAATGCTTCTTTAGTGATGATAAAGGCCATTTTTTTCACCGTCAAATGCCTGTTTTGTTGTAGTGATCCCAATAATAGAAAAACCAATCAGAAACCAAATAGATATTGTAAGAACTCGGTTCTTAATTTAAGGTATGTGTTTCTTTTTTCATTATGTGTTGGGATGTTTTTGAGAAAATAGGTAACACTAACTAAGTTCTGGACTAAACTGGGCAGTTCCAGAAATCTCCAAGGTACACACCGTGTATTTCTATGTACACGTCATGTACTGTAGCCGTGTGTGAAGACCATACATGGAATGTAGGCCTATTGGAAAGGTAGAATGGTTTTAGACAGTACATACCATGTACTATCTGTACATACCATGTAGAGGGGCCGTGTATGGGGATATAAATTGCGTTTTGGGGATTCCAGTCAGGTTGGGAAGTACACGCCGTGTACCCCTAGGTACATGCAGTGTAGTCATGTAAGAAAGCCAGCAAAGTAGAATAGCCATCTTTGGAACTGTTAAATAACCCACACAGTGTGTAGACCTAGGTACACACCGTGTATTTCCATTCCCCCCCTCAAATCAGACAGTAGCTCATTTTTGAGGTTCTAGACAGAACCTCCTCCATTCAAGTAGCCAAAGAAATGATTTGATCCCAGTTCTTCATATGAACCCTGAATCGATCGCCGTTAGATGTGTCAGAACCCCCTTGGTAAGGGCTTGATTCCTCTGGAGTCATTCGTTTTGATTTCTATTCTAAAATGAGTTATACAGGTTTGAGTAGTTTTGATTCTTTTGTAGATCTACCGCATTTTAGACCTAATTGGAGGCTATTATCAGAGGAGTATCATCGTACTATTACGAGGTAGGTGTTTCATACCTTTTGTTTGGGTTTTTGAGGACTTTTGGGTGGCGTGGCCTTTAGTGCATATTTGGGTATTTCTATTGAGGCCATATTTCATCTATTGTAGCATGTTAAATTGAATATTAGACTTATGGGATACCATTGGGTATTCCCTTTACCTATTTTTCTTGAGCAAGGCCAGGTGAGGGGCCGTTTCTCAATTGGGGAATTTTGGTTGGGTATTCCAAAATGGGTTTAAATGAACTGTGATGATTAAACTGCTGAGTTTAGATTATTTAAGAATGATTAAATTTTTCAGAGGCTTTCAATACCTCAATGTTGGTTTAGGACAACACATGGATAGAGAAATTAAACTGTTCAATTTGTCTTGCATGTTTTAAGTGTTTCTTTCTTATTATATTTTTAATTACTGAATCGAATATGCTAGAATTATTTGGATTGTATTGGGAGTGGACCAAATATTATTGAGTGACTGTGATCATAGGTTGGACTTGGCCTAGATTACATTGGGTGGTTATAACCACTGGATTGGGCATCATGGACATAAAGATTGAGGTAGTGAGACTGCCAGGTTGGGCATGGCTGAATTACTTGGATGGAAAGGCTGATGGATACTGAGCGACATGGTTTCAGGGGAATGAGGTGCTAGAGATGTTGTGGCTTGGGTATTATCTTGGTGAATTCCACTCACTTATGATTTGAGTAGTGTTCACATAGAGAGACTCCGTGATGAGGTGGTTTTGACCACTCATGTGGGTAGAGGCCCCCGATAGTTGCAGTTTTGATACTATTGGTTTGGGGGTGCTTTCCGTAGGAAGCCACATTGAAGGAAAGGAGACTTAGGGAGATAGCGATGAGGCTATCAGGTTGGGGGATAAGGCTCTCCGTGATTGAGGCTATGTTCCATAACAATTTATTTTAGGGAAGACATCGATGTCCCTCCAGTTACCTTATTTGAGGATAGACATAGTCGTTCCTACAGGTACTTTATTTAAGTGCAGAAATCGCTGTCCCTCCAGTTACATATCTAAGGAAAGACATCACTACTCCTCCAAGTTACTTTTGTTTGGGAATTCCTTCGAAACGTCGGTACTTTGAGACATGAGGTGTCAGGAGGCACATGGTTCCAGGTTATGTGATTGAGGTGGAACTAGAGGGTACACCAGGGAATTATGAAGACACGGGTACTTGGGTCCAAGGGCCAAGCACTCTATATACTTTAGATATTCCAGCATTGGCCAAAGCAAGTGACACTCGATGGTGGCTTCTTAGAACCAGTGGATGTTGTGTTTATTTATTGCATTGTAATTCATACTTTACATAGAGATACATGCCTTCTTAAACACTTATACTAGGTATGCACCATCGAGGTGGTATGCTACTGATATTCGTCTCACACCCTACATGGGCCCTTAGGGACGTGTGTAGACTTCATGGATTTATGTGAAGGTAAAGGATCAACCTCAAGATATGGATCATAGTACGTTTGGCATAAATACTGGTATGGACCTTGATGTCATACCTAGAAAGAGTTTTCTTTGTTTAGTTTCCATTTACCATATCAGCATGCTTACTTGTTTTGTAGCTACAGTTGGTTATCCATTGACGCCCTTTTTACATGCATAGGTATGACCTGCTTTGGATGCATGTTTTGTTTTTCAGTAGTAGTTACAAGTGATACTTAGCAAGCTATTTTGTTTAACTTACACTATATTTGTTTATATATTGCTTCCTCTGTTTAGTGATGCTGAATGTGATTCCACTCTGCAGGTCTGGTTTGAGTCTGCTGAGTCGTTAATTTCTGTTGCATGTTATACATTATTAATCAGACCGGTACCATTATTATCCTCTGATAGGGTATATCCTTCCCACTTACCTATTCAGTCCCTTGCTACTAGTCGGAAGCCTTGGGAATTTGGGGAGGTGCACCTAAGGTAGTAACAACGAACCCATTTAGCACTTTTCGGGTGGCTATTTGGGTTCAGGACGTTACAAAGTGGTATTAGAGGAGTTCTTAATAGGGATGTAATAGCATTGTTTTAATGGATACTAATGATATTGAGACTTCTATTTTTATTTATGGTGGTTTACTATTTGGGATATGGTATACTGGACATAGGTTGTTACTGGAACCAGGTTTCCAGCTTGTGCTTGGGTGTCTGTATCCCCAGGTACGAGGGATGGACCAAGTTTCCAGGGGTGGAAATTTCTATTTTTATTTTTTCTCAGATTAAATTTTATATTATTTCCACCTTAGTGTCTCACTTGGTGTGTGGTATTATTGGTTGTGATATGTTATCCTTGAACCGGTTTGGTATGGAATAATTGGACCTTGGACATTATGGAAAGGTGGGTTTTCTTGGATTTTTGATAGGCATATTTTTAGGGTATTTCAATTTCATAACTACATGTATGATTTGTGAAGTGATAATACCATGTGATTAATATCAATTTCCATTATATGAATTATTTTGAAATGTGATAGGTGAAATTCTTGATAGAATTTATAGTTTATTACAATGTACTATGCCATGCATTATAAATTGTGAATTATATATGGTAGGAGATTTGGGCCTAGCTTTTGTATGAGCAGGAATGTACTATGGTATATGTGATTTTGTCACTAGGATTGGGAGACTAGGTCGTCAGTTTGAGGCAACATTAGTTGTCAGGACGGGTAAGGCCCGAGGTACTTTTGAAACTTGGCTCCATTGAGGGAGGGTAAGGAGGCCATGGGGCCGAGATGTCATGGGCGTGGTTGTGGTAGGTTAGAGTATGGGCAGTAGTTATGTGATGCCTTTACTGCTTTCCTTATCTATGTTATATATATATATATATTGTTATATATATTTGTGATGTCTGAACCTTTATGTTATTCATCAGGTTCCTCCTAGACGTCTCGATGGAGCATCAGGTGGGTGATGGTATAGTGCAGTAAGATCACGATCAGGTTGAGAACCCTAAGAGGAAGGCAGAGCATGAGCCGCAGATACACTCTAGTACATGATCAGGTTCATGATCTAGTTTAGATTGGGCAACAACTGGGTTTGATAGTGGCTCAATGAGAAACTTTGATCTTGCATGGTATGTGTTTTATAGGGGATCGACAAAGGTTCACAGGGTACAAAGACTTCTATGGATTATCTAACGTGGGAGTTCCAATCATAGAACCTTCCGCTTTTTAAGGGTGATAGTGGTCTATAGGTTGCTGAGAACTAGATAGAGAGAATGAAGATCAACTTTGAGTAGCTTGAGATACCTCTAGGGTAGAGGGTCAAGATGGAAAAGTACATGCAATGAGGGCCCGAAAATCACTAGTGGGATGTGCAGGTGCAGGGTCATAGACACTAGAGAATGACTTGGAAGGACTTTGAGGACATATTCTATAAGGACTTTTTCCTAGAGACGCTGAGGGCTGAGGGAGATCAGGAGTTCTTGAGCCTTCAATAGGGTGACATGTCCATCATGGACTATACAACTACATTCAGTATGCTCTCTTGGTTTTCACCTAGTTTGGTAAGGGATGACTCCACAAGGGTGAGGCACTTCGAGGATGAATTACAACAAGCCATTCAGATCCAGGTAAATTTAATCAAGCTCAGTTCATTCTCAACGGTGGTGAATCAGGCACTAATAGGAGAGGGAAACCAGAGGGATAATCCCCAAGTTGGTCGGGCGACAACTTCAGGTGATGGTTCAAATAGTAGGAAGCGAGGTCGAGATGAGTTTCACCAGGACATTCTAGACAAGGACTTAGCTAGACTACCTCGTGGTAGTTTAATAGTAGTTTACTTTCAGTGTGGGAAGCTAGGGCATGTTCGAAATCAGTGCGATATGCCTCCAAATGAGTGTCGATAATGTGGACATGTTGGGAATCTTGAAAGGTTATGTAAAAAACCTTATCAGATAGCCAGTAATTAGGGATGAGGATAGACCGTGGCATATGGATTTGGTTCAGGTTTTGTACCAGGAGAGGGTAGCTGAGTTTCAGCTGTAGATAGAGGACGTGATAGAGATAGTGGGACCCAGTTGAGGGGTTAGTGGATGGTGACTGGTGTAGTACTGCATGAAGTAAAGGCTTCAGGCAGTCGTGTGTTAGGCAAGGTGCACACCATGGAGCTGCTGGGGGCTGAGCAGGCTGGTGAGCTGACGACGGTTAGAGGTACACCACATGTGTGGTGGTGATCTATTTTGTTTTTACTTGTTTTGGAATGGCCTGTTGGGGAATGTCCTTTTTTGATTGCATGAGATGCACAAGATATATGTGAACTGACCAAATGCTGGTAAGTGGAATTGCCACCTTATCGGGTGCGTGATATTTATATATATGTATGAGATATGTGGCATCAGGGGCATCGAGGATGCGGGTTACATGAGGTTCTTTGGGTATCGGGGCATCAATGATGAAGGTTATTTGAGGTTCTAGGAACCAGGTTCATTTTGAGCATCCATGGGATGCATGGCCTCATAGAGGTGGACACCGATGTGGTGCATGATACAATTGGGTGTCCAGAATGACACGGGATCACCTGATGAGGTGCATGGGTGAAGATGCATCACGAGAGGACAATGGGTCTAGGAAATAAGTCATTAGACCTTTGTTTCATTTGATATTTTGGTTAAAATTATCTAGATCATTTTTCACCACCCTTGGAAGGGAAATTTGGGGGAAAATTTCTTTAAAGGGGGAAGTCTGTAAGAACTCGGTTCTTAGTTTAAGGTACGTGTTCCTTTTTTTCGTTCTGTTTTGGGACGTGTTTGGGAAGACAGGTAACACTAGTTACGTTTTGGACTAGACTGGGTAGTTTTGGAAATTTCCATGGTACACGCCATGTACTTATATGTACATTCCATGTACTTTAGCTGTGTGTGAAGGCCATACAAGGAATATAGGCCTGTTGGATGGGTAGAAAGATTTTAGCCAGTACATTCCATGTACTATATGTACACGCCATGCAGAGGGGCCGTGTATGGGGATATAAATAGTGTGTTGGGGATTATGGCTAGCTATAGAATTACATACCATATACCCCTAGGTACACACCATGTAGTCATGGTGGAAAGTCAGCAATGTTGGCCAGACGTCTTTGGAATAGTTAAAGAACCCACACGATGTGTAGTCCTAAGTACATGTCATGTATTTGTTTCTTCATAAATCAAGAAGTATATCATTTTTGAGGTTTTGGGCAGAACCTCCTCCATTCAAGAATCAAGATGTTTAATTTGATCCCAGTTATTCATTCAAACTCTAAATAGAATTCCACTAGATGCGTTAGAACCCCCTCGATAAGGCCTTGATTCCTCTTGGGCCATTCGTTTTAATTTCTGTTCTAAAAAGAGTTATAGGGTTTTGAGTGGTTTTGATTCTTTTGTAGATATACCATGTTTTAGACCTAATTTGAGGCTATCATCAGAGGAGTATAATCATACTAGTACGAGGTAGGTCATTCCTACCTTCTTTTGTGTTTTCACAATCTTTTGGGTGGTGCGACCTTTAGCGTGTATTTGGGTATTTTGAGCGAGGCCCTATTTTATCTATTGTATCATGCAAATTCAATATTAGACTTTTGGGATACTGTTGGGTACTCCTTTTTCCTACTTTACTTGAGCGAGGCTGGGTGAGGGTCCGTTACTCAATTGGGGAATTTTTATCGGGTATGCCAAAATGGTTTTAAATGAATTGTGATGATTAAACTGATGAATTTAGATTGTTTAAACAATTATTAAATTTATCAGAGGATTTCAAGACCTCGGTGTTGGTATGGGAAAACAGATGGATAGATAAATTCGACTATTTAGTTTGTCTTGACTGTTTAAAGTGTTTCTTTATTATTATATATGTAATTATTGAATTGAATATGCTGGAACCCTTTGATTTGTATTGGGTGTGGCCTAGATATTCCTGAGTGACTATGATCATAGGTTGGGCTTGGACCAGATTACCTTGGGTGGTTTTGACAATTGGATTGGCCATCATGGACGTTGAGATTGTGGTAGTGAGACTGTCAGGTTGGGCATGGTCGGGTTACTTGGATGGCAAGGTCATCAGATACTGAGCGACATGGTCATAGGGTCACGAGGTTCCAAAGATGTTGTAGCTTGGGTACCATCTTGGTGATTTCCAATCACATGTGATTTGAGTTGTGTGCACCTAGAGGGACTCTATGATGAGGTGGTTTAGACCACTCCTGTGGTTAGAGGCCCCCAATAGTTGTGGTCTAGGTACTATTTGTTTGGGGTTTATTTCCATAGGAAGCCATGTGGAAGGTGAGGAACCTTTAGGAGATAGTGATGAGGCTATTAGGTTAGGGGATAGGGATCAACATGATTGAGGTCGTGGGCTGTGACACTTTATTTGAGGGCAGACATCACTGTCCCACTTGTTACTTTATTTGAGGGAAGACATCACTGTCCCTCTAGTTACATATCTGAGGATAGGAATTGTTGTTCTTATGAGTTACTTTTGTTTGGGCGTGACTTTAGGACATCAGTACTTTGAGACACTAGGTTTCAGGAGTCACATGGTGCTGGGTTACTTGATTGAGGTGGAACCAGGGGGTTCACTAGGGATTTTTGATGATTGGGGTACTTGGGACCATGATCCAAGAACTCTATTTACTTTAGATATTCCAAAATTGGCTAAAGTAGGTGACACTACATGGTGGCTATTGAGCACCAGTGGATGTTGTGTTTACTTATTGTATTGCACTTCTTACTTTACATCGAGATGCATGCCTGCTTAAACACTTCTACTAGATACACACCATCTGGGTGGTATCCAACGGAGATTTTTCTCACACCCAACACGGGACTTTTAGGATGTGTGTAGACTTTTTGGATTTACATGCAGGTAATGGATCAGCCTCAAGAGTTGGATAATAGTACATTTGGCATGGATACTGGTATAGACTTTGAGGCCATACCCAACATGATTTTTCTTTTTTTAGTTTCCATTTACCATATAAACATGCTTACTTGTTTTATTGCTATAGTTTGTTATCCATTGGCACCCTTTTTTCATGGATATGTATGACCTTCTTTGGATGCATGTTTTTTTTGTTCAGTAGTAGTTACAAGTGATACACAACATGTTGTTCTGTTTAACTTCTGCTACAATTTTTAATATATTGATTCTGCTATTTAGTGATATTGAATGTGCTTCCACTCGACGGGTCTGGTTTGAGTCTTATGAGTCATTAATTTTCACTGTATGATATACATTATTACTCGGACTGGTACCATTATTATCCCCCAAGAGGGTATAACCTCCCCACTATAACTATTCAGACCATCGCTGCTAGTCGGAAGCCTTTGGAATTTGGGGAGGTGCGCCTAAGGTAGTAACACTAGACCCATTTAGCACTATTCGTGTGGCTGTTAGAGTTTGGGATGTTACAGGTATGAATAAAAATATACATAAAAGTAGATTTAAATAAAAATATAACATTTCATTATCATTTAAATTCATAATTTACATAAAAAGTATTAAAATTTTTGTGATATTTACAATTAATCTAAAAAATTACAATCAATATAAAAAAACTAACTCTTATAGAAGGTTATATCAAAAGATCAAACTCCATAAAAAATAATTTTCATACAATAAATCCAATAATTATTTTAGCGACATTAAATAAAAATAATAATTTTAATGTTATATAATCCATATATGATAAATTATATTGCTAATTACTATATATATTAATAATATTCTTAGTTAATCATGCTTATGATTAATGTGTGGTCAATTAATACACATCAAAAAATGAATTATGGATATTTTTCAAAATTTTTGAAAATAAATGGAGCTTGTTTTCTCAGTTTTGGCTATGTGATATGTGTTTTAAACTAAAATGACACTTTTATATTGAAAATATCCACTTCAAGTAATACTAGCTACATCATGTATCAAATTGACATATAGTTGATTCCTATAGATCAAAAATTAATTATGTATCATTTTACTAATGTTTGAAAAAAATCCAAGCTCTTTTTCTAAGTTTTGGCTATGAGACATAGATTTTATACTAAAATGACACTTTTATACAAAAAACATGCACTTAGAGGCTTACCGACTGTATCATGTGTTGGATTGACATGTGGTCAATTCATACATGTCACAAATAAATTATGGATCATTATCCTAGTGTTTGAAAACAATTTGAGATTATTTTTTAATTTTTGGCTAATGATGCACCTTTTAAATTAAAATGATGCTTTTATATTTAAAACACATACTTAAAGTCATACTAGCTACATCGTACATCAGATTGATGTGAAGTTGATTCCTACACATCAAAAATATATTATGGATCATTTTATTAATATTTGAAAACAATCCAAGCTATTTTTATTGATTTTTTATACGTGATGTGTATTTTAACATAAAACTGAGATTTTGTATTGAAAAAAAAACAATTCAATGCATACTAGCCACATAATGTGTTGGATTGACGTGAAATTAATTCCTACACATCAAAAATGAATTATGTATAATTTTTATACTATTTGAAAGCAATATGATCTCTTTTTATAAATTTTGGAAAGTGTAACATCCTGGACCGGGTGTCACACACTGGTGCCCCGAACCGGGCAGTCACATGACCTCAAGCACACCTCCCTATACACCAGAGGCAACCGGCTAATAGTGAGGGTCTGATAAGTCGATCATGGGGAGACTATACCCTCTTTTATTAAATTAATAAACCAATAAAAATAAATAAACAATAGCAGAAGCATACATAACCAGAAAAAAATACCAATATTTCAAGATAATAAATTCTGGAAATAAAATATCCAACTAAAGATGAAAACATTCCATGCTAATGTATGTTTCAAGTGTCTAAAATGTAATCCAAAAGAAAGACATTGAAGAATCCCAAGCAGGTCTCAAACCAAGTTAGGTTACCTCAACTAGGCTCCATCCCGACTCAACCATCTAACACAAGGCCCTTTCCCTTAACTTGTTCTGTATCCATGAACTCTATTCAGGCATCGACTAGGCAGCCTGAGTAGGGTGTGAGTAAAACTCAGTCGGACACCACAAATGGTGTCTAAAACAAATCCAGTCAAAACAATTGTATGAATCTGTATAGAGAAATAATTACAGTGCATAAGTAACAAGTTATCACATTATCGATTAATATTTATTAACCACATAGACCACCAGGTTCCTAAGTACAACCACACCTCAATAGTCACTTCAACCCATGTTGTGTCTAAACCATGTTACATATTCAATTCACAATTTATTTAAACAAACGGGATTTCAATATCCATTTCATTTCAATTTCATTATTACGGTCAATTGGAACCATATTACAATGCCAATTTTTTGGTTATAAAACTCTAGGTTTAACACCACATTTATTAATCATGCATATATACCATGGTAATAGAACATCATGTCTAGATTCCCAATTATCAATCATCCATAAACATCATGGGCATAAAAAATCTTTTCTAGCACCCCAATTCTCAATCATGCACATATATCATTGGAATAGATCAAATAGTATTACACCCCATTTATTAACCATATAGTTAGATCTATCATTTGCGTAGATCGTCATCTCTATCACATTATTTAACAACTATGCATATACATCATTGGTGTAGATCCTCATGTCTAACACCCCATTATTCAACCATGAATTTATATCATTGTTTTTGGATTAGATCATCTGGTCGAACACCCCATTTATCAACCATGATTAAACAATGTAACTCCCCGACCCCAGTTACCTAGAGTTGGTGCATTATTCCATAACATTGGAATGATACAAGGAATCATGTCTGGGAATACCGATCAGTTTATTAGCCTTGTAATTACTAGATACATTCATAAGTATTACATTACATTATAACATGAAAAAATACAATAACATAGTCTCCATAGGCTACACTCATATCCCTTATACTATCCCTGCAGGTCAGTCATAATATACTTTTCTCATTCTAGAAAAAATAAATCATATAAAGGGGTGAGCTTTGATGCTCAATAATGATAACAATATAGCAGGAACTTTCATAAATAAGCATAAACATTTAAGGCAATGTATAAGACTAAAACAAAATCCTTTTAGACTTGAAATTCAGCATAATATGAAAATGATAAAAATCAAATAATTCCATTTACTTATTCACATGTATATTCTACTAGTCAAATAATCACATGTAATATCAATAGTCACTTTCATAATGATGGAATGCATAATGTCAGACTTCATAACCACATAATCAAGGCATTGTGCCAAGACTACAAATAAGATTTTGTCAAGGCCTTGTGCCGAGACACTAGTTTGTCTCATGATACCTTCTGATGCATCGAGGAGCTATAGCTGGCTCCACCCATCACTTACTATGTCCAATGCATTCCTCATATGAAAAGGTTTAAACATAACATAAAAATTTGTATTAAAACTAGAATACTAAATTTCAATACTTTATACATAAATCTTGAATGTTGAAAAAATAACACATCCACTGTCAAACATATCACAAAACCTTCAATACAATATGGAAGTTTTGTATGATAATAAATCAACTCCAAATAAGCTTAAAATCCATCAAAGGATGTTGACATATATGGAATCAAAACTTTTTTAGAGAAATATCTCTTTCTATTTTGAAATCATTTAAAAGTAATATAATAATAAAAGAAAACATTTATTTTTAAAATATTATTATAATCTTTTAAAGAAAGCTTTGACGATGTTATAATGGTGGAAAAATAGCCACCCCCACTGTATAAGATAAAAAAACATTCTTACCTAAATTTTGTCGAAAAGGTCATAAAGTACCTTGTTTGGAAAACAACGGAAAGATTCCTTTCCAAACATATAAGGTAAAATAAGGGTATAAATGAATTTAACCCATTATCTAGTAAATAGTAAAAATGTTTTAAAGTACATTTTTTAAGAAAACACTGATGTGGATGATAAAGATGTCTCAGTAGATACTTATAATAAAACAACCTCTGATAATAAGGATATTGTGAAATTATCACTTACCTTGTAATTTTCCATGGTCTATGGTAAATTAACCTCCTTTATAATAGTTAAATCATTGTTATTAAATTATACAAGAAATATATACATAAATATTATATATTATATGATCTTCTAATATTACTTTGTTTATGATATTTCAGTAGTATCATCGTTTCGGGTGTTAACTGATTCATTTTCCTTTATATGCTTTGTTACATAAGTAATGTTTGTTATGGATAGGATGTATCTTACTCATATTAATAATGATATTAAGTCTTTAATCATTATTTTTAATCTTCAAATGAAAATTAGTGTTGAATGGATATGATGGGGAATGAATCTCATCGCGTTCATGGAGACGGTAATCCGTACGTACGCACGAGCGACAATATCATTATTTTGATATTAAAATAGTATATAATTGGATGGTATATCATATATAAAAAATAATTATCATGTTATATTTATTATTTACCTCATTTATACTCATTATTATACCTATCCAAATGATGAAGTGTTTGAATAACAAACTACACCACGACGTGGAGACGGTAATCCGTACGTACGCACGTATGGTGACTTTGTCATTTATAGGATGGGTAGAATAATGAATATGGTTGTACCATTTTTATAATAAAATCACAGTATATAATATATACTAGATTTATTATTTTAGAATGGAAACAACAAATAAAGAAGAAGAGGAAGAAGAAAAGAACTTTAAAGAGGTGATGAAATATTTACCTCTTTTTCAGGTTCTTTCTTTTGATTTGATCAAAAGGGATCCTTAGATTGGATTTATGACTAAATGAAGGCCTCTAAGATGAAATGAGGATAGTTGAAAGGGTATTTGGGCAGGGTTTTGCTGATCCAAATGGCTTTGAAGGTGTCAATTTTAGATAAGGGTAAGTGCCCTTTTATAAGAGGGGTGAGGGGCACCTTAGGAAAGGATTGAAATATTATTCTATAATAAAATCATTTTCGGTTTCTAATGGCTCAAAAATGATTTATTTCAAGGATAAGGTGGGTATGGGTCGAAAACCACTCAACAAATAGGTTTTATATAGGATAAGGTCACCATATTGACCTTTTATTTTATATTTAACTCTTAGTTAAATAGTTCGACATTTACAGTGTCTCTTTGTATTTTTATATTATATGGCTAATAAACTTACTATAAACTATCAAAAGAACCTAAAGTTGTTCATTAATGACATATATAATATTTTTTAATCCTTTTGGAATAAATTTAGATTTTTAAAAATATAATAACAATTAATAATATAATATTTGTTTTAAATACTCTTTTATGTCAATTTTGACACTATTTAGTATTTTTATTGTTAAATTTATAACAACATTATTACTTAGAAAAAATTAATTTAATTAACCCTAACATGTAATATTAACCTATAAAATTAGTGAAATTCATTAAAAGTCTCAAATTATATTTAATTGTACATTTATAATATTAATTATTTTAATATTTCATTGATATGGTATTTACTGCATCATCATTGTGTCATAAATAAATTTAATTATTTGATGTTTACAAATTATAAATAAAGTACTATTATGTAGAAAATATTTTTAGATTTATAATGAATATTTATAGTTGAATTTATCTTTTGTATAACCCTATATTAAAAATGGTTTAGTTATTAAACCTTGATTTTAACTCTTTTAACTCTTCTTTAAATAAAATAATAATAAATGTCCTAATCTATTCCAAGTTGACCAAAAAGGTTCAAATGTTATACCTAAGGTTGTTTTTGGTCAAATTATACTTATCCAATAGAATTAGGACATGTGTTTGGGTAATTATGATATCATTTTTACCCTTAATTACCCTATTTACTTTTAACTGTGGTAAATAAAAGTAAACATTTACTATTTACCAAAAATTATTTTCATCTTATTGAACCACATTTTACTTAATCATATTAACCGTGTCTCTATGATTTTTTTAATTCAACCCATAGAAGTGGTAAAATTATATTTTATGCAATTTTGAAAATTCTCCTAGGAGGTGGGTTAAGACGGTAAAAAGTTCAATAAAATTTTTATATATGTAAACTCATTACAAAATGACTCCAATGAATTACATTGAACTTATATAGGTATTATGTATCTATTTTGAACTAACATAAATATAAATATAATGAATAACTATTTAAATAAAAAGTCGGTTTTAAACAATAACTCAGTGTTTTTCACTATTCATCAATAATTGAAAGTTTTCAGAAAAATACCAAAAATTCACTCTAAGCTAATTTCGATACTCCAAATCCAAAAATAAAGTCTGTTTTGAAAGATAAAATTTATTAAATTTCTAAAAGTGGCTATTACTATTCATAACGACTAGTTTGATTGGTTGTGGTGTGTTAGAATCTCGAAGTTGCGTACAATGCAAGCTATTTTATTATTCAAAGGGAAACGTACTGTGGAAGCTTGAGGTGTTACAAACAAAATTAATCCTATTATAACAATTAAGCACCACTACTTACATTAATTAATTCACAAATTAATTAATCCCTATTCGTTAATTAATTCGACAATTAATTAATAAAATAAATTTCCATTAATCAATTCAAAAATCAATTAACCATTTATCAACCTCAATATGCATTAATTAATTCACCAAATAATTATTCTAAATTTACAATTCAAAAATTTTATAATTAACTCAACAATTAATCATCCCCAATTTCCTAATCAATACTTTGATAATTAAATCACCAATTAATCATCCCTATTCCACATTTAATTACTCAATTTGACCATCTCAATTCCCTTATAATTAATTTCCACAATTAATTATCAAATTTTCAAATCCCAAAATCTCATAATTAATTATCCAATTAATTATCTCATTCAAAAATCCCTAAATCTCACAATTATCTCAATTAATTAATTTAACACAACAATTAATTCAATTAGGGATTTCAATTTCTAAACAAATTTATCAATTATACAACTTGCATATATGTAATCAAAATAATGACTATGGGATTTGGAAATTAGACCACCTACCTTGATTTGTTGACGATCTATCTCCCAATGGAAATAACCAAAATTGTACAGCGCAAGGACATAGAATGGGTTCTGGATCTATAAAATTAATAAATATTAAAAAAATCAAGATCTCCCTAATCTAGATCCAGATATACAAGATTATATCATATTCAAAAAATCAAGATCTAGATCTAGGAAAACAGAAGATAACTTACCACCAAAAATAAGGAGAGAAGTATGGGAGATGCATATCTTCGATCTGGGCTTCTTATCATAAATAATGAAGGATATATGAGCTTGGAATCCCTCCATAAAGCTTTAAAATCATCAAAAACCAAGTTGGACTGATTTTCGGTCAATTGGGGGAAGTTTTGGGAGTTTGGGTGGATTTAAAAATAATTTTCAGGTCAACAAAATTATCATGCACAGTTTCCTAGGTAGGGGTTCATGGTTTTCTCTAACCATGCACCCACCATGAACCAAATATTTTTGGGGTGCATGGTTTGTCTTTTTAGGGTGCATGGTTTGACAAACTGTGCACCATCCATGCAAACCCCCACTGTCTAGGGTTGTATGATTTCTTGGGATGGGGTGCCCGGTTTTCTCTAGATGTTCCCCAACCATGAACAACTCCTTTTTCTTCAATTTTTCTCAAAACTCCACCCAAACACACCCCAAGTTATAACCCAAAAATAATTAATCAAATAAAGACAAAAGAGTACCAAAAATATAGTCTCAGTCAACTCTAGAAAAGGTCCAGATCTTATAATCTCCCCACCTTATAATATATCATCCTCGAGATACACTCCCAAGCTTCCCTAATATTTGGAGCCAATAAAATTAGGCCACTGAGACCACATATCGGCTTCCCTTTTCCATGTTTCCTTCTGTACATGCCCATGTTTCCACAATACAAGAACTATTAGCATAGTATTTCCCCACAACACTTTCTCATTACAATCCAATACATGTATTAGATGCTCCTCAAAGTATGAATTTATCTCAAGATCAAAATCTTCCACATTGATCACATGAGAAGGTTTGGGATAATACTTCCATATTTTTCACACATGGAAAACATCATGCATAGAACTGTATTTGTGTGGAAGAGACAATCGGTACGACACCAGTCTAATTCTCTCTATAATCTCAAATGGTCTGATGAACCTGGGTGCCAACTTTCCTAGTATCCATATCATGTGGTGACCTAGATTCGTCGACACCTGAAGGAATATACCATCACCCTCTATAAACTCTAGGGGTCATCAATATATATCACAATGAAACTTATATCTACTCTAAGTCATAGAAATATGTTTCTAAATTAGATGCACCTGTTTTGATGTCTCCTGTACGAGACTCAGTTTCAAAAGCCCTGACACACCTGCCTCTATCCAGCATAACAGTGATCTTCATGGCCTACCATAAAGAGCCCCGTATGGTGCCATCTAAATAGTTTCATGATAACCGTTGTTATAAGAAAATTCCACTAAATCCAAGTGCTTCTACCAAAACCCACTGAATTCAAGCACACACACACATAAAATATCTTCAAGAACCTGTGTAGTACGCTTTGAATTACCATCTATCTATGGGTGTAAGTCCATACTCAATAACACCTGTGTACTGAGTACCTTCTACAAGACCTTCTAGAAGTAGGAAGTAATGTGAAAATTGTAATATGAAACAATAGTCTATGGAACCCCATACAGATAGACTATCTCTTGAACATACAAATCCCTAGATTCCCCACTTAAAAAGTTTCTAGTATAGAAAAGAAATGTGCTACTTTCATCAGTCGATATACAACAACCGAGATAGATTCATTCTTCCCTCTCATCTATGGAAGACCCATAAAAAAAATCCATTATCACATATTCCCATTTCTATTTTGGAATGTTCAATAATTTTAGAAAACCTCCAGGCCATTGATGCTCTACCTTCACCTGCTGAAAGGTGTAATATCATGTCACAAACCATGCTATCTCCATTTTCATGCTCGACCATCAAAACAATCATCATAAGTATCAGTACATTTTGTTCACACCTGGATGTACCTCCCACCTCAAGGAATTAACTTCCAGCATGATATCCTCTTGCATGCTCGTAGGCACAACAACCCAATTCCTGACATATATGATCTCATCCTCATCCATGCTCCAATTAGAAGTTGTCTCATGACATTTAAGGTTTTCCTTCAAGGTCAAACACTCAAGATACTCATAGTACCTATCTCAAATCCATCTAAAAAGTTTAGACTCCATGAAAATTGATACAAGAGTCATCTACTCCTAACTCTCCTGAACCACCACATGCATCTTATCCAGAAAAGCCATCATCTTCCACTTAGCACTAGACTCTTGAAACATTTGAGACTGAGTTTTCCTACTCAAGGAGTAATACACAGTATTTCCTTTCCCAGGAATATATTCTAGATCAAAATGAAATGAATATATATAATCAACCCATCTATGTTATTGAAGATTCAACTCTCATTTCAGGAAGATATATCTTAATCTCTTCTAATATGCATACATCATACACTTCTCACCGAACAGATAGTTCCATCAACATTTTATATCAAAAACCACTACTTCTATATCGAGGTTGTGTGTAGGTTAGTTTCGTTCATGTGGACTCGAATTATAATACCCATATGATATGAATCATTCTTCTTGCATCAACATAGCTCCAAGTTTGATCCCAGAAGCATCATAATAAACCATGAAATCCTCAAATGGATCAGGTAGGATCAATATTGGTTCCAAGTTCAAATGCTTCTTCAACTCCCAGAAGGCCTTCCCAAAAGATTCCACCCAATAAAACATTATCCTTTTTTTGGTCAAGCCCAAAATAGGCACTTATAAATGGGAAAATTCTTGTATAAATCTCTAATAATATCCGGATAACCCTAGAAAACATTAGATATCAAATACATTCTTGGGATTCTCCCAAGAAACCACTGCCTGAACCTTCTCTTGGTCCACTGACACACCTTCCTCCAAGATTATTTTCCCCATGAAGAGTACCCTATCGATCCAAGATTGAAACTTAGATAGCTTGGTGTATAGCCAATGATATCTCTATATACTCAAGATGATGTCAAGATGTTGGGAATGATCATCATGAGTCTTGGAGTACACCAATATGTCCTCCAGGAACACCACCACAAACTAATCTTGGTATAGATGAACAATTATATTCATTAAGACCATAAACACTACCAGTGCATTCATCAACCCAAATATCATTATGCCAATCTCATATAGGACATAACTACTTCTGAAAGCAGTTTTCAGTATATCAGAAGTTAAAATTATCAACTGATGATACCCCAATATCAAGTCAATTTTCAAAAACACACAAGCTCCCCTCAACTGATAAAATAGATATTCGATGCATGGAAGTGGATAATGGTTTTTTACCATCAACTTTTTCAACTTTTGGTAATTTAAACAACAACAAAAAATCTCATTATCCTTATTTGTGAAAAAATAGGTGAACCCAAGGCGATATACTCAGTTGGATAACCCCATTATCCTCCATCTATTCTAGATAATTCTTGAGAACTTGAAGGTATGCTGGTTTCATTATGTATGGTGGAATAGATTTAGGCTCATCCCCAAGAATGAGATCAATATTGAATTCAATATCTATCTTAGGTGGAAGCCTTGAGAAGTCTTCTGAAAAAGAATCCTGAAACAGTTCCACCACTATTGGAAAGACATAATGCTTTATGCCCCCATCATTCAAAAATAATATAGAAACATGGGCTATGAGATCTCCCAATTATTGAGTAATTGAACCTTCTTGGATTTCCTAGATATAACACTCCCCATGGTGAATATACTGGTTACCCTTAGGAGATGTAAAATTAACTCTCCTCTGGTAACAATCCATGTAGGCTCAGTATGTGACTAGCCCGTCCATAACCATAATTAGGTCAAATCCTGGCATGTCAAGGATATAGAGATCCCAAAAAAATGATATGCCTTGACTTCAAGAGTAAATACATTGCACAAATAGACATATTTAGATTGTACTCCCAACAGTGTATCTATAGTCGTCACCCTTCTAGAAAAATACACCACCATGTTCAAACCATTAAATTTTTTTAGATATAAATGAATGAGAGGCACCAGTATCAAATAAGGAATTAGATAAAGGAGATATTACTAGAATAGTACCTATCACTATCGATGGTCCAACCTTGCTATCCACAAGTCTATGATGCACCACATGCAATTGTCCTACCCCTCTTCCTTGTGTTGTAGCCTGAATCCCATGATTTTAATAACTTTTCTGACATGGGTTCTCTTTCCCAAAAGCACCATGTCAATTGTATCTACCTAATCAACCAGTAGAACCCCAACTACTGGATTGATATGGTGCAGAAGAGTCCTTTCCCACACCCTAGTTTTGTCTGGACCCTCCATCACTAACTATATGTCTTGGGTTATTTTAGAACCTTTGTATATATACCATATTTACAAAGTCTTGACACTCCATTGTTGGCCAGGTAAAATGTTTATGAAATTTTCTTGGCTTACCAAACTAGTAGCAAATCACTTGGGTAAGATCCTGAGTAACTGATCCCCCTGACTGGCCACTCTGCTTCCCACTTCTCTAGCTAAAGTTATCATAATTACGATTCTTACTCTCAGAATATGTACCTACAGATCATCCAGAAGAAACCACCTATCCAACACTATAATCCTTTTTCAGGTCCCCCTCTAAGATGAGATCCTGATTCACCACTTCTAAAAACTTTTTTGTCCTGAATATATTCACCTAAGACTTAATTTCACACTTAAGTCCATCCTAAAATAATTCTGATGATATAGCCTCATCTACCAAAAACACTGGAGAAAATAAATGGAAATATATAAAGCATACTGTATAATCCATGACAAAAATTCTCCCTTGATTCAATATCATGTACTCAGATGATCTCTCCTATCTCGACATCGATGGGTAAAAGAGCTCCCAAAACGTCTCCAAAAAGTTATTCCTTAGTATACAATGTGTCTGTTCAGTCCACACCTGAACATCCCCCCAGTGATTTTCTGATCTTCAGATCATATGAGAATCTAAATTGACCATATTCTTAGCAGGAGTCTCCAAATGGTCAAGTGCGATCTCAATCTACTCAACCCAAAACTCATCTTCCTCAGGTCCACCCTCTCTAGTAAAAGTCAGAGGGTGCTACTAGTGAAACTCCATCCTCAGGTCAAACACGTTCTTCATGAACCAACTTGGGTCCCTTTTCATGGATTTCATGAAACGAGCAAAGTTATCTTGGAAATTCTTCCCTACATTCTGACCTGGAACTATCGGTGCCTCAGGTTCCACTGCTGGTAAAACATCACTAGAAATATCCTAATATCATACTCTCAATAGGCATCATCCTAAGGGCATAACTCTACAATTCCAAACACACATCCTAGGACTCAAAACAAAACTTTACCTCATTTATATACTAGGAAATATTCATAACAATTATTTTCCTCAAAACATTCTACAAGGTCAAAATTGAGGTGCTAACACTACCATTAACCATCCTACACCTAGGTCATAGTTTACAAGGGTAAAAATATTATCATAGTTCAAGTTATTCATTTATAAACCCATTTATTCACATTATTTCATCATTTTATCCCTTCCAATTTCATATTAGGCACCTCTTTCAATTCAATTTTATAATCCAAGAAAATAGTTTAAGTTCAACAACTTACCCAAAACCCATTTTCTATGCATGCATAAAATGATGTATGCCAACTCAACTCTCATGACATACTGGACCACGAGTCAATTATAAAAAAATACCAAAAACAATATTCACATCACACTACTAGTGCGACACCGAAGGTGAAATAATATGCAACTATAACAAAAAACAACAATAACTACAATCTCACCTTGGAAACTTGGGTTCTCCCATGTACATGGGGTAGCTAATCCCATGCATGAGCTCATAACCAATCCCCGACTCTTCCTAATCTCATATCTACCTTTAACTAATTGTAATATAGAAGAATATGAAAAGAATAATGGGCTATGATACCTCTTTGTAATGTACCAGCCTAGGTGCCACACACCGGTGCCCCAAACCAGTCGATCACATGATCTCAAGCCCACCTCCATATACGCCAGATGCTACTGACTAGTAGTGAGTTTCTAATATGTCGATCATGGGGAGACTGTATCCTATTTTACTAGGGTAATACATGATAATAAATAAATAAATAATATCAACATCATATATAACTAGAAAAAAATACCTATATTTGAAGATAATCAATGTAGGAAATACAACATCCAACTAAAGAAGAAAACAAACCATACTAATGTATGTGTCAAGTGTATAAAATTAAACTCAAATGAAAGACACTAACAACTCCAAAGAGGGTCCAAAACCATGTCTGGTTCCATAAACCAAGATCCATCCCAACTCATCCATCTAACACAAGTCTCGTTCCTTTAACCTTTTTGGAATCCAAAAAATCTATTCGAGTACCGATCAGACATCCCAAGTAGGGTGCGAGTACAACTTAGTAGGCCACCATTAATAGTGTCTAAAATAAATACAGTCAAAACAAGTTTATGAAGTTGTATAAAAAAACAATTAACGTGCATAAGTAAAAAATTATCACATTATAAATTAATCATTTGTTACCACAAAGACCACTGGGTTCTCAAGGACACCTGTACCTCAATACCTCCTCCAGCCCACACTAGGTCTGAACCATGTTACATATTCAATTAAAAATTTATTTAAACAAATATTATTTAATTATCCATTTATTTTTAGTTTCATTATTACAACCACCTATAATCATATTCCAATTAAAATGTTTATGTTATAGAATGCTAGGTCTAACAAACCATTTGTTAATCATGCATATATACCATGGGCATAGAATATCATGTCTAGAACCCCAATTCTCAATCATGTATATACATCATGGGAATATAATATAATTTCTAGAACCCCAATTCTTAATCATGCACATGTATAATAAATGTAGATCATCATGTCTAACACCATATTTATCAACAATATAAATATATCTATCATTTTAATTGATCGTCATGTCTAGAACCTCATTTAATAATATGCATATACATCATTGGCATAGATCCTCATTTCTAACACATCATTATTCATCTATGCATTTATATCATTATTTTTGGCATAGATCAACATGTCTAGCACCACATTTATCAACCATGATTAAACAACGTTAAACCTATTATCATAATTAAGCACCACTACTTCCATTAATGAATTCATAAATTAATTAATATATTTATTTTAATTAATTAAAAAATTAATTAAAAATATAAATTTTTGTTAATAAATTAAATAAAAATTTAAAAATTTTAAAACCTAAACATCCAATATTTAATTCAATAATTAATTATTCTCAATGTATAATTCAACAATTTGATAATTAACTCAGCAATTAATTATGAAATTTCCCAATCAATACTTTGATAATTAATTCACCAAATAATGATCCTTTTTATGAATTTAATGCTCAATTAGACCATCCCATTTCACTCACAATTAATTCCCACATTTAATTATCAAATTCAAAAATCCCAAAATATCATAATTAATTATCCAATTAATTTTCTCATTCAATAATCCCTAAATCTTACAATTTCACAATTATCTCAATTAATTGATTTTCCTCATTAATTAACTCAATTAGGGATTTAAATTGATAAAAAAATCTAGAAATTATACAGATTTCATATAATTAATATAAATCACAACTATGGGATTTGGAAATTATACCAACTATATTTATTCATTGATAAATAATCACCCAATGCAAATCCCCAAAATTGAGCCGCACAACGACAAGAATGAGTTTTAGATCTATAACCTAAATCAAAATTAATAAAATATGGAAATATCTAATATATACATAGATCTACATGCCTAGATATAGATTAACCAAATATAGATCTTGATCTAGAAAAATAAGAGATAAATTCTCACCAAAAGAATGAGAGGAGGAAAGGAGATGAATGAAAAAACAATGGGACAAGTTCCAATTTCGAGGAGGGTTTTTGATCTTTGATTCGTGATTCAAATTGAAAATAATGGAGGTTAGATGGATATTTAATCCCTATAGAAATATCTGTAATCATCAAAAATAGAATTGGTCTATGTTTGGGTTGAATGGGGAGAAGTTTCAGAGGTTCGAGTGGATTTAAAATGAATTTTCAGGAAATTATAATTATCACACACAATTTCCTGGGTAGGGGCGCACAATTTTCTCTAATAATGAACTAGTTATATTGGGGTTCATATATTTTATTTTTAGGGTAAAAGTTTTAACAAACTAGACACCAGCTATGCAGACCCCCACTATCCAAGGTTTCAGGGTTTCTTGGGCCAGGGCACACTATTTGCTCTAACCATGCGCCGACTATGCACAACCCCCTTTTCTTCAATTTTTCTCAAAAAACACCCAAAACAACCAAGTCATAACCTGATAAAAATTACTCAAATATAGAAAAAAGATTACCTAAAATATAGTCCTATTAAAATTCAGAAAAGGCTAGGATCTTACATCAAGTGATGCATATTTTAAATTAAAATGAAACTTTTATATTGAAAACATGCACTTAAATTAATATCGGCCACATCATGCGTAGAATTGATATGTAGTAAAGTATTACATGTCACAAATGAAATATGGATCTTTTTAATAAATTTTGAAAACAATAAAATTTCATTTTCTCATTTTTGGCTATGTGATGCATGTTTTAAAATAAAATGAATCTTTTATATTGAAAAAATGCACTTCGAGTCATACCAACCACATCATGTTCCAGATTTACATGTGGTGAATTATAACACATCTCAAATAAATTGTGAATAATTTTCCTTGATTCTAAAAATAATTTTATCTTTTTTTCTTGGTTTTGGATATGTGATATGAATTTTAAAATAAAATTACACTTTTATATTGAAAATAAACACTTTGAGTCATACCGACAACATCATGTGTCTGATTGATGTATGATAAATTACAATATATCAAAAATTACTTATAGATTATTTTAATAGAATTGTAAAATAATTTTAACTTAGTTTCTTGGTTTTGGATATTTAATGCACTCTTTAAACTAAATTGGAACTTATATATTGAAAACATGAACTTTAAGTCATACTTGCCACATCATCTATTGGATTGATGTATGGTCGATTACAACACAAAAAAATGAATTATGAATCATTGGACTGGAATTTGTAAACAATATGAGATCATTTTCTTGGTTTTGGCTATGTGATACATTTTAAACTAAAATGACACTTTTATATTGAAAACACATACATTGAGTCATACCGACCACATCGTAGGTCAAATTTATGTGAGGTTAATTCCTACACATCAAAAATTAATTATAGATTTTATTCCTAATGTTTAAAATAATCCAAAGTCATTTTATAAATTTTTTCTATGTGATGAACATTTTAAAATTAAAAATAACTTGTATATTAAAAACACACACTTCAAGTCACAACAACCTCATTGTGTAGCAAATTGATGTATGATCAATTCCTACATGTCATGAATGTATTATGGTTCATTGTCCTACAATATCAAAACAATCTGAATGAATTTGTTCAAATTTGTGTATGTGACATGTGTTTTGAACTAAAATTTCATTTTTAAACATAAAACACACATTTCAAGTCATACTTGTCACACCATGTATCAAACTGATATAAAGTCAATTATTCAACCATAAAAATGAATTATGAATCGTTATACTAAAGTTTGAAAACAATTTGTGCATCATTTCTTAGTTTTAGCTATATGAGCAACATTTTAAACTAAAATGGAAATTCAATTTTGAAAACATGAACTTAGAGTCATGTAGGCCACATCATGTGTAAGATTGATGTGTGGTCATTTACTCTGCATCACAAATTAATTATGGATCATTTTTAAAGTTTTAAAATAATCTAAGATAATTTGCTTAGTTTTGGCTAGTGATGAATGTTTTAATCAAAAATGATACTTTTATATTGAAAACATGCTCTTTGTGTCATATCAAGAACATTGTGTGTCATATTTTCATTTTTTCACTTCATACACACCCAAAATGATTTATTAATAATTTTCCCAAAGTTTTGAAATAGTACAAGATTGCTTTCCTATTTTTGGATATTTTACACGTGTTTTAAACTAAAATATAATTTTTATATTTAATAAAAAAAATTAAAATTATGATGCTATGAGCATGGAAGTACGTTCCCTAGAAATTGGAAATACATATTCAGATTAATGGGTAGAAGGATCCTTGACCCATTTCCCTATCACCATTATCTCAATTTCATACTTGAAGTCAAATCTCTCATGAGTATGAGCAACTTCAGACATGTCACTAGCTCTGCTAGAATTCCAGAAGTGTATCCCTATATTATGATTCTTCTTAAAAAATAGGTAAAAATAATATATAATCATTGTGATACTTATTCTTCACATCCCAAAGGTATCTCTAAGGTCATATCCCATACTACATTATAGATATAATATGTAATCACTGAAATGTTATGTCAAAAAACATTCTGACACCATGTACTCTGCCCACTCATATATAAAAAAATTTGCTTATTCTTTTGATTAAATAGATCTCTTTAAATCTTGGTAGTACTAAGAAAATATAGATAAATAAAATATTAACAAATATTTTTAATGAAATTACAATTATCTTCAAAAATTACATGTTTGGGGATGCTAGTATTTTGATGGTATATGATATTTTTATAAATTATCAAATGTAATATCCACAATCCTTGTCATTATTTTACATTGAACTTTGTAAAAACATTAACCAAAATAAGTAATTTTTTTTGAAATATGTTCTAATAGTTAAATATTACTATATATACCTTTATATATTTCCATTTTACGAAATCCATAGGATTCTTATGTTGAGTCACCAACCTCAATAAATGATTTAGCCTATATTTTTATAGATCACCATATCATAAAAAAATTATTATTAAAACAAAAAAGGGAAAAAATAATTCAAATTTTATATGTAAAATATTGGTTACAATGCATTAACAATTCATAATAGACTTCATGTGTGATCAGTTTGATGGACCTTGATGCATTGGATATAGAAAAATTAACATTTGGGTTATCTAAATTGATTCAGATGAGTATCCAGTCTTTCATAAAAGAATTAAATCAAATAAGTAATAGAAAAATAAAAATATATTTTATATGATTAGATTGTAGAGTTTTACCCTTTTATTGTAGTTATAAAGAAGTATATTCCATATATTGTTTTCTTCTCAAATTCCTATTTTATGTATCTTTTTTCATTTCAATTTCATCTATTTATAAAGAATGTTTTTCACATAAATAATATAGGGATTAATAAGTCAAAATCACGATTTTCAGGGTTTTCACATTATATAGTAGTAATATATATTACTATAGAAAATATGGATTTTTATTAATTGCAATGAATATGGTAGATAATTTTTTGGATATAAGGATTATGAAAATGTACCTCATATATGCATTCACAACTGAGACCCCCAGAAAAATTAGTGAGCAATTGAAATCATACTAGACATTTGGCCACTGACAAGTATTAATCACCAAAACATGAAATCAAATGAAAACATTGAGGCTGAGAAGAATTGATCAAACTGACAGAAGTGTGAGTTTGGTGGTGAACCAGTTGATAACCCCACTTCATGTGAATACTGATGAGACTAATGGAAGTAGTATTTGATAGTGGTTCCATATCAGGTATGAGCAAGGGAGGTGACACACGTCAAGGATGGTATCATATGGATAAAGACACCGATAAAAGAGAACATGCGAAATTGAATAAACATACACATTTTTATATAATATATACACATAAACAAAAATCAATTTACATGAAGTTATAAAAGATAAAATAATAAAATATTTATGAATGACATTCGCTAAATAAAAAAAATAAGATCTATAAATATTTTTTAGGCAAGGGGTATTCTTAAAAAATGATTTAAATTTAAAAATAATACAATAAACACTTCTTAATGAAATTGTTCAACATGATTTTAAAACATAACATTCATCATATTTAAAGGTTCACTCTATATAAATTGTAAAAATTTCAAATTAAAAATATTTTTTAAAATGTTTTATGGTGTAATCAATAAATATTTTAACAGGCATAAATTAAAATGATATGATAAAATTAATAGTAATATTTAAAAACTTGAATAATATTATATATGTTCTTACAAGAGTTTGTAATTTTTTTATGAATAAATAAATAGTTAAAATACATTGTATCATAATAAGAAAACTAAAATAAGTGTCCAATTTTAAGGTGGATTCATATAGAGCAGTGGATTAGGGATGGAGGTTATGAGGGATTTTAGATCAAGGAGGCAATACGAACCAATTAGAAGGGTAGGTATAGGTATATTGAGGAAAAATTAAAATGATGGAGAGAGAGAGAGATATAGGGAGAAGAAACAATAGATTGTCGAGAGGGAGATTGGGTGGAGAACTAGGTAGGTAAGTCGAGGTAAAATAAGACTTCTCATAACTATCAAATCCACTAGGAAAATTAAAAACACCAAAAGAAGAACTAAAAGTGTTGGAATAATGAAAGAGCATTAGCGATGGATCACAAGTCACATAATACAAGTTATGAAAGTGTCAATTCATCCGAGGAGTTCGAGGGAGAGTGGCGGTGAAGTTTCAGTTCCATGAGATCTTGAACGACGTGAGCTATGGGGTCCTTTGTTAAGGTTTTATTTAAAATATCATAAAGGTTTTATCATCACTTTTCGAAAAGTACTAATAAAGACTCATATTTATCAGTGATAAAATAGAAAGCACTGATAAAACCACTCTTTATTAGTGTTACCACTTAACATTGAAAAAGAAGGGTCTTTATTAGTCTTTTTTTATTTTAGAATGAACAAAACCTATATTTATCAGCACTATTTGGAAAGCGTTGATAAAAACTATATAAAATAAATTAAAAATATTAAATGAATATATATTAAAAATTAATAAATAATAAAAACGTAGACATTTATTAACAATATTAAAGAATATATAATATTAAATTCATGAATATTATAAATGAGTGAAATTTAATAACTAAAGATGAATAATCTTCAAAAATATTAAAAAGATGAATGAGTTTTATTAATTATTTAAATTATGATTGAAATTAAAAAAAATATATGTTAAAATGAAATGAATACATATTAAATATGTATATTACAACCATATTAAAAACCTTAAATGTTAATGAATAAATTTGTAAAAATAAATACTAAAAATGAATAAATTACAAAAATGTTAAAAGAAAAAATATTAAACAGAATAAATTATAAAGGAATATAAAAAATAAATTAAATTATTAGTGAATGAATAATATTGAATAATATTAAATGAACAAATGTTAAAAAAAGTGAAATTTAATAATTAAAAATTAGTATATTGGAAAAATATTTCAAAAATGAACAAGTGCTATTAATCATATAGATTATTAAAAAAAGTAGTAATGAATGTATGCTAAAATGAAAATGAATACGTTTTAATTATATAAATTACAACCATTATAAAATCATTAAACTTTAATGATTAAATATGTATAATTAAATATTAAAACTAATAAAATTATGAAATTTAGCAATGTGAAACAGAAAATGAATAAATTACAAAATTATAAAAAATAATAATAATTAAGATTATTAATGAATAACTAATATTAAAGATGAATAAATTCAAAGAAATATAAAAAAGTAATAAATAATATATATTGAATAAATATATAAAAATGAATAAAATTTATCGATTATAAAAATAATATATATTTAATATATTATATTAATAAATACAATTCTAAAATTAATATAAAAAACTCAATAAAATACATAACTATGACATGTGTGTTCTATATAAAAATGCATTAATTATGTATATATGTGTGTGAAATTAATGTAAGACACATTTGATATATGTTAAATTGAAAAAAATGATATTTTATTAAATATCCATTATTTGATACAATTAGTCAATATTTTTAATAAATATTAATTTCTAATTATAAACAATTTATCAATAGATATATGACTTATTTAATTTAAATATTAATATTATTAATTATATAATTAATATTTAATGATATTATATATATATTTATATATATATAAATATTTGAATATATTTCTATATTAAAAATATTAAATATAACGATGATAAATTATGTATAAAAACATAAAAAATGAAAAAATTACAAAGTATTAAAATAAATATTTAAAATAAATAAATTATAAATAAATAAGTAAAAAACTTACCATTATTAGTGAATAAATTATATTAAATAAATGCATGTTAAAAATGTGTAAAATTTTATCAAAAGATGAATAGGTTTAAAAAATATTAAAAACATGAATAAGTGATTAATTATATATATATATTTAAAATGAATATTTTCTTAAATAAAAATGAATATATATTAATTATGTAATTTAAAATTTATTAAAAAAATTAAATTTTAATCAATAAATATAAATAAACATTGAAAATGAATAAAAAAATAAAAAATATTAAACAAATAAAAATTTAAAATGAATAAATTACAAAAATATTAAAAAAATTATTAATGAAATAATTATTAACAAAAAATAACAAATTTAATATATATATTAATTATAATTTGTAATAAATATTATATATGAAATATAAATATAGAAAATGAATAAAATATAATAATTAAAAACACACACATATATATATATATATATATATATTATATTCTATATTAACTACTAACAAATAAATAATTAAATGTTAATATTATCAATTTATATTATTTGTGTATGTTTTCTCTATGAAATTGAATGTATTTCATATATGCATGTGTAAAATTATTTTATTACATATTAAGTGTAACATATTTATTCATTTCTTAAAAATAATAACTAAATTTTTATTATTTGATATACATGTAAAATTAAAAAAAATAAATGACAATGATAAAACAAAATTTATTAACTGGTAAAAAATGTTAAATTAACATTAAATACTTGTAATTATATTAATAAACTCTTTTCACAAAATATATGACATATAAATTTATATGATTTATAATAAATATTTCGTATTATATAAATAATATTTAATAAAATTATATATATACCATAAAGGTTTAGGAGTCAGGGGAACCTGGTCTTACCAAAATTTATTGAAAAATAAAAGACATAACATGAGAATGAGAGAGGACTAGGATAATAATGAAAATGTCCTCATCTAGAAAATAAAATTACAAATTATTAGAACCAAGGTCATCCCCATAATCCTGATCAGAGATATAATTAGTAGATTTCCATTTTGACTGTGAATTTTTCTGACTGAAAAACATAGAGTACTTTTCCCTGAGTTTTATCTTCTCTAGATTGAGATCCTTTGAAGAAGTCCTCGTAGACCATCCATTCCCAAACCAGTCATCTCTACCACATCCTCATCCATAGTTTCTCAGATGATGACTTCCTTTCTATGTTTTTGTTTGCTATCAATCCCCCTCTAGTTCTGCGAGAGGCTTCTCCATATCGTCTTTAATGACTCTTGATGCATTAGTTGCCACAACTTTCACCCTAATATCATGCCTAATAAACAACATTCTATCCATGACAGGTGATCGATGCTTATTATCCATTTATCTACTAATAATCTCATTATATTTTGGATCAACTTGTTCCAAACTTCCCTCCCCTACATTCTGCTCCCCAAAAATAATATCTGACCGTAATTTTTTTTACCAGTGCATTGAATGTCTTCAAGAGATGTACCTCCATCATCTACTCACCTAGTATCACCTATCATCTGTTTAGAGGTTCCACAAGCTTGCTATCTAGCCCATATACTTCTATTGCTAGGAGTCTCCAACATAGGAGCATGGTCCCTCTACTATGTGCAATCCTTTATAGGAGCAGAATCCACTGACCATGTATCATCCTACAGATTGAGACCATTAGGTGAATGCAAAATCTATTCATGCCCAATATTACCATTTTATGTTTCTGAAACCCAAGACTGATCATGCCCAAAATCATGGGTGTCTTCATTTTTTCCATTCTTCTTCAGTCATTAATATATGATTTTATTGATATATTTTTTAATAGAATATACCTTTTATCAGTACTTTTAATGTGAGTTGATAAATTCTACTGTTTAACTCACCTGTTTTGATAATCCCAAATCATATTTTTATAATCTCAAATCACATTTTGATAATCCCAAATCTTGTTTTCATTTAAGTGAGAACCATGTCTTTATTCTTTGCTAATTATGTTTCATTAACATTTCTTGTTCCTAGAGAGTAATATTCATATACTTTCAATATCACTACTTGATTGGTTAAGCTCACAGTGAAAAATTAATCTAAGTATAGAGGTAACCATTATAGATCTTACCGTTACAAGGTTACAATCACAAGCTTACCGTTACAAGGTTAGAGTTACACGCTTACCGTTACAGGGTTACAACTACACGGTTACCACTACAAGGTTACTGCTACAAGATTACCACTACAAGGTTAATTATACAATCTTACCACTAAAATTTTACCGCTACAAGGTCACCATTACAGGTTTACCATGACAAGGTCACCATTACATGGTTACTGATGTGAGCATACTGTTAAAGGTTACAGTTTTCTGATGTGCACCTACTGTTAAAGCCTACCGATATGAAGGCTACCATTACCAATATACCAATTCTTATTCTTCTATACTTTTTCAAATTCTCTCAATAATTTTCTAACAGTCATATTTGATAAAATAAATTCTATCTCATTAATTAATGCTGATTGTAAACGTTTCAGGAGACAATACCATGGACAATACGAGGTATGAGAAACCATGCATGTGATCTACTCATTCCCTTTGTTGGACCTCAAATATAAAAAGATAATACCATGAAATAAAAACAAGGAGATTTTTGAGGATACAAACAAGAAGAAAAACTTATACACAGACAAGAATAAAGGGTTTCATGAGAAGTTTGACAGAGCTTATTTTCCCGATCAAAAAGACGATCCATCCATAACTAAGATCCTGAACCCACAAGCATCACAAAGATCATTCTGGGATAAATCATTTCTTGCCTTTTGTGCTTCATCAACTTGTGATCAACATAAAAAGAAGAAAAATGAAAGATTGAACTTGTAGTTGCAACACTCTGTTTTGGAAAAAACTTCCAAAGATTGACTCGAACTTCAACATTACTTATTCCAAGGAGTCAAGAGTTGAACTGCAAACACATAGAGTCTTCTAAACTCTTTTTCATCATAACTGATCTATTGTGTTCCATTATTTTACGTCTTTGAGAAGTGTGTGTCTGTTTATATCACACACTTTATCATGTGCTTGAACTGGAGGATATTAACTATCCTCATATCAAACTTCACCTTATCTGTGTTTCCCACGTATAACTATGGAATAGAACTTTTGTGGTCTATTTTGTTTGTCTTTCCCACTAAGAAATGTGGTAGAGGGTGTGTTCCCTGGATAGTTTGTGATAACTATTGTAAAGCCCGATATAGGCTGTGTATCAAGTTTTAATATAAACTGCTTGGTGGCAGGTGATCACCAAGTGGAGAGGATTAGGTCTCGGCTTGAGACTGAACCTCTTGTTTACATTGTTGTGCAAATCTTCATACACTCAGTTTTTATTTCATCCGCTACTTATATTTTCTAAAACATACAACTTTTTTTTTCTTACACATTGATAGTTAGTTTTGGTTAGTGTGTGTATTTGTTTAATTCATTAAACTTGTTTCAAATGTTGAATCAATGTTCTACACTAATTCATCTAAAGATTAACCACCCTTTGAGAAACCTATTAGCCAAATGAACATTTACATTTCTACTACCATAATTATTTGGGCCATTTTTAAAATTGAGGTTTTTCTTAACCATAATGTTTTTTTACAAAAATTTTAAATTGGAACTCAATTCACCCCCTCTTGAGTATCCACTCCGACCAAAATTTGGTATCAAAGTCATTTTTATCCAGTGTGAAAATTATTTTTACCTGTGATTCTAGTTGTATCTTAATGATATTAATTTTTTTTTCATATCTAAATTTTTAGTTCTTTAATATTCTAAGTAACTATGGAAAATAGAGTTAAGGGTGCTGCTACTGACATGACACCTTTCTTTAATAGTAATAACTATGCTCAGTGGAAATTAAAAATAAAAATGTTTCTTGAGAGCATGTGACCTTAAATCTACGACACAATTAAAGAACAACATACATTACCTGCTACTGCTAGAGACACATGGTCTCAGTTGACTAAAGCCACATTTAACAATAACTGTAAAGCAATGAATGCTTTTTACTGTTCTCTAGGTGATGAGGAATTTATTAGAATATCTAATTGTAAAACTGCTTATGAAATTTTGATACTTTAGCTATTTCTCATGAAGGAACAACCAATGTTAAAGAAATGAGATTAAATACTTACACTATTAAATATGATAACTTTAAAATAAAGCCTGATGAACTCATTTATGAGATGTATCTTAGGATCAATGAGATAGTGAATCCTATGAGTCTTCTTGGGAAACTAGTGGATAACAAGGACCCAATTATGAGACTACTTCAATGCCTACATGACAGATGGAAGGGAACATCTATTTCTATCCAAGAATCTTATTTCATAGGCAAACTTCCAGTGAAGGAACTAATTAGAAAGCTTATGATGTATGAAGAAGAACTAAAGGTAAATCAAGAAGTAGATAAAGAACCAAGGAAGAAATCTATAGTATTTAAGACTACTACCTCAAAGACCAAGGATAAAGAAAATGTTTAAGATCCTATAGATACTTACACAAGTGAAGACTTAGACAATGATGAAGAGATGCCTTATATTTCTAGAAGATTCAAAAAATTCTACCAAAAGAAGGGATTATTTAGGAAGTCAAACTATAAGGGAAAGTATGATAGAAAAGGACAATGGAGGCAATACAGAAAATGGAATGACAACTCAAATGAAATAATCTGTTATGAGTGCAAAGGAAAAGGTCATGTGAAGTCAAAATTCCCCAAGCTGAAATTTAGGAAGAAATATGAAGATAAGGGAAAAGGTTATAAAAAGGATATGAAAGATACCTTGAGTGCTTCACAAGACATCTCCAGTGGATCTGATGCTTCTGATAGTGAAAATAACAATCATTCCAACTTGTGCTTCATGATAGAAACATCTGAGGTGAAACCAATTTCCCCTATGCCTAATGATTATTATTCTAGGAATGAAGGTGAATCAAAAAATGATGAAAATATGACTAAGGATGAACTATTTGAATACTATGGAATGCTTGAGAATACTTTTAATGAACTCAAGGATAAATATAAATTATTAAAAAGACAACATGCCTTAAATACTAATTATAAATTTGATCTGGATATTGAGAAAGAAAAATGTGCTCAGCTATTAAAATTAAATACTAAACTCAAATTATTCAATGAATAATTAAGGAGAGATCTTGAAAAATTTACTACTAGTAGAGATACCTTGACTCAATTTCTAGGAAAACAGATTTCCCCAAAATATAAAACTAGTCTAGGATATCATCCAAGACATAGAAGGGTTATTAAAACCAAATTTGTTCCAAAATCTAGACAATTCACAACTAGTTCAAGTTCTGGACCATTTCTTGAAAAATAATTCTCTAAAAGAACCAAACAAAGTGTTTATGTCTCAAAATATATCTTTTTATTATAGGAAATATGTGATACAAGTATGGGTTCCTTAATTATTACTTTCTAACCTCTCTGGACCCCAGAAAATATGGGTACCAAAGTTACCCCATGTCAAATCTATTTTGCAGGAAAATTGTGTAAAGAGTTTCTGTAGAGCTCTGTGGTACTTGGACAGTGGATGTTCAAGACATATGACATGAGACTATTCATGTTTCAAAAGTATGATTAAAGTTGATGGTGGATATGTCACATTCAGTGATAACGCTATAGGGAAAATTCTCAGCTTAGGACAGATTGGTAACCCTAATACTGTATTAATTTCAAAAGTACTTTTTGTTGAGGGGTTAAAATACAATCTACTAAGTATTTATCAGTTGTTTGATGATGGTTTTAATGTATAGTTTTAAAATTATGCATGTAATATTTTTAATTCTAAAAATGACCTAATATTTTCTACTCTCAGAAATGAGAATGTATATGCTGTTAATATGGATTGTTTAGCTAAGAAAAATGTTTCTTATTTAAATGCATTTCAAAAGGAATCCTGGTTGTGGCACAGAATACTAGGACACTGTAATGTGCACTCACTTAGCAAACTCACTAGGAAAGGATTAGCTAGAGACTTACCTAAATTAGAATTCCCTCTTAACAAATTTTGTAATCCTTGTCAAAAGGGAAAACAACACAAAGTTTCTTTCAAAGCTAAGAAAGAAGTTTCTACTTCTCAACCGCTTGAGGTGGTTCACATGGATTTGTTTGGACAATCAAGAGTTTCAATTTTAAATGGGAAGTACTATGTTTATGTTCTTGTAGATTATTTTTATAGGTACACTTGGGTATACTTTTTGGATCACCAAAGTGAAGCTTTTTCTTATTTTATCAAATATTCCAAGACTGTAGAAAATCTTAGCGGGCTTAGGATCAAGACCTTGAGAAGTGATCATGACCATGAGTTTGAAAATCAAGAGTTTGAGTATTATTTTTCACACAATGGCTATAATCAGAACTTTTCTGCTCCTAGAACACCTCAACAGAATGGAGTCATGGAAAGAAGAAATATGACTCTTCAAGAGATTTTTCGGACAATGCTCAATGAATATGATTTGCCAATTTAGTTTTGGGCTGAAGCTATTAATACAATTTGTTACATTATTAATAGAGTATTTATTAGACCAATTCTTAATAAGACCCCTTATGAGCTTTGGAACAATAGAAATCCTAAGGTTAATTACTTTAGAGTTTTTGGTTGCAAAGTATTTATCCTTAACCCTAAAGATAATCTTGACAAATTTTCTTCCAAAAGTGATGAAGGAAATTTCCTAGGTTACGCAATCTTGAGTAAATCCTATAGAGTATTCAATAAGAAAACCAAATGTGTGGAAGAGTTAGTTCATGTCAAGTTTGATGAGACTGATCCACATGAAACCAAAACCTCTCTTGAATATCTTGAGGAAGATATGTCAATTCTGGATCTTAATAATAATGATAGTGAACCTCTAGTAAAAGTAACCAGTTCTGGGAATCTTCCAGAATCTTCACCTGTTGCGTATGAACCAATAGACAACCCTGAGGAATCTAGTTCAACTATTTCTAGAGGTATTCAAACTCTAAGGAATCATCCTTTAAATGCAGTAGTAGGTGATTTAAACCGAGGGACACAAACTATAGATTCTCTAAGAAACCAGGTTGAAAATCAAGCTTTTTTTTCACAGATTGAACCTAAAAATAGCAATGATGCAATCAATGATGAATTTTTGGGTGATGGACATGCAAGAATAATTGAATCAGTTTGAAATAAAAAAAGTTTGGGAACTAGTAGACAAACCTAAGGACACCTTAACTATAGGCACTAAATGGGTGTTTAGGAATAAAGATGATGAGTCTGTAAATATTGTTAGAAACAAGGATAGACTAGTGGCACAAGGGTATAGTGAAGAAGAAGGAATAGACTACGAGGAAACCTTTTCTCCTATAGCTAGAATAGAATCCATTAGGATACTACTTTCTTATGCAGCTCATCTGAATTTCAAACTTTATCAAATGGATGTCAAAAGTGCATTTCTAAATGGATATATAATTGAATATGTATTTGTTAAAGAACCCCCTGGATTCATAAATCCCCATTTTCCAAATCATGTTTTTAAACTGTCTAAAGCCTCATATGGTCTAAAACAAGCTCCAAGAGCTTGGTATGACAGACTCAGTTCTTTTATTATATCAAAAGGTTTTTCAAAAGGGATATCAGGTCCTACTAATTTTATTAAAAGGATTTCCAAAGATGTTTTAATATTACAAATTTATGTAGATGATGAATTTTTTGGATCTTCTAAACATTATTTATGTCCTGATTTTTCGTCAATGATGCAAAATGAATTTGAAATGAGTTTAATGGGGGAACTAAATTTTTTCCTTGGATTTCAAAATTTTCAAAACAAATATGGTATTATTTTAAATAAAAATAAATATATTAAATATATTTTAAAATGTTTCAGTTTGGTTATTAGTAAAGGAAGTGATACACCTATGAGTACCACTTGCAAATTGGATGCTGATGAAACTAGAGAACAAGTGGATGAAACCAATTAAAAAGGTATGATTGGGAGTCTACTTTATCTTACTACTAGTAGACCTGATATTATGTTCAGTGTATGCATGTTTTCTCGATTTCAAGCCAATCCCAAAGAGTCTCATTTAAATTATGTTAAAAGGTTCATTAAATATCTCAAGTATACTATAAATTTAGGACTATTTTATCCAAGAGAACAAACTTTTGATTTAATAAGTTATTCGGATGCTGACTTTTCTGGTTGAAATTTAGACAGAAAGAGCATCTCGGGAACATGTCACATTTTAGGAAAGTCACTAGTATCATGGTGAAGTAAGAAAAAAAAATCTGTTGCATTATCTACTACAGAGGCTGAATACATTGCTGCTGGTAGTTTTTGTGCACAAATTTTGTGCATGAAACACACTTTACTAGACTATGGATATCAATTCAAACATGTCTCTATAAATTGTTACAATACAAGTGCTATTAACATATCTTAGAATCCAGTATCTCATTCTAGAACAAAGCATATTGATGCGAGACATCACTTCTTGAGAGATCATTTTCAAAAAGGTGATATCAATCTTGAATTCATTGGTACTGAACACCAATTGGATGATATATTCAAAAAGACTTTGAATTCTGAGAGGTTAAATTACATCAGACATGAGTTAGGTATGATAAAATACTAACTGTTAGATCCTTACTGTTAGAACCTCACCATTAGAAACTCACCGTTAGGACCTCACCATTAGAACCTCACTGTTAGAACCTCACCGTTAGAACCTCACTGTTAGAACCTCACTGTTAGAACCTCACTATTAGGACCTCACTGTTAGGAACTCACTGTCAAAATCTCACTGTTAGGACCTCACCATTAGGACCTCACTGTTAGGACCTCACTGTTAGGATCTCACTATTAGGACCTAACTGTTATAACCTCACCATTAGACCATACAGATAACTCCTTACTGATAGTCATTCGATGTCCTGGACTTTTCATTTTATGTGCTCTCAACCAGAATCTGAAATGTTTTTCTACTATTATTTATTTATTTTATCTATTTTATTTTTCAATCCCTAAATGATAAAAATAGAACACGGACCACATTTTGATCCACATCAATCCCTCCTCTGAACCTCTTGATCTACAATCTTAGATCCTAAACCGCTGCTAAAACCTCGAACCACTTCGGATTATTGCCTAGATTGAATAGGCAGCTGGTCGGTGATGAAGGAGATGCACTTGATCCTAATAGTCCTAGAGATGAATCGAGTATCAGAAGCCTGATAGTGGAAAAGGTACTGAACCCGCATTTATCCAAGAGGGATATAGTAGCTGAGAAGGAATTAAGTTCAGAGTGGCTACTGTTAGGCCAGTCATTAGTTCTTAAGGCACTAGAAGCTCAGGGCTAGGTTGAATGTTTTTCAAATAACAATGAACCATATTACCCATAGTTAGTGAAGGAGTTTTGTGAGTATATGAAGTTTGAACAGTCTGAGGATGATCATCGAATGATTTCCAGAGTAAATGAAGTAAATGTAAGTTTCTCCTCTGTTGAATGGGATAAGTGTTTAAGGATTCCTCATGAAAGAATTAGTGCCTATTATTAAAAAGTGGTGCCTCCCACTAGTGAGTTATTTTGATATGAAGAAGATTTAGCTGAATTGACCGGGAATTGAATTCCTAGTAAAGTCATTGCTACTAAGATGGTAGGATAGGATAAGATGCTTTTCATATTTTTTCAGTATGTTATATGTATCGGGAGAGGGGACTTCACTATTTTGAAATATCTGGACATATTCATTTTGTATTTATTGAATCATGGATATAAGATCAACTTTTGTAGGTTGATGGTGGCTCAGTTGGAAGATATGATCAATCTTAGTTCCAAATTAAATGCTCTATTCCATGCCAAGCTGATATCTATTATGTTGAAAGTGAAAGGAGTTGCTGGAGATAAGGAAGAAACTACTGTTGTGCTAGACAACCATTGCATCACCAAAGTTATTTTCAAACTGATGAAGATTAACAGGAATCCTTAGCTGAGGAGATGGGTTAATGATGAGGCTAAGGTGTATGAAGAGTTTAATCCTATGACTCAACATACCAGGCCTAAGAATAATTGAGACCCAGGTGTTAAGACTGATGAAGTAGAGCCTGCATAATCAGATGTAAAAGAAGTGGAAGTTGCTTCTGTTCAAGGAAGAGATGACTCTCCTATAAATGACAGAAGTGACCCTGACCTTCCCTCAAATCCTTGTATGACTACTGTATCCTTTGGTGAGCCTATCCCGCCAAATATATTTCCTAGAAGGGAAGATATCCTAAGGGACAATGATAAGGAGACCAATGAAGAATAAGGGGATGAAATTGTTTAAAGAGAAGTTAGAGACACCTCAGATGAGGATAAGGACTCTAAATCAAGTCATGCTGGCCTTGAGACAAATACTGCTAAAAATGAAGAGGAATGTATAAGTCTTAGTCCTCTAATAGGACATACAGAAAGGGTAGAAAGTGGAGAAGAAGAAGAAGCTGCTGATTTAGTTGAGGTTGGACCTGTCTTAGAAGTATTTGAAGATTCTGAAGTGGAAGTGGAAGTGAACCTTCTTGATGTTGTAGTTGATCATGAACGTCTATAGGGAATGAATGTGGCCGATCAGGATATTGCTCAGATTGAGGGGGGGGGGGAATCTGTTGTTATAGGCTCAGTTGCTATTTTTCATGAAATTAAAGGCTAGACTGAGGACCTTAGGATTTATGGTGTTGGGTCTAGACTATGATGACTTAGAAGATGAGATAAATAACACAATACCCTCAATGCCAAACCTAACTTTTTTCCCTTCAGAAACGTCTTTCCCTCAAGACTATGTCAGAAAAATTGATCTTGAATCCCTGAAATCAGACCTACAAAACGTGTCTAGGGATAGGTCTTCAGAAATGGAAAAGGATGTTGCTCTAGATCATGATAATCTAGCATCTGACTTAGCCAAAATGTACTCTCGTATTCATTCTACTCTGCTCCAGGAAGTAAGGCAATACCAGAGTCAAGTCAGTGAGTTAACAGATTCTATGGTTTCTGTGAAACAGTTTATTGCCAAATTAGATTCTTATATGGCTTCAAGGACCCAAGTGGACAGATACCTTGCATATGTCAAAAGTATAGTTCAGAAAATGGTCACAGTGTTTGAGGATTTCAAGAAATATATGGAAACACACATGAAAGGGCCAGATGATGATGTCCAAAGACTGATCAGTGGGCTGACAAAATCTTTCAAGGAGACAGTAGCCTTCTCTCTGGCTCTTTTAGCTTCATCTTCTTCCACTTCAGCATCTCCTCCAACTGACATTGAAGCTTTCAGGACCATAGTCAGATAAGATGTGGAAAATCTCTCTGGTGGCAGTTCCTTAGATTCTCAGGTCATTTCCATCACCAGGAAAATTCCTAATCTTGTGGGAATCTATTTAAGGGAAGCTGCTCAGGATCAGAAGGCAATCAATGATCAAGTTGATTTCTACTAAAAATGGGTGTACACCAAACATTATATGGATGGTCACTTCAAGTTGTTGTTGGAAAACTTAAGGGTCCCACCTGTAACTGTTGACACTCCTTTTCATCACAGTGTTTAATGACTGAAAAAGGGAAATACCTTAGCCCAAAGTGATTCATCCTTTGAAGAAACATCAAAACTTGGCAAAGGCATGAAAAAGGATTTCTTCCCACTTGGGTCGCACAAGTTTCATCATGGTTGTATAAGTATACTTGCGCGCCGCCTAGTGGTCATGCAGGTGACTTGCGTGCCCTCTTATATTCCCACTTAGGGTCTTCAGCAGCCTATAAATACCCTCAGTGGGCCCCCCATTTGAAGGACATTAAATTCCAGAAACTCAGATTTGTGCTCCCGACACCCTAGTCTCTTCTCAAAGCTTTTGAAAACTTATAAGGCAATTTATTACCTATAACACAAGAATCTAAAGAGGGGGAACAAGTCTTAAGTGTTAAAATTCATCAACACCTGTGCGCCTAGGTGTCTAACCCTTAATGGAAATAAAGACACCTACGCGCCGCCTTATCCCTTCAACAGAACCTGCGCACCACTCTTCTGGAAGCCCCTAGGGATAAAACTAAGGGCTTGAGCCAATTCTCGCCCAAGTATTACCCCATGGGTTGACTGTCGCGAAAGTACCAATGTACGGAGTAGGTATACCTACGCAACCAGTACCTATGTGCCCACGTAGGACCTACGCGCCTACTTCTTTTTGGGTGCCCCTCCTGTCTATTCACCTATTTTATTCCTCTCCACCTATCCTCTTCAAGATTAAGCCTTCAGGACCCTCTTCAAGCCATTTATGGAATGATTTCTTGGTTAGCTTCCTTATCTGAAAGGAACTCTGTGGAACATCTCTCAAAAAATAGTGAATTATATATCTTTATGTCACTAAGGTTAGAGATTTAATTCATTCAACCTCATCATTTAAGATGAGATAATCTATAACCTGGGACTCCTTTTCATGAATTATCCCCAGTCCAAGTTCTCTTAAATTGGTCATCCTCCTTAGGAGTAAGCCCCAAGTCCCCTAATTCAAAATTCATTTAACTTGGGCCTCCTTATTAGGAGTAAGCCCCAGTCATAATTCCCCTTAACCTTGGCCTCCTTCTCAGGAATAATTCCCAGTTCTCAAGTCCCTTTAACCTGGGCCTCCTTTTTAGGAGTAAGACCTAGTCATAATCTCTCTTAACCAGTATTAATTTCTTTTTATTTGGACTTCTTTCTCAGGAATAAAACCCAATCATAATACCCCTCTAATTTAGGCATCCTTCTCAGGATTAAGTCCTAAGTTAAGTATCCAAATTTTCATAAAGCACATATACCTTTTTGGACCTTGTTCCTGGGTTTCTTCTCTGATGTAAATCCCAAACCTAATCTTCATCTATCTGGGTAGTCATACAAACATAATCCCCACATTATTTCTCATGATTGCATCTTTTGTGGCACAATTGTTAGGTTTTACCAATACCTCTTTTTTCTCACACCGAGCATGACTCATGCGAGCTTAGAGTGTAAAAGTAATTAAGACATCTTTCATTGAGCCATTAATCATGAATAAACCTCATACTTCTTTACTTGAACTATGTGGGTTCTGATTCCTTTTCTAATTAAGGATACATAGGTAGCCCATCTGCGGGTACGATCCCAAATCTGAAATAATCCATTTCCTTCTGAACGACAATAAAATTCAAGTGCCCCACTGAGTGGCTTTAAAACCATTATGGTTATCATAATGACTAAGAGATATCTATATAGTGTGTTGAAGGATACCATTGACTAAGAATATCTAACAAATAAAGATGATTCTCTATCGATGAATAACCTCAAATACATATAAAAAGATTCTCTAAATTTCCTACATATTAATCATTGATTGCAATTTCTAAAAGAAATATCATTCTTATACTTGGTAATTTAATAAGGATTCACAAACATAACAAAAATCTATAAAGAGAGTCCAAGAGTAGATAATAATTCCCCCCAAAAAGGTGTGATGAGTCCGACCTCCCATCATCTCGAGCAATGCAAATTTTTAAGCCTCATCAGTCTGCAACTAATGAGCACCTACCATTGGAAAGTAGGTCAAAATGGATATAGAATCATTGGATGTTTTCAGTTCTATGAACAAACCCTTTAGAAACCGATTGTAATGTTTGAACCTTAAACCAAAAAGGTCATCCCCATTTCTATAGGAAACAAAAAAGGGAGAAACCGACGTGAATCCTTAACCAAGTTAAAATGATGTTTTAATTATTTGTTAGGCCCTTATTTAAAGTTAATGAGAGGGCCAACAAAGCAATCAATAACATATGTTCTCATCCAAAAGATGTAGTGGCTGAATTCATCTTGATTATGTATGTTATATCTGACATGCACTCTTTTCCAAAATCTTCTTCATTACAGAAATGGCTTCTCTTAAGTTCACACCTGTGAATACCTCTACTGTGAGTGCCTCGGCTGCTACTCCTGCTGGATCGTCGTCCGCTCTAAAGACGACATCACCTACTCAGCGTCTTCAATGCTGGGTATCAAATGCACCGGTTAAGGAGTACCATCAACACGGTACTATCCCTATTATGGAGGCTGCTCGACAAGCCCTCCAAGTCAGTTTTCCAACCTGGTTGTCTAGACAACGACGACCAGCGATCAAGAAGAAAGTGGTGCCAACCACTGTTTCCAACGGTTTTGGGTCGTTATCCCTGGAATGAAATCACCAGTCCCAACCATATTCTGGGGAGGTGAATGAGCAGGTCCCTCAGGGCATTAATTCAAAGAGACAAGAGTCCTTCCAGGGGGATCCCATCAACAATCACTGCCAGACTCATGTGGCAGTGCGCCCTCAACATGATGAGGGTGTCGTATCTAGGTGTTCAGATCAGGTTCCTCAAACCCGAGCAGGAAAGATGAACCACCAGAGGCGATGACCAGTCAAAAGTGAGCAGGTTATTATCAATTCCATTTCCGGATAAATCCACCAACCTAACTTGGTGGAAATAAATGAGCGGGCAGACACACCCATCCGTTTTAATTCCGATGCCCAGCAGACTCGTCTGGCAGCAGCACGCCAATCCCGCCAGGCAATTCCAGCAGAGTACTATAGACAGGAACATACACCTGTTTATAAATCATCATCTAGTTAGCAGGCTCTTCTGACTACCTAAGATGAAGCCCGCCAACCCAATGTGTTGACAACTGGTAAACAGGCACATACACCTTCTTACACTCAATAATTCTGCCAGCCTCCTTGTTTGACATTATTGAAGGAAGTTCATCAACCACGTTTGGCGGAGTGTAATCAGCAAGAACATACACTTTCTAGTATTTATCAAGACTACCAACAGTCTTGTTTGGTAGCACCCGGATAATTCCATTGGAAATCCCCAATGACAAACAGTAGGCAGACTCAACTCTCTACCCTCACACATGAGTACTATCAAAATTCACTGATAGGAAAAGGAGGACAGGAGAAAGAATACACACCTACTCAAAGCACATAATGGACATATATCTCCGTTCTGGTAGCTGAAGTAACCAAGAATATTTTGTCAACGATGAAAGAGTAGAAGCAAATCCATGCTCATATTCTGGATGTCTTCGAAAATATTATAACAGCTTCAGCAACATCATAGGGAAAGAAATGAAAATCTGTCCCTACCAGTGGAGTGACACATCAACATATCACTCCGAAGTAGACACACACTTATGTTGTAGTCCAAGAGGGTTGTGTGGCATACTCCCCCATATCATACGGACAACCAAGTCAGGCACATACAACTGATTTGAGTTGAGATAATCAGCCTAAACTGATCATTTCTCATGAGCTGGTATATACACCTTCCCATAATAACCACTTTCATCAACAAGTGGTTCCCAAAGTGAGTAAGAAGGAATCTAAGAAGAAAACCCATCCAAAACAGTCAAGAAATCAAGAGCCAATTTGTAATAAGGCCTTGCTCGATGCTGGAGTTCTTGATGCACTCAGACAATTGTCTGTTGCAACTCAAGATTCTACTCCCTCATTTACCAATATTGGGAACATTAATTCCGAATGTCTTTATCATTCACTTCCTCATGAAGCCTTGCTTTATGACAGTTTGATTTATCTATAAGTTTCTTCTTCATATGAGAGCCACAAGAACCCTCTGTGTGGCCAGAAGATCAAGGAGCAAGAGGTTTCATCTTTTGCTGTAACCCACCATGGTGGTCCTCCCCATGATGAGGAATTTAGCTATGATACTCATATCTGTAGTAGTAATTTTCATTGCCTAGAAAATTTTTCAGAGGACAATGCAGTGATGAGAAAGTCCTGTTATCTTGAGGAACTTGCAAATTGAAGCCAGTCATGTCTGATGCTTTTCCATTAGCGAGTGAAATACTTTCTCAATCAGAAGATAGCCTGGGGTGTAGGTTATTCTCTGAACCACCCCTGGGTCATTCATCTTCTAGTTTGATCAGTGAATTCTCTACCAATATTGTTAAATCTGATAAAGAAATAAGGAAACACCAACTCTGGTCTAATCAGGTAGAATAATATTCACCAAATGATAAAAAGGAAATACTGAATATGAGAAAACAACTGGCGGAAGGTGAAGTACAAGTTATGTTCTGGCCTTTGGCCGACTCTCAGTATGACATTCCAGAGATGTTAACAGAAGATGGAATTCATGATATTCATCTCAACATATAGAAAACTATTTGTCAGTTGAAAAAGAAAATATTATCTTATGATGAATATGAAAATAATGTCAAGATAATAGAAGGGTTACAACACCAAATTGACTTGGCATCTCTCTCATTTTATCGATATCCAAAGGCTGAAAAGAAGCAGAGATCCCTTCAGTGTTCATGACTTGGTATACTAAGAAGATTGCACCAGTTAATTTCCAATGCCCCATATGGTATTTATATCAGAGGATGGGGTGTTCATGGAGAACTACATTTCACTATGCTTTGCAGTCAGCAAAGCCCACCGAATTTGGTCTCATGCAATTTTATTGCCCATGACTGGCCACAGTCAATTGGATTTGTTTGTAATCAAAGGATTTCCCAAGAACATGCCTCAACTAGTTCTTCTCAAAGTCAGGTGTACAGAGAAGCTGTTGTTGAATTACTCCTGCATCAAGAAAATAAGAATATTTAACATGACTCTCGTTTTGAGCAAGCACATCATCAAGTGACAGAAGTGTCAGAAATCATCCAACAGTCTTTTGATACGGGTGATAAAAGTGGATGTTGGTTGATGCATCCAGCTAATTTCCAGACTAATGTCTGAAAGATCAAGAGAGATTTTAAGAAAGTCTTATATATAGAATCTCAAGAGCCACCCCATCTTGCCAGAAAGGGGACTCTTTTAGTCTAACCCTTGGAATCAACAAATAGGATTCGAGGAGTTGAGTGGTAATAGTAGGAATAACCCCAGTCCACTGGACTGGGGACTTTTTCAAATCCTCAATCCCTCCCTCAAAGAAATCCAGTCTTCTCTCGATTAGGGAAGAATCCATAAGAGGAACAAAGAGCCGATTTATCAGGATATTCTCTTCAAATTACGGTTCTTCAAGAAGTTCCCGAGGGATCAAATCGACAAAAGGCAATGTCTTATCAGGTACATGGAAGAAGACAATATCACAGAAATGCCGATAGAAGGGATGCAATGTGTTATGCATGAATTAATGTCATCAATTCCACTATTGCTGATCCCCCAGATGAGTCTCACTCAGAGGGATCATATGAGAAAGATTTTTCTCAAGAAGTTATACACACAGACATAAATGAAGAAGGTGTGCGTACACGAAATCAAAGGCTTACCCAAAATATGGGTGTTCCTTCAAGTAACCCACTTCCCCCTCTCCGAAAGGCATCCAAAAAGGGGAAAGGAAAGAATCATGTTACTTCCCACCCTTCCTCTGGAAAAGGCCAATCTCTCTCACTAGAGCAAAGGTTTGCGCAACAGGAGGAAGAAATGAAAGAATTAAGGAGGTTGAATGCAGAACTACTTCAGGGTAGTCTTCCTCCTAAGTGTGCTGGAGTCAGTCAGCCAAGGGAATTTGTTGCGGCTACTGATATGGATCAAGAATATCCTTCTCTACCAGTACACCCTCACAGGTCTAATCCTATGGGTCAGGTGCAACAACAATCGGCGGTTCTACCATCAGTTGCAGTACCAGTCACCACATCTGTCCAAGCTCTAGTCATTGCACATGCTCAAGACCAAGCTCAACCAGATGTTTGTCAAAAGTTAATAACTACTATTGAATCATTAACAGCTCGGTTGGAATCTATGGAGGCAAAGCATGCCCAAATTAAACCATAAAAGAGAGCTTACCCTGAATGAGTTGATGCAATTCCTCCCCCATAAAATTTTGCAAGTACCACATTCCCAATATTTAATGGTTCAAGAGACCCAGAGCAACACTTAACAAATTTTTTTTCTCGCTATGATCTTATGATGGAAAACCCTCCGCAACAAGAAGCTGTTAAGCTCAGGTGTTTTGTACAGTCATTACAAGGACCTTCTTTTGTTTGGTACACAAGCTTGCAATCCCGGTCAATTACCAGATGGGAAGATCTCTGTCAAATATTTCTTCTTCAGTTCAGCTCAACTCTTCCAAAGACAACAGTTTTTGATATTAAAAATTTTAAGCAAAGGGTGAATGAAAGAGTTTCAGATTTCATTGCTCGCCGGAAGGGATTAACATATTACTTATTCTTAGAACTCCCTCAAGAGGAATTATTGCCAATATTCGTGGAAAATTTGCGTGATGAGTTACACACACCGTTGATCCCTGTGAAATACACATGAGGGTTTCGAGACCTTAATTAGATTACTCAACAGATTAAAGACTCTCTTATGAAGGATAAGGATAAAACTCATGTAATTACATCAGCTCCAGGAAGAAGAATGGGTAGAGTATAGACTGCTACAGTCATGCTTAAACAAGCACCTATACCTTCTTCTACTTCAAAACATTCATCTTCCTGAAGGGATCCTCCTCCTGAGCATCAGCAAAAAAGAACGTTTCTTCAAGATGATCAAAGAGATCAAAGACGGAAACAATTTGTTGAACTGAAGAGCAAAGTTTACTCTTTCCAAAATGAACAAGTTCCTGGTTACTTCATTTTGTCTTTGGAGAATAATTTAGTTCAGCTACTGAGGCCCAAAAGGCCAAACAAGGAAGGAGATAAATACCTTCCCAACTATTTCCCATTTCATCAGATGTTAGGGCATCCCATCCAGGAGTGTTTTGTCTTCAAAGAACTCCTGTAGAAAATGGTGGACTCGGGATAGGTAAAACTGAAGGGTTCTTCAGCTCAGGTAGCATGTGTTACTAATACAGATCCGGAGGAAGGAGGCAAGTGGCAAGAAGTCAAAAACAAAAATGTGCAGAAATATGATGATTGGATGGTTAGAAAAACGATCAACCGAACTCATTCCATTTTGAGAACACAATTGAAGAAACCAATTGTGTCTTATTCTATGAATGCAACAGTGAAAACTCCATCAAAAGAAAAATCCTCAAAAGGGCAGCATAATTCAGGGAAAGAAGAAGAATCAAAAGAAGATGAGTATGCATCAAAGGCCAAGTTGTATTTGACTCTGGAAGATTTTATGCCATCTACTTCAAAGCCACGAGAACCGCCCCACCAAACGGTACAACCTAAATTGGATCGTCAGGCAGAGTCTTCATCAGAAGAAGAGTTGATATTCAGTTTTGTTAATATGATTCACTCAACAGATCCTTATGCCAGTCGCAATTTCGATTTCAATGATCCTGAATTCCCTGTATCAAACAGAGGAATTAGAGGGAGTTCCAGAGGTCTGGGATATAGAGGAAGACATGGATATCCCAGAATACACTATTTCAATTCTACCCCTTCTAGAACTGTGTATACAATAGAAACTCGTGGTAGAGCCCTTCAGCGGGCTCAACAGGAACACGAAAATTCTTCCATGCAAGGAAAGTTCAGTCATCGCACAGTTGTTTTGGGGGATCGGTTGGAGGTTACACCTTCTTCTTCTCAGCAAGAAAATGGATCTAGTCAGTCTCATTTGCCAAATCCAGTAGTATTTCCAACTCCTATCTTGATACAAGATGCATCTACTTCCAAAGAATCAACTTATAAGGCACCTGCAAAACCACATGTTTCTATTGGGAAATGCAGACCTTTGGATCAAAAGTATGATGTATTGAAACACCTGGCCCAAGTACTTTCCAAGTTATAAATTATGGATGCCCTAAATCTATCAAAGGATCTTCATGAGGCACTCATCGAGGCTTTGTCAAGTCCTCAAGAGTTTGAAATTGAAATTGCTGCAGCTGAAGTCTACTATGTAGAGAATGATCCTACAGAATGCCATGCAGTGATATCTTTTACTGATGAAGATGAATATGATGTTGTGCATGGGCATATTAGACCTTTGTATTTTTCTGGAAAGGTCAATTATGTAGACATCCATAGAGCTTTCATTGATAATGGTTCAGGAGTCAAACTCATCCCCATTCGTACAATTCGTCGATTGGGACTCACCAAATATGATTTATCTCCTTCTTCTTTGATGATGAAAGGGTATGATAAAAATGAACAAGAACCTCTGGGTGAGATCACACTTAGAACCAAGTTTGGAGACCATGTATCTAATTCAGATTTCATGGTGGTTCGTCAGGACATAGCTTTCAATATCTTTCTTGGAATACCCTAGCTACATCAACATGCTTCTATCCCTTCATCATACCATCAATGTCTCAAATATTGTTTCAATGGTCAATTTGGGATATTGTATGGTGATAAATCCCCATTACAGACATGTGAATCTCAATACATTGAGGCAGGATTCTATCACATGAAGGGAGAGGAGAAATCTACAACAAGGGAGGTTACTAAAGTTAATGCTCCATTTGGTTTGGAAATGATTTAAGTAAATCCATTCACACATGTGAGTACAGATTATGTGTTGCCTATCAGTCAAATTGATAGGATACACCCAAGTCAAAATACTCTTATGGAAACTTCCATAATGTCAATTACGACAATCAAGCCAGATAGCATGGGAGAAATTGGTGATCCACCAACCAATGATGAAAGCCCAAATGGAGATTTCTTCATTTCTTATGCTGAAATCCAGCTAGTAAATACTTTGCCAACCAGGCCAGAAGAAGTTATAGCAATGTCAGAGGTGAACAATGATGTCGATTCTCATTCCTTCATCTCCTCTTTATTACCCAAGAAAGACCCTTCATCATCAATTGGGTCAGAAATGGAAGCTTCTTCTTTAAGATGTTCAAATTTTAACATCTCTTCTGATCATGGAAATTTTTCTTCATCATTTACTATGCAAGTAGAAATAGAAGAAATAACACATGTTGAAGAAGAAGACGAAGATCTCAGGGATGCTCCTCTAGAATTTTAAGAGGGTATCTCTACCACTGTGGATGAACATAGAGAAATAAATCTGGGTACAAAAGAAGATCCACGCCCAAATTTAATTAGTGCGGCCATGACACTTGAAGAGTAAGAGATGTATGTTTCATTTATAAATAAAAATTGAGAAATATTTTCTTGGAACTATATAGAGATTCCAGGGCTTGATCCTGATGTTGCTACTCATCATTTGGGTTTTCTAGAAGAACATCGAGGATTTAAGAAAGCCGCAAGAAGAACACACCCAACTTATGCTTCAAAAATTGAAGCTGAAGTGGATAAGCTTATCAAAGATAACTTAGTTAGAGAAGTTCAATATCCCAATTTTTTGGATAATATTTTTCCTGTGAAAAAGAAGAATGGACGAATTAGAGTTTTCATTGATTTCATAGATCTTAATCGGCATTTTCCTAAGGATGATTTTCCAGTTCTGATTACAGAACTCCTAATTGATGCAACAGCTGGCTATGAAGCACTTTCCTTCATGGATGGATATTCCAGGTATAATAAAATCCGAATGGCTCCATAAGATGAAAAATCTACTGCCTTCAGAGCCCCTTAGGGTGTGTTTTGCTATCGCGTAATGCCCTTTGTCCTAAAGAATGCAGGCGCAACATATCAGCATTCCATGCACCATATCTTCAAACCCTTTTTAGGGAAGTCCGTTGAATGTTATGTGGACGATTTGGTGGTCAAATCCAAACAACTTTCTAATCAGTTGGCTGATTTGAAAGTCATATTCCACAAACTTCGATAACATAATTTGAAGATGAACCCCTTAAAATGTGATTTTGGGGTAACCTTAGGAAAATTTCTCGGCTTTGTTGTACGCCATCATGGTATCGAAGTCAATCCTGAGAATACAAAGTCAATGATTGGTATGTCACCTCCTCAAAATTTGAAAGAATTGAGAGGACTTCAAGGAAAGTTGGCCTATATTCTGCATTTCATCGCCAATTTGGCAGGAAAAAGTTTACCCTTCAACAAATTGATGAAGAAGGGAGTTACTTACCAGTGGACATAATAATGTCAAGAAGCATTAAATATTCTCAAGAAATATCTCTTGAGTCCACCGGTATTAATACCAACTTTTGAAGGAAGACCACTTATCCTCTATCTGACAGTTTTAGAGCGATCATTGGGTGCCTTCCTTGCCAAGAAGAATGATGCTGGGAATGAAAATAGCCTTTACTATCTTAGTCGGACTATGCTGGAAGCAGAAACCCGATATTCAAGTATTGAGAAGTGGTGCCTAGCATTAATCTTTGTAGTTCAGAAGTTGAGACACTAACTGAAACATCATGAGGTCCAATTGATATCTCTTAATAACCCGCTCAAATTCATCCTTAGTCTTCCAATGCTTACAGGACGTCTGGAAAGGTGGGAAGTTATTTTGCAGCAATTTAATATCCAATATGTGTCTCAAAAAGAAATAAAGGGCCAAGGTCTGGCTGATTTCCTTGCTGAACATCCTTCAGTTGAAGATACATCTTCAGATATTGAACTCCCTGATGAGGAAATCTTCTCTATTCAAGATAGTACTCAAGAATGAGAAATGTACTTTGATGGTGCTTCCATAAGTCCAACAGGAAAGAAAATGGAAGATCCTAAATTCAACAAAGTTGGGTTAGGAATTGTGATCATTTCCCCAGAAAAGGAAGTGTTACCCTATTCCTTCTTATTGTGTGTAGGCGGTACCAACAATGAAGTAGAATACCAAGCTCTTATTGCAGGCTTGGAGTTGGCACTTCAAGCACAGGTGAATCACCTACAGGTGAAATGTGATTTAGACCTGGTAATAAAACAAGTCAATGGGGATTATTCTATAAGAAAAGAAGAATTGATCCCTTTGTATGATTACGTTAGAGAGTTAATGGAATAATTTCCTATAGAACTGACATTTTCTTATGTCCCGTGATCATAAAATGCCCAAGCTGATGCACTGGCTAATATAGCCACATCTCTAACAGATCCAAATTGGGACAAGACAATCATTAGCATTGCCCACCGTCATACAATTTCACCTTATCTTCAAACCAGAATAGAAGAAATCAATGAAATTAGTCCCATTCCTGATCCATATGGTCATACTACAGAATGGATGACACCTATTAGGGAATACCTTCAAAATGGAACACTTCCACCTAATAGAGCTGGGAAAGAACAAATCTGGAGATGTGTGGTCAATTTTACTCTTTATGATAGCCTAGGTCACCTAGAGAACATTCTCTACAAGAGTGTTTTTGATGGAGTTTTCTTCAGATGCATTGATGGTGAAGAGACAATGGTTGTCATGAAAGAAGTACATGCATGAGTCTGTAGTGCCCACCAGTCTGGACATAGACTGTCTGATAAAATTCGAAGGCTTGGATACTTTTGGCCTTCAATGATGAAAGATTGTGTTGATTTCACAAAGAAGTGTCATTTATTCCAAGTATGTGCCAACTTCATTCATCAACCCCTAGAGTTTCTTCATACATCTAAATACTCATGGCCATTTGCCACCTGGGGAATGGATGTGGTGGGACCTTACCCTTCATCTACAACCAAGCAGTTTATGTATATTCTTACTACAAATGACTTTTTTTCCAAATGGGCAGAGGTAATACCTCTCAAATAATTTAGTTCTAAAATCATTGTTAGTTTCATCAAGTCTAACATCATTTCCAGATTTGGTGTCCCTCATACCATATTGATGGAAAATGGCACCAACTTCTGTTCTTCCAAGATAATGAAGTTCTATCAAGAATACAACATCAAATCCAACCATTCATCTCGGTATCATATAGCGGCCAATGGCCAGATAGAAGCCTTCAACAAGACTCATTCAAATATACTTCAAAAGATGGTGGATAAAGATAATAAATCATGGACTGACAAACTCTTTCATGATTTATGGGCTTAAAGGACCACCACCCACACTGCAACGCGGTCGACTCCATATTCATTGGTATATGGAACAGAAGTAGTCTTGCCCATTGAGGTTCAATTACCCTCACTTAGAGTGGCCATTTGTGACCAGTCTTCTATAGATGAACAATATCAAAAGCGATTGGATGAATTGGAATGATTAGATGATAAAAGATTGTGCACCTTGCATCACTTGGAATTCTATCAGAATCGAATAGCAGGAGCTTTCAACAAAAAAGTTCATCTTGGTTCATTCATTTAGGGAGAATTGGTATTGGTTCTCAGAACTCCAATGATACCAGAAAAGAAACATCCCACTCTTAAACCAAAGTGGGAAGGACCTTACTCAATACATAAGGTCTACTCCAATGGAGCATATTCATTAATCTCAATGGATGGAGAACACATCATGACTCCAACCAATGCCAAATTTCTGAAGAAGTAATTTGTATAAACACAAAATACATTAGTTACGGTCCATGCATATTACCTTAAACTATTTTCATTCTCTCGTCCAACATGTCGTTAAACTTTTTTATCCTTACTGCAAGACTTTAAACTGTATAGTCCCTTATGTCCAGCAAGACATTAAATTTCATAACTAATTGTCCATGCATATGAACTTAGAATATTTTCATTTCTCTCGTCCAACATGACGTTAAAATGTGTTGTCCTTGTTGCAAGACTTTAAACTGCATAGTCCCTTACGTCCAGCAAGACATTAAACTGCATAACCAAAATTCCATGCATATGAACTTAAACTATTTTTCATTTCTCTTGTCCAACACGATGTTAAACTATGAAAAAGTCCCTAATATGTCCAACATGATGTTAAACTGTATAGTCCATGAATATGACCTTAAACTATTCGAACTTACGTACAACATGACGTTAAACTGTGTCCCCTTCACCATCCTAGCTACATGGCGCTAAACTGTACGACACTTAATCATCCAACATGACGTTAAACTGTATTGTTCCCTTTTTGTCCAGCATGACGTTAAACTGTATTTTCCTTACTGCATGACATTAAACTGCACAGTCCCCAAAGTCCTTACTGCAAGACTTTAAAATGCATAGTCCCTTATACATCCAACATGACATTAAACTGTGCATCGTTAGGGTTATTGCTACCTCTTGATTCTCACACCGAGTATGACTCACTTGAGATTAAAGCAAACTTCAACCATAACACCCTTTCTGGACCTCTAATCATGCGTAAGTCCCAACACCATTTTTTATATCGTTTTCCTCAAAAACAAATTTATCACTAATTCATTCTTTAATTGAACTACACGAACTTTGTTCCTTTCCTTCTAGGCTAGGTACGTAGGCAACCTCTTTAGGTTCAAGCCCAAAACCAATATCTTCACATTGGTTCACCTTTTTCCTTGCTATATGACATTATACTGTACACCGTTTTTGTCCTGTATGACAATAAACTACAACATTATTTGATATCTTCACCTGACAGGGAATCAATATTTACATTGATCTCTAATCATGTTATATTCCAAAGACTATGTGCATACGTGGAAATGCCTGATCCTTTTATCTTGGGTCAAACCATCATTGCACTAAAGTCCCCTTTCACCCTTCACTTGTATGAACCAAATCTGTACAGAGGGTATTTCTATAACTATGTGGGCTTGATTCCCATCCTTATGGGATATGTAGGAACATTCGAGTGTCCCTCGAATACAGCCCCAAGTCTTTGGGCCTAACCCCAAATTCCACTTTCAGTCCCTTGGCTGAAAATTCCCCTGTGAAAATATGAATGTGATATGAAAACCCTGGTCTTCATTAACATCAGGTTTATAAAACAAACATTGTGTATTTCTTATAATGGTCCGAGTTCTATGACCCTAAACTAAGATCTCCTACACTCTCATCCCACATGATGTTAAACTGTATTTTAAGAACAACGTATGGATTGATTCCCATCCTTATGGGATACATAGTGAAGTCCAGCATCTCAATTCAAGACCCATCCACAATATGATTATGGTTATCATTGGTCTGTGTATCTTTACATACATTGGACAGTACCCATTTTTATGTGTCATAATCCTAACCTTAAATATTTTCAAATCCTCATACCCCTTTTCTTGATTTCTGGTCACAAAATGTCTGACACATAAGAGTTGTTTTGCCTGACTATGCAGTACGTGCCCTTATGCGGCCTTGCATAATTAGTCTACATAACGGACCTGTCATCCAAAAGATGGTATTATTTGACTATGCAGCCAATGACTTTAGGCGGACCGGCATAATTCAAACCCCTAACGGGTTTTTCAATTAGTGGTAACCTCATTTTTTGGAGGAAAAATTCTTTTTTCCTTATTTTTCTTAATGAAAATATGTAGGGATCCGCAAAAATAGCCATACATAACATATTTGTCCCATACTCTTTCTCATGATCTGAAAGTATTCAAGTCTATGGTTTATATTTTCCTTCCCTACATTTGGGTCAGACCTTTGTAGGAGTTAAATTCATCTAGTTCTTAGACAATCTTGATTGGAAATATCTTCTCCATATTCAAGTATCTCTTTCCATACAACAAACTCAATGCTTTGGAAAATTTTAATCTCCATAAACTTTCACCGGATTTTTAGTAGTAGAAAAGTAAATTTCTGAGAGTTCTTTTTCCTGACTATGCAGCACGTTCCCTTAGGCGGACTTTCATAAGTAGTCTATATAACAGACATGTCAGCCAAAAGATGCTATTATTTGACTATGCATCCAATTCCCTTAAGCGGCTCTGCATAATTCAACACCCTAACGGGTTGGTTAAATAGTGGTAACTTCATTTTTGGGAACTACTTCTTCTAATTCCTTTCAGCCCTTTTTCATATCATTCCTTAGATTCAAAAGTTCTTAAGTCAGGGTTTACATTTTTCCCCCATACTTGATCATGGTAATATGTTTTCAGATAAATTATCAAGGAATTGAGTCAATTATAATCCATTTGGTCAAAGCTATTTCGACCTTAAACATTATCCTTTTTATGTCCTATGTGCATGCCTTTAAACTGCCCACAAAAGACAAGGGAACTCTGAACAAAAGTCAAGTCCCATCTCACTAAACATACATTTTGTATGATTTTAGGTAATATTGAGCAATTAAAATATTCAAAGTTTGTAGGGTAATTTTTATAATCCTAGTAAAAAACAAACTATGATTACTAGGTGCACTGGATTAGGTAAAATATAAAGAAATTAGAAAAAGAATACATGCACAAATGATTGAAGATGAAAGTTTTTTCATTTGATGCCCAAGAGTTAGAAGGACATCCACATATTGGAGTCTCTTCTATTTTACAAGAATTACAAAAGACTGTCAACATAAATCTTTATTCGATTTACAGCATCCCAAGCTTCATCAGCAGGCACTTGAAGCTCATGCACTCGACCAACTTCATTCTTTTATGATTTATGGAGTGTTTTCTTGGAATCTGCAATGTCTTTGATACCATTTGTTTGAGCTCCTTCCAGTGAATTATTAAGGTGGTCAAGTTCCCAAGTAACTGCATCTAACTGTTGCAGAAGATGCATCTGCTGGACAACTTTCTCTTTGATCTTATGCTTTAGCTCCTTTAACTTGGCATCATAATTAGCCTCATCTTGGGATACCGCAGCCTCAAATTCACTGAAATTGACTGACAACCTCACCCTGGTCATATCTTGACAACACTTTTTCTCCTGCTCCCTCCTTAAGACGACTTGTTTCACCACGGCATGAATATTTTAATATCCAAAATCTCCAAGTCCCAACATGACGAACATGGATGACCGTTGGGGAATCTTTTATGACAGATCTTCTAAAGGCACTTTAGATACGATCTTCCATATGTTCTTCCAAGCCTTGCATCGTGAAAATTGGAGCGCCTTTTGTACCTCCGTATCTAATTCAGCATCAATGTCATAGGGGGGAATATAATCCAGGATTAATGCACTTAGGGAAGTGCCCTGTTCTAATCCTTCCCCCCTGACCCGTGTTACTTCACTTTCTATTCCCGTTGGGGCGGAGGCTGAAGCTTCACCATCAGATCTAGCCACTGAAATTGATGGCCCTGCATAATCAATTGAAAGCTTTGGTTAGTTTCAAAGGACAACAAAGGTTGATTGGCTGTATTGAAAATTAAATACAGTCGCAAATATTGTTATCCCTTACCCAAAGGTAGATCAACAACTTGAGAAGGCTCCTCCCCATCCTTCCTAGATTCAACATGATTTTCAGGATGAGTTTTAGGAATTTCTTCCAGGTTAAGCTCCACTTGAGCTAATGTCTCTGCAATGGTAGGGTTGTCTATACCCCCTCCAGGCATTGGCCATTCACCAGCTTTCTCAGATGGAACTGCACATTTCAACTGATCATGATCAGAGATATAATAAGAAGTTATTTTTAATAGGACTATGGATAACAATCACGTCCATAATCTTCTAAATTATATGGTAATTTAACATGATCTAAAAAATCTTCAAAAGATGTGCCAAGTTACATCATTTCATCCAATGTTATCTCATAATCCTGGTTAATCTCATGAGTGGGAGCATTCGATATGTATTCTTGGAGACCTTCATTCTACGACCTCTGACCCTAGACAACTTCTTCAGTTATAATTGTGTAATCAGTTGCAATGGCCGCCAAAATCACTAATGCATGGGTTGGACCAAAAGTATCACAGAATGAAAGTCTTTTGATGTTTCATTCAATATTTTTTGAAACATTGTTAACTTAATAGAAGAAGATTCTTCTCTTCTTGCAGTAGTAGTAGGAGTGATATTGGGAACAAACGTTGGTTCCTCTTCAGAAACAGCCAAGCCAGCATGAGCTTGTGATTTTTCACCATCACCCTCCTTTGTTCTTAAAAGAGGGTCAATCCTCTCCCTCAAAGGGGAAATTGAAGAAGCCCCTGCAATCCCAGAAAAAATGAGCAATCTTTTCATGGTTTAAGACTCATGATTACCTGAAGGACTTACCACTACTAATGAAGCGTTTAGCTGGGGAATTTCTCCTTTGATGCTTTTGCTTCTTTGGATTTTTGGGAGTGATGGCATCATCATCTACAGTTACATGAATTGGATGGTGAAAAGCCATGTCTAAATCCTCATCAATGTCTTTTTGACCTGGAGATATCTCACCCGGCTCACGAGGAGATTCATTAGCCCCAATGGCGGTTCCACCAAGATTATACTGTGGTGACGGAACCTCAACAGTTCCTTTATTTGCAAACTGAAAGATGAAGTGAATAATTTCCTTAAGTAACAAAGCTTTAACTGGAATCAAATTGAAAAGAAAATAAGGAAAGAGACTTACATATTAAGGAGCCATGTAATCGTGCCACTACTCATCTTCGGAAGCACCAATCCCCTCAATGGTGCCATAATCTATCATTTCCTTCACCCGCTTGGTGACAGGAATGGAATTATCAGTTTCATATATGAGCATCTCTAGCTCTCTGATGTAATCCTGCACTTCATTGGGGTTATCCTCGAAACAGATATCGGTGGAGGCCAGAAGATTCCCTATTCAAGGGAGGTGTAGCCCCTTGCACAAATCCATCTAGGAAGTTTCAGTATCGCAGTATAAACTCTGCCATGTCTGGACAAACTCTGGTCGTAGATATTTAGTATGTGTACAAGAAGGCTGTGAGGAAGGTCCTACAATATTGGACTTCAGCTTCTTCCCAGCTACTGCAATCACAAATAGAGAATAAGAAAATGAACTTGTTACTCTATAAAGTAATGGTGATCGAAGTGCCCCAATGAAGTAACTCACTTGGAGTTGATGGAGTTGGTCTCTTAATTCTGATAGGAGGATTATATCTGGAAGGAGGCCACTTTTCTGCATGTTGTGCCTCATCATCCCCATCCTGGGAATCTGGCGAGTTGAAACTAGGTGAAGAACCCGACGAATCAGCTCTGGGTGGTGTAGAAGAATCACCTTACAGATAAAGGGTTTCTTTCTCTACAGTTATTTTCCTTTTCCCCACCTGATAAACTGGGTGATTCAACACCCCTCTAGGGTATGATGCTATCCAGTTCTTGGAATACCATGTAGTCAAGTTACTCGACACTTTATCAACTGGTAGTTCAAACACTGCCCCGGTCTTCTCCCTAGATGTCAGCAACCATAGTTGTCGGGCAACCATCAAATGTTTCTCTGACTTGACATGCACAGGGGAAGATACAACAATCTGTTGTAAACACTTGAATTTATGTGCAAATCTGTATGAAGCATAGGCCTCGCATACAATCTCTTCGTCAATCCTGGTGGCTAGTAAACCATCTCTGCAGGCCAGCATGTATGCCCTCAATTCTAGGCTGGCTGTTCCATCATCAAAAAACCTCCCGATTGGAGTATTTCCATAAGGAAAGAAATTGAATTCATTGTACATGCTCAGCCTCACCTTCATGTCATAGGAATTAATAGCTAGTGGAGCAATTCCATAGAATTCCTGCACTAATGTCCTGAAAGAACTTCCAGGAATCTGTACTCCATTCTGTACATTATACGTCATGAAGTGAGTGGCGATCCATCCCCACAAAACATGGAATGGTCCCACTATTCTCAGAGGAGACTTACCCATGAAGACATGGAGTAAGCTCCAGTGAATCTTCGCAAAAATAGGGGTAGCCAACACAACCATTTTCCCCTCATCCAACTTGGCTGCAACAACAAAGGTCCCTAGCCTGACGCCTCCCTTCAAATCCCTGACTGGAAAAAGATAAACACTAAGATACAAGGCCAAGAAGCCCGCTAGATGAGTCTTTTATGGGATTCTCTAATTCACTTCATATCCCCAGTTCTCAAATTCTAATGCTTCTAGAGTTGGCCAGAATGTTCCAGGAGCACCCCTCTTCTCTATTTTAAGGCAGGTGGTAGGGCGAGTACAGGTGGCCCCCTTCTCCATGGGCCCTTCCCCTTCAATCCCTTCTCATTCGGCCCCTTCTCATGATTCTTGGTAGGAAACATATCCATCAACTCATCTGGATGAATATCTTTTCTGGAATGAGTTTTGGAGGTCTGGGAACTCTTGAGCTTGTGGAAAATTTTCAATAATTCTCGAGCCAAAGCTGGAGTCTTCTCTGAATCATTCCAAGATGCCTTGGGGGGAAGAATTCATTATACATATCACCCAAAATTGGATCCCCTAAGATATTGTGGACATCCCAGAGACTGATGCCTACTTCTCCATGAGTCAGATGAAAAGATTTGGTTTCTGGGCTCCTGTGGCTGATTATCTCCGGCACAAAGTCATCATTCCTATAAACATATGTTTGCCCAGCCTAGATAGCTTCATATATTTCATCTCCTTTTAAATCCTCGACAAAATCTACGTAGGTTTGTCGCACCCAGTATGCCCATATCCAAGTTGGCTTCACACCTCCTCCAGGATGACAGTCCAAACTCTTCTTCCATCCTTTGAATTGATCCATCTGAGAGTTTCGGAAGATTGAGGGATAACAATGTGGTTGCAGATCAGGCATGTGAGGTTTTAGATCTGAGGTACATGGGCTATGATGCATTATGTAGGCCTTCTCCACTATTCCAGTATTTATAAATGCTCCTCCACTTGAGATATTCGCTGAAGAAAAATTGGTGTAATTCTGAAACCAAGAATTTGGGAGATAGTTCTTTGCCTATGAAATGGTGACTTCTTGCAGATGACCATAGCCATACAGAGGTAGATAAATATTCTTTGGGAAGTCATGATGATACTTCTTTAGGTACTTGGACAAATCTGGAAGAGTACTATCGCAGATAGTATAATAATCATGGGCGATGATGCTCATCATATCATCAATTCTCTTGCTAGCCAGTTCATCAGCCATTTTGATTCTCCTGGGAGCCATTTAATCTGCACAAAAGTTGAATAATTAACTCTTAAGTATGTTTATTTTCCATAAAATTTTCAAAGAAAAGTGAAAAAATTACTAATGCATTAAGGCGCACAAGTCTCAATGTTGGCATGCAAGTATAAGTTTTTCGTGCAAGTTTTGGCACACAGGTATCACCGTGCAAGTCCAAATACCTATACAGCAACATGACACAAAAGGAAGCAGCGGAAAACTGATTAACTTGTGTGGCGAAGGCAACTTGCGCGACGAGAGCTCAGAAGCATTCAGATCTGATTGCTTTGCGCGAGGAATGACCACATATATATAGGCAAGGCCACACCCCTGCACGCCAAAGCCTGCACGACTCACCCTTTCACGCCGCCATTTGCGCCCTCAACACCTATGCACCACCTTTTCTTTGGTTTTCTTCTTTACATCAGAGTCACATCCTCATTTCTTTCGGATCCAACTCTGAGGGGGGACTTTGGTTAACACTCCTTTCCATCACAGAGTCTAACGACTGAAAAAGGGAAATACCTTAGCCCAAAGTGATTCATCCTTTGAAGAAACATCAAAAATTTACAAAGGCATGAAAAAGGATTTCTTCCCACTTGGGTCGCGCAAGTTTCATCATGGTCTCACAAGTATACTTGCGCGCCGCCTAGTGGTTGTGCAGGTGACTTGTACGTCCTCTTGGATTATCACTTGGGGTCTTCAGCAGCCTATAAATACCCCCGGTGGGCCCCCCATTTGATGGAAGAAAAATTCTAGAAACTCAGATTTGAGCTCCCGTCGCCCTAGTCCTTTCTCGAAGTTTTCGAACACTTATAAGGTGATTTCTTACCTAGAACAGAAAATATAAAGAGGGGGAACACGACCTAAGTGTTGAAATTCATCAACACCTGTGCGCCTAGGTGTCTAACCCTTAAGAAAAATTAATGCACCTGCGCGCCGCCTTATCCCTTCAACAGAACCTGCGCGCCACTCTTTTGGAAGCTCCTTGGGATAACACTAAGGGCTTGAGCCAAGTCTCGCCCAAGTATTACCCCATGGGTTGACCATCGTGCAAGTACCCATGTACCGTGCAGGTATACCTGCGCGACCAGTACCTGCGCGCCCACGCAGGACCTACGCGCCTACTTATTTTTGGGTTCCCCTCTTGTCTATTCACATCTTTTATTCCTCTCCACCTCTCATCTTCAAGATTAAGCCTCCAGAACCCTCTTCAAGCCATTTATGGCATTATTTCTTTTTGGATTCCTTATCTGAAAGTAATTCTGTGGAACATATCTCAAAACCTAGTAATTTATATATCTTTATGTCACTAATGTTAGAGATTACATTCATTCAACCTCATCCTTTAAGATGAGAGGATCTATAACCCGGGCCTCCTTTTCAAAAATAATCCCCAGTCTAAGTTCTCTTAATTTGGGAATCCTCCTTAGGAGTAAGCCCCAAGTCCCCTAATTCTAAATTCCTTTAACCTAGGCCTTCTTTTCAGGAGTAAACCCTAGTCATAATTCCCCTTAACATTGGCCTCATTCTTAATAATAAGCCCCATTTCTCAAGTCCCTTTAACCTGGGCCTCCTTGTCAGGAGTAAGCCCCTGTCATAATCTCTCTTAACGAGTCTTAATTTCTTTTGATCTTGACTTCCTTATCAGGAATAAAATCCAATCATAAGACCCCTCTAATTTGGGCATCCTTCTCAGGATTAAGTCCTAAGTTAAGTATACAAATTTCCATAAAGCACATATACCTTTTTAGACATTGTTCCTAGGTTTCTTCCCTAATGTAAATACCAAACCTAATCTTCATCTATCTGGGCAGTCATACATACATAATCCCCACATTATTTCTCATGATTGAATATTTCATGGCACAATTGTCAGGTTTTACCAATACCTCTTGTTTCTCACACCGAGCATGACTCACGTGAGCTTAGAGTGTAAAAGTAATTATGACATATTTCATTAGGAAATTGATCATGAATAAACCTCATGCTTCTTTACTATAACTACGTGGGTTCTAATTCCTTTTCTAAATAAGGATATGTAGGTATCCCATCTGCGGGTATGATCCCAACTTTGAAATAATCCATGTCTTTCTGAACAACAATAAACTTCAAGTGCCCCACTGAGTGTCTTTAAAACCAGTATGGTTATCATAATGGCCAAGAGATATCTATATAATATGTTGAAGGATACCATTGACTAAGAATATCTAACAAATATAGATGATTCTCTATCGATGAAGAACCTCGAATACATATAAAAATAATCTCTAAATTTCATACATATCAATCATTGATTGCAATTTCTAAAGGAAAGATCATTCTTATACTTGGTAATTTAATAAGGATTCACGAACATAACTCATATCTATAAAGAGAGTCCTATAGTAGACAGTAATTCCCCCCAAAAAGGTGTGATGAGTTCGACCTCCCATCCTCTTGACCAATGCAAATTCTTAAGCCTCATCGGTCCACAACTAATGAGAACCTACCTTTGGAATGTAGGTCCAAATGGATATTGAATCATTGGATTTTTCCGATTCTATGAACAAACCAATTATAAACTGATTGGAATGTTTGAAACTTAAACCAACAAGGTCATCCCCATTTCCAGAGAATATAGTCACTCAGGACTTTAAGGATCAGGTTAATAGACTCAGAGAATTGACCCCTACTTTGGAAAAATTCATGGAGAATAAGGATGATTTCATTTCTGCTATGGAGAGAGGTGGCAGTATCATTATGGACTTCTGGAATCTTCTCTTTCCTTTCCTCTATATGGACAACACTCCAATCATATTTCCTCCTGCTCTGCCTGCTTCTTCATCTGCTTCAGGTTCCACCTGTTCTGCTCCTTTGATGACTCCTACCTAGGTCATCAAGAGATTGACCCCCACGATTACTTAGAGATATACTCATTATAGGTATGATGATGCCTCCGCTGCAGCTCATCCTACATCTCTAATAGTCATCCCTCTGCCTATCCCTCCAACTTTAGCACCTGCATCCTCAACCTCCAAGGAAAAAGATCCTCTGGGCATATCTGATGTGGATTGAGTGTGGACTGTCTTAGTTGATAGGGATTGGTGTATCCATTTTTGTGTTGTACTTATATTTTATTAATAAATATTCTCTCTTTCCATTTTTTTTGTTATGTATTATTTTTTTTAATCTCAAAGGGGGAAAAATATTCAAGGGAAGAAAATGGGGAGAAAAGGGGAGATGTCATTCTCACAGGGGAGAAAATATTCAAAATATAAATATTCTGATTCAATGACATTAGAAGATCCGTTATAACTCGATTCAAAACACTTAGCAATGCCATAATTTGTTATTGTCAAAAAGGGGGATATTGTTTAACACACCAATTTTGATAATCTAAAAATCATATTTTTATAATCTTAAATCACATTTTGATAATCCAAAATCTTACTTTCATTTAAGTGAGAACCATGCCTTTATTATTTTCTTATCATGTTTCATTAACGTTTCCTGTTCCTATAGAGTAATATTCATATACTTTCAATCTCACCGCTTGATTGGTTAATCTCACAGTGCAAAATTCATCTAAGTACAGAGGTCACTGTTACAAAGCTTACCATTACAGGGTTACAGTCACAAGCTTACCGTTACAAGGTTACAGTTACAGGCTTACCTTTATAGGGTTACAACTACAAGGCTACCTCTACAAGGTTACTGCTAAAAGCTTACCACTACAAGGTTACTGCTACAAGCTTACCACTACAAGGTTACCGCTACAAGGTCACCGTTACAGGTTTACCATGACAAGGTCACCGTTACATGGTTACTGGTGTGAGCATACTGTTAAATGTTACAGTTTGCCGATGTGCACCTAATGTTAAAGCCTACCGATATGAATGCTACCATTACCAGTCTACCGACGCCTATTATTCTATACTTTGTCAACTTCTCTCAGTACTTTTCTAATGGTCATATTTGATAAAATAAATGCTCTGAAATTAATTAATGCTGATTGTACATGTTTCAGGAGACAATACCATGGACAGTACGAGGTATGGGAAATCATGCACATGATCTACTCATTCCCATTGTCGGACCGCAAATATAAAAAGGGTTGACCATGAAATAAAAACAAGGAGATTTTTGAGGATACAAACAAGAAGAAAAACGTATACTCGGACATGAAGAAAGGGTTTCATGAGAAGTATGATAGAGCTTATTTTCTAGATCAAAAATTTGATCCATCCAGCACTAAGATCCTGAACCCACAAGCATCACGAAGATCATTCTGGGATAAACCCATTCTTGACATCTGTGCTTCATCAACTCGTGATCACCATCAGAATCCGAACACTGAATGATTGAACCTAGAGTTGCAACACTCTGTTTTGGAAATGACTTCAAGATATTGACTCGAACTTCAACATTCCTCATTCCATGGAGTCAAGAGTTGAACTGCAAACACATAGAGCCTTCTAAGCTCTTTTTCATCATAACTGCTCTATTGTGGTTCTTTATTTTACATCTTCGAGAAGTGTGTGTGACTGTTTATATGAAAAACTTTCTCCTGTTCATGAACTAAAGGATATTAACTATCCTCACATAAAAATTCACCTTATTTGTGTTTCCCATGTATAGATGTGGAAGAGACCATGTGTGGTCTGTTATGTTTATCTTTCCCATGAAGAACTGTGGTAGAGGGTGTGTTCCCTAGACATTTTGTGATAACTGTTGTAAAGAACGATACAGACTATGTATCAAGTTTTAATATAAACTACTTGGTAGATGGTGATCACCAAGTGTAGTGGAATAGGTCTCAGTTTGAGACTAATCCTCTTGTTTAAATTGTTGTGAAAATCTTTATATACTCTGTTTTGATTTTATCCACTGCTTATATTTTCTAAAAAATAAAATTGTTTTTTCTTACACTTTGATAGTTTGGTTTGGTTAGTGTGTGTATTTTTTTAATTCATTAAACTTGTTTGAAAAGTTGAATCGGTGTGCTACACTAATTCATTTGAGGATTAATCTCCCTTTGAGAAACCTGTTGAACTGTTGAACAATTACATTTCTACTACTTTAATTAACTGGTCCATTTTTAAAATTGGGGGTTTTCTTAACCATAATGTTTTTAACATTAATTTTAAATTGGAACTCAATTCACCCCCTCTTGAGTATCCAATCCAACCAACAACTATTGTTTTTTGTTGTCAGTTTTATAGTAGTGAAATGAGTTTTTTCTGTGCTAAAAAAGCACTAAAATGCTAATATCCTTTAAAATCTAGATCCATTATTAGCACTAAAAACAATTATTAAGGCCAACTTTATCAGTTATAAAACAAAGGAACTGATAATGGCAGACTTTTTTAGCACTTTTGTTATGAAACTGGTAAATTCATGCTTTATCGAGGCATTTTTTAGCTCTAATAAAATTTAATAAAAAAGCTCAACCTCCCCCATGCTCCGACTCCCACACACCCCCTTTTTCAGTTCTCACAACTCCACGTTGTAAACACTTTTACACTGCTCTCATTCCCATGCACCCCTTTTATCAGTGCTCACAACCCCCATTGTTAGCGCTTTTCCACTGCCCAGCTACCTATTCACTTGTACATGTGCCTGGACTCGATCCTATGACCTCCCTTATGCAATTAAAACTTATTTACCACTACCACATGTTTTTTATTCTATATTTTATGATATTTCTATTTATTTGTATATATTTACATATATCTTTTCATGCACATATTTATATTATTATTTAAAAATAAATTTAACAAATATATGTTTGTGTGCATGCACACATGTGTATGATATATATATATATATATTTAAATATATTATATATTACTATCTATTTAAATTTAATAGAATAAAAATATAAATATATATCTCTCTATTAATACACACACACACATATATAAATTATATATACATTTGTATAGGTACATATATATATATATATTAATATATTTTTAATGTAAAAATGGTCAGATATTATTTTAAATAAAATTGATATTAATTATTTCTATATAATTTAAATAATTGTTTTTAAATAAATTTTGAAATATGTATATATACTGCATATTTGGATATAAATTTCATACATTGCCTGTATATTTATATGACTATATTTTTACAAATATATTTATACGTATTTATATATAATTGTATATTTTGATATAATTTTTTTATAATATATTTATAAATATTTATTGTAAATACGTTTATATAATATATTTAATGATAATGATATATTTATAAAAGTAAATTTATATATGATGTATTTACACAATATTCACACACACACATAGACACACATATTTACACACACATGTACACATTTATATTTCACACATACACACACAAAATATTTACATATACGTATTTATTTATATACATTAGAATACACACATAAATATTTATTTATTTATTGACACACACATATTTATATGGAAACATTATTTATATTGTTACATATATATATATATATATTTGTATATATTAATTAATTTAATTAAGGGTAATAAAAAGAATAAATTTTTATTATGAACAAATTGAATTATAAATATTTATTTCCATATATTTTCTATATTTCTAAATAAATTTTTATTTAAGTATGTTTAAATATTTATTTTCACAATTGATTTATTATATGTAAATATAAGAAAATATGCATATATTTAATTATAAATAAAACTACTATATGAAAAATGATAAAATTTTAAAACCATATTATCTATATGAATGTAAGCCTTTGAATTAAATGTAGCGTCCACTGAAAAAGGACAAAATACCCTCTAACATAAAGTTGAAATCCCATCGAATATTAAAAATTTATTGTATCCCAAACTAAAATCATAGTTTTGGAGGCCTTCCAGACTTTTTTGACCTTGAAAAAATAATTATCAGGATATCCTAATTATCATGGCGTATATCTATTCATAGGCTTCAATTTGACATGTGGTAGAGCTCTAAGGTACACTTGGATCAAAAGTTATAGTCATTTAAAGTTCAAGTCATGTTTTTAACTAATCTTTGAGTATTCATTAATTTAATGAATTTTTATGTTATATAATTGTTATTAAATGATAATTAAAAAAATCGCTAGCAAATTATTAATTAATACTATTTTTATTTTTTTTATAATCCATTTTTCACTAAATATATAATATATTAATTGTAAATGGATATTTAGTCTTATATAAATTATTTTTTATAAAATATATTATATTTATTTTAATATCAATATTTTTATATATTAATATATTATTTGTAGTGATATTTTGTTTATGAAATATATATTTTATCAGCCCTAAAGTAGAGTACATAAAGGCAACCCATTTATCAACGATTTTAGTTAACATTGATAAAGGATCACTACTATAAAACAGGCAATATAAAACAATAGTCTTCATCAACAACAGATAAAAGCTCGAATAAAGGTTATATTTCACTAAAATAATTATATCATTAAAAATCATATATTAATATATATGTATATTATATTAATAAAAATATAACACATTTTATTAATTGTGATTTATATAAGACTATGTACACATCAACACTTGATATATAAGATATTTCATACAAAATGTCATATAAAATAAAAATTATATATATATATATATTTAATTTTCTTAAATATTTTTTATATAATACGAAGCATGTATTATAAATCATTTAAAATATATGTCTTATATTTATTAAAAAATGGATTATTAAATTAATTAAAAGTTTTTAATATTAATTAAAAACTATTTACTAATTAATACATTTTGTTTTATCAATTTAATTTTTATCAAATTGACATATATTTATCAAATAATAAATATTTAATTATTAATTAAACAAATGACTAAATATGGTACATTTCATATTTCTTAAAATAATTTCACAAGTATACATATACAAAATTAATGAAATTTTGTATATAGAAACATACAAAAATAATATAAATTGTTAATATTATAGTATTATATTTTAATTTATTAATATTAAGTATTTAATATGTAATATAATATGTTTTTATTATTAAACTTTATTCATTTTATATATCTTTATTTAATATATTGTATTTTATTATTATTTATAATATATATATATATATATATATATTTGTTAAATTAATTAATTTTTATTAAAAATTAATTCAATAATAAATTTTTAATAATTTTTTAATTTATTCATTTTTAATTTTATTTGTTTAATATATTTTTTTTCTTTTATTCAATTTTAATATTTATTTATATTTATAGATTAACATCAAATGTTTTTTAATATTGAAGTATTTTACATAATTAATATATATTCATTTTCATTTAAAAAAATATATATATATTTTTTAATATTTACATAATCGATCTCATATTCATTTTTAATAGTTGTTTCAATATATTCATCTTTTAAATAAAATTCACTCATTTTTAACATGAATTATTTTGATATTATTTATTCATTAAAAATGTGAAGTGTTATTTATTTATTTATTTAATGATTTATTGATTTTCACTATTTATTCGTTTAATATTTTCAAAATTTATTCATTTTTAATGTTTTTATACATAAAATTTATTAATATATTTAATATTTTTAATATAAAAATATATTCATATATATTTATATATATCAATATGTATAATATTTAATTAAATATGAATCATATAATAAAAAATAGACATATTGACATTAAATACGTCATATATTTAGTGAAAATGGTTTATAAATAAAAATTATTATTATTTATAAATATTAACTAATTGTACCGAGTAATGAACATTTTATTAAATGCCATTTTTTAACTTAATATATTTCAAATGTGTGTTATATTAATTTCACACATACAAATACATAATTAATACATTTTTAAAAAGAACACACACACATACCATTTATATACTCTATTCAATTTTTAATATTCATTTTAGAAATATATTTATTGACGTAATATATTTAATATATGTTATATTTATAGGGGGTAAATTTTCTTCATTTTTTATATTTTTATTCAATATATATTATTTATTGATTTTTTATATTTTTTTTGAAATTATTCATTTTTAATATTATTTTTTCATTAATAATCTTAATTGTTTTTTTAATATCTTTTTAATTTTTTCATTTTTATTTTTTCAGTGGTTAATATTTTTGTAAATTTATCTATTTTTAATATTTATTTAAACATGTTTATTTATTAACATTTAATGTTTTTAACATGGTTGTAATTTATATAATTATTATGAATTCATTTTCATGTTAACATATATTAATTTTTCTTTTTTTAATAATTTATATAATTAGTAACACTTGTTCATTTTTTTAATATTTTTGCAATCTAATTATTTTTTTTAATTATAAAATTTTACTATTTTTTTATCATTTATCCATTTAATATTATTTAGTATTATTTATTCACTAGTAATGTTGCCTTTTTTTGCTTTTCTTTAAATTTATTCAATTTTAATATTTATTTTTTAATATTTTTGTAATTTATTATTTTTTAATATTTATTTATACTTATTTATTCAATAATATTTAATTTTTTTAATATAGTTGTAATGTACATATTTAATATGTATTTGTTTCATTTTAATATATATTCATTTTTAATTTTTTTAACAATTTATATAATAAATAAATGTCATGTTTTTTTGTTATTTTTAATGTTTGTTCATTTTCAGTTATTAAAATTCACTCATTTAAAACATTCATGCATTAAATATAATCTATTCATTAATAACGTTAATTAATTTTTAATTTTTTTTATTTATTCATTTGTAATATATATTCATTTAATTTTTTAAAATTTATTTTATATAGTTTTTATAAAATCATTCCAAAGAGTGCTAATAAATATAGTTTTTTTAGTGCTAAAATTAATGTACTAATAAATACACATCTTTTTTAGAACTAAAAAGTATAGATAAATAACCATCTTTATCATCACTAAGAAGTATCACTGATAAAGAGTAACCTTTATCAACACCTTATATTTTAGCACCGATAAATACGAGTCTTTTTTGTACATTTTATAAAGTTTTGATGACACCTTTATGATCTTTTAAATAGAACCCCAACAGAGGACCTGATTGGTCGCTCCATTCAAGCTCTCTTGGAATAGAAACTTCACTGCTGCTCTCCCTCGAACTTCACGGACGATCGACACTTTCAAAACCCATGGTGTTTGAATCTTACAAGCACTTTCATTGATTCAGAATTTTTAGTTCTTCTTTTGGTGTTTGTAGTTTTTCTAGTATATTTGAATGGTTATCATGAGTGATTTTACCTCAATATTTTTGATTCTCCACTAAATATTCCTCACCTCGAGCCACTATTAATTAAACCTCTTCCTTTCTCTCACATTTATTCATTTTTATTATGAAATGGGGATTATTTATATTTGAATCCATTTTTGTACATTTTTTTGATCTATTTAATATGGAGGTGCATAAACCTGTCATTATTTGATGTTTCTGGAAGATTTTATAAAAGTCTAAATACATTCTAGATCTATAAATGGTTATATTTTTATCTATTAAATTTTTTTAGTTCAAACTTTTCTACTGATCTATTGAAGTTAAAATAGGAGTCTATGTTCATTTTTTGAAATTTGGTTATTCTTAATTTGAAATGAAAACTGACGATCATTCATTTTTTTGATAGTTCCAAATGCTGAAATTTTCATTGAATGTATCATTTGAAGTTAAATTGAACTCTGTTTCATATAAACTAGTGTTTTTATTTTTTTCCTTGAAAAAAGAGTTGATTTCTTAAACATGTCTTATAAAAAATGTTTTAAGTTTTAATTTTTCCAATTTATTTAGAATAAACCTTTTAATAAGATAAAGTTTCTTTTTTAAAATTATGTTAATTAATCTCTTATGAAGATTATACGGTATTATTTTATAATTTTAATAAATTCTTTAAAATACCCCATTCCTAAAAAATATTTGGAGATCTTATTTTTTTACTAATTTAATGGACTTCCATTTGTGAATATTTTATTATTATATTTTTTATCACTTCATTTTAACTGATTTATATAAATGTATATAATTTATTTGAAAATGTATATCTTTAGTTGACGACTCATGTTCTCCATTATAAGTGTCTCTATCCTTGTGATACTATAATCCATGCATGTCACCTCACTCATGCATACATGATATGGAACCACTATCACACACTACTTACCACTGTCTTAAAAACATCCCCATCAAGTGGGGCTATCACCTGGTTCACTGTCAAACTCATACTTCTTTCAGTCTGCTTGATTCTTTTTAGCCTTGATATTTTCTATTGATTTCATGTTTGAGTGAATAATACTTGTCAGGGGCCAAATGTCATGTATGATTTCAATTTACCACTTCTTTTTTATGGATCTTATATGTATAATCAAATGAGATATATTAAATTAATCATATGTGACATTTGGCCACTAACAAGTGCTGGTCACTAGAAATTTCCCACTCTTACCACATTCAAAGGTAATTTTGGAGTGAGGTCTTGGATAAAACTTCATATGTGAGGTAAAGTAAGCTAACTTCCATGTATTCTTTCTACTCTCATAGATTACAATCAAATAATTCTACCCATATTATTATAATAATAAGAAAATAACCCAAATCCTTTTAATATTTTCATTTCCATAAACATATATGATAGGCATTTTGCAACATAAATCGCTAACATCATGTTATTTTAAAAAATTTCTTTTTGTAATAATGATATAAAATGCGAGAGTATACAATAGGAAGTTTTGGATAATTATTAAGTAGTTTAACTCACAGAATTTTTAATTTTTATTTCCCCATTTCTATAAATTTTCACATGTCATAGTTGCTTCCCCCAGCAGAACCCATTTAAAACATCCATATATGCTTATGTCTTGTTTAAACCTCACTCCCAGTTTCCACTCTAACATTTTTTCAAAGTTGATTATATTTTTTGATTCTATTAGGTTGAGTTTTATTATCAAGAGATCTCAGGTAGTTGGTATTATACTCCAATCATTAGTTTTATTTAAGGTATTTTATAGATTACACTAGGAAACGTCTTCAAAACTTGTTGAAGTTTACTGTTTCATCATTTAATAAAGGATCACCAACTTCAATTTCTAAGCACCCTATCACTGAAACTCCAACTGATATACCATGTACCATATGAAGAAACGAATAAGCATCAACTCACCCGTCTGGTGGTGTAACATCCCACCCTGCCACATTGTATTGAGAAGTGGCAGGTGTGATACAAGGCCCTAGGTGATATATTTATGACATTAAATGCTATAAATAAATTGCAAGAGCCACAAAAAAATTGGGGGGGGGGGGGTCAATTTTCCTTTTTTAGATAAAAAATCCTGAACAACATAACAATAAACATCAAATACTCTACATTATACATAAAAAACAATAAAAATAAAAACATAAAAAAATTAATAAACCATATTAGATTAAAATGATAAATCAAAAGATAAACTCAAAGTGAAACAAAATACTAGAAAACTCTAACCTCCCTAGTGACATAAACTAGCAGCACTTAACCTGCTCCAAGATCCAACTCCACATGTCATTCGGAATCAAGAAGCATCACTAAATAACTGAGATACCTTTTCTTTAACTATGTATTGATAGATGAAATATAAAAACAGAAAACAATTCTCAAGTATGGGGTGAGTCTAAAAAAAGTACTATTTCCCCAATTACTTCTAAACTCATGCCACCAGGAAAATAATTGTATGAAAAAATTATACAAAATAGTTAAAAAGATGTTTAAACAATTCATATAAAAATAATAGAAAATTTCCAAGGGTAAATAGTTAATCAAGTTCTAAAACAATTTCATGTTATTTGACATACCCATAACCATGTCTCCACATACACAAACCATTCATTCCCAAGTTACCGTTCCATACTCATGAGTAGTCGCTTATCGATCCACCAAGTTGTCACAAGGTGACTAATACCAGGTGCCCCAATGACCTGCAACCCTTCCACAAGGTCACATCTAATGAAAATGAACCCTTGAAAACCATGTATTCCAAATACCCATTCCAAGACATTATATATAAGACCTTTTAATTATTTAAATAATGTAAAAAAATATTTTACATGCATCAAAAACCAAACCATAATTTTAAATTCATCATTTAAAAATTATAAATGAAGAGGGTTTTCATGAAATCCATAAATTTTCACAAATAAAAAATCCATAACCAAAATGGGATTCCATCAATAATCTCATAAGTATTTCACAAATATTTCAAGAAAATATTTTAATAAAAACTAATCCTTTAAGTTCTATGTCGAGTGAAGATAATATATAAGCCACCTATCTCTTAACGGTTGGTGAAAAAGAATAATGACACTACAAAAATCTAGATCCAGCCTTAGTTCTTCTACCATATAATTAAAAAAATAATAATCCATCAATATAACCATCATATAATGTGGATATATCCACCATAGAGTAGATATATTATTTCAGGAGAGAGAAGAATAATAGATCTAATAAGAATGGTGAAGAATAATTACTTTTTGATGAATAAGAACCACCAACGTTCTTTGATCAACCAAAGAATCACTTCTAGATCGAAAGGAAAATTATTTAATGCCTAAATGGAAAAAGTAATTCATGTTATATTGGAATTAAGAAATTAAATGAGGTGTTGGGATTTAATTTGGAATATATACACATTTTTAGTGGATCTAATTTTACGATGCATGGTTAGGCCGCACAGTTTTCTCACACGGTTAAAAAAACCATGCACCAACCATGATTTTACCTTTATTTCAAGTTGTATAATTTCCCTTGGGGACTCATATGGTTTTCAAATAATTCACCAATAAGGTATTTTTCTGTTCCCACTGTCTTCAATTTCCTAGTTTCCAAGAGACAATGTATGATTTTTATTAACTGTGTACAATCCGTGCACCTCCCAAAAAGCCTCTAAAACATGAAAAAACCCCTAGGAACCTACCGAAACATAACATGAACATTATATAGACAAGAAATACATGAATAAATGGTCACAAAAATAAAACAATGATTTTAAATTCCCCACATCATTAGGATTTCTATCCCTATAAATTAAAAAACCACTATTTCCTAGGAAGAATTTAGACCACTGATCTAACATTTCCTTCTCATGTTCCCACATTTCATTCCGTATCTAACTATGTTTCCATAAAACCCATAGTAGACTTATGCTTTTTCCATGAAATATCTTCTCTTTAATATCAAATATCCATATCGACACATGAATCAATGTAGCATCCAGATATTGGTCAATGCGATCCTATCGAATCACATAGACTAGTTTTGGTTGGCACTTCTTCAACTGGGATACATAAAACACATTGTTCACCAAAAATAACATTATCATCTAATACAACTAATATTAAAACTCACCAACTCTTTTAAGTATCTCAAAAGGGAATATCTATTTAGGAGAAAACATTACCTTCTTACTAAGATGACAATGTCCAAGTTTTGGATAGATTCCCAAAAACACATGACCACTCACCTCAAACGACAAAAGTCACCAATGATGATCCTCATATGATTTGTAAAAAATATTCGCCATATCCATTCTATTTCTAATCAAACGAATATTCACTATTTTATCTTTCACAATAATGGGTTTAATTAGTTAATTCTCACCTATTTTCATCCAACAAAGTGGATAATGATAAGTACGCCTATACAATGCTTCAAAAAGAGCCACACGTATCAAGTCTTGTTAATTTTTTTTTGTATGATAACTCCAACGAAGTTATTGGATCCTTAAAACAACAACTAAATTCTATGACACAAGACCTAATAATTTCCTACCATGTTTGTATTGTTTGTTCAGACTTCCTATTTGTTTTAGGATAATAAGAAGTAATAATATTAAAATGTGTCCCAAGGGATTTCAATAAGGATTTTCAAAAATGAGATGTAAACCTGGGGTCTTGTTTAGATACAATCAAGTCTGGAAAATCATCCCTCTTTACAATTTCCCAAATGTAGATTCTTGAAAAGTCTTCCCACATATTAGTTTTATGAATCAGGATGACACGATATAAATTTGTGATTCAATCCATAATCACCCATTTGGCATCATATATCCTAACCATTATTGGTAGAACTATCACAAAATACATGGATATCTACTCCCATTTACATATGAGAATCAATAAAGACTGCAACATACCCACTAGCTATTGATGCTCTATCTTGACCCGTTGAAATGTGGGGTATCTCGAGACACACTTTCCATAGCTATTTTTATTCTAACCCACCAAAAATTTTCTTTAAAATCTATACACATATTCTATAATTTTTTATGAATAGCCCATCTGAAATGGTTTTATCGACTAAGAAGATGTTCTGAATAATCTAGAGGTATGATTAAACAATATAAAATCCACAACCCTAAAATCCCATCCAACTTCCAACCCTTAATGGTCTCCCCACCATTAAGTATTTACCTCATAGTTACATGATAATGATTGGATATCTTAGTAACTCTAACCTGCTCTACCAAACCAGGAAAAATGAAACTAGAAATAAAAATTCAATATCACCTTGTTTTGAGAAATCAAGATGCATATCTATTGTGAATGAAATTAGTTTCCACCAATTCAGAGACTCTTTATGAAACTGACAATATGACTTCCTACTAAATGCATTTGATAAAAAGATCCCTTTACCTGGTGTATAAATCAAGTCAAATTCAACCACATATAGATACTCCATCCACCCACTCTATATTAAATTCAATTATCCTTGTGAGAAAATGTATTTCAAACTCAGATGATTAGTAAAAAAAATTAATTTCTCACTAAATAGATAATGATGTCATGTATTCAATGAATGAACCACAATAGTCAATTACAAATTGTGTGTTGGGTTGTTCTTCTTATGAAATCATAACTTCTGTGAACCATAAGAAATAACATGATCTCCCAACATGAGAATATAGCCTAACCCAGATCTTAATGAATCAAAATAAACTACATAACCATATCAAGACTCTAAAAACATGGGGATAAGAGTTAATTTAAATCTAACCTTAAGTTCATGAAAATATTTCTATCATTACTCATTATATTGTAATGGAATTACTTTCCTCCTCAATGTTATCATTGATAATTTCAAACATAAAAAATCATATAAAAACATCTGTAGTATTCCTTGAAGTGAAGCAAACTACTTATCTCAAATACATTTTTAGTGTTTAAAAATAGACAATTTCTATCCTTCCAGGATCTATAGAAACACATTTTTTCAAAAATGACATGTCCAAAGAAACATATATCTTGTATCCATGAACCAAACTTTGATAAATTTGCATAAAAGTGATTCTCCCACAAGATACCCAACACTAGAGCCAAGTATTTCCCATGAACCCCTTTTATCCCAGAATAAACTGGTATATCATCAAAAAACACCACTATAAATGAATCTAGATACCTCATAAAGATTCAATTAATCAATTCCACAGATACTACTAGTGTATTTGTAAGAACATAAGCATAAAAAAAATTCATAATGGACAGTTCTACTTCTGAAATATGTTTTCAGAATATCCTCCTTCTGAACTTATAGTTGGAGATATCCCAAATGTAATTCGATCTTAGAGAACCGCTGGGATCCCAAAAATTGATCAAAAATATAATTAATTCTTGGTAGAGTATGTTGATTCATTATTTTATCGTGGTTAAGATTACGATAATCCACACAAAGTTTTAGGTATTCTTCTACATTCTTCAAAAACAAAACCCATACTTCCCATGAATACATTCTTGTTTGAATAAAATTTTTACTTTTCAACTCTTCCAACTAAATATTCAATTCCATCAATTATTTTGGTTCTATCCTATAATACATAATTGAGATCATACTATTCCCCAATAGGATATCAATCCTAAAATCCAATTATATTTTCAGTGGAAACCCCAAGAAATTTTTAGGAAAAACATTCAGAACATTTCAACAAGAGTTGGGAAATATCTATATCCAATCTCATCCATAAATTACAAGGTTGGTGATGCCAATTTATATGGTATAGTTCCAACCATGGGTTATAGAAGTCCCTCTACATTCCTTTACATTCCAATCTCTTCTAAATAGATGCTAGATGCCATCTGAAGATGTGAAACTAACCTTTTAGGCTTAATAGTCAATGTGGGCCTTAAATGATGTCAACCAATACATACCCAAAATAATTTTTTAGAAATAAATATCAGGCATAGATAAATCCCAATGAAAATTATCACCATAAATAGTTATAGAACAAACTTTACACATAAATTCTCGACATTATATTTTTCTAAAATGAGTTTTAATTTTCAATACAGAAGGAATCATCTCAGCATGAAAACCCATATGATCCATAACAGGGGATGAAATAAATGAGTGGGACATGATCATATCAAAAAAAGCTTACATAAGTTTATAATTAAAAATAATTAGGCCTCTAATCATTGAAGGATCCAATTAATTATCCACGATCTCTTTCTCACCTACATACAATTGCTTATTCACTGCACTTTTCTCATTGTTACCCTGTTATGATTACACTCATAGAGAAGTAACTGTGTTCCTAAAATCACTTAATCTCATACTATTTTGGTGATGAGATTTATTATACTATACTTGTCCCATAAAATCATATGTTTTTTTGGGAACCGTGAGATACATCCCTAGCACTCGACCTTGGAGCGCTCTGACATTAGTGATGGAGATGTCCCAACTGGTTGCTATTGTGACTTGCTCTAGGTGGTTCTATACAATATAATTTCATATTGTAGAAATAAACACATTGAATATATCCCAACAAACTTTTTAATCATGTTGGAATGTTTACCAATCCCATGGTTCGATTCGTTGGTGTACCACCACTTCGGAAGTATGTGTCCCTTTTTTTCTTGTTCCTAGCACTAAAGTTCCCTTTAGTTCCTTTAGAGATAAACATGGTCCATATAACCATATTTATCAAGATATCCATTTTCCCACTATATATATTGAATATCTCTCTATAATCCATTATACAAAGAATGAAAATCTTTGAGAGAATATCTATCCTCAACCCCGACTCAAAAATTCATGCCTTCAAGGACACACTTGAAGAAACTTCAATGGGAAAGTGGAAAAACTTATTAAATTTAGATGTATACTCTATCAGTGTGAGGTTATCTTTCTTCAAATTAAATATGTTTATTTTTGTAGAAATGTGAAAATTACAATGGTATAATTGCTTGTTAAACAATTATTCAAAATCCTCCCATGTCACACTTTGGTCCAATTTAGTATGGATAGATAATTCCCACCATTGGAGTACAAAATAATCTAGTATATACTTTTAAAACTTTAATTTAAACTTTTATGGTGTCCCAATGAGATTAAAGATTTTATTCATCCTATTCAACTAGACTTTGACTTTTTCCAGTTCAGAATCCCTCTAAAAATGACAAGATTATTCTTTTGGAACTAAACCAAATGGTCCAAATGACGAGCTTAATCATTAAAATTACCCCTATCCACAACCTAAAAATACTAATCAATGCTTTGGACCAGCTATTATTTCACTCTTGGTTCAAGTGAAACTAGGTTTTTAGCAACCTCCTTTAATTGGTTTCTACAACACCTACCTGGTGCCATTCTCTATAATCAGAAAAAAACACCATTTAGTCTCACTAATTAGAAATCAATGGATTAGAAGGTCCAAACTACCACATAATCACATATCACATGATTGATTTACACAACTAAACCATCATCAACATTTCAACCATTTTTTTTGAAAATTATACAGCCATGATTTAAAAAAGGATTTTTTGAAATTTAAAAAAACATCACTTTTTGTTAATTTCATAATATATAGAACATATAATGAACAGTGAAGTACTAATGGAAGGTCTTACTTAATGCATGTTGTAAAATTCTCATAGGATAAAACCCAGACATTGAGGTGACTATAAACCCAAAAGTGTCTCCAAGCACTTATGTACCCAAAAACCATGGTAACTTGAGTTTTATCATAAAAAGATTGTCAATGTATTTTTATGTTATAAAATTCAAGTATCAATGATCCTATATCCTTGTTACAGACCCAAATGATTAACTAAACTAGAATGTTACTATTTACAACTCTTAGACCAAACAAATAGAGTCCATTTGTCCCAAAAGATACATATATGAAGCAAGAATGATACTATTTGTAACACCTCACACCTCCTCATTGGATTGATAAGTGATGGGTGTGATAACTGACCTTAGGTGATATCCCCAATACACCAAAGGGATGCAATAAATTCCTAGGGCCTCAAGAATATTTGAGGGAAGATTTTAATTTTTTAGAAAAAACAATTAAACCAATATAACAATAGAGTTCCAATACTATATGTGATGCATGAACAATAATAAAACTCAAAACATAAGCAAAGTAATAAACCATATCAGAGTAAAAGTGGAAACAAAAAGACATTCACAATGCGAACCAAAAGACTAAAAAATACAACTCCAAAGTGACATCAACCATCAATGTCTAACCCACTCCATGCTCTAGCTCAACATGTCATTCCCACGATATCAATAAGAATCACTAAAGAAATGAGATACCTTTATATTACCTATATCTCAATACATGACATCCAAAAATGCATAATAGTGGCAAAATAGGGGAAAATTCTATACTTAGTAGGATTTTCCCAATGACATTCCAACTCATTCCACCATGAAAAAAATTATTATCAAAATTTATATAAAATAGTATAACTGTAGGGTAAAAAATTTATATCAAACCCATAAATAATTTCAAAGAGATTTTTTTTTGTAAAACCATTTAATGTTATTTGGAAAACCCATAACAATGTATTCACACACACACACACACACCCTAAATACCCTGGTGACTATTCCATACTAATAAGTAGTCTCTCATTGATCCACCAAGTCATCACAGGGTTGTAATGTCCTAGAAATTACACATAATTTTTTTAAATTATATGGAATTATTTTGAGACCAGACATTTTGACGACACCTGATTCCGAGGCCCAGTGAGCCCAAAATAGAAAATTGAAATTTTTTTAGTTCATTTAAGTAAACGTGAAAGCATGTTTTCTAACTTTTAAATCGGTGCTTGGATAAAAAATTCGAGGGCACTGGGGAACTCAAAACCTAAGGATTATCCTAGTTTGGACTTAACTTTGACCGATGAGAATTTAATATAAAAGATAGTTTAAAAACTTTTCAGAAAAAAATCAAATAAGGTAAAAAGTTATTTTATTTGTTTTTCCCAACAATTAGGTGGTAGCACAGAAGTGCTGTGGTGTGATGATAAAGAAGCGATGGGTCACATTTAATGAAGCTCATTAATGGATTGTAAACTTAAAGCATAATAGATACACTGTTTCATAAATGAGACAGTGTAATGACGTGACAACACAATGCAACAGAAACACTGCGACATGTTTTCTTTTAATGGGTTAACGCATTGGAAAAATCAGGATCAATCGGTAAAATTTATTTGATGAACCTATGGTGAGGGACCCTCTCCAATGAAAAATTACGAATTCTAGTGGATCACTAGCAATGTTAAAGTACATCAAATAATAGGACCATAGAGTGTATAACTCCAACGAAAATTGAATACCCATGGAAAAACCACTTCAACAATGAATAACTTTGCAGTAGGGGTTTTTTTTGTTTTAAGTTTCCCCATTATTCATTCAAAAACAACAAACTTGGATCAACGAACAAATTGGTTGATCTGCAGAATGATCGTTCTTGGGGGAGGGTGACTTTCTTCTGAGGTTCATGTATCGGGATTGATTAAATTATGATAGAACTTAAATTATATATCTCATGTTTCTAAACCTCTAACATGAAGGGTGTGGGCCGAAACGAACAAGGCTCGAGCCCCTCCGCCTTGTGAATTTTGTGCATTATTCTTAGATGCATATTCAAAGTGGCGGTAAGAAGGATTCAAGGAAATCGTAGGGAAGATGACATCCTGTAGAGGCCATTGGCAGAAGCGACATGAAGAACAAACCACCGGGGTAGACTTGGTAGTTCATGGAATAAACTGCCGGTGAGCCATGAAAATTCCCCGAAAGAAGGCCATGATCGTCCTGGGCCGTGGAAATACAGCATGAGCTACCAGCCTCCATACTGGTGGCTGGTGGTCAGCGGACACGACCACTCTACTACATCAGTTCACCATGGATGTGGCACCGTGCCCCGTCCCACATGGCCTGGCTGTGGTCAACCGACCACGGTGGAGGAGGTGGCCCCACAGATGACCCATGGGGGAGGGGGGTCAGGGATTCCAACCGCATCCATGCCAGTTAAGAGATGGTCTGCCTATGGGGGACCGGGCAGGGCATGGGTCACCCCAGTGGGCTGGACCCACCCCAGTGTTCCGGAACCACCCTAGTGTGCCGGACCCGCCCCAGTGAGTCAGACCTTCCCTAGTCGGCCAGACCCACCCTAGTGGGCCAGAACTACCCTAGTGGGCCAGACCCGTCCTAGTGGGCCGGACCCGTCCCATTGGGCTGGACCTTTCCCAGTGGGCCAGACCTACCCCTGTGGGCTGGACCCTCCCCAATGGGCTAGACCTTCCCCAGTGGGCCAGAACCACCCCATTAGATTGGGTCGGGCCCATAGTGTGATGGTTCGGGATGGATCAGGGTCTGGTTAGAAGACCCGGGTCAGGTTGGTGGACCCCGGGCTGAGTCTGGTCAGTCCGACCGGGTTAGACCGGACCTGGACCCAACTGGTCCCTTTTCCGAAAAAAAACATCTATATCTTTCAAACTTGGCTTCTGATTGAGGAGCCATTTGTGGCGTTGGAACCCTTGTGATGAGGTGGATATTTTGGAATACTATAGGGAGGATTCCTTGGAAGTCGAAATAAGTTGAATGTCTTGGGGATCTATTCTCCTGTAATCAAGCACACTATGTGAAGAAACCCTGCCATTGGTTGAGACTTGAAGACTACTGACAAGCAACCCTATGTGGATTAGCTATTATGGACCAGTTGGAAGTGGCTCTATGTGATATGGCAGGCCCACGATGGGGAGTGGATCTATGTGACCCAATAGACCCATGGTACTCGACAAGAGGAGTACCTCAGTATGGACAAGGTGGGAAGTGGCTCCGTGTGACCTGACAGACCTACGATGGGGAGAAGCTCTGTGTGACCCTGAATACCCATGGTACTCATTAGGGATGGGTACCATAGTAGCCCAAGGTTAGTCAGAAGAGGCTCTGTGTGACCCATCATTCCTATTATACTCATTGAGGAGGATTTCTCCAGCAGCCCAAGGTGTTTGATGATATGACTAATGATATTACTTTCCTATTCTAGATTTTACCTCATGCGAGCAGTCTTACATCATGACCTTGTTTTATAGTTTTCTATGTTGATTTCTTTGTGTTATTTCCTTTGTGTTTTAGTATCCCCACTGATTATTTTGTTACTCACCCCTGTACGGGCTTCACCCACCCATGTTGTGTCTTGTGCAGATGACCACCACCTTGATGGATGACTTGGAGGCCTAGGACACAGTGGTTCCTAGTGAGACTAGGTAGGCATGGAGTACTTTTATGGATTCCAGTTGATACTCTACACATACCCATTTTGCTGGGTTTCAGAAGATGAGTTTTTGAGTTTCCTTGTACTTTCCTATTTTATGTTCATATTTTGTTGGGTTTTTATTCTAGCCTATTTGACCTACAACTTGTACTTTTACTAAGTGGTTGTTTAGTGGAATGCATGTTTATCTTTCCATAATTGGGACGTGGTTGTGTGTGTGTGTGTATAGGAACTCAGGTAGATGCCTCCCACATGTAGGTTGACACATTCGGTGGTATTCACCAACCCCTGGTCTTTGGGAGGTGGGCTTGGGGGATGTCACGACACAGGCCCTAGGGGACGGGTCGTGACAAAGTGGTATCAGAGGTGGTAAGTTATACCTCAAAGACTGAGAGTTTGTTTATTTTTGATTTTGAGAAACAATGTTAAATTTTTTTTGTCTGAATTTTAGATTTGGGGAGTCCAGTGTTGGTGCGACAACTGATGTATCCATACAACAAGACCTTGAATTTTTCTTTTCAGCTCTATAAAAAAAAACGATGGTGGTATGCATCATATAGGAATTTAGTGTTTCCACATGTTCTTATTAAATTAGAGTTATATCACTAGGTATGATCTAATGACTGTGGTACATCTTGATCTGTTTCAGGATTCCTCTATGCTGACAGCCAGCTAGGATTCTGATGTGTGACCATGAGGATATCCCACTTAGCAATGAGGCATTAGTTTAGGGACCAGTGCTACAGATGGCCCCACTGGGTGGTGCACTAGAATTTCCACCACCCGTTGATCGACAGTTACTACTGGCATTACCACTAGAGGATGCACATAGGCTTAGTGCCTTGAATGAGTTCCATAGATAGGGACCACCCATGTTCAGGGGAGAGATAGACCCTCAGGCTATTATGTACTGGCTGGAGGTGGTGACGCAGGTCTTCCTCTTAGTGAGGATGCTACTCGACCATATGGTGATCTTAGCTATGAGACTTCTTCAGGGATCCACAGGGAGATGGTGGAACCTGGTGATTCATACCCAGGATGAGGAAACCCTCTTCTAGGTTGACATTGAGAAGCTTTTCCAAAAGGAGTTCTTCCCCACAACCTTGCAGTCAGTGCACATACAAGAGTTTCTCTACCTACAGTAGGGAAACATGTTAGTGGCTGAGTACTCTTTAGGGTTTATAGACCTCTCCCTCTACTCCACAAACATGGTGCATGACCCTTTCTTCAGGGCCTAGAATTTTGAGAAGGGACTCTGATGAGAGATTAGGGCATCAATGATTTCCCTCAGCCTCCCAACACAGACTGGAGTTCTAGAGAGGACTATACTAGTAGAGAGCTTCCTCACAGATCATGCACCAACAATGGAAGCTACCACTAGGCGAAAGGTGGCTGAGCTATCTGTGGCGGACAACTGACATATAAGACAGAGGTCTAAGCAGGCCAGATTATCCAGAGGGTGACCCCAGGACACAAGATCGATGGTGAGAGGACACCAGGGCAGTGGGGTTCAGTAGAGGAATGGGGCATGCTACTCATGTGGTGGGAAGGGACACATGGATCATGACTGCTTGACCCGCCACATAGATGACCAACAGACAGTTGAGGGTCCGACAAGGTAGAATTAGAGGTTCGAGTGAGGAGGTCCGCAGGGTGGCAGACGTGGTAGGGGAGCAGGCCAAGAATCATGCAGTGGGTGACAGTTCGAGGTACTACCTCCACCACCCTTAGGTGGTCACCAACTACCTCAGGGAGAAGGTGTATAGGGGTGATCTCACATTTTGGAAGTAGAGGTCTCTGACCAAGGCACTTCATAGATGATTAGATTTATGATCTATGTCTTCTCCACCTTAGCTATAGTTCTTATAGGCACATGTGCTAGTCACTCTTTCCTTTCCATGAACCTCGTTTGAGGCTCAGAGATTCTGGTTGAGCCATTGTCTTGATCCTTACAATTAGTGACTCATACATAAGGGGATTTGATGATTTCACACTGGTTCCAACAGGGTGAGATTACTCTATAAGGCGAGCGCTGCGACTAGGATCTCCTAGTAGTGGCGTCGAGGCCTTACGACATAATCTAGAGTATGTAATGTTTATCTATATTCCATGCTTAGATCGACTGTATTAGGCACAAAGTGAGGTGTGTCTATTAGGATGGGAGTAGTTTTTCCTTCATCGGTGAGAAGGGAACTTTTTATAGCACATGACAAACTTTCTCGAAGGAGGGTATAGCTGATCACTCCAAAATCGGCTAGCCTCACCCTTAGTTTGGTGGATGAGATTATTCCATGATTTCCTGTAGTGGTGGATGTGTATGAGGATTTATTTTCTATGGATGTTCCAAGACTAACTCCTCATAGAGAGGTAGACTTTGGCATCGATCTGTACCCCAGGACGACACTGATATCCGGACCGGCATATCAGATGGATCCCTACAGCCCCAGTATTGCTTTCTATGAAGGCCTAAAAGAGCTTGAGGCCATGCGTGGAATTATGGTGCGTGAACTTGGTGACCATGAAGAATAATTATCCACTACCAAGAATTGATGAACTCTTTAATCATCGGAAGGTAGCAAGGTGGTTCTTGAAGATAGACCTCAGATTAGGCTATCATAATCTTTAGTTACAGGATGAGGATGTACCAAAGATATACATTAGAAGTCAGTACATACACTATGAGTTTTTGATGATGAATTTTGGCAAGACCAATGCCCCAGTAGTGTTCATGGGACTCATGAATAGGATCTTCCTGCCTTACCTTGTCCGGTTAGTTGTAGTCTTCATTGATGACATCTTGGTATACTCAGTGTTATAAGTGGAGCATGCCATACACCTGTGGATAGTCCTGGATAAACTCTAAGAGAATCATATTTATGGGAAGATCTCGAAGTGCCAGTTCTGTATTCAGGAGGTACACTTTATGGGACACATCATCTCGTAGGATGGAGTTGCAGTAGATCTAGTGAAGATAGAGGTAGTGGTTTCTTGTGATCCACCCAGGAGCGTGACTCAGGTATGGAGTTTCCTGGTGTTGGTTTAATTCTACCAAAGTTTTTACCTGACTTTTATAGAGTAGAAGAACCATTATGATACTTGAAATGGAAGGGAAAACCCTTCGTGTGGATAGAGAAGTTCCAGTAGAGTTTCCAAGAGCTGAGGCAGAGATTGAAAAGTGACCCTATCTTGAGACTACTAGAGGAAGGGATTGGGTATGTAGTTTTCTACGACACATCAGGGACAAGACTAGTTTATGTACTAATGTAGGAGTGAGATGTGATCACCTATGGATCAAGATAGTTGAGGCATCATGAATAAAACTACCTGACCTATGACCTTGAGTTGCAGCAATGATCTTTAAATTAAAGATGTTGAAGTACTACTTGATGGGTGAAAGATTTAACATATACTCAGACCTCTAGAGTCTCAGGTATATCTTCTCATAGAAGGACCTGAACTTGAGACAATGTAAATGGTTGGAGTTCCTCCAGGACTACAACTTTGAGATAGTCTATATTCTTGGGAGAGGGAACGTGGTGGCTAATGCGCTCAGTAGGAGGTCCGGTTTGCAGCTACTTAATGAGGGATAGAACAACTAGCCGTGATGCAGATATCCTTCATGGATGATGATGGAGCAGCCTAACTTCAATTGATGGCTATCAATCCCCCACTCTTATAATGATTCAGGGAGGCACAACTTTTGGACGTTGACTGCAAGTCCTGATGTTCCCAGTTATCCTCATGAAAGGAACCCGATGGATTTTTTATAGGTGGAGAGCACACCATTATTTTCAAAGGGCGCATAGTGGTACCATTGATGTTGTGGGAGGTGTTTTTGGGGGAGTTACATACATCCCCTTTGTCAGTAAATCCTAATGTGGTGAAGATGTACCAGGACCTTTGATGTCAGTACTGGTGGCTAGGGATGAATAAAGTGGTGGAAGAGTTTGTTTCACAAGGCCTCACTTTTTAGAAAGTGAAGGCTGAACATCAGGTTCTAGTAGGCTAGGGCCATCCAGTTGAGGTACCAGAGTGGAAATGGGATGGTATCTCAATGGAATTCATGATGGGATTACCACACACATATAAGGGCCATGATTCTATCCGGGTGATCATTGACCAACTCATGAAGTCATCTCACTTCCTACCCATATGGGAGTTGGGATCGGTAGAGGGATTGGGACACCTCTATGTCCAAGAGTTAGTGATGATACATGGGGTGAATTCAATGATAATTTTAGACTGTGATGGTTGACTTACATCACAGTTGTGGAAGGGATTACATGAGGCATTCAGGACTCAGTTGTCCTTGAGCACAACCTTTCACCTACGTACGGATAGTCAGACAGAGCGGACCATACAGACCTTGGAGGACATGCTTCATTCTTGCATCCTTGATCTTAGTCGTAGTTGGGAGGACCACATACCACTGGTGGAGTTTTCATACAACAACAACTATCACTCCACTATTGGCATGATGCTGTTTGAGGCCTTGTACGAGCAGCCATGCAGATCACCTCTATGCTGGACAAACCCAGGGGAGTCGGCACTCATGGGTCCGAAGTTGGTACAGGCCACCACTAAAAGCTACAAATCATATAGCAGTAGATGAGGACTACACAAATCATGAATAAATCATATTCTGATAGAAGACACAAACCCTTGGAGTTTATGGAGGGAGACCACATGTTTCTTCTAGGCTCACCCCGACAGGGCTTACAAATATTTGGATGAGGAGGCAAGTTATCTCTGAGGTTCATCAGACCTTTTAAGATTCTTAGTAGAGTTGGGGAGGTGGAGTACCACCTAGATCTTCCCCCACATATGCACCTGGTGCAAGATGTTTTTCATGTGTTGCAGATGAGGAGGTATGTGCATGATCTATCGCACATCATCGACTGGGGAGATATGGACATTGGTGATGGGGTAATGTTTGCGGAGTTCCCAGTGTAGATAGTGGATTGAAAGGATAAAGTCCTTTTTGGATGGTTGATACCTTTGGTTCACGTTTGGTGGTGGAATGAGAATCTCTAGGAGAGCACATGGGAGCAGGTGGCTTAGATTCATACTCAATACCCCAATTTGTTTCTTTTTCCTTGTTTTGGATTATGAGGATTTGAAGACCAAAAAGGGGGAGTAATGTAATGTTCCCAAAATTCTATGTCTTTTTTAAAATTATATATAATTATTTTGAGACCAAAATATTTGACGACACCTGATCTTGAGGCCCTATGAGCCCAGAATAGAATTTTGAACTTTTTTTAGTTCATTTAAGTGAACATGCAAGTGAGTTTTTCTAAATTTTAAACTAGTCCTCAGATCAAAAATAAGAGGGCACCATTGAACTCAGAAAGTCAAGATTCACCTGGAATGGGATTAACTATAAATGGCGAGGGTCAACTAGAAACGATAGTTTTTAGATTTTTGGAAAAAAATAAAATAATTGAAAAATCCATTTTATTTGTTTTTCGAACCATTTGGAGGTAGCACGGAGGCGCTATGGTGCAGTGACAAAGTGGCGACGAGTCCCATTAAATGAAGCTAACTAATGTCTCATAAAAGTGAAATGTAACTGATATACTGTTTCATAAATGAAATAGTGTAATGATGCGACGATGTCGCGTAACTTAAATGATGCGACTTGTTTTCTTTTAATGAGTTAACGCGTTGGAGAAATTAAGATCAAGCAGTGGAAATTCTCTAACAAATATACGGTGAGAGACCCTCTCCAATAATGAATCAAGAACGATTTTGGATAGCTAGTGACATCAATGCATTTCAAAGAATGGGATCGTAGAGCGTCGAAAACCAATATAACTTGAATCGACGTGGATAGACCACTTAAACAACAAATAAATTTTAGGTAGGGTTTATTTTTTTTAAGTTTCCCCGTTCGTTGTTCTATAATGAAGAACGCAGATCGACCCATTTATATGTCAATACACAAATCACTTGTTCTTATGGGAGGGTGACTTCTTCTTATAACTAGTTTATCTGTATTGATTAAATTATGATATAACATCAATTATATGGACCATGTTTCTAAACCTCTAATGCAGAGGGTGTCAGCCGAAACGAACAAGGCCCGAGCCCCTCCACCTTGTGCGTTCTTTGTGGCCGCATCTTCAAAGTAGAGACAAGGAGGATTTGAGGCCATAATAGGGAAGATGGAATCCCTCAGAGTCTGTAGGAATAAGAGGTGCAAAGAATAGACCACTTGTGCGGACCCAGTGGTCTGCATAAGAACCTGTCATCACACTACGACGACGCACTATAAGAAACGCCATGACCAGCCTGGGCCGTGGCGATGCAGCAGGAGACACCAACCTTCATGTCAATGGCTAGCGACAAGAGAATGTGGCCACCCGACTATGTCAGTTCACCGAAGGTGTGGAAAGGCCATGGTCAACTGATTGGGACAGAGGTGGCCCTTCAGACGACCTGCAGGGTAGGGGGAGAACATGGCTTCTAGCCGCATCCCATCTAGGTAAAAGCCGGTCCACCTATGGCTAACCGAACAGGGCACGAGCCACCCTAGCGGGCCGAGCCATCCCTAGTGGGCCTGACCCGCTCCATCAGGTCATATCCTCCCCATCGTGTTAGGCCATACTCATGGCCCAATGGACTAGACCCTAGATGGACTAGACCCTGGCCAGGCTAGATCTGGGCCTGGACCCAACCAATCTTCTTTTGAAAAAATGACAATATCTTTTAAATCTAGTGTCATATTGATGACCCATTTGTGGAGTGGGAACCCTCATTATGAGGAGGATATTTTGGAATACTCTAATGAGGATTTAATGGAAGTTGACTTATGAGGAATAGAATGGTGATTGGTTCTCCTAGAATCAAGTTCACTACGTGCGAAAATCCAATGGTTGGCTGAGACCTGAAGACTGCTGACAAGAGACCCTGTGTGGATCAGCTTTGATGGCCTAGTGTGAAGCAGATCAATGTGACCTGACAAACCCATAATGTGGAGAAACTCTATGTGACTTGACAGAGCCAAAATACTCGATAGGAGGAGTGCCTCAGTATGGTCAAGTTGGGAATCAGCTCAGTGTGTCCCGGTAGGCCCATGGTGCGGAGCAGCAGTGTGTGACATAGCATACCCATGATAGTCATTAGGGATGAGTAACACAATAGACCAAAGATAGTGGGAAGAAGCTATGTGTGACATGATAGGCCCACTATACTCATTGAGGATGAGTTCTCCAGCATCCCAAGGTGTTTGATGATATTACTGATGGTCTTACTTTCTTACTCCATATTATACCTGGTGAGAGTTGTCTTACTTCTCGGTCATGTTTCGTGGTTTGTACTATGGATTAATTTATGGTATTTCCTTTGTGTTTTGGGATACCTACTGATTATTTTGTTACTCACCTCTGTATGAGCTTCGCCCACACATTTTGTGTCTAGTCTAGATGACCACCACCTTGATGGAGGACTTGGTGGCCTAGGACACAATGGTGCCCAATGAGAACAGGCAGGCATGATGTACTTCTATGGATTCCAGAAGCTACTCTACACTTACCAATCTGGCGGGGTTTCAGTGGATGACTTTTAGAGTTTCCTCGTACTTTCCTATTTTTAGTTCATCTTTTGTTGGGTTTGTATTCTGGCCCATTTGACCTACAACTTATACTTTTACTCAGTGGTTGTTTTAGTGGAACACATGTTTATCTCTCCATATTTGGGATGTGGTTGCATGTGAGTGCATACATGTACTTAGGAAAATATATCCCACTTAGAAATTGATGCATTAGATGCTAGTCACTAACCCCTGACCTTTGGGAGACTAGATTGGGGGATGTCACACATGGGCCCTGGGGGACTGGTTGTGATAAAGGTGACTAATACCAGGTTCCCCAATGGAACAAACCCCTTTTATAGGGTCACGTCTAAGGAAAATGAACTTATTCCGACCATGTATTCCAAATTACCTTTTCAAACCATTCCACATAAAACCTTTTCATTCTTTAAATAATTTCAAAAAAACTTTACATGCATCAAAAACCAAACCATAATTTTAAAGTCATCATTTTATAATTACGAAGTGGCTTTTCACAGCATCCATCTGTTTTTTCTAAATTCCTAAGCCATAGCCTAAAAATTTTTCCATAAAAAATAAAAAAATAATTTAAAAAACATTTAAAGAAAATAATTTAATAAAAATTAATACTTCAAGTTCTATATCAAGTAAATATAAGATTGAATCTACCTACCTCTCAATGGTTATCGAAAATGAAGAACGACACTACAAAACTCTTGATCCGGGCTTAAATATTCTTCCATTTGATCAAAATAATAATAATATATCCATATTACCATCTTATAACATGGATATATCCACTATGGATTAGATATATGATTTTGATAGATAGATAGAAGAATACTAGTTCAAAAAATAACAATGAAGAATAGTTACTTACTGGTGCATTTATAACTCCAACGAGCTTTGATTCACTTAAGAATCTATTACTAATAGAAAATAAAAGTGTATCAAGACTAAAGAGAAAAAGGAATTCTAGTTTTGGAGGAATTATGTTATTAAAAGAGGTTTTTGGACTCAATTTGTATTAGATACATATTTTTAGGGGTTATAACTATATTCCACTTGATTATCCCACATGGATTGGTAAACCATGAACCAACTGTGTGGTGCTACTATCTTAAGCCAACTACTCACACTGTTGGATCACAAAGTTAAACAACAAATCATTCAACCATGATTTTACCTCTATTTCAAGTTGTATGGATTCCCCTATGCACAAACATTGTTTTTCCAAAATGTGAACCCACCTAGTGCCCACTTTCTTCCCTTGCACAGTTTCTTGGAGATGGTGCAGAGTTTCTATTAACCATGTACAAACCGTAAACCTCCATAAAATCCTCAAAAACATGGAAGAAACCCTTGAAACCTCCCAAAAAATAACATGTACATTATATAGACTCAAAATACATGAATAAATGGTCATGATCCTAAAAATAAGGGTGATACATGTCAGAATCCCACCTAAATAAGTTACAAAAAACAAACTAAAATTATTTCCTTTTTATCCCACAAAACTTCAAATAGAGAACGTGGACCAACAACTACATGTTTATCCCACTTCAATATTTTGGGGATTCCCTTTCCATTTATCGATCTCTAGATTTAATCCTTTGATATGACTTCAATCCAAGGTATGTTTTCCCTCCATTATTACGGTTTCAATGATCTGTTTACTCATGTTCCTCTTTTCCATGTGATTGTGCTTGATCTCCATGTTTTTAAGGGAGTTTTTTGGTTGTTTTTTGGTGTAGTTGTGGCATGGAGTCCTTGGGTGGATGTAGTTATTGTGGGATAGGTGATCATAATTCATAGGGTTGGTCCATTCTCATGTGAAGAATGTTGAAAACATTTGGAGGTATAACATTCATTGCATATCTTTTATTTTCATGAGATCATAAATTGAGCATGATTTATCCCATTGGATTAACATGAAATTAATCTAATAATTACTTAATCTAGATTAATGAATTGATATTGATCACATGGTGATGTTAATGTTATGTATCATGATAACGTTTTGCCTCTTTTTTTTCTATATTGTGTGATATCTATGTTGTTCTAGTTATTCTTAGATTAGCATGTGAAAATGGTAAAGAATGAAAAGACGGAATTAATTGATAATTAATTGGATAAAAGAATTAAAGGGACATGTTTAATGAATCCAGTGTGTTATAATAAAAAATTTTCGAGCATGATTAAATAAATTAATGTTCTATGTGTTAATAGATTTAAATTAATATGTGATTCATGTTGATGCTTGTTGATAAATGAATTAAAGTCATGTTAAAATAATTGTTTAATTAATTTGTGATAGCTTGTGATAGATTTATGATTATGTTTCCCATAGTTGAAACCTATAAAAAATGAATTGGTTAATTAAAGGTGGAATAAGAATTATTTATTTGATAATAGATAATGCAATGTAGGTCCAGAGTGGACCACTTACTTATGAAGGTCATGTGCCTTGTCCTTTGGATCACTAATGGCTCATTATGTGTGAAGGTTAGATTCCTTTATAAAGGGAAAAGTTCATGGTTTATATGTTTGTTTCTTTATGATTATGATGTTATCTAGATAAAATCCTTTTAATGTGGTGTGAGGAGGCCTAGATGTGACATGAGCCGGGTATGGCTAATCTTGTAGGGTTGTTGTGGTATATGGGGATTGGATTCCTGGTTGTTGTGGTAGTAGTTGATTCTTCTCATGATAGGATGCAACGAGATATGTATGTGGGTGTTATGGAGGACACCAGAGATAATATATCAGGTTGAATCTAGGCATACCTATTGATATGAAAGAGGGATTCTTGTTTGAATCTATTATTTGGATGGTTGTCAGGTTGTTTTTTTATCTGATTTCATTTCCACATTTCCTAAAGAAGATGGATATTCTTGTTCGTTTACCTTGTTTGGTAGCTTAGGATTTTTTCCTAGATTACCTATTATTAAATAAATTAATGATACTAATAAATGAATAAATTTTTAACCCATGGGGTTGGAGAATTCTGGGATACATTTCTGAGGTTATAATTATGAAAAGTTGTGGACTTAGTTTTCTTATGACTGAAGGGCGTAGAATTTTGTTATAATACTAATGTAATGTAATTTTTAAGATGAAAATGGTTAGTTAATGGTCAATAAATTAATTAAAATAATTTAAATCAAATAAAAAAAGAATAAAGTAATTTAATCTATCTATTTAAATAGTTGTGTGATAATAGGATATATGGTCTTAGTACTGGAAACCAGCAGTCCAAGAGATGTTAGCTGTAGTTGAGTCTGAGACTAGGTGTGGTGGTGTTTTCCATAACATCTAGATGAGAGGATGGATGACTGACTACCCCCTTTGACCTCTCTCTCTTCTCTTGTTAGTTACTTGTGATGGTATGAATGGTGGTTAGTTTTTCACATATATGTGTGTAGATGGATGAAATGGATTGTGGTTATTTCATACACAAGTATTCTGAATATAGTTTCCTAAGGTCTACTATTGGTATGTCATGTATAGGATGTGATGTCTTGAGGATCCTTACTCAATGTATGGGTTGTGATTATAACATCCCGCCTTTTTATCACAAAAAATTTCATTACATTATACAAAACTAAGGATCTTTAAGGTTCAGTGTCTTGGAAACTAGGAACTTAATACATGACAACATAAAAAAAATTATTCTTAAACACTTAAAATGAATATTCATTTGTTCATCCTAAGTTTATTATTACATCTCATAACCTGGGAACATATATCAAAGGAAAGGGTGATCAGAAGGCCCAGTAAGGGAAACAAGGGAAACATTTTACATGTGAACTTGAGATACACCAATAAAGTCATGATGAATAAATTTAAGGCTTGAAGAAGAGATCATGAGGCATATTATAATGAAAAGAACATGATTCATAACTTGATGAAGTGGCTAAAACATTTAACATACACAATCATGAACATATCACCAAGGTCCATCCCCATGGTGTCATTTAAAAAACATTACAAAGGTTATTCACCAAGGTATCGTTAAAATTGTAATCCCTAGAGATTACATCATTACCCAATGCATTGGAGCGCTATCAGGGAACACCCTTAAATTTGTCTTTATTATCATGTGAGACACATATATCATTATCAAGAATTTAATAAATAACCCATATAGTATAAAATAAATGGGTTTCATTTCATAATCATAACTCTTTAAAGACCGCTTTTAAGACATGATCTTTATGTCATTTTAAACCCACGAAAAAGGAAAGTGTGTTTCATGTATTTAAATACCAGAATTAAAATAGAACATTTTGATATATATGTGAATACCTCTGTATAATAAAGGGCTTTGAGTATTCACTTAATAAAATAAAAGAATTTGAGAAAAAGAGAGAGACATTTTGAGACGAAAATTCTGCAGCATAACTGCTAAGTTACAGGGTTTTAGAAAACATTGAAAAGAGATGGGAAATGGGTTACCCACTCGTAAATGATCCAAAAAATAGTAGAGGGATAAAATATAAAGGATATAAGAACATGGTAATGAAATTTTAAATACATACCATATGAAATGAAAAACCATGAAATGAAGAAAAAAAATAAGATTTCTCTTATAAAAATTCAACAGCCTAATGGCGTCACTTAAAACATTAAAAAATGAATTGATGAGATCAAATAGGGTCTCTAATAATGTGAACTTAAAAGGAAAGTATTATGGATATAGAGATAATATCCCAACATAAGAAAAAGTAACTTTAAATACATGACATGAAAATAGAACTTTGAAAATGAGAAGGGTGAAATAATCCATTACAAAAATTCGACAGCCTAACGACACCACTTAAAAATTATTAAAATGAATTGATGAGAGTAAGAGGGGCTCTATAATAATATGAAAATAAAAATTATAGTATGGTTAATATAAAATAACATCCTCCAACATAAGAACATGGGGCATAAAAGAAATGATATAAAAGAGAGTACTTGAAAAGAAAGAGAGAGGTAGTATCCCTTACCTTAAAACGTAACTCTTAAAACTCAAAGGTCGGGACCTTGATGGATTGGGGGCACATTGGGAGGAATAAATGGGAGGTAAAGAGACCATAAATTTGTTGGGGACGATTTTTAAATGAAATTAATGAGGTAAATTCTTGGTATTTATAGGAGAAGTGAGGGGACAAAGCATTAATTGCCAAGGGACACCTCATCAGTGGTATTGGCAAAACCATGGGCTTTCCCACGGTATTTTCCCATGGTATTGGCCACCTGGGACACCTCATACCTTATAATACTATTCATAAGTCTACCATAATGATTACATAATTATTACATCCTTAATGATGTCATTAAACACCAGAAACTAAAAACTGTATTTTCACTATTCACCGAAAATTCATTTTTTTCAGAAAAATCCCCAAAAATCACCTTAACCTAATATCGATGATCTGAATTAAAAAATGAAATCAGTTTTATAAAAATAATTTTCTAAATATTTTAAATTTAATTTTTAATTAAATAACACTATTCACCCGAAAAAACTAATACTTGACTAATAATTTCTGAAATAGTTATTTACCTATTTTATTGAATCAAATTACTTAATCAAGGTGCCAAAATTATATTAATACTTTATTTAAGTGAGATTAATAATACATTTTGTCAAATTACTAATCCTAAACGTAAAATCACTATTCATAATTTACTATTCATAAAAAATAAAGTTGATCTTATTAGACTCTAAATTTCTTACTGAACACAACTGTAGAAGACCATTTCTTGAAAATAATTACACATTTTTAATTATTTTAGGTTTACATAAATATTTTAAAATATCATTTTTCCAAAATTCATCAATAATATACATCCTATATTTATCCGGACACTTGATATTCACAAACTTCACCATAAGAAGAAATCACAATTTTCATTTAAATCAAAGGATTACACAAGGCAATTACAATCTCGTTACGCAACCCCTTATTTCACCAGCATAGGACTTAAGAGTAAGGTGTGCTAGGGTGATATAATCTTGGGGAGGCTCAGCCAACATTGCCCGAGTAGTGATTTATATCATTTGGAACTTCTTGCGAAGGCGATTCCATTCTAGCTTCACATGATGAAGTTTGGCTTGGGTTCGGTCCAAAGCAAAGCCCAATGGTGCTACCTCCTACCTGAGTTCCGTCAGATGGGCTTCAATCATCCCGAGACTACTGGATCGGTCCATCAGATCTACTTTCTTTATTAATCAATCAAGATCACTTGTATTTATAGAAATTAATTGTAACATTTAGTTTCCAACGGTCATATTGACCAACATTCTTATAACAGTTGAAACCCAATGGTCTCATTTTAATTATACGCATTTTGTTAAGTGAAAAATAAAATAACCCACCAAAAATAGGGAACAAAATTTACTCAAAAATTTCTAGTTATTAAAATCTTCCCCCTTCAAGAAATTGCATCCTCGCAATTTTAAAATTGGGCTTGGAAATTTCATTGAAAGTCCCACATTGGAAAAATAGTCAGTAAAACTATTACTTTAAAAGAAAGAAAGGGAAGTACAAAGGTCACCCAAGTTAACCCATACTAGGATTTCATGTAGGAAAACATGGATATGGAAGAGAAAACAAAGGGTCAAGTTCTGCTGGAGAGTGATAGAAAACATGATTAGGATAAATTTAACCACAAGAAGATCACAAACTTATGATGTGTAAAACAGTCTTTGATTACCCAGAAGGAAATGTAACCCAACAACATTTTTGTTTTACGTTCCTTTTAATAATTTTGAGGAATTAATTTACTACATAGAATAAAAACATATGGAAATATACTTACCTTCAAGTAGAGTTTCATCCTTTATTAGTTTCTACCAAGACTAATCTTTTCTCCAAACAATGAGCATTCAAAAGGACTTTATCTCATCAAAATCACAAGAATCATCTTCTAGAGAATCAAATAATCTACAAAATAATAACTATATTTTGCCCTTATCTTTAGTCATCAACTAAAAATAAAAAGGTTAGTATGAGATCATATAATCTCCCAAAAGGATAATCCTTTATAAAAAGAAATATAACTATTAATCTCCAAAATTCAACAAAAGTACCCAAAGTTCCAGAAAGACCTTTAAATACACAATCATCCTTAAAATTCTTCAAAATAATCCAAACTAATATTCAAACCCAAAACTCATAAGGATTTAATAACATAGTCTTCCAGGATAAACTTTATCTTTCATCTCCAAACAACATAAACCACTCTTAACGTCTTATAACAAAAGTAACTAACCTAATCACATTTTCCCCAAGATAGTTTACTCATTTCCATAAGTTACCTAAATTACCATAAGTTCACCTTAAATTCGTCGATTCTTCAAAATATAAGTCAAACATTACTTATCAAAGAAATTACCGTAGTAATATATTTACCTTGATCCTATAGGGTTCCCAAATTAGTGAACATCTTCCAAAATAATATTCATCTTTTAATCCCCTAATCATTTTTTTCAAGAAGAACAACTTCACAACATCAACATGTGATACATAAAAATATATGTTTTTCTTAATGATATAAATCCATCTTAGGTAGTGACTCGATGTTCTTAGAAAACATTAAAGATATTATCATAGAGCATGAACTAAAATACAACATGACATAGACAATTATTGCAAAGAAGTTACATGTACTTCAGTCATCATGATCCATCTCGGCATAGTACTTGCATTGTTCCCATGTCCCTGAAGATTTTTGATGCTCATCAGGCTTCTCATCCCTTCCAAGAGATCATTGCCTTGGATAATGTCCAACTTCCCCACATTTATGACATTGAATAGTATAAGGTACATTAGATTGAACCTTATCTCTATTCATCACATTATCCATTTTTTTAAAGAAATTGTCTACTTTATTCCCTCTCATCCCACACTTAAAACATATCTCGGTTCCTTTGTGACATTTTCCTTGGTGCCTCTTTCCACACTTTTTCACAAAGGAAATTGGGTCTTCTTTACCTTATCACCTTTATTAGATGAACATTGTTGAGACTTTATCTTCTTATTCCTAGATGAATTGGGGAATTCAACTAGGTACCAATTATTAATTGTGATTTTTGATAGCTGGTTTGGTATAATCAAAATATGTTCAACTTGATCTCTCATTGTCTTTTTCATATTAATAGGGAAATCATCAAATTTCCTATCACATTGGTTGTTGGGAAATGTTCTTCTATTTCCTGCTATTAACTAAGAAAAGAAAGTATAATTAGGGGGCTTAAATACTTATCCAATAATCATGAAAAGGAAACATTAAGAATAGAAGGATAAACTTGTAGAAGAAAAGTATATCCTAACCTGTGATCCCCTAGGTTCCAATCTAGGTTATACATGATCGTATATTCTTATGTGAATCTTCATTTTATTTTATGTTTGTTCCTTTAGTAATGGTTCATACTAAGCTTATGAATTTACCAAAGCATATCCCCTGGGAGTGTCAAACCAAGAGTGCAGCAAGGCCCATTGTCGTGCACCAGGTTACCCCGGGTCATGCCCAAAACACCTTGTCCGAGTTCTACTCCTAGGTAAATCTGTGCCAGAGCCACCTCTACTTGTTCGTATCCAGACATTTATTTATTTGTTTGGAAACCACTTACTCAATACTTCACCTATATACCATGATGTTTTGCTATATTTAATATTTTTATTAACAAACCTTGTAATGTTTTCAAATCCTTATTTACACAAATAACTAAACCATCCTTTGATACCAACTATAACATCCCTCCTTTTTATCACAAAAACTTTCATTACATTATACAAAACTGAGGATATTTACGGTTCAGTGTCTTGGAAAACAAGAACTTAATACATGATAACCTAAAAAAAATTCTTCTTAAAAACTTGAAAGGATTCTTCATTTGTTCATCTTAATTTCATTATTGCATCTCATAACCTGGGAACATACATCAAAGGAATGGATGAGCAGAAGGACCAATAAGTGAAACAAGGGAAACATTTTACATGTGAACTTGAGATACATCAATAAAGTAATGATTAATAACTTTAAGGCTTGAGAAAGAGATAATGAGGAATATTATAATGAAAAGAACATGATTCATAACTTGAAGTTGTGGCTACAAAATTTAACTTAGACAATCATGAACATATCACCAAGGTCCATCCCCAAGGTTTCATTTAAAAATAATTACCACGGTTATTCACCAAGGTATCGTTAAAATTGTAATCCCTAGAGATTACATCATTACCCAATGCATTGGATCGCTATCAGAGAGAACCATTAAATTTGTCTTTATTATAATGTTATCCACATATATCGTCATCAAACATATCATAAATAACCCATATAGCATAAAATAAATGGGTTTCATTTCATAATCATAATGCTTTAAAAACTTCTTTTAAGACAGGATCTTTATGTCATTTTAAACCCATGGAAAAGGAAAGCGGGTTTCATGTATGTAAATACCCGAATTAAAATATAACATTTTGATATTTATGTGAATACACCTATAGAATAAAGATCTTTGAGTATTCACTTAATAAAATAAAAGAATTTGAGAAAAAGAGAGAGACATTTTGAGACGAAAATTCTGGAGCATAACGGCTATGTTACAGGGTTTTAGAAAACATTGAAAAGAGAGGGGACATGGGTTACCCACTGATAAACGATCCAAAAAACAGTATAGGGACAAAATATAAAGTATATAAGAACATGGTAATGAAATTTTAAAGACATACCATATGAAATGAAAAAACATGAAAGGAAGAAAAAATAAGATTTATCTTATAAAAATTAGGCAGCCTAACAGCGTCACTTAAAACATCAAAAAAATGAATTGATGAGATTAATTAGGGTCTCTAATAATGTGAATATAAAAGGAGAGTATGATGGATATAGAGATAATACCCCAACATAAGAAAAAGTAACTCGAAAGACATGACATGAAAATAGAACTTTGAAAATGAGAAGGGTGTAAGAATCCCTTACAAAAATTCAGCAGCCTAACGACGCCACTTAAAAATTATTAAAATGAATTGATGATAGTAAGAGGGGGTCCATAATTATATGAAAATAAAAATTAAATTAAGGTTAATATAAAAGAACATCCTCCAACATAATAACATGGGGCATAAAAGAAATGACATAAAAGAGAGTACTCGAAGAGAGAGAGAGAGAGGTGGGATCCCTTACCTTAAAACGTAACTATTAAAACTCCAAGGTTGGGACCATAAAAGCTTGGAGGAACCTTGGGAGGACTTCTTGGGAGGTAAAGAGACCGGAACTTCATTGGGGAGGATTTGTAAATGAAATGAATGAGGGAAAGGCTTGTTATTTATAAGAGAAGTGAGGGGACAAAGCATCAATTGCCAAGGGACACATCATCGGCGGTATTGGACACTTGGGACACCTCAAAACTTATCATACTATTCAAAATTAGACCATAATGATTAAATAATTTTTACATCCTTAATGATGTCATTAAACACTCGAATCTAAAAACTGTATTTTCATTATTCACTAAAAATTCGTTTTTTTAGAAAAATCCCCCAAAATCACCTTAACCTAATATTGATGATCTGAATTAGAAAATGAACTCCATTTTATAAAAATAATTGTCTAAATATTTTTAATTTAATTTTAAATTAAATAACATTATTCACCTGAAAAAACTAATACTTGACTAATAATTTTTAAAACAGTTATTTACCTATTTTATTGAATCACATTACTTAATCAAGGTGACTAAATTATATTAATAATTTATTTAAGTGAGATTACTAATCCATTTGGTCACATTACTAATCCTAAACATAAAATCACTATTCATAATTGATTATTCATCAAAAATAAATTTGATCTTATTAGACTCAAAATTTCATACTGAACACAACTATAGAAGACCATTTTTGAAAATAATTACACATTTTTAATTATTTAAGGTTGAAATAAATATTTTAAAATATCATTTTTCCAAAATTCATCAATAATATACATCCTATATTTATCTAGACACTTGATATTCACAAACTTCACCATAAGAAGAAATCATAATTTTTTTTTAAATCAATGGATTACACAAGGCAGTTACAGTCTCGTTATATATCCCCTTATAACACCAGCATAGGAACTAAGAGTAAGGTGTTCTAGGGTGATAGAATTTTGGGGCGGCTCGACCAACATTGCCCGAGTAGTGATTTCTATCAACTTAAACTTCTCGCAAAGGCGATTCTATTCCAGCTTCACACGATGATGTTTTGCTTGGGTTTGGTCCAGAGAAAAGCCCAAAGGTGTTACCTCCTTCCCGAGTTCCGTCAGATGGGCTTTGATCGGCCTGAGACTACTGGATGGTGCCATCAAATATTCTTTCTATATTAATTAATCAAGATCACTTGTATTTATAGAAAATAATTGTAACATTTAGTTTCCAACGATAATATTGACCAATGGTCATATAATAGTTGAAACCCAATGGTCTCATTTTAATTATACTCATTTTATTAAATGAAAAATAAAATAACCCACCAAAAATAGGGAACAAAATTTACTCAAAAAATTCAGGTCGTTACAGTGATAACATGAGGTATAATACCTAATGTATGATACATGTTAAACATGATGTGGTGGATCCAAGAAACAATGTGGTTACTTTTGGATATATAGATGTGGTGGTGTGTTGCATGAGATGCCCATGGAGGTGCTTCACCTAGGTGTCTGCAGAATATCCTTTTTGGAGAGATATGATTAGGACGTGCGACATTAGGGTAGAGTGACAAACTATTGGGGAAGTGGTAGTGGGGTACCCTTTATATTATTTATTATTCTATATGCTCTTGCATGAAATACTTAGTGAGAGCATCCATGAAGAGTTTGAAAACTTAGTATAACTTTTTATGTGAGGAGTTAGTTTCACTTGTTGTTCATTGTGATTTTGCGTGCTTTCTTTACCTTTTTCATGAGAGGCTCTTGGGAGGATCCAACTGAGTTTACAATTATACACACCCTATGTATCTATAAATATTTCATTTTAGGTTAGTGGGATAATGTTAGAGATGAGGCTGGTTACTACTAGTTTGTGGGTTTTTTAGAAGCTTCTTGGGCTTCGTGGTTGCCACTGCCTTTTCCTTTCTTTTGGTACTTATAGTTTCCCTTTATATTTTATTAGTTCTTGAATTTCATTACATATTTTCACTTGTGTTTTATTTTATCTTGGTGTCAGAGTAGAATTTTTTTGTTTATGTCTTATATCTTTCTTTGTCATGTGTTTTCTAAGAGGGTAATGTTTCCTATATACGTGTTTACTATCGCATCAGTTATAGTTTCCAACATGGGGCCTACTTGAGGTGGTACTCGGGTGTCACTATCTCACTTCTCCTATTTCCAGCCAGGAGGGGTACAATTTCCAGGTTTGGGGCCATGAAAGAGTGGTATTAGAGCTCTAGTTGTGGGATAGGATGGAGTTTGGAGTTATAAATTTGTGATGTTGCATGGGTTGGTAGGGCGACAATGTGAGCTAAGGTTATCAAGCACAATAAACATGAGAGGACAACTTATACATGGGTATTTAGGTCCCACTATGTTCTTGTGAAAAAATCTTAAAGATTACACAGACTACTAAACAAGGTGATACTGGTTGTAAGATAGATAACTAGGAAAGGATCATGCATCATTCTTATTTTCCCATGTGTTTGAATGGGTAGACCTTGGGATACGTTAACCTAAATTAATAAAAGAAAAAAATAATTAATATCATGATCATGCATATTTTAGTGTTAGGATATCTAAATATTTATTATATTGAAGGAATTAATCTATATCGATTTCTTCATCAGGTTCGCGTAGAATATTTTTAGTAGGTTGCGCTATCATATCACCACAAAGTAGAAGTTGATGACAATGACAGTTGGAGGACACTTAAAGAGTTTCAGAACCAAATATTGTAGAGATATGGGGGCTCCATTTCAAATATAGGCATGGAAGACTGGTTGGAGGAGGTTGATAAAATCTTCAACTCGATCAATTCTCAAAAAAATCATTGGTTATCTTTGGATGTGATAGTTATATGTGGGGAAGTGTGGAAGTGGTGGTTCTTGTTCCTTTGAGATCGTGAGGAGTCAATAGTCTTGTGGGCGACATTTTGAGACTAGTTCAAAGTCGAGTTTCTTTCTTTGACTATGAAGGAGAATAGTCACTGAGAGTTTCTTACCCATCAGTAGGGGAGCTCCAGTGTTTGAGAGTATATGATCCATTTTAAGAACCTTCTATGATATGTTTCGAATCTGTTTCCAGATGATGAGGCCAAGGGGAGCTATTTTGACTAGTGTTTATGTCTAGAGATCTAGCTCTAGGTCACCTGATTTTTTATGAAGATTCATGTCAAGGTGTTGGAGAAAGAATATTTCCTTGATAGAATGTTATCTAGAACTGTATTGTCCTGATAGGGGAGTCATCATGATTCCTCAAGAAGCATATATGTGGTCTGAGGTTCCTAGTTGTTTGGAAAGAAGCGCTTCCAATCAGACAGGGGTATGTCCCATCTTTTAATGCCACTTTTCTCTAGGGGTGGAATTGATTAGGCCTATTAAAAGGTATCAGTCACATGTTTTTATTATGGTGGATGAGGTTATTAGGGCTGAGAGTGCCTGAACTTTTTGATTAATCAACACGAATCAATTTTTTGGCTTCAGGTTCCTCCACTGAGGTAGTTCTTTCCAAGGTAGTAGCATCAGGTTCCCCTAGTTTAGAATTAAAATAGAGTAGATAGGGCAGGCATAAGATAGACTTGGGATGTTCCCCATCCCTAGAGTGTAGAGAATGACTCAGGTGGTGGACATTATCATGCTCAGAAAGTCCATGAAGTAAGTCGGGGTCAGCTTCATGCTTAAGCATTGCTAGCATTAGGAAAGAAAGATGTTGTTCAAGGTAAACTGTTTTTGTTTTATACTTGGGTTAATTCCTCATTTCATACAAGAGAAATAAACTCCTTCATATCACCTTCCCTTGTCCATGATTTGGTACTCGAGGTCGAGAGGATTCCAATGCCCTTGGCAATGATTACGCCAGTTCGAGGTCAAGCTGACTTGTCTGATTTTGGTAGAGATTATGGGCTAGTGAAATGGCATCAATTATATTAATAATATTTCCTCTTTTTATAGTTAAAACCACATGACATCATCCTCAAAATGTATTGGTTTTATATGGTGTAGTTTATCTTGTATTTCTTCAGGATGTGGTTTCTGTTCTTCGATACTGATGAAGATCCAGTAGTTTTTGTTAGTGAGTGAGAACCTGAGAAGGGTTAAAAGTGTGTTTCATACTTATCATCCTTGATGGTTGATTTGAAGATGAATTATTTGAAGGTTCATCATTTTGAATTTCCTAGGGTCATAGAAGAGTACCCTGATGTCCTTCTAGAGGCGGTTGTAGCATTACCCCGTCAATGAGAGATTGAGTTTGGGATCGAACTACAACAGTGTGTGTATCCTATCTTGATGTATCAGTATAGGATAATACATTTTGAGTTGTGAGAACTTAATATATAGTCTAATGTTTGGTTGTAGAGTGATTTTGTTTGGATTAGGGTTTCATTGTGGGTTGCACTAGATTTTTTTATAAGGAAGGATGATAACAGTTTGCAGCTATGTATTGATTATCATCACTTGAATCAAGTGAAAGTTAAAAAACACTATCATATTCCATAGATTGATTATTTATTCAGTCAACTAAAGGGTGAAAGTTTTTTTTCTAAAAGATCAATTATCATTCCTGATATCATCAGATGTGTGTGAAGGATGATGATATCTCGAAGACGACATTCCTTTTTCATCATGGGAATTATGAGTTTTTGTGATGTCTTTTTTTCTGAAAAAAGATCCAAATATGTTCATGGGGTTAATGAACATAATGTTCCATGTGTTCCTGGATAAGTTCATGGTGGTTTTAATATAAGAAATCTTAATGTACTCAATGTCTGAGGGGAAGCATGAATGGAATCTATGTGCCATTTTGAGAGTTCTTCATCATGGTAAGATATTGGGAATGTTTCGAAAGTGTGAGTTTTTCTCTAGAGAAGTCCATTTATTGGGGCATGTTGTATCGCAGTTTGGAGTAGCTATGGATATGTTGAAGATATAAGATACTTATTCTTGAGAATCACCCAAGATAGTGGAATAAGTGTGATGTTTTATTGGTCTTGCAGGCTATTACAAGAGGTTCACATCTGATTTCTCTTGGGTTGTGAATACTCTAACATAATTGACTCAAAAGGATTAGGTGTTCTTGTAGACTGATCAATGTCATAGAGATTTTGAGTATCTGAAGGGGAAGTTTTTAAGTGTTCCCATTCTTTTTCTACCAACATAAGGAGTTCAGTTTGAGGATTACTATGATTATTTTCCTCATGGGTTGTGTTCTGGAGAAGGTGGTGAGACTCCATGAGGTTCTGAGGATGATCATTTTCAATAAAAATACCCATTTTACCTTTAGGTTGTGGAGAGGTCTCCAACATGATTTTGGTTCTCAGCTTTGATTTAGAACGACTTTCATTTGCAAACGGATGGTTAGATAGAGTGGACCATCCAGACTCTTAAATTCATGTCGTTCTCTTGTCTCCTAGATTTTAGAGGTTCTTGGATGAGACACTTCTCTTTGTAGAGTTTTCTTACAAATTTTTTTTTCACTCCATCCTTGGTATAGTGCTGTTTGAAGATTTGTATGCCAGACCATTCTATTCTCCATTATTATGCACTGTGGTTGGAGATTTAATAATTCTTTGTCCAAAAGTGGTATAGAATAACATAGATATAGTTCAGGTGATTCATGAATGGATGAAAGTATCAAAAGATAATTATAAATCCTATGCCTATCTTATGAGGAGGCCTCTAGAGTTCGATGTTGGGGATCTTTTGTTCCTAAAGGCGACTCCCCTTCATGGGAAGTGAAGGTTTGGTTATGATATTAATCTTTTTTCTTTGGTTTTTTGCGCCTTTTGATGTGTTAGCTCATGTTGGAGCTGTAGAGTACTAGATAGAGTTCCCCCACATATAATACAGATACATTATGTTTTTCACATATCATATCTCTGTCATTATCTTAACGATGTCTCTCACATCATCGATTGGGGAATGATCCATGTTGATGATGATGCGACCTTCGAGGAGCATCTTGTATTGATACAAGACTTCCCGGAGAATTTGTTGTGTGAGAATTTTATCTATTTGGTTCATTTACTATGGTGGCATGGTGGGATGGATGATAGTAGCTAGGAACCTGAGTCACAGATACACTCTCAATATCTTGAGCTATTTAATGTTTAACTATTCTCTTGTAATGCTATTTGTTTTATGGTTGTAGTCATTTAATGGTTTATGAGATGTATTTATCTTGTTTTTAATTTTGTATTACTATATTTTGAGAGGTATATCTTCTGGGAGAATGTTTAGGAGATGGTTTTTGATGTTTCATGGTCCCATGTTATTCTTTTAATGTGGTGGTTTAGTTCCTTTGGTGGCTAGATCTTTGAGATGTATCTACTGGGTGGCTATTCAGACAAACCTTTTATGTTTCCTCTATGGGTTGGTTTTGGATTTCAAGGAAGAGAATTTTTTAGAGGTATCTAATGTAATGTCTCAAATGCACATGGATGGAACCTTTGTAGGTTTTTGAAGACCAAGGTTCTTAGAGGAATCTTAGAAGAAATCTTGAGGATTTTGGATGCTAAAAGCCAGAAGCAGGGAGATTTAAAACCGTGTAAATTTTACATGATGTGAAAGTGGGTGTCACAACATATAATAAATCATGGTATAAAAATAAAAAGGTCGGCATGCTTTTTCAGAATAAACCATACCTCGAGTGTAAGATCCCATCATTTTTCTAGGTAGGTTTATCTCTGAGTTTTTCATTTGATCCTTAATGGCCAAGTCTTGTTCGGAGACAAAGAGCATTTGTTATATAAAATGACCTAATATTCATGGATGTGTGATTTTTTAAATCAATTGATTCTAGGTATAAATGGGTTTGAGTGTTAAATGGGTTCTTAGTAAGTTAAGAACAATTAAAGAGAATATGGGATGAAAAACTAAATGTCAGAACATTTACAAGACATGTAAAGGGATTACATGTCATGTAATTGTTCATGGGTTTTAATAAAATAAATTTGAGGTAGTGGGTTTTTTGGATTAAACCATGAAAAATATTTACACGATGTGGAACACTATTATACACCATGTAAACATACGAAATACAGTTTTAAAATTTATATGTGGCTGATTTTGTTTCCAATCGGCTATAACTTCTTCTCTCTCAACCATAGTGTAGCCTCCAAGTGAGTTTGGAGTGCCAAACCCCTTTTCAGACGTCCAATCCACATGATTAATCAATGGTATTTTCCTTTGGTAAGATTCTTCCATCTCTTCATTGTTCTCCAACCCATTTTGGTGAAAACCTATTTTCAATTGCGTTTTTGGTTTTGAACTTGACCAATCATGATCTTGGAACCTCTTTGAAATCAACGACACCTTCTTCGTCATTGGAATCATCCATTAAAAGGGTCATTGGATCTTTGGTTTAAGGTAGAGGTATAAATATTAACACTATCACTTTATTATTTTCAAGTTTATGCAATATCGTGATTTCCCCAATGAGGTGTGTGCCCAAAATCATTTGATTAATAAAATTATATTGTCCCTTTACTTCGTTTGTTTTCAAATGGTTTTGTATTTGGCTAATGGATTAAGGTATGATTGGAATGATATGTGACCTAGGGTGATTTGTTGCTATAAAATCAATAAATTGAAACTTTCTTCTTTTTTATATAATTATTAATTTACTGTAATTTGAATTGCATGTGGAAAATGAAATAATAATGGTAATTTTTATATTTACCCATTGAGTTATATGATGTGATATTGTGATATCCAAGCTGTTTGATAGGAAGTGTATTCTATAAAGTGATTCTTATATAATGGGATAGGCCTAGGAACTTTCACATTTATATGATGTAATGATGATAGATAGTGGGCTCAGACCAGTCCATGATGTAATTCTTATAGAGAGTAGAATCTGCCTAGTCCCTTGCTGTAATTCTTATAGGGATTTGAACCAGATTGTTTGTAGTGACTTTACATGGTTTTATGGTTGTGTTGTCATGGTTATAAGATATTATTAGTGATATTACAACATGTTGACAAAGAAGGTTATTTACCTTGGTTATATATTTGTGGATGGAATGGTTATAAGACATGCTCAGAGATATGCTGACATGGTACCAAAGTAGGTTTTGGTATTTATTTTATTATTAAATTAATTGATACAAATGTTTATCACTTTATTGAATACACTTCATATGAGACTGGATTTGTTTAGACATGTTGGGGTCAACCTACCGAGTTCTACTCACACCCTATTTGAGTTTCCATTTAGAACCCAAGTAGACATCATAGATACTGGTTTGGACTAGGGATTTGGACCTTACTATTAATTTCTTACTTACTGTTGGGATGGAGTTTGGATATGGGACCAACATGGGTCTTGGGCCCCAATACTTGAGTCTTTTATTTGATTCTTCTAGTATTTTTCTTGTATTGTTTTAGCATGAATTTTAGATTCATTCAATCATGTCATTACATTATTCCTTATTATTTATTTGATCATTCAGATGGTTTTTATTATCATATTCTACATTTCTTTACTCTAATTGTTTCTATTTTAATAGAAATAGTTTTCTTCCAAATTACACTTCATACCTAAGAGGTATAGTCATCGCTCTATACTATCCAGACCCCCACTACTAGTCTACAACCTCTGTCATATAGGGAGGCTTGCATGGTGTCCTATAACCAACCTTTTCTGGGCACATGAGAGAGTTCAAGATTTTGGGATGTTACAAAAATGATTACATGATGTGAAATAAGATTAGAAATCATGTAAATCCCCGATGTTGTACATATTTAAAATATACAACAATGAGGGTTTTCCAAACCCTATGTCCTACATCACCTCTCTCTTATTCTAGGTGACATGACAACCCCCTCTTCAATGTTTTTGTGATTCCCTTTCCAAGGATCGATCTATATCTTCCCTCCATTGATTTATCTTTAATCAAAGGTATGTTATACCTCTGTTATTGCTGTTTATTCAATCAGTTTCCTCCCATTCCTCTTTTCCACAAGATAGAGATTGATCTAAATGTTTCTAATAGAGTTTTTTGGGTAGTTTTCTGGAATGATAATGGTGTGGAAACCTTGGGTGGATGCAATTATTTCGGGAGAGATGATTATGAATTATAGTGTTGGTCCATTCCTGTGCGAAGAACGTTGACAACCTTTTGAGGTTGGGGATACTTTTCTTCCCTTTTATTTATGTGCGATCATAAATTGAGCATGATTTATCAACTTGGATTCCAATTAAATTAACCTAAACATTTATTACAACAGATTAATGAATTGATATCAATCATATGGAGATGTTATTGTACTATACTGTGATAAAAGTTTTTCTCTAATTTTTCTAGATAGTGTGATTTTTATGTTGTGATTTTTCTGCCTTGATTAGCATGAAAAATTGGTAAAGACTATAAAGCCATAATTGATTGATAATTAATTGGATAAAATAATTAAAGAGGATTGTTTTATGAATTTGGTCTATTGTAATATTAATGCTGCAAGAATGTTTAAATAAATTGATCATACATGTGTTAATGAAACTCAATATGTATGTGAGCCCTGTTTATGTTTTTTGATAAAATCATTAATGTCATGTCAAATTAATTGTTTAATTAATTTTTAATAGCTTCTGATAGCTTTCTTCTTAGCTTTACTATAGTTGGATCCTGTGAATAATGAATCAGTTAATCCAAGATGGAATAAGAATCAGTTGTGTGAAAATAGGTAATTCCTTGTAGGTCCCGAGTTTCCCCTTGCTTGTAAATACTGAGAGCCTTGTGCTTTGGAGTGGTGAGGGCTTGTTATGTGTAAAGGATGGATGCCTTGATTTAGGGATAAGATCCTAGTTGCTATGTTTGTTTCATGATTCTTGTGATGTACCCTACATATAAGCCTTTTAATGTGGGGGAGGATCCTCGGATGTGACATGAGCCTGGGATGGCTGAGCCCGAAGGGTTTTTGGGGTATGTGGGATAGGAATGCCTGGTTTTTGTGAAAAATGTTGATGCTTGTGATGGAAGGATGCATCTATATATGCATGTGGGTGTCAGAGAGGACACCAGAGATGGAAGAAAATGTTGAAGCTGGGATTAACCATTGATTTGAAAGCTGAATTTTTATTTTAATATGTTGTTTGGTTGATGACCAAGTTGTTTGTTTATCTACTTTATTTTCCCCAATGCCTCAGGAAGATGAATGTTATTGGTTGTTTACCTTGTTTGGTAGACTATGATGTTTTCCTAGAGTACCTAGTAATATGGAACATAATGATGATAATAAATGAATAAATGTTTAACCCATGGTGTTGGAGCTTACTAGGATGCAACGTTGAGGTTATAATTATGAAAATACATAGACTCAGTTTTATGATGCCTAGAGGGCATGTAACATTATTTTAATACTAATGTAATGTAATGTTGAAGTTGATAATGGTTAATTAATGGTTAATGAATTAATTAATGTAAAGTAAAACTAATAAATAAAATAAAATAATTTAATATATCTCTTTAAATGGTTGTGTTCTTATGGGATTTTTGGTCTTAGAAGTGGAAGCTAGGAGTCTGAGAGATATTAGTTGCAGTTGAGTTGGAGACTAGGTTATTACCATCGTGTGGTTTGGAGCTATATTATATCATGTACTTTTATGTTTTGATACGCTACTCCACCCTTTAGGTTAAGGAACTGACACACCAAGGATTCTGAACCTTGGGGGGGGGGGATGTTTTCTCCAACATCTCAGTGGGAGGATGGATGGATGACCACCCCCTGGCCCCACTCTCTACTCTTGATAGTTACTTGTACTGGCATGCATGGTGGTTAGTTTTTCCCATATATATGTATAGAGGGCTATAATGGCTTGTGGTTATTTCACACACATGTATTCCAAATATAATTTCCTAAGGTCTACTACAGGTATACCATGTATATGTTGTGATGGCTTGAGGATCCTTACTCAATGTATGAGATGTGATGAATTCAGTTATAATACCTGATCTATGATACATGTTATATGGGATATGGTGGATCTGAGAATCTAGTTGGTTACTTTTGGTTATGTTTATGTGGTGGTTTGTTTCATGAGGTTCATTTGGTGGTGCTTCACCCAGGTGGTTGTGGGCTAACCTTTTTGGAGAGAGATTCTTAGGACGTGAGATGTTGGGGTTGAGCGAAAAACTTGTGGGGAAGTGGTAGTGGGGTACCCTTGATATCCTTTATTATATCATATGATCTTATATGAGATACTTGGTGAGGGTAAAAATGGTGAGGTTGGAAACTTAGTATACCTATTTAGGTGACGAGTTAGTTTCACTTGTTGTTCATTATTCTTAAGCATGCTTTCTCTACCTTTTGCATGAGAGGTTCCATGGAGGATCCTACTGAGTATACTATTATACTCACCCTATGTATATATAAAATTTTCCTTTTATGTCAGTGGGAGAAGGTTAGAGATTAAGCTAATTACTATTATCTTGTGAGTTTTGTAGGAGCTAATTGGGCTTTGTGGCTGCCATCATATTTTCCTTTCTCTTGGAACTTGCAATTTTCCTTTTAGTTGTAGTAGTTCTCGCATGTCATTACATATGTGTGCTTGGGTTTTCCTTTTATATTGGAGTCTGAGTAGGAGTTTTTCGGTGTCTTTCTTATCTCTCATTATCAAGTGTTCTCTAATAGGGTAATGACTCCCATATGCATTTTTACTATACCCTCATTGCTAGTATCTAACCCGAGGCTTACTAGAGGTGGGACTCAGGTGTCACTATCTCTCTTGTCCAATTATCAGCCTAGGTTGGGAAAAATTTGTGGGGTGGAGGTTTTGGTATATATAGCAGCTGATATGGAGTATATCAGTTTTGGGAATGTATGGATAAAGGTCTCATTTATCAGTGCTATAAAAAACATTGACAAAGTCCCCTTTTATTAGTGATAGAGAAAGTGCTAATAAATACCCCCTTTATTAGCACTAGAGAAATAATTGATAACAGTCTCCTTTATCACTATTAGAGAAAGCACAGATAAGGAATCCCATTATCAGAGTTACAAAAAAGAACTGATAAAAAATCCCTTTATCAGTGCTCTTTTTTGTAGTGCTGATGAACTGATCTTATTTCAGCGCTTTGTCGAACAATGATAAATGTTGAGTTCTTTTAATGGCGCTTAGGTAGCAAGCACTTTTTTGCACTGAAAAAGCCCTTTTAGCACTATTAAAGGCCTCATATATTGTAGTGCTTCTTGTTCCACCATCATGTGTCGTCAATGACCCCCACCTTGACCGACATTGTTGCATTCGTCAACATGCCAAGGTCTTAGAACCTATATAGCCCCCCAAATTGGGTTGATGTGATCATGAATAAACCTCCGATTCTATACCACTGGATGTCACAGACTGGTTCAAATCTCCGAATAAACTACGCCCCATTTTTATTAATTAATTAGTAGTTAAACAATATGTAATTACTTTTTAATAATATGAATGACTAATTAACTAATTAATTATTAATTAATTAGTTAATATTAATAATTATTGTTAAATAATCTCTTGTAAATGTTTTAAAATTCAATTTAGAAAAAAAATATTTATAATAACGAGTAAATTATTAAATTACAATTATTAATTAATTATTATTAAATAATTATTAAATAATTAACTGATTATTTATAATTAATATTAATTACTAATAAAAATTGATTACTAATAAATATTAATTAAATAATATCATTTACTATTAAATCATATTAATTTCTAATAAATTCTAATTATTAAATAAAAATAATTTCTAATAAATATTAAGGACTAATTAACAATAATTACTAATGAATATTTTAAATTATTATTTAGTAACTAATTAATTATAATATTAATATAAATATTAGCTATTAATTAATTAGTAATTAAACAATATTTAATTACTTATTAAGAACATTAATTACTAATTAAAAAACTAATTATTAATTAATACAGAATTATTATTAATTATTATTAATAAATTACTAATAAATATTTAAAATTACCATTTAGTTTTTAAATATTAATAATAATGATTAAATAATTTAATGATTAAATCACTAATTAGTAATTATTTTTTATTAAATACTTATTAATTAAATAAGTAATTTTTTCTAATTAATATTAAATACTAATAAATATTAATTAAATAATATTATTTACAAGTTAATAATTTTGATTTTTAATAAATATTAATTATAAATAAATATTTAAAATTATTATTTTGTTAATAAATGATAATAATAGTCTAATAATAAATTATTTATTAATTAGTAATTAAATAATATATGATTACCTATTAATATAATTAATTTTTATCAAACAAACTAATTGTTAAATAATTAATAATTTTTTTAAAAGGTTGGGGCTGAAGCCTCAATTTATTATTTAAAGCAAAGACCTCTTTATACTAGGTAGAGGGAGACCCATTACAAATCCTGAAGGCCTAAGGCCAAGTGTCCTGAATACAAGGCTTGAAAGCCCATTTTTTGGCCAAAAGGACCCCTCGATGAACATTACTGCTACAGTACCCGCGCTGCTACAGTACCTGTTACGGTACATCAGCCGCTACTGTACCTGCTATAGTCCCTCCGGCGTTACAGTGCCACCGCTGCTACAGTTCCGCCGCTGCTACTGTACTGCTACTGTAGCCTGCTACAGTACTGCTATAGTACCTGAAAAATCGCCCCTGCTCGGATTTGATCCTGGGTCTTTTGGATACCAAGTAGGAGCCTATACCACTAGGGTACAAGCTCATCGGCAATTAATAATAATTAAGTGTAATTATTAAAAAATTACTAATAAATATTAGAAAATATTATCTAGAAGTGACATATTAATAATAATAATTAAATAATTAAATAATTAATGATTAATTATTTTCAATTAAATTATTTTTAATTAAATAACTATTTATTTCTAATTAATATTAATTACTAATAAATATTAGCTACTAATAAATATTAATTAAATATTATTCTCTATTACTTAATAATATTATTTTATAATATTATTTTATAATAAATATTAATAACTAATTAATATAATTTCTTAAAAAATATTTAAAATTATTCTTTTTTACTAATTATTAGTGATAATTTTATATTTATTAATTATTATTTATTACTGAGTTATTATTATTATTATTTATTAGCAATTAAATATTATTTAATTACTAATTAATTAAAACCTATTAATAATTAATAATCAATTAATAATTAAGTATTTATTTATTGATATTTTTTTATTTTTTTAACAAGTATGGGGGTGTACGGTTTTTATTAAACCAGCAAACCCCTCTTGTTTTTCTATACCCATTACATGGCTCATTGGCCCGATGGACATGGAATCCGACAACAACATGACATGAAGTTCCAAACCCCTACATGGCCCATCCCCTGACACAGACACACACACACATGCACACACACAAATACCCCCCCTTTTTCACGCGCATGCACACATGCACCCACCCCTGCACCCACCCACCCACACACACACTTACACATAGACACATACACAAAAATAGAAACACACACACACAGACACAAACACAGACACACACACACACACACACACACACACTCTCTCTCTCTCTCTCTCACACACACACACACAGACATATGCACCCCCCCACACACACAAGCACCCACACACAGACACGCACAAGCACACACTCTCACAAACACCGACAAATGCACACACACACACATGCACATAGACACAAACACTCACACACATGAACACAAACACACATAGGAACACACACACACACACACAAATATATACAGGCACACACACACATGCATGCACACACGCACACAGACACACACACAGATGCATGCACACACCCACCCACCCACCCACCCCAGACACACACATAGTTGCATGTGTGCCGTCCCCATATTGTACACCCTATTGCCCTGTGTGATCAGAAGAACACACATCAGAAGCTGCCAGTGCCGCCTCCGTCCCGAAGCCTATCGTTTTCTCATCAGAGGAGTCCCCTCCTGATGATCTGGCTTGCTGCAATGATGGGATTAAGAGAACCTATACAATAGATGGCATCATCCTTGATCAAAAGAAGCAAAAATAGTAACAATCCTATTCATCATTCATGGGTTTTGAAATCATATTCCCCCAACTTAAATTGGGGGGTGGGAGCTCGGCAGTCAGGGTCGAACCACCAAATAATTGGATTTAAATCTAACACTCATACATGTAACTTGGGACATGTTTGCATTAATATTATTAATTATTAATTAATATTTATTAGTAATTGATATTATTAAAATAATATTTTTAATTCCTAATTATTTATCATTTATATAATTATTAATTTCTAATTGTTAATGTTAATAGTTAATGAGTATTTAATTACTGTTATTATAATTTATTAGTAATTAATTAGTAATTAAAATTTATTATTAATTAACTATGTATTATTAAAAATAATATCCATTATCTATTCTAAATCTTATGCCTCCAATATACAAATTTCTCTTCTAGAGCAATCTTTATATATGCATCGAATCCTCCGTAATCGAGGCTTGCCCAATTTACCTTCATTTTCTATTCTATTTCCATGCTCCCTCCATGTGCCGAGCACCATACCTCACATGAAACCATAAAATAACTTATACCATTACCTATAAAAATTATATTTCAATTTAATTCCATCCCTCCCCCCACCAGCTGAGTAGATTCTTCTTCACAAAACCCTCTTATGAAATTTTCCTCACTGTCGCTGCATCTCCATGATCTGATCCTCAACCCATGTTTTCTCTCATTCCCTTTCCAACGAGCCTTTTATTTTCATTTCACTTAGAGTAATTTAGGTATTACCTTTCCCCTTATCTTCCTAGCCTCAATGGCGCTCAATCAATCCATTACATCAACTTCATCATCATTGAACGAATGATAAAGTCTGTCATCATCTCCATTTTTGTCCTCTCACTCTAGCCTCATCAATCGACATAATGGTTTTCCCTAATAATTATTTGTCTTAATCACCTCCCCTACAACATGATTGGTAATGGGGTTGATAATTTTGATCTTGAAAATGAGTAATTTTATCTAGATATTCATAATGTATTATTCCAAGTACTTGATAATTCTAAGACATCAAGAACCATGATAACTGTATTGAATTCAACAACTTTCAAAAAAAAAATCAATTTGCATGTCCATTTTTTATTTCCATCATAATCCTATCACATCAATCATCATTTTTCATCTTTTATGTTTATGAATATATAATTCCTTCTTATTTAGATTTACATCTTGTGTTTTTCTCATTAAATTACTAATTGAGTTCATTATCTATAACTTGTTAATATTTGATGAATATGTATAATTTTTAACATTAATCCATTTTTAATTTTTATCACACACATACTATATTTGATTGTTACAATGATTTTTTAGTTTTTATTAAGACATAACATCTTTTATTTCCTTCTTGAATTTGTTTCATATCATTTTGGTATCATAATATATAGATTATGCATCATGGTTGTAAAAAAGACATTGATATATTTTCTTAAAGTAAGGGGTGAGAATGTTTTTAATTCTTATAAAATAGTTTGACTCAACTTCTTATAATTTTTATATTTCTTTATAATGTTTTTAATTTTCTATAAAACACCAAGTCTTCCTCAATAACATAAGTATGATCACTCTCCTTCCATATTTTACTTCATAATCAAGAAATACAAATCTATGTGGGTTATCTCTCCAAATTCCATTCCATTCCATTTCTATGAATCATCTAATTATTTGTCTTATATCTAAATTTTATATCAGAAAATGTTTCCAATCAGAATTTCTGTGGATTCTATATTTTGTGATTCCATTTCACAATAAAATCTGAAAAGTAGGACAAGATTACTGAGGAATATTTTCTTCTAATAACTATCTATACGTGCATTGTAACATATAAATTTTGAAATACATTTATTCAATACATTTATAGATTTGATGTATATATTTATTAATTTATTTCTCATTTCTGATTTTTAGTGTTCCAAAAAGACCTTCATTTGTGGTATTATATTCAATACACTATTCCTTTGTTTTTTATTTAAGATAATTAATTCCCTTATAATGTGATACACAATTTAGAAAATTTCATGGGGATTGTTTACAAACATTAAGATAATATTTCACGTGTTTCTCATTGATCAAAGAACTTATTAATAATTTTTTGTTTCTCAATTCAATGTAAATTCAATATTTTTTTCTACGGTGTATTCCAATTAGTTTAGAGCATCAAATTTTTGAATTATTCATACCACACTAAATTCTATAAATTGAACTATCCAAATTCATAAAACTCATATCATAAAGAATAAATACAAATTTATATTTAATAAAAATATTATAAAAGGGTTTGACACAACTTTTTATAATTTTTATAATTCCTTACAATGTTTTAGATTTTTATTTACAATACAAAAACTTCCACAACATCATATAAATGATTTTTCTCATTCCATTTTTAATTCATAGTTGAGAAATACTATCCTTTCTAGGTCAATTCTATAAATTCCATTCCTTTTTTTAACCATGAACCCTCTAATTATTAGTATTCTGTATACATTATACCTCTCATAGTGTTTTTAACTAAACCTTCTATAGATTTCATGTTCTTTGATTCCATTTAACAATCGAATCTCTATAGTGTGAAATGCCTGATAAAGTAAGTTTCCTTCCAATCAATGCCCATATATATACTATAAAATAAGAATTAAGAAATATATTCTTTCAAAATATTTTTTGATTTCATATATTATATTTACTAATTTATTTATCATTTCATATTTTCACCATTTTAATAGGGCCTTCACCTTGGGTATTGTAGTGAATAAACCATACATTTTTTTATTTTATATTTAAATTTTTTTCCCTGTCATGGGATTCATAATTCAGATATATTTTATCGAAAATTTATAAAATCATTAAGATAATCTGGAATGTGTTTCTCACTATTAAAATAACTGATTAATAATTATTGGTTTGTCAATTTAGTGTATATTAAATATTTTTTCTTCCATGTATTTCAATGAGTTTTGAGGTTGAGATTTTAGAATTATTTTTACAATAGTAAGAGATGAAATTGGAATTGAATTATTTATTTTCATAAATCCCATATCATAAATTATAAGTTCCAATAATTTATCATAAAATTAGAAAAACTGAAATATATTTATTTATCTTAATGTGTTATATTCTTAAATATTAATAACTATGATGTTATATAGGAGTTGTTTAAATTAAATCAACTATAAATTTATTTCCAGTATGTATATTATACAAAATATAGATATGTATATTATTCATTATATATTTAAATTCATCTAATTGTGCTAATATGAATTTCACTATTTTGATTGATTTTATTGTCCATTACAGAAGAATTCTACTTTAAAATGAAAATATTTTACTGCTTTGATGATAGTAGAAGTATCCTAAATTAGAAAACTATAGTGTTAAATTTCTCTTACTACATACATTCCATGGTATAAGCTATAAAAACTTACAAAGGTGAACATCATTAACATATTACTTTGGTAGGAATTTATCACTATTAGGGAGAATTTCTTGTAAAAGTAATTCTCTTATTTAAAACTAGAAATATAACTAGATGGTCAAAGTTTCTACTTTAAAAAATATAATATTAATTTAAACATGCATAGATTGTAAATGAAATGAAAAATGTACATATTTTGGCATATAGAGATTATAAATGTAACAATTCATATTATATGTGTCATTCATACGATAAAAATTGAAATGTTTTTTTTCAAAACATTATACTTTTTCATCAATATATATTGATTATATTATTTATCAACTATAGTACACTTAGATATTGATTGAACCAACCACCTCTAAAAATATTGTGGTGTGTATTTATAATTCAATAAAAGAATTAGAAAATATTACGGGAAAAACAAACCACACTTTTTTATTATTTTGTTCCAAAATATGTTTTATAATATAAATTTTTTATTCACTGGAAAATATAGGTTCATATTTTTTCATTATTATATGAAAATAATTTTATGCTATAAAGTTTTCATATACAAGCTGAATAACATTTCTGATATTTTTTTAAAGAAAGTTATTCTATTTATTGGCAACTAAACTTTTTTTTAAAAATGTTTTTGAAATTCAAGAATCAAACCCATTCTATCATAATGAGGATGTTTTATGGATATAGGTTTCAATACCCAAGTTTTTATATTGAGTTACACCAGACAAAGAATCATTCAGAGAGATAAAGTTGTTAATCTGACACTTTATCGTATCTAGGTCTATCGGCATGACATTGAATATCATCACATCCAAAATAATCAGAGGCAAAAATTTTTTCTTGAAATTTCACTTTTCCGTAATCATAGAAAGAAAGAAGTTGTTGAGTGAGGAAGTCATAATGATACTGAATAGGTTTTTTTAAGAGAGTGAAGTCAGGAGTTAGAAAGTTTTAATACTTTTTAAATTAAACTAGACAATGCTTTACTAATCATAAAGTTCTCACAAATCATAAATAATCTCATGATAAAAAGATTTTGAAGAAATGGTGGAGATGTTAAGAGAATTTCAGAGTTGTATTATGGGAATTCCATTATAATGGAAATTCCATCATAATGGGATTTCCATCATAATATAAATTCCTTCTTAATGGGATTTCCATCATAATGGGAAATTCCATCGTTATGGGAATTTCATCGTAATGATAAATTATATCGTAATGGGTTTTCCATCGTAAAGGGAAAATCCATCACAATGGAACATTTCATTATAATGGTAATTCCATCAAAATGAGAAAATCTATTATAATGCAAAAATCCATCATAATGGGAAAATCCATCATAATGGGAAAATCCATCATAATGGGAAATTCCATTATAATAATAATTCTATTGTAATAGGGAAATCTATAATAATAAGAATTCCAAAATAATGAGATGAGAAAGAAAAAGAAATCGTAATGATATGAGAAGGGAATAGAAATAATAATGAGCTGAGAAATATACATAAATCACAATGATCTAAGAAATAAATAGAAATCATAATGATCTGAGAAAGAAATAGATTAAAAATGAGCTGAGAAGGAAACTGATCATAATTAGAAGATTATAAAGAAGACTCAAAAAGAAGATTCAATAAGTTTTAATGAATATTTGAAGAGGAAATAATTGAAATTAAAGTTGGCGTAAATCTTGGAGAAATCTAAAGATGATTGAAGAATTCAAAATTGATGTCTTAAATGTTATAGTTTTTTGGAGTTTTTGAAATTTGAGGATGTAGGGAAACTTTTAAAATTTCCCACTTTTTTTGAGTCACCAATAAATAATTGATTATATCATTTTTATTGTAAACGTTCAAATAAGAGGAAAAGGTGGAGTGTTGAATAAAATCAAGTGAATGTTATTTTTTGGCCATAAATCTCACAAGGAGGATCAGATAGCTGAATGTTTGTTTACTGGATTCATCAAGACCATATTGAGAAGACCGTATTCACTCAATAATATTTAGTCAATTAGACTGAGAAATATTTTACTTGGCATTTGAGAAGAGGATTAGTTTTGGGGAATGAGAATTGGATCGAGACTTATTCTATTGATAGAATTTGGTCTAAACCCATTTTATTGAGAGAATAAGATCCAAAATAATTTTATTGATAGAATCAGATCCAACATCATCATATTGAGTGAATAATATCCATCATCATCATATTGAGAAAATCAGATCTAACTAAATGGGTCTAAGGATTAAGACTGTGCAATTATATATAAATTTTAAAAATGTATTTATTCTTTTGTTTGGATTAATTGTTTCATGAGAAATATTTGTAAACTGATGAGAGTTAGTATAATATTTCCTATTTGTAGATAGAAGGTGTCTAATTTGAGTTAACATATGTTTTATATAATACTTTATAATCATGAATTTTTATAGACCCATAGGAGGGGATATGGCGAGGATGTAAGTTCTCACATTGAGGCCGAACCTTGTAAATCTTGTGTGATTTACTTTCTTTCCTACTTTTTCATACATGAGTATTTATTAAAGTTGATAAGGAAATTAATCTTAACAGGTTGTAGGGGTTATGATTCTAAAATTATTGAAACTTATGAAAAGTGAATAACTGGTTAAACCCCCCTTCTTAGTTGTTATTCGATCATTGGGAAATGAAATTGGTATGAGAGACAAGGTTCCATTATTGAATATTTATCATAGATAACATGAATTCTACTAACATTATAGTAATTCCAACCTTTTAGAGAAAAAAATTATTATTTTTGGAAAAATAGGATGACTCATTATCTCCCCTCTCTTGTCTTGGAAGTTATTGATGCTACTACTATTAGTTTTCCCCCTATTGATAAAGATGGTCCTATGAAATTTTCTGTAAGAGAAATATAGAATTTTATTGAAATTCTATAAGTGAAATCCTTATTTCCTTATTAGAGATTATTTATCAGAAGTTGATGGGTCTCAATACTTTAAAAATTATATGGGACAAGTTAGAAAGTGTTTTTAAAGATAATACTAATGCTAAGGAATCAAAGCTATGAATCTGGCATAGTAAGTATAAAGACATCAGAATGAGAGATAAAGAAAAAATTAATGAATACTTAATCAGAGTAAATAAATATTTTTTTAACATCATGGGATTTAGATATCTCTTTGATGATTCTTTAATTATAAATAAAATTATGAAAAACTTTCCGGATAAGTTTGATTATAATATTTCTTCTTTAGAAGATAAGGGTGATTTATCTCTTGATTAATTACATAACATTCTTATCTATTAAGAAATGAGGAATGCTAAAATTCTTAAAAATAATACAATAGATGAGATGGATTTTAAAGATATCAGAATTATGAAAATATAAGATGTTTCAGAAGCCGATATTTAAGAGTTAGAAGAGAAATAGGATGATGAGTTGAATGAAAAAATCATGTTCATTATATCCAATAACTATCGAAGAGGAAGAGGAAATTATAGAGGTAAAATTCCTCCCAATTTTTTTTGAGTGCGGTGGAATAAAAAAATTTGCTATTAATTATCTTAAGATGTTAGTTGGAGAATATCAAGATGATTCTGATGAAAAAAATTGATGGAATAAGTAAAAGAAATTATAATGAAGAAAACACTTCCAAAAAAAATACTAGAATAAGTTTACTAAAAAATAAGTATGTTGAGTAAGAAATTTTAATTAGACTCAACTGACAACAACTATTCTAAAGATGAATGTTTAGAATGATTTAAAACCTTTATTACAATAGTTAATAAATCAAAAGATTCCTTAGATAGTGAAGATTGTGCTAAAGAATCTTATATAGAGTATCAAATCAGAACAAAAAATGTTGCATGTATTGAGAAAAAAACTCTCAAGAATGAAATTAGAGTTATAAAGAATGATTGTGAAGTATCTTCTGATAGAAGAAAATATGTCATCAGACAGGATGAATAATAAATCATGGTGATTTTAGGTTTTCAACTGAGAATTTTTGAATAAGGAAAGATAATTAAAGATCTTAGTAAGAATCTGGAAGAAAAGGAAGAAGAAGTAAATGAGTTTCAATCAAAACTTATTGATTCCAAATATACCATGAGGAAGATGAATGAATGCTTTAAAAAATATTTGAAAGTAAATGTTTATACTTATAAAGTTGCTGAGGGGGCTCAATATGAGAATCAGGTGAAATATTCTTTTACCAAAAATATTGTTTCATCTGATTCTCTTAACATTCCAGTTTCTGGTTAAAGTACTGGTAAATCATTGGTTTAAAAATGATTTTAGAAACCGATAAAATCTACAAAAGTATAAAAATCATTCAAAATAAAATATGGTCCACATCCTAAGAATGTTAGAGGTGATATAAGTTACAAAACTCAACATGGTGTCTACAAAAAATATATTTATTAAATAGAAAAACAGTTTTTTATGCATATTTCTAGTGTTGTGTAATCTATTGGCTAAGAGAATATAATTTTTTTACAACTTAACTCTATCTAGAAGAATATTTGGGAAAATTGGAAGAAATAATGGTAGTATAATGAGTAACTTTCCTAGATTCCATATGGTGAAAATGAAAATGCTCAAGATGTTAGAAACTTCCCAAAAAAAATCAATTTGAATGTCTGGAAGAAGTTTGTGGAAGATGTGATATGGATGGTCATCATGAAAAAATATGTATGAAACTCCTTCTAGAAAAAAAATCCTTATGATAGAAAAGAAAAGTACATTGTAAAAAGGAAGTTTGAGTAAAAATCTTTTGTTGTTGAGATAGATTTGAGGGAAAGTAAAAGGAGAAAACCATGTATACATGGTAGTGGATTTTATTCACATATAATAGGTGATATAAAAATCCAGAAACTTGTTGAACTTCATTATGGAGGAGAAGTTTCCTTTGGTAATGATAGTTCCTTAAAATTAAGAGGTATAATAATGACTGATATTGAAGCTAAAAACATGAAATCTACAGAATTTTTATATGTTTATGCGCTAAAACATGACTTAAATAGTGTGAGAAAATTTTGCTATAATGGAAAAGAAGTTTTTTTTAGAAAATATTTTTGTATAATAAAATGTGTGAAAGATTAAAAGTTATTACTAAAGGATAAAGAACCAGTGAGAATCTCCTTAAAATTGGATAATTTAATAACTCATGTTACTTGAGTGTAAAATATGAAAACAAATTTTGGAACTGAAGACATGGATACCTTGGACAAAAAAACATGAATACAATTTCTAAAGTCAATTCTATCTAGAATTTTCCAAAATTTAAATGATGAGATGATGATGTTTGTATTTAATCCTATAAAAGTAAAAACGACTAACAAAAGTTATAAGATAATTAAGATTGAATTTACCAGACCTCTTAGACTTATTCATTTGGATTAATGTGGTCTGATGAGACATCAACAAACAAAAGGAGATATATACCTTTTCACTTTTATTAATGATTTCAGTCAGATAACAAACACCATGTTTATGAAAATAAGTTAGAGGATGCAGAAACGTTTATGTTTTTCCGAAAAAGAAGTTGATAAAGAAACAAGAGCTTATATAAAGAAGTTGAGAATATAAAATGGTACCAAATTCACAAGTATTGATTTTAAAGAATATCTGAGAAAAAATGGTATAAAAAATCAGTATATTGTTCCCTATATTCCACAACAAAGTAGAGGAGTAGAAAGAAAGAATAGAAGATTAGTGGAAATGGGAAGAATTATGATAGCAGAATACAATCATTCAATGTTCTATTAGAGAGAAGCTGTTAGTACTACTGTACATGTTCAAAATAGACGTCTGTTGAGACGAAAAAAAATATGAGCCATTATGAAATGTGTTATAATAAAAAACCTTCATGGAAGTAATTTAAATTTTTTGGATGTCTATGTTTTCTCAAAATAAAAAATCTGGATTTTGGAAAGTTTGATGAGAAATCTAAGGAGGGAACTCTTATGGGTTATTCACCAAATAAAAGATGTTAAAAATTCTAGAATTAATGTTTACAAAATTTGGTGGACCCATATTATGTGAAATTAATTTAAAATTAAAATTCCTTAGTAATTTTTTTTATAATGCTATGGAGGAAAAACTGGAGATTTTCAACAATAGTGAAAGTAAGTCAAAACAACATTTTAAAGATTCAGAAAATTCATGTGATGAGGAAAGTTAAATTGGGAATGAAACATTTAAATTTACTACTTTACAAAAACATGTTGAGTCTAAAAACATTATTGGAAACCATAAGGATCTAGTTTAGACAAGAATAAATTTTATATTTTATATTCAGACATCACTTATCTCAAAAGTTGATCCGAAATCAGTTTTAGAAGTTATTCAACACAAAGAATGGATGGATTTTATGAATAAGGAGTTGGATAAGATTGAAAAGAATGGAACATTGGAACTTATTTCATTTCCATAATATAAATTTTTTTTTCAGAAACAAGTGGGTCTACAAAAACAAGTAAAATCATCATATATAAGTTTCATGAAATAAATCCAATCTTATTTGTAAAGGGTATTCACAATTGGAAGGTGCGGATTTTGCAGAAAAATTTTCTCCACTTGCAATATTAGAAACTATTAGAATGTTTATTTTGGTGATGCACATTGCTATTACAAAATTTATCTAATGGATTTAAATTCAGATTTCTTAAATAGTGAGATTTTGGAAGAAGTTTACATTGAAAAACCTTATGGGTTTCTAATTGATGAGAATGAAAAAAAGTTTTTAAATTGAATAAAGATTTGTATAGGAGGAAACAAGCTCCAAATGCATGGTCTTATATGATTAAAAATTATTTGATAATGTCAACATTTTCAAAAGGAAAAGTTGATAACCAATTATATGTAAAATCTATTGACTCTGGAACAATAATTATAATTATTTATCTGGATTCTATATTTATTTTTGGTGAGGAAGAAAATTTTTTCAAAGTCCTTCCTGATGAAATGAAGAAGAATTTTTAAATGTTAATGTTGGTAGAATTAACTTTATTCCTTGGATTAAAGGTTCAACAAAATGAAAAGTACATATTCTAATATTAAGAAACATATGCTAGGGAAATGTTAAGGAAGCTTGGGATTATAGAATCCAAAGAAGTTTCTAATCCTATATCTATGAACAAAAATTTGAGTAAAGATGAGTCTGGAAAAATTGTGAATCTAAAAGATTTTCAGAAGCTAATAGGAAGTCTACTTTACCAAACAAACTCAAGGCCTGATATTTTTTTTTCTATGAATTTGTGTGCTTGGTATCAACGTAATCCAAAAGAATCACATATATTGGTAGCTAAGATGATTCTAAGATATGTCAATGTAAAAACTTCACATGGATGGTTATAAAAAACAAATTTTGAGATGAATTTTTAGGGTTATACTGATACCAATTGGGAAAAAGATTGAAATGATAGAAAATTAACTCAATAGGAACATTCTTTTTGGGTGAATGTTTCATGAGTTGGAAAAGGAAGAAACAATGTTCAGTAAAATTGAGCAAATATGATTCCAAATATGTTTCAAATACTTAGGATTATACTCAAATGTTGTGGATGAATGTTCAATGGGATGATTTAAAAGTAAACATTTCTAAACTATTGAAGATACTTTGTGATAATTAGAGTATAATTAATCTTTCTAAAAATTCAATCCAACACTCAGGATCAAAACAAATTTATATAAAATTTCACATTATAAAATAGAAAGCTTAAACTGGGGATGTTTTTCTCGAATACAATGCAAAAAATTATAAGATTTCTAATATATTTACAAAAGAAATGATAAAAGAAAGGTTTGTAGAATTGAGGCTGCAACTTCATGTTTAGTCTCCTCCTGTGTCTTCCAAAACCACATAAGGAAAACCCCCTCCATGATTTGGATTATATTGAAAAAGGGGTTGAGAGAAAACAACCTTTTGATTTTGTAAGATATGTTTCTATTATTTATTTTATGAATATGAAGCTATGGTGATCATATAATGGGTGAGACAAAAATAAAATTGAGAGAAAAAAGATAAAAGTATGGGAGGTTTACATAACATGGCCTCAAATATTTATTTCCACTAAGGGACCGAATTCCTTCAAAAAAATTAATTTTCTTCCAATAACTATCTATACGAGCATTGTAACATATAAATTTTGAAATACATTTATTCAATACATTTCTAGATTTGATGTATATATTTATTAATTTATTTCTCATTTCTGATTTTTAGTGTTCCAAAAAGACCTTCATTTGTGGTATTATATTCAATACACTATTCCTTTGTTTTTTATTTAAGATAATTAATTCCCTTATAATGTGATACACAATTTAGAAAATTTCATGGGGATTGTTTACAAACATTAAGATAATATTTCACGTGTTTCTCATTGATCAAAGAACTTATTAATAATTTTTTGTTTCTCAATTCAATGTAAATTCAATATTTTTTTCTACAGTGTATTCCAATTAGTTTAGAGCATCAAATTTTTGAATTATTCATACCACACTAAATTCTATAAATGGAACTATCCAAATTCATAAAACTCATATCATAAAAAATAAATACAAATTTATATTTAATAAAAATATTATAAAAGGGGTTGACACAAATTTTTATAATTTTTATAATTCCTTACAATGTTTTAGATTTTTATTTACAATATAAAAACTTCCACAACATCATATAAATGATTTTTCTCATTCCATTTTTAATTCATAGTTGAGAAATACTATCCTTTTTAGGTCAATTCTATAAATTCCATTCCTTTTTTTAACCATGAACCCACTAATTATTAGTATTCTGTATACATTATACCTCTCATAGTGTTTTTAACTAAACCTTCTATAGATTTCATGTTCTTTGATTCCATTTAACAATCGAATCTCTATAGTGTGAAATGCCTGATAAAGTAAGTTTTCTTCCAATCAATGCCCATATATATACTATAAAATAATAATTAAGAAATATATTCTTTCAAAATATTTTTTGATTTCATATATTATGTTTACTAATTTATTTATCATTTCATATTTTCACCATTTCAATAGGGCCTTCACCTTGGGTATTGTAGTGAATAAACCATACATTTGTTTATTTTATATTTAAATTTTTTTCCCTGTCATGGGATTCATAATTCAGATATATTTTATCGAAAATTTATAAAATCATTAAGATAATCTGCCATGTGTTTCTCACTATTAAAATAACTGATTAATAATTATTGGTTTGTCAATTTAGTGTATATTAAATATTTTTTCTTCCATGTATTTCAATGAGTTTTGAGGTTGAGATTTTAGAATTATTTTTACAGTAGTAAGAGATGAAAATGGAATTGAATTATTTATTTTCATAAATCCCATATCATAAATTATAAGTTCCAATAATTTATCATAATATTAGAAAAACTGAAATATATTTATTTATCTTAATGTGTTATATTCTTAAATATTAATAACTATGATGTTATATAGGAGTTGTTTAAATTAAATCAACTATAAATTTATTTCCAGTATGTATATTCTACAAAATATAGATATGTATATTATTCATTATATATTTAAATTCATCTAATTGTGCTAATATGAATTTCACTATTTTGATTGATTTTATTGTCCATTACAGAAGAATTCTACTTTAAAATGAAAATATTTTACTGCTTTGATGATAGTAGAAGTATCCTAAATTAGAAAACTATAATGTTAAATTTCTCTTACTACATACATTCCATGGTATAAACTATAATAACATACAAAGGTGAACATCATTAACATATTACTTTGGTAGGAATTTATCACTATTAGGGAGAATTTATTGTAAAAGTAATTCTCTTATTTAAAACTAGAAATATAACTAGATGGTCAAAGTTTCTACTTCAAAAAATATAATATTAATTTAAACATGCATATATTGTAAATGAAATAAAAAATGTACATATTTTGGCATATAGAGATTATAAATGTAACAATTCATATTATATGTGTCATTCATACGATAAAAATTGAAATGTTTTTTTTCAAAACTTTATACTTTTTCATCAATATATATTGATTATATAATTTATCAACTATAGTACACTTAGATATTGATAGAACCAACCACCTCTAAAAATATTGTGGTGTGTATTTATAATTCAATAAAAGAATTAGAAAATATTGCGGTAAAAACAAACCACACTTTTTATTATTTTGTTCAAAAATATGTTTTATAATATAAATTTTTTATTTACTAGAATATATAGGTTCATATTTTTTCATTATTATATGAAAATAATTTTATGCTATAATGTTTTCATATACAAGATGAATAACATTTCTGATATTTTTTTAAACAAAGTTATTCTATTTATTGGCAACTAAACTTTTTTTTAAAAATGTTTTTGAAATTCAAGAATCAAACCCATTCCATCATAATGAGGATGTTTTATGGATATAGGTTTCAATACCCATGTTTTTATATTGAGTTACACTAGACAAAGAAGCATTCAGAGAGATAAAGTTGTTAATCTGACACTTTATCGTATCTAGGTCTATCAGCATGACATTGAATATCATCACATCCAAAATAATCAGAGTCAAAAATTTTTTCTTGAAATTTCACTTTTCCGTAAACATAGAAAGAAAGAAGTTGTTGAGTGAGGAAGTCATAATGATACTGAATAGGTTTTTTTAAGAGAGTGAAGTCAGGAGTTAGAAAGTTTTAATACTTTTTAAATTAAACTAGACAATTCTTTATTAATCATAAAGTTCTCACAAATCATGAATAATCTCATGATAAAAAGATTTTGAAGAAATGGTGGAGATGTTAAGAGAATTTCAGAGTTGTATTATGGGAATTCCATTATAATGGAAATTCCATCATAATGGGATTTCCATCATAATATAAATTCCTTCTTAATGGGATTTCCATCATAATGGGAAATTCCATCGTTATGGGAATTTCATCATAATGATAAATTATATCGTAATGGGTTTTCCATCGTAAAGGGAAAATCCATCACAATGGAACATTTCATCATAAAGGTAATTCCATCAAAATGAGAAAATCTATTATAATGCAAAAATCCATCATAATGGGAAAATCCATCATAATGGGAAAATCCATTATAATAAGAATTCTATTGTAATGGGGAAATCTATAATAATAGGAATTCCATAATAATGAGATGAGAAAGAAAAAGAAATCGTAATGATATGAGAAGGAAATAGAAATAATAATGAGCTGAGAAATATACATAAATCACAATGATCTATGAAATAAATAGAAATCATAATGATCTGAGAAAGAAATAGATTAAAAATGAGATGAGAAGGAAACTCATCATAATTAGATGATTATAAAGAAGACTCAAAAAGAAGATTCAATAAGTTTTAATGAATAGTTGAAGAGGAAATAATTGAAATTAAAGTTGGCGTAAATCTTGGAGAAATCTAAAGATGAATGAAGAATTCAAAATTGATGTCTTAAATGTTATAGTTTTTTGGAGTTTTTGAAATTTGAGGATGTAGGGAAACTTTTAAAATTTCCCACTTTTTTTGAGTCACCAATAAATAATTGATTATATCATTTTTTATTGTCAACGTTCAAATAAGAGGAAAAGGTGGAGTGTTGAAGAAAATCAAGTGAATGTTATTTTTTGGCCACAAATCTCACAAGGAGGAGCAGATAGATGAATGTTTGTTTACTGGATTCATCAAGACCATATTGAGAAGACCGTATTCACTCAATAAGATTTAGTCAATTAGACAGAGAAATATTTTACTTGGCATTTGAGAAGAGGATTAGTTTTGGGGAATGAGAATTGGATCGAGACTTATTGTATTGATAGAATTAGGTCTAAACCCATTTTATTGAGAGAATAAGATCCAAAATCATTTTATTGATAGAATCAGATCCAACATCATCATATTGAGTGAATCATATCCATCATCATCATATTGAGAAAATCAGATCTAACCAAATGGGTATAATGATTAATACTGTGCAATTATATAGAAATTTTAAAAATGTATTTATTCTTTTGTTTGGATTAATTGTTTCATGAGAAATATTTGTAAACTGATGAGAGTTAGTATAATATTTCCTATTTGGAGATAGAAGGTGTCTAATTTGAGTTAACAGATGTTTTATATAATACTTTATAATCATGAATTTTCATTGACCCACAGGAGGGGATATGGCGAGGATGTAAGTTCTCACATTGAGGCCGAACCTTGTAAATCTTGTGTGATTTACTTTCTTTCCTAATTTTTCATACATGAGTATTTATTAAAGTTGATAAGGAAATTAATCTTAACAGGTTGTAGGGGTTATGATTCTAAAATTATTGAAACTTATGAAAAGTGAATAACTAGTTAAACCCCCCTTCTTAGTTGTTATTCGATCATTGGGAAATGAAATTGGTATCAGAGACAAGGTTCCATTATTGAATATTTATCATAGATAACATGAATTCTACTAACATTATAGTAATTCCAACCTTTTAGAGAAAAAAATTATTATTGTTGGAAAAATAGGATGACTCATTATCTCCCCTCTCTTGTCTTGGAAGTTATTGATGCTACTACTATTAGTTTTCCCCCTATTGATAAGGATGGTCCTATGACATTTTCTGTAAGAGAAATATAGAATTTTATTGAAATTCTATAAGTGAAATCCTTATTTCCTTATTAGAGATTATTTATCAGATGTTGATGGGTCTCAATACTTTAACAATTATATGGGACAAGTTAGAAAGTGTTTTTAAAGATAATACTAATGCTAAGGAATCAAAGCTATGAATCTAGCATAGTAAGTATAAAGACATCAGAATGAGAGATAAAGAAAAAATTAATGAATACTTAAGTAGAGTAAATAAATTTTTTTTTTAACATCATGGGATTTAGATATCTCTTGGATGATTCTTTAATTATAAATAAAATTATGAAAAAAATTTCGGATAAGTTTGATTATAATATTTCTTCTTTAGAAGATAAGGATGATTTATCTCTTGATTAATTACATAACATTATTATCTATTAAGAAATGAGGAATGCTAAAATTCTTAAAAATAATACAATAGATGAGATGGATTTTAAAGATATCAGAAATATGAAAATATAAGATGTTTCAGAAGCCGATCTTTAAGAGTTAGAAGAGAAATAGGATGATGAGTTGAATGAAAAAATCATGTTCATTATATCCAATAAATATCGAAGAGGAAGAGGAAATTATATAGGTAAAATTCCTCCCAATTTTTTTTGAGTGTGGTGGAATAAAAAAAATTTCTATTAATTATCTTAAGATGTTAGTTGGAGAATATCAAGATGATTCTGATGAAAAAAGTGATGGAATAAGTAAAAGAAATTATAATGAAGAAAACACTTCCAAAAAAATACTAGAATAAGTTTACTAAAAAATAAGTATGTTGAGTAAGAAATTTTAATTAGACTCAACTGACAACAACTATTCTAAAGATGAATGTTTAGAATGATTTAAAACCTTTATTACAATAGTTAATAAATCAAAATATTCCTTAGATAGTGAAGATTGTGCTAAAGAATCTTATATAGAGTATCAAATCAGAACAAAAAATGTTGCATGTATCGAGAAAAAAAACTCTCAAGAATGAAATTAGAGTTATAAAGAATGATTGTGAAGTATCTTCTGATAGAAGAAAATATGTCATCAGACAGGATGAATAATAAATCATGGTGATTTTAGGTTTTCAACTGAGAATTTTTGAACAAAGAAAGATAATTAAAGATCTTAGTAAGAATCTGGAAGATAAGGAAGAAGAAGAAAATGAGTTTCAATCAAAACTTATTGATTCCAAATATACCATGAGGAAGATGAATGAATGCTTTAAAAAATATTTGAAAGTAAATGTTTATACTTATAATGTTGCTAAGGGGGCTCAATATGAGAATCAGGTGAAATATTCTTTTACCAAAAATATTGTTTCATCTGATTCTCTTAACATTCCAGTTTCTGGTTAAAGTACTGGTAAATCATTGGTTTAAAAATGATTTCAGAAACCGATAAAATCTACAAAAGTATAAAAATCATTCAAAATAAAATATGGTCCACATCCTAAGAATGTTAGAGGTGATATAAGTTACCAAACTCAACATGGTGTCTACAAAAAATATATTTATTAAATAGAAAAATAGTTTTTTATGCATATTTCTGGTGTTGTGTAATCTATTGGCTAAGAGAATATAATTTTTTTACAACTTAACTCTATCTAGAAGAATATTTGGGAAAATTGGAAGAAATAATGGTAGTATAATGAGTAACTTTCCTAGATTCCATATGGTGAAAATGAAAATGCTCAAGATGTTAGAAACTTCCCAAAAAAAATCAATTTGAATGTCTGGAAGAAGTTTGTGGAAGATGTGATATGGCTGGTCATCATGAAAAAATATGTATGAAACTCCTTCTAGAAAAAAAATCCTTATGATAGAAAAGAAAAGTACGTTGTAAAAAGGAAGTTTGAGTAAAAGTCTTTTGTTGTTGAGATAGATTTGAGGGAAAGTAAAAGGGGAAAACCATGTATACATGGTAGTGGATTTTATTCACATATAATAGGTGATATAAAAATCCAGAAACTTGTTGAACTTCATTATGGAGGAGAAGTTTCCTTTGGTAATGATAGTTCCTTAAAATTAAGAGGTATAATAATGACTGATATTGAAGCTAAAAACATGAAATCTACAGAATTGTTATATGTTTATGCGCTAAAACACGACTTAAATAGTGTGAGAAAATTTTGCTATAATGGAAAATAAGTTTTTTTAGAAAATATTTTTGTATAATAAAATGTGTGAAAGATTAAAAGTTATTACTAAAGGATAAAGAACCAGTGAGAATCTCCTTAAAATTGGATAATTTAATAACTCCTGTAACTTGAGTGTAAAATATGAAAACAAATTTTGGCACTGAAGATATGGATACCTTGGATAAAAAAACATGAATACAATTTATAAAGTCAATTCTGTCTAGAATTTTCCAAAATTTAAATGATGAGATGATGATGTTTGTATTTAATCCTATAAAAGTAAAAACGACTAAAAAAAGTTATAAGATAATTAAGATTGAATTTACCAGACCTCTTAGACTTATTCATTTGGATTAATGTGGTCTGATGAGACATCAACAAACAAAAGGAGATATATACCTTTTCACTTTTATTAATGATTTCAGTCAGATAACAAACACCATGTTTATGAAAATAAGTTAGAGGATGCATAAACATTTATGTTTTTCAGAAAAGAAGTTGATAAAGAAACGGGAGATTATATAAAGAAGTTGAGAATATAAAATGGTACCAAATTCACAAGTATTGATTTTAAATAATATCTGAGAAAAAATGGTATAAAAAATCAGTATATTGTTCCCTATATTCCACAACAAAGTAGAGGAGTAGAAAGAAATAATAGAAGTTCAGTGGAAATGGGAAGAATTATGATAGCAGAATACAAGCATTCAATGTTCTATTAGAGAGAAGCTGTTAGTACTACTGTACATGTTCAAAATAGACGTCTGTTGAGACGAAAAACAAATATGAGCCATTATGAAATGTGTTATAATAAAAAACCTTCATGGAAGTAATTTAATTTTTTTGGATGTCTATGTTTTCTCAAAATAAAAAATCTGGATTTTGGAATGTTTGATGAGAAATCTAAGGAGGGAACTCTTATGGGTTATTCACCAAATAAAAGATGTTAAAAATTCTAGAATTAATGTTTACAAAATTTGGTGGACCCATATTATGTGAAATTAATTTAAAATTAAAATTCCTTAGTAATTTTTTTTATAATGCTATGGAGGAAAAACTGGAGATTTTCAACAATAGTGAAAGTAAGTCAAAACAACATTTTAAAGATTCAGAAAATTCATGTGATGAGGAAAGTTAAATTGGGAATGAAACATTTAAATTTACTACTTTACAAAAACATGTTGAGTCTAAAAACTTTATTGGAAACCATAAGGATCTAGTTTAGACAAGAATAAATTTTATATTTTATATTCAGACTTCACTTATCTCAAAAGTTGATCCGAAATCAGTTTTAGAAGTTATTCAACACAAAGAATGGATGGATGTTATGAATAAGGAGTTGGATAAGATTGAAAAGAATGGAACATTGGAACTTATTTCATTTCCATAATATAATTTTTTTTTTCAGAAACAAGTGGGTCTACAAAAACAAGTAAAATCATCATATATAAGTTTCATGAAATAAATCCAATCTTGTTTGTAAAGGGTATTCACAATTGGAAGGTGCGGATTTTGAAGAAAAATTTTCTCCACTTGCAATATTAGAAACTATTAGAATGTTTCTTTTGGTGATGCACATTGCTATTACAAAATTTATCTAATGGATTTAAATTCAGCTTTCTTAAATGGTGAGATTTTGGAAGAATTTTACATCGAAAAACCTTATGGGTTTCTAATTGATGAGAATGAAAAAAAGTTTTTAAATTGAATAAAGATTTGTATAGGAGGAAACAAGGTCCAAATGCATGGTCTTATATGCTTAAAAATTATTTGATAATGTCAACATTTTCAAAAGGAAAAGTTGATAAGCAATTATATGTAAAATCTATTGACTCTGGAACAATAATTATAATTATTTATCTGGATTCTATATTTATTTTTGGTGAGGAAGAAAATTTTTTCAAAGTCCTTCCTGATGAAATGAATAAGAATTTTTAAATGTTAATGTTGGTAGAATTAACTTTATTCCTTGGATTAAAGGTTCAACAAAATGAAAAGTACATATTCTAATATTAAGAAACATATGCTAGGGAAATGTTAAGGAAGATTGGGATTACAGAATCCAAAAGATGTTTCTAATCCTATATCTATGAACAAAAATTTGAGTAAAGATGAGTCTGGAAAAATTGTGAATCTAAAAGATTTTCAGAAGCTAATAGGAAGTCTACTTTACCAAACAAACTCAAGGCCTGATATTTTTTTTTCTATGAATTTGTGTGCTTGGTATCAACGTAATCCAAAAGAATCACATATATTTGTAGCTAAGATGATTCTAAGATATGTCAATGTAAAAACTTCACATGGCTGGTTATAAAAAAAAATTTGAGATGAATTTTTAGGGTTATACTGATACCAATTAGGAAAAAGATTGAAATGATAGAAAATTAACTCAAAAGGAACATTATTTTTGGGTGAATGTTTCATGAGTTGGAAAAGGAAGAAACAATGTTCAGTAAAATTGAGCAAAGATGATTCCAAATATGTTTCAACTACTTAGGATTGTACTCAAATGTTGTGGATGAATGTTCAATGGGATGATTTGAAAGTAAACATTTCTAAACTATTGAAGATACTTTGTGATAATTAGAGTATAATTAATCTTTCTAAAAATTCAATCCAACACTCAGGATCAAAACAAATTTATATAAAATTTCACATTATAAAATAGAAAGCTTATACTAGGGATGTTTTTCTCGAATACAATGAAAAAAATTATAAGATTTCTAATATATTTACAAAAGAAATGATAAAAGAAAGGTTTGTGGAATTGAGGCTGCAACTTCATGTTTAGTCTCCTCCTGTGTCTTCCAAAACCACATAAGGAAAACCCCCACCATGATTTGGATTATATTGAAAAAGGGGTTGATAGAAAACAACCTTTTGATTTTGTAAGATATGTTTCTTTTATTTATTTTATGAATATGAAGTTATGGTGATCATATAATGGGGGAGAGAAAAATAAAATTGAGAGAAAAAAGATAAAAGTAAGGGAGGTTTACATAACATGGCCTCAAATATTTATTTCCACTAAGGGACCGAATTCCTTCAAAAAAATTAATTTTCTTCTAATAACTATTTATACGAGCATTGTAACATATAAATTTTGAAATACATTTATTCAATACATTTCTAGATTTGATGTATATATTTATTAATTTATTTCTCATTTCTGATTTTTAGAGTTCCAAAAAGACCTTCATTTGTGGTATTATATTCAATACACTATTCCTTTGTTTTTTATTTAAGATAATTAATTCCCTTATAATGTGATACAGAATTTAGAAAATTTCATGGGGATTGTTTACAAACATTAAGATAATATTTCACGTGTTTCTCTTTGATTAAAGAACTTATTAATAATTTTTTGTTTCTCAATTCAATGTAAATTCAATATTTTTTTCTACGGTGTATTCCAATTAGTTTAGAGCATCAAATTTTTGAATTATTCATACCACACAAAATTCTATAAATGGAACTATCCAAATTCATAAAACTCATATCATAAAAAATAAATACAAATTTATATTTAATAAAAATATTATAAAAGGGTTTGACACAACTTTTTATAATTTTTATAATTCCTTACAATGTTTTAGATTTTTATTTACAATATAAAAACTTCCACAACATCATATAAATGATTTTTCTCATTCCATTTTTAATTCATAGTTGAGAAATACTATCCTTTCTAGGTCAATTCTATAAATTCCATTCCTTTTTTAACCATGAACCCTCTAATTATTAGTATTCTATATACATTATACCTCTCATAGTGTTTTTAACTAAACCTTCTATAGATTTCATGTTCTTTGATTCCATTTAACAATCGAATCTCTATAGTGTGAAATGCCTGATAAAGTAAGTTTTCTTCCAATCAATGCCCATATATATACTATAAAATAAAAATTAAGAAATATATTCTTTCAAAATATTTTTTGATTTCATATATTATATTTACTAATTTATTTATCATTTCATATTTTCACCATTTCAATAGGGCCTTCACCTTGGGTATTGTAGTGAATAAACCATACATTTGATTATTTTATATTTAAATTTTTTTCCCAGTCATGGGATTCATAATTCAGATATATTTTATCGAAAATTTATAAAATCATTAAGATAATCTGCCATGTGTTTCTCACTATTAAAATAACTGATTAATAATTATTGGTTTGTCAATTTAGTGTATATTAAATATTTTTTCTTCCATGTATTTCAATGAGTTTTGAGGTTGAGATTTTAGAATTATTTTTACAATAGTAAGAGATGAAAATGGAATTGAATTATTTATTTTCATAAATCCCATATCATAAATTATAAGTTCCAATAATTTATCATAATATTAGAAAAACTGAAATATATTTATTTATCTTAATGTGTTATATTCTTAAATATTAATAACTATGATGTTATATAGGAGTTGTTTAAATTAAATCAACTATAAATTTATTTCCAGTTTGTATATTCTACAAAATATAGATATGTATATTATTCATTATATATTTAAATTCATCTAATTGTGCTAATATGAATTTCACTATTTTGATTGATTTTATTGTCCATTACAGAAGAATTCTACTTTAAAATGAAAATATTTTACTGCTTTGATGATAGTAGAAGTATCCTAAATTAGAAAAATATAATGTTAAATTTCTCTTACTACATACATTCCATGGTATAAGCTATAAAAACATACAAAGGTGAACATCATTAACATATTACTTTGGTAGGAATTTATCACTATTAGGGAGAATTTCTTGTAAAAGTAATTCTCTTATTTAAAACTAGAAATATAACTAGATGGTCAAAGTTTCTACTTTAAAAAATATAATATTAATTTAAACATGCATAGATTGTAAATGAAATGAAAAATGTACATATTTTGGCATATAGAGATTATAAATGTAACAATTCATATTATATGTGTCATTCATACGATAAAAATTGAAATGTTTTTTTTCAAAACTTTATACTTTTTCCTCAATATATATTGATTATATAATTTATCAACTATAGTACACTTAGATATTGATAGAACCAACCACCTCTAAAAATATTGTGGTGTGTATTTATAATTCAATAAAAGAATTAGAAAATATTGCGGTAAAAACAAACCACACTTTTTATTATTTTGTTCCAAAATATGTTTTATAATATAAATTTTTTATTTACTAGAATATATAGGTTCATATTTTTTCATTATTATATGAAAATAATTTTATGCTATAATGTTTTCATATACAAGATGAATAACATTTCTGATATTTTTTTAAACAAAGTTATTCTATTTATTGGCAACTAAACTTTTTTTTTAAAAATGTTTTTGAAATTCAAGAATCAAACCCATTCCATCATAATGAGGATGTTTTATGGATATAGGTTTCAATACCCAAGTTTTTATATTGAGTTACACTAGACAAAGAAGCATTCAGAGAGATAAATTTGTTAATCTGACACTTTATCGTATCTAGGTCTATCAGCATGACATTGAATATCATCACATCCAAAATAATCAGAGGCAAAAATTTTTTCTTGAAATTTCACTTTTCCGTAATCATAGAAAGAAAGAATTTGTTGAGTGAGGAAGTCATAATGATACTGAATAGGTTTTTTTAAGAGAGTAAAGTCAGGAGTTAGAAAGTTTTAATACTTTTTAAATTAAACTAGACAATTCTTTATTAATCATAAAGTTCTCACAAATCATGAATAATCTCATGATAAAAAGATTTTGAAGAAATGGTGGAGATGTTAAGAGAATTTCAGAGTTGTATTATGGGAATTCCATTATAATGGAAATTCCATCATAATGGGATTTCCATCATAATATAAATTCCTTCTTAATGGGATTTCCATCATAATGGGAAATTCCATCGTTATGGGAATTTCATCGTAATGATAAATTATATCGTAATGGGTTTTCCATCGTAAAGGGAAAATCCATCACAATGGAACATTTCATCATAAAGGTAATTCCATCAAAATGAGAAAATCTATTATAATGCAAAAATCCATCATAATGGGAAAATCCATCATAATGGGAAAATCCATTATAATAAGAATTCTATTGTAATGGGGAAATCTATAATAATAGGAATTCCATAATAATGAGATGATAAAGAAAAAGAAATCGTAATGATATGAGAAGGAAATAGAAATAATAATGAGCTGAGAAATATACATAAATCACAATGATCTATGAAATAAATAGAAATCATAATGATCTGAGAAAGAAATAGATTAAAAATGAGCTGAGAAGGAAACTGATCATAGTTAGATGATTATAAAGAAGACTCAAAAAGAAGATTCAATAAGTTTTAATGAATAGTTGAAGAGGAAATAATTGAAATTAAAGTTGGTGTAAATCTTGGAGAAATCTAAAGATGATTGAAGAATTCAAAATTGATGTCTTAAATGTTATAGTTTTTTGGAGTTTTTGAAATTTGAGGATGTAGGGAAACTTTTAAAATTTCCCACTTTTTTTGAGTCACCAATAAATAATTGATTATATCATTTTTTATTGTCAACGTTCAAATAAGAGGAAAAGGTGGAGTGTTGAAGAAAATCAAGTGAATGTTATTTTTTGGCCACAAATCTCACAAGGAGGATCAGATAGATGAATGTTTGTTTACTGGATTCATCAAGACCATATTGAGAAGACCGTATTCACTCAATAAGATTTATTCAATTAGACAGAGAAATATTTTACTTGGCATTTGAGAAGAGGATTAGTTTTGGGGAATGAGAATTGGATCGAGACTTATTGTATTGATAGAATTAGGTCTAAACCCATTTTATTGAGAGAATAAGATCCAAAATCATTTTATTGATAGAATCAGATCCAACATCATCATATTGAGTGAATCATATCCATCATCATCATATTGAGAAAATCAGATCTAACCAAATGGGTATAATGATTAAGACTGTGCAATTATATAGAAATTTTAAAAATGTATTTATTCTTTTGTTTGGATTAATTGTTTCATGAGAAATATTTGTAAACTGATGAGAGTTAGTATAATATTTCCTATTTGGAGATAGAAGGTGTCTAATTTGAGTTAACAGATGTTTTATATAATACTTTATAATCATGAATTTTCATTGACCCACAGGAGGGGATATGGCGAGGATGTAAGTTCTCACATTGAGGCCGAACCTTGTAAATCTTGTGTGATTTACTTTCTTTCCTAATTTTTCAAACATGAGTATTTATTAAAGTTGATAAGGAAATTAATCTTAACAGGTTGTAGGGGTTATGATTCTAAAATTATTGAAACTTATGAAAAGTGAATAACTAGTTAAACCCCCCTTCTTAGTTGTTATTCGATCATTGGGAAATGAAATTGGTATCAGAGACAAGGTTCCATTATTGAATATTTATCATAGATAACATGAATTCTACTAACATTATAGTAATTCCAACCTTTTAGGGAAAAAAATTATTATTGTTGGAAAAATAGGATGACTCATTATCTCCCCTCTCTTGTCTTGGAAGTTATTGATGCTACTACTATTAGTTTTCCCCCTATTGATAAGGATGGTCCTATGACATTTTCTGTAAGAGAAATATAGAATTTTATTGAAATTCTATAAGTGAAATCCTTATTTCCTTATTAGAGATTATTTATCAGATGTTGATGGGTCTCAATACTTTAACAATTATATGGGACAAGTTAGAAAGTGTTTTTAAAGATAATACTAATGCTAAGGAATCAAAGCTATGAATCTGGCATAGTAAGTATAACGACATCAGAATGAGAGATAAAGAAAAAATTAATGAATACTTAAGCAGAGTAAATAAATATTTTTTTTAACATCATGGGATTTAGATATCTCTTGGATGATTATTTAATTATAAATAAAATTATGAAAAACATTCCGGAAAAGTTTGATTATAATATTTCTTCTTTAGAAGATAAGGATGATTTATCTCTTGATTAATTACATAACATTCTTATCTATTAAGAAATGAGGAATGCTAAAATTCTTAAAAATAATACAATAGATGAGATGGATTTTAAAGATATCAGAAATATGAAAATATAAGATGTTTCAGAAGCCGATCTTTAAGAGTTAGAAGAGAAATAGGATGATGAGTTGAATGAAAAAATCATGTTCATTATATCCAATAAATATCGAAGAGGAAGAGGAAATTATATAGGTAAAATTCCTCCCAATTTTTTTTGAGTGTGGTGGAATAAAAAAAATTTCTATTAATTATCTTAAGATGTTAGTTGGAGAATATCAAGATGATTCTGATGAAAAAAGTGATGGAATAAGTAAAAGAAATTATAATGAAGAAAACACTTCCAAAAAAATACTAGAATAAGTTTACTAAAAAATAAGTATGTTGAGTAAGAAATTTTAATTAGACTCAACTGACAACAACTATTCTAAAGATGAATGTTTAGAATGATTTAAAACCTTTATTACAATAGTTAATAAATCAAAATATTCCTTAGATAGTGAAGATTGTGCTAAAGAATCTTATATAGAGTATCAAATCAGAACAAAAAATGTTGCATGTATTGAGAAAAAAACTCTCAAGAATGAAATTAGAGTTATAAAGAATGATTGTGAAGTATCTTCTGATAGAAGAAAATATGTCATCAGACAGGATGAATAATAAATCATGGTGATTTTAGGTTTTCAACTGAGAATTTTTGAACAAAGAAAGATAATTAAAGATCTTAGTAAGAATCTGGAAGATAAGGAAGAAGAAGAAAATGAGTTTCAATCAAAACTTATTGATTCCAAATATACCATGAGGAAGATGAATGAATGCTTTAAAAAATATTTGAAAGTAAATGTTTATACTTATAATGTTGCTGAGGGGGCTCAATATGAGAATCAGGTGAAATATTCTTTTACCAAAAATATTGTTTCATCTGATTCTCTTAACATTCCAGTTTCTGGTTAAAGTACTGGTAAATCATTGGTTTAAAAATGATTTCAGAAACCGATAAAATCTACAAAAGTATAAAAATCATTCAAAATAAAATATGGTCCACATCCTAAGAATGTTAGAGGTGATATAAGTTACCAAACTCAACATGGTGTCTACAAAAAATATATTTATTAAATAGAAAAATAGTTTTTTATGCATATTTCTGGTGTTGTGTAATCTATTGGCTAAGAGAATATAATTTTTTTACAACTTAACTCTATCTAGAAGAATATTTTGGGAAAATTGGAAGAAATAATGGTAGTATAATGAGTAACTTTCCTAGATTCCATATGGTGAAAATGAAAATGCTCAAGATGTTATAAACTTCCCAAAAAAAATCAATTTGAATGTTTGGAAGAAGTTTGTGGAAGATGTGATATGGCTGGTCATCATGAAAAAATATGTATGAAACTCCTTCTAGAAAAAAATCCTTATGATAGAAAAGAAAAGTACGTTGTAAAAAGGAAGTTTGAGTAAAAGTCTTTTGTTGTTGAGATAGATTTGAGGGAAAGTAAAAGGGGAAACCATGTATACATGGTAGTGGATTTTATTCACATATAATAGGTGATATAAAAATCCAGAAACTTGTTGAACTTCATTATGGAGGAGAAGTTTCCTTTGGTAATGATAGTTCCTTAAAATTAAGAGGTATAATAATGACTGATATTGAAGCTAAAAACATGAAATCTACAGAATTGTTATATGTTTATGCGCTAAAACACGACTTAAATAGTGTGAGAAAATTTTGCTATAATGGAAAATAAGTTTTTTAGAAAATATTTTTGTATAATAAAATGTGTGAAAGATTAAAAGTTATTACTAAAGGATAAAGAACCAGTGAGAATCTCCTTAAAATTGGATAATTTAATAACTCCTGTAACTTGAGTGTAAAATATGAAAACAAATTTTGGCACTGAAGATATGGATACCTTGGACAAAAAAACATGAATACAATTTATAAAGTCAATTCTGTCTAGAATTTTCCAAAATTTAAATGATGAGATGATGATGTTTGTATTTAATCCTATAAAAGTAAAAACGACTAAAAAAAGTTATAAGATAATTAAGATTGAATTTACCAGACCTCTTAGACTTATTCATTTGGATTAATGTGGTCTGATGAGACATCAACAAACAAAAGGAGATATATACCTTTTCACTTTTATTAATGATTTCAGTCAGATAACAAACACCATGTTTATGAAAATAAGTTAGAGGATGCATAAACATTTATGTTTTTCAGAAAAGAAGTTGATAAAGAAACGGGAGATTATATAAAGAAGTTGAGAATATAAAATGGTACCAAATTCACAAGTATTGATTTTAAATAATATCTGAGAAAAAATGGTATAAAAAATCAGTATATTGTTCCCTATATTCCACAACAAAGTAGAGGAGTAGAAAGAAATAATAGAAGTTTAGTGGAAATGGGAAGAATTATGATAGCAGAATACAAGCATTCAATGTTCTATTAGAGAGAAGCTGTTAGTACTACTCTACATGTTCAAAATAGACGTCTGTTGAGACGAAAAACAAATATGAGCCATTATGAAATGTGTTATAATAAAAAACCTTCATGGAAGTAATTTAAATTTTTTGGATGTCTATATTTTCTCAAAATAAAAAATCTGGATTTTGGAAAGTTTGATGAGAAATCTAAGGAGGGAACTCTTATGGGTTATTCACCAAATAAAAGATGTTAAAAATTCTAGAATTAATGTTTACAAAATTTGGTGGACCCATATTATGTGAAATTAATTTAAAATTAAAATTCCTTAGTAATTTTTTTTATAATGCTATGGAGGAAAAACTGGAGATTTTCAACAATAGTGAAAGTAAGTCAAAACAACATTTTAAAGATTCAGAAAATTCATGTGATGAGGAAAGTTAAATTGGGAATGAAACATTTAAATTTACTACTTTACAAAAACATGTTGAGTCTAAAAACTTTATTGGAAACCATAAGGATCTAGTTTAGACAAGAATAAATTTTATATTTTATATTCAGACTTCACTTATCTCAAAAGTTGATCCGAAATCAGTTTTAGAAGTTATTCAACACAAAGAACGGATGGATGTTATGAATAAGGAGTTGGATAAGATTGAAAAGAATGGAACATTGGAACTTATTTCATTTCCATAATATAATTTTTTTTTTCAGAAACAAGTGGGTCTACAAAAACAAGTAAAATCATCATATATAAGTTTCATGAAATAAATCCAATCTTGTTTGTAAAGGGTATTCACAATTGGAAGGTGCGGATTTTGAAGAAAAATTTTCTCCACTTACAATATTAGAAACTATTAGAATGTTTCTTTTGGTGATGCACATTGCTATTACAAAATTTATCTAATGGATTTAAATTCAGCTTTCTTAAATGGTGAGATTTTGGAAGAATTTTACATCGAAAAACCTTATGGGTTTCTAATTGATGAGAATGAAAAAAAGTTTTTAAATTGAATAAAGATTTGTATAGGAGGAAACAAGCTCCAAATGCATGGTCTTATATGCTTAAAAATTATTTGATAATGTCAACATTTTCAAAAGGAAAAGTTGATAAGCAATTATATGTAAGATCTATTGACTCTGGAACAATAATTATAATTATTTATCTGGATTCTATATTTATTTTTGGTGAGGAAGAAATTTTTTTCAAAGTCCTTCCTGATGAAATGAAGAAGAATTTTTAAATGTTAATGTTGGTAGAATTAACTTTATTCCTTGGATTAAAGGTTCAACAAAATGAAAAGTACATATTCTAATATTAAGAAACATATGCTAGGGAAATGTTAAGGAAGCTTGGGATTACAGAATCCAAAAGATGTTTCTAATCCTATATCTATGAACAAAAATTTGAGTAAAGATGAGTCTGGAAAAATTGTGAATCTAAAAGATTTTCAGAAGCTAATAGGAAGTCTACTTTACCAAACAAACTCAAGGCCTGATATTTTTTTTTCTATGAATTTGTGTGCTTGGTATCAACGTAATCCAAAAGAATCACATATATTTGTAGCTAAGATGATTCTAAGATATGTCAATGTAAAAACTTCACATGGCTGGTTATAAAAAAAAAAATTTGAGATGAATTTTTAGGGTTATACTGATACCAATTAGGAAAAAGATTGAAATGATAGAAAATTAACTCAAAAGGAACATTATTTTTGGGTTAATGTTTCATGAGTTGGAAAAGGAAGAAACAATGTTCAGTAAAATTGAGCAAAGATGATTCCAAATATGTTTCAACTACTTAGGATTGTACTCAAATGTTGTGGATGAATGTTCAATGGGATGATTTGAAAGTAAACATTTCTAAACTATTGAAGATACTTTGTGATAATTAGAGTATAATTAATCTTTCTAAAAATTCAATCCAACACTCAGGATCAAAACAAATTTATATAAAATTTCACATTATAAAATAGAAAGCTTATACTAGGGATGTTTTTCTCGAATACAATGAAAAAAATTATAAGATTTCTAATATATTTACAAAAGAAATGATAAAAGAAAGGTTTGTGGAATTGAGGCTGCAACTTCATGTTTAGTCTCCTCCTGTGTCTTCCAAAACCACATAAGGAAAACCCCCACCATGATTTGGATTATATTGAAAAAGGGGTTGAGAGAAAACAACCTTTTGATTTTGTAAGATATGTTTCTTTTATTTATTTTATGAATATGAAGCTATGGTGATCATATAATGGGGGAGAGAAAAATAAAATTGAGAGAAAAAAGATAAAAGTAAGGGAGGTTTACATAACATGGCCTCAAATATTTATTTCCACTAAGGGACCGAATTCCTTCAAAAAAATTAATTTTCTTCTAATAACTATTTATACGAGCATTGTAACATATAAATTTTGAAATACATTTATTCAATACATTTCTAGATTTGATGTATATATTTATTAATTTATTTCTCATTTCTGATTTTTAGAGTTCCAAAAAGACCTTCATTTGTGGTATTATATTCAATACACTATTCCTTTGTTTTTTATTTAAGATAATTAATTCCCTTATAATGTGATACAGAATTTAGAAAATTTCATGGGGATTGTTTACAAACATTAAGATAATATTTCACGTGTTTCTCATTGATTAAAGAACTTATTAATAATTTTTTGTTTCTCAATTCAATGTAAATTCAATATTTTTTTCTACGGTGTATTCCAATTAGTTTAGAGCATCAAATTTTTGAATTATTCATACCACAATAAATTCTATAAATGGAACTATCCAAATTCATAAAACTCATATCATAAAAAATAAATACAAATTTATATTTAATAAAAATATTATAAAAGGGTTTGACACAACTTTTTATAATTTTTATAATTCCTTACAATGTTTTAGATTTTTATTTACAATATAAAAACTTCCAAAACATCATATAAATGATTTTTCTCATTCCATTTTTAATTCATAGTTGAGAAATACTATCCTTTCTAGGTCAATTCTATAAATTCCATTCCTTTTTTTAACCATGAACCCTCTAATTATTAGTATTCTATATACATTATACCTCTCATAGTGTTTTTAACTAAACCTTCTATAGATTTCATGTTCTTTGATTCCATTTAACAATCGAATCTCTATAGTGTGAAATGCCTGATAAAGTAAGTTTTCTTCCAATCAATGCCCATATATATACTATAAAATAAAAATTAAGAAATATATTCTTTCAAAATATTTTTTGATTTCAAATATTATATTTACTAATTTATTTATCATTTCATATTTTCACCATTTCAATAGGGCCTTCACCTTGGGTATTGTAGTGAATAAACCATACATTTTATTATTTTATATTTAAATTTTTTTCCCTGTCATGGGATTCATAATTCAGATATATTTTATCGAAAATTTATAAAATCATTAAGATAATCTGCCATGTGTTTCTCACTATTAAAATAACTGATTAATAATTATTGTTTTTTCAATTTACTGTATATTAAATACTTTTTCTTCCATGTATTTCAATGAGTTTTGAGGTTGAGATTTTAGAATTATTTTTAAAATAGTAAGATATGAAAATGGAATTGAATTATTTATTTTCAGAAATCCCATATCATAAATTATAAGTTCCAATAATTTATCATAATATTAGAAAAACTGAAATATATTTATTTATCTTAATGTGTTATATTCTTAAATATTAATAACTATGATGTTATATATGAGTTGTTTAAATTAAATCAACTATAAATTTATTTCCAGTATGTATATTCTACAAAATATAGATATGTATATTATTCATTATATATTTAAATTCATCTAATTGTGCTAATATGAATTTCACTATTTTGATTGATTTTATTGTCCATTACAGAAGAATTCTACTTTAAAATGAAAATATTTTACTTCTTTGATGATAGTAGAAGTATTCTAAATTAGAAAACTATAATGTTAAATTTCTCTTACTACATACATTCCATGGTATAAGCTATAAAAACTTACAAAGGTGAACATTATTAACATATTACTTTGGTAGGAATTTATCACTATTAGGGAGAATTTCTTGTAAAAGTAATTCTCTTATTTAAAACTAGAAATATAACTAGATGGTCAAAGTTTCTACTTTCAAAAATATAATATTAATTTAAACATGCATAGATTGTAAATGAAATGAAAAATGTACATATTTTGGCATATAGAGATTATAAATGTAACAATTCATATTATATGTGTCATTCATACGATAAAAATTGAAATGTTTTTTTTTCAAAACTTTATACTTTTTCATCAATATATATTTATTATATTATTTATCAACTATAGTACACTTAGATATTGATAGAACCAACCACCTCTAAAAATATTATTGTGTGTATTTATAATTCAATAAAAGAATTAGAAAATATTGCGGTAAAAACAAACCACACTTTTTATTATTTTGTTCCAAAATATGTTTTATAATATAATTTTTTTATTCACTGGAATATATAGGTTCATATTTTTTCATCATTATATGAAAATAATTTTATGCTATAATGTTTTCATATACAAGCTGAATAACATTTCTGATATTTTTTTAAACAAAGTTATTCTATTTATTGGAAACTAAACTTTTTGTTTAAAAATGTTTTTGAAATTCAAGAATCAAACCCATTCCATCATAATGAGGATGTTTTATAGATATAGGTTTCAATACCCAAGTTTTTATATTGAGTTACACCAGACAAAGAAGCATTCAGAGAGATAAAGTTGTTAATCTGACACTTTATCGTATCTAGGTCTATCGGCATGACATTGAATATCATCACATCCAAAATAATCAGAGGCAAAAATTTTTTCTTGAAATTTCACTTTTCCGTAATCATAGAAAGAAAGAAGTTGTTGAGTGAGGAAGTCATAATGATACTGAATAGTTTTTTTAGGAGAGTGAAGTCAGGAGTTAGAAAGTTTTAATACTTTTTAAATTAAACTAGACAATGCTTTACTAATCATAAAGTTCTCACAAATCATGAATAATCTCATGATAAAAAGATTTTGAAGAAATGGTGGAGATGTTAAGAGAATTTCAGAGTTGTATTATGGGAATTCCATTATAATGGAAATTCCATCATAATGGGATTTCCATCATAATATAAATTCCTTCTTAATGGGATTTCCATCATAATGGGAAATTCCATCGTTATGGGAATTTCATCGTAATGATAAATTATATCGTAATGGGTTTTCCATCGTAAAGGGAAAATCCATCACAATGGAACATTTCATCATAAAGGTAATTCCATCAAAATGAGAAAATCTATTATAATGCAAAAATCCATCATAATGGGAAAATCCATCATAATGGGAAAATCCATTATAATAAGAATTCTATTGTAATGGGGAAATCTATAATAATAGGAATTCCATAATAATGAGATGAGAAAGAAAAAGAAATCGTAATGATATGAGAAGGAAATAGAAATAATAATGAGCTGAGAAATATACATAAATCACAATGATCTATGAAATAAATAGAAATCATAATGATCTGAGAAAGAAATAGATTAAAAATGAGCTGAGAAGGAAACTGATCATAATTAGATGATTATAAAGAAGACTCAAAAAGAAGATTCAATAAGTTTTAATGAATAGTTGAAGAGGAAATAATTGAAATTAAAGTTGGCGTAAATCTTGGAGAAATCTAAAGATGATTGAAGAATTCAAAATTGATGTCTTAAATGTTATAGTTTTTTGGAGTTTTTGAAATTTGAGGATGTAGGGAAACTTTTAAAATTTCCCACTTTTTTTGAGTCACTAATAAATAATTGATTATATCATTTTTTATTGTCAACGTTCAAATAAGAGGAAAAGGTGGAGTGTTGAAGAAAATCAAGTGAATGTTATTTTTTGGCCACAAATCTCACAAGGAGGATCAGATAGATGAATGTTTGTTTACTGGATTCATCAAGACCATATTGAGAAGACCGTATTCACTCAATAAGATTTAGTCAATTAGACAGAGAAATATTTTACTTGGCATTTGAGAAGAGGATTAGTTTTGGGGAATGAGAATTGGATCGAGACTTATTGTATTGATAGAATTAGGTCTAAACCCATTTTATTGAGAGAATAAGATCCAAAATCATTTTATTGATAGAATCAGATCCAACATCATCATATTGAGTGAATCATAACCATCATCATCATATTGAGAAAATCAGATCTAACCAAATGGGTATAATGATTAAGACTGTGCAATTATATAGAAATTTTAAAAATGTATTTATTCTTTTGTTTGGATTAATTATTTCATGAGAAATATTTGTAAACTGATGAGAGTTAGTATAATATTTCCTATTTGGAGATAGAAGGTGTCTAATTTGAGTTAACAGATGTTTTATATAATACTTTATAATCAGGAATTTTCATTGACCCACAGGAGGGGATATGGCGAGGATGTAAGTTCTCACATTGAGGCCGAACCTTGTAAATCTTGTGTGATTTACTTTCTTTCCTAATTTTTCATACATGAGTATTTATTAAAGTTGATAAGGAAATTAATCTTAACAGGTTGTAGGGGTTATGATTCTAAAATTATTGAAACTTATGAAAAGTGAATAACTAGTTAAACCCCCCTTCTTAGTTGTTATTCGATCATTGGGAAATGAAATTGGTATCAGAGACAAGGTTCCATTATTGAATATTTATCATAGATAACATGAATTATACTAACATTATAGTAATTCCAACCTTTTAGAGAAAAAAATTATTATTGTTGGAAAAATAGGATGACTCATTATCTCCCCTCTCTTGTCTTGGAAGTTATTGATGCTACTACTATTAGTTTTCCCCCTATTGATAAGGATGGTCCTATGACATTTTCTGTAAGAGAAATATAGAATTTTATTGAAATTCTATAAGTGAAATCCTTATTTCCTTATTAGAGATTATTTATCAGATGTTTATGGGTCTCAATACTTTAACAATTATATGGGACAAGTTAGAAAGTGTTTTTAAAGATAATACTAATGCTAAGGAATCAAAGCTATGAATCTGGCATAGTAAGTATAAAGACATCAGAATGAGAGATAAAGAAAAAATTAATGAATACTTAAGCAGAGTAAATAAATATTTTTTTTAACATCATGGGATATAGATATCTCTTGGATGATTCTTTAATTATAAATAAAATTATGAAAAACATTCCGGATAAGTTTGATTATAATATTTCTTCTTTAGAAGATAAGGATGATTTATCTCTTGATTAATTACATAACATTCTTATCTATTAAGAAACGAGGAATGCTAAAATTCATAAAAATAATACAATAGATGAGATGGATTTTAAAGATATCAGAAATATGAAAATATAAGATGTTTCAGAAGCCGATCTTTAAGAGTTAGAAGAGAAATAGGATGATGAGTTGAATGAAAAAATCATGTTCATTATATCCAATAACTATCGAAGAGGAAGAGGAAATTATAGAGGTAAAATTCCTCCCAATTTTTTTTGAGTGTGGTGGAATAAAAAAAATTTCTATTAATTATCTTAAGATGTTAGTTGGAGAATATCAAGATGATTCTGATGAAAAAAAGTGATGGAATAAGTAAAAGAAATTATAATGAAGAAAACACTTCCAAAAAAATACTAGAATAAGTTTACTAAAAAATAAGTATGTTGAGTAAGAAATTTTAATTAGACTCAACTGACAACAACTATTCTAAAGATGAATGTTTAGAATGATTTAAAACCTTTATTATAATAGTTAATAAATCAAAATATTCCTTAGATAGTGAAGATTGTGCTAAGGAATCTTATATAGAGTATCAAATCAGAACAAAAAATGTTGCATGTATCGAGAAAAAAAACTCTCAAGAATGAAATTAGAGTTATAAAGAATGATTGTGAAGTATCTTCTGATAGAAGAAAATATGTCATTAGACAGGATGAATAATAAATCATGGTGATTTTAGGTTTTCAACTGAGAATTTTTGAACAAAGAAAGATAATTAAAGATCTTAGTAAGAATCTGGAAGATAAGGAAGAAGAAGAAAATGAGTTTCAATCAAAACTTATTGATTCCAAATATACCATGAGGAAGATGAATGAATGCTTTAAAAAATATTTGAAAGTAAATGTTTATACTTATAATGTTGCTGAGGGGGCTCAATATGAGAATCAGGTGAAATATTCTTTTACCAAAAATATTGTTTCATCTGATTCTCTTAACATTCCAGTTTCTGGTTAAAGTACTGGAAAATCATTGGTTTAAAAATGATTTCAGAAACCGATAAAATCTACAAAAGTATAAAAATCATTCAAAATAAAATATGGTCCACATCCTAAGAATGTTAGAGGTGATATAAGTTACCAAACTCAACATGGTGTCTACAAAAAATATATTTATTAAATAGAAAAATAGTTTTTTATGCATATTTCTGGTGTTGTGTAATCTATTGGCTAAGAGAATATAATTTTTTTACAACTTAACTCTATCTAGAAGAATATTTGGGAAAATTGGAAGAAATAATGGTAGTATAATGAGTAACTTTCCTAGATTCCATATGGTGAAAATGAAAATGCTCAAGATGTTAGAAACTTCCCAAAAAAAATCAATTTGAATGTCTGGAAGAAGTTTGTGGAAGATGTGATATGGCTGGTCATCATGAAAAAATATGTATGAAACTCCTTCTAGAAAAGAAATCCTTATGATAGAAAAGAAAAGTACGTTGTAAAAAGGAAGTTTGAGTAAAAGTCTTTTGTTGTTGAGATAGATTTGAGGGAAAGTAAAAGGGGAAAACCATGTATACATGGTAGTGGATTTTATTCACATATAATAGGTGATATAAAAATCCAGAAACTTGTTGAACTTCATTATGGAGGAGAAGTTTCCTTTGGTAATGATAGTTCCTTAAAATTAAGAGGTATAATAATGACTGATATTGAAGCTAAAAACATGAAATCTACAGAATTGTTATATGTTTATGCGCTAAAACATGACTTAAATAGTGGGAGAAAATTTTGCTATAATGGAAAATAAGTTTTTTTAGAAAATATTTTTGTATAATAAAATGTGTGAAAGATTAAAAGTTACTACTAAAGGATAAAGAACCAGTTAGAATCTCCTTAAAATTGGATAATTTAATAACTCCTGTAACTTGAGTGTAAAATATGAAAACAAATTTTGGCAGTGAAGATATGGATACCTTGGACAAAAAAACATGAATACAATTTATAAAGTCAATTCTGTCTAGAATTTTCCAAATTTTAAATGATGAGATGATGATGTTTGTATTTAATCCTATAAAAGTAAAAACGACTAAAAAAAGTTATAAGATAATTAAGATTGAATTTACCAGACCTCTTAGACTTATTCATTTGGATTAATGTGTTCTGATGAGACATCAACAAACAAAAGGAGATATATACCTTTTCACTTTTATTAATGATTTCAGTCAGATAACAAACACCATGTTTATGAAAATAAGTTAGAGGATGCATAAACGTTTATGTTTTTCAGAAAAGAAGTTGATAAAGAAACGGGAGATTATATAAAGAAGTTGAGAATATAAAATGGTAACAAATTCAAAAGTATTGATTTTAAATAATATCTTAGAAAAAATGGTATAAAAAATCAGTATATTGTTCCCTATATTCCACAACAAAGTAGAGGAGTAGAAAGAAAGAATAGAAGTTTAGTGGAAATGGGAAGAATTATGATAGCAGAATACAAGCATTCAATGTTCTATTACAGGGAAGCTGTTAGTACTACTGTACATGTTCAAAATAGACGTCTGTTGAGACGAAAAAAAAATATGAGCCATTATGAAATGTGTTATAATAAAAAACCTTCATGGAAGTAATTTAAATTTTTTGGATGTCTATGTTTTCTCAAAATAAAAAATCTGGATTTTGGAAAGTTTGATGAGAAATCTAAGGAGGGAACTCTTATGGGTTATTCACCAAATAAAAGATGTTAAAAATTCTAGAATTAATGTTTACAAAATTTGGTGGACCCATATTATGTGAAATTAATTTAAAATTAAAATTCCTTAGTAATTTTCTTTATAATGCTATGGAGGAAAAACTGAAGATTTTCAACAATAGTGAAAGTAAGTCGAAACAACATTTTAAAGATTCAGAAAATTCATGTGATGAGGAAAGTTAAATTGGGAATGAAACATTTAAATTTACTACTTTACAAAAACATGTTGAGTCTAAAAACTTTATTGGAAACCATAAGGATCTATTTTAGACAAGAATAAATTTTATATTTTATATTCAGACTTCACTTATCTCAAAAGTTGATCCAAAATCAGTTTTAGAAGTTATTCAACACAAAGAATGGATGGATGTTATGAATAAGGAGTTGGATAAGATTGAAAAGAATGGAACATTGGAACTTATTTCATTTCCATAATATAATTTTTTTTTCAGAAACAAGTGGGTCTACAAAAACAAGTAAAATCATCATATATAAGTTTCATGAAATAAATCCAATCTTGTTTGTAAAGGGTATTCACAATTGGAAGGTGCAGATTTTGAAGAAAAATTTTCTCCACTTGCAATATTAGAAACTATTAGAATGTTTCTTTTGGTGATGCACATTGCTATTACAAAATTTATCTAATGGATTTAAATTCAGCTTTCTTAAATGGTGAGATTTTGGAAGAAGTTTACATCGAAAAACCTTATGGGTTTCTAATTGATGAGAATGAAAAAAAGTTTTTAAATTGAATAAAGATTTGTATAGGAGGAAACAAGCTCCAAATGCATGGTCTTATATGCTTAAAAATTATTTGATAATGTCAACATTTTCAAAAGGAAAAGTTGATAAGCAATTATATGTAAAATCTATTGACTCTGGAACAATAATTATAATTATTTATCTGGATTCTATATTTATTTTTGGTGAGGAAGAAAATTTTTTCAAAGTCCTTCCTGATGAAATGAAGAAGAATTTTTAAATGTTAATGTTGGTAGAATTAACTTTATTCCTTGGATTAAAGGTTCATCAAAATGAAAAGTACATATTCTAATATTAAGAAACATATGCTAGGGAAATGTTAAGGAAGCTTGGGATTACAGAATCCAAAGATGTTTCTAATCCTATATCTATGAACAAAAATTTGAGTAAAGATGAGTCTGAAAAAATTGTGAATCTAAAAGATTTTCAGAAGCTAATATGAAGTCTACTTTACCAAACAAACTCAAGGCCTGGTATTTTTTTTCTATGAATTTGTGTGCTTGGTATCAACGTAATCCAAAAGAATCACATATATTTGTAGCTAAGATGATTCTAAGATATGTCAATGTAAAAACATCACATGGCTGGTTATAAAAAAAAATTTTGAGATGAATTTTTAGGGTTATACTGATACCAATTAGGAAAAAGATTGAAATGATAGAAAATTAACTCAAAAGGAACATTATTTTTGGGTGAATGTTTCATGAGTTGGAAAAGGAAGAAACAATGTTCAGTAAAATTGAGAAAAGATGATTCCAAATATGTTTCAACTACTTAGGATTGTACTCAAATGTTGTGGATGAATGTTCAATGGGATGATTTGAAAGTAAACATTTCTAAACTATTGAAGATACTTTGTGATAATTAGAGTATAATTAATCTTTCTAAAAATTCAATCCAACACTCAGGATCAAAACAAATTTATATAAAATTTCACATTATAAAATAGAAAGCTTATACTGGGGATGTTTTTCTCGAATACAATGAAAAAAATTATAAGATTTCTAATATATTTACAAAAGAAATGATAAAAGAAAGGTTTGTGGAATTGAGGCTGCAACTTCATGTTTAGTCTCCTCCTGTGTCTTCCAAAACCACATAAGGAAAACCCCCACCATGATTTGGATTATATTGAAAAAGGGGTTGAGAGAAAACAACCTTTTGATTTTGTAAGATATGTTTCTTTTATTTATTTTATGAATATGAAGCTATGGTGATCATATAATGGGGGAGAGAAAAATAAAATTGAGAGAAAAAAGATAAAAGTAAGGGAGGTTTACATAACATGGCCTCAAATATTTATTTCCACTAAGGGACCGAATTCCTTCAAAAAAATTAATTTTCTTCTAATAACTATCTATACGAGCATTGTAACATATAAATTTTGAAATACATTTATTCAATACATTTCTAGATTTGATGTATATATTTATTAATTTATTTCTCATTTCTGATTTTTAGAGTTCCAAAAAGACCTTCATTTGTGGTATTATATTCAATACACTATTCCTTTGTTTTTTATTTAAGATAATTAATTCCCTTATAATGTGATACAGAATTTAGAAAATTTCATGGGGATTGTTTACAAACATTAAGATAATATTTCACGTGTTTCTCATTGATTAAAGAACTTATTAATAATTTTTTGTTTCTCAATTCAATGTAAATTCAATATTTTTTTCTACGGTGTATTCCAATTAGTTTAGAGCATCAAATTTTTGAATTATTCATACCACACTAAATTCTATAAATGGAACTATCCAAATTCATAAAACTCATATCATAAAAAATAAATACAAATTTATATTTAATAAAAATATTATAAAAGGGTTTGACACAACTTTTTATAATTTTTATAATTCCTTACAATGTTTTAGATTTTTATTTACAATATAAAAACTTCCACAACATCATATAAATGATTTTTCTCATTCCATTTTTAATTCATAGTTGAGAAATACTATCCTTTCTAGGTCAATTCTATAAATTCCATTCCTTTTTTTAACCATGAACCCTCTAATTATTAGTATTCTATATACATTATACCTCTCATAGTGTTTTTAACTAAACCTTCTATAGATTTCATGTTCTTTGATTCCATTTAACAATCGAATCTCTATAGTGTGAAATGCCTGATAAAGTAAGTTTTCTTCCAATCAATGCCCATATATATACTATAAAATAAAAATTAAGAAATATATTCTTTCAAAATATTTTTTGATTTCATATATTATATTTACTAATTTATTTATCATTTCATATTTTCACCATTTCAATAGGGCCTTCACCTTGGGTATTGTAGTGAATAAACCATACATTTGATTATTTTATATTTAAATTTTTTTCCCTGTCATGGGATTCATAATTCAGATATATTTTATCGAAAATTTATAAAATCATTAAGATAATCTGCCATGTGTTTCTCACTATTAAAATAACTGATTAATAATTATTGGTTTGTCAATTTAGTGTATATTAAATATTTTTTCTTCCATGTATTTCAATGAGTTTTGAGGTTGAGATTTTAGAATTATTTTTACAATAGTAAGAGATGAAAATGGAATTGAATTATTTATTTTCATAAATCCCATATCATAAATTATAAGTTCCAATAATTTATCATAATATTAGAAAAACTGAAATATATTTATTTATCTTAATGTGTTATATTCTTAAATATTAATAACTATGATGTTATATAGGAGTTGTTTAAATTAAATCAACTATAAATTTATTTCCAGTATGTATATTCTACAAAATATAGATATGTATATTATTCATTATATATTTAAATTCATCTAATTGTGCTAATATGAATTTCACTATTTTGATTGATTTTATTGTCCATTACAGAAGAATTCTACTTTAAAATGAAAATATTTTACTGCTTTGATGATAGTAGAAGTATCCTAAATTAGAAAACTATAATGTTAAATTTCTCTTACTACATACATTCCATGGTATAAGCTATAAAAACATACAAAGGTGAACATCATTAACATATTACTTTGGTAGGAATTTATCACTATTAGGGAGAACTTCTTGTAAAAGTAATTCTCTTATTTAAAACTAGAAATATAACTAGATGGTCAAAGTTTCTACTTTAAAAAATATAATATTAATTTAAACATGCATAGATTGTAAATGAAATGAAAAATGTACATATTTTGGCATATAGAGATTATAAATGTAACAATTCATATTATATGTGTCATTCATACGATAAAAATTGAAATGTTTTTTTTCAAAACTTTATACTTTTTCATCAATATATATTGATTATATAATTTATCAACTATAGTACACTTAGATATTGATAGAACCAACCACCTCTAAAAATATTGTGGTGTGTATTTATAATTCAATAAAAGAATTAGAAAATGTTGCGGTAAAAACAAACTACACTTTTTATTATTTTGTTCCAAAATATGTTTTATAATATAAATTTTTTATTTACTAGAATATATAGGTTCATATTTTTTCATTATTATATGAAAATAATTTTATGCTATAATGTTTTCATATACAAGATGAATAACATTTTTGATAATTTTTTAAACAAAGTTATTCTATTTATTGGCAACTAAACTTTTTTTTTAAAAATGTTTTTGAAATTCAAGAATCAAACCCATTCCATCATAATGAGGATGTTTTATGGATATAGGTTTCAATACCCAAGTTTTTATATTGAGTTACACTAGACAAAGAAGCATTCAGAGAGATAAAGTTGTTAATCTGACACTTTATCGTATCTAGGTCTATCAGCATGACATTGAATATCATCACATCTAAAATAATCAGAGGCAAAAATTTTTTCTTGAAATTTCACTTTTCCGTAATCATAGAAAGAAAGAAGTTGTTGAGTGAGGAAGTCATAATGATACTGAATAGGTTTTTTTAAGAGAGTAAAGTCAGGAATTAGAAAGTTTTAATACTTTTTAAATTAAACTAGACAATTCTTTATTAATCATAAAGTTCTCACAAATCATGAATAATCTCATGATAAAAAGATTTTGAAGAAATGGTGGAGATGTTAAGAGAATTTCAGAGTTGTATTATGGGAATTCCATTATAATGGAAATTCCATCATAATGGGATTTCCATCATAATATAAATTCCTTCTTAATGGGATTTCCATCATAATGGGAAATTCCATCGTTATGGGAATTTCATCGTAATGATAAATTATATCGTAATGGGTTTTCCATCGTAAAGGGAAAATCCATCACAATGGAACATTTCATCATAAAGGTAATTCCATCAAAATGAGAAAATCTATTATAATGCAAAAATCCATCATAATGGGAAAATCCATCATAATGGGAAAATCCATTATAATAAGAATTCTATTGTAATGGGGAAATCTATAATAATAGGAATTCCATAATAATGAGATGAGAAATAAAAAGAAATCGTAATGATATGAGAAGGAAATAGAAATAATAATGAGCTGAGAAATATACATAAATCACAATGATCTATGAAATAAATAGAAATCATAATGATCTGAGAAAGAAATAGATTAAAAATGAGCTGAGAAGGAAACTGATCATAATTAGATGATTATAAAGAAGACTCAAAAAGAAGATTCAATAAGTTTTAATGAATAGTTGAAGAGGAAATAATTGAAATTAAAGTTGGCGTAAATCTTGGAGAAATCTAAAGATGATTGAAGAATTCAAAATTGATGTCTTAAATGTTATAGTTTTTTGGAGTTTTTGAAATTTGAGGATGTAGGGAAACTTTTAAAATTTCCCACTTTTTTTGAGTCACCAATAAATAATTGATTATATCATTTTTTATTGTCAACGTTCAAATAAGAGGAAAAGGTGGAGTGTTGAAGAAAATCAAGTGAATGTTATTTTTTGGCCACAAATCTCACAAGGAGGATCAGATAGATGAATGTTTGTTTACTGGATTCATCAAGACCATATTGAGAAGACCGTATTCACTCAATAAGATTTAGTCAATTAGACAGAGAAATATTTTACTTGGCATTTGAGAAGAGGATTAGTTTTGGGGAATGAGAATTGGATCGAGACTTATTGTATTGATAGAATTAGGTCTAAACCCATTTTATTGAGAGAATAAGATCCAAAATCATTTTATTGATAGAATCAGATCCAACATCATCATATTGAGTGAATCATATCCATCATCATCATATTGAGAAAATCAGATCTAACCAAATGGGTATAATGATTAAGACTGTGCAATTATATAGAAATTTTAAAAATGTATTTATTCTTTTGTTTGGATTAATTGTTTCATGAGAAATATTTGTAAACTGATGAGAGTTAGTATAATATTTCCTATTTGGAGATAGAAGGTGTCTAATTTGAGTTAACAGATGTTTTATATAATACTTTATAATCATGAATTTTCATTGACCCACAGGAGGGGATATGGCAAGGATGTAAGTTCTCACATTGAGGCCGAACCTTGTAAATCTTGTGTGATTTACTTTCTTTCCTAATTTTTCATACATGAGTATTTATTAAAGTTGATAAGGAAATTAATCTTAACAGGTTGTAGGGGTTATGATTCTAAAATTATTGAAACTTATGAAAAGTGAATAACTAGTTAAACCCCCCTTCTTAGTTGTTATTCGATCATTGGGAAATGAAATTGGTATCAGAGACAAGGTTCCATTATTGAATATTTATCATAGATAACATGAATTCTACTAACATTATAGTAATTCCAACCTTTTAGAGAAAAAAATTATTATTGTTGGAAAAATAGGATGACTCATTATCTCCCCTCTCTTGTCTTGGAAGTTATTGATGCTACTACTATTAGTTTTCCCCCTATTGATAAGGATGGTCCTATGACATTTTCTGTAAGAGAAATATAGAATTTTATTGAAATTCTATAAGTGAAATCCTTATTTCCTTATTAGAGATTATTTATCAGATGTTGATGGGTCTCAATACTTTAACAATTATATGGGACAAGTTAGAAAGTGTTTTTAAAGATAATACTAATGCTAAGGAATCAAAGCTATGAATCTGGCATAGTAAGTATAAAGACATCAGAATGAGAGATAAAGAAAAAATTAATGAATACTTAAGCAGAGTAAATAAATATTTTTTTTAACATCATGGGATTTAGATATCTCTTGGATGATTCTTTAATTATAAATAAAATTATGAAAAACATTCCGGATAAGTTTGATTATAATATTTCTTCTTTAGAAGATAAGGATGATTTATCTCTTGATTAATTACATAACATTCTTATCTATTAAGAAATGAGGAATGCTAAAATTCTTAAAAATAATACAATAGATGAGATGGATTTTAAAGATATCAGAAATCTGAAAATATAAGATGTTTCAGAAGCCGATCTTTAAGAGTTAGAAGAGAAATAGGATGATGAGTTGAATGAAAAAATCATGTTCATTATATCCAATAACTATCAAAGAGGAAGAGGAAATTATAGAGGTAAAATTCCTCCCAATTTTTTTTGAGTGTGGTGGAATAAAAAAAATTCCTATTAATTATCTTAAGATGTTAGTTGGAGAATATCAAGATGATTCTGATTAAAAAAAGTGATGGAATAAGTAAAAAAATTATAATGAAGAAAACACTTCCAAAAAAATACTAGAATAAGTTTACTAAAAAATAAGTATGTTGAGTAAGAAATTTTAATTAGACTCAACTGACAACAACTATTCTAAAGATGAATGTTTAGAATGATTTAAAACCTTTATTACAATAGTTAATAAATCAAAATATTCCTTAGATAGTGAAGATTGTGCTAAAGAATCTTATATAGAGTATCAAATCAGAACAAAAAATGTTGCATGTATCGAGAAAAAAAAACTCTCAAGAATGAAATTAGAGTTATAAAGAATGATTGTGAAGTATCTTCTGATAGAAGAAAATATGTCATCAGACAGGATGAATAATAAATCATGGTGATTTTAGGTTTTCAACTGAGAATTTTTGAACAAAGAAAGATAATTAAAGATCTTAGTAAGAATCTGGAAGATAAGGAAGAAGAAGAAAATGAGTTTCAATCAATACTTATTGATTCCAAATATACCATGAGGAAGATGAATGAATGCTTTAAAAAATATTTGAAAGTAAATGTTTATACTTATAATGTTGCTGAGGGGGCTCAATATGAGAATCAGGTGAAATATTCTTTTACCAAAAATATTGTTTCATCTGATTCTCTTAACATTCCAGTTTCTGGTTAAAGTACTGGTAAATCATTGGTTTAAAAATGATTTCAGAAACCGATAAAATCTACAAAAGTATAAAAATCATTCAAAATAAAATATGGTCCACATCCTAAGAATGTTAGAGGTGATATAAGTTACCAAACTCAACATGGTGTCTACAAAAAATATATTTATTAAATAGAAAAATAGTTTTTTATGCATATTTCTGGTGTTGTGTAATCTATTGGCTAAGAGAATATAATTTTTTTACAACTTAACTCTATCTAGAAGAATATTTGGGAAAATTGGAAGAAATAATGGTAGTATAATGAGTAACTTTTCTAGATTCCATATGGTGAAAATGAAAATGCTCAAGATGTTAGAAACTTCCCAAAAAAATCAATTTCAATGTCTGGAAGAAGATTGTGGAAGATGTGATATGGCTGGTCATCATGAAAAAATATGTATGAAACTCCTTCTAGAAAAAAAATCCTTATGATAGAAAAGAAAAGTACATTGTAAAAAGGAAGTTTGAGTAAAAGTCTTTTGTTGTTGAGATAGATTTGAGGGAAAGTAAAAGGGGAAAACCATGTATACATGGTAGTGGATTTTATTCACATATAATAGGTGATATAAAAATCCAGAAACTTGTTGAACTTCATTATGGAGGAGAAGTTTCCTTTGGTAATGATAGTTCCTTAAAATTAAGAGGTATAATAATGACTGATATTGAAGCTAAAAACATGAAATCTACAGAATTGTTGTATGTTTATGCGCTAAAACATGACTTAAATAGTGTGAGAAAATTTTGCTATAATGGAAAATAAGTTTTTTTAGAAAATATTTTTGTATAATAAAATGTGTGAAAGATTAAAAGTTATTACTAACGGAAAAATAACCAGTGAGAATCTCCTTAAAATTGGATAATTTAATAACTCCTGTAACTTGAGTGTAAAATATGAAAACAAATTTTGGCACTGAAGATATGGATACCTTGGACAAAAAAACATGAATACAATTTATAAAGTCAATTCTGTCTAGAATTTTCCCAAATTTAAATGATGAGATGATGATGTTTGTATTTAATCCTATAAAAGTAAAAACGACTAAAAAAAGTTATAAGATAATTAAGATTGAATTTACCAGACCTCTTAGACTTATTCATTTGGATTAATGTGGTCTGATGAGACATCAACAAACAAAAGGAGATATATACCTTTTCACTTTTATTAATGATTTCAGTCAGATAACAAACACCATGTTTATGAAAATAAGTTAGAGGATGCATAAACGTATATGTTTTTCAGAAAAGAAGTTGATAAAGAAACGGGAGATTATATAAAGAAGTTGAGAATATAAAATGGTACCAAATTCACAAGTATTGATTTTAAATAATATCTGAGAAAAAATGGTATAAAAAATCAGTATATTGTTCCCTATATTCCACAACAAAGTAGAGGAGTAGAAAGAAAGAATAGAAGTTTAGTGGAAATGGGAAGAATTATGATAGCAGAATACAAGCATTCAATGTTCTATTAGAGGGAAGCTGTTAGTACTACTGTACATGTTCAAAATAGACGTCTGTTGAGACGAAAAACAAATATGAGCCATTATGAAATGTGTTATAATAAAAAACCTTCATGGAAGTAATTTAAATTTTTTGGATATCTATGTTTTCTCAAAATAAAAAATCTGGATTTTGGAAAGTTTGATGAGAAATCTAAGGAGGGAACTCTTATGGGTTATTCACCAAATAAAAGATGTTAAAAATTCTAGAATTAATGTTTACAAAATTTGGTGGACCCATATTATGTGAAATTAATTTAAAATTAAAATTCCTTAGTAATTTTTTTTATAATGCTATGGAGGAAAAACTGGAGATTTTCAACAATAGTGAAAGTAAGTCAAAACAACATTTTAAAGATTCAGAAAATTCATGTGATGAGGAAAGTTAAATTGGGAATGAAACATTTAAATTTACTACTTTACAAAAACATGTTGAGTCTAAAAACATTATTGGAAACCATAAGGATCTAGTTTAGACAAGAATAAATTTTATATTTTATATTCAGACTTCACTTATCTCAAAAGTTGATCCGAAATCAGTTTTAGAAGTTATTCAACACAAAGAATGGATGGATGTTATGAATAAGGAGTTGGATAAGATTGAAAAGAATGGAACATTGGAACTTATTTCATTTCCATAATATAATTTTTTTTCAGAAACAAGTGGGTCTACAAAAACAAGTAAAATCATCATATATAAGTTTCATGAAATAAATCCAATCTTGTTTGTAAAGGGTATTCACAATTGGAAGGTGCGGATTTTGAAGAAAAATTTTCTCCACTTGCAATATTAGAAACTATTAGAATGTTTCTTTTGGTGATGCACATTGCTATTACAAAATTTATCTAATGGATTTAAATTCAGCTTTCTTAAATGGTGAGATTTTGGAAGAAGTTTACATCGAAAAACCTTATGGGTTTCTAATTGATGAGAATGAAAAAAAGTTTTTAAATTGAATAAAGATTTGTATAGGAGGAAACAAGCTCCAAATGCATGGTCTTATATTCTTAAAAATTATTTGATAATGTCAACATTTTCAAAAGGAAAAGTTGATAAGCAATTATATGTAAAATCTATTGACTCTGGAACAATAATTATAATTATTTATCTGGATTCTATATTTATTTTTGGTGAGGAAGAAAATTTTTTCAAAGTCCTTCCTGATGAAATGAAGAAGAATTTTTAAATGTTAATGTTGGTAGAATTAACTTTATTCCTTGGATTAAAGGTTCAACAAAATGAAAAGTACATATTCTAATATTAAGAAACATATGCTAGGGAAATGTTAAGGAAGCTTGGGATTACAGAATCCAAAGATGTTTCTAATCCTATATCTATGAACAAAAATTTGAGTAAAGATGAGTCTGGAAAAATTGTGAATCTAAAAGATTTTCAGAAGCTAATAGGAAGTCTACTTTACCAAACAAACTCAAGGCCTGATATTTTTTTTTTCTATGAATTTGTGTGCTTGGTATCAACGTAATCCAAAAGAATCACATATATTTGTAGCTAAGATGATTCTAAGATATGTCAATGTAAAAAATTCACATGGCTGGTTATAAAAAAAAAATTTTGAGATGAATTTTTAGGGTTATAATGATACCAATTAGGAAAAAGATTGAAATGATAGAAAATTAACTCAAAAGGAACATTATTTTTGGGTGAATGTTTCATGAGTTGGAAAAGGAAGAAACAATGTTCAGTAAAATTGAGCAAAGATGATTCCAAATATGTTTCAACTACTTAGGATTGTACTCAAATGTTGTGGATGAATGTTCAATGGGATGATTTGAAAGTAAACATTTCTAAACTATTGAAGATACTTTGTGATAATTAGAGTATAATTAATCTTTCTAAAAATTCAATCCAACACTCAGGATCAAAACAAATTTATATAAAATTTCACATTATAAAATAGAAATCTTATACTGGGGATGTTTTTCTCGAATACAATGAAAAAAATTATAAGATTTCTAATATATTTACAAAAGAAATGATAAAAGAAAGGTTTGTGGAATTGAGGCTGCAACTTCATGTTTAGTCTCCTCCTGTGTCTTCCAAAACCACATAAGGAAAACCCCCACCATGATTTGGATTATATTGAAAAAGGGGTTGAGAGAAAACAACCTTTTGATTTTGTAAGATATGTTTCTTTTATTTATTTTATGAATATGAAGCTATGGTGATCATATAATGGGGGAGAGAAAAATAAAATTGAGAGAAAAAAGATAAAAGTAAGGGAGGTTTACATAACATGGCCTCAAATATTTATTTCCACTAAGGGACGGAATTCCTTCAAAAAAATTAATTTTCTTCCAATAACTATCTATACGAGCATTGTAACATATAAATTTTGAAATACATTTATTCAATACATTTCTAGATTTGATGTATATATTTATTAATTTATTTCTCATTTCTGATTTTTAGAGTTCCAAAAAGACCTTCATTTGTGGTATTATATTCAATACACTATTCCTTTGTTTTTTATTTAAGATAATTAATTCCCTTATAATGTGATACAGAATTTAGAAAATTTCATGGGGATTGTTTACAAACATTAAGATAATATTTCACGTGTTTCTCATTGATTAAAGAACTTATTAATAATTTTTTGTTTCTCAATTCAATGTAAATTCAATATTTTTTTCTACGGTGTTTTCCAATTAGTTTAGAGCATCAAATTTTTGAATTATTCATACCACACTAAATTCTATAAATGGAACTATCCAAATTCATAAAACTCATATCATAAAAAATAAATACAAATTTATATTTAATAAAAATATTATAAAAGGGTTTGACACAACTTTTTATAATTTTTATAATTCCTTACAATGTTTTAGATTTTTATTTACAATATAAAAACTTCCAAAACATCATATAAATGATTTTTCTCATTCCATTTTTAATTCATAGTTGAGAAATACTATCCTTTCTAGGTCAATTCTATAAATTCCATTCCTTTTTTTAACCATGAACCCTCTAATTATTAGTATTCTATATACATTATACCTCTCATAGTGTTTTTAACTAAACCTTCTATAGATTTCATGTTCTTTGATTCCATTTAACAATCGAATCTCTATAGTGTGAAATGCCTGATAAAGTAAGTTTTCTTCCAATCAATGCCCATATATATACTATAAAATAAAAATTAAGAAATATATTCTTTCAAAATATTTTTTGATTTCATATATTATATTTACTAATTTATTTATCATTTCATATTTTCACCATTTCAATAGGGCCTTCACCTTGGGTATTATAGTGAATAAACCATACATTTGATTATTTTATATTTAATTTTTTTTCCCTGTCATGGGATTCATAATTCAGATATATTTTATCGAAAATTTATAAAATCATTAAGATAATATGCCATGTGTTTCTCACTATTAAAATAACTGATTAATAATTATTGTTTTTTCAATTTAGTGTATATTAAATACTTTTTCTTCCATCTATTTCAATGAGTTTTGAGGTTGAGATTTTAGAATTATTTTTAAAATAGTAAGAGATGAAAATGGAATTGAATTATTTATTTTCAGAAATCCCATATCATAAATTATAAGTTCCAATAATTTATCATAATATTAGAAAAACTGAAATATATTTATTTATCTTAATGTGTTATATTCTTAAATATTAATAACTATGATGTTATATATGAGTTGTTTAAATTAAATCAACTATAAATTTATTTCCAGTATGTATATTCTACAAAATATAGATATTTATATTATTCATTATATATTTAAATTCATCTAATTGTGCTAATATGAATTTCACTATTTAATTGATTTTATTGTCCATTACAGAAGAATTCTACTTTAAAATGAAAATATTTTACTGCTTTGATGATAGTAGAAGTATCCTAAATTAGAAAACAATAATGTTAAATTTCTCTTACTACATACATTCCATGGTATAAGCTATAAAAACTTACAAAGGTGAACATTATTAACATATTACTTTGGTAGGAATTTATCACTATTAGGGAGAATTTCTTGTAAAAGTAATTCTCTTATTTAAAACTAGAAATATAACTAGATGGTCAAAGTTTCTACTTTCAAAAATATAATATTAATTTAAACATGCATAGATTGTAAATTAAATGAAAAATGTACATATTTTGGCATATAAAGATTATAAATGTAACAATTCATATTATATGTGTCATTCATACGATAAAAATTGAAATGTTTTTTTTTCAAAACTTTATACTTTTTCATCAATATATATTTATTATATTATTTATCAACTATAGTACACTTAGATATTGATAGAACCAACCACCTCTAAAAATATTATGGTGTTTATTTATAATTCAATAAAAGAATTAGAAAATATTGCGGTAAAAACAAACCACACTTTTTATTATTTTGTTCCAAAATATGTTTTATAATATAATTTTTTTATTCACTGGAATATATAGGTTCATATTTTTTCATTATTATATGAAAATAATTTTATGCTATAATTTTTCATATACAAGCTGAATAACATTTCTGATATTTTTTTAAACAAAGTTATTCTATTTATTGGAAACTAAACTTTTTGTTTAAAAATGTTTTTGAAATTCAAGAATCAAACCCATTCCATCATAATGAGGATGTTTTATGGATATAGGTTTCAATACCCAAGTTTTTATATTGAGTTACACCAGACAAAGAAGCATTCAGAGAGATAAAGTTGTTAATCTGACACTTTATCGTATCTAGGTCTATCAGCATGACATTGAATATCATCACATCCAAAATAATCAGAGGCAAAATTTTTTTCTTGAAATTTCACTTTTCCGTAATCATAGAAAGAAAGAAGTTGTTGAGTGAGGAAGTCATAATGATACTGAATAGTTTTTTTAAGAGAGTGAAGTCAGGAGTTAGAAAGTTTTAATACTTTTTAAATTAAACTAGACAATGCTTTACTAATCATAAAGTTCTCACAAATCATGAATAATCTCATGATAAAAAGATTTTGAAGAAATGATGGAGATGTTAAGAGAATTTCAGAGTTGTATTATGGGAATTCCATTATAATGGAAATTCCATCATAGTGGGATTTCAATCATAATATAAATTCCTTCTTAATGGGATTTCTATCATAATGGGAAATTCCATCATTATGGGAATTTCATCGTAATGATAAATTATATCGTAATGGGTTTTCCATCGTAAAGGGAAAATCCATCACAATGGAAAATTTCATCATAATGGTAATTCCATCAAAATGAGAAAATCTATTATAATGCAAAAATCCATCATAATGGGAAAATCCATCATAATGGGAAAATCCATCATAATGGGAAATTCCATTATAATAAGAATTCTATTGTAATGAGGAAATCTATAATAATAGGAATTCCATAATAATGAGATGAGAAAGAAAAAGAAATCGTAATGATATGAGAAGGAAATAGAAATAATAATGAGCTGAGAAATATACATAAATCACAATGATCTAAGAAATAAATAGAAATCATAATGATATGAGAAAGAAATAGACTAAAAATGAGCTGAGAAGGAAACTGATCATAATTAGATGATTATAAAGAAGACTCAAAAAGAAAATTCAATAAGTTTTAATGAATAGTTTAAGAGGAAATAATTTAAATTAAAGTTGGCGTAAATCTTGGAGAAATCTAAAGATGATTGAAGAATTCAAAATTGATGTCTTAAATGTTATAGTTTTTTGGAGTTTTTGAAATTTGATGATGTAGGGAAACTTTTAAAATTTCCCACTTTTTTTGAGTCACCAATAAATAATTGATTATATCATTTTTTATTGTCAACGTTCAAATAAGAGGAAAAGGTGGAGTGTTGAAGAAAATCAAGTGAATGTTATTTTTTGGCCATAAATCTCACAAGGAGGATCAGATAGTTGAATGTTTATTTACTGGATTCATCAAGACCATATTGAGATGACCGTATTCACTCAATAAGATTTAGTCAATTAGACTGAGAAATATTTTACATGGAATTTGAGAAGAGGAGTAGTTTTGGGGAATGAGAATTGGATCGAGACTTATTGTATTGATAGAATTAGGTCTAAACCCATTTTATTGAGAGAATAAGATCCAAAATCATTTTATTGATAGAATCAGATCCAGCATCATCATATTAAGTGAATCATATCCATTATCATCATATTGAGAAAACCAGATCTAACCAAATGGGTCTAAGGATTAAGACTGTGCAATTATATAGAAATTTTAAAAATGTATTTATTCTTTTGTTTGGATTAATTGTTTCATGAGAAATATTTGTAAGCTGATGAGAGTTAGTATAATATTTCCTATTTTGAGATATAAGGTGTCTAATTTGAGTTAACAGATGTTTTATATAATACTTTATAATCATGAATTTTCATAGACCCACAGGAGGGGATATGGTGAGGATGTAAGTTCTCACATTGAGGACGAACCTTGTAAATCTTGTGTGATTTACTTTCTTTCCTACTTTTTCATACATGAGTATTTATTAAATTTGATAAGGAAATTAATCTTAATAGGTTGTAGGGGTTATGATTCTAAAATTATTGAAACTTATGAAAAGTGAATAACTGGTTAAACCCCCCTTCTTAGTTGTTATTCGATCATTGGGAAATGAAATTGGTATCAGAGACAAGGTTCCATTATTGAATATTTATCATAGATAACATTAATTATACTAACATTATAGTAATTCCTACCTTTTAGAGAAAAAATTATTATTGTTGGAAAAATAGGATGACTCATTATCCCCCCTCTCTTGTCTTGGAAGTTATTGATGCTACTACTATTAGTTTTCCCCCTATTGATAAGGATGGTCCTATGACATTTTCTGTAAGAGAAATATAGAATTTTATTGAAATTCTATAAGTGAAATCCTTATTTCCTTATTAGAGATTATTTATCAGAAGTTGATGGGTCTCAATACTTTAACAATTATATGGGACAAGTTAGAAAGTGTTTTTAAAGATAATACTAATGCTATGGAATCAAAGCTATGAATCTGGAATAGTAAGTATAACGACATCAGAATGAGAGATAAAGAAAAAATTAATGAATACTTAAGCAGAGTAAATAAATATTTTTTTTAACATCATGGGATTTCAATATCTCTTGGATGATTCTTTAATTATAAATAAAATTATGAAAAACATTCCGGATAAGTTTGATTATAATATTTCTTCTTTAGAAGATAAGGATGATTTATCTCTTGATTAATTACATAACATTCTTATCTATTAAGAAATGAGGAATGATAAAATTCTTAAAAATAATACAATAGATGAGATGGATTTTAAAGATATCAGAAATATGAAAATATAAGATGTTTCAGAAGCCGATATTTAAGAGTTAGAAGAGAAATATGATGATGAGTTGAATGAAAAAATCATGTTCATTATATCCAATAACTATCGAAGAGGAAGATGAAATTATAGAGGTAAAATTCCTCCCAATTTTTTTTGAGTGTGGTGGAATAAAAAAATTTGCTATTAATTATCTTAAGATGTTAGTTGGAGAATATTAAGATGATTCTGATGAAAAAAATTGATGTAAGAAGTAAAAGAAATTATAATGAAGAAAACACTTCCAAAAAAATACAAGAATAAGTTTACTAAAAAATAAGTATGTTGAGTAAGAAATTTTAATTAGACTCAACTGACAACAACTATTCTAAAGATAAAAGTTTAGAATGATTTAAAACCTTTATTACAATAGTTAATAAATCAAAATATTCCTTAGATAGTGAAGATTGTGCTAAAGAATCTTATATAGAGTATCAAATCAGAACAAAAAATGTTGCATGTATTGAGAAAAAAAACTCTCAAGAATGAAATTAGAGTTATAAAGAATGATTGTGAAGTATCTTCTAATAGAAGAAAATATGTCATCAGATTGGATGAATAATAAATCATGGTGATTTTAGGTTTTCAACTGAGAATTTTTGAACAAGGAAAGATAATTAAAGATCTTAGTAAGAATCTGGAAGATAAGGAAGAAGAAGTAAATGAGTTTCAATCAAAACTTATTGATTCCAAATATACCATGAGAAAGATTAATGAATGCTTTAAAAAATATTTCAAAGTAAATGTTTATACTTATAAAGTTGCTGAGGGGGCTCAATATGAGAATCAAGTGAAATATTCTTTTACCAAAAATATTGTTTCATCTGATTCTCTTAACATTCCAGTTTTTGGTTAAAGTACTGGTAAATCATTGGTTTAAAAATGATTTTAGAAACCGATAAAATCTACAAAAGTATAAAAATCATTCAAAATAAAATATGGTCCACATCCTAAGAATGTTAGAGGTGATATAAGTTACCAAACTCAACATGGTGTCTACAAAAAATATATTTATTAAATAGAATAACATTTTTTATGCATATTTCTGGTGTTGTGTAATCTATTGGCTAAGAGAATATAATTTTTTTACAACTTAACTCTATCTAGAAGAATATTTGGGAAAATTGGAAGAAATAATGGTAGTATAATGAGTAACTTTCCTAGATTCCATATGGTGAAAATTAAAATGCTCAAGATGTTAGAAACTTCCCAAAAAAAATCAATTTGAATGTCTGGAAGAAGTTTGTGGAAGATGTGATATGGCTGGTCATCATGAACAAATATGTATGAAACTCCTTCTAGAAAAAAATTCCTTATGATAGAAAAGAAAAGTACGTTGTAAAAAGGAAGTTTGAGTAAAAATCTTTTGTTGTTGAGATAGATTTTAGGGAAAGTAAAAGGAGAAAACCATGTATACATGGTAGTGGATTTTATTCACATATAATAGGTGATATAAAAATCCAGAAACTTGTTGAACTTCATTATGGAGGAGAAGTTTCCTTTGGTAATGATAGTTCCTTAAAATTAAGAGGTATAATAATGACTGATATTGAAGCTAAAAACATGAAATCTACAGAATTTTTATATGTTTATGCGCTAAAACATGACTTAAATAGTGTGAGAAAATTTTGCTATAATGGAAAAGAAGTTTTTTTTAGAAAATATTTTTGTATAATAAAATGTGTGAAAGATTAAAAGTTATTACTAAAGGATAAAGAACCAGTGAGAATCTCTTTAAAATTGGATAATTTAATAACTCATGTTACTTGAGTGTAAAATATGAAAACAAATTTTGGCACTGAAGATATGGATACCTTGGACAAAAAAACATGAATACAATTTATAAAGTCAATTCTATCTAGAATTTTCCAAAATTTAAATGATGAGATGATGATGTTTGTATTTAATCCTATAAAAGTAAAAACGACTAACAAAAGTTATAAGATAATTAAGATTGAATTTACCAGACCTCTTAGACTTATTCATTTGGATTAATGTGGTCTGATGAGACATGAAAAAATAAAAGGAGATATATACCTTTTCACTTTTATTAATGATTTCAGTCAGATAACAAACACCATGTTTATGAAAATAAGTTAGAGGATGCATAAACGTATATGTTTTTCAGAAAAGAAGTTGATAAAGAAACGGGAGCTTATATAAAGAAGTTGAGAATATAAAATGGTACCAAATTCACAAGTATTGATTTCAAAGAATATCTGAGAAAAAATGGTATAAAAATCAGTATATTGTTCCCTATATTCCACAACAAAGTAGAGGAGTAGAAAGAAAGAATAGAAGCTTAGTGGAAATGGGAAGAATTATGATAGCAGAATACAAGCATTCAATGTTCTATTAGAGAGAAGCTGTTAGTACTACTGTACATGTTCAAAATAGACGTCTGTTGAGACGAAAAACAAATATGAGCCATTATGAAATGTGTTATAATAAAAAACCTTCATGGAAGTAATTTAAATTTTTTGGATGTCTATGTTTTCTCAAAATAAAAAATCTGGATTTTGGAAAGTTTGATGAGAAATCTAAGGAGGGAAATCTTATGGGTTATTCACCAGATAAAAGATGTTAAAAATTCTAGAATTAATGTTTACAAAATTTGGTGGACCCATATTATGTGAAATTAATTTAAAATTAAAATTCCTTAATAATTTTTTTTATAATGCTATGGAGGAAAAACTGGAGATTTTCAACAATAGTGAATGTAAGTCAAAACAACATTTTAAAGATTCAAAAAATTCATGTGATGAGGAAAGTTAAATTGGGAATGAAACATTTAAATTTACTAATTTACAAAAACATGTTGAGTCTAAAAACTTTATTGGAAACCATAAGGATCTAGTTTAGACAAGAATAAATTTTATATTTTATATTCAGACTTCACTTATCTCAAAAGTTGATCCGAAATCAGTTTTAGAAGTTATTCAACACAAAGAATGGATGGATGTTATGAATAAGGAGTTGGATAAGATTGAAAAGAATGGAACATTGGAACTTATTTCATTTCCATAATATAATTTTTTTTTTCAGAAACAAGTGGGTCTACAAAAACAAGTAAAATCATCATATATAAGTTTCATGAAATAAATCCAATCTTGTTTGTAAAGGGTATTCACAATTGGAAGGTGCGGATTTTGAAGAAAAATTTTCTCCACTTGCAATATTAGAAACTATTAGAATGTTTCTTTTGGTGATGCACATTGCTATTAAAAAATTTATCTAATGGATTTAAATTCAGCTTTCTTAAATGGTGAGATTTTGGAAGAAGTTTACATTGAAAAACCTTATGGGTTTCTAATAGATGAGAATGAAAAAAAGTTTTTAAATTGAATAAATATTTGTATAGGAGGAAACAAGATCAAAATTCATGGTCTTATATGCTTAAATTTTTTTTGATAATGTCAACATTTTCAAAAGGAAAAGTTGATAAACAATTATATGTAAAATCTATTGACTCTGGAACAATAATTATAATTATTTATCTGGATTCTATATTTATTTTTGGTGAGGAATAAAAATTTTTCAAAGTCCTTCCTGATGAAATGAAGAAGAATTTTTAAATGTTAATGTTGGTAGAATTAACTTTATTCCTTGGATTAAAGGTTCAACAAAATTAAAAGTACATATTCTAATATTAAGAAACATATGCTAGGGAAATGTTAAGGAAGCTTGGGATTACAGAATCCAAAGAAGTTTCTAATCCTATATCTATGAACAAAAATTTGAGTAAAGTTGAGTCTGGAAAAATTGTGAATCTAAAAGATTTTCAGAAGCTAATAGGAAGTCTACTTTACCAAACAAACTCAAGGCCTGATATTTTTTTTCTATGAATTTGTGTGCTTGGTATCAACGTAATCCAAAAGAATCACATATATTGGTAGCTAAGATGATTCTAAGATATGTCAATGTAAAAACTTCACATGTCTGGTTATAAAAAATAAATTTTGAGATGAATTTTTAGGGTTATACTGATACCAATTGGGAAAAAGATTGAAATGATAGAAAATTAACTCAAAAGGAACATTCTTTTTGGGTGAATGTTTCATGAGTTAGAAAAGGAAGAAACAATGTTCAGTAAAATTGAGCAAAGATGATTCCAAATATGTTTCAACTACTTAGGATTGTACTCAAATGTTGTGGATGAATGTTCAATGGGATGATTTGAAAGTAAACATTTCTAAACTATTGAAGATACTTTGTGATAATTAGAGTATAATTAATCTTTCTAAAAATTCAATCCAACACTCAGGATCAAAACAAATTTATATAAAATTTCACATTATAAAATAGAAAGCTTATACTGGGGATGTTTTTCTCGAATACAATGCAAAAAATTATAAGATTTATAATATATTTACAAAAGAAATGATAAAAGAAAGGTTTGTGGAATTGAGGCTGCAACTTCATGTTTAGTCTCCTCCTGTGTCTTCCAAAACCACATAAGGAAAACCCCCACCATGATTTGGATTATATTGACAAAGGGGTTGAGAGAAAACAACCTTTTGATTTTGTAAGATATGTTTCTTTTATTTATTTTATGAATATGAAGCTATGGTGATCATATAATGGGGGAGAGAAAAATAAAATTGAGAGAAAAAAGATAAAAGTAAGGGAGGTTTACATAACATGGCCTCAAATATTTATTTCCACTAAGGGACCGAATTCCTTCAAAAAAATTAATTTATATTGCAGTATGGTGTTAGGAAACTCTATTTTGATAAAGGATATGTTTTGATAAATTCCAAAAAAAACTTGAGTTGTTTACAAAAGATGAGTTGTAAAAATTAAGAGAGTTTTTAAAGTGGTTAAAAAGGATTTTCAGAAATCCAAATGGAGAGATTGAAGCACCATTGTAATAAATTTTTTATCAAATTTTTCTTCTTTTGTTAAAAATGAACCTCTTTGTTTAAGAATCTTTTTGTTATTCAGGATTTAGACACAACCAAAAATAATGAGGTTTTTTAGATGAAGGTTTCTAGACTTAGGTTTTTGGATCAAGTTACACTAGGAGTAGAAGCAGTCATAAATAGGATGTTATTAATAAGAAAATTCATTGTATTCAGGTCTATCGACATGACATTAAGGATTATCAGATCCAAAATAACTAGAAGAAGAAATTGTTGTTGGATGTTTTAATTTACCATAATCAGAGAAAGAAAGACGTTATTGAGGGAAGAATTTATAATCATACTGAAGAGATTTTTCGAAGAAGGTGAATTCAGGAGTTAGAATGTTTTCATACATTCAAAATCAAATCAGTTGTTTTTTTGATCATGATGTTCTCCCAAATCATGAAAACTCCCATGATAAAAATATTTTGAAAAAATGGTGGAGTGTTTTAGAAAATTTTATGGTTATATTTTGAATTTCCATCATAATGGGAATTCCATCATAATGGGAATTCTATCATAATAAGGTTTCCATCATATTTGGAAATTCCATCATAATGAGAATTCCACTATAATGAGAATTTCAATCATAATGGGATTTCCATCATAATGAGAAAATCCATCGTAATGGGAAATTCCATTATAATGGTAATTCCATTGTAATGATAAAATCCTTCATATTTGGAAAATCCATCATAAGGGGAAATTGCATCATAGTTGTAAATTCCATCACAATAGGAATTACATTATAATGGGAAACTCCATCATAATGGGAATTCTATTGTAATGAGATGATAAAGAAACATAAATTATAATGATTTTAGAAAGAAATAAAAATCTTAATGAGTTGAGGGAGAAACAGAAATCTTAATGAGCTGAGAAAGAAACAGAAATCATAATGAGATGAGAAAAAACAGAATCATATTGAGTTGAGAAGGAAATATATTATAATGAGATGATTACAGAGAAGAATAAAAAATAAGATTTTAGATGTTTTAATTAAGAGTAGAAGAGGTAATACTTGAAATTAAAAATTTCTCCAATCTCAAATAAATATAAATAGGATTGAAGAAGTGAAAATTGATGTTTACAATGTGATATATTTTCATAGTTTCTGAAAATTGAGGAATCGTGGAATGTTTTCAAATTTCCCACTTTTTTTTCTTCTAAATCACTTTTAAATACTTTCTTAGATCATTGTTTTTCAATATTCACATAAGATAAAACGGTGGGGGCACTAATGAAAATCAACTGAAAGTTATTTTTTGGCCAGAGGTCTCGTGAGGAGGTACAGATAGCTGAATTCTTGTTTACTAAATTGAGATTGATCATATTGATTGATTCAATTTTATTGAGTCAATCTGACCGAGAAATATCATATTGATCATTTTCATAGAGTATGAGTTTTGTATATTGATAATCAGATCCCAACTTATCATATTGAGAGAATCGAGTCCAAACTCATTATATTGAGAGAATCATATCCAGACTCATCGTATTGAGAGAATCAGATCCAACATCATCATATTGAATGAATCGCATCCCATATCATCAGATTGAGAAAATTGGATCTAGGTAAATCAGGTTGAGGATTCAGACTGTGCAATTGTGGAGCGGTTTTAAGAAAGTATTTCTTTTTTTTTGGCTCAATTGTTTTATAAGAAGACATTGTAAACTAATGAGAGTTAGTGTAATATTTATTATCAAGAGATAGAAGGTGTATAATGGGTATCGAAAAAATTTTATTCACTTATTCATAATAGAGAATTTCCATAAACTCACAGGAGTGGCTATAGAAAGGATGTAAGTTCCTACATTGAGGCCTAACCTTGCAAATATTAGGTTCTTTACTTGCTTTCTAACTTTTTCATGCATGATTATTTACCAAAATTTTTAAGGAATTTGATATTAATACGTTTCAGGGGTCCAATTTCTTAAATTATTAAAACTTATAAAAAGTGAACAACTGATTTACCCCCCTTCTCAGTTTTTATTTGAACCTTTGGAACTTTACAAGTTCATATTTGTTCAAATATTTTCATGTTGGTTTATGTTTCACAAAAAATTAAATAATTCCATTTAAATATACAGTTTCATATTTTTTCATATAGAGATTCATATTCTAATGTTTTGTTCATATATATTCATATTTATTAACTAAAATATATAAGTTCAAATTTATTCATATAGGTATGTATTTGTTAAAAATATTTTTATATTTCTATATTTTATTAATATATAGATTTTTAATATGATGTTTATAATATTTTCAAAATTTATATGTATCAAGAACTAATGTGTAATAACAAAAATTATTTTACCTAATACCAATTTTTTCAGGAGGAAACTTAATACTGGTTCCTACTTAAAGAAAAAGTTAACAACATTCAAAATGCATATCTCTAGGAATATTGACAATATACAGGTAATAAATTATATTAAATGTGTTATATATTTAACCCCAATTTAAATGATTTTTTCACCGCCACAAACTTTTGAATCACCTGTACTAATTTTCTTTTAATATTAATTATAGTTCACTCATATTTCGATGACCCCACCCACCTATAAATATATTACGGTGTATATTTATGGTTTGATGAAATAATTAAAAAACATGATGGAAAAATATGCACTTTATCAGTATTATGTTTCTAAATGAATTATATATCAATTTAATATCTATTAATTATCCTGTTTATTAATTATTATATATAAGTATTTATTTCAATAATGGATTTCAGAATGTATGTGGAGTGTTTTATTAAATAGATTTGTAAAAACTATATGCATTATGCATCCTATAATTTAATATACAAGAACTATGCATTACTTTTTTTTTATGTTTATCTCAACATACATGAAGTAATACACACTATATATACCCTATACCTATATAATTTACATAAAGAAATTATATATTTCATTCCAAAAATATATTTGATGGGTATACCACCATTTCATGAAAGGTACTATATATTTGTATTTTTATTACTAAATCTGTCACCTGTATTCATTTAAAAGTTTTTCAAAACAATTGTATACATTTTTTATTATATATATTCTATATTTGTAACATTTTTACACATGAATTAATATCAATATTCATTCATTTCATGTTTTTTCAAAACAATTGAAAACATTTTTTACCTTATATATTTTATATTTGTAACATTTTTATACATGCATTAATGTAAATATTCATTCAGTTAATTTTTTTGGAGGATATTTCCAGATATATTCCTCATTAATAAGAAATGACTCGTTGAGAGTATTCCAGTAGGAGGATGTATGTTGGGCTACCAAATAAATGGTAATTTTGTAGATATAATCTATATACTATGATATATATATACATATTATAATATATATTTATGTGTGCATGCATATATACATATATATATATATACACACACACAGAGATATATATATATATGTATATGTGTATGTATGTATACATGCACACATATATATATATATATATTCTAATATATATTTATTTATCTAATAAACATCCCTTTTATACGGGGAAATATACATGGACATGAATCCATTGATCCTATTAGTTTCAGTTGGATGGAATGTATGCATCATTGTTAATTAGTAGACTGGGTTAACAATGACATTCATGATGCTGATAATTATAGTTTTATTTAGTAGGTTTTTATAAATTTCCTAGAACCAAAAAAGTACACATTTGTTTTTGTTTTTGTTAATTCATATTCAACATTAATTTCTGATTCATTATTTGATTTTATAATAAGTGAGTTTGATATGATATATTGATTTTTATTTTTTATATGTGAAAACGTTTAGAAACAAAATAACCCATGGGTTTAGGAAATTAATAAAAGGGAAAAAATTACACTCCTTTAGATAAATTATTTCAATATTCAAATCCTTTACTTCTCAGTATGAACACACTTATGAGTAGACATAAGAAGCTTAATATAGTAACTTTGAATCATTTTATATTTTAGTCATTACATGTCAGAAGTGAACCATTTATACCAAATTTTATTTCTAAATAAAATTTCATTTATCCTATTAATAATATTTTTAAACACCATTTGATTCCATTTTTCAGTCCCTTTTTCTTAAAAATACCAATCATTTCTCTATATACCCTTAATATTTTAATTTACTACATGATTTTGATGACAAATTTAGAGAACAGGATAACGGGGACATAGATTTCACATATAGTGGTTTGAGATATAAATAAATTTAAAGCAGATGTGTGTAGGTTTTATGATGTTTAAAATAAATATTGAAAGAAATGTTTAAGTGACATTTCAATTTCTTAGTACCATTCCCTAGCTATATTTTTCCACATTCTAGAACAAATATTTTTTCCTTTAATAAAAATTCAATGTTTTTTGTTATAATATCATGTATTTTATTTCTTATGAATCTATAATATTATAATTCTTGCATACATATTAATTAAATATATTATCTATAATAAATCCCACTCCCCCTGTACACATGTCTCCTTGAGTGTAATATTCACATTTTTTTCACCTCCTCCGTAACTGAGGCTTACCCTATTCATCTACTTTTACTATTTCATTCCCTCACTCTCTCCACCCACTAAGAACCATAACCATCATAGAACCCTACCCGAATTCAACCTTTCCCTCATTAGATTCTATTTCCCTTCCAGTCCATCCCTTCCCCCTCCCATCGACCAGCGTTTTCCTCGAAAAACCATACCATGAAATTTCCATCGCCCTCACTGTGTCTCTATACTCTGAACCTCCCTATGGTTTTCTCTCATTTACTTTTTAATGAGTCTCTTTTATTTTATTTCCCTATCAAGTAATTTTGGACTTACCATTTCCCATATCTTCTTATCTTTGATGACATTCACTTGATTCATGACATCTCCTTTATCAACATCCACCAAACCATCAAGTCCCTCATAATCTCTTTGTACAACCCCTATAGCCTTATTGATTAACATCGTGGATTTCCCTAAAATTTATTTGGATTAATGAAATACTATATAACATGATAGATAGTGGGGTGGAGAAGCTTGATCTTATAAATGAGTATTTTGATTCATATAGTAATAATGTATTCTTCCAAGAACCTGATTATTCCAATTCATCAGGAACGATGGCCACTGTATTAAAGGAACCAACTTTCAACAAAATGATTCTCCATGTTCATTTTTTATTTCCATCATAATTATACCACATCCATCATCATTTAAATCATCTTTGATGTTTTTTATATGGAATTATTCTTATATAGATTTATAGATTTTATTTTTTCTCATTAATTTACTAACTTAGTTCATTTTCTATAACCGGTCAATATTAGTTGAATCTTTTTAATTTTTAAAATTAAGACCCATTTAATTCTTACTAGACCCTTATTGCATTCAATATTTATCATGTTTTTTGAATTTTTATTAATAATGTTGAATTTTTATATTCTTCCTAAATTTGTTTCATATTTTTTTGTATCATTCCATGAAAATTAGAAAATAATGTTGAAAAATAAAGACATTGATTTATTTTATTAATGCAAGGGGTGAGAATGTAATGAAATCTAAAAAATAGTTTGACTCAAATTCATATTATTTTTATAATTATTTATTGTGTTTTATATTCTCCATACAACATTGAGTTTTCCTCAGAATCATAGGTACAATTTCTTTCTATCTATATTTCAGTTTACTGTAATGAAATACCAATCTATGTGGTTCGTCTATATAAATTCCATTCCATTTACTTTCCAAGAATCCCATGATTCTTTTTCTTATATCTACATTTTAAATCTCACAGTGCTTTCTACCAAACCTTCTATAGATTCCAAATATTGTGATTCCATTTTATAACAAAATCTATAAAGCGTAAAAAACCACCTGAGGTATGTTTCATTATAATCACTATCCATAAAACTATTATAACATAGAAAATATGAAATCTATTACCCCACTACATTGATGTATTTCATATATTATATTTATTAATTTATTTCTCATTTCAAACTTGCAGCGTTCCAATAGGACCATTATTAGGGTAATTGTATTCAATACTCTATTTTTTCTATTTTTAAGTTCAATTTTTTAATTTCCCTATAGTGTGATACACAATTTAGTAGATGTCATGGGACATGTTTTCAAAAATTATTATAATCATCCATGTGTTTCTCATTGGTCAACGAACATATTAATTTGTTTCTTAATTCAATGTATATTAAATATTTTTTTTTTCTATAGTGTCTTCCTATTAGATTAGAGGTTTAGATTTTAGAATTATTTACACCACACTAAAAGATATAAATGTAATTAAATCCTTTCATAAACCTCATCTTATAAATAATAAATTACAATAATATTTTAAAAAAATAATATAAAATGATTTGGCATAACTTCCAATAATTTAGAAAATTCCTTAGAATGTTTGAGCTTTTAATTATGATATCAAGTCTTCCTCAACATCATAGGTTTGACTTATATCCTTATAGTTTTTACTTCATAGTTGAGAAACATTAATATCTCTAGTTTATATCTCTAAATTCCATTCCTTTACCTATCCATGAACCCTCTAATTCTTAGTCTTCTATATATATTCAACTTCTTATACTGTTTTCAGCAATACATTTGATAGATTCCATATTCTATGATTTGATTTAACAACTGAATCTCTATAGTGTGATAGCCTACTAAGGTAATATTTCTTCCAATCAATATCCATATGATTAATAAAACATAATAATTATGTAATCACATCTTTTAAAACATTGTTGCATTTATTATATTATATTTATTAATTTATTTAACATTTTATATTTTTAGTTTTCGAACAGGTCCTTCACATGGGGTATTGTATTCAATACACCATACATTTGTTTATTTTAAGTCAAAAATGTTAACTTCCCTATCATGGGTTTTATAGTTCAAATATATTTAATTGGACATGTCTAGAATCATTAATATAATCAACCATGTGTGTCTCACTTATAAAATAGATGATTATTAATTATTTGTTTCCCAATTCAGCATCTATTTAATATTTTTTAAACTATGTATTCCAATGAGTTTATAGGTTTATATTTTAGAAATATTTTTATCATAATTATAGATAAAAATGGAATTCAATTATTTCTTTTCATAACTCCCATCTCTTAAATTATAAATTCCAATATTCTATCATAATATTTGAAAAACCAAAATATATTTATTTACATTAAAAAGTTATATTCTAATACTTTGACAACTTAGTTGTTATATATAAGTGGTATAAATTAAATCATATGTATCTTTATATTTCGCTATTTATATTCAATATAATATGGATATGTTAATTATTTATTTTACATTTAAAATTATATAATTTTACTAATATGAATTTTACTATTTGGATTTATTTTATTGGAAATTGTGGAATAATTATACTTTAGAATGAAAATATTTTAATTCTTTTATGAAGAAAGAAGTATAATAAATTAGAAAACTATAATGTCAAATTACTATTACCCTAGATATTCCATCATATAAGAAATCAAAAATTACAGTGGTACATATCATTAACATATTCCATTGGTAGGCATTTATCCCCACTAGGGAGAATTGCTCATAATATAAATTCCCTTATTTAATACTAGAAATATAACATGATTAGAATAATTTATATTTAAAAAAAATTATATTAATTTTTACATTCATTGAATGTAAATGAGTTGAAAAATGCACATATTTTGGAATACAGAGAGTATACAGGTAATAATTCATATTATATATTTTCATACAAATGATCCAAATTTAAATGTTCTTTCAACCTACTTATTCTTTTTCATCAACATGTATTGGTTTTATATATATAAATTATAGCTCACATAGACATTGGTGACACAAACCACCTTTGATGTTATTGTGGTGTGCATTTATTGTTCACTGAATGAATTAAGAAATATTACAATAAACACAACCCACAATTTTTATTGTTATGTTCCATCATTTTGTTTATAATATGATTTTTTATACAATGGAATATATAAGTTCATATTTGTTCCTTATTGTATTAAAATAATTTTATACTAGAATTTTCTTTATACAATTTTATATTTGTTCAAATATTTTAATGCTAGTTCAGGTTTGTTAAAAAAAAAAATTATTATATTTATATATATAGGTTCATATTTTTTCATATAAAGATTCATACTCTAATGGTTTGATCATATATATTCATATTTATTAACAAAAATATATACATTCACATTTTTTCCAATAGGTTCATATTTGTTAAAAATAGATTTAGATTTTAACATATTTTTAATATATAAGTTTGTTAATATGAATGTAATAATATTTTCAGAAATTATATGTATCAAGAACTGAATTTTAAAAACGAAAATTATTTTACCTTATACCATTTTTTAGGTGGAGAAACATAATAATAATTTATACATGATGAAAATTTTGATGACATCAAAAATGAATATCTTTTGTCCTATTGAGAATATACATATAATAATTAATATTAAAATATTTATAAATTTAATCTGAATTTAAAATATTTTTCCCCATATAAAACTTCTTCATTACCATGTACTAATTTTTTAAATTATCTACTACATTTCACAAATATGTTTATTACCCAACCCACCCCAAAAGATATTGCAGATTGTATTTATGGTTTGATGATAGAATTATGAAATATGGTGGTAAACACAACCTACCTTTTATCAGCATTATGTTTTTAAATGAAGTCTAGATTCATTTAATCATTATTAATTAGCATGTTTATTAATTATTACATATAATAATTTTATTTTTCAGTAATGGGTTTTTGAAAGTATGTGGAGTGTTTTATTTACTAGATTTATGAAAAGTATAAGAATTATTTCTTCTTTAATTTAATATACATAAATTATGAATTTCTGATTTTGTTTATGTTAATCTCAATAGACATTATGTACTATACACTATGCATACACTATCTCTATATACTATGCCTAACTGTATTATATATTACATTCAACAAATATATATGATTAATATATAATTGTTTCTTTCTAGGTATTTTATATATTTTTATTACTGAATCTATGTTTTGTATTAATTTCATATTTTTTCAAAACACTTTCATACATTTTGTATTATATAGATTCTATGTTTGTGAAATTTTTATATATGTATTAATGTAAATCATAATTCATTTCAAGTTTTTTCAAAACACTTGCATACATATTTTACTCTATATATTCCATATTTGTAACATTTGTTTACAAGAATTAATGTAAATCTCTATCTAGTTAATATTTATAGAGGATATTTCAACACATATTCCTTAATATGAAGAAATAAAATATTGAGGGTATTCTAGAAGGAGGATACTAGTTGTGCTATCAGATAAAACGTTATCTTGTAGATATTATTTATATATTCTGACACACACACACATATTTTGATATGCTAGACTCACCTATTTTGATAATCTCAATTATGTTTAGATATGCTTTGATAATCCCAAATAATTTCTATTTATATATTTATTATAATTTCTAATTATGACATCATACTAATAAGTTAATGTGAATATAAAAATGATCATATCATATCATTGAAATATGTTAATCAATGTTTATTTATGATTATAAATGTTTAACGATGATTAATCTTGATAGTAACTCTATATGGAAATGAAATGCTTAGAACAGATACTTAATAAGCATTCGAGTTTTAAATTCACTGATATAGACAGAGCTACTAATAAACAAAGGTCAATGATAGACTAAGTCTAATGATAAACAAAGTCACTGATACAGATAGAGCTACTGATAAACAAAGGTCACCGATAAAAAAAGGCTACTGATAAACAAGGTCACTGATACAAGCTACTGATAGAATGGATCTACCATTACCGATGTTAACAATTACTGATAGAGAGGAAGAGCTATTGACAGAAGTTCACCGTTACAAGGAGCTACCACTACACATAGAGCTACCGATACAATGAGCTACTACTACACAGACAGCTACTGATACAAGAAAGCTACCATTACAGAGAGTAACATCTACCTATGCAAGAACTACCGTTACAAGTCCACCATTACAAGTTCACTGATACAAAGAGATACCAATGGAAACTAATCACTATTTATCTAAACTCTATATTTCGGTTTGTTTATTAGAAATGTTCATATTTTGTGCTTTTAATGTAACTGAAATTAATTAATGATATTTGTTGGATGTCAGGAAACCAAACCTCGTACCTGTATAAGTAATCATGACTTATGTAGAACCACTACACGAGCTATAAAAAAGGAAGATCAAAGCTGCGTATCATGCGTGTGATAAATAGAATGCACAATGTCACACATACCAGAAGAACACACGAATAACTCGAATAACACTCATACACATCAAGAACAAAAGTTCAAGGGGAGGTTTAAGTGCTGCAAGGAATACTCTCACATTCAAGCGTAACACCTATACTAGAAGTAAAAGAAAAAAACCACGACACTATGTTTTCCTGCAAAATTCAAGAGAAGGACTCAAAGCATCATCTGTTTCATTAAAAAGGAGTCCAGAGCTGCATCGACATCACACAGGATCAATCTAAACTCATCTCCCGGTCTTTTCTCTACTTTGATCATATTTTATTACATTATGAGAAGTGTGTGTGATTTTGTCTGTTTGGACACACACTGACTCCTAAGTTGAACTGGAGGATACTGAAATCCTCACACCAAACTCTTTACACCTTTGTGTATCACACATAGAACTGTGGTAGAGGTATGAAGACTTGGAAAACTTGTGTGCTATTGTTATTTTTTTCCCACGTAGAACTGTGGTAGAGGTCTGAGGACCTGGATAGTCTGAGTACTATTGTAAACCCCGATCTAGGGTGTGGATCAAAGGTTTATATAAACTGTTTGAGAGGACTAAGTCACATCTTGAGACTGGACCTCTTGGTTAAAACTGCTATGCATCTTATTTCTATTTAAACTATTTTCAATATTCTGCTGCTAATTACTTTGAAATTCAAATCTATTTTAAAGTAACTATGATAGTTGAACTAGAAAGTGTTTGTAATTATTGCTAGATAGTAAGTTAGTTTCAAAAGCTAACATAATCTTCAGATTAAGTTAACCAAGGAATAATAAATCTTTGAGAAACTAATTGAACACTATCATTCCTTATAAATTCACTGCATTTTAACTTGTTTTATTAATTGGGGAATTTCAATATAAATATTTTAAATAGAAATTTTTAATAGGAACTCAATTCAACCCCTCATGAGTATCCACTCCAACCAATATTTGGTATCAGAGGGAGTAGATAAAAGTTTTTTTAATAGTCTGTTTGTGAAAAGTTTTCAACTGTGATTTTAGTTGTATCTTAAAGTTCTCAAAATTTCTATTAATTCAAAATATTTATATCTTTATATATCTTTTTTTGTAAAATTAGTTATTATGGATAAATGATTATAATGTGTAGCTACAAACAAGACACCCTTCTTTAATGCTGTAAATTATTCCCAATGGAAAATCAAAATGAAAATTCATTTAGAAAGTGTGGGATTTGACATCTGGACTGCTATAGAAACTTATTATAAGATTCTAGAAACTGTTAGAACTACTTGGGATGAACCTACTAAAGCTTCTTACAATAATAATTGTAAAGTAATGAATTCTCTATATTGTTCTTTAGAAGATGAATAATTTAATCGAATATCTTCTTATAAGACTACTTATGAAATTTGGGATACTTTGGCTGTTTCCCTGAGGGAACAACCAATGTTAAGGAAATGAGACTAAATATACACACTATTAAGTATGATAATTTTAAATGAAATATAAATAATCTATTTCAGATATGTATCTATGGTTTAATGAGATAGTTAATACAATGAGCTCACTGGGAAAAGCTGTTCCAACAAAAGATAAAATCATGAGGATATTGAGATTCCTACCAAATAAATAGAGAGGAACCTCTGTATCTATACGATAATCATGTGACATTGGAAAGATACCTGTCAAGGAGATGATTGGTACGTTGGTAATGTATGAATAATTGGTAAAGGTTAACAAAGATGAAGATGATGAACCTAAGAAGAAGTCCATGGAATTTAAGTCCACTACCTCAAAGACTAAGGACAAGAAAAAAGATCAAATACTTGTCGAAATCTCAATAAGTAAAGGTTATGATTCAAATATTGATGAAGATATGGTTCATATAGCCAGAAGATTCAAGAAATTCTATAGGAAGAAATAGTTTTTCAGAAAATCAAATTATAAGGGTAAGTATGACCAATGAGGTAATTGGAAGAGATATTGGATGAAAGTTGATGAAGATGATGAGATAGTCTGTTATGAATGTGAAAGGAAAAGACATGTTAAAGCTGACTGTACAACACTGAAATTTATGAAAAATTATGACTATAAGGATAAGAAATTCATGAAAGCCATGAAAGTTACATGGAGTGCTTTTGAAGACAGCTCAAGTGGATCTGAAGCTTTTTTGATTCTGAAGAAATGAATCATGCCAACATGTGTGTTAGGACTGAGAAATCTAAGGTAACACTTAATTACCCTATGCACAATGATTATTATTCTGGGAATGAAATTTATTCAAATAATGATGATAATATGTCTAAAGATGAATTATTTTAATACTGTAATTTTTTAGAAGTTACTTGTAATGAGCTTAAAGATAAGTAAAAATAAATAAAGAAACAGTAATCCTTGACTAGTACTGTTAAATTTGATCTTAGTATTGAAAAGGAAAACAATTCTAAACTGTTAAAGGAAAACAATGAACTTAAATTATCTAATGAAAAACATAGAAAAGACATAGTGAAGTTCATAGTTGGAAAGAATACTCTCAGTAAAATGCTTGGAAAAAAAATTGCACCAAAGTATACAACTGGTTTAGGATACCAACCTAGACTGAGAGAGATTGTTAAGAATAAATTTATTCCAAAATATGGACAATATGCTGCTAGTTCAAGTTCTGGAAACTCTTATGCTGTATTTAGATATTCAAATTCTTACAGACCAAACATAGTTTATTTATCAAAATACTTTGAATCTTTTAATTATAGAAAACCCATTAGACAAGTATGGGTACCTAAAGTTTTACTTGCTAACCTTTCTGGACCCATGAAAATCTGGGTACCAAAATTATCTTCTATCTTAATCTTTTTTGAAGGAAACTTCCTTGAAAAGTTCCTATGGGAAGATATGGTGCCTGAACAGTGGATGTTTAAGACATAAGATGGGATAATAATCATGATTTAAGAGCTTAATCAAAGTTGATGGAGGACATGTCACCTTTGGTGATAACTCAAAAGGAAAGATCATATAATTAGGCCAGATTGGTAAAAATGATTCAATTTGAATTTCTAAAGAATTATTTTTTGATGGACTGAAATAAAACCAATTAATCATTTATGAGTTGTGTGATGATGGTTTCAATGTTAAATTTGAAAATGATGCTTACAATGTATTTAATTCTAAAAATATTTTGGTATTTATTTTATTAAGAAATGAAAATGTATATGCTGTAGATTTAAATTCTTTATCTAAACAAAATGTTATTTGTTTAAATTATTTTCATAAAGAATCTTGGATATGGAACAAAAAATTAGGACACTGTAATGTTCATTCACTTAAGAAACCGACTTGGAAAAATTTAGTTAGAGACCTACCCAAACTAAAATTCCTAGCAGAAAATGTTTGTAATACCTATCAAAAGGGAAAGCAACATAATGTTTCTTTCAAATCAATGAAATAAGTTTCAACTTCTCAACCTCTCAAGTTGGTTCATATGGATTTATTTCGACTATCTAGAGTTTCTAGTTTAAATTGGAATCACTATGCCTATGTTCTAGTAGATGAATTTTCTAGATACACTTGGGTATACTTTCTTTCTCACAAAAGTGAATCTTGTTCTTCTTTTATCAAATACTCTAAGTCTGTAGAGAAACATAGTGGAGTTTATATTAAGACCCCTAGAAGTGATCATGGCCGTGAGTTTGAAAATCATGACTTTGAAACCTATTTCTCACATAATGTCTACAGTCACAATTTCTCTGCCCCTAGGACACCTCAATAGAATGGTGCTGTAGAAATAATGAATAAAACCCTTCAAGAAATTGCAAGAAATATTCTCAACAAGTATGACTTACCTATTTACTTCTGGGCTGAAGTTGTAAATACAACATATTATATTATAAATAGAGTCTTAATTAGACCTGTTCTTAAAAAGACCCATAATGAACTGTGGAATAATAGGTAGCCTAAAGTTAGTTACTTTAGGGTTTTTGGTTGCAAAGTCTTTATTATCAATACTAAAGATAAACTTGATAAGTTTTCATCCAAAAGAGATGAAGGAATCTTTCTAGGTTATTCTATATGTAGTAAAGCTTATAGAGTATTTAATAAGAGGACCAAATGTGTGGAAGAATCTGTACACATCTAATTTGATGAAACTGATCCACATGAACCAAAGAAACCTCTTGAAAATCTTGAAGAAGACCTATCTATTCTAAACCTTAATGAAAAGAATAGTGAACCTATTGTTAAGAAAACCAGTTCTGGAAATTTTCCAGAACCAGTTTCTGTTGAACCCAAACCTATAAATGAAACTAAAATTTCTAGCCCTAATTTTTCTAGACCAACATGGACCCTTAAAAACCATTGTTTAGATGGTGTTGTTGGATATTTATATAGAGGAACACAAACTAGAGCTTCTCTAAGAAATTAGGCTGAACATCAAGCCTTTCTTTCACAATCAGAACCTAAAAATATCAATGATGCTTTCAATGATGAATTCTGGGTAATGGATATGCAAGAAGAGTAAAATCAATTTGAAGGAAACAAAGTCTGGGAATTAGTAGATAGACCTAAGGATTCTTTGACCATAGGAACTAAATCGGTCTTTAGAAATAAAGTTGATGAGTTTGAAAATATAGTTAAAAACAAAGCTAGGTTAGTTGCACAAGGATATATTCAATAAGAATGAATAGACTATGAAGAAACCTTTTCACCTATAGCTAGGTTAGAGGATATTATAATTCTACTTTCTTATGCTGCTCATCTGAATTTCAAGTTATATTAAATGGATGTTAAAAGTGCTTTTCTAAATGGCTTTATAATTGAATATGTTTTTGTTGAACAACCACCTGGATTTTCTAATCCTCATTTTACAAATAGAGTTTTTAAACATTCTAAAGCATTGTATGGTTTAAAACATGCTCCACGAGCTTGTTATGATAGAATTAGTAATTTTATTATTTCAAAATGTTTTATTAAAGGGGTTGCAGATCTAACTCTTTTTATCAAAAGGATTTCCAAAGATGTGTGATCGTACAAATCTATGTTGATGATATTATTTTCAGATCTTCTAAAAATGCATTATGTATTGATTTTTCAAATAGTATGCAAAGTGAATTTGAAATGAGTATAATTGGAGAAATCAAATATTATCTTGGATTTCATGTTTTTCAAAATGAAAATGGTATTATTTTAAATCAATGTTAATATACAAAGGATCTTTTAAATTTTTTTGGTTTGGATAGTAATAAGGAAAGTGATACACCTATGAGTACCACTGGTAAATTGGATGCAGATGAAACTGGGAAACCAGTGGATCAAACCAATCATAGAGGAATGATTGAGAGTTTACTTTATCTTACTGCTAGTTGACCAGATATTATGTTTAGTGTGTGTATGTGTGCAAGATTTCAAGCTAATCCAAAAGAGTCACATTTTCTTGTTGTTAAAATGATTTTCAAATATCTTAAACATACTACTAATTTTTGATTATTTTATCCAAAAGGACATTCTTTTGATTTAACAAGTTATTCAGATGCTGACTTTGCTGGTTGCAAGTTAGATAAGAAGAGAACTCCTAGAACATGTCATTTTCTAGGTAAGTCCTTAGTAACATGGTGCTGTAAAAAGCAGAATTCTGTTGCATTGTCTACTGCTGAAGCAGAGTATATAGCTGCTGGTAGTTGATGTGCACAAAGTATTTGGATGAAACACACTTTATTAGACTATAGATATCAATTTAGAAATGTATCTATAAATTGTGATAACACTAGTGCGATCAACATTTCCAAGAATCTTGTATCCCACTATAGGACTAAGCACATTGATGTAAGGCATCACTTTTTGAGGGATCATTATCAAAAGGGTGAAATTACTCTTGAATTTATAGGCACTGAACATCAATAAGCTGACATATTCACTAAGCCTTTAATTTTAGATAGGTAAAATTAATTAGACCGAAGTTTGGAATTCCAAACTTTCCTTAAACCTCACTGCTAGATAAACCTCACCGATAGAAAATCATCATCATTAGTAGAAACCTAACTGTTAGATGAACCTCACTATTATACCTCACTGGTATGAACCTCACTATTATACCTCACTAGTATGGACCTCAGTGTTATAACTTCACTGTTAGTGGACCTCACCGTTAGGAATTCTCACTGGTATTTGTCCCTGATATGTTTTGCACTCTCTGGATTTCATGAGTTTAATGGAAAAATTTATTATTTTTAATGTATTTATTTTTGTTACATCTCAATTCCCAAATGATAAAAATTAAGTCTAAGTCATGTTTCAATCCGCCTCGAACCATTTACCCTCAAACCATAGCTCCCAAACCTTCATTTTTCTCGAACCATAAACCTCACGATTCGCAGAGTGGAACGAGTAAAGAGACCAACTGTCAGTAAAGAGGGTGATGAGAAGAATTCCAAGAGACTCAAAGGAGAGTCTAGTGGTGGTGGTGAAGTTAAGAAACTAGTAAACCCACATATCATGAAAAGGGAAATAGTAATCGAGAAGTAACTCTGTGCAGAATGGATCCTGCCTAGCCAATCCTTGATTCTAATGATTTTGGAGGAACAAGGGTGGATCAAATGTTTTGTGAATAAAAATGGTCCTTATTATCCAAAATTGGTAAAATAATTCTATAAGTTTGTTCATTTTGAGAAATCAGAAAGAGAGAACAAAATGGTATCAGTAGTGAATGATAAGATAATATCTTTTTCTTCAATTGAATGTTCTAACTGCTTGAAAGTTCCACACGAGGGTGAATTTGTTTATTTCTCAAAGTCAGAACCTCCTAATAGTGAAATTTTTGATTATGAAGCTGCTTTGGAAGAGTTCACTGGAGATGGAAAACCAAGAAAAGTAGTTTCTACAGAGTTGGATGGAGAAAACCAGTTGCTGTTCGAATTTATCCAGCATGTATTAAGTCCATGAAGAGGGGAATTTTCAAACCACAGATTCCAAGATATATTCTTGTTGTATCTACTAAAGAATGGTGTTAAAGTGAATTTTCGTAGACTTATGATGATTCAAATTGAAGATATGAACATGCCAAAACCGAAAACAAATTCTCTATTCTTTTCAAAACTGATCTCTTTGATGATCAAGGTAAAAGGTGTGGCTGAGTCTCAGGATGAGACAATGGTTTTAAGAGACAAATTTTGTATTACAAAAATTGTTTTTAAGTACATAAAGATCGGATGGAACCCATGGAAAAGAGAATGGGTAAATGATGATGAGAGAATTTATAATAAATTTAACCCTGTTGAGAATCCCAATCTGCCTAGAGACAAGAGAGATCCAGGTCTAGGACCTGATGAGGAGGAACCTCAATATAGTGATGATGATTCTAAGGAGGATACCTCTATAGAAGAAGGATGGGATCCTGATTTTTCTCCAAGCCCAGCTTCTGAAAAGGTATCTTATGGAAAGGCAAGTCCATCGTTGACCCAACCTAGAAAGGAAGTGGTTCAAGGACAAAGTGTTGAAGAAATATCTATAAATGAGGAAGACACACCTAGATCAGATCATAGAGAGACTGATCTAGATTCCAATAATAGTGAAGATGAAGAGGAATATGTATTTGAGAATGGAAGTACCAATTTGAGTCTCAGTCCTCTGATTGAGAACTCTATTATGCCTGTTCCGGAGATTCTTTAAGTAGACAGACCAGTACCTATTGCTGACATACCCTAGCATGTGCAACACGGTTTAGATATGGATATGATTGTAGATGACTCTTCTAAAGAAAAATTACCCAATGAGGCTACTTCTACTGTAGATATAGTGATGGAAGCTCAGGTTGAGGGGGAGCAACTTGTAAGGATATGGTCAGTTTTTGTGACCTATGAAGTGAAATATAGGTCAGTAGATCCAGGATTTGTTGTATTGGGACTAGACTATACTAATTATGATGATGAGACACCCATTAGAAGGCATCCTATGACTTATGATATTTTCTTAGAGGAAGTTACTACTCAAAAAGTTTCTCCTCTAGCTCTTCCTTAAGACATTGTGAGAAAAGGAGATCTTGAGGCACTGAAATATGAATTAAAAACCTATTTTGTTGAAGAGATAAGTAAGATAGTCTATTATTTGGTATCTTCTCTAAGAAATGTTTCGTTAAGTGATGTGATAGAAGTGATGGATGAAGTGAAATTGTGTCAAAATCAGATTGGGAGTTTGACAGAGGCTGTTGACCCTTTGGATCAATATGTTTCTTCATTTGATATCTTCCTGAGTTCTAAATCTCAAGTTGATACTGAAATCTACTACATTCGAGGGGTAGTGAAACTGTTTGTGGATGTGTTTGATGATTTTAAGAAGACCATAAAAATTCATGTCAGTACTCAGGATTTTTTTGTGAAAAATTTGATAAGTAATTTGATTCAGTCTTTCAAAGAAACAATATCCTTTACTATAGCACCTATTGGTGCTTCCAATGTTTCAGTTGATATGGAACAGTTTAGATCTATTTTGAAAGAAGATCTTAGTCAAGTTAGTATTAGTAGCTCATCTGACTCTCAGGTGATTACTACCATAAGGGATATCAGAAAGATCATTCAGGACTATATGAGAGATGCAACTGCAACCCATTAAGAAATAAAAGACAAAATTGTTTACTATTTTCAGAGAGTGTACACCAAGAATCAATTAACCAATCATTTCAAGATACTATTAGAGAATCTGAAACTGCCCCCAGTTACTCAAGTCTTCAAAGAAAAAGTCAGTAAGCTCAAGGAGTTGACTCTTTCCATGGAAAAATTTATGAAGAACAAGTATGACTTTATCTCTTCTATGGAGAGAGGGGGGTGCATCATCATGAATTTCAAGAATCTCTTACTACAATTTCTGCACGTGGACAATACCCATATTATTGTACCTCCAGCCCTGCCTGCCTCTGGTCAGTCTGCTTCCACACCTCAGTTGACTCCAGCTCAAGCTATTAGAAGTCTTACTCCTATGATCACACAAAGGAGTACCCACTACAGGCCCAAAAGTGTTTCAGTAGCTCAACCACCTTTGATCATCACTGGTGTTCCCAAGACCTCACCTACGCCTTCCAGGCTTGAATCCTCTTCTGATCCCAAATCCAAATCAAAATAACCTATTGAGGAGGTTGATTGATTAGTGGCTAGGACATTTGATGGGAATCTTTTTACTTATTGTATTTATTTTGTACTATCTCATGTAACTTTTTCATGTGAAATTCAAATGTATGTTTTCTCTCTTCTTCTTTTATGCTCTGAACCATTTTTTTTTCTCTTTTTTCTAATCACAAAGTGGGAGAAAAATTATAATAATTATAATATGGGGAGGAATTACACTAAGGGGGAGAAAATTATAATATGTATCTTTGGGAAAATATATATCTTAAATTTATTTTTACTCTTATGTTTGTCCATAGTTTAACTCTGATACATTTGAGAATTATGATCTGAACACGCTGAGAAATTTCATTAGATGTATTTTATTATGATTCATTAAAGTTTATTCTAGATTATAATGCCATAATTAGTGATTATCAAAAAAGGGGAGATTGTTGGACGCACCAGTTTTTATAATCTCAATTATGTTTAGATATGATTTGATAATCCCAAAAAATGTCTATCTATATATTAAATGTACTTTATAATTACGACATCATACTAATAAGTTAATGTGAATATAAAAATGATCATATCATATCATTGAAATATGTTAACAAATGTTTATATATGATTACAAATGTTTAACAATGATTAATCTTGATACTAACTCAATATGGAAATGAAAGGCATAGAACGGATACTTAATAAGCATTAGAGTTTTAGAGTCACTGATACAGATAGAGCTACTGATAAACAAAGTTCACCTATAGACTAAGTCTACTGATAGAAAAATTCACTGATACAGACAGAGCTAATGATAAAAAAGGTCACTGATAGACTAAGTCTACTGAAAGAAAAGGTCACTGATACAAGCTAGCGATAGAATGGAGCTACCGTTATAGAGAGATACTGCTACCAATGTTAATAGCTACTGATAGCAAGGAAAAGCTACCGACAGAAGTTCACCATTACAACAAGATACCACTACACATGAAGCTACCGATACAAGGAGCTACCACTACACATACAACTACTGATATAGGAAATCTACCATTATAGAGAGTAACATATACCAATACAAGACCTACCGTTACAAGTCCACCGCTACAAGTTCACTAATACAAAGAGCTATCGATGGAAACCAATCACTATTTCTCTAAACTCTGTCTCTATGTTTGTTTATTAGAAATGATTATATTTTGTGATTTTAATGCAATTGAAATTAATTAATGATGTTTTTTGGAAGTCAGGAAACTGTACCTCATACCTGCACAAGTAATCATGACTTATGTTGAACCACTGCATGAGCTATAAAAAAGGTAGATCAAAGCTGCGTTTCATGCGTGTGATAAAGAGAATACACAAAGTGACACATACAAGAAGATAACATGAAGAAATCGAAGAACACTCATACAAATCATGAGCAGAAGTTCAAGACGAGGTTCAAGTGCTACAATAAATACTCTCACATTCAAGCTAAACACCTATACTGGAAGTAAAGGAACAAAACCACGACACTCTATTTTCTAGAAAAATTCTAGAGAAGGACTCAAAGCTTCATCTGTTTCATTCCAAAAGAGTACAGAGCTACATTGACATCACACAATTACATTTTAAACTCATCTATATATCATTGATATGCTGTGATCATATTTTATTACATTACGAGTAGTGTGTGCTTCTGTCTGTTTAGACACACACTTACTCCTAATATGAATTGGATGATACTGAAATCCTCACACAAAACTGTTTATACCTTTGTGTATCACATGTAGAACTATGGTAGGGGTCTGAAGACTTGGAGAACCTATGTTCGGTTGTTATTTCTTTCCCACGTAGAATTGTGGCAGAGGTCTGAGGACCTGGATAGTCGAAGTACTATTGTAAACCCCGATCCAGGGTGTGGATGAAAGTTTTATATAAACTGTTTGAGAGGACTAAGTCTTTGCTTGAGACTGATCCTCCTGGTTAAAACTATTGTGCATCTTATTTCAGTTTAAACTATTTTCAATATTCTACTGCTAATTACTTTGAAATTCAAATCTTTTTAAAGTAACTCTAATAGTTGAACTAGAAAGTGTTCATAATTATTGAAAGCCAATAAGTTAGTTTCAAAAGCTAACTTAATATTTTGATTAAGTTAACTGGGAAATAATCAATCTTTGACAAACTAATTTAACACTCACATTCATTATAAATTCACAATAGTTTAACTTGTTTTATGAATTGGGGGATTTCAATTTAAATATTTTAAACAGAAATTTTTAATAGGAACTCAATTCACACCCTCTTGAGTATCGACTCCAACCAACATGATATATATTTGTATATGTGTGTCTGTATGTATATATACATTCATATATATAAATATATATATATGTGTGTGTGTTCATGTGTGTGTGTATGTATATATACATGCATATATATATATATATATCGATATATATATTTATCTGAAAAACATCACTTATATACAGGGAAAATATACATGGAAATGAATCGATTGATCATATTATTTTCAGATGGATGGAATGTTTACATTATTTCTAATCAGTAGATAGGTTTAAGAAAGACAAACATGATGTTAATAATTATAGTTTTTCTGTTTTAATAAATTACCTCGATCCAAAAAAAGTTGCTAATTTTTGGGTTTTTTTGTTAATACAAATTCAAAATTAATTTTTGACACAGTATTTTATTTTAGAATAACAGTGTTCGATATGAGATTTACATTTTTATTTTCATGATGTGGAAAATTTAAAAAACACAATAACACATGGGTTTTGGCTCTGATTAGTAGAAAAAAAATTCCACTTCATTAGATAAATTATCTTCATATTCAAATCCTCTAATTATCAGTATGAACACATATATTAGTACAAAAAATAATCTTCATATATTAACTTTCAATTATTCCATATTTCCATCATTTCAAGTCTGAGGTGATCCATGTATACAAAAATATATTTCTAAATAAAAATTTATTCTTCATATTAAACATATATTTTAAACATCATTTTGATTCACTTTCTAGTCCCTTTAGTTTAAAAATAATATTATATACTTTATTTACCCATTACATTGAAATTTACTACATGATTTCGATGAATAATTTCCAGAATATGATAAAGAGGACTTAGATTTCACACCTAGAGGTTAAAGCTATAATGAAAATAAAATTAACCGAGTTCAATTATAAATATGTTGAAAATGTAGACTGAAAGTAATGAGGAAGTGACATTTCAACTGCACAAAATCTTTCCCTAGATACATTTTTCGACATGCTAAAACAATTTTTTTCCTTTAATATGAATTCAATATTTTTTATAACCTAATGTATTTCAATTTATTATCCAATTAGATTTCTTTAATTATCAGATATATATTTATTAAATCCATTATATATACTAAATTATATGCCTCCCATATACACATGTATCCTCCAAAGCAGTCTTTACATATGTGTTTCCTCCTCCATAACTAAGGCCTTCCCTCAGTTTCTTTCTTCTATTTCGTCGCCTTTCTCCCTCCATAGGATGATCACTATCCCTTTATGAATCCTTACCATGATGTTTGTATTTACCTCTCTATATTCTATTTTCACTTCATTCCATCCCTCCTCCCTCCTTCTGAGTATCATCCACCTTACATAACCCTATCATGAAATTTTCATTATTTTCATTGCATATACATGCTCTGATCCCATACCCAAGTTTTCTCTCCATTATTTACTAAAGAGACTCTCTTATTTTCCTTCCCTGTTGAGTAATTTAGGTCTTACCTTTTCCCATATCTTTCTAGACTCAATGACATTCACTCAATCCATGACACCACCTTCATCATTATCAACCTAACCATCAAGTACCTCATCATATCCATGTTTGGACTCCCCCTCTTGCCTCATTTATGACATAAAGGTGTTCTCTAATAATTATTTCTCCTAATCACATCTTCAATAACATGTTTGATAGTGGGGTGGAGAGGTTTGATAGTGAAAATGAGTATTTCTTTCAAGATAAGAATATTGTCTTCATCTACATACCTGATAATTCCATGAAATAAAGAACCATGGCCTTTGTATTGAAGGTAACAAATTTAAAAAAAATTATTCTTCATCTTCAGTATTTATTTCGATCATTATTTTATCATATTCATTATGATTTTTACCATCGTCGAAATTTGTTTATAAATAATTAAAACTAATTTATATTTTCATCTTTTGTTTTTCACATTAATTTACTGATTGAGTTTATTATCTATAACTAGTCAACAATAGTTGAATCTGTTTAATAATTAACATTAATCACTATTTAAATCTTTCCACACCTTTACTACATTTTATTAATATCAAGATTTTTGGGTTTTTATTAATAAAGTTAAAGTTTGATTTTATTCTTCATTTTTGTTTCATATATTTTTATCATAATATACCAATTATGTATCAGGGTTAAAAAAAGAGACATTGATAAATTTTCCTAAAGAAAGGGGTGATAATGTTACGAAATCCTGTAAAATGTTTTGACTCATATTCCTATAATTTTTAGAATTTATTATATTGTTTTAGCCATTCCATAAAACACTGAATATTCCTCATTATCATAGGTATTATTTCTATCCTTCCATATTTGACTTAATTATATTGAAATACCAATATTTGTTGGCCATATATTTGAATTATATTCCATTCCCTTTCTATGAATCCACTGATTCTCTATCTTTATTCTAAATTTTACATCCCATATTATTTTCAACCAGAACTTCTATAGATTTCATATGTTTTGATTCCATTTCACAAAAAATATCTAAATCGTGAGACACCTATATAGGTATGTATTCTTCCAATCACTATGAAAAAAATAATATACATAAAAATTATAAAATCTATTCATTTACTATATTATTGGATTTCATATATTATATTTAATAATTTATTTAGAATTATTTATTTTCAATGTTCCAAAAGGACCTTAATTTGGGGTATTGTATTAAACACCCTATACATTACGTGAATTTGGAGATAAAATAGAAAATTTCATTTTATTGTGATGTGAAGTTCATTAGATTCATGAGATATGTTTATAAACATTAATATTGTATTACATATGTTTTTCTATTGACCAAATAACTGATTAATAAAAATAATTTTCTCAATTAAATCTATATTCAATATTTTTCTACAATGTCTTTCAATTTGTCTAGAGGTTCATGTTTTAAAATTATTTATACCACACTATGTGATATAAATAGAACTATCTACTTTCATAAACCTCATATCTTAAATAATAAATTCAAATTTAAATTTTACAAAAAATTTATTAAATGTGTTTCCATGACATTCTATATGTTTTTTAATTCCTTATAATATTTTATATTTTTCTCTAATATCGAGTCTTCCTTAGCATAATAGGTATGATCTATCTCATACCATTTTTTACTTTGCAGTTGAGAAAAAATAATCTATCTAAGACATCTCATTAAATTCAATTTCTTTCCCTATCCATGAACCCCCTAATTATTAGTCTTCAATATACATTCTACACCATATATTAGTTTCAACCATACATTCTATAGATTCTATATTATATGATTCTATTTAGCAACTAAATCTCCATAGCATGAAAAACCTACTAAGGTATGTGTTCATCCAATCAATGTCCCTACGAATACCATAACATAAGATTTATTAAATATGTTATTTCAAATATTTTTTTTGATTTCATATATTATATTTATTAATATATGTGTCATTTAATATTTTCATTATTCCCACAGGGACTTTACCTGAGGAATCATATTTAGTACTCCATACATTTGTTTATTTTACAGTTAAAAATATCAGCTTCCCAATCATGGGATGCATAGTTCATATAGATTTTATTAGATATGTATAGAATCATTTAGATAATATTCCATGTGTTTCTCACTATTCGAAAAACTAATTATTAATTATTTGGTTCTCAATTTAGTGTATATTCATTAGTTTTTCTACAATGTATTCCTATGAGATTAGATGTTTAGATTATAGAATTATTTATACCACAATGAGATATAAAAATGGAATTGAATTATTTCCTTTCACAAAAACCATCTCATAAATTATAAATTATATTCTTATATCATAATATTAGAAACATGAAATGTATTTACATATCTTAGTGAATTTTATTCTAGTATACTGTCAACTATGGTGTTATATAAGAGTGGTTTAGAGTAAATCAATCATACCTTTATTTTTGGTATTTATATTCTATAAAATATAGATATATTTATTATTTATTTTACATTTAAAATTATATAATATTACTCATACGAATTTAACTATTTATATATATTTTATTAGACATTAAAGAATAATTATAATTTATGATGAAAATATTTTATTAGTTTGATAATGAAAGAAGAATCCTAAATCAAAAAACAAAAATGAAAAATTCCTATTACTATATACATTACATGGTACAAGATACTATAAATTGAAAAGGTGGGCATAATTGACCCGTTCCACTGGTAGGAATTGATCGTTGTTAGAGAGAATTTTGGTTAAAAGCAATTCTGACATTTAAAATGAGGAAATATAACAAAATTAGATTAATTTATACTAGAAATAACTTAATATTAATTTTTTATTACATTCAATGATTGATTATAACATAAAAAATGAACATATTTCTGTATATGGAGACTATAGAGGTAATAAATCATATTATATGTGTTATATATACAATCCAAATTTAATCATTTTTTCCACCTCATATATTTTCATCAATATATATTAATTGTTTTATTTATCAATTATAGTTTTCTTAGAAATTGGTGACACCACCAACCTCTGAATATATTATGATGTAAAATTATGGCTTGAAAAAATAATAAATTAACATTTCGATAAATACAACAAATATTTTTTATTATTGTGTTCTAGTATATGGTTTTTTAATATTTAATGGAATATATAGATGCCTATTTTTTCCTTATTGTATAAGAACAATTTTATGGTTGCAATAATTTTAATACAGGTTCATATTTGTTCAAGTATTTTCATTCATGTTCATGTATGTTAAAAAAATAATTGAATCCATTTAAATTCATAGGTTCGTATTTTTTAATATACAGATTCATATTCTAATTATTATTTATTTATACATATATATTAATATATATTAAATTAAATATATAGGTTCATATTTGTTCATAGAGGTTCATATTTGTTAAAAATATTTATATATTTTTAAAAGTTTTTTTAATATACATGTCTATTAATGTACATGTTATAGTATTTTAATAATTTATATATATCAAGAATTGATGTGTAATTACAAATAATATTTTACCTAATACAAATTTATAACTGGGGAAACATAATACTAATTTCTATATGAAAATATGTTGTTGACTTGAAAAGCTCACACATTTTTACCTTTTGAGAATATATAGGTAATAATTCATATTTAATGTGCTATAAATTTATGATAAATTAATATTTTCTCAAAACCTCATCCTTTTACATTAACATGCACTAATTTTCTTAACTATCTATAAATGTTTACTCAGATATTAATGACCTCACCCACATATGAAGACATTTCATTGTGTATTTATGGTTTGATGAAATAATTAGGTTATACAGTGGTACAAAAACCTACACTTTATTAACATTCAATTTTTAAATAAATTCAATATTTATTTAATAATTATTAATTATCCTATTTATTAATTATTATATATATGTGTTTTTTTAGTAATGGGATTTCTAAAAGTATGTATTGTGTTTTATTTACTAGAGTTGTAAAAATTATAAGAATTATGTATTCTGAAAATTAATATATATTAAGTATGCTTTACTGATTTTATAATGTTAATCCCAAAAGAAATTAATTACCATACACCATGAATACACAATCTCTATATACTTTTCATAACAGTATTATGTATTTCATTCAATAAATATATATGACTAGTATAAAATATTTTCATGATTGGTACTGTATATTTGTTTCTTCACAACTTAATCTATCATCTATATTCATTTCATATGTTTAAAAAACCCTTGTGTACATTTTTTATTATATATATTCCACATTTTTAACATTTTTATACATGTATTAACGTAAATCCTCATTCATTTCATAATATTGAAAAAAATTGCATGTATTTATTATTGTATATATTCCATATTTGTATCATTTATATACATTCATCAATGTATATCTTCATTTATTTAATGTACTTAGAGGATATTAGTAGACATATTCATCATTATATGGAAATGAAACTTATAGGGTATTCCAGTAAGAGGCTACAAGTTGTGCTACTGGATAAATTGTTATTTTGTAGATGTAATTTATATATTCTAATATATATATAGATGTATTTTATTTTATATATGTATACATACATTCATATATATATATATATATGTATATGTGTAAGTATATATACATACATACATATATTCTGATATATATATTTATTTGAAAAACATATCTTTTATACAATATAAATATACATGGACATGAAGCTATTGATCATATCAGTTTTAGATGGATGGATTGTTTTCATCTCTGCTAATGATTAGGTAGGGTTAATAAATACATACATGATGGAAATAATTGTAGTTCAATTTAGTTGTATTTGATAAATTTACTAGAACCAAACAAAACATCCCTCATTTGGTTTGTCTTTTATTAATGTATATTCAACATTAATTGATGAATCATTATTTGATTTTAGAATAATAATATTCAACACGAGTTATGATTTTTTAATTTCTATATCTACAAAAATTTTGAAACACTATAACACATTAGTTTAGGTGGTGAGTAATATACACAATATTACACTTCATTAGATAAATTGTTTTAATATTTAAATCCTTTACTTCTTAGTATGAACACATATTTCAGTACACATAGTAATATTTTTATAGTAATTTCTAATTATATCATATTTCATTCATTTAATGTCTGAGGTGAACCATTTAAACTAAATTTCATTACCAAATTAAATTTTTTTCATAATAAAAAGCATTTCCTAAAATAGTATTCTTATTTAATTTCTAGTCCCTTTTCATTTTCTTAAAAATAACATTCTCTACAATATATACCCTTTAAATTTCAAATTTCCACAAGATTTTGATGAAACATATTTAGAATGTGATAAAGAGGATAAATATTACAAAATTGGAGCTTCGAGATGTAAATAAAATCAAAGAAGTTGAGTTTAAGTTCCAATATACTGAAAATGAATACTGAAGGAAATGAGTATCGAACATTTAAATTCCTCAGTATCATCCCCTAGCTATATTTTTCCACATTCTAGAACACATTTTTTTATTTTAGTACACATTCAATTTTTTTTTCTATAAAGTCATTTATTTAAATGTTTTATCAATAAATATTTATTTAATTCTTAGATAAATATTAAATAAAATATAGTTTCTCTTTTATTCATTTTCAGAACCATCATTTTATGGGTGAGATATTTTTATTTTCATAATTCAATTAGTTTGACACAATATTTGATATCAAGTCATTTGAAGAAAAAATATTCAATTTTACATTTTTTTTTGAAATTCATTTTCATGAGTTTTTTGACATATGTTTCATGAAATCGTTAACTATAAATAGTTTCATAATAAACCATTTTTAATTTTATAATTACTATTTATTTTTTTAATTATATGTATATATTGTTTTAATAAATCAAAATCATGAGGGTACTAATGTGAATTTTCAATTAAATGAATATGTCATGAAAATTCATAGGTGGGGTACTAGTATTATTGATCATGCATAGGAAAGTTGAAATTAGATTCTAACATTATAAATCCTAAAGGATTTCCAGGGAATACCCCCTTATAAAAGGTTTCCCTAGTTGAGGGTTTTTTCATAATATCATACTAATTTAATTGTATCAATAATTTATATTTAATAGTTGTTAAATAATACTATTTTTTGTTATATATATATATAAATAACAAAAAAAATATAAAACTAAAAAAAAAATTTGGTTGAGTTTGAAGTCATTGGGGCACATAAAACCTTTGGGGTTTTCCCATGATCAAAGTCATTAAATCTTTAACACAATTTGAATCTACCAAAAAAACTAAAATACATTAAAGATTTAATAACTTTGTGGATTAATTTTCAAAATATTTTAAACCTAAATTTATTTACTATTTCTTAAAAAAAATATAAGAAAAAACATTATAATAAAAATATAACAAACCAGTTCAATGATGAAATGATGAATGAGTTAAAGAATTATGATTCCATTGGAAAAAGAACATGGGGAAAATAGGTGAACCAGTTGTGGGAGTATTATATAACTTGAATTTTCTAATTTTAAAGTCACTATTAATCATATTTTATTCCATTTGACTCAACCACATGATCGATAAAAATAGAAATAAAAAATAATAGAGAGACCTAAACAATGTTGTCATTATATTTATAGGGATAGGGCACTAATAATGTTTTATTTTTATTATTTATAAATAAAAATGATATAACAACATATCCGTGCATCCATAATTTACATTTAACATTAAAATATAAACATATATGTGTAAATTGACCTCAATGAAGTGTTTCATGAGAATAACTCCATCCAATATTTCTGTGATCATTATGGTCAAGGTTTCTTGGATTTCATTATTGATTCATGATTTAAAAGTTATATTTTGGAAAACATGAGGTTAATGTTTATTATGAGAGTTGATCATATTTTTTATAATATATTTACTTCAATCATCTAAATTAGTTCTAACAGTCCCCTATGATCCTTATTTTATATTATAAAACTATAATAAAGATATACCAATAATGGTTTTTTAGCATCTATTCTAGTCACGACTACTAAATGGTAACATACTTATTTTATTTAAAATATAACTATAGTTTTTAATAACTTAAAATAAATTTAAAATAAAAATAAATATGTTAATATCTAGCGATGATTTTAGACAAATCGCTGCTAAATTTTTGAAAAAACATAATTTACCCTGACCCCTGATGACATCCCCTTGACCACCAACCCTCAATGGAGACCCCAACCCCAATAGATATCCCAAATCTACTTGGCCTAACCCACATCATCCTCCTTCCACCTCTACTTAAAAACTAATCCACCAATAGACTATCCACCCATGAGTTCGATATTGTTTCTCTCTCTTTATCAGCCACTATGCCAATACCCACCCTCTCCTCACCGACCCCTATCCACTAGTGTCTCCTACATTATCCCATGACATATTACCTCCTGTCCCACAAAGTAGTGTTTGAATGCTTATTATTATAATATATTATTTTGATTATGGAGTAACATAGGGTTATTCAAATCATGTTAGAATATGTTACTAACTATTTTAAAAATTTTAGCTCATAGTTTAAACTGAGATTTCCTATGAGTATAACTCTATTTAAGATTGTTTTTTACACCATAGTGTTAAGATTTTTTTGTAATTTTTTTATTAAAAATTTATATTTTTAATTTTAAATTTACAGAGAGTAGATTAGTAATCAAATATGTATTGATAAAATTTGAATTAGTTTACATTGGAACACACCTTGGTATATTGAGGGTTTGAAACAATTTTTATGCAATGGGAAATTTATCAATGAATAGTAGAATAATTTTGTTCCATGAATGTAATTTCAAACTATGGTTGAATAAAAATAAAGTATACGAGAACATAATATTATAACAATTTCATTCTCAATATATATGTTTTATTAGGAATAACATATCAAATGTTATGCAAAGTCAAAGAAGTGACTATTCTATAAAAAAAATACAAAGTAGTTGAGTGAGGATAATTTATTTCAAAAATTATTAAATGACAAAGTTCGATTTAAATGATAAAATTTCCAAGATTTTAATAGGTCAATGAAACCTTAAATTAATCCTAAGTTGGTTAATAATTTTTAAACCTTCAGTAAGAAAAGAAAGAGTTTTATGAGTTATTTGAAGATGAAAATAAAAAATAGAATGAAGGCTGAGCCAAGTATTCAAAGATACCTTTTCAATTCATGTTATACCCTATCAAGTTTCCTTGGGGAATTACTAAAAAACAAATGTCCATGATTTTGATGTTTCTTCATGATAAATTTGGTGAATCTATGATCTATATATAATTCTATGAGATGAATTAAATATTCAAAAATCCTAACCTTGATTATATAAAAATACATTTACCTAATGATTACATGATTTTTTAGGGATAATAGTGATAAAAAATGCATTAGATTCCATATAAGTAGATGGAAATCAATGAGTATAGTTAAGCATATAAATGAATGAAACACTAGTAATTAATTGCTAAAGAAAACTCATGTGAAGATATTTCCTTAATTTCCACTAAAACCATGCTTGGAAAAATTATTCATGTAATCTAATACTATATAAGACATGATGTGGTGTTACTTAGACAATCACAACAATGACTTGATGAGACATTCAAATCATTCAACTTCATGAAATGTGTTTCATTAATTATATCTATTTTTTATTCAATTCCTCAGAATTTATTTTTATTATTGGTTATTATAATGAACCAACCTAGGATTCCCTCACACATTGGCACCAAAATCGATCTAACATATACCTGAAGGGTATTTAGGATCCCTATGGGCTAGCAATTAGCACCCGAGCATCAACAAAAACAAGAGGGGGGGATTTATTCTAACATAAAAAAAGTAAACATGTCATATATACATAATAGAAAGAAACCATGGAAGAAATACTAGAAGAAATATATATTCTATATCTGAAAGAATATAACATATGCGATACAACTTAAAACAGTTAAAAAAAACAGAAAGTACAAGTCCAAGAAAAAAGGAAAACTAACAAAAACTAACCACTCAATGTGATTACTTAGGGAATGTACAATTGTCCCACCATGAGCTACCCATACCTATCTAACAAAAATCTTTCCACCTCACAATAATTCCATCACCATTATGATATCTATAGACATAACTAGGTCTACACACTGTTGAAGGGGTGTGGTGGGTGTGAGCCAAACATGAGCATTTCGATCCCACACTGTAGTTTTTTTGAAGTATCCATAAGAACAACAAAAAATGATTATTTTAACAAAAACATTGCATTATAAATGATAAATTAGTTTATATTAAAATAATTGTAAATATTTACCTATGTTCATATTTCTAAAAAAATATATGTACAAAAGTTTCATAACATAATTTTCATAATAATTTAACCAAGTAAAATAAGATATATCAAATCTAGAAGAATAAATAACCAAATAAAAATGGTAAAAGGTTTATCGATCAAAATATTTTACGAAAGTAGAATACTAAAACCACAATCAATAAGTAGTGTACAAGTCCTCAGAACAGAGGCATACGGAGTAGAGGAACACTCCATGAGTGACACCCCCTTTTTTTCACAAAAGGTCCCTAGAACTACGGGCCAAGTGATTAGAGAAACACCCCATGAGTGAACCCCCAGTAATAAAATAGATGATGGCCCCTAAATACACCTTACACATAAGTAATCAGTCCATCCATTGTGATATATTTTATAAAATCTTTTAAAAGGTATTTTCACAGTCAATCTAAAATAATCCTTTTATTTTATCAAACCTTCTTGAAAATTAATTTCACAATTATTTGAAAAGAATCATTATACTTTACAAAAACTACGGGAAAACCATATTTTATTTCAAATTTTTTTACACACACAAAATATTGATTCCAATTCATTTATAGAATAATAGAAACTATAGTTCATTCAAAAAAGGCAAGAGAGAGAACTGAACTACACCAAACTTGGGAAGAACATGCTTAAAATTTAATCCACCAACACATGTATAATGAAAAAGAAAAAAAATAGATCCCTATAATTTATTCCCACATCTAAAAATCAATTCTACAGGAAAATTGGTTGGGGGAGAAGATAAAACAAAACATACCTCAAATAGCTCGCATGCCCCACCAAAACCAACATAGTTTCATCATTCAAGAGATGATCAAATGATGGATCTATAAAGGATAAAAAACATTACCACAATGTTGAGGAATCCAAAACACAGCGCAAATACATTGCTGAGACCAATGGTAATGAAGAAGTATAAATTCCTCTTACCAGGGAGAAGTGATGCAACCACTATGAAGATCGAACATGGAATGGACAAAATCATAAGGATCATAGAAAACCCAAATCTCACTTATAGTTAATTAGGGATCAAGTTTGGGATAAAAAAACTAAATGAGAAAAGGGTTATTCATACAATGTGATTACAAATTTCTGTGACATTAAATTTATGATGTAATCACGAGAATCATAGTGTAAATATCCCACAACTAATATATGTTGAAAACCACATCACCTTGAGTTAAAATTTTCTCATTGAAGATTTTATGGTGTATAAGTGGATCGTATGGTATAAAAGGAATTTATAGTGTAAAAAATATTTTATGGATTGAAAAATTATTATGATAAAAATCATTTTATGACTAGTTTCCATCAAAAGACTTAAACATTAAGCCAAAACATATAATGTAAAAGTGTCCAATGAGAAGAATTCACACTAGGTTCTACAGAAGCTCCAAAAAATAGATCTTAATTCATATGAACCCAAAAAACACTCTTCAAAAGTATAAATGTTGAAACGTTTTATACGTGAAATTATAATATCCCCACCATATTACTTTCCAAACCTATTAATTCATGTATAAGAAGGGTTCTACTTAAAGAGGTGAGTCCATCACTTCATGAATAATGATTCACTCTCCCATGTATTTTTATAATATCATTTGTGTCACCATAACACTTCAAACAACCAGATAGTCTTTTAATATAAGACTTTCACCTGATAATTAACAATATCCACTAACTTCCATACAACTAAGATGTTTATCTCTAACTCAATATCTTACCAACATAGAAAATGATAGAGAAAAATATGGTACTTCCTGAGCTAAGATATATTTAAAAAATGGATATTTATAATCTAATAATATATTTACAACCAATGCACAACCTTACCATGTTTCTTAGTGACTTCAAATGGTCCAATATATCTTAGATCCAACTTTCTCTCTTTCCTAAGATGACAATGACCCAATTGAGGTTAACATTTAACGAAAACCTATCCACTTATAGGAAACTCCAATATAAGGAGTTAATGATCCACATATTATTTATGTTGAAACATCACTGTAATAAAATTTTGACGTATATCCTAAATCCTCCTTGATGTCTCTTGAACGAGACTCACTCTCAAAAGAAAGGACTCACCCAAAAATACCCAAAAAAGAGGTAATATCCATGGGTGATGATAAAAATCCTTGAAGAGTGCCATTGTGATCTATTATTTGTAACTATTGTTAGAAGAAAACTCAACCAATCCTAGATGGAGATCCCATTATCCATTGTAATATATGATGCAGACATCGATCATATCATCCAAGATCTGAGTAGAATGATCTCTCTAATACTTTGTGTATTGATGGTAAGATGTACTCAACTAAACCAGAGTCCTCATATCCTCTTGAATTCTCTTAAAAAATTGTGAGGTAAAACTGGTATCCTCATCTCAGATGATAGTAGTGGGAACCCCATGTAACCTCACAACACCTTGTACATATAGCCTACCTATATATTCTACCGTTGTGGTGTCCGTGGTTAATATAAAATGAGAATTTTTCATCAACTAATCAATGAACAACCAGATAGAATTATTCCCTTAGGGAGTCCATAGTAACCAAAAAACAATGTACAAAAAAACATCTTCTCTTTTCCAAACCATCACCAAAAGAGGATGAAGTAATTATAAATGTTTTAGGTTCTCTTTTTTTGTTTATTGGTAGGTGTAACAATTGGGAACATAATCTATAATTCCATTCTTCAAACCCAACCACTAAAATTTCCATCTGATGTCATAATACATTTTTTAGTTCTAAGATAAAATAATCATAATGAAATAATCGATTATACAACATTTAGCTGCTCACAAATGACGAGATTACAAACCAATCCCCAAAGAGGAGAATATTAATAGGAGGGAGAGAATAACCAAAAATGATCTCTGCGCTATAAAATTTTTCTCTTACTACTCTTAACACAGAATACTACTACTGAATCTACAGAATATACTCAAGAAGAGATGGTGATAACTAAACGCTGGTCTGAACCACACCCAAAACATCCTCCAAAGAATATTGATTGAACTGGGTGAAGAGTCCCATCAGGTTCAACTTTTTTGTAAATTCCAAGACACCCTATGATGATACTTTCCCGATGAGTGAATCCACGATGATATTACCCTTTCCCAGGGTGTAGGTTATGTCAAAATCAAAGGTTTGAAGTTTTTCTACCCACCAACTCTATCTGATATTGGAGTAATTCTGAGAAAATATTCATCAAATAATTATAGTTAAAAAAGATAGTAAATATTTCCCCAAAAATTTAGTGTTTTTAAAATTAAAGTGAATGCATAAATATGGAAAGCTCCAAATCACGAGGGAGAAAATTCATTTCATCTGGTAAAACATGGTGGGATTTGTAAGTAATAACATGATCATCCTTTATAAGAAAAATACCTCTAATAGTAAATGAAGAATCAAAATATAACAAATACCCTTACTGGGCTTTCATAAGATCAAAATAGGTGTCGATGTTAGAAGCCATTTTAGCTCTTTAAAATACGTATGAAACATTTCATACCATACTAAATTCACCACTTTCATAGTAAGATAAGTAAAAGGTGATTCTAGCTTCGAGAAATACTTGATGAACTACAAATAATATTTAGAAAGAAAATGGAATCTTTGAATCTCAAATATATTTAATGTATCCTCCCATAATAAGACTTCCTTCAACTTATTGAGATTGACAGTTAAGACACTATCAGAAATAACGTTCCCCAATAAATTCACTTCTTGGATCTAGAAATTTCATTTCAAAATATTTCTATAAATATGATTACTTTTCAAGAATTCCGAATCCAAACTTATATGGTTCTCATGCTCATTCTCAGACCTTTTATAGACCAAAATATCTTCCATGAACACAACCAAAAATTTGTCAAGATACTAATGGAATATTCAGTTCATCAAAGCCATAATAATTGCAGGAGAATTAGTTATACCAAAAGGAATCAAAAGATATTCATAGTGGATATACCTACTCTCTAAATTTTCCATCAGTATATTAGACACTAAAACATAGAGTTGATGATAAACTAACTAAAGATTGATCTTCAAAAACCACTTTACCCCATTTTACTATTAAAAAAATCACCATCTTAGGGAAAATGATACCTTTTATTAACCATGACACAATTAAATTTCCAATAGTCAATGGATAATCAAATTAAATCATCTTCCTTCTTGATAAAGAGAACTGGGGATTCCCACAGTGAAACACTCGGTAAAAAGACTTTCCCTTTCAGATCCTCCTCCTGAATCTTGGGCTCTCTCAGCCCAATTCGTACTATACAATATGAGGGTATCAAGATATCCTACACACCCAAAACCAATTTGATCGAAAACCAACTCTCTTTATAGAGGAAGAATGAATAAATTATCATGTGAAATGTAATGAAATTCATTTCCAACCATGGGAATATCTAAAGTAGAGAAAATGATGTTTGGATCTACTAAAATAGTAGAAAACAAACTTTTGAACTCTGGGTAGGAAGGCCCTGTATGATCAGATCTTGAATCCCACTTTCCACAAATCACCTGAGATCCTCCCACTAACAATAAAGAATGAGACATTCTAATGATAACTATCAACGTCATCAATATTATCAAAAAAAAAAAAAATCCATCCCAATGATGATGTAAAACAAGTCCAAACCAAGAACAAGGAAATACTATACTAACTCCACATCACCTATCGATAGAGAAGAAGAATCACATAGAAACCCCTTCTCTTTCCTATTTCTATGTGGTTTCACTAACTCCATGGAAATGGAAAAAATATCTAATGGATGTTTCAATACATTAACCCAGTGGGAAGATATAACTAATTGAGAGGCACCCATATCAAATAAATAATCTGATACTGAATATGTTATAGAGATGGTACCTCACAATATCACTGCTCCACATCAACCTACACTGAAAACTCATCAACAACATGAAGGCACCTTACTTCTGAGGCTTATGGATAGAGACCTGTGGACTTTGAAGATTTTGACCAATGTGAAGTGGAATTTGGATCCATTGATCCCTAACCATAACAAGGCATAGATATATTCTAGAATAACCCTTGTAGATAGACATAGTAGCCACAACAATTGCATATCTTCATAGTAATGAGACAAGAACATTGGGTGTTCCCAACATTTTCACATTGATATAAATTCAAGGGAACACTGCTAGATATAACTAATAATGGAGAGGATTCCAAATGTAGTGAACCACCTACACTGCTTCTGAAATTCTCATAGAACTTCCTCATCCTTCCCTAAGTTCCATTAAAGCTTCCATTAGGTGGAATATAAAGGGTAGAAAATCCAATATTTCCTACCATGTTCATTTACGCCATCATAGCCCAGTTTTTCATTTGTAGAAAGATTTTTTATAAAAATATATGATCTAATATTTAGTTGAAAACCATGTAGGTACTTTAATCTTTTAGTTAATAATTATTTACCTCTTCTAGATTAAAATGGACCATCTATACAAACTAATTGGTGTATTCCAACACCGAGCACTCTCCCATCTACAAAGAGGTAAACTCTAGAGACTTTTCCATCACCAGAGACTCTATAAAAAACTAATGAAAGAATCGTGTCTGAAAACCCATCCAATCTAAAACCACATGTATATACACCTATACCATAGAATCCCCCTATATCTTACTAGGACCCCTAATTCTAAATGTTGTTTACTTAACCTTGATATTATTATTTATATCTAGGAAGTGAAATATCTCATAAATCTTGTCCATCTAGTCCTCCTCCTCTTAGGGATCATTTTTCCAATGTCTTGGCTTTCTTATGTAAATCTTTTAAATAAGTCTAGTAATATCATCAAAGCTAGACACTGATACAACACATGATTGTAAGACTAGGTGAGCCTGAAATTGTTATTTTAAGAATATTTAATATTTCAATGTCATGAAAACATATTTTTTTTCAAAAATAGTGTAATAAATCATGAATGGAGGACTATGTAGGGAATCTAAGACCACCTTTGAGTTCAGAATGGGCGTTTTACCCAAGATGTGATATAACATTGGAGCTTGCAAGGTTATTGGGTTAAGTTTGGTTGTGGGAAGATAAATAAAAAATAATAATAATTAACACAATTTGTTTAAATATATTTGACGAAATAATAAACCACTATAAATACCCATTTAATGTAAAATATAAAATTTATTTACATAACATTGTAGATTCGAGAGGATACTGTGGAGGAGAATTTGTGAATGATAACGAGATCGAGGATCTGATTGGTACCACACAAATCATCTACTCTAACAAAGTTCGTGGATATTTTTAATGAAATCAATGTTGAATTTTTATTCAATAATGATCTATACAAACATGGGGTAAGATTTTTTATTTATGTTGATTCATCTTGTTTACATTTCCCTTTTCAAATAGAAAACAATTCTCACTAATGGAAAGTTATTCTGTACCAATGGGTTTAAACCATTGGTAAAGGCTAGACAATTGTTGGTATAAAATATACCAATGATTGTATAAAACGTTGGATGCTAAAGAAACTGGGATATCCATATAGCATTTCTTATTTAATAACCATTGGTATATGGCTTCAAAATTCACATTATACCAACAGTTTCTTATAACCATTGGTATAAATTTTTAGGAATGGTTTAAAATTGTTATGAAAGTTGAAATATCATGTATACTCCAACGGTTTGCAAAAAATTGGAATATAATTTTACCTGAGGTTTTATTAAATAGTTGGTATAGAATTTTACCAATGGCTTTATGTAAACTGCTAGTATAGAGTAGGTTTTCTCACATATACCAATAGTTGCAAACCATTGGTATAGCCTTCATGTAATTCCAACAGCAGGCAGAAGCCTGCCTCCCCCTTGTAAAATTTCTTGTAAGTATACACATATAGAATTAAACAATTACCTACAAGTATAACAGAAAACTGAATTCAGAATTAAATTCAAGTACAACATATAATTCAGAAGGCAATTAAATACATACAGAATTAAATTTATAATTTAATTTAAAATTTTTATGTAAATAAACTTGTGAAATATAGAATTTGGAGTTGAATTTTGAATTGAATACATATAGAATAGTATTATCAATTAGGAATACAAGACACACAGAATTGAATACTTCATTATGTATGTGTTATAAATAATTATCAATACATACAAAATTCTAAATAATATACAATTTATTCAATTCATAATTCAATACATACAGAATTGAATTCATAATTTAGAAGGTAATTAACATGTTCAATTACAATACACTGTACATAATTCAATGGTGCATGTTAGTGTTACTCATTACCACTATGATAGGTGGGCGTATTTTATCAATGTTATGTGCTTGTCCAAGAACAATTTATGGCATTCATAACTAGAAAAATAAATTAAGATTTGACTAAGATTCATGATTCTTAGTTTCCCAATAGCCTAGAGTTGTCTTATTGAAAATCATTATAATGAGATTCTAAACCCTTTTCAATATCAATGAGATAGGTGGAACCATGTAAAAATTTGAATTGGGGAACATCTTAGCCTTAGGCATGGAATATTAAATGAATGGAATTAAAAGACATCATATGGGATAATGTTGTTCTATAGTGGGAAGTGATATGGGGCATTGGTGAAGATCTTTTGATAGTATGGGGTAGAAGAATATTTGGATATCATGATGTTCAGACCCAATTATAGAGTTTGGGAAGAATCTATGAGAACAAAATTAGATTATTCAATGGGTGAAAATGCTTGGGTGATTACAGACATATTTACTAGTTGGTGCGCAAGGATATTTGGTGAGTGTAGTCAAATTGTGGGGATCACCCCATAAACTGATAAAGTTTATGACCCACGTTTTAGAATATAAGTGGTGAAAATTTATTTTGGCATGGTGGATAGATAAAACCAAATAATTGTTGTGGTTTTATGTTATTTCTAGAGTCAGCATAGGTGATTCATGCCACGATAATAAATTTATAATCATACTAGATGAAAATGATATAAATTTGATAGGGATTGTGAACCATAATAATGGGGAATGCAATGGGGATGATCATAAATAGATCTATGTTTGTAAATAAACAATTTTGTATTCATACCAGAGAGTATGGTTGTTGGGATAATTATCATAGGATACTTCAGGAGTAAATATGGAATGCTGATCTTCATGGGTTATCAGATATTTGAGTATGATCCTAATGTCTGATAAGTGGTGATGAATGTGTTTATTGACTTATATAGCTAAAAAATCTAGTGAGTGATGGGAGTTTTGATGCTAGGATGGATGTGGAATGGACGAGTCATATCTAATTCATTGAAAATACTATATTTTATGATTCATCTGTGTTAATTGGATACAATATATATCATAGTGTGACTAGTGAGGTATAGATTTCAATTAATGGATCAAGTACAGATCAAGGATTAGATATACATGTTCCAAAAAAATAATATAAAAATATTTTCATTAATAGAGGTATCATATAGATGTTAAAATGAATCATGATGACCCCTATATAAGGAAATAATGTTTCAGGATTTGAATATGGAATTTTTGTTCATATCCTTGGGTGATATTATATGAATTTAGTGTGATTGAATATTGAATAATACTTTTGACATGTAATTAGATATAAAAATGGATAAATGACTTCAAAAATTCCATTTTAAAAAATGGTGGATTCATAATTGGAATAGAATCTAGGATTTTCATTGAAAAATTAGTTTAATGGGATTGATTTGGCTGATAGAAAAATTATCCCTCATTTACAATCATGAGAGAATGATGATATTGGATATTAGTATATGGGATAGAGATTGAGATATTATTATACATGCTTGTCAAGGATTAGTTGTTGTATGGTTAATATTTTGTTACTAATCACCCCCACCTCCCCACCCCCTCTCCACCTGCACAACCAACCCCCTTCCCACCTACACCCCCTCACCCCCAGTAGCCTCCCCCTAAACAACCTCACATCCCCACCTATATAGACCCCCACCTGCACACCCCCACCCACTTACACAACCCTCCCCACCTTCATGACCCCCAATTACCCACCTCAACCCCAATAGACTCCCCCTACATAGCTCCCTTTCCCTGTACACTCCTCCCCCACCTGCATAGCCCCCACCCACCAACACACCCCCTCACCACCTTCACACACCTCCACATCGACAAAACCCACCCCCACCCACCTGCACCCCCTACACACCCCCTTACCCTCCCCACATACAAAACCCCACTCCTCACCTCACCCAACAACCTCCCCCTACACAACCCCCCCTATACACCCCCTCCCCCACCTATACAACCCCCCGAACAACCCCTATAATGACCCAAACATTTATTAATGAAAATACCACATGATCTAATTAAATGTATTATTATGTAAAATGGTTATATAAAACATATTAACTTCCTTGATTAAATGAATTTGGATTTAAAATAAGATTAATAATTTTTACTGTTGCTAATATAGCCGTTGAATAGTGATCACTTTATTAGTATAAATATAGAGCTTTAAAAAATCCAATTTACTCAGAAAAAGGAAGCGATGACCTAATCTAGTTGAATTTCTCTATAGGAAGCCCGTTTTTCAGAGATCAGAAAAGAGTTAGCGTTACTGGGCTTCGCTCTTGACCAATCCCTAGTCGAGCTTCGACCCGTTAAGCTTGAACGAAATCGACTACAGGAGTAGTGGAAGTTAATATAGATTACCACCCAAGAGATGTTATCTGAACTGCCCCAAGAGTCTATCACCATCGCACACCTTACCCATAGGTCTTATGCGGGTGTTATAAGGTGATATGTAACTAGACCCTAGCACTATGGTTATGTGCATTATTTTTTTATAAAAATTACACATTCATTTTATCATTGTTACTTTTTAAATGGGTTTTAAAGCACAAATAATATTTTTTGTTAATATTCAAATAAAAAATATATACTGAAAAATTAATCGATTTTTAATTAAATATTATTACTAAATTACAGTTTATTAAATTTAATTTATCCTATAATTTTTTATGAATACAATTGAAATTTTTATTAATGTTTTAAAACTGTTTTTTTCAAAACCTATGAATTTTCAATAAAAGTATGTTTTTATTTTAAAATTGAAAATTCACATATTAAGAATATTATTTAGATAAAATTAATATTAATTTTTTTATACAGGAAGTCGATATTATCTAATGGTGAAAATTTTATAATTTTCCAAGATAGTTGAATTTTTGGGTAAAAATTAAATACCGTTTAAATATATAATGTGTTTTATGACATCATAATGACCAAATAGTGATGTAATAAAATACTATAAAAGGGATTTTAGACCAATATCTTTTTTACCTATAAAATAATGTGATTTTATATATATTTTGATTAATTTTATGGTGTCTTAGTGGACCATCCAAGGCATATAAAATATTATAACTTTTTAAAAAAATTTCCTTGAGAGTGTGAGTCACCTCCACATAAAAAAGCCTAATATTTTAATAAGTTAGTCCACTAGAATTATAAAATAATGTTTTCCACTCCCTTTGGAAAAATCCATGGTGAAAAATCATGGGTTGGTTTTTGGTTTTGATTAGTTTAATGTGTAGTGCCCAAAACCTAAATAATAAATAATTCACTCTCCTTTCCTATATAAACACACTCAATTTACCATTACTGTTCACTCAAAACCTTTAAATCAAGACCAAAATCTTCCCTAATCTCTCTATAATCCTCCAAAGGTGACCCAATATCTATAGAAGCCTCTCTCAAGCCTCTCCCAATCCTTTGGGATCACACTTCCATGTAAGGTATTTCTTCCTTTCTCATTTATGTCCAAATTTATTTATATTTTTATAACCTTTTGTTTCAAATTAAAAATGTTGGGTTATGATTAATAACCTCCCCCATAATTCCCTCATTATTTTTAATTATGGGATACATATTTCTATTTAATTAATTGCAATGCTTCTACCCTAGTTACCCAGATTCAGTGCATTATTACCTAACATTGGCATGATCAAAAAAGATCAAGTCTCGAAAGACTGATTAGTTTAGTAGACTTGGAAATACTAGATACATTAATGAGTTTTACATTACATTATAAAATGAAAAACTAAATCAAAATAGTCTCCATAGGCCACACTCATATCCCTTAAACTATCCTTGCAGGTCAGTTATAATATACTTCTTCACCTCCTTGGAAAAATAAAACATAGAATGGGGTGAGCTCAGATGCTCAGTAAGTATAAAAATATAGCGAAAGCTTTCATAAATAAGCATAAAAATTTAATGCAATGTATAAGCCTAAAACAAAATCCTTTTAAACTTTAAATTCACATAATATGGACAAGATAAAATCAAATAATTCCATTTACTTATTCACATGGATATTTTACTAGTTGAATAATCACATTTAATATCAATAGCCACATTCATAATGATGGAATGAATAATTCCAGACTTTATAACCACACAGTAAAGGACTTGTTCCAAGACTAAAAATAATATTTGGTCAATTCCTTGTTCCAAGACACTAGTTTGTCTCATGAGACCCACCGATGCATCGATGAGCTATAGTGGGCTCCACCCGTCACTTACTAGGTCCAATGCATTCCCCATATGAAAAGGTTTAAACATAAAATTAACATTCGTATTAAAACTAGCATACGAAATGTCAATACATTATCCATAAACCATGAAAGGTATAAAAATAACACATCCATTTTCAAACATATCACAAAACCTTCAATACAATATGGAAGATTAGTATCATAATAAATCAAATTCAAACAAGTTTAAAATCCATCAAAGGATGTTGATATAGATGAAAATGATTTGTAAAACTCTTTGTGAGAAATATACCTTTTTTCATAAAAACACTTAAAAGTCACACAATTTATAAAGGAATACATTTAAAGAAATTTTTTAATCAAAGTGTCCCATACCACTTTGAATCTTTTGAAAAGAATTAACTTTTTTAAAGCATTCAAGTCTATATAAATAAATACTTAAAAACCATTATGAAAAAAATGAACATTAATGATAATTATTTAGAAGAATAAATATTTAAAACATTTAAAATTTTGTTTGAGTACAAAAGTACCTTAAAAATAATCCATTTGAAAACACTTCTATGAAACATGGACATGGATAATAAATATATCCCAGTAGATGCTTACGTAAACACAACCTTGGATAATAAAGAGATTGTGAAATTAACCCTTACATTGTACTTTTAATTGGTAGAGGGTAGGTTAACCTCATGTATAATGGTGAAATCATTTTTGTTAAATTATACAAGAACCATATACATTAATATGATATCATATATGATCTTTTAATATTGTTTTGTTAATGATATTTCAGTAATATCATCGTTTCAGGTGTTAACTGATTCATTTTCCTTTATATGCTTTGTTATGTAAGTAATGTTTGTTATGGATAGGATGTATCTTATTCATATTTAGAATGATATTAAGTCTTTAAACATTATTTTTAATCATTAAATGAAAATTAGTCTTGAATGGATACAATGGGGAATGAATCTCATCGCGTTCGTGGAGATGTTAATCCGTACGTACGCATGAGTGAAAATATCATTCTTTTGATATTAAAATAGTATATAATTGGATGTTATATCACATATACAGAAAAATTATCATGTTATATTTATTATTTACATCATTTATTCTCATTATCATACCCATCCAAATGATGAAGTGTTTGAATAAAAAAACTACACCACGACGTGGAGACGGTAATCCGTACGTACGCATGTATGGTGTCTTTGTCATTTATAGGATAGATAGAATAAGGAATATGGTTGTACCATTTTAATAATAAGATCAAAATATATACAAGATACTGGATTTATTATTTTATAATGGAAACAACAAATAAAGAGGAAGTGGAAGAAGAAAGGAACTTGAAAGAGGTGATGAAATATTTACCTCTTCTTCAGGTTATTCCTTTTGATTTGATCAAGAGGGATCCTTATGTTGGATTTATAACAAAATTAAGGCCTCTAGGATAAAGGTAGTACAATTGAGAGGATATTTGGGTTGGGTTTGTCCAATCCAAATGGCTTTGAAGGTGTGAATTTTAGATAAGGGGAAGTGCCCTTTTATAAGAGGGGTGAGGGGCACCTTAGGAAAAGATTGAAATATTATTTTATATTAAAATAATATTCGGTTTATAATAGCTCAAAAATGATTTATTTCAAGGATAAATTGGGTATGGATCACCAACCACTCACTATATTAACCTTATCTTTTAGATTTAACTATTAGTTAAATAGTTTGAAATTTACCATGTATCTTTGTATTTTTATATTATATAGTTAATAAACATACTATAAACTTCCAAGAAAACCTAAAGTGGTTCATTAATGACATATAAAATATCATTTAATCCCTCTTTCCTAACCTTAGTTTTTTAGGATTATAATATCAATTAATAATATAATATTTGTTTTAAAAACTCTTTTATGTCAATTTTGACACTATTGGGTATTTTGTTTTTGTTAAAATCATAGCAGGATTATTACTTAGAAAAAAATTCATTTAATCAACCCTAACATGTCATATTAAACTATAAAATTAGTGTAATTCATTAAAAGTCTCAAATTAAATTTATTTGGATATTTATAATATCAATTATTTTAATCTTTTATTAATAAGGTAATACCTGCATCATCATTGTGTCATAAATAAATTTATTTATTTAATGTCTAAAAATTATAAATAAAATTCCATTATGTAGGAAATATTTTTGTATTTCTGATGAACATTTATAGTAAAATTTATCTTATGTATTACCCTATATTAAAAATGGTTTTTTTATTAAACTTTGATTTTAACTCTTTTAACTCTTCTTTAAATAAAATAATAATAAATGTCCTAATCTAATCCATGTGAACCAAAGGAGATCATATTTTATTCCTAAGGGTTTTTTGTCTAATTTTACTTATCCAATAGAATTAGGATATGTGTTAGGGTAATTATGATATCATTTTTATCCTTAATTAACCTATTTACTTTTAACCATGGTAAATAAAAATCAAAAGTTACTATTCCCAAAAATTTACTTTCATCTTATTGAACCACATTTTACTTACTGATATTAACTATGTCTATTGTATTTTTTAAATTCAACACATAGAAGTGGTAAAATTTTGTTTTATACAAATTTGCAAATGCTCATCGGAGGTGGGAAAAAGACGGTAAAAAGTTCGATAAAATTCTATATATCTAAACTTATTATAAAATGAATCCAATGAATTACATTGAACATATATAGGTACTATGTATCTATTTTGGCCAAAATTATATTTAAATAATATAAATATTTATTTAAATAAAATGTCGGTTTTAAACAATAACGTAGTGTTTTTCACTATTAATCAAAAATTGAAAGTTTTCAGAAAAATACCAAAACCTCACCCTAATCTAATTTTGATATTCCGAATCAAAAAATGAAGTCAATTTTGAAAGATAAGATTTATAAAATTTAAAAAATTTAAAAAATTGGGTATTACTATTCATAATGGCTAGTCTGATTGGTTGCGGTGTGTTAGAATCTCGAAGTTGCGTACAATGAAATATATTGAATTATCCAATGGGAAACATACTATGAAAGCTTGGGGTGTTACATTATCTCCTCCAAATAATTTCATCCTCAAAATTTCTATAATATTACTGCATAAAAATAATCGGGTGGTTCTTCATCATAAGTTCCTCAGGTTCCCATGTTGCCTCTTTTATCTTATGGTTTCTCCATAGAACATTCACCAGACGAGTCGTCCGGTTTCTCAACACTTGTTCTCTGGTATAAAGAATTATAATAATAACTTCGCAATAAAAAATGTCGGGTTCTAGTTCTATTTCTTTATATGTGAGTACATGCATTGGGTCTGGCATGTATTTTCTCAATAGTGATATGTGGAACACATCATGAACATTGGAGAGACATGGCGGCATTGACAAACGATAAGCTATAGCCCCAATTCGTTCTTTAATTTCTAATGTTTTGATATACCTAGGACTCAATTTACCCTTCTTACCAAACTGTATAATTCCCTTCCATTGAGAAACCTTCATGAAAACATGATCTCCTACCTAAAAATAAAAATTCTTCCTTCGGTTATCAGCATAGCTATTCTGCATACTTTGAGCTGCATTGATGTGGGTTTGTATTACCTTTAAATTTTCCGTCATTTCCTCAACAAGTTCTAGGCCTACAGGTTTTCTTTTACCGACATCATCCTAAAAGGTTGGTGTGCGACATCTCTTTCTATATAACAATTCATATGGTGCCATATGAATATTGAATGGAAGCTATTGTTATAGGAAAATTATATCAGAGGTAAATATTGATCCCATATACCTTGAAATTCAATTGAGAAAGATCTCAACATGTTTTCTAAGGTTTGAATAGTCTGTTCTGATTGTCCGTCAGTATGAGGGTTGTAGGAAGTGGTCAAATGAAGTTTAGTATGTAGGGCCTTGTGAAGACTTTTTCAGAATCATGATGTAAAATGAGGATCAAGATCAGAAACAATCGATAGGGGTACACCATGGAGTATTACAACTTCATTAATATATAGTTTTTCCAGACGTTCAAGTGGTAAATCTTATCTTATAGAAATAAAATGTGCTGACTTGGTATGACGATCAAAAATGACTCATATTTCATCATTCCTTCTAGTAGTCTTTGATATTCCCATGATAAAGTCCATCATAATATTATCCCATTTCCAGTCAGGTATGGGAAGAGGTTTCATGACTCCTCTAGGCTATTTCCTTCTAGCTTTCACTTATTGAAAAACCTTACATTTTGACATAAAATCAACAATATCCTTCTTCATGTTGTCCCACAAAAAATGTTTCTTCAAATCTCTATACATCTTAGTGCTACCAATGTGTATAAATAAATTGGAGCTATGAGCATCATCTAATAATTCCCTTTTCAGATCAGGTATATCGGGAACAAAATGTCTCTTCCCAAATTTCAAAATCCCATCTTCATATATGAAGTCGATCAATCTCCCATCATTCACAACATTAATTTTATTTTGAAACTCCTCAGCATCATCCTGAGAACAATTTATCCTTTCTAGTGAATATGGTTTGATAACCATTTGAAAAATTATTTATGTTTCACCTTCCATGATTATACCCATACCAATTTTCACTAGATCCATGAAAATAGGATCCCTTTCAACTCTAATCTTGTACAAAACTCCATGATCTTTTCTACTCAAAGAATTTTCCACCTTATTTTCCTTCCCTGGGTGGTAGTTTATTGTGAAATCATAATCAATGAGAAGTTCAAGACATCTCCTTTGCCTCATGTTGAGTTCTTTCTATGAGAAAATATTTTTCAAACTCTAATGATCGGAATATATCTCACATTTTTCACCATAGAGATAATGTCACCATATCTTCAAAGATAATATTATAGCTGCTAACTCAAGATCATGATTAGGATAGTTTTTATAATGAATTATTAGATATCGGGATGCATAGGCAATAACCATATCATTCTGCATAAGGACACAACCAAGTCCTTTCTTTAATGCATCACTATAAACAACAAACCCATCATTTCCCGATGGTAGAGTCGAGATATAAGCATTGACTAATATTATCTTCAATTATTCAAAAAATTCTTCAAACTCTTTTGTCCAAACTAATTTAACCCCTTTACGTGTGATCTTGGTTAATGAGTTAGCCAATCGGGAAAAATTCTGGATGAAACACCGAAAATAACTTGCTAACCCAATAAAACTGTGTACCTCAGTTACACTCATCAGTGTTGGGAATTCTTGGATTTCTCTTGTCTTATAAGGATCAATATATATTCCATACTTAGAGACAATATGACCTTGAAAAGAAATCTCTTGAAGATAGAATTCATACTTGCTAAACTTCCCGTATAATTCATTTCTTCTAAGGGTTTTCATAATGGTACACAAGTGGTTTTAATGATATTCAAAGATTTTGGAGTATACCAGGATATCATTAGTAAATAACACTACAAATTCATCAAGATATTCCTTTAATACTCTGTTCCTTAGATCCATTAAAATAGATGGTGCATTAGTTAGCCCAAAAGGCATTACTGTAAACTCGTAATGCCCGTACCTGGTTCGAAATTCTATTTTCATAAGTTCTTCCTTCATTACACACAATTGATGATATCCACATCGTAGGTCAATATTTGAAAAATATTGAGATCCATGAATTTGGTCGAATAAATCATCAATGCGAGGTAGGGGATACTTGTTCTATATTGTTATTGCATTGATCTCCCTGTAGACAATGCACAACCTCATAGATCTGTTTTTTCTTTTTGAAAAAAGGACAGGGGATCCCCATAAAGAAACTCTAGTGAGAATAAATCCCTTATTACTCAATTAATATAGTTTTTCTTTAGTTCCACTAATTACTTAGTTTCCATTCTATAAGGGGTCTTCGATATGGGACTTGAACCAAGAATTAAATAAATGGATAACTCAATTTCTCATTCTGGAGGATGTCTAGTTAAATATTCTAGAAACACATCAACATATTCTTGCACAATAGTTACATCCTCTATTTGACCATTCATTTCCTCAAATATATTTATTTCATTCTATTCCAACCCAATAATTGAATTTAGTTGAGCTAATGGGGGAGGATCTAGATAATAATCAGATGGTGACATTTCTCCTCTAAAGATAAGTTATTCCTTATCATCATCAAAAATTGTAACCACATTATTATTAAAATAAATATTCACATCATGGTCTGAAATACAATCCATACTGAGGATTAAATCAAATTCAATCCTGGGTATGATGATGAGATCAACAAATAAATAAAATTTATATTCCTTAATGAGAACTGATTCAGAAAACTTTGTTGCAATGATACTTACCTTAAGATTTTTGAATGATAACTCCCTTGTTAAATAAAATTGGGAATATCTAATTTTTTTAGAAAAAATGGGAAGATATGAAACAATGTGATGATCCAGAATCAAATAAATAATTTTCTAAACTTGAGGAAACCATTAAATCGCCAGCCACCATGCCTTTTGGAGCTTCAACCTCAGCAGTAGTGATATCTTAAGCTTGTCTTTAATCCCATGTCCTTTTATGAGGTAAGTTTCCTTGTCACTTAGGACAATAATCTGCATAATTCCCCCTTTCTCTACAATTTTAGTTTTCAACATTAACAACCACTTTCTTCCCCTTACAATCACGAGCTTGGTATCCTTTTTCAACACACTTATAACAGACTCCCATTCCCTTCAGGCAAGTATATGGGTGTTTCTTCCCACATTTACTGCAGGATGGATAATCAACATTTCCCTTATTCCCTTTATTTCCATTTCCAAGGTGTTCAACATATATTTTATTCTATTACATTTCTTTAAAGTCATAAGACTTAGATAATTCATTTACTATTTTGATAGCACATGATTCAATATCTTCGTACGACGAGAAGGATTGTGAGACTAATGCTTGATGGAGAAATGGTTTTAACCCATATAAGAAATGATCAATATTATTTCTTGGGATAGGTATACAATCTGCAACAATCCTTTCCAACCTTGTAAATTTAGCCTCATACTTTGCAACATTCTCATCCTCTTTTTTCCCTGTACTCAGAAGTTGTCTTTCTATATCCACTCGATGGTCATGAGGAAATTGTTTTTCTAATAAAATCTCTTTAAACTCCATCTATTCCATATTTGATACTTCATCATATTCCTTTGTATTTTGAATCAATGAACACCATTGATCTACATCTACCGTGAGGTGATAAACTCCCATAACAACTTTTTCCCTTTATCTAGTCCCCAAAGCATGAAATATTTTCTCTAAGGAATTTATCCATTACTCAGCTAATAATGGATTTTTACTCCCATTTAATGTTGGTGGTTGTTACCTTATGAATAAGTCTAAGATTGATCCTCCACATTGTGGATCTGGGAGCTCCATATGGGTAAGGTTATTATTCATAACCTGAGTGATTTGTCCAAGTATGGTGATAAGCTGTTCAGCACCAGTTTCTTCACCTGCTCCACTATAATTATATTTAGTAGTAGGGGAATCCCTACATGGATTACTGTAACACCCCCGGTAAATAAAGAATATGACATTTTTATATTTATCCATACTTTTTAATAAAATATTAATATTACTTTAAAGGGGAAGCTATGCTCGATGGCATACCCACTACGCAACAACGAGTTTCTTGGGAATCTTACGTTGCACACTAATAATAAAATAATATTATGTTAAATGATAGTTAACGCCTAGCAGTTGTAATGGAGGGAATGAAGAGAACTAACTAAAAATTGATTATATATGTTTGTCAAATATATTTACTTTTTACAATAAATGTTAGAGGATTAAAAATGTGAATGAATTCAATTTTTAAGCGTAAACATTCTAATATTCTTTAAAAGGGCGATTAAACGCCTTTTGATGGTGAACCTCTTTTAAATCCACTTTTTGAAAATTTTATGTGTTATATTTGACAAAATAAAATTCTTCATTAGAATCGGGACATCAAAATATACATTGTGTAAATTTTTGGTATTTTTCCGATAAAGTTCATTTTTTAATGAATAGTGAAAAATGTTGTATTTTAATTCAAACCCTCTTTTTAATCTAATTTATTTATATGATTAGATTATCTTTTGAGTTGGTTTTAAAGTTCAATTAGAATATATTTTTACCATTTAATCCAATAGTGGTCGTTGGAATTAATTTCATCTTGAAATTGGACTTAAACTAGTGTCAATCTTTTAATAGATATTGTTTCATAAAAACACGCTATTTGTTTTGACAGCGGGAATTAATTATTAAATTAATTAATGAAAATTATATGTTTTGAATTTTTTAAAATAGACATCATTTTTGAGTTCGGAATATCAAATATAGCTGAGGGTGAATTTTTGGTAATTTTCTGAAAAACTTCAATTTTTGATGAATAGTGAAACCACTAAGTGGTACTTATAAAAACTGATTTTCCGTTTAAATGAAAATTTTCCACCTTTGTGTTTTGAATATCAAAAATCCAAAATATATGGTTGTCATTAAGAAGTAAAATGTGGTTCAATGGGATTAAAATATTTTTTTGGTGAATAGTAACTTATTAAGTTTTTAATCGCGATTAGAGGTAATTGGTGTAGTTTAAGGTAAAAATAATGTTTTAATAATATGAAATGACCTAGACACATGTCCTACCCTCATTGGATGAGTCATGGACGACCATGAAAATCCATGGGTCAACTTGGGGACCCCATGGAGCCACTTTGGTTGGAAAATGACATAAATACCTTTTTATTTAATGTTAAAATTAAAATGTCACAAACATGAGTTGTTTAATTAAAACAATTTTTACATGGAGTTATACAAGTCATATTTTTGAATATAAATATTCATTATAAATATAAAAATATTTCCTACATCATAGAATTTTTTTAATAATTTGTGGACATTAAATAAATTAAATTCTTTATGACATAATGATGATGCAGTGATGACCTCATTATTTAACGATTTTAAAAAATGGAAAGATAATTTAAACTCTAAGACCTACACATGTCAAAAACCTATTTTATGGGTGTATTTAGAACCCTTATCACCTTATCCTAGAAATACATCAATTTGGGACCTTTAAAACCTGAAACTCATTTGAAAATAAAGTAACATTTTGTAACTTTACAAGAGTGCCCCTCCTCTCCTCTTATAAATGGCCCCCACCTCTACCTCCTTACCCACACTTACAAAGCCTTTGGCTCAGAAAAAAGCTGACCATTTGGTCTCTCAACATCCCTATATAACTCTTAAAAACCTCACTTTGGTCATAAGTCTTCCCAAGGAAGCCTTTGAGCTCAAACCAATGGGAGTTACCCGATTTTAAGGTAATGTCTTCACTTGCGTTCTTTTGTTTTATTTTGCTTCTCCAACCCCCTAAACAATTTTTATTCATTTATTTTGTAACAAATACAGTATATTAAATATAATAGGATATTTTTATAAGAAGAATTTGAGCTACAATTACACACACCTACATCTAATGTTTAAAGAACATACTGTTTCTGTGGATGGCGAATTTATGCCTCACGAAACGATGATTGTTCAACACTCATATAACACCTTAAAAGGTGGCCATTAAGATGTCACTATATTTATATATGATATATAATATTTTTATGTTTTACTTAAGCTTCTGTATTTTTATTTTGTGGCATACCTTTATGGATTCCATTGTGGGTAAACACGATAATTTCATTTTAGGAAGTGCGGACTACCGCCCCCTCAAAGTGATTTGATTCGTTAATGCCATATGTGGGATGTATAAAGGATGTATTTAAAGTTATTATATATGATTTATGTTACATATAAACGATTAATATAATTCTGGAATTAAAATATACATACCTCTCATTTAGTTTTAATTCCATTAATATGATGTAGAAATGAAAGTAGCGTTCATGCATACGTACGGCTTACTGTCTCAATGAACGGTGCATTTCATTTCTTACCTCTAAATGATTATGTAATATTATAAATACATGTATATTATGGATATATATGATATATATGATATACAAATCCTAAATATCATTCTGGATATAATGAACCTTTGACCACATGAACAACATGTAATTGTAAGAAGTCCACTTTTGACTTAAGAACCAAATATCGACAAAACAAACATTATTAACTTAAATGATTACATAATGTTTATAACATGGAAATAAGTGATATGAAAGGAATAATGAACTTAAAAAATGTTCTTAAGCAAGTATAAATTAACTCAAGTTTATTATTCAGGACGTTAAAGAACGATCGAGTCAAGTCGGACACGAGGTAAGGGATCCTACTCCTCTCTTTTTAAGTACACTCTTTTATGTCATTCCTTTTATGCTCATATTTATTCTGATTGGGATGTTATTTTATATTAATATTAATGTAATTTTTATGTTCATATGATGAGATAACCTATTATCTCTCATCAATCCATTTTGGAAGTTTTTAGTGGCGCCGTTAGGCTGCCGAATTTTCGTAAGAGATCTAACCTCTCTCTTTCTTTTTAAGTACTCTCCTTTATGTCACTTCTTTTAAGATCCTATTTGTTATGTTGGGGGATGTTATTTTATATTCCTCTTGATGTAAACTTTATGTTAATATGACTAGAGACCCTATTTTATCTCATCAATCCATTTTTGTATGTTTGATGTGGCACCGTTAGGCTCCCGAGTTTTCGTAAGAGATTTTTCATCTCACTTTTATTCCTGCCAGATTTATGCTACATTTTCCACGATTTCCTTTGAGTGGTGTATGTACTTCCCATTATTTTACTCATTGTGTAATATAATTTCATTTATGGGTATTTACATATTCATTGTATGACCCTTCTTCAACGGGGTGTATGTTTCGAAAGTTACCCAAGTCGGTAAGGGAACCTTTCACCCTCCTCTTTTAAAAGACTTCTTTTGTTATGTCTTTTAATTCACATACTATTATGTTGGGACATTTTCTTCTATATCCTTATTGATGTAAATTTTATTTCCAAGTGATGAGATACCCTTTTTATCTCCCATCAACTCATTTTCTGAATTTTTAAGTGACACCGTTAGGCTGTCGAATTTTACCAAGGGAACTTTTTATCCCAATTTCGATTTCATTGGGTTCAACATGTAGTTATTGAATATGTCATCCTTTGAATATTTGTGAATGACCTTTTATTGTTTTACACTTAATATCCACTTATATTTGGTGTATTTATATTTGTCACACATAATTTTGAGATTGATTTATCCCTTAATTTAAGGATACCTTCTTTATAAGGGATTTCATCGCATTTTAATTTCCATTGAGACTTCATTGTTGTTATGCACCAATTCACTCTTATATGGTGTATATACTGTCATTTGTAATATTATATCATGAATCAATTTATTCTAATGATATTATAAAGTTCTGATTAAATGTTATTCCTCAATTATTGTATTCAAGTGTCTCTAATTTTGGTAAAAAACCTTTAACCAAAATATCGCTTTTAATGTTTTAATGATTTGTTCTTATTAATATCCATGTTTTCAAAATGGTTTTATGAATTTATTTATATGGATATTAATGGTTTAAAATGTTAAAATAATCAAGTTGTTATGGGATACTTTGATTCAAAAATCTCTTTATTAAATGTTTTAAATGGTTTTTTTAATGGATTCATTATTTCAATATCCTAAAATGTTATATTGTGATGTGGAAATGTTATGTTTTCTTTATGAAAGTTTTATGTGATACGTTTATGTTATGGTTCTTGGTAATTGTTATGAAAACGGGTGGTTGCATGATAAAATAAGGGCGGGTGAGCCCGATATAGATCTCAAATGCATTGGGTAATGTGAAGGGGTTAAACGTTAAGGTTTCTCCGAAGAGATTTAGGGAATATACTGTGATGGGTATTCCAAACGTAACCAAGAGGGTTAGTCCCTACGTAAGAATGTTATGAATGCCTCAAGTTACCTTTATGTCTTATGATTTCTATGATTTATTCATGATTTGATGAGGTTTGTTAAAGTGCCTTTGTTTTATGGGTAAAGTATGATTTCATTCTTATGTATATATGAACTCATGTTTCTTTTCCATATTTTTTTAACCCTTACTGAGCTTTTTATGCTCATCCCAAGTTTTTGAAATGTTTTTCACAGGTCAAGGGAAAGGTACATGATGTGATGATAGTGTCAAAGATGTGTCAAGAAAGAATCCATGTTTTATTTTAAATATGTTTCTATTGATGGGAAAAATGAATACTGTCTTTTATGTAACCACTTTGTTTAAATATGGAATGTAATGCAAGTTTCATGATCTAATTCTCTAAAACTCTAAACCTGAAAAGATCCTCAATGTGTAATCTTGTAATAACTCAAGATTAAGTAAGGTTTAAGGGTGGGGCCTTATAGTTGGTATCAAAGGTCGGTTTAGATAACTTTAGAGGTTAGGGTTTTCTCTAAGCACAAGTGACATTACCATAATGGTTGGGATTTCAGAAAGAGTACTAGTTTTAGATAAAGAGAATGAGTAAGTATACCTTAGTGTTTATCTTCCTCATTAGTACATGATGGTTTTGTTGATATACTCACACTGACCTTTTTAGTTTTAGTAAATGGCTGGATCTAGCAGGCACCAAAGTAACAGTGGACGTGAAGGAAACTGTGATAGTTTTTTGAGTGAGCAACTGAATGATATGGGAGCTGAAATTAGAACTCTTGTGTTTATCCTCAGCCAACTATCTGGAGTCATGATTGACCACCTAAACCTTGGTGATTTCTCTAAGGCATCATATATGCGAGAAAAAAATCCCTACGGAACTACATGTAACAATCATAAAGGTAAGTGTGTTCAAAAACCTATGTGTCAAAGATGTGGAAAGAAACACCTAGGAAAATGTTTCAAAGGGACAGAAATATGCTATAGATGTAGAAATGAAGGTCATAAAGCAATAACATGCCATGGAAAACGGAAGCATCCAGTTGACTCGAGGAAAGGGAAAGAGGCTCTTTCTGAGGGATCAATTGAACGTTTTAAATGTGGTGTGCATGGTCATTATGCAAAAACATGTCCTATGAAGAAGTTTCGTGAATGCGATCACCAAGATCATAAAAATACTCATTTACCAATACCTAATTCCATTTCGATTGAGGATGAAGAAACTGACAATGACCAATCAAAGGTATGGATTATTTCATAACTTTTGTTTTCCTATTTTGGAATCTTAGGATATGATTCATGATTTTTTTGTAGGAAAGAATTATTTTAGAATAAGTTGAAAAGGAATGGTTAATGGATCAGGAAGAATGTTGAATGAGTAAGAAGTCAACATATAAGGGCTTCAAGAGTTATGGTGAAATTCTTAAGAGTATTAAGTCTCTTTTGATGATGGGGTTACATTAGAAGACTTTTTATAGTATGTGTAACCCTGATGTATAATATATGAAAATTTTAATCAAGGAATAGTTATCTATTCTTTTGTGGACATAGTTATAAATAACCATTTGGGTTTATATGATCCTTACATTTGAGGTAATTATGGGTTACTATATGTTATGATGAAAGTGAAAGGAATGAGATAAAATTGAGGTTAAATTATGTTATGGTTATTTTTGATGATTTTATCTCTTTTTGGGGAATGATTTGAGAATTATATATTTTGGAAAAAGGACAACACGCAGACCGTGTGACAACCCATCGTGTCGGACAAAGATGCGGGAATCAAACCCACAACCAAAGTGCAATTGGTATTTATCGCCTACCACTGGACTACGGGAAGTCCCTGGTTAGTATGAATTATTCTTTTTAGTTAGGTGACTTTATGAATTAAGAGTAATTTGATATTAGGTTATTTATGAAAATGATTAACCTATCATGGAGGATATTTGATTAGGTTAATTACATTTCAATATGATACTTTAGGAGCAACTGATGTTGTTTGGAGATAAATGTTCCGATTTAACTTGGAAGACAATGTGACTAAATACTTCAAATATTTGGGTTTCAATATTAGTTCGGTTTAATTTGAATAATTTTATGGACAAATTATTTATCGAATGGTCCTCGTAGAACTTTGGGTTTTTTGGACAAATTTTGGAGATTAAGAATAGATTTTCTTTTTATAAAGGGTTATCCTTTTCTGGATTATCTGATCTTGTACTAACCTTTTTGGTTTTGGTTTTGGTTAGAGTCTAAAGACATGGGAATTATATAGTTCCCTTTTGTGGATTAGGTGATTCTCTAGAAATTTATTATAGTACTCTTAATGCGAACAAGTCTTCCTAAATACTCATCTTCTGGAGAAAATATGAGTTCGATTAAGGAATCTAGAAAAAGTTGAAAGTCTACATGACATGTAAGTATGTTTCATTATGATTTAGTTAAGCTCAAATATAAATTCCTCAATGAAAAGTAACTTAAAACAAAAATGTTGTCTGTTAACTTTTCCTACTGGGGAATCGAATACCGTTTAACCCATCACAAGTTTGAGATTTTCTTATGGTTAAATTTCTCCTAGATATGTTTACTATCACTCTCCATCAGAACATGACACTTTGTTTTTTCCTCCATGTCCATATTTTCATACATGGAATCCTAGTATGGGTTAACTCGGGTGACCTTTGTACTTATCTTTCTTTATTTTAAAGTGATTGTTATACTGACTCTTGTTCTGATGTGGGACTTTCAAGGATGTTTCTGAGCCCAATTTTAAAATTATGAGGACACAATTCACAAAAGGGGGGAAGGATGTAACACCCTAGGTAAATAAAGAATATGAAATTTTTATATTTATCCATATTTGTGAATAAAATATTAATATTACTTTAAAGGGGACGCTATGCTCGATGTCATACCCAATACACAACAATGAGTTTCTTGGGAATCTTACGTTGCACTCTAATAATAAAATAATATTATTTTAAATGGTAGTCAACGCCTCGCCATTGTAATGACGGGAATGAACAGAACTAACTACAAAATGATTATATATGTTTGTCAAATATTTTTACTTTTTACAATAAATGTTAGAGGAATAAAAATGTGAATGAATTCAATTTTTAAGCGTAAACATTCTAATATTCTTTTAAAGGGCGATTAACCACCTTTTGATGGAGAACCTCTTTTAAATCCACTTTTTGACAATTTTATGTGTTATATTTGACAAAATAAAATTCTTCTTTATAATCGGGACATCAAAATTTACATTGTGTAAATTTTTGGTATTTTTCCGATAAAGTTCATTTTTTAATGAACAGTGAAAAATGTTGTATTTTTTTTCAAAAACTATTTTTAATATAATTTATTTATATGATTATATTATCTTTTGAGTTGGGTTTAAATTTAAATTAGAATATATTTTTACCATTTAATCCAATAGTGGTCGTTGGAATTAATTTTATTTTGAAATTGGACTTAAACTAGTGTCAATCTTTTAATAGATATTGTTTCATAAAAACACGCTATTTTTTTTGATAGCGCGAATTAATTATTAAATTAATTAATTCAACTTATATGTTTTGAATTTTGTAAAATAGAAATCATTTTTGAGTTCGGAATATCAAATATAGATTAGGGTGAATTTTTGGTAATTTTCTGAAAAACTTCAATTTTTGATTAATAGTGAAACCACTAAGTGGTACTTATAAAAACTGATTTTCCGTTTAAATGAAATTTTTCCACCTTTGTGTTTTGAATTTCAAAAATCTGACATACATGGTTGTCATTAAGAAGTAAAATGTGGTTCAATGGGATTAGAATATTTTTTTTGTGAATAGTAAGTTATTAAGTTTTTAATCGCGATTAGAGGTAATTAGTGTAGTTTAAGGTAAACATAATGTTTTAATAATATTAAATGACCTAGACACATGTCCTACACTCATTGGATGAGTCATGTCCGACCAATAAAATCCATGGGTCAACTTGAGGACCCCATGGATCCACTTTTGATGGAAAATGACATAAATACCTTTTTATTTAATGTTAAAATTAAAATACCACAAACATGAGTTGATTAACTAAAACAATTTTGACATGGGGTTATACAAGTCAGATTTTTGACTATAAATAGTCATTGGAAATATAAAAATATTTTCTACATCATAGTATTTTTTTTATATTTTTTGATCATTAAATAAATTAAATTATTTATGACATCATGATGATGCAGCAATGACCTCATTATTTAACTATTTAAATAAAATGGAAAGATAATGTAAAATCTAAGACCTAAACTTGTCCAAAACCTATTAGATGGGTGGATTTCTAACCCTTATCACCTTATCCTCGAAATACATCAATGTGGGACCTTTAAAATCCGAAACCCATTTGAAAATAAAATAACATTTTGTAACTTTACAAGAGTGCCCCTCCTCTCCTCTTATAAAAGGCCCCCACCTCTACCTCCTTACCCACACTTAAAAAGCCTTTGTATCGGACAAACACTGTCCATTTTGTCTCCCCACATCCCTCTATAACTATTAGAAGCCTCACATTGGTCAGAAGTCTTCCCAAGGAATCCTTTGAGCTCAAACCAAAGAGAGTTACCCAATTTTAAGGTAATGTCTTCACTTGTGTTCTTTTGTTTTATTTTTCTTCTCCAACCCCTTAAACTATTTTTATTCATTTATATTGTAACAACTACAGTATCTAAAATATAACAGGATGTTGTTATAAGAAGAATTAGAGCTTCACTTATAGACACCTACATCTAATGGTTAAAGAACATACTGAATCTGTGGATGACGAATTTCTGCCTCACGAAACGATGATTGTTCAACACTCATATAACACCTTCAAAGGTGGCCATTAAGATGTCACTATATCTATATATGATATATAATATTTTTATGTTTTACTTAAGCTTCTTTATTTTTCTTTTGTGGCATACCTTTATGGTTTCCATTGTGGGTAAACACGATAATTTCATTTTAGGAAGTGCGGACTACCGCCCCCTCAAAGTGATTTGATTCGTTAATGCCATATGTGGGATGTATAAAGGATGTATTTAAAGTTATTATATATGATTTATGTTAAATATAAATGATTAATATAATTCTGTAATTAAAATATACATACCTCTCATTTAGTTTTAATTCCATTAATATGACATAGAAATTAAAGTAGCGTTCATGCGTACGTACGACTTACCGTCTCCATGAACGGTGCATTTCATTTCTTACCTCTAAATGATTATGCAATATTATAAATAAATGTATATTCTGGATATATATGATATATATGATATCCAAATCATGAATATCAATCCGGATATAATGAACATTTGACCACACGAACAACATGTAATTGTAAGAAGTCCACTTTCAACATAAGAACCAAATATCGACAAAACAAACATTATTAACTTAAATGATTACATAATGTTTATAACATGGAAATAAGTGATATAAAAGGAATAATGAACTTGAAAAAGGTTCTTAAGCAAGTATAAATTAAATCAAGTTTATTATTCAGTATGTTAAAGAACGATCGAGTCAAGTCGGACCCGAGGTAAGGGATCCTACTCCTCTCTTTCTTTTTAAGTACACTCTTTTATGTCATTCCTTTTAAGCTCATATTTCTTGTGATTGGGATGTTCTTTTATATTAATCTTACTGTAATTTTTATGTTCATATTATGAGAGACCCTATTCTCTCTCATCAATCCATTTTGGAAGTTTTGAGTGGCGCCGTTAGGCTGCCGAATTTTCGTAAGAGATCTAACCTCTCTCTTTCTTTTTAAGTACTCTCCTTTATGTCACTTCTTTTAAGCTCATCTTTGTTATGTTGGGGGATGATATTTTATATTCCTATTGATGTAAACTTTATTTTAATATGATGAGAGACCCTATTTGATCTCATCAATCCATTTTTGTATGTTTTAAGTGGCACCGTTAGGCTGCCGAGTTTTCGTAAGAGATTTTTCATCCCACTTATTCCTATGAGATTTATGCTACATTTTCCACAATTTACTTTGAGTGGTGTATGTACTGCCCATTATTTTACTCATTGTGTAATAAAATTTCATTTATGGGTATTTACATATTCATTGTATGACCCTTCTTCAATGGGGTGTATGTTTCGAAAGTTACCCAAGTCGGCAAGGGAACCTTTCACCCTCCTCTTTTAAAAGACTTCTTTTGTTATGTCTTTTAATTCACATAATATTATGTTGGTATATGTTCTTATATATCTTTATTGATGTAAATTTTATTTCCAAGTTATGAGATACCATTTTTATCTCTCATCACCTCATTTTCTGAATTTTTAAGTGACGCCGTTAGGCTGTCGAATTTTACCAAGGGAACTTTTTAACCCAATTTCGATTTCATTGGGTTCAACATGTAGTTATTGAATATGTCATCCTTTGAATATGTGTGAATGACATTTTATTGTTTTAAAATTAATATCCACTTATATTGGGTGAATTTATATTTGTCACATTTAATTTTGAGATTGATTTATCCTTAATTTAAGGATACCTTCTTTATAAGGGATTTCATCGCATTTTACATTTCTATTGAGACTTCATTGTTGTTATTCACCAATTCACTCTTATATGGTGTATATACTATACTTTGGAATATTATATCATGAATCCATTTATTCTCATGATATTATAAAGTTCTTATTAAATGTTATTCCTCAGTTATTGTATTCAAGTGTCTCTGATTTTGGTAAAAACCCTTTAACCAAAATATCGCTTTAAATGTTTTAATGATTTGTTCTTATTAATATCCATGTTTTCAAAATGGTTTTAAGAATTTATTTATATGGATATTAATGGTTTAAAATGTTAAAAGCTTCATGGTGGTATGGGAAACTTTGATTCAAAAATCTTTTTATTAAATGTTTTTAATGGTTTTGAAAATGGTTTTTTTAATGGATTCATTATTTCAATATCCTAAAATGTTATATTGTGATGTGGAAATGTTATGTTTCCTTAATGAAAGTTTTATGTGATATGTTTATGTTATGGTTCTTGGGAATTTTTATGAAAACTGGTGGTTCCGTGATAAACTAAGGGCGGGTGAGCCTGATATAGCTCTCCAATGCATTGGGTAACGCGAAGGGGTTAAACGTTAAGGTTTATCCGAAGAGATTTAGGGAATATTCTGTGATGGGTATTCCAAACGTAACCAAGAGGGTTAATACCTACATAAGAATGTTATGAATGCCTCACGTTACCTTTATGTCTTTTGATTTCTATGATTTATTCATGATTTAATGAGGTGTGTTAAAGTGCCTTTGTTTTATGGGTAAAGTATGATTTAATTCTTATGTATATATGAACTCATGTTTCTTTTCCATATTTTTTTAACCCTTACTAAGCTTTTTATGCTCATCCCAAGTTTTTGAAATGTTTTTCACAGGTCAAAGGAAAGGTACATGATGTGATGATAGTGTGAAGGATGTGTCAAGAATGAATCCATGTTTTATTTTAAATATGTTTCCGTTGATGGGAAAAATGAATACTGTTTTTATGTAACCACATTGTTTAAATATGGTATGTAATGCAAGTTTCATGATATAATTATCTAAAACTCTAAACCTGAATAGATCCTCAATGTGTAATCTTGTAATAACTCAATATTAAGTAAGGTTTAAGGCTGGCGCCTTATAATTAAATTCATTGATTGATTTTAATTCCATCCACTAGGCACCATTTATAAACAATGGCACACACTAGATTAGTTTATGAATCACAATACATAATTCCAAACATGAAAAATAGTTAACATAAATTGAACAGTTTATGGATATAATCCATAATCATAGAAAAAATTTCATTGAGGAAGTATATACTCATAAACCCTTCATAATGGTTTTTAAAGAAAATGAGAATTATCCTAAGCATATCCCCCAAGAGTGTCATAACCAAGAGTGAAGTAAGGCCCATTGTTGTGCACCAGTTCCCGTTCGAGTCTAGATCGAAGTGGTGTTTTTAGGTTTTACCCCTAGGTACATCTGTTCCAAAGCCGCCTCTACCTGCTCGTATCCAGACAGGGATGTATTGATTAGAAAACTCACAAAATCTCTACAGTATGAAAATTATAGGAAGTTATTCTATACTAATCCTAAAATTCTGTATTAGGGTAATGTTCTCTAATTAGAGTTTTTCTAAATCAAGGTTCCAAGGTTTGTACAAAACTTCCTCTGATACCAACTGTAACGCCCCGACCCTAGTTACCCAGAGTCGGTGCATTATTACATAACATTGGCATGATCACAAATGATCAAGTATAGAAAAACCGATTAGTTTAGTAGCCTTGGAAATAATAGATACATTCATAAGTTTTTAATTACATTATAAAATGAAAAACAACAACAACATAGTATCCATAGGCCACACTCATATCCCTTAGAATATCCCAACAGGTTAGTCATAATATACTTCTTCGCATCCAGGGAAAAATAAAACATATAAAGGGGTGAGATCAGATGCTCAGTAAGGATAACTATATAGTATAAACATTCATAAATAAGCATAAACATTTAAGGAAATGTATAAGACTAAAACAAAAGTCTTTTAAAATTGAAATTCAGCATAATATAGAAAAGATAAAATAAAATAATGCAATTTACTTATTCAATGGATATTCTACTAGTCAAAAAAACACATGAAATATCAATAGCCACTTTAATAATGATGGAATGCGTAATTCCAAACATCATTACCACATATTCAAGGCCTTCTTCCAAGACTACAAATAAGATTTTGTCAAGGCCTTTTTCCAAGACACTAGTTTGTCTCATTAGACCTACCGATGCATCGAGGAGCTATAGCTGGCTCCACTTGTCACATACAAAGTCCAATGAATTCCTCACATGAAAAGGTTTAAACATAAAATAAACATTTGTATTAAAACAAGAATAAAAAATGTCAATACTTTATCCATAAACCATGAATGGTATAAAAATAACACATCCACAATCAAACATATCAAAAAACCTTCAATAAAATATGGAATATTTCTATTATAATAAATCAACTTCAAAGAAGATTAAAATCCATCATAGGAAGTTGATATAGATGAAAATTATTTGTAGAACTCTTTGGGAGAAATATCCAATTTTTATAAAAAAAATTAAAAGTCACAATTTAGAAAGGAAGACATTTAAAGACATTTTTGTTAATGATATTTCAGTAGTATCATTGTTTCGGGTGTTAACTGATTCATTTTTCTTTATATACTTCGTTATGTAAGTAATGTTTTTTATGGATAGAATTTATATTATTAATATTAAGAATTATATTAAGTCTTTAAAAATTATATTTAATCATCAAATAAAAATTAATCTTGAGTGGATACGATGGGGAAGGAATCTCATCGCCTTCGTGGAGACAGTAATCCGTACATACGCACGAGCAAAAATATAATTCTTTCGATATTAAAATTTTATATAATTGGATGTTATATAATATATACAGAATCATTATAATGTTATATTATATATTTATATCATTTATACTAATTATTATACCCATCCAAATGATGAAGTGTTTGAATAACAAACTACACCACGACATGGAGACGATAATCCGTACGTACGCACATATGGTGAATTTGTCTTTTATAAGATGGATAGAATAATTAATATGGTTGTAACATTCTTATAATAACATCACAGTATATATAATATACAAAAATTATTATTTTAGAATAGAAACAACAAATAAAGAGGAAGATACAAAGAAAAGAACTTGAAAGAGGTGATGAAATATTTACATCTTCTTCGGGTTCTTCCTATTGATTTGATCAAAAGGACTCCTTAGGTTGGATTTATGACTAGAGGAAGGCCTATAGGATTAAGGGAGGATAGTTTATATGATATTTGGGAAATTTTTGGCCAAGATAAATGGATTTTAAGGTGTGAATTTGAGAGAAGGGGATGTGCCCTTTTATAAGAGGGGTGAGGGGAACCTTAGGAAAAGATTGAAATATTATTTTATAATAAAATTATTTTAGGTTTCTAATGGATCCAAAATGATTTATTTCAAGGATAAGGTGGGGATGGGTCAAAAAACACTCAACCAATAGGTTTTAGATAGGTTTGGGTCACTATATTAACCTTATCTTTTAGATTGAACTCCTAGTTAAATAGTTTTCATTTACCATGTCCCTTTGTATTTTTATAATATATGGTTAATAAACTTACTATAAACATCCAAGAGAACCTCATGTGGTTCATTAATGACATAAATAATATTATTTAAGCCCTTTTCCCGAACCTTATATTTTTAGCAATATAATATCAATAAATAATATAATATTTTTTTAAAAACACTTTTATGTCAATTTTGACACTATTTGGTATTTTGTTTTTGACAAATTTGTAACAACATTATTAATTCGGAATAAATTCATTTAATCAACCCTAAAATGTCATATTATCCTATAAAATTTGTTTAAATTATTAAATGTCTAAAATTTGATTTTTGTGTATATTTATAATATCAATTATCTTAATCATTCATTAATAAGTTAATTACTGCATCATCATTGTGTCATAAATAAATTTAATTATTTAAGGTCTATAAATTATAAATAAAATACCATTATGTAGGTAATAATTTTATATTTCTAATTAATATTTATAGTCTAATTTATCTTATGTATTACCCTATATTAAAAATGGTTCAGTTATTAGACATTGATTTTAACTCTTTTAAATCTTCTTTAAATAAAATAATAATAAATGTCCTAATCTAATCCCAGTGGACCAAAGAGGATCATATTTTATTCCAAAGGTTTTTTTTGGTCGAATTATACTTATCCAATAGAATTAGGACAATTTTAGGGTAATTATGATATCATTTTTACCCTTAATTACCCTATTTACTATTAATCGTGGTAAATAAAAGTCAAAAGTTAATATTCACCAAAAAATTATTTTCATATTATCAAACAACATTTTACTTATTAATATTAATTGTGTATCTCGTTTTTTTTGAAATTAAACTCACATAAGTAGTGAAATTATGTTTTATACAAATTTACAAATGCTCTTGGGAGGTGGGTAAAAGACGGTAAAAAGTTCAATAAAATATTATTTATCTAATCTTATAATAAAATAAATCAAATTAATTACATTGAACTTATATAGGTATTATATATCTTTATTTACCTAAAACTAGTTTAAATAAATTAAATAATTATTTAAATAAATAGTCAGTTTTAACTAATAACGCAGTATTTTTCACTATTTATCAAAAATTTAATGTTTTCAGAAAAATACCAAAAATTCACCCGAAGCTAATTTCGATATTCTGAATCCAAAAATGTAGTCCATTTTGAAAGATAAAATTTATAATATTTCAAAAATTGGGTATTAATATTCATAACTTCTAGTTTGATTGGTTGTAGTGTGCTAAAATCTCGATGTTACAAACAATGAAAACCATTGCATTATTCAAAGGGAAACGTACCATGGAAGCTTGGGGTGTTACATTAATGCCTCTCACATACACCCATTACCATGCCGAAATTCCATAAGGAATTTCTCTCTTATCATTTACATTCATAAAGTTTTTTTATATTATGCATCTAAATTCCATTACAAATGTTAGGATATTATGTTCGATGACCCTCTTACTATCCATTTCATATATAAATGATGAGAGGCCCCTTTCTCTCTCATCAACCCATTTTACTATTTCAATTTGATGCCGCTATGCTGCCAAAATTTCCCATGCCAAAATTATCATGTAGAGGAATACTGTACCCATTTCTCTATCAAGGGTATTCACCTTTATTCACATATACTTTTTAATTATAGAGTTTCATGTATTTATTACACATTCCTTTATCGTGGAATAAATGATTATGCTGAATGAATCTATGTTGTATGATCTATGTAGCACACTTATGCATGAAATGAAATTTTTAAGAAGGGTGATCCCAGATAGTGATTAAATGCATTGGGTAAATATTAGTATCATGATACATCAAGTGAAATGAGAGATTTATAATGCTAATTCAAGATTAGTGAGGGTTTACTTATGCTCCATGTGCAATGAGCCTTGGATCATGCTAATATCATGTTCAATGTTGGTGCCACATTTCCGTATTATGATAACCACGCTATATCATGCCCTTATGTTAATGTTTTCTTGTGATCCATTGATATGATTATTTCCTAAAATGTACTATATTCTTCATGTTATGCCTTGTTTAATCCCTTACTGGGATTTATGTCTCACCCTTTTCATATTCATGTCCTTAGGTTATCCCATGCAATGCTATGTATGGTGGAATGTTGTGTTCATGTAAAATAAGTTTTCAATAAAGATGTTGTGTTTTATGTTCTAAGTTGTTTTGTAATGTTCCTAATTTACCAATACACTAGACCTCTCAATCCTTATAGTTGTCTTAAGTGCAAGTTTATGTAATAAATCATATTTATGTGTTTAATAAAGAGTAAGTTTGTTATATTTTTTATCAAATGAAATGTTTAGTTATTTTTGGGATTAGGATTAAAAAAACCCTATTAAAAGCCTTAGGGATAATACTAAGTATGATAAAAACACCCTGAAATATTGGTGAGTATAGATTAAGTGGTTTATCATGTAAATATATCTCTGTCTAGATACAAACAAGTAGAGGTGGCTCTGGAAAAAATGTGTCTTGGGATAAAACCCAAAAACACCGCTTTGAGATAAACTCGAACAGGAACTGGTGAATGACAACGATACTTGATTCACTCTTGGATGTGACACTCCTAGGGGATATGCTTTGGTAAATTAATAAGATTATTATTAAACATTATTAAGTGAAAAAAATGCCCCTAAGAATATATGTTTGGAAGTAGATCATGGATAACATATATTGAAGCCTATAAATTCATAAGTTAAGGAAATAAATGTAATTTATAAGTTATCCATTTTTGTATTTGGATTCCCCTTTATGTGTTACCCCTAAATTTCTATTTATTCAATCCAATGGCCGGTAATATAAGGACTTTGCCTAACAACCGATGCGAAGATCAATGTGATGACTGTTCTAATGAGATGCCCAATCCAATGGGAGCGACAATTGAAATCTTTGTCACAATACTCTCTCAGTTAAATTAGGTTTTGAAAAGAAACATGGGTCAAGAGGAATGTTCACCCCCCCAAAGAAACAACAAGACACAATTGAGAGATTCATATGATAAAGGCCTCCTACTTTTAATGGATCATTTGATCCCTCAATCACCGAACAATGGATGAACTCTATTGAAAAGATCTTCTCCATCCTTCAATGTTTTGAATAAGAGAAGGTTCTTCTGGTTTCTTATCATTTAGAGGGTGAAGCTTATCAATGGTGGACATTGATAAAAAATACAAAGATTGAGGAAGAGATCAAGGAATTAGAATGGAAGAATTTATGGAATTTTTTTTTCGATAAATATTTTACTCACACACTACAACTTAAGATGGAAAGTGACTTCCTTTCAGTCAAGAAAAAAGTCAATGAATCCATCATAGAATATGAGAAAATCATCACAAGGCTTGAACGATATGCCTCTGTCTTTGTCATTACCCCTGAATTCAAGGTTGAACGCTTCTTTGGTGAGCTAAAACCTAGCCTCCATAAATCCCTAGCGATCTGTGACTTCGATAGCTATGAGGAAATTGTACAATGTTCCCTAAAAATAAAAATGGAGACTGAAAAATATCAGGGGTATCATGGAGATAACAAGCATAAGGTGGACTTTAATTCTGGCAGTCAGATGGATAAATAAAATAGTGCTAAGAAATTCCATCACCCAACTTGCCAAAGGTGTAGAGAGAAGCACCATGGATATTGCTTGAAGGGGATGAGGAAATGATTTAGGTGGGGAAGATAAGAGAACCTATATATTAATTGCTGAAAAGAAAAAAATGTTGTTGTAACGGAGGAGAGGAATTCTTCATTTGAACGACAACTCATTGTCCATTACTTCAACTACAAAAAACCATGGCCCTTTGAAAACTAGTGCCCTATGCCAAGGGTTTCAGAGGAAACCAACAACCTCCAAGGTAGAAAGGGAGATCTTTCTCCATCACTAACACATTAGAGAACCTCAAAAATAAAGTGGTGATAGGTACGATAGTTATTCATTCAAGAATAGTGAGCATACTTTTTGATTATGGTTCTATGAAATATTTTATATCCCAAAATTTTAGTAGAAAAATCCCAACACCATCACAAATCATGGAAGTAGAGATGTCAGTGAAAACCACCAATGGGGGTAATCATTGTGTTCCATGAATACAACTCCTCCCCTATAACAATTTATGTGTTGAAATTTCTGGAAAACCTCATCATACTCCCTATGGTGGAATTTGATGAAATTCTTGGCATGGATTGACTTTATCTATATAGAGCCAACATAAATTACCGTGTGTGGGAAATCACACTCCACATGGATATTTGACCCCCAATTCTGTTCAAGCGCAAGGAGGAGGATGGATCTTCTTTAGCACTTTCATCTTAAGAATGGATATTACTGCCCTATGAGCATGCATATCTTGCTCAGATGATTGAGTCTAATGAAGAAATAGTCCTTGAATACATACTTATTGTGAGGGAATTCACTTAAGTGTTTCCCGAGGAGTTTCCTGGTCTTCATCTTAGAAGAGATGTTGAATTATTGATTTATCTTATACTAGTAAAATTTCCAATATCCAAGAATCCATATAGAAGGGCTATTGTAGAGCTTAAGGAGCTAAAGAAAGAACAAAAGTAGAATCTGGATAAATAGTTTATACGCCCAAGTGCTTCACCATGGGGTGAACCAGTCCTCTTTGTCAAGAAGAAGGATTGGTCAATATGCCTTTTCATTGATTATCACGAGCTCAAAAAAACCACGATACATTACAAGTATTCTATTCCTCTAATTGATGACTTGTTCGATGAGCTATATGGTTCAGAATACTTCTACAAGGTGTATTTATAATCGGGATATTACCAAGTAAAGGTGAAGAAGGAGGATATCCCCAAGACTACATTTTTTACAAGTTACAAGCACTATGAATTCATAGTAATGACTTTTGGCCTCACTAATGCTCTAAATATCTTCATGGACTTTATGAATAGAGTCTTTAGAGATTTCATTGACAAATTATTGGTAATAATTATAGAAAATATTCTAATATACTCCAAAACAAAGGAGGAGCACGAAGAGAATCTAAGAACTGTACTAGAGACCTTGCGAAAGGAGAAGATCTATTAAAAGTATAGAAAGTATGAGTTCTGGTTGAAGGAAGTCTCATTAAAGGGTCATATCAACATAAGAAATGAGATATCTATGGATCCATCCAAGATATTTTTAATTTATGGATGGACATGGCCAACATCAGTGATGGATATCCATATTTTTTTGGGGTTAGCTAGATATTATCTCTGATTTGTGAGAAATTTCCCACCACCTTCAAACCCTCTTACTAAGCTAACTCGGAAGGGAGTCATGTTTTCATGGAGTGATGAATGCAATGATAGCTTCATGAAGTTGAAATGATGGCTTATCACTGCACTCATGCTCACATTACACACAAGTGGAGAACTTTTTTTGGTATTTAGTGATGTTTCGAAGAAAGTCTTGGGCTGTGTGTTGATGAAAAATGTAAAAGTCATTGCCTATGCTTCAAGTCAAACACAATTAAAAGAGAAAACATATCCAACACATGATCTCGTGTTTGCTGTAGTAATATTATCTTTGAAAATTTGGTGAAATTACCTCTTTGGGGAGAATTATGAAATATACACGGATCACAAAATCCTCATGTATATATTCACACAGAAAGAGTTGAATATGCGCCAAAAAATATGGCCAGAGATGATCAAAGACTATGAGTGCTCAATCCATTAACACCCTGGGAAAGCGAACAAGGTAGCAGATTCTCTAAGTTAAAAGGACCCAATGATTTTATCATTGATGATAATTGAAAAGGATCAAATCTTATTATATTTGATGAATATGGACATGAGAATAATAAATAAGGTAACATAATCAATTATTTCACAAATGATTACTCAACCGTCTCTCTTGGAAAGGTTAAAGGATTCTCAAAAGTATGATGTGAGAATTCAAAAAAATGTGAAAACAATCATAAAAGGGAAATCATCAGAGTTTAATGTTAATGAATAAGTAATTTTGTAATTTGGTACAAGACTATGCATTCCATCAAATCTGGAGATAATGAATGAAATTTTGGATGATGCACATAGTTCGAAATTCTCCATTCACGTAGGAAACACAACGATGTATCGAGATATCTAAGTGCATTATCGATGGGATAACATGATGAAGGAGATTACTGAGTATAAATCTAAGTGACTCATATGTCAACAAGTGTAGGATGAGAGCATGAATTCTATGGGGATGATGCAACCATTACCCATACCAACATGGAAATGAGAGAACATAACCATGGACTTTGTCACCAGAATTCTGAAGACATCCAAAGGAAACAATTCTATATAGGTTGTTATGGATTGTTTTACCAAGTCTTCACACTTCATTGAAATTAGAGAGGATTTCTCATTGGATTAACTAGCATGAATATACATCAGAGAAGTGGTAAGGCTGCATGGAGTACCACTATCGATTGTATCCGATCGAGATCCAATATCCACCACTAAGTTCAAGAAGAGTCTCCAACAAATTCTAAATACTGATATGAACTTCAATAAACCTTATCATCCATAAACTAATGGCCAATTTGAGTAGACTATCCAAAAACATGAGGACATGTTGAGATCATTCTCAATGGACTTGAAAGGAGGATGAGATCAACATTTTCCCCTAATTGAGTTCTATTACAATAACAGTTTTCACTCAAGAATCCAAATGGATCCTTTTTAATACCTTTATGGGAAGAAGTACAGAACACTGATATTTTGAGATAATGTTGGGGAGCAAAAAAACATAGGTCTATAAATGGTCTAGTAAATGGTGGAGAAGGTTAAGACCATCTAGTAGCACATTAAAGCTGTTAAGATTTGACAAAAGAGCTATACCAATAATCTTCGATGAGACGTAGAATTTGATGTCAGAGACATGGTATTACTCATCATATCACCATAGATGAGAGTTATGAGATTTGGGAAGAAGGGAAATCATATTCCAAGGAACATTGACCCTTTTGAGATCCCTGATCGCATTGGGGTAGTGTTCTATCAACTAGAACTCCCACAAAACCTATCCCAAGTAAATGATATATTCCACGTATCACTCTTGAGTAAGTACATACAAGATCAATCACATGTACTCAACCAAGAGTTGGTACCATCAGAAAATTACCTCTCCTATGAAGAGAATCCCATGAAGATCACAGATCATAGGGAGAAAATTATACAAAATAAGACAATCCTCCTCGTCAAAGTGTTGTGGTGAAACCACAAGTTTGAAGAAGTAATGTGGGAATTGGAGGAAGTGACCAATAAGAGTTACCCTCATATCTTTTACTGTGGTAAAAAAAAATTTCAAGGGAAAAATTTATTAAGGGGAGAAGATTGTAATGACCCAAACTTTTATTAATGAAAATTTCGTTTGATATAATTAAATGTCTTATTATGTCAAATGGTTATGTTAAATATATTCACTTCCTTAGTTTAATATTTTTGGATTTTCAATTACCGTTAAGAATTTTTACCACTTCTAATATATCCATTGAACTATGACCACATAATTAGTATAAATATAGGGCTTTAACAAATCCAATTTACTCAGAAAAAGGAAGCAATGGAATCATCTATTAGAATTAATCCATACGAAGCCCATTTGTCAGAGCTCAAAAAGGAGGTAGCGTCACAGGGATTCACTCTTGACCAAGCCAAAGACGAGATTGAACACGTTTATCTTGAATGTAATCTCCAACAAGAAAAGATGAAGTTAATAGAGATTACCACCCGAGCGATGTTATTCGAGCCGCCCCAAGAGTCTATTACCATTGCACACCGTGCCCTTAGGTCTTATGTGGTTTTTATAAGGGGTTATGTAATAATACCCTAGAACCATGTTTATGTGCATTATTTTTGTATAAATAATATAAATTCATTTTATTATTTTTACTTAGTAAGTGGTTTTTAAAGAACAAATATTATTATTAGTTAATATTCAACTAAGCAATCTATTTTGATGAATTAATGGATTTTTTAATTAAATAATATTTTTTAAAAATATTATTACTAAATTAATTTTTATTAAATTTAAATTATCGTATATTTTTTTATGAATACAATTTAAATTTTTATTAATGTTTGAAAACTGTTTTTTTCAAAACCCATGAATTTTCAATAAATGTCCGTTTTTATATTCAAATTGAAAATTAACATAATTAAAAAATTATTTATATAAAATGAATAATATTTTTGGATTTAGGATGTCAAAATTATCTAACAGTATTTTTTTCATAATTTTCTGAGACAATCAAAATTTTGGGTAAAAATTAAATACAGTTTAATTATATAATGTGTTTTATTACATCATAATGACCCGATAGTGATGTAATAAAATACTATAAAAATTATTTTCGGTTAATATATTTCTTACCTTTTAAATAATGTGATTTTAATTTTTTTTTTAAATTTTATGGTGCTCTAGTGGACCCTCCAAGGTTTATTAAATATTTTAACTTTTTAAAATAATTTGCTTGAGAGTGTGACTCAAATCCACATAAGAAAGCCTATTATATTAATATGTTAGGAAATTGGACTTATGAAATAATTTTTTTCCACTCCCCTTTTGCAAAATCCATGGGATAAAACCATGGGATGGTTTTCAGTTTTTATTAGTTTAATGTGTAGTTCCCAAAACCAAAATAATAAATAAATCCCCCTCATTTCCTATATAAACCCACTCAATATCCCATTAATCTTCACTCAAAACCTTTGTATCTCGACCAAACTCTTCCGTCATATCTCTATAATCCTCTCAAGTCACCCTAAGCTCACTATTTGTCTCTCTCAAGCGTCTCCCAAGCCTTTGGGATCACCCTTCTGAGTAAGGGATTTCTTCCTTTCTCATTTTTTTCCAAATTCTTTATGTTGTAATACCCTTTTTTTATATTAAAAATGTTGGGGTATAATTTTTTACATGGCCCATACTGAACTCAATATTTTTGAATGATGGGATACCTCTTTCTCTCTCATTAATGTCTCCCATATACAGCTGTTACCATGCCAAAATTTTGTAAGGAATTTCTGTCTTCTTATTTACATTCAAGCAATTATTTTATATTATGCTTCTGAATTTTATTAAATATATTGGGATATTATGTTACATGACTCTATTACTTTCCATTTCATGTATTAATGACGAGATACCCATTTATCTCTCATCAACCCATTTTACGATTTCAATTTGGCGTCGTTATGCTGCTGAAATTTCCCATGCCAAAATCATGATGTGAGTAAATACCATACCAATTTCTCTATCAAGGGTATTCACCTTTATGAACATGTAATTTTTTGATTATAGGGTTTCATGTATGTATCACACATTACATTATCTTGGAATAAATTATGATGTTGAATGAATCCTTGTTGTAGGATCTATGTGGCACACTTTTGCATGAAATGAAATGATAAGAAGGGTGCACCCTGATAGTGGTCTAATGCATTGGGTAAAAATTAGTATCATGATACATAAAGTAAAATTGGGGTTTTCTCAAGCTAATTCAAGTTAAATTAGGGTTTAATCATACTACATGGGAAATGAGCCTTGGATCATGATAATATCATGATAAATATTGTTTCCACAGTTCCATGTTATGATAACCATGCTATATCATGCCCTATTGTTCATGTTTCTCTTGTGATCCATTGTTATGCTTATTTCCTAACATGTAATGTATTCTTAATGTTATGCCTTGTTTAATCTCTTACCAGGCTTTACATCACAACCCTTTTTTATGTATGTCCTCGGGTTATCCAATGAAATGCTAAGTACGAAGTGTTGTGGTCATGTTAAAGAAGTTTTCAATAAAGATGTTGTGTTTTATATTCTTTGTTGTTAAGTAATGTTCCTAATTTTTTAACACACTAGACCTCTTGATCCTCAGAGTTTTCTTAAGTGAAATTTTATGTAATAAATCATGTTTATGTGTTTAATAAAGATTAGTGTTGTAATATCCCCCTCTCCCTTCCACACCCCTAACCAACATTCACATCCCCCACCCACCTGCACACCACCTCCCCACCTGCACCCCTCCACACCTGCCCAACCCACCCCACCCCCACCCCACTCGCCTAAGAAATTTCAAAAATCACAAACCCATTAACATTTCTAAAAAACCATTTTCTTCTATTTCATGAAAATATCCAGAATAATAACAAGTTATAGGCTGAAGCCTTCTTAAAAAAACATGCATTTTAAAATACAAATATTAATATCACCGAAGGGTTATTAAATTTAAAACCCATATCCCAAACATATTTATAAACTAGTTAATAATAGAAGCAAACCAAACACACACGTGTCAACCATAACAAATCTTTAACCACTATGTCATAAAGTATTAAACATATACACAAAAATATAGGTGGTCTTCAATAAAATAATAAATGGGGACAATGTAGAAGTCCATTTGGATAGATCATCATATCCGTCTTTATCCATTAAATCCTCCATGATTAAGGGTAATTTTAGTGGTGTGTATATGTAATTTTTAGGTATTATTCCTCCTCACCTCCCTCAATTTCCCTCTCCATAAATTCCCTATGATTCAGTGGTTTTGGATTTAGGAACTATATGAACATTCCAGCACAGCATAGTGAAATCAATAAAAGAGGAGGGGAATTTTTTTGGAGATTTATAGTGGAAGCATGACAATGATGAATACTCAAGGTTTGTTAATTCTTTATATAGCGTAAATACAACAAGATACATATTGTGGGTTAAGAGTGATTATATAATCACTCTATGGGTAGATTCAAAGGATTTTATAAGGTAATTTATAAATATATGTATCTATTTTCAAGTGAATGGACTAGGTCCTAAGGGAATAGTGGCGAGTAAGGATCCTAGTGTGAAATTATAGTACTTGGAAATATTTTACAATGATATAAGATATGATATTTTCTCGATGGATTGGATTTATTTTTTCCAATGTAAAACATTGATTTAAGAAAACCTATGGGTTACAGAATCTAACCTAAATGGGTTAGAATTATTATGAGGTGAAATGATATATATTTTAATCTATTTATACAATCATGGGTGATGTATTTTGGTGATGTGACCTACATGAAGGTGACACATATGAAATAAAATTGATGAATAAGTTCCTAGTAGGACAATATAGATTCATGTGGTCTCGTTTTCTTTGAGGGAAATGTGATAGTTAATATGTTTAACTTTTATTATGGATAAATCAGTGGTGGGGTTTTTCAGAGATTCCCAGAGTGGTGTGCTAAGTAATGAGGTAAATATTTGAAAAGAAAATGTTCTGGTAGCAATGACTAGATCTAGTTACATGTTATATTTGGCTACATGAAACTCTTATATACTGTAAATTCTTATAAGAATATAGAAAATTAAATATTTCACTCAAATTCACTCATAATCTCTCTAGATGACTTCCAAATGACCTCAAAAACACATTCTAGGATCATGAAACATTATACCATGATGTATTCATACAAACCTGATCAAGAAGATTCATTATTTATCAGCAAATCAAAATATTTTTGGTAAAAAATACAACAACACAAAGTATCATGTACAACATGATCTGTGAGTGAGATTAGATAAAAAATGGTTGCCCATAATGTAAATCATAAAAATACAATGAATCAGAGAAAGATGACTAGGAATTGGTAAAATGAGAATGTATAATTTTATGTTCTTAAATAAAGATTTTGAGTGTATGTGAAAAAGAGAATTGTGGAATATCTTTGTTACCATATAAAAAGAGAATTCATAGAATCCATACCTCCATATCAAGTCATGTTTTATTATTTATAGACAAGAAAATATAGATAATGTGACTTATCTAATCACACATATAATCAGTCTCATCAAATAAACAAACATCAAATGTCAGTAATATCAGTAAAAAATGTAATGGATCATTCTATCCTTCATTACCATCACTATCATCACCACCATAATAATCCTCACCCTAATACTCATTCATGTACCATCATCATCCTCACCCTAATCCCCACCCTCATCCCCATCCTCATTCTCCTCGCCCCCGTCCTCTGCCTCAACCTCATCCTCACCCTCGTCCTCGACATCATCCCCATCCTCTACCTCTTCCTCACTATTGTCATCGTAAGGAAAAAAAATTTCTCGACCACCAACAGAACTTACACCCGGTGCACAATATATTGAACGTATCGACGACGTATATTCATCACAAGCTATGCTGACCTCTAGTAGAAGTGTTGGACATAAAACAATCATCAAATTCTTAAATTCCGTGTTTTCCCTAGAAGACCGTTATTCCACATGTGTGGACCTTTTTCAACCTCTTCTTCATGTGCCTTAACCTATTCAAAATTATTGTCACTACAACTGGTAATCGATGAGGGACAATACCTCGTCGGGACTATACTCTTCCCAGGTCGGTAGTGTACTATACTATGGTGGTAATCTCCCAACACCTGATGTTAGTGATTATTTGGACCAAAATTATTAAGCTCTTGGGCATCATGGCCTTTAAAGAAGCCCGTTAAAAATATAAATAGGTTATTAAGTTAAAAATTAGATATTAAAATTTGAAATCAACAAAGTTAAACTAACAATCTGTTACTGTGTCAGTTCGTTAACCGCACTTCCATCTTTTTTTACTTCTACTTGAGCAAAACGATTTTTCTTTGAGGCCCACATCCTTCAATATTTAATTCTCTCTTCTATAAGTACATTTAATGTAGGAAAGAATAAACAAAAATAGGTTACCAATAATTAATTTTATAACTAAAATTATATGAAAAATTTAAAAATCAAATAAATTATAGAGGAAAAAATAGAATGTGAAAGTCCTAAAAAAAAATTAATAACAAATGTTGTACCTGATTCCTCTCATGATCTGACATCGTAGTACGTCACAATACGTGGAGGTATTCTTTAGCATCAATGTTTTTTTTATTTTTTCCATATGATTCCTAAATAAAATTAAATAATAAAACAGATATTATTAATGAAAAACATGAAAATTTTAATTTAAATATCTCAAATGCAGTTAATACCATAAACTTGATAGTCTTCCAATGAGTAATCATTTTCCAATACCGTTCTATAAGAAAATAATGCAAAAAGGTAATACCTCTAACTTTATTCCAAATCTATCACTTCAACCAATATACAACTCATTCATATATGCTCTCCAAATATCACCTAACTACTTTAGATGTGTTGTACATGCACCCTCACTATCAGGGTAATTAAACTGAAGCTAACACCGAAATAATAATTCATATAAATTTAAAAATAATATATTACATAAAATATGATATATGTTTTTACCCATATCAATGCCCAAGAATTATCCTTGATATTGTTTGGAAAATGTCTCCATGAGAGCGGGATTATGAAAATGATGTTGGAGTATTTAGAAAGCATCGCCCTAAAACTCTGACATTGCTACCCTATTTGTTCAATCATATGATTGTCTTTATTATAGTCTACCATCAACTGCGTGTGGTGGTTCCACACCACATGCATGCGTGTACTCCCCCACCCTCACCTCCTATCTGTATATGGATCTTGTATGATGGAAAATAAAATATTATATCAATACATGTTATAATGAAAATAAATAATGGTATAAAATTTTGTTAGGGTTATATAAATATACCTGCAATAGTCTAATAAATGGGCACTGCTAGATCTATAGAAACTGAAAGAACATCCTGTATAGGTAGAGTAGGTCCAACTGTATACTTTTCAGGAAAAGACTGTGGATAAATAGTCGAAAAAGATGGAATATAGAAGCTCAAATAAAAGGAAGTATAAGTAAAAGAAGATGTCATGGATGGATCGCCAAATGCATGATATGGATGAGGAGTGGGAATCATCATTAGATATGGTATAAAAGGGTGAGGAGGCTCAGATGAAAAGGGTGGTAAAAACACAAGAGGCCTATATATCTTATTTTTCCCTAATGACACATCAGGATCAAAATGTGGGATAGATGGTACATTAGTGGGAGGGGCATGGTTTAATCGAGTATGCCAACTAGATCACCTACCTCTCACACCACACTCTTTTGTACCACCGGTCTGAGTACTGGGACCACTACCAGGCTGCTCGTCAAATAACTATCACCTCAGTGGTGTATACAACAAAATAATTTAAAAGAAAATCAATCAAATGACGTTATATGTTATTTAAATATATATTTGAAATAAAATACTCACAACAAGCACCAGTGGAGGAACACCCATCATAGCCATGTGAAAATTGTTATCTATCATCCTTTTTCATCACATCCCATTAATAGGTTTCATTTCAGGTATTTTAAAACAAATATGGAAGTAATTATAAATTTATAAGTAATGTTTAATCCAAAAAAAATATATGAGAGGTGATAGGGGGATTCATGTGTTATAGGGTCAAACAACCATGGTCAATAAAGCATTGAAATGTTAAAGGGAGGTCTTAGGGTTTTACTAATTTTATACATGGTCAATAAATCATTGAAATGTTCACCAAGATAGAAATGATGGTTTTGTAGGTTTGAATATAGCTCTAGTCTGATACACCATATTTGTAATCAATATTAAATTAATTGGAATAGTTCCAACCTTAAAAAACCAAGTCGAGATAAACCAAAAAATTAAGAACATGGTTAGAAGATTCTATACATTTATAACATCTACTTCATGTTCACAATCAACTCTGAAAATTGAGCTATATGAATAATGATAAGTAATAAATAGTTTGGTCCAATGAAAGTAGGGACGGTGTCAATTCCATAGTCACCATCATTAAAAACATGTCTTGGAATTACTTCGATAATGACACCAAATTTAGGTAGAAGTTGATATTTGACATAAAAAACTAGTTTCTTCATTGATGCTAATACATATGGTTCATCATAGCAAGAATGAAAGTCATGTTAATAACATAAAATCTATATTCTTCAATAAAGGTTCTATGCCTCGTCATTGAATCAAACCACTAACATTTCATCATCGTGACTCGACCATAAGAGTAATAATCCAATATTATTATTTTCTTAACGACTCCATAATAAGGTACATTTTCAAAATGTGGTCTAATATCTGATACACTATCATAACAGTCTGTTGTGGTAGTTATCATAACACCATCATGTTGTGTTCTCATATTATTTTAACATTTAGTGATAAAAAAATTTTACCCATTGATCACAATTGATATATATTCACAAAAAATGGTATTAGAACCAAAATACAAATCACTTATTTCCTCAGAAATGGAGTTTGTAGGAAAACTCTATAACTGAAATATAAAAAAATATTAAATTTAATTAAATATTGATTTTATTTATTTATTACAACAATATTTCTACCTTTAATTTCAACCAAGTAGAAAAATCTTTTCTATGAAAAGTCTCTCTCATTCTAAAAGATAAAGAACAATGATTTCCATTTATCATTTCCTTATGTTTCCTATAGAAAAAAGTAGAAATAGATTAATAGATATGTAAAATTACAATAGCAGAGATAAGATATACACATTCAATTTACTTACTTGATTTAGTCATCGAACATATCACTGTTGAACAACACTGTGTGATATGCCATCTCCCACTCTTCAAGTATTAATTTCATCAATGTATATGATCCAGGAATTCCTCTTGTATGATTAAGTGATGGAAAACAAGGTTTAATTTTCTCATACTGTTCTTCTTTATTTCTCATTGGTCTATTAATTCTTGTAGTACAATCAGAAAAATACATTAAGGTAAAATCCATACATTATTGAGCCAAGTAACTATTAATGATTAACCCTTCAGGAAGATTCCTATTCCAGATATAATATTTAAATGTGTACATATTTATTTCAGTTGGATTCATCCAAAAAGAGTAATAGGTCCTCCAAGAAGTATTTTAGTTGGAAGATGGAAATTCTGATGCATTATGCATGTGAAAAATTATGGAGTAAATATTTTCTCTAACTCACACAAATTAATGATATCTCTACTAGAATTTTTTGAAAGAAAGACTTGGACAACTTCTTAGAAAAAATATCTCTAAAAATTGAACAAATGAATAGCTGACACCCTTACATTATTGGAAAAAATTTGACAGATTGCTATTGGTTTCAACTCATGATGAAGGACGTGATATTCATGAGTCTTCAAAGATTTCAGCTTCAAATCTCTTCTGTTGAACCATTTTTATATGTTTCTTGAATATCCATCAAGAAATTTAATAATCTCTAGTACTTCCAGAAATTGATTTTTTTTTCTGCAGGTGTCATCACATAAGAATCACATGGAACATTCCATTTATTTTCACTGATACACACATGATGCAATTCTTTTCTAATGCCCCAATCCACTAAGTCATGCCAATATCATAAATCATATTTTTTCTTTACATTAACATTTATAAGAATTGAAAGAAACATTTCACATATATTCTTTTCAATGTGCATTACGTCTAAGCAAAGACATAACAAATTGGTTGACCAATACAGAAACTCAAAGAAGATACTCTTCTTATTCCAATTGTAAAAAGTATAATTGGAAAAATTATTTCCTTTTCTATATTTCATTTGACCCTTCCCAAATGAAAAAATTAAATCTTTCAATTCATTAAGAATATCAGTTCTAGATATACGTTGAGGTGGATCTCCTGTCTCCATGGTTTTTTCAAATATTTGTTGATTGTTTATATATGGATTATTCATTGGAAAGAGTCCCCGATGTCCCATAAACACTAAAACTATGGTGATATTTTAGTCTTATGGATCGAGTAATATTTTTACAAATAGGACCTGACAGTTTTACCTTCATGCTCCATCCAGACATCATTGCATAAGCAAGAAAATCATTAATTGTCCACATAAGAGTGACAGACATCTGAAATATATCTTTAGGACTTGCATCGTATGTGCACACACCCACATCCCAAATAAGATTTCACTATTTAATTGAAGGTTTCAAGTATATGTCTATCATTTTCAGGATTAGAAGGGATATATGTAAGTATACTACTGAAAGTGAGAGGTTTTTTCATAAAAAACCATGGGGGAAGGTTATAAATGTTTATGATAACCGGCCATGTTCTGTGTGAAGTAAGCATCTACCAAAATGGATTAAAATTGTCACATAAAAGACCCAACCTCACATTATACACATAAGCTGCAAAATCAGGATATCAAGAATCAAATCTCTGTGATGAAAATCCATCTGCAGCGTGAACAAACAATTAATTATTCTTCTTTCTCTCGATATCATGCCATCACATTTTTGTTGATATTTCATCCGAAATGAAAATATTCTAGAGTATGTGGATCAATAAAAAGTTCCACATTACTTTATGTGCAATATAATATGGTGTTCCATCGGCTTTTTTCTTCCATTGGGATGTTCCACATTTGATATAATCATTTATTTGAGCGGTTTCATCCCATAATTTTCATTCCATATAGTGTTTTGAGGGAATATCTGCATCATCTAGAAGTAACTCATTTAATAAGATATTAATGTCATTTATGGAAGTATTAGAAAACCCATACATGCTTTTCCCATGAAACAATCAAATTAAAAATTCCATCCTTTTCATTTTACCACAGTGCTGATATACCAGAGTCATTACAATGCCATTAATTTTTTCACTATATCAACATCATCATTTTCATTGGATTCATCATGTGTTCTCATATTAAAGTCTTCCTGGGTCGACATCCTTTCCTTCTCATGATGACAAATAAATGAAAACTAGTCATATTACAAATTCCCCAATCTAGTCCTCTCACTTGGATCATCATCATTTTGAGATTACAGTTTCTCCCCATTGTGATACCACACAAAATATTTTATTTGAAAACCATATGTGGTTATATGGATGGTAAATTCATCACAGCTCAACCAAGGTCTTCCAAAAAAATTATAATATGGGTATAGTATGTGACCACTATCTAAAGCATTTTCAAATGTGAAATCTAAAAATCTCTCCAAATTGTTTGGAAAATTTCTTGAGATCCGATCACTTTCATACATCCAACTTCTATCCATTAGGTAAAAAAATTGTAATCAGTCATTTTATGAAAGCAATTCATTAACATAGAAGATTAATTGAAAATATTTTTATGTAAATGAGAATTTTTCACCTATATAAAACCAATACTGACACAATATATTGATACATGTTGAGACATAGAATTAGAAATTATAGTATCATATCAAAATAGATTTGAGACAGTGTAAGAGAAAACGAAATGAAACATAGAGGAATTAAAAAAAATAAGAGGTTATGTTCCAATATAGAACATAGTCCTCTCCAAATGATAGTAACCCACTACTAAGCATATTTACTTAAAAACTAAAATGAACCACAACCTGGATCGGGTTTTACATGAAGTTACTACACACTATGAAGTCTTGGATACAACCTTTCTCTATTGTAGTTATTCATGTGAAAAATATGTAAAAAGAATGAACAAGGAGTATCGTAGTAAACCCTTTTAATGAATAAGATATCTGATTTGTAAATATACATTAAACATAGGTACAACCCAAATACAAAATGAAACATAGAGGGTGAATTTGGTATTGAGTTTTTGATGCAATTCAGTATTATATCAACATTAGTTGATGAATAATCTTTAAATATATACCTCATATATGATTAAATGACCCAATAAATCTTTCTCTTAGGTATGGTAATGAATCTTAGAAAACAAAGTGTTATGTGTAGAAGTAAGTAACATATACCCTTATATGTTCCATACACCCATTTCTAATGAGGCTTTATCGAATTTATACTCAACTACTAAAAAATTATCCACTGAGGAACAATCAAAATTAATTAATCAGATTGAATTTTTTTTGAATGTATTATATGGTAAGATATTCATTAAATGGTATGATATTCATTAAATGGTATGATATTCATTAATCATATTGATAATATTTTGGTATAGCATGCAATGTAAGACACCAATGAATTTGACTTTATTAAAAAATAATAATAATTAATTAAAACTGAAGGTGTTACAAAACCAATGAGTCTACACTCCCATATCACCTGATCACAAATCCAGGATCGTTGTCAAATGAGTTACATGCCATAAAAACTAGTCTCATTCAACTAAAAAGTGACCATGATTCTCATACATGTCATGTTTATCTAGAAAAAACATCTTTGGTTCTTCCTTCCCAACAATACGAAGGAATATCACTCATGCCATGGATTACTAAATGATCACTAGTCAGTCAAGCATTACTACAAAACCAAAAAGAACATAAGAGTTATCTATCCATCCTAGATCCAAACATATTATATCCTAATCAACTATCTCATGAAAAACCAAACACAAAACCAATAGGTCTAGGTATCTAATAAATCATTACCTATTTATAAAATCATGATTTCTAAATTACTTCAATTAATTTTAATTTAATTTTTTGAAATAATTCGACATTTCATCACTTATACCATCACAAGGGTATAAAAATAATCAAGCTGAATCATTCCCATCATGAACCATATTTTTTTATTACCTTTAATTATTTAATAAATTTTAAATCAATAAAATTATTAAATGAACCCCCAAATGTTAAAAAACATCCATTTCACCAATGGAATTTATTTACATCATCAGATAACATCCCAAAATTAGATCCACATGTTATGTCATAAAAAACACTTTGGTTTGGGTGGGTATAATTCCACTGACAAGTTATATAGAAAACCCATATAAAACTCATTATGGATACTTTATACAAATAAACCCTATGTCATTAGAAAATATAGTCACACATAAGAATATAAATTCCATGTGAATCCTACATGACACATATGATGAATGTACACAATCCTATTTCTTGTATGGTCCAAGTCTCAAAACCAAAAATTACAATATCAAATCAGCACATCACACTTGATTAAATATCTCAACTGCAACATTGTTAATCAAGAATCAGAATTTCATAACCATATTAACCTATAATTACCACTGGATATGGGTTCAAGACTCACCTCTTTTAGGACTATCACAAGTCCAACTCATTGCTATCATGATAAAATTATCCACAAAGAGTAAGAAAAATAAAACACTCTAATGTTCATTTCTAAAGACTATAATAAAAGGAAAAAAATATAATCCATGTAGGTGCACAACTAAACCTCAGGTTCACCTTCACAGACCAAAAATACTATCAAATAGAGTGAATAATTATGTGCACCGGACCATGCAATTTTGTTTCATGAGGTATTTATCAACGATTAAATAATGTGTAGGAATGATCCACCTTGGTGAGTTATATTATTGTTCTAATATTTTATTATGGGTGGATTTATAGGATAAAAAATCATACAAATTCTTTAATAATGACTTATAACTACCTAAGAAAATTGTGATATGAATTCCGAACACTCATTTTGAATTTCAAAAAACACAACCTTACAAGTGTATGACTAGAACGCTGGATGGAGTAGGACTAAATGAGCATGTAATAGAGTAAATTTTGGTTCTTTCACTATTCACACATTAAAATGTTCCCAAACCCCCTCTAGTGGTTCAAGTGAAAGACCCACTTCTTTGAATGAATTATAGTGAGGGTATCATCATCTTCAAGTAATTGTGTGATATTTCAAAGACAATATTTAGGGGTACATTCATAATGAATGATTATCTTGTAGATCCTATTAAGATAAAAAAATTTATAATTGTATTTATGTCTCACAAAAAAATAATTTCAATAAACCTTAAATTTAAAATAAACCAAGGATAAAATAACTCAGGATCACACTGACCTCTTAAATATCAATCAAAATTATTCTATAATGATAAATCAAAATAAAATTGAAACCGAAAATTATATATGTCTTGTGTTCATAAGGGTTCATAATACACAATACATTACAAAAAAACTGAATGAAAAAATCAAAAATAAATGAAGGAATATGTACCGATTTAAAGTGTAAGAATAAAAATTAGTTGAATTCAAGAGATATGTCCGGTTAGAAAGTAGGGTTAGCACCCTCGAGAGCTGGTTGGGATGTAGGGTTCACGTCAAGCTCACGTTTAGAGAATAATATTTGACATGGGATGGGTTCTAGAGGCATGTTGTCCATGTAGTATTTGGGGATTTTCTATCCAAATAGTTTTAAAAAACAGTTGGGATTGTAAGACTATACAAAGGGTTTACAATAATTGTTGGTAAAAAAGAATCAATGTGAATGGTTTCATTAAATTGTTTGAAAAACCAAACTTATATAACTCTATCCTAATGTTTTGATGAAACCAATGGGAAAATAAATCTTTGACAAGATTATACCTATAGTTATAGAGAAACATTGGTATAATATCCTTTTCCCAATGGGTTTTTTAAACTGTCGGAAGAAATGCATTGATATAGGTGGGATTTCCACCAGTGTCTACAAACAATAATTTTTTTGCATCGATGGTTGATTATTTTTGTGGTTCATTTAATTGTTTTTAGTTAATTCATTCATTTTAGTAACAGAAACAGATCAACAACAACCCAAAAATTTCCACGGTTTATTACTCTTTGTTGTTTTATGAATTTGTCGTCTATTTTTTTAAAAAATCATTATGGGTAGTTCATTGGGATCACGATTAAATTAATACCCAATATTTTATTGTTGTGTGACCATTATATGGTGCAACAGATCAATACCACGAATGTGGTTCATCACCGAGGGTGTATTTTATGAGAAAAGATGATAGAGGATGATTGTAGGTGGATTGAAATAGACCAATAGTTCCAGTTATTCATGGATTAAAGTACGGTGATGGTACGAGGAAACCAAAATCTTCCTAATCAATTTGGAAAACCTAAATTAGGTCTCCTGGGAAAATAAGGCTTGGAAATATAAGATAAATGATCTCTATGCGATATGATTTGTAGATCTGAAGGTAAAGACAATGTGAGCATATGTAGATAAAAATCATCAGTTACTATAAATCCTACTGTACATGACCTGTAGTCTTGAGATAGACACTATATTGGACCCCTTGGCCATTAAATTAGGGTTTTAATAGAAGTTAAATATCACACATCATGTTATAGGTGTCAAATGCTATGTGAATCCATGTTTGTGGTCCATCTTGTATTCCATGAGTACATGGGAAAAAACATAACTAGGTACACATTCATAGATAGGGTAATCAGGAATGGAAGAGTACTCAGACATATCTAGGTACATAGGTAGGGCCAATGGTACACATGAATGACCAGATGTACCCGAGCATGAATTGGAATATAGTGGAATGGATAGAAAAAATATGAATGCACATTAGTTGGTTTGGGGTTAGAGATACACATCATGTACCCTATATACATTCCATATACTCTTTTTTGATATAGCTTGGAAACCTTTATTTCCTTATTATATAGTAGTTTTAGTTGTTTAATGTTCATTGGTCTACCCCTATGAGGGTACATTGTGACATTACATCATCATAATATGATTGTGATTCACTCTACAGGTTCTATTTCAGAAAGATTTAATGGTATCCCTGTATGAGGTCTGGGAAGATATCATGGATCATATCCTTCAAAGGTGGGGTTTGTGGTATCTACATGACCACCATGAATAGGGTGTTGAACCCTTATGAAGATGATTGATCTAGTAGGATTAGGGGCATCCACCAGTGGTCTTGGGAGTGATACCCTATCTAGAAATTGTGAAAATTATAAGATAAATGTTGTACATCTTGGCTAGGCTAAATGAGAGTTACCTTGAATCCTAAAACAATACACTATTTATGGAAGTATTGGTTGAGACTACTTGAGACTAGTTGTCTGTTATGAGTATATTGAGATGTTTTTTCCTTTTATCTGGTTGTCTCATCTTGTGTTGAGTTTACCACTCTTGATGCATTATGCTAAGTGATTTCGGGGTTTGCTAATTAGTATTATCATACTACACCCTTCATTGGATTTTTCCAAACATGTTGTATCTTATATATATGATAGAACTTTTTATGGTATCCTAGGAGGACTGGGAGTAGACTTAGTTATGTTTGGCCTAGACAGACCATGTTTTAAACCAGAGTCACATTAGAAGATAACCCCTACATCTAAGAAGGTTAGAATATTTAGTAGCTTTTAGTGGTCTTGTATTTTCCCCATTATCACTTTTAGTACTTCATTTTCATACTATTATTGTGGTATTATAAAATTATGCATGCATTAGAACTAGTTATTTCACATTTCATCAACAAATCGGTTTAGAGATGTGTGCGTGTGTACATGTTCTTTAGGATAATGCCTCCTATGTGTGGGATATGCCTACTTAGTGTTGGTAACTAACCCTTGGAATATCAGAAGTGGTCTTGGGGTTGTCACACCTATCCTATCATTAACCTAGTGGGATCCAGTGGGTTGGGTCATGACAGAGTAGTATCACAACCCAATTCTACCTCAGGATCAGAGTTAGAAGATGTATATTTGTGAGATTAGTTGGGATTGATAGAAATAGTATTTGAGTCTTTCGAGTTGGTATTTTCCTCCATGGAATCCAGTGTTGGTGTGGATGATATTTTATTTATTCACCAAGACTCTGATAACCTACTTGTTGACTTGGTATATATAGATACTGGTTGTAGGGAAAACCTTTGTACATGCATCATATAGAAATTGGTTATGGTTTCTATGTCATTCATGAGTAATCTCCCTAGATATACTCATTGACTATTACATAAATTTTTTATTTTAGGATTCCTCTATGAAAAAAACCATCTAGTATTCCACTCCATGATCAAGTGGATGATCTAATGAGTGACGAGGGTTCAGAAAAAGGGTTTGTACAGTATGTAGTACCTCTAGGTGGGTTTCCAATTATACCACCACCACCCGTTGAAGAGATGTTAGTGATGATAGTAATGTACAAGGAAAAACAGGATAAGTATGTTGTATGAGTTCCAAAGGTAGTGAAATTTTAGGTTTTGGGGTGTGCCATTACCCCAGGTATCCGAGGTTTGGCTACAGGCTTCTACTTGTGTTTTTTTGCAGTGTTAGGGCACAAAAAAACTAGATGGTGGTCTTTGAAACAAGTCTTCTTCAGTTTTTGTGTTGTTGAGGGTGGATTCTAGACGATCATCCACATGATGAGGATTATCTCTCTCAGTAAAACATCGAGTGTCTCTTTAGGTAGAAATTTATCCAACCACATTGATATTTGTGGGTATCCAAGAGGTCTTTGATTTATAGTAGGGTAGATTGACCATGTTAGAGTATTCAGAAAGGTTTAATGATCAATTTTTCTATTTTATGGATATGGTGTGAAATATTTTATTCAGGAAAAAAACCAATGATTAGGTCTTACACTAATATATCATGGATTCCCTGATATCTCTATGCATTCTCATCTATGATGGTGTACTCCAGAATACTTAGTAGTGGAGAGGTTCTTGTAAGAGAAGATGGTAAAAGAGAGTTATGGTAGTGGGAATGAAGAAGTTAAGACCTCAATAATAGGTATAAAAAATAGTCACTTTTATCTATTCATGTTAGAAACGTTAAGAGATGATCCTAACATAGAATATTTGAAATTAATGACTCTCAAGATTCCTCAAGTCAGCGAAGTGAGAGGCGAATTTTGTTTGATGGTTGGGGAATCTTGATAGATATTTTCCAACCTATATTATAGCTGACAAAGAGAAGATTGATGAAACAACTAAAAAAAGTATTAGTAATAGAATTAAGGTATGAAGGGTAGAGGACATGGCTGATGAGTAGGTAGTGAAGTAGGAGGTTTCATGCTATTTGACATATTTCCACAACCACCCCTAGCTGGTCCGTTCCAGGCTTAGGGAGATGGTGGTCCGGGGAGGGACAACTGTAGGGAGTGGAGGCCTATTAACCCAAGGATACCATCATTATTTAAGGATTTATTTTTATATTTTATACTTTAGCTATAGTTCTGATTGACATGAGTGCACACCACTCTTTTCCATACACTTTTCTAGTTGGAGACATAGAGTTCTCAGTTGATCCATTGGCTCAACCCATACATAGGGAGACTCTTTCCAGAGTAAACTTAGAAATCACACACTTCATATCAAAATGTGACATATATATTGTAGAAGATAGCTTCTTATGAGATCTCTTTATAGTAGTGTTAATGCCTTACGATATCATCTTAGGAATGGATTGGCTATCAATAATTTATTCTCAGATTGACTATTTTAGGTGGAGGATATAGTGTTTCTGTAGTAATAGGGTGAGGTTATCATTTCTGGGTGAAACGAAAACCCAAGAAAAGATTGAAATGATCATATTTAGGAGGGTGTAGTTTATTACCCATCAGTTGGATAAAATGACCCTTGGAGTAGTTGATGATATGTGATTTTAGTTTCCTATTATAGTGGAAGAGTACAAGGATTTCTTTCTTGAGGACATTCTATACTTACCTCCTTTAGAAAAGATAGACTTATATATTGAATTACATTATTATATGACCCTAATATGTACATCATAATATTGGTTTTATCCCATAGAGCTTAATGAGATGAAGCTGTAGTTAGTGGACTTGCAAAGGAAGTGATTTGTTAGAAAGAGTGTTTTTCCCTGGGGATCCCCAGTTTTGTGTTCTAATAAGGAGAACAAGATATTGATATTGTGTATTGATTACCATCACATAAACTAGGTGATAATATATATAAATTATCCACTATTGAGGATCGATGATCTCTTAAATCAATTGAGTGGGTCTTATGGGTTCTTAGAGATTTACCTCAGACCAGGATATCACCTACTTCAAGTATGAGATGATGATCTGCCAAATATGACATTAAGATGTCTCTATAGTCACTATGAGTACTTGTTGATTTGTTTCGGCATGGTGAACACCCCAACAGTATTCATTGGACTCATGAACTAGATCTTCCAGCCTTTCTTAGATCTATTTGTTGTGGTATTCATCAAATATATCATATTTTACTCAGTATCTGAGGAGGAGTGTTCAAGACACTAAAGGATGGTCGTAGAAATAATCCAAGAGCACCAAATTTATGGGAATCTCACAAAGTGTTAGCTATGGATTCAAGATGCCCACATCTTGGAACAGTTTATCTTGTATGATGGTGTAGCTACGGAATGAACAAAGGGAGATGCAGTTTTGTCATGGAAACCACCTAAGACAATGATAGTGGTACAAAGCCTCCTTGGGTTGTCATGCGACTATAGAAGATTCATGCTGCATTCCTCCAAGATATTAACACCATTTTATTCTTTAACCTAGAAAGGGAATCATTCCATATAGATAGTAAAGTTCTATAAGGACTTTCAGGAGTTGAGGAAGAGTTTGATGAGTGCCCCATCTTGAGGTTTCTTGAGGGGGTGTTGAGTATGTAGTGTTTTGATATGCCTCAAATATTGGACTTGGTTGTGTATTCTTATAGAGGCGAGTTGTGATCACCTATGTGTCTAAGAAGTTGAGAACACAATAGAAAAACTATCTGACCCATGATCTTGAATTGGAATTGATAGTATTTTCCTTGAAGATTCAGTGCCACCAACTTATGAGTGAGATATTTATCATCTACTCTAACTATAAGAGTCTCAAGTATATCTTCTCTAAGAAGGATATTTACAGGAGACAGAGGTGATGACTGTAGTCCTTCTAGGATTATGACTTTGAGATAATTTATACTCTAAGGTAGGGGAATATGGTAGTAGATTTTCTTAGTAGGAGATATTTATCACATTTGATAATTGAGGATTAAGAGTAGTTAACCTTATTAAGTTTATCCTTAGTGAAAAAATATGGTGGTTCATATCTATAGTCTATTATTTTTATCCCACTGCATATACATTGTCGTAGGAAGGCTCAGCATGAAGATACTAACAGTGAGACCATACATATTATGATATCCAATGGACATGCTTCAGATGGATATTTGATGGAGGGGATCCATTAATCATTTTTAAGGAACAGAAAGTGGTATCAAAGATGTTATGGGAGGTGGTTATGAGGGATTTTCACACATCCCATTTTTTGATACATTCAAGTGTTGTGAATATGTACTAGGACCTTAGGTGTTAGTTTTGAAGGCTAGGAATAATGAAAGCTATAGTAATGTTTATCTCTCGATTCCTCATTTGTCAACAAGTGAAGTATAAGCACAATGTTATAACAGGTTTGACTAAACCCTTTGTGGTTCTAAAGTTTTAGTGGGATGTGATATATATGGACTTCATGATAGGTATACTATAGATGTTCATAGGGAAAATTCCTCTCGGGTAATCATAGGCTGACTCACCATGTTGGTTCACATCCTAGCTATCATATAGAAGAGTTCAGTAGAGAGTTTGAGATGCCTTTACAAGAAAGAGATAATCTGGAAAAATATTGTTCTCTCGAAGATCATTTTTGACTGTGATGATTTCCTCACAACATGATTATAGAGAGAATTTCCGTAATCCTGTGGGACCCAGTGGTGTTTAGGAATGGTATTTCACCCCAGAATAATGGGATGAATAAGTAGACCATTTATGTCTTAGAGGACTTGATATGGGCTTGCATGTTAGACTTTAGCTAGATTTGGGAGGATCACCTACCCCTATTTATGTTTTCAAAAAACAACAACTACCTTTCATCCATCAGTATGGAACCTTTCGAGGTCTTGTATGGGAGACCATGTGGTTCACCACTATACTGGAATGATATATGCGGGTCAACACTCATGGGCCTAGAGTAGGTTAATGATACAGAATAAAAGGTGTAGGTTATCCAAGAGTGGGTGAGGAATACATGAATCTATCATATGTCCTATTAGGACCAATTAAAGAGGACATTGGAGTTCATGGAGGGATACCATGGATTCTTGAGGGTCTCACCATGATGTGGATTTCAAATATTTTATTAGGGAGGAAATTATTCTTTGAGATGAATTTACCCTTTACAGATACTGGATAAATTTAGAAAGGTGTCAAACTACTTGAGTCTATTGTAGTAGTTAGACCGAGTACATGAAATACTCCATGTGTTGCAGTTGAGGGGGTATGTGCATGACTCGTTACTTTTTATAAACTAGGGTGAGCTAGGAATCAAGGATGAAGATACGTTTCTAGATTACCCAACGAAGATCAAGGATAATTTATAGAGGATCCTCTCTAGGAAAACAATTACATTGGTGCATGCCCAGTGACAATATGATAATCTTCAAAAGAGCACTTGGGAACGAGAGACCCATATGTGAAGTTAGTACCTATATCTTTTTAAGAAGTATTTTTTAAGTTTTAGGGATGAAAATAAAACAGGTGGGGAGAATTTAATGACTTGGTTCTTTCCCTATAAATATTTGGAATATATATTGTAATGTTTTTAGATCTATATACTGAGATGGAACATAATTTTGAGGGTCGATGAGACCAGAATTGATATTTTCAAAATATTAAATATATTAATATCACATACATGAAATTTTATTAAAATAGTGGAATAAATATTGAATAGAGAATAGAATAATAAATCTAAAACCACCATTGAGTCAAGAATGAGGGTTTTACCATAGGCATACCATAACCTTGGAGAAAATTGGGTGTGTGGGTTAAGTGTGTTTGTGTGATGACTAATAAATAAATATATTTGTTAAGTAAATTTTTTTAATTATTTTTCATGACATAAAATTCCAATATAAATATATATTTAAGGTAAAATATCAATTTTATTCACATAAAACTGGATATTCAAGAGGAGACTATGGAGGAGTATTGGAGAAGGACAATAGGGCCAATGATTGGAGCGGTACTACACCTATCATCTATGCCAATTGAGTTTGTGGATTTTTTCAATGACATAAATGCAAAAGCATTATTTGTAAGTGATTAATCTAAATATGAGTTGGGATGTTTTATGTTTAATGATTAAAACTATTTATTTATCCCTTGCCATACATTGATCAATTCAATAAACAAGGAATGATTCAATGACTGACAATTTATTTATTTTAAGGTTGATTGAATTGTTGTTGGTCAATTTACATTTCATTATAGTGAAAAAATGAGGCCAACCCAAACATGGTTGAGGTTTATTCCTCATTGGTATTTTATGTATTTCTACCAAATTTAATTTCACATTCCCCATGGAAAATTAATTTAGCCAATAGTTTGTTGAATACCCATTAGTCGATCAATTTCTGATAATTATTCTATGAAACAGATCAATAACGTGGGTGTGGCTCACAACCATGGGTGAGGTTCAGGTGTAATAATAATAAAGGATGATTTTAGGTGGATTATAATGGAAAATTGGTTCCCATTATTCATTGGTTGATTTGTGGTGGTGGTGCATGTTGAAAAATTGCATATCGATTGAGTTGGATAGCCATAATTAGATCTCCGACAATGGCAAGGCACAATTGGATGAGAGCCATCTCTTGGAGAGATCGGTAGTAGATCATTAAGTGAAAATGGTGAGATAATATATTGATAAGAATCATAGGTTACTATAAATTACATCTCACATGACATGTAATCCAGATATACACGCCTGTGGCACCCCTTACTACAGTTCGAGGGTTCCTACAAAAGTTAAATATCACACACCACATAACAACTATCAGACACCATGTGACCTAATGTTGGTGTCTAGGCGTGTACTCCCAGAGTACATGGGAAAGGACATGACTAGATATATGAGCACAAAATGAGTACATAAGAATGAACTGGTACATGGTAATGACCAACAATATATGGGCATGACCAAGTGTACATGGGAATATCTAGGTGTACATGGGAATGGGTGTAAGAACACAAGCACTGACACACATTGGTTCGTGGTTAGAGGCAGACACTGTGTAACCTCTATAGACAAATGTTACTTTTTTAGATAGCTTAGATACCTTTATTTATCTAGTATAGAACATGTTCAGTTGAGTGAGGTTCCTTAGTAAACTCTTATGTGGGTATGATATGGAATTACATTATTATAATAGGATAGTGATCCACTCTGTGAGCTCTATTTTATATCGAGTTTGTGTTATACCTCTATGAGGCCTAAAATGAGATCCTCTATCATATACTTACTAGGTATTTTTAGTGGTATCAGTGTGACCACTATGCATAAGGAATTGATCCCCTATATGGAATATTGATTAGTAGGCTTAGTGGCATCCCCTAGTGGTCCTAGATGTGATCCCTATCAGGATACTGTGATCTTTTGATATCCTATGAGAATATTATAGTGAGGCTAGATGCAAGTTACTGTGAAGCCTCACAAAGTATCTTTTGGCTGACAGTATTGGTTGAGACCACTTGAGACTAGTTTTTGGTTATGATCATATCTAAATGTCTTTGTCTTTTATATTAGTGACATGTCTTATTTGGAGTTGAATAATCTTGATGTTTTATTATTAGTTATTTCAAGGTGTCTTAGTAGGCATTATTATACTCACCCATGTATGGGATTTTCCCACATTTTTCACATCTTATACAGATAAAAAACCTTTTGACAACATCCTAGGAGGATTGAGAGTAGGAAGAGCATATATTGGGCTAGACACACAGAGGTGTATATCGGTGTACCATTTTATGGAATTCCCCTCCTTCTGAGTAGGGATGACTCATATATTTTTTGGTAGGAATGTATTTTGACCCTTATCACTTCTATTACATTATTTTCATACATTGATTAGGGAATTATATATGTATGCATGCATTGGTACAAGTTTTTTTAAATTTCAGACTTGTATGGACTTGGAGATGTGTTTGTGTGTGTAGGAATATTGGTAAATTAGTCCAATTCCACCCACATGTGGGTCCCCAACTCCTGGACTACTGGAGAAAAGATAGAGGTAGTCATGCTCAACTTATCTCTGGCCAAGTAGGTCCCGATGGGTCAGGTCATGAAACATCCATATATATAAAGGATGGTGGATTCTCATAGAAGAACTCCTGAGATCGATACCTTTCTTTTCAATCTCTTGGATGTACATCAACAACTTCATTCTAGTTCAATCATACTTTTTGGTCTATAGCACAAACTTATCACTTAATAGCATAGATAACATTTTGATCTACATGAATATTCCCTTGAGGAGAAGCTACTACACCCTCCTATTGAACTAATTTGAGATGTCTCAAAGGAATATTACTACATACATAAAATAGAATACAAAATTAGAGAGCAAGATAATCTAAATTCAAATTGAAAAACCATTATCAGAAAACCAAGATTAATTTCAAGAATGAAACATTGGAGATACAAACCCTGACATCTCCTAGTAACATGAATCTCATCACAATAATCGATGTCCATACACTCACCCAAACTTACCTCTCAAGGCACAACAACCATATCTCTTATCTACCAACTTGAAAAGACAGATAATAACTATGCTATGATACCATTTTGTAATGAACTGAACTGAGATAACCTCAAAGAATTTAACCCGAGTAGATTGTCCACATACCTAAAGGACGTTCCCCATCCCCATGGGTTGGTAACTAATAGTTAGTCCTAAAAAAACCAGAGGGAACAATTATTCCCATCTTAAATCATATGGCCTAGAATATTTACATAAAAAAAAGAAAAAATAGATATAAAATGATAATAAATATATATTCCTTAATTGAAAGAATACATCTAAATCAATACATGAAAAAATATTGAAAAAACCTAAAGTAAAAGTCCATAATCAAAGGAAAACTAATAGAAACTGACAACTCCATGTGATAACTTGGGAAAAAATTCAACCATATCACCACCAACTACCCATTCCCACCTGAAAGAAACATTGTATCCTCACTACGGTTTCTTTCCTTTTTTAAATAAAAATACATTACCTGATCTACACACCACTAAAGGGGTGTATAGTGTGTGACATAAATAGGCACAATAAGATCCCTCCAAGGCTTTCCATATAAGTCCTTAACACGAACAATCCAAATGTTCTCATTTTATAAAAAAATAGCATGATAAATGTCAAAGATGTTTATATCAAAATCATGGTAAATATTTCTCGTTTTCTATAGTTCCAATATAAGCTAGAAAAAATGTTTCAATGAATAATTTCTATAATCATTTAATAAAGTCAAAGAAGGTATATCAAATCTAAAAAAATACTAAAAAAATCAAAATGGTAAACATGAAAATATATCACAATAGGTTAGTCAAGTATATTACTCATACCACAATCGATAACTAGTGTGCACCCAAGTCCTTAGAACATAGGCCTAAGAAGCATATAGACACCCCATGTGTGAAAACCCAAACAATAATATTTATGATGGGCCCTAGCTAAACCTTCCATCTAAGCACACCTGGCTTCCCATGTTCTATATTTTCCCAAATCATTTCAAATGGGATTTTCACAATAAATTTCAAAAAACCCTTTTTTAAAGACCCTAATCCTAGTATCATAGAGTCAGTGGTTACTTTATTACATTGGATTCATAAAAAAGTGATATCTTTCCAATGTACTAGATAGTTTAGTAGTTTTGTAAAACTAGATACATACTAGAATATTACATTATAATTGAAAATATAAAATACAATATAGTAATTTATTTGAGAAACAATTATTCTCCAAGATTATCCCTTCATATCAATAATAATAAACTTCATGGCATCCTGGGGAAAAGTAAAAATAAGAAAAAGGGTGATCTCAGATTCTCAATAAGGGTATGTACATAGAAGAAGCTAACATGAATAAATAATCCTAAAAATTTGGAAAAGGTAAATAATTTAAACACATTCCATTTAGCTATATCTTATGAATAATATGGATCAAATAAATGGAAATTCCATGTAATTAATCACATGGGAATTAAAATTAACCCAATATATTCTAACTAATTGAATAATATCATGAAATATTAATAAATGAATATATAATGATGTAATTTATAATTATAGAAATATAAACACACTATAAAGGCCTCTTAAAAGATTCCATATATAAATGGATAATTCATTGACCAAATAACGCAATCTAGTTTGTCTCATGAGACCTACAGATGCATCTAGGGTCTGTAGAGGCCCCACCCATCACTTAATAAGTCAAATTAATTTCTAATATGATAGGGGTGAAGAATAATCAACATTAAAATATTATTTAAAAACTATCATATGAAATTGTTACAATTACCTTAATCAATAAAATTAATCATAATCCTTCTAGAGTAATATGAATGGTATCAAACTGGAACATCCCCAATGAAATTTATCATAAACCATTGGAAGAAATAAATAATATGGTTTCATTACAACTTATCCCTAGTGAATAATAAGAATAATAAAGGTTATTGGCATTTATGAATGGAAATTCCATAAAGATATAATCACATCATTATTTTGGAATATAAACTTTACACTTTTAAAATCAATTATTTTTAAGGATTATAAATTATGAAGGAAACAATTTCCTTTCAAAAGTTCATTTTAAACTTGTAAATGATTCTTAAAATCATTGAGGTGTCATAATGGAGAGAAATTACTTCCATATCATAGAAGTTAAAAAAACATTATTTAATGCTATGTAAAAATTACTTCTTTCAAAAAATGGAAAAAATATTCCTTTTAGATTTTTTATAAAAATTTAAACATGGGTGAAAATGAATTTTTAAAAATCATATTATAATAGTAAAATAATTGTTTTAATCATTTTTCAAAAACATGGAAGATAAATATTCCATAGTGGGGACATAAATATAAACAATCTTGAATAAGGATGAGATTGTGAAATAAACCCTACCACTTTGGTATAATTTGAATCATAAGCCCCATGAAATAAATAAATTAAAATTAAACATCTAATATAATGAATAAAAATATCTTCATGATGTGATATATAAAATAGTAATTATAGACACCAAAAAAATAAATAAGTGATGAATATGACCTACATATCACAAAATTAAAAGCGAGATGAGAAACACTTATCTTAAGTACGATTTATCTCATTCATGTCCGAACCTCCTGTATAATAAATATAGTTTTGTTATAGATCTATTCCAGAACCTTTTTTATATATATCAGAAAATATATGACTTAATTATACCCTTTTATCATGCATTTAATACATGTCTCTATTAAATTACTATTTAGGGTGATAACTGATTCATTTTTCAAGTATGTTTTGATTCAAAAGTCTCAATCCTTGTACTTTGATCATGGTTACATCATCAACATAATATTTATAATGATATAAATATCCTAGATACTCATTATTTCTATCATTATAGACATCTTAGTAATGCAGTGATGAAAATGAATTATATTGTTACGTGGAGACGGTCAACTGTATGCATGCACGAGTGATGTTTTTGATTTTCATGGGATATAGAAGCAATTAAAAATGGTTGTAACATAAACATAATAATATATAATTATATTTATGATAATATATTCAATATATTTTATGGAAAAAACATATGAATAGTATGTTTAATAATAAATAAACTTGGTAGAGTTGGTAAAGATGATTACCTCTTCTTAAAGAGTCATCCTTTTAATACCCTCTTAGGAACAATAGGGTTTGTGTTTTTGTAAGAAAAAGACCACCATAACATGGATAATAATGTTGGTAAGAGAAATGGGTATGGAATAAAAGATATATACTGCTCAAAGTGGTGTAAATAAGTGAAGGAAAGGGTGTCCTTTTATAAATGAAGTGAGCGACACTTTCATAATTTTACAAAATATTAAAATATAAAAAGACTATTCTAGTTCCTAATGATTCCAAATGGCCTATAAATTAACATGGGATTATTTTTTAAACCATATATTCTCCCACATGTTCTTATTGAATATTTTTGTGATCATTGAATAATTTAATAAAATAATAATTCTATAAAATATAATTATTTTCAATTTTGATACTATTCATTATTAAGACAATAATAAAATCATGAAAATAAGTAAATTTTTTATAAACTATTTTTTTATTTCATAAAAATGTTAATATAATCTATATAATTAATGTATCAACTTAAATATCTCAAATTATAATTATTTTAATACATTTAGTACAATTTACATGATTTATTAATTAATTGAATAATTTCTACATCAATGTTGTGTAATCATTTAAAGTAAATATTTATTTAGTAGAAATTAAAAATAAATTAACATGATGAATATAAACCATTTATATTTAAAAATACTATTTATAGTTGAAAAAATATTCTAGATAACATCATATTAAAAATATTACACCTATTAAAAATGAGAGTTTTATATGTTATAATTTTCATTAAATGAATTAATATAAAGGTATTAATGTCAATGAAGTGGCTCCAAAAGGTCATAAATTAAAATAATATATGATTAGGGTCGAAATTTCCAAATCCAATATAATTTGGAAAAGTGTTAGGGTCATTTTATAATCCTTATCATATTATTTTTACCATCAATTACAAAATTTACCCTTAAATGTGTTAACAAAAATTAGCAAGGTTATTATTCATATTGATAAAAATTAAGCGGGAAACTAATAGGTTAGTAGGTTTAAAAAACTACAGAGATTATTGAATCTCAAAATATATTATAATCTATAAAAATAAAATATAGTTATTAATTTGAGAACACCTTTATTCTACTAGAATATCCCTACAAATCAATCATAATAAACATCCTAGTATCATGGGGAAAAATAAACATAGTGAACTCAGATTCTCATTAAGGTTATGTGTAAAATGTAAGATAAAATGAATATATAATAATAATTTGTTTTACATGGTAAATAATGTAAACAAATTCCATTTAACAATATCTTGATTACAAAATGGAAAGAATTAATGGAAATTCCATATAAATAATCACATGATCATGAATCTTAAATATGGATATTCTAACTAATAAAATAATCAAATTTAATATTGACAATTGAATTAATAATGATGGAATTAATAATAATGGACATCATAAAAATACCATAAATGCCTCAGCCAAGACATCATATATAAATGGATAGGTCCTCGACAAAAAACCCAAGCTTGTTTTTCATATGAGACCAACCGATTCATCGAAGCGATATGGAGGGGCCCACCCATTACGTAATATGTTCAATGAATTTATCATATAAACGGAGGGAATAAGAATCATAATAAACATACTTATTGAAAAAATATAATATAAAATGTTAACAAACACCTTAATCAATAAATATAATCATAAACCATCTGGAGTAATTTAAATGGAATCAAATTGGAATATCCCTAATGGAACTAACCATAAACATTCATGTAAAATAAATAGGATAGTATCATTATAACATATTCACAATTACAAATAAGTATATTATGGGTTATTGATGTTGTTGACTATAAATTCTATATATATTTTATTAAAACATTCCTTAGAAAAGAAATTTTTACTCTTTTAAAATCACTTAATTTTAAAAAGATTCTAAATTATAAAGGATAAAATTTTATTTGAAAATATACTTTCAAACATTGAGAAAATATATCAAATTATTTAGGTTTAATGATTTTGGGAAATTTATTTCATGACATATAAGTTAAAAAAATCATTTATAACGTATTGTTTAAAAAATACTTCTCTCTGAAAATGACAAATATATTCCTTAAAAAAATCATTCACGGGTGAAAATATATTTTAAAAATATAATTACAACATTAAAAAAACATGAAAACATTTTTAGAAGACATGGAAGGGAAATATTCCCTAGTTAATAGTGAATATAATATATGCATGATAGGAATAAAAGTTGGATGAGAAACCATTATATTTGGTTTGATTTAGTTTATACGTGTCCAAAACTCTTGCATAAAAAATATAGTTTCACTATAAATTTATTATAATAATATTATCATATATATCATATAATATATGATTTAATTATACCCTTTTATCGCCCATTTAAAACAAATCATTATTAAATTACTAATTCGGGTGATAACTACTCCGTTTTTCAAGTATGTTTTGATTTGAAAGTCCCAGTACTTATTCTTTGACCGTGGTTAAATAATATACATAATATAAATAATGATATAAATATTTTATATACTAATTAGGTTAATATTTATAACCATTTTAGTAAAGTGGAGATGAAAAACGAATTATAATGCTGTGTGGAGATGGTAAGCCGTACGTACACACATCGATGTTTGAGATTTTCATACGATGTATAAAAGAAGGAAAATGGATTTTCCAGAAACAAAATAATATAAATTTATATTTATGATACTTTATTTTTTATTTTTTCATGGAAAATACACATGAATTGGATATTGAAGAAGAAATAAACATGAAAGAGTTGGTAAAGATGATTTCCACTTCTTAGAGAGTCCTCCTTTGAATATTCATTTTGGGACACTATGGTAGGTATTTTTGGAAGAAAAATATCTACATGACATGGAAAAGGATTTTGGTAAGATAAATGGTTAGTTATTGGTCATGATAGATGGCTCCAAGTGGTGTAAATAAGTGTAGGAAGTGGTTTCCTTTTATAAATGAAGTGAGGGGTACTTTCCTAATTTCTAAAAATGTTAAATTAAAATAAGACTATTCTAGATCCAAATGATTAAAAATGGAATATAAATGATTATTTTATGAAATATTAGATCATATATTTTCCCATTTGTACTTATTTAATATATTTATGATTTTAAAATAATTAAAATTTTAATTATACCATAAATTATAATTATTTTAAAATTTGATTCTATTCATTATTATGTATTTTAGAATATCAAGAAAAAAATAAAATTTAAAAAACTATTTTATTACAACCTAAAAATTTCAATATAATTCATAAAATTCACGTATCACTATTAATATCTCAAATTAAACTTATTTTATTACTCTTAGTATCTATTATTTAAATTTTCTATTAATTGAATAATTACTACATCAGTGTCGTGTAAGCATTTAAAGTAATTATTTATTTCCTAAAACATAATTTTTTTACAAAGATGAAGATAAATTTTTAATAATTTAAAATACTATATATATTTTAACAAATATTCTTTATAAAATCATATAAAAATATTACACCTATTAAAAACATGAGTGTAGCATGTTTGTCTTTTCATTAAATAAAATTCTTTCATGATATTAATATGAAACATGCAGATTAAAAAGGTCATAAATTAGAAAAATGATTGATTATGGTCTAAAATTAGTCATCCAATATAATTGGGGCACATTTTATGGATAGTTTGGAATATTTATCATGTTATTTTTACCATTAATTACTCGATTTACACTTAGTTGTGGTAATAAAAATCACCATAGTTACTATTCTTATTTTAAAAAATTAAAAGGGAACTATTTACTAATTTTATACTTTATGAATCCAAATAAGGTTCCATTTTTCATAATTCAAAACATATAACTATCATAATTATATTTTAAATTGGACAAGGAAAAAAATAATAAAAAACAATTTTTCAAAAAAATGTTCTTTTAAGTTTCAAAGCTTTTTGAACCAAATTAATGTATACAATTTATTTTAAAGACCAAAAATTGTATAATAAGTTTCTAATTATAATTTAAAAAATAATTCAAAAAATAATTTTAATTTTTAAATTCTTTAATAAAAATATACTTTTCAATGAAAATATTCACTACTCATTAGAAATTCAAAATTTTCATAAAATTATAAAAAATTCATCCTAAGATAATTTGACATTACAAAACGAACAATATAGTTTATTTTTTATAATAAATTTTAGAAATTCATTAAAATTTAATTATATATATATATATATTTTATAGAAAGAAAAAAACCACGTTTTGAAGAGAATATATTTTTGAAGAATAACATGAATTCACTAAAAATTAAGTGTTTATTTCATAAAAAATTTAATTTTTATTGAATATTAACATCAAATATATTTCATAATATAGTTAATACTATTCACACTCATGAATTTAACATAATGGTTTTAGCAATCATGTTAAAATAATAAAAGTTTTGTGTTCGTTTGTTGCACATTGTATATGGTATTGAACATAATGTTCTTTTAAAATACAAGGGCATGCCACCTTTTATTTTTTCAATCATTATTGAAAACTAATTTCATAATTCTTTTAAAAAACCCATTTCCTTTAAAAAATTCAAGGTAAAAACCATATTTTATTTCATATTCATTTATTTACACCAAATAATCATGCTAATTCATTAATAAATCAATTTATTAAATAAGAGTAATCACCATTTATTTAATAGAGGCTATAGAAGGAAACACCTATCTAAAACTTAGGTCAAATATGCCTAAAATGGGATCTTACAACATAATAAGGAACACAAACATAATAAAATAAACCCTTAAATTTGTTATTACTTATTAGAATAAATTACACAAGCAGGGTGGTCGATATAGAAGATAAAATAACAAATAAATCGAAAAACCTGTATGCCACACCACAACCAACTCTATGGTTATCCTTAGGGAGATTATGGCATGAAATATCTTAAAAGGGTAATGAAAAAAATCACCATAAGGTTGAATAATCCAAAAAGAAGTACCACATCACTATCATGAACAATGAAAGAAAACAGAAAGGATGCTTACCAAAGAGATGTGACATAACCCCCACAGAGTTCAAACATTGAATATAGGAACTTGGAAGGATTAGAAACCACTCAAATCACACCAGGGATCACCTAGGGTTCAAGTATTTGAGAAAAAAATATAATGGGAGAAGAGTTACACATGAATAAAGGTTAAAACTTTTTGGGCCATGAGATTTATGGATTAAAAATCTAATTTAAAATGTAAATATCCTATAGATATTATATGATGAAAAACACATCATATTGAGATAAATTTATACTGATTGCTGATTTTATGATGTAAAATATGATCTTATGACATAAAAGGAATTTATGTTATTAAAAATTATGTTATGGTATGAAATATTCTTATGTTGTAACCCATTTTATAGATAGTTCCCAGTAAAGAACATACATAGTAATCCAAAACATATGACATAAAAGTGTTCAACAAGAATTATTCACCTAAGGTTCTTTAGAATCCTCAAAACACATCCTAATACCATATAACCCAAATAAATCCTAAACATTAAAAACATATTAACTTTTTATCAAGAATGTTACAATAATAATGGTTTTAACTATTTCAATACTTTTGTATTGATTATATCAAGTGGAAAATTGTTTTGATTCCATATGATCTACCAATATGGATGTGTATGAAGAAGGCTTATTTCAATATTTTTATGATTATTCCAGGAAATAAAATTCATAGAAATGACATCAATGTATGCCTTCCACCAATAATAAAAATATTTCAATAACTATGGAATGATGGTGTGGAAAATTTGAAACATTAATAGGAAGACTATTTAAAATTCATGTGACATTATTATGGACAATTATTAACTTTCTATACTAGGAAACTTATTTTATTATAACAATCATACCTGTTTAGTTAGTCTATTTTATAATTTTGATTTTGATCCCAAAAGATTACATCATAGTAGAGAATGGTGGGTTATACGTCATCACAAATTTCTTAATCCATCTTATAAAATTAAATTTACCAAGACACAATTTGATGGAGATACTATGTCACATATCAGTTGGAAACACTATATGAATAGTAGAAAACTGGTTGGTGATAAGGCCACAATAATTCCTCCCCATATTCCAGAGGCTTCTTACTAGTAGTGAGGGCCAAGGGTGTGTCAGTGGGGAGACTATTACCTCTTATTAGAGTAAGAAAACAATAGAAATAACTAAGAACCGTCCATAACAGTCAATAATTTGTGTGAAGAAGTAATAAATAAAAATAAGGCCATTATAATAAATTAAATTCAATAATGGATTTCAAGACCATATCTTATATACAACACTAATTTTCTACTAGGATAACCACATTTACATGTCAAAATAAATAAAACATAAATAAAATACCAAGGATATATCACCCACATCAAACTTTATGACATACCCAACTCCCCATGCATATCCGAGCAATCCTACTTGATCAGTCCCTAGCCTTTGCACAACCCATTCTTCTACCTAAGAGAATGTCTACTTAGGAACTCCAGTATAATGGAAGCCTGAGCAAGGTGTGAAAAAAAACTCAATAGGGAACCACCAATGATGTCTCTTACATATCCAATAAATATAGTGTTCGTATATGTGAGATTCCCATCAAGATAACAATAATAAAAATACCATATGTTGAAAATAAACAATGTAAAAACTAATTTGATCTTTGGGTCCATGGTCCAGATCAATAAAAAATATTATGAATATGGCATTGGGATGAATGTTGTTACACTCATGGTGTGTGTAATCTAGTCGATTCTTGGGTCTAATATCTCGATTGACCATTCCTTCTCTATCTTGGAGAAGAATGTCACTGAGAAAGCTACATCACTATAGGGGGATACTAGTCCTAGCCCTGAAATCACCCATACTCACCTCTGATAATTATAAAGAAGGATTATAGGTATCAACTGGACATCCTATTAACAATGGATTGAGATGGATTTCATACCACTCAATCCCATTGTAAATATCATGACCTGACCATAAACATTACGTAATATTTAATTAAGTTAATAATTCACCTTGAGGATCATTTTAGGTTTAGATCTTTAGATAATTAGGCCATAAATTATACATAACAACTATAATATTACAAAGTAGACACTTATACTAACTATCCATAAATCAAAGACATTTAAAAAATGTACAGTTTTTCGTTTCATTCTTAAACATCACAACATTTTCTTGATCCCATAATTGACTCTATTTACCTTTTTGTCATGTGAAAAACATTTCAAAACTTGGGATGAGGATAAAAAGATTAGAAAGGGATACACAAAGAATGAAAACTATTAATTTTTTAAAAAACATGTAATCCATAAATAATTTATCATTAGTAATACTTGTCACCATTATGAAGAAGTAAATACTATTCACTGACTAAAATCTCATTTCTTACCCTTTTGTAACCAAAATATTAACCCAAAACCCATAAAAAGAACACATAACATATAAAAGGTAAACTTGGGATACAATCATACTTAAATGGAATAACTATATGGTCGACATCCATAAATCATTCTTAAAAATGGAATGACCATATGACCGACATCCATACCCAATGTATTGGAGGATATAACGTAACCAAACATCCTTGGTTAATCACAAAACCACCCGTCATTGGATATATCACGTAACCACCTGTCAAATGTCCAAGTACCATTATATAATCATAACACATAAAATATTACAAATATCAACATTTCAAAAATAATATTTTATTTCCAATCACAAGAAATAATTTAATGATATTGAAATAATTAATATATTTCAAAAAACATTTTAAAGGTCAAATTATGAAAAAAGGGGTATATGGTATTTATTTTCCTTTTAAAAACATTACATCTTGTTAAGGAAACCACATATCAAATAATGCTCGTGGTGGAAAAAAGGTCATTATCGCCGCACATGTTAAAAACATTTTTTTTTTCATTTAGTAAAATGATTCATCAAAAAAAGAATCACTTTAAATGAAAATAAAAGTAAAAGTGGTTTATTATACACCGTATAAAATAAGGTTGGGTATAAACCAAAATATTCCTCAATGAAAGGAGATTGAGACGAAGTCCCTTACCTCGATTCTGAATCGTCACATATGTTCTTTAGTGTTGCTGAATAATAAACTTAAGTTAATTTATACTTTCTTAAGAAAAATTTTCAAGTTTATTATTCCTTTTATATCACTTACTACCTTTCTAGAACAATCATATATTTATTCAAGTTCATATCGGTGGTTTTGTCGATGTTCGGTACTTGAGTCAAAAATGAACTTGTTATAATTAAAAATTATCCATGTGGTCAAAATTAAATTATCTATAGAATGATATTCATGATTTAGATATCACATATATCATATATATACCATAAATATGTATTTAGAATAGTCCATAACATTTGGATATAAGAAATGAAATGCACCCATGGAGACAGTAAGTTGTACGTACACATGAACAATACATTCAATTTTTTTAATATTTAAAGGAATGAAAAATAAATGATAAATAGGTATATTATAATTAAATTATAATATATATGTTATAAATGTTACATAAGTTCATTAATTTCATCTTTTATGTGTTCCTTGTATTGCATGAATGAGTCATATCACTTTGAGGGGGCCACAGTCCACACTTTCTGAAATGAAATTATCGTATTTATACAACATTAATAGCATAATGGTATGTTATAATTGACAATTAAAAAAGCATAGAGATAAAAAAGATATCATATATATCATATATATTTATAGTTCCATAACAATGGCTACCATAATAGGTGGTAGGTGAAGATTGGACAATCATCGTTTCGTGAGGTAGTAGTTCCCCATCCACAGAAACAAAATGTTCTATACCCATTAGACCGAGGTGTGGGTAAGTGTAGCTTGAATAATTATATTAAAAATAACCAAGTATATTTATTATAATGGTGTTTTTATATAATCAATGAATAATATGATCATATGGAGCGGATAAGGAGAAATAATGGTAAGGAACTTGAAAGAAGATGTTACCTCAAATCGGGAAACTTCTTTTGATATGAGCCAATGGGATTTCTTGAATTGCCTTATGTCTAGGGGAAAGATTCTATGAGAAATTTAGGAATTTTGGGAGCCTATCAGAGCAGTTTTTGGATGAACCAAGGGGCTTCATAGGTGTGAGTAAGGTGTTAGAGGTGATGTCCATTTATAAGAAAGAGGAGGGGCACTTTAGGAAACTCTTGAAATATTAGATTATTATTAAATGATTTTAGAATTCTAAAAACACAAAAGTTATGTATTTGAAAGATATGATGCTTAAGTGTCTAAATAATCTCATAAAATAGGTTGTAGGTAAGTATAGATAAAAAATTTGTCCTTATATTTTATCTTTAACCCTTAGTTAAGTAATTTAACTTTTACCAATTGTTCTTGTATATTCATACTATACGGTTAATATAGTTACTATAAAATACCAACAGAACCTAAAGTGGTTAATTAATTAAATTTTTAATATTATATAACTAATTTGGAAAAAAATTATATTTTTAGGACTATTATATCATTTAATAAAATTATATTTTTTTAAAAACTCATTTATGGCAATTTTTATACTATTCATATCATGACATCTTTAAAATCCATAAAAATGTTATTATTTCAAAAAAACATAATTAATTTAAAGATTACAAGTCATAATCATCCAAAAAATTCGTGTATGGAATTAAATGTTTCAAAATAAATTTATTTCAATTTTTATAATCTCATTTATTTAAATAATTCATTAACAAGGTAATCACTACATCATCATTGTGTCAATAATATATTTAGTTATATGATGTCTAAAAATTATAAATAAATTACTATGATGTAGAAAATATTTTTATATTTCTAATTAATATTTAAAGTCGAAGATATAACTTATATAACCCCATATAAAATTTTTTTTAGTAAAGCATATGTGTATAGGTTATATTTTCCTTAACTTTAAAATAAAAGTAATTAAATGTCATTTCCACACAGAAGTGGCTCCATGGGGACCTAAAATAGATCCAAATATGACCATGGTAAGAAATATCACCTAAAATATTGTTATCAAATTTGTTAGGGTAATTTAATATTATTATTATTTACCCTTATTTACCATATTGACCCTTTAACCATGGTATACGAAATATTTTCTGAAGTTACTATTCATAATGTCTAAAAATAAAAGGTAACTATTTACAAAATTTTGACCTCATTTTAAATATTGTATCCATTTTTCAAAAATCAAAACAAAGAAATTTCAGAAATTTATTTAAAATTAATTTTGTTGTCAAAACCAAAAAGCATGTTTTTAAGAAGTAAAAACTACACAATATTGACATTTGTTTATGTCAAATTTCAAGGTGAAATTACATACAATGACCAAAATAGGATTAAATGATAAAAATATAATCTAATTAAAATTTAAAAAAATTAAAAGGACAATATAATCATATAAATAAATTAGATGAAATGGCAATTTTGATTTAAAATGTAGTATTTTCACTATTCATTAAAAAATGATCTTTATCAGAAAAATACCAAAAAATTTCCCAAAGTAAATTTTTACATACCACTTCAAAATAAGAAGTTTATTTTGTCAAATGTAACATATAAGAGTGAAAAAAACTTGTTTTGAAAATGTTTTTCCCTTAAAATGTGGTAAAACTACCATTTAAAAAATATTAGAATATTTATGCTTAAAATTAGAGTAATTCTCATTTTAAGCCTCTAAATTTTATTGGATAAATGTCAAAACATTTAAAAAACATGTTTACTCATAACATGGTTAGTTTTTTTCATTCCTGTCAATACAACAGCTAGGTGTTAACTACCATTTAAAATAATAATATTATTTTATTATTTTTTAGTATGACTCAACCTTGTGTGAAACATGAGATTTCAGAGAAACACATTGTTGCATGTCAGGTACTACATCAAACATTGAATCCCTTTTAAAGTAAAATTAATATTTAATTCAAAAATATTAATAAATATGAAAATTCCATATTCTTCAATTACCTGGGATGTTATATGCTTCCCCTTTTTGGAAATTGCATCATAGAAATTTTATTTACTTGTCAAATAAGTTGGAGTATTTATCCATTATAGAATTTTTAGATTCCTATGTTTTCTTTTCAACCATATGGTTTTCCAAAAAACCATAACCTGATAAATCACGTTATTTCACCACAATTTCTCTCTGTGGTCAAGAATATGGAATGGTTGTTCCTTATAAGAAATATTCTCTTCTAACTGAACTACTTATGGACTCAAAACACAAGATGAATATGCGATATACTTTCGTAACATTGAAACATGAAAAACATTGTGTACATGACATAAACATGGAGGTAAATCCACTCACTAAGCAACTAATCCAACATTCTCCAGATTTTATAAGGTCTAATGAACCGCAGACTCAATTATCCCTTCTTACCAAAACACATCACACTTTTCAATAGAGAAACTTTGAGAAAGACATGATCACCTACCTCAAAAGAAAGATCTTTACTCATGTTATCTGTATAATGATTTTTCCTTCTCTGAGATGTCCTCATGTGTTTCTATATCAACTGAACTTTTTCTGACATCTCTTTTACCAATTCTTGTCCCATCAGTTTTCTTTTACATACTTCATCCCAAAAAGATATAGTTTGACACTGCTTTCCATATAATGCTTCAAATTGAGCCATATGTATTCTGGAATGAAAATTATTATTATATGAAAAATCAACCAAAGAAATATGTTGTTACTGACTTCCCTAGTAATCAATTGAACAACTATGTATTATATCTTCTAATGTCTGATTTGTTGGTTATGACTTCCCATTTGATTGAGGAAGAAAAGATGTACTAAAATTTAATTCAGTACCCAATAACTTCTGAAGGCCTTTCTAAAAGTTATAAGTAAACCTGAGATCACAATCAGATACAATGGAGAGGGGAACTCCATGAAACATGACTATCTCTTTAACATACAACCAATAAAGTTGATCTAGAGACAGAGTATCTCAAATAGGAAGGGAATGAGTAGATTTAGTCAAATGATCAATAATAACCCAGATTGCATTACTACCTCGAGATGTCTTCGGTAATCCAAAAACGATGTCCATGAATATATTTTTCCATTTCCACTCTAGCACCAGTAATGGATGAAGCATACCTTTTAGTAACTTCCACTTTACTTTAACCTTTTGACAATTCAAACATTTCATATTAAAGACAACAATATCTCTTTTCATTACATCCCACTAGTAATACTCTCGAAGATATCATAACATCTTAGTACTGCCAGGATGAAATGAAAATAGAGAACTATGTGCTTTACATAACAACTCTTTCTTCAACTGTAAATCATAAGGCACACATAATCTCTTCCAAAATATCAAAATACAATCATTAAAAATGTTAAATCCAGGAAAAGTACCCTTCTAAACCAACACTACATTTTTCTGCACCTCCCTGTCTTCATTCTGCACTTGCTTAATTCTATCTGATAGAGATGATTTCCCTAACACCTAAAACAAAAAAGAGGAATTTCCTACACCAACAACTTCTATGCTAAAGTTTATTCAATAGTTAATCAAAGGATATTTTTCAAAACGTAACATGGTTAATGTAGCATTAAATTTTCCACTAAAAGCATCAGAAACATTATTTTCTTTTCCCAGATGGTAATGAATCGTGAAATCATAATACTTGATTAATTCCATCCCTCTCCTCTGTATCATGTTCAATTATTTCAGTCTGAATATATACTTCAAAATTTTGTGGTCAGTATATATTTCACATTTTACTCCATACAAATGATGCCTCCAATTTTTTCAATAGAAAACAATGGTAGATAATTCGAAATCCTGTGTAGGGTAATTTAACTCATAAGGATTAAACTAAAGTGATTTGAAAGAAATTATCGGATTATTATGCATTAGGAAACAACCAAGTCCATTCAATGAAGCATCACTTTAGATAAAAAATTCACTATATCTAGTAGATAATGCCAAAACTAGATCATTCACAAATCTTCTTTTCAATTCCTTGAAAAAAATCTTCACATTTTTTGTCCAGATAAATTTTAATTGTTTTCGAGTTAACTTTGTCAGTGTGGTAGATAACCATGAATAAGTTTCAACAGACCTTTGGTAATATCATGCCAAAACACGAAAAATAGGAATCATGGTTATATTTGTGGGTCTTGGACATTTTTCAACAACATTTATTTAGAAGGATCAAGAGTTATGACATTTTTTTGAAACAATGTGACCATGGAACGAAATTTTTTTCAACCAAAACTCACACTTTATGAATTTCCCCTACAATTTATTTTCTTTTATGGTTTGTAAGATAGCCCTTAAATGAATTTCATGTTCCTATTTACTTTTAGAACATACTAAAATGTTATCAATAAAAACAACCACAAACTTATCCAAGAACTCACATAAAATTCTACTAATAAGATCATCGAATAAAGTAGGTTTATTGGTTTACTCAAAAGGCATAACTACAAATTCATAATGGCCATATATAGTACGAAATGCGGTCTTTGGAATTTCCTTTCCTTTACTTTCAACTAATGGTACCCTGATCTCATATCAATCTTTGAAAAATACTAAGCTCCCTCGAGATGATCAAATAAATCATCGATATGAGGAAAAAGATACTTCTTATTAATAGTGATATTATTCAAGTCTCTATAATCAATGAAAAGTCTCATTGGACCATCTTGCTTTTTCATAAACAAGATTGGATCACCCCACAGTGATGTGCTAGGGTGAATGAATCCTTTATCTAACGACTCTTGTAATTGTTTCTGTAACTCTAAAAGTCCAATTAGTGCTATTTGACAAGGGGGTATTGAAATTGGCATAGAATAATGAACTATGTGAATGGTAAATTCAACATCTAGATCTGGTATAATACAAGGAAAATCATTCAGAAAAACATCAAGATACTCATTTACTACAGGCATGTCATTAATATGAACATTTATTTTATTTTCAATAATATGTTCAAGCTAACATTAATTTACATATTTCACTAGTTTCTCAGCTACCAGATATGTTATTAGAGATAATGTTTTATTCTTGTACACAAACTGAAAGTATTTCTGAAAAGATACCTCTTTATCTCTACAGTAAATCTTAGCATGGTAAACAGAAAGCTAATCATATCCCAAAATAACATAAAACACTACTAGAGGCATAAAAACATGGTTTTAAGGTAAATTAAATCAAAAAATAAGGATGAGAAGATTCTTATAATTTATTTTTTCCTCAACATTTTTCCCAGGTGTTTTTACCATAAGTTCTGGATTCATTTCTTAAGGTTGAATTCCAAATTTAACTGAAACTTTCTCAGAAATGAAAGAATGTGCTGACCCTAAATCAAAAAACACATTGACATAATGTGAAAAAACAAAGTACTTGATACCACTTCATTTGATAGTCCCATATCAACCTTACTAGTTATGAAATATTTATTCATACACTTATACTTTTTATCTAACTAGTTTCTACCCGGGTCAATCAACTGGGGACCCACATTCGAAAAATGCCCAAAATAATTGCAACTAATACATATTACCACTGTATTTTCAAACTTTACTAATCATATTACTAATAATTACGAGCAATACGACCACTCTTACCACACCATAAGCACTTCCAAGAATTGGATAAACATTCTCCAAGATGATTTTTACCGAACTTCTCAAAAGATGGATATTTAATTTTCTTACCTCCAAGCTTCATTGATGATTACTTTCCCTTTGACATCCAACTGGAACTCTTATTTTTCTTTCTCTCATGGAACACCTGATCATCAGAAAACTCTATTTTTACCTTCTCATAACATCTGAAAATATTCTCATAGATTTTGAATTCACGAGAGGCTAATGATATTCAATATCACTACTTAATTCCTCAGTAATATCAATTTACATTATTATTAAGATCTCTAATGAAATTATGAGCAAACATTTCCATTAGAGTGAAATTTTTTTTGTATGAATCCCTGGATTCATCCTCCTACCTAAATTCCTAGAATCGTTTTCCTATCTTAAGTCGAATTGCCTTTGGAAAATATTTCTCAAGAAACATACCTTTGAATTCATCCCAACCAAGAGCATCAATCTCCTAACTATCCTTGATATTTTTAACCATCAACCACCATTGATCATATTTTTCTTGAAAATGATAAAGAATAATACTAACCTTTTGATTACCTGTAAAACCCATGACATTGAAAATCTTTTCCAGTTCTTTGATCCACCCTTCATCTTGAATAAGGTTATATGATCCTTTGAATGATGAGGGATGTTGCTACATGAAATTCTCGACTATAGACTTGTTCATATAGGGTTTATATAGTTGATATCAGGCATTTATACCATTACCATTTATAGCCTGAGTCAACTGCACCATTACTACAACAAACTGTTCAATTCCAATTCCAACCATCTCAGGACGCTGATTTGGAAGGTTATTCTCCTCCATATGCATTCCCGACACTGTATCCCTATTTCCTCTATAGATTTTTTTTTTGAAAAAACATATCTTAGATGAAACAATATGGTAATCTTAAAATGATTAATAATTTTAATTTGACAGTAAACTAAAAATCTTTTATAGACATTCTATTAATAATATTCTAACTCTTAAAGTAATCTAAAAAGACCTCTGATACCAACTATAAGGACCTATCCTTAAACATTACCCAATCTTGAATTTAGTTAATAATTAACCTTTAGGATATTTTCAGGCTTAGAGATTCAGAGAATTAGGATATAACTTATACATAACAACTTTATTTTTACACGGTAGACACTTCTACTCATTATCCATAAACCAAAAACATTTAAAAAAAGAACATGGTTTCATTTCATAATTAATCATCACAACTTTTCCTCAATACCATCCATGACTCTATTCTCTTTTATGTCCTTTGAAAAACATCTCCAAACATAGTATCAGGATAAAAATATTAGTAAGGGATACACAAAGAAGGAGAACTGTTATTTTTTCAAAAAAACATGTTAACCATGAATACTTTATCATAAGTAATAATTGTCACCATTATGAAGAACTAAATACTCTTCATGGAATAAAATATCATTTCTAACCATTTTGTAACCAAAAAATAACCATAAAACCCCTATAAAACACACATAAAATATAAAATGTAATCTATGGACATAATCATACATAAATGGAATAACAATATAGTAAATTTACCAAATCATTCTTACAAATAGAATAGCCATACGACCAACTACCATACACAATGCATTGGAGGTTACAACATAACCACTCAACCTTGGTTTATCATGGAACCACTATTAATTTGGTTTATCATGTAACCATGTTTCAAATTTCCAAGTACCATATATAATCATAACACCTAAAATATTTCAAATATTAACATTTCACTGATAACATTTCATTTCCCATAATAAGAAATAATATCTATATATTGAAATACTTAATATATTTGGAAAAACATTTTAAATACCAAATTCTCTAAAAAGGGGTATATGGTATTTGTTTTCCTTTTAAAACATTATGGGGTATTAAGGAATCCATATATCAAATAATGCTCGCGGAGACAGAAGGGTCATTGTCGCTGAACATGTTGAGAACATTCCTTTTTTCATTTAGTAAAATGATTTCTAGAAAAAAAGTTCCCTTTGAATGAAAATAAAATTCAAAGGGTTTTATTACACACTATATAAAATAAGGTCATGTATAAACCAAAATATGCCTCAATAAAAGGAGATTGAGATGAAATCTCTTACCTCATGTCTGAATTGTCATGTATGTTCCGTGTTCTTCATGAATAATATAAATAAGTTAATTTATAGGTTATTAATAACCTTTTCAATGTTTTTATTCCTTTTATATCACTTATTACCTTACTATAATAATTATATAATTATTCAAGTTCATATCCATCATTTTGTCAATGTTTTGTACTTGAGTCAAAAATGAACTTATTATAATTACAAATTGTCCATGTGGTCAAAAGTACAGTATCTTCAAAATGATATTAATGATATTTATATCATATATATCATATATATAAAGTATATATGTGTTTATAATAGTCCCTAACATTTCTATATAAGTCATGAAATGCACCGTTCATGGAGATGGTAAGCCGTACGTACGCATGGATTCTACTTTAATATCTTTTTTCATATTTAAAGGAATGAAAACTAAATAATAAATAGTTATATTATAATCTAAGTATTATATATATGTTACACATGTTACATATTATCATTATTTCCATCCTTTATACATTCCATGTATTGCGTGAACGAGTCATATCACTTTGTGGGGGTGGCTGTCCGCACTTCCTCAAATGAAATTATCATATTTATAAAACATAAAAAGATAAATGTATGATATAAACAATAATTACATAAGAAGAGATATAAAATAATTGACATAAATAGAATATATAATTATAGTTTCATCATAATGGACAACATAATAGGTTGTAGGATAATATTGAACAATCATCATTTTGTGATGTAGTAGTTCATCGCCTACAGAAACTATATGTTCTTTACCCATTAGACCGAGGTGTGTGTAAGTGTAGCTTTAATACTTTTCATAAAAACAACCTAGTATATTGAGTATACTAGAGTTGTTATATAAACAAAGAATAAGAAGATTATATGGAGTATATGAAAAAAATAATGGAATGAAATGTGAGAGAAGACGTTACCTCAAATCAGGTAACTTCTTTTGATTTGTGTGAAAGGGATTTCTTGAATTGCCTTATGCCTAGGGTAAGGCTTCTAGGAGGAAGATAAGAATATATTAATATTATTTTAGTATAGTTTTGACGAGGCAAAGGGCTTTAGAGGTGTGATTTATGGGTTACAGGTGGTGCCCTTTTATAAGATGGAGGAGGGGCACTTTAGGAATATCTTGAAATATTATTTTATTATTTAGTGATTTTCGAATTATAATAACACAAAAGTGATATATGTTGAATATCATATGATTATGTGTTTAAATAATATTATAAAATAGGTTTTAGACATGTATAGGTCACAAATTTAACCTTATCGTTTCGCTTTAACCCTTAGTTAACTAATTTAACTTTTACCGTGTCTTTTTATATATTCATACTATATTGTTAATATAGGTACTATAAAATTCCAATAGATCCTCAAGTTGTTAAATAATGTCATGTTCAACATTTTCTAATTCATTTTTTCGAATATTATTTTTTATGACTATTATATCATTTAATAAAATAGTATTTGTTTTAAAAACTCATTTATTTCAATTTTTATACTATTCATATCATGAATTTTTAAAAATACATAACAACTTTATTATTCCATAGAATATTCATTAATTCAAATATAAAAAGCTATAATCCTATATAAAATTTGTTTATTTCACAAAAAGTTTCAGAATAAATTTATTTTAATTTTTATAATCTCATTTATTTAAACCATTCATCTACAAGGTAATCACTACATCATCATTATGTCATAAATATATTTATTTATTTCATTTCTAAAAATTATAAACAAAAAAATATGATGTATAAAATATTATTATATTTATAATGACTATTTATAGTTAAAGATATCAATTATATATTCCCATATGAAAATTGTTTTAGCAAAAGATACAAGTTTAGGTTTTATTTTCCTCAACTTTAAATTAAAAGTAATTAAATGTCATTTTTACACACAGGTGGCTCAATGGGGTTGTAAAATCGACCCAAGGATTCCCTTGGTCAAAACTATCTCATAAAATATGGTTAGGACATGTTTTAGGGTAATTTAATATTATTATTATTTACCATTATTTACCGTATTTTAATTTTAACCAGTTAAAGAAAATATTTGCTGAAGTTACTATTCATAATGTCTAAAAATAAAAGGTACCTAATTACACAATTTGGACCACATTATTACAAATATGGAATCCATTTTTACAAATTCAAAACACATAAATTTCAGAAATTAATTTAAAATTAATTCCCATTGTCAAAATCAAAAATCATGTTTTAAGAAGTAAAAACTACCCAAAGATTGACATGTGTTTATGTCCAATTTCATAGTGAAATTAATTACAAAGACCAAAATTGGATTAAATGATAAAAATATAATATAATTACAATTTAAAATAAATTAAAAGGACAATATAAACATATAAATAAATTAGGTGAAATGACAGTTTTGACTTAAATTGCAGTATTTTTCACTATTAATTAAAAAATAAACTTTATTAGAATAATGTCAAAAATTTACCCAAAGTAAATTTTGGTGTCCCGATTCTATATAAAAAGTTTATTTTTCAAATTTAAAATATAAAAGTGACAAAAACTATATTTAAAATGGGTTTTTCATTAAAAGGTGGAAAAACTACCTTTTAAAAAATCTTAGAGTATTTATGACTAAAACTAGATTCATTATCATTTTAAGACTCTAAATTTTATTGAAAAAATGTAAATAATTTTTACAAAAATTTTTAATCATAATATGGTTAGTTATGTTCATTCCCTGGAATATAAGAATTAGGCATTAACTATTATTTCAAATAATAATATTATATAATTATTTTTCAGTATGACTCAACCTTGTGTGCAACATGAGATTTAGGAGAAACCCATCGTTGCGTGTTGGGTAAAAAATCAAACATATCATCCCCTATAAATTTAAAATAATATTTAATTCAAAAATATTAATAAATATAAAAATGTCATATTCTTTAATTACCTAGGATGTTACAGTAAATCCAGTCTAATATATGATTCCTAGGTCTCGGTCTTTAAGAAATCACAACATTGGATCTTAGATAATCTATAAGTGGTATGAACCTTGGGTGATATGTAAGGAATAATCTCTTGGGTCTAAAATAAATTTCAAAATCACTAAATAAATGACCCAATATGCCCATCCCTACACATGTCTATATAATATAGTAAAGGTTCATCCACCTAATCCTTGGGATTATCCTAGGAACTAATCAAGTAGATCATCATCAATCCATAGTGTTGTCATAATCATCCAGTGCATCAAGGAATTATGTCCATTAAATAACCTCAATAACCCCTAAAAATGGAGGAATCCCAGTAAAAAATTAGACATTAGACAACATTAACATTAAATCAATAATACTCCCATGATGGATCATGGGAAGTTCCTCTATGAATCACCACTATACATCATATCACTACAAGAACATGGGATGAGTTCTAATAAGTAAATATGGAATCATAGAAACATCAACATTAGCTAAGTGAAATAATAAATAAAAGAGTATGGTTCAAAAAACACCTAAACCCATTTACACTATCATAGAATTTTAGTATTACATGTTTAGTATGAGTTTTATATGACACCCACTACCATATTTTCCTAAACTCATGATGTAGTCTCTTAGGGGTGATCAAAAACTAGGGAACCTACTAGGGTCCCTTGGTAAAAATACTAGAGATGTGTACCTTGTGGGATTGTTGAAATAAAAATGGGAGAAGATGAATCACTCAGATATTCCCCAATCACAGTCATAGTCTCAGGTTGACACCTGATTCACTTGGATGTCACATAGCACAACTTCAAGAGCATGATACATGGATTTACAAAATACAAAGGGTTTTCCACTATAAACACCATGAAGGGAGGGGTCATGACACAATCTTAGTTCCCACAGTTTCTTTGGGACGGTCAATACAACTAACCTAGTCCTAATATACCTATTGTCCATCCACCTAGACTTCTATAAGGGATTACATGTAACACCTAGTCTAGACACACTTCCTAAGAGGTTTGAAGTCCACTCATTATCATAAGGGTCTTAATCTTATCCACAAGGGTCAACGACATAAGACTAGTGCTCAGGGGTTGTTAGTGATCCCTAACATTCTCCCATTATAATTAACTAATTTAATTAAATTAACAAGTCACCAGAATAAATATAAACAGAAAGAATATATTTCATGTGTGAGATGAGGTATAAATATACTACCATATACATGATTAATTTATATAGGGTAATCATGAATGATCTCCTTCCTTTAGAATGATTTCCATTTATTTTCCAAGGTTGGAAGTTGCTACCAAGGCCCATCCATTCTCATTTAAGCCATGAAAGATACTATATCATAACAAAACCAACAGATGTTAATTATTTATAATTAAATTATTAATAATAAATAAAACTCAACAAGATACAAAAAACCAAACATTTACTTATCAAAGGCATAATTGTAACACCCGAAAATTAAAAAAAATTAATGTAATATTTGATAGCATGTATAAAATGGAACACTATGAATAGAAAAGAATAAAACTTCCCAAGACATTATGATATATTTACTATTTTAAATAAATTCAACCTATGATATATTTTGTAATTCATAGAACATAGAGTTTAACATGTGTTACATGCTTTAATGACTATCAACGATAGCTTGTATTACACGCAAAATAATGTTTTACAGAATACTAATAATATAATTATATAAAATGAAAATTACCTCCTATATATTAAATTTGATGTTATGATTAGGAATAAATACCTTATGTAAGTATATGTTTTAATTCATTGGTTTCCAATTAATTATAAATGAATATAAAAACCAATTGAATACGAAGGGAATGTTTTTTTAAAAACCATTTTTAAGCACCCAAAGGTGTTTTAACTTAATAAATTAAAATAATTACTATTGGTGAATAAAATTAATGAAATTTATATATTATATGTTTAATTTTTTTAAATTCATTTAATATATTCTATATGCATATGATAAGAAGAAATCCAATTTTATGCATAAAAATATTTATTTTTCTAAAGACAATTTTGCTGCCTTTTAATAATGTACTTTTTTAGAAATAAATATCAATATTTTTGAAAATATTATTTTAAAAATATAAATTTTATTATTTAAATCAGGATTACAAAATTATCTTAGGGTTAATTTTTGGTATTTTTCTTAGAGGTTTAGTTTTTTGTTGATTAGTGAAAATACTGAATTTTAGTAGAAAATTAACTTTTCATCTAAATAATTTATAATATTATATTTAATTGAAATTTATTTTAAAGTCATAATAGTTTAATTATACATATAATAATCCAATTTATATCATTGGAATCAATTTTATAATTAATTTATATATAAAACCTTTGTAAACTTCAGGACATTTTCACTTTAAAAACTTTCTTTACTGTCATGCTTGTGGGATTAATTTCAAATTAATTTTAGGAAATTAAGTGAAATTTATTTTAAAAATGGATTCCATATTTGGAATAATAATAATTTATAGTTTTTGATAGGTTCAATTTTTTTTCCACTATGATTAGTGAAAAAATTAAAATTAATCATAGTGATTAAGTGAAAAATGAGTTTACTGAAGGACTAAACTTTGAACTTATGAGAAAAATGACCTAGAAACATGTCAAAAACCAATTATATAGCCATATACCAACCTTATCGCTTATATTATCAAAATTAGTTCATTATTTTATCCACATAAAATGAAAAAATGTTGGTGTAATATATTCTCGATAAAAATTACAAGAGTGCCACTGACCTCACTTATAAAATGCCACCTTCCCTCCTCCCCACTTCACACCTTCAAAACACTTTCGTTTATCCAATACCTACCCAAATAATTTTTAAAATTACATACCATAATAATATAGGCCTTATAATAGGAATAAATTTAACAAATTAATGGTTTAGAGATAAAAAAAGAAGATACTTGAAGAATAGGTGGCATTCTCCAATGAACCTCTTTATTTTATTTATTTTTCCACCTCCTTCAATATAAATTATACCATGATTATATAATAACAAAATTATATTCCATATAATGATATAATTTTATGTTATTTTTACAACCTAAAAACACACAATCTTCTATAAAATGGGTTAAGTAACCATCATTCATGTGTACAACGGAACACCGCCCCGTGAACTGATGTCATTCATTCTTTCATTAACACCCATCAAGGATTGTTATGATGATGGATCTAAATTATATATGGTATATTTAAAAAATTATTATACCTATTATTTTGTTATATCATATTATTATTTTTACCTTTATTTTCCTATGAGACATGATAACGTCGCTTGAGTGTACTGCTTACTATCGCCTCACAATGCAAAGTGATTTGTCGTTCACTAATGCATCACATGAAAGGTGAAAAAGATAAAGATAATAATTTTATATGATATAAATAAAATAAATATTATATTAATGACATATTTATCATTCTAGAAAGAATATATATTTTTATATAAATTTCATTTTCATTACTTTTACACGAAATGAAATATGATAACGTCATTCACAAACGTGTGGACTACCGCCTTCATGAAATAAAATGACTATATTTTCATCCTGACATCATACGAATGATATATATAATTATATTTAAATATGTAATATTATATATAAGATTTAAGATCATTATTGGAGGATATGATATTACTTATAACCATTATACAATGATCATTGAAAAATAAAAAGATACTCTTGCAAACGTACGACCTACCGTCTCCATAATCATAACAAACATAATTTTCATAACCATATTTCATTTTCATAACCATATTTTCTTATTGGTTTTAAATGTATAATTTATTTATATATTTTATAATTACATCATTATTATTTATTTTGATATCAATAAACTGCATAATACATGAGATAAATGGGTTTTTCATAAAGAAACACGCAAGAGAAAACAATGCAATCAACACATGAAACAAATAAAATAATGAATAATTATTAATGAAAGTTAAATAAAATGTTATAATGGTATCATATATTATATTATAAATATTTATATGGTTTTTTTATAATTTAATATCTTGTTTAAAACCACTATATAAGAGGAAGAATCACATTCAACAAAAAAAAGTATAAGGTAAGGGATTTCATTTAAATTTAATTTCACTGAGGAATATTTTAATGTTATGCACCTAATTTATTTTAAATGGTGTATATAGTTCCACTTTGACATGTAATAATATGAATAATTATTTATTTATTATATCGGCCCTTACAATTTTAATTATATTATCTAATGGGACTTAAATTGTATGTTACTAAGTGGTAAAGAAATTCATAACCCAATTTGTTTTCATTGAGTTATATTACTTATTCATTGTGATTATTATTCTATTATTATGTGTATATAAAAACGTGAATATGTATTATTTTATTTTCAAATTTATATATGTAATTACAGTTGATATGAAAAATTTATGCATTGATTAATCCTTACTTGAATGTTATGACATTTGTAAGAGTTTATTTCATAATATCATTCAAATCAAGATTCTGTATGCATTAATTTAAATTAAAAGAATTATATTATATTGGATTAATAAAACCTTTAGTTTTATTATAATATAATTATTCATGATAATTTTTATGTGATAGTATCATTTTTCAACTCTTTTGTAATTAAAATATTTTAGAAAATGTTTTTAAGAAAACCAAAATTCATTTCTCTCTTCGGCCGGAAATATGATTCTCTCAAAATCATGTTTTCTAAAAATGTATTAAAAATTGTTTTTATCCTTTTCAAAATGATTTATAAAATAAATTTTTACACATTGTTTATTTTAATTTTTTTCCAAGGAATATTCTAGTCACTTTTTGAATAGGGCACCATTCTAACCATTTCACCATAATGGAATGTTCATCCCGACATGTTCTAAATTACCCACTCACATGAAAATCATTTATTTGAAGATTAATTTTTATGTTTACAAGGATCCATTTATATAAAATGTTTCTAAAAGTGACTTTCATAGAAAATTATTTTCAATTTTTTTTTAAAATGAAAAAGATATTTTCCTCAAGAACATTTTTAAGTATCTTTTATAGCATTCCTATTAATTAATGACAGAAACCCTTCATTTTTACTCAAATGGGTATATGTTGTATTTATACCATCCACATTCATCCCATATGTTGTTTATGATCATTTTTACTATGTAATGTATTGACATTAACTTCCTTGATTCATTTTTGTTGTCATTAATTATCCCTTAAATTATTCAATTTCCATTGGAAATTAAATTTCACCTAAATATCCTTATTATATATCATGAATATATTTATTTAATAAAACATATACCATTTTTTCATACAATTTTTAATATTAATGTTATTTGATAAACTGGGGAAATATTAACAAATCTATATTTTTTAATCAATACAGATACTTTATTATAATGAAAATTGTTTACAAATTAAATTGATTATTCAATATCTGTGGAATGATTTGGTCTCACATGATATGGTTAGGGCCTTGTCAAATATATCCCATCAATACATTGGTAGTCTCATTTGATGAAACAATTAGACAACTTTAGTTAACTAGGGTTTTTTCCAATATGTTTTAAACCATCTTGTAATGGGTCCTAACGTTAAACGTATCATGTATCTGGGAAACAGAGAATTGAATAATTAATTATTAATTTCTTTCAAAATTTAGTTATTATTATCCCTAATATTTTCACTATGATAAAATCCATTGATTCATTTCATTCATAGTTTATTAAATGGAATGGCTTTCAATCATTTACCTTTTATATTGATTATTTCATATCTTGTCTTGATATTCAATTATTTTAATGGAATGTGAGTTTAGTTATTTACCTTTAAATTTTTATTACTGTTTATTCATGTTATTTAAGTGGAATGTGTGATAATTTATTTACCTTACCATATTTATTATCCCTTATCCAGTAATTTAAATAGAATTTGTATTCAGTTATTTATCATGTCATATTGATTATTATTATTAATTTCTAATAGCTTCAACTGCACTTAACCCTTATTGAACATTTGAGCTCACCCTTATTTTATTTCCTTTAATCTCGATTCCATTATGTTTTTTATGAATGAAATACAAGGATATTATATTTTGAATAATTTTTCCCCCAAAAAATATAAGCTGTTATTTGTGTATTTGAATGTAATGTATGAATCATGTATGTTTGTTGTTTATAAAAAATATTAAGTTGATCGATCATTTGGGATTTAAATCCCTGTACTTTATTCCTATGTAATGGTTCCAAGAACCACCTATAGGTTTAGAGGGTCAAAGTCACTATATTTTGTATCAGTAGAAGTTTATATGAATCCTTGGGAACTTGATTTAATAAAATACAATCTAGGGAATTTAACCCTATAATAGAATTTTTAGAAAAGTATAAGGGAAATTTTTAAGTTTTTGTAAGAAAGATATTATATGTTTTTTCTAGAAACACATAAATTTAATAATACTATAAGTGTATGAGGTTTTCTTGAAAAATATAACTAGGGGTAATTAAATCGGAAAAGGCATATAGGGATTGACCTGAGTGTTACTTAGTACATGATAATGAGCCTTACAATGCACCTAGTCTGACACACATGGGGGTTATGTTTTGGATAACTAAAAAATTTAATACAAAACATTGTGAATTATTTTAAAATATAATAACATTTGATGGTCTAGGATGAACCCTTGACCAAGGAAGGATGTATATTAAAATAAATTGGTTGACATATTTATTGGGATTCAATAATTATATTATAGAAGTATTTTTTCTAAAGGTATTTTATATAAGAATCACGAATTTTTTTATGATTTGTTAAATTTTAAAATCAGATATGTATTATTAAATTATGTGTTATGGATACCATCATTTTCATGATTTTATGATTGATAATTAATTGAAAAACAAAAACACCTATATTTTAGGTTTTATGTTTTTGGATACTACCATGTTTAATGATGTTTTTTAGAATTTATTGTATTTTTATGTTTTAACAGAAATGTTATTTCATGAATAATGTATTTAAATTTTATTAAAATAATTTTATAGGTATTGATAACCGATAGGGTTAATATTATCATTAATCACATTGTAATAATAGTAAAATAATATTATTAGGCTATGTGAAAAAAATAAAAATTATATTGAAAACATTAGGAAAAAAGTTTTTTAATGATTAAATTCCAAGGATGGACAACATATATATTTTGGGGATTATAATAATATGGTCAAAAAAAAAAAGAAAAAATTATATACTAGTTGAAAACCAATCATATCTAGAAAGGCTGTAGAGATCGAACCCATGATCGAAGGATGATATGGGTTTAGCGCCTACCACAAGACTATGTAATATCATGGTTAATATGACATTTTTAGCTAAACTATTTAAAAAATAAATATTATTGATGAACCAATGATGTTACTTTTGATGTTTAGAGAATAATTTTTTATATTGGAAATAATGTTATAACCATATTTTATTTGGAAAATAGTTATAGATATAAAAAAAGACTTATAACTCTCTTACAGATATTACATTCTCTTAAAAGTGAATTTTATTCCATTATGCATAAAAAATTAATTTTTATATGTTCATTTCTTGGAGTAAAGTGACAAAATAGAAAATTTATCAAAGTCAAACCAAATGATGATTTTTTATGAAATAGGAATGTATCATATAAGAACGTTTCTTTATATTCTAACATAGTAATGAAATTACTCTACATTAAGAGAATGATCATGAAACAAAATCGTAATCCTATTATATTCATATCTGATTAATCCAATGGTATTTTTAATAATTACAGATTTATGGTTTTGAGGCCCTCAACTTTCCATTGATCACTCACTTTATTATGATCAATGAACTCAGTCACTCCCTATATCTATTTATTATTTTCCTCTAATTCCATAACATTACATTCCACTAATATACTCCTATGTAGAAACCAAGTTATATATTGTACTATACAATCAATGTACTTAAACTTATCTCTTATTAAGATGATATTATATTAACCAATTTAAAATGTGGGGTTTTCAAGAAAATAATTTTCAAAATACCAGATCCTAGATTACCAAGATCATGTTTCAATTGGAAGGATGAAATTTATTTAAGGTGGGTATAATATAACACCATGAAATTTTAAAATGTAAAAATCATATTTGATATCATGCATGTCATGAAAGACCAAGAATAAAAGGAAATATAAAATCCAATGAATTTTTATTTATTTACTATTTTAAATAAATTCAATATATGATATGACTTTTAATGCACACAAAATTGATTTTAAATAGTGTTACATGAAACAATGACTTTCTTCAATAGCTTGCATTACATGCAAGACCGAGTTTACCAAAAAATATTAATTTTATTATTTTAATTGAAAATTATATCTTTTTTGTTAAATTTTTTGTTATTAAAAGGAGTAAATAACTTAAACAAATATATGGATTAATTCTTTAGTTACCAGTTAATTGTAAATGAATATAAAATCCAATTGAAAATAGAAAATGTTTGTATAAATACCATTTTTATGCACTAAAAGGAATTTTTTATTTAAAAATATAATTAATTTCAATTAGTTAGTGATTTCAATATAATTTATGTATTATATATTCAATAAAATGTTTTTATATTAATGTAATAGTTTTTTTGGAACAATATAATATAAAATAAAAATTTATACATAAAAATATGTATTATTCTAAAAGATATTTTGCTGACTTTTAATGGAACAATTATTTTAGAATTTTTATTGAAAATTGTATAAATTTTATTTGATAAAAAACTTAATTTTTGAAATTTAAATGTCAAAATTATATTACAGTGAATTTTTGATACTTTTTTGAGATGTTTCATTTTTTAGCGAATGGTGAAATAAAATGAATTTTAATAGAAAACTGAATTTTAATCTAAATAATTTCTAATGATAAATTATATTTTGATTTTATTTTAAAGTAAAAAAAGTTCAATTATACATCTATTAATCCAATTTATATCATTTTAATGAATATTGTAATGAATTTAGATATATACACTTTGTAAAGTTTTGATCATTTTCACTTTAAAGACTAGCTTTCCCACCATGTTTACAAGATTAATATTAAATTAATTTTAGCCATTTATGTTAATTGAATTTGGAAAAATAGATCCAATATTGGGAATAAAAATAATTTATAATGTCTAATATAGTGAACAGATTTTTTTACCATAACTTATAATGAAAATAATTAATATTACCCACCGTGATTAAGAAAAATACTAGTTTACCGATGGACTGAACTTTAAAATTAAAGAGTAAAATGACCTAGAAACATGTATAACACAAATTTGTGAAAATAGTTATAACTAATAACCTATATTATAATTTTTTTCATTATTTTAGTCACCTAACATGAATGAAATGTTGGAAGAATTTAATCGTTCAAAAAACACCCAAGAGTGACACTCACCTCACTTATAAAAGGGAATCCTTACCCTCCCCACTTCACATATTAAAACCACTTTAGTTAGGCCAACACATTCCCAAATCATTGAAACATTTCCACCCATAATCGTAACATTCTTATATTGTTCTTATATATATCCTAAAAATGGTTTATTTAAATCCAAAATAAGATCTTTGAAAAATATGTAACTTTCTCCAACAAGCATCTTTTTTAATTTTCCTTATCAACCACCTTTAATTTCTATTATAAAATTATTATATAATAACCTCAGTATATTATATACAATTATATGTTGTTAGTTTAGGGTTATGACCTACAACCACACAAACTTCTATAAAATAGGTTATGAAATCATTGTTCATCTATACGAAGAACTACCGACTTGCGATCTGAAGTCATTTAATCTTCCATTACCACCCCATAAGGTTGGTTATGATGATGATTATAAATTATATATGTGATATTTATAATATTATTATATCTATGTTATCATTTTATAATGTTTTTTACCTTTCATTCTATAATAGACAAGATAGTGTCGATTGTGTGTACGACGGACTACCGCCTCGCGGTACGATGTGACTCATCATTGACTAACACATCACATTGAATGTTATAAAGACAAATTTAAAAATAAAATTTTATATAAATGAAATAATTATTATATTCATGGAATTTTTATCATTCTATAATGATAATATATATCATTTTCTTTAATTTTACACTAAATGAAAGATGATAACGTTGTTTGTGTATTTGTGGACTACCACCTTAAAGAAATGATGTGATTCTCCTTTCATCATCACATCAAAATAATGATATATATAATTATATTTTAAAAAAAATAAAATTATATATATGATATTAGGATAATTATATAAGGATATTATATTACTTATCTCTTTTCCATAATTATTATTGAAAAATGAAAACGTTACTCATGCGTATGTACTGCCAATCGTCTCCAGGATCATAACATACTTAATTATCATAACTAGCTTTCATTATTGGTTTTAAAAATATAATTTATTTATAAATATTATAATTATTTCATGATTATTCTTATGGATATTATGAACCTGTAGAGACCCGAAGCTTGACATACATGAACATTACATTACTTTTGCGGAATACTTAGTACATAACAAAAACACACACACAAGGATCGTAATAGTTTAGTGTCTTTGGAAACTCGGAATAAAATCTTCTAATCGTGGTGAAAGATCTTCAACATCTCCCATAAAGATATTACTTTTTTTTACCTAAAACCTTTCTTTATATCCTGGGGAAAAGAAAACATAAAAGGGTGAGCTCAAATGCTCAGTAAGGGTAAACAAAAGAAATATCAATCACATCATATTCATAAGAACATAACATTTTGGAAATCATAACCTGCAAAAGAGAGCATACTTTCATAAAATGGGATAAATCATGGTAGTGAAATGTAATCACAATAATCATAACTTAAAACATGAAACTTTGTGGCATTCACACATAATCATAGAGAATCATATCTTGTTAGTCAAGACTCATTTCCAAGACTATCTTAGTGGAATAAGTCCCTTTCTGAATCGAGTAACCCTCGTTTCAGTCCTGTTTCACTGAACCGGTATAACCTACCATTCCAGCCATGTCTATCTCATGAGATATAAAATCTTTACCCAATGCATTGGAGGGAGATATAGGTCCCACCCATCTTATAATGAATCATTTCTTATGTGTGCCACATAATCATAAAACATACATCATAGCGTAACCCATGTAATAAAAATGGGATTCTTAAACAACATGACATCATAAAACAATTCATATAAGATAAAGGAATTCATAAAAATGTTTCCATCACATCATAATCAAATCCATGTAATAATATGGATAAAAACAGAACCCTTTTATTATCTTAGATGGAAAATAATTTTGATAAAATACTTGAACTCCATTCTTGAGGAAAATATCCTTTCTACTTTAAAAAGAGTTTTCCTTTCATAACATGTCATATGACTTTAAAATAAAAGAAGTTGATTAAAAATAAACTTTAAAACTTGTAAAGGAATCTTCTTGAAAATAATGTTTTAAAAATCCATTCATTCTGTATAAGTTAAAAAAAACATTCTTCGTACTTTTGTCGGAAAAGTCAAAAAGTACCTCGTACGAAAAACGACAAAAGATTCCTTTCATACATATTACTAAAAACTCACCGAAGGGTAAAAATGGATTTAAAAAATTGTAGGTGGATGGAAATAATATTACATATTGATGAAACATGGATGTGGATGATAAAATACACCCCAGTAAATACTTACGAATAAACAATCTCGAATAAAAATGAGATTGTGATATTTCCCTTACCTTAGGTCCGACTTGCTTTGTGAGTGTCCGAACCTCCTGTATATGATTTAAATCATGTTATTGAATTATTCCAGAATCATATTCATTGTTATTATATCATATATCGTCCACTTATGACTTTATATTACCCGTTCTTTTGTAAATTCATGTTAAAGTAGCGTTTTGGGTAAAATTGTCTCATTTGTCGTTCGTGTTTTTAACTTGTAATTATTAATATGATTACTTAGATCATGATTACTTAATTCCAGAATATAAAACATGATATATATATATATATATATATATTCATAATATACATATATAATAAATCAGTAAATGGAAAGAAATACACCGTTCATGGAGACGGTAGTCCATACGTACGCATGAACGCTGTTTTCGTTTCCTTATTGAATTGAATGGAATTAAGTAGATGACATGCATATAAATATAAATAATTCAAGTATCATTATTATGTAATATATTTCATTAGTACTTATTATATATACTTTATAATCATTCATGAATGGTTAATCATTGAGAATGAATCTCATCGCGTCGTGGAGACGGTAGTTCGTACGTACGCACGAGCGATGATATCGTTCCCATGGTCGTGGAATTGTGTTGAAGTGTATTTATACTATTTAAGTATCAATATAACTTTATAATAATCATATATAGTTACTCATTACACCTTTATACCCATCCAATTAATGTGATGGCGGAAAATAGATTTCACCACGACGTGGAGACGGTATTCTGTACGTACGCACGCGCGGTGATTTCCTTTCTCCGTAGGATGGATAGAAGGTTAATTAGAGTTGTTTCATATTTATAATAACATATCAGTATATAATAAATACTGATGTTATTACTTTATCATGAAACAACTAAAGAAGAGGAAGTTGAAGAAGAAAGAAATTGAAAAAGATCGGTAATGGATATTACCTCTTTTTGACGCGCCTTTTCTTAGCCTCCACTTAATGAACTAAGGATGGTCTTTCAAGAATACCAGGACCTCTATGATGATACTAGGGAAGTGGATAAGGTATTTTGGAAGGGGTTGGCCGAGCTTGAGTGCTCAAATTGGTGTGAGGAGGAGGGGGAGGAGGTGCCCTTTTATAAGGGAGGAGAGAGGCACCTTAGGAATATCTCAAAATATTATTTTATATTAAAGTCACAATCGGTTTATAATGGTTACAAAGGGTCTTATTTCGAATCTAAAGTGGGGATGGGTCGAAATACTATCATCCAATAGGATTTAGACAAGTTTAGGGTATTATTTTAACCTTATCAATTAGATTTAACTCTAAGTTAAATAATTTAACTTTTACCGTGTCTTTTTGTTTTCTTACACTATATGGTTAATACACTTACTATAACATGCCAAACGAACCCCAACTTATTTATTATTAATATATATATATCCTTATATAAGTCATTTGGCCGAAACTTAGATTTTTAGGAATAAAATAACAATTAATAATATAATATTTGATTTAAAAACTATTTTGTGTCAATTTTGACACTATTTGATTTATGATTTTTTTGAAAGTCATAACAGAATTATATGTCCGAACCAAGTTGATTAAATCTACAATAATATATCATAGTAACCTAGAAAATTATTGGAATTCATAAAAAGTCTCAAATTACATTTATTTTGGTGTTTATAACATCAATTATGTCAATATTTCATTTATACGATAATTAATGCATCATCTTTGTGTCATAAATAAATTAAATTATTTGATGTCCAAAAATTACAAATAAAATACCATTATGTAGGAAATCTTTTTAGCTTTCCATAGAATATTTACAATCTAATTTATCTTATGTATAACCCTATATTAAAAATGTTTTAGTAAATAAACTTTGATTTTAACTCTTTTAACTCTTCTTTGAATTAAAAAATAATAAATGTCCTAATCTAATCCAAGTGGGCCTAAATGATAATATGTTACACTTAAGGTTGTTTTTGGTCGATATAAACTTGTCCAATAGGATTAGGACATGTGTTAGGGTAATATTAATATCATTTTTACCCTTAATTACCCTATTTACTTTTAACCGTGGTAAATAAAAGTAAAAAGTTACTATTCACCAAAAATTATTTTCATCTCATTGAACAACATTTTACTTACTGACATAAACCGTGTCTCTAGGATTTTTGAAATTCCATTCACAGAAGAGGCAAAATTAAGTTTTATGAAAAATTCAGTTTTTTAACTACCTCTTAGTAGTTTCACTATTCATCACAAATTGAAGGTTTTCAGAAAAATGCCAAAATTTCATCCTAAGCTATATTTCATATTCCAAATTCAAAAATGAAGTCTATTTTACCAAATTCATGACATAGAAGTTGCATTAATTAATTTTATAATTAAATCCCGCTGTTAAAACAAATAGCGTGTTTTTAAGAAACAATATCTATCAAAAGATTGACACTTGTTTATGTCTGGTTTAAATGTGAAATTACATCCAATGACCAACATTGTATTAAATTGTAAAAATATATTCTAAATATACTTTAAAACTACTCAAATTAATAATTTATCACTATTAATTATTTCGATTAAAAAAGTTGTTTTTTAATTATAATTTAGTAATTTTCACTATTTATCAGAATATGAAAGTTATCCGAAATGTACCAAAATTTCACCTTAGGCTAAATTCGATACTCCTAATCCAAAAATGAAGTCCATTTTGAGAGCTAAAATTTCTAAAATTTTAAAAAGTGGTTATTACTATTCATAACGGCTAGTTTTAATAATATTTTAATAGCATATCGTTGTTTCGTGAAACTCAGTATTGCGTACTACACACGCTATCGAGGAAGGTTGCGATTGCGTGTAATGAAAGGCAAGTCAAGGATGCGTATTGTGTAAGCTCCTTTTGGTGTAGCGTACAACACAATACATTAATAAAATTAAAAAGAATAGTTTTCATAAAATCTCGGGCTGTTACATTCTACCCCCCTTAAAATGAATTTCGCCCTCGAAATTCGTCGGGGTTATAAATAGTTTACTATTCGAATGTTTCTTTAATAGAAACCCACATCGTAAAAAAGAATACCAAAACTTGTCTTTAAAAACTAAAGTATGAAATGTAACGATTACCCAAATAAACTAATCACTAGGTTTCCACATAGGTGAAAATATGGATATGGAAGAGAAATATAACCATCATGTTCTGATAGAGAGTGGTAGAGAACATGGCTTTGAAATAGCCAACAATCACAAAGCCATAGATTTGTGACGATCTAAGGTACCATCTGATTTATCAGATATAAGAGCACTAGGACAACATTTTTGGTTTTCAAGATCGTTTCCCTAAAGTTAAAGAATTTGAATTAGAATAAATACTTACTTTATGTTGGTACAACCTCACTGTTGTTCGTGCCTTTAACAATTTCTACTTCATCTCTTAAATAAATTAAGTTGAATTTGTTATTCGTGAAGTGTTAGCAGATCATGTGATAGAATGACGGGTCATTCCATCAAAAGGTTAGCAAAAGTTATTAAATATAAATAAGTCATTCTATAGTGAGATTAATCATATATGGTACCTAAAATGGACTTATACTTCATATATCATACTGCTTAATATAATAAAACTAGTTTCTACTAAACAGGGACTTCCTGTAGGCCAGTGGTAGGCGATAAAGGCCAGCCGCACTTCGGTTGTGGGTTCGATTCCCACAGCCTTGTCCGACGCGATGGGCTGTCGCCCGTTCTGCAGGTTGTCCTTTTTCTAAAACTATATTACTATAACATCCCATCAAAAAAAACTTCTATCCTCAAACAATACTAACTTATGTCCAACATAATCAATTACAATCATTAGTCTTATCCATAATACTGCAGTCCACTCTCATAACATAGTGAAAACGATTACCAGAGATTTAACACCATCGTCGATCCCCATATATCATAAGATATGTTTTGTTGGTCACATTCCAAACATTCAAAGTCCTTAATCATGTATTCTCTTGAATACCCATCGAACCTTAGTGTAAACATGAATGCAGTTAAAATTTAACACTTTCCACATACCAAAATCCTCAGAATTCTATACACTCAAACCATGATATCACTTAGTCCTTATATCAACCATGAGCTCATGAATACTGTTAAACATTTTGTTTTCCCGTTTTCCCTTCATTATGCGCAAATCATCTTATTTCCAAAAATATCTCAATTACTTTGAATACCACATTAGACCAATACATAAATATTCCAATACTTCATGATACAATATTATTTTGGAATCCCATTACATAAACACTTAATAATTCCACCACATCGTTGTCATATTCAACATCGCCAATAGTGATCGCATGTGACTTCCCTTTGTCCTTTTCCTTCAGTGGTTGCTCATGTTGATCATCACTAAACCTTGGATTAGGACATTTATTAGCATAATGCCCCATTTCCTTGCACTTGAAGCATTGAAGTGTTGGTGGTGCGTTTTCTGCAGTGTTTGCTTTATTCACATCATTAGAAACCCTTTTTCCATTACTTCGACACTCAGCTACTCGATGACCTTCTTTTCCACACTTAAAACATTTTCTAGTCCCTTTAATACAATCTCCACCATGATTCTTTCCACACTTTGTGCATAAGGAAACATTCATCTTCTTTTCACCATTATTCTGAGATTTCTCCTTGAACTCCATCTTTCGTTTCTTGTCAAAACCATGAGATGGATATGTAACACCAACTTCCATTTCTACCTTGATAGCACAACACACAATTTCTTCATAGCTACTGAAGTCTCTTATAGCTAATTCCCTTCGAAGACTTGGTTTTAAGCCACTGAAAAATCGATCAACTTTACTTTCAGGTTGGATGATAATGCTAGATGCATACCTTACAAGTCTTGTAAAATTTGCTTCGTATATACCAACAGATTCATCATCCTTCTGCTTCAGCTCAAGAAACTCCTTTTCCATCTTTGTTTGAAGAATACGAGGGAATTACTTACTGAAAAACAAGTTCTTGAACTCGTCCCATTCCATGGACTCAATTTCATCTCTTTGCCTCGTATTCTTGATAAGATTCGACCATTGATCAGCTTCACCTTCCAAACGATATACTGCTAAGATGACTTTATCATGCTCAGAACATTGAAGAACTAAAAATATCTTTTCAGTGGTACTGATCCATTGTTCAGCAACACGTGGATCAGAAGACCCACTGAAAGAAGGTGGACGTTGCCTCATGAAGGACTCAATAGAATATTGTTCCCTTCTCTGTTCATTTGTAAGTCCAGAATGATTTATATCTTGTGTAAGTATAGAAATAAGATTTTGCACTCCATCTCCCATAACATTTGTTTGTTCAGGAGGACAATCATTGCATTGTCCATTGCATTGATCAACACGGTTCCTTCGGGTTCCAGCCATCGTCTAAAACCCAAAAAGAATAGTGTGAGAGGCAAAAATCATCCTAGGGAAAACAACATAATAAAGGGGGAGTACCTTCAATATCTAACATCTTAGGTTTAATTCTATGATCGTTAGCGTAGTTCTAGTACTATAACCTATACGTATACTTAACCTTAGGGACATCCCTAGACATACCGTAGAAATATCTCTAGGGATCTCACTAATGTTTTCGCATCCTAGTTTCCAAAGGTTGACTAAACCTTTCCTCTGATACCAACTGTAGAGACCCGAAGCTTGACGTACATGAACATTACATTACTTTTGCGAAATACTTAGTACATAACAAAAACACACACACAAGGATCGTAATAGTTTAGTGTCTTTGGAAACTCGGAATAAAATCTTCTAATCGTGGTGAAAGATCTTCAACATCTCCCATAAAGATCTTCCTTTTTTTTTACCTAAAACCTTTCTTTATATCCTGGGGAAAAGAAAACATAAAAGGGTGAGCTCAAATGCTCAGTAAGGGTAAAAAAAAGAAATATCAATCACATCATATTCATAAGAACATAACATTTTGGAAATCATAACCTGCAAAAGAGAGCATACTTTCATAACATGGGATAAATCATGGTAGTAAAATGTAATCACAATAATCATAACTTAAAACATGAAACTTTGTGGCATTCACACATAATCATAGAGAATCATTTCTTTTTAGTCAAGACTCATTGCCAAGACTATCTTAGTGGACAAAGTCCCTTTCTGAATCGAGTAACCCTCGTTTCAGTCTTGTTTCACTGAACCGGTATAACCTACCATTCCAGCCATGTCTATCTCATGAGATATAAAATCTTTACCCAATGCATTGGAGGGAGATATAGGTCCCACCCATCTTATAATGAATCCTTTCTTATGTGTTCCACATAATCATAAAACATACATCATAGCATAACCCATGTAATAAAAATTGGATTCTTAAACAACATGACATCATAAAACAATTCATATAAGATAAAGGAATTCATAAAAATGTTTCCATCACATCATAATCAAATCCATGTAATAATAGGGATAAAAACAGAACCCTTTTATTATCTTAGATGGAAAATAATTTTGATAAAATACTTGAACTCCATTCTTGAGGAAAATATCCTCTCTACTTTAAATTTTTTTTCCTTTCATAACATGTCATACGACTTTAAAATAAAAGAAGTTGATTAAAAATAAACTTGAAAACTTGTAAAGGAAGCTTCTTGAAAATAATGTTTTAAAAATTCATTCATGCTGTATAAGTTAAAAAAAACATTCTTCTTACTTTTGTCGGAAAAGTCAAAAAGTACCTCGTACGAAAAACGACAAAAGATTCCTTTCATACATATTACTAAAAACTCACCAAAGGGTAAAAATGTATTTAAACAATTGTAGGTGGATGGAAATAATATTACATATTGATGAAACATGGATGTGGATGATAAAATACACCCCAGAAAATACTTACAAATAAACAATCTCGGATAAAAATGAGATTGTGATATTTCCCTTACCTTAGGTCCGACTTGCTTTGTGAGTGTCCGAACCTCCTGTATAAGATTTAAATCATGTTATTGACTTATTCCAGAATCATATTAATTGTTATTATATCATATATGGTCCACTTATGACTTTATATTACCCGTTCTTTTGTAAATTCATGTTAAAGTAGCGTTTTGGGTAAAATCGTCTCATTTGTCGTTCGTGTTTTTAACTTGTAATTATTAATATGATTACTTAGATCATGATTACTTAATTACAGAATATAAAACATGATATATATATATATATATATTCATAATATACATATATAATAAATCAGTAAATGGAAAGAAATACACCGTTCATGGAGACGGTAGTCCGTACGTACGCATGAACGCTGTTTTCGTTTCCTTATTGAATTGAATGGAATTAAGTAGATGACATGCATATAAATATAAATAATTCCAGTATCATTATTATGTCATATATTTCATTAGTACTTATTATATATACTTTATAATCATTCATGAATGGTTAATCATTGAGAATGAATCTCATCGCGTCGTGGAGACGGTAGTCCGTACGTACGCATGAGCGATGATATCGTTCCCATGGTCGTGAAATTGTGTTGAAGTGTATGTATACTATTTCAGTATCAATATCACTTTATAATAATCATATATAGTTACTCATTACACCTTTATACCCATCCAATTAATGTGATGGCGGAAAATAGATTACACCACGGCGTGGAGACGGTATTCCGTACGTACGCACGCGCGGTGATTTCCTTTCTCCGTAGGATGGATAGAAGGTTAATTAGAGTTGTTTCATATTTATAATAACATATCAGTATATAAGAAATACTGATGTTATTACTTTATCATGAAACAACTAAAGAAGAGGAAGTTTAAGAAGAAATAAATTGAAAAAGATCGGTAATGGATATTACCTCTTTTTGACGCGCCTTTTCTTAGCCTCCACTTAATGAACTAAGGATGGTCTTTCAAGAAGACCAGGACCTCTATGATGATACTAGGGAAGTAGAGAAGGGATTTTGGCAGGGTTTGGCCGAGCTTGAGTGCTCAAATTGGTGTGAGGAGGAGGGGGAGGAGGTGCCCTTTTATAAGGGAGGAGAGGGGCACCTTAGGAATATCTCAAAATATTATTTTATATTAAAGTCAAAATCGGTTTATAATGGTTCCAAAGGGTCTTATTTCGAAGCTAAAGTGGGGATGGGTCGAAATCCTATCATCCAATAGGATTTAGACAAGTTAAGGTATTATTTTAACCTTATAAATTAGATTTAACTCTAAGTTAAATAATTTAACTTTTACCGTGTCTTTTTGTTTTCTTACACTATATGGTTAATACACTTACTATAACATGCCAAATGAACCCCAAATTATTTATTATTAATATATATATCCTTATATAAGTCATTTGGCCGAACCTTAGATTTTTAGGAATAAAATAACAATTAATAATATAATATTTGATTTAAAAACTATTTTGTGTCAATTTTGACACTATTTGATATATGATTTTTGTGAAAGTCATAAAAGAATTATATGTTCGAACCAAGTTGATTAAATCAACACTAATATATCATAGTAACCTAGAAAATTAGTGGAATTCATAAAAAGTCTCAAATTACATTTATTTTGGTGTTTATAACATCAATTATGTCAATATTTCATTAATAAGATAATTACTGCATCATCTTTGTGTCATAAATAAATTAAATTATTTGATGTCAAAAAATTACAAATAAAATACCATTATGTAGGAAATATATTTATATTTCCAAATAATATTTACAATCGAATTTATCTTATGTATAACCCTATATTAAAAATGTTTTAGTAAATAAACTTTGATTTTAACTCTTTTAACTCTTCTTTGAATTAAATAATAATAAATGTCCTAATCTAATCCAAGTGGGCCTAAATGATAATATGTTACACTTAAGGTTGTTTTTGGTCGAGATAAACTTGTCCAATAGGATTAGGACATGTGTTAGGGTAATATTAATATCATTTTTACCGTTAATTACCCTATTTACTTTTAACCGTGGTAGATAAAAGTAAAAAGTTACTATTCACCAAAAATTATTTTCATCTCATTGAACCACATTTTACTTACTGACATAAACCGTGTCTCTCGGATTTTTGAAATTCCATTCATAGAAGCGGCAAAATTAAGTTTTATGAAAAATTCAGTTTTTTAACTACCTCTTAGTAGTTTCACTATTCATCACAAATTGAAGGTTTTCAGAAAAATGCCAAAATTTCTTCCTAAGCTATATTTCATATTCCGAATTCAAAAATGAAGTCTATTTTACCAAATTCATGACATAGAAGTTTCATTAATTAATTTTATAATTAAATCCCGCTGTTAAAACAAATAGCGTGTTTTTAAGAAACAATATCTATCAAAAGATTGACACTTGTTTATGTCTGGTTTAAATGTGAAATTACATCCAATGACCAACATTGTATTAAATTGTAAAAATATATTCTAAATATACTTTAAAACTACTCAAATTAATAATTTATCACTATTAATTATTTCGATTAAAAAAGTTGTTTTTTAATTATAATTTAGTAATTTTCACTATTCATCAGAATATGAAAGTTATCCGAAATGTACCAAAATTTCACCTTAGGCTAAATTCGATACTCCGAATCCAAAAATGAAGTCCATTTTGAGAGCTAAAATTTCTAAAATTTTAAAAAGTGGTTATTACTATTCATAACGGCTAGTTTTAATAATATTTTAATAGCATATCGTTGTTTCGTGAAACTCAGTATTGCGTACTACACACGCTATCGAGGAAGGTTGCGATTGCGTGTAATGAAAGACAAGTCAAGGATGCGTATTGTGTAAGCTCCTTTTGGTGTAGCGTACAACACAAGACATTAATAAAATTAAAAAGAATAGTTTTCATAAAATCTCGGGCTGTTACATTCTACCCCCCTTAAAATGAATTTCACCCTCGAAATTCGTCGGGGTTATAAATAGTTTACTATTCAAATGTTTCTTTAATAGAAACCCACATCGTAAAAAAGAATACCAAAACATGTCTTTAAAAACTAAAGTATGAAATGTAACGATTACCCAAATAAACTAATCACTGGGTTTCCACATAGGTGAAAATATGGATATGGAAGAGAAATCTAACCATCATGTTCTGATAGAGAGTGGTAGAGAACATGGCTATGAAATAGCCAACAATCACAAAGCCATATATTTGTGACGATCTAAGGTACCATCTGATTTATCAGATATAAGAACACTAGGACAACATTTTTGGTTTTCAAGATCGTTTCCCTAAAGTTAAAGAATTTGAATTAGAATAAATACTTACTTTATGTTGGTACAACCTCACTGTTGTTCGTGCCTTTAAAAATTTCCACTTCATCTCTTAAATAAATGAAGTTGAATTTGTTATTCGTGAAGTGATAGCAGATCATGTGATAGAATGACGGGTCATTCCATCAAAAGGTTAGAAAAAGTTATTAAATATACATAAGTCATTCTATAGTGAGATTAATCATATATGGTACCTAAAATGGACTTATACTTCATATATCATACTGCTTAATATAATAAAACTAGTTTCTACTAAACAGGGACTTCCTGTAGGCCAGTGGTAGGCGATAAAGGCCAGCCGCACTTCGGTTGTGGGTTCGATTCCCACAGCCTTGTCCGACGCGATGGGCTGTCGCCCGTTCTGCAGGTTGTCCTTTTTCTAAAACTATATTACTATAACATCCCATCAAAAAAAACTTCTATCCTCAAACAATACGAACTTATGTCCAACATAATCCATTCCAATCTTTAGTCTTATCCATAATACTGCAGTCCACTCTCATAACATAGTGAAAACGATTACCAGAGATTTAACACCATCGTCGATCCCCATATATCATAAGATATGTTTTGTTGGTCACATTCCAAACATTCAAAGTCCTTAATCATGTATTCTCTTGAATACCCATCGAACCTTAGTGTAAACATGAATACAGTTAAAATTTAACAATTTCCACATACCAAAATCCTCAGAATTCTATATACTCAAACCATGATATCACTTAGTCCTTATATCAACCATGAGCTCATGAATACTGTTAAACATTTTGTTTTCTCATTTTCCCTTCATTATGAGCAAATCATCTTATTTCCAAAAATATCTCAATTACTTTGAATACCATATTAGACCAATACATAAATATTCCAATACTCCATGATACAATATTATTTTGGAATCCCATTACATAAACACTTAATCATTCCACCACATCGTTGTCATATTCAACATCGCCAATAGTGATCGCATGTGACTTCCCTTTGTCCTTTTCCTTCAGTGTTTGCCCATGTTGATCATCACTAACCCTTGTATTAGGACATTTATTAGCATAATGCCCCATTTCCTTGCACTTGAAGCATTGAAGTGTTGGTGGTGCGTTTTCTGCAGTGTTTGCTTTATTCACATCATTAGAAACCCTTTTTCCATTACTTCGACACTCAGCTTCTTGATGACCTTCTTTTCCACACTTAAAACATTTTCTAGTCCATTTAATACAATCTCCACCATGCTTCTTTCCACACTTTGTGCATAAGGAAACATTCATCTTCTTTTCACCATTATTCTGAGATTTCTCCTTGAACTCCATCTTTCGTTTCTTGTCAAAACCATGAGATGGATATGTAACACCAACTTCCATTTCTACCTTGATAGCACAACACACAATTTCTTCATAGCTACTGAAGTCTCTTATAGCTAATTCCCTTCGAAGACTTGGTTTTAAGCCACTGAAAAATCGATCAACTTTACTTTCAGGTTGGATGATAATGCCAGATGCATACCTTGCAAGTCTTGTAAAATTTGCTTCGTATATACCAACAGATTCATCATCCTTCTTCTTCAGCTCAAGAAACTCCTTTTCCATCTTTGTTCGAAGAATACGAGGGAAGTACTTACTGAAAAACAAGTTCTTGAACTCGTCCCATTCCATGGACTCAATTTCATCTCTTTACCTCGCATTCTTGATAAGATTCGACCATTGATCAGCTTCACCTTCCAAACGATATACTGCTAAGATGACTTTATCATGCTCAGAACATTGAAGAACTGAAAATATCTTTTCAGTGGTACTGATCCATTGTTCAGCAACAAGTGGATCAGAAGACCCACTGTAAGAAGGTGGACATTGCCTCATGAAGGACTCAATAGAATATTGTTCCCTTCTATGCTCATTTGGAAGTCCAGAATGATTCATAGCTTGTGTAAGTATAGCAATAAGATTTTTCACTCCATCTCCCATAACATTTGTTTGTTCAGGAGGACAATCATTGCATTGTCCATTGCATTGATCAACACGGTTCCTTCGGGTTCCATCCATCGTCTAAAACCCAAAAAGAATAGTGTGAGAGGCAAAAATCATGCTAGGGAAAACAACATAATAAAGGGGGAGTACCTTCAATATCTAACATCTTAGGTTTAATTCTATGATCGTTAGCGTAGTTCTAGTACTATAAACTATACGTATACTTAACCTTAGGGACATCCCTAGACATACCGTAGAAATATCTCTAGGGATCTCACTAACGTTTTCGCATCCTAGTTTCCAAAGGTTGACTAAACCTTTCCTCTGATACAAACTGTAGAGACCCGAAGCTTGACGTACATGAACATTACATTACTTTTGCGGAATAATTAGTACATAACAAAAACACACACACAAGGATCGTAATAGTTTAGTGTCTTTGGAAACTCGGAATAAAATCTTCTAATCGTGGTGAAAGATCTTTAACATCTCCCATAAAGATCTTCCTTTTTTTTACCTAAAACCTTTCTTTATATCCTGGGGAAAAGAAAACATAAAAGGGTGATCTCAAATGCTCAGTAAGGGTAAACAAAAGAAATATCAATCACATCATATTCATAAGAACATAACATTTTGGAAATCATAACCTGCAAAAGAGAGCATACTCTCATAACATGGGAAAAATCATGGTAGTGAAATGTAATCACAATAATCATAACTTAAAACATGACACTTTGTGGCATTCACACATAATCATAGAGAATCATTTCTTGTTAGTCAAGACTCATTGCCAAGACTATCTTAGTGGACAAAGTCCCTTTCTGAATCGATTAACCCTCGTTTCAGTCCTGTTTCACTGAACCGGTATAACCTACCATTCTAGCCATGTCTATCTCATGAGATATAAAGTCTTCACCCAATGCATTGGAGGGATATATAGGTCCCACCCATCTTATAATTAATCCTTTCTTATGTGTGCCACATAATCATAAAACATACATCATAGCGTAACCCATGTAATAAAAATGGGATTCTTAAACAACATGACATCATAAAACAATTCATATAAGATAAAGGAATTCATAAAAATGTTTCCATCACATCATAATCAAATCCATGTAATAATAGGGATAAAAACAGAACCCTTTTATTATCTTAGATGGAAAATAATTTTGATAAAATACTTGAACTCCATTCTTGAGGAAAATATCCTCTCTACTTTAAAAACATTTTTCCTTTCATAACATGTCATACGACTTTAAAATAAAAAAAGTTGATTAAAAATAAACTTGAAAACTTGTAAAGGAAGCTTCTTGAAAATAATGTTTTAAAAATCCATTCATGCTGTATAAGTTAAAAAAAACATTCTTCGTACTTTTGTCGGAAAAGTCAAAAAGTACCTCGTACGAAAAACGACAAAAGATTCCTTTCATACGTATTACTAAAAACTCACCGAAGGGTAAAAATGGATTTAAACAATTGTAGGTGGATGGAAATAATATTACATATTGATGAAACATGGATGTGGATGATAAAATACACCCCAGTAAATACTTACGAATAAACAATCTCGGATAAAAATGAGATTGTGATATTTCTCTTACCTTAGGTCCGACTTGCTTTGTGAGTGTCCGAACCTCCTGTATATGATTTAAATCATGTTATTGAATTATTCCAGAATCATATTCATTGTTATTATATCATATATGGTCCACTTATGACTTTATATTACCCGTTCTTTTGTAAATTCATGTTAAAGTAGCGTTTTGGGTAAAATCGTCTCATTTGTCGTTCGTGTTTTTAACTTGTAATTATTAATATGATTACTTAGATCATGATTACTTAATTCCAGAATATAACACATGATATATATATATATATTCATAATATACATATATAATAAATCAGTAAATGGAAAGAAATACACCGTTCATGGAGACGGTAGTCCGTACGTACGCATGAACGCTGTTTTCGTTTCCTTATTGAATTGAATGGAATTAAGTAGATGACATGCATATAAATATAAATAATTCCAGTATCATTATTATGTCATATATTTCATTATTACTTATTATATATACTTTATAATCATTCATGAATGGTTAATCATTGAGAATGAATCTCATCGCGTCGTGGAGACGGTAGTCCGTACGTACGCACGAGCGATGATATCGTTCCCATGGTCGTGGAATTGTGTTGAAGTGTATGTATACTATTTCAGTATCAATATGACTTTATAATAATCATATATAGTTACTCATTACACCTTTATACCCATCCAATTAATGTGATGGCGGGAAATAGATTACACCACGGCGTGGAGACGGTATTCCGTACGTACGCACGCGCGGTGATTTCCTTTCTCCGTAGGATGGATAGAAGGTTAATTAGAGTTGTTTCATATTTATAATAACATATCAGTATATAATAAATACTGATGTTATTACTTTATCATGAAACAACTAAATAAGAGGAAGTTGAAGAAGAAAGAAATTGAAAAAGATCGGTAATGGATATTACCTCTTTTTGACGCGCCTTTTCTTAGCCTCCACTTAATGAACTAAGGATGGTCTTTCAAGAAGACCAGGACCTCTATGATGATACTAGGGAAGTGGATAATGGATTTTGGCAGGGGTTGGCCGAGCTTGAGTGCTCAAATTGGTGTGAGGAGGAGGGGGAGGAGGTGCCCTTTTATAAGGGAGGAGAGGGGCACCTTAGGAATATCTCAAAATATTATTTTATATTAAAGTCAAAATCGGTTTATAATGGTTCCAAAGGGTCTTATTTCGAAGCTAAAGTGGGGATGGGTCGAAATAATATCATACAATAGAATTTAGACAAGTTTAGGGTATTATTTTAACCTTATCAATTAGATTTAACTCTAAGTTAAATAATTTAACTTTTACCTTGTCTTTTTGTTTTCTTACACTATATGGTTAATAAACTTACTATAACATGCCAAACTAACCCCAAATTATTTATTATTAATATATATATCCTTATCTAAGTCATTTGGCCGAACCTTAGATTTTTAAAAATAAAATAACAATTAATAATATAATATTTGATTTAAAAACTATTTTGTGTCAATTTTGACACTATTTGATTTATGATTTTTGTGAAAGTCATAAAAGAATTATATGTTCGAACCAAGTTGATTAAATCAACACTAATATATCATAGTAACCTAGAAAATTAGTGGAATTCATAAAAAGTCTAAAATTACATTTATTTTGGTGTTTATAACATCAATTATGTCAATATTTCATTAATAAGATAATTACTGCATCATCTTTGTGTCATAAATAAATTAGATTATTTGATGTCTAAAATTACAAATAAAATACCATTATGTAGGAAATACTATTGTCTTTCTAAAGAATATTTACAATCGAATTTATCTTATGTATAACCCTATATTAAAAATGTTTTAGTAAATAAACATTGATTTTAACTCTTTTAACTCTTCTTCGAATTAAATAATAATAAATGTCCTAATATAATCCAAGTGGGCCTAAATGATAATATGTTACACTTAAGGTTGTTTTTGGTCGAGATAAACTTGTCCAATAGGATTAGGACATGTGTTAGAGTAATATTAATATCATTTTTACCCTTAATTACCCTATTTACTTTTAACCGTGGTAAATAAAAGTAAAAAGTTACTATTCACCAAAAATTATTTTCATCTCATTGAACCACATTTTACTTACTGACATCAACCGTGTCTCTCATATTTTTGAAATTCCATTCACAGAAGCGGCAAAATTAAGTTTTATGAAAAATTCAGTTTTTTAACTACCTCTTAGTAGTTTCACTATTCATCAAAAATTGAAGGTTTTCAGAAAAATGCCAAAATTTCATCCTAAGCTATATTTCATATTCCGAATTCAAAAATGAAGTCTATTTTACCAAATTCATAACATAAAAGTTTCATTAATTAATTTTATAATTAAATCCCGCTGTTAAAACAAATAGCGTGTTTTTAAGAAACAATATCTATCAAAAGATTGACACTTGTTTATGTCTGGTTTAAATGTGAAATTACATCCAATGACCAACATTGTATTAAATTGTAAAAATATATTATAAATATAATTTAAAACTACTCAAATTAATAATTTATCACTATTAATTATTTCGATTAAAAAAGTTGTTTTTTTAATTATAATTTAGTAATTTTCACTATTCATCAGAATATGAAAGTTATCCGAAATGTACCAAAATTTCACCTTAGGCTAAATTCGATACTCCGAATCCAAAAATGAAGTCCATTTTGAGAGCTAAAATTTCTAAAATTTTAAAAAGTGGTTATTACTATTCATAACGGCTAGTTTTAATAATATTTTAATAGCATATCGTTGTTTCGTGAAACTCAGTATTGCGTACTACACACGCTATCGAGGAAGGTTGCGATTGCGTGTAATGCAAGGCAAGTCAAGGATGCGTATTGTGTAAGCTCCTTTTGGTGTAGCGTACAACACAAAACATTAATAAAATTAAAAAGAATAGTTTTCATAAAATCTCGAGCTGTTACAGAACCTATATAATATGTGCAAGAAATGTATCTTTTATAATGAAACACGCATGAGAAAACAAGGAAATTAACACCCGAAACAATGAAAATAATGAAATATATTTAATAAAGGGGTAATAAGATATTATTAATGGATCCTCTATGACATTATAAATATTAATATGGTTATATTATAAGTTAATAACAAGTTTAAAACCACTATAAAAGATGTTAAATCATGTTCAACCAAAAGGAAGCGTAATGTAAGAGGCTTTGTCTCAATTTAATTTCATCGAAGAATATTGTAATGTTTTGCACCTTATTTATTTTATATGGTGTATATACATACCCTATAAAATTTAATATCATGAATAATTCATTTTCATGGTATTTTAAGTTTTAATTTGTATTATCACATTAAATAGTATTTTAATTGAATGTTACCAAGTGGTAAATAATTTCATAACACAATTTATTATCATTGAGTTAAATTACAAATTTATTACTGTTGATATTATATGATTATGTGTGTAATGAAATTTTAATATCTATTAATTTATTTACACTTATTTTATGTGAACTATGGTTAAATCACCAGATTAATTCATTGATTAATCCACAATTAAATGTTATAACCCTTGTACGTGTTTATTTCAGAGTCTCATTCTAATCAAGATTGTGTATGCATGAATTTCCAGTAAGTGAAATTATAAGCTCATTGATTAATAGAACATTCAATTTAATTCTACTCTAGTTGTTCATAATCGTTTTAAGTGACAATACAATTTGTTCCACTATTTGGTACATTAATTTTTATAAAATGTTTTAAAGAAAAATCAAATTCAATTCTCTCTTCGGTAAAAAATCTATTTCTATAAAAACCATATTTTCTAAAAATGTGTTCGACCAATTAAAAAAAATTTATTATGGAATTTTTAGAAACTAGTTCTTCTAAAATTTTATGTAAAGGAATATTCTAATATCTTTCGGAATTAGGAATCTTTCTAACATTTTTACCATGAAAAAATAAATATTTCTCTATGATATTTACATAATTACCCGCTGACATGATTATTATTTCTATGAATCATAATTTGATTGTTTAAAAGTATTATTTGAAATATTTTTTTAATAACTGATTTTTAGAGAGAAATATTTTAATTTTTTTTTCCAAAATGAAAAGGTTATTTTCCTAAAAAAATGTTTTAATGATATTTTAGGGTATTTATATTCATCAATTTCAAAACCACATTATTATTAATCCAATGTGTAAATGTTTTTATGATACCATCATTATTCTTCCTCTAGAATGTTTATGATCATTTATACTATGGAAAGTACTAACATTCACTCCATTTATTCATTCTTATAGTCATTAAATTTACCTTGAATTATTCACTTTCCAAGGGACATTATACTTCCCACAAATATTAATATTATTTATCATGAATATTTTTATTTCCTAAACCATATACTATTTTTACACACGATGATTTCTTTGAATATTATTTGATTGACTCGAGAAATATTGATTAATCAATAATGTTTTCTCAATATGGTTTTGTGATGATAAGGAAAATTTTTTATGAATTAAATCAAATAATCTATATATGAGGAATGAATTTGACTGATATGAATTGGGTGGGGACCATTTATAGATAGGCCCTCGATGCATCGGTAGTATCTTAGGAGGAATCAGTTAGATAACCTTAGTTAAGTGGGTGTTTAACAAATATGTTTTAAAACTTCTTGTGAAAGGTCTTGATGGTAAAGGTATCATGTACCTCAGAATCATGACATCTAGTAATTAAGAATTAGTTGCATTCATAATTTAGTTATTATTATCCATTATATTTTCTCTATGAAAAATATATAGATGAATTTCATTCCATGTTAATATAATTTCATGGGTTTTAGTTATTTATATTTCCATATTGATTATGCATTATTATTTCATTGTATTCAAGTTATTTAAATGGAATGTGTGAAGTTATTTAACTTTCAATATTGATTATTCACAATTCAAGTTAATTTAATAGAAAGTGTGTTTAATTGTTTACCTCTTCATATAGATTATTCCTTATCTCTTTATTTAAATTCCATGTCTAATTATTTTTTTTACCTTTACATATTTATTATTCCTACTGATTAATGATAGACACCATTATACTTAACCCTTAATAAGTGTTTCAGATCACCCTTATTTGGGTTTTTTTCCATAAGACTCAACGATTTTTATTATGAATGATTTTCAAGGATATGATGGATGGAATAAATTTGTTCTCAGAAAAGAATTATGTTATAATTTGTGTATTTAAATGTAATGTATATCTGATTTTGAATATGGTTTAGCAATACTAGTAAACTGATTAGAAATTTTGGATGTAGATCATAATATATTATTCCCCTGTAATGGTAGTAGGTATTGGCTCTGTTTTATTGGGGTCACTAAAATGATACCCAATACCTCACCTGTTGATCTTGTTGTGCCTAAACTATAACCAAATGCATGACCAAAAGATGTGACACATCCTCAACCTTGAATGGTGAATAGTAACTAAACAATTTCACCAATAAAACCAATTTAAAAAAAATTATTTTATGGATTGTAGCTATATAAATTCAATGTAGTGGTATAAATCAATGAAACATCATTTGAAGAAGTGATGATGATCTCCCAGGTTACCATCTTTGTAGGAAAATTAGAATACCCATCATTTGTATCTGATTCCACCATAATTTAGTGCAGTAAAAATTGAAATACCAAATCGGGTAAAATAAAATTAAGTATCAAGAAAGGAGGAAAGTAGGGGTAAAAAGGTTGAAGACATACTATGAAACACCAGAAAACTATATTAGAAGCCACTAAGAACACCCCCTTGAAGGGGATTGTGGAAGGGATAGAGAGAAGAGGGATGCCATGGTCACATATGAGAGAGGGAGGAAGAAAATATTGGGTTAAAAGATTTAAACCCACATGATGATAGGGTAAACATACAATTTTTAATGGGACCCATGAATTAGATGCACAATTGGCCAAACTACGTGCTAACTATACTATTGGCACTATCTCTTAAACCTTAAACCTCACATGGTTATGGGAACTAGATAACATACCATACACAAACTATGTGTCATGTATAAATATATTTGTGGAGGCTTTCATGGTCTTTTTGATCATTTTTCATGTTTTTCTAGTGATGTGACTATTTAATTTGGGTCACATTGTTAGGTCAAACAGTTACCCTAATAGTTCTTTATAGGCTGCACTTTTTGAAAATTTCATATCTAGGTCTCAAAACACTGAGACACTTCTGAAACATATTAGAAACCATTTGAGTCTAAATTTATGTCTTAAAACATAATTTTGAGATGTTCAATCCTTTGAAATCCTATTCCAAACATTTGAGAAAAATTTTATTCATCCAGTAGTTGAAAATTTAATTTCTTTATGAAAATGTCAACTCATAAGAACTTGAGATCTTACAACCTCCCCACCATAATAATTCTCATCCCTGAGAGGAATTTAGGTTCATAAAAATGAATATCCCTACCTACATAGGTTTTGAATTCCTACATAAATAGAATTATGGAATCTCATAACTCCCAACTCACTTACTAATGACACTTTTATCATACGTCGCTTAATCCACCAAAACCATAGACAACTCAAATAACCTTTTCCAAAACATATATATGGAGGTTACTGAATCCTTTCTTACATAATACATGACCACTTCATAATATCTTCCATAAAACAGCCTATAGAACTCCTCACCATATGTTCATACTTTCAATGGCCAATTCCAATCCGTGGTACCTACACCATGAGGATTACCTAATAAAACATGCCCCTAGAATCCAAACAATGCTCTTGGAATGGTTGTCAACTCAATACAATAATCCCTCATGTGGAAACAACTCTTGGTCCTTGATTATATCGACATGGTCTTATTTCAATTGATAAATATTAACGTAGTCATGCGTACTTTCCCTTGAATGTCCCACACAACCATTAGACTACACATATCTCATCCAAATGGAATACCCGATGCGGTTCCTCACCGGCCACATATAATTACCCGTGAGAACTCAAGTTGTACTACCTACAAAAGAATATTTTAAAAATGCTTTGTTTCTACAACTGAATTGTCAGTAAATCCAAACCCTTATGGATTTATCCAAGGGCATACCAGGACCATTTAGAATATACTCACCATAGTCTGCAACTGACTTCCAGTGACATTTCTTATCCAATCTATCCCCTGTGCATTTCTATTATCATTCCACAAATTGAACATTGATACATTTTTTATGCAGTATCGTTGGATCAAAAAAATCTATCCCTAGATGGATTCCCATACCTGGTATCCACCCAAGTCCAAATTTGAACACGTACCAGTCATTCATTAAGAATTATAGTTGTACTCTACTCAATTAAACCAATAGTATAAAAAATAAAAAATAACCATCCCCTATATGGTCTCATAATTTCTTAACACTTCTCACATGGGGGTCATACATTGTGGAAAAACACCCCACTCCTTACCATAGGAGAATTCTTATCACCACACCATGAAATGAGTTCCTGTTCAGTACATCCCATATTCTATCCATTTTTGGACATAATGAATGGCATAACTATGAACCCACTTATTCCCACGCACTAACATAAACATAACCCAGTACCCATTCCTATTTATTATTAATGGTTCCCATGGATTTAAATGAGTTTCATATAAAAAATGGGGTCACCACCCTCAAACAGCCAATGGTTTAATCCCCATTGAATGTCATACATTAAATCACTCCTCGAGAACAACACCCAAGGAGGCTACTCATCAATCGATAAAATGGAATTAAATAAATTTGATTATAACCAAATATCTCCCCATGTACCTAGTGAAATGTCAAGATATTGGCCTCTATAATATATAGAGTAAGAGTACACAAGGATATTTTCAATTATTAGCCTGACAACCCATCCAAATCACTCAATGCTCTATGCCTAAATCATCAGATTCCAAACCATTAATCATTAGACCATACCCATCCACTCAACAATGATCCATTATGAAAATTTACCAAATGAAACTTATGTGAAATAAACCATCCATACCAAGTAGGTTTACAATAATGTATTCCCCAACCCACCACCCTACTCATGACCCCATTAATCAAATGTTACTAAGTCCAAGATGACCATGCGACATGAAACATCAATGTTGATACTTCAGAAGCTCCCTGGGAACTCCTCTTCAAAATCAGGAACCTCACCCCCACCAAGATTTATTCAATGATATCCCATATAATAATTTCATTCAAGGGTTATAGGTTCTCATCCTCAGTCGAAAACAAGTCAACCTTATCTACATGCTAAGCCACCACAAATTCTGATCGAGTCATCAGATCCCACTCATGCTCTGACCACACTAGTAACATCACACTCATTGGTCAATGAGGTCATCAAATGAAATAATTTTGTTCATTGAATATAGTATCAATACCAATTAAACTTAGTTTCTTTCTAAGAAATAAAATGTATCAACCTGCATGTATCTCAATATCTAAGCATGACTTATGAATCTGTCTTTACACGTGCATACAACCAAGCTTACTTCCCCAAAATGAAATAATTATAACTATCCAACCCTTATCATAGGTTTCCTTTTAACAAAAAAATCATGAATCACTTTGGTTTAAGTCACAACAATAGGCCTCTAGGTCTCCCACCAACCACAAAGGTCAAACCACTCACTAAGGTCACATCTCACTAGTTGTCACCCACACCCCCATCTCAACCACTTCAGAACATCTAACATTCAAGTCAAACCTATCTAATTGATTTAAATATAACATCTGATTTTGAGGGTAAAAACATGACTAAATGTATTTAGTTATATAGGTTTTTGATTCCATGTAATAGAGGAAAATACCCTTTAATTGGGTTTCCTTTTAAGTGAAACCTATAGTAAAAACTATCTTATCGAAAATATTATAACAGAATCACTTTCCAGGCACCATCTTACTATGAATTAGTCTTCTTTGATAATCCTCATAAGGCAGTGATCCCTGGAGAGTCATTATTCCAAGTATAAGGAAGATAATAAACTAATCCTCAGTAGACATTATTATATGTTAATAACCCTTGAGGTCCTAGATCACTATTAATGTTAAGGTACGTATCATCATCGCACTAGAGAATCTAACTTCATGTCCATAAAAGAAGGTAGGTTTTGTAAAATATTATAGAATGATAGATGTGAATACTCTATATAGGTTACTATGAATCTTTATTTAAGGAAACATGAAAAGGTTACACCCATAAAGGGTCTACAAGAAATGAATTATCTGTCCTAATCAACATGGTTTTCCTAATGACCCCTAACAAAGGCATCAAATTCCCTTAGTAACCTATCAAAGTTACTAATGAAACACTAAACACCCATTCTAACATACTTAGGTCTGGTTCACATCCTAAGAATAAAGACTTGTACCAATTTCACCATCATCGAGTCACATAATTGCATATTGCATCTAGCCTATCATAAATGAATGCAACACTATGGTCCAATTAAGAAGAATTACACCAAGAAACTGCATGGGAAAATAATATTTAAGTTTTTTTTACACTTTTAATAGTTAATGTTAGTTTTTATTTGTAAAATCACACACTAGAATGTCTATAACATGTGTACCCTATATACCAAATAGGATGCATGAACAAATGTATTTTTTCTCTAATAGCTAAGAGTCAAAATCAATAAATGTTCTCTCACCAATTCTCCAAGATATATAAATCCATAATAAATCATAAAATTCACATCACATATGTATTTCTTGAACTAAAAAAACATTCTCAACTACTACATCGAAAATCATAAATATTAATCGCATAACCCTGACAACCTAGATTTCTTACCAAAATAAGTGTTATCAACACACCAGTCCAATATCTCCCACATTCTCAAACACATTTCTAATACCCATTTCTTCCATGACAAAAATAGTAAATCAGAAAGAAAGAAAAAACCATATGATACCAATTTTTCATGTCCTGAACCAACTCACTCAATGAATAATAGTTGAACTGATTGGAGGAAAGGCCTCAAGCCGATCTCCCCATATTCCAGACGCCTCCAACAAGAAGTAGGGAACTAGGCCATGTCCATGGTGAGGATATTCCCACATATTATAGTAAGAAAATAGTATAAATAACAGAACATCAACCATAAAATTAAATAATTAAGGTGAAGAAAAAATAAATATAAACAAAGATGTTATAATAATTCTAAATTCAGTAAAGGCCAAAACGATCATGTAATATATATAATAATAATCCCTCATTGGGATAATCACATATACAAGAATAAATAGATGAAATATAATTAAAAGTACAAGGGTCTACCTCCCACACTGAGTTGTATCAAATAGCCATCTACCCATCTATATCTGAGCTATCATGCTTGTTTAAACCTAGGCTGTAACCCAACATATTCCTACAACCAAGTGAATATATTCTAGGGTACATCTGGGGAATGGTGGCCCATGATGGGTGTGAGTAGAAAATTAGAAAAACACCACCAATATTGTCCCTTAAATGTCTTGTAAATTTAGTGTAGGTATATGTGAGTTACTCATCATGATAACAATAATAATAAAAAATAACTCATGAAAATAAAGTCGATCCTTGAGTCCATGGACCCAATTGAACAAAAATACTATTAATAAGGAATTGATCTATATGACATACCACTGAATATATGTTTAATATAGTTGATCCTTGGGTATATGATCCTGATAGAACATACCTGCTTTATCCAACACTTGAATATCTATGATCAAGATATGTCTCCATAGGGGGATACATGTCCTAACTCTGGGATCACATGTACTCACCTCAATTAATTAAAATGAAGTATTCCAAGTATAAAATCTAAATACATTAAACAGGTCATTGATATGGATCTCATACCAATCCATCCCCATGTAAATGCAATCTGATGTATTATACAATGATCCCAATCCAAGGGAAATCATATAATTGGAGGTCGAATAATCTCAAATGGGATTAAACTTATAGTACATATGCAGAACACTATCATGGGTTCACAATAAAACTCAACATCATTCAATAAATGACTCTATAGTCCCATTCTAAGAAAATTTTGGGCAATGTATTAATGGTGCATCCACATGATCCTTAGGAGTATCCTAGACAATAATTGAGGAGATCATCATCCATCCTTAGGGATCTCAAAAGAATTTGGTTCTTGGGGGAAGTATGCCCACTAATCACCCTTGGTAATACCTAACTAGAGAGGAATCTTAGTGAAAAATGGGACATTTGTTAATGGTAATAGTCAATAAATAAGTCTCATAAGATAGGTATCAGGAAGTACCCCAGGGCATCCCCACTATAAATCATATTACATCAGTCCCATTGCTTGAGTTCGAGGAATTAATTTTGGAATCATAGTTGCATCAAAAGAAACTTAGTGAAAGAATGAATAAACATGCATGGTTGGATGAACACTTAAAAATATTTCTATTCATATAACATCTTAGACTTACATTTTTGATATGGGTTATAGGTGACACCTACTACGATCTTTTCCCAAACTCATGATATCATTGCTCAAGGTTGGTCAACCACAAGAGCACACACTAGGGTCCCCTAGGTTATAGCATTGGGGAGGTGTCCCTTATAGGATCCTCAATGTCTGAATAGAAGAATAGAAATCCCTCATGGATTACATAGTAATTTTCATAGTATTATGTTGACACACGATTCATTAGGATATCAAGTCCCATGACATTACGAACTAGCTACATGTCCTTACTGACAATATTGGGACTTGTCACTATGTCCACCATAAAGGGAGGGTTCTTGATGCCATCTTGTTCCACAAGGTCACTCTCAAATGGTATACACACCCAATATAGTCCTAGTTTACCTATGTACTATCTATATAGGAATGTGTATGGGAAGAAAAATCCCACTAGTTCCATCCTCATCTTATAAGTGGTCTAGAGGCCCCTCGTTATCACAAGGGTATATGTCTCAACATTTGGGGATAAATAATGGGGATAGAATTCTATGGTTGTTTATAAACCCTAAAATACTACCATTATAACTAACTAATTTATTTAATTATATAGCCCTTGAAATAAAATTAAAAATAGGGTTTCATCTTAAGGGGAAATCCTAAACATACACATACTACCATAAACATGCATAAACACCATAGGGAAAGTATGGAAGACCACCTACCCTAATAATGGTTCAATTTTTTTTATATGTTATGAAACTAGCTTCCAAGGCTATCCAAGACCATCTATGACATGCAAGATACCTTTCTTAAAACAAAACTACCAAAAGTTAATTAACTATAATTTAATTTTAAGTAATTAATAAAACTCAAAATGTTACAGACAATCAAACTACTAATTTGATAATGAATAATTCCAAAAAATCACCAAAATATCTCGTTTCATTGGACCCATGACCAAATTCTCACAAAAAACTCATGACAAATCCTCATCCTTGAACAGTGTATAAAACATATAAATGGAATCAAGACAACCACACAAAAAATATAATGTCAGAATTAAATATTTATAAATTCACCATGATGACATAACTGAAAAAAACAACACAAGATGAACTACATATGAACTTCCATGTTACCCCTTACCAAGGAAGAGTCAAAGGCCCATCACCGGTATCTAATTCCTCCATGCCCTAGTGGAATCAGAATTTAAATCCCTAACCCTGGAATCCAAAATAAATATTGAGGAGAAGATAAAATCAATAGAGGCTAAAAGAGTTCAAGTCATATGATAATTAAATGTAAAACAAGATAAAAATACAACAAGAATACCCCATTAAAGGGTCTTGATAAAAGGAAGGAGAGGAGGGGTCTTACTAGGTCACACATGGGAGAGGGATGAAAAAAGAGGGGTTACACCTTCTATGAATATTTGGAAAAAGGGGTAAATTTGGAATTTTTAATGGCTTGTATAATTGTAATATTTTTACAAAACATGATGTTGGAACTACCTCCCACCCCTCCACCTCACATGGTTATGGAACATGGTTAGAAACCATACACCAACCATGTAATATATCTAAAATTTACTATAGTGGCTCAGATAGTTTTCTAAAACCTAATGTATGGTTTTTTCAATCCATGTGCCTCTATAATCTTGGAAACATAGTTATGTCACATGGTTAACACTACCCTTGTGCCAACCATATGCCCTTGATTAAATTTTAAAAAATTTCAACTTTGTCCTCCAAACCCCCAAAATGAACCCGAAACCTCAAAGTAAACTTCCAACCCTTAATATGTGTCTAAAAACACATATTTGAGATGTTGAAACATTTAAAGCCTGTTCCAAGCCTCCATAAATATTTTAATCATAATGTAGTTGAAATTTTAATTTCTTTCTAAAAATTATAACATATAAGAAAACATGATCCTTCACATTAAATTTAGATATTCACAGAATGTGTTTTATAGTTTAAAAATCATGGGAAATATTAATGTCACTATTAAATTTGAAAAATGTAATTAGTTGAAAGAAGTGGGGAAAGTCTACGAGGATTAATATCCAAACAAATTAAAACACTATAGTTGAAAAAAATGATCATATATTTCAGGATTTATTATTTTTACTTTAATTCACTAAGTCATAATCATGATGTAATGAAGGTTGATAAAAACTTATAGTGAACTAGTCTTAACAAAAAAATATATTATATCATTCTATTGAATATTCAACACATTACAAAATTATATGCCAGAAGACTATAATAGTTTAGTGTCTAGGGAAACATGGAGTAAAATATCTTCTATCTTGGTAAAAGATTGCCTAATTATCCAATAAATATATATCCCTTTATTAATCCAACATAAAAACGTTCATCAGGACCCTGGGAAAGGAAATATAAGAAAAAGTGAACTAAAATGACTAGTAAGGGTAATTAGAAAAGATATGTAATCATAACATGAACATAGGTGTATGAGAACATGATAATAACATTTTAATACCATAACATGCATATAAAAAATCTTAATAATGAGTCATTGAATATGAATTGGTAGTTATTAAGACAAAAATAATAATGTATTAAATGAACATGAGCCTAGAGATCATAACATAAGAATAAGCCATAGATTTTTGGTAAACACGTCATATTTTTACATTTTGAACATGTGTAAATAGAATCAGGTTAACTCATTCAGTCAAGGACATAAAATTAGGCCCACACATAATCTTATGGACATCCAATCAGGTCCATGCATAATATTGTGAACATGTATTAATGTTCTTGCATAACATTGTGAATAGGTAATCAGGTTCATTCACAACACTGTGAACATGTATTAATCTTCATGCATAACATTTTGAACATGTAATTAGGTTTATAAAAAACATTGTGAATGTATAATCATGTTCACGCCTAACATTGTGAACATGTAATAAAATTCAGGCATAAAGGGCTGTAAGAACCCCAGTTTTAATATGTTTTTTTAGTTTAAATGCATAAATATTTCCTAATGTGAATTCCATTTGAGGTCATAGAGATTTTAGGAATTTATGGGGCTTGTTCGGAGAAAGGAACCCATGTTTAGGGGTGAATAATTCTTGGTGAATAGTTAGTTCAAGCCATATGGGCCAGTTGATATGGTGTAACAAACTATGTGAGGCCTCAGTAGAGACAAGGGAAAGCCCACATGGTTTGAAGAAACTAGGCGAGAGGAGGCGCATGACTGTACGGGTTGGTCTATAATTTTTACAATGGTATTTGGCATAGGTTTTACACGATTTTTCAAACCGTGTTGGTAAATAGTGCATGTTACCTTATCCTACAACCAATTGTGTAGTTTGGTGCATGATTTTCCAAATCATAAAAATAAATTGTGTGACACTTGATATTTTTTGAGAAATTACCATTTTAACCATGATTAAAATCTATTTCCAACCTACCACTCTTTTCCCCCCATAAACTATAAGTTTCTCTATTTTGAAGCACTCATTGAGCCTAAAATAAGAAATTCCACTGATCCTCCATCCAATATCTGATTCAAGTGATACTCGTCTCACTGGATCTGCATCAGTGATTAATCAATCCCATTTTATCCATTATTCATTATTATGGATATCAAATATGCTATTTAAATTCAAGATCATTTTCCCTATTTATAGATTCTTTATCCTTTCTTCACATTTCTCCCAATCTGATTTAAATTAGGAGTGAATAATGGATGAGAACTCTACTACAGAACCACAATAGGTGGTCTATACATTTTCCTTGTGTTTTGGAGCTTTATTAGGAAACCTATTTTTATGTCGCCCATCATACATTAATACACGGGCCATGAACTAAATTTTTTAATTAAATTAAATGGAATCAGACCTATTAGGGATGCCCTTAGGTTATTTGGTGTTGAGTTGGAGGTTGTTTCCCTAACCAATGCCACCCATGGGGTGCACCTTATGAAATCAACTTATTTATTCCATGTTAAACCACCCATTGGGTGAGTTGATGCTTTCCTAGATAGGTGAATCCCCCCAAAAATGATATGAATTAGATGAGATGTTTTGGATATGGGTTTCCACTTTTTCAATGTGACAAAATGTTGCTGTTGAATTGTTTAAAGTTTGAATTGTAAATGGGTTGGTTAAATGAGTAGGAATACTCATTTTTTATCTTGAATGTGAATTGTGATATGTGATTGGGTATACTCATGTGGTGTAATTGAATATGAATTATAGATAATGAGTGGGTATACTCATGGTATGAAATAATAATGGTTCGATTGATTAATAAGTTGAGATGTAATTGAAATGATAGTGGATGATTGGGATGGTATACTAAGTTTCATGATTCCATTTATACTCCTTCAATGATACTCCTTGGATATTTACATAGAAGTGGATACTATGGATAGAGTATTCACTTTGGGTCTTGATTTTGTGGGATGCCTTGGGCCATTTTACCCCTTGATTTTGTCTTGCTTGGAATCATGTAGAACATGTTTGGTATGACTTGCTCATAGGACTCCAACTAGTGCATAACCAAGTTTTCATCAGGATACAACTAAGAATTGACAAGGATTACCTATTATTTTACCCCTTAGATCCATCCCTTCATGGTCTAACACCATATTATACAATAGAACCATGGTAATTCTGAAATTTGGATTATATGTCACGACCATGATAAATATGAAATTCTTGGTCGAATGACTCACCCATGAATGTTTTTGACACTTCATATTGTATTGAAAGACTATGGTTGAAAGGTTTTTATGGTTTTTATGGAACGTCCATAATTCTTACATGATTTATACTTATAGTAGCCTTATTAGGAGCATGACACTTATTTTTTACGGAACCATGAGAGACTAGTCAATATCACTTCCTTAGTGGTGGAAATGCCATGTGAGGTTTAATTTTCTTTAATTCATACCTATTTCAATTACATAAAATTTATATTTTTATATTGCATAACATAGATTATATAGAACTTTGGTTGGTTAACTACTAGGAATATGTATCACACCCTGTTTGGGATACAATTGAGTACCCAAAAAAACTATATGGATGTATGTAGGGATCATGGTAAGTACCCACAGTTCAAGAGTTGATTTTGTGCCATTATTAAAATTAGGGGAGAAAGGGACAGAGAGGATGCTCGTGATGCTATATGGAGAAAACAATTTTGGTATTTTTGGTATTTTGAGGTATAGGTATTATCTTTTACTTCTATGGAACTATTTATTTTCATTATTATACACATAACATGTTTCATATTTTTGTATATAAACTGACTTGGAAATATTTATATATCAGTATTTCACTACTTACTTTTGTATGACTATTTTGTTGATTCTGCTACTTGTTTTTTATAGAGTTTCCACAATGTTTCACTCTGGTGATTAGGGAATAATATCACCATAGACACACCCATGTCCCTTACTACTAGTCAAAAACATCTAGAATTTCAGGGGATGTGCTTGAGGCAATGTTACCCACCAGGATTTCGGCACTTTCAGCGGCATCCGTGTATAGGATGTTACAAATTGGTTTCATCACATTTTTCTTTTCTTAGTTTATTATATGGCTACAATAGATATGTATTGGAAGGTAATGTAATTTGGTAATGATTTATTCTTAGATATAACTAACCTTCATATAAGAAAAATCCAAATTTATTCAAATTGAATTACTATTTTGGTGGATATTATAATTAATTTGATTCCACCATTAGGTGACAAACTTGATTTATGAAATAATTATTGATATGATTATTGGTTATATTTCTATTAAAATCCGATGAGATGAGGTAATTCCATATTTTTCATCATATAAATACTTTATAAGAATCACACGTCATGAATTATGCCATGCCATTTGGGATACATTACTCGTTGCCTACTATTGTGATATGTATTCTGATAAATGCGTCTTTTATTGTGATATTTCTTTTTATAGTGAATAGATAATGCAATTCCATATTTAAATTCATAAGGAGTATGGTAAATTACATTTTTATTCAATTGTTTAAACTAAATTTGTTGTGTTATAGATTATATGGGAACCATATTTTTGTTCATGGTGTGCAATGGGCCCTCATGGATTAGATCATGGTGAATCATTGGTTAAAACTTTTGAATAAATTAATTATGGAAATGAAATATAAAATGAATTTTAATTGAAATAGAAAATTAAAAAAATGAGAAGGGACTTGACTTAGAACTGACATTAGAGTGGGAAATAGGGAGTGTCTCTAGTGGTGTTTGTGACTTATTTAACTGTTCAATTTTTTATAGTCCTAGATTTAGGAGTAGGCTGTGTGGTATAACTAGTTTATAGAATGGTTTTCACCTATCACATTATTTTGATCTGCAATCCTTGGTATCGTTATTTTCTAAAGATTGTGATTGTATTTAAAGATGAAAAACTGGACCAAGTATGTCCATTGAGGCTTGTTTTTTTTGGAAATGACCCATTATGGGTGTTTATGGCCTTGATAATTAAATAAATACAATTCCATTTCATTTTGAAGAACCTAGGTTGATATAATAGGACATTCATAGGTCAAATTATCTTGAATTATTTTAAAGGTAAATTTTCATGAAAAATTACCTAGTTTTGAAGACATGTGAACGAATGTTTAATGATCAATAAAAGAAGTTTGATGAGACCTTCTTATTGCGCCTCCAATTGATAGTTAGATCAAGTACAAGTGGTTTTTTTATAAATTGTACTTGATAATATATTGTAGATTTTTTAAATATTTAAAGATTAAATGTAAATTAATCGAATTAATTTAAAATGGAACAAGAAGTGGTTTCCTTCATTTAACTCTCACGTAAGGGTAGTTTAATCTTATCTTTGAGTTGCCTTGGAATAGAAACTTAAGCCTTCTCCATGCTCCTTCTCCATTTTAGAAATGGATTAAATGATAGGCACTTGAGCCTAGTGGAATTCAATTGGATGAAATGTAGTAATAGGTTATTTTCTTATTCTTTCATAAGTGGTTATACCACCGTAGGAAAAATACATAGAGTTTAAATACCTATCTAAATGCTATGGGTTCCGAACATTTTTTTTTCCATTTGGTTGCATTTGTCCCTAGTATGACTCATAGATTCTGAATGAAACACTTGTTTGGATGGGTGATCATGATACCTTTGACTCTTGTTATCTGTGTTAGTATTATTTAATTCTTTGTTTCACTAAGTTAGACATGCCTTGATCATGTTCTAAAACTTAGTAGGTCTTGTGACCTTTTATTATTTCTTAGTGAATGATGTACTTATAAGTCATAATCTGAGTTGATGGCTGTATGAGGTAATATAAATCTAGACTACATCACTTGTACGTACCACCTGATACATGGATTAATAGGACAAGATACCTATATAAAGTATCAAGGACGTGTTATCTTAATTTTGAAACCTCGGTGTAGTATGTGTTTGCATAAACATTGTCTATCAAGGCATAAATGTTGTAACAAACTGGTTGAGATTGGTGGAAATCATTGAGAATTTTGATATTTAGTACATTATTGGGTCATAAACAGAGTATAGTGACCATATCATTTTGGGAATTAGATTCATCCCAATGATCTAGATGACATCCTAAAGGATCGGGTATTTTGACACACCGATCATGGTGGTTCTGGATTTCTTTTAAAATGATATGACATATGTGAGGATGGATCCGAGGAGATTATCTTGTGTGTCTGAGGTTAATTTGAAATAGTTAACTTGTGAGAAGCTAGCCTATCTATTTTTTTACATCAATGACACTTCTATGGTGGGTAGAATCACATCGGTTCTCATGTACATATCAATGTTTTCTTGGAAACAAAACTTTGTTTGTGCTTGGCTGTGTGTGAAATCATTGAGAAGGACTGTTGGTCATGGATGATATTCATTGGTAAAGTTGGATTAATCATGGGATTCCTTGATTGGTGGAGGCATCATGGCTCCGTTAATAGTGATTCATTTGTAGGTGATGTCACGCTTCTTTTAAGATATAGACCAATAGTGATCTATTTGTTCTTATTTTGGTTTTCTCTTTTGGTTGGAAAATATTAAAATTATCTTAGTGTAATCTTCATTGAGAGAAAATAATTTACCCTATATTGTTTTTATCCTTGATGTAATAAGAGAGGGTTGGTCTTACACCATACTAAAGTTTTAAAATCTATTGGACGATTTTGTTTAGTTGACTTTGTGTTGCACACTGATACACGATTCTAATCGAAGCATGGTTAGTTCTAATTGACACTTAGGTTCCCAAATAGGAATGCCTTGGATGGACACTTGGATAACATTTGTTTTTTTGGAGTTGAATACCGGGAAGATGCCTCTCTAGTTTTATTTAGTGTCTTGTAGTGGATGTATTGGCCTAGTACCAACATCTCACTTATAAACATGGAGTATAGAATACATGGGGTTAGTTCCCTAGGCTCTAGTTAAATGAATCCAAGGTTACCCTAGACTCGTATTGGGCTTAGAGGTGATTTATAAAAAGTTTGAAGATTCTAATGAGCTATATTTGGGTTATCCACTTATTTGTGTTGTGGAAGGAAGGTTTAAAATGGTAGTATGATGAAATCACCCAAGAATGTCACCAAGAGTTAGGTATGTACTTCAGGGGATGTTTTTTTGTATATGCATGATTCCTTGAAATAAGGTGTTGTGTTTCAGTTTTTAATATGAATTTTTTCTAATCTATTAATTTTAAGAATAGTTAGAAGGGTTGGATAGACTTTTTATCATTATTTTTTGATGTTTATTGTTTTAATGAACATGTTTAATCATGTCACCATTTTATTGTGGGTGTGGTAGAAAGTCTGCCAATGTATTTTAGTAATGTTTTCTTGAATATTTTCTATTTAGTTAGTCAAGATTAGACTATTACTTTATGATAAGGTCCCTGATATTCCCTTGTGTGTAGTCATGTTCCCCTAGTTAAGGATGGCACACCTAGAGTTCTAATAGTATGCTTACTAGCATCCTTTATAAGTTAATTCCAATGGTTGATGTACAGTGGTTCAGAATTGCCCCATTCTTGTGATAAAATCCGTGGTGGGGAGCACCATAAGCTAGTTTTTTAGATAGACTATGATGTGATTGTGTCTCTAACTAAAAAATCCCACCAATACCTGTGGCTAAGTATGAAAATTGGTGTATCTTGTTTTTTCCTCATAAGCTCCACTTGTTAGTAGGTGGAGGAAAAACACCAGTGACCAGATGTACTTTTAAAGTAGTTTCCCATTGATGAGTGGAAATGAAATAATGTTGCAATGGATTTCATGAAAAGTTTATTGAGGCTGTCTCAAGATAATGATTATATATAGGCTGATTTTTAGAGGATTACAATGGTTTCTCATTTCATACCTATGAAGGATTCCTTCAGCATTGAAGAGATTGGGAGGTTGTATATCTGTGAGATAGTATGGCTTCCCTGGGTCCCAAATAATATTTTTTCATATAGATATTCTTGGTTTACTTTATGGTTTTAGAAAAGTTTTTATATTGAGTTAGGTACCCATATTCTTATGAGCATATCATGCCACCCCCAGATAGATGTCCAGTCTGAGCACACGATTCAGGTGTTGGAGAACATGCTACAAGCATACATCCTAGTTTTTAGGAGATATTGGGATAGGCATATACCTTTGGTTTATTTCACCTACACAAATATTTTCCAAGGAACAATTCAGATCGTGATTTATATGGAATTATACATTTTTTTCATGACGATCACCCATATTATCATTAGAGGTTTTTGAGACAACTTTACTAGGACCACGTCTCATACATGAGAATTCTGAGAAGGTCTAGTTGATTTAGATGTGGATTCAAACTGCACAATACGAAAATAAATCATATAATGATTTCCACAGAGGAACTACAGAGTTTGAGGTCAGGGGTTGTGTCTTTTTACATGTTTCACCATAGTTGGGACATAGACAAATCAAGAGATAGGGTAAGATTTCACTTCAATATGTCTTGTTGTTTGAGATTTTAGGGATAGTTGGGTAGGTAACCTATCAGTTTGAATTACCTCAGATGTACCGAAACATGAACAATTTCTTTTCCATATCTTAGTTACACCATTATAATTTAGACCCATCTATTTATTTTTACCCCGAAGAGGTTGAGCTATTGGATGATGCATCATTTGAGGAGCCTCTGACTCAAATCGTTGATAGGAAACAAATTCTATCTAATTCCAATCAATTACTCTTATACATGTGTTATGGTAGCATAACCATTTATAGGGTGAAACTGGGGAGTGGGAGGCTGAAGTATGTTCTTAGTGTCTAGAGTTTTTTCTTCAAGGAATTTTAACAAACTTTTAGAGGAAAATTCGGGGATAAATTGCTTTAAGGGGGAAAATTCTAAGAACCCATGTTTCTATATGAGGAAAAAACCATTTATTAGTTTAAATGCTTAAATATGGACTAATTTGAATTGAATTTGAGGTTATGGAGGTATCAGAGGTGTCTAGGGATTTTTTAGATCCCAGAACCTATGTTTAGGGGCGAATAATGAATGGCGCACAATTAATTTAAACTGTCTGGGGGAAGTTCACATGGTTTAACAAACAATGAGAGGCCTTCAAAGTGAGTAGGTGGATCCCACACAGTTTAAGGAAATCATAAAATAGGACGCACATCCCTGCATGTATTGGTCCTCAACTTTGATAGTTGGATTTGACACGATTTGTGCACAATTAGTCAAAATTTGTAGGTAAACCGTCCATGTACCCTTATCCTATAGCTAAACATGGAGCAAACCTATAAGAACTATATGTGTTTGGTGAAATTACTATTTTAACAATAATTAGAATCTATTTATAACATATCTCTCTTTTCATCTCCCACATAGGAAGTCCCTCTATTTTGAATCCATCCATGAGCCTAAAGTAGGAATTACTACCGATCCTCCATAAGATCTTTGATTCAAGCACCACTCGTCTAATTGGATCTATATAGGTGATTACTCGATTAATTTTTACCCATTAGTCATTATTCATGACATTGGTTACACTATTTAGTTTCAGGAATATTTTCCCTATTTATAGTTTCTTCGTCTTTTCTTCATATTTATCATGATTTGAGTTAAATACGAAGATGATATTGGATGATCATTCTGCTACCGATCCAATGTAGGAGGTTTATACATTTTTCTTGAGTTTTGGTGCTTTATTAGGCTACCTTCTATTGTGCTTCCCCGATGACTTTTAGGGGTGGACCCATAACTAAATTAATGAATTCAATTAATTAGAATTGGACGAGCTAAAGATCCCTTACTGTACATTAGTGATGAGTTAGAGGTTGTTTCCCTAACCATGGACACCCATGGAATGTTCCTTATGAATTCACCATATTTAATCCATGTAAAACAACCCATGGGGAGAGTTGGTTATTGACCAGATGGATAAATCCCTTTAATAAAAGATTTGAATTAGTTGATATGTTTAAGAGATGGGTTGGCTCCTTTGTAATGTGATAACATGTTGATATTGATTTATTTAATGGTTTATTTATAAATGTATTGGTTAAATCAGTAGGTATACCCATTTACTCTTTTGAAATTGAATTTATATATGGGTGTGGGTATTATCTTGTGGTGTTATTGAATGTTAATTATAGATAATGAATGGGTATACTCATTGTATGAAATAGAAATGGTTTGACTGATAAATCAAATGAGATGTAATTGAGATTGTAGTGGATGAAAGGGTTGGTACACTAAGGGTATTAATTCCATTTAGATAACATGGATGTTACTCCTTAAATTCTTAATGCGGTGGTGGATCCATGTGTTGTGTATTATCCTTGGTTCTCGATTCTGTAGGATTCCATGGGCCTTTCTACCCTTTGGATCCGGATTTATTAGACGCACGTCAGACATGGTTGGTATGACATTCTCCTAGGACTCCACACATTTCCTAACTGAGTTCCATCGAGATGCTCTTTGTACTGAATAAGGAATCCTTGGTCTTTTATATGTTGGATTAGAGCATTCATGGTATAAAATGTTATTCTGGAAAATGACCGTGGTAATTTTGATATTTTGATTATATGAGATGGTCATGAGAAATATGTTATGATTTGTTGAATGGCTCAGTTGTGGATGTTTCAGACTCCTCAAATTATATAAAAAGGACATGGATGAAATGTATCTATGATTTATATGACAAGGTCATAGTTCTTAGTCCCTTTTTACTTGTAGATACCTTGTTATGATATTGAAACTTGTTTTTTAAGGGAGCCTTGATAGGATAGTTATTATCACTTGCTTAGTAGTGGGCCTGCCATGGGCACATTGCTTTTCTTTACTTATTTCAAATTTGACTTACATACTTATTAGCTTATTATATTGAAAATAGTACATTGAATAGACCTTAGAGTGGTTCCCTACTTGGATTATGTATCATACCCAGTTTGGGTGGCCTTTGGGTACCCAAAAAGACTATATAGATAGAGGTAGGGACGAGGGAAATCACCCACAGTTCAAGGGTAGATTTTGTGCCATTCTTAGGAGTAGGGGAGCATGTGACCGAGATAATGATCATGATTCTATAAAAAGATAACACTTTGGGTCGTTTTGATATTTTGGGATACATATATTTTTTATTACAACCGTGGTCCTGTTTTGGATGCTTTATTAGACACAAAACATGTATCATAATTTTGTAGATGAAATGACTTGGCATTGGTTATATATAAGTCTTTTACTTCTTACTTTTTTATTATAGATATATTACTTTTTCTACTTGTTGGTTATTTGGTTTTCACTATGTTACACTCTGGTGATGAGGGAATATTTCCCCCATGGATACAACTTGGGACATCATTACAAGTCGTTAGCCTCTAGCGTTTATGGAGATGCACTTGGAGCCATTTGTGAAATGAACATGACTTTTTCAATAGAATATTTATCTCCTTATAATTATTTCATATGCTATAAATCAAATATAATAACATAGATTACGCAATAATAACTTTATAAATGAGGAATGAATGAAATAAAAGGCCTTTTCTAGAAGTTAAGGAACTAAGACCAATGATACAGTAACGTGACTATTGGAATAATAACATGACCCTTAAGAATAGTAATATATACAATTGAATAAGAAAATTCTCCTTTGAAAGTATAAAATTTTGGTTTCTTATTAATGAAAAAATAATATATTTATATAATGATGTAAGTAAATAATTAATTTAAAATTATAAATTAAGCATTAGTATTTTCATAAGTCATAAATATTTATTTATAATTTTATAATTATTATAATGATTTAAAAGAAACTTTATTTTCATAAAATACACCCATAAATCAATATTGTTTTTTCCTATTAATTTTAGACAATTTTATGAGACCTTAGTTAATTTTTGAATGTTTTATAAAATCAGTTAGAATTTTTAAATTGGTATTTTTGAATAAATGATGATTTTAATTAAAAATTAAATTTATTAAATTTAAAAAATTATTTTTAAAAAATGGAGTTCATTTTTAAATTCTAAAAATCCATAATTAGTTAGGGATAATTTTTGTATTTTTTATAAAATACTTGATTTTTTGTTGAATAGTGAAATTTGATAATTTATGATATTGGCTAAATACATAAATTATTCAGTCATAAATGATGTATGGATGATGTAAGAACAAAATATCAAACTATAATTCATTATTTTAGTATATTTACTAATAATGTTCAAACTATTCATAGTCTTGAATCAAAATAATATACTAATGAATAAAATAATGAGAAAACACCCCTCTCACCCCCTATAAATTCCATCCCTCATCACCTCTTCTTATCACAAATCTAATTACTTGAACCTTTTCCAAATTCTACTCAATAATCTTACAATGACCATCCCCCACATCCAGGATCCCTTTCTCTCATCAAAATACCAAACCATTTTTTCTATTGAGGTTCTCACGAGGAGAAATTCAAGAGGAAAATCCCGTTTCTTTTTCTATTAATTCATTTTTAATATATTTTATTTTCTTATTCTATACTCATATCACCTTATTCAAGTTTCATGATAACTTCAATATCGTTTATATATAAAATTTTTATTATTTTAATGGAACAACCATCGTCAAACCTATTCTATGATCCCTTTTATCTTTAAAATGATATAAGTGTCCAGGAGGTGTTTATTTATCGACTCTAAGGATGAAAAGTATTTATTTTCAATTACTACCTTCTAGGATAGTTATAAAACCATTTTCATGTATGAAAAATATTTAAATGATTAATTTATAACCTTTTTGTAATTCTGTAACCAAAATATATACATAATATTAAATAATAAAACAATAATTGTTCATGATGATCATAAAGCCGCCAAATTAATCTAAATGGTCATCATTAACGTTTAATCTAATGATTTATCCTCATAAAATAAAAAAAGATGATATATATAATAATTTAAACTTATATAATTTCATAAATAATATATAATTCAATTTTTTATAATTATTCTCATTTTATATGATCTCCCATGCATGAATAAAAATGAACTCAGAAAATGAACACTCCCAAATGATGAAATTAACTTATATAACACATCAAAAAGAAATAAATGAACTCAATAAAACCAAAAATAATCAAATAAATGTGTAATTAATTCTTTATTTGTTAATTAATGAATGTAATTTTATTATCCTGGATATTAAAGTGAATAAATCTTTAATACATAAGGTAAAGGGATTTTCGAACCCAATTTTCTTTCTTTGGGAAATTCCTATTTTAGGCCAAATTTCGGTATAGATGTTTTTTTAATATTACTATAGTTTAATTTCATTATCCTTAACTTTTTATTTCTAGTCTATATATTCTTCTAATATTATTTTATTATTCATTCAATTATTTTTCCAAAATAAATCTTATTTCTAAAAAAATATTTTACTTCCCTTGAGATTGTTTCTTCTTCACTCAAGATTTATGATTCTTATACCGGGTATTCTATTCCATTTTAATTTTGGGAAACCTAAAAGTTTATTCATGAATGAATTATTTATGAATTTATCATTAAACCAATTTCCTTTACATGAGTTATTTTATGGAAAATATTGTTATACATTCTATATCGCATGCATGATTATGGGTGAAATCAGAACTATATAGAACTCCAATGCGTTGGGTAATATGATGGATCTCATGGGATAATGTGAAATATCTTTGAACATGATGATTTGTTTTATCATAACCATCTGTGGTATTTGAACACTAAGACATAATGTTTCATTTTTATGCATTGTAACATTCCATGCCTTTATCTAATGCTTCCTCTCATGTTTAAGATGATGATTATGCCCACCTCATGTTATATTGGTCCATTTTCTTATCTACCCTCTTAATAGTCTTTTAGCTCAACCATATATTTTCATATATACCCATGTTATTTTAGGTACTATGGAAAACATGTAGTCTAATAAAGAATTTACAGAAGAAGGAACTAAATAAATGCTAATGTTTTATTATGTAAAAGTATACATGGTCATAGTTTTCCAATGATATTAAACCTATAGATCCTGGATGTGTAACTATTTTATGTTTTTATTGTTAAATTGATGTAATAATCATATAAGATAAGTAGGGTTGCTATAATGTGACCCATTGGGATTAGGGAAATTTTAGTTTCATTTGGTTCCGGGATATTACATTGGTTATACCTCTTAGTCAGGGAACACCACTATCACTAGTGGAAGCCCTTTAATCATAGTGGATACAGTTTCCCATTCTTCCTATAATGGATCAATAATATCAACAAGTTTTCCATAATTATCTCATTATATATGAATCTTTACACAATACATTGGATGAAGATATAGGTCCCACCCATCACATAATGAAACTATACATATGTGGTTGAAAATATAATAAAAAATTCATCATTTCAGGACCCATACAAAGAGATAGTTGTCTTAAAAATCATATCAAATCCCAAGAAATGAAATGGGTATTATGAAAAATACATTATATCATAACCTATGAAAATGATACATGTTTCATTATCATTTCATCACTGAATAACCCATAAAGGGAAGTGGGTTTCATAAGTGTTTTATCATGGTATAACCAGTATAAGGGAAATGGGTATCATAAATAACATGTCATATTAAACATAAAATATTAAAATAGAGCATAATAATAGTTTCCTTAATTCATTCCCATAAAAATAATAAGCTATATCAATGGATTTCAACTTAAATGGAGAAGGATTTTGAAAGATCACAAAAATCATTTCTTATGGAAAATTAAAGTTCTTTGAAAATAGTTTTACACGAAATAAAAAAAGTTTAACAATAATTTTATTTTAGAACCACATTGAAAAATTATGAAGTAGTATTTGAAAATAATTGAAAATATTTATTAACAAAAATATCCTTTTCACTATGAGAAAATCTTCTTAAAACCTAAAACATTTTGAAAACCATTTTCTTTGAAAATAAACTGGAAAAATTATAAAGGAAGATTTGAAAAAAAAATTAAACTATATTAAAACAAAATTTTATTTTTTAAATATATTTAATAGATAATTTTCCCACAATATTATTTAAAAATATATTTGAAAACATTTTTATATAACATGGTTTTGGAAGGAAAATAGATTACCGACCGAATAAAGAGATAAAGTTGGACTATATAAAACAATTTCTTAATTTTATTAAGTATTAATGTGTGGATAAAGGGTACCATTACCAGAATAAATAATTAATTAACAATGTCGAATTTTTTTGAGATTCCTTGAGAGGTACGTCATGTGATTTCAACATTATAGACTTGATTACAAACACTCCTGATAAATGGTGAGATTGTAACCTAAAACTATTACAACTTTGGTAACATTGAATCCTAAGTATAATGAAGGAATAACATTAAATGAATCTTAAAATATCATGAGGATGAATAAACTAATTATATTACATGTAAAAGGGGAATTATATACACCTCATGAAATGATATAGGTACATATCACAACATATGTCTCAAAGAACGAAAAATGAGATGAAATATCTTATTGATTTTGTAATTATTTGACTGTTAACTCCATGAAGGAAATATAATCAAAAGGATATGCATATAAAAATAATTTTAATTATAATTTTTACAAAATACAACCACTAGAATTATACAAATCACATAGAATAAAAATGTGTTGAGCATGGTTTGTGTCACACTAAAAAATAAAATTTGGATGAAGATCAATTACAACTTGGGTAGCATTTAAATCATGAGATGTATAAAAATAATAATAATAATAGAAACATTTAATTTCATTAAATAAACTAATATTTTGATATAATAGGCCATAGTGCTGTAAATATACCACACCAAATAAATGAGTGGTGAAAATGGCATAAGTCTCACAGAAATAAAAGTGAGACTAAAATCCACATACCTTATGTCTTGACTCTAATAATACAAGTTCAATACTCTGGTTTAATAAATACAAGTTTATTATAAATCTATCATATAGAAATATTTATTCATATAATACAACATATTATTTTATTATGACTTTATATTACCTATTTATTAACAATTCCTTGTAAAAGTTACATTTTGAGTAATAACTACTTTGTTTTTCGTATAAGTTTTGAGTTGTTATTTTTGGGTTTCATTATTTGATAATGATTTAATAATTTAAATAGTGTAACCATGATATTAATATCTTATATATTCATTATTTATTTATTTATAATATTCTATCAAATATATAAATAGGAAATAAAATACAACATTAATAGAGATGGTATACCGTACATACACATGAACACCATTTCTATTTTCCAGTCAAATTTAATTAAATAAATGTTAATGAAATATATATATTATCATAACAAAATAATTATCATTTCATACATATCATATTTTCCAATTAAACCCATCTTTAATACCTTCCATATAAAGTGTTAACAAATCACATCCCTTTGAGGAGTCAGTAGTCCACATGTCCACAAACGATGTTATCACATTCTCACAAAATGGAATGAATGAAGGTATATGTTATATAATAACTAAATAAGAATTAATACATAATAAATATCATATATATAATATAAAAACATTATTTTCATTAATATTACCATCTTTAATATTTAGTAATGTAAAAATTAATGACATCGGTTTGCCAGCCGGTAATCAGCCGTACACACAGACGGTAATTGTGAATCCCATTTGATTAAATTGTGTGTAGTTGTAGGTGATGACCATAAAATAAAAAAAAATTCATAATACTTAAGATAATGAGGTTATTATATAATCACTACATAAAAATAATTGAAGGGTTGGTGAAGGAAATAAAAAAAGATCTTGTCGAAGAATGTTTCCTCTTTTTAGGGTAACTCCCAAAGAACATCCTTGGATTGATTTATGACTAAAGTTAGGAATCTTGGATAAGATGAGAGATTTTTGGGAGTTTTTTTGGGAATTTTTTTGGGAGAAAAAATTTCTTGAGAGGTTAAATATAGGTGGGGGGGAGGTGGTGATATTTTATATGTGAGGGAGAGGACACACATGTTTTTTTGAAAAGAAAGATAGGTGTACACACGTTTTAACAAAAAAAGCATATATTATTTAAAAAATTAGATAATAGAGGTAAAATGGAAAAAATATGTCCATAAAATGTTTTTTAATACGTTTATATTTAATTTTTTACCTTTACGTTTAATGTTTAGTCCCTTAGTAAACCAATTATTATGTTAATTTATTTGATTGATTTTAAATTTTTTTCACTAAAAATTTTGGTCAAAATTTCAATTGGACTTATTTGACAATATAAATCATTATAATTAAAAATATGGAATCCAGTTTTCCAAATTGTAAAAATAGTAATGTCAAAAATTAATTTTAAATTAATCCCAGAGATGGGACATGACAAAGAGTTTTTAATGTGAAAATGCTCAAAAGTTTGAAATATTTTTATATCCAATTTCAACATGAAATTGTTTCCAATGAAACAAAATAGTTTAATATACGTAAAATTTATCTAAATATAATTTAAAAACTATTTAAAATATAATTTTAATATACAAAAAATTTTAACCAAAAGTTAGTTTCAAATAAAATTTAGCATTTTCACAATTCATCTAGAAAATGAAACTTCTTAGTAAAATACAAAAAATATATCAAAATTATGTTTTGATATTTTAATTTCAAAAATTAAGTTTATTTTTTAAAATATAAATAATAAATGTTTATAAAATTATTTTTAAAATAAATATAGCATTAAAAGGTGACAAAATCTCATGTTAGAAAAATACATCTTTTTTATAACCAAATTTGGATTTGTTATTATTTTATGCCTATAAAACTAATTGGACAAATGTAAAAACATTGGGTTGAATTTTTACCATATAATTTTTATATGATATCTCACTAATAAGGATTAATTTAATTTATTAAAATAAAATACCTTTATGGGAATACAAATTTTTTTCCTAAAAACACATCATTTATATTAAATTTGAATTTATTTCCATTTATTATTAATTTATAACATAAGAATTAATTTTTTAAACTTGTGTAAACCATATTTTCATAATTTATATAATCTTATTCACGTATGTCATTCCAATGGAAATGTGATAAAAATAATAATCTTTTAATAATAATATTAATTTTATATTTTAGTTCGATAAAACTCTATCTTGAATGTAACACAAGATATCAAAGGAACTCATCATTTTGTTTAAAATAAGATAAACAAACTATTGTATGTATCAGAAGACAATCTTTTTGTTGTGTGAATATCATGATTAACATGGTGTTGTGTGAAAAATATGCCAAAATTCTTTCTTTTGTTTAACATAAGATATATTATGTGTTGTATGAAATGAAAAATATAGAAAAGGTTATATTAATTTGAAAAAAATAATTCATTAAATCATAGGGTGTTACATTCTACCATAATTAAAATTAATTTCCCCCTCAAAATTGATCTTGATCATCAAAAGTTTAATTCTTGAATGTTTTTTTCATAGATACCCACATAGTAAAAATTAAGGCTAAAAATTCCTTCAAAAAGGGATGTTTTTGAAACATGAAAATTATACAAAGTAACTCGTAACTAGGATTCAAAAAAGGATATCATATATCAGAAGTAAAATCACGGACATAGAAGACAAAACCAACACCCAAATCTTTATGGAGAGTGATAGAAAATATAGTTAAGAGAAGATTAATGATCACAAAGCCATAAACCAAATAGTCTAGAATAAGGTATTTTATATCATAAAAAATAATGATAATAATACTAAATTTTATTTAAATACCCCTTTAAAAATGCTGAATAATTTTTACAGGGAGATATACTTAATTGATTTTATTCCATTTCATCTACACAATCTCACCCTTTGGCTGTGCCTGACCAATTCACACTACTTCTCTTCCTCCAAAAAATAAAGGTGATTTTTTATGCCTAAATCCGTGATGGATCATAAAATCGATAAAAAGAACATTAATTAATTCCTCCTCTCTATTTTTTATAATCACTGAAAAATAGTTAACAAAAGTTTTCCAGTATGCATAAAACAATATACAATGAAGTATTATGTTAATCTCAAAAATCTCATAAAATGTTCATTTAAAACCATTACATAAATAGTTAACCTTATAACCCTTATAAAAATATAATTCACCAATTATTCCTTAAATAAGATATTATCTTACAATAAAATAATTTTCATTTCAAAAATGGGTCCATCCTCTTATTGATACAATATGTTAATTGATTTTATTATTCTAGGATCTAGGTAAAGGGAGGTAATCACATGAAATTATCACTAATACTATTATCATAGGGGAACTTGTTACCATAATTCACAACCTCCTTGAAATTGAAACACTGATGTGTGGGTAGTGAATTAGTATATTTTCTCTTCTCTTCTATTTCATTAACCATCCCATTAGTCACATTTCATAATTCACAAACATTATTACCTACCTTTCCATATTTAAATAACCTCTTTGTACTATTATAGAGATTCCCTCCATGCTTGTTCACACACATTAATCATAAAGTAATGATCACATTTTCTCTCTATAGTTCTTAGGATTTACTTTTAAATCCATTACCCTTTTCTTTTCAAAACCACAATATTGATGGGAAACTCAAATCTCCCATTTTGTTCAACGAAAATGAGGAAGGTACTTATTTAAAAATAAGTTCTTTAACTCATAAAAATAAATTGATTTAGTTTTATCATATTTCCCCAAAATCATGATGGAGGTACACCATTGATTCTCTTCACTTTCGATGTGATAAAAATCTAAAATAATTTTTTCATGTTCTAAAAAATGGAGAATGAAAAATATATTTTCTAATATATAGATCGATTTATAAGATACTAATAGACCAGGTGTTACACTAAATAAGGTGGGTTTTCCTTATAAAATATTCAAGAAAACGTTGTTCCTTCCTTTGATCAATTTAAATCTCATCATGATTCATATATTCATATGGTTTTATAGTCATATAAATAAGATTTCTCATTCAATATCCAATAAAATTTAGTTTCTCAGGAGGAATATCATTGCATTATACATTTCATTCCACATTAACACTGTTCCATTAGGTTCCTAACATTGAAAAAAACTAGAAATCGTAGAATGAAGGACATTTATCATAGAGTAAAACCACATAATTAAGGAAAATAACTTATTGGATGTATAAATAATTATACCTTATTTTAAATCCATTACACTATAGTTTCATCCTATTTCATTCATAGCCATATTCTATTTAAATCCTTCTTGATTTTTGATAATGAGTTTTTGAATTTCCCAATCATATCCCTTTGGAGTTTCCAACCAGGTTTGTAGTAATGCCCGATGTCGCACACTCATTACCAATCAATTATTTCTCAATACTTTGTTTTTGGGGTAGTTAAACCTATACACATATATTAAAAATCCACATACACTTGAAATATCAAAACTTTGATGTAATTTCTTAGAATCCACTCTCTCAATCATTTACCAAAATTACAAGAAATTTATCTATACTTTGACTCATCCTTAAATGCATCCTTATAGACATACCTAGAAATATCCTTAGAAATATACGTGGGGATAACATTACTAGTTTCCCACCCATGTTCTCAATGTTTAACTAAGATCTTAATTTGATACAAACTATAATGACCCACTCCTGATATAAATGGATATTACAATATTTTAGATGAATATCTAGAATATTACAAAAGTACATTCTAGAGGGCCATAATTGTGTAGTGTCTTTGAAAACTTGAAACACAATATCTTCTTGGATGGTGAAATATCTCTAAATTATCCAATAAAAATACTATGCATTAATAATCCTACATAAAACCTTTTATCATGAACTTGGGAATGAAAACATAACAAAGGGTGTTCTCAGATGCACATTAAGGGTAAATAAAGGAAATACGTAAGAATAACATGAACATAATGGTATGAGAACATGAGCACAATATTTGAATAGCACACATGGTATATTAGAGATAATAATCATTATTCATTGAATAATAATTTAAATTTCATAAGACATGAATCAAATTTGGGAAAAAATAACATGAGCCATGAGAGTATGGCATTGGAAAAATACATAGATTTTTGTTATATGCATCAACTTACAAAACTGTGAACATGTGTAAACTGAAATAGATTCATCTATTCATTTAAGCGCATAAAATCAGTCCCTCAAATAATCATATGGAAAAGACAATAGGTCCATGTATAACATTGTAAACATGTAATCTGATTCTTGTATAGTATTTTAAACATGTGATCATGTTTATGAAAAACATTATGAACCAAAAATTAGGTTCACACAAAACATTTTGAACATGTTATTAGGTTCATTGATAACATTATTAACATGTAATTAGGTTCACCAATAAAATTGAAAAAATCTAATTAGGTCTATCAATAGGTGGATACACCTCCTGGGAGGGAGACACCACCATCCCTAGTGGAAGCCCTTTCTTCCTAGTAGATCAGGTTGCACCTTCTTCCAATAGTGGATGAATCCCATTTACTTGTTTCCCATAATTATCTCATGAGTTATAAATATTTTCCCCATGAATTTTCGGGATATATATGTCCCACCTATCATATAATGAAATTATACATTTGTGTTCTATAATACAATAAAACATTCATAATTTCATGACCCATAAAAAATATGTGTTACATAAAAATCATATCATAACCCATTAAATGAAATTTTTATTATAAGTATTTAATAATTTCAAAACATATGAATAATTGTTATTCTTCATAATCATTTTACTATAGAATAACCCATGAAAGGAAGCGGGTTTCTTAAGCATTGTATCCTGGTATAACCCATGGAAGAGAAAAGGGTTTCATAAACAATTTTTCATATTAAGAATAAAACATTTGATGAAAGAAAATTAATGGTATCCTTGTATAATTACCTATTTATTAATAAATAATATCAAATTATTTAAACTTATATGGATATGGATTTTGAATGATCACTTTGAGAATTTCTTATGGAAAATTAATTTTCATTGAAAATTATTTTTTAAGACATAAATATTTCCAAAAATTATATTATTATAAAATAAAATTGATGACTTATGAATTGTTCTTTGGAAATAATTTAAAATATTTCATGAGTAGAATATCATTTCTTCAATGAAAAACTTTTTTTAAAACATAATTCATTTTGAAAACCCCATTATTTGAAAATAAAATTGACGAGATATAAAGGAACATTTAAAAACCATTGAAAACAATTTTAAAACATAAAAATTTTTCAAAATTGTTTGTATTTAAAATGATCATAAAATAAAATATAATTTTTTTTGAAAAATATTTTTGAAAACATTTTTTTGAGTGAAAACTAATTTTTGACCAAATAGAGAGATAGAGTGGTATTTTCTAAATGAAATATTTTATTAATTGTATTAAGTAACAAAGAGTGGATAAATTGAACCATAAATTTTATATATCATGAATAATAAAATATAATGAAAATTAAACATATTTCATGATATTTATGTCATGATATTTCAAAATTAGAGACTTGATCGTAAACAATCCCTATAAACGGTAAGACTATAACATAAAACTCATACTACTTTGGTAACCTTGAATCCTAAGATCCATGAAGGAATAACATAAAATGAAACATAAAATATATTTATAATGAATTAATTTAGTATATTACATGTCAAAGGTTTAGTATTTACGCCTCATGAAAGAGTATAGTTTCATAACATAATGCATGTCTCAAAGTAGGAAAATTGAAAGAAAATTCTATTATCGATTTGGAAACTTTTGAACTGTAATCCCAATGAATGAGAGATCATAAAATAGATGTTTAAATTTATATTATTATAAGTATTATATTCATAAAACACCTCCATTGGAATTATACACACCACATACAAGAGATAGTTGGTGAAAATGGCTTCTGTCTAATAGAAATATAAAAGTGAGAGGTAAAATCCATACTAATTACGTAACTTTTGAATCATTAGATATATGAAATAATATCATTAATTGAAAATTTTAACATAATAAAATAAATTAAATTCATGGCATAACATGTCATATGTTTATATATATACCACACAAACAAAACAATTGGTAAAAATGGTATAAGTCTCACAGAAATACAAGTGACACTAGAAATCCTCGTACCATAAGTCATGACTCTTGTCGTACTTCTTCAAACCGACTATATAATAAGTATAAGTTTTTATAAATATATCACAGAATTATATTAATATATATAATACCATAAATTATTTTATTAAGACTTTATATTACTTTTATTAACATTCAATGTTAATGTTATGTTTCAGGTAATAACCACTTAGTTTTTATATAATTTTTGACTTGTTATTTTTGGTTCGGTTAATTTTTTCATGATTTAATGAATTAAATAAATAAATAATTATATAAATATCATATATATTCAGTATATATGTATTTTTAATAAACATTAATAGAAAAAACCGGAAATGAAATACACCATTCATGGAGACGTTATGTCGTATGTATCCATGAATGTTGTTCCCATTTTTTCATACTGAATGAAAGAAAATTAAATGATATATATTATAATTATAGTAAAATTATTATTTAATATATATAAAATATTCCTTCTAAAACTATAATTAATACATTCCATGTAAATGGTGAATGAATAATGTCACATTGAGGAGGTGGTAGTCCACACTTCCACAAACGAAGTTATCATATTCCAACAAAATGGAAAGCATAAAGGTATGTGTTATATAAAAATTAAATAAGAATGAATAAATATTAAATATCATATATATATTATGAAAACTATATGTACATATTTATTACAAACATTAAAAAGTGGTAATGAATTAATGAATAACAACAGTTTGTGAGGTGGTAGTCTGTGGTACACAGAAATGATGATTGAGTAGCATATTTCATGAATGTGTGTGAAGTTTTAGGTCATAAAATTAATATATAACATAATAATTATATTTAATATACTTATTTTATTATATAATAATTATATAAAATTAATTGAATGGGTGGTTAAATAAATAGAACAAATGTTCTCATTGAAGAATGGTACCTCTCTTTCGAGTATCTTCTTTTGGTTTATAATAAAAGACTTGGTTTAATTTATACAAAAATTGATGCTTATAAGATGATAGTATATATTTTGGAAGTTTAAATTTTTATGGTTTGGATGAGAAATGTTTGAGAGGTGTGAATATAGGGGGAGAGGTGGTGACCTTTTATAAGTGAGGGAGATGATACCCTTGGTATTTCTAAAAGGAAATTTAGGTTCACCCTCATTTTTTCCTATCAATAGGATTAAAAACATAAAAAAATTATATAATATTTTTTAATGGTTTAAATATGGATATTTTATGGGGTTATAAAATGTTTTTATCTCATTTAACCTTAATGTTTAGTGTTTATTACCTTAGTAAACATGTTTTTCTCTTAATCATTGGGATTAATTTTAACTATTTTCACTAATCATTTTGGTAAAAAAATAAATAGGAATTTTTATAAACTATAAATAATTATTATTAAAAATATTAAATCCATTTTGGAAAATTAAAATCATATAAGTGGTAGAAATTAATTTAAAATTAATCCCACAGACGGGACGAGACAAATGGTTTTTAATATGAAAATATTCATAAGTTTAAAATGTTTTCATATCCAATGTCAATGTGAAATTAATACAAATAACCTAAATTGGTTAATATATCTAAAATTTATCTAAATGTAATTTAAAAACTATTTAAAATATAATTTAACTATATAAATAATTTGTAAAAAACCATTTTCAATTAAAATTCTGTACTTTCACTATTAATCAAAAAATAAAACTTCTCAAAAAATAAAAAAAATTCAGACAAAGTGAATTTTAATGTGATCATTTAAAAAATAAATTTTATTTTCTCAAAAAAATTTAAAAAATTAATTTCAAAACAAGTCTTCTCTTATAAGGTGAAAAAACATCCTTTTAACGAAATAATGTTTTTTACCTAAAACTGGATTTGTTTTTATTTTATAACTATCAAACTTGTTGGATGAATTTCAAAAGATTTGGTCAAATTTATAATATATAAATTTCAATAATATCCATCAATAATAGTGATTAATTTATCTTATTCAAATAAAATGCCTTTATGGGAACTACTATATATATATATACATTCATAAAAACACATCCTTTATATTCGATTGCCATTTATTTTCATTTCAAATTAATTGATAAATAAATAATTCATTTTATAAACATTTTTAGATCATATTTTAATAATTTATTTATTTATTATTATTATATTTCATTCCAAAATCTAGGAGATAACTATAATAATACATTAATAATAACATAGATATTATATTATAGTTCTGTAAAACATAGTCTATCATGTAATGAACGCTATTTAAAGAACTCAACATTGTTTCTAACATAATAAAAACATAGTATTGTGTGTAACACAAGCTAATATATGTGTTTTTATAGTGAAAACTGAACATGATGTTTCTTTTAAGGCATTCCAAACATAGTGAATTCATATAAAAAAGGATATATTTAGTTTTTTTGTGAAATGGAGAATATCAAAAATATTACATTAATTGGAAAAAAATATTGGGATATTGTAAAAATTCTCTGATAATGTAATTTTTACATTTTGTAATTATTATATTGAATTAATGGATCACCTTATTGATCTTTTGGACTTAGTGAAAATGAATATATTGCATGATCTATGGGAAAATTAATATTATAAGTACCCATTAGTTTTATTATTAAATTGGAAATTCAAGAGAATGGTGAATTCTATTAAACATTAAATAATTTAAAAGTGTTTTATGGATACTTAAGTAACATTTCAAGGTGTTTTGAATAAAACATAAAAAGTTACATAGATTGAAAATTCATGAATCATATGCTTTGATGGATTAGTTTCTACCCTTAACATTGTGCATTATGTTACCTAAAAAACTAAATATAATTCTCGTTAAGTTGTGAGTCTTATTTAGAGAGATTTGGTAAAATACACTAAATGCAATTGAACTTGAAAAAAATTAAGAAATAAATATGTTGATACTTTTTTATTTGGAGAAGTTATTTCCATCTTCATTTATAATTACCATGATTCATTTTACTATTCATTTGTTTGGGTAAGCTACAATTGGGGGACTAGTACACTATCGATGGATGTGTTCAATTGAGAGGTATATTAATATTTTTTTACTTTAATTGATCAATTAAATTTTATCAAATCAATATGTAAAAATTTTAATATATTTCTTATATTTTTTTCACTAGGTACATAGGACATTTGAAGTCATATGTGAGGAATAAATATCAACTAGAGGGCTCTGTTGTAGAAGGTTACATTGTTGATGAGTATCCAAACATATGTTTTATGTATTTGGATGTAATTGATACTATACTCAATCATTAATAATTTGTAGTATAAATATCCAATAACATTCATTTTTAAAAATATTCATTAGTATTTACAACAATTAGATGACTAGTATACAAGGTATCAAGATTTTACATTGATTTAATTGGATTTTCTGCAAGAACATTGATATGTGTTACTCAATAATCTTACTAAATATTTATTTTTTTTAGAAAACTGATATTAAAAATAAATAAGTGATTAAGGGGAGGGGATTTAAAATATGATGGAACTAATAGAAATTGTTAATTAGGAGATTATTGAATGATTCACCCACTATATATATATATACTGACATTCATATTATTTATATTTTGTTATTTTATCAATATTAAAAGTTATACCTAATATATTCTTGTGTATAAAATTATTTCTTAGAATCAAACAAAAAATTAAAATAATTTGATATTGATGGTTCAATTTCATCTATGATAAGATAAGAGATTTAGACCTATAATATTAATGGAATAATGTTTCATATAATTAACTATAAAGTATGATTGAAAACTCAAAATAGTGGCATGTTTAAATTTATAGAGGTAGGATGCTATCTAAATGTAGATTATTTCATTAAATTGAGCTACCAGTGTAAATTTTAAATATTTTAATTCAAGTACAAGTAAGTCAAAATTGAAAGGGGTATAAAAAAATATTTGTTTCATTTTACTTATATGAACTTCTCTGGCATGATCCATATTAGTGAGCATGAAGGGAAAGATCTATTTTAATGTCTTCATAATTATAAATGGTCTATTTTTTGGATATTGAAGTACATGATTATTGGAGAGTTATTTTACACTAAAAATAAGGATAGTTGTATGATATTAGAAATAAAGGTAGATTTTTCATTTGTGAAATGAATCATCATCAAGAAAAAATCATTCAATAGATATTTCATAAATATATTGAAACAAAATAACTTTCTAGGGAGTGTGGAAATGAAGAAGTCATCTTAATAAAAGAGTATGATAAAATGGGTGCAATGAAAATAAAGATAATTGAACATATAATTTTTTTAATGAAACTAATTTACGGTGTAAAATTTATAAATGATTTTCTTTCATATATACATTATTTTATTTTTTCATATGTTATAATTGTTATACTTCTAATTTTTTGTGCATTGAATATATTCGAACTCAATCAAAATTTTGGAATTTGGAGAAAAAAACTGATATCATAAGAGATCATCATTTAGATTAATTCCATATCTACCAAAAATATAAGTGGATCTAAGTTATTCTTCTATATCATAATCAAATAGTGATCCACAAGCTTCCCCATATGCTATTGGCAGCTCATTGTTTGAAGTGCCTCCGATGGTAGAGTAGGATTTCATTCCTCTATCTTTAGAATATTCATGGGTTTCCATTACTAGTATGTATATCATTATAAAAAAAATATTTTTAACAATTTAATTCATCTATAAGATAGATAAAAATAAAAATAAAATTGATACAAATATGAATAGATTAGGTCTATGAGACCTAAAAGTCATTAAAATTATTATTCTGTTTGATGTGTTTGGGGAGATAATTAGTGACACTGGAAAAATATATAGAAACATTCTTGTAACTATATCATACAAGATGGAGATTTATCCAATTAATTAAAAATATCATATGCATATTCACAAAGATTGGATGAATGAGGTCTTTTAAAATGAAATAATGGAAATATTAATTTAATATTCATTTATAAATATTATAAATGGCATGAGTAAAATTATCAAATATACTTAAGAAGTGTTATATTTTTTATTTATAGTTTTATTCAATTATATGTCCTTAAATATATTTCATAACCATGGTCCATGAAAAATTTCGGCCAGAAATGAAGTGAATTTAAGTGAAGATAATGACATGAGTATAATGACACATCTCAAGCACTTGATAGAACTATTTGAAGTGCCTAAAGATGTAAATCCTGAGTGATGAATGTTTTTTTGATCTTAACATGTATTTCTCTCTTGATTTAATTTGATATTATATAGTAACATAATAGAAAAAAAATAATAAAAAAATAATTTTAATTAATGTTCCTATTTTTTCTCAAAATTATCTAAAACATTTAATGAATTGTGGAAAAAAGTAATTCATCATATCGTTGGGTCTTGATGTTTTTTTCTAAAAAAGTGTAATCTTATTAGTATTTAATTAATTATTATTTATATTATTTTATTATACATAAATTTATGTTACCTAAATTGTTATGTAATTTTATATATAGGGTCATGACTAAGGTCACCTAGATGAATGAATAGGGATGTGGCTTAATATTCATTAGAAACATGATTAAGGTTTTCTGTATATACTTACAAGATAAACTAGAGTAAGTAATTTTCATTTCAATTTAATGTTATTTAATTACAAAAAAATATAATAATGAAAAAAATTTAATTATATAATATTATTAAGTTCAGATAATTTATAAAATAATTATTTGTATTATTGTATTAATAGGTTAAAATTAATTACTCTTGGGATGTATACCCATCATAATAATTAGTGGTTGCCAATAATAATGATTTTGAAATAATTTTAGCATGGGAGAATCCCATTCATTTATAAGTGTTGGGGTTTTAGGCTAATCCATAACATGTCTTTAGAATATCACCATCACCCTTTGGTGATATTTCATCTATTGGGGGTTGAAAAATTATTGTTTACTTGAAATCACCAAGAAGAATTTTAAGGCTGAAATAAATAAGAAAAATAATATGAATCCTACAAGAAAGCTTATGATTATTTGAAAAATAAAATGGGGGAATTTTCAAGTTACAATATTCTATAGGACGAAGGGTATATTCCTGTAGAAAATTTATAGTCCAATAACTCATCCCATAGATTTCAATTCTAAAATCAATCATGGAAATTTTATATTGACTAATTTCTTAATTTATATAATGATATTATGTTAGTTTGTGTTTTCTCCATGAGTGGTATTTGTGGTAATGTGAGATGAGTGTTCTATTTGAATTACATTTGGGTGTAATTGTGATTGAATTTTTTTTGATTATATCTATAATTTTTTGATATAAAGAAGAATATAAACAATGAAAGATAAATAACTATGAAGAAAATCCATGAATTTTGTTTATTCTCTTTATAATCCTCTCCCGTGATCTCCATACAAATGGATGGTCATATAGACTCATTAGCCAACCCCAAATTATCTCTAAGGTGATTAAGAGAATATAGAACATTAATATGATTCATTTTGAATTCACTAGAAAAAAATCATAGTTAAAATTTTAAAATATAGTGTAATGACCAGGCCTGTACCTCTATCCAAACTAGCATGAAAAATAACAAACCATTGGTATTAAGGGATTTCTTAATCCCACACATTGGAGACAAGCACAAGGGAATTAGATGTATCCAATGGAAATTTCTTCCCTCTTAAATCAGAGTTATGAAATACCATTTTTTCATTAAAATTTGGAATCCACTATCCACAAGTCAGACACATACACTAGAAATAACATATAATATATAAAAAATTAATTAAGAATAGGATATTATGAGATATAAACTAATCTCTCACCTCAACTCTAAACTCCTCAACCTATTAAAAAATCCTCTACTCACCCCAAGCTCTATCAATATGTTTCAGCTCCCAAATTAACCTAATCACAATAAAAAACAATTCCATCCATTTATTATAAGAATTAAAATCAATAAATAACTCATTTAAATGGAATCATAGTGTATATTCTATGAAAATAAAGGCACGCCATACAAAATCATGTAAAAGGCACACTTGGAAAAATGTGATAAAAAACTAACCATAAATCCATATATATAGTAAATTATTTAAGAGTGTTCAACAAGTGAGCCTAATATTGAAATTTAAATGATAATACAGGCATCGAAAAAATAATAAGTAGGTTTCCACCCAACTTTCCACACACAAAAAAGGCTGATTAAAAAAAATCAAGATAGTTAAAAATATAATCTAAACATAGGGTTTCCATATTTATTTTATTTAATAAAAAATCACTTGAAACAATTTTCATTTTCAATCATAAGATACTTTTAAAAACTAAACACCCATTTCCAAATCCATAGGAAAATCCCTAAAAAAAATCTACATTTTTTTCAAAAACCTATTCTAAATCTATTTTAATGAATGTATACCAAGGATCATAGTTATAGAATGATAAAAAGGAATGAAATAAAAAAAATGTAATATAGTAAATCATAATAGGGAATGGGTTACACAATAAATATAAAGAGGGAAGTAAACAATCAAGAAAAAATAAAGGATCCCCCATATTTCTACCACCAATCAAAGGTATGTGGCATGGGATTTGACCTAGGAACTCAAGTAACACTATCATAAATCGACAATAATAAATTTTGGTTAACCTAAAAGAATATTATCATCCTTATAGTCTCATTGAACTTTTATAGCTTTAACACCATCTAATAGGGTGTAACTCAAGGGGCTCTAATATATGGACCATAACAACCCAATAGAACCTCCCCTATCTAGAAAAGTTAAAGTATTGGATTTTAATCATTTAGTAATCCACTTGGGGACCTAGAATATATAAAACTAACACCCAACCAATGAAGGAGATAGATAATAATTAAACAAATTCATAAGTAGGAACAAATAGTCTCTCACATCACCACATACACAAAACACCATCCACCGAAGGAGATACCAAAACGTGTAAAATCAAAGAAGGCCTCACATAGTGATATGTGGAATAATTTTTTAAAATTCCAAATGATATTTAATGATAAATGTGACTTGGTTTTTCAAGACACTTTCACATTTAAAACCCATTTAAAAAATATTTCTGAATAACTGTATCTTAAAAACCATTTCTTGAAATAAGTTCACAAATTAATCCACTACCATTTAAAATTAAAAATGGCCCCAATGATCCCTTTAATTTATTTTGTGACCCAAACTTGATCAAAAAAATTCTAATGTACATATTTTAATTAAAATAATCTTCTTAATGATTATCCATACTAATAATTTCATGTTCCACATGAAGTCACAAGTAAATCCTCATCGTGAATAACATGAAAACCCAATTCATTTTTCACACCTCAGGTATAATTTTGAAAGTCAAGTCAAGTAATTTAACAAAAACTATTAAATTTAAATAAACAAGATTAACATTTGAAAATACTTTCAAAAATTAAAACTTATTCTTCTATTAAAAAGTATAAAAAATTTATTTATAAAAAGAATAGTTTATTCACAAAAAAAATAAAAAATAATTTTTGGATATAAATTAATGAATAGTTCTTAAATTAAAAATCAGGGAATGGGAAATCCTACTTGGATATAAAGGTGGGTGAAACTGAATGTATTTCTTTCGATGAATAATATTCTAACATGCAATAAAATACTAGAATAAGGGATCAAACAACCTAAAATCAAATATTCAACTCAAATCTGGTCATCCTTATACTGTAGAGTTCAGCTAAATAATAAATATAAATGGGAGAGTGAGAAAATTTAAGGGAATGTGGAAGAGAGTAGAGATGAGTTCCAATATAGGAGGTTCATCTCTAACCCATGAAGAAATTACAATGAAATTCCATAGAGTGCATGATTTTGGAGAGGGGGTGCATTATAGGGGATAGGGCTTGGACCTAGGGTGGTGTGTGATAAGGAAAAATGCTAATGTGGGAGAGGGTTTTAAGAATTTTTTTGCGCATTGGTATGTCTGTATGGTTTACCCACATTGTTTATCAAATGGTAAAATGACCATGGAACACCAACTAGATTCAAAAAGCACCATCATACAATTATCCTTTAGAGTCCACATAGTTTGAGGAATTGTGCACTGACTATTCAAACTAGATTTTCCATGATACAAAACCAAATAGATGGTTTCCACATAGTTTACTAAGTGTTCCAGCTAGCCGTGCAACCCTTAAAAATTTAAAAACCTAAAATTTTCATCCTAAAACTCCCATAACATCATGATAACTCATATTAATATAAATTAGTATTAAAATAACTAGTAAAAAATAAAAATGGTTCATGAAGGGTTTCAAAACCACCTTTTCCATAATTTTTTCTTCCTCTTGAAAGGCATTAAAAAACGATGAAAGATATTGAAACACCAAAACTCAGACTATTCAAAAGAGAGTTACTATTATATAAAATTATAATAATCACTAAAAAAACAAGAAATCATTTAGTATAATCAATACTCAATATCAATATGAAATATCCTCTAATGAAGTCCAATATATCTAATCATAACATTTTCCACCGACAAGGGAGACAACGTTTCACAAACACTAGGACCCAGTTGGGTCTCCCCACCATTTAGACTCTATCTAATGTGGTGGATCAATAACAAAGAAATCTCTAAAATATACAAAAAATAAAAATAATTACATCCAAAAACTGATAATGAAGATGAAAATTCCTCAAAGAATCCAAAAAACCATAAAAAAGAACTCATCTTTAATCTAACAATGATTCCATCCAAAATAATGAGAAAAAACCCTCAATGGAATGTATTCACTCATAAATTCAGTCACCAATACAACCATGATCACTACCAACTGAAGGAGAAACATGGGCCAGACCCTTGGGTCACCATAAATAATAGGTAAACTAGGATTTAATATCTATGGAACTATATAATTGGGAACCCATAAAATAACACCTATTGTCCCAAGATTCCAATTTCGCAAAGGAAATTACATTTCTAGTTATCGAAGCACGAAAAATAATATTTCTCAAACTCATAAAAATAGGAAATTACCAAGGCACCGTTTAAGAAACAAAATCCAAAAGGAACATCAAATATCCCATATGGATCGAAAAAACAACCACCATATCCTAAATACTCTAAATAAATCACACAATGCATAACTAAATAAAAATCCTCAAAGAATTTTACGAATTCCCAGATATACTGAAAAATGATACCACCAAAACCAAGGATGATCTGACAAAAAAATTAAACAAATACTTCAACACATAGATTTGTTCTTCCAAAAAGCTAATATGAACCTATAAAACAAGAAAAATAGGGAGGACACAACTATAGAAACACTGAACAACATATAATTTTAGGAAATATCTTACCCTTTCCAATCAATTTTGATTTTGGGTAGGGCCACCAACTAGGGGATCTAAATATAAAAAATAATGGAATAAACTTGAAGTTAATTTTTTGAATCATAATATACAAACCTTATATAACTTTCCAAGGAAGGTGGGGTGTATAATTCAAGAAACATGAGAGATTAACTCAACTAGTTCATGTCTGACACATAAAAAACATGACATCCTTAAATCATAAAATTAATATTTTTTCAAAATACCATCACCTATAAAAATATTTGGAAATTAATTTCACTAAAAAAACTTTTGGATTAAATTTTTATACAAATACATCCTTTATTTGAAAATTTCAGGCAATAATTTAAAAAACATAACATCCATTTCAAAAACATATTCCCCAATTTGTTTTCCAAAATCATTCACTTTTACAAGCCCATTATTCTATTACTAACACATAACATGTTTAAAAAACAATATTTTAAAATTTTAGTTTTTTATTGAAAACCATTTTCACAAAATACACACAAGAGAAGGGACCTCAAAATATAAACTACATGTCAACATATCACAAAGACCCCTTGATTTCATCTTTATTATAGAGTGTCACTAAATATAGCCTAAATATAATTCTAAAACGTGGTGTAGAACTATGATTAACATAGAATCATTATTTATAGGGAAAGTAAAAACCATTCAATGGTTCTTAGAATTGGTCTGAAATCAAGAACTAGATTTCTGCATGGTTTGTTATGGAATTAAAGCAAACCACGTTCCCTAATTCCATATCCTATTTCATTCTAAAATCTAGTATGAACCCCAATTAAACTAATAAATTATTTTAAAGATAAATATACAATAAAAAATAATCATTATGTATTCCCAAACAAAAAAAATTAAAATCACACTTCCCTTGGTATCTCAAGGTTACAAAGGGAAGATATATCATGAAACTCTCCAATGCATCTGACTCTCTAGTTCAAACCATATATTCTAACTCAATATCAACTCAAAACCCAAAATAAAAAAGGGACACTCATGAGATTTAAATCAAACATCTAACAAAACCTATAAGAACTTTGTAATTTCCCATCCTAGTCCACAATTGAAATCAACTCCAAAATTTGCTACCTACTGGCCTGAAGGGAGTTCCTAATCACCATGGACTGGAGATAATTGGAATTCAGAGACATCCACTGGGAATGATTTCACCCATAAATCATATTTAATATTTTTTTTCAAAAGTCTAACATGAACCACACTTGTGTTGGAAATCCATGATACATATAAAAAATAGAAATAAAAAAATAAACAAGATACATATATAAAAATATATAAATTATTCCCTTACCTCACCTCCAAACTCCCTCACCCATCTAACATACTTCCACTCACACCCTAAGATCTCTCAAATTGTTATAGCTCCCCAACTCACCCAGTATCCACATGAAACAATTCAATCCTCCATTAAACTAGGGGTTTTCACTCTTATATGAATCTATAGAGTGATATAACACTCCATTTTTAAACACGCACTCAAGAAATTAGACAAAAAGTGGTCAAAAATGAATATCTTGGAAAAATAAATATATCAAATCTCTACATACACCAAAAACCATCTATATTTTGTGGGATATAAACATGGGTTAAATTGGATAAGGACTCATAGTGTGATGAGTAGAATATATTTAAAAATAATGAATGGGACTTTAGGAAAAACACAAATTCGATGTACAAACCCATTTCTCATTACAAAACAATTTATAATGACTTTTTAGAACATTGCATCCTTAAAACCATTCCATGAAATAAATTTAGAAATCAATTCATTTTCATTTAAAATTCCAAAGGGTCACAAAACCTATTTACTTTATTTCATGTCCCAAATATGGTCAAACGTTTTTATGCCACATTTTTAGTAATAAATTATTTATCCTTACTTGGAATTTAATGTTACAATTTATGTTCCAATTAAATACTCTAATCAATGGAATTTATATCCTAATTAATATTTAATAGATTTAGTTTAATTTATTTAGTTATATTCAATCAATTTAATAAACATCTAAAAAATGGAAAAAATAATATTGAATTTTTACAATCAATTGAAATAAGAAAACCCATAGATTCCAGTTTAAATCATGATAAAATAACATCAACAAGTACAATTTGTTTTTAGAATTTTTTTTAAAAAAATTGGATAGGAAATAATAAATGGTTCTCAATTATAAAATAAAGGAATCCGGAAATCATCCTCAAATTAGTGGAAGGCATGCCCAAATATATTAAATTTGATGGAGAATTATCGAATGAGTAGGAGAATACTTGAAATAGGGATCAAACTTTCTTAAAGAAAATAAACAAAAAAATTTAGTTTTCTTTGCACACTAGGGTTCTACCGAATGTGATGTAGCAAGGGGAGAGGGAGACATTTTGAGTAAAATAGGAAAAGAGGTTAAAGGAGTTATTACCTAGTCTTATTGACACTAACCCATGAAAGAATCCCAATTAATCTCCATGGAGATGGTGATCGAGAAGATGGATGTGTGATAGGGGATGATTCTTAGACCTAGGGTGCATTGTGATGAGGGAGAAAGGGGAAAACGATTAAGAGGAAAAAATGAAAAAAAATAAAAACATTATTCTCAATGAAGTTTTAATAGTTCACCAAACTATGTGGTGATAATAAAACACTTAGTAGTCACCAATTAAAATGTTTTATGGTTATGCCTATGAGCTCACATTGTTCAAATGATAATGTAATAAATGTGCCAATAGACTCTTCCTAGAGACAGAACAAAACACAATGTTTCCACATAATTAACTAAATGTATATGATATACCTTCTACCCTTAGTTTTTTTTAAAATAAATTTATATCCCATAACTGTAGGGAGTTAACCAAAAATTAAAATAATATAAAAATATCCCCAATATGAGTTGATCACTTGGGGGGGGGGGGGTGCATCAGTGGTGATATTTTATAATTTTTTTTCCTATAAATGTTACATATGTAACTTGATAGTGTATTAATCCTCTCAATGTTATCACTCAACCTTACATTATTTCCATGTAAACTCATGTTGGTCCATGTAAATATACTTTATATAGTAGTTAATACAATGATCCAACTTTTTTAAATATCCTGTTGTCTCTCTATATGTAATTATACTGGATACCACTAGTTTCAATTATTTATTATGCTTCAGAGCCTATATGAGATTAGAAACTCTATAAACATCTCACAAATAATAGTTCTAATATTATAAATCTAGTATATTATCCATATAGTATTAATCTTTATAGTGAGACTCTTCCCAATGTGCCTGAGTCTCCATCCAGTATTCCTCTTTTCATGTTTTTCAATTTAGACCACCTATATCTAATGATTATTTTCTTCTTTCACATGTGTATGGTAATCCTATTTATGGTTCAAATCACCTTGAACCAAGAAATTACTTGGTTTTATACCCACACTATATAATATTTAGTTATTCAGATCAAAAATAATATAAACAGAGAAAAATCAATGAGTTAGTTTCATATTATATAAGTAATATTTGTAAAAAAATCAAGGAGGAGGTTGAGGTTAAAAATTCAAAATTTTCGCTAAAATAAACTATCATATGAGCACCTTTCGATCATATTAATGTTAAAAGTCAACAACCATTATATGAACTTCCATAAATATTATTTCCAATGAACTCTTCAATAATCCTTAAATCATGGATGAATTTATGACCACTGATATAAAATACTATTATTTATACATTTTTTTTCCTTTAAAATGTTTTCTTAAAGATCTTTAAATCTCATTTTGATTCTAATCAAATGATTCCTATATTTTATGGAATCATAAAATTTCATGTTTTTTGAATTGGCTAATGATTTTGAAAGTATCTCCCAATCAACTTACATATTCTCAAACATTGTCTAGGGCTTGATCCACTATCCTTTGACCGATACAAATGTGAAGAGTCATCCATGTTATAATGACTTAAAATAATATTTTCTAAAACTATTACAAAAATTCATCAAAAAGAAATCAATCACTCTATCCATTATAATTACACAAATTTATCCATTTCTACTCCTGATTGATTATCATTATTTAAAATACTCAGTATGACAACATCCATATATTTTAAATATATTGATAAACATTACACATGTCTTTCTAGTGAAACATTATTCCTATACATCTAGTAACATTTAGAGATTTATTCTTCTATGTGAGTTAAAAATTCTACGTAGAATCATTCTCATTTTTATGGACTTGATTTAGTAACCTTCATACAACAGAATACATCATGACATTGAGTCTTTTAACTTTTACTACTTGTAACTTCAATATTCTGAAATTGAAAATGTTCAAATCCCATATCCATCCAGTAATCTCATTTGTTAACCTTAATCTAGTTACCTTTATAGGTCTCTATTTGATAATTTTCTTTATCATAATCATCTTATTTATTACACTTAGTATAACTAGGACTTGAACTTTATAACATTGAACTTTCTATAGATTTCATATATTAAACTATTAAAAATACTATTTGTCTAAAACAATTTTCTTGAACTATGATAACCTTTTATTAATCATGATGTTAGAAACATTGATAATCAAAATTTAATTATCTTACTTGGAAATGAAATTATATTAATATTTATTTTAATGACCACAACTTAATTTCAATTAAAAGTAAAATAAATTAAAAAAAATGTTGTTAAAAACAACAATATTTTCCAAAAAACCCAAATGATCTTCAATACCCCCTTTAGATTTGTTGGAAATGATCAGAATATCTCTATTAAAAAACATTTATCAAACCATATCCTTTATTGAAGACAGTTTCATGAAACCATACTACTAGATAAAACAATGTTTTTAAAGGAATTTCATTCCTTAATAATAATAATTTCTGTGTTCACTATTTTGAAAAACTCCCCTAAATCATCTGATCTTTGGGAATTTTTATTCTGGACCATTTACTTACACCCTATTTAAATGAAAACATAAGATTCAAATTATAAAAAGATAGTGTGTAGGGATTTAATTATTCTCCCCCTTTTTTGATAAAATATAAACAATCCTGGGGGTTACATAAGAAGATTATTAAGTCAACAGTGAAAGTTGAACATGTAGTTTTATCATTAATTCCCCAAATCATTCCCTTGACATATCATTGGTAAAATCAGCGATTTTTTTTATTTTTTTGAGAAGTACTGAATCATAACATATCCCATAATATTATTCTCTTTAATTAAATGGAATTTATTATTAATAGATAATGATCTAGAATGTTACACATTAATATTAGAGATTTCATTAGAAATCTGATTATCCCAAAAAAATTTCAATGGTCTTCTAATAATCACCCTCAAATATTCTAGATAAACATTCATCCAATTCATCTGTATACATTACTGGGTAGTTAAAACAAATTCTATATCCACTATACTCAAGGTAATGGATGTTTTTTTTCTTATTACTCCATCTCACACAACTTTCTCCCAATAAAAATGTTCCTTCAAATATTGATTTTCCATCAATTCAATAATTATCACAATCAATAATAGTGAATTCATGAAAGTTTATCTCATTAATTCATCCATACATCAATCCATAATTATATGCTACTTAAATATAACTAATTATTTTATTGATGAATGCATGTGTATTCCATCAGATAACTCTAATATATTGAAAGAAAATATACAACTAATACAATGTATGGTCTTGATGTAGTAATATAAAGTAATTATAAAATAAACTTATGAGATACCTTCTAATTCACACTTTTCCTATATTAATCATTACTTAGTATCATGAAAATATAAATACTATATAAATTTACCTTTAATCTTACACACTAATTTTTTTCATTAATTCCCTAGGATAACATTATTATGTGAGAAAGATGTATCTTACTTTTGGTTGATATTGTAGCCCCAAAAAGAAATTCAAAATTCTAGGAATTGAATTTCTAATGTTTATTTTTATTTTTTAGAAAATAATTCAAAATATCTATCCCTTACACTTATAAAAATTATATCCCCAATGTAAATAATGACAATTGTAGTGGGGGTTTGGATGGTGACTCTTTGAGAAATTCTATAGGACACTATGTGAGAAAATTTCTGCCTAGATATTCACCTTGATGATTTGATGATTGGTAATTTAATATAATAAATTTTCTAAATCCATGCTTAGATCATGGATTCCTTTAATCCATAATGTGAATTCTCCTTTGAGGTGGTGTTTCCTGATTCGACAGAGAAAAATATTTTTTCGATGGATAACATAAATCCAAAAGATGATCCAAATCACGCTACATAATCCAAATCTAAAGCTATATAATTCTCAAATGTGCTAGAATATATATATACCTAGTGAATCTTCCTCAAGACTTACTCTTTTTATGAAATAAGTGGATGGAGGTTTTTATATTGCCTTCAATTCAGAATCCCTTTAGAGAAATCTAAATATGTGTAAGGTATCTATTCTAGGGTGTAATAATTATCTCAAGGGGGATAAACCATGGATTCTTATAGATATATAAAATATAATACCCCATTATTGGAACAAAATAAATAGAATATTAGTTCCATCTGGGGGAGGTTATTACCACATTATTCTTGGTTCAAAGTAGGATCTCAATTCTGTTTAGAGGATTGGAAACTTACAATCTCACATTTATTCTCTAAACTCTTTGGAGTGGGAAATTTCCTTTTATCCCATCACTCAATGTTATTATATAGCACAAATTTGTGTCAAGATTCATGCATCAATATTGGGTGTTTGACACTTGATGATTTTAAATGGACATGTTTTTTGTGTAAGAGTTCCCTTACAGATTGATCATCACACATTAAATGGGGAGCTAGGCCTATATGGAGATTTTTTTCATTAAAATCTGGATTCAAAACTACTAGAAGTTTTAAGCTTCACTAATGAGAAATATAGAGCAGATATCAAGGCTGAATTTGAGTACAAGCCCCCGTTTTTGTTCAGTATATAGAATAATTAAGAACTCTAATTCTCATTGGGGGATGATTGAAAAGAAAGTGAAATTACCCACTGAAAATGATTGGAAGCAGGTTAAATGATATAAAAATGGAAAATGTGACTATCATTGAGAATGGTAAACTCTCCAAAAATAATGAGGGTGGTAAATGGGTGAAAAAATTGGACATCATTCCTACTTCAACGATAATCCTAGAAAGAATTGGTTGACTTGGTTGAAGAGAAAGAGAAGGAAACTGAAGTTGAGATCATAGATGATGATATTTCATAGGATGTCTAGATTTTTTTTAATTACACACAATTTGAGAATACTCTTGAATATTTTAATCATAACAATGATATATATTATGTAGATAGTATTTTGAATTATACTCATGATATGGAAAATGAGTTTTATAAAAACGTAGAGCCCCAAAAGATGAAAAATGACCTAGTGTTTTCAAATACCTTTAAGAATGTGGAAATTAGATATTATTATAACAGAAATAAAAAGCATACACCTAAATTATTGGATGATTCATCTGATAATTATCCTTCTTTTGATAACTAAAGATATGTTATCCTTGTAGAATAGGTAAATGTCTTTCCAGAACTGGTTAGAGGATGCAGTAATCCCACCTATTTTGGAAATGAGTTTAAGGAGATCAGTACTCCAGTAAGTACAGATAAATTTACATGCTACTAATACCCGCATTCAATGTTCTCTTATAATATATCTATATAAGGTGGTTGTTAAAGTGAAATAGACTAGACCAGGCCTAAATAACATTCCCATGTTCCCAAATAATGATTATTTCCCTTTTTATAATCACAACACTCCTTTAGCTAAAAAGGATGGTGAATATAAAATCAATGATTTTATTGACTCTTCTATGCTCAAACAAGATTATGTTTCTTCGAATCATAGTGATAAAATATATTGGGAAACCATAAAAACATCAAACAGAAGTATTTTTGAAGATAAAAATGGGGGGGGGGGGGTCCAACCCAAACATAGGATCCAATGAATTAACTTTTCTAGAAATTTTAATGTGTGAAAAACCCTACCACTATCATTTATTTAAAAATATTTATTTATACACAAAAACCATAGCTTTTTTAAATTTCATATCCTAAGATACAATTTCCCTTACTTTTTCTAGTTTTGAGCAAACATGGTATAATTGTACTGGTGTTAGCAGGAAGAATCCATTTATTGATTCCGTATGGGATATTACCCACTCTTCCTTGAATAATTTATGTGTTTTTGACATTTATGACCATGATTTTACATGTGAAGTGGTATTTCAGAATTCACAGGTGTTCTTTCTCCTTCATATATGCTAAAAATATGTACCATGATAGACGATGTATTTGGAATAATTTTTCAATTTCATGTAGTGGAATTAATGATCCATGGATAATTTTTATAGATTTTAATTCCATTACCTATCGAGCGAAAAAGTGGGTTGAGATCATTCCCCTATCTCTTCATGGGAGTTTAAATCCTATATTGAATACAATAATTTGATTGAGATCAACTTAATTGGATTGAAATATAATTTTTATAGAAGGAATTATAACAAATTTATATCCACTAATCTTGATGATGACTTTTCTGATGAGAATGCACATGATAAATGGGTTATTATCTCCATTATCTCTAATCCTAGATTAAATTTTGATCATATTCCATTTTTTATCTACCTTTCTATTATAATCTCTATACAATTTTCCCTTATATATTTAATAATTCTTGGGATTCTATTTTTGAGTGTGGTGACTTTGTTAGAGAGACATAGATTTATATGAACTATGGAAATGATTCATTTTCATTCATCAAAAAACTAAAATTAAAAAAGAAAAAACTCAAAGGATGGTGTAAAGTCACATCCATATAAATAGATAATTAATTTTCTTAATTGTAGGAGCATACTAATCATATTCAAGATGTTACAACAAATAGTGAATTTTATTTTGATTTTGAACATAAAATAGTGGTTTTACAATGTTAAACTATCTTCTCTCTATAAAAGATAATATTCAAATGGAGATATTCAAAACCAAATTTATCATGGATGAAGAAAGAAACATAAAGATTGATAATTAACTCTAAAGGTAAAGAAAATATTGTAGGCATATTACTTTTATTAAGTATGGATACAATATTATTGATAATGTTTAAGTACTTTCTAATCATATTGTTTCTTATTTTTGAAATATTTTCAATGGGGATGATCTTAATAAGGGTTTAATCACTAATATCATTCCATCGATTGTTTATAATGATGCTATAATTTTACATACTAGAGTTTTTCTTTGATATGAGATCAAATATGTTGTTTTTAGTCATATGAATAATAGTGCTCTAGGGTTTGATGGTTTTACTCACTCTTTTTTCATCACTTTTGGGATATCATTCATCTAGATGTTTGTAAATTAGTTAAATAATTCTTTTCAGATGGTGCTTTTTTCACATGGAATTTATTCTCAATTTCTCTCCTTGATCCCCAAAGTATATAATGCCCATGAGATTCATCTTTTTAGAACAATATCTCTTATTAATACACTTTTCAAATTTATTTACAACATTATTGAAAATAAACTTGAAACTATTTGTAAAATATTTTTCTTCTAGAATCAATTTGGTATCATAAAAGGTATAACCATTCTAGATATTGACATTCTAGATTCAAAATTCACCGATATTATAATGAAATCAAATATAGGAGGTAACATTTCTATTAAACATGAACTTAGAAAGGCATTGGATACAATGGAGTGGGGTTTCATTTATATAGTTCTTCAGTGTTTTGGTTTTAATGATCTTTTTGTTATTACAATTAAAACCCCTTTTAGATCTTCCCATATCTCATTTTTCATCAAGGTCTCTCCTATGGGTGATTTTAAATACAATAGAGGGTTTAGACAGGGTGACCCCTTTCCGAAATCCTCTTCACTATTGATGAGGATTATTTAAGAATACTCCTCTCTAACATGGTGGACGAAGATAAAATTAAACCTCTTATTGCCTCAAGAAATATTGTTGTTCCTTATAATACCATTCCTGTAGATTCCATTATCTTATTTTTATGAGGGGAAAAATAAATATTCCAAATATGTAGGTATCTCTCTCTTATTTTGATGCTAGTTTAGGTTAAGCTATAAACTAGAGTAAATCCTTTATTTTTTTGAATAATGTTCCTGACTGCTAAAAAAATAAATATTACAAATGAAATGGGTATTAAAGAGGGATATCTTCTATTATAACTAACAAATCTTTTATTAACGAAAATTCATTATGATCTAATTAAATGTTTTATTATTGAAAATAGTTATGTAAGGCATATGAACTTCATTGGTTTAATGTTTTTCGATTTTAAAATACCATTATGAACTATTACCGTTGATAGTATAGCCATTGAATAGTGATCACATGATTAATATAAATATTAGTCTTTAAAAAATACAATTAACTTAGACAAAGGAAGCGATTGACTCATCCAGTAGATTTTCTCTATACTAAGCCCAATTTTCATAGCTCGTAAATGAGGTAGCGTCACTGGTCTTCACTCTTGACCTAGCCCAAGACGAGCTTCAACACGTTAATCTTGAACGGAATCAACTATAGGAGAAGTAGAAGTTAATAGAGATTACCAGCCGGGAGATTTTATCCAATCCACCCCAAGAGTTTGTCACCATCACACTCCCTTATGTTAGGACTTATGTCGGTGTTATAAGGGGTTATGAAACAGGAAACTAGCACTCTGGTTATGCACGTAATTTTTTTATAATGAATATACATTCATTTTATTATTGTTACTTTGTAAATGGATTTTAAATAACAAATTGTATTTTTAGTTAATATTCAATTAAGAAATCTACTTTGATGAATTAATGGATTTTTTAATTAAATAATATTTTAATAAAATATTATTACTAAATCACTTTTTATTAAATTTAAATGATCCTATAATTTTTTATGAATACAATTGAATTTTTTTATTAAGGTTTGAATACTATATTTGTCTAAACCCATTAATTTTCAACAGATGTCGTGTTTTTATTTTATAATTTAAAATTCACATATTTAGAAAATTATTTAGGTAAAATGAATAAGTTTTTGGATTCAGGACTTCAAAATTAACTAACAGTTATTTTTTCATAATTTTCAAAGAAAATAGATTTTTTAGGTAAAAATTGAATACCGTTTAATAATATAATGTGTTTTATGTCATCATAATGACCAAATAGTGATTTAATAAATTACTATAAAAGGTATTTTAGGTTAATATATGTTTTACCTTTAAAATAATGTGATTTTATATTTTTTTGATTAAATTTATGGTACCTTAGTGGACCCTCCAAAACTTATAAAATATTTGAACTTTTTAAAATAATTTCCTTGAGAGTGTGACTCACCTCCACATAAAAAAGCCTAATATTTTAATATTTCGGCCATTTCCCTTGTACAATAATGTTTTCCACTCACTTTTGGGAAAAAATATGGGAAAAAACATGGGAGGGTTTGTGGTTTTGATTAGATTAATGTGTAGTGCTCAAAACTGAAATTATTAATTATTCCCTCTCCTTTCCTATAAAAACCCACTCAATATCACATTCCTCTTCACTAAAAACCTTTGGAGCTCGACCAACATCTGAACTCCTCTCCCTATAATCCTCCAAAGTTACCAAAATCTCCACTAGAAGCCTCTCTCAAGCCTCTCCCAAGCCTTTGGTATCACATTTCCAAGTAAGGGATTTCTTCATTTCACATATTTTTCCAAATTTCTTTATGTTGTTATACCCTTTATATTAAATTAAAAATATTGGGATATTATTTTAATCCTCCCCCATACATCTGTACTTATTTTTGAATGAAGTTAGACCTCTTTATTTCACATTAGTGTCTCCCACATACACTCGTTACCGTGCCAATATTTCATATGGAATTTATCTCTTCTCATTTTCATTCAAGTAATTCTTTTATATTATACATCTAAATTCCATTACATATGTTGGGATATTATTTTCCAGGACCCTATTACTGTCCTTTTCATGAATAAATTATTATAGACTAGTTTCTATCTCATTAACCCATTTTATGATTTCAATTTGACGCCGTTATGCTTCCAACATTTCCCATGAGAAAATCATCATATAAGTGATTACCATACCCATTTCACTATCAAGGGTATTCACCATTAGGCACGTATACATATGGATTATATAATTTCATGTATGTATTAAAAATTCCTATAATGTGGAATAAACGATGATATTGAATAAATCCATGTTGTAAGATCTATGTGGCACACTTATGCCTGAAATGAAATGATTAAGAAGGGTGCGCCCTAATAGCGCTCCAATGCATTGGGTAAAGATTGGTATCATGAAACATCATGTGAAATTATGGATTACTCATGATAATTAAAGTAAAATGAGGGTTTACTCATGCTATATGTGCAATGAGCCTTGTCTCATGCTAATATAATGTTAAATGTTGTTGCTACATTTCCATGTTATGATAACATGCTTTATCATGCCATTATGTTCACATTTCTCTAGTGCTCAATTGATATAATTATTGTCCAACATGTGTTGTATTATTTATGTTATGCCATATTTACTACCTTACCGGGCTTTATAGATCACCTTTTTCTTATGTATGTCCTCAGGTTATCCCATGCAATGCTAAGTACGAAGGAATGTTGTGGTCACGTAAAAGAATTTTTCAATAAAGATGTTGTGTTTTTTGTCTAAGTTGTTATGTAATATTACTAATTTCCAAATACACTAGAAATATTGATCCTTTGAGTTGTATTAAGTGAAAGTTTATGTAATAAATCATGTTTTTGTGTGTAACAAAGAATTTGGTTGTTATAGTTTGTATTAGAGGATAAGTTTAGTTATTTTTGGGATTAGGATTAGAAAACCCTAATGAAAGCTTTAAGGATAAGACAAAGTATGATAAAAGCATCCATAAATTTTGGCGAGTATAGAGAAAGTGGATTATTAAGAAAGTACATCCCTGTTTTCATCAGAACAAGTAGAGGCAACTCTAACGTATATGAATATAGGGGTAAAACGTGAAAACACTACTTTGAGCTAGACTCGAATGGGAACTAATGCACGAAAATGGGCCTTGATGCACTCTTGGTTGCAACATTCCTAGGGGATATGATTTTTTATATTTATAAACATATTATGAACCATTATTAAGGGAATAAAAAAATTCCCCTCAGAATATATGTTGGGAAGTAGATCATGGATAACATACATTGACGCCTATAAATTAAAAAGTTAAGGAAATAAATGTAATTTATAAGTTATCCCTTTTTTTTGGATTATCCTTTATGAGTTTCCCATAATTTTTCTTTTATTCCTTCTAATGACCAGTAATAGGACTCAGGCTAGCAACTGATGTGAAGATCGATGTGATGACTGTTCTAATGAGATTCCCAATTCAATGGGAGTTGGAATTAGAAACATTATCACAATACTCTCTCAGTTAACTTAACTTTTGAATAGAAACATGGGTCAAGAGGAATGTTCAACCCCCCATAATAAACAACAAGCCATAATTGACAAATTTTTGAGATAAAGGCGACCTAATTTTAATATATCATCTGATCCCTCAATCGCTGAAAAATAGATTAACTCAATTGAAAAGATATTCTCCATCGTTCAATGTTCTGAAAAAGATAATGTTCTTCTGGATGCTTATCGTATAGAGGGTGAAGCTAATCAATGGTGGACATTGATATAAAATACGAATCTTGAGGAAGAGATTGAGGCATTAGAATGGAAGTATTTTTGGAAAATATTTTTTTGATAAATATTTTCCTTGCACTCTATGACTTAAGATAGAAAGGGACTTCCTTGCCCTCAAGAAAAAAAGACAATGAATCCATCTGAGCGTACAAGGATAACATCATAAGGCTTGCACGATATGCCTTTGGCTATGTCTTTACCCTTTAATAAAAGGTTGACCACTTCTTTGGTGGGATAAAACCTCGCCACTAGAAAGCAGTAGCGATCTCTGACTTCGATAGCTATGAAGAAATTGTCTGATATAACATCAAATTCAAAATTGAGATAGGAAAATCATAGGGGTATCATGGGGATAAGAAGCATATGGTGGAATTTAATTCTGGTGGTCTGATGTATAAATCCAATGGTGCTAAGGAATTCCATCATCCCACTTACCAAAGGCACAGAAAGAAGCGCCCCAATTTATTTTGAAGGGGACGAGGAAATACAACAGTTGTGGAAGAGAATATCACATCGACATTAACTACAGATAAGAAAAAAACACTACTACGACTGAGGATAGGAATGCTCTATTTGAACCTCAATTAATTATTCATTGCTTCAACTGCAAAGAACCATAGAACTTTGCAAACCAGTACCCTAAGACAAGGGTTTTTTGAGACAACCGACAACATGCAAGGAAACAAGAGAGAGCTTTCTCTATCACTACCACCAAAGAGAACCCAAATAACAAAGTGGTGACATGTATTCTAGTTATTAATTCAATAATAGAGAACAAAACTTTTGATTCTGGTTCTAAACATTCTTTTATATCTAGAAATTTTAGTAGAATGATCCCAACACCTCCACAAATCCAGGAGGTAGAGATGTCGGTAAATATAGAAAATGGAGAAATCATTACATCCTATGAATATAACACCTACCCTGTCACAATGTGTTGATTTAACTTCCCAAAAAACCTCATAATAATCAATCTAGTAAAATTTAATGCAATTATTGGCATGGATTTACTTTCTCTACATAGAGCAAACATAAATTGCCGTGAGAGGGAAATCACTCTCGATATAGTGAATCAACCCCCGATTCTATATAGGTTCATGGAGAAGGATAAATATTCATTAGCACTATCATCTCAACCATGGAAATTATTTACCTATGAGAATTCATTTTTTGAACAAATTATTGAGTCTAAGGAAGAAAAAATCCATGAAGACATGCCTACAGTGAGACAATTCACTGAATTGTTCCCCGAGGAGTTTCCTGGTCTTCCTTCTAGAAGAGATGTTGAATTCTTTATTGATATTATACTTGGGGAATTTCCAATATCCAAGAATCCGAATAAAATGGATACTGTAGAGCATAAGAAGATAAATAAAAAACAACAAGAGAATCTAGATAAAGGGTTTATATGACTAAATTCTTCACCATGGGGTGCACGAATCCTCTTCATCAAGAAGAAGGATGGGTCAATGCACCTTTTCATTGATTATCGTGAGGACAAAAAAATCATGATAAAGAACAAATATCCTCTACCCTCAATTGATGACTTTTTCAATCAGTTATGTGGGGAACAATACTTCTCTTTGTTGGACTTGTGGTCAACATATTACCTTGTAAGGGTGAAGAAGAAGGATATCCCCAAGACTTTTTTCGTACTAGGTACAAGAACTATAAATTCATAGTAATTCCATTTGGACTAACTAATGCTCTAGAAATCTTCATGTACTTGATGAATAGAGTCTTTTTAGAATATCTGTAAATTTTTTTTAGCCTTTATAGAAGATATTCTAATATACTCTAAAATAAAAGAGGAGCATGAGGATAATCTAATCACTGTACTAGAGACCTTGCAAAATGATAAGAGTTATGAAAAGTAAAATAAATGTGAGTTTTGGTTGATGGAAGTATCATTCTTGAGTCATATCATCATAAGAAATGGGATATCTATGAGACCCACTAAGATAGATGCAATTGAGGATGGATGAGGCCAATGTTTTTTATGTATATCCACATCTTCCATGGGTTAGATGGATATTATCAAAATATTTTTGAGAAATTTCTCATGATTGTCAAACCCTCATACAAAGCTTACTCATAAGGGTGTGATGTTTTCGTGGTGTGATGAATGAAAAGATAACTTCAAGGAGTTGAAGAAGAGTCTTATCACTGCACCCATGCTCACACTAACCACAAGTGGAGAACTTTTTATTATTATTTAGTAATTCTTCAAAGAAGGTCCTAGGGTGTTTGTTGATGCAGAATGACAAAGTCATTGCCTATGATTCAATGAAATTGAAAGGTCATGAGAAAAACTATCCAAAACATGATATAGAATTGGATGTAATAATCTTTGCTTTAAAAATTTGGTGAAAATTCCTTTTTGGGGAGAAGTGTGAAATATATATGGATCACAAAAACTTCAAGTATATATTTATGCAGATCGAGTTGAACATGTGGCAACAAAGATGGTTAGAGCTTATCAAAGACTAGAAATGCCCAATCTATTACCACCATGGGAAAGCAAACAAGGTGGTAGATGCTATAAGTAGAAAGGACTTAAAAAATATATCATTTATGGGAATTTAAAAGGATCCAATATTGTTATATTTGATGAAGATGGACATGTGAATCATAAATAAGGGAACATCATCAATCCATGCACAAATTGTTTCTTAACCGTCTCTTTTGAAAAGGATAAAGGATGCTCAAAAGGATGATGTGGAAATTTAGTAGAAAGTGGAAACTATCAAAAAAGGTAAATCCTAGGAGTTCAATGTTAATGAAGAAGGAATTGTGATATTTGGGGCAAGAATATGTGTTCCATCAAATCTGAAGTTGAAGAATGATCTTTTGGATGTTGCACATAGTTTGAATTTCTCCATTCACCTAAGAAACACAATGATGTATCGAGATATCTAAGAGCATTATTGGTGGGATTTAAAGGAGAAGGAGACTGTTGAGTATACATCAATGTGCCTGGTATGTCAACAAGTGAAGGTTTTGAGGCAGAAATATATGGGTATGATTCAACCATTACGCATAAAAATATGCAAATGGGAAAACATCATCATGGAATTTGTCACTGGACCTCTAAAGACATCCATAGGAAACAATGCTATCTATGTTTTTGTGGATTGTCTTATAAAGAATGCACACTTCATGGAAATTTGAGAGGATTTCTAATTGGATCAACTAGAACATATATACATTAGATAAGTGTTAAGGCTTCATGGGGTTCCATTATCGATTGTATCTGATCGAGATCTATGATTCACATATATGTTCTGAAAAAGTCTCCATCATGCTCTGAATACTGAGATGAACTTCTATACAAATTATCATTCTCAAATTGATGGCCAATCTTAATAAACTATCCAAACACTTTATGACATGTTGAGAACAAGCTCAATGGACATCAAATGAGGATGAAATAAACATCATCCTCTGGTTGAGTTCTCTTACAATAATAGTTTTCACTCAAGCATTCAAATGGCTCCTTATAAAGCCCTTTATGGGAAGAGGTGGAAAACACTCACATGTTGGAATGATGTGGGGCAGTGAAAACTCCTAGGTCCAGAAATGGTTGAATAAATTTTAGAGAATGAGAAGATCATCAAGAAGTACATTTAATCTACTTAGAGTCAACAAAAGAGCTATTCTGATAGTCATCAATGAGATCTATATTTTGATATTGGAGGCATGGTATTCTTCCGCATATCACTGTAGAAGTGAGTTATGAGATTTCGGAAAAATGGAAATCTTATTCTAAGGAACATAAGCCATTTTGAGATCCTTAATCTCCTTGGATTAGTGGAATATCAAATAGCACTCCCACAGAACCTTTCTCAAGTACATGATGTATTATATGCATCCCTCATGAGGAAGTACATACCTGATCCATCAAATATACTAAATCTAGAGGTGGTACCATTTTAGAATGACCTTTCTAATGAAGACAACCTGGTAAAGATCTTATACCATATGGAAAAAGTTCTACGAAATAAGACAATGCCCCTCGTTAGGTAGTTGTGGTGAAACCAAAAGTTTTGTGACACAATGTGGGAATTGGAGGAAGTAATGAAAAATAGTTACCCTAAACTATTTTAGGGTGGGAAAAGGAATTCTAGAGGTAGAAATTTCATAATGGGGGAAGATTGTAGTGATCCAAACATTTATTAAAGAAAATTTCTCTTGATCTAATTAAATTTCTTATTATGTAAAATGGTTGTGTAAAACATAATCACTTCCTTGGTTTAATGTTTTTATATTTTAAAATACCCTTAAAAATTGTTACCATTGATAATATTTCCATTAAACAGTGATCACATGATTAGTATAAATATATGGATTTATCAAATCCAATTTAATGAGACAAATAAAGCGATGAACTCATCCAGTAGAATTGATCCACACGAAGAACATTTGTCAGATCTCGGAAAGGAGGTAGCGTCACTGGGCTTCTCTCTGGACCAAGCCCAAGACGATCTCTAATACGTTAAGGTAGAACTGAATCTCTTATAGGATAAGTGGAAGTTAATAGAGATTACCACCCAAGAGATGTTATCTGAGCCACCCAAGAGTCTTTCACCATCACCCACATTACCGTTAGGTCTTATGCAGGACTTATAAGGGGTTATGTAACAATAACCTAGTACTATGGTTATGTTCATTATTTTTTTTATAAATAATATACATTCATTTTGTTATTGTTACTTTGTAAATGGATTTTAAAGCAAAAAAATTATTTTTAGTTAATATTCAATTAAGAAATCTATTTTGATGAAATAATGGATTTTTGAATTTAATAATATTTTAATAAAATATTATTAAAAATTTACTTTTTATTAAACTTAAATGATCATGTTATTTTATATGAATAAAATTTAAATTTTTATTAAGCTATGAAAACTATTTTTGTAAAAACCCGTGAATTTTAAATAAAATATATTTTTTATTTTAAAATTGAAAATTAACATATTTATAAAATTATTTAGATAAAATTAATATCATTTTTTTATTTAGGATTTTGAAATTATCTAACGGTGAATTTTTCAAATTTTTTTGAGAGAGTCAAATTTTTAGGTAAAAATTAAATACTGTTTAAATATATAATGAGTTTTTTGACATCATAATGACCCAATAGTGACTTAATAAAAATATTTTAAAGGTATTTTCGGCCAATATAAGTTTTAACTGTAATGTTAAGTGATTTTAATTTTTTGATTAATTTTATGGTGCCTTAGTGGACCTTCCAAGACTTATAAAATATTTTAACTTTTTAAAATAATTTCATTGAGAGTGTGAGTCACCTAAAAATATAAAATCATAATATATTAATTATTTCAACCATTTGACTTATAAAATAATGTTTTACACTCTCTGTTGTAAATAAAAATGGTAAAAACCATGGGATTGTTTGTGGTTTTGATTAGTTTAATGTGTAGTGCCCAAAACCTAAATAATAAAGAATTCCCTCTATTTTTCTATATAAACCAACTCAATATTCCATTTCCCTTCATTAAAAACCATTAGATCTCGACCAATCTCTACCCTCATCCCTCTAGAATCCTCCCAAGGCACCCCAAGCTCCCTATAAGCCTCTCTAAAGACTCTTCCAATCCTTTGGCATCACACTTCCAAGTAAGGGATTCTTTCTATTCTCAATTTTTTCCAAATATATTTATGTTGTTATACGCATTTGTTTTCAATTAAAACTTTAGGGGTATGATTTCAAACATCCCACATAATTCCCTCCTTATGTTTTAATTATGTGAGACCTCTTTCTCTCTCATTAATTCCACCCTTTACACATGTTACCGTGATGAAATTCTTTAAGGAATTTCTCTCTTCTCATTTACATTCATGAAATTATTTTCCATTTTGCATATAAATTCAATTACAAATGTTGGGATATTATTTTCCATGAACCTCTTACTGTCCATTTATTGAATAAATTATGAGAAAAACCTATATCTCTCATCAACCCATTTTATAATTTCTAATTGACGTCTTTATGCTGCCAAAATTTTCCATGCCAAAATCATCGTGTAAGTGAATACTATACGCATTTTTATATCATGGGTATTCAAATTTATACACATATAATTTTTGATTATAGAATTTCATGTATTTATTACACATTAATTTATCTTGGAATAAATTATGATGTTGATTAAATCCATGTAGTATGATCAATGTGGCACACTTATGCATGAAATGAAATGATTAAGAAGGGTGAAACCTAATAGCACTCTAATGCATTTGGTAAAGATCAGTATCAGGATACATAAAGTGAAATGAGGTTTTACTCATACCAATTCAAGTGAGATGAGGGTTTAATCATGATCCATGTTTAATGAGACATATATCATGCTAATATCATGTTAAATGTTGTTTCCACATTTCTATGTTATGATAACCATGCTATATCATGCCCTTATTTTGATGTTTCTCTTGTGCTCCATTGATATTCTTATTGTATGACATGTACTGTATTATTAATGTTATTCTTTACTTAATACATTATTGGGATTTTTATCCCACCCTTTTCATATCAATGTCTTCAGGTTATCCCATGAAATTCTATGTACAAAGGAATTTTGTGGTCATTTAAAAGATGTTTTCAATAAATATGTTGTGTTTTATGTAATAAATTTTTATTTAATGTTATTAATTTCCCAAGATACCTGACCTATCTATCCTCATAGTAGTTTTAAGTGAAAGTTTATATAATAAATAATATTTATATTCATAATAAATAGTAGGTTTTTTATATCTATTCACCAATCTTGGTGTCCCACTTTTTTGGGGAAGGCCCAAACATTGTTACTTTTACTAAATATTTGATCAAATAATGAAATAGCTTTGTTCTTAGAAATGGAAGTATTTATCTATGGCTTTAAGAACATTCCTTAAAAAATCAACCATTATTTATAAAACGATTTTTTTATGCTTTATGAAGGGCCTATTTCTCTTCTTAAATCTCTTAATGTTTTCATTAAAAAGTTTGTTTGGAGCCGGAGAAATCTTGAAAGGAAGTTAACTAACATACCTTGACTTAATTATAGTTAGCCTCATGCTAATAGAGGAATTTTTCCAAAAAATCAAGTTATATAATTATGATTTATAGGAAAGATTCACATGGAATATTCTGAATAATAATTATGTGGCTCACAATTTTGTTAAAGGATGATTTTTGAAAAAACTGAAGAAAGGAAGATTGCACTATATGAACTCATCTGTTTTTCCGGCCATTAAATATTTATTTTCCAACATTGGGTCTCATTCCAGATGAATCACTAATAGGGAGTACCATATAAATATTTGGTTTGAAAATTGGACTAGTTCTTCTCATATTTCCTGGGTTGATCCCCATAATTACACGTTGATACTCACATTAAAATTAAGAACTTCTTGAACACACATAGACCACATTTACCTTTTGATTTTAAAAACATGAAAAAATAATTTTTTATTAATACAGATGATTTTTTAATTTGGGAACCTTAATATAATATAATTATGTATTAAAAACCATTAAACAACAATAATTTCAATTGAATAAATTATGTTTTCTAATGTCCAAAATATTTTGGTAATTCCTAGATTCAAAAATCTAGATTTACTCTAGTTTGGAGAATTGAACATAATCAAATCCCTAGTTATACATACATATAATATTTAGGTATCCAATTATGCTCCAAATGTTTTTTGTTCAATCAACACAGAGAAAATTCTAATAAACGTTTCTTGTCCTATACTACTGCTACTATATTATGAAAATATATCTATAACCTCTTACATTTTTAGTTGCCAGTGGTTGATACTATCAGACCATATCTATGACAATGTACCACTATCAAAATTTCCCAATATCTAAAAAATCTATTCATCATTGTAGTGGAAAAAGTATTTCACAATATGGTATACTTGAAACTCTTTCAGAAATCACAATAAGTATTTTAACCTACATGTAGTGTGGGTGAGGATTCATACTAAAGTCAAGGTAGCCTGCTCACTATAGTAGGACACATTCCACAACTCTATCTTGGACATAAATGTTTTTCACTATCTAGGAGTTTGTAAAAATTACAATCAACCTAGAGGTACTTTTAAACTTTTTTTAGAGAGACGCACTTATAGGATGGATGAAAATCAATCTATTTGGTCTATAAAAAGGAAATCCGGGTCCTTCAGATTGTGGATCTATTTACAAGGGAAATAATGGGAATATTCTTGTATGATTTTATGGAATCCATGGCATTAAATCTTCGTTGGAAGCTAAAATATATAGCATCATGAATGTAATTTCTTTTGAAAGGAAAAAGGATGGTCTAATATATGTCTTAAAGGTGACTCTACCTCCATTGTGCAAGCGGTCCAGAATGGTGTGACTTGTCTTTATTGGAATCTCTCAACTAGTTTGATAGATTGATTTCCTTCACTATTAGGGGTTAATAATATATCACCCATGATTTTCATGTGGTGAACTCGATAGTGGTATGAATTTCCAACAAAAGATTCAACACTGACATCACCCAGTCAGATGACCATCCTTCAGTGTTGATTCCTTTTTTTATAAATATTGTCAAAAAAAATTCCAACTATAGAATTCTGTAATTTTTTCCATCAATATATATGAAATGATCTTTTTGACCGAGGATTTATCTTAAAAAAATTTGTTACTTATACTCATATTCTTTACATACAAGTTTCACTCAAAATTTCCAATAGAAAAGTTCAATTTCTTTAGAAAACATTCATGTTTTGAGTACTAATATAGATGAACCCATTTCAAACCATGAAAATATTTATTTAAATTACAAACTATTTTTCTATTTTTATCTTATATAAACACTTTAAATTTTAAAATATAAACTTCTTCAATTTAAAAAATCAGGAAAGTTTAAATAATATATTTTTAATAGAATTTATAGTTCTGGTGAGTTTAAACTTCAAAAAACATTATAATAGTTTGGATTCATGAAAGAGGGATGAATTTTTTTTAAATAAATATATTAGACATGTGAGTATCCTTTTAAAACTATCCATGCATTATTTCTCAAAACGTTTCCAAGTTAGTTTATATAATTTCTAAACAACCACTGTGTTCCTATAAAATTATTTCATTTTAGTCAAGGAACATGACCTCATTTGATATGTGATCTTACTCTTCATTAATCAAATTAAACAATTATTTATGTTGAACTTCCTATAAAATAGACTAAGGTTCCATCTACATGATAAGTGATGTCAGATTATCAAGTATCTATTTCCATCATGTTTGAACTAGTACTTCTTTATTTTTGATGATATTGTCAGATTTAACCTATTTTTTTAATGTTGAGATTTTTTTTGTGTTTTTATTATCATATTATTTTAATTATGACTAGACAAAACAAAATATACATGCATAAGATTAATCTCATAGTCATCTTACTTATAATTAACTTCTTTAGAAGTCATTATTCGATATTTAATTTTACCATCCTTATCATATTCCTATTTGCTATTAATGTGGACACTATTTTAACAACTTTTCCTTAAAAGGTATTATCCAAATAAAATAGTAATTTATTCCTATATTTTTAACTTTTCCCATCAGATAAATTTCCCATGATTTTCATCTTTTTCATCAAAATTTCATATATCATTCTTTTGATATTTAGTAAGAAAGGAATCTATAAAACATTGAATTGTTTGACTCTATGATTTATATTATACCAAATATCATAGGAAATTATTTCTGATTTAAGTAAAAGTAAAAATATATTTTGAATATGTTCCATATTTCTTAAAAATTCTCTAAAGAAGAATTTAGAATGTTTATATATAGTGATAATTCTACACTCCATTTAATCTAAACGTTTATTTTTCCTTTTTTCGACTTTAGTTTATCTAGGAGTATAAGGAGTGATATATTTTGGTTTAACTCCTTGTTTCAATCAATAAGATTCAAAAGAGTTAGTTTTTTACTCCTTTATATTTTCAATCCTTAGTTTCAATATATATATGTATATATATATATATGTGCATATCTATTTTTCAACAACTATTTTGAAAATTTTGAACAATTATGAATCCTCTAATTCATGTTGCATGAACATTATACTAGTCAAATGACTAAAATAATCAATTAAAGTAATAAATTTGAGAATTTTTTTTGTTTATTGATATCTCATTAGCCCACGCAGATTAGAGTGTCTGATCTCAAGTGGTCTAGTTGATTGAATTTATTATTTATTATGTTTCCCAGTTACCACATTTCTTCCTGGTAAAGTTATAATAACAACAACATATTTTATTTTTAATTGTGGTAAAACTATTATAATATATTTGATAGTAATTTTGATTCTTAATCTTCTGTCCAATATTCCTTAGTATTTATAGACAGAACTTGTTTTCATCCTCAGTGTTAAAATATCATGAATTACAAGGATCTAAAATCATGAATATATTTTCCCTAATTTTATTTCCCCTTGTAAAACATTATCCATATTAAAAAATTTGATGATATGTTAATTTTTTTGAATATAACTTCATTACCATCAATAAAAATTTGTATGAAACTCAATATGTTATTCTTAAGATAAGAAAAAATATAATCCCTTTGACATTACCTTATGTGCTTCAATATCATTCATGTTTATTCCTTTTATTTTTGAGGAGATAACATTTCCAAAAGTGACTAATCCTACCATATGTTCTTAAATATTATTATATGTTTTCTTATCACCTAACATATGTGAGGAACAACCACTTTAAAAAGTCCATGGCTTATTTTTTATATGATTTTATCACAATATCAACCACAAAATCATTATCTTCAATTTTATTTTTGATGGATTCGTTTTCCATTTTTGGTATAAAGAACATATCCCAAATTTTGTTTCATAAATTATTTATCATAGATACCTTATTATTAATACATTCTAATTTTTTTTCCAAGTAGTAAAAATGTGTTTTTCTTGATAAATATCTCACATCGAATGATTTTACTGCTTTTTATTCATACAACATTTGGGCGTTGTCTCCTTTTCTTCCAATATTCCCCCCATTAGTTCAAGATTACCCCTAGGGAGAGAAATTTCGTTTAATAAATTATATTTTTTGTGCCTGTATGTACCGAAAAACTAACAGTATCCATTGAACCGTGAAGTTTTGTAAAATAATGATTTTTATCTGTGTTAAGTTTGCTGGGATTCAGTATAGTTTTCAAAATTTGATTTCCAATGGCATGAGGAATAATTATTATAGGAATAATTTTTAATTTCATGGAAGTCACATGTTTCTCACCACCATTGTCAATCTATAATTTACCATTTTTGATTCTAACACCTTTCTGGTTATTATAATAAGATAAATTTTTTAGTTGGTGAAGATTTCACCTAATTATTAGGAAGAGTTCTCTTAACAGAATGATATTTTTCAAATTTCACATCATAAGATCTGTTTAAGTTATAGTTATGTTTATTCATGTTTATTATTCCTATATACATCATAATTGAGGCCTACATAACTATTCTTCCTTTAAAATAACATTTCCATCAAGATATTTCATATTATTTCAATATTCCAAAACTTTGAGCTTAAGATTATAAATTTATTCAATGAATGCATATTTAAATTTAAGAAATTATTATTTTATTTAATTATTCTACTCCAATTACCACTTCAATATTTTAAATTACCTATTGAGTTTCATTATTTTATCAAGACCAGTCACAAGTTCTGATATGAGATGATATTCCCAATAGGTTTATTTACCTTATTATTCTTCACTATTTGAATTATCTTCCCTTATTTAAACATGATCCATGAAAGTTATAAATTGTCATGATAACTTATTTTTTAAATAACTATACTTAATAGGGTTTTACTCTAAATTATAACATAACGTACTTATTTTATTTTTATTAGTGAAAAGTTTCTTACATCTATTAATTTTTTTTTCTTAGGATTTTTTTATCTACTTCTTCCTAAAGGAATTCATTTGAATCATCCTAATAATAATACAAATATTTCTTCATTGAATAGTTTATATCCAAATTTTTATTTACTCAAAAAAAAAAAAATTATGTTGGAGTTTTCCTTTACATATTTACTCTATATGTTCAATAAATTTTTGAGATATGGGACACGATTCTACCGTTGAATTCATTATCATATTCCTTATCTTTCAATTCAATAGTACCAATATCCTCATGCTTAGGTTTTCAAAATGTTTGATTCATCATATATTTAAATTATATCCCTTCTTTATTATTCTTGTATAAAGAATGAGATTTTCTCATTTCATATGTAATGATCATGTTATATAATTCATCAAGAGATAAGTCATATTTATCTTCTAAAGTTGATATTTTAAGATCAAACCAATCTAAAATATTACTCATCAATTTCTTAACAATAACTAAATATTATAAGAGATATTTTAATAATTTAATGTTACTAAAAATTTCATTATATCTCATAAAGTAATATTAAATAGTTTCTTTTATGCTATTCTGATATCTTTGATCTTAATTCTCCATATATGAAGTTTTTCTTTCTTCACGTTTTTATTAACCTTTAACATGGTTTTTAGTTTTTCCCCAATTTCATTTTATATCATGAGACCCATAATCTTTATATAATAGTTTCTAATAATGGCATAATAATAGTTTTTATAACCATTTTATCAACCTTTATATTTATTTTGTCAAAAAATGTTATTGTGAAATAATTCTCAATGGGTGGAAAACCAATTATTTTTGCATCAATAAATACCAAGCCAAGAGATAGAATATATGGTGTCATTATGTTTTTCCATACATGATAGTTTTTTCATCAATTATAGGAATAAATTTTAAATTAAATGAGTTGAGATTATACATGATAAGAAATGTAGGGATCATATCGAGGGAACATAGATTCTCTAACACAACATAAAGTTCCCTGAAATGAGAAGAACACTCTGAAGGGAGGTTGTATAAGTAGTAATATTTTATAATTACCGTTATTATGAAATTAACTAGAATAAATTTTTAGATTATCATACTATTAAATTTGGCACTCAACCATACTCACCTAATAGATAAGAAATTAATGAATGTAAAGTAGGATTTTACAAGTTTTTCCCCTAGTGTGGGTGACTACAACCATACCATGTAGAATCCCATCAACCCTCAAAATTTGACTATATAATGATGTGAATATAATCAGCTAACTTATATCACTATCTTTTTATCTCTTAATATGTAATTATACATGATCCAACTAGTTGTAATGTTTTCTTATACATTTTATCCAATATTAAATAATAATATTTGAAAACAAATCACAAAACATTTTTGGAATTTCCAAATTTTTTAAACTATTCATCTAGTATGAATCAATCTATTGAGAATCCATTTTATAGGCCTCAATATTCCTCCAATATGCCATAATCTATTGTTCCTTAATTTAGAGTACCTCTATCTGGTGCCTCTTACAATTATTCTCTATCTTTTTCAACTATGTTGGGTACACCTATGTCTGGTGAAGATCTTCCTAAACATAATGATAAGTAATCTAGATAATCACAATGAAAAACCCTCTATAATTCAGTTCTATGATAATAAATATTGTAAAAACATAGCTGAGCTACATCCCATTATATGGAAAGGATTCTATTTAAAATAAAGTAGGGTGTGGATGGTAAAAATTCAAATTTTATGCTAAATTAAACTTTCATTTTACCTCCTTTAAAGCCTCCTAATGTTCAGAGTAAATAATATTGTAATAAACTACCTTCAGTTGTGGTGCTAACAACCTTTTCAATATTCCACAAAAATCATGTCTATATTTTGGAATATTTAAAAAACGACTCAAAATTTCCATATTTTTTGACTTTATAATGTTTTTAAAGATCTCTGAACCTCTATTCAGTGTTCCTCATATGTATCCTGTGCCAGAAAGACCAATATATTTTCATCTAGATTTATCTGTCTGATGAGTTGACATATCTCCATCTGATCTTCCTTTGTCTTCAAAATCATCATACATTCCATTTTACACTAATATTATACCAATAAAAACTTCAATATTAATTTTTTGATCATCCCTTATAAGACTATATAAGAAAACTCTTTCAAAAGTGCATATAGTAGAAATGTATTTCTCCATCGAGTCTAACTCCACAACTTTCTCTATTTTTCCTCATTTATTAAATCAGCTTGATTTATTTGAATTAGTATGAAAAATTATTTTCATATTTCCTATTTCCCATGGAAATAATACATCTATTTATAGTGAAACATTGAACCTTTCCATCTAATATACATTGGAAATTTATTATTCTATTGTAGTTACAATGTCACTACTCGATCACACTTATTCTGATAGACTCGATATATTGAACTTCATGCAGTAGGAAGTTTTAAAAATTCCCAACATTGTAACTCATGTATTTGTTAGGTAAGATCATTCTATTACCCTTAATTTTGTATCCTTTATTGTCCACAATTCATTGTTTTTTTGTAACTTAGTTATCCCATCGGTTAAACTTTATACTTCAACAAGCATAATATTATATCATAGAAATTTATACATACATCACATATTTAATATTGTATAACTTTATTTTTCTGAAAAATTCACATTGAACCATGATAACCATTTAGTAATCCGGATGTTAGAAGCATTGATAATCAATATATAATCTTCTATCACGGTAAGAAAAGTATCTCAAACCTTTTTATGATGAACAAAAACATACTTTTACTATCAATATAGAAAACATTAAAAAAGAAATGATGTTGAAAAAAATACAATAATTTTTTAGAAAACAATTGAAAGGATCTTGAATAAGAAATAATATTTAAATAAAAAATAAATAAATATATTAATGTGACACAAAAGGTGCCACATATAAGAACCTGCACCACATCAATCTAAGTTGTTGTCTTCTTTGGACAACTAAAAATAAAATTTCAATGTTCTAAAACACTAAAACAAATATGTGATGGTCACAACCAAAGGAAAAATCACATATGGATGTGAAATAAAAAGAAAACTATCTTAAAATTATTTGTGACTTGTTTGAGAATAAACCATTTCAATCCAATATGCAATGTGCTCTAACTAACTGAATAAGTAGTTTTTAATGGTTTGATAGTCCATAAAAGTGCACATAAAGTGATAAAAACAATAAAACAATATCTAATTTTTGTTAAATCGCCAAACAAACATTGATTGATGTTTGAAATTTATGAATTAACATAATTTCAATCTAACTTATCATTTCTTGGGATGAAAAAAATCACATGTTTAGTGTTTTAAAACACAAAAACATGTGTGTAACATCAACGTCCAAAAAATGATCTCAAATTGACATGAAATAATAGGAAAACTACATTTTAATTATTTTTACCTAGAATGGGTATATGAAATGTCAATTTTTTGTTTGGTGTACTCAAAATGAATAAATAAGTAATTTTTATCATTTAATAATTATTAAAAACATACCTTAGGGTGTAAAAACCAATCATGAAACCACTAATTATAGTAAAATATTAATAAAACAACCATAGAATGATTTTAAAAAATGTAGTAATTGATACAATGTTAATCTAAGTTTTCATTTACTTGGGAAGATTAAAAAATTATTATTAGTGTTTTAAACACCAAACAATGAATGTAATAGTAAAAAACAAATAGAAAACCGCATATTAATGTAAAATCATTGAAAAAAATATTTTAATTTTTTAGTGTGCAATATAAGATAACCTATCAATCTGATGTGTGGTGTACTCAAACAAACTGAAGAAGTAGTCTTTATTGATTTAACAGCCCTTAAAAGGGTGTGCAGAGAGATAAAAAACAAGAAGAAAACATCTCTTGACAATTAAATCATAGGGGAAAACCCCTAGACTTATTTTTGAAATATAGGAACTATTTTCTAGTTATTATAAGTTTTCATATGTTCGAGATGATCATAAATGTATTATTAATATTCCAAAACCCTAAAATCTATGTGTAATAGTCAAACTATAGAATAAGATATTAAATTTTTCATGAAATAAGAGTAAAAATGTCTATAAATTATTTTAAATGTAAACATGTAGTTATTTAATCAATTTGATTTGAGGACTACTCGAACTAACAAAATATATAGTTATTAAAGTGTTGACTATCATTAAAAGCTAGTTCGAAGGGTTTAAAACCAAGAATGTGATTCCTGATTTCCATTTATTCATAGGAAAAAGTATATTTATTTTTAAAATAAATTAATTGACTTCACATAAATCCGAGTTATCATTTTACTGGGATGACTGAAAGCCCATTGTAGTGATTTATAACCCCAAAAAGATGTGTGCAATGGTCAAAACGATTGAAAAAACACGAATTGATGAAAAAAATTAGAAATATTTATTTTCATTATATGTGATTTTTATAAGAATATGAAATATATATCTTATATTTGGTTTGGTTGAATCGACTAAATAAGATATTTTTAAATATTTAACAATTTTTAGGACATGTTTCAACAGGTCAAAAGAAAACAAACAACCATTAATTGGATTTAAATATTAAAGAAAAAAATTATATTGATTTCTAAAATATTTTAACTCATTCCACATAAATCCATGTTATCCTTTTGTTGGGATAATCAAAAATGTAGTTTTAATTTTTTTAAAACACTAAAATGTGCTTATAATTTTCAAAACCATATAAAAATAGTATAGATTGATGTAAAATTATAGGAAAAGGATAACTGAATTATTTTTTATATTTATGAGTAGAAAACAAATAAATTTGGTGTGTGATGTGATCCGGATGACTGATGAGGAATATTTAAATATTTTTTATCATTAAAAACACGTCCCTAGTGATCCAAACCAAGAAAAAAACATCTAAGTGGATTTAATTCATAAGACAACATTGGTTGATAACTATTTGGAATATAGGAAGTGAGTCGATGTAAATATGAGATTTTGTTTACTTAGGTTGATTAAAAATTTACTTTTAGAGTCTTAATATACTAAAACAAGCTAGTAATTCGTAAAACAATAGAAAATGGAAAAAATTAATTGTTAATAATAATAAAATTTTATTTAAATTATATAAAAATTGATTCATTATTTGGTGTAAAATTTTGATATATGGATTTGGTTTTCAATGGATATATATAAATTTAGACTCTTACTCTAGGAAAATTCCTAGAAGGAATTAATGATTTTTTTTTATTCTTACCATGATTGAATTTTTAGTTATAAATATCTGACCATATATAATTTAGAAATATAAATTTATTAAGAAATGTTTTTGTTGGTTTATGAAGTGAATTGTAGATGTTGGTATTGATTCTATAAAATTAGCTACAGAGTAATGGAAGGTGATATATTCATACTTAGGTTATTATAAAATCTCCCATTTCAGTTTTTTAGTGTGGAATCATATCTTACATCCATAATTTTTTAAATGTGTCTCAAGTGATTTTGGAGCCTTAATTTCTCAAAGCATTTACATACCATCATTTAATTATGATGATATATCATTTGTTTTATGTTGAAAATTCATATGTTTGATTGAATAAATAACACATGTTATACAAACAATTAGGAATATATTATATTATTATACCATTTATATTACTTTTCATAAATTTTATTTTTTTTATTAGAGGTGAAATACCATGATATTAGGCGAGAAGTTAAGTATTCAGATCCATAACACTCTTCAGAAAGTAGCTGTGATGATTTTGTCATGAATAATCCCACTGGTTCTCCACCCAGACCAATGGTAAGCCACATATGATGTGCCAACCCCATATCTAATAGGAAAGGGGCTAGTGACAACCAATAAGAATGAATAAAAACACTTGTGTGGTGTTTGCTTAAACTGCCAACACTCACAAAAAGCAACCAATTCAAAAATAATGGGAATAATAACACTAGATATATGTATCTAGATAGAATTAAAATATAATAATTAATAAAACTACAAACCATCCAACATATATAAAAAAAATACAGAAATTTCTTTTGAATAAATTTCCTATGAAGAAAATATGCACAATTCTGCAAATGAGAGGTGAAGGGGATATCTCCATGTTATTCCATTATCTTCTCTGAAAATCATCTATAATGAACTATTCTAGACCCTCTCATTACTTAACCCCATTATCCACTCATAATTTTATAGCTACACATACTTATAGTATATCATTAACCAATATTCTATTTGTGTAGAAACACAATGAGTTAAGAATGATATCCATTCAAGGGGGAATATAGGTATAACCTATAGGATTCTCTAAAAAACATGAGTGAAACAGTGCTGCAGATCAACATGCAAAAAGTTTGAACCATATGACTATCCAATAGAAACCAAGATAACAACAACTTGGTGAGAAGATGATACTTGAATCCTATGTTCAAATTCTAAAAAATTAAATAGTGTAAAAAAGGTAAAAGCAAGTTGATCACACATTTTTCATAGCAGGGACACCTCAAACAAGTCCTACACCTTAGGGGAAGACACATCTCTATTGAACATTCTGTATTTAAAGAGAAACTTGATCGTTCGAAGAAATTGAAACACCTTAAAACATAATAAACACACCCTATGGAATACGATGACATCCCTAGTAAATGATGTTACCCCATGAAAGAGATATATATTCCCAAAGTCCATATGCATAAGAAGCACTAAGGCAATCATGTGAATGGGAATATAGTCTGCATGATATGAATAAAAAATATGCAGATGGTCATTATGAGTTTGTTATTTTATGTTTAATTTATATACAAGCAATTATTTAATGAAATATTTTCCAAGATAAATCTTATGGAAGCTTCATTTGTTAATGGGAAACACTAACTAACCAAAATGTTAACTCTACCATTATAATGCTTGAGTTAATGCATGTAACACTGAAGAGAGTTCTCAAACATATATATAAACCACTTCCATATAAATTCAATGGATGTATATTCTTGGAATAATATCTTAGATTCCTGACTCTCATCTTCTTCATCGTTATAATGTCAATGTTATAACACATTTTGGGTGGAGGATAGTCCATCTCATGCAATGATAGAATTATTTTTTCTTAAGGGTGTCTAGGAGGTGGGGGGATTTCTTCATCCACTTTGGTGATCACCATAAAATGTATTAGATTAATCTAAATAAGGTTTAAGAGGATTCTTCAGTGAAGGATATTCTCTTTTTACTCGTTTTTCATTTTTAGTTATACAATGAGTTTCATATTTCATCCATGTTGTATTGGATTGTCATGTCATATTTTTATTCTGCAGCAATGATTAAATTCTAATAAACTCCAAAAAAACCCAATAGTGGTATTAGAGGGAACCTTGTTCATATTTTATAAAATCACATTTTATAAGTACAGAAAACAATAGAATAGTGCACCACATAGGATATAGAAAATACTTTCCTAGTCTACCACTAGGCTACTGGGTAAAACATTTCTATTGATGTGTAATGTGTTAGAACATAAAAAATTTCCAACCTCCATTTACAAGGTTGTGTTTTTGAAAATATTTTTGTTCATATTTTAATCCTTAGTGCATAAAAATTTTCTAGAAGATTTTAACAAGGGAATATAGTGGATTTTGTTTTACACATGTGAAGTGATGATTAAAAATGAATTCATAAAGAACACCACATTGTAGTGTATACAATAGTATTGATATTTACCATTACATAGCCTGGATGTTTAAGGGTAAAATTCTATAGTCCCCACTAAAACCTAGTGCAGTATGTAGATCTTTGGAAAAAATGTTATTCAAATATTTCAATTATATAACTAATAAATAATTAAAATTAATTTAAATTATATTTATCAATAAATATTGTTTTAATTAATTTAATAATTTTAAGGAGTTTATTTTTAATAAAAAAAGTGTCAGAGAAACATTTATATCTAAATATTCAATAAATATTAAATATTAAAACATTAAAATGTACCATTTGAAATTATATAGCATGTTTTATGGATTATAAATAAAAAAGATAATTTTATAATCAAAAAATGATAATTAGTTAATTTTTTATTAGATACATAAATTAAAAAAATTATCAAATTATTCCCACATCAAATTGTTAATTGTTTATAATTATTCTTGAATTTTTCAGAATTCATATAGCCCAATTTGAAAATCCATATACTGAATAACATGAAATTGTTAATGTTGAATTGTAAATTTAAAAATTTTATATTCAGAATTATTGAATATCGAAAATCTAAATTTCAAACTATAAAAGTATATATTATATTATTTTATTTAAGAATTTTTTATTAATAGTTTTTTCTTGTTAAAAAACTTGAATTGTTCAATTATTTAAAGGTTATTTATTATTAGATTCATAATTAATTTTTTTAATATTATGAATGATGTATGCTCTTGTTTAAATGTTATACTACTTATAGGTGAGATAACATTTTATTACATTTTGGGAATGAATGTGTAATAATTTTAGATTTTCATTTACCTTGACCATGATTTTGAATCAATGTTATGAGATTAAAATTTGGTGTCAAATATATTTTATTAATATTTGGTTTTTATAATGAATTGGATTATTTCTTGAGTAATATATCTCTATGTAGAGGGACTTGGTTTTGGTCTACTTACCAACCTAGAAGCCTACGACTTGTATATATTGATGAATATGGTTGGATATCTATCACACCAAGATTATGAATGTTGTTAAAATTAATCTCATATAGCTATAATCCTTTACATTAAGTGTTCATGTACATTATTATTATGATGGATTTAGATATGTATATACACCAATTCTATATTTTAGACAAGAAATATAAACTTATGGGTTATATAATTGGTTAGAAATAAATTGGTATGCATATATTAATTTGGGGGATAAAATTGGATTCAAAACTGAAATACATAAAGTATGCAAACATTGATGGAATTACATGAGATAAGATAGTGATATTAAGTCCCCTTTCAAAAACTTTGTGTAGGATACTATCCATAGTGGCACTTTTCATGACTTTAATTGTAAAACTAGAATGTTTGCCACTAATTTTGGGATCCCCTAGAATACATTGTGCAAGGGAAGAAATTAATTAGTGATACTAGATCATTCATGGGTTGTTTCACACCAAAGAGGTGTGCCTCAATCTTATTTAATGATTAACCCATTTTTGATGTTTTTTATTAGGTTATACTAGCTGAGAAACCCAAGGGTTGGGTTGTTAGATGAATAGAGGTGATTATTATCTGTATGGTTAAATTGATAAATAGTTACCGAATCAACTTTCTAAGTATCATATATTATATGATGGAGATGATTCGCAACCTAAATAACTAAGCGGCAAGTTTCATGCCAAATTGGGTTCATTTTTTAGTGAAACATGGATCTTGGATCACTAAATATTTTGGTGTTTTTTAAAGGGGTAACAATTTTATTGGGTTACTATATAATAAATGATAATAAAAAATATTTATTAATCACAATAATAATATTATAAAATATTTTTTCTATAGATTAATGAAATTATCATCATACTCAAAAATGAGATTAATAATTTGATAAAAAAATGACTAAAAGGTTGATAGATCCTTTATTTGTATCAATGTTTAAGTAGTTTTCTCAAACAAGAAAGAAAATTATATGAATTGGAATATCCTATTCCTATGTAACCCACTTTTCAAGTGTTTAAAAACGTTCCTTTAATAATCCTTTCAAGGGCATTGAGATCTAGATTTTTCAAGGAGGAATAATAATTCTATATGATTGGATTTTTCAAAATATATTAATGGGTTTTAAGAAAATTCATCGAATGAATATATTAGGTATCAGTGTTTTAGAAATGTATTCTTTATTTTTATGTGTATGTAATATAAATTTTTTATTTATTATTTTTTTAAACATATATGATATTAAATTAATAGAAATATTTGAATGTGATTATTATTTACATTCATGTTGAAAAGAGTTGGTACATTATTGTAATGGTTTGTAAAAAATCAGAATTTATCTTTATAAGGGATGTGTATATTAATATTTTATATTATAAAATAATGGAAATTATTATATAGACAAGAGTTTGCATGATCAACATGAAATTATTAATTATATACATGATGTTTATCATTCCTTTAATTACATGACATTATTTTGAAAAATAACAAGGTTGATATTTATTTATCACTAATAAAGTTTTTTTCTAGATATTTGTTAAAATATTGGAGAATATGTTCCCTCCAACCATCAATGATATATTTTAATAAAGTATTATTTTCAAAGGAAAAATGTTCAAAATACATACAACTCTTTTTATATGGTAGTTTATTTGTTAAATATTGTTACAGAGAAGAAATATGTATTGTTTCCTAAAATAAATGGATTTGTGTATCTTAACAAGATATTAAGAAAGAATATAATATCAGTTAACATAGTAGAAATATGTTTATAATTATAGAAATTCAATTTAAAAAAATAAAGGATTAATATAGTCAATGATTAATGTATTTTTCACTTAATATTCTAAGGATTTTAGGATATGTATTGATAAATAACAATTTAAAGAGTTACATTTAGTTATCAAGAGAAGGTGAATAATTTTTCTCTTAAATTATTTTACTAGTCTAAAATTAAGGTTTTTTCATAAAATACACTAATGTGTTTAGAATATGTGAGGATAAATAAAAATGTATTGAGTTATATTTATTTATCGTTATTAGTTGAACATCAATATTTCGTATTAGATTATTCAAATAAATTTACAAATTGAATTATTATTGACATACTAAAAGTGTTTAGGGTATATAATTTACATTAATATTTTAACAAAATAAATGAATTTTTATCCTAAAAGTTTTTATAAAATACTGGTAATTTAATAATGTAAACATGACAATATTTAAATAAATTCATGGAATATCTTGATGTAATGAGTTCCAGAGATGATGATAATGTATTTAAAAGGAGTTATATTTCGGTAATAAAAGTTAAAATTATAAAATTTTATATTAAGGAGTAATGATTTTTGAATATGATCAAATATTTTAACATTATGAATATGACTCCTAGAACTCACTACTATTCTAACTCTCTTACTATGTAAATGTTTTTCACTAAATTAAAAGTGGGAGTATTTTATCAAATGGTGATATAGAGATATGAAATGAATAATATATGTTAACGAAACCATAGAATGTAAAAAAATCATAAGTCTGATCTAGGAGATTATAATATATGACATAATAGATTGGAACAGAAGTTGGGTTTGTTATTTATTCATAAAATATTTTTATGGATATAAAATGTATCATATTAGAGGGAATCTCTAATATAACATTCCTTCAAGTAGGAAACATAAATATATATATATATTTCATGATTTGAAATGATAAATTACCTCTCAAAGTTTTATACTAAGTTATCCCTAATAGATGTTAATCATATATTATTTTAGGTTTAAAAAAATTACAACATTTTCATGAGAAATATTCTTGTATAGAGATACAAAATATGCTAATGAGGAATAAAATAAAGTAAAATTATTTATGTGTGTTGTATAACCAAATTATTATACCTCATGGAGTGTTATACTAACGTTTTTGATATAATAGGAGTATATATATCAAATTTGAGTCCCTATTACCTGGGGTTGGTGATATAAACAACATGAGAACATTCATTCTTTGATACCTAAAATATCAAAGTCTATATGTTGACGTTGCTAATATGGTGGGTGGTTGGGTATGTTTCTAATCATGTCATCTCTCAAATATTAACCAATATGAGATTTTTCATCTTGTATAAAATGTATGAAAACAGATTCCTTAATTGATATAGACCGTGGGAGAGATAAGTCACACCTAGATATTGTATTTCAATCCAGATATGTGAAATGTCATATTATTATAATTAATGATGAATGACATGTTATATACTCAATGATTAAATTAGTATATAATTTTTGAAAAAAAGATGAATATGATTTATATGATTTACATGATACATGTACCATCATCACTTGATGGCTTAGAAAAAGGGAAAATATGAAAATATACATTTTCCTATAATGAAAACTAGTGAAAACATGTATGAAGATAAATGTGTTTGATGGAGATCGTGAAAGATCTATTAATAGCTTGAGTATCATTTGTTCTTTTCTAGAAAATTTTATTTTTTTACATATATGTATCAGAATATTCATTCTTATTTTCAATGATATAAAGGCCAATGGGGTCACACATTATGGTCGACTAAATGCGTACAGAGTTTGGATCAAATAGACGCACTAATTTTCTATAGTTAATAAAAAAGATGTTTGGATTGGTGTTTATAATTCATTATATATATTATGATACAATTTTATGTTAATGATATCTTTACAAATGTTCTTTAGAAGATATACAAAAAGGTTTTTGATATGATTTCAAACATTATTGTAGTTGAAAATTTTAATGGGAAATGTCACAAATTGTGTGAGACTTTATTGATAGAGGGTGATTAAAGGAGATATATATTTACCAAATCAATATACATGAAATGAAATTAGGAAATCACATACATTGGGAATACAACCTGCAATAGAAGTATGGATACTACAAGGTAAGCCATTAAGAGTTAATGATCATGTTTTTTATCACCACATAAGCTATCAGTTAATGAACCATCTCATAAGATGAAACATATGAGAATTTCATTCATTTATATGATGCATGAAATGAAAAAATCATTAACTCATGAATTTTAATGCCTTTGTTAATGCATGCATGATCGAATATATAACTCAATAATCTATATAAACCACTATTATTAATTTTTATTATATTTTCATTCTAGGACTTACCTATTGAATTCATGAAAATCACACATTATTAATCCTTATCACATTAAGGTGCTAGCTCACCATGGGTAGAGGAGAGTCCCTCTTATGTGACAATAGATTCATCTTATCCCATGGATATCTTGAGAGGTGATAGGATTTAATATACCACCATTGTGATTATCATAAAATGAATCTGATGAAAATAAAAAATGTTGAATAGGCTACATCAGTGAATGATACACTAATTTTATATGTTCTACATTTCTAGTTATTAATGTGGTTTTATACTTCCCCTTTGGAGATCATGGGTTTTTATGTTTTCTTTTTCATCTGCTACTATGATTAAATGTTAATAAATTCTAGACAAACCCAACATAGTAAACCAATGAACTAGAATATCGATACTAAAAATAACAGTGAAACACGTGGTGCATAATGGAAACTGTAGACACAACATCATTCCATGAATGAGTCCCCACAATACACTAATATTTCTAGAACATAGAGCCAAAAATACCCAGAACACCCCATATAATGAAGAAAAAAACACATTAGAGAAAGTAAAGGGCAATACATACTTAAACCAAATGACACATAATGTATGATACCATTGTATTATATGCACTCTGGGGTTTAAGTAAAATGACCATAAGAATAGTAGTGACTTCTGTTTGAAAAAAAAAATGATATGTGGAGAACTGAATCATCTTACACTCTATAAGACTATACTTGTACATTCCATGCATGTATTCCAAAAATCATCATCACAAATCGATGCCATCTATAATTATCATGGGTGACCCATGCCTAACTGATACACACAACCTAGACAAGGTAAAACTAACACTGAACACCGATTTTTCTCTACCAAACAACTGCTATCACCACCTAGCAAACACTACAACCGCATCAGGGATGCCACAACATGAAAAGGGGTGTGATAATATATGAAAATTACCATAAATGTGCATGAAAGAATAGATAATTCCTCACAATAAGGGTATTTGAGAGATTATATCCTATCTATAATTACCCATGCCCCACTACATATGGGCATGTTTAATCTGTTAGTAGAAAGGAGTTGCAAACTCCTAGACCTAGAACAAAAGGATCAGGGAATGTATCCAATTACATATATTATCAAGTACTATATTATAGGCATTAAATCCAAAGGTATGGTAAAAAGAGATCATCAAGGATGCTCCACAAATGTTGATATGTCAACCATATTCATAACCCAAGATGCAATTAGGAATAGATAAGACATAAACCATCTGAATGAAGACTGGCTATGAAGGACATACCCATAAAGAATTGAATATATAATACCTATTTACTCTAAATCCAAGCCACATATAACAATAACAACTTCAATGTTAATGGGGAGAATGGGGATTCTTCAATGTGTCTCACACCAACTTAAGACCCACTGAACAAGTCCACTATGAAGAGTGTACCACTCACACCTGAATTTTTTTTTCATCCATGGACCCTCATCATCTGAGATACCTAAGTCCCCCAATAGCTCATGGAGGGTACCAATATCTGAATATAATCAAGGGTCCCATTCCCATCATACCATTTCTATATGTTAAGTCTATAACCATCAATCATAATCTACTATAACATTAAAACCATTCTGTCATCTTTAAATGAATAAGATCTATAAGTAATCCCTTACTAATATCACCAAAAGTATCCAACATCATATAGGTCCTGAAAATTTCACTCCATATAGAAATTAAACAAAATAGATTCCTTTTATGTATAAAACTAGATATAGGTTGAGAAAATGGTAAAATCTAATGAATATGGTAGTACGGAATAAATTCATAGAGCATAGAGCATGAAAACTGAAACATACAGACTTGGGAATGTACCATGGTACAACCCAAAATTTACTTATAAAGTATATGTGGTTTCCCTATTATGCATGAGGTGTAAGACACCTGACACTTTTTGTGTTCCCAAACATTGGCCATAACATTTTCTCAACATGGTGTATCCTTCTATATGCTTATGTTGCATGATGTTTTTTGGACATGTATATTGGAAGACCTCGAGTTTTGTACCCTATAGTCTTACTCAGAATATACATCAATATTACACATAATTTAGACCTCATATCCATCTTGAGATACAAAAAACACATCATCACATGTGCTCTTTGGGCTACATGTTGCGTTTTTAGAAATTCTAGATAAGAAATATTGTAAAAAATAATCTTTTCCAAAACTCATCAAAATAAATCTAATGCAAATGAAAAAAGGTAAATACTGGTCATAAATCAATATTTATGAAAACAAATTTGGATTAAAATAAGGTGAAATCCAAAATAATTATCCCTACCTCCGGGTCGATCATTGTAGCATCATAATAATTCATTTCTAATTAGTGATTCACATTCTTTTCATCTATATCTGTGATTTAACCATTCACAAATGAAGATTCCTCCAATAAAAACGTCCTATGAGCTAAATCATGCCACCAATGAAGAGAATAATATCTAATCCTTTATTTGTGAATAGGGAGAGAAGATGATGTTAGATTACTAAAATAACAATTAATTAAATGGATTACCTTTTAAATTAGCCTGACCAGGGGACTGATACCCACATAGAGATTATATACTTCTATGGATAAATAATCCATTCTAATATAATGTTTAAATATGTAATTACATTATGGAGATTTGTTTAGTAGATATCAACATGAAAACCAATTAGAATAAATAATATTTTTTAGTAAATATTATATATCTCAAACAAAAATTCACAACTCGAAATATTTCCAAAATCCATACAGTGTTTAAAATCCACATTTTAGAATCCACTATACACTTAGAAAATGATTTAGTGGTATTTTGACAAGAACACATTATCATTTTCCAATTTTAGATGTCTTGGGGCTCCAAAACACCGAAACGTGCAAAGTCTTTCTCACATGAAAATCCTTTGCAATTATATTCTCCCCACCTGATTCTTTTTATTGCATAAAAAGTGATTAACCATAGTATCTCTTCCATAATCCCTCAAGATAACATCATATGGAAAATAGGATAACCAACACAAGATATTTTAAAATTTCTTGATTTTAATAATGAAAAATCACCCATGATACATCTTACATAGTAACACAACTCTCCCCAAAGACCAGATAAGAGCTTTTACATTTGAAATTTTATTTCCTCCATCAAATCCCACAACCACAACCCATCATAGAAAGAGATTATAACACAACTGAATATAAACATACAAAAACTCATCAAGGATCCCTACCGATAGACATTATCCACCTATAGAGTGACTCCCATTAGAAAAAAAAAGTAGAAAATTCATGGACCAAAGGTATCAAGAAAATACATTTTTTCACCAATGAACATCCCAATGGAGCCACACTCCCCACATTAAAAGGTAGAAACACCAGAATGATATTCAATGACAATGAAATCATAGGAATACCTACACTCAAGTGTCCTAATGAGAGTACCAATCCACATCTTGAAATCCTACCACCAATATAAATAATAAGTAGCCAGGTTCACACATCAATACAAATTAGTTTAAGTAACCCTGGTATATCCACCATCATATCATTTCGTGCAAATGGATTTGGGGATAACACATCCGAACCACTAACCATAACTATTTACTCATCCACTAATGACGAACAAATTCATCCAGTGTATAACTTGAAGTCGACACCTACTCACTTTCAAACTCTCATGTTCATACTAGAAAAATGATATAGCTTACCAACATCCATTAAGAGTCCATAAGAAATATCCATCCAAACCAGATGACACACCACCTAAGAAGATACTTAATCAAAGTTACTAAATACTAGTTAACCTAATAATCATGAGTACCAATCTAACATTGTCAAACATTCATCTGGATAAGTAAATAATAAGTGTCAATACTCAAAAATCATCGGGTAAAACATGCATTGATTTGTTCATAAAAAAACACAGACTATAATCTTTTCTCAACCCATCATTTATCTCTTCACATTTCCAAAAATTAAGCCACAACCATAGTAATAAAATATCATAAAACTAGTTACTACCTATAATGGTTAGTCATTATCATCGATTAGGGACCACTCTAAATTATGGAAACAATAATCTATTAGATGGATCCCCATAACTGATTGCAAATCCTTTCACACACCTAAACTTGGTTTTTGGGTGACTTACCATTGGCATAAAAATTCTACTAGGTCTTTCTATCTTCAATGATAGAAAATAAAGGGACACCCTAACCAAAATAATATCAAATTAATGGTAGAAATGATGATAATTGCTTACCTCCAAAACATGCCTCCAACAACTCTACACTGGTACAATGACCTTAAGAGGGTCTTTAACAATTTGATCAATAATATAATATCGATGGAGTATAATTCATGGGTTATAATATTCAAATGAATCCAAAGAAGAATTTTTAGGTGACACTTAAACAAAACTTTGTAATACATGCTCTATTCATTTTAAGATCACTCTATGAATAAATCATCTTAGTGAGAATCATATGCATTATGCCTACTATCCATGTAGTAAAATATTAGCACAAGGGATTCCCCATGCACATGGGGGGATCACCCATCAAGATAGGTCTCCTATTCCTAGTATAATACTCACCAAACCTATAACTCTCTAAACAAAAGAAATTATCATGTATCAATAACCTAAACTTATGGTCATTCTGGCCCATACTAACAATCCAGAGATCATACTAAGCATCATGTCGAGTCAAACTCACATTTATCATTGATGACTGATGAAGGACCCAAAAATCACACAATATCGATAAACAAGTCATGGGGATACTGACTTTATCTACGGTGGATCTCACACCCCAAATCATTAGGGAAGTATCACAACATAACAGTAAAATGATCATACCTATATCATGTCAAACCTCAAGGTCTGTAGATGAAGAAAACACCCCTATCTATATGGGGTACCAAATCCACTTTAGTATGAGGGTACCATACCTCATTGAAACCAAGGGGATTCAAAAAACATATCCAAATAGAATGTGTGTCAATTGAGGGGAAGATTACTACTTCAATAAAAGACCCATGACCTTCCCATTAAGGGACACAGAGTCACATAGGTACACTAAATGCATCTATTTTGATTACCAACACTAACCTCTATAATTAGAGGACCCATAACATTCCTTATAATGGTGTACTAGCCCCTCTCTATAGTATGGGGTACCAAACCACATTAAATTTAAGGGGTTATCAGCCTCATTTGTGAATGGAGTAACCTTCCACTTGAATTATAAACCTCACCTCAGTATCTATGGGGAGATAGTAAACTCTACATTCTCATATGGGGGACCCATTACTCATCAATTTGAATGTAAAAATTAATGGGATATAAATACCAAAGAAGGATCCTTTCCTTATATAATATCATTATATGGGTGGAATACAGACTCGACATACATAGAATCCTACACCCCCATGTAAAAATTAGAGGGGGAGACACAGACCCTATTTGAAAATGGTATCAACCATTGAGATGTTGAGATAGATCATCTCAAGATGTTCAAATGTATATTAGTGTTTCTAGTGGTTATTTTCATCTAAAAAGTTCCATTTTCCACTTATAGAGATTAAATTTGAGTGAGGGAAATCAACATAATCATTTTGTAGAACTAGAATATTGTTCGGACGTCAAACTATGAAATCAGTAAACACATAGAACTCTATATAATGAATTGAACTAATGAACTATACCCTATGACCAATTTTAGAAAAAATCAATCTAGTATCCTAAATTGTTATGTCCCCTGCATATAAATTCATTATCCATTACAACATAGTTAGGTTCCTTGGTCAGATAACTAATTCCAATATCTTCAATCGTTGTCTACACACATGTCCCAAACTATACTAATGAGACAACTCTAAAACCTATCATTGGAAAGACCATATTTAATAATATTTTTCATACAACCAACCACTAAGGCCCCACTTAGTTAGTGGTTATATGAGAGTTGTACAACAAGACTACCTACAGTATGACAAGGTCTACTGACTAGCATCAAGGCATCATAACAACATATGGGAGGCCTTAGATTAGACAAACTGAAATTATAAGAAACCACCAATATAATAAAAATAAAAAAAATCATATAGGATATGATAATATATCTAGAATATAAATACATTTATGAATAAAATTACTAACCATCCAATATATATACAATACAATTGTTATAGAAAGGGAATGAATACAAGGCCTAAAAAATGGAGATACACACTACCATAAATGTTAGGATAAAGGGAGATCATTATTTGATGGTATCCTATTCTCCCAATATCTTATATGATATACCACACCAGACTATCCCTAGATATAGATAGTTCCAAAGTATCACTTATAACATCACATGAATTTTCCTACCAATATTTTTCATAATAGTAAATTCATAGGTGTTTGTACTAAGTAATCCAAAAGAACCCATAGAAAAAATTCACATAAAGTTAAGGAATACCCTTATAGGAAAGTGATCATATAGTGACATGGGTATGTCTCTCCTTACCAGTAATCACATCATCTAGATCCACAGTGTACCCTCCCAGAAAACATCATCCCAAAACTCCCGAGGAATCCATACTTGCAATTCATCACAAAAAACTTGGGATGAGACACTCCCCTACCAAGAATCACTTAATATGTGTTTTGGAGTGTAGTTAGACATATTGGAAATTACATAATCCAGATACAAGGTTCCTGCCCAAGCCATCCTAAAACATCATATCTTTATCTCAGTGGAATGATCATCCCACAGTACTAATCCAATGAGAATTTCCAAGGAATCCCAAATCACAATATCTATATAATAGTGGTATATGATTCTCACTATATATATATATATATCTAAGGAGTATTTTCAAGGAATCTAAAATCACTATATATATATATCAGGTTTAATGTTTACACCTGCAATCCTCACCACTCAATTCTCAATTACATCATGTCTAAAGTAAACTATTCACTGGGGAACCCACATAGGTCCTTGGGGTATCATTAACCATGAACACCCTTCACGAGTTCCCTTATCTTAAACACATATCTTTAATCAAAACCATTAAATTACAGGGAATAATATCCCTTGACATAATAACAATCTTATTAAGGCCTCACTAACCTCTCAACCAGGTATCATAAGGGATATAACCTCCATCCACTTCCCCTCCCATGTTACCCAAGGTATATTTTCACCTAAAAATATAACCTTTTTGTATTCTCATTGTCTACCCACATAGGTATTCACATATTATTGGTAGAATAATATCTATGAATCTATCACACTATATCTATGTCTTGATAGAATTTAATGGTTCTCACATGGTCATTACCTATGACATCAATCCCAATTCATTACCACCGCTACCTGGAGGTCACTAAGGGATCCACACACTACGGATGGTATAACTCATTCACTTATTTTCATTTAATTTACACCCATTAGGGTCCATGATTCCTGAGACAAACAATCATAATAAAGCCCTTAATCATTGACAATTGAGGAAATCAATCCAAAACATAGGTTCCAATCATGTACCTTACAACTTTGTTAAGCTCATTTAAAGGAATTCAATTTTAATTAAAAAAATAATACTATTTAATAGTTCTATCTACCTCTGTTGAAAGACCAAAAACAAGACATGAACAGAAATAAGATTTATAATAAAAAAGGTGTATGTATGATAGAACACCAACCTCATATCTAGAGTTATTCCCATTGAATCACTAGTCAAAAATAATTTTCCCATGCTCATCCAAGTAAAAGTGGCCACCATAAACCCATATGAGGCACTAAATCAAGTCATAACATCCAATTTAATTTAAAATAATCATTTATTATTAATTAACTAATTCAAAATTAATTACACAATTTAATTCACATTGGTATAAATTTCTAATTACTCATTGGGAACTCTTGTTTCAATTAAACCAGAACCAGACACCCATGGAGGTCCATAAAGGACTCTTAATATCATCCAAGGAAAATACCTAACACATGACACCAAATCAATCACTAATTCAATTGAATTAAAACTATGAAATCTCATCAAAATAAAAATAGTGATATACTTTAACTAAAACAACATGAATCAACATATAAATATAAACATGGTATGTCTTTTATACAAGAAACTAAAAATCTATATAAATAATGATTTATTCCTCTATGATATAGTAGAATAATCTCCCAAATCTGTATCTAGGCATCCAAAATTAAAAAATAAGCTTGGGAAACCACGAACAATGGAGCACATGATAGAAATTCTAGGAACTACTAGAAGAATGCACCAAGAACACCCAAAATTAACGAGGGTAAAAGGAAGAAGGAGTGATTCGGTTTTATGAGGTATGAATGTGAGAGAGGAAGGAAAATACGGTCCAACCCTTGAAAACATTGAATATAAAACCATCATTTGACCTATTTTAATGTATTTCATGATTTGGCTATATGATTGGAAAAACCATGTGCTAACTATATTCTATTTATAGTCTAAGGCCACCACCATCACATTGTTGTATTTTAGGATTAAGAAAACCATGAACCAGTTATGCTAAATCATCTTTAATTTGAGATTCAGAATATACATAGATCATATATAACTATTCATGAATTGTTTCCTATATAGCATGGTTTCCATAATACTCCACAAGGTTTACCCTTAATAATGTTTTAAACATGATTATCAACTATGCACACTATAAAATAATCTGAAATATCCGATGCATATGCGTAAACACATGGTTTTATCTAAACCATAAAACCCACACATTACTTTAAGGAATAACTCTCTAAAACTTTTAAACATTATCTTTATGCTCATGAGACTCGCTCGAGCACTAGAGGATCCTCTTAGTCCATACAACTTATCCAAAAACATATCAATATAAAACTATGACTATGAAGAACTAGGATTTTCATTAGAAAATACCATATCAAATTAAACTAATATTTAATACATTTCACAAAAAAGCACCCAACCATAATGGATTAGTTTTTTGGAGACTAGGTAAGAAATATTATAATTTAATTAACGATCTCAAATATATAAAATAAATATTTCCACCATTTGTACAATTCATAAACCTACTATATGGACCTTATTTTTTCCCTTATAAAACCTTTATATATATTGAGGAATATATTCAGATCTAGGTGCTAAGAAGATGCATTATTCTGAGGCTCGGTGTTCCCAAATCAAATTTTATAAAAATATTAAATATAATTTATATCATGTGCACATAGTTTTTTAGAAATAATTGATCATATCTTCAATCGAGCCACTAATTTAAAATTTGGGACCATGGTTGAATTTAGATCATGATATTTACTTGAGGTGAGACCTAACATTGGTCAGCCTGAGACGTCTGATAAAAGAAACCATTTGCGGCTGCATTTAATTAAAATAAATAATTTTTTTTTTCAAAATTAAATGACCTAAAAAAGTAAAATCTATAAATATGTTGTTATGGAGAATTACTAGGTTTATCCACATAACCTTAGGATCTATGAGTGGTTAACATACCCCTAATTGGTGAATCGAGATGGGAAAATCGAAAGATAACCAAATCAAGATGAATCGAGGCACAACAAACACAATATGCATTCTCCATCATTGGAAGTTGCATTATTTTCCATAAAATAATCCAATATAATGTTAAAACTTTTTATTTTTGGTTTTTACCCTTATTATTAAAATATTATGCATAAATTTATCTGATTTGTATCTATGAAATTTTTTCAATTCATGAGCCATTTAAATTTTGGATTTTATTTATCGGGTAAGATTCTTCACGTTATTTCTATGTTTTTTCACCCTAGATATCACCAATTTATTTAATTTGACCATGAAAATTGGGAAAATCACTAATAAACTTATGCATTTCCCCCACCACTCCTTCTCGTTCTTCATTATTGGACCTCATGGTCACAGTTTAAGTCTTTGCAGGCTTGTATGAGCTGGATTGGTCCCCCAGATTTATAGTGGATGTGCAAAAAATGAATAGATCAATTATTCTTGGGTAAATAGGGATGGATTTTGTGTGATCCACTATAGATATTGGATATGAAGTTATGAATACGGTGATATAACTTTCAATGGGATATAGAGGTGTTGGATATTTCGTGTGGGTGATCAGAGATACGATTACCACCCATCAAAAGGACGAAATCAAAAAACAGATACAATTAATCTAGATTTTGGTGGAAAATTGGGCATGAAAATTGGAAGAAATGGTGGGTCTAGTATCCACAAATAAGATATGAGTTTATGAAAAAAAACAACTACACGACGTGTACTATAATGAATACATGCGATGTAGCCTTGATTTAGTGGTGGCTAGAGTTTCTTGATAGAGAAAAATATCACATGCCATTTTAGGGGACCACATGCCATGTGACTCATATAGGTCTGAATTGGTGTACCCATGGATTTTATGTCCAATAGATCATGTTTCCCTATTCACCGTGCAGGGTGGGGAAGACACCATATATGAGGACATAAGCACAGTCAAGTACAAGACCAGTTAAATAGACATGTAATCAATGAAACATGCATGGATAGGATCACATAAGAATAATTAGAGTGGTAGTGATACATAATGCAGTACCCTTTTATGAAGTGTAGTACTACATGGCCCAAAATCCATGTGCTGGCTAGGAAACAACCTTGTAGAATAGCGGGATCACATGTCCTGTCGGTTCCCTACTTTCCATGCACTTCCTTTTTTTTGGAAATTTCCCACTATCATATGTCCATTAATAAACATATATTACACTATGAGTATCCTATCCTGAGTGTTTTTCTATGTATAGAATGATGGTTTCCTTAGTGAGTGATTTTTAGATATAACAAGAGATGCTCTGAGCATGATGCTTCTTTAAGCGGTGCTCAATGATGGTAATCATCAAACTTGATCAGTGCAAACTGGAACTATCCTATTGGGAAAAAGCATGAATCTTTTATCCATAGAGTGAAACCCTCTTGTGGTGTTATGTAATGGGTCCTCTATCCATATGGAAGAACCATCCTATGTAATTAGGGCTTGGGTCTTCCTGCCACATAGTGAAACCCAGTCATGATGTTTGGGAATGGGTCTTATATCCATAGATTGGAATCATCCTACGGTGTTAGGAAACAAGTCCTCCAAATATTGAGTGGAACCCTGTAATGGTTTTGGAGCATGGGTCCTCTATCCATTGAGTGGAACCCTCCTGTGGTGCTAGTGAAAAGGTCCTCTATCAATTGAGGTGAACCCTCATGTGGTTTCAGTGCACGAGTCCTCTATATATTTAGTGGAACCCTCCTATGGTGTCAACGAATGGGTCCTCTACCTACTAAGTTAGATCTTCATGTGGTGTGAGGTCATGGTTTCTCTATCCATATAGTATAAGTCCCAAATGGTGTCAGGTCATGTGTCCTTTAACCACACAGGGAAACCCTCTTGTGGTGTCATGGAATGGGTAATCTATCCACATAGTGGAGCCCTCCTGCTGAAACTATGCATGGGTCCTCTATCCATTGAGAGGAACACCTTATCATACCAGGGCGTGGGTTCTTGACCAATTTAGTTGAACCCAACTATCATACCTAGGAATGGGTTTTCAATCCATTAAGTGGAAACCTATTATTATGCCTTGGTATAAGTCATCTATATTCATATTGTGTCCACTTGACTCTATGTCATAGTGTTGAGGTGTGGCTCCACAAGGTTAGTTCTTCAGACAAACACATGAGATGCTGGGAATCATTGATGGACCCATTGGGACTGATGGAACACTATTTTCCTAGGTTTGGTTATGAGATGGATATCCCCTTTCTCCCATGTTTGGGTTTCTTATTTGAGTATATATACACACACACACATATATATATATATATATCTATTATTTGTTTTCATTTATCTCTTGCTATGGGTTGACCCTCCTATTTCTGTTATGTATCATATTTCTTCCTCTTCATTTTTTGGGTGTCCCACTGGGTATTTATATACTCACCTATTCATGGGACTTTCCCACACATGTCATGTGTTGTGAAGATGACATGCAGTCATCAGTTATTACATAGGAATATATGGATACACGGGTGCATTAGAGAATGGATAGTGGTTGGTGCTTAGAGATCTTGAACTGGGATCTATCATATTTTACCTTTTCCTATTTTTTTAGGTTGGGATATCATCCAACTCAGGCTTTTATTTTTTCCATTTAAATTTTGGTTTATGATTTCAAATTCTTTGTATTCCCTATAGGAATTTACATGCATGGTTTGTATTATCGATGATAATGTCCTTTTCATTAGTTTCCTCTTCACTTATGTATCGAGATGGTCGAGTGTGTTCATATTGGTGCATTAGGAAATGAACTCACATAATAGTTAATACTTTAGGAACTTATTTCTAGTCCCAGGACTATGGAGGTGGGTTTGGGGTAGTTGTGGCTTAGGCTTCCACATTCTAGGCGGGCCTTAGTGGCTCGGGGGATGAAAAATTTGTATATGAGTAGTTAATTCATGGGAAAGATGTCTTGGGTTGTCCCCTTATATGGATTTTATTTGACTTAGGGAAATTAAATCAAAGTGTCTCAAGTGTGAATCTTAGGCTAGGGAAACCAATGTTGATGTGATTACCGACATATCTATACACCATGACTCTGACTACCTTCTTATTGAGTCAATATACAAAGAAAATAGTTTAATGATATAATGAAACATTTATAATTTAGGATTGAGTCCTTTTACAATCCTTATTCAGTCATATTCACATATATACATGCTCATATGACTCTGTTATGTACTGTTTACATTGAAGATATCCTTGAAAATATAGCTTGTAAGGTTACAAATTATGTATTGTGATGATGTTCCATTGAGAGAGATGCCTTAGTTTAGGGGCCATATCAAAAGACATTTCTTCTAGATGGGTAGGCTACAAAATGACCTCCTATCGAGAAATATATTATACTAGTAGAGGAGGCTATGGATATGTGTAGACTTAGCCCACTCTATGAGATCCTGCTCTAGAGTCCACTTGAGTCTTTGCAATGATCCAAATCCCTAGGCAGTGAAGGATTAACTTTAGTAGTTAATCAATGTTTTTAGTATTATAATGATCTTGACCAGTTGGATTGTTTCACTCACAACCAGTGATCTTCATAGAGTAGTTGTTGGTTCCTCTGGTACTTTAAAATGACGCATCTATGATGAGTGTGTCTTTTAGTTTCCAGAGTTAGAGATCTCTCATGTTTTATGTTGATCTAGAATCCCTTATCAGGTGGTTTAGGTCAGTCCTAATCCTATGTTTTGTTTATCCTTTTCATATAGAACCCCTTTTGATGTTGGTTTTCATGGTGAGGCCTCTCTAGGATGAAATTGGGAACCAGTAGAGTCATGTGATGGTTATGTTTTCAATGATTCAAATATGAAAGGTAGGGGGACACTTCCCCTAACAAGATTCATTATTATGACACAATTTAAAATCAAGAGGGAAATTCAGTCCCACCCAAAGTGGATAGTGCTGAGGTCTGAATGATGTATTCCATAGAATAGTGTATGTGAGGTTTTGTTTGATGTTAGAAGGTATTGGATCGAGCCTCGGTTATGGTGAAAATGCGGGTAAGAGAATCCATAGCATTATGTGGTAGGAGATTATAGCTCAGTGGCTTCAAGTGTGGTTTAGAAGTATGACATGTCTATCCATTTCAGTGGATGTAATTATAACATAGAGTCATAATCCATGTTTCCTAAGACCTAGCCCCTGTTCCGGACTGATAGATACTTTTGGGGGACTTTTTTCTCAACCCTTGTGATTGAGGCTCTAGTGGATAGGATTAGTGATCACAAATTTCTATCAGGGGTGTAACATAAATATATAAGGAGAGAGATATACTTTTACAAAATCTTTCTATATGGGTAGTGGGACCCAATAATGCATCATTAGTAGGAGATGGTCTTTAGCAACTATACTTAGATGATTACAAATAATAAGTGTATAATTGCTCCCAGTTTTCTGGGATGTTGTTTTCCATCTCTGATAAGGAGTGATCCTTGTGTATTGCTGGATGAAATATTTAACAAGTTACTACAAATGATTTTTTAGTTTCTTAGTATTAACCTTGGAGTAGTGATGTTTTGAGATCTCATATTCCTACATTGATTATAGGGTATGATGAAATATTTCTTGAAGATGTGTTGGGTTTAGATCCCCATAGTGAGATGGAATTCTGAATATACTTTCACCATGAAAAACCCTGATGTTTGTGATAGAATGTTGGATGATCCAATGGGGTTGTGAGAGATAGTCATGTGGTTTTATGGTAGACATAGTTAGGGATTCTTAAGAACCAGTGTGTTCACAATTGCAGCCCCATGTTTTTTCACCTGGAAAGGGGATTCGAGATCGACCTGAGGTGTGGATTAATGTCACCCAAACTAGGTTAATGTTAGTGAAGATTATACACCCCTGATAATAGATGACTCATTAGACCAGTTGTTTTGGGTGAAGTGGTACATGGAATTTGACCTCAAGATTGGTTATTACCATATCCAAGTTCGATAAGAGACTGTACCAAGAAAGGATTTCTAGTACTTCTGTATCTGTGTTTTGTGGATGATGATTCTGTTTAGGGAATTGGACACTAAAAATTGTTCGGCAAATTTTGAACTGATTCCTTAAACACTTCATGGATCTATTAATAGAAATATTATTCATTGTATCCCTTCTATCCTCCACATATGAATTAGATAACTGGAGACACTTGAGGATGTATTATAGGAATTTTCCAAGACTGTGAGTATCATGTGGTAATATCATAGAGATAATTATAGATATAGGAGGTTCTTGGTGGACTTTTTTTTAGATTTCAACACTTTTAACGAACTATAATAGAAAATTAATATGTTTACCTTGACTAAGTAGTGCCAAATGGTGTTTGAGGTATTGCGACTGAGGATGAAAATTTCTCATATTTTGATACCATTGGAGGAGGATGTGGGGTACATAGTATATTGTGACGTTTCTAAAGCTGGTAAAAACTCCACGTTGATGCATAGGGATAAATTGATATCATATGGGTCAAGGAAGTTGAGACCCCAAAAGAATAAAAACATTACTCATGATTTGGATTTAGTAGCTAGATTTTTTTATTTGAGGATGTTGAGGTGCTATCTTTTAGGATATTACTTTTTTTACTTAGATTATCTGTTTCTTAGGTATGTATTAATGCAGAGATACCTAATCATATAATAGAGGATATGGTTGGAGTTCTAATAGTTATTTTACTTTGAGATAGTCTATACTCCATGAAAGGGAAAAGTGTTAGAAAAAACCCATAAAAGGAAGTCATAGTTTCACTTGGGGACTGTAGATTCTGAGTAGTTAGCACATTATAACTAACCCTAGTAGAGGTGGGTGAAACATTTCATCAGAATATGGTGTTGGATCCTATGATTCTATAGAGAGGGAGGCTTAGTTGTTTGGAATCAAATATGAGGTCATACATGACCAGATATCCTTAAGAGATTCACCTGATGGATTTTATAAAGGTGGGTGTTGTATGTTGAATATACAGAATATACACAAGAGGGGGGGGGGGGTGAATTGTGTCTTTCAGATTTTTTGTTAACTCTTCAATTGAACGAGTTTGGTCCTCTATGCTTTATCAGATTTGATCATGCAACAAAAATAAATAAAAGAAGGGACACAAAGATATATAGTAGTTCGGGGAACAGAAGGCCCCTAGTCCACTCCACCAACGCTCAACTCCATGAGCTTTGTGATTTTAACTATCTGGTCCTCATTTCAATAGACCGGTCCACAATTGAATACAGGAAGTTGACAACTTTACAATCAAAGGAAAAACCAATCCTTCTGGTTCAAATAAGAACCTACACAACTTAGTACGAGAAGCTGGTTACTCAAGAATAAAAAGAATTTTAGAAAGAAGTTTTCCAGTTGATCTTCACAATTGTAACAAAATTCCATTGACAGAAGATAGATCATCATCTCTAGAAATATTGATTTTGAAGAAAAAGCAGTTCTGAGTCGATCCAGTTGTAGTAGATATAGAAATATTGTTCACAAATTCAACAGTAGTAGACCCACTGTATATATTCGATGCAGAACAAGTGAATATTCTATCGAGTTCCCTCTTCTTAAATGATTATAGCTTTGACGCTCCTTTTTGAATCAGCAGATCGACGTGATTTTTGTAGTCTTTGTTTTCCACCGTTTTAAATAATAGATTGATCACCACTCTCCCGTATCTGGGGTTTTTAGAGAGAATATATATAATAAAGTTGATCATATCTCTTGCACATTTAGATCCATAAAAGTCACCTTTTGATTTGCGATATTCATACATTTGAATTTACAGATTAGTATAAACTTCCCTGAAGACCCGGCATAAAAATCTCATTTTAATTCAATCATTAATCCAATGATAAAACAACTTTGAATCGGTCAAAGTCGTATTAAAAAAACTACTTTAAATCCTACTTGAAATCCGCCTAATAATCAGCTTGCTGACCGTTGCAAAAAAATAACTCCTTTCAAACATTCCAACGCCAAAAGTAAGGTTGATGACGTGGCCTCCAAATGTAGGGCTGATGAAATAGTCATCTAATGTAAGGTTGAACATAAACGTAGGGTTCATGTTACTTTTTTCAAATGTAAAGTTGATCTTAAACGTAGGATTGATCATCCATACTTTTTCTCCAACTCTCAAACGTATGGTAAAAGATCCATACTTTTACTTGATCTATACTTTTCCTAGAACGTATGGTTGTTCACAAAAGTAAGGTTGATGAACCATAATTTTGAGAAACAAATGTAAAATTTAGTACCTACGTACGGTTCTCCTTCAATACTTTGCTGATAACCAAAACATAAGGTTCCTTTCTAATCTAAGGTTCTTCTTCCATGCTTTGCTGAAAACGTATAGTTGTTTAACCATACTTTTCTTTTATCTCAAAAAGTATACATGATTTTCATCCTTACGCTACATTTATCCATGTAGGGTATGAACAGTGATTCCAGGACACGCTTAAAGCAGATTCCAAACAAGTAATAAATTCTCATTATATCAAGAGTAAAAAAATTAATAAATTCCTGCAAAATACTAAATAAAATCAATATAAAATGACTAAGGGTATTTGTGAGCATCAAAATTATCATAAAAATATTGAGTATTATTTTCAATAATCTCCCCCATTAAATAACATTATTATGTATTGTTGAAAACAACACTTTGCTCAACAATCTCCCCCTTTTTGATGATCAAAAAACCCATAAGATAATAAAATTAATTAAATGAAATTAACTTTCAAAATTAGTTACATAATTTTTTATAATTATGAGAGGATGAAACAATATTTAATTTTAACAAAATTATTTCAATAAATAAAAATTTATCCCCCTTCATAAAAATAAAATAATTTTTCTTTAGAAATAAAAGTTTCTAGTTTTATCCAAATTTCTCCCTCTGAATAACCTTTATAATAAAAAACTATTAATAACTTTAAAAAAAAGTTTTCTGGATAAGTATCCAAAACATTAAATATACAGGAAACCATTTAAATAATGTTGGAAACCATTAAAATAGTGTTTTGTAAAATAAAATGTTGTGTTTATCCAAATTTCTCCCCCTTTTTGTGATATAAAAAATAATTATAAATCATGGATTTTAACACATTTAATATTGCACTGAACTGTAGGTAAATGCCATTATTAACTGTTTATCAATAATTAAATCTGGAGTACTAGCATATCAAAAATAAAGTCAGTAAAAAAAATTGAAATAAAGAGACATATTTTCATTAAAAAATTAAAAACAAATACAAGTATGATAAACACAGGAATCAAGGTTTGGGCAAGATAGGCAATAGGTTCTATCTCTTATGGATTGAAGACTTGATTTATGTGAACTATTCCCTGATATCTTCATCATCCCATCTCTAAGTTTGATAATGAGCTATCTACTCTCTTGAGTCATATGAATATTCTCGATTAAATTGAATCTGAAAAACTCATGCATCCTTTCTGTTTTTTCGATAAACACTGACAACTTCTCTGACATCTGATTTAACATAGTTCTGATTGGTGGTTCACTAGATATCAGTTGATCCACTAAAAATTTCTGATTGTCAAGAAACACTGATAATGGAGCACTGTTACATTGAAGATCGTGCAACCTGTCATTCATGTTTCTCATCGCGGCTGTGATAGCGTGAAATATTCGGATTAAATCAGGTTAAGTATCTGATCCACTAACAAAACTATTTGAAAATGATGCAAATTGGTTCTCGATAACCAACTTTAGATCCGATAAATCTATTTTCATAACCATTTCAGATTTCAAATTTGCAACTACATTCAGCATATCCTCTTTAAACATTTCAACTTCATACCTTCAGAATGTACTATCTTTCTACTTTTGAAATCTTAATTGTTTAAAGTTTAAGGAATTTCTCAGAGTGACATTATCTGATTCCAACTGAGACACCTTTTTGTACTGTTCTTCAAATTCATTCTTCCTGGAATCAGAGGCACCCTGTGATTGATTCACATTCTCAGGCTCTGGATGATGCAGTAGTACCAAAGGTAATGATTCAACATCAGATTTTTCTTTCTCTTTGTCATGAGTAGGTTGGTCCACAGATTTTTTACTTAGAGTCCGAAGACTCCTCCACAGAAAAATCCTCTTGAATTACTTCTGTGTGAGCTTCAAAAGCTTTCTCATCATGAAAATCAGCATCTTCGCCTTCCACTGGATTTTCGAGAATAAAAGTTTTAGGAGATTCATGATGTCTGGCCACTTCCTCACTAGGCACTGCCTCATTATCTTGGTCCTATTGAAGTGTAACTTCAACATCAGCTATAATATATTCCTGATTCTCCCTTTGAGCTTTTTCTTGAGCTCCTGATCCCTCTACTGGTGTTGTCCTTTCACCAACAACATCCATGGTCTTATCAATAACAGCTTCTCTTACAAAAGAATAAGAAAATAAAGCTTCTGTTTTTTCCAATGTAGGGGAAGTAATTTCCTCATTAAAAGCTCTAGTTATTCAAGACTGAAGTCCCTATTGACTTCTTTCTTCTTCATCATCTTTCACTTCAAATTGGATCCTTCTTGCTACATTGAGGACCTTTGATTCAGCATGTCCCTCCTTGGACTTAGAAGGTTGATCTTGAGCACTTTCTTAATCTTCCTTATCTTCTACTGGCAAGAGTTTTCTTTAATGGTGCTCCAGAAGTATCAAATCTTCCATAAAGTTCCTACATTAACATATTACTGTGATGACAATGTACTCGGGAATCCACTAATCTCACCATGTTTTTCTTAAGCAATAGTTTAGAAATCAATCGACTGAAAGGATAAAAGTTCATCCAGGAATCACTTTGGAAACAGTAATTGAGGTACCTGACCATGTATCTTGGGAAGTTTAACTTGATATCACTTAACAGAAGATACATTATGTACATATCAGGGTACAAAATCTTTTCCATTTCTGCCATTCTGGGAGATATTCTTATCTAAACAAATTTATCTAGGATCTTCTAATCTGGTTCTAAATCTTTCACCATCATTTTCATAATAGTATATTTTCCAAAAAAAAGAGATAATGTCTTCAAATTTATGCACAACATCTCCTATGTTCTTCAAATAAAAATGAAAAACTCCCTCATCAGGGCAGCTGAGAATCTGACCAATTTATACAGACGAGATTGAGGAATCCCTATCCTCTATCTTAGCCATCATACTATCCTCAGTATCCCCCAGACTAAACTTTACATATTTGAATAAGTATCTATGTTCAACCTCATACAAAAATTCCATATTTCCACTTTTGAATATCTGTTCAAGGTTTTGAAATGACAACACTTGTTTCAACAGTAGATTTATCTGAAATAACCAGTCGGGATCAATTACCTTTCCCTGTAAGATTTTTCATCCTTCTAAGCGTTGTCTCTTGACATTTCTTGGCTCGGCCTCACTGGATCTTTTAGTCCTTACCATCTCTACGAGAATCATGGAAGGTTTGAAGGTTTGGGTTTCAGAGGTTCAAATATTAGGGTTCACGAGAAGAGGTGCAGTTTGCGGATTCGAAAAGGTTTCGATTGAAATGAAGCAGAATAGAAGTTGAAAGGGTTTCTAACAACCTTGATTCCCGTGTTTTTAATAATCATTACATATATTTAAAAACAAATAAAATATATTACATGGATAAAAAAACTTATTCTATTTTAAAAACAAAATAGCAAAATTATTTTTAAGCAGAATTAAAAAATAAAGAACTATCATTGTAAAATAAAATTTTATTTAAAATCAAATAAACCTAGCCCCCTTAATAAAATCAAACCTTACAGTGGGAAGTGGTTTAGTAAAAATGTCTACTAATTTAATTTATGTATTTATAAATTCTAAAAATATATCCTTTTAATAACATGATCTCTTAAAAAGTGATGCCTTATATCAATGTTCTTAGTTCTAGATTGACTAATAGGATTTTTTGAAATATTAATCGCACTTGTATTATTACATAAAATAGGTGTATTATTAAAATTCAATATAAAGTCCATAAGAGTGTTTTTCATCCACAACACTTGTGCACAACAACTGCCAGCAGAAACATATTCTGCCTCAGCTATTGACAGGGCAACTGAATATTGTTTCTTACTAGACCATGACACCAAAGACTTTCCCAAAAAGTGACATGTTCCTGATGTTATTTTTCAATGTAATCTACAACTTCCAAAGTCATCATCTGAATATGAAATTAAATTAAAATCCGAAGTTTTAGGATAATTAAGATATTGAAAAACAGTTCCTTTTAAATATCTAAATATTCTTTTAACATAAATTATATGAGATTATTTAGGATTTGATTGAAATCTAGCACAAAGACATACTAAATACATTATATCTGTCCTGCAAGCAGTAAGATATAATAAACTACCAATCATACCTCTATATAACTTATTGTCAACTAATTTTCCAGTTTCATCCAAATCATGTTTTATATTAGTACACATAGGAGTTGTAAATGACTTGCCATTTTCAAGTCCAAATTTCGTCAACAAATTAGTAATGTATTTTCTTTTATTCAAAACATTTCCAAAATCATTTTGATAAATTTGAAGTCCCAAGAAGAAATATAGTTCTCCCATCATACTCATTTCAAATGATTTTTGCATTAACTTTGAAAACTCATGAAAAAGTGTTTTATTAGTTGATCCAAAAATTACATCATTAACATAAAATTGAACCAACAAAACATTATTTTTCATAGTTTTCTTAAAGAGTGTTGGGTCTTCCATTCCAACAGTAAAATAATTTTTCATAAGAAAAGCACTTAATCATTCATACTAAGCTCAAGGTGCTTGTTTAAGGCCATAAAGAGATTTAGTAAGTTTAAAAACAGAATCTGGTTTTTGAGAATTTTCAAAACCATTATGTTGCTCAACATAAACTTCCTCCATTAAATAAACATTTAAAAAGGACGATTTAACATCTATCTGAAATAATTTAAAATTCATATAGGATGCATAGGATAAAAGGATTCTAACATAGTTACAGGTGCAAAAGTGTTACCATAATTTATTCCTTCTTGATTATATCCTTTAGCTACTAATCTTACTTTATTTCTAGTAATTGTGCCTTGGTCATCCTGTTTATTTCTAAAGACCCATTTGGTTCCTATTACTGGATAATTCTTAGGTCTTTCCACTAATTCCCAAACTTCATTTCTTTTAAACTGGTTTAATTCATCTTTCATTTCTATTGCCCAGCTTTCATCATCTAAAGATTATTCTATAGTCTTGGGTTCTTGTTGAGATAGGAAGGTAGAGAATTACACTAGGTTTCCTAAGTTTCTTCTAGTTTGAATTCCTGTATCTAAGTCACCATCACAGTTTCTAAAGGGTGATTCTTTAGGGTTATAGACTGTCTTGGCAAAACATTTAAAGGTTCTTCAGTATCATGTTCCTCAGAACTGGACTGAATTTATTTTATATCATTTTCAAAATCATTATTTAAGTTCTCAAGTCTCATGTTATCATTAGAGTCAAGTTCATCCATTTGAGATGTCATTTTCTCAAAGGGATCAGATTCATCAAATTTCACATGAACTGATTCTTCAACCATCATTTACTTCTTATTATAGGCTCTATATTCTTTGGAGGTAGCATAATATCTTAAGAAAATAACTTCATCAGATTTTGGATCAAAGTTACCAAGATTATCTTTGGTGTTCAAGATGTAAACCTTTCATCCAAAAACATTAAAGTAATTTACTTTAGGTTTTCTATTATTCCATAGTTCATAGGGTGTCTTTTTTAAAATAGGTCTAATTAAAACTCTGTTAATTATATAGAAAGATGTATTCATAGCTTATGCCCAAAAATATATCGGTAGGCTATATTCATTTAACATAGTTCGGGCCATTTCTTGAATTGTTCTATTTCTTATTTCTACAATCTCATTCTGTTGAGGTGTTCTTGGTGCAGATAAATTATGTTTAATACCCATGTTTGAGAAAAAGAAATTAAATTCCTGATTCTCAAATTCTCTACCATGATCACTTCTTAATGGGATTATATTAAAACCATTTTCATTTTGAATAGATTTGTAGAAACTTTCAAATAAAGTAAAAGCTTCATTTTTAAATTTCAAAAAGAAAATCCATGTAAATATAGAATAGTCATCAACTAAAACATATACATATTATTTACCAGCTAAGATTTATACTCTTTAAGGTCCAAAAAAATCCATATAAATAAGTTCTAGAGGTTTAGATGTAGCAACTTTATTTAAATATTTGAAGGATGATTTGTGTTGCTTTCCAAGTTGACATGCATCACAAAATCTGTCACTTACAAATTTGAGACTTGGTAAATCAGAAACTGAATGTTTCTTAGATAACTTATTTAAAACATATATATTACAATGTCCAATTCTCCTATGCCAGATCCAAGATTCACTTACTTTAGCAGTCATGCAGTTTACTTGTTGTTTACATAAGGAATTTAAATCCAAAGTATAGAAATTTTCAATTCTTGGTGCTTTAAATTTAAATATTTTATCTTTAGAAACAGTATAACAATTGTTAATAAAATCAACAGTATCCATCATCACAAAGTTGAGATATACTTATCAGGTTGTGTTTTAATCCTTGTACATAAAGTACTTTGTTGATTGAGACTGTTTTTGGATCTCCAATCATTCCAATGCCAACAATTTTTTCCATTGGCATTGTCACCAAATGTGACATGTCCTCCTTCCTTTTGTGTGAGTGAACAAAAATTCAATGAGTTTCCATTCATATGTATTGATCATCTACTGTCCATGTACCATATATCTTTTCTACTATGGTGGCATGCTACCTGCAAAGACATTCAAAAAAATTTATTTGGTACCCATATTTTCTTGGGTCCAGGGGTGTTATCTAGCAATGATCTGGGTATCCAGATTTTCTATTTTTCTTTTAAAATCAGATGAATCATATAAGTCTTTTGAAACATAGGCTTTCTTAATACCACAAATTTGAGGTTGTCTTAAGAAACAATTTTTAGCTATATGCCCCTTTGTCCCACAAAAGTTACAATTAACCTTTTTAGAGCTAGGAAAAAAATAAATTTTATATAGCTTAGGTTTTTCTCCTTTTCTGCCAATTCCAAATCACTCCTTTTTAGTGACAGTTTTTCCATGAATTTCATTCAATGAATTATCTCCTTTTGTAAAAACCAATGCAGCCTGTTTGTAAGATTCTACTTCATCCTGCATTGTTTTTATTCTTGATTCAAAATTAATATAGTTAGTTTTAATCGAATTGTATTTATCAGTTAATTTCTTTTGTTGTTTCATCATTGTATCTCTTTAATCTGAAATGGATTTATGTTTGTTTTTAGTGACTTATGTTTCTTAAATAGTGATTCATATCTTTCTTCAATCATATTGCAGTAGACTGCAAGTTTTTCATTTGTGTAGCTTGATTCAGAATTTGATTCATTATTTGAGTCAGAGGAGTAATATGAGTGTACCTCATTAGTTTCTGCCGTGAAACACATGTTTTATTTTAGATTGACTTCTTCTTTCTCTGAGCTTGATTCGGGAGATCTATTAGAGTCTTCAGATACACTCTAAGTGTCTTTCATAGCTTTCTGGTCTTTCTGCGCATAGTCATTTCTTTTGAAGAATTTCTTCTTCATTGCATCCTTCAATTGTGGGAAATGTTTTTTGATATGCCCCATCTTCTTGCATTCATAGCATCTTACTTCCTTATCATCTTTCTTAAAGGATTTCTTGAAGCCTCTTTTCTTGCTGTAGAACTTTATAAATTTATTGGCTAGCTGAGCCAGTTCTTCATCTAAGTTTGATGAGTCAGAGCTCTCTGATTTAGCTTTTACTTCTATATTCTTCATCCTTCTATTATTTTGTTGTGAAGTTACTTTCAAGGCAGTATCATACTTCTTGATGTAGACTTTATGCTCATTTTCCTCGTCTTGCATTTCAGCTTCATACATCATCAGTGTAACAATGAGCTCTCTGATGGTTAGATTTTTGACAGGTGTTGATTGTCTGATTGAAGCAGAGATACCATTCCATCATGTAGGAAGAACCCTCAATACTTTTAATGCTTGATCAACATATTTGATAGGTCCTCCTAGATCTGTTATATTATTGACAATTTTTTTCAATATCCCATTCATTTGGGAAATTATTTCTCCTTAAATCATTCTAAAAGTATCAAATTTTAATTTTTCAGTTGCATATCTCATTTGTCTCACATTGTCTGTTCCTTCATATGCCCCAACTATTGTCTGCCACATCTCATATGATGTCGGGAACTGAGATACTCTGTTAAATTCATCTCTTCCTAGACCGCAGATGATTGCATTCATAACCTTCGAATTCATATCATACTCTGCCACTGTAGCATCACTCCATGTCTCATGATTTTCAGGAATTTCATAAGGAGTCAGAATCTTTGAATAGAATTTATATCATAGGTTTTTCAGATATATTATCATGCACGATTTCTAGCAGCCATAGTTGTCTCCATTGAAATATGGTGCTCTGACCATTGACATCCCTTCTCTCGTATCAGTCATGATGCTCTGTTATATAATCATTAAAAGATTCTAGCGTGCTAAGGCTCTATCATAGGCTCCTCCTATGATACCAATTGTTGGATATTGAATATACAGATTATACACAGGGGGGGGGGGGTGAATTGTGTCTTTCAGAATTTTTTGTTAACTCTTCGATTGAACGAGTTTTGTCCTCTATGATTTATAATATTTGATCATGCAACAGAAATAAATAAAATCCAGTACACAAAGATATATCGTGGTTCGGGGAACATAAGTCCCCTAGTCCACTCCACCAATGCTCAACTCCACGAGCTTGGTGATTTTCACTATCTTGTCCTCATTTCAACAGATCTGTCCAAAACTGAATATAGGAAGTTCACACCTTTACAATCCAAGGAAAAACAAAGCCTTCTGGTTCAAACACAAACCTACATAGCTTAGTACGAGAAGCTGGTTACTCAAGAATAAAAAGAATTCCAGGAAGAAGTTTTCCAGTTGATCTTCACAATTGCAACAAAATGCAATTGACAGCAGATGGATCGTCGTCTCTAGAAATATTTATTTTCAAGACAAAGCAGTTCTGAGTCGATCCAGTTGTAGTAGATATAGAAATATAGTTCACAACATCAGCAGTAGTAGATCCATAGTAGATATTTGATGCAGAATAAGTGAATATTATATCGAGTTCCTTCTTCTTAAATGAACATAGATTTGATGCCCCTTTTTGAATCAGCAGATCGACGTGATTTTTGTAGTCCATGTTTTCCACCTTTTTAAATAATAGATTGATCACCACTCTCCCATATCTGGTGTTTTTCAGAGAGAACATATATAATAAAGCTGAGCATATATCATGAACATTTAGATCCATAAAATTTTCCTTTTGATTCGTGATATTCAAACATTTGAATTTACAGAGTATTCGTAACTTCCCTGAAGACTCGACATAAAAAGATCCTTTTAATTCGATCTATAATCCAATGATAAAATAGCTTTGAATCGATCAAAGTCGTATTAAAAAAATTACTTTAAATCCAGCTTGAAATCTGCCTAATAATCATCTTGCGGACCATTGCATAATAATATCAACTTTCAAACTTTCCGACACCAAACGTAAGGTTGATGACGTGGCCTCCAAACATAGGGTTGATGACATAGTCTTCAAACTTAAGGTTTAACATAAACGTAGGGTTCATGTTACTTTCTTCAAATGTAATGTTGATCTTAAATGTAGGGTTGATCATTCCTACTTTTTCTTCAACTCTCAAACGTATGGTGAAAGATCTATACATTTACTTGATCCAAACTTTTCCAAGAATGTATGGTTGTTCACAAAAGTAAGGTTGATGAACCATATATTTGACAAACAAACGTAACGTTTAGTACTTACGTACGGTTCTCCTTCCATACTTTGCTGATACCAAAATGTAAGGTTCTTCTTCCATACTTTTCTGAAAATGTATGGTTGTTTAACCATACTTCTCTCTTATCTCAAAAAGTATACATGCTTTTCATCCTTATTCTACGTTTATCCACATAGGGTATGAACAGTGATTCCAGGACGCACTTAAAAAAGATTCTGAACATGTAAGGTATGAATAGTGATTCCAGGATGCGCTTAAAGCAGATTCTGAAAAAGTAATAAATTATCGTTATTTAAAGAGTAAAAATAATAATAAATTCCTGAAAAGTACTAAATAAAGTCATTAGAAAATAACTAAGGTTATTTGGGAGCATCAAAATTATCATAAAGAGACAGAGTATTATTTTCAATAATCTCCCCCTTTAAATAACATTATTATGTATTGTTGAAAACAATACTATGATCAATAGTGGGAATCAAGCCATCCTTTCCCAATGATGGATGGTGGTTCCAGTCACGATTTAGGAGGATGTGATGAAGGAGTTTCACATTTATCCATTAGAAATACATAATGGTGTAGAGAATATGCACAAATATCCGTAGTGGATGTTTTGGTGGTCTAGAATAGGGCTGATCATGGCTGATTTCATCTCTTTACATGTCACATGTTAGTTTGTGAAGGCTTAGCACCATGTTCTAGTGGGTTGGTTGTAGCCTTTGGAGAAATAGAAGTGAAAATGGGACAAAATATCACTTTACTTTGTGATAGGTCTTCCATAGAAAGTGAGAGGCCATGATTTCATTTGGGTTATAGATGAATGATTTATTAATTTGGTTCACAACCTTGCTATTAGGGAGCTATGTTTGGTGGAGTTTTGGGGGTATTTGTACATGCGGTAGGTCATCTGCCATCATGGGGAACCCTCTATGATTGTCTATAACCATGATGAAATGTAACATCATTGATTTAGAGATAACTATAGGAGGAATTAGGGACCTAAATGAGTATTATTATAGCTTTCCACCCCCATAAATATGGGTTTATTGAGCACACAATCCATATGTTGGAGGATAAGGTGATTACTTTCAAGTTAGACTTTTGTTTGAGCTAATATGATCTTTTTATTTTGGTGGAGGTTTTATACAATAATAGATATCACTTTCAATCGGGAAGGAACATTTTTAGGACATGTAAGGGTGACCTTAAATTTCACCCTTATGTTGAAATAAGATCAGTGAGGCATATCTTGTTGAGACAGAGATGGTGCATGTGATGATAGAGAAGCTCCTGGTGATCTAAAAGAGGACGAGGAAAACTCATAGCAGGTCAAAATATTATGAATATTGTCATTTTCGGCCCTTTAATTTCAAATGGGGAGACTATGTTTTCTAGAGAGTCTATCCATGATTGGATTACATAGATTTGTATAGGGAGGCAATATATCCTTGAGCATTGTTGAGAAGTTTTAGATCTTTTAGAGGTTTTTTGAGGTGTCTTATCACCTCACCTTACCCCATGGTTGGGGAATGTTAATGAAGTCTTCCATGTGTTGTATTTGAGAAGATAACAACAAGATACTATGAATTTTATTGAGTAGGGTGATTAAGAAAATGAGGATATAACCACATTCATTGAGAACATGGTGGTGATCGAGGATTGGTAGGACACAATACTGTGGGGATGAAACATCCCTTGGGTTCATGTGTTTTGGAGGCATGATATCATGCTGGAGATATCTAAGGAGTTGGGGAGACAGATGTGGGATTTAAATCCCAAACTCTATTTCTTAGTTTGTACTTATTGAAGTTGAAAAGAATAATGGAGGGAATAATTTCAATACTCTATTTCTTCATTAAATGAATTTACAATATAGTAAATAATATTTCAGGAGCCAGGTGCTGAGACAACATGTTATTTGGTGGGTCAATGTTCCAAAAATTAAATATATATAAAATATCAAATATATTTTATATCATACGAGAAATTGTTTTTATAAATAAAATAATATATCTTAAAATGAGTCCCAAATACAAAATTTTAGACCATGGTTGAATCCAAATCATGATATTTATCCTAGGAATGATCTAACATTGGTAAGCGTGGGATGTCCGGTAAAACAAATTTTGGAGGATTCACTTAATTGAAATAAAAAATTTAAAATTTAAAATAAATTAAATAATGTGTAGAATTATATAAATATTATATTAGGGAGAATCATCGAGGTTATCTCCATAACACTGGGATTGCTGATAGCAGAATTCAACCCATCATTGGCGAATTGAGATCAAATGATCAAAGGATAACTAGATCATGGAATATTGAGGTATAAAAAATTCAACATACCTCTTCATCATTTGTAGATGTGGTATTTATCATTAAATGATATAATCTTTACGTAGGACTATTCATTTGTGTTTTCCACCCTGATGAGTAAAATATTGACACGTCATTTATCTGATTTTGATTTGTGACATTTGTTCTTCATGTGCGCCTCATAAATGGCTAGATTATATTTATTTGGTATAATTGATCACCTGATTGCAATGTTTTCTCACCCCAAATATCCTAGATTTATGTTTTCCTAAATGTATCTCTTGGTAAATGATTGATGTATTATTGTTCTCGTGCAATTATCCCCACCTATTCTTCATTATAATTATCATTAGACCATGGGGCCATGATTCGACTATTTCCGATAGGGTTTGAGTGTGATCGGTCCCCCATATTTATAGTGAATGTGTGCACAATGATTCAATAAATTATTTTCAGGCATGTGAGGATGGATTTTGGGTATTCTTTCATAGATCATGGTTCCAAAGTGGAGATGATGGTGATAGAAAGTTAAACAAGAAGTGGAGGTGTTTTGGGATTCGTACTGGTAATCCAAGACACAATTTCTATCCATAAGAATTAAAAGATTGACTAATAGAGTTTATTAATTCAAATTATAGTGAAATAATAGGAGTGAAAATTGGTGGAAATAGAATATCTCAGATCCACTGAGTAGATCTATGTTTCCAAGAAAATACCAACTACACAATGTGTACCATGATGAACACATGACATGTGGTCTATTTTCTATGGTATCTATAGTTTCAAAATGGGCTTAAATGTCACAATCCATGTATAGATACCACATTCCATATAACCTCTAGCAATCCAACTCATCTTGTACATGGAGTGCACAACCATGATCCCATGTGTCCCTACATGCCATGTTGGGTGGGGAACATGCTATGTATGAAGACACATGAATGGATACGTAAACGATTAGTTAAACAGAAATGGCCAGATGGATATGAGAAAGACCAGGATCACACAGGAATGCTTCAGATGATTGAGATATGTAGTTTATTACCCTAACCTGTTGTTTCATACTACATGGATAGCATTATATGTGCTAAAAATGACATGTATATGGAGTAGAGTGGGACCATATGTCATGTGGGTCCCCTACACTCTGTGTACTAGTTTTTTTAGGAAGAGTTTACCATAGATATCTTTGACTTTTAGACATATATTCTGGCCCATGAGTAGCCTATCATAATCAGTTTTCTTTATATTAAGTGATTTTTCATTATTAAATGATTTTGGAATATAATGTGAGATGTTCTGATCAGGGTAATCTTTTAAGAGGTTCTCAATGATGGAATTAATCAGGAAGGATCATTACAGAGTGGAACCCTCCTAATGGGACTAGGAATGGGTCTTTTATCCACAGAGTGGGTCCCTTATTTAGTGTTCGGGAATGGTTTATCTATCCATAGAGTTAAAACCTCTTATGGGGTTAGGGAATGGATCCTCTATCCATAGAGTAGAACCCTCATATGATTTCAGTGAATGGGTCCTCTATCTAATGATAAGAACCTTCTTGCGGTTTCAATGGATGAACCCTCTATCTATTGAGTGGAACCTTCCTATGGTGTTATGGCATGGGTCATATCTCTATTATGTAGAACCCTTCTATAGTGTCAGTGAATGAGTCATCTATATATTTAGAGGAAACCTCCCACAATGTTAGGTAATGGGTCCTTTATCTATTGAGTGGAACCTTCCTATAGTTTTAGGGCATGAGTTCTCTGTCTACCAAGTGGAACCCTCGCATGATGTTAGGGTATGTGTCCTCTTTTCAAAAAGTGAAACTCTCCTACAGTATAAGAGCATGGGTCTTATATCCATATACTGGAACCCTCCCATGGTTTTAGGGTATGGGTTCCCTTTCCATGAAGTGGAACCTTCATAAAATGTTAGATAATGGGTCCTATATTTTTTGTGTAGAACCCTTCTATTGTTTATGGTTAGGTGTTCTCCGTCCATAGAGTGGAACCCTCCTACTGAGATAGGGAATGGGTCCCCTATCCATTAAGTGGAACCCTTTTATCCTACCAGGGAATTGGTCCTCTATATATTGAGTGTAACCCTCCTATTAGACTAGGGTATAGGCCGTATTTATTGAGATTGCGTCCAATCGACTATGCGACATAGCAGCAATGCGTGGATCCACACTACTACTTCTTCGAAAAAACATGTGAGATGTAGGGAATCATTGATGGACACATTAAAATGGATGGTAGGCTTATTTATTGTACTGAGATGTGATATGGAGATCCCATTTAATTCTCATATGAGTTTCTGATATGATCATATCGATATATATTATTGTTTTCTGTTTCTCCCTTTCTATGGGTTGACCTGTCTACTTCTATCATGTCTCCTACTTCTTCCCATTCTATTTTTGGGGAATCCTATTGGGTATATATATACTAACCCATTCATATTAGTTTCCTACATATGTAGTGTCTTACGTATATGATAGACATGTCTGCAGTGATTACAGAGGATTAGAGAGATACCCAGATGCATTTGACCATAGATGGTGGTTAGGGATTAAATATCTGGAGTAGGTCTCTCTTATCATTAATCCTTTCCTATGTATTATTTGGTTTGGATATTTTAATTTGGGAATGTATTTTTCACCATTACAATTTAGGTTACACTTTTATACTTCTTATATTCACTAGATGTATTTACATTGATGTTTTCTAATCTAGATGTTACGGAAATTTATTTTATTATTCATTTTCACTTTGACATTGAGATGGTCAGGTATGTTCATATACATACATTAGGTAAAGGCTTTCATATTATTTATGACTCTTGTTTCTTACCACCATCCCTTGGCCTATGGAGGTTGGATTGGGGTAGTTTTAACTCATCCTTTCATTGGCCAGGTGGGCCCATGTGGGTCCAATCATGATTCAAACCCTATTTAAAACATTATTGATAACTTAGGGAAATAAAACATAAGAATGTGTGAGATTAGATGTTTCATAACTGTAAACATGAGATATATTATTCTATGATGGTATTAAAGTATAATATTAGAATAAGGGTATGAGATTATGATTATAACTTACAATATTTATACCAAACCTTTCATATATCATAAAAACAAGTCAGGTAATAAACCAATAACATTCCAAAGGAAATGAATCATATGATCTTGAAATCATCATAATTCATGAACCATACACTCATGTCATATATATATGGCCCCCAAATAGGTATTAAACCATTTTTTTGTCATGGTTAACCAACAAGACCCATAATCATAGTGGATCGGGACTCACCACCTTTTTCCCACTATGGATCAATACTATTAACCTATTTCACATTGTGGATCAAGCCCATCGACTGATTTTCTATTATAGATCAACATTTTAAAATTTTTTCGTATTATTATATCATTATATATAATTCTTTATCCAATCCGTTGGGGGATATATAGGTCCCACCAATACCTATCTATAATGTGACCACCATCCAAGGTTATAACATAACCACCATCTGTGGTTATAATGTCACCACCATCACATAATTTAAAAAATACATTAATATTCTAGAATACCAATAAACATTCATCATATCATGAACCATGAATAGATAAGTTTCTCATAAACATTCCATTACATCATAACAAAAAAGGAAATGAGTCTCATAATTAACTCATCAATACACCATGTCATAGCCCATGGAAAAGGTACAAGATTTATAAACATCACATCATTATAACCATAAAATTCTTAGAGAAAGAATTAGGATGGTACAATTGGATAATATCCCCCATAAATAATAGTTTACATAAAAGGATGTTATCTTAGATTGAAAATTATTTTGAATGATCACTTGAAACATTCTTGAATAAAATAGGATTTCACCTTTGAAAAACACTTTTTAAAGTAAAAATTCACAAAACTTTTTCAAAATAATTATCCACTAAAATAACCTTGAAAAATTATAAAGGAGGATATAGATTATTGATCAACCATGACATCATAAAATTCTTTTTATTTGATATATATATATATATATAATATTCCTTTCACATTCTGGTAAAAACTAAAAGGGCCTTGTTTGGAAAACGACATGAAGATTTCTTTTATACCATTTCGTAAACAATTCAAAAATGGGTAAAAATTTCATAAAAAAATATTGGATAATAGTGAAATATTTATTTAAAACATTTTTAGAAAACATGAATAATGAATAAAAAGGGTTTTTGACCGAATAGATTAATAGTGATGATATTTCCTAAAAACATTCATTTGATTTCATTAATCATTTAAAATAGGAAATTGAAATGAAAAAATGTGTTTTACAGAAATAACTAGATTGGAAGAAAATATAGCATTTTATTGAGAGGTAGATCACCAGATCTCCTCATTGGAAGAATATCATAAACAATACTATTGAATAAAGAGTTTGTAACATTAATCCTTTACCACTTTTGCATCTTTTTAATTATAAGCCTTATTAAAGAAAGAAAATTATATGCATATGAATATAATATAATTATCCCGATACGTATACAAAAATACATTCATGATAAGTATATACTCAAAAAATAGTAAAAATCGGTGTATAAGCCATGTGTACCATATAAATAACCATGAGATGAAGATCCCTTAGATATTTAATAATCACTTGAATTTTAAGACAAATTAATGATTAACATTAAATAAATCATTAAATATTTTGAAAAGAAGTAGATTTATATTGTAACATGTTAATAGGGTTATATGTACACTACAAAATAGAAAACGTGGTGATTGTGGAATACGTCTCCTAGAAATAAATAAGGGACCAGAAATCCCTTCCCTTAAGTGTTGAATTCCTTGGTACACGTTCAAACCTTATTTACATAGAAAAAACTCAATTTTCTCTCTTATTAAGAACCATAAATTTGGATATTTGGGATCACCAATAGATCTAGAATGTGGATTAGGATGTTTATGATGGATTTTTAAACTGTTTTCTCAAGCTAAAGGGTTTAATATGTGTGAATAAGTGAGGGGAGAAAGTTCCCTATTATAATTGAGCAAGAATGTCAATTTTGTAAATACCAAAAACTATTGAATAATGGGATGTAAATATCACAAAAATTGCCTAAAAAATTGATATTTCAGGTATTTTAAAAATTATATGGGTGAATCACCCCTAAAACAAACTTGTTATTAACTTGTTATTCTATAGCCTTTTTAGTTTACATAATTTTACTATTTTAGTTTTCACCACGGTAACACGTTTTTTATTTATTTTCCTACGTAATTTAGCCCTTAAATATGAAAATAAAATTTGTCTTATTAGATTATTTTCATCCATTGATTCTAAATTATAAAGAAATTTATTAAATAAAAATCCTATGTTTTTGTAAAATTATTTTTAATGCAAGCACATGTAATCTAGAAAACCCTATTTTAACCTTAACCGTGGTAATTATTTTATACTATTTTTACTATCCATTATTACCAAAAATTAATTTGAACTTATTATAATATATATATTATTGATTACTAATATACAATACATTTTTATAAATTACATCAACATAAAATGAAAAATATAATTTAAAATTGAATGTGCAACCACAATGAAAAAGTGATTATCTAAGGAGAAAATATCAATAAGTATATTAATTTTTAATATTAAAAATCAATATGAAATTGATTACAATGACCTATATTAAATTATTATATCTATAAGTGAACTATGTTTATTTAATACCATATTAAATTTAAATTGATCTTGTAAATGATTTAAACTAAAATATAGTTTTTTATAAAAATTAATATTCGTGTACTATTCATTGACAAATTAATCTATTCATATATATTTTAAAAATTATCTCAAAGTTAATTTTTATATGTAGATTCCAGAAATGAATTTTATTTTTTAAAAATATTTTTATAAAATTGGAATGAATTTTTTTATATTTGTTTATAAAAAATGGAAACATTATTTTAAGAAAATAGTATTTTTGAAACATATAAAGGCTTTTCTAAAAAAATAATTACTTTTTAATGAATATTTTATCATTATATAAACCATTATACTTAATATTTACTAGTTTTTTATTCATATTATTTTTTAAAAGTGTAACAAATAGGTTATATTGGTCTTGTTTAAATAAAAACAATATTTGTATTATATCATAGTTCGTTAAAACTCGACGCTATGTGTAACTCAGGATATCGAAGATATTAAATTTATTTGATTTTTTTAATAATATCTCATTATTTTACATTATACACCATTAAAATTGATCTCTATCTCAAAATTTCATCTGTTTGGTACACACAATGGAGGATACATATGTTTCATTATATTATCCAGTTCCCACGTAGCTTCCTCAAGCTGGTTGTTTCACCACAATACATTGACCTGGTGGGTGGTCTTGTTGCATAGAAAATCCCCAATAAAATCCACAATATATATTAATTATTCCTTGTAATAAAGATATTTATCAAGTCGAATGAACTCTGAGATCAGTACATATAAAGGATCAAGAACAATCTTCTTCAGTAGATATATTAGGAACACATCGTGGCCTAGAGAGAGGTTTAGTGAAAGTTCCAATTGATAAGATACCATATTGAAACAATAAAGAAATTCAAATGGACCAATATACCAAACTACTATATTTCCGTTATTTCCAAATCTCATCACCTTATTCAATGGAGAAGTCCTTAGAAACACCTTATCACCATCTCCAAAATCTAGATCACACCGACAGTTTTCAAAAAAACTATTCTAATGACCTTATGATTCCCTTATGTGTCTCTAAATTAGTTCAACCTTGTTTATAAATTATTTAGGTTTCTAAGGTCCCAATATGTTTCTTTTTTCAGCCTCATAATATTATATTGGAGTTATATACTTTTTTTCATAGAGGTCTCTAAAAGGAGTAAAATGATTGATTGAGTGAAAGCTATTGTTATATGAAAACTCAACCAGAGGAAGGTGTTGATCCCAAACACCTTTTAAAAGCATAGAAAAAGATATTAAAATATATTTCAAGGTTTTAATTATTCTCTAAAATGTTCTATCTATCAAAAGATGATACATATCACTGAAACATAGCTTCATATCCTGGTTCTGATGAAGACTTTTCTAAAATTTCATGGTAAAACTCATATCCCAACTAGATACAATAGAATGTGGCACAATATGAAACCATAATACATACTTAATATATATTCTAGAAAGATTATCTAGAGATAAATATTCTTTGATAGTAATGATGTGTGATAATTTTTGGCTATTGACTAAAAACAATATAATGTTGTCCCTTCTAGATTTTTTGGGGTGTCTGACAATAAATTATATGGTGAAATTTTCCCATATATATATTGTATGGGTAATTGTTGTGAAAATAACTTTTAATTAGTCTCTTATAATTAACATATTTACATACCAAGCACCGAGATACCCCAAAATATCAAATTTTATATTTACACCCAAGAAATACTCATTTTTATAGGCTTGTGGGTGTCTCTATACCCATGTCACCATTCAATTGTTTGATCAAGCCTTTTGGCCTTATCAAATGCGACATGCCATCTATTGGTATAAATTTTATCTTTTCCAAAAACTATATTAATATAATTATTGAAATTACCTCAATATCAAAGAAAAGATAAACCACAAATATTTCCAATATCATTAATCTTATTTCTACAAAATGTAATGGAATTTCTCCTAAAATAACATATATAAAACCAAAGGGTTTTATTTCCTTAATGGTATCCCCAAATATCCTTATAAATGAAGACACCCCTCACATAAAGCTTCAAAAGGTGTGTTTAGGACATTTAACTTATGATCAACCTTAAAATAATAAACCCATGATGATGTAAAAAACTCATATGTTATTTGTACAAGGATACATATTCACTAATAAAAATTAATTCACCATTTATTCATTATATAAGATATTATCATAGATAAAAAAATATCCATTAGAAGATTGGTCTCATCATTTCACTGATATAATATAAAATGTGATTTCATTAATCTAAAATCCATATGGAGGGAGATAATCAATGCTCAAAATCACATCAAATTTCAATAAAGAATGAATAAGAAGATTTTAATTGGGCTTATTCACAAAAAATAAAACATTAAATTAAAAAATAAGGCGAGGAGGACAAGTGTGTCTTAATTATAATGATTCACATGAACTATGATGATTATATACTCTTTCCCATTATTATTTTTCCTCAGAGGTTGTTTTGTATTTTTATCTTCATTAGAACATTGATTATGGAATTGATTTTAAAAATTCATATACTCCTTATATTTGAAACACTAGAGTGTGGGTGGTTTTTTATTTGGGATCCCATTCTCTTCCCTTTTGATAGCCTGGCCATTCATTTCCTTTTGAAATTCAAATTCTTTATGAACTACCCTTCCACATTTACTACACCTCCTAGTTAAAATCAAGTAGTTCTATTAATGTTTATTGAATGCATTCTAGCATGTAAATTACTAGTATTTATTTATAACATGTTATTTATTTGAGTTTTCAGGAGACTTGATATTCCTTTTCCTATCAACACAATAGGAATAATGGGAATCTTTAATTTTCCTTTCCACCTTGATAACACATTGAAAAATTTATTCATAGAAACTAATGACTCGTATGTATAATTCCTTTTAGATAATTTTTTAAGCCACCAAATAATTGATCACATTATCTTTTAGGTATGTTGATTAAACTAGAGGAAAATCTTTAAATCCTTAAACAATAATCCTTATAGAAATGAATATATTCTTCATCCTTTTTATAAATATCAAGGAATTCCTTGTATATTATTTGTAGAATACAGGGGAATAAAATATTGAGAAATATCCTCTTAAAATAATCATAGTACATAGAGTCAATTTCTTCCTATTTACACATATTCATTGAAAGATCCCACAATTGATACGCTTCACCTTCTAAATGATAAGAAATTAGGTAAAAAATTTCATACTTTGAGCAACAGATAACCAAAAGTATCTACTCAATGGTTCTGATCAATTTTTTAGCCACTAGTGGATAAGAGTACCCACTAAATTATGGAGAAAGCTATCTCATGATGGATTCAATAGATCATTCTTCATACCTTTGATCATTTGGAAGCTCAATATGATTTATTACTAGATAATGTTGTGAGAGAATATCAATAAAATTATACTTCCCAACTCCAATATCATTTGGTTTTGTAGGTGTAAAATAAGTACATTTTCCATCACATTAATCATTAACATGGTTCTTTTGACTTCTATCCATTGATTGAAACCAAAAATCAAAGTGTGATCAACACTAATCACTGTGGGAAACACATAGTTGTGAAGAATCATTTATCGGTTGTCTAAATAAAGAAACCTTATTTTAAATATATGACTCCCTATGTTTAACTTAGGTCATCCATGATCATTATCTATTCAAATGACTCTTTATGGTTCTAAAATAAAATTTGAATTAAGAAAATCAGATCCCCTGAGAATGTCAAATGTGGTGTTTAGTAGGTCCCATTTTCATGTACTTGGCATTTCTCAAATCAATCATAAATCACCTTTTTAGTAGTTATTATACCTAGGTACATCTATTCCATAACCTCATCCAATTTTCATATATATAAATAGAGATTTATTTACCAGAAATCCACATAATCTCTTCCTTACCAATACTTTGGTTTGTTAACCTATACATAGGATTATCCAAGGAGTAATCACTATGGTTTTCTCATTCATGTATTCAATGTTTAACTAAACCATAATTTGATACCAAATATAACAACCCAATATTATTAATCACACACACACACAAATATATATATAATATCTTTTTAGATGAATATTCAATACAATTCAAAAATACACAGTTGAGGGACATAATGGTTTAGTTTCATTAGATACCAGGTACACAATCATCTTATTTAATGAAAGATCTTCAACAACACCCATAAATATATCCCCCTTTTTAATCCTAAAAAACATACCCTATGTAAATTATTCTTCTTAACCTTGGAAGTGAAACATAAGAAAGGGTGAGCACAAATGTCCAGTAAGGGTAAACATGGGAGGTATCATTTTATGATCATACGATAGCATAATATAAGAATAAGAACAAGAGATCATGGTTATAATTTACAAATATCATACCCAAACAGTCATAGATCATAAAAATGAGTCATAAAATACACCATAAAAATTCCAAAATGTATGATTCATAAGAGTATTAAATAATCAGAATTCATGAAACATATTATCTTTCCACAAAAGTGTGAAAATATATTATTTTACAGAAATAACAAGAGGGTAATAAGATACATTATTTTATTTAGATTTAGATGAAAATATATAATTATTATATGTTTATTAAAAATAATCCAATTAAACAATGAGATTATAACATTAATCCTTTACCACTTTCTTAACTTTTGAATCATAATCCACATAAAATCAAGCACCTTGAATGGATATGTATATCAAATACTTTTCTTGATAAGGATAAAAAATACATTATTTTGTATTGTTTATACCAAAAAATAGAAACATGTTGTGTATATGTCATGAATTCTACTAAAATAAATGTGAGATAAAAATCCATTACCACAATGTTAATTTCATGAATGATATGTTTAGTTAAATAATAAAATCTGATGAAACATTAAATATCATGAAAATATCAATATTTATTATTCAACATGTTAATGGGTAAGTATATACACCACAAAAAGTAAATGAGTTGTTATTATAGAATTTGTCTCCCATAAATAATAGAGAGACCAGAAATCCCATACCTTATGTATAGACTGCCTTCACACACGTTCATATCTCCTTCACTTATAATAACCTCATTTGGATATCTTATTAAGGACCATATGGTTGGACTTTTGGGATAATCAACTTCTCAATAACATGGATAAGGATATTAGGTAGGTATTTTTTCTGGTCTTGGGAGCTCTAAATTTATTAATATGTGTGAAGGAGTGAGGAGGGGAAGTTTCCTATTATAATTAAGGAGGAGTGACATTTTTGTAAATACCAAAAACTGTTCAATAATGGGAAGTCACTTTTACCCCATGTTCCTTGAAAATTTATAATTATCATAGTTTAGAGATAAAATAGTTAGGATGCACATAAAACTGACAGAAAACATATTTTTTAAACATGTTACTCTTTTTCCATTAATTTTACTTAACTTTACCATTTTAGTTTTCACTATGGTAACTAGTTTGTATATTTATTAACCTAGGTGACTTATCCTGTAACTGAACAAATAAAATGAGTCTTATTAGATACTTTGTATCAAATGATTCTAAAATTTAAATATAATTTATTAAATAAATATCTTATGAATGTGGAAAACTAATTTTAACACAAGTGCATGCAACCCACACAACTCTATTTTAACCTGAACTCCAATAATTATTTTTTAAATTTTTTTCTATTATACACATACAAAAATTTAATTTACATTATGATAAAATATAAAATATTATGATTCAAAATATGTAATCAATCATTCAAAAAATCCATTAATAGGAGTGATAAAATTTAAATTAAAATTAAACCTGCAGAAGTGATTAAAAAGATGTTTTCCAAAGAAAAATGTTTCACATGCATTGATAGTTTTGATTTAAATTTTTTTCAATAAATTGATCAAAATGACCTATATTGGATAAATAAATATAAAAGTGAAGTAATGTGACATTTAAAATTGTCTTAAAATGAAATACATCTTGTTAATTCTTTATAAAAAGAGACAGTTTTGAATAAAAATCCGTAGTTTTTACTATTCATAATGAAATTAATCTTTTTAGAAATTTATAAAAAATTAACTCAATGATTATATTGATATGTAGATTCAAAAAAATAAGTAAATTTTTTCTGATAATTTTTTTTAAATGTTTAAAAATTTACATTTCATGTTTATTCAAACAGAGAAAATAAAACAGTTTTTTTTGAGAAAATAATATTTTCGAATCATAGAAAGTCTTTAATAAAAATATTATTACTTAAAAAATATTATTATTTTATATAAAACTCTTATACATAATTGTTATAATGTGGTGTTACCTATTCATAACACTATGTTAAACAATAATTTTATAATATTAATTTTTAAATAATAATAATATTTATAGTATATAGTGGGTTTTTAAAACTCGATGTTTCATGTAACACATGCTATCTATTTAAAAAAATATTTTCAAAACATTTCTTGGTGTTAAATAAGAAATGTTAATTAGAATCTGAATCTTAATTCTAAAAGTTACTTTTTCACTATAATTCCAAAAAATTCAAATCCCAGCTGAAATATATACCTCATACAAGAGAAGTGTTTTATAATGTTCCTACCATATCATTTATATCCCTTAAGAAAACTTGGTTGACTATATATAATTATCTTGATCATTTTTTTGTGTTGAATTCATCTCTAACTCAATGTATTCTATCTAAGAATGCTAAAATTGATATAATTGTGTAACCATAAACAAAAATACCTCAACTTAGTAAAACCCAATCCATCACTCTTTACCATCACTGAACACCTAGATGATGCTCCATTATCACCTTTTTATCTTGAGACACCATATTGCTATCGATATATCCACCCTAAGGATTATGGTATCCTAACCATAAGACACATACCACATTCCCCAATTCTAATCCACAATTATCCCCACCAATATTTTCCCTATCACAACACATAAAAAAGTTCTAATGACCAAGTCTATGCAGTTCCCATTTCACCACAACTAATTTTACATAAAAAAATTTACTATACCTCTACTAGATTACTATTTAGGAAAAAATTTAGTTTCACCCACTAACATGCTATCTTAGACTGAAATTTTATTTTTTATTAATAGATGATCAAACACCCACCTTGATCACACACAATCATGAAACATAAACCTTAAGAGGAACCCAAAGATCATCTAAACGCCTGTATTAAATTCCAAACCTAAATCATAGTGAAATTACCAAGTTGAATCATATGCTGACCAAATCAGCCACAATTCTCTCACCCAAACACTAATACCCCATAAATTTGTATCAATCTTGGATCATATAATAATTATCTCAAGAATGATGCCAATTTATGGACTCCAACCATTACAAAAAATATAGACTAGACATGACTTCCCCACATTCACATTAGAGTTAAAAAAACCATCAATCATAGCCTATTCCTGATTTACTAGGATTGTCATCATTGGAATTTTTTGATTTCAATGAAAAAATGTTCGTATCCTCTAATATCATGTACTGAACCACCTATTATGAATATTTCATTTTACCACTCATTAAGAATAATCTCAGCAACTTCTAACATCATGTGTGTATCACTCCTCTTAAGGTACACTTATCTGCAATCAATTCGGGACACCTCACTCTGCCCAGTTCCATCATCTTATCATAGAGGATATACTCACCATCATCATTAGAACTCCTAGGTAATTATTCCATCATGAATTCTAAAACAACATTTGTCCTTTTTCTATACATGACCACTGACCAATTCAAAATTTTGAAGTTCTATGTTTATCCACATGTGATACCTTTATCTTATCCCAAAGAAACAAGTGTATGCTCCTGCACAACCTAGTTATATAAACCGAATAATTATCCAAGTGTCACATCTCATTAAACAGAGGCTCCCATGCTTAAATCATCGATCATTATACTCCTCATGTCAAACACATCCATCTAAAACACCCTATGCACTTCTCTTCAAAGTTGAGAATTTCACCAATGGTATGGTCTATAATAGGGTATCCCATTAAAATATATGATTCTAAACCAGAAGAATCCATCCACTATATCCTAAAATTCTAAAAGTGCATCCAAAATTAATAGGGTCATTTATATTAGTATTTATTCCATTTTAAAAAATCATGACCCTAAATCCCCTCAAGTGATTTTAATAATTCAACCCATGGAACTCCTACGCCTTTGGAATATACTCAACACACCTCTTGTGCTCAATCATGTAACCCAAAGTGTTGTTCATTTTTTATGACCTCTTAGAAATGAAAAACCAAGGATGACCCTCCATTCAAATTATCCTCATGCATTTCACAACTCTTCTAAACCATAATGGATGATTAACTATAATTTTGATCCACATATCAAGCACTAGAATCTCCTACAAAAACCATGGTTTAAATATTAGGTAGGTCATAAATCATGGTAAACCCCTCTTTGTTATTATATCATAAATTACCTGAAAACATACATTCTAAAACACCCACTCTAGGGAAACATGTACACATATCCATATCAGACATCACATTCCATCTTATCTTCTTACTAGGGCACTGATTAGCATGAGGCATCCAAACATGGAACTACCCCCTCAAAAATCATAACCTTGGGTTGAACCTCAGTGGTCCTCTACATATAAAAATACACCAACATCAAGGATCACATTGTCATCTCGGTACCCATATTTATATATTTTATGGAATTTCTCTATCCAAATCTATGTAAATTATACTATAGTCATATGGTTTGGTAAATTGGAATTCTACCAAGAATATAAAATAGAAAGTGATATATAGGTTCTTGTTAAAACATGAAAAAACTATGTCCATTTCTTTTTCAAAACCAAAACAATAATAATCTACTAGGGGTTCATCATTATGGATTCATATTTATATACTGTAATACTATGGTAACTATAAATCCATTTCCTAGAGGAATTATATAGTCATCATCTAAAAGTATCATAAAAAAGATTCCCATGGACTGTCAAAAGAAGAAAATATATTATGGTCATGATGACTTGAATAATACCATCATGTTATATAATAAAACACAACATCTGTTTTTTCTATCATATTGAACAACCAATCCATCAGAATTTGTGACTATAACCAGAATAAATAACAAAAAATTCATGTGAATCCTACATGTTATGTATGGGGACAAACGTATTGTAAATGGACCAAGAAAAAGAAACATAAATAATAAATCTCAGAATCTCAAGTGAATCATGTTATGTTAAATCATTAAATAATTAAATCAAATTTCATAACAGCAATTCCATAGCCCTTGTAACCATAATATTTCACAAGAAAATGTTATCTTGAAAGACCTGTCTGATATCTTTGAGATACCGTAACACATTCTTAAATCACAAGTCTACAATCTAGAAAAACTTATAAGAAAAAATAAAACTATTATGCATTCTTTGATACCAGCAATATAAATAATTTGATATTACTTCATAGTGTCCTAATACTATGAAAAATAAATATTTTCTTGACAAGAGATACCACTAGGACATCAGGCATATCTCTATATGCACTAGAGGATTATAGCAAGTATCAGGGGTCTAGGGTGTTACATTTAGAAGACAATACACACATATCAGAGTATATAATATCAAATTAAATAATCCAAACATAATCTTCTATGGAAATTAATCATAATATGTATTATTAATAAAAATTTCATCCATCAAAATAAAAATGAAATTTGAAATAATACGGTCATAAAAATCATGGTTAAACAACAAAACTGAATTCCCATTATGTTGATCACGTATAAAAATTTAAAACATTAAAAATATAAATATATAAGAGGCTTTACTACATCCTCTATCCTCACATCACCACAATCAATAATATTTTCAAAACTATCTCACTCAATCACACAACACAAGACCCTTTCTCAACCTAAAACTACAATATGTGAATAGTAGTGGAAATACCAGATTTAACATTGAAGTAATGACAAGAGTTTTTTCTAGACCAAAACCAATAGTATGCTGGAGAAATTTTTGGAACCGCTTTTACTAAAAACCAATGAAAAAAATTTCTGAGAGATGTTTTTGTTGTTGGATTTCATTAGAACCGATGGAAAAACCTCAAAACAAATGAAAAATGGCGTCAGTTTTTCAAAAAACTGAGGTCGGAAATAAATTTAATAAATTCATTGGAGTTGGTTTAAAAAAAAGTACACCATTAATCCCAATATCGAGATTCTTGTGTGTCAGTGTTTATTGAAACCAAAGGAAAATATTTACAAAAACATATTTACGATGTCAGTTTTCTAGAAAACTGATTCCCTATATTAAAAAAAATATTTTCGGACTCTTAAGCATCAGTTTTTGTAAAATTAGATCCTGAAAGTCTTTTAAAATTTTTTGGGATCATGAAACCCACATGTTTTTTGTTCTTCAAAAGTTCAACTGTTGGGGCTCCTGTCAACTCGTTATGACCTCGATAATGTATTTGTGATCTCAAACCATCTTTTTGTCAATTTTATTCTTTTTTCATGATATATGGACATATTTTTTGATTATATCCCCATTTTTAATCATCTATGGGTTATGTTTTCTTCCGAAACATATGTCTATAGACATTCAACCGTGGCTTGATTTTATTTTGTTTTCATATTTATTTTTCGTTTTTACAATAATTTCTTGTATATATCTTGCAGTGTTTTATATTCCAAAGCATTCTACGAAGAAAATTTCACATTTGGATATATTTTCATGTTAAACTGATTTTTTTTAGTTTTCATTAATTTTGAAGATAAATTACTTATCATTTAATTGTAATTTTTATTTTCTTCAATTATTAGTTTATTGTTTATTATAATTTTGTTGAACATGGTTAATAGTATCCCTAAAAGTTACCATCCCATATAAATTTACATTAAATTGGTTTAATTCAGTTTAGTCTAAGAGTTTTCAATTTGCTTCAAATCAGTTTTAGTCTATTTTGGACAAGTTAGTTTGATTTGGTTCAATTCAATTCAATTGATATCTTGTAAAATAAAATGCATGGACTTTTTAAATTTATGAAATATTTGATATGTATAAATGAAAATCATATGTTTTCATTGTATTTCCATCTTGTATGTATTTCACATACTATCTCTTCATTGTTATTTTGTTTATTTTATCACTGCAGAAATTATTAATAGTGTACTCACTCAATTGGATGAATTCAAACTATTCTTCTTCCTTAAATAAAAATGTTTCTCACTTCACACAATACTATCTTTCTATTATTGTATGATTCATAATAACACCCAATAGTTTCTCAACATCACATGCAATTTTGGCAGTACACACTCTCTATCCATGCCACTCTCAAGAAAACCCAATCACACATAATGTCATTTGTGCAATGCTCACTCGGGTACAATATTCATGTAATCTATATGGATACGTATTTTATACATCATGATTTTCGACATATTTGACATGGGATTTCACATGGTATTACTTAAATGAGATTGTGGATATAATCTCAAATGATTATTCATTATGTATGCATTAGTTATCAAGTTATTGCTTCATACAGACCCTTGAACACATTATTCTTTCAGGAAAGTCATAATGTCACTATGTGTTCTTCATTTACATAAAAAAAATCTCATATTACCCTCTTGGACTCACTACATGTACACATAATTAAAGAAATCTCTCTGCAAAAGTACATTTTTACAATTAATTACAATATAATATACAAATTATTAAAACCAATGTAAAAATATTTGGTTCTCTATTTTAATTCTCATCAAAATACACAATGAAAAATTTCATTAATTTTCAGTTTCTAAAAAAATCATCGCATAAACCAGTGAGTATTCATATGAATATTGAATTTCGGAATTGTTTCACGTTACATAGTTCATCATGATGCTAAACTTGTGTGATAAACACATATATGTTTCTTGTAATCATTTCTACCCCATTGAGTGTATTATTATTTATTTCAATTATAATACATATATTTAATCTAATTATTTTTTAATATTAATAATAATAAGTAATTTTCATCCATTAAATTAATGAAAATTTCAATACTTTTGACACATGAAATATCAAAATAATGAAACAACTATGTAAAATGATCTAATAAATTTTAGAATATTCATATTATAATTAAATTATAACATCAATATAAATAATGAATATAATATGAAAATTAAAATTTTACTATTTTTAAATGTGTTTCATATATGATGTTTTATATCTTATTATCAATATTTTTTATTAAATGTGTTTCTGTTTAGAATTTTTCTATGTATATATATTTAAATGTTTATGTCTTTTAATTTATTCACCAATTATATTATGATATCAGGTATTGAATGGATCTTAATTTGATACATTTACAAAGAACCATTGGTGACTATGTAAAAGGAGTTCATGAATTCTTGGAATTTTCTAAAAAACATCTTCAAACCATTGAATTGATTTTCTATCCATGAATAAAGTGTTTGAATATGAGAAAGTTAAACTATAGGGAAATCAAGGATCATCTCAATTGTTATGGTTTTAGAGTTAACTATAGAATTTGGATCTAGAATGGTGAAGTAACTAAAAATTCAACATCTAATGTTGATGAAAATATTTATAATGAGGCAGAGGATCATGTTGAAGAATTAATTCATGATTTAGGTGTTGAAACCATCAAAAATTAAAAACTGGTGAACGATTTTATGGAGATTCTAAGAAACCATTATTCCTATGTTTCATTAAAGATACAATGCTATCAATATATTTGAGATTAGTTAAATTAAAAAAATGGGTAGAGTGATAAAATTATGACTTTCTTACTTAAGATTTAAAAAGAGCTACTTCTAGAAGGAAATAAGCTTCCAGATTACAATTATGAGGCGAATAAAATGTTATCCCCAATGATATTGGGGTATAAAAAGATACATGGTTTCCCCATTGATTTTGTACTGTATTGGAATGAATATGCATATTTATCAAGTTGTTGTACATGTGGGACATCACACTGTAATAAATATGGGAATGTTAACTTAGATTCATTCTCAGGTACTGTCATCTACTTTATGAAAAATTAATTTTTTACTTTCTAATGATATAATCTAATAATTTTTTCATATAAATCAAATAACTGAACTGTGATTATTTCTTAGGTACCAGAATCAAAACTCCTATAAATCAATTTGGTACCTACCAATAATTCCTCATTTGAAGAGTATATTTGTGAATTCAATTTACGTGAAAAGGTTATGATGGAATTCCGATGAGAGCATCTCTAATGATAACTTACATCACCCTGCTGATTCACCATAGTGGCAGTGTTTTGTTAAAAATTTACATGATTTTGTAAGTAAATTTAGAAATATCATAATGGGATTGTGTATTGATGGAATGAATCAATATCAGAGCCTCAGGAGCCAACATAGTTCATGGCCTGTTTTGCTGGCAGTTTACAACTTTTCCCCACATCTATGTATGATGATAAATTATGTTATGATGAGCTTGATTATTTATGGAAAAAAATAATGGGGAAATACTATTGATGTGTATCTTTCCCCAATGATTTATTATTTAAAACTTATATGGGAAGAAGGTGTTAAAGTTTTCGATGCATACAAGAAAGTGTATTTTCTTGGCATTCTATGATAATGTTCATTATAAATGGCTTTCCTTCATATGGAAACATATCGAGATATAGTGTTAAGGGACATAAAGCATGTCCAATTTGTGAATATCATACTTCATATTATATATTTCATAAGGGAAGAAAGACAATATACATTTGACCTCAAATATTATAGCGAATTGATCATCCATATCATTGATTGAAAAAATAATTTAACAGTTTACAAGAATACAACCTCCCCCCTCATTAATTTTTAGATGAAGAAAATTATGATAGGGTGAAAAATATTGATTCAAAATTTGAGAAAGAAAAGAAGTTATGGAATTCAAGGAAATATCTAGAAGAAGAATTCGATTTTTTTGAACAACCATATTAGAGATTTTTAGAGATAAAACATAACATAGATCTTATGCTTGTTGAGAAAAACATATGTGATAGTTTGATTGGAACTTTCCTATACATAAAAGGAAAGAGAAAATATATATTTCATGCTAAATTATACTTGATATTAATGAGAATACATTTGGAGTTAGATCCCACTATGAAAGGAAATAGAACATATTTGCCTCCAGCTTATCACACATTAAGTAATATTGAAATGATAAATTTTTGTTAGTTTCTTCATTGTATTAAAGTACCCAGTGGTTTTTGTTAAATTTGAATAATTTGGTGTCATTAGAGGATTGTAAACAAATATTTATGAAATCTCATGATCTCCATGTATTGATTAAAAAACTTCTACCAGTACCAGTGCATGGTATATTGACAACAGCTGTTAGAAAGACTATCATTAAGTTATGTAATTATTTCAAATCCATTTGCAGTAAAGTCATTGATCTAAATTTGTTAGATGTGTTAGAGAGTGAATAAACTCTTATTCTTTGTCAACTAGAAATGTATTTTTCACCTATGTATTTTGACATAATGTTTCATCTGCTAATTCATTTGGTGTATGAGATATTAATGTGTGGGACTACTTATTTATGATGGAAGTATCCTTTTGATAGATATTTGAATATTTTAAAGGGATATGTTTAAAATAATTATCAACTCATTGCATATATTGTTTAAAAATATGTATCGGAAGAGGTGATTGAGTTCTGTACTGATTATTTATATTAGGTGGAGCATATTGTTCTCCCTATATCTCGATATATGATAGTTGATAGTGAAGGTAGAGGGGTTCAAGGCATAAAGGTAATGTTTATTTGACATGATGAAGTGATGCAATCACATTTATTTGTTTGGAATAAAATAGATGATGTTCAATCATATATATCCCCATGTATTGCTGAATTAATGTTATGATATTAGAAAATAAATGAGAAGTGGTTGATGATTGAGTGTAAGAAGACATTTGTTTCTTGGTTTAAGGATAAATTCATCACAAACATATTTGCATCAGATACATTGAAGTGGTTAGTAAGGGGACCATCTCTTAATGTAATCACATGGTATGGTTTTGATATTAATGGTTACACATTTTACACAAAAAATATGGATGACAAGAGTATCGTTCATAATTTTGGTGTGATGGTTTTTACTGAAGTAGTGTATTTTTTCAAGATACAAATATAAAAGCCCATTTTTACATCAATTCCATATTTTGGAGTTCTTAATAAAATATTGTATATTAATTATATTAAATTTTGAGTCACCATTTTTATGTTTAATTGGGTTGATATTTAGAGTGGTGTGCAACATGATGAATATGGTTTTAAACTTGTTGATTTGAAATGTTTTAATTACAATGAGGGACCATTTATCATGGAGACACTTGGGAAAAAATTATTTTTTGTAATTAATCCATAGAATGATTAGTGGTCCATCATTTTGAGAGGAATATAGATATCATTTGGGTGATGAGGATGATGCTGAAGATGTTATTGATTTACATGAGCATTATTCATCTGTTACACAATTTTTGGAAGATTACAATGAGTATAATATTGACATAGTGCATGTAATATGTAATGATCATGATGAAGGAATGCAGGAAAACACTAAATTTGTCTCATAATTTTAATGGTAAATATTTATTTTTTTTCTGAATCTTACAAATGCATTTATCTTTTTTACTTATTTGTTTTCTTTCATGTGTCAAAATATTAAGTTTTTTAATTATATGAAGATACACAAAATTTCATTGCAATATCTACTAGAAATGTCCGATATAGATAGAGAAGAGTAGTTACCAAGGTATATCCATTTTTTCATATTATTAAATATTCATTAATATACTTATTTAATGAAAGGAGACTTTTAATTTACAATTATTTTTTAGGAATATTTATTTGTTTTCGGTAGAGAAGACTTCTCCTATTACTACTAAAAAATCAAGTACTCAAGTTGTTAAACGTCTTATTACGCATTTACTAAAACTATCACTTTCTCAGGATGATGATAGATTACACATCTGTTTTGATTATAATAATAATTAAATTGGGTTAAATGTATTTCAGTTTAGCAGTTATATATCGATGCAGATCCATTGCATGATTAGTATTTTATATCCTGATTAGAATACATTGGACCCGATAGTGAAACAATATATTTGGGTGGCCATGATAGAAAAATATCTTAATTGATTTATTTTATCTCATTTTTTGAATATTAAATATTTTAAATGGCATATTTGATTTATTCAATTACAAATGAAAGTAAATTTTTAGGAAACCAATGAAGTAAAGAAAAGAAATATCTCTTCAGTGGGGGTTCGATGGAGATATTTTAAACCAAAACAGAAAAAAATTATTTATTTAGAAAGAGAAGGTTGGAAAACTCATGCCTCAAGTACAAGTTTATAGATGAACATAAATGGAATTGAATTTTTGATAGTCGTCATGAAGAAAATGTTCAGGTATGATATTTATTTTATATTATAAAATTTATTATATATTTTTATTATTACTTAGTTGTTTATTTTTATATAATAGGCCTCTATGAGATCTCATTAAAATATTCATTTTAGAAAAGTAAACCCTCATACTTTATCACATGGAGGGTATTTTTATTTGGAGTAGAAATTGATTGAAGAAAATTTTGGAGCATTAGGAGATCGATCTATAGTGGTTCATAAGAGGTTTAATAGGGTCCTCCATCTCCTCCCACTCGACCTGAAAAATGAAAATGAACAAGAAGAAGAAAAAATGAACAGTATCTTACCGAGGAAGATAAAAAAGTAACTGATAAAATTGTATGTAAATATTATTTATTTGTCATTAATTTTAAAATTTTAAATATTTTATTTAGTAATATAACTTTTTCATGTTTATTTTAAAATGAAAATACGAAGAAAAAGACATAGAGAACTTTTATCCCTATGGGTAGGATGGATATCCAAGCCACTACTTTGGGAAATGAAGAACACCATGGACATGTTAGAGGATATCAAGATGGTTTTTGTATTCAAAAGGTTTTTGGTTGGAGTAAGCAATAAAAATACTCAAAAATAGTATCATTAAAAGTCGAGCTGAAAAATATAAAACACTATATGGGTGATCAAATTCAAGCAGTAGTGCAGAAGGCTTTCTTAGAACACTTGGAAAGGTAGTCATAGTCTACGGAGCCTTCCAGGATATATTATTTATTTTTCATCATTTTTTAAATTTTATAAATTATAAGCACTGATATAACCTTTTCATTTCACAGCCTTCCCAGCCTAGTAACATGGACTGGCCGTCCCTATTGGCCTACCCTACCCCATATGAGCAGAATTCTTAGGTATATTATTTATTTTTCAGTAGTTTTTTTATTTTATAAATTATAAATACTGATATAACTTTTCATTTTTCAGCCTTCCCAGCATGCTCACGTAGACTACCCTTCCCCATATGCCTACCCTTCCTCACATGAGAAGCCTTCCCAGGTATATTATTTACTTGTCCTCAATTTTTCTATTTTTTAAATTATAAACACTAATATAAATTTTTAAAATTTCATCCTTCCAACCTTATCACTCGGACTACTCTTCCCCATCTACATACTTTGATCCTCCACCACCTGGATCAGAAAAAAAATAATATTGTGAGTTGTTTCTTGGAGATCCTCATATACATATTCTTGTGTTAGGTTACATTCATTTTTTGGGGGATTCTATACATCAACAACCTATGCAGATGGGTCAGGTTAGAGTATCCGTACTCGATATTATAGATCATAATGCTCTACTACCATTTCATACCGAGGATATCACCAGAGTTGGGGATTGTTTAGCTCATTTTTCACTTTGGAATACTAGTTTTTTTCATTATATTTATTATGAGGTATGTGTTTTTTAAAATATTAATTAAAAATGATTTAAAATTAATTATAATGTTTTCTAAAATTTAAATTATATTGGATTATCTGAAATCAAAAGAAGCTTCACAAATGAAACAAAATGTTCATTAACAATCAACGACATATACTTCAGATATTTCTTATGGGATACAAATATTATCTTAGGTATCTTCTTCATTGAATTATATCAATGGGTTTTCAGATGAAGGCATATATATGTGGAACATAATGTCCATTGATATTACTCAAAGAAGATATCACACATTCAGTTGATTTTGAGGAGCTCGACCTGAATGTGGTGTAGTTTATTTTAATGTAAGTAAATTGACATTTTAATTTGTATTTCTTTAAACGATGTTGGTTTTCAATTGACTAACTATATTTTCTTTTTTAATTTATTTATCTATAGAAACTTCTTCTAAAAACATAAGTATATAAATTTATGGTTTTATAGATCCAAAATTCATTTCTATGGAATTTTAACATGTTAAGAATCCTGATAGAGTTTCATATATATGTGAGAAATTATCACAAATGATGATTTAGTTCTGGTTTCATCCATTTATGGATATGTAAGAAGAGAAACCTAATTATGAACTATTGATCATTATAATTTCATTAATTTTGATATTTTTGTACTGTAGGGGACATTGGATGTTAGGTTTATTGTGCCCATGTGAATGCACCTTATATTGGTTTAGCTCTTTATTAGGGAATGTTCATAATTTTTTTTCACCTTATTATAAAGGTTTGTTTTTTTATAAGTTCATTATGTTTATTTCTCATTGTTTATATTTGTATTATAAGTTCATATATATAAAAATTCACTTCATGGAAATACATTAACAAGGAATACATGTTGATAAATACACTTAATAAAATCAAATATGTGGAAGTACATGTAATTAGTTTTTATATTAGAAATTAATCTGATGTTTTTTTATATATTAATTTTTGTTAATTTTTTAATGTTTTATAACTATAGTTTCATCATAAAAAACAACATGTTAAATGTGGTTATTATATTCTACGATTCATGTATGATATAATCAAAATTAGGGAAACTACTAAATTTGATAAGGTTAGTTGTATTAATTTTTTTTATAATTTCTACCATATTTTTTTATTTTTTTATTTCCTATCATTCAATGTTATTTTAGGCATTCAATGATTCCCAGTCTTATTCAAAATATTATCTTAGCCATATTCAATCTATTTTTTCGAACTATTTGTAATGTTTTATTAGGATTTGAGGTATTTATATTCTAATTTTTATGAATACTATTAGATATGGATTCAAAATACCAACTCTTTTGATATAATATGTGGTTGAACACACCGATAATCAAATGAATTCATCAATAATAATAATAAATGATCATGTGGAAAATTTCAGGTATGTATATTTTAATTCTACTTTATAATAAAAACGTGTAGATAGTTTTTTGATTAACTAGATAAAATCATGTAAGTTATATATTTTTAGTTAATGAGAAATACTATCTTATTTCAGTATAATGTGTTTTTATTACAGGGGTGTCAATTTTTTTGGAAGTGTAGTATTTTCAATTTTCAAATTTTTTTATCTTTCGACATCGATTTTTAAAAATCCAACAGCCAAAATTTTTTCAAAATATATTCGGTTATTGGCATAGATTTTTAAAATTATCGATGCCAAAACTAATTTGGATAGAGTTTTTGGTGTCGGTTTTCCCAAAAATCAATCATGACACTCCCTCTACCTGGATTTCGGCATCAGTTTTTATAAATATCGACACCGAAATCCAGTTTTGGGTGTCAGTTTTCCCAAATCTGAACCTGATACCCTTAACAAAGATCATTTTTGTGTGTTAGTCTTTCAAACACCAACACCGAAAATTATATTTTTTACATCGCCTTTATATACGTTGGTTAGAAAATAACATCAAAATAAAAAAAATCAATGTTAAATCTGGTTTTTTCACTAGTGGGAGTCAACTGGATGTCCTATATCCCTGGTCACATGAGTAGGATATGTGTATAACAATATAGGGATCATCGAATGTGGTATCATCGATATCTAGTAAATTCAATGTTTGTGCTTATGATATGGTCAGAATATAAATCAAATATATATAGTAGAATAAATAAATATATACTATATATCATGAGGTTCTAATTTGAACACTAGGATTGACAAAAATCTATGTTTGTTAGTGTTGGAGTGACTCTAAAAAAATCACACAATCATGTCTATAAATATCCTTCTCAATTGAATATTCATAGGAATGTTTCCATTGTAATAAAAACCATACATGTAAGCCACCCATCATTTTGAGATAAGGAGTACCCTTCCAAAAAAACCACCATGTAGAGCCAGGGGTGTGTCTCTCTCTACCAGGAAACAAATATATATGGATTTGGGGTTTACCATTCTATACATATTCATCCAAAAAATCAGGGGGCTTCCCTACCAAGAATCCATTGCATAGATTTTGTGTTGAACCTCTCCCCTAATAGGAATTACTTCATCTGAGTCCAAGGGTGTGGTTACCCCTACCAAAAATAACCTCATTTGTGTTAAAGGATTATGTTTGTGAGATCCCAAGATATTATATATATATATATATATATATATATATAATTTGACTATTCATCTCACTATATAAATCAAAGGAGCATGTCTAAGGAATAAAAAACTATAGTATATTCCTCTCGGTGGAAAATGCATCCTGCTATAAAAATCCATGGAGCATGTCAAAGGAAACAAAATGTATCATAGTATTAGGATAAATATTTAGATACTAAGAGAATTTCCTAAGAATCCCATGTATCTTAGTATGTCTTGGTGGGTAGTTAATCCCACGCTAAACACATCATGTAGCATGTCTTGATAGGATCAAACACCTACATGAACCCTTATCGAAACCTAAGTCTGGACTCTAAAGTGCATGAACTTTTACTATCACATACAGACTGGGATCATACATTCAATTTGGGTTCCAATATTCTACCCATAATCATAACTACACAATTATCAAACACATACTCTCTAGGGTCAACTTCTCATTGGGGATTACACCAGGGTCCCCTAGGTATAATCATGTTCTAACTCCAATCATGGATTCCCATATCTAAATCCCAAATCATTTGTCAACACTAATCACTATATGGTAATCAATTACCTTAGAATCATCAATGTCTCATAATGGCCTTACTAACCTCCTAAGAAAGTCTCACAAAGAAGATATCCCCAATCCCATTCCAATCACAAGTCAACATAGTTCGATCCTCACACTCAACCCATCCATCCATGTTCTCATAGTCTACCTAGCCATGTTATCAAGTCATTGTGGGGGAGGAGAAATTTCCCTAATTTCATCTAACTAGCTCAAAGGCATTATGTAATCTCAATGTTCTCACATAGTCATTCGTTAGACCATCCATCTAAATCAGTTACTCACATATACTTTAAGGCCACAAAGGGAACCTAACAATATGGATGCTATATCTGATTCATTTCATTTCATTTAATTTCTACACCTATAGGTCCTTGTTCCTCAAGGAACTAATTTATAATCAAGGCCTTATCCATCATTCACTAAGGCAATCAAACTAGTGAAAAAACATCTATCATGGACCTTGTAACTTCTTTCAACTCATGCATGTGAATTCAATTTTAATTAAACTATTTATATAATTAAATAGGTGAATCAACCACGGTGGTGAGATCGCACATATCACATACATAAATATAAAATTTATAATAGTAAATGTGTTTGTAATAGGGCTGAGTTACCTCATCTCTAAAGTTATTCCCCATGAATCACCATCCGGAAGCTCTCTCATAAGCACTTCGAAGTACAACCATCCCCCATCAACCCACATGAGGCCCTAAATCAACTCATAATTTTCAATTTAACTAATTATAATAATTTTTAATTAATTAAACAATAAAAAATAAATTAATAAATATAATTAACTATTTAATAAATGCCTAATTAATATTTTGATGCTCCAGTTACACCGAAACATCATCCAAATACCATTGGGAGGTCCATGACGCACTCCTATCATCATCATAGGAAATATCCCTAGCATGTGACTTCGACTAAATTTAAAATTTAATGAAATTAAATAAAAAATGTATAAAAATTCAAATTATGACACACCTCAATCGAAATGACATGAAATGACATGAAATCATCAACTTGAGACATATTCCAGCTAATCCATTCAAGAGCCCCTTCAATACAAGATGATTCCACCATTTTCTAGTGAAATCATATCACAAATACATAACCATTACATAATAACTTGGATAATAATAAAAGTATCTATGAATATGGGAAACCAAGAGGTGATATGTACCCATAATCACTAAAATAAGTAACATAATCACACCAAACTGAAGCAAGAAGGAGGGTTTCCATAGTCCAGGTAATTCATGTGATAGAGAAAGGAAATATAGTGTTTCCCATTTAAAAATTGATAGGGAAGTGAGACTCCTTTAATGAGCCACATTATTATCCAAACTGTGTACCAACCACGAATCTTTCACTATCTAAGGGAAAAACCTTCGCATGACTCTAAAACACAGTTAACCAAAACATAAATCAATGTTGTAGTTACATATACAAACTAAAAGTATGGATATTAATGGTTTTTTTTCTAATCATGAACAAATCATGAACGAATCCCCAATTCAAATCCATGACACATGGTTTCCCCTAAAACAAACAAGGTTTACCTTTAACCATGTGTTAATCATGCGCATAAATTATGTATATTTGAAATTAAACTAAAATCTCCCCTATGTGTGTGTAGCCACATTGTTTTTCTTAAACCATGTTACCTAAACAATGCACTAAGAAAAACACTCCAAAACATCTAAAATATAAACCAAATCTCTCGGGACTTATTTGAGCACAAGATTTACCTCTCGGACCTCAACCAATTTTCACAACGTGTCATAAGGACAATTAAAATATTATAATTCAAATATAGAACTCTATTATCAACATGACTCTTGCTCCAAAATTCGACATTATTAAGATTTCTATTAATATTTATAAATAATAAAGTGTATGTTTTTAAATATTTTATTATAGTTTATTATTATCTTCTTATATTTTTTTGGAATGTATTGAGACATTAATTTTAAAATAAAGAACACATATCCTCAATCTCCATGTTTATTTTATTTATAGGACCCAATTTTGTTGATATATTTACATAGGTTTGTACCATTTATTACAAGTAATTATCCATATTTTTACATTCATATTCATAATGGGTGATCTCCAATTTCATATTTTAAAAAAGTACACAAATATAAGAAATAATTCATTTGAAGCAATTATATATGATGCTTTTTAAATAACCAAATGAAACATTTTTTTTAATTCTTATAGTTGTGATCTTACAAATGTATATATAGTTATTTAATAGGACTAACATTGAACATATTTATAAATTAATTTTATCAAATAAATTATTTGATTTATTAATGGAAAAAGGTTATCCATATTCTTGTTGGTGGATTTTACAACATGATCTCCTTATTTCATTATTTAATTTTCTTTATAAATAATTTAGAATTAGAAATCCAAAAGTAATAGAAAATACTATTTCTTTGAAGACATATTTCTTAACTTATATGCTTTACCTTTCTTCTTATTATTTATTTCCAAGGCAGGTATATCTTCTATAAGTTATTTAATAGAATGTTCACCAGCTTCCTCCAATTAAATCTTCTTATATCCAGTGAAAAAATAATATCAATAAAAAAAATCAAATATGAAAATCTAATAGAGGTTTAAACATGATCTCATTCCAAATTTTGTGATCATAAATGGATCATTATAACTCTAAGATGGGGTTGAATCGATGTCGATACTTATATGAAAATTAAATCCATTATAATTTTTTCACTAATGTACTTATTCAGTAAATAAACTTCCATTCATTCTTTATTACATTATTTATTCAGTTATAATGAACAAATTCTATGAGATAAATCACAAAATAAGACATTATACTTTATTAGTGACTTTATCCTCCTTCATAGAATGACTATAACCCTATTATTACAAGGTTATTATACCACTCACAAAACATTATATTTATTATCACAAGAAGATTTGGAACAGACATGGACTTGGAACTATACAAACCATAGAACAAACAATTAATATAATGAAAATAAACTTTCTTCAACAAATATAAGAGTATAATTGTTGTACCTTGTACTAGATAAACAATATTTCTCTATGATCATAATGGAAAATGTAGGTGATCTTATTCTTCTTCTGAAATAATATCTAGGCTTCCTCAAATAAAAAAATTAGTATATTTCCTCACCCATATAGAAAATAAGGCTTGTTATTTTTCATTATACTTAAATAATATATTTACATACCATAGGTTTGATCACATAACTTTCTCTGCCTGAATATCAACAACAAATGACAATAATAAAAGCACTTTAATTATTATCCTTCAATCATACACAAAGTAGTGTTTTATTCTACATGAATTTCTATAACATTATCTTCAAGAAGCAAAGACTAATTTAATGTGGGTAGATTCAACATTATTTTTGCTTCTTCAAAATTAATGATTAATTTTTATTATTTAATCACCAGACTCACACTCTTTTACTTTGATACATTAAGTCTGCAATAATATATTATATTAGGCCACCCTTTTTATTTTTTTCTATTATTTAGAATATATATATATAATTTTTCTATTATAACTGGTTATTACCTATCACAATATCATTTTAATATTATTTTCATAATAATAAAACTTCAAATATCCTAATAAATTATTATTTAAGTCATTACAATTTCATTCTTTTATGGTTTGTAATATTCATTCATAGATTTTTCTTTTATCCTCTTGTAGAATTAGAACACTCAGGATATTTTCATCTAAAATAATAGCTTCAATATATTATCTATAACTATAACATGAAATATTTATTGTAAAATCATTCCACAAAGAAAAACTTACTCATGGGTTAGAATCACATTATGTAGAACAAAGTATTTCTATGAGTATCTTCTTCCACTCCATTTATCCTTACACACATGATGGTTAAGAAAATAAATATCACCCGAACTATTAATTAACCCCTATAAAAATGATGTTGACACATATTATTATTATTATTCAAAAGGTTAATTCGTCATTATAAATAAATAATCATTATAATTCCTTAATAATCACCTTTATGAAGATTTATTATTGATTCTTATGAAGTTCCCAGTGCATCATCATGATTCTTCAGATATGCTAAAAGTCATCACACATGGATAATAACTTTATTCTAGTGCATTTATACATGAGTTTCTTTGTTCTTAAACTCATTAAATATCTTCAATATGGTGTACTACCTACCTATAACTCATATTGAATGAAAATACATATACGATCATTACAATGTTCACAAATTTTAGTGTTTGTTGCCCATCATTATCATTTTTTCCATGTGGCATGTGAATTTACCATGTTTTTTGTGTTAGTCACTTTGGATTTGAAATATTATCATTAAAATCATACTGTGACTCCCATACTGACCCCAAACACTTGTTATAGGCATGGTGTTTCTAGTAGCACAATACAATCTTAGGAGTAAAGGTGAAAAATTTAAGATGACATTATACATCATCATTTGATGTAGTGATCACATGTTTTGGTAATTTATATGGGTGTAAAATTAATGTTTTAGTGAGTAACCCACATTGAATAAAATGTTTTAATGATTATCCATTAAAAAAATTCACTCTGAAAGGGGTTTGATATATACCTTAGGGGACAACTTCATGGGCAGAAATCATTTTTTCCCACAAATATTCTTCCATATCTTGAGTTCCAAATCAATAAATTTATTAGCCTATACCAAATACCAAAAAATTACATGAAATCACATTCTTAAGATGGTCAGTCATGGTTGATTCTACTCTGCCAGCTTTTAGGGGATACAATTGATTGGTTTGTGTGGTTAATACAAGTTGTAATATTTTTTGAGATCAACAAAAATTAGTCAACATATTTAATGATCTTGAAATTAATTTTAAGTAACATAATATTATTCCACATATACTTTAATGTATTTGAACCTAATTTCCTTTTCATTTTTATTAAATTTCAACTACATCAAAATAATTTTGAACATAAATTTTCAATTTTGTTGATTATAATAATAAAAATTGAACTCCTTAACTGAAAATATTTCCTTTTAAACAAGCTCAAATTCATTCAGGTAACACACACAAAAATATACATTGAAACATTGTTATTTTTATAACACACCCCTCACATCAAACAAAATGTATATAAGGTAATTGATCTATTTCCATATTTGGAACATAAATCTCATTCTTAATTTTCTTTATAACTTTTAGACCACTTCTATAAAACAAAAAACCAATGTAATAAAATCATGTAATTTAAATTTATACCTATTAAGCTTATTGAAAATATAATCAAAACAAAAATAATATGAATTTACATGTTATCTAACATAGTAGTTTCATAAATTATGATTCTCCATTTCAGTGATTAATTTTTAATGTTATGTTTTTTGTTTACGATAATATTTATCTAAAATTTAGGATTTTATCTTATGAGTGTGATATTTTATAAAAATTAAATTGAAAATTTTATTAAATGGACCCCCCCTAAAAAGATGACCCAATACAATATATTCATTTAGTGACCGAAGACACATATTTTATCATGATTTAGATACTGGGTGTCATGTTAATAAAACATTCCTATATCTGGTAGGAAAATATTAATAATCATATCATATGTGAATCATATTTGGTTGAGTGGATAAATATTTACCCAAATCCATCATCTTGTTTAATTCAACTCCATTCCTCGGGTATCTAAATGTTTGGGGTTTCCCATAAATTTATAACCCAAAGAAAATGATAAGCACAATGTACCTAATGATTTGTGTAACCTCATTACTTTTTTTCCATAAGAAAGATAATACAAGGGAATGAAACATTTTGGAACATGAATACTTAATGATTAAGGTCTTGAAAAGTCCAACTTTGTAAGAAATATAACACTTATTATTTTGGTGGGGATTTAATATCACACTATATTTTATCATGTTTTTCCCTTTACATTTATGACTACTTCTAATGATTCATGTTGGAATATTATTATGTCATAAAAAAAAGCTTCTATTTTTGTATTTTTTAAGAATAATCATGTTAATTATAATTTTTTAAGTCAATGATGAGGTGTTAGGTGATGGATGTGATTATCCGTCCATGAAATAAGAGATGAAAATCTCACTATACACAAATACTAATTGTATATTAAGATCTTAATTTGTGAATTATGAAGTATAGATAAGTAGAATAGAGATGGATTATGATTTATTAAAAAAGATATGAAGTTTATCTTGCATAATTTTATATTGGAATAATTTATTTGGTTTTTTTGTTGTACTCATTAAAAATTTGATTGAAGGAGATTGAAATAAATTTAATAATTTTGATAATAATTTGATGAAGTCGGAGAATCCCTATAATATATATATTTCATTTAAATCCATCTATATGAATTTAAATATTTGTAGTACATTATAAAATTATTTAATATAAAAGAGAATAATTTTTATATTATACTATATAACTTCACTCTGAAAATAAGTCATTATGTCTTAAGGATAACACTTTTTGGTGATCGTAATAATTCATCATACGACTTCATTGTTCTTCATATGAATTTATAGCTTTAAAACATTTTATAAATAAATGACGGCATGAATTCATCCGAAATGTATTTCATGGTTGTAACTAATCACCATAAGTCCTTTAACACATCCTTTGAATTTACTGAATTATATAACATCGAGTAGAGATGGGAATATTGAAAAATAAATATCATAAGTATTTTTGATCTGAACATAAGAAATGCACCACAGAGAAAAATTATTTTAAAGGTAACAATTTTAAACATAAGTCATTAAATATACCCATGAATGACTTTAAAACATAGTGAAAATTACGGGATTCTTCTAGATAAAGAATTTTATTATATATATTTGATCTTAAGAAGATCATGATATTAAAAGATGTTTAAAGATTAATGTAATAAATTTATAGTCAACACAAACACCTACATTGGTGTGTGATCCATTCTAAATAAGGAAGATATTAGTGGATCATTAATCATTAAAAGGATAGGACAACATGATATTGAAAATTGAGTCTCTAATTTTTTTTAATTATAAATAATGTGATATATGTTAATGTTGATGTTTTAAAATCATGTTTAGAAAATCATTCTGACTTGTGTGTATATGGATGAATATAAAAATAAACTAATATAGAATGATGGAAATTTTCCCAATCCCAAAAATTTGTAAGTATTTTGGAATTTACAAATATGGAAATTATTAATTTATTAAATTCATGTAATAGGAATTTTTGGAATAAAATTTACAAAAAAAGGTAATTAAGATTGAGGAATATGAATAGTTGAGATGTTACTATTGTGTGTAAATCCAATATTCAAGGATGTACTATTAAATGTAATGGATAATGATATATTATGAGTTCCACACAATATAAACCTTATAAAATATGTATGTATTGGTGTATCAATATATATAAATAGTTCTATGGAAATATTTTTAGTTTATTAAGAATAAGAATCTAATCCTAAAGAAGATTATTAAAATATTTTATTTATCCATATTTAAAAAATGAGAAGCATTTAATGAAGGTATTCCTGGAATATTACTTGAGTGTAAAGGAAGAGAATGAGAATATATGTGAACCAAAAATGGGTTTTAGAAAATGTGAATTTTTTACTCGTATCTATTTTGTCTAATCGATATAATATTTATGATATTTTTGATTAAAATAACACATTTAATTTTCCACATATACATTTTATTAGGGAAGATCATAAGGTGATCATAGAAATAAAAGTTTATTCATCCAAACAAAAAATGAAAAAGTTATTCATAACTATGTGAGATGAATAATGTAAATCAAATAATTTATTTCTACACATATCTAAAAAGAAGAAAGAGTAGATGCCATTACAACCAACAATGTGGACGAAAAACATTATTAAGCCTATATAATTTTTTGGGGTTCCAAAAAAGGTGTACAAATTAGGAGTAGGTATTAATATTTTGAAATTTTGATTCTATGTCTTTATACATTTTATTATTTTATACAACTAATATTCTTAGAAGAAGTCTGAAGTTGAGTTTCCTATGATAGTTTCTATAAAGAAATCAATGTTTTAAACAGTTTTAAAGGAAGAGTTGGAATATTTTTATTTGAAATCGTGCTAGTAGCTGAACTCAATTATATTTGAGGATGAAATTTGTTTATAGTTAGTGCAGAGTAACCTAGTGGTTATAAAAAATCTTCTTTAAGAGGAAGAATCCAAAAATTAACACACATGATGTGAATATAAAAGAAATGATAATAGAATCCATGCCCTCTTATGTAATATAGTGGTCTGTCCATTGTGTAATATGGTGACCCCACCTATGTAATATGGTACTCTTGGTTTTAATATGATACATTCCAAACATTACTTTTAAATTTTTTATTTAATTATACTAGAGAATCTATGTCTTGAGCTTTCGAAATATGTCAAAGAGTAGGATTCCTAGGTGGGGACAAACCTTTTCCAAATTACTGGTCCACTATCTATTTACTTTAGCATTCCATTATGTGTTTGTTTGGCTGTACATAAAATTATCCATCTTCTTTAACAAGTTCTAGAGGTTTAATTATAAAGTGATTTAATTTTTTTAAAATACGAAATTAGAATTTAGTAATGTAAATCCACACATGATTCACAACACTAAAGTGTTATTACACACTTGGGTATAATAAACTCCCCATTATCATTACATAAGAAAATAAAATCTACCTAAGCACTGACACAAGTTCACAAAGTGGTAAATCTAACAACTTAGACAACCTACCTGATATTTCCCACTCTATGGTTTAACCCACACATTTTTATATTTCTTAGGAATCTTACCCATCTAGAAAATGCCTCATGATTGGGGTGCATTCCAACTTGAATTATTAATTTCTTTATAAATTCCTCCTTTATTTAGGTGGGACTCACAAATTTCTAGTAGATCATTCCCGGGGATGTTTGGTGATTTACCCCTATCGAGAATTCTAAGGGAGAGTTGGAAACTAGGGATTATATAATCCTTCCACCAATCAATTATTATTAAACCGTACAGTCGTGTAATAATTTTCATACATCACAATTTTTTTCACTCACAAAAAAATATATGCTATTCATATTTACACATATAAATATTCATCCTATGTGTATGTCACTTGGACAATTCATTTAAAGGTTTAGAATTATATGAAATTGATAATTCCCTCTTAAGAAATCTTATAGACAAAAATAGTGAACCCCCAATTTTCTAGAACATGATCTCATCATCCATGTTAGTGATATTCATAATAAAAAATCTTCAACATAGTGATACTTTACTCCATAGATATTATAATTCATTATAAATCTAAAACCAAATATGTTTAAACTATATTCAATAGCTAAATTTAAGACAATAACTTCAATTATAAATTTATTTCAAAGTATAGGAAAATTAAATTCATAATCATACATATAATGTATCTACTTAGCTGTGTGTATGATAACATCGAATTAGTTTAACAAAATTAAACCACCGAATATACATGTCTATAATAAACATATTTGATCTCGATGAATAAATTTGCGAATAAATTTTAAATAAACAAACAATTAAAATATTTATGAACAATTCATAAAAAATATAAAACTAAAAAATCACAGCTTAGTAAATCTTTTTTACATTACCCAATTTTAAACATAGAATATTTATATTCCCTTTAAGAATATGAACTCTATGAAATTATAAATTATTTGCAAAATAAATTGAATTTATATGATAGTAAATGAAATAAAATAGTATTATATCTCAATTATTATTATGTAAACTACCCATATAATCAAAACATCACATATTAATAATTATTTAAACCCTAATAAAATCAATCTTCAAAAAAATTTCTGATGTGGTTAGATTTTTAATAATCAAAACATCACATGATGTGAATATAAAAGAAATGATAATAGAATCCATGCCCTCTTATGTAATATAGTGGTCTGTCCATTGTGTAATATGGTGACCCCACCTATGTAATATGGTACTCTTGGTTTTAATATGATACATTCCAAACATTACTTTTAAATTTGTTATTTAATTATACTAGAGAATCTATGTCTTGAGCTTTCGAAATATGTCAAAGAGTAGGATTCCTAGGTGGGGACAAACCTTTTCCAAATTACTGGTCCACTATCTATTTACTTTAGCATTCCATTATGTGTTTGTTTGGCTGTACATAAAATTATCCATCTTCTTTAACAAGTTCTAGAGGTTTAATTATAAAGTGATTTAATTTTTTTAAAATACGAAATTAGAATTTAGTAATGTAAATCCACACATGATTCACAACACTAAAGTGTTATTACACACTTGGGTATAATAAACTCCCCATTATCATTACATAAGAAAATAAAATCTACCTAAGCACTGACACAAGTTCACAAAGTGGTAAATCTAACAACTTAGACAACCTACCTGATATTTCCCACTCTATGGTTTAACCCACACATTTTTATATTTCTTAGGAATCTTACCCATCTAGAAAATGCCTCATGATTGGGGTGCATTCCAACTTGAATTATTAATTTCTTTATAAATTCCTCCTTTATTTAGGTGGGACTCACAAATTTCTAGTAGATCATTCCCGGGGATGTTTGGTGATTTACCCCTATCGAGAATTCTAAGGGAGAGTTGGAAACTAGGGATTATATAATCCTTCCACCAATCAATTATTATTAAACCGTACAGTCGTGTAATAATTTTCATACATCACAATTTTTTTCACTCACAAAAAAATATATGCTATTCATATTTACACATATAAATATTCATCCTATGTGTATGTCACTTGGACAATTCATTTAAAGGTTTAGAATTATATGAAATTGATAATTCCCTCTTAAGAAATCTTATAGACAAAAATAGTGAACCCCCAATTTTCTAGAACATGATCTCATCATCCATGTTAGTGATATTCATAATAAAAAATCTTCAACATAGTGATACTTTACTCCATAGATATTATAATTCATTATAAATCTAAAACCAAATATGTTTAAACTATATTCAATAGCTAAATTTAAGACAATAACTTCAATTATAAATTTATTTCAAAGTATAGGAAAACTAAATTCATAATCATACATATAATGTATCTACTTAGCTGTGTGTATGATAACATCGAATTAGTTTAACAAAATTAAACCACCGAATATACATGTCTATAATAAACATATTTGATCTCGATGAATAAATTTGCGAATAAATTTTAAATAAACAAACAATTAAAATATTTATGAACAATTCATAAAAAATATAAAACTAAAAAATCACAGCTTAGTAAATCTTTTTTACATTACCCAATTTTAAACATAGAATATTTATATTCCCTTTAAGAATATGAACTCTATGAAATTATAAATTATTTGCAAAATAAATTGAATTTATATGATAGTAAATGAAATAAAATAGTATTATATCTCAATTATTATTATGTAAACTACCCATATAATCAAAACATCACATATTAATAATTATTTAAACCCTAATAAAATCAATCTTCAAAAAAATTTCTGATGTGGTTAGATTTTTTTCCACAAATAATGGCCTTAAATTGAGAAATTTAAAATAATTATTATGAATAATTCATAACTTTGAAAATAAAATCATTTATATTTTTTCTTCTTTGATAATTTATAAAAAATTATAAATAACATTTATAATTTCAATATTAACACTTCCTACCTATGCTTTAATTCAAGTCATATAAGATTGACCAATTTTATATACATCATATTCATATTAAATCCATAACTATTTCATCACATGAAATATTTATTATCTCAGTCTTTATTCCTCTATTTTGGATAAAAAATATAAAATCATCAATTTATCTATTAAAATTTACATTCAAAAAATTCTAATCATAATATATATATGAATATTTAAAAAAAAATAAAAAAACAAATATTTTATTTGTTTTAAAACAAATAATATTTATATGAACTTTTCATATTTTATTTGGACATTTAAATATTATATTTACATTTCCTAACACTTATCATTTATAACAAATTTATCGACTATACATATTTCAATCAATAATATTATATTTATTCATTTTTGGAATGAATTATATTTTATGACTGAATATACATTATCAGTTGTAATCTATTATTAGATTCGTCAAGTACCCTAATGCATCACTTTTCTAGAAATAGAAAATCTTCAACTAGATTAAACATTATATATGTTTTGGTAATTGTGTATCGAACCCTTACACACATAAAACATATATATCAAAGAGTTCTGGTGGTGAAACCCTTTTGCATCGATTAACCCATTCATATAGATAAATTTTAAATAAATTATTGTAAATGTGAAGAAACATTATGTACAATGCAAACCATTGATAATAGAATCTTGAAAAAATGAATAAAGCATGCATGTCTCTAAATAATTACATATTGAGTAAAACCTTATGTATCACAATATTCTGAATTTTTAGAAAAATTAAAATATCTTAAGTGTGGATAATTTTATATGTATGGATTTTACATATTGATAAATCCATATATATAGAGTAACTATAGAGAACTGTATAGAGTAACCATCAGTATTTGAATGTAAACAAACCCACCACAGACTTGGGGGGTACTCATAATCCCTACATTCTAGTGAAATGATTGAGAAAATTAAAATCAATCTTTTGGGAATGATTTTACTATTTTATTATAGTAAAATGACAATGTAATCTCACTTGTAAACATAGAATAACCTGTATGTATGTATGAAATCGATATTAAAATAATTTAATATGAAATTATATAGGAAATAATATTAAAAATTAAACAATTAAATGTATATTCAATCCATATACTCATTCTATAGAATCCCCCTTTAGAAGAAACCCCCTATACTCACCCCAAAGTCCCTATACCGATATCATCATGAAAAGATCACCGACGTATCCCACATACATAATACAATTCAATAATATTTAAAATTTAGTTTATTAAATCCTTAAAAGGACTGTATATTAACTAAAACAAACAAGACAACTAACCTCGATATCTACAAATCAATTAACACCCCAATAGTGATCAATAAATCATCCAGTAGCTGAACAAAGGCATGAAACTCAAATGTAATAGGCATTATCCTAAAACGACTTAGTAGGAAACCTCTTACAATGGTACTTGATGAAAATTTAATTATAAAAAAAATTTCAAATTAGTTTGAAATATAATTAAAAAAATAGGATTTTGTAATTTAGTTTATAGAAAACACATCATAAAACTTGTTAATAATTTATATAATTTTTTTAAAATTTTATTAAATGAGAAAATTACTTATTATATGTTTTGATGGCCATTGTTTTTTATACAATATACACATTTTGAAACCTCTTTTAAAAATATTGTTTGAAATCCTAAAATCCAAAATTATTTTACAACATATTTTAAATCCATAAAATAGATATAAAACCAAACCATTGGATAAATCATGATAAAATGGGATGAAAGAAGTCAAAAAAATAACATTTAAGGAAAATAAGATAAGGTGATGTATGAAATATAAGTAGGGGAGAATAATAAAGCACAACAGGTAAAGCACCTACATATGAAAAAATAAAGAAATTAGTTATATATGATATTTTTCTAGGAAATAATGTTAAAAACACTAAAAGTGATAAAATAACTTTAGTTTGACCATGATGTACCTATTTTACTTGGTATTTTCATCAAAAAAGTGGGTCCCTATACCATCCCAGGAGTGTGAAGCTAATATGGGTAACCCTTCAGAAACACTTCGAAACCCATAACCACTCTAGATATACATATGCTAAAATAATGTTCTTACTCATTAAAAATTATACATAATTATATAGAATACCCATAACCAACACCCCTATAAAAACTGAGATGATAAAGTAGACAAAACAAATGAATAAAATTTATGAACAATATCCAACATATATACATACACCGAACACCTCCCACAAAAGGAGGGAAAAGATCGCAGATGTATAATCGGGTTATAACATCCTCATTGATTTTTAAAACCATTAAAAAAATCTACTCAAGAGGCCATGTATCATCATCATAAATTGAAATCATTTATAAATTCATTTTAAAATATCAATCAAAGTTAGACTGAAAATACAATAAATAAATAATCCCACTTTTATATAATCTATTAAAAATTGTCAAACATATTTATTTAATTTAAATCATAATCCAAAAGGGTTAAAACCATTTATAAATTTCATACTTTTTTTAAATAATACCTTTAAATAATTTATTCCGACATATAATTAAGATTTTCACTTGAATTTATAAGTAGAAGAAACCTTTGTGAAATCAATTTAAAAATCCAAAAGTTCTTTTAAATCCTAAATATCATTCTAAATATCATTTGAGTAAATTTTAAAAACAAAAACCATGATTATTTTATTAAATCATCTTTAAAACATCATTTATGAAAGATAAACTCCTACAATTCAATGGAAACTAAGGAAAAACAACATTTTTCTACATAAAATCTCAGTAAAAATAAATTAATACTCTAAAATAATATTTGAAATATACATCTAAAAAATAATCAATTAATAGTTCAAAAATAAATGCCTTTGATATTAGAAAATATAACTCAAATTGATGACATATGGTCTGAAATGCCTAATATGTGGTGAAGAAGACCCATGAAATACACCAAACGCCCTAGAAATAGTGAAATACCAAAAATTAATGTCAAAAAAAATACTGGTGTTCATCCAAATAGAGAACGATGATGGGGATAGGTAAATATAAAGGGAAGAAAGAATTGAGATATTGGAGAAGTCCTTACATTGAGAGCTTATCCATGAATTTTGGAGAATCCACCATGAAACAACAAAGGTAGAAGTGGCAGTAAGGAGGAGGCATGGATGGTATGATGTATTAGGAGGGGGGTCATATAACAAGGAAGGGGTTGGGAAGAGATATTTATGTGGTTCTTATTTTAATCATGAGAATTTATAATTTTTTTATAATTAAATGTTATAGGAAACCTAAATTGTTTACTATTAATGTTTATTAAACCATGTGGTCTATAGTGGACACCCTAAAAACACTTCACAGTAATACTACTAGAATCCCACATGATCAATCTATCCACTCCCAAACTCTGTCAAATAGAGGTGTCATAACATAAACCCTACCGAACAATAACCACATGGTTTAATAATCATGTGATCTAATCATAGACCATTTAAAAATTATTTAATTTCAAATAATCCTAGTAGAAAATACAAAAAAATAAAATAACTTAAAATAATATAAAATATTAAAATCAAATGAAGTGTTAACCCCCCCCCCCACTATAATTAATTTTCCCCAAAAGGAAATTGAAAATATATGGATGAAAAAAAGAACCAAAAATCTATCACCCCATGAAAGAGGTGAGAGCTATTATGAAGTTATTAATGATCATAACTAGAGTGAGCACCAAAATAACCAATGTTCATGGTAAACCAAGAACATACTTCGAAAATATGCAACATATACATTTAGAATTAACACTACCAAAAATTGGAAACAAGGAATAATGAACACCATGATATATTAGGGTCCCTCCACTATTCAGACGTTGTTTAAAATAGTGGGTTAACAATTTTCACACTATCTAATAGACATAACACCAAGAAAGATACACATACTCAAAACAACCAATTATGATCAAATTTATCCTATAAAACACATCCACCATCTAAAAAGAAAATATAAAAACACCAATTAAATAGAAGGAAACTCTAAGGATGAATTTCCACCAAATAACCACTTTTAAACAACTAATGATGAACCAAACATGATCAAATGATATATTAACAAATAATATCAAGGGATAAACCTTGGTTCTTAGAACTAGAAAAGGAATACCATAGTCATACTCATGATATTCTCCCAATGGTTCTTACCATACAAATCCATGTCATTCCCAGCACAGTGGTAATCAATCCATACCTATTTTAAATCCCAACAATATGATAATGTTTTCTATTACCAAACCATCTTAACAATTTTTTTTTGAAATCACTAAATCCAAAACAACCATACAAACATGATTACTAGAAAGGAATAAATTAAATAAAAACAAAAAAAATAATCATTAAATACCTCATTGAATCACCCAGGACACTACCAATTCACATGTACCTTAAAATCCCTATGAAATGAGAGTACATCAAAAAAGGATCCACTAAAACCAATAACAAACCCAAGAAGAAATTATATATTGAATGCTATAGCACTCGACTAGGTCCTTCTCATAATCAAAAAATGAACTGAGACTACAATGAAAAAGGATGGATGATGATTCAAGAAACCTTGAATTAGATTTAGGAGGAAGAAGAATTCTAGCCTCACCACTCAATTCTGAATATAAGTATAACTATTTACTAGAGAAACTATACCAAAGAATGAAGAGAATCACCCTAATGGGAACCCATTGAAGTGAACCATCCTTCTATTTCATTCCATTCATAGGAGAAAAAATTTAAATGAGATTATTCATGAACTCAATTAGTTCATGTCTTATTAATAAAACCAATGTGTCTCAGTAAAACCCATGGAAAAATAAAATCAATAAATCTATTAAAAAATTCCAAATCAGTTTCACATTGTAAAAATAAATTTTTTATTGAAAAATAGCCAAACTCAATTAAAATATCTAAAATCCATTTAATGCAAATCATACTTTTTTCAATACAAATTTCCTTAAATTTTTTTCCCAAATTCACAACCACTCATATTATAATAAAAAAACATCTTTAATTTTATTCCAAAATAATTTATCCAATTATATTTTTCCCTAAATCATTATATTTTAAACATATTTTTAATAAAAGAAAAAAATATACCTTTAGAAAACTCTCCATTTTTTTCAAGCCAACATTTTATAAAATTTCCCTTTTTATCTCAATAAAACATTAAAAAATATAGACAAACAAAATCACTACAAAATCAAAATCTCATCGTCAACACATCATAAAACTTACATGAACTCACTCCCACAATTTATTTCCTCTCAAGAGAATTATATGTATAAAAAATAACTAGATGTGAAACCATTCACGACCAGTCTACATGGTATAATGGAAAATGACCTAGTTATATAATAATTCCTAGGACATCCAATGGTTTGTAATTTTCTCATTATATGGTTTCTCAGGATATGTAAACTAACCTCATTCAACTAATATTGTTTCAATTTTTATCCCAAATAAAATTTTACCCCATGGATTCTCACATCAAGAAAATTGAGACAAACATATTATATAAACTATCTAAAAATATGAAATTTAAAATTAAAATCCTAACTTCCATTGGTTACTCAATAATCAACGTGATTGATGGTGGTCTCGAACTCACTCATGACCAACCTATTAATTCATGAAAACCATCTTGTAAACAAGATACCATGAAACACCCCATATAATAACATCTATACTCATGAACCTTGGATATGAACGTAGAACCTTCTCTTTGATAGAATTTTTATCAATTCACCTTGATCCATCATTCAAACTGCTGTCCGAATGAGTCCTCCAATAACACAAGGGATGTTCAAAATCTACAAAGTATTGATATAAGTTCAAGGGAATATGTAATAATAATTTTGGAATTATTTAGACCATAAATTAGTGTTAATACACAATATAATCTGTTATAAAAATTTGGCATGAATCATTCATAAGATGGAAATCCATGCTAAAATCGAGAATGAAAAAATCAGCTAATAAATAGATATAAATATATAAAAATATGACACAAATGAGAACCCTCCACTAACCATTAGAACTCCCTCCACAAAGGCATGTCCCCCCACTCTCCCAAAACTTCATCTATAGATATAATCTCCACCATATCACCTTGATATCCTCTATATAAAGTACAATTTATCAATAACTAAAATTTAATGTAGTAATGGGATATATTTCAGCTGTAGTAATAAAAAAATAAATATCCTTAAAAAACATAAATAAATGAATTATTTAAGAGAATTTAGGATCTGAGCTATGAGTTGATGAAAACATTAAACATAGATGTAATAAGAGAACAAATAAAAAATATTCAGTAGGCCATAACCAAAATTTCAATAATTGAAAATTTTAATTATAAATCCATTTCCAGTGTAGTCTAAACTATTATTAAAAATGGGTAATCCAATTTAATTTTTAAAAAATCTAATAAAATTATTGTTATGTTTTTAAAAAAATTTATTTTTATTTTTATTTAATGAAAACAATTACCTGGAATATATTTTATTGTCCAATTCCATTTTTTAACAAAAATACATTTTTTTAAAACATTTATAAAAACCTAGTTTAAAATAAATTAATCCTACATAGTTTTGAAAAATTTATGAAATCCATTTAAAAGGAAAAAACAAAACATAAGAATATGGAATGATTTGATAGTTCACTAAAATTAAGCTATCAAACATTAAAAGTAATCAATGATAGGTTTCAAAATAAATACACACAATGAAGAATAATTAAATATATTATAGGAAAACCTACCTTGACCACAAATCAAATTTCATGAATTACATGATTTTAATATTGGAAATCATGAAACACAATCCTAAACTTGGGATAATAACTTTTGGTTCACCTCAAAGAACAAACCCATCCTGTTAGTTCTAGAAAACTAGTTAGGCCTCATAACATCTGAAAGAGAGTAATAGGAAAGAAACCCTCATTAAACACTCAGAAACCCTCTACCACTATATCTAGACCCAAAATAAACTATAGTGTTCACCTATTCAAGAATCTACTTAGTGAACTATCATACCCTTTAACAACACCCCAATAGGAAATGATATGAAATAATATCCCAAAAAATGCATAAATAGATACATTCAATATCCCACATCTCCACATAAGCCAAACACCACCCATAAGAAGGTGAAATAATTAAATAGGAAATCATAAGGTTATAAAAACATTAACTTGGAGATTTATTACTTTTATAATTATTATAAATGATTTATAAAACTTTTTTTTAATGAAACACTCAAAATCACTACAGAAATCCATTAAAGAAATCATCATATTGTTATAAAACCTCTTAAAATTTTTAAATATTTTTTCTTTAGTATAATCCACGAATTATAAGGTTTCATACCATTTAAAAACCACAAATTTTGTATAAGGTAAATTATTAAATAATATATTCATACTTGGAATTTCAAATTCCACTTGAAATGAAATGAAAATAACTTTTGAGAAATTAATTTAAAAAGCCCAAACATCTTTATAAACACTAAATACCATTTTGAAAATCATTTGTGAAATTTGAAAAACATTTGGTGTGATACATTTATTAATGAATCTTCAATAGTTCCTTTTAAAAATAGGTAATATACTTAATTTCTATGGGAAAATTGAAGACCCAAAATGTATATTTATAATAAATAAATAATTCAATATTATTAGTAATTAGCGAAACCATGAATTGGAAAAGAATTACACTAACAATTCAAAAATTATAGTTTGAAACATGGGAAAAACTATATGGAATCTCTAAAAGATAGTCCAGAACATTAGAGAAGAGGTAAATAAGACACAAGGAAGTCATCACACACCCTAAAAATAATGAAATACTAAAATTCATGTCAAAAAGAAACCCACAGGGTTTAGCTGAGTAGGGTGATACAATTGAGAAGTGGGAATGGAATAAGAAACAAGGAAGAGAGGGATAAGGAGTCCTTACATATAAAAATATGTTCAAAATCATGAATAATCCATGGAGAAACACCAAAGGTATAGGTGTCCACACGGGGGGAGGCACGGGTAATAGGAGGTCTCAAAAAGGGTGTCATGAAATGGGGAGAATGATGAAAAGAGGGATTTAGAGGGTTTTTATTTATATTAGTTCCATTATGAAAATTATAAATTTTTTATTTTTTATGAAACCGAAATAGATTATTAAACATTGTGGAACCTCTTTGGCCCATACTAGACACCATGAAAACACTTCACATAGTTACTCTAAGGTTCTATCAGATTCAAACTAATCATGCACCAACCACACAAAATGAAATTATCTTGAGATAGTCCCCCCAGAAATTATTTAATAGTTTATTAACAATGTGGGATAACTATATACCCTTCAAAAAATATTTAAATTTTAAAATTTTAGGAAAAAAATTACATTAACAAAATATAACATAAAATAAAAAATAAAAAACAATAAATTATAAGAATATGATCTTCCACTGTAACCATTACATATCACTATATTACCATTTCATTAGAAAAATGGACATATTTTATGCAATGTAATGATTATTAAATATGGAAAAATCACTTATAAATGGGATATTTCTGATGCATCATGTTTTATTTATTGATATTGACTATAATATCATTATGAAATGATGCAATGTTTTTTCGAAACCCAAGTTTAAACCATTTCCTTTTTTAATACATATCATAGATTATAGAATTAAATAAAACCTCATGTTTTTAGTGTAATATACCATAAAATATACACCAATTATACAATATGACTAACAAAAGAAGAATTATGATTAACTATATCATAAATTTTGTTGTTCTAGTGGTTAAAATTCATCCACAACATATCAAACTCTTTTATATGGCCTCATGTATATTATGATACACACATTCTCTATCAAATTCATAAAAATTATAATTCATTTATAAAAGTGTCACTAATAACACTACTGGTTTTTTTTACTAACATCATATGATCATAATAGTGGAACAGAACAATAAGAATTCTTGATCTATTATCATCAATACAACATAAAATCGTAAATACATTAAATATAAATTGGTGTACATGAATTATTATGAACTCATTATTTTTCTATACAATTGTGTAATATTGATTAAGTTGTCCAATTAATAGCAAATATACCATCTCCTCCATAGTTAGTACAGTGAATAATATCATCTTCATTTTTAATGAGAGGATCCTTGATCTCTAAACCTATAATAACACCTTCACCTTGGTGAAAAAAGATAATTTTCATAAATATAGATATTGTAATTAGTTATATGAATCACCCACACCCAATAGCAGGGTCTATACCCTTTATATAGGCTCCCCTTATTTGATGAAAAATGTAATCCATCAAACTCCAACACATGACAATCAATATACATTACAATAATGTATTCTTATTGAGTTTTGATAACCATTGAACATTTCAATGATTTTATCATATATGAATCTCCATGTTGATTCATAACCAACAAAAACTATGTGGAAGATATGAAAGTGGACATGTATGTGATATTTCCTACCACTTACATATAATACAATATGATAGGAACTGATCTAAAGTTATGATTAAATAATCTATATACCCATATCACTGGTTATGAGATATACAATATAATATAATAATTTTAGGTGACATCCAATACCTTTCACTCCAAGAACTATAACTAATCAATCCCTTACATATCTCTGTCACATATTCGATAACACTTCCTTTGTATCTATTTTTAACACAAAGAATCATCTCATAATTCCCATATCTAAAATCACTCAAAAGCCTAGGATAACACTCCCTCGGGTTACCCAGACACATTTATCTCATTCCAAAAAAATAACAGGGTATCAACTTTCTATAAAATTATGAATGTCGACTCACCAATATCCTAAATAACATCTAAACATTAATAGACTCTCCCAGTTAGTCCATAACCATATCCCAAGTCCAAAACACACAATAAATAGTCCATACTCCCATTATATATATTACAGGGAAGATCATAGGACAATACACCCACTATAGGGTTCTCATATGTATATATATTTTTATATATATCAATCATCCCATACTCATGTAAAATAACCCCCTCCAAGATGATAATCCTCACCAGGTATCTGTATTCCAAACTACCCCCCTCAAAGATCATGGTCAGAACCATGGGAAATTAAATGATGGTATTTCAGTATTCTTCAAGTGAACATTGTAGTGGATGTAAACCCATATATGTATGGTCTATCTTTGATAGAATACACATATAATGGTTTATAAAGAACTAATGTACAAATTTCATTGCATAAACCATATTTTTTTTTAAGTATGCTTGATGAATATCAGTAACACAAAACCTATGATTCATTCCTCTGAGAGACTACACCTACAATATGATCCTAGTCCCTGACATGAGGGGTTATATACATTGAGAGTCATAAAACTGCATTCATTATTCATGATGAACGATTAAATTATAATGAAGAGATATTCATGTGGCATAAAAACAAAATGGTACAACAATAAAAGTAATTACATCCCTTTATATATTCATCCTCAACACTCTTCCTGAAATGATGAGAATCACCATATCAGACATATCGGGTTCCATATAATGGAACCTATAGGTTATATCTTGTTTTATTAATAATTCAACATATTAAATGAATGAGAAATAAATGAATGAACCAACCCTTCATTTCATAAATAATGAATATATGTTAGGATTATGTGGGTGTTCTAAGTATATTCATGCTCTATATTTGTTTTAACATAGTTTCATGTTTGATAGTATTCACATAGGAATAAATTGGAACTAATTTAATATTGGTTTCTTTTATAAAGATATCCTAGTAGAACCATATCCTTAATATATATTCATCACATAATTATAATTTAAGATCACTTAAAACAATATACCACAACTAATAAAATATCTATAGAATTTAAAAAAAAAATCACGAGTATTTGCGAAACCATCCAAATATTTTTGGGATATGGTTTTATTAAATAATATTCATTTTGTAATAGAAACTTTTGAAAAAACATAATCTTTATCCAAAGGAATCACAGTGTGTCCCAACAAGCATTAATTATATTGACAACAAATATGATATCCCCATTTCATATTTTTGAGAAATGAGTTTCTTTTAGAAAATAATTAGTTCTACCAAAGGTACTAAGGGCTAGGTTTTGGTCTTGATAAAATATACTCATATCATCATTAGATTATATATACCAAAAGTTTTATCATAGATATATTATACATAAAAATATAATCCATTTTTAGGACATTATGTGACAACTATAATTATATAAAGTCAATATAATATAATCCCATTCACCTTTTAATGATTATTTAAAAACATTGACCATGATAACAAATAAATTTTATTTCCTTCAACTAGAAAGAGAGAAATCCTGATGGAATTCATCCAAGTACCCAAAACATCTAATGTGACTAAAATAAGAATTTATATATATTTCCCTAATGTAATTTATATTTGGGATAGATGGCATTACCTTCAGATGTGTATTAAAATCACATAAGAGTCCTGATCCAAATGATGATATGATTAAAAACAGAATCATTATTTATCAGATTAGAAAATTTTGAATTACTTGTGTATGAAAGGTATCTAAGTATAAAGGTTCTCATTATATTTATCTCTCCAACCCTATGTAATAAGGATTTATTGTAATAATACACCCCTAAGTTTATCAATGACTTTATAACATTATATGGGATATACATAGTTGGAAAATATTATTAATAAGTATCCACTTATAATCATAGGAGTTAATTATATTGGATAATCTTGACATATCATCACAACCCATTATTGTCAATGATGATAATATATCAGGGATAACTCAATGTAGTAATTTTTTATGATATTATCATTCCTCTAATAATGTAATATAAATCACATCACATATGAATGGATGATAAATGAAGATTTCCATTATTATAATATTATGATACTTTATGAAACCATTAAATCAATATCTTAAGTATAATACACCGAAATACTCAACATGACTTTCAATCATCTATTTTTCCCATGAATTTATTACTGGATCCTCTACATTTTCATTCATAGAAACCCAATAGAACCTAAAATCACACCAATTAATGATCTCTAAAATAATATGGTATTTAAAAAGGATGTGTTTGGAGATTTAGAGATAATGGGGTTCCTTATCTTATGAAATAGCTCTATTGTTTTCATAATAAATATTAAATGCTTCATAAATTTAAGGAACCACATATAAGTTAGAGATTATCTTCATAATCCCAATAATATCATTCAAAAAATTGGATTATGGGATATAATTTTATTTTATTGATGATTCATCTATTGTGGTATGTTTTGAACTCTTCCAACTAATAGCTCCACTATTTTAGAAAAACATGAAACCATATTAAGATTTCATACTAAATCTGTTAGATTGGGATCTTTCACCTATGTAACCCTTTACTAAAATATCATCCCCATTTATAATGATTGAGGACATTTTCTTATCTCTTACCAAGTACTTCATATTTTTGTTCACATAAATTCAATGGATCTCCCATGGATATGATTTTAAATTAATTTTTACACATAGAGCATAAGTAATATTAGGTCAAGTACAAAACATGGAATACATGATTGATTCTATGATGGACATATAAGGGATTATATCCATCATTTCCAACTATATATAATGATCTTGAATCATATTAAGATTCATGCAATGTGACATGATTAAATAAAACATTTTACATTTTTATATACTAAAATAATTTAGAATATTACCAAAGTAAGTGTCCTTCTAGAGCCCAAGTAACCACTTAAATATATCTCTACAGATATTCATACCCAGTATGTATATTGCTTCACCCAAGTCATTCATTGGGAAGGACATATCCAACCACATCTTCATGGAGTGAAGCATGATGATACTTTTTTGTAATAAGTAATATTTTTTCCACATATATTATCATACACCCTACTACAATTCCGAAAAATGTTGTTTTATATATTAGAATCATCCAGATTTTTGGTGGAGAAGAACACTTTGAACACATCATAAAAATGAATATTTCAATCCAATAAGCTCGATACATTACATAAATGGATCATTGCATCCTTCATGACTTAGTATTATCATTTGGAAATTCTAAAACATTAGGTTGTGTAATTTAAAAATAAATGACTAAATTACCATTTAGAAACATGGTTCTAATATTCATTTCATATATCCCATAATCAATGTAAGCTACTACGGTGAGAAATATCTGAAGGGAATTTATCATCTATAGAGTTGAAATGGTTTAATTGCAGTCAATTTCAAGAATTTTCTAATAAAATTTTATAACGGTGAATTTTGTATATATATGCACTCTTTAATACATGTTATTTTTCTCATTCGAAACTAACTTTCACCTGAAAGTATTATCCCATTAAAGTGTATCTACCATGTTCTATACTTGGTTAATGTAAATTGAGTCTTTTTCAAAATCTGTTTATTTTAAAAATTTATTAGAATCATAAATCATTAAGGAATATCTATTGGTATTAGGTTATTCGCAATAAAAACTATAAATAATCATCATTGGCTACAAGAAATCCATATCTCACATGCTCTTGAAAAATCATACCAGAAATTCTATGATCTTCTATGGCTTTATTCGATTTATAATCTTCCACTATTTTTGAAATAGGATCAACCCCCTTCTTGAGAACAATTCAATTCTATTTTTCATGAACTCCACTAACTTCAACATTCCTCTAACTGAATCCTTTAATTTATTTTCCATCTAAAGAAATACTCAATGAAGGACCATAAAAACTTTGTTTTCAGTAGGATTATTGAAATAAAATACCATATTTTTCTTTAGATAACTAATAAATTATTTTTTATGAAATTTAGAGTCAATATTATCAAAATAAAAATGTCATATAAATGATTCATATTCCCTAATATTTATAAAATAAATAAATGGATGTGTCTTAATTCATATAATATAGGGTGTCTTTATGAATGATTTAGATTAAACACAGTAGTAAAAATGTAGTATCTTCTATAGAATAATCACATAATAAAATTAGAATGTCACATTGACCCATAATCAATCGAAACCTATTTAAATTAGTATAATTTATCTACTCATACACACTATTCCATTATAGTTCCCCTAGAGGAGTTACATGAGAGACAATTCTATAATCCATTAGATGATCAATTAATTCATATCTCAGGTTTTCAATATAACATTATAATCAGCGGATTACCATAATTTTTACAAGTGGATTCTGTAATTCATTATAAACCACTTTTTCATTTTTTTAAGATTTCATATTTTTGCCTCATTTAGAAAAACATATCCTCACAGACTAAAATAGTCAGTAAAGATAATTAAGTACCTAAAACCACAACTGTGTTGTGTCCTCATTGATACACATACATAATTATGTATGATATCTAATAATATATTTTCCCATTTATCTTTAATAATAAAAGGTTAATTGGGTTTCCTTCTAAATAATCAGGATTTGAATATTTGAAATGATTTATAATTGAATGTATATAATAATCTACGTCTATAGAGACTTTGGATTAGTTCTTTATCTATATGTACATGGATAAAAAACAAAAGTTTTGTGGGATTAGAATCAACCCTTCCCTTCTAATTTTGAACATTATAAATAGGATGATCCATATGTGGAATTTATAGATCATTTATCGCATTCCCAAATCCATAAAAACTCTCATATATATATAAACCAAATATTGTTCATAAGAGTGAAAAATAATCCCTTATATTTCATACAGGATAGAGAAATAAAATTTCTGTTAATTGAGGGAATAAAATAATTGTTTAACAATTCACGTACTAGTCAACATTGTAAAGTCATATCTTAATTTCTGACTTATAATTTATCAACTCATGCTACATTATAGACATGGAGATTTAATTCTCCATTTTTTAATACTCTTCCATCTTTATGTAATTTTGTTTCAACATATATTTTTGACACGCACCCTATATCTAACACCGAAGAATAAGAGTTAAGGTATTTAACCACTATAACATTCACACTCAATGGAAGATAATACATTAATTTTATGAAAATTATCAACCTTAGATAAAAATATTGTATTGTTATTTAGGTCATACATATGAGGGATCTCAATAATAATCTCATTAAGTAAGATATAACATATAAAAGAGACATATCTATGTGTGAGAATCATATATTTATTATTCTTATCATGTAACTATAATGATTGTACACCCACTAAAACTAATCAGTCAATACATAATATATGTTTAGTGAGCCAAGATACATATTTATCATGAATTACACCAGTTTAGACATGTAAATAATACCTGACTCTTTCTAGTATATGATAACATTGTCAATCATATGATATATGGCTCTTTGGTAGTTAAGTGGATAAAGTTTCTTTCCAAATCAATTTTATAGATTCAGTTAACTCAATTACACTCTTATAATAAAAATTATGAATTATAGCAACTGTAACATAAAAAAAATGGTATGAATGAGGAACCTAATAGGTAGGGCCATCTAATTGTGTTATTGTATTACAGAAGTTAATTCACGGAAATCTAACCATTAAAATCTCCCATACCGAATGATTAAGGTCTTGAAAAATTCTTCTTTGTAAGGAATATCATCCATAGTGTTTTAAAGGGTTTTCATGAAACTCAAGACACCATTATATTTTTAGAGAGAATTAGGGTGTGAAAATTTTCATTCTGAATATTTGTATATTATCCCCACATTATAATGAATTTTTAAACTATTTATAGTTATTCACACATTCATGAAGAAAATAATGTCAACATGATAAAAAGGAAAAATGGATTTACATTTTTTTCACCACTAAGGGATAGTCTAAGGCGTATAAAAACAAATTCCTATCAAGGTAACCAAATATACTAATTTTCCTTAGTTTGGGAAAAACTTATTTGGATTTAGTCAACTCATGAAGGCTAAATTCCTTTATAGGTTGATTAAGGGATGGAAAACTACATCCCATAGATCACCTCCATAAAATTTACCTTCCCATTTATTTAGAGAATAATTTACTTAGTTTAATAACATGAAGGTACCTTATAAATTATTTAGAATGATATTTTAGAATTTCATAATTGAATATCAAATATGATGCTCTAATGTACTCAAAAATATTTTCCCAATGTTTTTTGATTCACTTATGTAATCTTTTCCCAAGTATCTTCACCTAGGTTCTCTATCTCCACCAATATTTATTCACTCATGTCTCATTCAATGATTTTTATTCACTCAGGCTTAAATTTCATAACTCTTATGCCCATATAACACTTCACAGAAGTCCTATAATCAATTCATGCTTCACAAAAATCCTATGCTCAGGTCTTGTTTTGTGAATGTCCTATAATCATATCATACTTAAAAAGATTTTGTTTTTTTATGGATTACTTCCTATATATTTCAAAATATTAATTTACTTAACCATGTTTATAGAACTGTGTTCACACAACCCCCTTTTCACAACATCCTCTTCCAAGATATTTTTCTCAATAATAATTCATACAAGACACAATTATATGAAGATATATCCCCTAATAATTCCCCCAAATCTCTAGAAGTTTATAATTAAGGTTTAGAAGTATATTTATAAGACATACTTAGAAATCAATAACATATCATTGAAAGATTATCATGAAGTACCCCTTTATATAATCTTTTTGAAACTACACAAAAAATATTTATTTTCGCAACTTTTATTTGTGCAGGATTATATACTTGGAAAATGAAATTAATTGATTGGTTCAAAACATCCAGGAATTTCTGAAACTGATTAACATGGCACTAGAATTTTCTATTATTCCTTGAAAAGTGTAAAACTGCCTCCACATTCATGAACTTCTTTCCTTTGATCTAAAAATACAATTAGACATCCTTTATTAATATTCTAGGTTTAAAAGTATGTAAAAAACAACTCTTTAACTTAAAACACCAAAAAGACTCTAGAAAATGATTGAATAAAACACAATACATCTTCAATGTACAACAATAATTGCCAGGTTTTGAACATTCTACCCTTTTCAGTTTCTTGGAAATCCAAAGTGAAATTCTAATTCTCAAAAACATTAATTATTTTCAATGAAAATGGAAAAACTAATTGATTATTCTATGTCCAAATGACCATTTCTTAGTATACAAAATAAGATTTCAAGATATCATTCTAGGAAATATGTTATTTCTCTCACCATAACTACCTATATTATAGCTTAATCAAACTCTAATAATTTCTTTCACTATAGATAATATCTCCCCCTTAAGTTAATACCTTTATCTCCCCCATGATTAGGGAATCTCAACCACAGAAACAAATTTTTAGTCCTGATTTAACAACCAGTAAATCCATAATTCCCATTTGATTATAAACCCTATGTGAAAGAACATTATAAGAGATGAGAGAAAGATAAATAATTAGACACAAATGGGAAGATGGGATGTATCTAAACATTATCAAGTTGGGGGAGGTGATTGAACATAGAGATGAAACTATTGTGTCTCAAAAATAAGAGTACTAACAGTTTTTCATGATATCTATCATTTGTTCACTTAATCCAACATGTTCCACTATGATTTTCCGTAATACAAAATTTTCTTCAATAATGTGATTCTAGAACTCAATATTCTTTGAATAATAGTGATATATATAATTTTTAATGCGATTGATATCAATAATTATTAAAAAGAAGGTAACAATAGGATATGAAACTTCTTTACCAATATCTTATAACCGTTTCTTCATCTATATAATTTTGGTGGACTATTTGGTCACTGTAAAATATTCTTGTTATGTCATTCTTAGCGATGTCCTATCTTAAATTTTACTCAATAATCCCACACATTTTTTCTAATAAATAATGTCCCAGAAATAGATGAATTTTGATATACTACATCACTGTACCAATCATAATTGGAAAACATTAATATCTCAAGATTCTTTCTAGAACCATAGGTAATTCCAAAATGTAGAGTGCCCTGAATGTATTCCACAATTCATTTAAATATTGTAAGATATTATTTTTATGTATTACTTTGGAAAAATTTCATCGAACACGTTCTGAAAACATCGTAGAGTTATTTAGTAGTAAAATATAGAATTATTATTATTATTCATCTTTATAATGTGGGATCCATGGATTTATTATATTCATGATTCCCATGTTTTTTTTATAATTCAATAAGAGTTGACATTGGTTTGGAATTATAGATTTAAAATTCCATCAATAGTTATCCCAAATACTTATCCTAATAGATAAATGTGACTTTCTAATTTATAATCACATATAGCCTTAGAAAATATGAACATTCTCTTTCCATATAGGTCTATAAAAATAAAACCACTAGTATATAAAATTCATCCAAATATTTCTATGTATGTCTTCAAAAATATGATGTGATCTACCTTGAACATTACCATGAGTTATATTCCTTGTAAATTTTACCTAAATGTTGTGATCAACCCCACACATTTTGAATTTTAACTTATTTAAAATAGAATTTATTTGAGAAGACCCTACTCATTATCATAACCCAACTCTTTTGAACCCCGAATCTAATCACTCAAGCTAACCCGAAACATATTTAGGGAGCTTTTATGATCACTCCTACCAGGAAACCACTTATAGGTAATTATGATACCTAAACTGGGAATTTTTGTATGATTAAATCATCATTAACACACACAAAAATATATATAAATATTTTTTTATGACCACTCCATACATAATAGGTCCATAAATTTGAAAAAATAAGAAATAATGATAATCAAATGAAATATAATAAAATAAATTAAAAAACATAACATAATCAAGATAAATCTAAAGTAGGGTATTATATACAGTAAAGCATATTTTATTTGATTCAGACATGATAATGAAAAATAAAACATAAAAAGAATACACAATAAAGTTTCCACATGACTCCATAAGTCACCATCCAACCAAAAAAATTAAAATTTATCAAATGAAATGTTAAAATAAATTGAAACTAAAAATATGACATAAATATGATATGAATGAGTAAAAAATTAATTTATCATTCTAGAGGAAACTATAACCCATGAATTAAATTTTACTAAAATATACATCTTATAATTAAAATATAGTTTAAACATTATAGGTTTTCCATATTTAATTTAAATGATAATTTTCATTTAATGCACTTATTCCCTTTAAAATAGTTTCATTTAAAATAAATAATTTATTTTTTCTAAATAAAAGTATCTTGTGAAAGATTTTATAGAATATATCCCCAAATCGTTTTAAAACAATTAAACTATAGCTTCTTTTAAATGATAAGTGATATTTGCAATAGGACATGAAAATAATAAAAAAAAATTACAATATTAGAATGGAAATAAGAATAAAATACAAATTTACTATACATAGAATAATGAAATTATAACCAATATAAAATAAGTAGGAACCAAGTGATTATGGGAGGACCTAAGGGAATTTGGTAATGCCTATAATAATACTATAAAAATCCATATTATTAGTGTTATTGATGTTGTCATCCCACCCTAAATCATGGTTGTAACCTAACTAGATAAACTAAGTTGAAAACCCCCCAATGTTACTAATGATCCATATCAAGGGCCACTAGTGAGAGAGAAATTATAATATAGTATAACATGTACACTTTAATGTTTCATTGGATACTCAAATATCCCACAAAACACATAAAGTGGGTGTGATCCAATTGAACAAAAAAACCATGGTGTAAATATGTATATATATAATAAAATATTTTATAACTATTAAAACGTTCTCACAACCGATCACCTCTCATGGACATTATCTATTTTTTATAAAACTCATTAAACACCAAGGGAAATATCAATTTTTAAAACAATAAGATGATAAACGGTCACAAGTGTTTCCTCCATCATAAAAGTCCACTTTATAAAGTTCCAATCGGACCATCCAATCATATATTAAAATCATATTGTTTCAATACCATTCATATAATAATATTAAAAAAATATAAATCTTTTAAAACACTTTGTTAAATGAAGCATTCCCCTTTATAACACCAATACCACAATTAAAACCCATGTTCGAATGCCAAAAAACTTGTAGGATTTTTAAATCCCTTTATAAAATAAATTAATTTGTTTTAAAACACTTGTTGTAAGGGTTTAACTAAAAACAATTTAGACCATGTTTCAAAATTATAAAATACTTTTCAATCAATTGAAAGTAACTTTTTTTTTCAATCTAAAAAAATCCATGTTTTATTAAATAGTATAATTTAATTAAAAATTAATTTAAATAGAAATTAAATCAAACATCTAGAATAAAAATTCCAAATACAAGGTGTAAACTTCATCAAGATGATTGAACAAAGTCAATTCCACAATGAGTGGTGTTAATACACCATCAAAAGTCAATAACAACTACTAATAAAAAATTCCAAAATCTAAACTAAAGAAACCCCCAAATAAAAATTAGCTAACACAAATCCCTATATCACTAAGTCATAGCTAAGGAAATTCATCGAATATGATTATGGAGAGAATTAATGGAGAGGGTAAATATGAAATTACCCTAAGAGTTTGGATAATAATATTGAATGAATCACAACAAACTTCCAAATAAAGGATATGGAACCAAGAGTGGAGATCTACTGGGCAAAATGATGGATGAGAAAAAAGGATTCCAAGAGGTTTAAGATTATCATGGATAAGGATGTAATTTTCAAAAAATTTAAATCTTCCCGAACTAATTTAAAGAATGATACATGTTCTCTTATTATGAATCATTCCTTTAGTGGAGAGAGTGCACTTTCTATGAACCTTTCACACCCCGGATCTGCCATCCATGGTCTCAAATGATGTGACCTCTATTTTCACCTCCATAGATACCCCAAAAAATAATAGTAACACAAATTTACTTAAAATATCCCAATTTACATCAATAAATAAATTAAATAATAAAGTAAAATCATTTTAGGGGTTTCGTAGAACTCTCCACCATAATAATTTCAACTACTATAAAGCTTTAATGGATTTAGATTATCATTAAAAAGAACCAGAAGAAACTTCTTATTGGAACTCCAAACATGAAACCAAGGAACACCTCAACCACTATAGTGATAATGATTAATAAATAATTATAAATGAAAAAAACATTTTTTTAAAAGAATCTCAAGAATTTATAACCAAGAATCCAACAAATTTTTACTTACATAACCATTAAGACTGATTGAATTTCTCATCCCTCTTACCTATGGAAAACAATCCTCTAAAATACAAGTAAAGAGGATAGAGTCTGATTGTCCAACAATTCTTATAATTGATGAACTAGTCAAAGAAATATAAATATTCAAATAAGAGTACTTAGTAGTAATGGGTCACCATTATCGTATCCCAACCATATTAAAAATATACTAAGGAATCCATAGTTTTAAGAACCTAATAGAGAATAAGTTTCAACTAAAGGAAAAATCCAAAACAACTCCACTATTCATGGTATACTACTAATAGAATTAACACATTCCAAATATACCATCATAGAATAGGGACACTTCCCATTTCCTTCACTAGAGTCCAATTCTCCTCTATAAATCATGGTGAAAGTTGTATTAACCACATGAAATCCTTTAATAAATACTTAAAATAGAACTACATAACATTGAGCTACCATATAAGATGTTAGAAAAAACTCCAACACCATAATCTAATGATTTAGATGAATATTTCTTTTGAAATACTAGGCATTTAAGTAATCACATCTGCACCACTCTAGAATGAAAGAAACTAAGTCCAAAAATATAGGGTGTATTACAAAGTCATAGCCACATTCATGGACTCAATGAAAAAATTATGTATGAATAAATATTTATAACTCTTATAGGAAAAGTATTCTTATAAATTAGTATGAATGATACAATTTCAAAACATACAACCTGGTCCTTCATGTATAACATTTGTGAATGTAAACTTCAATGTATAAAGATACTCAAGAAGTCCATAGGTCTTATTAATGTTAAACATCCATTCATTTTTTTTCATGAAGATCTGCTGACCATAGAGGAGGACAATATTTTACCTTACAATGTTATGAAGGAAATTTTTAAGGCAATCAACTAGAGGGATCACTGGTGGAGAAAAACCCATGAATTTTCCTTGAAAAACCATGGGGATGTTGTTGGGGGAACACTCTGAATAAAAATAAAATAAAAAATAAATATAGAATTAACAAAAAACCAATCATACCCAACCAAAAGTGAATCCAAACAAAATATAACACTAAAACACTGTTTAAAATCCACCTTTAATGTAGTTTTTCAAAATATTACACTCAAGAAACTTCATTAATTAAAAAACACCCTGATTCATTTACCAAAACAAAATTTTATCATTGAACCCACCCTATACATTTATGTATATTTTTTAAAAATATTTTATATAACCCAACAACTTTTAAAATTTTGATAAACCATCAATGAAAACATTAGAACCCCATTTTTTGAAAACAATTTCATTAATGGTGTGAAACATGTGTAAATACTTTTAAAAATATCATAAAAAAATTATTTACTATTTAGAAATAAAAAAACATACCTTATTAATCTGATATTTAGTAAAATCAATTTTAATGAAATTTGAAGAAGATTCATAACTAAATAGAAGGAATATATCATAGATAAGAGAAAATTAAAATAAAGGAAAATATAATAAAAAAATAAATGGGGGAATAATTTCATATTTAAATTATTCTAAATGGATTAGATTTCCATGTTCCAACCCCACAACCACCATTGGGAGTCTCATCATATAATGAAGTCTAGCTCCAAATTGATTTATTTTCCATAAAATCGCACCAATTAACACCAATTCACTCCCATTTTCATCCCCAAATAAAGAAAAAAAATACGATAAGTTTTTAGGAAACCAAAATACCAAAAGTATTAATCTAGATAATATATAAAATATGAACAAGGAAACATATAATCCAATGAGTCAAAACCTAACTTCCCGGGGAAACTTAGTGTGAGATGCTCAATTGTTTTACAACACACTTCTTTACACTTATGCCTAATGTTCAAATAATTCTTTCTCCAATCACCCATAACTCCCCAAATTGAAATAAGAAATATAAAAAATGGACCCAATAAAGAAGAATTATCTGATACAATAGTTCAACTAACCATTATCAGGACACCAATGATCTAGGTTCCCGATATCACACCCTAGGAATTTATGGCATATCCTTTTATTGGTTCAAATATTTTGATAGTTATGTTGCAAAAAACACCCAGCATAAATGAACAATGAAATAATAGTATGTGACCATAAAAAAAATTATATTGGTAGAAATGGGTACTATTAAACTCATTTGAAAATTTATATATTGTATATTCAATCAAAAATTTTAAATAATAAATCCAATTTTTTTGCAAAAAAGTTATATTTTTTTAAAGGTTTTTTGCCATTTATTGAAAAACTGATTTTAAAACTAAATTTTTACATTTTTATAAATTATATTTTAAAAAACAATATTCAATTTTAAAATAAGAATATCTAAATTTTATTTGGTTGATTTTCTTATTTTTCTGATATGTTTTAGTTTTTTGATCAATAGTGAAAAATATGACATTTTAATAGAAAACTGACATTTCATCTAAATAATTTATAATTTTAAACTATATTTTAAATTAATTTTAAAGTTATATTTGACCAAATATAGAACTAGTAATCCAAAAAATTTCATTTGAATAAATTTTTTTATTGAATTTGGATAAAAAAACATGTCAATGTTTTTAACATTATAACTTTAAACACCCTCTTTTTCGCACCATCAACAAGATTAAATTTAAATTAATTTTACCCAATTTTAGGTTTTTAATTCAGAAAAATTATTTCAGTAATTTAAATTATATGTTAAAAATTCAGTAAATTCTATATTATACTTGGCCAATATGAATAGTAACATTGATAATATTTGTTACCATGGTAAAGGCTAAATTATGTAATTTCAATTAAATATAAAGTTCTAATGACTCTAAAATGACCCTAAAACTTGAAAAAATGATATTATATGAAGTTAATGTGACTATTGACACCTAATTATATAAATTTAATTATTTAATGGACACTTATCGATGATAATAACTCAGATATTATTACAATCAAAGGATGTGACAAAATGCCACACTCTTTCTTTTAATAAATATAATATTATTAATATAGGGTTAAATAGTAGATATAATTGACTATATTTATTATTATTAAATATAAGTTGTTTATATATCTCATTATAGTTTATTAATAATTTTTGGTGAATAGAAAAGTATTATAAATAATTACACAATGACGATGCCTTTATTATTCAATTAATGAAAAAACTAAATTAAGTTATATTAAAAATATCTGAAAAAATTAAATTTGAAATAAATTTGGTGATAAATGAATTATATACATAAATAAGATAAATTATGGGTATATTATGTAAACTTTTATAATTTATCTTTCCATATTGATTTTTCTTAAATTCAATGTATTGAATAGTATCAAAATTGACAGTAAAGATATTTTATTAAAATAATATTTTATAAAATAATTTTAAATAATAATTAAGAATAGGAAGGATATATTTTGGTCTAAAATATTATCAATTAACCATTTTTTAATATTTAAACCTTACAAGTAAAAATATCTAACTTTTAACATTGAAATTGTTGTTATCGTTGTTAAAATTAAAATAGGTTAACTAAGGGTTAATTAAAATGATAAGGTTTAAAATTTCACAAAAACATTATAATATCTATTAGTTTATGGGATTATCAACAATTACCAAGTTATATTCTAATAAAATTCTATTTTTAGGTATTTGGATTAAGATTTAAATTATTATAAATTAATCATTTGAGAAATTCCAAAAGTTCCCCTCATCTTTATTATAAAAGGACACACCATCCCTCATCTCATTTCACCACATTGAATATTATAATTGAACCAAAATCTAAATATCCTTCTTCTATGCATCCCTAGACACATTCTTGTGGAGTGATTCATCGCAAAGGACCAATATAGTGTCTAATGGTGAAAATCTAAAGGAGTTGTTTCGAGGTTGAGATAATCACTCAAACCAATCACTATCTATTTCTACTCTTATATACCACAAATAAATCTATGATATATATATAAAAATAATAAACAAAATATCCTAAATATTCTGAAATTTTATAATGATTATGAACACACCATTATACATCCTCTTTCCCATTGAACAAGATGTGAAAGTATCCCTTGTGCATACGTACGACTTACCGTCTACCCATAGTGATACAATTCTTTTTTCCATCACCATATTATATGAGTGGGAATTCTAATAGGTTTAATGTATATATATTATATAAATGAAATAATTATACATTTAAAATATTAATATCATATATTACTTTTCAATACCTAATCATTAGGGAAATGACAATGTCGCTCGTACGTACATTTGGCGTACCATATCCACGATGTGATGTGATTCCTTTTCCATTTAGATTTTACATGGGTTAAAATAAGGATAAATTTTATGAATATATATTATATATTTTAAATAATAATGATTCAAAAAAATATGATAACATTATCAATTTATAAGTACCAGGATTGCTGAACCGAAATATGATCAGAAAACAAAGCAGATATCACATAGAACAGTGTCTTTAATTGTTAATAAATTGAGGAAAAGATATTAAAAAATAATAATAAATGGTATGATTGATATATAGTTAATTAATAAATGTATAATAAAACCATATTTATTATATTGGATATTTGAACATTAAAAAGGAAAGGTGATACTTGAGATAATAGATTTTTGTCTCACTTTTATTTATTTGAGACAGATTACTTATACACAACTTTTTTATTTTTTGTAGTGTATATACATACCATGAATGGTTTATGAGACTTATCAATACTATTATTCTATTTTAATAACCATAAAAATTAATTTTTTAATGGGGAATATGATTAATCTGATTATAAAGTTGTAAAGGTTCATTTTGAAATCTCATAAATTTTCAGAATTATTTCGTTTTAAGTGTCAATTGGGTAATATTTATCTTCTATGTAGATTTTTTCTAAAAATGTTTACAAAAAAGTTTTTAATATTATCCTATGAATATTTTAAATTATGTTTACCCATATTTTACTTTTTAATATTCGATTTGAAAAGAATACCTTTTTTATTTTCTAAACAAGGCTCTTTGTGACTTTTCAAACAAAAATACACAAACAATTTTTAATGTTATATGAAATGAAAATAATTTTCCAGCATCATTAATCATTAGTGCTTTGAAGATGACTTTAAAATCTTAAATGATTCTTTTAAATTAATTTTTTCCCTTATAATTGCATGAATATTTAAAAAAGAAATTTCCTTAAACAAAATGATATTTCTCTCAAGAATTCTTTCATGTGATCTTTCAAAAAATATTTTTTCCCATCAAAAATGATATTGTTTTCTTTTACATATGTTTTAACTGGGGTATGACCCAAGGATTGACATATTATTCTTTCTAAGAAAGTTTTATGTTTATGATATTTATGTAACATATTTCTTTTCCTTAAGTCATGTAATGATACAATGTCTGTGAAAATCATATCTTTACATGGGTTATGAGATGGTGAAGATTTATTCTCCTATAGAAGAAATATGTATAGATTTCATTAATGGATTTTTGATAACTATATCTATATACAATTTAATATTTAATTAATTTTTTCAAATGGGATATTTATAGGAAACAATTTGATGAACTTGATCTGTGATGGGAAACTAATCGATCCGTAGAAACTGTTATGGGAAAAAGTTGATAAGGATAGATCCAAGAGTCTTGATAGTCAAACATGACATATAAAATGTTTTTCTCTAGTTATAAATTTGAAAAAAAATTAATTCTTGAAATTATGGTTCATTAATAAGTAATGATGACGTTTTATTATTATGATTCATGTATTCTTAAATGTTAATATTTTAGGCCACGAATCAGGTTTATGATCTATGACATGTTGGGTATGAAATTTTTATGTTATTATCATGATCCCATGCCCCTATTTCATATATTCTTCATTTATAGTATAATAAATTTTTATCTGCTATGTTTACCCTTACTGAACATCTAATCTCACCCTTTTCTTTTATTTGCATTCTATAGGATATGAAGAAGGTGTTAAGTGTGATAATATAAAAGGGATTTAATTTTGATGAAATAAGTGGGAGATTATGTAGACATATTTTGATCCATTTCTTTGTCTATAAGTTTATAAAGGAATTATAACTTTATGATACACCTTCATGTATTTTTATAATGTAATTAATATTCATTTAAAAGGACATAATATCTATGTATGAAAATCCAGGTTAGTTATAGTTGGTATCAGTGGAATTGGATTAGTTAACCGTTGTAAACTAGGATAAGGAAACCTCATTAATAGAATTTATGATAAGTCTATGTATATGTTAAAATACATTAATTTTGGCAATGACTATGAATGAACTAGGTTAAAACTAATGTTTTATAGATGGTTTCATGATTTAATACATTTTATAAATTCATTTCCATGATTCTTCACTATGGATGTTATTTCTGACAATATAATTTTGGTTTTAGTCAATGGATAGAACATGAAGTAATCAGGTTATTTCCAAATGTGATAGAAATTGAAATGATTTTCCACTTATGAAACTATGTGTTAGGGGAGATAGAATGCATAACTATTGTTCCATGCAAACAAAGCTTTTTCATTCTATGAATAATACATAATTTTCAAATGATCAAAGAATGAATCAACATTATATTGAATCTTTCATGATATAACATCCACATTCATTTATTGGATCTTTTTACCCACTAGTTCCTGAGATATGTATCAACACAATTGAGAAGATATTTTCTATTCTTCCATTATTTGTAAATGAAAAATCATTCATAAATTATTATCATCTCGAATACGAAGAAAATCAATGGTTGAATCTTATCATGAATATGAGAAAAAAAGAAGAAATTAAATACTTTGAATGGTAGGAGGTCAATAACATATTTTTTATTAAGTAATTTCCTCAAATTATTGATATGAGTATAGATAAGGTGATCCAAGAGCTAATGAAAATGGAAAATTAATTAGTTGGTAGCTATGAGGAAAATTTTACAAGACATTCAAGGTATTTTTATGGTATAATTATCTAACATGTAAATAAGGATGAACAATTCATTATTGGATTGAAACCAATTCTACAAAAGGATTCAACCATAAGATAACTCAATAGCTATGATGAATTTGTTAAATGTTTTCTGAAGGTGGAAATGGAAATTTGAGATACCCACTATTCCCATGGTTTTGATAAGAAAATAATGATCGTGTATCATGAAAACACAAATAAATCTCATGGGGGAATGAAATTATAAGCATCTACCTACCAGATATGTGGGAAAACATCAAGGAATGTGTTTAAATGGAACATACATGTTCATTAAATGTTGAAAGGTGGGTCATAAATCCCATTAATGTCCAAAGGCAGTGAACCTGTTGTTTAATTAAATGGTGGAAAAGAAAAAACCTAATGATTCTCTACCCATGATCCAATCATATAAATGAAAAGATTATGGACATTATGAAAATCAGTTCAGGAATCCAAAAGTATTCTATGATAAAAAACCTATAAATACCAATGACAATGGGTAAACATTTTGGATGAGGACTATCAAATTAGGTTATGAGAATGACATGGTGAAAGTTGGTGTTATCATCCTCTATAAAACTACTTATTTATTATTTCATTATGTATCCACCAAATCTTTTATTTACAAATAATTATCTAGTGGTATCAAAGTATCACATCAACTATTATATGTTGAGTTAGATGTGAAGGCTCTTAATGGAAAAAATTTCACATCTCGCATTTAATGTTCTACTCTAATTGAATTTTTTGGGAAATTACTCCCTTCAAATATAATTATTCTCCCTATAGTTGAATTTGATATTATTATTGGCATGGATTATATTTCACTATATTGATGTCATATTAATTAGTGAAGAAGGGAAGTTATATTCTATATTCCAAATGAACCTGTTATCATTTATCTATGTAAGGATGAATATGAACATCATATTAAAATTGATTTCATCTTGTGAGTATTAATTCTTATAAATAAGTACTTATATCTCTTCAAGTAGAGGATGAGGTAAACATAAATAATGAACCTATTTTTCATTAGTTTTTTGATGTTTTTTTCAATGTGTTTCGAGCTCTTTCACAGAATCATAAAGCTGTCTTTTCTCAAAAACTAATACATTATTCTATACTATTTTAAAAAGTCACTATTGAATGGACCCACTTGAGTTATCAAAATTATAGAATAATTTATAGGATAATATTGATAAGGTATTAATATGCACTAGGGAGTCACATTGGAATACAAGTATCCTTTTCCACATATCGATAATTAATTTGTTCAATTACATAGAGCTCAATAGTTTTCATAAACTGACCTTCATTCTTGATATTATAAATTGAGGGTTAAGAAGGTGGATATACCAAAGAAATAATTCCAGAAAAGGTGATGAATCTATTAATTTATAATGATTTCTTTTGGTTTTACTAACTCCCATAATTTCTCCCAGGACTTGATGAATAGAGTGTCTAGAGACTATCTTGGTCAGTTTATGGCAGACTTTATTAATTATATTGTTTTATATTCATTGATAAAGGATGAATATGAAGATTACTTGTGGATTTTAATGAATAACCAAAGAAAGGTGAATTTTTATACTAAATCTACCATGTGTAAATTTTGGATTCATGAAGTTTCATTTATGGGACATATAATATCAAGTGAGGGTATATAAGTAGATCCTTCATGAGAGAAGTTGTTGATAATTTATCTAGACTCACCATGGTAACTGAAATATGTGTTTTCATGGTTTGGCATAATATTATAATTACTTTTTGGAGAAATTCTATCAACTGTCCCATCCACTAACATTTTTAACTCAGAAGGATGCCGTGTTCTTATAGACAAATGAAGGTAATGAAAAATTTAAGGAAATTAAGGTAATATTAGTCAATTACCCATTTTAAACATTCCCCTATAGTGGAGAAGCATGTGTAATTTATTGCGATTCATTTATTATTGGATTGTGATGCGTTCTTATGAAAAATTTCATGGTTATAGATTATGCTACACAACAACTGATGCTTTATGTGAAACATTTCCCAAATCAATATTTAGTGTTAGTTGTAGTAATATTTTCATTAAATATTTGGAGACATTAAATTTATAGATAAAAGTGTGATATATATACAGACAAAAAAAGCATAACATATATATTCACATAGAAGGAATTTGATATGTGACAAAAGAAATGGTTGGAATTGATTAAAGATCTTGATTCATCATTAGATTACCATATTTAGATAGAGAAAAAGGTGAAATATGATTTGTGTCAAAAGAAATACGTTAGCTTATCAATAATTAGGATCAAAAAGGAATTAGTATCTCCGTATTTTCAAAGGATGGATATGGAAATAATTAAGGAATGGGAGAAATCTAATCTGGCACAAATGAATGTTCAAGAATATATCTCAGTGAAGTTAAAAGAGGTATAAAAGTAGGATGTGGACTTGCAAAATGTTGGTGATTTTTTTTTCCAATGTTCATCCCCGATTATGATGGAATAATAAGTTTCATGAATCGTGCATGTGTTCCCCCTATACTAGATTTGAAGCAGGGGCTATTGGATGAGGCTCATAGTTCATCATTCTTTATTCAAAATGAATGTAAAAATATGTATAGAGACATGAAGGAATATTTATGGTGGGATGGTATAAAGAGAGATATTGCTTTGTATGCTACTCAATTCTTGGTTTTCAGCAAGTCAAGGCTAAGAGATAAACATATATTTTTCTGTTACAACCATTAACCATACCAAAATGGAAATGGGAAAACACCACTATGGATTTTTTCAATGGAATTAACAAAATATATAAAGGATACAATAATATATGGGTAATAATTGATCACCATACAAATTCAACACAATTTATTTCTATTCTGAAGATATCTCTCTTTAGAAGCTTGCTAGAATATATATTAAATAATTGGTAAGATTTCATGGATTACCACTTTCCATTATATCTTATCAGGATCCAATGTTTACCTCAAAGTTTTGGTGATGTATTTAGTAGAATTTGGATATAGAGATAGGTTTTAGCAGTTCTCATCATCCTCAGATAGATGTTTAGTTTGAGAGGAAAATTTAAAATCTATATGACATCTTGAGAGGTCGTAATATGTATTTCAAAGGTGGCTGGTATTAACACATTCATTTGGTAAAATGTTCCTTTAACAATGGACTTCAATCAAGAATTTAGATGGATCCTTCTGAATCCCTCTATGGTAAGAAGTGAAGAACATCAATTCACTCGAATTATGTTTGGTAGATAAAGCAATTGAGACCTGATCTAGTGAAGAAATGGAAGAAAATGTTATATCCATTCAATAACACATTAGAGGAGACCATAGTGAACAAAAATTTCATGTTGACAATCATTGAAAATATATTAAGTTTGAAGTGGTTGAAAACTAATTTCTATTAATATATCACTATAATATAGTAATAATATTTTTAATTAATGGAAAGCTAAGAAATAAATATAATGATTATTTTGAAATTATTGATTCTATAGAGATGATAACTTTGTGATTATATCCTCCACTGAATATATCTTTAGTTCATGATGCATTACATGAATCTCTCCCAAGGAAGTGAATATCTTATAATTTACATGTAATGAACGTAGAGGTAGTAGCGTAGGAATATGATATTTATTATGAGGAACAACTTGTAGAGACTTTGGATCATACGAAATATGTTCTACGAAACATGACCACCCATATGGTTAATGTTTTGTAGAAAATCCACCAATTTGAGGATGCTATATGGGATCCTAAGGATGTGATGAGGCAAAGGTATCCTCATATTTCTGTACATTAATGATTAATTCTTATGGATAAAATTAATTAAATAGAGGTAGAACATATTTCCCCAAGATTTTATAGTATGCCCCATTTTAGATTTAAATATTTTCATAGTTATGTGGAACACAAGACCCAACATAAAAGAAAAATGAAATATTATTATATTATTATTATAAAGTATTATTTAAAAGGGTAATAACTTATATTATTAATGACATCATAAAATTTATATATTATATACTCAATAAATTTTTTCAAAAATAATTCCAATTTTTCTCTTAAAATTTTATAATTTTCTAAAGGCAGTTTTATCGCCATTTAATAGGGCACCTATTTTAAAAATAATTTTTTAAACTATTATAAATTATATATTAAAAAAATACTTTTTTAAATTAATAATATCAAAATTTTCTTTGGTTTAGTTTTTATTAATTTTCTGATATGTTACATTTTTTGTTGAATAATGAAAAAAACTGAATTTTAATTGAAAACTGACCATTAATCAAAATAATTTACACTACTAAATTAAATTTTAATTTTTTAAATAAAACAATAGATCAATTATAAACATATTAATTCAATTAATTTCCTCATAATATGTTTCATATTGAATTTGGATGCAAAAATTTTTCAATCTTTTGAACATTATTACTTTAAAAGCTTGCTTTCTCACCCTATCTATGTGATTAATTTTATATTCAATTTTTCCACTTATTTGATTTGAATTTGGAAAAATTGATTCAATATTTTCAATTAGTATGTTCAATTTTATTAAATAGTTTCTTATTATTTTTTGCTAATATGAATAGTAACATTGGTAATTTTTTTTATTAGAGTAAAGGCTAAATTGGGTAATTTTGGTTAAAAATAAAGTGACCCGAAATATAAAATGACCATAACACTTGGAAAAATTTAAGTGGGTGAATTTAATAATACCATGAACACCTAATTATATAAATTTTATAATTTAACGGAATATTTTCAATGAAAACGGTTTGTTTATTATTAAAATCAAATGATGTTATAATATGTCACACTATTTCATTTATTAAGTACAATATTATTAATATTGGGTTAAATAGTAGTTATAATAGATTATAAATATTGTTATTAAATATAATTTTTTTATCTATTTCGTGGTGATTTATTTTTTATTTTTGGTTAAGAAATAGTTATCATTAATAAGGACACAGTTTTGATGATGTATATATTCAATTAATGAAAAACACAATTAAGTGATATTAAAAATATTAAAAGAATTTTAATTTGAATTAATTATGGTGATACATTAATTGTTTAGGTTAATATTACATATTAGGGATGTATTAAATTATTTTTTTCTAATTATTATTTCTGTACTGACTTTCTTAATGTAAATGTAATTAATAAAGTAAAAAATGACACTAATGATATTTTATGAAAATAATATTTTATTAAATTATTAAAAAATTAATAAAATTCTAAATAAGTTTAATTAGTAATATTTATGGTATAAAAATATTAAATTGATTATTTATTTTACAATTTAAACCTTATAGGTAAAAACTAACTCCTTTAAATATTGAAAATGTTGTTACGGTAGATAAAATTAAAATAGGTTAGCTACAGGCTAATCAAAATGATGATTTTTAAAATTAATTTTTTTATGTTATATACTTTTTAAAGGTATTACCACCCTATCCAAAATTATATTCTAATATCTTGATGCTTCCAGGTATTTGGATTGAGATTTAATTTATTATAAAATAATATTTTGGGTAATTCCAAAAGATACACTCACCTGCATTATAAAAGGATACCACCTCCCTCATGTTATTCCACCACATTGCATCCTATATCTCAAAAAAACATTAAAAAATTCTCCTATCCACTTACCTATCCAAATTCTATAGGTACTATTCTTTTAATTGGACTAAGTATAGCGAATTTTAGAAGAGATCTAAGGGAGTTATTTTGAATATGTGGTTATCGTTCTAATAGATCACTCCCTTTTTTTAATCTTTTATACCTACACTATATTAATGAAATATATCATAATAAGATAACATAATAATTATAAATATTCTTAAATTTTATTATTATTGAGAAGATATCTTTATATATCCCTTTTTCTATCGAACAAGAAGTGAATGTATTGCTCGTGTGTATGTACGACTTATCATCTCCACATAACGATGCAATTCATTTTAAATTAACATCATTTACGAGTTGGAATTATGATGGGTTTAATATTTATATAATATTATTATGAAATTATTCTACTTTTAGAATGATAATATCATATCTACCTTTTCACCAGCTTATCTTTTAGGAAATTAGAACATCACTCGTATGTATGTATGGCTTAATATATCACTAATGCGATGTAAATAAATGTTTATCTATAATTTACATCGGTGGTAATAAGGATGAATTTTAGGAATATATATGATATATATAAAATAATAATTATTTTAGAAGTGATGTCACCATGATCAACGTATATGGATCAAGACTACCAAAATGAATCATGCATGAAAAAAGAAGTATATACCACAAGGAATAATGATTTTAATTATAAATAAATGGGTGATAAGGTATTATAAAAATAATAATTTTAATAATTGATATATAATATTAAAATTTTTCATTGAAAAATACATATTAATTTTAAAGGAGGTTTGAATGAAAAAGTGAAAGAAAATATTTTAGGTAAGATATTTTTTCTCACTTTTCATTATGTGGGAGAAATGCTTTATACACTACATTCTTCATTTTTGTAGTGTAAAGAATTACCATTAACTTTTTATGAGTATTATCCTGAATATTAGGTTATTTTCATATCCATATAATTTTATGTCTTGCATTGGGAAAAATAGTCAACTGATTATAAAGTAGTAAGAATTTATTCCACAATCTCATCAATATTTTGTATTGTTTTTTAAGTCTCTATTTGGGAATATTTAAATTCTATTTCCGTGTTTCCTAAAATCGTCTTTGAAAATAGTTTTTAATATTATCTTATGAATATTTAATGTCATTTTTACCTATTTTTTACTTTTTTTAAAAAATTTAAAAAATATATATTTTGTCATCTTCTAAATAAGGATCTTTGTGAATTTACAAGAAAAAATATACGGAAGGCATGTTTTTTAACATATATAGAATGAATGGAATTTTCTAACATCAGGATACCTTAATTATTTTAATCTTCCATTGAAGTCTTACAAGTATATTTTTGTGGAAAATGGTTTCCTTTATAATTTTGGGGCTCTTTAAAAAAATTATTTTAGAAATGAATGGATATTTTTCCCAAGAATTATTTCAAGTGATCTTTCAAAAAATAATTCTTTCTTCTAAGATGACATTATTTTCATTTAATTATTCTTTAATAATGATATGACTCAAGGATATAAATATTATTCTTCATATTAATGGTTATTTATGATTTTATGAAACCAATTTCCTTTCCATGAGCTATGTTATGATAAAGTGTTTATAAAAACACTATTATGACTCTAACTTATGGTTCATGATAATGTTATGGTAAGTTTTAATTCTAATGAATCTTATATTATTAAATGTTACTATTTTATGTGATTAATCATGTTTATGATCAATAAAAGGTTGGGTAGGAACACTGTATGTTATCCCCAAGATCAAATAATCAAGTTTTTTATATTATTATATCATAAGATAACAAATTGGTATCTTTTATGTTTACCCATACTGAGAATATAAGCTCACAATTTTCTTATGATTCATTTACACAATATATAAATAAAGGTGATAAGTGTGATATGCTAAAAGGGATACAATTATGAAGAAATATGTGGGAGATGATGTAGACATATTATGAACAGGTTTTTTATGATTCCATGTTTAAAAAGGAACTTTAACTTTATGATCCACCAGAATGAATTTGGATAATTTATTGAATATTCATCTACAAAGATGTAATATCTATGTATAAAAATAATGGGTCATTATTCATGATATGGGCCACATCATACCTTGTTCATGTTCTTAGTCACCCCAATATTGATAGTAGTGTTAGTGAATTAGAGTACATATGGTGGGAATCATTTTCTTATTAAATCAGTTTCAACACATAGAATAATTTCTCCAATTTTTTGGAATGAATAATATTTATATCATTTGTCTATTCTCAAGTAGAAAAGTGGAAATAAAAGTATGTGGAACAAAAAAACTCATAATAAAATAATTTAACTACTCGACTTATTCTTTATTTTAATAAAATGGGATCTCAAATCCAAAAAAGGCCATTTTGGATGATATAAACACAAATATTAGAATGAAAAATAAAAATAATACAAAAAAAACTCACTAAATGAGTTCATGAGTCTCATTGAAACAACAATAACCAACATTTAAATAGGAACAAAAACATAAACCATAAACTGAAATATAACAAGTGTGAGTATAAAATTCATCATGCATGGTATAAGAGACCAAACCCAATTTGGTACCATTATGTTAAGGTTCTATATTATCCTAATTTGAAATATAATTAACATAATATATATTTTTAAATTTAAATTCAAAATTAAATATCAATATATTTCCCTTCACATTAAAATAGTGTCATTTGAATGAATGGTTTAAAATAATTTTTTTATTAATAAATACCTTATTTAATTTTTTTTGAGTTTGTTCAAAATAATTTTCAAAAAATGAACCCATAGAATAGTTTAAAATAAATTAATAGTATAAATGTGAAATAAAAATAATTTTAAAATAAAAAATTAACATTTAGAAGGGAAAAGAGAATGAAATATTAAAATACTATAACAAGAATAAATAAGACATTTATAATGTAAAATAATATTGTACTGAGTGGTCATGAAAGGACATATGGGATAACGGTAATGTCTATAAAAATAATATACAAGATACATCATATAGATCTGAAAGATGCAAGAAGACTAAACTAACCCTTTTGTATACCTGAACTGGGATAACATAGAAGAAAACTTTTAAAAAAATTTGTGATCCATAGTAAGGGCCACCTGTTAGTGCGGATTCCTAAACTAGTATATAATGTTCTCTTGGATATTAAAATATATACATCTAGTTCCCATGACATAAAAAAGTTGGGTGAGGTAATTCAGTAAAAAAAACATGGTATAGAGATAAATAAATTTGTACACATATATAATCTAACAAATTGGAACTATAAATAAGTTATCACACATGAAACCTTAGATGTAAAAGTCCCCTTTTTATCAAACATGTTTAATGATATTAAAATGAATTTAATTATTAAAAATTAGATGAGGGGTAGTCTCGAATGTTTTTCCATCTTATAATCACTCTTGAAAGGGAAAAAAATCGTCCATCCATTCTTACATTAAAATAATTGTTAAAAAAACTATTCACAAATCTATTTTCTCAACAACAAGAAACCATTAAAGCTTATTAGTAGATGAAATATAATAAATTTTAATTAAAAATAACACAATTGATACCCATGTAGTTATTTTAAAAAAATATTAAAGGGAAAAAATATTTGGGATTCAAAAATCTATTTATAAAATCTATTCATTCAATTTTCCAAGAACTTAGTTTTCAATGTTAATTAAAACAAATTTTTACCATGTTTCTAAAGAGAGAAAAACCAATTCATTGAAATGAATATCATTTAAAACATGATTTAAATTTAAAATAAAATTTTAAAATATTTTATATTATCATTTTATGTCAAAATAGTTTAAATATATAATAAATAATTATTTTATAATTTAAAGACCAAATACAAAGGGAAGTCTAGTTCAAAATGATGGATCCAAGTTGCATCTATAATGATAAGTTTTAATACACTACCAAAACGATATAAAAACCTATAATAAATATTTTTGAACCATAAAATGAAGAAACTATAGAATAATACTGAATGAAGATGAATCCCCATGCCACCAAGACCTAGCTTGAGAAACAAATAAAGAAGATTAAGTGGTGAAAGAAATGAGATATTAAGGATTATATTACCTTTATTGTTTGACCTAAAACATTAATGAATGAAAAAGAAACCATTTAATAAAGGTTGTGGAACTAAGTGGGATATATTTTGTGCACCATGGGGGTCAATGGGGTAGGAATACAATAATATTATATTTAATCCTCAAATGGAAATGGATATAACTATTAATGGTTTTTTGTTCTACCAAATTGGTTCACAACATGAATATAGTTTCCATTTCATGAATCCTTCTTCAAAGGATGAGTGTGACCCTACATCAAAACATTATTCAATAAATTCCCCTTTCATGACAAACAATTCCATAAAAACATTTTAAGCTCTCCAAGGCCCCCTAGATATAAGGACTTGTCCTTAAAACATTACATAATATTAATTCTTTCGATAAGAACTCACTTTATTTAATTTTTAAAATATTTACACTTTAGTGTTTTTCAGAATTAATCCACAAATGGATCGTTAAAAATTTATATAATACTATGTTTACACATCCATTATGTATCCATATTTCCCACAGTATAATTTTTTTTAAAATTAAATAGGATTTCTTTTTATGAAAAATCTTTATGACTTTCAAATTGACTTATTATTTGTCCATACGGTTCCTTAAACACTATAAAAAACATTTGAATGTTTTGGATGTGGAAAAAATGATAGGTAAGTTATAAAAAATACAGAAATACATTATTCTATTAAAAAACATGAAATAATATAACATGTTTAGGTTTTTCATATTATTATATGAGCATATAAAATAACTTATATCCACTTGGAAAACATACTTTGTTTTGAAAGAAAAAATTTAAAACCCATACCATAAAAGTAGCGACCCTTGTATGCATCATAATGAAATATATTAATAACTCAAGTAAAATCATTATAGAAATAACTAGAGACTAACAGAACCCAAAGGAGAAAACAACACTATTAACTCCATCCTTCAAGACTTGAAAGACAAGGTACACTACCCAACACATTAGATATCTATATTAGGCTCACCAATCACATTTGTTATCTCAGTCTCACCCCTCATATAAGGTATATCATAATAATTAATCATCATATATGATTCCAATGTACCATAGAATTTTTTTAAATCTTGTATATTTTCATCATAAATCGCATGTAAAAATATTTTGAACCCATAATTAGAGAACATTATATTTTCTCATAATAATAGGTAAAAATACCTTTTCCTTTGAAATAGATTTAAATTTAAAATTTTAAAAAAAGTAGTAGAAATGGTTTTTTTGAAAACAATCATATAAATTTGAAAGTAATACTAAAAAAATAAAAAATAAGAATCCATAATAGAATAAAATTATATTTATTTTATAATAATAGAAATAATTATACCCTTTACACATTTGGTGAAAGTACCTCATTCAAAAAATGATAATATGATTCCTTTTTTAAACCATATAAAAAAGTAAATGGTAGTTTAGAAGGAACATTTATAGTACTTTAAGTTTAAATAATAATATCTTTTACACATTTTAATCAACATGTATATGGTAAAAAATATAAGAAAAACATTAAAACGTTTAAAATAAGGTTTGAAAGAAAAAAACTTTACTTTAGATATTTTCTTGGGTCATACATTATATAACTCCTGAAAAAAATTTACATTTTATTTACATACATAAGAATCATTCTCGTGTTCAATAAATTATCATTATCCAGTTTCTATCATTTATGACCTTGTTTAATTTTGGTTATTTAATTAGTTATGTTTATATCAGATCTTTTGATGATGTTTAATTCATATTCCCTTAAAAACATTAGTAAGATAACTATGGTCAAAGGGGTTGTTGTTCCATAAAATATATAATCATAACCTTGACACGATTATCATTTTTATAAATTAAAAAATTATAAAAATCCATGAAATTTGTACATGAAAAATGACTCACATCACTTTCTGTAGGTGGTAGTCCATAGATATGTATAATCGATGTTATCATCTTTAAAGGGTTGGAAATGAATGAAAATAGATGATTGATTATATTTATATAATTATAATTATAGGATGAATATTATATTTATTAATTAAATCCATCATAATAAACTCCCTTGTGAGGTGGTGATGAAAAAAGAAATACATCACCTCCTGGAGGTGGTAATCCACACACACACTTGAGCATTGTTTTCATTTCACATTGGATTGAAATGGAGGAAAAAAATGGTTGAACCTTTATCCTAATATAATTTCACTGTATTTAAGACAATGATTATATTATTTCATTGTGGTTAATGGATATATGAATAAGTTAGAAGAAGAAATGAACTTGAAATAGTCTCGTTTAGACTTATACCTTCTCCCAAGATAATCTCTTTGGATTAAACCTTAATGCTTCAAGGTTTTTCTATTTCGGTGAGAAAATTAACTATTATACATGTGGATGGATATTGGGTTGATATATGGGAATAGATTTTCTAAATGGTAGTGCTCAAATTCTGTGAGTAGGAGTGGAGTGTTGATACCCTTTTATAAGTGAATATTGGGACACTATTGGAATTATTCAAATTATTTAATTAATGAAAATTTATTTTCATGCTCATGTGGTAACTAATTGATATATTTAGTATGTAAGAAGATTATAAGTGTAAATAATATAATAAAATAATATTTATATCTTTTTGGTGATGTATCCCCCTTTATCTCTTAGTTTTAAACCACACTTATCCTATTAAATGATTACCACGATATCAATATTTTTTACTCTCTAAAAGCTAAGAAATCCACTATGAAAGGAAAAGTGACCCATTAATGGAGAATGGTTAATATTCAAGACTATATCCCATTAATATTACAAATATAATATTTTTGAAATCTAAATCATTTAATAAAATATAATTTAACAAAATATATAATTAAAGTTATTTTTAGGACTATTCAGATTATTGGACTTTATTGAAATCAATATAGTAAAGGAACTAGATCATAAACATTTAACATTTGAATAATATGTTATATTTATCTAAAAATATATAGAAAATTAATACTTTATCCAACACTTATTTGTTGTAATGGTCTTAAAAATTGTGTACATGATTTTTCAGTTACACAAACCAGTACTATATCGGTATTTCATATGAATTTAGGATAAATATTCAATCACTAAATATAAAAAATAAATCACCATGATAAAAATTTTATTTAATATTTTAATAAATCATTTATAACTAAACATATCCTCTATTTATCCATATGAAAATATATTAGAGATATTAAAAGAAAGAGAGTGGCATTTTGTGTTTATTCTTTACCTAAAATCATATTAAGGTCGTTGTCAAAGGAATATAGTGAGAAATTGAAACTTTTCAAATAAATTTATGTTTATTATAAAAAAATTAATGTGAAATAAAGCAACATGTTTGTGTGGTTTTAAGGTCTTATTAAATAGATTTAATCTTGTCGTACCTATTTTACAATTACCATGGTGACAAATATTTACTTTGATTACTATTCATATTGATCAAAAACTAAAAGTGAAATATTTGTGAAATTTGTTCCTTTATATTCAAAATATGGAATATTTTAATCAAGATTCGATTTCTATAAGTGGAATAAATCAATTTTAATATATTTTCATAAAACCTAATAAAAAATTATTTTTCTAAAATTCATTTAAAACATGAAAACAAACTTGTTAAAAAATAGGTATAATGCTAATTATTATGTAATTAAATAGATTATTTGAAAACAATGTATAATTATATTAATTTAATATAGTATTTTAAAAATAATGGCACAGTTTAAACATAGGTTGTCACATTATTTAGCCCTTTTGGAAGCCACAACTTCACAATTTTATTTTCGAGTTATTTAATTGTTTAAATGTTTCATTAATTTTTTTTATAATTATCATGTTTCTTATTCAATCATATGTTTTTTAAAAAAATAATTAGATTTAAGAATAAAATTACTAAAAAACACCTAATCTAAATGTTAAAGAATATAATGTGGAATTGTTCCTTCTAGAGACTCACTTCCAATTGTTTAACCTCTCCGCTCAAAATATGATATGCAGTAGACACATATTTAACTAATAATGAAATGTTAATCACATCATATAAAATGAAAAAAACTTTATGTAGAAGGAAATAAATAAGAAAATAATCTAAATTTCATGATAATTTCATATAGTTCAATGATCCTGGTACATAACATTCCCATTTTACAAAAACACATCACATTTTTGAATTGAAATACTTTAATTAAAATATTAATGGTTACTCTAATGAAATACCATTCATAATATTATCTACATAAATATTTTTTCTAAATTTACCTGACATCATATGATTTTTAATAATCTTTTGCTATTAAATATTATATTCTACCAATGATAGTCCCAATAAATTCCTTTTATATACTTCATCCTAATATGTTACAGTCTAACATCACATTCCATGTAATTACTCAAAAGGTTCCATTTGGGTAATCAAATGAAGACTATAATTATTTAAAAATAAAAACAATGAAATACAATGCTCCAAAATTTCATGGATATCTATATAACATTATCAAATCATGTCTTCCAAATTCTAAATCATTCTCTTCTGTCCATCCATTAGATTGAGGATGAAAAGATGTACTGAAAATTGATGAAGTACAGAATGACTTATTAATTCCTTTAAAAAATTTACAAGTAAACCCAAGATCATGATAAGATACAATAAAAATATGTAATATGTGTAACATATATAGATATATATATATATCTTTTAGATATAGTTGGGAAATATAATCTATTTTCATAATACATCTAATTGAAAGGAAATTTGCATAATTGGTCAATCGATAAAAAATAACATAAATCACATTATTACCTTGATATGTCCTTGGAAATAACTTTATAAAATCTAGGTATATATTTTCTCATTTCCAAATAGTCATTAGTAAAGGTTGAATAATCCATTTTAGTAATTGTCATTTAAATTTGACTTATTTATAATTTAATTATTTCATGTTATACACTACAATATCAATATTTATTCAACCCCACTTATAGTACCCCCAAAAGTCTCTATACATGTTAGTACAAATATGAATAATAGAAAAGGGAGTTCTCTAAACTTTACTAAAAAAATTCATTTCTCAATTAGGATATTTTTGGCACACAATACTTTTTTCCAAATCTCAAAAAACCTTTACTATTAATGTTTAATTAAGGTAACATACCATTTTTTATCACTTCATCCTTTTCATACAAATCATGGTCATCCTTATAATAATTTTTAATTCAAGATGTCGATGATAAATTCTTTAAAACATGAAACAAAATATTGGAAGTCCAAGCATGCACAAGTTCTAGTCTATAATTCGATAAATAATTTACCAATAGATAATGTTCTAAATTTACCTTGGTTTGTAATTAATTTTCAATGTGAATCCAAAGGTCAACTTCGTTTTTTTACTTTTCCATTAAGGTAACAAATCATGAAATAATAATATTTTATTAATTTAATCCATCTTTTCTATATTATATAAAACTCTATAAATGTTAATATATTATTCAAACCATTATTATTAGTATATATATCACACTTTACTCAATATAAATACATTCAATATATTTTTAAAGAAAGGAACTATAGAAGCTAGTTTCAGATAATGTGTAAGATAATTTAGTTCATAAGGATTCAAATTATGTGAAAATTAATAAATTACAACGTAATTATGCATTATATTTCAACCAAGTCTTTTCAAAGAATAATCATTGATGATGAAAAATTCACTAATTATAAATGGAAGGGAAAAATGGATAATTTAAAAAATATATTTCGTGTTCCTAGAAACATTCCCCATACTATTTTTTCTAGAAGAATTTAAATGATTATCATGTTTAATTAGTTAGTGAGCTTGATAACAGACCAAAGTATTAAAAAACTACACATAGTAACCTAACGATATGAGAAAAATATTAATCACTGTGACATATAATGGTCCTGAAAATTATTTAACTTCTTTAGTTTTAGTAGGGTTAATAATTATTCTATATTTAGAGACATTATCATTAAGAATGAAATATTATGTAAACAAAATCCACATTTACAAAATATTACATATAACTTTTTTTATTTCATAGTTTTGAAAAATATTCTTGGAATCTTTCATGATACTTATATATTTTACAATATACCCAAATGTGATCAAACAACACTAACATAAACATATCCAAATATTCATGGAAATATATATTTATATGATCCATTAATACATCTAATTAATTATTCAATATAAAGTGCATAAACAAAAGATAACATGACTATTATCTAGTAAGAAATGTTATCAAATAAATATCATCCATCTTCACCATGAACTGATCATATCCTAAGCTATGATCAATATTCCAAAATTACTACTCTAGTAGAAATTTGGGTTTTGACCTGTAGGACTTTAGAATATTTCAAGGAATATTTCTAGAGTTAGGTTCTGAGTCGGTGTGGGATTCCAGGATATAGAGAGCCTCGATGCAGTGATATTAAAACTATTAAATATATTTTATCATGCACAAACAATTTCTCATGATAAACATGGAGTGAAACTCTTGTGGTGTCTATTATAAAAAATTCAAAGCTGTGGTTGAGTCTAGTACATGGTTTTTACCTTAGGAATGGCATAATATTTGTCAGTGTAGGGTGCTTGGTTGAGGCTGTGTTAGTAGGATATTAAATTGAGGTCATTTATTTAATGAAATTTAAAAAATACACTCTCCTTTTTTTTCATGGATGTAAGGAGGAACCATCTCTATCATTGGGTAACAGATGAACAGAGGCAGAACGAGGGAGAGAAGGAACCAACAATGTTCCATCTTTATGGTGCTCGCTCCTAGATAGTGACGATGCATCTTTATAGCATGGATTTGACCACAAATATGTATCATTTTATCAAGAGGTAAAGAGATTTGAGATTCAAGTTCCAATAAAATTTATATAGGGTTTTATGGTTTTGTATCCCTTAAAAGAATACTTGGGACCCACTGATGGTTGATATGATGGTTTAGTTGTAATCTACCGAGATTATAGTGTTTTGTAGGGAATTCCAATTGGAAACTCCCAATTACACATTGCTTAGTGTAGTGTCACATGCCATGTGTTCTTATAGTTTCATGGAGTTGAACTTTTGGGGAATATATAACTTGTATTTTGGGTTCAGGCTATATAGTTATCCTAGGTTGCATGGCCAAGGGACATGTCTAGGGAAGCTGCATCAAGGGAATGGTTGTGTGACAGTACACAACCTATGTAAATGGGAATAAGATATGGGGCCTTTAAAGAAGACAAGGACATGTAAATGTGTCTGGATATCCAAGAAAAAATTTGTATCATGGGTACACACATTATGGTGTGACATCGTCAACCATCCATGTATCAACAAGGGATCAACCATGAGATATGTTAGTGTCCCACACTATGTGGAAAAGGTACATGCTTTGTTGTATCTCTATATATGTTGAGTGGTGTGAGTGAACATGTCTAGGGGTTATTATTTAGCACAAGATGTGTATCATGGATACATGCACTATACATCCATTGGAGGGGTTTCTCCCTCACACATATCTATATTTAGTATTTAGATGGAGGCTCACAAGTAGCTATCCTAAATATTTTTTCATGTTGGATGTGATGGTAGCCATGGTTTTGATGTCAGAGATGTGATGTGAGGTGATGACTGTGGGACAAATTTTTTATTGACACATGAAATAGAAGTGGGTGAGTGATTCCCTTGTTCTACATATATAAGGGCATAGTGTGGAATTACATTTTTAGCAGAGTATTGTGATCCCCTCAATAGGATGATTTGAAATAGAGTTGGTGTGTCCATATGGTATGCTAGGGTGAGATCCATTATAATATTGTCTTCCCTAGATTGGGATAGTGGTATTGTCATAAAAAACAAAACATGGGCCATGAACCCTATGTAGTAGGATATATGAGTAGGGTTTGTGGAATCATCAGTTATACAATCCACTATGTAGTGGGAAGTATCATTTGGTTTTTTTTGGAATCATCATGAATATGATCCCCTACATAGAGGGTTGCACCCAGTGGGGTTTTTGGAATCCTTAGGACTAACACTACATGGTCTGAGATCCCATATCTGATTGATATGATATACGGGGAATCATATTGGGTATTTGGAATCCCCTATCATGTATGGGTTTTATTATCTATCTAATTGAGGTCTTCTAAGTTACCATATTGTGTTTGTGGTGTCTCATAACTCTCCTGGGTGTGATCCCCTGTCTGATGTAATGCTATCCTTAGTATTCTGGACCGTGTTTTTGGATTCCCCTAATAGTCATGGGAGAAATCACATTTTTTTCTAATGAGATATTCTGAGATTCCAGTTCGGTTTGAAGTATTCCTCATTCGAGATGGGTGACATCCCCTATCTGAGTATCAAGATGTGCAGGATGCCAACATGATTTTCTTCATGTAAAGATATGATGATCAATTCAATAAAATATATTCCACATGGGATGTAATGGAGGTTCCATCAAGAAATGTATACCCAATGGTGTGTATCAATATGAAGAGTTCCATCTTGGATGGATGATCTTGTGGAGTGTGTTTTCTTGGATGAGTGTTAACTTTGATCCTCGAGTAGAAACATGTGGCTAACTATGAGGTTGGGACCACATGGAACATGGATTATGAGACAAGTTTTTCTTGGTTTTTGGTATGGTATACCTTGTGGTGATGTCACATATCTTAGTTTAAAAACAATGTGGATAAAGTATACTATCAACGCATGGATGAGGTTTTGTCAAATTGAATTTTATCACTCATTTATGTTTACTCATATGGTGGGGTTGAGTGGACTATTTCCATTTAATTATCCTATTTATTTGGGGTTATGGGGTCCCCTAATTTGTATTGTTGTATTCACTCCTACTCGGGGTTTTCTCACACATTTCATCTCTTTTAGAGACGACATACATTTTGGTGGTGTCTTGGAAGGATCTGGAGTGGACATGGCTTAGCAATCTCAATAGACTGAGGTGAGTACTAGTTCTTGACCAGATTGTTTTTTGGTGATTTCATTTGAAATAAGTACCCACCACCTGATTAGGTTGTAAGCCTTCATAGTTTTTATGGGGCTTGCATTCTATAATTTTTATACATCTACAATACACTATCGTGGGATAAATGTATGCATGCATTTTTAGTTTTAGTTTATTATATAAAAAATATTTGATAGAGATATATGTGGTTGCATGAACATAAGTACCATTGGATAAGTCCTTTTATATATGTGATAAGCAAACTCGACAGTGGTCTTCAGCCCCTGGCCTATTTGAGGTGGGCTTGGGATAGTCATGGCTCATGCCCTAGTGGGTCGGGTCATGATAGAGTGGTATCAAAGTTGTAAGTCCTACCATTGGACTAGACAATGTGATATTGGTTTGGATTTTATAATGATAGTGTTAAGGTGTTTCATGTTTGAATTTCAGGTAATGAACTCCTTGTGTTGGTGCAATGACCGACATATCCATTCACGAGTATTCTAATAACCTTAGTTTTTAGTCAGTATAATTAGGTACCAGTCATATGGGACTTTTTGGTACATGCATCATATAGGATTGGGTTGTGGGTTCTATGTTCTTATTGAGTGATATCCCAAGATATAATCTTTGAAAATGTTCCATCTTATTTCTATTTCTATATTCCACCACAATGAAAGCTAGATAAGGTATTGTTGATATTTTTTTATGGTGAATCACCTAATGACAGGGCCTCATTAGAGGACACTAGGCACAGGGAAGTACCTAATGGTGGTCCTCCAGTTAACCCACCATTGGTCAAGTAGTTGGTTGTGCTGGTAGTTTTGAGTGAGGATGAATTTAGGATGAGTGCATTGCATGATTTCTATAGAGAGATACCCCCCAGTTATTAGGGTAACCCAAATCCCCCAATCAACTAATGAATATCTTGATGAAGTGATGTGTGTTTTCCAAATTGCGAGGACCCATCCGGATCAAATGTTTGTCCTAGTGGGGAGTTTTATTGATAGCATAGTGATGAGATGGTAGAGTATGAAGACACGAACCCATGAAAAGGTGACTATCACATGGGAACAATTTGATAGGTTGTTCATGGAAGAGTTTCATCAAGAAATATTGAGATCAATGTGTCTCTAAGAGCTTCTGCACCTTATTTTAGATAACATGACTGTATTAGAGTAATCTGTGAGGTTCCCAGAACATTCAAGATACTCCCTATATAAGTTTGAAGATCCATTTTCAGAGAATATTCATTATAATAGGTATTATAGGGAGATATCTAGGAATTATTGATATCACTGTGTATTCCCACATTTGCTGGAGTGCTCGAGTGGGCCCTAGTAGTGGAGTGATTCATACTATAAAGAATTCGACTGTTAGTGCTTCACACAAAAGACTTGGGATCTTGGAAGCTAGTAGCTGAAGGATGTCTTGGGAATATGGGAATATGATATTCTTTAGGATATGATACCAATATAGTGGGACTATGGGACAAGGCCCCAATGATATATATAGTCAGTCATTGGAGTGGCAGTGTTTTTCTTGTAATGGATGTAGACATCACACACAAGATTTTTTAACCCACCATTCTACTGGGAGGGAGAATATTTATGGACTACCTTGGAATTTTTTTCATTTTTTGCATGGAGTTCCGCATGATGGAGGACTTAGTGGAGGATCAGGGAGAGTATAATGAGGTGTCAGAGGGTTCGAGATGTTTCCACCAACAGGCTGTCCATGGAAGACTCATGGAACTAGAGGATGGGGGGAGGATAGCTATATGCCGTATAACCCTATAATCCAAATGCATAAGGGATGGTTTTAGGCACTCTCTATGTTCTTTATACTTTTTATAGTAGTGTTGTTAGACACGGTAATGAGGTACTCTATTCATCCTCCTTTTTGTTCGATGTTTATATAGGGTGACACGAGGCATCCTTAAACCCCTTTGACAGTGACGATGAGTAATGATTTAGAATCATGAGTAAGAGGGAAAAATCTCCTAGCAAGATGTGCCCTTCCAGTGGGATACGGAACTGTGCATGAGAGATAGTTCCATCTGATGAAGATATCTTTGAGGTTTGGTGGAGAAGTTCCTTTCACTTATGTGTTCAGTGCAGGGTTTCATATTGGAATTTTGGAGTAGGCCCTTGCTTTACCAGTGGATCCATTTATCTTTAACCATAATCTTTTAGAATCTGGATGTGGGATAGAATCACATAGAAACTTTTCATAGTGGAATATAGAGGCCATATGATGTTTCCTTAGTGTTGATTGGTTTTCAAATATCATTTCACAGATGGTTTTCTGCTAATGTGTTTGGAAATGTAACTTGCTTAGGTAATGGTGCGTTTTACCATTTTGAGTGAATTGATCACATGCAGAGAAGGATGAGCTCTTGTGTGGGTTGGTGCAATCTAATTTTATCTGATAACCAATATTACACATGAAGTATTGGTGATATGATTTTTTGGTTTCCTGTGGTAGTTTTGGAGTTTTGGAAGTCTACGCAAAGTTGTTCCAGGTTTACCTCCCCATTGAGTGTAGTAATATTCTTAGAATGGGAAAAAATTCTTATATTTACATCAACATATCAATAGACTCCCATGCAGATTCATGAGATGTGGTATTTTTGGAGGTTTTCATATGTTGGGCTTAGTTAGACCTGATGTGGACACTTGGGAAGCCATATAATGTTCATTTGTATGCTCTTGTGCCCAAAATCAAGATTTAAACAAGAAATTTGAGGATGGTGTGCCATAGTTCATCTATGTAAAGACAGTAATGACCAATTTACATTAAATTTCATGTTCGGTTAGTGAGCTTGTGTACTGCTAGAACATATGACCACAGATAGACTAGTTTCTTGGTGTTTTACCTCTAGTCACAAATAAAGAGATATGTTCCATCTTTATGTATGATATCGAACTATTTTGAGTTGGACATTGGGTATTGTTTGAACTTTTGGGGTACCCCAAAGTGAGTTCTTGTAGGTAGCACATGAACACTTTGGTGAGGTCACTAGCGTTGGAGTTCCAGTGGAGATCTTAATTTTATCCTTATGAGTAGTTGTTTTAATTTTTAGGATAATAATTCATAATATAGGGATGATGTAGAGATTTTTTTTGTTCTATAATACATTAGAATATTTCTAGGAATATTTCTGGAGCTTGGTGCTGAGTTAGCATCAGATTCTAGGGCCTAGAGAGCCTAAATGAGACGACATTATGAATATTAAATATATGTTATCACACACACAAGTTTTTTTTTTAAATTTGGAGTAATTATTTATAGAAGTCTTAGATTGTAAATTTGAGTCTATATTTGATTTAGGAACATGTTTTTTACCCAAGACGCAACATAAAATTTTTCGGTGTCAGGTGCTCAATTGATATTGTGCTTGCTGAGTGATAAATGATGCTTTTTGATTTAATAAAATTAAATAAATACCCTCACCCCATTCATTTGAATAGAAGTGAGGTGGAACATCCTACCCCTTTGAGTGAAGTATTAACCAAGGTATAACCAAGGAGAGTTGGTGGAGATGGTCTTCTATCATGATGGATATCACTCCTGGATCATGGTGTAGTGGATTCAAAGCGTGTATTTGACCACAAAGCTTCATTGTTTCTCCATGTGGAAGTCATATTTTAATTTTTAAGTCATGATCCACTTAATATTCAATTTTAAGGATTTGGAGTCCTAATACAAAACTAAAGACCCTATTATAGTCAGTCTGTGGGATTTGGTAGAATCTTGGGAGATTTGATCAGCACTTAGGGAATTCCCATTCAGAATTCCTGATGAAACTATTTAGACTGTAGGTTCACAAGACAAGAGTTATTCCCATTTGGGGAAGATGAAATTTAGTGTAATACTTTCCATGTATTATGGGTACATGCATGTAAGGAGACCAGGTCCCCTGGAAAATTGAAATGGCTAGGGAAGCCATGTCAAGGGACATGGAAGTGTGATAATACACATCCAGAGTATCTATATACATGATTCCCAATACTGATACGAGTTGTGGACATGGCCATGTGGATGGATATGCATGTCACACCATGTAACATGTGTACATTCCATGTGTTAAAACATTGCCAACAAACCATGTAAGAGTGAGTAAATTACCAAGAGATTGACTTGAGACACATGTCATATAGAGAAGGTACACAGTGTGTAGTGTCCTTCTACACGTCGAGTGCTGTGAATGAACCCAACCAGGGGATGGTATTTTGAGACACAGAGTGTACCATAGGTACACAACGTGTACTTCCCTTGGATAGTTTTCTCTCCCTTTCATCTCTATCATTAGGACTAATATAGAGGCCCATGAGTAGCCTATGTTGAATAATTTTCCATGTTGGATGTGATGGTAGATATGGTTTTGGAATAGGATATTCAAAATAATGTGATGGGTGTGGGTCAACTTGGTTAGCGATGTATGGAGTAGTAGGGGTTTAGGGAGTCCCTTGGTTTACCTCTATGAGGATACAATATGAAATTACATCCTCAATAAAGGATTGTGATACCCTATCTAGGATGAGTTTAGATAGAGTTTGTGTATCCATCCAGGATGTTGGGGCAAGATCCTCTATCATATAAACTTCCATAGATTAGGGTTTTGGTATTTTCATGAAGAAAAATACACATGCATTGGTTATATACCTAGTACTATATACTAGTAGGGTTTGTAGAATCATTTTTTATATGATAACCTATATTGTGGGTAGTATCATTAGTGTTTGTTCCATCTTCGGTTATATGATCCCCTATATAGTGAGTTTTACTACGGGGGAGTTTGTGAACTCCTCATAAAAAATTATACAAGGGAGATGATCCCATTTCTGAGTGATGTGATATATGGGGTATGATATTCTGTTTTTGGTGTACCCCACTAGGAATGGGTGAGATTCACTATCTGAGTGAGATATTCCGTGTTAGCAGATTGGGTTTGTAGTGTCTCCCAGTGGCCTTGGATGTGATCCCCTATATGATGTGATGAGATCTACAATGTTTTAGACTGGGTTAATGATCTCTCCCAGTGGTCTTAGGAGTGATCCCCTTTCTGTGTTATGATATAATCAATGTTTCCAGTAGGGTTAGATGTGTTCCACATCATGGATGAGTGATGTCCCCTATTTGATTATCGAGATCAGCTGGGTTCGAACTTGACTTACATTTTGTAAAGTTCTGCTGATTATTTTCTCTTCAATATATGTCGCTTAATATGGTGGGGAAATTCCATTAGCTTAAGGATACTCAATGGATATTATCTCTCAGATGAGTGACGTCTAGGATGGCTGAGCCTAAGGATCATGTTCTTCTAGCTGTGTGTTAACTTTGATCCTTGAGTAGAAACTTGGGGTTGACTTTAAGGTTGTGATCTCATGATTATTTTAGTATGATAAATGTCTATATGGGTGTTTTTTCTATGAAAACTTGTTGTTTAGTCACAGATACATTTTGACACAACATGTTGATAGAGCTAAATAGCCATTTATTATTAACGAGTAATGAACATGAAGTTTCCCTCATCATTGGGTTTCCTCCTCTAATTGGGTTGACATGATTTTTTCATTTTGGTATATCAATTTTTTTGGTTCTTATTAGGTGTTTTTATACTCAAACATACACAATATTTTCCCACACATGTCGTGTCTTATGCAGAAGACATACCTTTTGATAGATTTCCAGGAGAACCCACAACAAGTAGTGCTTTGCGATCTCAACAAACTAAGGTGTACACTAGTGCTCAACCGATGTGTTTTATAGTATTTTCATTTAATATTAGTCCCATACATATGAGTTTGTCTGATGATTTTATATTTTTTGACGGGCTTGATTTTTATGGGTTTTTACTTATTCTTTACTTATTTTTTGTATTGATGTATGCATGGATTTCTAGTTTTAGTTTATTATCTATGAAATTATACATGAAAATGTATGTGGGTTTGTGCGTATAGGTAGCATAAGCTAAGGACTACCATACGTGTTAAAAGCTTACTCAACCCTAATCAACATTATCTAGCCAATTAGATGTGGGTTTAGGGTAGTCATGTCTTGGGACCTAGTGGGCCAGGTCATGATAAGTCTCTAGAGCTTAGAAAATCATATATATGAGGCCAAGGATACCTATTATAAGAAGTGATATCATTCAAGTATCTGAAATCATCTAAAATCATCAATTATCCATAATTTTTATTAAAAAATATATTAGGAGCACCTCATGGTAATGTTCTTATATGAATGAATCCTTTATCAAGAAACTCCACTTACAGATTTTATTTTCTAAAAATTTCTTCTTGATCCATTCGATAAGGTGGTTTTAAAATTAGATTAGCATCTAGAAATAATTATATATAAAATTATAGCTTCATGTTTGGAATAGTATCAATAAAATAGTCAGGAAATAGATTTATATATTCATTTTAAACTATAAGATCACTAATATGAACAATTTTCTTTTTTCTAAAAATGTGTTTCAGGTAACCTTAACTACAATATTTAATCAATTTCTTAGATCCTTTATATGTTATAAATGGTTTGAAATAATTTAGTATAACATCATTATCTTTAAAAACCATCTTAGCATGATAAAATAAATGTGAATCCATACATATAATAATATAAAAATCTAGCATTTTTAGTTCAATAATATTTTTAGGGAAGATCCATCCCACAGTTAACAATAGAGATATTCATATAAGTCATTGTTTATTTAATACAACCACACATAGTTTTTACCAAATGTTATAACTTATTTCAATGAAATTATATCCCATTTTACATGACACATTGACTACTTTTTACTCTTGTCATCATGATGCACATACCAACCAACCAAATCCATATTATAATTATTATCCAAACAAAAAAATTATTATCTTTTAAATTACCACGAGGACAATGCGCTTTGTTTTTAAAAGATTTATTATAATCTATTAAATTTTTTATTAAGGTTTTGAAAATAATTCTATGTGTAAATGGCCTATCTTGTAATATTTTCTTCATATGTTGGTAATGTTTCCTCATCCTGTTTCCTCAATTCCATTAATTGTTTCTCCATTTAAATTAAAATATTCTAAAAGAAATATTTCCCTAAGAAAGGATATTTATATGTTTCACATTACTTTGGATTATGATACTCTATCTTTCCAGTATTCCTAAACAATTTCCAATATATAGAAGACTCACAGTAAAAATTATATATGGAAAGAGATAAATTTTGAAATTATGAATATCCCATGAATTTGAATATAATATCTAGAGAATAAATCCATTATTTGGATACCACTAGATATGAGCTTCCATCAAAAGTTTGAGGGTTCTATTTCATAATATTATCAATTTGCGACATAATAATATGTGGTATATTTAGTTTCTATCAACGGTTTATTCCATCACTAATTATAGATTATGTCAAATTATGTATAAAAAAATCATTAGTTTCAGTTATAACCATTATAAGATATTTATTTGAAAGGGAATTTTACTCTGTATACAATCTACTCTAACTTCCCTATTTCATTTGGGGAAAACTCTTCTAAATCGACATAAATTATATGAAACTACATGGTAATATAGAAATGCTATATCAATTCCACATATCCATAAGTCATAGTTTCTCAAGGGCATTCTATTGATATTATTCTAACCTCTAAATTTATCTAGTTATTTATTTTGATAAAAAATATTTGGCCCAACCTTAAAACATTACAAAATATTTTAGAAAATATTCACATTATAAATATTGTATGATCTATATGGTTTAGTGATTTATAGAATTAGGTCATAAATAATACATAATAATTCTATATATAAAAAATTTGAAACATCCCCACAATATTAATAATCCAACAATATAAAACATTTATAATAAAACATGATTTCTTTTCATAAAAAATTACTTTGACTTTTAAATATACTTCTTCACTATTCTTACTCATCAATAAACTTTATTAGAAACATTTGAAAATATTGGTTGAGAACAAATATATTAGTATGGTAAATAAAAGAAAAAGCCATTCATCTAGTTAAAAAATTAAAACAAACAAATAAAATATTTACCTTTTCATATTATTCAATGAGGATATAAAATAAATCATATATATATATATATTAAAAAAATACTTTTTAAAAAAAATCATTTTAAGACCATTGTATGAATATAAGAACTCTTGGAGGAATCATATAAAATTATATTCATTACCCATTTTTACTTATGTTAGAAATAAATAGAGCCCAATTTAATACATTTGAGAAATATATACTATTAACTCCATCCTTATTTCCATTTAATAAAAATAACATTTCCAAATATATACTCATGATAGTAAATAAAATAAAACAAGTTCATGGTGTTTGAATAAACTGCTAAAATATTAAAAACATTTATCATTAAAGTCTTTCCTAATGGATCATCAACATGTAAGAAATAAAAATGATATATAGGATCATTTATACCTCTATAATTACATTAATAATATTTCATTCCACTTCTGGTGTTTTAATCTCATTTTAAAATAACATTTATAATTTTTCACAAATGAATTGATCATTAGAATATGAAACAATGTCACCTGAAACAATTAAAATAATTAAATACTATTAATTAATGGGTCATAATATGTTATAAAATCATTATTTAGGGTACTATATATATTAATTTAGTTGTAGAATGAGTTAATAACCATATTTAGACAATTATACAAGACTTTTGAACACGTTTGATTGAAGTCAAATTAGAGTTAAGGATATTTCTTAACACAATCACACCTCATTGAGTTTTACACAATCTCTATGGATAATATAATTCAAATATAATGTGTGGAATCATTGTTTTTTATTTATGTTGTAATTTCTAGTTCCCTTTGTTTAAATATAATGTTTCTATATGTAATCACTCCATTGATAAATTCTTATGTCATTGATATGACTTTTTTATCGGTTTCTCAACTCACTTTTTTGTGCGGTATATTCTTTTTTCACAAATAAATTTATTTGTGGTGTACAAAAATAAAATGAATTTAATATATTATCCTAATTATTTAATTTATGTTTATTTACATATCTATTTTCTGATCTCTCTTTCATGGGGTTTACATGTCAAAAGTTACCAAATTGGTAAGGTAATTTTGTCTAAATCTTTCTTCTTTGAAACACATGTTTATTTATGCTCCTATATCGTATTATGAGGTGTATATATTTAAAATTAACAAGTTGTAACATTATTATAATTCTTTTTATGATATTATATGATTAATATAATGTTATTCTTCCTTCGATCAAAGATTTTGCTTTCAAAAGTTTTATTTTCAAAAATTGTTTCATTTTTTAGATGATATGTTAAGAATATTTAAGGAATATAATCTCAAATACATTTAAAATTGTTTTTAAAAGAATTATTTTTTATTTTTAAAGGTTATTTTCAATTAAAATGGTTTTCTAAATATTTCACGATTTGAAAGGAATTTTCAAACCAGAATGTATTTTTTCTTCATGAACTAATTGAAGGGATCTCTCAAAATTAATTTCCATCTAAGATAAAATTAAATTATTTTACATATGATTTATTTGGGATAATATTCTCCGATATTATCCATTTTATTTTATGGTTTATTTATGCTTATATTTATGAACCCTATATCTTTTCCATGGGTTATAAAATAATGTTTATTAAGACTATTTTTTATAGGTTCTGATAAGATAAATGATTTATATTCTTTTGGAACTCATATATAAGGACTTTAATACATGATATATCTGTTATATATATCCCTCCAATTAACTGGGTAATAATTTTTTATCTAGTGAATTACATTAGATGTTATACATATTGTTATTTCAATCTGTATGTGTTCTGTAAGGGTTCTATGTGATGATGTCATAATTTACCAGCATTAATTGTCTATGCATGATAATGAGTTTTTATGGGAATCATTTATTTTACAAATTTTAAAATAATGTATATTCTATAGGATGATAAGTTACCTTTTTGGGTAAATTTTATGTTTTCATGAATTTTCTTCCATGGGTTCTCATGTTTGTTCATGAACTAATGGTTTCATATCCTATTATATCCCTTACTAATTTTTTTCTCATCCCATGTTTTAAAATGTTATTCAATGGAATTGAGGGAGAATAGAGATAGATCTAAGTTCAATGGGAAAATTGGGGAGATTGATCACGAAAAGAAACCACGTTTAATTTTAAAAGTTTTATATTTTGGATGAAATGGAAATTATATTAAAATTATCCAATTTATATAAGTGGGGGTTATATGTATGAACTATGTAATCCTTTTATAGAAATACAAACCCAAAAAGATCCTTAACGTCAAAGTAAGTAAATTATTGAGTAAAACTCAAGATTATGTAACGTTTAAGGATGGGGACATGTAAGTTTCATTGATTATTTTATCTATTTTGAATGTATAATCTACATAAAAAATGTGATAATGTTTTATTGCAGTATTTTTTCCATTTTAATTTTTTTATTGTCCACTCTTATCTTGGGATAAACAAACCCAGATTTTTTGTGTACACCATAACATTAACTAGTTTCTTCTAATAGTGGTGAGAGACACCAATCTCAATGTTAAATTTTCTTTCTTTATTATTTCCATAAAAATTTCTTTGTTAATGTTTGGTATTATATTTCTATATTCATATTAAAGATACCAGATACTTAATTACATGATTCATGAGGTTCTTTTCAATTTTAATGGACATGTATTCTCTTCAAATATCAGATCATATGATGTTGAATTTTCATACGGTCTCATTTTTAATTTCAGTTGTACCTCTTCATATTGTTCATCACATCTATATTTCATGGAATGAGCATATCCAATATAATCTACAAAAATATTAAATGAAATTTATGAAATATCATTCTATATACATGATTTTATTAACTTATTCACAACTTTATATTTACTCCCTTTACTCATTTTATATGAAAAGTGAAAAATTGGTTTGAAATATTCATATGTTAATATTATAAATATTTTTTGAGTATTATTTGAATTAATCTAGATTAAATTTATTTTAATGTTTTAATCATAAAACTAATCCTAATTAACTAAATTGTGTTATTGTTCTTTTTTATGTTTTATTATTCAATTTTCAACATATCATTAGAAGTATGGTTGGACAATTCTGCCATTGGAAGGGTCATATGGTCAACTCATGAAGGTCCAAAGAATCTTTGAATAAACTGGACCATCCATGATTATTGAATTCATTGGCTCATTCTATAATCCCAAATTTAATGAGACTCTAGAATATGTTCATGATTATCCAAAATAATCATGGATAAAAATTTCAAGTTCCAAATCCAAAAAAGAATCCAAATATTGGTTTTTAAGTTGAACCCAACATTCTCTATGGACTTTAATATCAACACAAAATCCTTAAATATTCTCCTGGGAGTATCTTCCATACTCATGTTCTTACTAGATATACCATTTATCCAAGCTTCATTTTATTTACTTTTTCATTTTTATTCATTTGCAATATCATAAGTGTTTGTGTATATAGTTCTGTTTTAATGCATGTTTCTTATTATTTAAATCTCATCATCATCCAACATAGGTTGTGTAATTTTAATTGTATGAAAATAGTTTAAATCAAATTTAAAACCATTACCTTTTCTCACATACTCAATCAATCAAAATCCCGTATTTAATTTTCTTTACAATTCATGTGTGTGTTCGGTGAACTACTCTTTATTAATCTTGTCATTTTAATTTTATTTTAACTCACAACCATAAAAATATTAAATCATATTAATACCATATCAATGATGAGTGAATATATGATTGGGGTGTATCATAATTTTGGGATATTAATTTATTTAGGTATTTTTCTCATTGATTATTATAGTAGTGAAACACCTCTCAAACCTGGTGTAGAAGCAAATAAAACCCCACTCTACACACCAAAGGCAACGAAACTCAATCAATGAATATTGTCAATATCTTCTTTGGGAGGAACTATATTGCCCAAAATATTTTTCATCATGTCTCAAGAACACATATTAGTCGATAAAAATTCCATAATTCTTATGAGTATGAATCCATGCCAAACCACACCACACCATCCTTGAACATCTAGAATAAAAAGATAATTCGAAACATGTGAGGGATATTATTAATGAAAAAAAATCTAATCATTACATGGAATGTCCAGACATAGAGGCACCTTGAACACTAATATACACCTTTTAATAACACTAATAAAATGAGAAATATTATGCATGAACATTGAATGAATTTTTTTCATCACTTGATAACTCCCCCTATATCCTCCTATGGTATGATACTCATGATATTGAGAATAATATTCCATAGTAAAGAATAAAATTAATTGGAAACACAAATGAAAAAAAGAGAAAATACGATGATGAATAATATTAAAATTAACTAAAAATTGATAAAAATATTAAATAAAAATTTAAAAAATACATAAAATGGACACATAGAGTGCCAAATCATTAAAATGAACAATAAATACTTTGTTACAGGAAAAATTCGTGATGGTTTTATCTCTATATTTTTCCTATTAAATTATACAATCTCTAGCCCCATTAAATTTCAAAATTAAGAATTTATTTCTTCAAAAATGTTTTTCATATTCTATATACACATATATCCTAAAATATTTTGATTAATTGGTTGTGAGATGTACAATTTATTGCAGTTTGAGACCAGAAATTGAATTTATCTGGGAGGACTCTTTGTATTCCCCTTATTCAGTTTACCATACATTTATGACTTTGAAAGGGTAGTAATCACACATAGAAACCTTAATTAATATTTTTCATGTTTATATATTTCATATATTTTTTGAATTTTGACTTAATTTTTTCACCAATTGTGAGATATGGTCACATCATAAAAAATATCCACATTTATGCAGTGATTTTAAGACCAAACTTGTGAGATGATTTTGGGAATTCAAATTATGGGATGAGATTTGGTCTATGAAGAAGAAAATGAATATAATGATATATTTAGTCCAAAAATTTGAATTTCATATTTATATTTGGTTTATAGGATATTATGAATAAAATACAGAATGAAATTAAAACCATTAAAATAGAAAAAGGCATTTTTGGAATTATGTTCAAAGCTCATCAAAAAAATAAAATGTGAAAAAATATGATAAAATTACACAATAGTGAGATTAACAAAATTTAAATTAAATGTATATTAATTGAAAATATTTTATCTATCAGCTCCCCCACACATTGTCATTTCACTCTTGGGGAATCATCTAGTATGAAGGTTAAAACAAACATTACAAAGTATAAAATAAAAAACTACTAAATTCACATATCAAGTAAAATACCATGCCTCCTACATGGGGAAAAATTATATAAATCCAAAAAATCATAAAAATTAAATTAATCTCTTCTTAATCTTCACATGAATGTGATAAATACCTCATCAAGAAAATAATTCTCTCATCACTAAATGATTTTTTATGTAGATATTCTCACATTCCCTATAACATGTGTAATATTTATAATTTTTCTATCCATTTAATATATCCACTTAACAGAGTCACAATTGGGTCAATCCAGTTTTCTTTTCATAGTTTTGATGATGTTTAGGGCATATTTTATTGAAATATTAAAACATTTTATGTAGAATGAGGATAGTTAATCTATAAAGTGACGTAAATGTATGAGAATATTTTTTTCTCAAGAATGGTGTTCTCCTTAATCATATTTTAAATGAATAACCTCAAAATACAATGTTATTTTATTGGGAAGGTTACACATATAATTTTCAGAATCAATGATAAATTTCATCCTTCTTTAGTCACTGTTTTAGAAATGTTCCAGATTGAATTTTGATTTGTATTTCTCTTCAGAATCATTTTTTTGGGAAGAGAGAGGCATAATTTTTTTCAAGAAATATTGGTGAACACTTATATTATACTTGTAATTATATTTAGGCCACAAATAAATATTTCATATATGAAATTTATTCCCCCAGAGAATTAATAAATATGGAAACTATTTTTTACCATTTAATCTCAATGATATTTTTCAAGAAACAAAAAACAACTCATCTTCACCCTCCCCGACACTTGTGTTCAACAATAATCATGCACATAAAATTTATAGTTTTTGGTAAAGGGATAAATGGTTTGTAAAGTGTCTTCCTAAAAAGTTATTTCATTTATAATATGGGATTAATAAATATTAGATGAAAATTTACATCAAAATTAATGTTTTATGAAATAAATACATTTAATGTGGTGCCTCAATAATACATGAAAAATTACCTAAACACATATATGTTTGATAAATAAAAATCCCACAATATATGGATCACACAACTTGTGTCAAATCTCGGAAGAAAAAGATTAATGTAAAGAAGATGTAAACAAAGTCTAGAATCTTTTTCGGTTGAAATATATTTTCAATTTTGATAGTACAATTGTAGATGAGCTTTACAATCGATCCAAATTTATCAAATGAAGATAATCAAAAAGTAGGAAACAAAATCCATTTAGAGATCATTTAAATCCTAAAATAATGAAATAATGAAATCTATAAAAATACTATAATGGCTTGAATTTTCCAAATTATTTAATTCAGATTATGAATCCTAATAATACAATAATAAATAGGTAAAAATTGAATCACGAAAAAATTAATAAAATAATTGAAAAATAACATAGAAGCACTCAAAAAATTCTGAAGAACAAGTTGACATCCCTCCCCCCAACCTTATTCCATTTTAAACTATTTTGAGTTCATATTAGATCAAGAATAAATTTAATATAATGTTTTATTTATAAAGAAAATAAAATTATGACTATAGAAGTGAAAACATGATTTATTTTTTAATGGAACCATTAATTTAAAATTCATACTTTTATAACATTAATATGAAAATAAAGAAATAAAAATAAATATGAAATGTAATAAAAAATAGAAAATGAGATGAAAAGGTAGAATTGTTGGATTAGACCCCCTAAGAGGGTAATCGGTATTTTCTACCACATGCTAGATTATTGTAAGGGATTATACCCAATCAGAAGGTGGGTGTGGTTTATTTTGAAATGAACCCTCACATGTGACTTTTAAAACTATCCATGAGTAGAAAAAAATAATTGGGAATCCCAAAAAAGATAATAAAATTTCCAACCCATGAAAATTATAATGAAAGAATTTGAATTACATTGTCATAGGAAAGAGAAAATAAGTATTCTCTTAATTTAGATTAATGGTGTCCTCCTACATACGGTGTTCATGTTAATTTATATAAGGCAGTTACAACACATGATTGACTAAGTCCTGTTCTTTTATAACCACAAGATAAATGGTCTCTTCCGTAAAATTCAATGCCTTCCCCATTTTTATAGTTTCTTAAATTTTTGAAAAGGAGTAGTTAAAAAAAATTAATCTTTAATTTGATTAAATCATGAAAAATAAATAAAGAAATCATCACTTTCATGTTAGTTAGCATGGAAATTGATCTATTATTGTAGGAACATTAATAACTAAATCTCAGTTGGTTCATATTTATCATCATCTTCCAAATCAAGAGAGAATTTTAGAAGAGATAATTTTTCATTATAATAGATTGAAAAATCATGTTTCAAGTTATCTTCAATATTATGATTCAATAATTCTTCCAAAAAAATTGGTTTCCATATTTACATCATCGTTCATGTGTTATTTTGGGACCTCCTTGAGAGATGGTTGAGCTAAGGATGTTGTGATTAATAAGTTTAAATTCTCTTTATCAACCCCCTCAGATTCTTTAACATAAAAATTTATGAGTGAAATATCATCCACCATTTGTTCTGGTTTATGTCCGGGTTCTAGTTTCTCTTAACATGAATGTACATATTCAATAAGAAATTACATTTTTCTGTCCATGCCCTATATTTCATCTCAATTTTCTTTCATCTAATTATTTTGAATTCCTTTTCTTGTCTCACCTGAGAGTAGTCATTACATGCATAATAATAAAAATTTTTAAACAGCACGGATAAGAATAGTATTGTTTTATTTTCTGAAATTTATGAATTTATTGTGTTTTAAAAATGATTAAAAAATATTTATACAAGATGAGAATAAAAATATTGAGTGTTGTCAAATTAGATCCTTATAAATGGATCCAATTTGATAAAGAATTATCATGCACACTATCATAATATTTACTCTAAGTGCAACATAAGGGAAAAATTTGGTTGTTCTCATGAGGAGTTTTCATGGTGAAGCAATCACAACTTATAATTAAATTATTTAATAATTTATTTATTTATTAAAACTAAAATAAATTTTTTTTTAAAATTTTATAATGAAATACTAAAAGTAAACATGTTTATGCAATTAAAACGAAACAAATGCAAACAAAAACAATTTCAAAGAAAGGATATATTACCAAGAAAACCAGCTATATTGAACCATCATTGTCTTATTATCAATTTTTTACATTACATAATGATCACACTCTATCATATGTGTGATCATCCACTTCTGCCTATGGTATTGAATATATTATGTACTTAACCCAATTTCGGAGACTTCACATCTAGGTCGTCGATCGAGGGTGAATATTGAAGAAGAAATAGCTAAACCTCAGGTGGAAAGTGGAGACAGAAAATCACCTTACCCACTAAGAAACCCCTCTACATTACAATATAAAAATAACAAAAACAAAAAATGGATGTTAAGTGATATTGGTTTATCACTATATAAATTGCATAAGATATTTCTCATGTTTTCTACACATGATTAGGAGTATAAGAACTCACATTGAAGAAGAAAATGGAAAGGAGGAATAAAAGATTAAAATTATAGAATGAGGTGATGAAAAAAAAAATTTAATAAAAAATCAACCCAATGAAATTGAGATAAAACGAATTTTATAGGAAAAAGTGGTTATGTTATTGGCTCGAATGTTTTCTACTGAATGTATACGCATGTTAGACCCAGTTAATTTTACGAAATGAGAGTTGGGGACTTCAGAAATGTTGTTCATACACTTAATCCTCATTCTTAGTAATAATTTAATATTGATTTGATTCAGGATACATGAGTCCTGGATGATTGACTCTTGAAATTTAAAATGTCAATAAAGACTATACAAAATCTCTATATCTGGTTTACAATGTAATTATGTCCTCTAACAGGATGGAATCATTCATGGATAACTTAATGAATGTTTATCATTTATATCTTCACTATCTCCTTGTTGAATTTTAGATCAATTAGTTTATCTAGTTATGAGGTATGGCCTCAACATAATAAATCACCATATTTATGCATATATTTTTAAGAAAGAATTGTGAGATGATTTTAGGACTTCAAATAATGGAGTTAGATTTTTCCAATGATTAATAAATTAATAACATGATATATTTAAGACAAAAAATGAATTTAAAAAATTTAATCAGTGTAGAAAATGTTATTTCTAAAATAATGAAATAAATTAAAATAGTTAAAATCCAAAATAGTCTCTTATATCAATTAACAGAATATACTTCATAACCAAAAAATGTGAAAATTTACCACAAAATAAAAATATGGGATTTAAAAATATTTAAATTAAATAAAAAATAATTGAATATATTTTATCTGATATATACCGTTATAGAACTCCTCCTTGACATATCATTAGGCATACTCATCTCCATAACCTATGAAATGGAAAATAAGAAATGGGTGTGTTCAGATGATCAGTAAGATTTTACATAAAAGGGAACATTTTATAATCATATGATATTATAATATATTATTTAATGTATGAGCACATATGGATGGTACATTAGAAAACATTATAAAATAATAGACAAAGAAACATTGATCACCAAAAAATCTGTGGAATAAAATATCATCAAAACATAATACATGTATAATATTATAATGAGAAAATTAGAAAATATAATATTTTAAAAAATATAAAAATAAAAAATAGTAATCAATAACCATTTCCTATAACAAATATTTTGGAGAAGGAATCACAATGAGATTTCCATAACATTTTTGAGCACTAATATCTTCTTTATTCCCATAGGGGATCAATTAACAATAATTGATTTCTGTAATTACACCATGAGATATAAAACATTGGACAATCAATTGGTGGTATGTATAATTTTTGGCTCACTCTTCACCTAATAGAGATATTCCATGAAGGATTTTGGTTATATAAATTTATATTTTATCTCATGAAATATACCATTACCCAATTTAATTAGAGTGATGTATAATTCTAAGACAAATAATAAATAAATGAAAACCATATATAAATGTTCCTAGAGAACACAAAAGAATTCATATATAAAAAATTACTATAATAACACTTGGAAATGAGATGAGATTAATGAAACATTTATATAATATTTTATAAGCCATATAAATAAAGAAGATGGACGATGTAATAATAACAAATGCACAATGCAACATAAGAATCTTTTAATGATGCTGACATGGATGAAAAAATATATTTATAATAAGGTGACCTTTAAACATCACCACATATTAGGGGATCAATAGTTTAAGAATTTTATAATGTGAATTCAATCCCAAAAAAAGTTCTAAGAGAATTTCGGGGGTAATTCATGGAACATAAACTCAAAGTAGATGGAAAATTTATAATTTTAGAGGAAAATGAAAGGGAACCTATGAACAATCCTTTAGAAATAATTTCATTACATGGTTGTAAAAAATTATGTTATTCGAAAATTTCAAAAATCATTTTCAAGATGGTGAAATAATTTTTTAATCAACACCAAAAATAAAATTTAAATAATTAAGGGATAAAATTGACAAAAAAAATTTCTACAATAAATGTTAAATGGGAGATGAATTATAAAATATTAAAAGAAAAATTTATTTACAATATTCTTAAAACAAATCTATTAAAACTAAAATTAAAAAAGATAAAAAATATAATTATTAAAAAGACTGAAGGAGGATTAATAAGATCACATGAGAGATTTTTTATTTTTTAAATATATAATAAATTAAGATATTTTTCTAAATAAAGAATATGGATATAGTGAAAAATCCCTTAAAGTGGGTGGGGATTTTTCTTAACAGTGTTATGTTTTTATAAAGAATGTTGTCTATTAATGAATATGAATTGGGATAATATACTTTATAAAATGAGTAAATTAGAGATAAATTTGAACTCCAAATGAAAATATGATAAATAACATAATAAAATCAAATGATATAATGTACCCAAATTATATTAATGTAGTTTAAGATGAAACTTTATAAATATATGAATGAAAAGTGAGTTAAAAAAATCCAATATGGATTTGGTAACTTAGGGATCACAACTATTTGAAATAAAAAATATTAAATATAACTTTAATTGAAATTTAAGTAGTTTAATAATTACATAACAATACAAATAGGTATCATATGCACCATAAAAATATACAACGTTCATAATAAAAATTTGTTCTTAAATAAAGATGTTTTAGATGAATTTTTTTTACCTCAACTATAGACTTCCATGAATTAACATTATAATTAATTATAAAAAATATAACCATATTAATATCTTATTTTTAAACCATATTAGTATATAATAAATTTTCTTCTTTTTATTATAATCAGTTATTCGTTTGTTTATAGTATATTTCATCAATAGATGGTAGTGATTTTGATTATGTTGAACTAGATTTATAATGTCAATGTCAATATACATACAATGATACCATGATAATAATAATAATATATTTATTGAACTATAATAGATGATTCATAATGATTCTAAAAATTTATATTTCATTCTATATGAGTTTTAGTAATGATTTTTGATGGTAAAATCCTTAGAGAGATTATTTTGGGTAATTTACCAATAATAATGAATGAAAGTGAAATGATCATTTATTTTTGTTCTATTAATTTAGAGTTATATTAAGGATATATATTACTACATAATATCATATTTATTTGTTAAATATATTCTTATTTCCATCCATACATGTATATGATGAAATATGAAAAACATTATCTATGGAGATGGTAGTCTGTTTGTATACACATGAGATATTTTCAATTTTAAAAAGAAAAAATAGAAATGAATGATGTTAAATAATTATTTATAATTATTAAATAATAATTATCACATAGATAAAATATTTATTTAGTAAAGAAATTATTATAAACATCAATGTATGGATCTAATTAAAAATAAAATCAGTCCATCATGGAGATATAAATGAACATGTAGCACAAAAAATTCCTATTTTTAAATAAATGTTAGTGGAATTGATAATTTTATCATGTTAAATATAATAACTCCATAATATAAATATTAAAAATTTCTCACTTTGTTAATATTTTATTACTATGTGTTGAGAAGAGTGAATGATTATGATAATGAAGAAATGACTTGGGGTCAATAATACTCACATTGGAAATTTCTATTTTCTCTTGAATGAAATCAAGTAATTGGTGGACATATAAACTTTTATTGAAATTGTGTATTATAAATATATAAATATAGTATTGAATAGGTAAAATGGTATGGTTTTTATTGAAATTTATAGGTTTAATTTTGGCTTGATTTGGTTGGAAGTGAACTCCTTTTTTATGTGAAAAAGAGGGATTTCCTTTGGAATTGAATGGTAAGTAAGAGTTTAGAATGTAATTTCTTTTTATTTAGAATATTTAGGTGAGGAAATGTTGGTGAGATATCTAATTATGAGCTTACAACTTTATAAATGTATTATAGGAGAAATCTATGTCGAGTTAATTTAGTAAAATTCAAGCCACATCTTATTACTCAATTGTATCCTTCATAAATTTGAATAAATATTAATTTTGGAAATATATTTGTAACATAAAATATAAGATTAATGTGAAATATGAACAAATTTTTGTTAATAATACATTAATAATATTTTATAAACAATACATCTCACAAATAGTATCATAACATAAGGACATAAGGGTATGAGTGTATTTGAGACTAGCTACATATATAAAATTTTTTACTACACATGAAGACATTTATCAAATAGAGTGATCCTATATAACCATTTTTAGATAAATCATATCAAATAATATTTTTTATATCCTCTGTATTTGGAATATAATAAAGCGGTGATATCGATTGTTCATTATGTTAATATCATGACATAACATGAAGAAAAAAATGAGCAAGAAACAACTCTCATAATAAATGATCAAAAGACATGATGTGATAACCATAAAACATGATAGAGTAACATCAAATCATAAAAAAATGATTAATTAAGCATTAAATATATTTATAAGATCAAAACAATTTTGATTAGTAATATAACATTTCAGCATGACATAATTATGTGGGTTAGTTAAGAAATATGGAATCGTTTTCAAAACATGAAATTTCATGGAAAATAAATTCATCTACAGAAGTTATCATAACATTATGAAGAACAAAAAAATGTTTTACATCCATAAGAATAGTAATTTTTTTATCAAACTAAATATACCCACACTTTTACAAACACAATCATTATTTATATGTCTATAAATTAGAGCACAACTATCTTTCTCACTCATGTGTGAACAAACTCATTATCTATATGCCTATATATCCCATGAGAAAAACCCATAATACAATTCATTTGAGGGAGATATTGGACCACACCCATAATCATCCATATTGATTTAATCTACTTATTATCCATTATTATTGTATTTCATATAAATCATGGAAAAAGAATCATTTTTTATATAACATAAACATATGCAAAATTTTTTATCAAAATAAAATTTTCCAAAAGGAATAATAAAGTAATAAAATATATTAAAAAATAAAATCATAATTTCCATAGATATAAATCCAAATAGAAAAATAATTTGAAATAAAATTGTTTTACAATTAATATTAAATAATGATATAAAAGATGATAATTTAATTAAATTCAAAAAAAACATTTTTGAATAGGTAATTTTAATAATTTATCAAAACCATTTTTTAAATATTTAGAAACGAGTTACCCTTGAAAAGAAAAAAGTTGTTCTCAAAATAAAATTACATGTTTAAGTTAATACAAATTATTTTGAAAGGATTGAAATTAGTTTCCTTCGAAATAGATTTGTTTAATGATTCATATCATAAAAAGATTAATAAATATTAATTTTGAAAATGGGTAAATTAAATTATGAAAATAATATAAAATAATAAATATTATTAATCTATAAGAGATATGTGAACATATAAGGGAAGGTAAAATATTTTTATCGAAGAAATATATATTAACAATAAGGGGAAATATTCATAATATAAAATATATATTAATGAAACAGTAGAATAATCAAGAAAGAAGAATTCATTGTATCTAATTTCACTAAGAATTTGGGTGAAAATACAAAATAACATTATAATATATTATAATATATCAATATAGAAAGATAATAGTATAAGAAGCTTTATTTTCACCCATTAATGTTTTTAGACATAACAACACCCTAAAACCTTTATAACATTTCAATCAAACCCCCCAGTAATGGGTTAACATTAAGTATGACATTTAAAAATGTAATATATTATAGTATCGTGAAATAAAATTAAAATAAGGAATTATTTACAACATTTAAAAGGTAATATGGGGTATATATTAAACATGCCTCAATGGATTAAAACTTGAGACAAAGAAACCATTATATTGTTTCTCTATTTGCTTGATTATTTCTATGATTCTGTATAGGAGACATATATATGAAAATAACGAAATATTACCCTTATTTGTACATTAAAAATTTTATAATTTCAATCTTTAATCATTTTACACATGTATATTTATCTTATTGGACCTTTTCCCTCATGATCTCTTTATAGTTTTGACCAATTATGGTGATTTCCAAATTGTTTTTTCAGTGTTTAGACCTATTCCAATGTTGAAAATTCCATAAAATTACCATTCCTATAATTTAAGACATATTATTATTTATTATATCTAAATTTCAATCCATTAGTACTTTAGTGTTTATCGTAGAAGATGAAATTGAAAACAAACATTTTTTGAGGATATTCAACCTATGAATTTTGTTTTCTTAATTAATGGGTTAAATATTAACATTTAATTTCTAAAACAAATAATAAATAATTATTTACATAATAAATAATATTATTCAATTAATTATTTTTTAACACTCAACCATAATATAATTTCATCGCATTGTCCATGTATTAGTCAAACTGACCCAAACATGAAGTTACCATGATTATCACTGATTATGGGGTGATTTTTTTTCAATTTAAATATAAATGAAGAATAATTATATAATTTATTAATTATTATTTTAATATAGTAGATTAATAAATGAATTATAGTAGGTGTAATGGATTTAAAAATATTTCATAATTTGAATTAATGTCTTTACTATTAGTACGCTTGTATTAAACTATTTAATTTATGATAATCATTTCGTTATAAAATCATGAATTGATTCACTTGTATATTATACAAAAAACATAATGATATAATGAGAATAAAATTTATCATATAAAACAATTCACATTATCAACATTGTACAATGGTGCTAAAATGAAAAATGAAAATCAATCGTCTCATGGATGTGATAGTCCACACATATTCATGGTTAGTGATTTAACTTTCCATTAATTTGGAATAAATTGATATTATGGTTTAAAAATTAAGATAAAAAATAATACATCAATATAATAATTATATATCAAATTTACTATTTAGACAAAAAATTCAATTTTGTGAAGGGAAAAAATGTTGCAACATAGAGCTGATATTTTTTAAGACACACAATTAATGCATAAATTATTCATAATAGAAAATGGGTGAGAGGTTAAATATTATAAAATAATTATAATAAAATAAAATTATTTTAATGATAATAATTTTTTAATTTTATTATTGTGTAACAAAATTTTAGGAATATGAAAATAACTTGAATAACCATTGAAGTGAAAGAGCGATTTAAAACTTATACAAAACATCATGGATTGTCACACTTAAAAAGGGGATTAAACCGTTTAATGGATTTTATTTTGGGAACAAAAGATAATACTTGAGGTTTTAAGTGTTTTTAGTGGTATTTTTGGATTATTTTTGGATTAAATAGATATATTTTAGTGCAGGAGAAGTGAGGTGAGGAGTGACCCTTTTATTATTGATAACTAGTAATTTTTTAGTAAATAACTAATATATTTCAATAATGGGAAGTCACCCTAAAGTAATGTATCGTTTAAATTAATAAATAATTATTTTTAGAGAATATAATCATGATCGAAACCTCCATCACTCAAAAATATTCATTTTTTTAACATGTATACAAATTTACCACTATGATTGGTCACTTTTACAATTTTAGTTTTCACCATAGTAATTAATTTTTACCAAAGTAATTTAACTTTCATGCCCAAAATATGGTCCTTATAAATTAATTATGAACCAAGGACTAAATATTGAAAATCCATTTTTTATATTTAATTGTTAAATTTTATGAAAATAAATATTAATGTATAATGTGTGTTATATATTAAAAAAATTATCTAAAAATATAACTCAAATTATAAAATATTAAATAAGAGTTTATAATTTCAAAAAATAATGTAATTTTTTTATAAAATTCATAATATATATGATAAAAATGTTTCCTTAATTTAAAATTAATACATATATAATAATAATATTATATAGACATGTTATTTGTAAAAACAATTTTTGTACTATTCACCTAAAATCTCTTTTTTCAAAAAAGATCAATAGATAAATCTAAATATTTTACTGTTAATATTAATAAAAATGATGTATATTTTTCCAAACTAAATTTCTAATATTTTATAAATTAATATCTAAATAAAATAAAAATATAGTGGAAACTGTTTATATGGAAAAATAGCTTTTCAAAATGTTATATATTATCTATTCCCATTTCTTATATTTTAATAAATATTTTATTGGTAATATATTATATAAATTATCAATTTATTTTTAAAATATTGAATCATAGTATACATAACATCTTGAAATAAACCATAATTTTTAATGAATTTAGTTTTATGAATAATATTATTATTTCTTAGTTGAATTAGCTATACAAACTGAATTTCCTAAGTATTAAAATTAAACATTATACAAAAACTATATAATGTTTTTATCATATTCATACATAATAAGTGAAAGAAATTGTTACCACGATAAATTTAAAAAATTCTATAAATGATTTTGAATTTAAATTGGAATTTCTTGTAAAAAATGTTAGTTTAAAAATATTTACATAAGGATAGTAAATATTTAAATATTTCATCGTTACATTCTCCCCATATTAAATAAAAACATTTCCTCACGATTTCAATTCTTTGTTACTGAAAATTTTTAACAAAGGATATTTGTTAGATGAATTAAGATTTATTTTTCTAATGTAGAATCAATCAGGTCTTTTTACTTATAATAATTATAATCCAAATATTATGTTTTTTCCTAACCATTTGAGTTAAATAAATCTCATGATAATATTATATTGGGATATAAATATCATCAATTATGTTATATAATATTATCGTGGCATGATATTTAAAAAAAGTTTTACATATCTTATAAATTAATATACAATATATATAGGAATATTCAATCCCATCAAAAAACTGTATTAATTTCAATTAAAGGGATAAATAAAATATTCAAACTCCTATAAATATCAACACAGGATAATAAAATCATATAAATATTTGTTTTTATAATGAAATCATCAGGGTGGTTATTAAATTCTCTTATAATTATTTTTAGATATACTATAATTAAAATAATTAAATTATAACTAGAGAAAAAAATTCCATATTGAAGAGTTTGTGGACTTTAAAAATTAATATTTACTTTGGGATTTTTAATTACAAATGTGTTCTTCTATCCTTTTTTTTCTACATTGTTTGTGGAACTAATCAACTTGGACAATCCCTAGATTGTGGATTGAATTGAATAGTTCCCAAGTTCACCACACACATGACATTGAATTATTAATGGATCTTTAGGATGAGCTATATTTATATAAATAATGTTAACTAAAATATTTATTTTACAATAGTAATTTGATTATTTATTACTTAATAAAAAACAAGTAAATAATTTATCAGTGACCTTGAGGAAATTATTATAATTATTCTCAAAATATTTATGACATATAGTAATGTAAACATTATTTCCTATATTATCATAATCAACTAATTTATCACGAGTCTATATGTTTCTCTTAATTAGGAGTGTTTGGGACATTTAATATGTCATCATTATTAATAATATTTTATGATAACATGTTTTCCAAAACTACAAGGTTTATTATTCCATCTTTAGTTCCAATGGGGTTTTCATTGAGGTAATTTTCACGCCACCCTGTGCACTAATGGTACCATCTACATGAAACCCTTACAAAAATAAAAATGGTTGAAATGAGTTAAAAACATTAATAAAACTAGGTAATATTCATAATAATAAAATAAATTTTAACCTTATATATCCTTCTTCATATATATTATCATATTATCCTCTAGTTCATTCAATTCAGCCTATATGAAACTTGTTTTTTACAAGGATACATTATGTATAGTTATCCTATACAAAATAACTTAATCCCATAATGTAAAAAATATTAATAATCCAATGGTGTTTATAAAGAGCATATGATCAACCAAATATAATCCCCCAAGAGTTTCAATCCACACATATAACACGGCCTATTTTTTAGACTGTTGTTGATGATTTAGTTAATAACCAAAATACTGTTTGTAGGGGGAATTACTTGTAATGACACAATTTTTGATGATGTTATGGATCATTGTTATTCCAGTTTAAATTATTTTTATATCATAGTGATGGTTCCCTACAATGTTATGAAGATATTTTGAACATCAAGAGCTTATTTAGTGTCTAGAGATTCAGAAATTGGATGAACAGATTGGGAAGCATTGTTAGCATAAAATTAGTTCTATCTATGTGTCTCATCTATACTAGGGAATTTGTACACAATATGAGGCTACACGATTTTTCATAAAATGTTTGATACATGATACACGACCAGGTGAATGGTCTCAAATGTGAATATTTCTAATTTTACAGAGCCGATACATGGTTACTTATACCAGGGAGCCAACCCATGTGAGGTGGGTAATTGGATTGTGGCTGGAGCATGGTTGGTGTACAGGTTGGGAAATCATGTGGCCAAATATTGTAACCATGTTTCTATGGTTCATTTTAGATTTTTTCACCATTATGTTTTTAATTCTCACCCAACTTTTCTTCTTTCCCTCCATTGGACATCCCCCTATTTCTATCCCTTGGGAGCTCAATAATGGTTGGGTTAGGATTTATAATAAATTATATGCCATAACTACCTTTTCATCACCATCAGATACATTGGATTCCTCTATATAAACACTATATTCCAATTTCACCCATTTCGAGTTTATCTTCTTATAATTTTTTTATCTTGGTGAAAGCTCATATTTATTTATTTTTATGTAATTATTCTATTTTTTGTTTTCTTTAATTAATCATCGAATCAAGTATAAAAATTGTTGTGTGATCATTAATGAACCAATTGTAGGTGGTCTAAAATTTTGTCCCATAAATGAAGAGTTTTTGTTGCTTTGCTGTTGTGGCACGTGCTGAACGTCTCTTTGAAATGCCTTTAATGCCCTTTTCTTTTGTAAATAAATTGAATTGTGTCATAATACTCCCATAGAACTTATTGAAATATTACAAAATGATTATAATGATTTAGAGGTAATACCTCATGTTATTAATGCTATTCATTGATGATTTTCTAGTGAAAATGGTTAAATGACTTTTTAAGCATGACATTTCATGCTCTCTTATGTTTGGTGATGGGAATAAAATATCACACTATGGTCATTATCTTCATAAATTTGAATGATTCACCACATAGAATTGAATCAAGTGTTTGGAAGGATGAATCACCCTAGTATCTCGAGTAAGGGGTAGGGAGTCTCTCTTTTATGTTAGATTTATGGCTTGGAGCCACGTCTGATCATATATATCATTAGATTGGTTATAGATAAATGAGTTATGCCCATAGTCTATCTAGAACCTAGTATCCTTATATATTCCAACCAATGTATTCATGTATATTTTAAGAACCCAAATATTCATTTCAGGTATGGATATGTTTCCAGGTTTCCTTTGAGGAAAAAGTGAAGAAGGAAATTTTTTATGTACATGCCATGTACTTACTTGTACAAACCGTATACTTGGGCACCACAAATTGTCCTTGTTTGACCATCTCATAGCCACATACACAACCATATGATGACGTGGTAGGGTAGATTAAGGTGGGACCCAGTAAAGGCCGATACACACTGTGTATCTTTAAAGAACACACATTATACCTTTTTTTAATATTAATATTGGAGCGGGGACACAACTCATTTATAGATAATTCTTCTTCTAGCCAGGCTTCATCCAGGGGAGACCGGGAGAGCTGATTCTTCTCCTAGACACTGATCCACCATCCGTTCTTTGAATCGAACTCTGGTAGGTGCGTTGGAATCCCACCACTGAGTCCTTTCTTCTTCTTGAGCATCTTTCCATGATTTCTCCTCTATCTGGTATTATTCAAGGTTGATATTTTTTTGACATTTTTGTAGATATAGGACTTTCTAGGATGATTCAAGGGCATAAACTGAAGTATATTGATCATAAAACATTGAGGTAGGTTGTTAGTTTCCTTTCGTTGGTTTTCATTGAGTTTATATTCCAATGTTATTATTATCCATGTTTTAGGTATTTTTGGTTAAGGAAATTGAACCATGTTTTACCTACCTTAGATTTATTTTTGGATTAAGGGTTTATTAGTTTGAGATTATGTTAAATTTATTGTTGGACAAACACCCAATGGGTGCGCTTCCCTGTTTGAACAGTTAGGGCCATTTGGTGTAGGTTGCCTATGAGGCAGACCTTGTTTCCATGCCTTGTTTGATAGGATGGAACTACTTTCCTTTTGTGGCTGGTTAAATGCATGTGATATTCATGGGAATTGTATAGTCATATAGTAGATGAGATTACTTTGGCATTCATGATATTATATATGCACAATATAATTACTCAGGGATAAGAGAACCTTGTGTAGTTAAACCATAGTGGGAATTGACATTTAATGCATCCTCAGAGTGTCTATTATAATTCACTATACGAGACCAAATGGGGGATTAACAGTGACTTCTCCATTAGAGTGTATGTAGTTTACATTACGAGATGACATGGGGTATTGACGTTGAGTGCTTCCTCAGAGTGCCTTTTCCTTTTTATTTCATTATTTGGCAAGAGAGGTCATACTGTGTGATCTACCAATAAGGTTATGGTTAATATTGAATTTTGTGACACATCTACCAATCCAAAACACATGATTGGATTTTTTTCATATTAGGTAGAATAATGAGATACCTATTTGTGATACTTTCTTCATTAAATGATTAACATTAAATGAAATTGAATGTAAATGGAAGCTATAGGATTGGTTATTTTTGTGTACTCTTCATTTCTTACAACATTTCCAATATTACCTACCATATATACTCACAGACAGTTAGGTAGAAATCTTGTGGTGTTCCCTATTGGAATTCCACTCGCACCCTTTTTGGGCCATTCTTTTGGATCAAAAAGATTATATGGTTGCAGGTATAGATATGGTAAATCCCCCTTCGTCATGGGGTATTTAATTGTTGTGGTGCTAGAGAGCATGTGACCAATATGAGGCTTGCGATGCTACTAGTGTTTATATGTTTTCTTTGTAATTTGGTTTACTACTGTATTTACAGCGTAGTGAATTGTTTTGCTTCTTTCCAAGATATATGTGGCATCTCCCATTTATATATGTGCTCTAGTTGTTTATTTACATTCAGTATTCCGATGTATACTTATTGTATCATATTACTTCTTCTACTACTTTTTATTATTTCTTATTCGGTTGTGCATATGCTTCCAATGAGGGCATAGTTTCCCCACTTTCACAACCAAGGCCATCACTGCAAGTTAGCATGTAACACCCCAAGCTTCTATGGTACACATCTCTTTGAGTAATACAGTAGCGTGTGTTGTACGCAACTTCGAGTTCTAACACACCACAACCAATCAAACTAGACGTTATGAATAGTAATACCCACTTTTTGAAATTTTATAAATTTTATCTTTCAAAATGGACTTCATTTTTGGATTCAGAAAATCGAAATTATCTTAGGGTGAATTTTTGATATTTTTGTGAAAACATTCAATTTTTGATAAATAGTGAAAAACACTGAGTTATAGTTTAAAACCGAATTTTTATTAAAATAATTATTTATTTTATTTAAATTTAATTAAGGAAAAAATAGAGATATAATACCTATATATGTTCAATGTAATTTATTGGAGTTAGTTTCGAATAATTTTAGATATATAAAAATTTTATTGAACTTTTTACCGTCTTTTACCCACCTCCTAGGAGAATTTGAAAATTTACATAAAACATAATTTTATCGCTTATGTGAGTGGAATTTCAAAAATCTAAGAAACACGATTGATATCAGAAATTAAAATTTGGTTCAATAAGATGAAAATAATTTTTGGCCATTAGTAACTTTTTAGATTAATTAACCACTGTTTAAAGTAAATAGGGTATTTAAGGGTAAAAATGATACTAATATTACACTAACACATGTCCTAATTCTATTGGAAAAGTGTATCTCGAGCCAAAAGAACCTTAGTAATAAAATATTGTCATTTAGGTCCACTTGGATTAGATTAGGTCATTTATTATCATTTAATTCAAAGAAGAGTTAAAAGAGTTAAAACCAATGTTTAATTACTAAAACATTTTTAATATAGGTTTATACATAATATAAATTCAATTTTAAATATTAATTAGAAATCTAAAACGATTTCCTACATAATGGTATTTTATTCATAATTTTTAGACATTAAATAATTTAATTTATTTTGACACAATGGTGACATAGTAATTACAAAATTAAGGAAATATTAAAATAATTGAAATTATAAATATCCAAATAAATGTAATTTGAGACTTTTTATTCATTAAAAAAATTTTATAGGTTAATATAACAAATTAGTATTGGTTATATGAATTTATTTCTAAGTAATAATGCTGTTATGAATTTATCAAAAACAAAATACCCAATAGTGTCAAAATTGACATAAAAGAGTTTTTAAAATAAATATTATATTATTAATTGATATTATATTCCTAAAAATTTAAGGATTGTCCAAATGACTTATATCATGATAGGTGTATCATTAATTAACAACTTTGGGGGTCTCATGGAAGTATATATTATGTTTATTAACTATATAATATAAAAACACAAAGAGGCATGGTAAATGTCAAACTATTTATCTAAGAGTTAAATAAAAAATATAAAGTTAATATTTTGATCCAAACCTATCTAAAACCTACGGGTTGAGTGGTTTTAGACCCATAACCACCTTAACCTTTAAATAATCAACGTTTTATCCATTAGAAACCGAATATGAATTTATTATAAAATAATATTTCTAGCTTTTCCTAAGGTACCCCTCACCCCTCTTATAAAAGGTAACTCCCCCTTCTCACTAATTCACAACTTCATAGCCATTTGGATCTGAAAACCCCATACCAAATATTCTCTAAACATCCCTCACTTAAACTTAGAGGACTTATTTTGATCAGAAATAAAACCGACGGAGCCCTTTTGATCAAATCAATAGGAAGAACCCGAAGAAGAGGTAATGTTTTCACCACCCTCTTCCAAGTTCCTCTCTTCTTAAACTTCTTATTTTTTTGTTATTTACATTGTAAAATAATAAATCCAGTATATTCTATATACAGTGATGTTATTATAAATATGTTACAACCATATTCATTATTCTATCTATCCTTTGAATGACATGTCACCATACGTGCATACGTACGACTTACCGTCTCCATGTCGTGGTGTAATTGTTATTCAAAATATTATAATTTTTATGGTTATGAAAATGATATGTAATTGATGTAAATAATAAATATAACATTATAATGATTCTTTATATATGATATATCATACAATTACATATGATTTTAATATCAAAAGTATGATATTGGCGCACGTGTGTACATATGGACTACCGTCTCCACGAACGCGATGAGATTCATTCCCCATCGTATGCATTCAAGACTAACTATAATTTTTTGATTAAAAATTATTTTTTTGGACTTGGTATCATTCTGGATATGAATAAGATGCGACCTATCCATAACAAACACGGCTTATGTAACAAAACATATAAAATAAAATGAGTAAGTTAACACCTGAAACGACGATAATAATAAGATATTATTAACAAAGCAATGTTAAAAGATCATATATGATATCATAATAATGTATATGATTCATGTATAATATAATAAAAATTATTTCACCATTATACAAGAGGTTAACCAACCCTCGACCTAAGAATAGTACAAGGTAAGGGTTTATTTCACAATCTCTTCATTATCCGAGGTTGTTTAAACGTAATTATCTACTGGGACCTCTTTATCATCCACATCCATGTTTCTTAAAAATGTATTTTGAAACATTCTTAATACTTTATATAATATGGGTTAAAGTCATTTATACCATTTTTATGAATTTTTATAAGATGTTTATAAAAGAATCTTTCCATCATTTTACAAAAAAGGTCCTTTTTAACCTTTTCGACAGAATTTAGGTAAGAATGTCTTTTTTTAACTTATACAATAGGTGTGGCTATTTTCCACCGTTATAAAATCATCGAAGCTTACCTTACAAGATTATAAGAATATTTTGAAAGTAATTGTTTTATTTTATAATTATGTGACTTGTAAATGATTTCAAAAAAGAGATATTTATCTCAAATAGTTTTGATTTCATATATGTCAACATCCTTTGATGTATTTTAAGCTTATTTGAAGTTGATTTATTATGGTACAAAACATCCATATAGTATTGAAGGTTTTGTGATATGTTTGACTGTGGATATGTTATTTTTATACCATTCATGGTTTACGAAGAAAGTATTGACATTTTGTATTCTAGTTTTAATATGAATGTCTATGTTATATTTAAACATGTTCATATGAGGAATGCATTGGACTTAATATGTGACGGGGGGAGCCCGCTATAGCTCCTCAATGAATTTGTAGGTCTCATGAGATAAACTAGTGTCTTGGAACAAGTCCTTGACAAAATATTATCTGTAGTATTGGAACAAGGCCTAGACTATGTGCTTATGATAGTCTGGCGTGATGCATTCCATCATTAGGAAAGTGGTTATTGATATTTCATGTGCTTATTTTACTAGTAAAATATCCATGTGAATAAGTAAATGGAATTATTTCATTATATTTCTTCCATATTATGCAGAAGTTCATGTTTAAAAGGATTTTGTTTTAGTTATACAATCCCCTAAATGTTTATGTTTATTTATGAATGTTTCCACTATATTGTTATCCTTACTGGGTATCTGAACTCACCGCTTTCTATATTTTACTTTTCCCAGGATGTGAAAGAAGTATTTTATGAATGAATGGTAGGGATAGGATGAGTGGATATGAGTGTGGTATATGGAGACAATATGTTGTTGTAGTTTTTCACTTTATGATGTAATGTAAACTTTATGAATGTATCTAGTTATTCAAAGGCTACTAAACTAATCAGTCTTTCGAGACTTGATCTTTTGTGATCATTCCAATGTTATGTAATAATGCACTGACTCTAGGTAACTTGGGTTTGGGTGTTATAGTTGGTATCAGAGGAAGTTTAGTACAATCCATGGAATCTAGATTTAGATAAACTCTAATTAGAGCACATAACCCTATGATAGACTTTGAGGATTAGTATAGAATAACTTCCTAGAATTTTTGTACTGTAGAGATTTTGTGAGTTTTTCGAACAATACATCCCTATCTGGATACGAGTAGGTAGAGGCAGCTCTGGCACAAATGTAACATGGTGTAAAACTCTAAAACACCACTTTGAGCTAGACTCGAATGGGAACTGGTGCACAACAACGGGCCTTGATGCACTCTTGGTTATGACACTCCCGGGGGATATGATTAGGAAAATTCTCATTTACCATAAAAATCATTATGAAGGGTTTATGAGTATATAATTCCTCAAAGAAAACATTTTTTTATGATTATAGATTATATCCATAAATAGTTCAATTTATGTTAAGTGTTCTACAAGTATGGAATTATGTATTTTGATTCATAAACTGATCTAGTTTTTTCCATTATTTAGGAATGACATATAGTGGAATGAATGGAAACCATATCAGTACACACACTCCATGTAGGGATTTCCCTCCTGCTCAAGATAATTATAGTGGAGCTGCTGATGAAAATGGTGCTGATCAGCTAATCAACCTACTGGGACAACTCACTCAGGTTATGAATAATAGCCTTACTCATATGGAACTCCCTAATCCGCAACATGGAGGATGAATGTTAGATCACATCATGAGGAAACAACCACCCACATTCAATGGGAGAAATAATCCATTAGTAGCTGAGCAATGGATAAATTACTTAGAGAAAATATTCCACGCATTAGGGAGTAGCGAAATGGAAAAAGTTATCATTGTAGTTTACCGCCTCACTAGAGATGCTGACCAATGGTAGTCATTGATTCACAACACAAAGGAAGATGATGAAGTATCAAATATGGAATTGGGGGAGTTCAATGATATTTTCTTAGAAAAATATTTTCCTCCTGACAATCGAGTATATATGGAAAGGAAATTTCTGAGTCTGAGGAAAAAGAAGGATGATAATGTCACAAAGTATAAGGCTAACTTTACACGGTTAGCAAGGCATGTTTTAGATTATATACAAAACCCTAGAAGTAATATTGATCATTTCTTTGATGGGTTAAAACCATTTCTCTATCAATCATTAGTCTCACAATCCTTCACATCATATGAAGATATTGCCTTATGTGCTATCAAGGAAGAAAAGGATTTATTTATGTCTTATGACTTTAAAGCAAAGAAAGAGAAGAGGAGATCTTATGATCACTCTAGAAATGGAAATAAGTGAAATAAGGGAAAAGTTAAATATCCATCCTATAGTAAATGTGGGAAGAAACACCCCAGTACTTTCTTGAACGGAATGTGAGTCTGTTACAAGTGTGGTTAAAAAGGCCACCAAGCTCGTGATTTCAAGGGGAAGAAAGAAGATAACGATGATCAATGAAACAACTATAGGGAGATGGGAAATTATGCATTTGAGTTTCTTAAGCGTCAGGGGAACTTACCTCAAAAGGGCCAAGGGATCAAGGCCAGTCTTATTCTATCACTACTACTGAGGTAGAAGCTCCGAAAGATGTGGTGGCAGTTAATTTAATGGTTTCCTCAAGTCTAGAAAATGTATTATTTGATTCTGGATCATCGCATTATTTCATATCATCCGAGTTTTCTTGAAAAATTAGATATTTAAAATTTTATTTAGCAAGGCATTTGTCATTCAAAACCCCTAAGGAAAGTATCATTGCTACAATGTTTTGTCAATCAATTCCCATTAAGTCATACAAATGTTCTTTATCTACTGATCTCATCACCATACCCATTATTGAATTTGATATAATCCTCGGTATGGAATGTCTTTCGGACCACGATGCGGATATTTATTTTAAGAAGAAGGAGGTTACGATTTTTGATGATGATGATAAGGAACACATTATCTTTAGAGCCAAATCACCACCACCTAATTCTTATCTAGATCCACCCCAATAGCTCAACTAAATTCAATTATTGGGGATGAAGAGAATGAAATGACTATGGGTGAGGAAAGGAATGTTCAAATAGAGGATGTACCTATTGTGAAAGAATATTTAGATGTGTTTCCGGATGATTTACTTGGATATCCTCTAGAACGAGAAATAGAGTTTTCCATTGATTAAATTCGAAGTTGAAGGCATATATCAAGGACCCCTTATAGAATGGACACTATTGAATTTGTTGAACTAATGAAACAACTAGAGGAATTGAGTAATAATGGATTTATTCTCTCTAGTGTTTCTCCATGGGGAGCCTTTGTCCTTTTTGATAAGAAGAAAGATGTATTTATGAGGTTATGTATCGACTACAGGGAAATCAATGCTATAACAATAAAGAACTACTATCCACTACCTCACATTAATGATTTATTTGACCAACTGCATGGAGCTCAATAATTTTCAAAGATTGACCTTTGATCTTGATACCATAAGTTGTGTGTGAATAAGGAAGAAATTCTGAAGATAGCATTTCGAACTAGGTATGGGCATTACGAGTTTATAGTAATGCCTTTTGGATTGACTAATGCACCCTCTGTATTCATGGATCTAATGAACAGAGTTTTCAAGGAATACCTAGATGATTTTGTAGTGGTATTTATTGATGATATCTTGGTATCCTCAAAAAGCTACGAAGATCATGAAAATCACTTACGCATTATTCTAAAGAAACATTGAAGACATGAATTATATGAGAAGTTTAGAAATTTTGAATTCTGGCTTCAAGAGATTTCCTTTCTTGTCCATATTGTCTCCAAATATGGAATCCCCGTTGATCCTTACAAGACAAGAGCAATCCAAGAATGGCCAGCACCGATGAGTATAACTGAGGTACGCGGTTTTATAGGTTTAGTAGGTTATTATCGACGTTTCGTCCAGAATATTTCTCGGTTGGATAACCACTTAACAAATATAGCACGCAAAAGGGTTAAATTTGTTTGGACAAAAGATTGTGAATAATTTTTTGAAGTACTAAAAATAATATTAGTCAATGATCCTATATTTACTCTACCATTGGGGAATGATGGGTTTGTTATTTATAGTGATGCATCGAAGAAAGGAATTGGTTGTGTCCTTATGAAGAATGATTTAGTTATTTCCTATGCATCACGACATCTAAGAATTCACGAGAAAAACTATCCTACTCATGATCTTGAGTTAGCTGCTCTAATACTTTCTTTGAAGATATGGAGACATTATCTCTATGGTGAAAAATGTGAGATTTATACAGATCACAAGAGTTTGAAGTATGTTTTCTCACATAAAGAACTCAAAATGTGGAAAATAAGATGGCTTGAACTACTCAAGGATTATGATTTCATGATACACTTCCACCCGAGGAAGGCAAATAAGGTGGTAGATTCTTTGAGTAGAAAGGATCGTGGAGATTTGAACTATATGAGAGTTGAAAAGGATCCTATATACATGTATCTTGTACATATGGATATGGGAATCACCATGGAAGGTGAAACATACATACTTTTTCAAATGGTTGCAAAAAAATATTCACTAGAAAGGATAAAAAGTTATTAGACTAATGATGAAGAGTTTAAAAATAAGATTAATGCTGCAGATGTTGGGAGAATGAGTGACTTTATGTTTGAAGATAGAATTTTGAAATTTGGGAAGAGACTTTGTGTTCCCGATATACCTGATTTAAAAAGAGAATTTTTAGATGATGCTCATAGTTCCAATTTCTCTATACACCCTGGGTGCACCAAGATGTATAGAGATTTGAAGGAACATTTTTTTTGGGACAACATGAAGAAGGAGATTTCTGATTTTGTATCAAGATGTATGGTTTGTCAACAAGTGAAAGCCGGAAGGCAACGGCCTAGATGATTCATGCAACCTCTTCCCATACCCATGTGTAAATGTGATAATATCACGATGGAATTTTTCATGAGATTACAAAAGACTCCTAGAAGGAACGATGCAATATGGGTCATTGTTGATCTTCTTACCAAGTCAGCACATTTTCTTGCTATAAGAGAAGATGTACCACTTGAAAATTTAGCAAGACTATATATTAATGAAGTTGCGAGACTTCATGGAGTACCACTATCGATTGTTTATGATCATGATCTCCATTTTACTTCAAGATTTCTGAAGGGTCATCAGAAATCCCTGGATACTGAACATCATTTGAGAACTGCCTTCCACCCCCAAACTAATGGACAATCAGAACGGACTACTCAAACCTTATAATAAATGTTGAGATATTTCTCACTTGACTTTCTGGGTATGTGGGATCAATATTTACCTTTGGTTGAATTATCCTATAACAATAGCGTCCATTAAAGTATTCGGATGGAACCATATGAAGAATTCTATAGAAAAAGATGTCGCACACCAACCTATTGGGATGATGTTGGTGAAAGAAAACTCGTAGTCCCAGAACTGGTGGAGGAAACGATGGAAAAGGTGAAGGTAGTCCAAAACCACATCAAAGCAGCTCAAAGTAGGCAGAAGATCTATGTCGATAACCAAAGGATGGATTTCGAATTTCAGGTAGGAGATAATGTTTTCTTTAAGGTATCTCCATGGAAGAGAGTTATATGTTTTGGTAAGAAGGGTAAATTGAGTCCCAGGTACATCAGACCTTTCAAAATTCTATAATTAATTGGGGCTGTAGCTTACTGTTTGGCAATGCCTCCAAATATCTCAAAAGTTTACGATGTGTTCCACCTATCACTGTTGAGAAAATACATGTCTGACCCAATGCATGTACTCATCTATAAGGAATTTGAACTGGAACTCGATCTATATTATTGTGAAGAGCCTGTCAAGATTCTTGATACGAGAGAACAAGTGTTGAGATATCGGAAGACTCGTCTGGTAAAAGTTCTATGTAGAAACCATAAGATGGAAGATGCAACGTGGGAACCCGAGGATCTTATGATGAAGAACAACCCAAGTATTTTCATGTGGTAGTATTCTAGAAATTTCAAGGATGAAATTATTTGATGGAGGGGAGAATGTAACACCCCATGATTCAATGGTATGCTTCTCTTTGAATAATATAGTATCGTGTGTTGTACGCAACTTCGATATCTAACACACCACAACCAATCAAACTAGCCGTTATGAATAATAATACCCACTTTTTGAGATTTTATAAATTTTATCTTTCAAAATGGACTTCATTTTGGGATTCATAATATCGAAATTAGCTTTGGGTGAATTTTTTGTATTTTTTTAAAATCATTCAATTTTTTGATGAATAGTGAAAAAACACTAACTTATTGTTTAAAACTGAATTTTTATTAAAATAATTATTTATTTTATTTAAATTTAATTAAGGTCAAAATAGATACATAATAAATATATAAGTTCAATGTAATTCATTAGAGTTACTTTAGAATAATTTTAAATATATAAAAATTTTATTGAACTTTTCACAGTCTTTTACCCACCTCCTATAAGAATTTGCAAATTCACATAAAACATAATCTTACCTCTTCTGTAAGTGTAAATTTAAAAATCAAAGAGACAAGGTTGATATCAGTAAGTAAAATGTGGTTCAATAAGATGAAAATAATTTTTGTTGAATAGTAACTTTTTACTTTTATTAACCACGGTTAAAAGTAAATATGGTAATTAAGCGTAAAGATGATATTAATATTACCCTAACACGTGTCCTAATTCTATTGGACAAGTTTATCTTGACCAAAAAAACCTTAGGAATAAAATATTATCATTTAGGTCCACTTGGATTAGATTAGGATATTTATTATTATTTAATTCAAAGAAGAGCTAAAAGAGTTAAAATCAATGTTTAATTACTAAAATTTTTTTAATATAGGGTCATACATAAGATAAATTAGATTCTAATATTCATTAGAAAGATAAAAAGATTTACTACATAATGGTATTTTATTTATAATTTGTAGACATTAAATAATTTAATTTATTTATGACACATTGGTGATGCAATAATTACCTAATTTATGAAATATTAAAGTAATTGATTTTATAAATATCCAAATAAATGCAATTTTAGACTTCTCATGAATTCCAAAAAATTTCTAGGTTAATATGACATATTAGGATTGGTTATATAAATTTTTTTCGAAGTAATAATGGTGTTATAAATTTCTAAAAAACTAAATACCCAATAGTGTCCAAATTGACATAAAAGAGTTTTTCAAACAAATATTATATTATTAATTATTATTCTATTCCTAAAAATATAAGGTTCGCACAAAGGAATTATATCATTATATCTATATCATTAATGGATGACTTTGGGGTCTCTTGGATGTATATTGTATTTTTATTAGCTATATAATTTAAAAATACAAAGAGACATGGTAAATGTAAAACTATTTAACTAAGAGTTAAATCAAAAAGATAAATTTAATATTGTGACCCAAACCTATCTAAAACATATTTGTTGAGTGGTTTTCGACCAATAACATCCTTAACCTTTAATTAATCTACTTTGGAGCCATTATAAACTGAATATGAATTTATTATAAAATAAAATTTCTTGCTTTTCCTACGGCGCCCCTCACCCCTCTTATAAAAGAGAACTCCCCCTTCTCACTAATTCACACCTTAAAATAAATTTGGCTCAACCAAACACTTCTCAAATTTTCTCTAAACTTTACTCAATTCAACATAGTGGCCTTATTTGGATCATAATGACAACTTATGGATCCCTTTTGATCAAATCAAAAGGAATAACCCGAAGAAGAGGTAATGTTTTCACCACCCTCTTTCAAGTTCCTTTCTACTTCAACTTATTGTTTCATTGTTATTTCAATTCTAAAATAATAACTCCAGTATATTATATATACATTGATGTTATTATAAATATGGTACAACAATATTTAGTATTCTATCCATCCTTTGAATTACATGTCACCATACATGGGTACGTATGGCTTACCGTCTCCACGTCATGGTGTAATTGTTATTCAAAACATTATTATTTGGATGGGTATGATAATGATGTGTAATTGAAGTAAATAATAAATATAACATTATAATGATTCTGTATATATGATATACCATCCAATTATATACTATTTTAATATCAAAATAATGATATTGTCGCTCGTGCGTACGTATGGACTACCGTCTCCACGAACGCGATGAGATTCATTCCCCGTCGTATCCATTCAAGACTAATTATAATTTTTTGATTAAAAATAATGTTTAAGTAATTGATATCATTATGGATATGAATAAGATACGACCTATCCATAACAAACATGACTTATGTAACAAAACATATAAAATAAAATGAGTAAGTTAACACCTGAAACGACGATAATACTAAGATATTATTAACAAAGAAATGTTAAAAGATCATATATGATATCATATGAATGTATATTATTATTGTATAATTTAATAAAAATTATTTCACCATTATAAATAAGGTTAACCTACCCTCGACCAAGGAAAAGTACAAGGTAGGGGTTTATTTCACAATCTCTTCATTATCCGAGGTTGTTTACATGTAATTATCTACTGGGACCTCTTTATCATCCACATCCATGTTTCTTAAAAATTTATTTCAAAACATTCATAATATTTTATAGAATATGGGTTAAAGTCATTTATACCCTTGTTTTACTTTTTATAAGAAGTTTATAGAGGTATATTTCCGTCGTTTTCCAAACAAGGTCCTTTTTAACCTTTTCGATAGAATAAAGGTAAGAATGTCTTTTTTTTAACTTATACTGTAGGTAAGACTATTTTCCACTGTTATAAAATTATCGAAGCTTCCCATACAATCTTATAAGAATATTTTTAAAGTAAATGTTTTATTTTATAATTATGTGACTTTTAAATGATTTCACAAAATAGATATTTATCTCAAATAGTATTGATTTCATCTATGTCAACATCCTTTGATGGATTTTAAGCATATTTGAAGTTGTTTTATTATGATACAAAACTTCCATATAGTATTGAAGGTTTTTTTGATATGTTTGACTATGGATGTGTTATGTTTATACCATTCATGGTTTACAGAGTAAGTACTGACATTTCGTATGCTAGTTTTAATACGAATGTTTATGTTATGTTTAAACCTATTCATATGAGGAATGCATTGGACATAAAAAGTGACGGGTGGAGCCTGCTATAGCTCCTCGATGCATTAGTAGGTCTCATGAGAAAAACTAGTATCTTTGCAGAAGGCCTTGACAAAATATTATTTTTAGTCTTGGCACACGGCCTTGACTATGTGATTATGATAGTCTGCCAATATGCATTCCATCATTATGAAAGTGGTTAATGATATTGAATTTGACTATTCGACTCGTAGAATATCGATGTGAATAAGTAAATGGAATTAATTATTTTTATTTCTGCCATATTATGATGAAGTTCATTTTTAAAAGGCTTTTGTTTTAGTTAAATATTTCCTTAAATGTTTATGCTAATTTATAAATGTTTCCTCTATATGGTTATCCTTACTAGGCATCTGAGCTCACCCCTTTCTATGTTTTATTTTTCCCAGGATGTGAAGAAGTATTTTATGTATGACCTTCAGGGATAGTATGAGAGGATAAGAGTGTGGTCTATGGAGACAAGATGTTGTTGTAGTTTTTCACTTTATGATGTAATGTAAACTTTATGAATGTATCCAGTGATTCCAAGGCTACTAAACTAATCGGTCTTTCGAGACATGATCTTTTTTGATCATTACAATATTATGTAATAATGCACTGACTCTTTGTAACTGGGGTTGGGGAATTACATAGTAGCCTCTAGCTTTTGGGGAAATGCTTTTGAGGCCATGCGACCAACCGCGTACGTGGCACCTTTGGGCAGCACCTGGAACCATGATGTTACAAATTGGTATCCGATAAGGTTTTTATTTATGCTTTGTCTAACTATTTAGACTGTATAGATAGGAATAAGAAGAAATAGGTAGTTGGTAAAAAGTTGTGCCCGACAGTAGCTAACCCATGTACATAGACAATACAATATACCTCAAATATTTATTTTTTTATTGTTTTTAAATTTTCTATAGTTTATTTTATTTTATAGTTGGGTGATACACATGTTTTTTTATTCTATGATTTATATCAATGATGTTCTCTTTCTGTTGCAACCCTCTGAGATGAGGGTATTCCACTTCATGCATCATATAGGCACTTAATAGGGATCACACATCATGCATTATAATTATTCCATTTAGGGTGCATTAATGACTGCATTTTTTTGTGATAGATGATGTTCTCAATATACATGTTATTGTGATAGATTCCTTGGTAGAATACATGCTATTTTGATAGAGTATTGAGAAAATTTATCGTTTCATTTGAATGGGCGCCAAACATTGTTCTCTAAGGTATTATGGGACTTCTTAGATCAGAATTTGGTGGATGATTTTAATAATTAACTAAATTATATTATGATATTATGTGAATATGATGTTATTCTTTGATTAGTAAGAGTTTAGGCCCCATACATCATAATTTTTAACTTCAATTCTTGTTTTAGTGTATTTATGGGATTCTGGAGTAGTTTCTGAGGCTTATTGTCTAGAAAACCACAGAATGCACAACGTGTGTTGATAAATACATGGCATGAATCATTATATTAGGAAGATAACTTTTTTTAAGTGAATTTTGTGTACATTATGTACTTACTGTGTAGTCCTTATCTGTGTAACTAACTCTGTGAGCAGATACACATGGTTGGGAAATGTTTGGTTACATATGATATGTACTTGGAGTTCACACTGTATTGTAAGGTATATGTATCCAGCCATGTGACCAATGACACGGGAGGATGAAACATCGGTTGTACACACTGTGTTCAATTCTTGCACGCCTTGTATAGTTGACCATGTCACTGACCATGTGACTAACAACACGGGTGGTTACAAAATTAGGGGTACATGCTGTGTCTATGGTGAACATGCCATGTAGTGATACCCAGGAATGAACTGTGTTTTTATCCATGTAGAGGAAATCCATTAGGGGGAAATGATTCAAGTACATGTTGTGTTTCAAGGAGAACATACAGTGTGAATAGGTGGTTCATGACCAACATTGGAAGAGGAACATACCATGTTAAAAGCCTAAGGGAACACACCATATAGGGGTTATTCACGCAGTGTACCCATATTTTGTATAACATGATTGTTTTCTTCTCCTATTCCATTCTTTCAATTCTATGTTTCAGTCCTAGACAATCTTAAACTGAGTTGTGTGCTTGACAATGCAGATCATGCCACCATGACATCATTCGGTTGTATGCCATATATAGGGAAATGATCAGACACCAGAAATGGTAGATCGGGGATTACAAGATGATCCTCTCGTTGTGCCCATCTTGGCACCAACAATTATACCAGACACATGTGCTAATGCATAGTTCTGAAAAGGCTTCATGTGGATGATGTATACCTTCAAGGGAGCACCACATCCCGCCCTGTCTATGGCAGAGGTGACATGGGTTTTTCTATAGAAACATCCTCCAACTTCTCAGGGGATGGAGGAGCTCAAGCTGAAGAGTTATGTTTAGAAGCCATGTTGTCTATCTTTGAGAATCTTGAGACACCTCAAGAGAGGAGGGTGAAGATCACTACGTACATGGTACATGATTCTACCAAGAGATGGTGGGATGTGATATCATAAGAGGGACACTAGTGGGTCATGTCATGGGAGGAGTTCCAGTGTACCTTGTATGAAAACTTCTATCCAGAGACCTTGAGGGTCGATGGAGCCCAAGAGTTCATGATTTTGGAGTAGGGTACTCTCATAGTCATGGAATATTCTTCTCTCTTTACAAAGCTTTAGTGCTTCACACCCATTCTGGGGGGTGATGAGTTATTTATGGTGAATTTTTTTGAGAATGGTATCCGAAATGACATCTGATCCCAGGTGAAGATATTCCAGTTAAATTCCATATTCTTTATAGTAAACCAGGTGCTAATTAGCAACTATAACCTAAGGGATCCTGGAGCTATGAGCCAGGTCATTTCGGTATTCATTCGTGTATCCAGGGGGTGTGCTACCAGTGTGGTAAGGTTGGACATAAGAAACCTCAGTGCATAAAAGAACTAGTTGAGTGCCGATCTTATGGTAAGATGTGACAAATTCAGTTTTTCTACAACACCATCCTTCCAGCAGATAGTGAGGGAGGATGTTTTTTGACTCCACATACTATAGCTGGACCACTAGTACGACATCAGAATGGGGGATAGAGTTCTTCCGGATGTTCAGGATGAGGTGGTGGTCGTGGACGTAGTGGTCAGACATATGGTTTTCGACTATCATAGGGTAGATCAAATCAAGGATCAAAGAAATCTTTATAGGGCAATGGTGTCGTTCCAGATTTTTCCCTGGAGAAGACCTAGTAAGGGAAGGCTCGAAAAACCTCTATGGTTAGAGGTACAATTTTTTTTCCTTAGTTTTAGCTTCTACCCTTTTAGAAAGAGGGGCTTCCCAAAACTTTATATCTGTGCCTTTTATAGAGATCCTTGGGCTCTATATCTTTACTTCTGCTAAAATAATGATGTTGGATACTGCTTTGGGGATTACAAATACTAGTCTATGTTTGTGCAAGGAGTTACCTCTTGAGGTTGGGGGTTTCACTTCTTATGGGATCTTTTTTTATTAGAGATGACAGGCAATGACGTCAATCTCAGAATGGACTGGTTAGTCCCCTTCTAGGTAGTTGTCAATTTCTTTCGTCATAGGATGAGTTTGACATCACAAGAGGGGGTTTGTTTCTACATTAGGGTGAATGGGATGTCCATGTGAGTAGAGATAGAACCAAGATTTAGGGGTTTAGTGGTGTTATTGCTTAGATTGTAAGTTTGTATCTAGATGAAAATGGGACTTCTCAGAAGGATTTTTCTCCCATGGTCGATTGTTTTCCATATGTTTTTTCAGATAACTTTTTAGGTTTCCTTCTAGAGATAGAGGTATAATTTTCTATTGATCTTGTGTCGGGGGAGGCGCCGGTTTCTATTACTCTTTCCAGGATGACTACACCAGAGTTACAAGAGCTCAAGAAGAAGTTAGAGGAGTTACAAGAAAAGGGTTTCATCTAACTTAGTACTTCTCTTTAGGGTTCTCTAGTCCATTTGTGAAGAAGGAAGATAATTCCCTCAGTCTTTGTGTGAATTATTGGAAGTTGAACTAGTTGATGGTCAATAACTAATATCCCTTACTAAGTATTGAGGATCTCTATTATCAGCTTTGAGGAGCCCGGGTGTTCTCGATGATTGGATTGAGATTCAGATATCATTAGTTGCGCTTTAGACCAATATATATACCCCTTACATTCATCTAAAGTAGGTATAGTCTATATGAGTATTTGGTTATGTTGTTCGGTCTCACAAAGGTGCCAAAGGTTTTCATCGCATTGATGAATCGAGTCTTCCATACATACTTGTACTCATTTTTGGTAGACATCTTGGATGATAGCTTGGTGTACTCTCACACTCGACACGACGATGCCACCCATATTCAGATATTCTTGAAAACACTGAGGGAGCATCATTTGTATGCTAAGATCTAAAAATTCTACTTTTGGATGAACCAAATTCACTTATTGGGTCATATTATCTCAAATATAGGAGTAACATTAGACCCAAAAAAGTGAGGGTAGTAGTTTCTTAGGAGCATCCAAACAAACTCTTTGATGTATGATGTTTTACGTGGCTAGCTGGTTACTACCCGTTTCTTATACACGACTTTTCACACTTAGCCGCACAACTGATGAGCCTCTCTCTGAAGGGTGAACAGTACCAGTGGATAGATTCATGTGAGTTAGCATTTCAATATCTAAAAGTTAGATTGACTTCAACACATATACTAATTTTTAGCAGATCCATGCAAGAGTTACACCGTACACTATGAAGCATCTGGTCTTGGGCTGGGAGTAGTGCTTCTACAGGGGGAAGAATTCATTACATATGGATCTTTGCAGTTGATGTAGCATGATATGAATTATCCTATTCATGACCAGGAGTTGGATGTAGTCATGCATGCGTTGTTCTATTGAAGACATTATTTTTTGGGAGAGAACTTTTTGGTTTTCACTGACCATAAATGCCTCATGAATATATTTACTTAGTTAGATCTGAATTTGAGACATTGATAGTGGGTTTAGAACCTTCAATCCTTTGACATTGATATTTCCTACATGTTTGGTAAGGGCAACTTCATGTCTAATTCATTGAGTAGGAAGACAGAAATATATGAAATTTAGGAGGCCAACTATGATTGCAAGTTTATGGATCTGTTCTCTGAGATGCATTTGGAGGTGAACGACAGACATGGGAAGATGTTTCCTTCTTCTATAGATTTTACCTATACTATTTTGAATCGAGTGAGAATGAGGCAGCTATCATATTCTGAAGGCCTAGTCTTGCTGGAGAGTGTGTCGGGAGAGGACCCTACTCCTGGGTGGACCGTAGGAAAGGATTTGGTCTAGAATTTTTGTGGAGTGTATGGTTGTTAGCAGACATACATGAGTAGTTGATGTGGGATTTTCATTCCTCATTTTGGGTAGTTAATCCAGGTCTAACAATGATGTATCGAGATATACTCTATTCGAATTGGTGGACATGAACGAATAGGGATGTGCTAGTTTCATTATGTTATTTTCCACTTTTCAGAAGGTGAAGGCAGAGCATCCGTGAGGTGTGGTGATATTAAAATAGTTACCCATTTCTAAGTGGAAGTGGAATGATGTTGCAATAGATTTTTTGATAGTGTTACTGAGGTTTCCTCGAGGGAATGATGAAGTTTCTGTGGTTATAGATAGGATCACAATGGTTTCACACTTATTACCAATCAAGGAGACAATTTGGAGTTTATGAACTTGGATGGTTGTAAATATGAGAGATTTTACATTTTCATGGGGTTACGTACTCTATCGTTTCATAGACAAATGATCATTTTACATCTCTTTTCGGACAGGGACTACTTAGGGATTTGGGTACAAAGGTACTTTAGATTATAGCTTACCATCCCCAGACATATGGCTAGTCAGAGCACACGATTCAGTTGCTAGAGGACGTGCTTCAAGCATGAATCCTAGATTTTGTAGGTTCTTTGGAGTAGCACATGTCTCCAGTGGAGTTTTCCAACAATAACAATTTTCAGGTGATGATTCAAATGGTGCATTATAATGATTTGTATGTTAGGCCATGCCGATCGCCCATATGTTGGCTGGAGGTAGGAGAGGTAGCTATTATGGGACCTCATCTTGTCATAGAGACCACTGAACAGGTGGAGTTGATTTGAAAGAGGATGCATTCTGCACAATCTTGGAAGAATTCATATGTTGATCGATGGAGATGACATATATGAGTTTGAGGCCAGAGATCAATTTTTCTTATGTGTCACAACAAGGTTGGGAAAGAAGATGATTCAAAGACATGGGAAGATTTCACTAAGACACATTAGGCCATTTGAGGTTTCAGAGAGGGTCAGGCTGGTTGCCTATCAGTTTTAGTTACCTCAGAGGTACCGGGCTATGAACGATGTATTCCATGTTTCTTAGCTACAACATTACTTATTTGACTCATCTCATTTTTTTGAACCTGAGGAGGATGAGTTGGAAGTGGACACATCATTCGAGGAGAATCCAATCTAGATTATTGATCAAATCACGAAGGCTCTCCATGGATAGACTATTCATCTGGTATAGGTGATATGGTATCATGGGTGAGTACAGGATATAGCTTGGGAGATGGAGACTGATATACAATCATAGTGGATAGAGCTGTTCGATTGTTCTTATTTTCTAGTTCTTTAGGGAAATTCAAAGACAAATTTAATTAAGGGGGAATGTTTCAAATAACCCGGATCTTCTTATCAGGTATGTATTTGTTTCCAGTCTTCCTTTGAGGAAAAGGGAATAAGAAACAATTTTGAAGTACACGTCGAGTACCTACTTGTACACACTGTGTAATAGGGAACCATAGCCATGCCGTGTCTGTCCATGTAACGGCCACGTATATGATCACATGGAGATGTGGAAGGGATACTTAAGGTGGGACCCATTAAATTCCAATACATGTCATGTTCTTTTTTTAATTTTTATATCAGAGTGGGGCCACATCTCATTTATAGATCATTCTACTACTAATCTTTGTTTTTCTAGGAGGGACTAAGTGTAAATATTCTTCTCCAATCCACCGATCTGCCATCTATTCTCCAAATCAATCTCCGACAGGTGCGTTGGAATCCCACTGGTGAGTCCTTTCTTCTTATAGATTTTCTTACCCTAATTTCTCCTCTCACATGAGTTATTCTAGGTTGAATGTTTTTTAATGTTTTTATAGATATACATCTTTCAAAGACAATTAAAGGGCCAATGATGGAGTATATCAATCGTACAACACCAAGGTATCTAGTTTGTTTCTCTTTGTTAGTTGTATTTGAGTTTTTATGCCAATGTGTCGATTACCTATATTTTGGGTATTTCAGGTTAAGGAAATTAAACCTTGTTTTATTTTTCATAGATTGATTGTTGAATTAAGGTTTTAGTAGTTTGATATTATGTAAAATTAAATGTTCAAGGAACACCCCATCGGTGTGCTTCCTTGTTTGAATGTTTAGGGTTGTTTGGTCAATGATGTCTATGAGTCAGACCTTGTTTCCTTAACATCACTGATAGGATGGAACTGATTGTCTTTTTTGGCTAGTTGAATTCTTGTGATATGCAATGGAATTATTTATCCCTGTAGTAGTTGATATTTCTTTGGGTTGTTGATATTATATATGCATGATTGAATTCCTCAGGGATGTGAGAACCTAGTGTAGTTAGACCATAGGGGGAAGGGACTTTGAGTGATTCCTCAGAGTGTCCGTTATAATTCATGCTATGAGACCACATGGGGGATTGATAGTGAGTGCTCCCTCAGAGTTTATATAGTTTATGTTAAGAGACTACAATGTGTATTTATGTTGAGTGCTTCCCCAAAGAGTCTGTAGAATATTAGTTGAAAAATATAGGGGAAATTGTTGGTGAATGATTCCTCAGAGTGTATTTTACTTTTTATTTCATTATTTGGCTAGAGGGGTTAGACAGTTTGACCTACCCAGAGGGTTAATGTAAATATATAATGTTATGATTTGACTACCAAGTCATATTACAAACATAGATTTTTTAATATTAGGTAGTATTCTAAGATACCTATTTGTTATACTTATGTGATTAATTGATAAACATTAATTTTCAATGAATGTAAATGGAAACTATAGGATTGGTTAATTTTGTGTACTCCGAGTTTCCTGGTACATTTCCATTATTAACTTCCATTTATACTAACTTACAGATAAGCAGAAATCTTATGGTGGTTGCCTATTGGGATTCATCTCACACCCCCATTAGGGTCGTGCTTTTGGACCCAAATAGATTATATGGTTACAGGTATATATAAGGGAACACTCCCTTCGTCGTTGGGTACTTTATTATTGTGGAGCTAGAGAGCATGTGACAAGATAAGGCTTGTGATGCTGCTAGAGTTTATATGTTTTCTTTGGTATTTGGTTTTTACTATATTAACAGCATTATGAATTTTTTGGATTCTTTCCTAGATATGTGTCATGCTTCATTTAAATATGTGATCCAGTTGTTTATTTACTTCTATTCTTCCATTTTCTAATAGTTGTATGGTATTACAGCTTCTGCAACTGTTTATTATTTGTTATTCAATTGTGAATACTCTGCCAATGAGGGAATATATTCCCCACTATCACACCCAGGGCCCTCACTACTAGTCAGTAGCCTATGGTGTTTATGGAAATTCACTAGAGGCCCTGTGGCCAGCGAGGTACGAGGGACCATTGGGAAGCTCCTGGAATCGAGACATTACATATATAATGCATATACAGGTACAAACATTATGTATATATATATATACATAAGACTATGATATATATAATGTAACTGATTTGACACATTTTAGCCTATTTTAAATCTAGTAGACTCGTCTAGGTATCATATTCAATCATGAGTATTCTATTATAAATTTATAGATTTTTTTAATATTATGTATCCCAGAAAATTCCATGATATAAAAAATGATTGTATTATTCTAGAAACCATTGGTGGTGGCCCACAATTTTTATCTCACACCCTACTTGGGAAACCACTATTATCTATGAAGACTTAATGAATGATGTTGCGGGCCTGGGAAAGAACCATATCATGGATTCCAGATATGATTTTACAATAGCATGGAAAATAGAAGTAGAAGACAGATTGTATACTCGTGGGGCCATTGGAGCCATCCTTTAGTCATTTTTTATTAATTTTATATCATTTTGTATAAAACTATAACATGTATACTCTATTTCAATTTGGTATATCAGAATTATAGGACATAATTTTACATATGTCTCTGCCTATATTTTTTTTTTTATTCTCAATTCCTAAATGCATATAATTATACTACTTGTTTATGTTATCTGTTTCCACTATACTGTTGTTATATCATTATTTTACTATTCATTATACTTATTTATATCTAACAATTCACTCAAATATGAGGGTATAGTCTCCCTATCACACCACCTATGAAACTCTATACTAGTCGACAACCTCTTGAATATAGAGAGGTACACTTGAGGCAATGTGACCCATTGGATAATGTTAGAATTTTAGTGGATCATAGTTGAAGGTGTTACAAAGAGGTAACAAATATTTCATTTTCCTTATTATAATTATATGGCTTTTATAAAGGATACAAGGATGTGATTGAATTTTGTAATGAGACAGTGAATGGAAATAACTAACCCACCTACATTGGAAATCAAAATTACGTGGGATTGGGTTATTGCTATTTTGATTTTCATCGATTAGAGTTGATATGATATCATCATTGGTTGATTCACATGTCTTATGACATTATTAATGTTGATATTTTTAATATTAAGGGATACTATTCTTGGGTGAGTTAAGAAAATAAGTTATGTTCTCATTCATGATCACAAGAACAATCTAACATATATACCACACATTGTTTTATGCCATGTTTCCTTTTTACACAAATTTCCTACAATATATATTTTTGTTCTAGGTTATACATATTTAAATGAGGTAATTTCTCTTGTTAAAATAAGTAATTATATTAATTAATGTCCTATGATCAATATAAATGATGTTTTCCCACATGGATTGATGCTTACCCCTTAATTGGCCTATTATACTCATGTTGTGAGTTCTAGTCCTAATGGTTCCAAGGATCGAAACATGCATGAGTGGATTGGATTAATTGAGTTTCATCAGTTATTTATAAAGTATTTAAATCTATAAATCATGATAAGTGAGTCATGTAATAAATTCAATGTGTATGATATATTGTATCCAGATTCTATATTAAGGTCATGTTCCAGTTAAATGAATTTCCAATTGAAATTATAAAGAGTATTTTTTTTATAAATTTGTAATGGTGAAGTATCTAACAAGAATCTAATACGTCCATTTAATATAGTATAAAAATATATGAACTAAAATATTAGACTGAACATTTTACCACTAGTTTGAATGAAAATTACAAATTAAATGGTGTTTTACCATATAACAGGAAAATGAAACTATACATAATGTAACGTCTATCGAATGATATGATTCCCATACCCAATCCCAACATTAGTTGTGGGTAGTTCAATATGTATCTTATAGTTATTAGATCCTGTTATGGTCATTAATTCTATCTTAAACCAACATTTTGGAGCAGGAAGAGAGTTTTGACTTTATGCATATTTGGTCTATGCACCTACCATATTCTTTAGTTTGATCATTTTTCTTTTAAATTAATTTCTTTGAAACAATTTGGCATTATAAAATAATTCCATCCTGATGGCCTGAATTGTTATGCTAAGAAGGATGTGATGACCATACCACCAAAATAGATGTGTCCTGAGCCACTAGATTTACCTCCTATAGTTCCCCATGTGGAAGCATCTTTTTTTCATGAAATGGGTACTAAAATAAAATTTTGAAATGGCTTATTTTTTATGATAGTGTTTATGTTAGGAGGTCCTCACATAACCATGACTATGGAATACTGGACTATGGAATTCTTGTAGCACATACTTGCACCTTCTATGTGGCATGAGGGGACACACGTTGCAGATTCATGGTTAGATGCTAGGACTTCTAAATTTTAGCATCTAGAGATGCCTCTTGAGTGCAGGGTCCTGCCTATGGCTTATATGATAGGAATTGTTTATATTTGATGATTCTATGAACATAAAATGAATTTAAGGAATAAATATTTGATCTAGAGGGATTTCAAGAAGATACTTTTTTCTTACTTTTTTCCACAAACATTATGGGCTTTCTAAGCTAAGGATTTAATGAACATACAGTAGGGGTCCATGTCTTTAATTGAATATTTTTACCATTTTACTAAGAAGTTGATATTTTCTATAAACATATATGTTGATGATCTTATGACTATGAGTGTATTTTTATATTGGTTATTATACACAATCTGATCTCATGGAAATGATTTCAGATTGACTACTATTTCTATGATCATCATCCAAGCCCTCACTGTAATGAAGAATTTTAAGGAAGTTGAAAGTTGAAGATAAGGTGATTCGGAACCTAGACCTATATGTTGTTATTGATGTTGAATGAAGAATCACTATGAGTTTTATCACTGGGGTATCAGTAGTCAGACAACTTATATTGAATGATTTTTGATATGTAAGACGTGTTGGAAACTGAGACACATGAAATCCTTATGTATGCGGGACTCAGTTGAGTGAAGAGGATGTGGTTGGATGGAACATATATAGCTCTTCAACTGAACATTTCCAGAAGATCCAATTTAGATGGGTTCTAATCCTACTCCATGTTTTGGTGGTGGTATGGTATTACTTTTTACGGAAGCTAGCTGGAGTACCATTGACCACTTAGGATGAGGTGGTGGTTGAGGAAGGGGAAATCAGACTCAGGATATATATCACCACCAGAGTTTGAATGTTTATGGATATCTGTTTGTAACTCAGGGGAATAGTATGGGACAATTAGATTTAGTGAAACCTATTCTTGAGGTGTATAGTGTAAGATCATCTAATGTTCTAGGTGCTATTCTTATAACATCAACACTAGTGTCTTATCTATTTGGAAATGGTGCATAACACTCTTTTATATATATAAAAATTGTTGATATTATGGACCTAAAAATTCAGTACCTTTGTGGCATGGTGATACATGAAATTTTATTGGGTATCCACTTAGAGAGTTTTCAATGATATGATGACTGTCCACTTGGGATATTCCAATATATATTTATGTTGAATTTGATCATCCTTTACATTAATGTGTTCGATTTATTTTTTAGGATGGATTGGTTTGCAACCTATCAAGATCAAATTGATTTTTATAACAATAGCATGATTCTTATATCACTAGAGGGCATTATTCATATCCATAATGGAGAATGGTACTTCTATAGATCTTGAAATGGACATGAGAAATAGGGTAAAGGAATCGTGATAACCCAGATCACCAGTATCCACATGGTTTATCAGGGAATACAACATAAACTATTTCCCCCCATAATATATAATTTTAAGGATGTATTCCATGATGATTTTTCTAGGCTACCTCATGTGAGAGGGATATAATTCACTATTGAGTTCGGTCCTGGAGCAGCACTAGTGTCAATTACACCTTATTGGAGGACACCAAAATTGCATCTGGAGGTTGGCAAATAGTTATAAGACAATGAATGTAATTTTTTTATCTATCATAGTATATAAATATTAGTTTAACTAGTCCTTTTAACAAAGAATAAGGATAGAACCCTAAAAATTTTAATGATTACATATAGTTTAACCAATAGGCTATTAAAGAATGAGTATCAATTACCTCAAATATGTATTCTCTTTCATCAGCTCAGAGGAGTGAGGGTGTTTTAAAAGATTTATTTGAGTTCTGGATATAATTAGTTTCAATTAAGGTATTTAGATAAATTTAAGAAAACATTCATGGGTAGGTATAGTCTTTATGAGTATTTGGTAAGTCTATTTAATCTCGTGTATGCACCTAAAATTTATAAGGCTTGAATGAATTAGAGTTTCAAAATTTATCTATATTTATTCATGGATATATTTGAGTAAGACATCATGGTGTATTCCCACACTTGACATGAACATGCCTAACATCTTGGGATCGTGCTGAATGTAATGATAGAGCACAAGAATTATGTATACTCACCATATTACACTTATGGATCGACAATTTCTAGTTCAAATGTCACATTATCTCAGAGTTAGCAGTATCCATAAAAAATAATGAATGTTAGAGATGTAGTTACCTAGGATCATCCAAAGACAAAAATTGATTTATAGAGTTTTTTGGGGATAGAAAGATATTATAGATGCTTCATCTCATATTTCTCATGGATAGTATCCCATATTATAGGGTTGACTAATAAGGGATTAAATTTTGTATGGATATAATAATGTACAATATAGTTTCATGAGTTGAAGGGAAGGTTTAATTTAGTGTTGATCACGACTCTATGAGAGCTAGGAAGGAGGTGAATATTTTATGGTTATTCATCAAGTATATGGATGGGAGTAGTTCTGATGATGGATGATAAAGTCATGGAATATGAGTCTCATTAAGTAAGGAGAAATGAAACAAATATCAAGACCCACAATCTCTATCTACCAGTAGTTGTCTATTATTTATATTGTTGGAGGCATTATTTACATGGGGAGAATGTTGTGGTATTTACTAATAAAATGTTCCTCATGTACATATTTACACAATGTGATCTGAATCCCATGTAGTGTAGGTGGGTTGGCTACATACAATACATTGATATTAGGCTTACTTATACACCTGGGAGAGGTAATGTAGTAGCCAATTCAATGAGCTTGAAGACTCTGAAACTTGTATTTCAATAGTATATCAATGATTGGGAACACATGGATATTTTTTAATGATGCTTGTTGAGGTCCATGAGGATCATATATAGAATTAAATCAAAATAAAAATAGTGAACTAAATTCTTCTAGAATGTGTTAGGATGAGGCCAATTTCAGATAAAAAGGTCTTAGTCCTGAGGGAAATCATCTAATATGAGAAAACATCACCTCGTTTGACCTAGGATGGGGATGAGGTCTTAGGGACACATGTGAATATTTAGGTTGTAATACACATTCAATAGGAACTGATGTGGGAATATCATGCCTCATAGTGAGAAGTACATCCTAGTGTGACAAAGATGTTTCACAACATATGCTACTAGTATTGATGGTCTAAAATGAAATGATATATGGTCCTATTTATATCATGGAATTTCTATTATCAGTAGGTGAAGGTGGAACATCAGTGAATAATAAGACATTTAAAACCATTTCCTATTACCATGTGCAAATGGGAATATGTATTTATGGACTTAATAATAGTTTCTTCATGATCACCTGGAAGAAATTACATTATTGGGAAGTTCTTTACTTGTAGACTTTCACACACATATTTCCACCTTGAGAGACCTTCTTGGTTGAATATCTCATAAGATCATATTCCAGGAATGTCATATTCATTCACGGATAACCTCATCTAATCATATCTGATAGGGAAATTCTTACAAAATCATAGTTTTTGCATAATTTATAGAGGGACTTGGGTATATAGGTGCTTCTGATCCGGAATTATCTCCCTCAGACTAAAGGATAGAGAGATCACTCTATTCAGGTATTAGAGGATAAGCTTTGTGCATGTGTCCTTGAATTTGGGTTTTCTTAGTAGAAACATAAACCCATGGGTGAGTAGTTTTACAATAATATATTTTAGGAAACTTTTCAAATGGATATATATGAATCTTTATATGGTAGTCAATGTCAATAACTTATGTCTGGGATAGAGGTAGGGGAGGCAGCTTTTCATAAATCACATCTTATCAAGAGTCTTTAGTGATGATCTTATTGATCTATAAGCACATGATGATATATTCCTCTAGGCTCCAGTCATATACTAATCGATGTTAATGAAAATTACATTCATGTTTAGTGATTATATTTTCTTCTGAATTGCTACAAGGTTAGGCCATTGAAAAATTCAATCTCCGTGTAAGATTTCAACTAGATTCGTTGGACCTTTTGAGGTTTGGGAGTGAATTATACAAGTTTTTACTAGATAATACATCCTATAGGAAATTGATCTCTTCTTGATGTATTTTACTTGACCAATCACCAACAATAATATCCTTACAAGTAACATGAGTTACAAATTAATACATTTTAGTAAGTTGTGGATGCCTCCTTTAAAGAGTACCTAATTCTTATTATTGATCAGTGTGTAACTAGACTATGAGAAAGGTCCATTACTTTGGTATGGGTTATATAGTAGTACATTAGAGTAAAAGAGGAGACCTAGTAGTGGGAGACTAATATATAGGCATAGTGGCTAGATATTTCCATAGACGAACACTCTTTACCATCCAAAGGCCTACTCAAGGATGAGTTTCATTAAGGAGTAGAGGTTGTAATTGAATGATTTTTCAAGAAGGTAAAGATCACTTTTTCTAGGAATAAATTGTGGTTTATATTCTCATAAGGGTCCCCTATAGAATATGGATGGTTACTAAAGTGTTCAAATATTGTTTTGAGATGAGAGCACTAAAAATTTGATGAATATAGTTGTCCACTAGGTAAGCGCACAATTAGTACTAATAGGGATACTCAACTATGTGGGGGCATATGTACATAGTATAAGGCCACACTGATTTTCTATAATAAAGTATGTCAGGAAGCATTATCATGAAAAATTTCTTCTACACGAGACAATGGTTTTTCATTTTTACTACACATGGTTTGTAAAATTGTGTTCTTAGCTAGTACAAGGGTGGTTCTTGGATATTGGGTGGAACATAGTTGTCAAACTAAATGGACAAAAATGTGTTCAAATAGGGTGATCTAATTTTTAACAGGGATATTACCTTTTCCCCTTATTATGTTTCTAATCATTTCCCCTCATTCCTCAGTCCTCTCAAGTGGACAACCCCTATCATTCTATCACATGAGAGATCCATCAATCCTTTATTAGGCTTTATGATAACTTCTCTATCCAAACTTGGTTTCATTTCCATAATATGAGTTTATATTCTATTTTAAATATCTTTAATATTATATCTTCATTTCCTAGTTTTTATTCCATTGTCTGGAATTATTTTGGTGTGATCTTAGTTGCCCAGTTTTTGGGTAATTCATCTATTTTCTTGTGTTTTCAGTACTTCTCCAAATCCAAAACTGACACTGGACAAGTTTTCATCTATAGACTTAGGTTAGTTTGTCCTAAAATTCCTTACAAAAAGGTTGATTTGTTTTTATATTTCATCATTCTGTCACATGTTAGATAATTTTAAGAAATGCCATAAATTTTTTCCCTTTTAATATTAATTAAACCAAGTAAAAATATTCCCATAGAACATTGTATAAATATTAATGGATGGAGACATCATTTATTTTCTCCTATTTAGTTGTGATTATGTATTTAAAATCATTTATGTAAAATATTTATGGACTGAAAGACATGGTATGTTTCTTAGTTTAATATGAAATGCTTTTTTAATTTCATAATAAAATAATAGACCAAATTAATTTTGTGGGAGGGAGTTGTATGGACTATTAACATGTTATACATTTGTGAAAGAGAAACTTATGAATTGCGAATGTTCGATTAAAATTTCATAAATTATTATCATGATATTGAGGTAATACCCATATTATTATTTTATGGACATTGTGATTTTCTAGTGAACAATGGTAAATGGACATTTTGATAATGACATTTCATGCTCTCTTATGTTAGGTGATGGCCATGACATCCCACACCATGGTCCTTTATTTGGAAGGTTGTCATAGGGCTCCAGGTTCCCTTATATTGGTTGTTAATCATGATGTATCACCCACCATCTAAAGTGACGATCAAGATGTCTTTCATTCAAAGGAGATTCAGGTATTTTACCCTTGTAAGAGCCTAATTTTTCTTAGAATTGTTATCTAATTCTGAGTTATGCACTAGTTCCTTCAATCACCTAGTATACATATATATTACTATAAATGTTCCCATTTATATAGTTCATGTACATGTATTAATTTTATGTATATACAAATTAATAATATATAAGTGTTAAATGATGAGAGACATTTTGTCCAATGATGAAGTAGGTAAAGATTTCAAGATGTCCTTTATAAAACATTGTTGAATGGTATTCATTTTCAGAAATTTTTAATATTAATTACCCTTCACACATATATTATATACAGACTAAATGATTTACTCTATACACCATTTCAGGATCCCTACTAAGTTTTATCACACCCTATTCAGGATGCCAACAATATCCATATATACATTGTGACTATAGGTGTGGATATGGGCAGACACCCTATCATGTATTTTTGGTTTTTTTTCTTATAGAATAGAGTGTTGGAGAGTAGGACCGAGATTATGGTTTTGATTCTAGTATTGATTTCCATTTGTATTTTTTTAAATAATTTTGTTTATACCACTACCCAATATCCCTCTTTCCCTTTTTCTATATCAGTATGTCTGAAAATATTTTTTTATATGACTCAACCTTTGGATGCTGAATATTAATACTTTTTCAAAGGATATTATACTCAATTTCAATTCATAGTTCCCATTTCTATAGATTTATTGTTATATAGTGATTTCCCTATTTAATATAGTTGTTTATATATATTTTTTCTTCCATTATAGGATAGTTTAGTATCCGCACAATATCTCCTTCAACCCTCATTACTAGCTAATAACCTGTGGAATACAAGGAAGAATGCATGAGGCCACATGAACAATTTCCTTAAAGAAAAATCTCAGTAGACCACATGTCATGATTTTACATTACACTAATGCACATCTATGCGAGAGATTTAATTCCCTTATAGTATGTAAACATAAATTCATAGCTGTGGAAAACACTATAGTGAAGACTGTATAATTATTTCAGGCAATCATCATATATCTATACTCAACTCAAAATTTCTATCAAGGGTCCTTCATGACTAACACCAAAGGCAACTAAAATTATCCCCAAAAATATCTAAACTATAATCGAATAAAAATAATAGTGATGCAATATAAACATAATGTAAATAACACATCAATATAATGATTTAAATAAAAAATCTCAGATATTGTCATAGAACTCAAGAACCAAAATTGTTTAATATCTAGAAGAATATACATATAAATAACATAAATTATAATATTTGAAATATTTTACCCATAATCATGCTCATATATAAAATTTTCATGATTTTTAAAATGATATAATCATTTCCCATTTCTAGAGATTAGAGGCATAAGAAAGGGGTTAGCTTAGTCCGTCAGTTAGGAAATAACAAATCATAAAATTAAGAAAACATGAGGAATAAATAAATAACATAATAAAATATCTAAATGCATCATATAATTATCAAAAAATATTTTTGGGTAAAAAAATATCATAAAAAGATCATTAGGGAATTATAAAATATTTATAAAAGCTCCGAACACATCTCTACAATAATATGACCTGTGTTAATGACATAAATGAGTATATTAAATTTAAAATATGTGTATATCATTATAACATGGTATTTCAGGGACATGAGTGCATATTTAAAATTTGGCATAACATTATTAACACCATGTAAAGTTTGAACAATAAATATAATATAAAAACCTCTCTAAGAAAAGTCATTATTCCCCAACTAATGCGAAAAAACTCAATATTTCCAATACCTACTATCTCGTGAGTTATAAATTTAATCTAATGAAATTTAAGAATATATTGGATCCCATTGATCATCTTCTAATAAAATCGGGTGCCCTTAAAATCAACCAAATATTTTTTAAAGAACCCATTGAAAAACATAATATCAAATAAAAGATATTCTATACATAGGACTATGAAAATATCATTTTCCAAAAAATAATCATAACACAATAAAATATAAAGGATGATCAAAACATTACTTCATTATTGATAAACCCATTAGTAATAATATAAGTGAAAATACAAATCTTTTGACAAAACCTTTTAAACATTTCTATACAAAACCAGTGTAAATTAATTTAAAAATATCATCTTTGAGATGTGTAAGAGAATAATATTTAAATAAATTTTCTATAGAGTAAAAATAGAAATATCTATGAGACTTTATTGAGTCAATTATAGGAAAATTTTTATGTAAAGATAAAAAAATTATTTTGATAGATAGAAAACCCTTTTATTTAAAATACCATTGTATGAAAACAAAATAAAAAAGGGGTAACAATTTATACATTTGAATATGGATAGATATAATTATGAAAATAGTATAAAATTTTCTTCATTGTATTTCTAAAAAAGGAGTATACTATTGTATGAAAGGAAAATACATTTGTATAAAGAAATATCTATTAAAACAAAATGGAAGTATTATTAAGAAAAATGCATTTAAAAAAATAGTATAATCATAATGGTGGAATAATTTAGTGTGAAAAATATTTTAAAAAATATATTATAGTTTAAATACTATAAAACATCATCATAGCCTAGAATATATCATTTTTAATGATAATATCTATAAAAGAGTGATTATGTCCCATAGAAATTGTTTGAGTCCGAAAAACCCCATACAACCTTTATAACATTTAAATAATAACACCATGAGGGGTATAAATTTAAGTAGAAAATTTAATATCATGAAATATAAAAGGATATAGATACATGATTAAAATAATTATGTATTTAATAAAATGAAAAGGAATCACAGTTTATGGCTTAAACCTGTCTGAGGGGATTGATGTTTGCGATGAAGAAACCCATACCTTATATATTTTTATAATCAGATGAACTCTAGGATCATATATAAAAAATAAAAAAATATAACGTTAACTATATTGGTAATATATTCAAGTTTATCACAATTTATAATTTTAATTTATAATCATTTTATATATTTTTATAAGTTTGTTTTTTACAATTTCCTTATATTGAGTGTTTATAGCTTTGATCGTGTGTAGTAGTTTCCATGAATAGGTGTAGGTTTTCATTACTCTTATAAAGTTAATCATTCAAATTTCAATAATTTTATAGTAATGTATGATTTAAAATCATTTATGAACTGTATATTTATTCTCCGGAGTACTTTAGTCATTATCCTAGAAGATCAAATTGTCAATGAACATTTTCCATTAATTCTTATCCTACAAAGTATGTCTTCTTAATAATTAAGTTAAGTATTAATATATCAAATTAAAAAATACCAAAATAATTATTTACATATATATATATATATTATAATAGTAATTATACCTTCATACCCATCAATTCAATAATTTTATAGAATTTTTCTCAACGTTTTCCATAGTTACCCAAACATGAATGTACCCTGAATATCAATGATTATGATTAGATTTAGTTGGAATATTATTACACTAGTAGAAAAATGATATATTTTAGTATTTATTACTGTTACATATTGGAGTTATAAATGAAGTAGTAGATGAAGTACAAATATAAAAACATGACATAATTTTAATTAAATATATTACCCTTAGAACTTTTGTTTTAAGCAATAAAATTTATGGTTATTGTTTGTTGATCGTATCATAATTATGTTTTCCATTGTTTGATAGTAAATATATAATAATAACATAAACATGATATTTACCCTTTAAAATCATTCTAATTTTTTAATATTTAAGGTGGTTATGGAATGAATAATTAAAATCAATCATCTCATGGATGCTGTAGTCCATTCATAAACAAGGATGATGATTTTGTTTTCCATAAAAGTGGAAAAGGGAGATTAAGGTTTATCAATTAATAATATAAAATATCAAATTAAGATAAATACTATATATTATATTTTTTATTAGTACCATCCTTTTATTTTGGTTATGGAAAACAAAAAATGTTGCATCGTGGAGGCATTTGAATGCACAAAACATGATTTACAGTTTTGCGTTAATGGAAAAATGGAAGGGTAGTTAATTCATGTAAATTCATCATAATAACATACCAACATAATAATGATAGATAATATTTCATTTTTAGATTTATTAAAGACATTGAATGAATATGAAAGGAATATAATTAAATAAATTACAAAAATAAAGTTCATGAACTTATAACTCAATTCTTGGATTATCTCTCTTGAGAAGGGGAATGAAACATTGAGGGTAGTTATTTTAATAATAAAATAACCTCATTTTGATTTCTAGGAGTCTGCAAAAGATCTTTGTGTATAGTTTGTTCTGAATATATATGGTTTTGGTTTGAGGGGAGGTGAGGAGAGTGTTTTCCCTTTAATTAATTAAAATGAGCATAATTTTTGGAAATAAAAAAAACATTTCTATAATGTGATGCTAGTCTCAAACTGTGTGGCTCCAAAAATGAAAAATAATGGATTGTAGTGGGGATAAGATCAATAACCACTTCCAAAATTCAAATAAAAATATGTTGTGAACATTATAGTCCTTTTACCTTTAAAGTTACTCAATTTTACAAATTTAGTTTTCAAAATATTGACTAATTATTGCTTTGGTAATTTATCCCTTATTGTTATAAATAAAATAGTCTTCGTTATATAATTGGGCATTATATTTTCTAATTTTGAAAAATAATTATTTTGATTCATTTTTAACAAATGTTTAAAAAATATTTTAAAATAATATATTTATAATGTATTAAAAAAATTTCTTGAAAATTAATAAACAAATTCTAAAAATTATAATATTGGTTTATAATTTAACAAATAGAATTTTAAAATTATAAAATCTCATATGAAATACATAATTGATCTTATAAAAATTTTAATAAGTGTAAAATTAATACTAATATAATAATAATTTTATAATGTCATGTTGCTTGAAAAAATAATTTTTTCACTATTAACCCAAAAATAAAATATCCTATAAAAATATTTAAAATTATTCTGTATATTATATTTAAAATAATTATAATAAAATTATGATCATTTTGGAAATTAAATTTCTAATATATGAGAATCCAATATTTAAATAAATTCCTAAAATTTTGCGAATTACCGATCAAAATGGATATTTTTTAAAAACATTATCTTTTTCAAATTAATACATCCTATAATATAATAATTTTTTGGTAATATATATTATTTATATAATAAATTTACTGTTTTATTTTTCCAATAATAATATTATCATTTTCATGAAATGAAACACCATTTTAAACAGAATATATTTTCAAGAAAAAAAATTTATATTGATTTTTATATATACTAGATGCAATTCCTTGCTATTAAAATAAAAAATTATATCCATATTTAATAATGTGGTTACTCCTATTCATACCCACTAATTAATAGTAATGTTTTTAAGGTAATATTCGAAATAGTACCTATTGGTTTTATTAATATTGTTGTGTGCGTGGTAACTACTATTACCAAAATATTTACTTAATGATAATATATACTGAAACGTTGGGTCATCACGAAGATAATCCATCATACAATATTTCAATTTTGATATTAAAAATTTTGGACTCTCTTTAATATAATTAAATTTATAATTATGATAAAATATACTTTTAAATTAAAAAAATATATTATATTAAATGAATGTTTCTGTACAAAAATGCATTTTCAAATTAATATATGTTCGTAGTCTAATTTTTTATCAATGATTCATTAAAAGAGTGTTAATATATTTATTTTTATATAAAAAATTAATTAGATTCATTTTTAATATATATTATCTATATATGAAAGTGTAATTACATCAAAGAACACTTTTTATTACTAAATACATTTATTCTCAATTCATTACTATAGATATGCCACTACGGGAAAAATAGCTTTTTACGACGGGTATTTTGCGACGAGAATTAATCCCATCGCAAATAGTCCGTCCCAGAGGATATTTGTGACAGAGGATTCTACACATCGCCAATACTTGGTTATTTGCGATGAGAATTGGGGTCCCATCACAAAAGGTTTGGAACAGTGTGTGCGGCAAACCGCGGGAAGATTATTTGCGAAGGGGGAATACCCACATCGCAAATAATGTGTCGGCCTGCGGGTATTTTCCACTGGTCTTGTCGCAAATACCCGACGGCGGTAAACAGGTTTTTCCGATGGGATGTTCTCCCATAGCAAATAGTGTTTCGGCAGGTGCCCTTTGCAATGGGACCCGTCACAAATACTCTTTTAATTGTCGACCGTAATTAATGCGAGAAAAGGTTTTTATGACTGGTCCCGTCGTAAAAATACTATTTACGACAGGCTGCCCATCACAAATAGTCCTGTTACGACTAATCTTACATATATATACCCCCATCCATTTTTTCAAATCCACATCTCATCTCTTACTCTCTCTCTCTCTCTCTCAACTCAATTTTCCGAGAGAAAATTTGGGTGAGTTAGTTTTTTTTCACAAAAAGGTTTGGAAGGCATCTACATCAATGGGAGATCAAGTTTAAAGTTATTTATATTTTCTTTAATTAAGTATTTATTTCATTTTATTGATGTTAATTTTAATTATTTCTGATTAGTTTTCATTAAATTAGAATTAAATTGTTTTGTTTTCAGTATTTATTGGTAGTAATAAAATGAAATAATTAGTACTAATTTTTTATAATTAGTAATAAATAGCAATAATTTTTAATAAATAAGAATAAATAGTATTAGGAATTAAAAGTAATAAATAGGAATAAATAGTAACACATAGCAGTAAAGACTAATAAATAGAAATAATTAGTAATAATTAGCAATAAATAGTAATAATTAGCAATTAATAGTAATAATTAGCAATTAATAGTAATAATTAGCAATAAATAGTAATAATTTGCAAAAAATAGGAATAATTAGCAATAAATAGAAATAAATAGCAGTAATTAGGAATAATTTGGAATAATTTGGAATATTTAGGAATAATTCGTAAGAAATAGGAATAATTCGTAATAAATAAAAATAATTAGGAATAAATAAGAATAATTAGTAAAAAATATGAACATTTAGCAATAAATATGAATAATTTGAAATAAATAGAAATAATGAGGCAATAAATAGGAATAATTAGCGATAATTAGTAATAATTAGCATTAAATAAGAATAAATAGCAATAATTAGAATAAATAGAAATAATTAGAAATAGATAGTAATAATTAGAAATAAATAGCAATAAATAGCAATAAATAGGAATAAATAGCAAAAAATGGGAATAAATAGAAATAAATAGGAATAAATATCAATAAATATGAACAATTAGTAATAAATATGAATAAATAGTAATAATTAGGAATAATTAGTAATACATATGAATTAATTAGTAATAAATAAGAATAATTAGCAATAATTAGGAATAAATACAAATAAATAGAACTAATCAGTAATAATTTGAAATAAATATGTATAAATAGAAATAAATATGAACAATTAGCAATAAATAGGAATAAATAAAATAATTAGTAATAACTAGCAAAAATTAGAAAAAATTAGAAAAAATTAGCAAAAATTAGAAATTTATTGGAATAATTAGCAATAAATAGGAATAAATAAAAATAAATAAAAAAATTAGCAATAAATTGTAATAAATAGGAATAAATAGGAATAAATAGGAATAAATTGCATTAAATCCAAATAAATCGGAGTAAATATTAATAAATAGCAATAATTTGGAATAAATAGTAATAATTACAAATAATTAGCAATAATTTGGAATAATTTGGAATAATTTGGAATAATTAGTAATAAATAGCAACAATTAGTAATAAATAACAATAATTAGTAATAAATAGCAATAACTAGTAATAAATAGAAATAATTTGAAATAAATAGAAATAATTAGTAATAAATAAGAATAAATAGTAATAAATAAGAAAAAATAGTTATACATCGCAATAAATAGCAATAATTAGTAATTATTAGCAATAAATGGTACTAGTTAGCAATAAATATTAATAATTAGCTATAAATATTAATAATTTGGAATAAATAGTAATAATTTGCAATAAATAACAATAATTTTTAATAAATAGTAATAATTAGCAATAATTAGGAATAATTAAGAATAATTAGGAATAATTAGGAATAATTAGTTATAAATAAGAATAATTAGGAATAAATAGAAATAAATAGGAATAAATAGGAATAATTAAGAATAAATAGGAATAATTAGTAATAAATAGGAATAATTAGCAATAAATAGTAATAATTAGTAATAAATAGGAATAATTACAATAAATATGAATATATATGAATAATTAGTAATAAATACTCATAATTGGTAATAGATAGGAATAAATAGGAATAATTAGGAATAATTAGTAATAAATAGAAATAATTAGTAATAAATAGCAGTAATTAGTAATAATTAGTAATAAATAAGTAATAAATACGAATAATTATAAATAATTAGCATTAATTATCAATAATTTGGAATAATTTGGAATAATTAAAAATAATTAGGAATAAATTGGAATAAATAGAAATAATTAGTAATAAATTGAAATAATTGGGAATAAATAGGAATAAATAAGAATAAATAAGATTAAATAGGAATAAATAGGAATAAATAGGAATAAATATGAATTAATAGAAATAAGTAAGAATAAATAGGAATAATTAGAAATAATTAGGAATAATTAGCAATAATTAGGAATAATTAGTAATAATTAATAATAATTAGTAATAATTAGGAATAATTGGTAATAATTAGTAATAATTATTAAAAATTAGGTATAATTAAGAATAATATCAATCGTAATAAATTGTAATAACTTTTAATAACATGGAACAATTTCTAATGGATTGATGGCACTCATTTTTCTAGATGGCTCTTCTTCTTTCAACTTTCACTAACTCAAAACATTAGGAAATGTACGATTCTAGATATGCATACCCAATATCGTATGCATGAGATTGAATATGCATTCAAAGAACCACATTTTTTATAATATTTTTAGGTAGGGATAGATGGACGAATATGATTCATCGACGAAAAGGGGGCTCTTTTTCAGACAACTCATTTACATGCATCATTATCACACTGAAATCGCAATGAAGAATCTGATTGGAGGTATTATTATACATTCTCATATGCCCAAAAATGAATATGTGTACATCCGAGTAGATTTTTCATCGTGATTTCAGTGTGAGAAAGATGAAAGTAAATGATCTGTCGGACAAAAGAGTAGTCGTCAATCCACTGGAAATTGTTTTACCCAAAATTAATGGTAATTATTAAGATGTAGTTGTAATTATTTATATTATTTTTTTCATATAGTTATTTTTATAATTTCAAATTATTCAAAAATAGTGATGATTTTATATTTTTTTAGAAAAATATGAAACAAATAGATCAACGTCAGTCATATTAGATGATCGTGCTTGGATAAATTAGTGCATTAATCCAAAAAATTCTTATTTAAATACTATATATATTTATGGTGTTGATGATTTCTTATCATTAGCATCATCAAAACCAAAATATATTTCAGTATGAACAATTAAGTGTCCTTGTAAAAAATGTGCTCTGAGAACGTTTGACACATTTGAAAAGGTTGGGGGGACATCTCTTGTAGTTTGGTTTTCAGCCAGATTACGTTTTTTTTATCAACATGGGTAACGTAGTTCCCACGAAGATACCAATAACTTGATTCCAGATCCATCATAGTTTCAAAATTTAGTACATGATGTTGTAGGTCCATCTGTTCAACAAATTGAAACTCATGATTATATCGATTTAACTCCTGAGTTGGAACTATCTGAATTTTATGAGTTGTTGAGGTCTGCTGAGGATGCATTATATATTGGTTGCAAGATAAGAAAATTAAAAGCGGTTGAAAATTTATGGCTATTAAATCAAATAATGCATTGTCAAACAACTGTTTTGATCAGATATTTTCTTTGGTTAAAACACTGTTTCCTCAAGGAAATTATTTTCCTGCAAATTACTATGGGAGCAATAGGTGGGTTCATAATCTGGGCCTTAGTTATCAGAAGATTCTTTCTTGTGAAAATGATTGCATCTTATATTATGGTGACAAAGATTCATTGAATAGTTTTCCCACTTGTGGATAATCGAGGTATGAAGATGCTCAACCAGGTAATTCAAGATCGATTCCTGTAAAATAGTTTAGATATTCTCCCCTTACACCTAGGCTGCAACATTTATTTATGTCTTAGAACACAACGTTAATGATGTGATGACACAAAACCAATATTTCATCCAACAAAATCTTGAATCATCCATCTAATGGTGATTCATGGAATCAATTTGATCGTCTTCATCCGTATTTTTCTTAAGAATCCTGAAATGTGTGATGGTTCTTTCTACTATTGTTTTGAATCCATTTTGTTCTTATGGTAGTCAGTATTTTTGTTGGCCTATCTTTATTACTCCGTAAAATTTACCTCCATGGATGTTGATGAAGGAGAACTATATCATTTTGACCTTCTTAATCCCAGTACATCTGAAAAATAATATTGATGTATATTTGAAACCATTGATCGATGAGTTAAATGCATTGCGGAGTAATTTTTTTAGTACATATGATATTTCTATGAAACAAAATTTGATATTAAAAGCTACATTGATGTGGACAATTAGTGACTTTCTAGCATATGACATGTTATCTACTTGGAGTTCACATGGTCTGAAATCATGTTCTAATTGTATGAAAGACAACAAAACCTTTCTGCTCATCAGTGGAAAAAAAACCCTTTCTATTTTGACTGTCATCTCAGATTTCTTAGAAACGATCATCCATTTTGAAGGAAAAAATCTCATTTCATAAAACTCACAATTGAAAGGGATGAACCTATAAAAATTATCTTTGTTACAGAGTTAAAATCTGTTTTATTTTCATTACCTCCCATCACATTTGGCCTAATAGTAAACCAAAAAAAATCAAGGCCTTAGAAATGAGCATAATTGGATAAAAGGGATCATTTTTTGAGATCTTTTATATTGGACTGATTTTTTAGTCTTCCACATGTTAGATTTCACGCATATAAAGAAGAATAGTTTTGATAATTTATTTCATACAGTTTTGGATACACCAGGTAAGACCAATGATACTATAAAAGAATGATTAGATCATTCCCAAATTTACAGGTGACCAGAACATGAACTATTTGAAAATGTCAGATCACAGAGGTTAATGAATCCAGAAGTAACATATACACTGTCCAAAGAGAGTGGCTTATTATTTTGTCAGTGGATTTCATATTTGAGGCTTCCTGATGGATATGGTTCCAATTTGGGTAGATGTGTTAAGAATGGTCATATTATGGGATTTAAAAGTCTTGATTGTCTTGTTATAAAAGAAAGACTTATGCCGATTGGATTTAGAGGTTTGTTGAATTCTATGATTCAGGATACAATAATAGACATATCATGTTTTTTTGAAAAATTTGTGTAGCAACAAAAAACTACGACGTGTTCAGAAAAATGGACGAAGATGTGGTTGTAATTATATGTAAACTGGAAAAAATCATTCCGCCAGCTTTATCTGACTCAATGGAACATCTGATATTACCTTTTCCATACAAAGCTAAATGTGGAGGTCTTATACAGTTTTGATGGATGTACCCAATTGAGAGATGTATGCAGAAATTGATGAAAAAAGTATGCTACAAAGCATCAGTTGAAGGCTCAATTGCTGAAGATTATTTTTAAGAGGAAATTTTGATTTTTTGCTCTCACTATTTTGAATATGAATATCCATCAAAACACAGCTGCATGGGAAGGAATTAGGAAAATGTTAATGACAAAATGGGAAATAAATTATCAATTTTTAATTATCTAAATTTTGGATTTTGTAGAGGTCAATAAATATGGATTTTAGACGACAAACATCATAAAGCTCATACATATTTTCTGCTCAATTGTGAAGAAATGACATCATTTGTACTATTAGTGATTCTATCACTTATTCAATAAGTTATCGTATGTAAACTTATTTTATTTTTAGGTTATATGTTAACCATATCTAGAAACAAATTCCACAAAATTACAGCAGCTGCTCTTGAAAAACGCATAAAAAAGTTATCTATGGTTTCAATAACTGGTAACATAAATTATTGATGGTTTAATAACAATTAAGTTTACTATTCATTATATTGGTTTTTGCTTTACTAATTTTATGGTGTCTCAATATGATAATAAATTGATAAGGGACTGTGTGTATTTTCTAACCCACCATCCAAAACGATTAAATCTTATAATGCATATGTGGTGAACGGTTTTTGATTTCATACACGTGCATATAGGGAATAAAATAACAATGAACAATGGAGTTTGTTTGAGAGGATCACGTCATAGGGAAACTGGTGTTGACTTTTATGGTATTCTGGATGAAATTATTGAGTTGTGTTATCTTGGACAGAATTACATAACGATGTTTAAATGTCGGTTGTTGATACTGAGAGAGGCTTGCATGTTCATTCGACTCATAGAATCATCGATATTAATTATAAAAGTCTTCTTGTGGTAAATGAACCATTTTTACTAGCTCAACAGGCACATCAAATTTATTATGCAAAGTACTGTGCTTCTTTAAGAGACCTGAGTGGTTGGTGAAGCATAATAAATATGAAATCTCGGAAAAATCAGTTTACTCAAACTGAATATGGTTCCACTGAAGTGGAATGAATTGAGACTTTCCAAGAGACTAATCAAAATCCATCTTTTTCCCAAAGGGATGTTAATATCGATGTTGAAACCCCAAAATTAAGCGTCGATGGTGATTAAGATATTAATGATGTTAAAAATGAATTTAAAATGACAAGAAATGATGAAACTGAAACTCATATGGATATTTATGATGTTGGGGATGAATATTAAGACATTGACGTCATGCAATATAAATATGATGATGATGGTGAACATTGACACAGTTAAATTATGGTTATAATCATAACTAATATATATCTATATATAATAGTTATTTTCAACTATTTTCCTACAATAATCATTTTCTGTTTCAGATAGACCCTGGTCTATTTTGTGAGTTACAAGAGGCTGAGTTACCTTTGGATGAGGGGTATTTGGGATCATATGACCCTCATCCTACTTGCTGTTCATGGGGTACACGGAGGGGGTGCGGTCTTCCACGACTGATGATTGCTGACCCTATCCCCAAGTGACATCCACGTTATGGCTTCGATCCACGCACACAGATATATGGTAACCTATATATTTTAGTTGCCTTTCATTTATTTATTTATATATTTACTAATTGTTTGATTATTTATTTATCTTTTCACAATTTTCCATATGCAGCTGTTGGACAGGGGACCACAATCTTGCACATTTATTTTTCTCAGCCACTGATCAAATGGGAACATTTTCCCACTGATGTTCAGCATGTAATGTTTAATCATTGGGTGGTACGTAAATAAATAATATTTATTTATAAATTTATTTTATTAATAACTTGATATTATAAATTATTTGTTGGGTTTTTGGTATCCCATCGATGATATCATGCATGACTCTATCCACACGGCTTGAGAGGTGTCTATGCATTACCGTTTTCGTCAGTTTTTAAACAATTTGAGCAGAACAACCATTAAGATAGCAGGAGAGATAGATTTTGATGAATCGTGTAGAGCCCACTTACCAGAGTAAATTTTTTTCTCACGTTTTGGATGGATTATGTTTACACTAGTTAGGTGGTGGATTTTAGAGGAGTTCTTTAGTGGGTCGACAGAACCGGTTGAGACAGGAGGTGACACCTTGAGCTAGTAGTCGTGCATTCAGTATGCATAGAGAGCATCAGGTAAGTATATTTTTAAAATATTTTATATAACTTTAAATATAAATAGATTATTTTAAATTTTATGGGCAGTCGAGCATCCTGTTTTTATGGAGTACAACATTTATCGGAGGATATAAAGTGATCTAGCCACTAGAGATGTTAGAGGTGATTTCTAGTGTCAGATTGTGGTATGTTTTTTCAGTTTGAAAATTAACTGCATATAATATTTTGACAATATTAATTTCAAATTGGAATTGAAGGAGTCATATGAGGCTATGACCTCTCAAACACAGGCTGGGAGTCCAGACAGGACCACTGATCAGACCAGTGCCCGCCATTACGATGAGGTGGCATGGATGTAGGTGAATCAGTATGGCTTTGAGTAGGGCTGAGTAGTTGGTATCAGCTCTCATGTTACTCCTGGCACTTATTATGGTCCAGCTGCGATGTCGGCATCCACCTCAAGAGGAGCTCATAGAGAGTCATCATCTTCTGGCTCGCAGTATCAGGAGCAGTTGTGAACTCAGGCTGAGTTTATAGATATTTTACATAAGCAGCATGATGAGATGCATCAGAAGCAGCAGCAGCAGCACCAGGAGGTGATGGGTCGATGGCAGTAGTAGCAGCAGCAACATCCCGACAAGATGGAGTACATGCGTCATCTAACTTGCAGTTTAGGGATGGAGTTCCCTCCACCATCTCTTGTAGCCCCTCCACCTCCTCCAGAAGATGACCCCCCTCTCAGTGATTTAATTTATGTTCAAACATTTGAATTCAAGATTTGTTGTAATATTAACTATTTTTAGTTTTTGTCTTTTATATTGGTGCGAATATTGCATAATTTAATTTTTTTATTCTTAATATTTTATTATTTATTATTACTATTATATTTTTTAATGTTTTTTTATTTTACTAATAAAAATAATAATAATATTTTATGATTTGTTAATAATTTTCTTGTGAATATGGAGAATTTAAATATTTTTCATTATTTTAAAAATATTAATATTATTTTTTTCATTAATTTGAATTTAATTAAATACATTTGATTAGTATTATATTTTTTAATATTTTTTTATTTTACAAATAATAATAGTTATAATATTTTATGAATATTTTATATTTTTTTTTGAGAATATTAAAAATTTTAAAATTTAATTTTTTTTTTATTATTTTAATAATATTAATATTATTTTTTCATAAATTATAATTTGAATAAATATTTTTTTTATTTTGGTTACTATTTGCGCCAAGATTTTCTGTGATGGGATCCCATCCCAAATAGTTTAAAAATATATTTTTAAATAGTATTTTCGATGGGCCCTTAGTACCTTCGCAAATACTATTTGCGATTGGTCGGTCGCAATAAGTTTATTTATATATAATGTATATAATTGTAGAGTAATTTGCGATGGGGATGTTTCCCATCACAGAAAATATTTTTTGCGACTCCGTTTTCTGCAATGGGCTATTTGCGACGGGACCCCATCACCAAAGCTTATTTGCAACGGGATCCCATTGCAAATAGCCCGTTGAAAATAACACAAATTCCAGTAGCGAGTTGTTTAAAAAATAATTGATACATTTTATAAATACATTAGTATTGATATATTTAATTTATTATTTAAATTTAATAACAATAATATATGACGTATAAATTTTTGATAAATAATTATTTTTTTTGATTTTATTTTTTTGTTTCATTTTTTATTGTTTATAATTTCAAATATTTTTACATATAAAAATTAATATACATACTGAATTAAATTATATACAATGAAATTATAAAAAATGACCATATTATAATAAACATATTTCCAAAAAACATATATTTACAATCATATTTCCTTTATATAAATATATATTCTATGATTATTCATCACATCCATTCACTTCTTTCTCAAAATGTGTAGAATTTTTTTAAGGAATAGATTTATTTTGGTAGTTGTGAATGAGTTTAGTATTCTTATGTAGAACTATGGGGATAATCATTATATTTTCATTAAACCGCCTCTATTCTACACTCCCGAGATTAGTAGTAAAAGAATATAGTTTTTTAAATTAATTTTCATTCCATGTGAGACAATCAATGATAATCATTGACAAATAACAACTTCATTTTACTTCTCTAAATAATCTTATAGAACATGGAGAACAATTTTGTTTCATTCCATTGGGGTAGTGATACATATGAAACATATTTTATAAAAAATGCGACTCTTTATACATAATCTATCAATATAATACACCCTTATAGAATTTTTTATGGTCATTATAAAAATTTAATCAATTAGAAATAGAAAAAATAACAAAATGGTGGGCTCATATAATCAATACTAGTTAACATAAGTGATCACAACTAATGATTTTAACTAATCATAAGATGGGAATATGGGTATAATCAAATCACACAAGGACATCTTATGTAATAAAACATAGATATTATAACATGATTCTTGTAATATAAAATGTAATAACATAATAAATGAGTCAATATTCTATAGATATAATATTCATTAGATTTATATCAATTTGTCTGTTTATGTAAAAAAATTATAATGTGTTTTATAATATTAAATTTAGTGGGTGAGTTGAAAAATTAATGGGGGATTAAGAATTGAATTATGAAGTGTGCAGGGTTGCTACAACATGTATCTATCCGTAAGTTTTTGGTGAGCTTTTGGCCTGTGAAATGGGCATGTGCCAGTACTGTGCTCACCATCCTACTAGTGGCCAAACACCAGCCAGATGGTTTCCCTTTATTGTATAGTAGGTGGGGTGTCATTATGTATAAATTTTAAAAATATTTCCTTGGGCTTTATGGGGATGCTCCCCCATTTATCATTATTTTTTTGGTATAAGGATAGTAGGTCAAAACCGGATCTTCACCATATTACAACCATTAAATTTGGTTGATTCTGGATATATTCTCTAGTGAGTTGAGGTATGCATTTTTCTCAACCATACCCGATTAATATCATCCAAAATTTATTATAATTTTCTTCTTCTCTTACATGGCTGTTAATTGGTGATTCTAGTAGATCATAGTTTAATCACCCCATTTTCTACTATATTTTTATTTTCATATATTTTGGAAATCCATGGAAATTGTATAGGGATGAGAATTCATCCATTCATGAAAGGTAAATCACATTAAAAACTTCTTTAATTTTTTTATATAAATTAAATAAATTTGTTTATGAATGTTTCTCCAAAACCTTGGACTTTGTGTTGGACAGATACTGGGCATATTTTAGTGACCTATCATGACTGGTTACACTCAATTCCAATGTAACAAAGTCACCAAATGAGGTTTCAGTGGACATTACATTTTCATATAAAATTAATTAATTATTAATATTTTTTATTAATTAAATGTTTATTTTATCAATTTTGGGTATATGTTAGGGGATGATGTAATGATACCGGTATAGAATGAATAACATCAATCTGGTATGAGATTCTACACACCATAAAAGAGCATCCATCTATTGTGATTTAGATAGAAATATTATTAAACTATAGGTTTCCTCTTATACTAAATTTATGGTTTTTATTTATTTGTTATGTGGCTTGTGATGTATGACCACACCACAATAATAATTTCCCACCTATTTAAATGGATATTTAATATTATATTCAATTTTGAAACATTAAATATTTAATTAATTATATATTTTAATATATATGAATAAGATCTTTAGACATGGTGGTCCTTAGGGGAATAATTGATCCTTGATCACTAAGGACTGAGGTTTGGACTTAATAATTTCTAAGATACGGACAAACCCTTTCTGAGTGGAATAACCTAATGAGAAAAATTAATGGATTCATGTTTAGTGTCCCTTTGTTATGAATGTTTGAAACCCTCATTAGGTGTGCATATCTACATAGCCATAGTCGACTAAGGTGGCCATTAGGGCTGACTTATGATTCCATCAGGATGTTGGGATCAAAGTGTCAACCTGAGATGAATGAAAATTCATTATCTATCATTACCGTGCATAGGTGGACTAACCCTATGAAGATTGAGATCTGATAGAGTTAGTGAGCTGACCTACGAAGACCATGATGACCAAGATGGTCTAAGAGATGTCTCTCTTGACTATTGCTGATGTGGTGTACCCAATATTTTTGATGAGGTATATTATTCAGTTTCCTTAATAAGGAGCATGATTTACTTTATGATAGCATTATTTCTTGAGGCTTTACTGAGTCCATGTGAGTTCTATCTATTTTTTAATGTCCAAGGGGACCGTAGCTAGTGGCTAGTTACAAATTGACTTTAGTATGGGTGTATAGTTTGATTTGTTTAGTTACAATGGGTTAAGGTGTTCAAATCATCCATAAATTCTCCTATTTTAGTAATTTTAGGAAAACAACTTAAGGGAGGTATTATTTTATATTTCATGGTATACATCCTTGGGATGGTATGTTACACATTTACAAAAATCACCCCAGGGGCATCGTTTGATTATCTGATACAACTTATTGAAAAAAAATACAATGAGGGAATCCATGATACTTGTATTATATGCCAATGCCTATGAAACTTCTATTTTGTAGTTATGTGTTACTATTAGTTTGGTTTCCATGAATATAGAGCCTTTGGATGATCCCGTAAATTTTTATGGAGCTATATTTAAGAATTCCTAGGGACTTTGTTTCTTAAGTCTGTCTCTGAGTTAGGAGAAATCCAATAAGGGAGGTCCTTGATACATGTTATATGTATCAGGGATACCCATGTATACTATATTGGGACACTAATAAAAATCATGGTTTATCCAGTGATAGTTAAAAAGACTATTACAGACCCCCCGTTTTCAGCACTAAAAAAATTGTTATAGGGGGCTTTATTAGCTAATTTTTACAAGCATTGAAAAAATTTGTCTTTTATCAGTGTTTTTGACTAGTGTAGATAAAATTATACACAAAAAAAATAAATTTTTAAAAAAATAATATATCAATGTAAAAATATAATATTTTTTTAAAATTTGATTTAGATAATTTAAATAGCCATTTACATTTAATATATAAAATATTTAGTGAAAATGGATTATAATACTTGTTAAAATATATATTTGTTTAATAATATTCATTTTATTTCCAAGTAATGGTCATTTAATATCAATTAGATGTGAAAAAAAATAATAATAAATTATCTAAAATAATTTGAAAACACAACTTAATCTTTAAACGACCATAACTTTTGATTTGAGTTTTTTTGGGCTCCACCACATATTAAATCAAATCCTATAACGAGCTATATGACCTTAGTGACACAAGTAAACCATTTTAACATTTCTTGGGGCTAGGAAGGCCCATAATTCCTCTAGAACTGAGTTCATAATCGGGGTAAACCGATTGTTTAACATTAAATGGATTTCTATCCTCACATAAATGTGTATTTCTTCCCTTTTTCAGTAGAGACTGAATTTATTTCAATGTCCTATATTTATATTGGTATTATATTTTTTATATTTTACATTTTTTTGCAATGTAATTTTTTTATAATAAAATATATGAATATTTTCCTAAATTTACTGTATAGTAAAATGATCATATAAATACATATATAAACATATTTAATTAAAAATTTATATTCTAATATTTCTAAATAAATAAATATTCTTATAATGTATTTAGAACAATATATAACCAGTTTTATTAAAATAAAAAGAAATTTATAATGTTTATATATACATATGTGTGTGTATTAATAAGTAGATATATATATATACATTATAATCTGATATATGAAAATGAATATAATATTTAATATTTTAAATAAATATAAGTTTATATATCAAACTCAGATATATATTACATAAATGTATTTGAAAATAATTATATAAATATATGTATGTATATATATATATAAACACAAATATCATTAAAAATACTGAAAAACACTATGGTGAAAGAGTGATGTAGGGTTCGAGTCCAGGCATATAGGAATGAGGTTACAAGTGAACAAAGCACTGAAAAAAGAGGTGGGGGTGAAATCAGTTGATAAAGGGGATGTGGAGCACTGATAAACCGGTTGTGGAAGTGCTGAGAAAGTGTTCATGTGAATATGTGTTTGAAAAAAATTACCCCCTTTAACATCACTATAAAAAGTTCAATTAAAGGAGCCCTTTAACAGTGTTTTTAATGTTGTTAATGCATTCCTTAATAGATCATTTTTTTCACTGGTAAAATATTTGGGCTTTTAACCGTTCTTTGATTAGCAGTACTTTTTAGCAGTCATAAAGTCTTTTTTCGGGCATTATTAAATAATTTTTTATAGTAGTGGGAGGTAAAGTCATCATAGAAAGATTACAGAGACCCTAAAACTAGTCAACATGGGTATGATTTGTGGGGGACAAGAATAAATGTACTATGAAAAATGATATAAGGTATATTGGATTCCAATGTCCACTAAAAGTTCTCATGGAAAATCTTGAATCGAGCCCAAGAAATTATTATGGGTTGTATGTTTATTTAGTTGTTAAAATTTTTATTTCAATTCTAAGTATGTAATTTTTACATTTCACTAAATTTATGGTTATGCATGGGACCATGTTTATCATTCCATAATGTATTTTATAATCAAAACCTTCTTGTGCAGTTGTGTCACTTAGCTACCTGAGTGGATATACACTCTCAATATGGAAATTTCTTGTAGAGAACCTTATTTTTTCATGATTGAGCATGAGAATATTAGTCATGGTATGTGGTGGGGAAGTGGTATGAATTAGTAATGGATTGGGGACTATTTTTTTTGAATTCCTTTTTATTCAATATATGTGATCAGCCCAGTGATAGATCATTTTAGTATGACTATGTAAAATATATCAGTACTTTTAATGGATTAGATATTTATTTATATTTTTTTTTGAAAAATTATATATATTGATGTATGTTACTTGTATTTTTAATTGTTACTATTCACTATAATATGTATGATATATTCCCCAAAGTGTACCTTCATTGACCCCTTCTATAAGATAGATCCATCTAACATATGGAAGGCACACAAGAGTTTATGTGGTGGTCCAGTTCTGTTGTTAATTAGTGTGTCTGGATATGTGATTTTAAAAGTTGTATTATAGTAGTTTTCATGGTCATGATATTTTGAGAATAGAAGACTCAACACTTTTGATTGTGTCAAAACATGTGATTGAACATAGACTATTACGCCATAAACATTTTCTCCAAAGGGTGTTTAGGTTCCCAAGGATTGGGTATATGTTCTTTATTTGGGTTTTTTTTTTCTCATGATTATGAAATTATGAGACACACATGGAGTTTTGAGATTTATTTTTGATACGTTATTATTATTTTCTGGCCATGTACAATTAATAAAAGAATAATTTTGGATTTGGATATTGGCTTGTGGGGGAAAAAGGATTATCATTCATCATGATTATGGATGTAGGATCTAAATGACATATATATCTTTATATGTTTGATTTTATAAATGATTTGAGGATATGTTGTTTAATGTGTAAAAAAATATGCATACTATGTTTGGGAATATAAGTATATCTAGGGATATTAATTATTTATATAACTCATATATGTATTTTATTTTTGTTGGTTTATATGGATATGTAGTAGGATGTTCATTAACTAGGTCAAATGTAAAAACCCAGGTATACATGAGGTTTAGAGAACCTAGAGGTTGGTAAGGGTACATTAGGCCTTGGGTATACCCCATTAAGGGATGCTATAATTTATGTTCCATTACATATTTTGTTAGTAATAACATATATGGAATTTCACACATTTCTTCAAATATAATTTTACAAATATGATTTAGTGGATTTGGTTTTACTTGGTGTAGGGTTGTCTAGGATGATGTCATTAGATAAGACAATTATAGATAGTGAATTATGATTTTCAAGAGGTAACCATAGGTGTGGATTCTCTTGATAATCAATATATTTTGGGTGAGTGGTTGGCATGTGATGACTAGTTTTTATACATGTGAAACCACTGAGTGGGTGTTTTGTTACATCAGATGTTGTGGTTTGTTTGAGATCGGTTCATGGATGAGACCTTGTGGGATTGAAACTTATTATAAGGACTTAATTATGGGATTTGTTAATATACCTAGAGACTGTGAGATATGAATTAGTGTTTGGTGAGTCAAATTCCATTTCAATTATTGAGAGAATCCTATAATAGGGGTTTTTATTAATTTACTAGTTCCTATTAGTCACTAGAATAGGTATGTGATTTTTTGGAGTATAATGTGTTGGGGGGGGGGGGGTTCTCAAGTATTCATGACATAAGAATAATGATGCCTTTTAATTAATAGGAATCAATTTGTTTTCATTTATATTATGTCCAATTTTAGAGGGAATGATCATTCTAATTATGAACCATGATATTCATGGGTGCACTTTGAAGTGTGTTATGGTCATTTCTAAATGGTCAAGGATTTGAAATGGTTTGGGATGGTGCAAAATCATGTGGTTTTCTAGTTGATTTGACATAACGTAGATCATGGTTAGTGTTATAGGTGCATGAGCCCAAGATTTATGAGGTTGGACATAGGGTATTCTATGTTGGATAAGATGGAAATCAATGACATGTAGGGCATGTGGGAGAATTCCCTAGATAGTGTTAGTTGGAATAGATCACATAGCTGGTCTTTTTATCTGATTAAATTGTTTATAATTAACATGATCATGTAACTTATATTTTTTTGAAAATTAGTTACATGGGAATGAAATCATATATCTAGGATAGATTAAGGTAGCACATTTTGGGAATGTATGAAATTATACTGTTTCAGATCAGTGATGATCATGTTTGGTTAGGGGACTGCTTGAAAATTTCTTGAGATCCTTATGGTATTTTTAGGTCGGCAATCTAGTGAGCATGGATCGGGTGGAGAAACACGTATTTGATAGTGGGACCTTTTATGGAATTACTCATGGATCTATTTATGTAAATCCCTATAACGGTGATATCATCATTAGATATTGGAGGACATGACCCTCATTATTATTTGAATTTTGGCATTTTTGAAATATAATGTTCCTATTATCCATAAAAGGTTTCTAATTATTATTATTCATTGATGATTAGTCAAAATTCCCCCACACATTCGCTAATTTTATCCACATGGCTTACACACTGAATTCCCACATACATTTGAGCCTCACAGTCTGAATCAACTACAAACCCATATCTAAAACTAAATGAAAACAAAATGTTAGTACAAATATTAGGGTTCTTTTTTAGGGTGTGAGAAATATAGAAAAGTAGGTTCTCATGTTTCTTCTGTAGTATATGTCATAATATATATATATATATATGTGATCTAAAAATAAAAATTATATATATGTTCATGAATTTCATGTGATAATACATCCATAATGACTCTAAATGCATCTGGTTGTTATGTGTTATCTAGGCCAACACAACACCTGATCAAAATCTCTTTGTCACCCTAATAAAATCCACATTATTATCTTGTCTATATTATTCCATCATATCATTACATATTTCATTCCAAAATACTCATGATAGAGTGTTTTTAACACATTAACCAGATACCTAAAAGAACCAAGCATGATTATGTGTCCACATCTCGATTAACTACATTATTTATCCTAGAAGGTTCTATTAGTCTCACATCACATTATCATATGGAATAGTCCACCACTGGATGTCCACATTCATGGCCCAAGCCTCTAATGAATGGTCATTCATGTACATGACCCATCCCCTAGGGCAATACATGACCAAGGCCACTTGCAGTAGGCCCCCTTATGAACATCATCTCCTCCCCACATACTCATGAGTGGACCAATTAACTCCTACCCAACCCATAGGTCTCTAGGGAGTTTAGATTAACCAACAAGGTCCATGAAACACCCCATGATGACCCAAATGTTCTAGGGGTTCTACTTAATGATGTTATTTCCCCAGTTCACAACATATCACTCCTCGACCATTAGGTCATCCAATTTTTCCTTAATTTAATAAAGAACCTCTACTAATTTGTATAACCTAACACTCACCACCATTTAGTGGGAATAGTGACCAGAGGACCAGATTGAATTAGACCTTACATTTCAGGCCAAACTCACTCAACATGTCATTATACATATAGATTATCCGATATCACACATCTTATTGGAGGTCTCTCAACCCATCACCCAATGGAAGTCCATGTATGATGCACATCATCTAGTAGAAAATTAATCAATTTTTATACATATCCTAGAATGTAATAGTCTATATTGAAATTTGTATCAGTCATTTAAAATGAGATCTACGACTATCAGACCAACATTCACGAGGCCAAATCTCCTTTGTCCTATATAATAGGTCCTAGGGAACTCTCCCTAGGATACTTGTTCCTTATACCATGCATCATGCATAGATTAAGGGCTTATATCAAAAAAGACATCACTAACCCCATTCTATGTTCAAAACAACCGGAAATCTAACCGAATACATATACTAAACATTGGATACCCAAAATTATCCTATCATTGTCTATCAGAAATTATAGGTCCACTTATAATCTAGTAGAACCCATGAAATATTAACATAGGGACATATTTATGAATAAAAAACCATAAATGATTTACCTAAGGGACATCCTATATCTATCATGGATCATTCAATCTTTTTGAGCTCCACTAAGCCTCACCTATGTCTACCAATCCCTGTCCTCACTCCCAATCATCGATCCCATGATATGTTTGTAAAAAAAATAATTATAATAATTAAAAATCAATTATCCAAATTAATTTAAATACCCACAATGTTTTAAAACTCACTTGGAGATATCTCTTTACTGATTCCTAGATTAATGAGGTGTCATGTACTTATGAAACATACATAAATAAAAGCAAAGAAAATGCAAAATTATATCTTAATTCCATTTTATAGTTTATACAAAAATTTCATATAATATATTAATATTCCAAAAAAAATTATCTTTGGGATAAAAATATGTGGTTGTGTGCATACATTGTCTCATCTCCCCTTCTACATGGATAAGAAATCCCCACTGACTATAGTGATTTCCACTATAGTCCAATAAAATTATATAAGATAATTAAATAAAATTAGATGAAATTGGTGACCAAATAACGAGGGAGACAAATAATGGAAGGTATGAGGGGTATCACATGGAAACAAAAAAGGAAACCACGCAATCCTATTCCCCATCAATGGGAAACTGAATGGAAGGGAGAGCCTATCGCATTACCCACTCGTGGGTTCCCTATCATGAGAAAACCCAAAGGATGATGGGACCCCTTTTTATTTTTTAAAAAGGGATATAAAACTTTCTCATCCCAAGCTGTAGGGTGAACCCATGAAACACATCGTTAGCAGACTCATTACCCTTTCCCTTTGAAGCATCAAATTTTGTACTGATGTTCAGAACAATAATGGTTTTCTATTGCTCATTTACTGCTTTATAACAACCCATTATCCCTTTTATTCTTACGTAAACCCTCAAGGATTATAGAAACTTCTGAATCATATCAAATAACACTATTTATGATATTTAAAATCCATATACCCTATCCTTGTTTTTGTTCATATAAAAATCATACCATAAGAAAATAAACACAATTTTATTAAAAAATGATAGAGGGAATATATGTGGGATTTTCCAAACATCCTACCATACAATAAAGCTACCCTAAAAAGTTAGGGTACACCATGAACAACATCGACCAACCCCCCAAAATGTATAATTCAATGATTAGCCACCATGTTACATATCTGGACACCAAACAAACTTCTACTATACAACTCCAAAGACCATGATAGGGTCCACTAGAATTAATCTAAATGTTTTTGAAATGATACATGTACTTCATCGAACACACCAAAATGGAAACTCTAATCATGGTTCACACCACCTAATGTACAAATCCATGTGAATGAACCATCCATAAATATTTCGGTAGACATTCCTAATAAATATCGGTCACACAAGCTGATACATCCCAAAAAATGCCTTTCGACAACCCATATTTTCTTAAACCCCAACATGAAATGTACATCTAATACCTTAATCCATGAAAAATTATCCCTTTATTCCCTAATCAAATTAATTCCAACATACACCATTACTAGGTTTCCTCATGGGATTATCCCTATGAATCAAATAACAAACCATTATATATCTTTTGAGCCATGTCATAAATTATCATTATCCCCATCACTAATTTCATGAATCATGGATTACTACATGAATCACGAAACATATCATAGTCACCCCATGAATTAACCTCTGATCAATCCAAAGATACCCTGATACTGATTTCAATAAACCTACATAAAAATCCTCATGAAAATAACAAATTTTTTATTACATGAGGAATTAGGTATCAGTGGATCATACCTCACATCGTCATCCAAGAGTTACTCCAAATTTCCACTAATAATCCCCACCACCCTTTAAAAATGAAGGTCATTTACCTGTGACATATAATTCCCACCATCAGATGTGTATCATTATAATTGTATTCCGAATAAAACATCCAAACACGAATACCCACTCTCCATCTAATATAATAAAAAATAATTTTATGTGGATATCACTCTCATACCCGAGCATTGATACAAATTATCTATTTACACATATTCCTAAATCACTGAAAATAAAACTAGGTATGTAGAATAAACCACATACAATGAGGATCACATTATCCATTGGCCTATAGTGTGTTTAGTGGGAAACAGTTTCCCTTATTCTAGTATTTGAGAATCAACCCTAATGGGTCACAAGACAATGACACCTTACAACTAATTACTAGAAATCCACTTCTATTGACTAAACCACAATATCCCAATCTATCTTCGATGTCATCAACCCTCACCGATGTCATCTACCATCGCTAAATGACATATCCCATAAAAAAACTCTTGTCTGACTTGCTCGTAGGTACCTATCCACCATGCTTCTTCTATACCACTACTCTAGCTCATCCAGAACTAATTATGTTTTGAAAGACCCATTAATATCTCATTATAATACCCCGTCATATTCTCCCCTTTTCATGAGAAATCTTGAGAGTGATATAAGGTAATTTTTGTTGTTATTAATTACCTTTGGGTTGGGGTATGTCCTGGAGTGTTTCTGGGTGGTGTTTTTAAGGAACTTGGGAAGACATGGGGCTATACACGGATTGTGCACGGTTTTTCCAAATTGTGCACAAGATAACCATGTGAATAGTGGAGGTCAGCATGATTGGAACACAGTTTGTATAACTATTATCCATCGAGCCATGTAGGTAGTGGAAGACCACATAGTTGTGGCATGATTTTTTGTAAGAGTGCACCTCTTCCAAAAAAATCATATATGCTGAATTTAATATCCAAAAATTCATTTTAAAACAACCCGAGCCCCCTGAGAATCCATATTTTAATCTTGATTTGGACTAGAAAAATTCTAGGTGTTCCCAAAGACTTATAAAAGGATTCCAAGGTGATCCAATCACCATTTTTCAAGATAGAAAGATCGTATTGAAGATCTGCTCTCTTTCAAGTAAGAGGATTTCACCTTCAGGATTCTCTGGTTCATTCTTCTATCTTTTCTTAATCATTTCATGGATGATTTCAAACATTTCCATGAATATGAACAAATGAGTTGAGATAATGATCTAGGACTTTGGATTAAGATCTATGTTTCCATGAACTTGATGCCTTTTATTTTAATATTTGGTTTATGGATTTAGATCTGATGCATGATCGACAAAGTAGTGCCACATGAAATTGGGTGAATTTTTTTGGGCTAACCTCTATCAATAAACTGAGTTAGGTGGTCTAAATATTACTCCCATAGTTGTGATTTTAATACATGTATGTGAGTTTATGATTTTTCTAGATTCCCTTGTTGATTGATTTCAAAAATTTGAGTGGTAAAGAATGTTGAATAGAATTGTGTTTTCCTTGGTGATTAATTGGTAATTGAATCATAGAACCAGCAATGGGGGGGGGGGAATTGATATATTGGAGATTTGATATTGGTTGAGATATTTAATTGAGTTATTTAATTTATTATGTTAAGATAGTTAATATTGGGGAATTAATTATGAAATGATGTTTTCCTGTGTAAGATAATTAATTGTGAGAATTAGTTATGTGACAGGGTTTTGAAAGAAGATAATAAATTGTGAGAATTAATTATGTGACCTGATAATGATAAAATTTAAATAAATATTAGAATTAATTATGACATGTTTAGATTTGATATGGATACAAAATTCAGAAGAATTAATTATGGAATGATAATTTTGTTTCTTGATTAATTAGTGGATGAATTAATTAATGGGTTATGCACATAGTTAATTTTTGAGTTAACTAACAGATTTTGAGATGTTTATAAAATCATTGGATTAGTTATGAAATGATTTGTAAAATTCTTGTGAATTAATGAATTATTAAATGGATGGAATTTTTGTGGTGCTAGAAATGACATTCTAGACAAATTAGAATTTTGGACGTTGACTTGGAGTTTCTCCCTGATAGTTATCCAAGCATAAGATTATGGGGTTATAAGCATGTCAACCTAAACTAAATGAGTAAAGAAATGCTAATAAAGATGAAACTGTGGTTCTTGGCGTTACGGCCTACACCAAATGAATGATAATAATGATAGATGATTCAACTAAGATTTTGGGTGCTAGGCATGCCAACCTGCACCAAATGATTAATGGCATTGAATGATTATTAAAGTGGGAAACATGAATTGATAATATGACTAAGGTGATGATTAATTATTATATGAAAATAATATAACTCTCTAAATTTTTCATTATATTTAATGCTTCATTAATGTGCATACACTATGTTTTGAATGGATGCTTTTTAGACACTATTGGTGGTGTCCTACTAAGTTATACTCATACCCTATTCAGCCTGCCTGATCAGCACATGAGTTGATTTTTTTGTTGATGCATAAGATATGGGAAAGGCCCTACTATAGGTTGCAGGTTGGGATTGGAGAAAGGGAGAGGGAACATGATGTGGTTCTGAACACATTTCAGAGCGTTTGTGTCTTTACATTCAGTTGTATTATTGACACTTGACATTTTCATTTTAAAAAAAAGTTTTAAATTTTAGTTTAATATTGTATTTTCATGTTTTTTTAAAAATATGATGTGTATTTTTTTGGGTTATTTATATGCTCCCGCACTTTGTTGTTGTTATTTATTTCTGTTGGTGATTTTTTCTGATAACATCGGTATAGTCTCCCCGAGACTAATAACTAGACCCATGCTTCTAGTCAGAACCCTATAAAATTCATGGAGGAACACTTGAGGGCATGTGGCCAACTATATTATGGCACCGTTCAGTGGATCCCAGGTGGGGACATCACAAATTGGTTTAATATGAGTTTTCTTTTATTTCATCATCTTTTGTCATACTATTTTGAAAATGGTAGACCAGACACTAGGAATAGTTGAGGCTTAGTAATGATCTAATGCACGAGAGTTGAAAAATCTTGTATTGGGGAAAATCCAAATACTCAGGGTTTGATTGTAGTGATTTCAATTTGTTGTTACAATTGGATATTATTTCACCTTGTGTTATGCACTTGTGGTGTGATGTGATATTTATTTTTAATGCTGTTGAATTTTGATTTATGACCCAAAGTGGCATGATACTTGAGTCTTCATGCATCATTCTAGGCACTCAAGAATGTTGTGACAAGATTCATTCTCGGCACACACAAGAGAGTGTGATATGAGTAAGTTGTTGAACTTGAACTAATTTTTCTCATTGTGATATTGAAATAATTTTTGAAAATGAGGATAAATGGGTGTCTAATGAGAGACCTGACTGATAAATTGAGTATAATTAATTAATTAATTATTGAATTAATTAATTTGAGATAATTTCATTATTTAATGGTTGTATTAATTAACAAGAATGTTTGTACCATGGTTAACCATGACCTAGCAGTAGGATAGTTAAGGGAATTGATAAGGCTTTAGTGCTGACCATGTGGTGATAAAAAGGGGAATGGGCATGTTGAAACATGAAGAGTTAGTTTCTACTCTTACATTAATGTTAGGAGGTTGTGTTATGAGACCTAAGACATGTGTTTGTAGTTTTAGAGATATGTATCCCTGATTCTTGTTGAGGGAGAGACCGAGGGGTATAGCCCAGAACACACATCTAGACCGAGAGCATGAGACACCATTATTGAAAAGTAAGTATTAAGTGGAAAATTTCCGAGAGAACATTGCTCCTTTCATGCAATTCATGGAGAGAGTCCCATGGAGAAATCATAAAATCATGTCCTAGTTGACAAGGGTATTTTGGCCAAAGAACCCTCCTACTTTAACTAGAGGGGATGGACCTAAGGTGGATGAATTTTGGATTGAATACATAGATATGATTCATAATCATTTTGAGACTTCGGTTGAGGTGAGGGTCATGTTGATGCTTATATGCTATAGGGTTTAGAAAAGAACTACTAGGACACTCATGTAAAAACTGGAGATGCTGATGATATGTTATTGAAGTACTTTCAGGAAAATTTCTTGGAAAACATCTATCTAGACACGATAAGACATAAGAAGTCATTAGAGTTTATCCCCTTGACCAAAGGAAGCTTGTACATAATATATTAGGTTGAAAATTTCATATATTTATAGTGTTTTTATCTAGCATTGGTCACAGATGAGGTTTCTCCAAAAAATTATTTCAGGATGGACTTAGTTGTGAAATTAAGTCCCATGTGAATATTTTCTGAATGATGAAATTAATTGAACTAGTAAATCAGGCTCCCGTTTCAGAGTAGAACCTGAAGAGGGATTCCCGTACTGGATAGTTAGCTAGAGTATCAGTGGTGTATGCCTTTCGAGAGCAGGAAGTGTCATTATGAGAATCATTGTCAAGATAGTATAAATAATGGTGGATAGTTAGGAGGGGGAGTTTTAGAAGATATTACCCGTGTGTTTTGTTACAAGTGCAGTTGGAAGAGACACTATCGTAAACATTGTCCTTGACCACCGGTGGAGTCCCAATTTTGTTTCATGATGGGGAACCTATAGAAGTCCTGCAGGAAGCAATTGTAGGCTGGTGCTAAGAGAGAATCTACTATGAGTCAGAGTGTTGGAAGAGGTTATTCTACAACATATAGGTCTGGTAGCTAGAGTTCTATTGGAAAAGGTGGTTGAGGTAGTGGATGTGGTGTTTCCGGGTATGAGTGCACGTATCAGAAAAATGCAGCAAATCAATAGAGTCTGATAACATCACAGGGTTGAGGGGTAGGGCAGTTACATGAAGTGAATCCAACACTTGTGGATATCATGTATTGTCCATCGATAGTGATAGGTACTATTCTATTTTATTCTAGTAAATCTAGTGCCTTGTTAAATACTGCTACATATTATTTTTTTATATCTGCAACTCTTGTTAATGTATTGACCTTGGAGGTGGAGTCTATAAGTGGGGTGATGAATATCGATAAACCATTGAGATCATGAACTAGGGATATCCATTTATGGAAAGGATATTCTATAGATATCGTATAGTACAGTTTAATATGAAACAACTATGTTCATGATATAACAAGCTTTGACCTAATTATGGGTATGGGATGGTTAGTTTCATACTGAGCCAACATTAATTGTTACTTATGGAGAGTGGAATTTATATCTCTTTAGGGTGACAGTGTGATCATCTTCCAGAATGAGATATCCATTGAGGCTGAGCTTGGCCAATAACTCAGCAACTGGGAGAGCTCCCAACCCAAGATGCCAGTATTTTTCTAGATTATGGGAGTGGGAAGTAAGATGTTCTTCCACCAATAGTATAACTATTTCAAGATTTATTTCCTAAATACATTTTATGGTTACCACATGAGTGGGATTAATAATTGAATATTGAGATCATGAGGGGGATGAGATAGTATATAGTCCACATTACAGAATGACATTGAGTAAGCTTGAAGAGCTGAAGACACAGCTGGAGGAGTTGGAGGATAAAGGGTTTATCCATCCGAGTATGTCATGTTGGGGATAATATATTATTTATTACAGAGAAGGCCGATAGGTGTTTATGAATGCATGTAGATTACTAGATGTTGAATAAATATGATATGAAGCACTGATATCCACTTCCACATATCGATGATCTGTATGAAAAGATAAAGGGGACATGTGTGTTCTCAAAGAACAATATGAGATCAGTGTATCATCAAGTGATATTTCGTTCTTATAATATACCAAGACCTGATTTTTAGAGCATGTATGGCCTTTAAGAGGTTTTCTTAATGCCTTTTGGGTAGAAAAATACTCGAACAGTGTTTATGGACTTGATGAATAGGAACTTTCATCCGTACTTGGATCAGTTTTGTGGTGTTTCTGGACGACATATTTGTTTACACTAACACTCATGAAGATAATTCCCAACATCTTGACATAATCCTAGGTATATTGAGATAACATTGTCTATATGCAATGCTATTGAAATGTCATTTTTGGGTTGACAACCTACAGTTTTTGGGGAACATCATCTCAGAATAAGGTGTTGCAGTGGACCTAGAAATACTTCAAGTATTTATTTCTTGGGAGAATCCCAAAAATGTTTTTGATATCTGGAGATTTTTGGGATTAGTTAATTATTACAGGATGTTCATCTGGGAATTTTCCCTCTTTCTAACACTGCTTACATGTTTGAAAAAGCCAGGGATAATGATTAATTAGATATGAGCATGAGTGAATTATTTCTAGGTGTTGAAGAAGCGCTTGAAATCAGAACCAATTTTGATCATACCTATGTCAGGTGACAAGTACACTGTGTATTGTGACATTTCTAGAATTAGACTTGTAGTTATGTTGATGCAACGAGATCGAGACATTTCTTATAGGTCTTGGAATTTTAGGCCACATTAATGGAATTACCATACACATTACCTCGAGTTGGAAGTAGCGGTTTATTCTCTTAGATGTTGGAAACACTATCTTTTGTGTGAAAAGTTTACATCTTTATATGGATCAAAAAAGATTTAAGTATATATTTTCACTGTGTGAATTAAATCTTTGGTATCAAAGACAGGTAGAATATATGAAGTCCTTTGAGTTTGAAGTTCCATATACCCAAGGTAAGGGGAATTGTGTGGTCGGTGCCTTGATTAGGATAAACTATACTTAGATATTACATGAGTCAAGTATAGAGTGGAAGATGATGAATTTCTTACGAAAATGCATGTGGTAGTTCAGAATAGTCAGGAGTAGATGAATCTAGTTTCTATATCATTGGAGTCTACACTTTTGAGATAGATTAGGGATAGAAAGTATGAGGATTCTAAGTGTTTAAAATTAAGGAAAATCCTTGAATATAGGACGACACCTTTAGAAAATGTAATAAATGAGGATGAGATCATCTATGTGTAAAATAGGGTTGTTGTTCCAACAAGTATGTGAGATAAACTCTTGTGATAATTTCATGCATCATGGTGGGAGGTAAATCCAAGGGCGAAAAAAATGTACCACAATCTATGAAAACAGTTTTTGTAGGTAGGCATGAAAAAGAAGATTGTAGGGTTTGTAACAATAGGTTTCATCTGTCAGCATGTGAAGGCATAGCATCAATGGCCTAGAGGCCTATTACAACCGTTACCTATTCTGGAATGGAAGTGGGATGACGGGACTATGTATTTCATGGTTGGACATCCAAATAATCTTGGGAAGAATGATTGTATTTGGGACATTTTGGATTGACGGACAAAGGTATCACACTTATTTCATATTAAATAATCCTTTATATTAGAGTAGTTGGGAGAACTGTTTGTAAGAGATATAGTTTGTTTGCATGGGGTACCATGGAATATTGTTTTAGATGATGATTCATTATTTACAGCATTATTCTAGAAGATATTACAAAAGTCACTAAGTACACATGTTTTTTTTAAGTATGAACTTCCACCCATAGATAGATGGGAAGTCGTAACATACTATATAGGTTTTAGAGGATATGTTGTGTGTGTGTGTGTGTTTAACTTTTGAGGTTCTTAGGAGAAGCACTTGGGTTTAGTGGAGTTTTCTTATAAAAATAGTTTCCACAAAACTATATATATGGATCCATATGAATCATTTTATTTAATACCTTTTAGATCAACACTATGTTTGGTAAATGAGTTTGAGTTAGAGCTATTGGGACCACGCCTCATTTAGGAGACATTAGAGCTGGTGAAGTTGATTCCAAAATGTATGGATATGGGTCAGAGTAGACAGAAGTCATATGCTGATAGACAGAGATTCCCCTTAGAGTTTACAGAGGGTGATACAATATTTCTTCAATATTAACCTTTATTGGGTCACCACATGATACAATGGTTTGGCCAGTTGGAACCCAGGTTTGTAGGTCTGTTTGAGTTGTTGGAGAGAATTGGTATAGTGGCATACTGATTATAATTTCCTCGAAAATTCAGCACTCTACTTCATGTTTTCCATTTATAAAAAATATAGAGGTATCACCCCAAATCATAGCATTTTATTGATGTAGAACATGGTAACCTTGGGATAGATGAGTCCTTTGAGGATCATCTAATATTTTTGATGGGTCACGGTGAGAAAGTGTTATAGAGAAACACCAAGCCATTAGTTCATGTGTAATGGAAACATGCAATTGTTCAAGAGGAAATATGGTAATTGAATGTAGACATATGGGTATAATTACCTAATAATTATGGTTTATAATCTTAGATAAGTTTAGGAGTGCAACTCAAGGATGAGTTGTTATAAGGTGTAGAGATTGAAGGATCCTCTCCTTTTCTAGAGCAATCTCAGGCATGTTTTCAAGTACTTTTTGTTGTTATTATCTACCTTTGGGTTGTGGTATGACCTGAGGTGTTTTTTGATGATGTTTTAAGGAACATCGTAAGACAAGGGTTATGCACAGTTTGCGCACAGTTTGGTCAAACCATGTGCATGATAACCATGCCAACATTAGAGGTAGTCATGGTTGTGGCACATATTTTCTAACTCTGCACCATCAAGCCGTGCTATTAGTGGAAGACTTCACAGTTGGAACATATGTTTCCCTAACCATGCACATCTTCCTTGGAAACAATGTTTCTAGAATTTAATATATGAAAATCCATTTTAAAACTACCCTAACCCCAGGACTCCCATATTTCAACATTGGTGTGACATTGACAAATTCTAGGTGTTCCCAAAGCATTCCCATGGGATTCCAAGGTGAACTAAATTCCATTATTTGAGATCAAATGTCTGTATTGAATATCCACTATCTTCCCAGTAAATGGATTTCTTCTCATTTCTTCTCTCCTTCTTTCCTCTATATTTTCTTAATCAGTTCATGGAATATTTCAACCATTTCCATGGATCTAAACAAATGAGTAGAGATCTAGATATAGGATAGTGGTTCAAGATTTAGATTTGCAAGATCTTGATGCCTTTGATCTTAATTTTGGGTTTAGGGATTTTGATACGATTCTCTATCGATGACATTGTGGCACTCGGATTTTGGAGATTTTCATAGGGCTAAACTCCGTCAATAAACTGAATTAGGTGGTCTATATCGAACTCCCATAGTTTGGTTTTGATATGTGTATGTGAGTTTATAAATTTTCTAGACACCCTTGATAATTGATTTCCTAAATTGGAGTCACTATGAATATGGAAATGAATTGAATTTTCCTTATTGATTAACTGGTAATTGAATCATGGAATAAACAAAGTGGGGGTTTCCCAAATAGATATTTTGGATATTTTATATTGGTTGAGTTATTGTAATTGAGTTATTGAATTTATTTTTTTAAGATAATTAATTGGGGTGAATTAATTATGAAGTAATGTATGGTTGTGTCAGATAATTAATTGTGAGAATTAATTAGGAGATATGGTTTTTCCGAAAGATAATTAATTGTGAGAATTATTTATGGAAACATGAGATTTGATATGGATATTTAATAGTGATAAATTAATTATGTAAAGAGAATTGCATTGATTGATTAAGTAATTGATGAATTAATCAATGGGTTATGTGATTAGTTAATTGTTGAGTTAACTAATGGCCTTTGAAATGTTTAACTAATAATTGGATTAGTAATGAAATGATGTGGAAATTTTTTGTGAATTAATGAATAATGGATGAGATTATAGTGTTCCTAGACATGGTGTTTAGACCGATTATAAGTTGGTACATGGACATGGCATTCCTCACCATCAGTTATTCAAGCTTGATATTATGGGGTACTAGGCATGATGACCTCCACTGAATGAAAAAAGGAGTTCTAAGAATGATGACTTAAACTCCTAAAGATTTTTGTTGTAGGAATGAATTCCTACAACAAATGAATGATAACAAATACTGATGATTCAATTGAGATTTGGGGTGATATGCATGACGACCTAGCCCAATTGATTAATGATATTGAATGATGATTCAAATGGGAATCATGAATTAAAACAAGGCATAATATTCTGATTAACGATTGTATGACAATTTGATAACCCTTTAAATTATTCTTTGTATTTATTTCTTTATAAAACAACATGTACTATCTTATGAAAAGACTCTTTTTATACAGCATTGGTGGTGGCCCTCTATGTTGTACTCACATCCTATTCGGGCCACCTGATCGACACCCGAGAATACTTTTTTGTTATAGGACATGATAAGGCCATGGACCTGGGATAGGTTTTAGATTGGGACTCGAGCATGGGAGTGGGAATCAGACATGGTTCGAGACACATTTGGGAGTTTTTGTGACTTTACATTCAGTTTCATTGTAGACACTTGACATTTTCATTTTCATATCATGTTTTATCTTTCAAGTGAGTTTTATATTTTCATATTTTTCTTATCAAATGACATTGACTTGTTTTGGTTATTTATATACTTATATAGTTGTTTATTATTATTTATTTTCAATTGTGTTTTGTTCAGATAAAAGATGGTATAGTCTCTTCATGACTGGCTAACCAGACCCTCGCTACTAGCCGGAACCGTATGGTGTATGGGGAGATGTTCTTGAGGAAATGTGACCTACTGGATCAGGGCACTGTCTAGTGGCTCCTAGTCCAGGACATCACATAACCCTCTCAACCCACTTGTTTTCTAAATCTACCACATGTTAATCTCCTCTCACACTGATAATTTCACAATAATAATAAAAAATATTTAATCTGATCCCCTAAAGGATAAATGATTCACCAAGAACCTTATTAAATATTCTCAACCACTATCCTACATAGTATCCCCCATCCCAATGGTTTCATGATCCTCTACAACTTAATCTCATTACATGTTTGATAATCCCATAAGTCATGTCACTTTTATACTTGGCTCACACACAAACCCCACATGCATGCCCCACATTCAAGTCCGTCATATCAAATAGTTAAATGAATCCAGCACCTTCCATAGTTAAAGACATGATTTATCACCACAAGGTAGTTCTTCTAATTCCAAGAGATTATACCCTTATCCCTAAGTATTATATTTTATATAACTCTCCAAAGAATGTTTAAAGTAAAGCATAATACATGTTTTATTGACTCTAAATGTTACCATACCCATTTAAAACAATCCGGGTTACATAACCTCATAGAAACTCATTTACATACTCTAAAAACCACCAAACATCCAATAACTCTATTGATTGACCATGTATTTATATGAATCAATTTAAAATATATTTTATTTTCATTGATGGAGAATATCCTTAATTAGGATCCACATTAACATCACTTAGAAAAAACTATATCAGGAATAGTTGAGAATAATACTTCCAATAATTTACATGTGAAATTCCATGTATGTTATTTTGGAAAATTTAACCAATTGAAATGTGTCACTAGAAAGTTTAGTTACAAAAAATTAGGTGTGTATGATGTGATTTAGACATGAAAAATTTGATGCAAGAATACATGCATCTTCCCACCGAGCTAAGAGAGTAAACCATAAATAAAATGCCCCAACAATTCATCATATAAAATAAACAATTCAAGAATAATCGAAAAAAATATAGAGATGTTATCATGTATCACTGTAAATTTGGAAATCCCTCTAGAAATGTGTTCATGATTCTCTAGAATGAGGTTCATCCCATGAATCGGCCCATTCATATACCAATTTCTACCATCTCCCAAACAAAAGATGTAAAACAAAGGCTATAATACCATTTTTTTAAATCCCAATTTTGACCAAAAGATATTAAGAAGACCAGATAAATCAAAAATATCATCCTTTCCTAGAAACACACCATTGGATTCCTAGTATTTTCCAGGACATAATACATACAATGTTGATACTACTCCCTCTAAATAGTGTCTTACAATAGTGAAAATAATAAAAAATATCAATCTCAATCAGAGTACAAATAAATAATCTATCACAATGATATATAAAAAATCCCCAAGAAGATTAATACTGTCATACAGTAATTAATCACACCCAAATTATGTGCAATATTAATTACTCTTGATCTATAAAACCCATCTCAGGACTAGTGTGTAAACCAATAGGTTTTATGATCCATTATTATTATCCCTATAATTTTAATGAATTTTTACATATTCTTTGAAAATAATTACTAATAGATTATTGATTGATCCATACAAGATATAATAACTGATAACAACACATTATTATTTAATAATAGAACATTAAAATAAAGGTATTTGAAACCCTTAGTCACATAAATTGCTTATTAAACATCATATATGATTACATAATTTAAAACAATAAAATATATTAGGTGTCTATAAATTGAATAGAATAATATATTTATAACTTGAAACACCCTTGTATCACCATATGCTTCAATTACCAAAATTAGAGTAAGAAAAAACTTATTGAGAAATTATACCACAGTTGGGTAAAGCATTTTGATAGATAAGATAATAAAAGAATGAAAATGGAAAGTGTGAATAGAATATTTTTAGTATGGTTATATATATATATATATATATAATAAAAATCATGTTGTTGGTAATACGGTGCTAGGAAACTTCTTTATTGAAAAAATTATTTTTACAAAAATGGTAATTAATAATATGGTCAATGATCATCTATCCAATATGTATGTTTATTTTTTGTACTATTATATAGTAAATTTAAAATAATATAACTGATAATGAATAATTTATATGATATTAAAATATTATGAATACGTATATATGCATTGCAAAAATAAATTTATATTATTATTAAAATGTGCTAAAATATTTTTACAAGTTTAAAATAATTATTTTAATATCAATGAAATTTTGAAAGTAAATATTAAAATATAAATAATAATTTTTACTACAAATTGATAAAGTGTATTTTATTTAAAAGTATTGTTTCTTTCAAAAGAAATTTTTTGTTAATTATTATATATTTTATCATAATAGATTAATCATAAAACATTTAAATAATTTTTATTCATATATATATATATTATAAATTGTAAATTGATATAAACTATTGTTAATAACTTTTACTGGTTAGAAATTTATTTCTTAATATAACCAATTTTTCATTATATTTTTTATTTTTTAATTAATATTAAAAATAATTAATTTTAGATTATATATTAGATAAATCATACATATTTTATGGATTTAAAATTAAAAAATTAGTATCGTATGAATTTTGGATATTATTGAAGAAAAATTTATATTTAGGAGAATAATGTAACGTAACGATATTATGACTTTATTCAAATATATGTGCGATTATGAAATTAATGAAACAGTTTTATTGAAAAAATATATTTTATAATTAGAATTTAAAAATTTAGAAATTTTTTTTTTCAACCTAATGTTTAATATATTAAAATTTATGTAACATTTTCCATAAAAATTATTTTAAAACATGCTACATTTATTATGTTTAAATTTTTTTTAACATATAACATGATTTTTTTAAATCGTGACCCCGTATAAAATGTAGAAATATTTAAAAAAATTCTTACCATTTACCCTTCATAGAATCCCTTTTCAAATTCATGATCACTTGGTCATGAGATATTATCCCATTCCATCAATTTCCATGTGATCATCCATTGAAAGTTTAATTTGAACATCTTGAGTAATCATTTTTATATAACATCATTCCTTTCTATTTTTATTTTCCTATTATTATTTTCAAATTCCTATGGATTTATAGTAGTTTTGTGCATATACATTATGTAATTACCATATGGAAAAAATCATTAATCATATTTTATATATCCCTAAAATTCTTATTACCTTCAAATAATTCATTCTGTTCGACAAATTGTATTTCATACATCAACTATTGTAAATGAGCCAAGAAAAAATTAGAATAAAATTTATAATTATCCTTATATGAAAACCAATTTAAATATATTTTAATTTAAATTATTGATATTTATTTGATAGGTACATGGGGGTATAATTACATTGGAACACACATTTGAACCACACACATAAGTCGGAAAAACAGGATATTTCTCCCAAGTGGATAACCCAGACCTCATTATTTTTTTTATTTAGTACATAGACCGTAGGCTTAATGTGAATGAAGACCATTACATAACACAAAAAACTAGTATAGGGGCATGCCTGTATCATCCTACATACACCGCAAGGACAATGCCATGCGTGGCTTATGACTTGCCTCCATCATGCCTACAACACTGCTAGCTGGCATCATCGTCCATTTCACTACTTGAATAGAATTGTAATAGTACCAGTTCCCAATTGGGTATGATCCAAGGATCTTCTTTATTCCATTAATAAGCCTTTACCACTCCTATATGGGCTATTTAGAAAAGATATTTAATATGATTTCATGATGAAAATGTGTATTTTCAAATCAAATATGCTTTATTTATATTTTTCATTTCCTAATTAAATGATAAATTGGAAAATATTGAAATATTAAATAGATAATTTAAAACCCATTTTTGAATTTATAACATTTAAATATACTTTTAATTAAATTTATAAAATTTTTTTTTTTTGTTTTTTAGTCATAATATGTTGGATTAAAAAATTTATAATTTACATGATTTATCACAATATTATAGAGAATTTAATGATATAAAAACCGTTATTGTAAAAATATACGAGTTTAAGGAATAAAATTTTGTTTTTCGAAATATTTATCATATATAGAAATCCCATTCTAACTATTTTTCGATCAAAATTAAAATGTTACTTTTACTTAAATTTTTTAGTGATTCTATTTAAATAAATTTTTTCAAAGCTAAGGTTGAGTATAAAATATCCTTGGAAGAGAAATTCCTTTTATTAAATTCATTATAAATATATTTTTGTCTTTATAATTAGTATCCTAGATATGTTTATCAGATATAAGTATTTATAGTATTAAACAATTATACCACATAAAACGGGTTTTATGTGGTTAATTATATTTATATTAAAATTAACTTCTGAGACACATTAATATTTTATTTAATAATATATATTTTATAATATAAATTTTACTATTCAAATTATTCAATGAGGATAATTTTAATTTCTATTTTTTAAAATTAATTACTAATAATAAAAATAATTATAAAAGTAAAACTAAAATTTTAAATTTTCTTAAACTGAGACTAGATGTTCTTAAAAATGTAAAACAATATCCTTGAATTTTGTTCATTATATTTACCAAAACATGTTTTCCCAAATATATTTCCATATATGGGTCTTGGGACTTTGATAAAGACATTAAATTATTGACAAATGTAAAAATATTTCATAAATCTCTCTTATATTAACATATAAAGTTAACACTTCCAACCATCAATGATAGAGATTACCATAAAATTACTAAATAAAAATTTTCAATTTTACTCTCCCTATAAACCAATACCAATAAATATAATACCATTATCACCCATATTTTCCTATTTCGTTTAAATTCAACGATACATCCATAGAAAATTCTTGAACAAATTATAAGTATTATAAACTACTTAGTTTTCAACTTAATTAGGATCAATAGAATTTATTCTAGACATTATAATAAAATGATGTTATTATCATATAAATACTATAATGTTACTATTTTAAGTTTATTACCAATATTTATTCATATTACCAATCCATTATGAGATAAAATGTTCTTTTCATGCATTGGGCGGAATACCAACTTCATGATGTAACATGTTTAATTTTCTTTAACCGCATTAAAGGATGGATATATGGATGGTATTAATTGATAAATAATTTTAAATGATATAATTATATTTATTATATAAGAATTACTAATTCAATTAATTAAATAATGAATAAATTATAATCATTAATTTAATTATATATAATAAGATTACTAAGAGGATATACTCTTATTAAAATATTGAAATATTTTCATATCCATTATCTATATTGGTACATATTTCTAATTATGATATATATCAGTAATAAAAAATAAATTTCTTAATTATTATTCTATTACAATGATATTACTACAAAACCATCTCATAATCATCTATTAGTCATGTTTGGTTCATGTTTCGTTCAATTTATCCACCTATATTTACAATACTATATCTTTCTATCATATATTAATTTGATTACCGATTTTCTGGTGTAATATGAAATTACTGAGTAGATAATGTTTTTTAGAGATGATTTATAAGTATTTAATTCAATACTTAATAAAACATACTTTAATTTTCAATTTTGATCGAAAAATGTTCATTATCATTTTCATCATCAATGATAAAGACTAATAAATCATGAAATGAATTTAAAAAATCATAAATAATTATGAATCATACACAATTGTATGTATAATGATTTACAAACCACTAATTTTATATTAATAATTTAAACAAAGACAACTATCAGGAAACTAGTACAAACAATCAAAACTATAAACAAATGATATGCAAAGATTGAATAATTCATGTAGATAATGAATAATTATGTTGAGTATGAAAGAAAATTTATATGAATGAGGTTAATAATTATGTGATTAATTTAACTATGTTTTTGATACATGAGGTTAAAATAAATTCAACAATACCCATAAAATTAATAAGGTATTTCATCTCAAATTCCTCTCATTGGGATATGTTTGGTATTATTGACCTAATATAATGTATGTTGAGTATATAGTACATAATTAAAAAGTCAAATCACATAATATATTTTATTTAGACAATTACAAGAAATCTATTTTTTTGGGGTTTTTAAATAATTCTCAACCCATAAGGGTGTTATTGGTCATTATTCTAATTCATGAAAACATAATACATTTTGTGTACCATGTTTCCATTATATGGGGTTTTCACTACCCAATGATATATATGTATCATATAATTTAAATTATATTTTATTTTTTAGAATAAAAAATTTAACTTATTATTGTGGTTATTTATATCTTTGTTTCCATTTATGTATGGAGTTTTGTGAAACATAACATTGATAGGATGCGTTATAATCGATATCTTCAACATCATTCTTGTAATTTGTGAACATTATGCACTCTAATTGTATTATTTGGGATTCTCTAATTATTTTAATCTATATAAATTGAATCCATAGATATTTTTTGAAAAATGTTCCTCACTTATTAATATATGATCTTAATGAACTGTATGGATTATTTCTCTAGAGTGATTATAATAATTCTACTATTCGCATAACCTAACAATATTTGGTTTAGATGAAGTGAAAATTAAATTTTACAGAACTTTTTTTTATGAACTCCAAGAGAGAATGTTATTATATTACAATGAGGAATCGTTTTGGGGTTTAATATATCCCTATTTCTATATGAATGAATATTGGAGAAATTACTACATATTGTCTAACCCTAAATATAATTTTATCAAGATATGTTATGACAGTGTTATCCCTTTTATTTATTTGAATGAATGTATTTATGTACCAATTATTATTCATCCAATACAAATTATTATTTTAAGTAGACTATGTATTGTTTATAGATTCACATTACTTCTCCGACTAGGTTATCATAATTTTATCCCTTTTATTTACGTGCGATAAATTATTGACATTGTTAATGATTATTGACTCATAAAATAGTTTTATCATGTATTAATATTATATATTTATTATATATAGATAGGAATGTATTTATTTAGATAAAAGGTACCATATATAATGGTATGAAGGGACTTGATGAAAATTATTGAGAAAGAATTTGACTAAAAACATGTGTAGTGTGGGGCCATGAATTATATATCCCCTCAATTAATTTTCTAGTATATTGACAAAAATATGTATTGTTATTTATATTATGGATACCCAATTCCACAACATTTCTTTAACGTGGTAATAATGTAAAGTAATGTGTCTTAGAACAAGGCCTTTCTTTTAGGTTATTTATATACATCATTATGCATTCTATTTGTATGATATTCATATAATTTTTGTCAATTTTTAGTTTTTTCAATGATATTCCATGATATCAGTTTCAATTTGATTATAGATTCATATTGGTTACCTATTCAATCCATAATATTTTTACCATGCTTATTACTTGATTTATTACCTTGTATGATTTCCCTTAGTGAGATGTTAAGTCCACACCTTCAAATATTTCTGTTTTCCTTTGGTCTAAACAAATACAGTACACATGACATGCTTGGAAGGATGAAACATGTTATAGAATTTTTTTGAGATTGTGTATTATATAGTTTCTTATATAGTGGTAAAATTTCCATTAATTGATAAAAACGATATATTTATTTTTTTACATTGTGTAATAATTCACAAAAGTGCAAAAAAAGATCATTGAGCTTAAGAGATATATAAAATATTTTATATTTTATAAATTTGGATGGTTATATCTAATAATTTAAAGCAAGAATGAATGTGATTACATATCAACGAGCACAAGATCTGATAGAACATGTATGGAGTTTCATAGATTGTATCAATGGAAATGATTTTATATCTTTAGAGATTGTATATTTTTTGTGGATAATTTATGGATTGTTATATTAAAGTTAATGAATTTTTGATATGTATGGATAAACATTTGAAGTACTATATAATTTAATTTTAATGAAATAATCCATATTTTATTTATAGATTTTGATATGAAATATTTAGTTAATTAATTAGAAATAATCCTATTTTTTATAATTACTTATTATTTTAGTAAATTATATATTATATTTATTTTAATAACAGTATATATCTTTTGGGATATTGGATGGTGGATATGGATGTGGCTCTGATTCACCTAGAGATATAGTCTCATGAGATAATATTATGTCAATATAATTCTCTTTATGAACTATTATAAAAGATTTAATGATGGTGTTATCTAACATTGGAAGACAAACTAATAGTAAAATGATGATCGACAACAAAGGGATAAACAACAAAGAGACACATGTTTTTCTAAAAGTATAATATTTTACAAATAATGGTGTTATAATGGAAGAAATATTCTTATTATTGTTTTCATATACACATTTCTAATAATATAATAAAAAATTTGGTCATTAGTTTTTGGTAACTATTTGATCAAAATGACGGTGATGATAAAGGAATGTATCCTGAATTCAATAAATCTTATAATAGAATAAGGGAACATTTATAAATGGATGATAATATAATTAAATTATTATTATGATTAAAATGGATAGTTTCTTAGTCTTACCCTATGATGTGAGGCTATCATCATAAAATAAATTAAATCCTTATGATGTCAACTATTATCTTTAGTGATTAATATTTATCAATGATATTATGGTATATTAGAAATGTTATGATGATGATGTAAAACAAATATTGATTATTCATAAGTATTATATTATAGGTATGTAATCATATATAAAATTATATTATTAACATTGAAATATTATTTTATGAAAAGGTTAAATTTTTTTGTATGTATCTTAGAGAAGACATGATTGACATATGGATAAATCTAATAATCAAAATACACATGATTTTGAGATGGAAAATGATGGTTTGATTTTGAGCATGTATGTTAGATAATATTTTGTATTCATGGGAATAATAATTTATTAAGGATATTTTTGGAAAAAAATATATTATTTTTTTGAATTATGATATTTTATGGTTACATGTGACCAAATGAAATAGTGTTTCGTAAGACTTGAGAGTTAGAAATAAGGTTAATTTTTAAATGAATATATAATATGATAATAGTTTAAATTCTTGGATATTTAAATAGTTTTTTGGAATGGAATAATATTTTGAGTATCTAATTAGGGTCTATACATACTTGGGTAAATGACTGTTGAACATAATAATATATTTTGATGAAAGATAAGTTTGATTTATGAGTATAAATTTCAATGATTAAGATATTTATAATACTTTAATGAATTTTATAGTAATTTAAGGTCACTATTTTATATATTAGGTTAATATGCATGATAAAACCTGAATAAAAATATTATATACTAAGCAAAGAATGATACATATCAAACTGAGAGTTACATAAGTTTTCTATAATTATAATACTTGTTTATATATAAGAACAATAAGGCAACATAGAAGTGATATAAAGTGTGACATATTGATGTTAATTTATATGGAAGATATTGAAAATAATTCACATATGATGTCCATTATTCAACAATTTTACAGGAGTCATGATTCATGAGTGGGTTCTCTTCTACAACAGGGTTTCAATCCTCTTCATTGGTTATGATTTATGCCATTATGTTCTTTGGAAGTATTTTAATCATGGAGGTGTTTTTATGTCTCCATTTATTTTGGACTTTTGATCTTTGGGATTTGATCAGGGTTTTGAACAAAAATTATTATAGAAGCTTTCAATGTTGTGTTTCTGCTCGATGAAGTCCATTCATAATCTTATCTTTCTCTAGGATTCATCCATTATCCACCTAGTTATATTATTGTGGTGGTTTTCAGGGTTTCTTAGGAGGTGAGATCAAATGGTCAATGAAATTCTTGGATTTTTCAGTGCTATGTGATGTTTAATGTTTTGTTACTAGTTATTAGATGTTGTATTTCTTGGTTCTAAGAAGATTTCCTCCTACATATTTTGAAGTCCTTTAGTTGTTTCTTAAAACGAAGATGATCTTATTTGATGGATTCCTATTTCTGCTGATGTTTATAATGATAATGGTTTGATTGAGAATCGAGGTTATGATTATTGGAGCTTAGATTGAGGAGGATCATGTCCCGAGGTGCTACTGAGTGTGTTTCAGGAATTATGTGTTTTTACATTAAACATGAAGCAGAACATTGATTTTTGTGGTGGATTTTGGTTGTTTTATTCCATTAATTTTTTCATTGTTTTAAAAAAAAATTGTTACCTTGTAGTGGGCGGTTCCCACTCAACATAACTATGTTTTTTTATAAAATGAAAAAAAAATTGGAGGGTGAAGAATAACTCTATTAAGAACTCAATGAATTGTGAGATGATGAATGAAATTATGTTATTTTTCAAACCAATAGTCAAAAAATATGATTAGAAATATAAATAAATTTAAATTCCCAGACATACTAATATAGATAAGGATATAATCTCATGAATGACACATTTCAAAATATGATGACGGAAGGAAGATACAATTTTTTATGTGTCCAAAATGATTGAAGAATAATGGGGAAACATTCTTTAATTTGATAAGAAAATTCTACAAATGTGGATATTAACGTTATAATAATCACATGTTTAAAAAAAGAGATAATCTACAAAAATGTTTTTCATAGAAAATAATTGATTTAGGAATTATGTAACTTAATTTCCCAATGTATTGGATAAAGAGATAGTTAGTCAGCAACAACCGTGCGAACATGAAAAATCCTATAAAACAAGTAGTAATGAGATAAATAATAATATTCACATTAGAAATTTAAAAGTTCTATTCCATGTGTCTTTCAACAACTAATGTCAATTGAGTTATAAAAAAACAACAGGGTCTTGATTGTCAAATAAATAATTTTTAGGCATTACGGGATGCTATTACTTAGGATCCAGATCTACATCTCTAAGTATTATTCTATATAAAATATAAATGGAATAGATATCATTATAATGAGTAGATAGTTTTTTTAATATAGATTAATTTCATTCTATATCATAAATAAATTCATGAGAAACATTAAAATTGTGGTTAAATAAGAGTCCTCTCAAGAAATCAATATGAATATATGAATCAAATTGTGAGGCCACATTTTATTTGAAGGGTGGGGGAGAATGTAACAACTTAAAATTATAATTACCTCCCAATAAGTCAATAGTTTCGATAAGATTTCATTCAAACAACACCCAATATAAATTAGGAACAACATATTTGAATAATGTTACTAATCAACCAAATACAGTAATAAATTAAAAAAACTATCCTTTAGATGATATATAGTTAATATGATTTAAAGATGAAAAATAGAATATTCATATAAAATCATTTTTATTTATATTTTTTATTTACCATAGAAATATATTTTAAAAAAATAGAAAATTTTGAATTTGTTAAAACAAATCATATTTCTGAAATCATCACATCAAAATTTACTTATTATTAATTGGTGAAAATTTAATATATTGGTTGATTGTTTTTTAAACATGATATTTTTAAAACTATAATTTCAATGATTTTATATCAATGAATGTATAAACTAGAAGATATCATAAATATTAATGTAATGAAGTATGATATAAAAAATACCATTATTAATTTTTAAGTATTAATTATACATAGAAAAACATTTCCATACATTTTTATAAATAATGGAAAATGATAATCTAATAAAAAATGGTTTTATGTCTTCTTGTAGAATCAAGTATTTTTAATGTGATGTTCAATTTTTTCATGGAATGGAATCCTCGTATCTTTTAATCAATTAATTATAAATCTCTTTATAGCTTTGACATTAGTATCACAGTAAACATTATCCAATATATATTTTAAATCATTGCAATTTCATATAAATAAATCTGTTTTATAGGTTTATTTGTATTTATTTTAAAATTATCAATTCAAGCCATGAGAAAATTTATTTGATATTTTTTAAAGAAATAAAAATTAGAATATTGACATTATTTATTTATTTTATTTATTGTTTATAATGATAAACCCTGATGATAAAAACTAATTATCTCAGTAAAAATAATTATTGTAAATTTAGTTTCTCAAGTAATAAATTCCAAATTATAGTTAAAAAGTGACATTAATTTAATGGTATAAATATTTTCTAACAAAGATATGTTTCCCAATAGGTTTTTCATGCTTTGAACCATGGGACCTTGATATGAACATTGCATTACAGAAATATGTAACGATGTTTCAAATGTGCCATATACATTCAATTATAAAAACATACCACTTAATCCAATCTATGATTCACATGACATTATAAATAATTCTAAAAAATATTTTATTTTTTAATTCTATAACCCTCTCAGTCAAACATAATCCCCTGGTAACTTGTATATAACCTAAGAACATCATATTTTAGGGGAATTCTATGGAATATTCAAGTCACAAACTTGAGTTTTATTAACCTTATAGTTTTATTTTTAAATATAATTATTGAAATTTATTATATACATGTTAATATAATTATATAATTATGATTTATATACATTAATATTACTATATTATTTTTATTATCATTATTTATTCATAAAAACAATCAGTTAAGAAAACAACAGTTTTATTCATGCTTTGTGTGGATTACTGCCTCCTCGATGTAACATGATTAATTTTCCTTAACTACATTAAAATAATTAATATAAGGATATAATTAATGGATAAATATTATTTTTATGATTTCATTAATGTTTTTGTATGAAATTTATGATATGTAACTAATTTTACAATCAATATATGATCATTATTGGTATAAAAATTCAAAATGAGCATATTAAGAGGATAAAAGCTTATTGAAGTTAAGTAATAGGTTATATACATTATTTATTGTCCTAATTACCTAAAATTGTGTTCTTTCACACTAATAAAAACTATAAAAGATAATTATTATTATTTTTTAAGGATATTATAACTAAACAATATAATAAATATTCATTAACCTTAGTAGGTCTGTGTTTGGGTTTGTTCAACCACTAACTTCAAAAATTTTATCAATTAATGTAATTGAATTTAGTGAGAATTTATTTATGGGTTTAATATGATATTAATACGTATAATTTTTTTTTATAATCTTGAATACACGTTCTCAATATTTAAAAATTTATCAATAAAACACGCATCCATCATTAATAATTACTGAATCGTACTAGTTATCAATATAATCTTCGTGGATAAATACTTCAAGAGTCCTGAAAATAATTTTTCAATGTCTTAACTAATTATGAATCAGACATAATTTTTTTTATTTATCAATTAATTTTTTATTTGATTAAATATTGAAAATATACATTACTATTATGAAACCAGTATAAAAAATAAAATCTATAAACACATAATGTCGCATGTCGAAATAATTCTATCCAAGAATGACTAATTATTAATAGTATTATTGAAAATATAAATTAGTATGATTATAAATTATGATACTATGATAACTATGTTTGTGATATATGAGTTTAATGTACATTCATTTAAGTCTAGGTAATATGATGACTTTTCATCTCAAATTACTCTAATTGAGGCATGTTTTTTATTATTCACCTAATTTCAGTTCGGTGGGGTTTATACATCCTATATTAAATTATATATAATGGATAATATTTTTAATAATGATATTTAATCTTCTTTTATAAGAATTCTGTTTCAAAGGTTTTGATTATAATAGTACTGAATCCATAAGGGATTTCTTATTCTTAATTATGACTCATTGTAACATAATAAATTTTATCAATTATGTTTTCTTTGAAGGGTGTATTCTCTACTCAGGTATACAATATTATTATACTCAATTATTTCAGTTGATTCTGTAGATAAAACATGTTTCATCATTAATTTTTCTATTGATTCAGTTTTCTCCCTAGTACAAAGTATTTTTTGTATCTCATATTCATTCATTGATATATGTTAATTATCCTAAACTTTTTTTATATAAGATTGGTACATTATACCATTTGGTTTTGTTATGCTGTTTTATTTCATTTTTCTAAATGAATACCTATCAAATAAATCATTTCAATAATGCTTCTCACCTCTTTGGAGATATTATTTTGAAAACATCAAATTTAATTATCAGGATGGATTTTGACCATTCTAGTGATCACTTAGCTATATAGTAATTTATATTTATGGTCAAATCATTATAATTTAAAATACATAGATTGGATGATGTTCAAATAGAGAGAATATTATTTTTTAATGTAGGGAAATTATTTTATGTACCAAATATTCCAATATAAATGAGGATGATTATTGGAAATTTTACTATATTTTGTTTGACCAACCACCATCATTACCAAGATGCATAATTTTTTATATCCTTTTTAGTGTTATGGAGAAATTTATTGGTCTAAAATATATAACTATTTCAATAAAAATGATTTCTGTAAGGCTGACTATGCATTGTGTGTCCATCTACTTTTTTTTTCATGATATGATATGACCATGATATCTCATTTATTAATATGGGGAAAAGTATTGACATTTATGATTATTATTGACTTATTACAAATATTGATCATGTATTTATTGTATTTATTTATTTTTATATGGATTTATATGTTTTTATTCTTCCAATGTTTTTATCCCTACCAAATTCAAAAAAAATTATTTACAATGGTCACAATAAAAAGTAATATGTCATAGTATAAGGGCTTGAAAATAGGATTATGATGTCCATAGTTTTACATTATATTAGAATGAGATCAATATTATTGATATCAATATTTTTTTCATTTTCATTGTTATAAAATTTGATTAATATCATGTTTATTTTGGCTTCTTGTCGTTCACTTATTCTTGCCAAGAAAATGTATGTTAGACACCGACATTTTCTCGATTTTTCTCAATCTTGTTTATATTTCCTCTTATTCCTGATGTTGATTACATTTCATTTGGGTTTTACCTTGGGATCTATTTATGTAGAAATATGATAAAATATATGTAATAGGGAATTATAATCCTAGCACATGGTTTTCACTAACAGTGTGACCCAACGAAACAAAAAATGAAACCCTGGACCGAGGGGAATTGCACTTTAGGTGCATATCTATTATAATTACGCACTATATTATGATTACTCATGGACCCCTATGAAATAGGCTCATGTATTAGGTGAATGGTAATGTGAAAACATGAACCCTTGATAATCAAACCAAATGGGAGAATTAAATTAACCAAAAATTTAGTTTTGGTAATTCTTGAACCCCCATTTTAATCCAAAATTAACCCCCATTTGGCTCAAATTCAACATTCATGATCTTGGAGAATCCCTAATAGATTATAATCCCCCACAACATTCTATATTGGTAGTTCTAAGGTGTAATGTAAGATCTACACCCCTATCGGTAGGATGATCTCATCCTAATTGCTTCATAATCCCCCTCTTTTCTGCTCTATTTTTGGAAGTTAATATTTTCCCAATTTTAGTTAGATATTAACCATGTTTGAGGATATATATCAAGGATTTCAGATCAAGATATATATTTAAGATATCTTGAATTTATAAATCTTGTTTTAGGTGGAGGCAAATTTCTGGGCAGTGTAGTGGTACTGCAGAAGCACTATAGTAGCATTATAGCTGGCACTATTCGGTATTGTAGCAGACGGAACTATTCATCCATCTGGTCCTTCGGGCCACCTGTTTGGTCCTCGAGTCTTGAATGTATTTCGGGCCACCCAAGGCCTTCGGGCCAGTTGATTCTCAAGGCCTACGGGCCACCTTAAGGCAATAAGACAACCCCAAGGCCTTCGGGCAATAGGAATGCAGGCCCCAGACACACTACAAAAAAGGAGCAGCCCTAGAAGAGGATTTAGAGCACGTGCACTCACCAGAGCAGAGCCAACTGGATTGTCAGAATGAAAGGGTATGGCTATGCCATCAGTACCATCCTTTTCTTTCACGAGAAGCCTAGCCAGACGGTCATGTAAAGGTGGAGCGCAACTATCATGATGCAGATGCTGGGGAGGGTCAATTCCTTGTAGATAGTCTAGTTGAATTCCCTAAGACATTTGGGTCATGTAATCTCATAAGCCTATGAGCCATGTAATCTCTGATCCTACGGGTCTTGTAAGGGTTTCCCCTCATCCCTTGAAAGGGGGGTTATCATAAATCAATAAAAAAATTAAGACCTTCGGGCCATTTAGGCATAAATCTTAATTTAGGTTATAGACTGAGATCTCATTCTATGCCTTTACTCCATTGAATTTTGAGGATTTTCATTGGGTGACGGTTCATCGATGAATCGAGGTAGGTGTTATATTATTCACTTTCCATAGTATTGATATAAATTATGATCATATGATCATAAAAATTAATTAATTTTTAAAATGAATTTTTTTTAATAATTAATTTGGTCAACTAATTAATTGTGTAATTGGGGATCTTATTGAATTATTGAATATGGGATAATTAATTGGTGAACTTATTTTTATAATGTTGAATTTGGAAATAAAAATAATTAATTAGTTAAATAATTATTGGATTTTGAGATTTTGAAATGATTAATTAATTGCTAAATTAAATAATGATGTTAGGGTAAATAATTAATAGGAAAATTAATTAATGTGATAAGTATGATTAATTATTTTTTGAATTAATTAATGGAATTTTAAGTGACTAATTAAATAATTCACATAGTTTAAATATGTTGCGAATAAATTAATAGATTATTGTGGTGTGTTTTTATGATCAGATGATTAATGATGATAAATCATGGTTATTGTGACTATGTAAAAACACGAGATATTGAGATTTATGCAATGATGCCAAATATTGTGATAATTGTGAAAATTGTTTTATAAAATTTGTGGAGGAAATTTTTTTCTACTTCAAATGCATGTAGTGATAAATTGTATGATAAAATACATGTGGGGAATGATCTGCTAGTTCTCAATCCCATAATAAAAAAATTTATTATAAAATTTGTGTTGGACATGGTCTATGCATTCTGATGCACATAGTGATAAATTGGTTGATAATGGTGTGTGGGGGCATTGTACGCTAATTATGAAGCCCATAGTGATAATTTTTTCATAAACATGTGTGACACATGGTCTGCCTCTTCCAAATCCCCCTACTTTATATGATTAATGACCTAGACACACATTTTAGGAATTGGAATATGGTTCCAATCAGTCGTATTAAATAATGAAATGAAATGAATGATTAAATCCAAATTTTTAATGAATTGTTAACTGATAATGTGATGGGGTTCAGAATCTATCATGGTTTGAATAAGGTAATGAGATTCAGATTTCATAGAGAACCCGTATGTTCATGTAGATAAATAATGAATAATTGACAATGTGAAATATATTTACTTATCCATTGTACTTATTCTGTTATTAAACTTCCTACACTTTAATTCATTAGATATTTTCATAGACAACATTAGTGGTAGCCTACTAAGGTATACTGACATCCTATTTTTGAGTCAATAAGGTTTTTCTTATGACTTTTAAATTCCTTCATACTTGGGGGAGATTTCTAAGTAAATAAGGTATCCTTATGACTTTACCATTCCTTCTTGTTTTGAAAATCACAAACTCCTTATCTTAAGGAAAATCTCATTTTTCCCTGTTTTTGAATTTTATATGGAATAATTTCCTTCCACAAAGAAAATTATCCTTACCATGCATTCATTGCTCATATCATTTTTATTCTAAGTGTAAAATTAAGATTGTAACCAAAACCTCGGAATCATATAATTACCTAGATGTGAAGCATTCTGTTTTAGGGTCCGAATTCTCATAATTCTGGTTATGAACTCTTCTGAGTTCTGACTCTGAATTTCGAATCAAAATTCTGGTTATGAACTTCACTAAGATCTACCTCCGAATTCAAAATACGAATTTTGGATATGAAATCTTCTATGTTCTGACTCCGAATTCTGAATCAAAATTCTGGTTACGAACCTCATTGAGATCTAACTCCGAATTCTGAATACGAATTCTGGATACGAACTTCTCTAAGTTCTGACTCCATGTTCTCTGAATTCAGATGCCAAACTCCTATGAGTACTGACTCCTAATTCTCATTAACTATGACTCCGAACATTGTATGTTCAGGTTCCAAATTCGTGTGAATCGAGATTCCCAATTTCCTTGAAATTCAGACTCCATAATTTAATAGAATTTAGGTTCCGAATTCCTAGAATAACGAATCCGAATATCCTTGTATTATAGACTCCAAATTCTGTTTTGGTTAGACTCTGAACATTCATTTACATACATTCTGAATATCAGATTTTGGTTATGATTACACTTGTTTAGTTATAAAATGATGTCGTTCTTTCAGTCACTCACTAACCATTGTTTGAGTGACACGTGTATAGGTCCCATGGAAAGTCATGGAAAAATATGACCATTGGAGGAGGGAGCCATCCGTTGAAGCCTTTCCTATAAATAGGAGCTCATTTGAAAGAGCTCATGGTGGTTCAATGAATCTAGAGACCACATGCTATTGAAGTGATTTCTAGAGAAATACTTTCATTGCTTTGTGTGTACTGAACTACTTGTTCAACTTTGCTTCGTGTAACTCCGATTGTTGCTATGTACAATCGAGGGCTTCTGGGGATAGGACTAAATAGGTTCTGACTACATGAAGTTGAGGGATTCCTTACTGATGAAGATAGAGGTGACGGCTACTCGATAGTTGAGGGCTTGTGGGGATAGCAGGATAGACTCCGATCTTCATATCAAGGGCTTACCCTGGTGTGGGTAAGACAAAAATTCTTGAAAGTATAAATCAAGGAACCTTTATCCAAGGTTATTGGATACCCTTATCTTTGGGTTAAAATATTTACTATTTGTTACTTACTTTGTTACAAGTTTTCTGCTGCATTTGTATTATTGAGGAAAGTATAACTATCTTATACTTCTTTATAGTTGTACCCTAGTATTATAGGATTCTATACAGTTTAAGGTAGAATCTTAGTTGTTGTAAACTTTTGATAAGTATCATTTCCCGAATCAAGAAGGTTATTCGAACTTAGAGGTTTTGTGAATTATCTTGTTTAACCTTGTTAAACATAACCATCTTTAAAAGTTCCAAAGGAATTTTTAAAAGTACAATTCACCCCCCTTTTATATTTGAGCATCTCATGATTACATATTCGATACTACATTTGGTTTTATAGAGAATATCATACTCACATACCATCTCACAATTGGTATCAGAGGTTGGAAACCTCATACCCTATACCAATCCAACAATTGATATCAAAGTATGTTACCTCTGAATTAATCTCACGATTTTTTTCAGAAGAGAATTCTCGGAATTGAACTTCCAGATTCACACTTTTTCTCAGAATCAATTTTTCGGACTCAAACAGTTCAAGTTCATTTTTTCTTAGAGATACTATAGTTCAATATTTTTTTTTCTTTCATAGGAATATTTTCCTTTTTTAGAAACTTTTTCTATTAACATGTTTATTGGGAATGAATTTTTTTTAAGATGACATGAATCAATGTTGGTTCCATAGAAAATATCAATCCAACTAAACCACCTATCATCGATGGAAATGATTACAAATATTGGAGAGATCGCTTGAAAATATTCATTATCAATACTGGTGTTGACAATTTCATTATGCTTAATAGAGGATATAAAATCTCTGACAAAGAAGTTAGTACCTTTACCAATCAAGAAAAGGATGAATATCAACTGAATTATAAGGTACACAATACTTTTCTTTTCTCCATGACTAGAAACATATATAGCCAAATTTAATCTTGTGAAGCAGAAAATTGTATATGGAAGAAACTCGATGTTACTCAATTTGGAACTTCCAAAGTAATTGAAACATGAAGGTCCATGAACAGAGCTGAATATCATGGTTTCTGCTTTCCGTGTAGAGACCCCATATGGAATTTGCAACAAAATTTCATGACTATTGCGAATATTTTACAATCCATGGGTGAAAAAGGATTAGATGATGAAGCACTTGTTGATAAGATCATAGACATCATGCTGAATGAATGGGAATCCAGAATGACTGCTATTGATGAGAACAAAAAGGTACTCAGAAATCCATAGATGAGTAGTTTGGAACACTTCTTCAGCATGAGACTAGAATAAAGAGAGATTCTGATAACATAATGAAGAAGAATGGAAAAGGTAGTGTTGGTTTTACTACAACATCCAATCATATGAATTCTAAGACTCTTGAGAGAGTTACTAGATAAAAATCTAATAAAGTTGTTATCCAATCTGAATCTATTGGAAGTGAATACTCAGAAAATGAATTAAGAAATCTTGCTTGAAGGATGAACAAGATTTCTAGACAGAGGAACGTTCAATTTATATATAATAAAGGAATGTAAAGATAAGAAAGATTCACAAGTCACATGTTATGAATGCAAGAGAGCTGGACACATAAGACCTGATTTCCCTATGCTTAAGTGCAAAGAAAGAAAGGAAAGGCATTCAGAGAGAAATAGAATGAAGTATTACACACCTAAAGCTTAGAAAGTCTTGAAAGTGAATGAATCATGTAGTTCCAGTAGTGGAGACTCTTCATATGAATCTTTAGACTATGAATCTTCTGGACAAACGAATATTGGTCTAATAGCTAGAATACTTATTAACAATCATTGCTTAATGGATAAGGTACACAATGCCGAATCATTGATCAATGTTTCTTTAAATCCAAATTATTGTAATAATAAATATTATAACTCTTCGGATGAAGAATCTTATTCTGATGAAGATAAAACATTACCTCCTACGAAGAAGTTTTTAGGTTTTCCAAACTTCTTGAGATTTAGAATTCAAAACTCATAAAAAACATGAGAAGGAAAAATATAGGAATACTATTCTTACCATGAAAATATCAGATCTTTCTAATGATCTTGATAAGAAAAATTCTAATTTTGAAAGTATTTTAAAAAATCATGAGGATGTAAATTTTGAGAAGAATAAACATTCTAAAGATCTAGAAAACATAATTTCTAAGAAAAATGATTTCGAGCCTAGCTCTAGTTCAAAATAAAATGTTTTTGAAGACAAGAACTTAGTTATCATACTCAAATCAGAAATATTTTCCTTGAGGAAGTGTTTGTCAAACATTACCTTAGGTAAAGAAAATTTTTATAAAATGTATTCTCAAATCCGACCTCTATGGAATAGTTCTGGTTTTGGTTATACTGGTTCTAAACCAATTTTTAGTAACAATTATTTTGTTCTTAAAAGTGCTCCATTCTGCACTAAGTGTCAATGTGGTGGACACTAGGAAAAGAATTGTTCGCTAAACAAAACCCAGTCTTTAGGATTTCATAAATCCTATTTTTCTAAAAATATGTGGGTACCTAAAATTTTGCTTTCTAAGATTTCATAATCCAAGCATGTTTGGATTCTGAAAACCTAAATTTTTCTTATTCTTAGTAAAATAGGTAAAGTACAAAAATTAATACATGGTACAGGGCTAGTGGATGTTCCCGGCATATGACAGGTAACAGACAGTATTTTGAAAAGACTATCAAGACGAATGGAGGAAAATTAACTTTCAGAGATAATGCTCCGGGAGAAATTATTGTTATAGGTAACATCTTTCTTCTTGGATAAACTTTGACTTCAAATGTTTTATTTGTTAAAGGTCTTAAACACAACCATATTAGTAATAGCCAATTATGTCTTGAAGGTTACCTTGTGAATTCTAGGAATGAAAAGTGCTTAGTACAAAATTCCATGGAAGAGTTTATTCTTTCTACCCATAGGCAAGAGAATTACTACACAATAAACGTAGAAGTACATAGGATCCATGATTTACATTGACTTAGTGAAATGGAAGATCATTATTGGTTATGGAATAGAATTTTAGGACACTGTAACCTTAGGAACATATGGAAACATTCTATGAAAAGATTAGTTAAGGATCTACCAGAGTGTAGATTTGATTCTTCAAAAGTCTGTGACCTTTGTCAATATGGAATGTAACATAAATCATGATTTAAATCAGTTGTTGAAGTCTCAACTATTGATTCATTACAGCTAGTGCATATGGATATTTTTGGTCTAACACAAACTAGAACCATTGGAGGAAACCACTATGTATTTGTTTTGGTTGATGACTACACTAGATTCACATGGGTTTATTTTTTAACAAAGAAATATGATGCTTTTTCTTATTAAAAAAGTTTTAGATCCCATGATAAAAATGAGAAAAATATTCCATTAAAAACTATTAATAGTAATCATGGTGGAGAATTTCAAAATTCTGATTTTGAAACTTTTTTTAGAAAAAAAGATATTACTCACAACTTCTCAGCACCTAGAACACCTCAAAAGAATGGTGTTGTTGAATGAAGAAATATAATTCTTCAAAAGATAACTAGAACCATGTTGAGTGAGTATTTTGTGCCAAACATTTTTGGGCTGAAGTATTATGTACTGCTAGTTATACTATAAATCATGTTTTGATTAGAAATTTTCTTAATAAAACTGTTTATGAGTTATGGATTGGTTGAAAACCTAGACATTCCTACTTTACGGTTTTTGGTTTCAAGGTATTCATTCTGAATACTAAAATAATCTACATAAATTCGCACCAAAATATGATGAAGTAATTTTCTTAGGCTACTCCACAACTTCTAAAGAATATAGATTTTTCAATAAAAACACTTGTACTGTTGGAGAGACAGTACATGTAAAATTTGATAAAATTGATCCTTTTGTTTTTAAACAACCCCATTCTACATCTTCGGATGTGTTTTGAAAAAATGATTATCAACCTTTTATAGAAGATCCTTCTAATAAATAAAATGTCCAAGAAGATAGTTCTAAAACATTTACCCCAGATGATTTCCTACCCTATGTTGATGAAAAAGTTTTACAAAACTCAAATCAGTCACTAGATAAAAATCATCACAATAATTACATTATTGGTGATGTGAATCATCCTGTAAGGACTAGAAGTTCCTTTCCCAATTAGAACCAAAAATCATTGATGAAGCTTTAAGTGATGATGATTGGATTAAATCCATGCATGATGAACTAAAAGAATTCAAAAGGAATAATGTCTGGACCTTGGTTGAAAGACATAAGGAAACATATGTTATTGGTGTAAAATGGGACTTCAGAAACAAGTATGATGAAAATGGAATCAGTGTAAGAAATAAATCTAGATTAGTTGCTAAAGTCTATAATCAACAAGATGGAATAGACTATGAATAAACCTATGCTCTAGTTGCTAGACTTGAATCTATTTGTATTTTACTTGCCTTTCCATCATTATTTAAATTAGAACTTTTTAAAATAGATTTGAAATGTGAAATCCTTAATGGTTATGTTCAAGTGGAATTTTTTGTTGAACAAAATCTTTCCTTTGAAGATAAAAAACATCCTGATTATGTTTTTAGACTTACCAATGCTCTGTATTGACTTAAACAAGCCCCTCGATCTTGGTATGATAGACTTATGATATTTTTGCTTCAAAATAATTATGGTAAGGTAAATGCAGATCCAACCCTTTTTATAAAGAACGATAAGAAAAATGTTTTGATTGTTCAAATTTATGTTGATGAAAATATATTTGGTTCAAATTAGAAATCTTTAACTAATTCCTTTGTGGATCTAATGAAATCTGAGCTTGAAATGAGTATGATGGGTGAGTTAACATTTTTCCTTGGTTTTCAAATTTCTCAAAAACCAGATGGAATCTACATATCCTAACATAAGTATATTAAATATCTTCTTAAAAAGTATGTATATGAAAACACTAAGAGTATTAGTACTCCCATTAGTACCTCAAACACACTTGATCTTGATGAATATGGGAAACTAGTAGATTAAACAACTTTTAGAGGTATGATAGGAAGTCTACTTTACTTGATAGCTATTCATCCAGACTTAATGTTTTCGGTATGCTTATGTGAAAGATATCAATCCAATCCTAAGGAATCTCATTTAAATGCAGTGAGGTGAATTTTTTTTCTACATAAAGGGATCCATGGATTTCAGACTCTTTTATACTTCTGGAAATGATTTTTTTAAAAAAAAATTATGATACAGACTTTGGTGGATATAGATTGGATAGAAGGAGTACATCTGGAAATTTTCATTTCTTAGGAGATTCATTAGTTTCTTAGTATTTCAGGAAGCAACACTCAGTAGCACTTTCCACTACTGAAGCAGAATATGTAGTAGCTTGATGTTGTTGTGCTCAAGTGTTGTGGATGCAACATAGACTCATAGATTATGGCTTGAGTTCTACTAAGACTCAAATTATGTGTGATAATACAAGTTCCATTTCCCAAAGTAAAAACCCTTCACATCACTCTCTTGCAAAACACATAGATATTAGGCATCAATTTCTTAGGGATCACACACAAAAAGAAGATATCATTCTTCAATTTAGCGGAATGAAAGATCAACTTGGTGATAATTTGACAAAATATTTACCCTTCGATAGATCTGAATACATTAAACATAAGTTAAGAATGATAACCGTAAGGTAATCCTCATCAATAAATTCCGTTTGAATCATTTTCCTTATAGTCATAAATTTATTTTTATAGAGGGAGTACATTTCATAATGAAGTTTTTTTTTCGTAGTTAGTTTTTCAGAATATTTGAAATGACAATTTTAATAATTAGTTTTTCAAAATTTTCTTATTGAAAATTTTTAATGTTATTTTTTCAAAAAAATTTGTATAAAAATTTTTCATAGTCAGTCATTGAAATATTCCTAATGAGAATTTTTCGTACTCGAAGTTTTCGTAATGGAAATTTTTCATACTCAAAAATTTCGTAGTGTAATTTTGGTACTCAAAATTTTTGAAATAAAATTTTTTACTGTAGATTTTTCATAATAAGTTTTTTGTAGTCAAATTTGTTTTAATCTAAAAGTTATTAAAGAATAATATCACCTATTACAAATAATATTCGAAGCAATCTGAATGGTATGATTTCCTTATTAAATTTTCATAGTCATTATTTCATTATTTTTCTTTTCTTTTGTATTTTATATTCTTAGATTCTAGTTTTTCTTAAAATAAAACCTCAAAAGATTAGATCCTACCCATGTTTTCCATGAAACTATCATATCAACCTTTAGAACTGATCGCAAGGGTTTTCAACCATTAGATTAGATGTGGAAGATGAAAGGACACTTCTATCGCTTAAATAAAGGAACCCTGAAGGGTTTTCCCAAATTGGTTTTCAAGCTCTCACGTGCTGAGGTTCTGCCCCCCTTTATTAAGCCCATTTTGAATCTCTCAGAGTTCCTCCCATCTGAATGTCTGTAGAAGCCTCTTCTCAAGATATGTCTACTGTGAAGCCAATATCAAGTTGGTAAGTGTACAGGGAAAGGTTGGTCCATCCGAACTTTTTCAAAAATGATTCTATTATTTCTGAGAACATCAATCTTAATTGATGTGAGAGCGTGTGTATATCAAAGATAGGAAATCAAGACTTGGTTTATCTGGATTTTCTTATAGAATTTTATGAGTCTGTTTCGTTCTTTAAGGAAGATGGTAGAGAAAAAATTTCCTTTAAGAGTTATGGAAAAACTTATAAACTCTCATATACCAAGCCAGCTAGTTTGGAGGAGTTATCTTATAAAGGATAAGCTGAGTTTTTCTCTCACAAAGTACTGTATTTTCAAGGAATCTTTATTATCGTGAAATAATTGGAATGTCTTGGACTATCAGATGCCAAGACTGTAATGATTTCTCATTTATCTATCAACAATCAGATTCTTCAGTTATGGGTTTAAGGATTTTTTGTACCAAGAAAAGGTGATAAGGACACCTTAAATAAGAGTGACATATATATCTTGGATTTCTTGGTAAATCTAAGGAAAATGAATTTAATGAGGCGCATTATCATTACAATAGATAATATCAAAGATGGGAATTTGAGATCTCAGATTATTCTGTATCCTACCTTACTTTCCAAGAAGATAGTTCGGTGTCTTGAATCAGTCAAGATCCCATGCAGCTCCAAGACAAGGAATTGTAAAGTTATGATTGTAAGTGATGAAACTTTGAAAAGAATTAATGTGCGATTTTCTAAGGAATCAAGAGTGTTTTATAGTATACCAGAAGAAGAGATAGGGTACATTCTGGAAAATGATGAAAAAGTTGAACCATCAAAGAAGGCTGGTAAGAAAAGAAAGTTGAAGGAAGTGGAAGTAGGAGACCAAACCCCTAAGTCTAAGGAAGTCCAATCCTCACCTCCTAAAATAAAGAAGCTGAAAGCCTACCGAGATTAGGTTATAGAAAAACGGATGGAGGATAAGAAAAATAGAAAATCTGGGGAACCATAGTTCGGTTTGGATCCTACTGAGGCTAAGGCCTTGAAAGAATCAACTGTTGAATATCTTGAGAATTATGCCAAAGAGAAAATACTTATGAAGAAAATGTCTGAGGCCAAGATTGTGCAGTCTCTCGGGATGGCCACTGAAGTAGAATCTGAGAATATTTCAGTGCCATAATTTTTCTTGAGAGAGCCTTTACCTGAGACTCTAGGGAAGAAATTGTTCACTCCGAAAAAACCTAAGGAAAAAAATGTTGAAATAGTGGAAGAAGTGGAAGAAGTGGAAGAGGTGGAAGAAGAATAATGGATTGGTAACATAGATGATCTTAAGAAAGTTTAAGATTATCAAGACAAGGGAACCCCATCTGAAAAACTGTCACTCCGAACTTCTGAAGTAGAGTCCTCCAAGCTTGTCACTCCAGAGAAGGATGAAGAGAAGGATGGAAGGAAGGGTTAAGAGAAAGGTGAAAAGGAAGTTGGTAAATTTTCAGAAGAACAATGTCTAAATCCTGATTTCATTCATGCTGAGGATGTTGAGGCTAGAAATCAGAAATAAGAGGTAGATGAAGATAGAGTTGTGCAACTGACTGATAGTGATCATGAATCCCATGGTGAGGAAGATGTTCCGAGAATTGATAAGGCTAAACAAGTACTTGTTGATACTCCTAGAAAATATTGTGAAGAAGATGTAAGTTGAAGGAAATTCAAAGAGGAAGCTTGTTGAGCTAGAAAAACATGAATCACCAAGTAAAGTCTTGGATTCTGAATCAGCTTCGCTTGGTCATGATTTTGTCGAACAATCCTTGAAGAATCTTGTTGACTCCATTCCGATTTTTTCAATCATTGATTCTAGATGACATATGCTCCAACATTCTCTTAATAAGAAATCGGATTCGGTGTCCATGGTGATGGAAAGTGTGTCAAGATAGAATCATAATTCAAAACATTCCTCATAGGATACTAAGCTCACAGAAATTCATGTAAGAAGATAACTAGCTGGTCAAACAGGTCAATTCAAGAAATGAGTGAGCTTGATCAATTTCAAGTATATGTCAAATAATCTTTTGATACTGAATACATCATAATCAAGGATTTTAAGAACAACTTTAAGGAAAAGTTAAATCTAGAACAAAATACTCATATTCAATAGGTGAAATACTTGAATGGGAAGTTGAAATATATAGCTCAAAGCTGGAAAAGGGAAAGAGATCTCCAGATTGAGTTTGAAGAGAATCTTGTGAAGCAGTATGAGTTGCTGAAGGATCAAGAGGATGTTATTAAGTCTCAGGAAGATAGAATCACAGCTCTAAAGAAAAAATATGAAGAAGATCACAAGGAATCAAAAAATCTAAAGAATATAGTCAAGAAGATGATGCCCATGGAAAAAGAAGAAAAATAGATTCAAATTCAATGATTTTATGTATCTGTTTTTTCCTTATACAAATTCTTCCAATAATAATGAAATAGTGGTTGCTCGTTTTTGTTTGGTTTTTTGCACTAATATTTCAGGTACCATATTTCTTTTCCATTCCCTCAAACTCTTTTTGAAAATCACAAAGGGGGGGAAGGAAAAATATTTCTAAAGGGGGGAAGGAAAAATATTTATAAGTAAGAAATATCCCTAAGTAAGGGGGATTTTATCTAAGGGGGAGTTTTTCATTACAAAGATTTCCACATTAAAATGAAAACTCTAATTTCAGAAATCTAGAATACGATCCTTAGTGTTCCAAATCCTAAGAGGGAGTTAGTCGTATTCATATTTTCGAATAAAAAAAGGGAGATTAGTTTTATTTGCGAAGTCTAGAAAAATATTTTCTAAGTCCTTTTATTCATTTTCGTAAGGATATTTGTGCTTTCCAAAAAGGGGGACATTACTGAGTCAACAAGGTTTTCCTTATGACTTTTCCATTGTTTTATACATGGGGGAGATTGTTAAGTCAATATGGTATCCTTATGACTTTACCATTACTTATTGTTTTGAAAATCACAAAAACCTTATCTTAAGGAAAATCTTGTTTTTCCCTGTGTTGTACTTCTATAAGGAAAAATTTCCCTCCCCAAGGAAATTTATCCTTACCATGATTTCAATGATCGTATCATTTTTTTTTCTAAGTGTAAAATCCGTATTGTAACCAAAACCTCAGAATCCTACAATTACCTAGATGTGAAGCATTTTGTTTTAGGATCCAAATTCTCAGAATTCTAGTTACGAACTCTTCTGAGTTTTGACTCTGAATTATGAATCAGAATTCTGGTTAAAAACATCACTAAGATCTAACTCCGAATTCTGAATACAAATTCTGGATACAGACTATTTTTTGTTCAGACCCTGAATTCTGAATCAAAATTCTGGTTACAAACCTCACTAAGATATAACTCCGAATTCTGAATACGAATTCTGGATAAGAACTTATCTATGTTCTGACTCCGAGTTCTCTGAATTCAGACTCTGATGTCCTATGAGTTCTGACTACAAATTCTTATGAACTATGACTCCGATCTTTGTAAGTTTAGGTTTCAAAATTTTGTGAATCCATATTCTGAATTTCCTTGAAATTCAGACTCCAGAATTCTATAGAAATCAGGTTCTGAATTCCTAGAAAACAGAATCCAAATATCCTTGTTTTATAGACTCCGAATTCATTTTTTGTTAGACTCTGAACATTCATTTACTTACATTCAGAATATCAAAATTTGGTTATGATTACAGTTTTTTAGTTATAAAATGATGTTGTGCTTTAAGTTACTCACTAACCGTTGTTTTAGTGACACATGTACAGGTCCCTCCGAAATTCATGGAAAAATATGACTGTTGGATGAGGGAGCCGACCATTGAATCCTTTCCTATTAATAGAATCTCATTCTAAAGAGATCATGATGGTTCTATGACTCTAGAGACCACATGCTCTTGAAGTAATTTCTATAGAGATACTTTCAGTGCTTTGTGCGTACTTAACTACTTATTCAGCTTTGCTTCATGTCACTCTGATTATTAATGTGTACAATCGAGGGCTTCTGGGGATAGGAAGATAGATATGCAAAATACCTTGAAGTTGAGGGCTTCATTGCGGGGGAAGAGAGAGGTGTCGACTACCTGATAGTTGAGAGTTTGCTGGGATAGAAAGAAAGACTCTGATCTTCGTATCGAGGGCTTACCCTGTTGTGGGTAAGACAGACTTTCTTGAAAGTATATATCAAGGGACCTTTATCCAAGGTTGTTGGATACCCTTCTCTTTGGGTGAAAATATTTACTACTTTTTACTTACTTTGTTACAAGTTTTCCGCTGCATTTTTATTGTTGATGAAAGTTTAACTATCTTTAACTTCCTTATACTCATACCCCGATCTTCTAGGATTCTATACGTTTGAAGGTAGAATCTTAGTTTTTTTAATATTTTGATGAGTTTCATTTCCAGAATAACTTTTCCAGAATCAAGAAAGTTATTTGAACTTAGAGGTTTTGTGAATTATCTTGTTTAACCATGTTAAACATAACCATCTATAAATTATCGAAAGGAATTTTTAAATGTTCAATTCAACTGCTCTTGTATTTGAGCATCTCATGTTTACATATTTGATCCTACATTTTTATTTTATAGAGCATATCATACTCACATACCATCTCAAAATTGGTATCAGATGTTCGAAACCTCATACCCTGTACCAATCCTAAACCTATTTGGGCTTCATGAATGGTACCTTGATAGTTTTCAAGGTTTCATGATAGGTTTAGGGAAAATTCATCGTTTAAGATGGTTGATTTGGGAGGGAACATGTATGGGGGAACCAGATATTATTATGGGCCTGATTGGGGGTGTTTTTAATATCTTTATTTTGGTATGCATTTTGGAAACCACAAATAGACATTATCTTGGTATATTTTCTATGTTTTTTTGATATTGTATATCTATTTTTTCCATGTGTGATGCATGTTATTTTATTTTCTAATTATATGTTATTTAGTTATTTTTTATTTCCATGATGTTTATTACTATGATAAATGAGGTTATAGACTCTCCATGATCAATATAGAATACCCTTTATTCTAGTTAGTATCATCTTGCGTATGGGGAGGCGTGCTTGAGGTAATGTGGTTGACCAGATTGTGGCATCGGGGATTGGAACCATGTCTGGGATGTTATAATGTTGTATCACAGTCCAGTTCACTTTTTTCTTTTCTTTTGTCTTACTATTTGAGAATTCTATAATGTAGATGAGGGAATGATGGGACATTGAAATGAGCCAATGTATGGGAGTTCTAAACCCATGAATGTGGTAAAACCCAATTACATAGGGTGAGATTTCTATTATTCATATGTGTTGTTATAGTTGGATGATACTTCAGATTTTGTGACACACTGGTTGTGTGATATGACTAATGTTTATGACATTTAAGGTATTTTCAGAGTTAGGAATCATATCTTAGTATGGTAAGAGTGTTGAGTATGCATGCATCATTCTAGGTACTGGGGATTTTTTTTTACTATTATGATTTTAAGAAGGCATAGAAAAAAAGATTTTAGGTAAGATATTTTGCGTGAACTATTTTTCCCTTTTTTTAAAATTCAATTGAAAATGGCCACTAATAAGAAATAAAAACCAGTAAATGATGAAAAATTTGACGAAATGGGTATTTAATGAAATGTGAATAGTGATAATGTGATTACTATTGTAATCTTGAACCTAGGTGTGGGATGGTTAATAGTTGTGATTAAACCATAGAGTTGATAGCATAGAGAGGATTGGAGAAAATACTTATTGTGAATTATTGTGATATAACTATTATATAAATGTGATAACATTTTGTTATGAGTTCAAATATGTGTTTTTGGAAATGTAGAGATATTCTTATGTGATGATGCTTGTTAAGAGGATGACAATGGTCTATGGATGAAAATGCTCCACCAGTAGTGGAACCTAAGGCACTAATAGTACAAGTTGAGGAAGTAAGGGATCAGTTTGGATAGAAAATGTCTCAAATTATGAAACTAATGGAATTAGACTGAGGGTTTCTTTTTTAAAATCACATCTAATATAATGAGGGTGTTTGAAATGCATCACCCTCTTACTTTTACTAGAGAGGGTGTACCTGAGAGAGATAAATTCTTTATTGAGTCTATCTAGAATATAATTGACCACATAGAGGCTTATTCATTGAATATAGTTAAGCTATAGAATTATATGATATGCGGTAAGGCAAGTGATGGTGGGAAATCCAAAAATTTGATAGATATATAGAACATATGGAATGGAACGACATTCAAAACATGTTCCTGGAGTACTTTTATTTAGACACGCTGATATAGGAGAGATCGGGTGATCTCATATTGTTGAATCAAGTGAGTATTTCTATAATGGACTCAATTGGGAGCTTCACAGTTTTAAAGCACTTTGTTACAATGTTGGAAGGAGATGCAGCTACAATATAAAAATAGTTAATGGATTAGCTTATGTGTGAAATTAAGTCCCATGTAAATGTCATCAGACTGAAGATTCTTCCATATGTGGGTCATCAGGTTCTCATATATGATTAGAATATGAAGGAGGGTTCCGATAGAGGTTAGGTGGATTCATTATCATGGTTAGAATGTACAATATCTAAGAGAGGTAAAAATAATTACAATAATTCTTGTCTATGTAGTGGAAATAAGAGTAGATGTGTAGTTTGGTTGGTAAGAAAGACCTTACCCATGTGGTTTTCAACAAATGTGGTAGGTTGATACATTTTTTGAAACATATTTCCCAACCACCAGGGGAGTGTCGATGCTCTGTCAAGATGGTACATTTGTAAATGTTCTGCAGAAAATGGTGATATATGGTTATTGATGGAGGAGATAGATAGAAATAGGGTGTGATAAGAGGATCTTCTACACCATATCATTCTTGAAACAAGAGTTTTATTGGCTGAGATGGTATAAACAATGTAAGTTGTGATTTTTTGTAAGAGAACCCATATTAGCAGAGTGGTGCAGTTCAAGGGTGTGAGACTGCGTCATAGTGAAGAGGGGAAAGATCGTTACGTGCAATCAATCAAATATTTGTGGATAGAGAGGATAGGGCATCAACAATAGTGGGTACTATTCTTTTATCTTCTACATTAAGTAGTGCCATATTTGATATTGGTCCCTCACATTCATTTATATCTACAAAATTTTTTAATGAATAAATCCTAGTGATATAATTTTAGAGTGGTTTCATAATGATAGATACCCTATATGAATATTATATTGGAGTCAATTTTTTATGAATGGTGTGTTCTTTCATGACTAGGGAGTATCATTTTCTTTGAAATCCCTTTATTCGTGACATGTTATGCATCAACATAATTCTGTGTATGTATTTTTTATCACCTTAACCATCCAACATTAATTTTCACCAAATTATAGTGAATTTACTATCTCCTATGGGTAACCATTAGACTCACCATGGAGAGTGAGATATCATGGAAGGCCAAGAAGGGAAAATTACTCAGCAACTACGAATGTTCGTAGATAGGTTTCGTGTATATTTCTTGATGATGGAGGGTGGAATAAATGTGTTTTCCCATGGGTAGCAGACATGTATCTAGATGTGTTTCCTATATACATTCGTGGTTTACCACTTAAGAGTGATGTGGAATTCACTATTAATCTCATGCTGGGAGTTTAGTCCATTTCAATTCCATTATATAGATCGGATCCTATAGGGAATCAAGAGATCTAGTCTCACTTTAAGGAGTTATAGGATATGGTATTTATCCATCCTAGTATGTTACCTTAGTGTTATCCAATGTTATTTTCAAGGAGGGATGATGGGACTCTGTGCTTTTGTGTCGACTACCACAAGTATAACCATATGACATGGAATAACCAGTATAATATAATGTGTGTTGATTAACATTTTGAGCAGTTCAAGGGAGATTGTGTCTTCTCCATTATTAACATGAGATCGGGGTATCATAAAATTGGAGTTTGAATATCTGATGAATATTTGATATATTGATATTTTTTTCAGAAGTAGTATCAATAATAAGATTTCATTAAATTACTATTTTTGTAGATGGTTGGTGTAGGATTTTATATGTACTGATGAATGTGATCTTTAATACTTACCTAGATTAGTTTTCTATAGTATTTGTGGATGAAATCTTGGTGTCCACAAAGAATTAGGATGATCATACCCAATACCATGACATCATCCTAAGTACACTTAAAGAGCAGTTCCTACATTCCATGCTAACAAATATATAGTTTTTTATTGACCGGCTACACTTATTTGGTCACATCATCCCATAAAAAGATGTTTTTATGGGCCTAGAGAAAGTACATGAATTTTTTTATTGCGAGATCCCAAAAACATTTTTCATATCCAAAGATTGTTGGGTTTTGATGGGAATTATTAGAGGTCCATCACATACATTTATAGAATGGTTGAATCGCTTATGGGATTGAAAAATAATTGGATCATATTTTAATGGTATAAAACCTGTGAGAAGGCATTCCAAGAACTGAAGAATATTTTTAAATAAAAACTATCCATGATCTTAACTGATTCAGGTGAGGAGTATATAGTGTATTCTATCACTTCTGGGAATGAACTCAGAGTTCTGTTGATATAGTAAGATCATGTTATGACGTTTGCGTCTTAGAAGTTGAGGCCACTTGAACAAAGATACTCAATTCAAAACATTGTGTTGGATTCCATAGTGTATTCTTTTACGTGTTGGTAGAATTATCTATTGAGAAAAGGTTTAATATTTATTCATATTATAAGTTCTTGTAGTATATATTTTTGAAGAAATACATGAATATCTCAAAGAGAATATTGGTTAAGTATATGTAGTCCTTTGATTTTGGAAAGACATATAAACTCACGAAATGAAATTTAGTGGTTGTTAGTTTGAGGAGGAAAACATAGACATAGGCATTTCAGGATTCCAGTGTTGAGTGGAAAATGACAACTCTACTTATGGGGATGTATGTGGTCGTTTGGGATTGTCATGAGAAGATGACTCAAGTATCAGTTTTAGTGGATTCTACACATTTGATCCATGTTGGGGATAATTAATATGGGGATTTGTAGTTTTTGTACATGATGGAAATTATTTAATGAGTGGAGTGACCTTAAGATTATAGGATAGATAAGGATGATATCATTTATTTCATGAATTAGTTTGTTGTACCCATGAGTATTCAAGATGTGTTGGTATAGGAATTTCATTCCATGACGTGGTAGTAAATCTGGTTGTGACCAAAATTCTTCATGATCGACAATGATAGTTTTGGTTTTTGGGGATGAAGAAGGAAATATGACGGATTATGGCACAATTCTACACCTATTAGCAGGTGAATTCCAACAATCAATGACCCAATGGTTTTATAATGTTATTTACCATTCCCAAATTGATGTGGGGGGACATGAACTAGTAGTTTTTGGTGGGTCTCCCATAGATTCCTTAGAATAAGGACACCATATGGGTTATTGTGTATTGTTTGACAATAATATTTCATTTCCTACAAATACGGGGGTCTTTCTCAATTGATCAGTTAAGGGAATAATATTTTCCATAAATAATAAATCTCTACAGGATGGCAAAGACTATTGTTTTAGAATATTGCTCATGTTTGACATCACACTGATGACGGGGCTTACAAAAGGTTCAGGGATTGACAGCTTCATTGAATACTACTATCTACCCATAAAAGGTTGTGTAGTCAGAGCATAATATACATGTTCATGGGGATATGTTGAAATATGATTTCCTAGACTTTAGAGGATCTTTGGAGAAGCACCTATCTTTTGCAATGTTTTCTATAAATGTACTTATTAGGTATCCATACTGATGTCACCATATGAGGCAATTTATGGTAATCCATGAAAATCATCTCTATGTTGGTTGGTGGTAGGTGATTCAGAATAATTAGGACTGATTATCATGAAGGATATGATAGAAAATGTTCATTTTCTTCTAAAACATATTTCTACATGTAAGACAACATAAGTTTCCTATTTTTATAGATGTTAATGAACCCTAGAGTTTATGGATGGTGATCGTGTATTTCATTGGGTGTATCCTAGGATGGGTCAACATAGAATATAGAGATGGGGTACTTTGAAACCCAGGTTCATCATATTTCTTGATGGTGTGAAGAGAACTGGGTCAATGGTGTACTGTATGGCCCTACTATAGATATAATTTTATATAGATAATGTTTTCAATGATAAAAAAATTTGGATGTGTCAACAGGAATATTCTCATGAGATTTATGTCTATGATGTTTAGCTTGAGATAGATGCGTCTTTTGAGGAGCATCAGATACGCATGTTAGATCATAGTGAGAAATTTTTATGGGGAAAGTCCATCCCAATAGTTCATATGTTATAGAAACATGTCCATGTGTATAGGATACCAGGGAAAGGGGCTACAAATATGTGATATTATAGGCCTAATAATTTCGACTCAGAATATATGAGATTTGTGGGAGTAAAGTTTGAGGATGAACTGTTATAAGGTGGATGGATAGTAGTATCCCATTCATTATTGGAGTTTTCTCTAGATCCTTTGTACGTTATCATTTTAATATTGTTTTATACATTATATATTGGGTTATCTTGGATTGTGTGTGGGTAAAAATTTGGGAAAATATTCAAAGTAGGGTTTTTCTTTGTTGGCGAATGGTTTTCCATAATCATGTTCCCCAAATCAACAGACCATGCAATCCTGGACATGGGAGAATTTAATGGATGGAACACGGTTTTGTCAAACTGTGCGCACTCTTATGAAAAATCATTTTCATAGATTAGGGGAATGGTTAGTGGAAATTGTGTTCCCCTTCCGAGATAACATTAGGTAGGAATTAAATTAACTAGAATTTTTTTTTGTAAAAATCACCAACCCCCCTTTTAATCCAAAAATCTACACCCATTGCACTATAATGTCTCTTTCATGATTTTGGAGTATCCAAGAAAGTTCCAAATCCCTAAAAACCTCTGCTCATGGTGGTTTGAAGACCATATCGATGATATACCCCCATCTTGGTAAGAAGATCTCATCCTAGGTTATTTTTTGTTACATCTCTTTTCTTCTCTCTTTCTTTAATTGAATTTATTCTCTATTTAGGTTAGATCTATACATATTTATATAGATCCAGATCTAGGATTGTACATATATATCTAGATATAAGTGATCATCGATTTTTCAATCATGTTTTAAGTTATAGATTCAGATCTTATTCTACAAAGTTACTCCGCTAAATTTTGGGGATTTTTTTGGTGATTATTCTCTATGATTTGAGGTAGGTGGTCTGTTATTCAAATCCCATTTCCTTGATATCAATTATGTGTATGTGATTATATTAATTCATGGGGTTGTTTAGAAATTATAATTCAAAACTGAAATAAAAATTTTTGTCGATTAATTAAATGGGGAATTATGGATTAGAATGAGTAATTGAAATAGGGAATTTGAGATAATTTATTATTGGGTTAATTTTTGGAATGTAAATTGTGAATTAATAGTAAATAATTAGTTAATTTATTATTATATGTTTATATTATGAAATTTTTAATTTGTTTTTTTATTATCTATTATATTATATGTTATTAATTAATTTGGTAATTAATTAATTGGAGATATATAATTATTTAATTGTTTAATAAATTAATGGAAATTGATTTTATAAATTAATTGTTGAATTATTTAATGGACTTGGATTAATTAATTAATGAATTAATTAATGGTATAATATTTTTGATGCTTCTGATAAAAGGATTAATATTGATTAATCATGGTTGATATGATAATGTGAAAACATGTGATATGAATATGCATTCTATGATGTGATATACTATTATACAAGTGTTAATTGTGTGATAAAATGTGTGTGGGATATTGTGTGTTACTTACAAATACCATAGTGTATACTTTTAAAATAAAACAAGTGAGCGCCATGCTCTAATAATTGGGAATCCTATAGTGACAATAAGTGTGAAAAACATGTGTGAGACATGGTCGACTAGTTTTGAATCCCATAGTGATAAATTGTTTGATAAAAATGTATGGGACATGATCTGTTGCATTCAAAGCCCATAAGTTCTAGGAATGATGACCTAGACAAAAATTGTTGGCATTTTACTATTATTCTAGCAAGACATATTATAAAATTAAATTAAATGTACAATTAAAAATCATTTGTTCGATGAATTGTGAATTGATAATGCGGAATGATTTAGACACCTACGCCAGCTAGTGTAGGTAATGAGGTTTGGGTGTCCTCAGGAACTTAGTGTTTTATGCAGTAAAATAAAGAATAATTGATATTGTGATACCTATTTAATTTAGAACTATACTTATTTATTTATACAACTACATACATTTCCATTGACTATATATTTATTTTAGACACCATTATAGGTGGCCTACCAATTTTTACTAAAACCCTACTTGGGGGCCTTGTTCTATATTTGAATAGATTTAAAGGTTGTAGTATAGGCTAAGGGAAAATTCCATATAATATATGGGTGATTTGGGATGGAGCATGGATGAGGGTACCAGAAACTATTTGAGAGCTTATTTGGGGATTCATTAGTATCATTATATTTTTTTCATTTTAGCCAATTGACAACTACATTGGCCTGGAACATTTTCTTCATTAGTTTGAAAATTTTATCTCAATTTTTGGCCTTCTTTTGATACTATTTCATTCAGGTTATGATTATATGTTATTTAGTGAAATTTTATTATTTTAGAAAGGTGTATTACTCTGATAAAATAGGGTATAGTCTCCACATGATCGATATATTTAACCCTCACTACAAGTTGGAAGCTTCTTTCTTATGAGGAGGTGTGCCTGAGGTCATGTGTTGGTCTGTCATGGGGCATTGAGGTGTGGCACCTGGCCCATGATGTTACAATTTATACCATGATAATATATGATTAAATTAATTATATAATTACCCTTTTGAGTGTTTCATGTCACCACTTCATATGATTTAATTTCCCTAGGTTCTAATGAAATTTAGTACTTGATACAAGTTTAGAGGGATAACTCGTCTGGATGTATTTTTGGGCTATACTGAGGACTTATTATGAAATAAATGGTTAACTATATAAATGAGAATTGTACATGAGTTGAGAAAGGGGTTTCATTATTCTATAATTTTTTCAAAATATCTCATGATATAAACAAAAAATATCCTAAATATTTAATATTTGATGTAATAATTATTGATTCGGTTGTAGGTAAGCATATGGTTTCAACTTACATTATTTTCAAAATACCAAGTGTGTCCTCTCCCCGACATATAAAATCCCACCACCTATCATCATCTCTTAAAACCTATCAATCCATTTTTCATGGCCAAAAAAATCCCAAATAACCAATATACATAACTTCACTCATAATATAATTCATAATTTTAGATGAAACCCATCCAAATTAGTTCATTGGTAAAAACCAAAAGCTGCTAACCGAAGAAGAGTTAGAATTCATCAACATGAGTTTCAATTTTTTTATTCCTCCATCAATTAAATTATACTAATAAACTGATTATATAATAACTTCACTATCCTAAATATAATGATATCTTTTTATTCTAATTTTATGAAAAAAACACACATTACTATCAATTCGGTTATGAAATCATCAGTCTTGGGTATGGTGTACTACCTCTTCATGAAACAATGTTGTTCACCGTTCCATTACAACCTATCATGGTCCATCATATTGAAAAAAATGTATATATTTTATATTTATGGTATTTATTAAAAAATTATACCACTTGATTAATTATATTATATAAAACCTTTTCACATTTCATATTGTAGGGGATATGATAATATCCTTCATGTGTATGCTGGAGAACCAAATCGTGAAGCAATGCAAAGAATTATTCAATAACATGTTAAATGGAAGATAAAATTTTAAATATATGGAATATATATGTTATAAATTGAATAATTATTATATTCATGATTTAATAATCTATTTGGAATTATAATATTTCATTTTCTTCTTATCTTTTCACTCATTGAAAAAGTGATATAGTTGTTAGTGGACATGTCGACTATCACCTCCTTTGAAAGATGTGATTCCTATTCGATCAGAAGATTATAGATATATATATGTGTATATATAAATAAATTATATTGAAGTTGTGATATAATGTTCATTATTTAATGATAAATTTTACTTACATTCATTTTATAATGATCATTATAATATCATAACGTTTCTCATTCTTACGTACAACCTATAATCTCCATGATCATAATGTTGGTTCATTTTCCTTAACCATATTTCATGATTGATTTTAAAAGGTTAATTTTTTTATTATAATGATTATTATTTAATGATAATTACTTTTTATATGTTTAAATAATGTCATCATTGACCTTAGTTGACCTACGAAAATCATTTTTGACACATAATCCTATTTTGTTGAAAACATCCAACGTAAACCCAATTGATAAAATAATTATAAAAAATTTCCTATAAAATAAAAAAAGTAATAATAAACATGTATATTTTAATAAATCATGTAAATATTTTACATATGTTTATCATTTATGAAGAAAATTAACATGCTTTTCAAATAATACTCAAGGTATGTGTTTTTCTCATTTCTCTTTTATTTTTGTGAGATAATTTTATATTTACCACTAATTATTATTGTGATATGTATATAAATACAATTAGTGTATTTTATGATCTTTATAAATAAATATATTGAATTTAAATATCAATTTAATATCTCTCGTTTTAATGGGGTTTACAATTTCAGTGTTACAAAAGCGATATGTTATTTTTGTCACAATTTTCATTCTTTGAGATGTTTGTTATGATATACACCTATATTATATAATTAGGTGAACATATTATTCCCCATTGATATGTTATATCAGAAATATCTTTATTTTTAGTATTTTAGATATTTCATTTAATTTTAATCATTCACAGGGGTTAAGATTCAATGTTACTAAGGTTGTAAGAGTTTCATTGTATAATGTCATTGTTTATCAGAATATTTATCAATTATGTATATAATATTTAATTATTATGATAAAACATAAACAATTATCATTATTTTTATTCAATTATTTTTTTGATATTATATATATTTCCTTCACTTTCCACTATTTATGTTTAAAATATTTCGAAATATATTTTTCCAGAAGAATCGTATTTTCAATTGAAAATAAATTTTCTTCCAAAAAAATGTTATCTAAAAATGAATTTAAAAATGTATTAAAATTTTTTCTTTCATATAAAATAAATAATTTTAAACAAAAATGATTTCAATGTTTTTGAAAAACTTCAATTATTATATTTACAATTTGTTTTCATATAATTGGATTTTCAAAATGTTTAATATTTTAAAAAGTTAATTTAAAAAATGAATAAAGTATTTTATTCAAAAAAATGAAATTCTCATTTTATGATATTTACGTTCACAAATTTTAAGAAACCATTATTATAATTAATCAAAATTTGGTATACTTCATAATAATACAAAACTCATTAATAATTTAGTAGGCATGAGATTTTTTAAAATTGATTGTTATGGTATCCGTTTAATTTCCATTAATTAACCATGTTTCAAAGAGATCGATATAGAATAAATTTATTTTCCCTTAGTTAACCATGTTTTGAAAAAAAAATTATTGAACACATTTATTTTCAATGGGTTAATAATGTTTCAAATAGATTTTTTTGGAATCCATTTATTTTCTATATGTTAATTTTTATCAATGAGATTGTTATGGAACCCATTTCTTTTCCATGGGATAATCATTTAATGTATAAAACAGAGTTTATCTTAATGAGATATGATGAAATAAATTATATTTGGGATTTATTATTTATTAATTTAATGTAATGTTAAACTACATGTTCTCCCTGTTTGAGGTGGTTGATCCTGTTATAGATTATATGATGGGTGCACCAAATAACATTGGTTAACCCCATTAAAGATTATAAAATGGGTCTTCCCAAATAGAACTACAATGCAATATGTAATGATTATATCATATAGAGATTAATATTTGGATTTGGACATTTGGTAATTATGATTTATAATGGTTATGTGTGGATCCTATAATGTATTTATAATGGTTCTATGAGATGATGTTATATGATACCAACCTATTATATATATTAATTATATGGGTTTATGATGTTTCATTTGATCAAGATTGATATCCCATGGAATATGTTTATTTATTATTATATCTTTTACCTATTATAATTCCATATTCCATGTTCTCTTGTTTGATAATCCAGGTATTAGTGGGTATGAATACTCACTTGATATACCCATTCACATTGATTATTTCATCATATCGTTGTGCTCTATTTACACACACTGGGGAAATTAATATGTTAATGATTATGTATAACTTTATTAGGAATTATATCTCAACATTATTTTGTTTAGTTTTCCTCTGGTTATATGGACAGAGTTTGAGTAATTTATGTATATAGAAAATTTCATGAGGATGATTTTGATGAGATAATGTGAAATAAGAAAAGATGGGTTAAATGAGAGAAATATTCATTTCACAGGTTGAGTATTATTTCTATAAAATTTATTGTGATTCCTTAAATCCTTAAAATAAATTCTCATCCATAATTTAATTGATTTACTTTTTTCCTTTTGAAGGTGTTTGTCTTGGATTGAAAATTTGGGGTAAAAAATATTGGCATCATAGGAGGAAATGTAATGTCCATGATTATTGCATAAAACTTAGGAGTGTCGGTCATGGGCTATTATATTTGGAATAAAAATATATTTTAGATAAATTTAAATATTATAATGTCTTTAGGTGAGGTTATATGAAGAGTTATTGATATCATAGAAGGTCTATAATATTATTCATAATCATAACATCAATGAATTAGAAAACCAACTGAGGTTTTTACTAGTGATATAATAAACAAATTAATAACATTTCAGGTACATTCTATAGATTTAGTCTATTTTATCCATGAGAATATAAATGAAATTTTATTTTGGAATTCATTCATTTTCCATGTTTAATGAAAAAAGTACAATCCTAAGGAAATGTGACAAAACGTCTTTTCTAAAAAGACCATTGGAATTGAACCTATTGTTAAATGATGATAATGATTTTACCATTCAAGTAGCATATACGGTGTCCTAGTTAGTTTTATAGGGTTAAAAGTTAAGTAATAGTTTACTGTAGAAGCATATTTCATTCTATTTGAGGAATATTGGTTGATTTATCTTAAAATAATATAATATCCAATTCCTCCCATCAGCGTGTTCAAAAATAGTCAGAAAATGTTTAACTTTTTAAATACAGTTATGTATGTAAGTATTATGTTTAAACATTTGGGTTTTCTTTTATTTTTTTAATATTAATGTATAAGATGAAGGATATTTTATTTTGGGAATTATATTATCATTTTCTAACCTTTATAATTTTTGGATAATGTCTAAAGACAGGAGGAATAACATGTTATCCACATTATAGATATGTGGTGTTTAATTTTTTTGTTCATAAGATCTTGGAAATATCATAGTAAATACACATAGTCTTTAGAACAATATAATATTATGTTTTATATTAGATAAATCTGGAAATTATGGTTTTGAAGTTAGTAAATAGTTTTATGTTTTTATTGTACACGGGGAAAAAATTCACAGACCTTAGAAAAATGATCATGAAATAACATGTTATAGTATTACTATATTTGTTGATAATATTAATGAACATTTAATAAACTATTTGGATTGTGGTTTTGTTTTCATTGACTTTATCTTGACCACGTCATCTATGATTCTCTTTTATTCTTTGAAATTTTGTTTCCCCTCCAAATCCATCATTTAATTCCTCAACATTGTTCTCCATATGTTGAATCCTGATAATATGTAACTTCAATTGAACTTTATGTTTCCCACATTCTCTTTTAAGAGCAGGTTTATTTAATTCATTTGTACGATGTGGGTTCAAATAAATGAATACAAATAATGTTAATCATATGATAACCATAAGGAATTTTGAGGGATAAATTCATTTTAATTGGGGTAGGATGTAACATCCTGATATTTTATGAAAAATATTATTTCAAGTTAATTCAAATTATTTTATATCTTAAGATAAAATAAATTCATAGTTTAGATTGAATTATAAACAATACATTTTTTCTCTTGTGTTTAACGTAACATCGAGATTTATCCATAAATTGTGTAACATACAAGGTTGAGTCTTTACAGGAAACAATATTCTATTTATATTATTCTTTGTCATAACAATTATCACATATCCATTTTAACGATGGGGGTTAATAATATTATCTATGTAATGAAACTATGTTTTACACATGTTTGTAAAATGAATTTATTATATAAAATTAATTTGAATTAAAAATTTAATCTAATTTAATATTAATGAACTCTATTTATAAAAAACAATTTTTATACACCTAAAGGAGTTTTAACATAATAAATTATATTAATTAATATTATTGATTGATATTAATGAGATATATATATATATATATATATTATTCTCATTAAAATAGTTTCAAATTTATCAAATATATTTGATTGGAGTATTTTTAAAAGAAATTTAATTTCACGCATAAAAATAGGTATTTTTTCTAAGAGTAGTTTTTTCATATTTTAATGGAAAAGTTATTCGAAAAATAAACATTAACACTTTTAAATATTCTATATGAAAGAATAATATTCATTTTGTAAAAATAATTAATTTATATGATGGTGAAGTTTTTATATTTTTCATAGAAAATATGTATCTTCGATAATGGTAACAAAATACATGGTTTAAATTGAAATCCACAATTCATCTAAATTATTTATAATGGAAAATTATAATTATATTTGCTTTTAAACTGTAAATTGTTAAATTATAAATATATAAATCAAATATTAGTCACTTAAAGACATGTAATATTTAATTATGATATAAAAACATTATAATCTTTTGAAATGTTTCACAAAAAAACTGGTTTCCCACCACGTTTGTGGGATTTATTTTAAATTAGTATTTTTTTAATTATCATATATGAATTAGAAAAATGGATTCCCTAGTGGAAACAATGTTTAACATGTCCACATTTTTCATGTCGGTTCTATATAACTGACGTGACAAGATACAATGATCGAAATATCACATTGGTTATTTTATAACCAACGTGATATATCGATCATGATCCATATTTTACATCGTTTATAAAATACCCGACGTAAAATTTACGGAGATTACCTTTTTTATGTCTGTTATTGTATAACTGACATGCAAATAGAATCTGGCGCGATTTATCACGTTAGTTATAAAATAATTGACCTGATAGAGAAATGATCAACACTTTATCACGACGGTTAATAAATAACCGACGTGATAAAGGAAATCTAGGCAATTTACCACGTTGGTTATAAAAAAAATAACGTGATAAAGCCAATCTCATCAATTTATCATGTCAGTTATTTAATAACTGATGTGATAAATTGTTTTCTACATCGGTTATTAAATAACCGACGTTATAAAAATAAAAAAAAATACTTTATCACAGAAGTTATTAAATAACTGACGTGATAAATCTTTTAAATGATTTATCACACCCTGTATTCTGTCATTCTATTTTCTTTGATCGGGAGACCTTCCACTATTCTCACTCACGCGGAAAACCTAGAATCGATTCATCGAATTCGTGCCCTCTAGCCTCGTTTTTCCAACATCATTCATCATATTTATTATTATCTGATCTATCTGGTCGACTCACAACACTCAAGTAAGCCTCACACGACTCCTTTCTGGTTTTTTTTCCGTGATTCCCAAAACTAATTTGTTGAGATGTTATTTTTCATTGTTCTTGCAATCATGGTTAGTTTCGTAGTGTTCATTTATACTATGCTAATTTGTTTTGGTAAAATAAACCTATGGAAGTGATATCATTCAATTTTATGATCTTTGTGTGTTCTATCATATGTGTGTGCATGTACAGGGGGTTTCCAAGGGGGTGGGGGCTGTGCAAGTGGGTGGGGTTGTCCAGGGGGTGTGAGGGATGTCTAAGGGGGTTGGGGGTGTACAAAGGGTGTGTGGGGGATTTCAAAGGGTATGGGGTGGTGTCTAGGGGGTGGGGGTTGTCCAGAGGGTTTGAGGGGCAGTTCAAAGGGTTTGGGGGGGGTCTCTCCAAGGGAGTGGGGGGGATATCCTGAGTGTTTGGGGGTTGTTGGGGGGGGGGCTGTCCAGAGGGATGGGGGTGTCCAGGGGGTGTCCAAGTGGGTGGGGGTGTCTAGAGGTGTGGGGGCTGTCCAAGGGGAGGGGGGCTGTCCAAAGGGGTGGGGGATGTCCAAAGGGGTGGTGGTGTTTAGGGGGTGTCAAAGGTGGTGTGGTGGGGTCCATAGGGTTCAGGGGGCTGTCCAAAGGGTTGGGGGTGTCCATGGTGGGGGGGGTCCAAGGGGGTGGGGGTGTTGAAGGGGGTGGGGGGATGTCCAAGGGGGTAGGTGGGGGGGGATGTCCAAGAGGGTGGGGGCCTATCTAGAGGTTTGTCCAAGAGTTGTCCAGGGGGGTGTCCAGAGGTATGGGGGTGTCTGGGGGGGTCCGAGGGGGTATGAGGTGGGGGTGTCTAAGGGGGTGGGGGTGGGGGGCTGTCTAAGGGTGTGGGGGCTGTCCCGGGGGTGGGGGTATCCAGAGGGGTGGGGGGCTATCCACGAGGGTGGTGGTGTCCAGGGGCTGTCCAAGGGGGTGGGGGTTGTGTCTAGGGGGTGGGGGCTATCCAAGGGGGTGGGGTGGTGTCCAAGGGGGTGGGGGATAAGTGTCGGTTAAGATTGACTATTTCATCAAGGTTTGTAAGATTACTACATGATGAATGTGTTGTTTCTTGGATATTAGGGTTTAATTTATTTATGTTGTTTAAGGGAATGGGGGGTGCAGTCGAAGGGGGTTGGTACAGTCTATGTTTGAGGTTTCCACTATGATTTTTAGGGATTAAATCATTATGAAAACATGAGGGTTGTTGCAATATGATTCTATTTGGTTATATATATTTTGACCAGTCATTGACTATGATAAAATTATGGGTTATGTGGGAGACCATTCCATGGTTTTCAAAGATGCGTAGTAATCCTGACCCCATTGTGCCATGATGATAGGATTTACACTATGATTTTCTCCATCCAAGTTCTTATTTTAAATTTGATTTGATTCTCATGTTTACTCAATTTTCTCCAATTTTATATCAACCATTGGATGCATCATGGTGTTCTTGGATTCCATGTAATTTCCTTAAATAAGTTACTCATTGCATGTTCTTCTTCCTTTATTCTTTGATTATTTTTTTTCTTCTTCATTCACTTCTTCTTCTCCTTCATTAATTCTATTATTAGGGATGTTTCTTCATTTGTAAATTTATAGTTTAATAGTAATCTATGTGTTATAGGGTTATTAGGAGGGGTGGGGGTGTCCAGGGGGCTGTCTAGAGGGGCGGGGGTTGTCCAGGGGGTGAGGGGGGGGGGGCTGTCCAGAGGGGGGGGCTTTTGAAGGGAGTGGTGGTGTCCAGGAGGTGTCCAAGGGGGTGGGGGGTGGTGTCTAGGGGTGGGGGTGTCCAGGGGTTGGGGGTGTCCAGGGGGGGTGTCCAAGGGGGTAGGGGTGGGGTGGTGTCCAGGAGGGGTGGGGGAGTCCAAGGGGGTGGGGGCTGTCGAGAGGGGTGGGGGCTATCTAGGGGGTGGGGGCTGTCCAGAGGGGGGGATATCCAAGGGGGTGGTGGTGTCCAGGGGGTGTCCATGGGGGTGGGGGTGGTGGGTGGTATCTATGGGGGTGGGGATGGTGTCCAAGGGGGTGGGTGTTTTGTCCAAGGGTATAGGGGTGTCTAGGGGGTGGGGGTGGTGTCCATGGGGGTGGGGGTGATGTCCAGGGGTGGGGAGTGTCTAGGGGGTCAAGGGGCTATCTAGAGGGGTGGGGGTTGTCCAGAGGTTTCAAATATTTAGGATATATTTAATATTCAGTAGTGAATGAATACATATTTTAATAATTATACTTCATATTTCTTTTTTACGGAAGGGTGAATTTGGTATCCAGTTTCACTAGGATTTATTCTTTGTGAACCTTCAGAAGAAAGGACCCAAGTTGAATTTAAAACAGTTATATCTAACTATATTTCCTTTTTAAAATCATATTCAAGCATATTTTTTAAAATACACAAAGATTTTTTTTTTATTTCAATTTTTTTTTACATTCTAATTATGATTTTCTTCATATAAACATATATTTTTCTTATCTTAAAAAGATGAATAATTTTGATATTTGTTATAGGTAATAATGAGTCGAAGTAGGATTACGGCACATAGAATTAGAAATGAATATGAGGAAGGTATTGAATCCTTTTTGGAAATTTATAAATGAAATGTTCCATGTAGTGACATTTTTTTTCTGTCCATGCTTGAAATGTTTGATCCTGAAGAAGTTGAAAAGAAGAGAGATAAAAATCATCTGATTTTTCATGGTTTTAATCCAAGTTACAACCCCTGGATTTGGCATGGTGAAACTAGATGAAATGTCACTGATGATAATGATTTTCAAGATGGTGACTCTGATGGAATTGAAGAAATGATTCACAATATTTCAACAGAAAAAACTGAGATAGAACCAACAGTTTCACGTCTATATGGTGATGCTAAAAAACCATAATATCCTGTTTTTACATATTTTACGGTTTTTCGGTAGTGTTAAGATTGATTAACCTGAAGGAGAAACATGGATGGAGTGACAGAAGTTTTACAGAGCTGCTACAATTGATGAAAGAGATTCTTCCAAAAGATAACGATCTTCCAGATTCACATTATAAGGCTAAGAAAATATTACGCCCGATGGGATTGGGATACAAGAAAATACATGCCTATCTGAATGACTGTTTGATATATAGAAAGGAATATGAATTTCTATTAGAGTGTCACAAATGTGGGACATAACGGTATAAAGTGAAAGAAAAATCACAGGCCGATGTAGAGATTATAAAGATCCCTTCAAATTTATTTTGGTATCTTCCTATAATTCATCATTTCAAATGTTTATTTACTAATTCACATGATGAAAAAAGGTTAATATGGAATGCTAATGAGCGGATATGTGATGGACAAATACGTTATCTAGCTGATTGTCAACAATGGAATAAAATTGATGAGTAGTATCCTACATTTGGAAATGAAATTAGAAATATTAGAATAGGGTTGTACACAGATGGAATAAATCCATACCGAACCCTCAGTAGCACACATTGTTCATGGCCTGTTTTATTGGTAATTTACAACCTCTCTCCTGATGTTTGTATGAAGCGAAAATATGTCATGTTGAGTATAATGATCTCTGATCTCATGCAACCCGGTAATGATATTGATGTTTTCTTGACATCGTTGATTGATGATTTTAATCTTTTATGGGAGGATGGTATTAGGGTGTATGATTCTTATAAAATGGAATATTTTCAACTGCATGCAACGATTTTATTCACTATAAATGATTTCCCAGCATATGGAAATTTGTCTGGATACAGTGTTAATGGGCATAAATCATGTACAATTTGCGAACAACAGATGTCATATTTCCAATTGAATCATGGACGGAAAACAATGTACATGGGTCATCGAAAGTTTTTTCCTACAGATCAATCTTATAGAAGACTAAAAAAGGAATTCAATGGGTCATAAAAATTTGATATTGCTCAAAAACATTCATCCCCTGATCTGTATTTTGAGAGGGTGAAAACCCTTTATGTGACATTGGTAAAGACACATAAATATGGTAATGATAGACATATTTGGAAGAAAAGGTCTATATTTTTTGAGCAACCATATTGAAGATATCATGAATTTAAACATAATAGAGATGTCATGCGCATGGAGAAGAGTATCTGTGATAGTTTTCTGGGAACATTGTTCAATATTAAAGGAAAGAGAAAATATGGGTTGAATGAAAGATTAGACTTAATATCAATGGGAATATGTTTGGAGTTATCTCCCACTTCTAATGGAAGATGAACATTTCTTCCCCCGGCTTGTCATACATTTTCAAAGAGGGAGAAAATTAGCTTTTGTTAGTGTCTTCATGATATCAAAGTGCCTTAAGGTTATTCTTCAAATGTAAAAAGAAATTCTCATTGAAGGACTTGATGTTTATAGGTATGAAATCTCATGATTGTCACGTCATGATGAAACAACTTCTACCAGTTGCATTGCATGAAATATTTTCCATACGTGTCATTAAGACTATAATTAAGTTGTGTTATTTTTTCAATTCAAATTGTAATAAGGTGATTGAAGTGAATTATTTAATCATTTTGGAAATTTATGCAATTTCTATACTTGTCAATTGGAAATATATTTTCCTCAAACGTTTTTTGATATAATGGTGAATTTAATGATTCATCTGGTTCAAAAAATAAAGCTTTGTAGACCTATATATCTTCATTGGATGTGTACTTTTGAATGGTATATGAAAATATTTAAGGGGTATATTAAGAGTCCATATCGACCTGAAGCCTCAATTATTGAAAATTATATTTCTGAGGAGGTTTTATAGTGTTGTACGAGCTACATGTCTATGGTTCAACACATAGGTTTGCCTCCATCTCGCCATGAATGAGTTAATAATGATGGAAAGGGGATTCGTGTCTTGAAAGTCAAATCGTTGTTTTCTGATTAGATGAAGAATTTAGAATCATACATCCTGAATAACATAGCTGATGCTCAACCATATATCACATTGCATATTAATTATTTGAAAAAATTTCATCCAATGAAAAAAGAAATGTGGATTTTGAATGAGCACAAGAAAACATTTTTGTCATAATTACAAAAGACCTTGCTTGGTAGATCATATGTATCAGAGACATTAAAATGGATAGTGGGTGGTCCATGTTTAAATGTGATAACCTAGTCCGGTTATGAAATTAATGGCTATACATTTCATATGAATTCTCAGGACAAAGGAAGTGCAGTTTAGCAGAGTGGTGTATTGGTGTTTGTAGAAGCAATTCATTTTTTAAGTGCTAAGGAAAAAACCCAATTTCTGTATCATGTTTATATTATACTGTGACTGAAAACATATGGGATATTGATTAATTTAAAATAAGTCCCTATTTTTAACTATAAATGGGTTATTGGTAACAATGGTGTCAGAAATGATGAATTTGTAATGAAATTTGTAAATCCGAATAGATTGGAAGACAAAAATGATTCTTTTATAATGGAAACACTTGAAAACCCACTTTTCTATATAGTATATCAATCCGATATGCAGTGGTCTGTTATTTTAAAAGGGAAGAAATAATATGTTGCAAGGATGAACTTGATGAAGATGCTGATTTATGTGTGATCCCTACTTCCATGGAAGTATTAACAGAATATAATGATGAGCATATTGAAGACATGGTATGTTCTATAAGGAATTATCATGATGAAGGAATTTGGGAAAACTAGCTATTTGTATATTCCTAAAATTATATGTAACATTTGTTTATTTCTTGTTTAAATTTACTATTTTCATAAAATGTTAGATATTGTAAGTTTTTTCAATAATAAAACATGTATTAATACAAATTAAGTATATGTTTTTGTTTGTTTTATGTTTTGTTATTTTACTTAATCATGTTTACCATTACATAAATTATATATCTATTATTTATGTTCAGTGATAATTAATTTACCATGTTTACCATATTTACTAGGTTTACCATTTTTTAATTTTTTTATCTTACATTATCTTGTTTACCATTACATAAATTGTATATCTATTATTTTTGTTTAGTGGAAATTACTTTATCATGTTTACCATGTTTACCATGTTTACTATGTTTACCATGTTTACAATGTTTATTATTTTGACCATATTTACCATCTTTACCATTGTTTAACATGCTTACCATATTAACCATGTTTACTATTATGTAACTTAGTACAATTTTTAATTTTCTTATTATAGTAGTATTAAAATATTTGAATTTGTATATTTGTGAACTAATGTTTTTTTTTGATTTGAAGGATAATGACAGATCAATCAGTTGATCAACCACATGATTCTACAGATGATTATATTGGTCATAACTCTAGGGAGGAACATTCACATGCTCCTCTTGATGTTCCCCAATCTTCCTCATGTGATCCTATTACGAAAAAGAGTTAAAGAGTTGGTAAATATGGGTGCAGATGTTTACCAAAATTATCACTGGCGTGTATGCATGATTAGAGGATAGTCATTGAGTTTGGTGAGGATTATATTCCTAGATGTAAGAACCCAATTTTTGTTGCTAAAGACTTTGGAATATTTCTTGATGTTATTCCAGAGCAGCGCCTTCAGACGGTGTGCGATTCCGAGCCCCGGTGTGGCCAAAATTAAACTTTCATTGCGTTCACACTGGGAATGCCAAATAAATGGGATAACTGCTAAACGGTGATCCGGATCAGAGATCTGGGTGTACGGATGGGTCCTCAATGGGGTTTTTACCCTAGGAACAACATAAAACATGTCAGCGCAGGATGTTTGGACCCCTCGCTCGCTTTTGGAACGTTAAACAGATTAATTAATTAATTAATTTATTCGTTTAATGGTGAAACTCATGTATCTTTTAAACGGTGTCTCGGAATGGAAAACTGACGGCACTGTTGATTCCAGAATGTGTGGTTTACCCTTGGAGGGGTGTATGTTTTTCGGGCGCGGCCCGTCAGTGGAAAATGGCCCCAGGGGCGTTTTCGTATTTTGGCGGCCTTGGGCATGGTTGTTGCAACTTTTGAACGGGGGCTCGGATTAAAATTCTGAGACCGCCGTTGCGCTCAGAGCGTTGTTTTTAGCTTAGGGGAGCCTTAATCCCAACCTTTCCAAAATTTTGAGTTCATGGCTATCGGGCGGGCGTTTAAGTTTTTTCTACTGAAACACATCCCCCCCCCCCCCTCTTCTTCTTCTCCTTCTCCCCCCAAGGTTCCCCTCTCCTCCATCTCCGGTGAGGCTGATCCAGCGAAGCGGTCTGGCGAGGTGACTCCAGTGAGGTGTGGTAATTCCGGCGGATCGATGCGATGCTCTGGGCGAAGCCCAGCGAGGTATGAGGTTTTGGTTGCGTTTTCATTTCTGAACCTTCTTTGGATTCAATTTTATATGTTTATTTGTAGTTAAATCTTCAAACAAATCCCATGGTCATATAGTATAAATTCTACTCTTTCTGACGCTCATTTCGGATTTGAAATCCGGGTTGGGATGGTGTCTCGGTCATTCGTCGAAGTTTGCGGGAATTCCCGGTGTTGTGGGTGTTTTCCGGCGGCTTGCGCGGTGGTCCGGCGGGCTTCAGTAGGGTGGTGCGGTGGTCCGGTGGGCTTTAGCAGGGTGGCGCGATGGTTCGGCTGAGCTTCAGGCAGCACGAGGTGGTGGCCTCAGGTGGGTCTTCTAGGCAGCGGCTAGTTCGTCTGGGCATCGGCGCAGGTGGCTCAGGCGGCGGCGGCTCCAGGCCGGAGGCCGAGCTCGCCGAGCGCAGGGGATCACAGGGGTCGCGGCGCGCGACCCCGGCAGGGGAACATGACCCGCGTCGCGCGGGTCGTCACGCGGCGACCGGCCCCAGCCAGTCGGCCAAGCAGCGGACCGGGTGCACCGTCGACCAACGCGACCAAGCCGCGGAATAGGCGCTGCGAGCCAGGCCAGCCGGCGCGGGCCGGCACAGGCCGGGCGGACCGGCCGGTCCAGGCCGGTCCAGCACAATGGGCTTTGCCCCTCAATTTTCCGATGATCGTAACTTTCTCTATGGATGTCCATTTTGCGTTCTGTCTGCGGGGGCACAGACCAGATGTCGAGGACGACTTCTTAAGGTGGTTTTGTGAGTTTTAAATTCTGAGACGAGGGGCTCGGGGTCACAGCACGTGAGTAAAGCAGCTATGTGGGCTTCCCGGGAATACTTGTTTTGGACGGTGCGGGCGTGTCTGATGTCCATTTTAAGCACCGTCAGTGGCGTTGGGACCCTGGCACCGAGGCGGAGATTTCCAGGCTGGTTTCAGGTGTTGAGGCAGAAGTTGTGGTGTGGGCCCCACTGCCCGTCTTTTGAGCTGCGTGGAGAATTTAGCGAATTTCTTACCAGGCATCTGTTAGGGGCGTGCGAGCAGTCGATTCTGGATGTTTTTCTTGAGGGGATTGTAATGGTGCAATCTACCCACTCTAATTCGGCATGATGGTGCGGGCCCCATGAGGGTCGTTTGGGATCTGATGGTGATTTTCCATCTCTATCACCGGGTGACCGTTTTGGACAAGTGAATAGTCCATCTTGTGTACTTTTTCGAGAGGATCGCAATAGTGCGATCCGTTCGTTGTGTTTCGGGACCAGGATGTGGGTCTCACGAAGCGCTTATCATGTGTGGTGTGCTGGAATCCATCTTTTTCGCCGGATATCCATTGTGCGCAAGTGAGCAGTCTTTTTGATGTGTTTTCCCAAGGGGATCGCAATGGTGCGATGCGCCCGACTGTTTTTGGGGCCAAGGCTCAGGATCACGGGACGTCGTCCGGGCGTGAGGCGGTGTTGCTGACTTTTCCATCAGATATTCGTTTGAGGCGAGTAAGTAGTCTAACTCGTATATTTTTCTGCGAGGATTACAATGGTGTAATCTGTTCTGGAAAGCGGAGCCTCTTATGCAATCTTATTAAATATGGAAGCATAAAAGGGTGCTCCTGTGGTGGTTCGTCCTACTGTGTTTGTATCAGACCCTTGGCTTGTGATCGCGTGCACTCCCGTGTGAGTGATGTAAATTCTTGAGGAGATGTGGTTGGTTGTACCTCAGCCATTGAGGTGGCTGGTTGGAGTTGTTGTGTAACACCTTCGCGTTGACGTTGGGTGACGGGCGCATGTTATCCTTTGGGATGGGTACGTGGTATAATTAGGGAGTATACAGGAGTGCTGGGAGGTACATGTGGATGTTGGTACCTGAGAATGTTTGTGCGCTTGGTTGGGGTTGACTTGGGGTCACACGTCGTGTGGGCCCCATGTTCGTTCTATGTTCTGCTTTACGTACTTTTGACCTCCTATGAGGTAGAGGGTCCCTTTGTTCTCACTTGTTGAACAGCTGGGTTGAGTTTTCCCCTGGTCCTGTTCTCGTTTGTTGACCAGCAGGGTTGAGTTTTCCCCTAGTCCAGTTCTCATTTTTTTACCATCATGGTCGAGTTTTTCCCTGGTCATGTTCTTGTTTGTTGACAGGCAGGGTTGAGTTCTCCCCACGTTCCGTTCTCGTTTGGCTGACAGAGATGGTTGGGTTCCTATGTTTCCTCACCTATGAGGGGTTTCAGTACCATGCCCCTTCCACCGGACAACAGCACCATCTACGACTGCGGGTGCTCGTACAACGTGGGTGTTTTCCTACTTTCTGCAATGAGTTGTCTCGGTCCTCTTCGGCAGTGACTCAACGGATTGGAGCGTGATCGCCCTGAGAGGCCAGGGGAGTTTCTCTCGTTCCATCGTGTTCCCTGGTAGAGTTCATGTGGATTCAGTGTGACCAAAACATTACGTGGGCACCGATCCCCTACCCCGGAGGTTGCTTCCAGCAGGGCTGAGGTTATTTCCAGCAGGGCTGAGGTTGTTACCAGCAGAGCTGAGGTTTTTACCAGAAGGGTTGGGGTTTTTTTGAGCAGGTCTCGCCAGTGGGTTACCATCCAGAATGGATGGCTAGACCAGTTCTGGTTTTACCTCTAGTGGGGCTGGGCAGTGGTCCCCGATGCTGGCCTTACCTCCAGATGGGATGGGCAGTGGTCCCCGATGTCGGGCTTACCTTCATCTGGGTAGGGCAGTGGTCCCTGATGACGTGCTTACCTCCAGCTGGGCTGGGCAGTGGTCCCTGATGTCGGGTTACCTCCAGCTGGTCTGGGTAGTGGTCTCGTCCATGACTTTAGCCAGGTCGCCCTCCGGTGGATTACCATATTATGGGACTGGGTAGTGTGGCACCCGTCGACTCTTTCCAAGTCTCCCTGTAGTGGGAACCTGTTGACTTCCAGGGACCCTCCAGCGGGGCTGGGCAGGGGGTCGCCTGTCGACTTTGAGCAGACCTCTCGACTGCGGGGCAGTGACGAGTTGTGGTTTGACATTCCCTCAGAACTCTCAAGTACGAGGAGCTTTTCCCCCACCAAGATGCGTCCTTGTGATGTGACCTAAAACTGTGCAGGCGAGTCAGTACTGCACAAAGCGAATAGTGTCGAGGTGTTGTGGTTTGAGCCCTTGACTTGCAGTTCGGGGCAGACGTGAGGGATTCTAGGCATTGATGGTGTTTACTTCTGGGACTGTTGGGGACTCACTTATCTTTGGTTGAGCTATGGGACAGAGATCCCCTTACGACCTTGTTCAGGTTTCTTGACAGAACATATATATTTGTATACCTTGTTCTAGTAACCACTTCTTGGGTTTTGGTTACTCTCCTTCCCGGAGATGTGAAGACACGCGGGGTATGCCATGTTCTTTCCATGTCTAGCTTCTCATGGTTGGACGAGTCTAATATCCTACAATAGGTAGCGAAGACTTGATGAGAAGTTCATCTTCTCACCATATCTATCTCCTTGTGTTTGGATGAGTCTACCCCCTTTCTCTTATTGGGTTGAGCTAGATTCTCTACTGCACTCTTTAAAACACTATCAACTTTACTCCTTTACTTTCCTATTCAATCTACTAATCACCCTTAGGAACCTCCTCTCTTACTCCATCGAGTCTTCGGGGTATCCTATGGAGTATTTTTATACTCACCCCTGCTTGGGAATTGCCCGCACATGGTGTGCCCTTGCAGACGACATACAGGTTGGTCGTGACTTTAGTGGAGTATAAGTGTTCGGGAGCTTGGACCACATGCGGAGGTCATAGTTGGGTTCCAGGTGGGGGACCCTTCTTGTGGTTTTTCTTCTTTTTACTTGTTGCCGGGTTGTGGCAATTTTTTGTTGGGTGCATGTTTGTCCCCTTTTCTTTTCATTTTACTTTCAGCACTTTATTTGTACTGTTTAGAGGTCGATTCACTCTTGTGGTTTATATATAGCATTTTCCCTTTTTCTTTACTTTTATTTTCATTTACTCTACACTTTTTCATTGAGTGTGCTGCGTGTGTGTGTGTGTATAGGTACTTAGGCAAAGGCCTCCCCGAGTTGTTGTGCCTTAGGCACTGGATGCCAGTCCTTGGCCTATGGAGGCGGGCATGGGGTAGTTGCAGCTCAAGCCTGGGTAGGGTCAGCTCGTGAAAAAGTGGTATCATAGGTTGTTCATTCCATGGTACGTTGTTCGGATGTCCCTAAAAACGAATTGGTTGGGATTTAGGGCAATAGTGTTAACATGTCTCGAGAGCGGCTCTCAGGCCAAGGAGTCCAGTGATGGGGCGGCGGCCGACGTATCCATTCACCAGGACCCTGATAACCCACTTGTCAACTCGGCATGCTGAGACACTTGTTGCAGGGAAAATTGGTATGTGCATCACATAGGATTGAGTCTTTGACTATCCTTCTTGAGTAATCTCCCCATCATTGATGTTATTGGTATACATGTATATGCTCATCTGACCATGTAACTGCTTGATAATATTCAGGATGTTTCCGCGAAGTTAGCCAGCCAGGACACCAGCTTTTGTTCGTGACGAAGACCCTGTGAGCTACAAGGCCACAGTCCAGGACCCATCATGCAAGCCCCTTTCTCCGGGTGGGCGGGTAGCAGTACCCCCACCTGTTTAGCAGTAGACAGTTTCAGCAGAATAGGCTGAGCTTGAGTGCATGTTGAGCGCGCTCCGTGAGTTCCAATGGTAGAGACCACTAAGGTTCAATGGTGAGACAGACCCTCAGGTAGAAGAGGCTTGGCTCGAGGCAGTGGATCGCCTTTTTAGGCTTGTGCAGACGCCGACAGATCAGATAGTGGCTTTGGCAGCCATCCTTTTTCGTGGAGCATCTTGGCGTTGGTGGAGTCTAGTGACTCAGTTTCTTGACGAGTCATCGCTTTTGTGGGGACACTTTCAGTTGTTGTTCCATGAGGAGTTTTTCCCCTCCCTATTTCCCTCCATTTGGATTCAAGAGCTCCTGTAGTTTCAGCATGGAGGGATGATGGTGGCTGAATATGCGGTGAGTTTTGCAGACCGTACATGCTTTTACCCAGACTTGGTCCATAACAACAGCCTCCGAGCGCAGATGTTTGAGCAGGGTCTCCACTGAGAGATTCATTTTGTCATAGTACCCTTGGGAATTTCCACATATGTCAGGGTGCTAGAGCAGGTGCTGGTGACAGAGAGATTCCTATCATGTTCTAGAGTTGGTGGTGGAAGCAGACACGTCGGAGCCGAGACGTCTGCCGCAACTAGTGGATGTCGGCAAGCAGATACTCGATGCAGGTTGCTTTCTAGAAACCGGACTCAGGGGTGTGGTCGTACACCACAGTGGAACTTGAGGGAACCATTTTAGCCCAATGAGAGTAGATGTTATGCTTGCGATGGACGAGGTCATCTGGCACGGGACTACCCGACCAAGCATGCAGAGAGCTTCCAGCATGCAGCAGGTGCACCACCATGATGGAGGCGGCTCCATGATAATAGTAGTACCCATAGAGGTGGTTCTAGAAGAGGAGAGGGGGGATATGGTAGTGGGGGACAACTTTACAAGGTCTTCCCATCACCACTAGGTGGTCCATGTCAGGCTCCAGGAGCTGAAAGTTGCGACCACGGACAACCGTGAGCTTTGGATGTCTACGATCCTGCAGAGCATGAGTTGATAAGAGGTACACTCTACAACTCTTTTACTTATTTCAGTAGAATTGATAAACTCTATGTGTGGAATTCTTTCCTCCCTACTCCTTGCTTGAGGTTTTACCAGGGTGGCATGAGGCGCCGGTGTAACCCTGTGTTGGTATGATAAAAGGCATGGGACCTTTTCATTCAGTCAATGGTGTCGACTCCATCGCTTTCCAAGCATGTAAGAGAGTCTTGGGTGTGAGACATCGACTTTGAAATCTTTCATGACCAGATATCCATGGGTGTTTCACCATATGGATGTTCTGAAGGAGGGAATCACCAGACCTTGTTCCAGTTGCGGGTGGTGATTCTAGTCTCGGCGTGCGACGTAGAGGTTCGATCGGGGAGGTGAGTTACCCCCGAGAGCCTTCGGGTCGTTTGAGACCATGCGAAGGGATGACGAGGATGTCTTCCACCTTTCCCTAACCCCAAAGTCTTGAGTGGGTTCACGACGTCTCCCGCGTGACTCAACTAAGAAGAAGTGTGTGTGCTACCATGAACTTCACCGGAGAGGGTAGACCTCGCGTGAACAGATCAAATCCTTTGGTCTGTGTGCGGTGGCGCAGTGCTGTGCGAGAGTTCTTCTGGGTACAAGAGAGCCAGGTGTTGGATTAGTATCCTGAGTTGTTCCCTGGTTTTGCTTTTCGGGGATGAAAATCATGAAGGAGGGAATGATTTAAGAACCCATTTTTTGTTGCGAAAGACTTTGGAATATTTCTTGATGTTATTCCAGAGCAACGCCTTCATAAGGTGTGCGATTCCAAGCCCCGGTGTGGCCGAAATTAAAATTCCAGTGCGTTCACATTGGGAATTCCAAATAAATAGGACAACTCATAAACAGTGATCCGGATCAGAGATCCGAGTGTACGAATGGGTCCGGAATGGGGTGTTTACCCTAGGAACAACATAAAACATGTCGGTGCGGGATGTTTGTACCCCTCGCTCACTTTCGGATCGTTAAACAGATAAATTAATTAATTAATTAATTCGTTTAATGGTTAAACTCAAGTATCTCTTAAATGGTAGCTCGTATTGAAAAAATGAGGGCAATGTTGAGTCCGTAACATGCCTTTTACCCTAGGAGGGGTGTATGTTTTGCGGGCGCGGCCCGTCTGTGAAAGATGGCCCCAGGGGCGTTTTCGTATTTTGGCGGCCTCGGGCGCAGTTTTTGTAACCTTTGAACGGGGACTCAGATTAAAATTCTGAGACCTCCGTTGCACTAAGAGCATGGTTTTTAGCCTATGGGAGCCTTAATCCTGACCCCGCCAAAATTTCGGGTTCGGGGCTATTGGGTGGGCGTTTAAGTATGTTCTTCTTAAATGCATCCCCTCCCCTCTTCTTCTTCTCCTTCTCCCCCAAGCTTCCCCTCTCCTCCATCTCTGGTGAGGCTGCTCCGGCGTGCCGGTCCGGCGAGGTGACTACGGTGAGGTGCGTTAATGCCGGCGGATCGACGCGAAGCTCCGGGCGAAGCCCAGTGAGGTAGGAGGTTTTGGTTGCGTTTTCATTTCTGGACCCTCCTTTGGATTCAATTTTATACGTCGATTTGTTGTTAAATCATCGAACAAATCCCATAGTCATATAATATAAATTCGACTCTTTCTGACTCTCTTTTAGGATTTGAAATCCGGGTTCGGATGGTGTCTTGGTCATACATCGAATTTTGCGGGAATTCCTTGTGTTGTGGGTGTTTTCCGGAGGCTCGCGCAGTGGTCCGGTGGGCTTTAGCAGGGCAGCGCGATGGTCCGGTGAAACTTCAGTTGGCGTGAGGGAGCGGTCTCAGGTGGGTCTTCCAGTCGGCGGCGGGTTCGTCTGGGCATCGGCGCAGGAGGCTCAGGCGGCGGCGGCTCCAGGAGGGAGGTCGAGCTCGCCGAGCGCAGGGGAGCACCGGGGTCGCGGCGCGCGACCCCAGCGGGGGAACACGACCCGCATCGCGTGGGTCGTCATGCGTCCAGCGGCCTCAGCCGGTCGGCTAAGTGGTGGACCGGGTCCACCACCGGCCTAGGTGTCCAAGCCGCGGGCCAAGCGCTGCGAGCCCGGCCGGTCCGGGCCGGTCCAGCCCAAGGGGCTTTTCCCCTCAGTTTTCCGACGCCCATACCATTCGCTACGAGCATCCATTTTTCACGTTGTCTATAGTGGCACAGACCAGACGTCGAGGCGGACTTCTTATGGTGGTTTTGAGAGTTTTAACTTCTGAGGCGAGGGGCTCGGGGGCATGGCACGTGCGTAAAGCAGCTGAGCGGGCTTCCCGGGAATAGTTGTTTTGGATGGCGCGGACGCGTCCGATGTCCTTTTAAATCGCCTTCAATGACATTGGTAACCTGGCATCGAGGTGGAGCTTTCCAGGGTGGTTTTAGGTGTTGAGGCCGAAGTTGAACTGTGGGCCCCACGACTCGTCTTTTGAGCTGTGTGTAGCGTTTAGCGACTTTCTCACCGGGCGTCCGTTCGGGGCGTGCGAGCAGTCGATTCTGGATGTTTTTCGGAGGGGATTGCAATGCTGCAATCCACGCACTCTATTTCGGCATGATGGTGTGCGCCCCATGAGGGTCATTTGGGTGTTGACGGTGATTTTCCATCTCTATCACCGGGTGACCGTTTTGGACAAGTGAATAGTCCATCTTGTGTTCTTTTTTGAGAGGATCACAATGGTGCGATCCGTTCATTGTGTTTCGGGACCGGGATGTGGGTCCCATGAAGCACCGCTCGTGTGCGGTGCACCTAAATGCATCTTTTTCCACGGATATTTTTTGCGCTCAAGTGAGCAGTCTTTTTGACGTGTTTTCCCAAGGGGGTCGCAATGGTGCGATGCGCTCGAATGTTTTCAGGGCCGAGGCTCGGGATCACGTGAAGTCGTTTGGGCGTGAGGCGGTGTTGGTGACTTTTCCGTCGGATATCGGTTTGAGGAGAGTAAGTAGTCTATATCGCATGTTTTTCGGTGAGGATTACAATGGTGTAATCTATTCTAGCAAGAAGAGACTCTTACACGATCTTATTAAATATGGAAGCATAAAAGGGTGATTTGGTGGTGGTTCGTCCTATTGTGTTTGTACCGGGCCCTTGGTGTGTGATCGCGTGCACTCTCGTGTGAGTGATGAAATTTTTTGAAGAGATGTGGTTGGTTGTTCCGCGTCTATTGAGGTGGCTGGTTGGAGTTGTTATGTTAGGCCTTCGCATTGACCATGGGTGCCGGGCACACGTTAGCCTTTTGGCTGGAGACGTGGCATACTCTGGGAGTATACGGGAGCACTGGGAGGTACATGTGGATATTGGTACCTGAGAATGTTTGTGCTCTTGGTTGGGGTTGACCTGGGGTCACACGTCATGTGGGCCCCATGTGCGTTCTGTGTTCTGCTTTAATTAGTTTTGACCTCTCGTGACGTAGAGGGTCCCTTTTTTCTCGTTTGTTGACCAGATGGGTTGAGTTTTCCCATGGTCCTATTCTTGTTTATTGACCAGAAGGGTTGAGTTTTCCCCTGGTCCTATTCTCATTTGTTGACCAGAAGGGTTGAGTTTTCCCCTGGTTTCGTTCTTGTTTGGCCGAAAGAGACGGTTTGGTTCCTCTGTTTCTTCAGCTGTGAGGGGTTTCAGTACTGTGCCCCTTCCACCGGAGTGCGCCACCATCTACAAATATGGGTGCTCGTCTAGCGTGGGTGTTTTCCCAATTTCTGGGATGAGTTGTCTTGGTTCGCTTTGACAGTGACTCAGCGGATTAGAGACTGATCGCCCTGAGAGGCCTGGGGAGTTTCTCCCATTCTTTTGTGTTCCCAGGTAGAGTTCTTGTAGATTCTGTGTGACCAAAAATTTACGCGGGCACTGATACTCTACCCAAGAGGTTGTTTCCAATAGGGCTAAGGTTGTTACCAGCAGGGCTGAGGTTGTTACCAGCAGAGCTGAGGTTGTTACCATCAAGGATGGGGTTGTTTCAAGCAGGGCTCACCAGTTGGTTACCATCCAGTAGGGATATCTAGAGCAGTTCCGTGATTACCTCTAGCGGGGCTGGAAAGTGGTCCCCGATGTCGGGCTTACCTGCAGCTGGGCTGGGAAGTGGTCCCCGATGCTTTTCTTACCTCCAACTGGGCTGGGAAGTGGTCCCCGATACCAGGCTTAACTCCAGATGTGCTGGGCTATGGTCTCCGATTCTGGGTTACCTCTAGCTGGGCTAGGTAGTGGTCCCGTCACCGACATTAGCCGGGTCACCCTTCAGTGGATTACCCTGTTACGGGACTGGGCAGTGTGGCACCCATCGACTCTTTCCAGGTCTCCTTGTAGTGGGAACCCGTCGACTTCCAGGGACCCTCTAGCGGGGCTGGGCAGGGGGTCGCCTGTCGACTTTGAGAAGACCTCTCGACTGCGGGACAGTGATGAGTTGTGGTTTGACGTTCCCTCAGAACTCTCAAGTACGAGGAGATTTTCCCCCACCGAGACGCGTCCCTGTGATGTGACCTAAAACCGTGCAGGCGAGTCAGTGCCGCCCAAAGTGGATAGTGTTGAGGTGTGGTGGTTTGAGCCCTTGACTTTTAGTTCAGGGGAGACGTGCGGGATGCTGGGCATCGATGGTGTTTACTTCTTGGACTGTTGGAGACTCACTTTTCTTGGGCTGGGCAACGGGACATAGATCCCCTTACGACCTTGTTCGGGTTTCTTGACAGAGAATATATATTTGTATACCTTGTTCCAGTACCCAAATCTTTTGTTTTGGTTACTCTCATTCCAGGAGAGGCAAAGAATCGCGGGGTATTCCACGTGCTTTCCATGTCTAGCTTCTCGTTGTAGGACGAGTCTACTCTCCTGCTATAGGTAGCAAATACTAGATGAGAAGTTCATCTTCTCACCATTTCCAGCTCCTTGTGTTTGGATGAGTCTACCCCCCCTTTCTCTTGCTGGGTTGAGCTGGACTCTTTACTGCACTCTCAGTTGTACTCCTTTAATTTCCTGTTCGATCTACTGCTCACCCTCTGGTACCTCCTTTGTTGCCCCCTCGAGCTTTCAGGGTATCCTAGTGAGTATTTTTATACTCACACCTTCTTGGGCTTTACCCGCACATGGTGTGCCCTTGCAGACAAAAAACATGTTGGTCGTGACATCAGTGGACCATAAGAGTTCGGGACCTTGGACAACGTGCGGTGGTTGTAGTCAGGTTCCAGTTGGGGGACCCTTCTAGCAGTTTTTCTTCAGTTTACCTATTGCCGGGTTATGGCACTTTTAGGTTGGGCTCATGTTTTTTCCCTTTTATTTTCAGTTTACTTTCAGCACTTGCTTGGTACTATTTAGAGGTCGATGCACTCTTGTGGTTTATATATAGAAGTTTCCATTTTTCTTTACTTGTCTTTTCTTTTACTCTACACTTTTTCATTGACTGTTCTGCGTGTGTGTGTGTGTACAGGTACTTAGGCAATGGCCTCCCTGGGTTGTTGTGCCTTCGGTGTTGGTCGCCAGCCCCTGTCTTATGGAGGCGGGCTTGGGGTAGTTGTGGCCCGAGCCCGGGTAGGGTCGGGTCGTGACCTTAGTGGTCGAAATGCAAAATATTTTAAGTGTTTTGAATCATCTCAGGGTAATATCAATGTAAGAATTTTGTATCAAGACTGGAGAAGTGTGGAAAAAGTGATAATCACATAGTTGTGGGAGATGATTTTGGTAAGATCTTTTTCTATTTTTTTCCTATTCTTTAAATGTTTATTGTATATATAATTTGCTAACCTCTTCTTTGTTTGATGAAATTTGATATTCCTAACACTAGAGTAGTTAAGAAGAAATTCATATTGATGGCTTCCCGGAGATGGAGGGATTTCAAATCAACCATCACATCCGATTTTATTTTTGGTCATTGGAGTCATGACAATCCATGTCTTATATATCCTTTCATAGATGAAGACACATGGAAAAAATTTGTTAAAATTAGAATAAAAGATTCATTTTGGTGAGGACAATGGAAACCATTATAGTATTTCTTATATAAATGAATTTATTAATGTTTTTTTAATGACTTATTATTCTTAATTTACAGAAAACAAGGAAATATCACCAGGAGAAGCAATCTAAAAATGTATACCCTCAAATTTTATCTCGGGGAGGGTATACATTTTTGGAAGAACAAATGATGGCGGACAAATTACGAAAACTAAGAGCTAAGTCTTCATGATCTAGAGAGGTGTCCCCTCCATCCCCTCCATCTAGACAAGACAAATGGAAGAGAGCTCGGATGGGAAAAAGGGAAATATCCTTCAGAAGATTCGAGAATCGTAGCTGAGAGGATAGTAAGATATATATTTTATTTATTTATGTTAACTATTTTCTTCATATAATTTCAATCATTACAGAAATATTCAATTAATTAATATAGGATTCCCTTGAGGATCAAAGCTCACAGGAGATATTTACAGCTATTTGGAGGGAAGATATTTTATCTGTAGCATTGTGAAAGCTCGAACATCCTGGTCATTTATTAGGATATTCGTATGGTGTATCGGTAAAAAATGTGTTTCCACGTTCTTCAACTTCTTACGTCGATTTGTTTTATAAAAAAATAGAATCCTTGGATGTTGAAGATCATAATATTAATGCAACAATGGAGGAAAAGATTAGAGGGTCGGTACAATTTTTGTTTGAAAACATGTGAATACAATTTCAGAATACAGCTCCCACTCCTCCACCTCCCCCTATAGACCCCATTATTTATCCTCCACCTCCGCCAGTAGCTCTTGGTCCCCCACCTCAGCCGGTGGACCCCATTTTTTATCCAACTCCTTCGCCGAAGCTTCCTACTTATTTCTAGTTTTATGTTGATGATCCTTAAAATCATATAGTTTCATAGGGGTTGGTATGTTGTATAAGAGATATAGTTCATCATCAAAAATTAGAGATAGAGAATCAGAGGTTCACTTTACAGGATATTATAGATAGATCAGCTCGAGTACCATTACCTATAGATGAGGTGATGACAGTTGGACATAGTATCAACCATTTTTTTAATTTGGCAATTAAGACATCTTCGACTCATTTCCATAGAGGTATGTATGTTATATCTTCTATTTTATTATTTTAATAAAGTTGTTTTATCATTTTAAAACTAATATATTTTTCTATTTATTTTTACAGTAATACTTCAAAAATAATGAAATACTATATAGACAAAAACAAAGGCAAATGGTTATGACATCAGATATAGATTCTAATAGTTTTGAAAGATTTTCAAGATATAAAACATTATTAGCGGACCATTATGAGTTTCCAACAGAAGCTCATGTTTGAGGACGTGCAATAACTATGGGGATTGTGAAAAATTATATCATGGATCTCGTTACTAGAGATATATTGGGAAGCAACATGGTGAAATTTTTTTCCATGTATGTCTTAACACCTTTTCCCTGTGATATATTTATTAAAAATGTATACTTATGTTTATTTTGTATTAGGTATCTTTATAACATTTTTGAGAAGAATGAGTGAAGAGATGTATATGGGTTCATGGACCCACATTTGATTTTCCCTGAAGCATGTGCATTGGATAAGGAACAATGAATGCTTTTTATTGCTGAATGATTTGAACAGAATATAGTCACACAATGTTGGATAATGCCTTTTTGTGAGAGGTATGAAACACATCTCTCTCAAAGAGTTCATTATATTTTAACATAAAAAACACTGACCTTAAATTTTCTTTTATCAGTGATCATTGGATGTTAGGGGTTTTTTTCCAAAAGGAGAAGACACTTTATTGGATATGCTCTATTCATGGTGATGTGTGGGAAAGTTTAAAGGAAATTTTGGAAAAGTAAGTTTCAATTTCTCAATAGTTTTATATATTATAACAAATTTTAAATTTATCCCATTCGTATTATTTAATAACAGGTGATGGGTGTACTTCTGAAAAAACCCAATGAAAATGAGTGCGACGATCAAATATGTAAATGTAAAGGTAAATATCCACTTATAATTTGTACTTTTTAATTTATTACATAAAAATAATATATTTAATTTACACTCAATAAATCAGAATTGTCATGAAAAACAAGGCTTCATCGAATGAGGATATTATATGTTTCGATTTATTTATGAAATAATAACAACCGGGATAGTTGTGATCTTTAACCTGGAAATATTTCCTTTTAAAAAATTTCATAAAATTTCATTTGATTTATTCATTATATACTTTAACTACTGTCCTTTTAATTTGTACCTATTTGATGACCCTCAAGCCTATAGTACTCAAGATGTCAAACACTTACAAGTGGAATGGTTAAATTATTTTACAGGTTTGATTGAATTTTTGTTGTTTGTATTGTAAAATGTAATTTTTAATATTTTCATTGTAAATGTTTATTTGGTAGTTGTTTAGGATGGATTTAGTTATTTATGTTGATATTTTATGTTTTGAATTTTATATATGTGAATGTTTAATTTTTTTTCTACTTCTTGTTTTGGTATACTTATGATGTTTTTTCTGGTATTGATTCTGGTCTGGGGGGAGGTCTTCCAAAGGTGTGTGGGGGGGGGTGTTCAGTGGGGTGGGGGATATCCAAGGGTGTGGTAGGTTTGTCCAGTGGGGTGGGGGGTATCCTGGGTGTCCATGAGAGTAGGGGGGAAGTCTAGGGGTGGGAGCATTTCTAAGAGGGTGGAAGGGCTGTCTAGGGGAGTGGGGGTTGTCCATGGAGTGTGAATGGGTGTGCGGGTGTCATGTAGGGTGAGGGGGGTTTCTAGGGGTGTGGGAGGGCTGTCTAGTTGTAACGCCCTGACCCTAGTTACCCAGAGTCGGTGCATTATTACATAACATTGGCATGATCACAAGAAAGATCAAATATCGAAAGACAGATTGGTTTAGTAGCCTTGGAAACACTAGATATATTCATTATGTTTTACCTTACATCATAAAGTGAAAAACTACTACAATAACATAGTCTCCATATTCCACACTCATATCCCCAGATACTTTCCCTGCAGGTCATTCATAACTTCCTTCTTCACATCCTGGGAAAAATAAAACATAGAAAAGGGGTGAGCTCAAATGCCCAGTAAGGATAACAATATAGAGGGAACTTTCATTAATAAGAATAAACATTTAAAGGCAATGTATAACTAAAACAAAAGCCTTTTAAACTTGAACTTCAACATAGTATGGCAAAAATAATATGAAATAATGCCATTTACATATTCACATGGATATTCTACTAATCGAATAATCACAAGCAATATCAATAACCACTTTCATAATGATGGAATGCATAATGCCATACTATCATAACCACATATCCAAGGCCTCGTGCCAAGACTACAAATAAGATTTTATCAAGGCCTTGTTCCAAGACACTAGTTTGTCTCATGAGACCTACCGATGCATCGAGGAGCTATAGCAGGCTCCACCCATCACATATTAAGTCCAATGCATTCCCATATGAAAAGGTTTAAACATTACATAAACATTAGTATTAAAACTAGCATACGAAATGTAAATACTTCATCCATAAACCATTAAAATAAAATATCCATAGTCAAACATATCACAAAACCTTCAATACAATATGGATTTTTTGTTTCATAACAAATCATCTCCAAATAAGCTTAAAATCCATCAAAGGATGTTGACATAGATGAAATAAAATCTCTTTTTAGAGAAATATCTCTTTTTATTTTGAAATAATTTAAGAGCCATATAAAATGAAACATTTTATTTGAAATTATTCTTATAATATTGTAAGGGAAGCTTCGACGATTTTATAATGGCGGAAAATATCCGCACCTGCCGTATAAGTTAAAAAAACATTCTTACCTTAATTCTGTCGAAAAGGTTAAAAGCACCTTGTTTGGAAAACGACGGAAATATTCCTTTATAAAACTCTTATAAAAATTCAAACAAGGGTATAAATGTATTTAACCCATATTCATTTTAAATAGTAATAATGTTTTGAAATACATTTCGAAAAAACATGGATGTCGATGATAAAGAAATCCCAGTAGATTATTACGTATAAACAACCTCAGATAATGAAGAGATTGTGAAATAACCCTTACCATGTACTTTTCCTTGGTTGGGGTAGGTTAACCTCCTGTATAATGGTTAAATAATTGTTATTAAATTATACAGGAATCATATACATTCATATGATATCATATATGATCTTTTAACATTGCTTTGTTAATAATATCTTAGTATTATCGTCGTTTCGGGTGTTAACTTACTCGTTTTATTTTATATGTTTTGTTACATAAGACATGTTTTTCATGGATATGTTTTATATTATTTATATACATAATGATATCAAGTCCTTAAACATCATTTTTAAATCATCAAATGATAATTATACTTGAATGGATATGATGGAGAATGAATCTCATCACGTTCATGGAGACGGTAGTCCGTACGTACGCACGTGCGACAATATCATTGTTTTTGATATTATAATAATATATAAATGGATAGTATATCATATATACAGAATCATTAACATTTTATATTTATTATTTACATTAGTTACACATCATTATTATACCCATCCAAATAATAATATATTGAATAACAATTAGACCACAACGGGGAGACGGTAAGCCGTACATTCGCACGTATGGTGACATGTTATTCAAAGGGTGGATAGAATAATAAATATGGTTGTACCATATTTATAATAACATAAAAGTATATATATGATACTGGAGTTATTATTTTAGAATGGTAAAAACAAAGGAAGAAGAAGTGGAAGAAGAAAGGAACTTGGAAAAGGGTGGTGAAATCATTACCTCTTCTTCGGGTTCTTTCTTTTGATTTGATCAAAAGGGATCCATAGGCCGGCTTTCTGATCAAACTAAGGCCAATATGTTGTAGTGAGGGAATTTGGGAGAATATTTGGGTAGAGTTTTGCCGAACCAAAAGGCTTTGAAGGTGTGAAGAAATGAGAATGAGGAGTGCCCTTTTATAAGAGGGGTGAGGGGAACTTTTGGAAAATCTAGAAATATTAATTTATAATAAATTCATATTCTGTTTCTAATGTCTCCAAAGTTGGTTATTCAAAGGTTACGGTGGGGATAGGTCTAAAACCATTTAACCAATAGAATTTATACAGGTTTGGGTTACTATATTAACCTTATATTTAAGTATTAACTCTAAGTTAATTAGTTTCACTTTTACAATGTCTCTCTATATTTTTATATAATATGGTTAATAAACTTACCATATACATCCAAGAGACCCCCATGTGGTCCATTAATGATATAACTATCATTATAAAAGTCTCTTGGATGAACCTTATATTTTTAGGTATTTAATATCAATTAATAATATAATATTTTTTTTTAAAACTCTTTTATGTCAATTTTGAAACTATTCAATAGTTGATTTTTGTGAAACTTATAACAGAATGATTACTTAGAAAAAAGTTAATTAAATTAATCCTAATATGTCATGTTATCCTATAAAATTATTTTAATTCATTAAAAGTCTCAAATTATATTTATTTGGGTATTTAAAATATCAATTAGTTTAAATTTTCACTATTATGGTAATTATTTCATCATCATTGTATCATAAATAAATTAAATTCTGTAATATTTAAAAATTATAAATAAAATATAATTATGTATGAAATATTTTTAGCTTTCTAAATAATATTTATAGTCTAAAATCCAATATATATAACCCTATGTAAAAAAAATTTCTAAAAGATATATGCCTATGTCATTTTTGTACTTATTTTAACTTAATTAAAATTAAGTGTCCCTATCACCTACAAGTGGCTCCATGGGGTCCCAATATTGACCCAAAGATGCCTATGGTCGAACATGTATCAACCAATGAGTCTAGGACACGTTTTAGGGTAATTTAGTATTATTATAATATTATTTTTAACCCTTATTTACCGGATTTACCCTTTAACCATGGTAAATAAAATATTTACCGAAGTAATTATTCAAAATGTCTAAAAATAAAAGTTACCTATTTACACAATTTGAAAATCCTGATTCCAAATATGGAATCCATTTTTCCAAATTCAACACACAGAAGTGGACGAAATTAATTTAAAATTAATTCTCGTTGTTAAAAAAAACGTGTTTTTAAGAGATAATAAGTATCAAAAGATTGACACTTGTTTATGTCCGGTTTAATTGTAAAATTAGGTCCAATGACCAAAATTGAATTAAATGGTAAAACAATATTCTGAATATACTTTAAAACCACTCAAATTCATAATTTATCACTGTTAATTATTTTGATTAAAAAAGTTGTTTTTAATTAAAATTTAGTAATTTTCACTATTCATCAAAATATTAAAGTTATCCGAAAAGTACCAAAATTTCACCTTAGGATAAATTCGATATTCAGAATCCAAAAATGAAGTCCATTTTGAAATATAAAATATATATATTTTCAAAAGGTATGTATTACTATTCATAACGGCTAGTTTGATTGGTTATGGTGTGTTAGAACTCAGTGTTGTGTACAACACACGCTATCACATTATTCAAAGAGAAGCGTAACGTAGAAGCTTGGGGTGTTAAATTCTCCCCTCCTTCAAATAATTTCGTCCTCGAAATTTCTATAATACTTATCACATGAAAAGACTCGGGTGTTTTCTTCATCATAAGTTCCTCGGGTTCCCACGTTGCCTCTTCCATCTTATGGTTTCTCTACAAAACATTTACGAGATGCGTCGTCCGGTTTCTCAGTACTTGTTCTCTCGTATCAAGAATCCTGACGGGCTCTTCACAATAATACAGATCGGGTTCCAGTTCTAATTCTTCATAGGTGAGTACATGCGTTGGGTCAGGCATGTATTTCCACAACAGAGATACGTGGAACACATCGTGAACTTTGGAGAGACTCGGCGGCATTGCCAATTGGTAAGCTACTGCCCCAATTCGTTCTAGAATTTCGAAAGGTCCGATGTACCTGGGACTCAATTTACCTTTCTTACCAAAACGTATGACTCCCTTCCATGGAGATACCTTCAGGAAAACATGATCACCAACTTGAAATTCCAAATCCATCCTTCGATTATCGGCATAGCTCTTCTGCCTACTTTGAGCTGCTTTGCTGTGATTTTAGATTACCTTCACCTTTTCCACTGTTTCCTCCCCCAGTTCTAGACCTACAAGTTTTCTTTCACCAATGTCATCCCAACAGGTTGGCGTGAGACATCTCTTTTCGTATAACGCTTCATATGGTGCCATCTGAATACTTGAATGGAAGATATTGTTATAGGAAAAATCTAGCAGAGGTAAATATTGATCCCACATACCCTGAAAGTCAAGTGAGCAAGATCTCAACATGTATTCTAAGGTTTGAATAGTCTGTTCTAATTGTCCGTCTGTATGAGGGTGGTAAGAAGTGCTCAAATGAAGTTCAGTATCCAGGGATTTCTGAAGACTCTTCCAGAATCTCGAAGTAAAACGGGGATCACGATCAGAAACAATTGATAGGGGTACTCCATGAAGTCTCACAACTTCATTAATATATAGTATTGCTAGATGTTATAGGGGTAGATCTTCTCCTATAGCAAGAAAATGTGCTGACTTGGTAAGACGATCAACAATAACCCATATTGCATCATTCCTTCTAGGAGTCTTTGGTAGCCCCATGACAAAGTCCATCATAATATTGTCCCATTTCCACTCCGGTATGGGAAGAGGTTGCATGACTCCTCCAAGGTGTTGCCTTCCAGCTTTCACTTGTTGAAAAACCATACACCTTGACACAAAATCAGTAATCTCCCTCTTCATATTGTCCCACCAAAAATGTTCCTTCAAATCTCTATACATTTTGGTGCCCCTAGGGTGTATAGAGAAATTGGAACTATGAGCATCATCCAGCAATTCCCTTTTTAGATCAGGTATATCGGGAACACAAAGTCTCTTCCCAAATTTCTAAATTCCATCTTCATACACAAAGTCTCTCAGTCTCCCATCATTCACAGCTTTAATCTTCTTTTGAAATTCTTCATCATCGGCCTGATAACTCTTAATCCTTTCTAGTAAAGATGGTTCGGCAACCATTTGAAAAATCATTGATGTTTCACCTTCCCTGGTTATTCCCATGTCCATCTTCACTAGATCCATGAAAATTGGATCCCTTTCAATTCTCATATTGTTCAAAACTCCATGATCTTTTCTGCTCAAAGCATCTTCCACCTTGTTTGCCTTCCCCGGGTGGTAGTGTATCGTGCAATCATAATCCTTGAGTAATTCAAGCCATCTCCTTTTCCTCATGTTGAGTTCTTTTTGTGAGAAAATATACTTCAAACTCTTGTTATCAGTATAAATCTCACATTTTCACCATAGAGGTAGTTCCTCCATATCTTCAAAGCAAAGATCACAGCTGCTAACTCGAGATCATGAGTAGGATAGTTTTGTTCATGAATTTTCAACTATCGTGATGCATAGGAAATAACCCTATCATTCTGCATAAGGACACAACCAAGTCCTTTCTTCGATGCATCACTATAAATAATGAACCCATCATTCCCCGATGGTAGAGTCAATATAGGAGCATTGACTAATATTCTCTTCAGTTCTTCGAAACATTCTTCACACTATTTTGTCCAAAAACATTTATCCCCTTTACGTGTGAGCTTCATTAATGGGTTAGGCAATCAGGCAAAATTCTCGACGAAACATCGATAATAACCTGCCAAACCAATAAAATTATGTACCTCAATTATACTCGTAGGTGCTGGCCATTCTTGGATTGCCTTGGTATTAGAAGGATCAACAGAGATTCCATCTTTAGAGACAATATGGCCAAGAAAAGAAATCTCTTGAAGCCAGAATTCACACTTTCTAAACTTCCCATATAATTCAAGTCTTCTCAGAGTCTTCAAGATAATGCGCAAGTGATTTTCATGATCTTCGTAGCTTTTGAGTATACCAAGATATCATCAATAAATACCACCACAAATTCATTAAGATATTCCTTGAAAACTCTATTCATCAGATCCATGAACATAGAGGGTGCATTAGTCAATCCAAAAGGCATTACAGTAAACTCATAATGCCCATACCTGGTTCGAAATGCTATCTTCGGAATGTCTTCCTTCATTTCACACAACTGATGGTATCTAGATCGAAGGTCAATCTTTGAAAAGTATTGAGCTCCATGCAGTTGGTCAAATAAATCATCAATGCGAGGTAGGGGATACTTTTTATTTATTGTTATATCATTAATCTCCCTGTAGTCGATAGATATCCTCATATTTCCATCTTTCTTTTTAACAAAAAGAACAGGGGCTCCCCATGGAGAAACAATAGGGTGAATAAATCCCTTATTACTCAATTCCTCTAGTTGTTTCTTTAGTTCAACTAATTTTACAGTGGCCATTCTATAAGGGATCTTCGATATAGGCCTTAATCTAGGAATTAAATCAATGGAAAACCCAACTTCCCGTTCTTGAGGATGTCCCGGTAAATCTTCCGGAAATACATCTACAAATTCTTTCACAACAGGTACATCCTCTATTTGAACATTTCTTTCCTCACCCACAGTTATTTCATTCTCTTCCTCCTCAATAATTGAATTTAGCTGAGCTACTGGTGGTGGATCTAGATAAGAATTAGGTGGTGACGATGCTGCTCTAAAGATAAGGTGTTCCTTATCATCATCACCAAGAATCGTAAACTCTTTCTTCTTACAATAAATCTTCACATCATAGTCCAAAAGCCAGTCCATACCGAGGATTATATCAAACTCAATCATAGGTATGACGATGAGATCAGTAGATAAAGAACATTTATGTGCTCTAATGGGGACTGATTCACAACACTTTTTTGCAATGAAACTTCCCTTAAGAGTTTTAACTGACAACTCCCTTGTTAAATCAAATTGGAAATATCTAATTTTCTTAGAAAACTGGGAAGATATGAAACAATGCGATGATCCAGAATCAAATAATGCATTTACTAAACTCGAGGAAACCATTAAATTACCTGCCACCACATCTTTCGGAGCTTCTACCTCAGCAGTAGTGATACCATAAGCCTGGCCTTGATCCCTTGACCTTTTCTGAGGTAAGTTCTCCTGATGCTTAGGACATTCATTTGCATAATTCCCCATCTCCCTGCAATTGTAGCACTGAACATTGGTAGCTTCCTTCTTCCCCTTGCAATCACGAGCTTGGTGGCCTTTTTTACCAAACTTGTAACAGACTCTCGTTCCCTTAAAGAAAGTACCGGGGTGTTTCTTCCCACATTTACCACAATATAGATATTCAACCATTCCCTTCTTCCCCTTATTTACATTCCCAGATTGATCAGAATGTCTCTTAATCTCTTTCTTTGCTTTAAAGTCATAAGACTTAGAGAATTCTTTTTCGGTCTTGATAGCACATGAGACAATGTCTTCGTATGATGAGAAGGATTGTGAGACTAATGATCGATGGAGAAATGGTTTTAAACCATCAAAGAAATGATCAATATTACTTCTTGGGTTACATATATAATCACCAGAATACCTTTATAACCTTGTAAAGTTAGCCTCATACTTTGTGACATTCTCATCCTCCTTCTGTCTCAGACTCAGAAATTTCCTTTCCATATCTACTCGATGGTCGCGAGGAAAGTATTTTTATAAAAACAGATCTTTGAACTCCCTCCATTCCATATTTGATACTTCATCATCTTCCTTCGTATTTTGAATCAATGACCACCATTGATCAACATATCCAGCGAGGCGGTAAACTGCCATGATAACTTTTTCCCTTTCATTACTCCCCAAAGCCTGAAATATTTTCTTTAGGGAAAATATCCATTGCTCAGTTTCTAAGGGATTTGTACTCCCATTGAACATTGGTGGTTGTTTCCTCATGAATCGATCTACCATTGATTATCCACGCTGCGGATCAGGGTGCTCCATATGGGTAAGGTTATTATTCATAACCTGAGTGAGTTGTCCCAGTATGGTGATTAGCTGATCGGCACCAGTTGCATCACCAGCTCCACTATAATTATATTGAGCTGGAGGGAAATCCCTAAATGGAGCGTTTGCATTGATACGATTTCATTTCTTCCACTAGGCGCCATTTCTGGACAATGGCATAAACTAGATCAGTTTATGAATCAAAATACATAATCCCATACTTCTAAAACACTTAACATAAATTGAACTATTTATAGATATAATCCATAATCATAAAAATGTTTTCTTTGAGAAAGTATATACTCATAAACCCTTCATAATGATTTGTAAATAAAATGAGAGTTATCCTAAGCATATCCCCCGGGAGTGTCGTAACCAAGAGTGCAGCAAGGCCCGATGTCATGCACCTGTTCCCGTTCGAGTCTAGCTCAAAGCGGTGTTTTCGGGTTTTACCCCTAGGTACATCTGTACCAGAGCCGCCTCTACCTGCTCGTATCCAGACAGGGATGTATTGCTCGGAAAACTCACAAAATCTCTACATTACCAAAATTCAAGGAAGTTCTTCTATACTAATCTCAAAAGTTCATCTTAGGATACTAATCCTCAAAGTTCATCTTAGGTCTACGTGCTCTAATCAGATTTTATCTAAATCTAGCTTCCAAGGTTTATACTAAACTTCCTCTGATACCAACTATAACGCCCCGACCCTTGTTACCCAGAGTCGGTGCATTATTACATATCATTGGCATGATCACAAGAATGATCAAATATCGAAAGACCGATTGGTTTAGTAGTCTTGGAAACACTAGATATATTCATGAAGTTTTACATTACATCATAAAGTAAAAAACTACTACAACAACATAGTCTCCATATTCCACACTCATATCCCCAAATACTATCCCTACAGGTCATTCATAACTTACTTCTTCACATCTTGGGAAAAATAAAACATAGAAAAGGGGTGAGCTCAAATGCCCAGTAAGGATAAAAATATAGCGGGAACTTTCATAAATAAGAATAAACATTTTAAGGCAATGTATAACAAAAACAAAAGCCTTTTGAACTTGAACTTTAACATAGTATGGCAAAAATAAAATGAAATAATTCCATTTACTTATTAACATGGATATTATACTAATCGAATAATCACATGCAATATCAATAACCACTTTCATAATGATGGAATGCATAATGCCAGACTATCATAACCACATAGCCAAGGCCTCGTGCCAAGACTACAAATAAGATTTTATCAAGGCCTTGTGCCAATACACTAGTTTGTCTCATGAGACCTACCGATGCATCAAGGAGCTATAGCGGGCTCCACCCGTCACATATTAAGTCCAATGCATTCCCATATGAAAAGCTTTAAACATAACATAAACATTCGTATTAAAACTAGCATACGAAATGTAAATACTTCATCCATAAACCATAAAAATAACATATCCATTGTCAAACATATCACAAAACCTTCAATACAATATGGAAGTTTTGTTTCATAATAAATCATCTCCTAATTAGCTTAAAATCCATCAAAGGATGTTGACATAGATGAAATCAAAACTCTTTTTAGAGAAATATCTCTTTTTATTTTGAAATAATTTAAGAGTCATATAAAATGATACATTTTATTTGAATGTATTCTTATAATCTTGTAAGGGAAGATTCAACGATTTTATAACGGCAGAAAAATAGCCACACCTACCGTATAAGTTGAAAAAATATTCTTACCTTAATTCTGTCGAAAAGTTTAAAAGCACCTTGTTTGGAAAAGGACGGAAAGATTCCTTTATAAAACTCTTATAAAAAGTCAAACAATGGTATAAATGTCTTTAAACCATATTCATTTTAAATATTAAGAATGTTTTGAAATACATTTCGAAGAAACATTGATGTGGATGATAAAGAAATCCCAGTAGATTATTACGTATAAACAACCTCAGATAATGAAGAGATTGTGAAATAACCCTTACCTTGTACTTTTCCTTGGTTGGGGTAGGTTAACCTCCTATATAATGGTTAAATAATTGTTATTAAATTATACAAGAATCATATACATTCATATGATATCATATATGATCTTTTAATATTGCTTTGTTAATAATATCTTAGTATTATCGTCGTTTCGGGTGTTAACTTACTCGATTTCTTTTTTATGTTTTGTTACATAAGACATGTTTTTCATGGATATGTTTTATATTCTTTATATACATAATGATATCAAGTCCTTAAACATCATTTTTAAATCATCAAATGATAATTATACTTGAATGGATACGATGGAGAATGAATCTCATCGCGTTCGTGGAGACGGTAGTCCGTTTGTACGCACGAGCGACAATATCAATTTTTTTACATTAAAATAATATATAAATGGATGGTATATCATATATACAGAATCATTAACATGTTATATTTATTATTGACATGAGTTACACATCATTATTATACCCATCCAAATAATAATATGTTGAATAACAATTACACCACGACGTGGAGACGGTAAGCCGTACGTACGCACGTATGGTGACATGTTATTCAAAGGGTGGATAGAATACTGAATATGGTTGTACCATATTTATAATAACATCACAGTATATATATGATACTGGAGTTATTATTTTAGAATGGTAACAACAAAGGAAGAAGAAGTGGAAGAAGAAAGGAACTTGGAAAAGTGTGGTGAAATCATTACCTCTTCTTCGGGTTCTTCCTTTTGATTTGATCAAAATGGCTCCTTAGGTTTTCTTTCTGATCAAACTAAGGCCTTTAGGTTTTAGTGAGGGAAGTTGGGAGAGTATTTGGGTAGAGTTTTTCCGAACCAAATGGATTTGAAGGTGTGAAGAAATGAGAAGGAGGAGTGTCCTTTTATAAGAGGGGTGAGGGGCACTTTTGGAAAATCTAGAAATATTAATTTATAATAAATTCATATTCCGTTTCTAATGGCTCCAAAGATGATTATTCAAAGTATAAGGTGTGGATAGGTCTAAGAACATTTAACCAATAGAATTTAGACTATTTTGGGTTACTATATTAACCTTAATCATAAGTATTAACTCTAAGTTAATTAGTTTCACTTTTACAATGTCTCTTTGTATTTTTATATAATATAGTTAATAAAAATACCATATACATCCAAGAGACCCCCAAGTTGTCCATTAATGATACAAATATCATGATATAAGTCTATTGGCCGAATATTATATTTTTAGGAATTTAATATCAATTAATAATATAATATTTGTTTTAAAAACTCTTTTATGTCAATTTTGAAACTATTCAATAGTTGATTTTTGTGATACTTATAACAGAATGATTACTTAGAAAAAAGATAATTAAATCAATACTAATATGTTATATTATCCTATAAAATTATTTTAATTCATTAAAAGTCTCAAATTATATTTATTTGGGTATTTATAATATCAATTATGTTAAATTTTCACTATTATGGTAATTATTGCATCATCATTGTGTCATAAGTAAATTAAATTATGTAATCTCTAAAAATTATAAATAAAATATCATTATGTAGGAAATCGTTTTATATTTCTAACGAATATTTATAGTCGAAAATCCAATATATATAACCCTATGTAAAAAATTTTGTTTCTAAAAGATATATGCTTATGTCATTTTTGCACTTATTTTAACTTAATTAAAATTAAGTGTCCCTATCACCTACAAGTGGATCCATGGGGTCCCAAAATCGACCCAAAGATGCCTATGGTCGAACCTGTACCAACCAATGAGGCTAAGACACGTTTTAGTGTAATTTAGTATTATTATAATATTATTTTGTAACCCTTATTTACCGGATTTACCCTTTAACAATGGTAAATAAAATATTTACCCAAGTAATTATTCAAAATGTCTAAAAATAAAATTTACCTATTTACACAATTTTAACATCCTGATTCCAAATATTGAATCCATTTTTCCATATTCAACACACATAAGTGGAAGAAATTAATTTAAAATTAATTCCCATTGTTAAAACAAAAAGCGTGTTTTTAAGAGATAATAACTATCAAAAGATTGACACTTGTTGAGGTCTGGTTTAATTGTCAAATTATGTCCAATGACCAAAATTGAATTAAATGGTAAAAATATATTCTGAATATACTTTAAAACCACTAAAATTCATAATTTATTACTATTAATTATTTTGATTAAAAAAGATGTTTTTAATTAAAATTTAGTAATTTTCACTATTCATCGAAATATTAACGTTGTCCGAAAAGTACAAAAATTTCACCTTAGGCTAAATTCGATATTACAAATCCAAAAATGAATTCCATTTTGAAATATAAAATATATATAATTTCAAAAGGTAGGTATTACTATTCATAACGGCTAGTTTGATTGGTTATGGTGTGTTAGAACTCGGTGTTGCGTACAACACACGCTATCACATTATTCAAAGAGAAGTGTACCGTAGAAGCTTGGGGTGTTACAGTAGTGGTGTGGGGGTGGTGGTCCAGGTTTTCCATGGGGATGGGGGTGAGGGGGTAATCTAGGGGGTGGGAGAGGAGGTGCCGCCATCCCTCGGGGGGATGAACACCGCTAGAAGGTACCCATCACTCCCACATGAAAAGATTGAGCTCTAAAAATGTATCACCAATGCTTTCTTCCCCTCTAAACAACATCAATTATATCACATTGATGTCAGTATAACTAAGGGGAAACATCATCATGTGTGATGATGTTGTCCCCATGGTTATACCGGAATCAATGTGATAGAATGAATGATGTTTATAGGGGAAGAAAGCATTGGTGTAACATTTTGAGAGCTCAAGATTCACATGTGGGAGTGATGAGTTCCATCCTAAAGCGTTCATCCCCCCGAGGGATGGCGGTGCCTTTTCTCCCAACACCAGCTGTCCAGGGGCTGTCCAGGGGGTGCAGGCAATCCAAGGGTGTGGGGGGGGGGGTGGTGTCTAGGGGTGTGAGGGGGGTTTTCCAGTGGGGTGGGGGGGTTCTGCTCTGGTTTTGGTCGGGTTTGGGTCTATTTTTTGTCTAGGGGTGGCCAGTGACATTGGGGTGTCCAAGGGTGTGGTGGGGGATGTCCAGTGTGGTGGGAGGGTGTCTAGGAGGGAGGAAAGGGTTTCTAGGTGAGTGCGGGGATGTCCAGAGGGTGCCGAAGGGTGTGGGGGTTACTCTCGGGGGTGGGGGACGTCCAGGGGTGTCGGGGGTTTCAAGGACGGTGGGGCTGTCCAGGGGTGTGGGGGCGATCCACGGGGGTGGGGGAAGTCCATTGGTCTAGGGGGATGTCCAAGGGTGTCCAAGAGGGTGGGGGTAGTCCTGGGGGTGGGGGAGTCCATGGGTGTGGGGGTGTCCAAGAGGTTCGGGGTTGTCCAGGGGTGCGGGGGGTTGTCCAAGGGGTGGGGGCAGTCCAAATGTGTGGGGGTCTCCAGGAGGGTGGGGGCAGTCCTAGGGGTGGGGGGCAGTCCAGGGGTAGGGGGTTGTCTAGGGGTATGGGGGGCTGTCCAGGGGGTGGGGGTAGTCCAGGGGTGTGGGGGTATCCAGGCTGGTGGGGGCAGTCCTGAGGGTGGGGGATGTCCAAGGGTGTGAGGGGGTGTCCAGGAGGGTGGGGGTTGTCCAGGGGTTTGGGGGGCTGTCCAGGGGGTGGGGGCAGTCCATGTGTGTGGGGGGGGGTCTAGGAGGGTGGGGGCAGTCATGGGGGTGGGGTAGTCTAGGGGTGTGGGGGTGTCTAGGAGGGTGGGGGTGGGGGGGGGGGTTGTCCAGGGGTGTGGGAGCTGTCCATGTTGTGGGGGTAGTCCAGGGGTGTGGGGGTGTCCAGGAGGGTTGGGGTAGTCTTGCGGTGGGGGTAGTCTAGGGGTGTGGGGGTTTCTAGGAGGGTGGGAGGTTTTCCAAGGGTATGGGGGGCTTTCCAGGGGGTGGGGGCAGTCCAGGGGTGTGGTGGGGGTTGTCTAGTAGGGTGGGAGGGGGGTTGGTTTGTTTTGGTCTTTTTTTGGTAACTTTTTGGTCTGTTTCAGGGGTGTGGGTGGGTTTTCCAGGGGTGTGGGAGTGCTGTCCAGGGGGTGGGCTTATGTAAGAGGGTGGGGGGGGGTTGTCTAGGAATGTGGGGGATGTCTAGGGGGTGGGGGAAGTCCAGGGGTGTGCTGGTGTCCAGGAGGGTGGGGGGATGTCCAAGGGTGGGGGGTGCTTTCCAAAGGTGTGGGAGTGTTGTCCAAGGGGTGGGGGTATACAGGAGCGTGGGGGGGGGGGGGGGGTTGTTCTAGGGTGTGTGGGATGTCCATGGTGTGGTGGGGTAGTCTAGGGGTGTGGGGGGGGGTGTCCAGGAGGGTGGGGGTTGTCTAGGGGTGTTGGGGGCTGTCCAGGGGGTGGGGGTATTCTAAGGGTGTGGGGGTGTCCATGGGTGTGGTGGGGGCTATCCAATGGGGTGAGGGGGTTTTGGTCTGTTTTTGGTAAATTTTTAGTATGTTTCATGGGTGTGGGAGGGCTGTCCAGGGGTGTGGGAGTGCTGTCCAGGGGGGTATATAGGAGGGTGGGGGTGTTGTCCAGGGGTGTGGGGGGATGTCTAGGGGGTGGTGGGAATGTCCAGGGGTGTGGGGGTTGTCCTGGGGGTGGGGTTTGTCCAGGGGTGTGGTGGGTGTCTAGGGGTGTGGTTGGGGGGGGGGGGGTCTGGTCTGTTTTTTGTAACCTTTTTCTCTGTTTCAGTTGATTTCGATGGGCATAGCAGTTGTTCATTTTTATTTAACAAAAATTGTTTTTTACGTCTTTTATTTCATAACGGACGTAAAAAAATGCATTGGTATTTATTTTAATGTCAGTTATTTGTAAATTGACGTAATAACATCATGGGAAATGGTTTTTAAGTCAGTTATTTCATAACTGAATTTATAAATTGAAATGTATTGTTTTTTTTACTTTGGTTATAAAATAACCGACGTAGTAGATATGTTTTTACGTCGGTTATATAATAACCGATGTTGAAAACCACTTGGAAGACCGGTTTATCACATCGTTTTTAAAAATAACCGACATGATAAATGCTTCAGAAGAGTGATTTATGACATCAGTTATTATATACCCAATGTGAAATATTATATACCACGTCATTTATTAAATAACCGACTTAATAAAGAACTGCTCCGAAGCATTTTCCATGTCAGGTTTTTATCAACCATCATGAAAAACTCATCGGATATGAGTTTTTTTACGTCGGTTGTAAAATAACCGACATAAAAACTATGTTTATAATGTGTCATGTAATAACCTCATCCAAAGGCCGATGTTAAAAATAAAAAATAACCGCTGTAAAAAATGTTTTCTACACTAGTGATTAAATATTTTAAATGTTACAAATTTATAATTATTAATATAATCATCTTAGTTGGTGATGAAAAAAGTAGTGGATGTAATTAAAATTAATTACGGTGATTTATGTAAAAAAAAGTTTTCTTAGGGGTTATTATTTAAAATTAAGGGGCCAAATAATCTATATTCTTGTATATCTACCATCATATAGAAATATATATAATTATCCTTTATAAAGTCATGTTTTTTTGTATTTTTTCCATTATTTATGAAAAAATGAGGTATCCCCTATGTTGTTTTTAAAAAATAAAAACTGTCTTTTCTCCCCCACTTATAAATGACCACTAAATCTCCTCCTCCGCTCACAATTCTAAATTCCATTAGGTGAGAATAAAAATGAAAAAAAATCCCAAAAATTCCCTCCATTCATCCTCTAATCCAATATTTAGGAATAAAGCTGACCAAGGGTGTCCTTTGGTGAAAACTAGAAGGAGTTACATAAAGAAGAGGTAAAATTCATCTACGTTCTTTTTCATTTTGATTTTGTAATCCACACTATTATATTTTAATTATACCATTACTCTATAAATATTTATAATTCAAAAAATATTCAAATATGTTTTTATGTCAATGTTATGAACCTCTCACACACACAGACATTCATCTCATGGGATTTGAAATCATCATTTGTTTGTATGGTGGATTATAGCATCAGGAAATGATTTTATTCATTTTTACATTACCACCTATCATGGTTGGGATTGATGATGGAAAAATATTTTATATCTAAAAACTATGATATTTATAACATTATTATTCCTATGAAATAAAAATACTGTTTACAACCATTTTTATATTTCATTCTTTAGGGGATACCATAATGTCACTCATGTGTATGGTGAACTACTACCTCATGAAGATATGTGAAGGAATTTTAACTAATGTATTTCATGTAAGGTAAAAATTGAAAAAATAATTAATATATATGATATAAATTGTAAAACCTAGAGGTATTTTGAGATAGATTCATTTTATTTTCTTGGATTTCATCTATTACACACAATTGCAAGTTCTTTTGATAGAATTCAACACTGAGTATAGATTTTGTTCAATGTAAAAATTAAATAAAGTTGGGTAATGATTTACACTACACTAAAGTAATCTTTCACAACATGTAAGACAGACTTGTATTGTGTTACACATAGGAGCAACCTTCCTCGATAGCTTCTGTTGTACATAATACCGAGTTTCACTAAAAAATGAAATATTAGTAAAATATTATATAAAATATCCATTATGAATTTTATTAAAAAAATTTACATTTTATATAACATTAGAATTCATCATACACATGATATGAGAACAAAATCAATTTTCGGATAAAAGATCTATTTTAAAAAAAATGCATTTTACCACTTTTTGATGGCGCACCCATTTTAAATGAAGTTTTTACATGTTTATAAGATCAATTTTACAGATTAAAATTCTTCTTAGGAACCAGGATACAAAAATTTGCATTGGATAAATTTTATATATTTTTCTAATAACTTTAATATTTTGATGAATAGTAAAACTACGCTAAAATTTAATTTAAAACATATTTTTTAACCATGATAATTTATATTTGGTAAATTATAATATTTAATTTTTTAAAATAGAAATATGATATATTATTAAAATATAATATAATTTATGTCATTAGCATAAATTTTACGTTGAATTCATATGCAAAATCATTTCAACCTTTTGTAATGTTTTATCATTTAAAACTAATTTTATCAACAATGAGAATTAATTTTAAATTAATTACTACATATTTTGCGTTTGGAATTGGGAAAAATGGATTCCATATTTTAAATCAATAGGTATAAATTGTTTAAATAGATAACTTTTATTTTTCGACATTATGAATATTAACTCCTGTAATTATTTTATTTACGTAGTTAAAGGGAAAATTTTATAAATAAGCGTAAAAAAATAATTTAAAAATATATAACTACCCTAAAACGTTTCTTAATCAAATTGGATAATATATTTATGGCCATGTTCTCACTTGGGTCGATTTTGGGACCCCATGGATTTACGAAGTTGTGAAAATAATATTTTATAAAAATTAATTTAAAGTAAAGATAATTATAACTTAAAGATATACATATTTTACTGAATAGATTTTAATATAGTGTAATAAAACTGATATATATGTCTATAAAAAGTCATCTGAAAGATAAAAATATTTCCTACATCATGGTATTTTATTTTTAATATTTAGACATTATAAAAATACTATTTTTATGACACAATTATGATGTAGTGATAAACTCATTACTGAAGGTTTCAAATAAATGAATTTATAAATATTAAAACAATTATAATTTGATTATTTTGATGTCATACAAGAATTTTATTGATGATATTGAGATATTATATTTGGGTTAATGCCTCATTTTAGAATAAATCAGGTTGTTGTGATTTTGGTTTAAATGTCAAGTATGAATAGTGTCCAAAATTGACACATTTCATAACTTAAAACTAGAAATATTTTATTTAATGATATTAAATTACTAAAAATATATGGTTCACAAAAATTGTGAAAATATGTCCAAATATTACATAAATAACTTTTTTTGGGTCGTTTGACATGATATGATAATTATATTAACGCACTATGTGTAAATAAGATGATATCACAGAAAGATTAAAATGGGTAAAATAATGGTAAAACAAAAAAGACAAGCATAGAAAAATATTAAAAACCTGTCAAAATATTATTATATGATGGTTATTATATCCGAAATCATATTATATTAAAATTAAATAGGGTTTCTATAATTTTATGTTGAAAAATAAATTATAATAAATTAATATTTTGGAACTTTCCTAAACTGCCCCTCTCCTCTCTTATAAAAAGGGAACCTCCTCCCTCTCCTATTCACTCAAATTAGAGACTTCAATCTTGGCTAACCCCAATCTATTTCACTTCTCATCTTCCCTAGTAACATTATATAGGTTCTTGTCTTCTCATAAGACCATCTTTAGTTCCCTAAAAGAATGTTTAATGGAGACACATCGAGGAAGAGGTAATCACTTCTACTAGTTCATTCAAATTTATTTCTTATTCCACTTCCACTTATATAGTTATTTCATTATAAAGTAATAACATTAGTTAAACTCATATATTGATATTTTATTATAAAAATTAAACAAATCTTATTTCTCCTTCTATCCATCCTACGAAAAATGAAATCACCGTGCATGAGTACGTATGGATTACCGTCTCCACACTGTGGTGTAATTTATTTTACACCACCACTTTACCTGGACGAGTATAATGCATGAAATAATTAAAATATTGGATTATTATAAAGTTATACCACTTTTTAGATATTATACACAATCCACTTCAATACTGTTCAACAACTATGGGAACAATATCGTTGCTCGTGCATACATATGACTTCTCGTCTCCACAATGTGATGAGATTAATTCTCCATATTAACCATTCAAGAATGATTATAAAGTAAATATATATATAATAAATAATCCTTAAATATATGAAATAATAATTCTACTATATTTATTTTTATATGTATATGGAATTTACTAACTTCTATCCAATTCAACAAGGAAACGAAAACAGTATTCATGGGTACATACGACCTACCATCTCCCTGAACGTTTTATTCCATTTAATTTATCTATATATTATATATATATATTTATATAGAGAATATATAAGATATATATAAATCATTTTTTACACTCTGTAAGTATGTAAATCATGATCAATGTAATCATATGAAGAATAAAAAGTCCAAACACACACAATTAATGAAACGATTATTACCCAAAACGTTTCTTTAAATGGAATTGAAAAAATAACAGGTAATATAAAGTCATATGTAAATGATATATAATATCATAAATTTTATTATGATTTTATACAAGTTAATAATATGTTTAGAGCCACTATACAAGATTTTATAATAAATAAGAATGAAATCGGACTTAAGGTAAGGGATAATTTTGCAATCTCATTTTTTTCCGAGATTGTTTATACTTAAGTATTTTCTGTGGATATATTCATCATCCATGTCCATGTTTATAAAAAATGTGTTAATGAAATTTTTACCATTTTTATATGTACGTTAAAAGTCATATTTACCCATTTTTTACTTTTACTACATGGTATGGAAAGGATCTTTCTTTGGTTAACCATACAAGGTACTTTTTGACTTTTCTGGTAAAATACAAGGAGAATGTTTTTTAACTTATATTACATGAATGGATTTTTACGTCTTATTAACACCTTATTTCTATGAACCTTCCTCTAAAATAATTCAATTTTATTTTAAACTAAATTCTTTTCTTTTATAAATCCATGACATTTTGAGAAAAAAAATAATTTTTAAAGAAGAAAGGATATTTTCCTCATGAATTAAGCTCAAGTGTTTTATCAAAATAATTTTTCATATAATATGACATAGTTTTATGTTTATATCCCTTTTATTACTTTGTCATGAATTTTATATGATGTAATTATATTTAAGAATTCGAGTTATCTTATATGGATTATGTTAGGATGAAATGATGTTTAAGAATCACATTTATTTTATGGGTTATGCTATGATGAATTATTTATGTTTTTGTGGCACATGTAAGAATGATATAATTATGAGATGGGTGGGATCTATATCTCCATGAAATTAATTATGTAAATATTTATATCTCATTAGATAGACATGACTAGAATTATAGGTAAATCTGGTTCTGTAATACATGGCTTGAACAACAAGTAAACCCAGGTCAGTAATGATCTTTTTCTACTGTGATGATCTTAGAGACCATGCCCCAGATACTATAGATATCATATTATGTGATTAATGGTTTTCCAAAAATTCATGTTTTCTTAAAATTCCATTTTTTCATTATTAATGTTCCTTAATGATCTATGCCTTATGTATTGCGAAGAATTATTTCATGAATCACGATTTTAATGTTTAAACATTATGTTCATGTTTTTACACTCAAATGTATATGCTTTGTTTTATATTCTCCATGATTAACGTTACTGATCATTTGATCTCACCCTTTTTAGTTTTTCTTTTCCCCAAGATATAAATAATTTTTTAAGGTAGGAAAACAAAAGGGTATGATTTATTTGGGAGATGTTTAAGATCATTAAAAAAGTTAGAAGATTTTGTTATAAGTTTCTAAAGACACTAAACTAATACTATCATTGGAAATTTGTTTGTGTCATTTATTAATTATTCCAAAAAATAAATGTAATGTCCATGTACGTCAGACTTGGGTCTCTATAGTTGGTTTCAGAGTAAAGGTATAGTTAACATTTGGAAACTACGATGCGAAAACGTTAGCGAGATCCATAGAGATATTTCTAAGGTATGTCTAGGTATGTCCCTGAGGGTAAGTATAATTATAAGTTATATTGATATAATTATGATAACAATAATGAATAACATTGGATTAAACCTATGATTTTATAGATTGAAAGTACTCCCCCTTGATTATGTTTTTTTTCATAGTATGATTTTTTTTGCTAACAATATTCTTTTTCTGTTTTAGAAAATGGTTGTAAATTGGAGGATTCATGTTAATAGAGAATATTATGGACAAATAAATGATATTATACATGATAAACCAAATGAAATTGGAGTTATAATGAGAAACATCATTATTATTCCTAATCATCAATCTCATAAAATGATCAATAATCTAAACTTTGGTGAATTTCTAAAAGCATCTAATAAGGGAAATATGGAGTTTCATTGTGATCATAGAGGAAATAAAGTTCAATTTTCCTCATGTAAATCATATGGGAAGAGGAATAAATTTGAATGTTTTAAAAGAACTTGAACATGATTTGGGTGTGGAAAAGAAGGACACAAAGAAATTGATTGCAAAGGAAAAGGTTACGTTAATAGAATAGATAAGGATAATGTTATTACTAAGACACCAAAAATGGTTAAATGTTTTAAATTTGGAATTTATGGGCATTATGAAAATTGATTCCCTATGAAAAAATATCATGAAGAGAATCAACATGGTCATATGGGTCGTATTTATGTTGATGATGATAAAGAGACTACAAATGATCTATGAGTTGAAAGAAGTGTTATGAAATAAAATGATGATGGTCGGTTAATGGTTTATGAAGGTAGTGGAATGTTTTCATGTTTTTCAAGAGTAATGTTGTATAAGTAATTTAATGGTACTATAGAATAATGAAACATATTAGGATTGTTACACTATTGTTTTCCTTAATTATATGAATGTATTTGCTGAATGTTTCTGGTAACCATGAAAGGATATTCAAATATTTTTGGAAAGCATATGATATGCACATAATGATTGAATAAATAGATAATTGAATTCTTGATAATATTAATGATATAATGAATCGTATAAGGACAATGTGAAAACATTCTTCGAGTATATAGAATTTTTTGGATTTTGATGTGTGGAAAGAGTTATCTTTTGATGAAATTAATGTTTTCAATCAGGTTTTATAGTAATTCATGTTTCCAGAGAATACAAGATAAAGGTATTCACATGATTGAAATATGACTAACAAGTTATAACTTCTGATATATTGGGGATAAATGATTGTATTCACATGCCTGTTATATGACCTATCTGGTAATTTTTTTCTTTGTAATGTGGGATTGGATTGAATTATTTTAGATAGGCCTAATGGTTGGAATAGATTAAGTTGGAATCAGATAGTATTGTTTAAGGATATAAATTTTTTATATTATTTATGGAAGGATATAATAGTATATATTTATAAAATGGTCAACCTACTGGATGGGAGACAACCCATCGCATCAGACACGGTTGTGAGAATCGAACTTACTACCAAAGTGGGACATGCATATATCACCTACCACTAGCCTAAAGGATGTCCCTGGTTAGTAGAATTTTTTTTATATTATTAAGTGCTTTGATAGATGAAATATAAGTCTATTGTGGGAACTATGTACGACTAATCTCACCATAGATGAAATTATGTATATTTAATAACTTGTGTTAACATTTTTGTGATATAGACAGATGGAATGATGTATCATTCTATCGCATGATCATCTAACACTTAAAGAATGAGAAATTAGTCTTCATAAATTTATATAAGAGATGATGTGGAAATTGTTCTAGGCATTAACAATGGTGAAATTTTACCAAAATCAACAAAGTATTTATTCTCATGAAAAATTATTTTACTTTTGGAAAAGGATCATGAAAACCAAAAACTTTATCCTAGTGCCTTCATATTCGATTAATCATATGGTACCTTAGATCATCACAAATTTATGGCTTTGTGATTAGAGAATTTTTCATACCCATGTTCTCGACCACTCTCCATCAAAATAGGATTATTATATTTCTCTTCCTCATCCATGTTTTCACGTCCCACCCATGTTCTTCTATGAGTTACTTTGGGTAACCGTTATGCTTCTAATGTTCCTTTCTAAAATAAAGTTTTATTCTTAATTTTAAATTGTGGGCTTCCATTAATGAAACATTATAGTAGTAAATGATTTATAATCCTGATATGTTTTGAGGGGGAAATTCATTTTATGGGGGGTAAAATGTAACACCCTGAGATTTTATGAGATAGATTCCTTATAATTTCATCGATTTCTTATTTTACGCAAAATTCATGTTCAATATATATAATTAAACACTAAGTATAGATTTCATTCAATGTAAAAATGAACTAATGTTGGATTGTGTTATATGTGACATTGAAGGAAGTTTTCACTATATGCAACACTGACTTGGTTTGTGTTACATGCAAGATCGTCCTTTTTCAATAGCTTGTGTTGTATGCAATACCAAGTTTCCCTAAACAATGATATATTATTAAAATATTATATTTACAAGCCATTGTGAATATTATTAACTAAACGTTGAATTTTATATAACATCAGAATTCATCTTACAGATTATATGAGAACAAAATAAATTTTCGAATAAAAGAATTATTTTTCAAAAAATGTTGTTTTACAACCTTTTGATGGTGCACCCATTTTAAATATAGTTTTTGAAATGTTTATAAGATAAATTTTAAAAATTATACTTCTTCTTTGGAATCAGGATATAAAACTTTACTTGGGATAATTTTTTGATATTTTTATGATAACTTTTATATTTTAATGAATAATAAAAATATACTAAATTTTAATAAAAACCGCATATTTCATTGAGATAATTTATATAGATAAATTATAATATTGAATAATTTTAAAGAATAAATAGAAAAATATTTTTACTATTTAATATAATTTATTTCATTAGCATTAATTTTACATTGAATTCATAGATAAAATCACTTCAATCTTTTGCAATGTTTTAACTTTCAAAACATGTTTTCTCAACAACGGGAATTAATTTTAAATTAATTTCTTCAACTTAGGTGTTTTTAATTTTGAAAAATTGATTAAATATTTGGTATTAGTAGGTCCCAATTTTGTAAATAGGTACCTTTTATTTTTAGCATTATAAATAGTATCTCCAATAATTAATTTATTTACCGCAGTTAAAGGGTATATCGGTTAAATAAGGGTAAAAAATAATACTTTAATAATATAAAACTACCATAAAACGTGTCATCTTCCTGTTGGATAAGATATATCTGTCCATTTTCACCCTTTTGTCGATTTTTGGGACCCCAAGGATTCACATAGATGTTGAAATGAAATTTTATAAAAATCAATTTAAAGTAAAGATAATTATAACCTAAAGATATATCTTTTACTAAATTGATTTTAATATAGGGTTATGAAACTAATATATATGTCTATAAGTAGTAATTTGATAGATAATAATAGTTCCAACATATTGGTAGTTTATTTATAATTTTTAGACACTTGAAAAATATTGTTATTTTATGAGACAATTATGATGTAGTGATTACCTCATTATTGAATGATTAAAAAAATGAATTTATAAATATTAAACCAATTTTAATTTGGTTATTTTTGTTTCATCCTATAATTTTATGGATGATATTGAAATATTATATGTGTGTTAATTCCTTATTTTTGATGTAATTATATTTTTATGATTTTTTCAAAGTCTAGTATGAATAGTGTCCAAAATTGATACATTACATAACGTAAAACCTGGAATATTTTATTAAAGGATATTAAATCCCTAAAAATCTAATATTCGGCTAAATTGTTAAAGTAAGTCCAAATATATAAAAAATAAATTTTATTAGGTTGTTTGACATGTTATGGTAATTATATTAACCCACAATGTGTAAATAACATTATAGCACGATAAGATTAAAAAGGGTAATATAAGAGTAAATCTAAAAAGATAAGGATAAAAAATATTGAAAACATGTCAAATAATTATTGGATTGAGTTTATCCGAACCCAAATCATCTTATATAAGAATTAAATATGTATTTTACCATTTAATGTAGAAATATAATTTATAATAAATTAATATTTTGAAACTTTCCTAATGTTCCCCTCTCCACTCTTATAAAAAGGGCACCTCCTCCCTTTCCTCTTCAATCCAATTTGATCCTTAATTTCCAGAATATCCATACCAAATTCTCTTCTTAACTTACCTAGTTATATTATATAGGTTGTGGTCTTCTCAAATGTCCAACTCTAGGGCCCTAAAATGATGTTTAAAGGAGGCACGTCTGTGAAGAGGTAATCACTTCTACCAATTAATTCAAATTTCTTTATTCTTATATATACTCTTAATTAGTAGTTTCATTATAGAATAATATCATTAGTATAACTCATATAATTATATGTTATTATAAATATTAAAAAACTCTGTTTTACCTTCTCTTCATCCTACAAAAATGAAATCATCACGCATCTGTATGTACGGATTACCGTCTCTATGTCGTTGTGTAATCCATTTTACACCACCACCTTACTTGTATGGGTGTAATAGTGAAAAATTACTATATATGATTATTATAACATGATAATAATTATGATATATAATTCACCATCAAATTCAATACTGTTCAACAACTAAGGGAATGATATTGTTGCTCGTACGTACGTACGACTTACCCTCTCCACAACCTGATGAGATTCATTCTCCATGTTGACCATTCAAGAATGATTACAAAGTATATATTTATATATACAATAAATAATCATGAAATATATGAAGTAAAAATTCTAATGGATTTGTGTATATATGTAAATGTTATTTACTTAATTTCATGTAATTCAATAAGGAAACGAAGACAACATTCATATGTACGTACGACCTACTGTCTCCATGAACAATGTATTTAATTTAATTTATTTATCTATTATATATATATATATATATATATATATTTATATAATGAATATATATATATATATATATTATGTTTTACATTATAGAAGTATGTGAATCATGATCAATTTAATCATATGAATAATAACAGGTCCAAACATGTACGACAAAGGAAACAATTATATCCAAAACGTTGCATTAACATGGAATTGAAAAATGAACAGTTAATATAAAGTCATAAGTGAATAATATATGATATCATAAATACTATTATGGGTTTTCTCAAATTAATAAATTGATTAAACCCACTATTTAAGAGTTTGAGATACATACAATAGAAATCGGACCTAAGTTAAGGGATAATTTTGCAATCTCATTTTTATCCGAGCTTGTATATACGTAAGTATTTTCCGAGGATATATTCATCATCCCTATCCATGTTTTATAGAAATTTTTTCATAAAATTTTTACCATTATTCTATGTATATTTAAAGAAATTTTTACTCATTTTTTACTTTTACAACATGGTATGGAATGATTATTTCTTTTTTTTACAATACAAGGTAATTTTTGACATTTCCAATAAAAGTATGAGGAGATTTTTTTTAACTTATATGGCATGAAAAGATTATTACGTCTTATTGATGCCTTGTTTCCCTGAAGATTCCTTTAAAATATATCATGTTTATTTTTAAAAAAATTGTTTTCTTTTAATATTTCATGACATTTCGAGAAAAGAAATCATTTTTAAAGAAGAAAGATATTTTCATCACGAATTAAGCTCAAGAGTATAATCAAAATCATTTTCCTTATAAGATGACATAGGGTTATGTTTATTTCCATATTATATAATTGAATTGATTTTTTATGAAGTAATTATTTTTAAAAATCCATCTATCTTAGATGGATTATTTTATGATGAAACGATGTTTACGAATCACATTTTATTTCCTGGGTTCTGCTATGATGAATGGTTTATGTTTTGGTGGAACATGTAAGAATGATTTCATTATGAGATTGGTTAGAGCTATATCTGAATCCAATTCATTGTGTAAATATTTATATCTCATGAGATAGACATTACTAGAATGACATGTAAATCAAGTGAAGTAATAAATGGAAAGTATGCCAAGAAACCCGGTTCAGTAATGGAATTTTTCCACAATGATGGTCTTGGAAACAATTCCATGGATACTATAGAAATCATATTTTGTGATTAATGGTTTTTCACAAATAAATGTTTTATTACCATTTTATTTTATCATGATTAATGTTACATAATGATATATACCTTATGTACTACGAAGAATTATTTCACGACTCAAGAGTATGATTTTTAAACATTATTTTCATGTTTTTACATTCAAATGTGTATGGTTTGTTTTATGTTATCCATGATTAACCTTTCTGAGCATTTGAGCTCACCATTTTTTTGTTTTATTTTCCCCAAGATATAAAGAAATGTTTTAGGTTAGAAAAATAGGGTAAGATATTTATAGGATAAGTTTATGATCATTCACCAAGTTAAAATATCGTGTTCCGAGTTTCCAAAGACACCAAACTAATATGGTCTTTGGGAATTTGTTTGTGTCATGTTTTAAGTATTCCATAAAAAAATGTAATGTCAATGTACGTCAGGATTGGGTCTCAACATAAATGGTATAATTATGATGCCAATGACATAAATAACATTATTTAAATATAATATATCATTTTCTTCTTAGATTTTCACACTCTAAAGTAGTGATAACGTCATTCATGTATGTGGGGACCACCATCATTTCTAAGTGATGCGATTACTTTTACATAACAGGAATTATATATATGTATGTATATATATATAATATTATATTTCTGATGTAATGATCATTATGGAATGACAATTTTTTAATACCTTCTATCCGTAATGATCATTGAAAAATTTGAACATTACTCAAACTTACGTACTGCCTACCATATCCATGATCACAATGTTGGTTCTTCATGCATTACCATTGTTCGTGATTTATTTTGAAAGTATAATATATAAATATATATAATAATTATTTCATGATTATAATAATTTTTATTTTATAATACTGAACTCATTGACTATAGTTGACCTTACAAAGTCTGTTGGGACAGAAAATATCAATATAATCAAAACAAACAACATAAACCTAATTAATTTGGTAATTATATATACCATGTGAATAAGTTAAATAAAAGTAATAACAAAATTTTATAATTTTATCAAAATAAGTGAAAAAAATAACATGATTTTATTATTCAGGATGATAAAGAATAATAATGTGGAATTGGACCTAAAGTAAGGGTTTTCAACTATCACTTTAATTTCAATGAGATACATGTCGAATTCACCACTAATTTTTTATGTGTGTTGTATATACTTACAATTATGGAATTTTATTTTTATTATACATAAATTTAGGTGGATTTTAATATATATTTTGGGATATTATTTTCACTAGGTTTACTGTTTCAATGTTACCAAAGAGGTAAGTGATTTTATTCTCATTGTTTTCTTGATGACATTTATTATGTTAAACACCAATATTCATTTATGAAATTTATAAAAATATCTACTTTCATTTAATATTATGAATATCCTTATTTTCATGTTATTAAATAACTTATTTAATGTTACTCTTTCACGGGATACATAACTCAATGTCATCAAAGTGCAACAAGTTTAATTTTAAAATAACATCATTCATTGAGATTGTTTGTTATTAAGTCTCCAATATTGAAATATTGTGATATTACTATAACATGATATAATTAATTTTTTACTATGTATATTTCACAAGAAAAACTTTTTCCCTTTATTTTACTCTATTTATATAGTACATATTTTAAATAACATTTTTACGAAAAATCATCTTTACACTAGAATTTTCGTTCATTCAAATCCATGTTTTCTAAAAATGTTTTTTCGAAATTATTTACATAATTTTTTATGAGTAAATATTTTTTCCCACAATAAGTTTTTTAAATTTATTTTTAAAATAATTATTTATGATATTTCAATGTTACATTCAAATAAAAATATTCTCATAATATTATCTATCATAGAATGTGATTTTCCAAACAAAAAGCATATTTTACTCAAAAAAATAATTTTAATGACCTTCAAATTTTATTTAAATTCATCAATTTCAAAAACACATGTTGTCACTTATTCTAAAATTTGGACATTTTTATATTATACCATCCATATTATTTCTATGGAAGGATTATGATTTTTTCAAAGTGAGTGTTATGGAACCTTTTTCTTTTCCACAGGTAAACGATGTTTCATAGCGATTCTTGTGGATCCATTTTTATTTACAAGGGTTAAACATGTTTTAATTATATTTTTATGGAAACTATTTATTCTCAAGGGTTTAACCATTTTTCAATGATATTGGTATGAAACCATTTTCTTTTCCATGAGCAATCCACGATTCATATATATTGCAATGAAATGAATTTCTTTTCCATGGTTCATTCATGTTATTAAGAGAATAAATATTGTTTCAATGATTTATGAATAAATTATTTATTAATATTATTTACTCATTATTTGGTTCTTGGAAATTCTAAATTATGGGTGAATGTTGATAGAAGCGGTGAGTATATTATAGGTTATATGATTGGTGCACCCATATAATGCATTAATGCAATGTGTAATGATTATATTATCAGAAGAATCATATTATATGTTTTTTGTATGGTAAATATAATTGATAGGGGCCATGTGTGGGTTCTATATTAGATTTATAAAGGTTTTATTAGATGATTTTCCAAGTTATCATATTTTATTATCTATGCATTCGATGGGTTTATGATGTTTCTGTTGATCAATATCGATATCACATCATACATGATTATTGATTATTATGAACTTTTAATTTGTTAATTACTTATCCAATTTTTTCATGTTTGATGATCCAGGTTTGGATATGTATAAATATTTTTATGTTTTATTTATGTATTACGATTAGGTCATCAATTAATTATTGTCTTCCAATGATCACCGATGACATTGAAAAAAAATGCTTATGTTTTCCCATAATGGGAATTTATACTCAAGTTTATAATTCTTTCATTTACATAGGATATAAATAGTTTTATTGAATGATATACATCTATAAAGGATTTTACAAGGGTGATGTTTATTACCCAATGTGACATAAGAAAATATAGGTTAAATGAGATAAATGTTCATTTCATGACACGGGGATTATTTATATAGGAGTTGTCCTAATTTTATAAACCAATAAATATAAAATATAAGTGATATTTTTGGGATTGATGTATTAGTTTTAATGTTGTGAGGTTTGGATTGAAAAAATAAGGTCACCAATAACGACATAAAACATACAAATTTAAGGATTTTTAATTCAGCATAGGATCCGAGAGTGTTTTTCCTCGGATCTTATAGTTGGTATCAAAGGTCAGTTTAAAAAATTTTGGAGATTCATATTTCTTTATTTGAGGTTATATTAAAAGTCTTGGATACCATCATAGGTCTATAAGCTTAAGGGTGATCATATGTTTGATGTTTGAGACACTCAATTGAGGTTTTAGGGATCAGATCGTAATGTGATTAATGATATTTTGGGATATTTTTAATTGAGTTAGTATTTTTTTAAACCTTAGTATCAATATGATATGTTATTTAGAGATTAATCATGTCTATACTTTTAATGAAAAACATGCCAACCCAAAGGCAGGGTGACAACTTGTTGCATCCTCTAAGGTCATGAGGTGATAATACATTACCAAAGGATGATAAGATTTCACCCTTACCACAATCCTATATTTTGTACCGATTATGGTGATTTATTATGGGTTATGATTAATTTTATTTTATAAACATCATGGATTTTATTTGATGAATAAATATTAGTTGATCTTTGGAGAATATATGATCATGTTTGTCTAATATTTTGGTTTCAAACAATATCAGGAAATTTTAAAAAATTCAAATGATTATTATTTGTTGAATGAATTTTTTTATATTTCGGTATTACTGTTGATTTCATTGTACTATTTTATCAACTAATGGACTTTTCATTTTGGTAATTATCTTACCATGTGCTAACTATTTTTTTGGTTATTTTATAAATGAAGGAAAAATATCCTTTTATATAATTTATGTTTTTTTTGTAATAAAACTTACCTCAACCATGGATAAGAATGTTGATCATGAAAACTCATAATCTAGAGAAATGAATAATATTTTTGTAGAAGTATGATAATGGATGAAATTTTACTTGTCATGTAAGTATATTTCCATATGTTTTCTGTCTAGATGGTGAAATAATAATTTAAATTTATGAAAAGGATATTGAAACAATATTTTAACATATTACCTTATTTTATGATGATATCGATGAAAATTTATCTGAATATTAGTATTTTGGATATTATATTCATTATGAACACATTTTCTACCACTCCCAAGTAGTCTAGGGGAATTTATTTTTCCCTAAAAATCCATATTTCAAATCCTAAAAAATGTTCTCCCTCTGTGGAATAATATTTATTATAAATCTATTTGATATTTATACTTCCCAAATTTCATTTTTATTGTCATTTTATTTAGATACATTCTACAATGTGGTTTTGAACAAAGGATCTCATAAATAATGTTAATCCTTTGATAACAAAGATAAATTTTGAGGGTGTAATTAATTTTAAGGGAGTTAGGATATAACATCATATATTTTATGAAATGTATTCATTAATATTAATTTAAATTATTTGATACCTTGATTTACACACAATGATAAGTTTACGTTGAATTATAAGAAACACCATGTTTATATTTTGTTACATGTATCATCGATATTATTCGATATCATTTGATACATACAAGGTCGAGTTTTACTGGACAAAAATATACTATTAATATTATTATTTTATGTTATAGTTTTCACCACTTCATTGTAATGTAAATAATGAATAAAATTAGCTAGATTGTGAATAAATGGATTACACATGTTAACAAAATGAATTAATTGTTTACCAATTAATTTAAAATGAAAAATTCAAATTGAATAGAAATGAATTGTTTTATTTAAATTATTTTTTTTCCCCGCAAATAATTTTAAATTAAAAAGTCGAATTAATTAATATTATTTAAATTTATTAATTAAATATATATTATATATTAAGGAATATATTTTTACAATTGTTTAATATATGATAAGGGAATAAGATAAGAAAAAATCTTAATTTAGACATAAAAACATTATTTTTGTAAATGAAGATTTACTAGCTTTTAAAGGAGAACTTGTTTTAGAAGATAATTTGGAATGTAATATTAAATTTATTTTTTAAGAAACATAATTTTTAAAATTGTAATATCAAAATTATCTTAGTCTAATATTTTTTTATATTTTGGAGATGTTTTATTTTTTTAATTCATTTGGAAAAAATAATAGATTTTAATTAAATATATTCATTTTCATCTAAAATATTAGTAATGTTAACGTGTATTTATAATTTCTTTACTAAGAATATTACAATTATAAATCAATTAGAACAATTTTTTCCATTTTAATTAGTTTTATGTTGAATTTTGATATAAGAAAATTGTAATTTTTGTTATATTTTTTTCTGAAAATCTTTTTTCCCACCTTATCTATGGGATTTATATTAATTTTAAAATTTAAAACTCTAGAAATTGAATTTGGGAAATGGATTTAACATTTTTTTGTAATAATCAATTGTTCAATATAATATAATCAAATTAGTTTTTTATGAAATATATTAGTAAATGAAATTAATATTCATTATATAGACTAAGGTAAAACAAGTTTACATAGTGATAACACCTTATTCAGAAGATGGAAAATGACATATAAACTTGTAAATCACCCATTAGACGAATATATATAGAACTTATACCTTATATGATATTTTTTTCATTATTTTTTTAGAAAAAATAACATTTTGTAGATATTAATAAATGATTTTATTTATAATTAATCATAAAATTCCAATAGAGGAGCGTAATGTCGTGTGTCTTTGGAAGAATAGATACATAAACTGAAAACATGGAAATAGAAAAAAAAATCATCATATTAATCATCTATAAATTTCTCAAAAATTTATTTGATTTCCTATGTCTACAAAAAATAACATGGGGAATGATGAACAAAGGGATGAGCTAAAAGTATGAGTAATTGTATAAACATAGGAATAAATCATATAACAATGGATAGAAGACATAAAAAGATTACATAAAATGGCATGAAACATTAATAAACATATGTAAAAATAAAATTTTGAACATGGGATCATGTAATTATTCGACCCTATTTACCGAGAGTCGATGCATTGTTACATTAAATTGGCATGATCCCAAGATATCAAGTCTCAAAACACGGCTTGGTTTAGTTACCTTAGAATTACTAGATACATATATAAGTTTTACAATACATAATGAACTAAAAAAACAACAAAATTAGTGCATCTCCATTCAACACACTCATATACCTTAACCTATCCTTGAAGGTCAATAATAATATACTTTTTCACATTCTGGGAAAAATAAAACATAAGAAAATAGTGGGCTCATATGATCAGTAATGATAACAGTATAGCATAAACTATTATAATTTAGAATAAACATTTATGGCAATGTATAAGACAAAAACAGAAGACTTTTAAACATATTCTTCAGTATAAATTTTAAAATAAAAATCAAATATTTCTATTTAATTATTCACAAATATATTTTACTAGTATAATAATCACATGTAATATCAATAGCTAATTTCATAATGATGGATTGAAAAATGTCGGACATCATAACCACATAGTCCAGGCCTCATGCCAAAACTATGAATAAAGATTTTTTCAAGGCCTTGTTCCATGACATTAGTTTGTACCATGAGACCTACCAATGCATCTAAGGCCTATAATGGGACCCACTCATCATTTACTAAGGCAAATGCATCCCTCATAAGAAAAGGGAGATACATAATACAAACATTCATATTAAAACTTGCATACGAAATCTCAATACTTAAACCGCGAACCATGAATGGAATAAAAAGAGCACATCCATAGTCAAACATAACTCATTCAATACAATATAGAAGATTATATTACAATAAATCAATCAGTAAAAATAATAAAATAAAATAAAATATATTCAAATAGATGAAAATAATATGTAAAACAATTTGAGTGAAATGTCCCCTTTTTCTAGAAAACATTTAAAAGTATCACTATTTATCAAAGAAGTCATTTAAAAGAGATTTTTCAGTCAGTGTAAAATAAAAAATTGAAACTTTTGAATGAAATTAATTTTAAAACATTAATGCCTATATAAATTAACCTTCAAACAATTTTTAAAACATGAACATTGATGTGAATGATTTAGAAGAAAAAACAATTAAAACATTTAAAATGATATTTTAGTTAAAGAGTTCCTAATCCAAATAAAAACACTTGAATAAAAATATGATTATTAAAATAAATATAATATCATGAGAATAAATGGATTCTTGATAAAAATGTCCAGGGATAGTATATACACCATATAAAAGTGAATTGGTTTATAACAACACAGAAGTCTCAGTGGAATGTAAATAGTGATGGAATTGCTTATAAAAACCATATACTTAGTTTAAGGGTAAATCAATGACCTGATTATGTGTGAAAAAATAAATACATGCAATATTATTGGATATGCAGTGTAAATCAATCAGAGGACATTTGAACATATTCATGTTGAAACAACGCCAATAACTTGGATGTGTAACTCAATGAATGGAAATTGAGTTAAGATAACTCTTATCATGTTCATATTGATGAATTGATAATTTATCAATGGAGTGATTATGTGTATCAAAATTATATCCACAAAACTTGGAGTGGAAATTACAATATAAATAAAAAAATTGTGATTCCCCACATAATCTTGGTGTAAAATAATCAAATATGTTTACGTAAAACCTAGTGAGTGGAAATTGAAATTAGAAATTATCTTAATGAATTGGTAACATAAGAATAAAAAACCTAATAAAAGAAAGATTGTGAAATGAATATATAAATACCCATAAAATTATGTATGTTACAAAATTAATACAATCATGGGAAGTACCTACACCACACAAAAGTAAATATGGGAAATATAGCATGAATCTCACGGGAATAAAAAGTGAGATGAAAACCCCCTTACCTTGTACTTTTCATTATTCAAGGGTATGTTAACCTCCTGTATAATATTTAAATCATTGTTATTAAATTATAAAAGAACCAAATACTTACATATGATATCATATGTTATATTAAATTATTGATTTGTTAATAATATTTTAATAGTGTCACTGTTTCTGGTGTTAACTGATTCATTTTACTTTATATGTTTTGTTACAAATGTCATGTTTGTTATTGATAGGATGTATTTGATTCATATATATAATTATATTATTTTCTTTAACATTAATTTTAAATATAAAATGAAAATTATTCTTGAATGGTTATGTTGTGGAACGAATTTCATCGTGTTCGTGGAGACGGTATTCTGTACGTACGCACATGTATAAATATAATTCTATTAATGGTTGAAATAGTTTGTAATTGGATGTTATCTTATATATACCTAATAATAAACATGCTATATTTAATATTTACATCAAATGTACTTATTATTATTCACATCCAAATAATGAAGTGTTGAATAACAAACTACACCATGATGTGGAGATGGTAAGCTGTACATACACACATATGGTGACTCTGTCATTTATAGGATGGATTGAAAAATTTATATGGTTGTACCATGTTAATAATTATATCACAGAATTCCTAATGTACAGGATTTATTATTTTGTAATGGAAAAAACAAATAAATATGAAGTGGAAGAATAAAATAACTTTGAAATAGGTGATGAAATTATTACCTCTTCTTCATGTGCTACCTTTGGATTTGATCTTAAGAGATCCTTAGGTTGGCTTTCATATGAATGTAAGGCCTATAGGGTGAATTGGGGGTAGTATGTAGGATATTTTATCAGGTTATTACTGTAACAAATGGATTCTGAGGTGTGAAATTAAGATAAGGGGAAGTACCCTTTTATAAGAGAGGTGATGGTCACTTTAGAAAAAGCATGAAATATTTTCTTATTATAAAACACTTTTTGGTTTATAATGGCTCCAAATGGATTTATTTCGATGATAAGTTGGGTATGGGTTTAAATATTCTTGACCAATAGGTTTTATACATGTCCTGGTCACCATATTAACCTTATTGTTTATATTTAATTTTTAGTTAAATAGATTTACATTTACCATGTTTTCCTGTAATTTTATATTACATGGTTAATAAACTTATTATAAAATTACAAAAGAACCCAAAGTGGTTCATTAATGAAATATATATAATTATATAATTAATTTGGAAAAACCATATATTTTTAGGAATATTATATCATTTAATAATATCGTATTTCTTTGAAAAACTCATTTATGTCAATTTTGACACTATTTAGTATTTAGTTTTTGTGAAAGTCAAAAAAACCGGATTAATTATAAAAAATATACATTAAATAAACCCTAACATGTCATATTGACCTAATAAATTATTTTAATGCATCAAAACTCTTAATTTACATTTATTTCAATTTTTATAATATCATTTATTTTAATCTTTCATGAATATGGTAATTACTGCATCATTGTTGCAACGTAAATAAATTTAATTCTAAAAAGTATAAAAATTATAAATAAAATACCATTATATAATAAATATTATTATCTTTATAATTAATATTTATATTCAAATTTTTCTTATGTATAAGCATATATTACAAATGGTTTAGTTATTAGATATTGAATTTAACACTTTTAACTCTTCTTTAAATGAAATAATAATAAATGTCATAATCTAATCCATGTGGATAAAAATGGTCATATTTTACTTCTAAGTTTGATTGTGGGCTAAATAAAATTATCCAATAGAATTAGTACATGTGTTAGGATCATTATAATATCATTTTTACATTTAATTACCCTATTTACTTTTAACAATAGTAAATAAAATTCAAAAGTTATTATAAAACAAAAATTATTTTCATGTTATTGAACCACATTTTACTTAATAATGTCAGTCATGTCTCACAGATTTTTAAAATTCAATTCATAGAAATGGTAAAATTTGGTTTTAGGAAAAATTGAAAATTGTGCCTAGAAGGTTGGTAAAAGAAGTTAAAAAGTTCCACAAAATTTTATACATCTAATTTTATTATAAAACTACTCCAATAAATTACATTGGGTTTATATTGGTATTATGTATATTTTTTTTACTTTAAAATAAATTTAAATAAAAAAATATTTATTTAAATAAAATCTTAGTTTTAAATAATAAAGAAGTGGTTTTCACTATTCATCAAAATTTGAATGTTTTCAGAAAAATACCTAAAATTCACCATAAGATAATTTTGAAATTCTAAATGTAATTTTTTTTATTTTACCAAATTCAAGACTTGTAAGTTTAATTAATTAATTTAAAATTCATTCCTGTTTTGAAAACCAGAAAGCGGTTTTTCAAGAAGTTAAAACTTTCAAAAGATTGACATGTGTTTAAATCAAATTTAAATTTAAAATTACATGAAATGGACAAAATTATATATAATGATTAAAATGTAATATATATATATATACTATAAAGGCAATAAAGTGGAAAAAACAATATATATATAAATTGGGTGAAAAGGCAGTTTTGAATTAAAACAGATTATTTTTCACTATTCATTAAAAATAAAACGTCTTATAAAATTAACAAACATTAACCCTAATATAATATTGGTATTATGAATTAAAAAATTATTTTAATTCACCATATTGAATTTATAATAGTTTCTAATTTTTTTAATTATTTTTCACAATTGGACATAAGAAGTAGTTCCTTTTATCAAAATAGTACTTATATTTTAATGAAACACATACATTTCTTTATGAATATGGTTTATTTACGAGATAGAATTATAAATGACATTTAAAATCTATTTATTACTATTTGTATATCTATATATAATTGTTATGTTATAAATATATCATTTGAATAATTAATGTGTTGTTTCTCAGAAAGTCAATCATCCATATTATGTAAGCCATGTTAGTGTGGCGTGCAGTAAAAGCTATTGAATTACTTTAATTATATACTTACAATAAAATCATTGGGTGTTACATTCTCCCCTCCTTCATGTAATTTCGTCCTTGAAATATAAACATGGAAACAAAAATTAGGGGTTTGACATTTTAAAACATATGTGTTGAAATCCCACATTGGAAAAAGTGTCAATAAAATTATCACTTTAAAAGAAAGAAAGATAAGTACAAAGGTCACATGAGATAACCCATACTAGGGTTCCATGTAGAAATACATGGATATGGAAGAGAAAACAAACTATCAAGTTTTTTAAGAGAGTAATAGAAAACATGATGAGGATAAAGTTAAATACCAGAAAACCATAAACATGTGATGGATTAAAAAGTCTTTGATAACCCAATAGGAAGAGTAAATGGACAACCATTTTGTTTTGAGATCCATTTAATAATTTTTTTAGAATTATTTATGATATTGACTACGATCATAAGGAAATATACTTACATTTCATATAGAGTTTCATCTTTAAATAAACTTCAACCACAAACTCATCTTTTCTCCAAACGACGAGTATTCAAGATGACATGGTCACACCTGAAGCTCTATTATCAACTTCTAGAGAATCACATAATCCAAATAATATGAACTATATATTTATGTTGTCTTTAGAAAATAACAAAAACCAAAATGGGTATTACACGATTAGATGATCCCTAAAAAGGATAATCCTTTATAGAAAGAAATACTACTCTTAATATCCAAATTTAAACAAAAAATTCCAAAATTTCAACAATGAAAGTTAAAAAAAACAATTGTCCTTAATATTATTCAAAATAATCCAAACTAATTTAGAAACCCAAAATTTAGTAGGATTTGATTACATAGTCATCCACTATAAATCATAACCTTTATCTCCAAATAAAATCGAGTACTCTTAAAGTCCCTTACATAAAATTAATTATCCTTATCATGAATTATTTACGATAGCTTAAAAATTTACATAAATTACCCAAATCAATGTAAGTCTACAATTAAAAAATAAATTATTCTAATATAAAAATCTACCATTACCCCTCAAATAAAATCCCATAGTATTCAATTTTCCTTAGGCATATAGTATTCCCAAATGAGCGAACATCTTCTTACATAATATTTATCACTTAATCACCAAATCATTTTCCTATACTGAGGATAAATAAAAAGTTCCCAAAATAAACATATTCTTGATCCATAAAATCATTTAACTTAAAATTATTAGTTACATTAACAAGGGACTTCATGTAGTCCATTGGTAGACAATAAATCCTAGTCAGACATTGGTTTTGGGTTTGATTTGCACAGATTTGTCTGTTGTGAAGGGTTGTCACAAAGTCTTTGTGTTGATTTTTTTCAAAACCAAATATAAATTTATAACATTACCCAAAATGAGATAAATTACCCAAAATAACCATAACATATTTTAACCACAAATATTATCTCATACCTCGCATTTTCTTCCCAAAAAGTAATAACCTATAATTGAATAAAATTCAAGGATCATATAAACCCAAATGGTTCATTAAAAAAATATATTAAAAAAAGAAAATTCTTCCCCAAATAGAATTTTCACATAATAAAATATAGGTTTACACATACAAGATAAAATAATTTCAAAGTAATCCCAACAACAAAGAGCATAAATACTTTTAAACATTTTTCCATCCATTTATTTCAACACAGGTTATTCCTTACTCTGAATTACAGGAAGGCCTTCATTTTTATTGATATTTGATAACCCCATTTCAATGTATGAGGGGGAACCCTTACAAGGCCCTTAAACTTAGAGATTACATGGACCATAGGCTTAATATATTACATGACCCCAATGTCTTAGGGAATTCAATAGACTATCAACAAGTAATTGTCCCTCCCCAGAATCTGCATCATGATAGTAGCTCTCCACCTTCGCATGGCCATCTGGCTAGGCTTTCCAGGCAAGAAAAGGCTAGTCCCGTTGGCATAGCCATACCCTCCCATTCAGAAAAATCAATTTGGCTCTACTCTGGTGAGGGCACCTGCTATGAATCATCTTCTAGGGATGCTCCTTTTTTTGGTGTGTGTCTGGGGAAACTGCATGTGGCCTGAAGTCCTTGAGGTGGCCTAAAGGCCTTAAAGTTGTCCTGAAATCCCTACTTACCCGAAGGCCTGGGTGGCCCGAAATCCTTAAGGACTCCAAGCCCAAACCGGTGGCCCAAGGTGAATAGTTGCAGCTACTACAGTACCTGCTACAGTACCCGCACAATGTACAGTTCTGCTACAGTACCTTTACAGTGTACAGTTCTGCTACAGTACCCACATAATGAACTATACAACTATAATACATGCTACAGTACTGCTATAGTACCCCGAGAAATACGCCTCTACTAGGTATTGAACCTGGGTCTTGTGGATACACTTAATTATACCTCACAAATTGGGCTAAGGATCATATACTCACAGGTAATTCCTTAACGTAGATGTTATCCTATAGAATAGTACATTGACTCGAGTAATTCCCAGGCCCCCTGCATTTACAGAAAATGATTGTAAATTGATTCTTAGGATTATTTTTATTTTCTTACGTAGTAATCTTCATTTTTCCTTGACAATTTTTTACTTTATATCCTTCTTTCCCACACATAATGCATTTCTTGGTTCCACTGGGATACTTTCTTGGGTGTCTCCTTCCACATCTCCTTCATGATAGAAAATGACCTTTTTTTCTCCACGATCTTCACTACTGGAGCTTTTATCATTCTCAAACTTTTTCTTGTTTTTTGAGCTCGGGAGTTCGTTAATGCATATATTTTTTATCATATTTTTGTAAAATTGATTCGGCATGAACACAATATCAATTATGCCTATTAAAAATCCATTTCGCTGCCCATTTCCACCACCGTTCCCACCATGTACATCATGTTCAATGTAACTATAACCTCATTGGAATCAAGCCATTGACTAAATCTAGAAAACAGAGTGTGAGAAATAATAGTCATAAAATAATTTACAAAATATCATGACATTAATTTTCAATCTAAAACACCTTAAGATTAAACAAGTATGTTTATTCTAATATTATTTTATAATCCTATAATTTTTTTGTAAATAAAATGTAAATTATCTTAAGCATATACCCCAGGAGTGTCAATACCAAGAGTGCAGCAAGGCCCATTTTAGTATACCAGGATACCTTGGTTCAAGCCCGAAACTCATTGTCGGAGTTTTCACTCCAAGCTACATCTGTGCCAGAGCCACCTCGACCGGTTTTTGTCTAGAAATGGATGTATGTGTTTATAAAACCCATATTATATTTACACTACAAACATTTTTGGATGTTATTCTATACTAATATTGAAATTTTATCTTAGGGTAATGTTCTATAATCAGAGTTTATCAAAATCTAATTTCCAAGTTTGTATTACCCTTTCTCGGATACCAACTGTAACACCCCGACCATAGTTACCTAGACTTTGTGCCTTATTACATAAAATAGGCATGATCAGAAAAGACCAGGTCTCGAAAGATTGATTAGTTTAGTATCCTTGTATGAACTAAATAAATACATAAGTTTGACATTACATCATGAAATAAAAAACAACAACAACATTGTGTCCCATTTGAACACACTCATATCCTATTACCTATCCCTACTAGTCAATCATAATATACTTCATCACTTCTTGGGAGAAATAAAACATAATAAATCGCTGATCTCTGATGCTTAGTAAGGATAATAATATAGTGTAAACTATCAAATATAAGAATAAACAATTAAGGCAATGTATAATACTAAAACACAAGGATTATAAACATAATATTTAGTATATATTGGCAATGATAAATCTAATAATTCCATTTACATATTCACATGGATGTTCTATTATTCGAATAATCACATTTAATATGAATAACTAATTTCATAATGAGAAAATGCATAATAATGTACATCATACCCACATAGTCAAGGCCCCATGCCAAGACTACAAATAATGATTTTTTCAAGGCCTTGTGCCAAGACACAAGTTTGTCTCATGAGACCTACCGATGCATCGAGGGGATATAGTAGGCCCTACCCATCTCTTAATAATTCTAATGTATTCCTCATATGAAAAGGGTGAAACATAATCTAAACATTTTTATTAAAACTAGTATACGTAATGTTAATACTTTAACAACAAACCATAAATTGTATAAAAATAGAACATCCACATCGAAACATAACTCATTAAATATAATATGTAAGATTGAATTACAATAAATAAATCTCAATCAAGAATAAAATACAATGAAATATAATGAAACAGTTGAAAATAATCAGTAAAACTATTTGAGAGAAATATCCCCTTTTTCTTGAAAACATTTAAAAGTCACACTATTTTTCAAAGAAGCTATTCAAAAAATACTTTTTAATCATAGAGTCCCATAAAACTATTAAAATTTTGAATTCAATTATTTTTAAAACATTCATGTCCATATAAATAAATCTGTAAAACGATTTTTTAAACATGGACATTACTGTGAAATATTTAGAAGAATAAAATTTTAAAACATTTAAAATGATATTTTAGTTAAAGTGTTTCTAACCAAATTAAAGATAGTTGAATACAAATAAGATTAATCAAATATTAGTAATACCTATAGAATAAAAGTATTGATGATAAAATATGTCTATGGAATGTATATACACCATATAAAATTTAATTGGTGCATAACAACAACAAAGTATCAATGGAATGTAAATTGAGATAAAATACCTTATAAAGATATTATCCTTAGGTTAAGGGTAAATCAATGAAACAATTATGTGTGAAAAATATAAATACACTCAATATGATTGGATATTAAGTGTAAATAAATTAATGAACATTCACACATAATCTTGTAGAAACAACACCAATGGATTGGATGTTTACCTCCATGATTTGAAATTGTGTTAAGATCACTCTTATCAAGTTCGTATCGATTACATGAGAATTTATCAATGGAGTTATTATGTGCATCAAAATTATATACATACAATGGGGAGTGGAAATTACAACATAAATAAATAAATAGTTATTTTACACATAATCTTGGAGTAAAATAATCAATGATGTTTGCAGAAAACCCAATTAGTGGAAATTAAAATAAGAAATTCCCTTAATTATTTGGTAACTTTCAAAACATACACCACATGAAATAAGGATCATACAATGAAGTTGTAAATACCCATAATTAAATTCATATAACGAAAATAATACAATCATGAGTTGTAAATATTCCACACAATAGGAAATAGTGGAAAATATAGCTCGAATCTCACAGAAATAAAAAGTGGGATGAAAACCCGCTTACCTTATAATTTTCCTTAGACAAGGGTACATTAACATTGTGTATAATAGTTAACTAAAGGTTATTAAATTAAACAAGAAATAAATACATAAATTTGATATCATATATGATGTTATAATATTTCTTGATTAATAATATTGTAGTAGTATCATTGTTTCTGGAGTTAACTGATTCATTTTCCCTTATATGTTTCGTTACGTAAGTCATGTTTGTTATGGATAAAATTTATTTCATAAATATCCAGAATGATATTATGTTATTAAACAATATTTTTAATCATAAAATTAAAATTATTCTTTAATGGTAACTTTGGGGAATAAATCTCATCATGTTCATGGAGACGATAATCCGGACATATATATGAGTGACAATATCATTCTATTGATGGTGAAATTGTATGTAATTGGATGGTATTTAATATATTAAGAATAATTAACAAGTTTTATTTATTATTTTAATTATTTATTCTCATTATTATACCCATCAAAATAATTAATTGTTGGATGAAAAACTACATCACGATGTGGACACGCTAAGCCGTAAACACACACACTTATGGTGACTCTGTCAGTCAAAGGATGGATAGAATAATGAATATGGATGTAACATATTTATAATAACATCTATGTATGTAGAAGGTACTGGAGTTATTATATTTATATGGAAACAACCAAGATAGAGGAAGTGGAAGAAGAAAAGAACATTGAAATAAGTGATCAAATTATTACCTCTTCTTCAGGTGTTTCCGTTTGATTTTATCAAAAGGATCCTTATGTTGAATTTGTGAATAATGTAAGGCATATATGTTGACATTAGGGTAGTTTATAGGATATACAAGTAGGTTTTGGCTATGAAAAATGGCTTTGTAGGTGTGAAATTAAGAGAATGAGAAGTACCCTTTTATAAGAGAGGTGAGGTCTACTTTATGAAAATCTTGAAATATTATTTTATTATAAAGTCATTCTCAGTTTAAAATGGCATCAAAAGAATTTTTATCAAGGATAATGTTGGTATGGGTTGAAATATTCTAAAAAAATAGGTTTTAGACAATTTTAGGTCACTATATTAACCTTATCCTTTATATTTAATTTGTAGTTAAATAGTTTAACTTTTACCATGTATTCTTGTATTTTAATATTAATGGTTAATAAACCTACCAAAAAATTCCAACAGAACCTCAAGTGGTTCATTAATGAAATATCTATAATTTTATAAGTAATTTTTAATTCTTATATTTTTAGGAATATTATATCATTTAATAATATAGAATTTGTTTTAAAAACTCATTTCTGCCAATTTTGACACTTTTTAGTATTTGGTTTTTCTGAAAGTCAAAAAAACATTATTACTTAAAAAAAATCCATTAAATAAACCTTATAATTTCATATTAACCTATAAAATTAGTGTAATTCATCAAATGTCTCAATTTGAATTTATTTCTATATTTATAATAACATTTATTTTAATCTTCCATTAATAAGGTAATTACTGCATCATCGTTGCATCCTAAATAAATTTCATTATTTAATTTCTAAAAATTAAAAATAAAATACCATGATATAGGAAATATTTTTATCTTTATAATGAATATTTATATTCTAATTTATCTTATGTATAACACTACATTAAAAATGGTTTAGTTATTAAAAATTGAATTTAACACTTTTAACTCTTCTTTAAATAAAACAATAATAAATATCCAAATATAATCCAAGTGCATGATAAGAGTCACATATTATTCCTAAGGTTTATTTCGGTCGAAATATACATATCCAATAGAATTAATACATGTGTTAGGGTAATTATAATATCCTCTTTACCATTAATTACCCTATTTACTTTTAACCTTGGTAAATAAAATCCAAAAGTTACTATTCATACAAATTTATTTTCATCATATTGAACCACATTTTTCTAACTGTTTACAACCATATCTCTCAGATTTTAGAAATTCATTTCAAATAAGTGGTAAAATTAGGTTTTAGGAAAATTCACAAATGTGCCAAGAAGGTGGGTAAAAGATGTTAAAATGTTCAATAAAATATTATATATATAATCATATTAAAAAATGACTCCAGTGAATTAAATTGGGAGAATATAGTTATTAAGTATCTATTTTAAATTAAAAATAAATTTACATAAAATTAAAAAAAAATTAAATAAAATGTCTGTTTTAAACAACAATTCAGTGTTTTTGAGTATTCCTCCAAAAATGAACTTTTTCAGAAAAATTTCAATAATTCACCCTAAGATAGTTTTGATATTATTAATTTCAAAATGAATTCTATTTTAACAAATTCAAGACATGTAATTGTCATTAATTAATTTAAAATTAATTCCCGTTTTGAAAACTAGAAAGCGTGTTTTTAAGAAGTAAAAACTAACAAATGATTGAATTGTGTTTATATCCAATTTAAATGTAAAATTACATTCAATTACCACCATTATATAAAATTATAATAATATAATCTATATACACTCTAAAAAAATTACAGGGATAATCCAATAATATAAATAAATTGGGTGAAATGTAGTTTTGAATTAAAACACAGTATTTTTCACAATTCATTAAAAAACAAAACTTCTCATAAAATTTCCAACCATTCACCCCAATCTAATATTGGTATTTTGAAATATAAAATTGAGTCAATTTCACCAATTTGAATTTATAATAGTGTCTAGAATTAATTTTATTATTGTTCATAAAAGGACATAAGAAGTAGTTTCTTTATCAAAATAGTACTTATATTTTAATGAAAATTATACATTTCCTTATGAATATTCTTTATTTATGTGATAGAATTATAAATTACACTAAAAATATATTTGTTACTATTAATATTTTTATATTTAATTTTTATGTTATAAATATATCAGTTTAATAATTAAAGTGTTGTTTCGTAGAAACTCAATCTTCCATATAATGTAAGCCAAGTAAGTGTTGCATGAAGTATAAGCTATTGAATTACTTTGATGATATAACTTACTATGAATTATTGGGGTGTTACAGATCATGTAATCATGGAAACATAAGAATATAGAACCAATATATATCATGACCTAAACATGAGTGAAGGCGAACTGCCAATACTGTATCCCATAGTCGACTATATCCCATAAAGGAATTTGGTTTAATCCAAATTTCAACATGATGTCTCATGAGTCTAAAAAATCACCAATGTATTGGATATATATCTAGGATGACCCATCATAGAATGTTCATTCACAAGGGTTCCAAATAGATAATCCAACATAAGGAATATACATAAAGGTTACCCATGTAATGAAATGGGTGTCATAATCATGTCATAAGGCATAACCAATTGGTGTATCATAATGGTGTCAATGAATGAATCTATTCATATCATCAATGGATCATGATAAGAAAAAATATTAATATATAATGAAAAGTTATATCTGACTTAGGTGAAAAAATGTAAAAAATGTTTATAAGATACTTTATAAATGAGAAAATTTTGAGTGGTTTAATAGAAAATATAAAAGAGTATTTAAAGAAGATGTATACATATTTGTTTTCATAAAATTAGAAATTAAATAAGATTTTAATTCATTATAAAATAACTTATTTTATAATAAATTTAGTCCCTTAAAACATATTTTGGATTTAACTTGAACATGGGTATTAAATTGGAAAGTTCCCTTTATTCGAGATTGGTTTTCAGGACGCATTAAATAGGGAACTTTACAAGACATGTATTTCCCCATCAAAGAAATATAAATTGAGATAATTAAATATTTTCAAAAAAAATACATAATATAGATGGATTAAATATAATTAATTAATAATTATATTAGGGTAATGATAAAGAATGTGTAACTGGAAGGAAAAAATGGCGGTTCGGAAATAATATCTTACCGTAGGCCCAAAATAATTTTTTACGTGCACTAAATGTCATGAATAATCAATTTAGATTAATTAATAATTAAATAAGTAAAATATTTTACATTTATTTGATTTATTATTATTTTATTAAGTTCATTTATATTTATTTTTTATTTATAATGTCTATTATCGGTGTCACTGGTGCGTTCACTTTAAGATTTTATGATTGGTTCCCTTGAATTTAATTTTTTGGACTTCATATTAAATTGTATAAAAACGAAGGAAAACTTGAAATATATGATATATATGGACCTATGTATTTTTAAATGGTCTCATATATCAATATTTTTATGATATGATACTTATTCATTATAAAAATTAATAATGATGGATGTTAGTTTGTTTGGGAGATTTTTTGATCATCGGGAACTAGTTTTATTTTATTCATTATGATGATGTATATATATGTATATATATTATTTATAGTAAATAAAAATGCTTTAATATATTAATTAATTTTTTTTAACTATAATAATAATATCATTATCTGATTTGAAGGAGATAAAAGAAAATGGAATATCATCATCCATGAAGGTGGAGAATCAACACAACATGGACGACATTTTTGTTTTTTAGATAAAGAAATGTGGAGGATTTTACTTATTGAATATCGTCTCCTTAATAACCTATGTAGGGATCATAGAATATGCCTTTTGGTGAGACAAGTAATTCCAGAATTGAGAAAATAGGATTTTAAGAGGTATTTGGAAAAATATAAGCAATATGCAATCTTAGAAGGTGTGGGGAGAAGAGGGTGTGAGGGGAGGTATTTATCGGGATAAGAGATGGGTGTTTTTTTATTATTTTTTTCATAAGATTATTATATTGTGTCCAGAAATTATTAATGAATTTTCTATAAATTTATATAAACATGAGAATGCGATTACAAGATAAGGATATCTTACATTATCCATGACTCATCCATCATATAAAATTTTATTTATTTACTTACAATGTTAAATACTGTATATTTCTGTATTTCTCTATTCACCCAAAAATAAACTTTTTTTAGAAAAATAAAAAAATACTCCCCCTGACCATTATTCTATCTATAAATATAAAATATAGACTCTATAATATGAAAATAATTTTCTATTTATGAGAAATTTATTTTATCATAAAAATGATCATTTATTAAAAAATAGACTGATTTTATTATTATAATCGATTTTATGACATGTTGAGAAATTAATTAAGGCCTTATAAAACTATCTTCTAATTATAAGAAAAAATGTTAATTTCTTAATCTATCTTAAGAAAATATATATTTTCTAAAAATATTTATATGAATTATAAAATTGTAAATAAATATTTAGAAAATACAAAAATAGAAACACTTATTTTTTTCATTTTAAAATATTTATTTACTTATATCATGATATAAATATATCATTTATTCATTTATAATATGTCTCAATTACATTAAAAAATAATAGGTTAGGTTAGTATTCAGTTTTATTATTTACTATTACTAATGGTCACATTACTATTCTGACGGTCAGGTTACTATTCCATTAGCATAGGTTCCTTAATTTCAATAAATACCAAATATTTTATTATTCATTTGCGGGAAAAATGTTTTTTTGGGATATCTATGTGATTTAGGAGAATTATATTATATACAATTAAATGAACAAGAGAAACTGAATTGATAAATGGTATGTTACAACAACATCCATTTGGTTGGAAAAACATGGGTTAACCAAACTTTCATTTGAAAAATAGTAAGTGTGTCCTCCCATCTACAAATAAAAGACACCACATATCCTCTTATCCTTACACATATCAAGCTGTATCACTCAGAAAATACCACCCCAAATCATCTCTAAAATTCCAAACTGTCATCTAAGAATCATTACATTGGGAATAAACCCAAATAAAGAAATCCTTTGGTGAATACAAAAAGGAGTTACCCAGAGAAGAGTTAACATTCATCAACATGTGTTTATATTTTATTTCGGTGTTCACTACCTTAAATATGGATTTTAAAATATTTATATAATATAATAAGTATCATAAATATATAGTAATATTCTTATGTTATTTATACAACATACTAACAATCACACTTCCATCAAATGGGTTTTGAAATAATCAATTGTGTGTACAAAAAACTACTACCCCGCAGTACGATTTTGTTTTTTTTAATGAAAACTTCTCATGGTTGTTCATAATGATGTACATATTTTTTATACCTGATACTTAAGATATTTATAACATTATTATAACTTTTTATTATTTATATGATGTACACCCTTTTTACATTTCATATTGTAGGGGATATGATAACGTCGCATAAAGTGTACGAACTATCGCCTCATGAATCAATGTGATTGATTTACTACTAAAATGACAAATGGAAGGTATATTGTGTAAAAATAATGAATACATGATAAAAATTAAATCATTAAGATTTTAATGTAATAATTATATCACTGGAAAAATAATATATCAATTTCATCCTAACTTTATACCCACTAAAATGTGATAATGTTATTCATGGATGTGTGCAATACTACCTCAATGAAGAGATTTTGTTCCTTTTACATCACAATAATGATATATATATATATACATATAATAATATATATAATTATATATATATATATGAAATAATGGTCAATCTGTAATGGTAAACATTACTTACCTTCTTTCTATAACGATCATTGAAAAATGGGAAGGTTACTCTTATGTACAAACATCCTACAGTGTCCATGATCATAATGATAGATCATTTTTTATAACCATATATCAATATTTATTTTAAAATTGTAATATATTTATAAATAATATAATTATTTCATGATTATTATTCAATTGATGTTTAAATAATGAACCCATTGACCTTAATCTACCTACTGGTGTCAATTTTCACACATAATCTGATTTTGGTAAAAACAAATATGACTTAAAACTAATTGATTATGTAATTATATATAAATTTAATATAATTGAAATAAAATTAATAATAAACCTATAAATTTTTATCATGAATTTTAAAAAATAGTATATTTTTTTCAATTCTGAAGATAAATAACAATTGTGACAAATCAGAATCAAGGTAAGTATTTTTCTCATCTCAATTTTATTTCGATGAGATACCTGCAATATTCAACACATATTTTTTTGTGTTTTGTACATACTACAGCAGAATGTGTATTATTATTCATATAATTATATTCATGAGCATTTACTTATCCATTGTAGGATATATATTTCATGGGTTTTATGCTACAATGTTACCAATAGGATAAGTAATTTTTATCTAAATGTTCCTCATTTTAAGAATTTCTTATGATATATAGAAATATTATTTTATAAGGTATATAATTACATAAAATTTTCCATATTATATCATTAATATATTAATTTTCATGATATTATATGTTTCATATAGTGTTACCCCATCATGGGGCATGTGTTTCAATGTTACTAATGCGGTAAGAGTTTCATGTTACAATATCATCATTTATCAGGATTGTTTTTAAGTAAGTCCTAAATATGAAAATAAAACGATCTACATATAAATAATTAAAATTAATTTTATTATCATATATCTATTTTAGAACAGTACATGTTTTCCATTCATTATCATCTTTTTATGTAACCATGATTTCAGAAGAATATTTTTTTCTGAAAAATTCTTTTATTAGTAGATAATTTTTTTTCTTCCAAATACATGTTTTCAATATTTGTGTTTAAAAATGATTTATAAAGGATTATTTTAATAGAGAATGAAATTTTACCAAAAAAAAGTATTAAATTATTTTTAAAATCTTCTTTTTTTATCGTTCAGGGTCTTTTTCAAATAAAAAAATTTTCAAAATGTTGTATGTTTTAAAAAGTGAATTTCAAAATGGAAAGTGTATTTTATAAAAAAAAATGTTTTCAATGATCTTTTAATATCATTTCAATTCATCAACCTCGACTATTGTTGTTGCTATATATGCTTAAATGGAGCTATTTTTTAATTATACCAACCTAATTCATTCTATGAATGTATTATGATGAAATCAAAGATATTGTTATATAACCCATTTCCTTTCCACATGTTAACCATGATTCAGAAATATCGTTATGGATCCTATTTCTTTTATTTGGGATATCCATGTCTAAAATATATTTTTAGGGAACCAATTTCTTTCCCCAGAGTCAACCATGTTTCTCAAGAATTTCTATAGAATAATTACATTTCCCCACTATAACCATGTTTCAATGTTATTGTTATTATACCCATTTATTTTATATATTTTAATCATGTTATAATTTTTTTTTTTTGAATAAGTCATGTAAAAATTAATTCACTATGTTCCGTATTCACTATTTAGGTTATAGATATAATAAATTATTGGTGTGTACAAATATTAATGATTGATCCCATCATTGCTTATATGATGAGAGTTACAATATTGTGTCTCGTGAGAACGTTACAACATATTTGATGGGTGTAACCAGATAATTTTCTAATTCATTGGGTAACGGCTATTTTTATTATAGAATTATAATGTATTTTTTTTGTATTTTGTTCTATTTTTATGGTATCTATAAGGGTTTAGTATGTGCTATAAGAGATGTTGTTTGATGATACCAACATGTTTTATATATACCATCTACAGATTTATGATTTTTCATTTGATCATAATTGATATCACATGGAACATGATTATCGATTCTTATTATTTTTTTATTTTTAAAATTATTCTTTTCATGTATTCTTATTTTATGATCTAGTTATTTATTGGTATGAATATTCATATGTTATAATACTACACATCTATTTTCTCATCATATCCTTATGCTCTTATTATGTTCATGGGTAGAATTCATTAGTTAATGCTTATGTTTACCATTACATAGAATCTGAGCTATACATTTTTACGTTTCATATTCTTATGTTATAAATATTGTTGTTTAATATTTAAATATATAATTGATTTGAAAAGGATATTGTTGATGGCCTAATTTAAAGTATGAAAAGGACTGTTAAATTTGATAAATATAAATTTGTTGGCTTTGGAAATATTTATATAGATATTTTACTAATTATATTAAAACAAAAACCTAAATGGTCTTTATGAATTTAGGTGACTCTATTTTTTCTAATTAATGTATAAAGGTTAGGATGAAAAAATTTTGGTCCCATATATGAGATTCATAGATGGAAATGTAGAGTTTTTGATTTTATCATAGGATCCAGGATTCTATGTCATGGTTTAGTGTAGTTGTTATCATGGGATATATTAGACAACTTTGGATAATGTCATGTTTTCTTGTGTACTAATATAAGGACTTATGGACACAATCTTAATTCTATAATATTATGACTGATCATATGTTAAGTGTATTATACACACCAATGATGTTTTATGAGATGTGATCCTAATGTGATTAATATACTTCTTGGAAATGTTATAATGGGTGAGTGTTATTTAACCTCAAGTATCAAGATAGATACTTATTTATGGGAGAGTTATTTTATCGTTTTTAATGAATAAATTTACCAACTAATGTTTGGGATGCAACCTATCACATTAGGAAAGGTTGTGCAGATCAAACCCATGATCGATGGACGACAAGGGTTTTACACCTTCTACTAGCCTACATAATATCTAGGGATGTATGATGTTTTAGATGTTAATATTAATGTTATTTCATGAACAATTGGGATTTTATATTAGGAATAATGGATGATTTCTCTTGGAGGCATATATGATCACATCACTCGAATCATTGGGTTTTGAATTTAGTATGGAAACTTTTAATGAGTTTTGAGAACATTTTTAAGAGTGTATTTGTATTGAAAATTGGGTATTATTATTGAATTATTGAATATTAACTTCTCATATGATGTTTTATTCAATTTTGGAATTATCTTACCAAGCGCTAACCATTTTGGTTTTTTAATGTCTGCTGAAAGGAGGTATAACTTGTTGTTCCCTTTCTGGTTATATGGACTTCAAATTTTTTTTGTTTTTTTGTTTATGAAAAATAATGTTCATATTGAATACACATCTTCAAGATAAAGATAAGTCATTGTGGTGAAATTTGTTAATGTATTAAATATTTTGTATCAAGTACTTATATTTCATTATTATTAGTCAATATAGTGAATGATTCATTCATTGTTAGGAAAAATTTATTGAAATATAATTTTAACATATTACCATTTTTCAGATGACATTATTGTCATTTCCCACACCCATTTGGATTATTCTTCTTTTTTAATTTAATTCTTTCTGACCACTTCCTATATCACTCTCTATTCATCTACGAGAACTAGTTTTCCCATTCAAATCCATCTTTTAATTCTCAATGAATGTTCTCTATATGTGGAATCCTAGTTTTTTGTATCTTCATATGACCATTATTTTTCAAACATTCCATTTTATTGGATGTTTTCATTAATTCATTTTTATATAACAAGAATCAATAAATTAATTTACAAAATATTAATCCTTTAATAATTAAATGAATTTTAAGGGGAAATTATTTTATGGGTGGTAGGATGTAACATCTAGAGATTTTATGAAATATCTTATTTTAAATTTATTTTAGTTATATGATATCTGGATTTTGACACAATTAATATTTTATCTTGTTTTAAACCCCACACTAGGATTATCTTATGTTTCATGTAACATAATGATTCTTCCACCAATTTTGTTACACGCATGGATGAGTATTATCACATAACAATATATAATTAATAATATAATTTGACAAGATAGTTGCCACAAATACATTGGAATTAAGTGATTTTAATAATATTAAATAAATTAATAAAATAATATTCAAACATGTTTATATAATGTACTATTTATTTACCAAATAATTATAAATTAAAACAAAAACTAAATAAATATAATAGAAATAAATTTTTTGTAAAATAATTTTATGCCCGTAAAGAAGTTTTACATTAATAATTTAGAATAATAATAATTATTTAAATAAGTAAATTAATTATAATTATTATATATTCAATAAAATATTTTACATTTGTATAATATATTTTATAGGCACAATATTTGATCAAATCAAAGTTTATGCATAAAAAGATGTATTATTATAAAAGTTGTTTTGATAAATTTTAATGGTAGAGTTGTTTTAAAATTAAATTTTAAAACATTTATAAATTTTATTTTAAAAAATAATTTTCATTTTTTAAATCATAATATTAAACATATCTTTTGGTGATTTTTAATATATTTATGATAATTTTCATTTTTTGTTAAATAGTGAAAGAATATATTGTTTTATTTAATAACTTCCTTTCCATCTAAATAATCATTAAAATAATACTATATACCTATTTTTTTAAAAGATTCTAATTATATTATTACTCTATTAATATTATCTAGGTAATTTTCATCACTTATATATTAAACTTTTATAAAAAAACATTGTAAAATTTTGAAAATTTTCACTTTAAGGACCCTCTTTCTAGCCACATTTGTGGGATTAAAAATAAATTAAAATTTAAAAATTCTATGACTTGAATTTTAAAAAATGTATTAATTATTTATAATAATAATTATTATAATTTCTAATATTATAAAGAATGCTTTTAAAAAATAATTGTGATAGAAATTAAAATTACTTATAGTGATTATGTTTAAAAATTGTTTACTTAATGGTTAAAAGTTAATTTTATGGGACTAAATAACTTAAAGGAATTAAATAACTAAATGGGTGGAATTATTTAGACTATATTAATTATATTATCTATTTTATTTCATTATTTGAGGATTTTGGTTGGTAAAACATGGGTTCACATAACTTTCCTTTGAAAAATACCAAGGTAGTCATCTCCCCCACTTATAAAAGGTCACAGCAAATCCTCCTATCATCACACATGTAATGCACTATGGTTTGGAAGATAATTTCTAAAAGAACATCTCCAATTCCTTAATATCATCATTAAATCCATAATTTTTTCACATTTCCAACCATGAAATTCGTTTGCAATAAACAAAAAGGATTTACCTAATGAAGTGTCCATGTTCATCAACACACATTTCTGTTATATTTCTTCATCATACCCCTTCAATTTATATTATACCATTGTTATATAATAACCATAGTTTCATTAATATAATTTTATCTTTTTATGTTAATATTAATACATAAATAAAGATATATTTGAATCAAAAGGTTTACTAAAACACCATAAATGTGAACGGTAGATTACCGCATCGTGTAATGATGTCGTTCGTTTTTTTGACACCACCTATCATGGTTGTGAATAATGATGGAAACAATATTTAAGTATTATATATATAATAATAATAACATTATTATAACTATATTGTTATTATATCATATAAAAATTTGTAAATTTAACACTCCAGTGGATATGGTAATGCCACTCGTGTGTACAAAAGAGTATCCACTCATGATGCAATGTGAGGAGTTTTTTGATAATGTGTTACATGGATGATAAAAATTCCAGAAAAAATGTATATATATGATATATATTACATATTTATTATATTAATGAAATAATTATCTTTTTATAAATATAATATATAACATTATTCTTATCTTTTTTCGAACTGCAAGAGCGATTACGTTGTTTGCAGATGTGTGCACTACCACATCCTTGACTAGATGTAATTCATTTTCCATAAAACAATTAAATTATATAAGTATATAAAAAATTAATATTTTATTTATGATATAATTTTCAAGATGGGGAGATATATTTTACTTATATTCTTTTCAAAATGGTCATTAAAAAATGGGAACGTTACTCATACATATATATGGCCTACCATCTCCATGATCATAAAATTGGTTCATTTATCATAATAATATTTCATTTTTGATTTTAAATGTCAATGTTTTCTATAATAAATAAAATTATTTCAATATTATCAATATATATATTTTTAAAAGATGAACTCATTTACCTTAGTTGACTTAGTAATGTTAGTTTTGAAATAGAAACCAAATATGTTTCAAATGACCATGATAAACCAAATTGATTAGGTAATTACATATAAAATGTCTATAAGAAAAATAAAATTCATAATAACCACGTAAATTTTTCCCATGAAATAAATAAATTACCATATTTTTTGGATTGGGTAATAAAATGAAAAATGATGACATATCAGTCTCAAGGTAAGGGGTTTTATCATCTTACTTATATTTCTATAAAATAGATGCCATATTAATAAATTATATTTATTATATTGTGTATATAAATCCCATGAATGTAATTTAATATTATTATAATAAAATTTATGGGAATTTAAATATCCATCAGATGATCTCTCTTCCATAGGTTTTATGGCTTCAATGATACCAAAGTGGTAAGTTTATTTTTTATTAATTACCATTCTCTGAGACATTTGTTATGTTATACACATATATTCATTTATAACCTCTAAATATACTGACCGATTTCATGTTATATCCAGAATATAATTTTTAATGATATTAATATTTTTATTTTATGTATATCTTTCATGTATCTTCTGATTCAATGATACCATTATGGCAAGAGTTTCATGTCACAATCTCATCATTTATCATGATTATTTATGATTAAGTATCCAATATGAAATACAATGATATCACAATAAATAATTTTAAATATAAAAATTCTACACTATATAAGTATGTATAAAAAATTTCATCATATTATTTTCCTCAATTTATGTTCTCAATATTTCAGAAAAATGTTTTTATGTAAAATCATTTTTTCAGTCAGATTATTTTTTCTTTGATGTCCATTTATAATTTCATGAAGAAAAATCTTAAAGTTATTTTAAAATCATCATTAATAATATTTCATGTTCATTTTCAAAATATAGGATTTTAAAAATTATTTATGCTTTAAAAAAAGATATTCCAAATGAACAATGTATTTTTTTTTAAAATACATTTTATGAATTTTAATGTTATTTACATTAGTCTGTGTAAAAAACCTTGTTTTTTATTTTTATCCAATAAATATATTTTCTAATGATACCATAACAATTAGTTCCATTGGTGGATTATGATTTTTTTCAAAAATAATTTATTGGAATCTATTTATTTTCCATGGTTTAACCATTTATAAAAGAGATAGATATAGAACCAATTTCTTTTCCATGGTTTAATCAAGTTTCAATGATATTGCCAGGGAATCCATTAATTTTCGATGAGTTGATAATGTTTAAATGTGATTTTCATGGATCCAATTTATTTTATTCATTTTTATTAAGTTTTAACAATATTTAATGGAAACACATTTTTTCACAGCTTAATCATTTCATGAAAAGATTTTTTTTTCAAATAGTTATTTAATATTTATCCTCTATATTCTTTATTCGTTGTTTAGTTCATTGAAATTTTGACTAAGGAAAATACCCTAAAATCATATGATGGGACTGTTATAACACAAATGAGGGTTGTGCCCTGATTGTTCATGGTGAGACCTTTCTAGCTTATATAATGGGGGCACTCGGATAGTGCTCCAATGCATGATCTAATGACTAAATCCTCTGGAGAATTATATTTCAAGTTGGTAATAAGGTTATTATAATTTATTATGGTTCTGTAAAGGATATTTATGGTTTCTATGAGATTATAATCCAAGCTATAAACATGTTTTATCTAATTCTTATATGGGTTTATAGTGTGTTATTTTTTCATTGTTCATATCACATGGCACATAGTTATTAATTCAAACTGATTTTTATGTTGTTATTTTACCAATCTAGGATTTTCTGTTTACTTAACCTGTTTTTATGGGTATGAATGTTCATATGTCATATTCATGCACATTGACTATGTTAATATATCCTTATGAACTTCTTATGGCTACTGATGATATTTAAATGTTAATTCGTATGTTTTCTCTTAATGAGAATTTGAGCTCACACTTTATATATTTTATTTTAACTAGGATATATAGAATACAGTGGAATGATTTATTTCTATAATAGATTTAAAAGGATTAAGTTGATGAACTCAGATGAAATAAAAAAATATATCTTAAATGGGAGATATTTTTATTTAGCGACTTGGTTATTGTTTAAATATGAGTTTTTCTAATTATCTAAAACACTAAACACAGAATATTCCCTAGAATATAAGTTATTCATGTATTATTTTTTATATTAATATGTTTTGGATGTAAAAAATTGGGTCACAAACATTAGAATATTATTTTGAAAAGAAATGATTGTGGTTCCAACATAAAATTCAAGATTATGGGACTTGTGCAGTTATAGATTCTTTAAAATATCAGTTTAGATAAATTTTGAGATTGTAATTTCTTCCAATAAGTTATTATTATTATTTATAGATACAGTCATAGGTTTATAATCCTAAATATGACCAAACATTTATTGTATTAAAAACCTTATTGGGGTTTTAAAATATGAGACTTCAAAGTGATTAATGACTTTTTTTTGAGATGTTTTAATGGGATAGTATTTTTTTATCCCCGGGAATCAACATAAAATTTTATTTTTGTAGGAATTAGTTTTTCATAATTAATGAATATATGATAATTGAATTTTTTAGTGAAAAAAATCTCATCTGGTAAGGCTATGGGGCTTGATCCCATTCTTGAAGGACGATAAGGGTTTCCTGCCAACCACATGACTACATGGTCTATGGGTTAGTATGACATTTTTAGAGGTTATGATTATGTTTATTTTAGAAACATATGGGATTTAATTTTATAAATAATGGTATATTTACCATGGAATAATAAATTATCATATCTTTCTAATCTTCAGGTTTCAAAATTAGTTAAGAAGTGTTAAAATAATATTAAGAATAGTTTTTTTTAAAGGATTTGTATTAAAAATTTGTATTACTATTTTATTTTTAGTATTAATGTATCACATGAAGGAATATTAATTTTGGGAATTATCTTACAATTATATATCAAATTTGGTTTTGTTTAATTTATATTGACAAGAGGAATAATTTAATTCACCCTTTATGATTATATGGCCTTTTATTTTTTATTATTGTGGCTCAGGCATAAGAATTTTCATCCTGAGAATTTATAGTCTGGAATATATATGATACTATTGTGCTAATTGGTTAATGTATGAAATTTTACATGTCATGTCCTTATATAACATTTTGTTTTTGGTCTAGATAATGCAATAATCCTTCCAAAATTTGAAAGTGTTTCTTAAAATAAAAAGTTATCTTCTTAGTATAATTTCTCATGATATTAATGATATTTCTCATAGATATTTTTATGAAATTTTTTCCATTATTTTCTTCCTGGCCACATTTTATATCACTAACTCTCAGTCCATGGTAATTAGTTTCCCCTTCTAAATATATCATTCAATTCCCCACTGATTTTATCCCTATGAGGAATCTTAGATGTATCTAAGTTCATGTGACCATTATATTTTTAACTTCCCCTTTTATAGGTATATATTATTTAATTAATTTTCATGATTTGTGTTTGAATAATGTAATTCGAAAAAAAAATGAAAATCTATTGATAACAAGGATGAATTTATCGGGAGAAATTCATTTTGATTTGGGTAGGATGTAACATCTTGAGATTATATGAAATATATTATTTGAAATTAATTTAAATTATTAATTAGCTTAATTTAAACTCAAATAATAAATCATCATGTCTTATAAAAAACACCATATTTATCTTAAGGTTCACGTAACATTGAGATTATTCCAAAACACATGTTACATGCATGGCCGAGAATTAATCGACAAGAATATACCCTTAAAATATTATTTATCATGATATTTATCATCTATCAATTAGAATGGAAGGAATGAATATGATTAACAGAATTGAAAAAATATTATTTAATTATAGTTATGAAATAAATTCATTGGTTACCAATTAATTAAAAATTAGAATAAAAATTATGTGAATATTAAGGAAATGTTTTTTGTATAAAATTCCATTTTTATGCGCCCAAGGGGAATTTTCATAATAAATCAAATATATTATTAATATTTTTTATTATTAATGATATCTATGTATAATATAGTTTATAATATATTTTTACATTCATCTTATATATTAAATAGTCATAAGATATGAAAAAAAATTCTAATTTTTGAAGTTAAATGATTTGTTTTTATAAAATATTGCTTTTTTGCCTTTTAATGGTGTAGTTATTTTACAACAAAAAACTGAAACACAAATATAATTTATTTTAATAGGTAATTTTTATTTTTTAAATAAGAATGTCATAATTATATTTTGGTGATTTTTTTGTATTGTTTTGAGAGGTTTCATTTTTTGATGTATGGTGAAAAAATTAAAATTTTTAATTAAATAATAAAATTTCATGCTAAATAATATTTAATGATAAATTATATTCATATAATTTTTAAAGTGAAAAAAGAAAAATAATATATCAACTAATATAATTTATTATATAAGAATACTTTTCATTTTAATGTTGATATAGAAAAGTTGTAATGTTTTGATCATTTTCACTTTTAAAACCCTCTTTCTCACAACATTGTGAGGATTATTATAAATTAATTTTTTTTATATGAATTAAATATTCATAGATTAATTCCATATTGGTAATTAGATTAATTTATAATCTCTAATATATTAGACATTATTTTATTAAAAATATATTAACGAAAGTTATTAAAATTATTTGCAGTGATTATAGTAAAATGTAGTATACATATTAGTTAATATTTAAACATAGGAAAAAATGAACTAGAAACATATCAATAAAAAATTGGATGTACGTTTTTGTCATTATCCCATATAGTCTCATGATATGTAAATTATTAGATCATTCTGAAAGGTAAAAATGATGTTTTTACAAACATTCATTTTAAAGACACCATGCGTGTCAACCACCCCACTTATAAAAGGCCACCATATATACTATGATCCTTGAACCTCTAAATACCATTGGAATAGAAAATATCTTCCCAAAAAACCTCTATAATTCCCTCCTATAATCCTAAAATTGATACATTGTAATCCAACTATGGATTTCCATTGGTGATAACCATATTATGTTTCTTGAGGAAGAGGTAATGTTCATCAATATGCATTTCTGTTTTGCTATTCATCTGCCTATTTAATTTTTCTTATCAGATTATTATATAACAAAATTAGTATCATAAATATATTTATATTTTTTTATCTAGGGATAATACTTAAAAACACCCAAAATTCAACAAAATGGTTTAAAAATCATTATTCGTGTTTACGAAAGAGTACAGTCCTGTAAAATGATGATGATATTTTTTCCATTACAACCTCACACTGATGGGTATAATGACTAATGCACAATTAATAAATTATATTTATTATATTTAGAACATAAATAATTCTATATATTAATTATATCCTAGACACTATTTTCCCATTTCATACTGTAGTGGATATGATAACATCAGTCATGTGTACATAGGATCAGCACTTCACAAAGCAATGCGATGAAATTTTCACTAATGTGTTATATAAATTCCAAAGGGTCAAAATAATGAACAAATATGAAATAAATGAAACAATTGATATATTAATAATATAATAATATTTTATGAAATATAATATATCATGTCACGACACGTCCTCGGGGCCCGTGCCGTGACTACCACAAGCCTGCCTTCCATAGGCCAGGGGCTGGCGACCATAACCCAAGGCGTAAATCCCGATAACTGGGAAGGCATTGCCTTTAAAAAAGTAAACAAACACCAGAGAGAAACAAGTAGAAGTAAAAACTAAGTAAAAACTGGGTACAATAGTAAGTGCGGAAAGTAAGAGGGCCAGAATACAAAACAAATCTGAAAGTAAAGTCCAACTAAAAAGGGAGTACAACAACTGAAAAGTAAAGCCGCTATGGCAAGCCGTCCACTGGTACTCCCACCTGAAGGGTGGGTACATATATCCTCCCCAGCTCCTTGGTCCAGCCGTCCGCTCCGTGTACGTCACGCACAGTGGTCCACCTCTAGGTATCGACTTCTCCGCAAGCCTCAACCATGATCAGCGCTGTCCGTCGTCTGCAACCAACATAACATGGTGCGGGCATAGCCCATGCAGGGGTGATTATAAGCTACTCAGTAGGGACCCCGAGACCCCCGAAGATCTCCCAGAATCAACAAAGGATAATTCACAAAGGAAAGATACAATCATGAAGTAACATCTGACACTACTTAGGTGTATGCCCATACATATACCTAAGTCATCAATTCTCGTTCGGCTCCAACGTCCGAGCTCAAGTACAACCCAGTCCACACAAGAAATCACAACCCGATCCACACAGGAAATTATAACGTAATCCACATAGGATATCAAGTCAATCTTATAAAAGATAAGGATTGAAAGTTAAGATTCAACTCACATAGGTAACCTCTACTTAGGCATATGCCCATACATATACCCAAGTTATTAAGTAACCCATCTCAATCATGAGGAAACACAAGATCAAAGACTCATCTCAACCAGGATTTTATTCATGATGTCGAAACCACGGCTACTGGATAACTCCTCCTCTGTCAAGCATAGTGGGCCTGCCGCTACAACCATGCACGCCCAACTAACCTTGGACTGCTGTAGTACTCCACCTATCGAGTACTGTGGGCTTGCTTCTACAACCAAGCGCTTCCCACCATTGGTATGCCACTACAACCTAGAGCTCCCCCTCATAGGATCCAGAGGTATTCCTTCTGTTTAGTACCGCAGGTCTGCTTCTACAACCAAGCGCTCTTCCGCCGTGGGTCTGCCGCTACAACCAAGTGCTCCCCCCTCATAGCCTCCAGAGGTACTCCTTCTGTTGAGTACCACGAGTCTGCCTCTACAACCAAGCGCTCCTCCGTCGTGGGTCTGCCGCTACAACCATGCTCTCCCCCTCAGAGCCTACAGAGGTACTCCTTCTGTTGAGTACCGCGGGTCTACCGCTACAACCAAGAGCTCCTCCTCCGTGGTTCTGCTGCTACAACCAAGCGCTCCCCACTGGGCTATCTGAAACACACCGAGTCGATCGATCAGCAGTCGTCAAGTCTCAACCAGCTCTAGGGTTTCTGCACCCAGCATGCTCGTTTCGGGAGGGTCCACTCCACGAGCCAAGATATCGATACTCAAAGTATCACAAAGTTCCACAAAGAAGTTACTCAATGTACTGCCTCATCATAGGGGTCTCAACGCAATAGACGGTGCGTCAGTCGGACGCCTGGTCTATGAGTTGCTATCCTTTTAGTCCCAGGGGCCCGGTTGGTTTTGTGTGCGAACCAACCCGGACATATCTCAACTGTACCCCGAACTCTCATAGGGTATACTCATAGGTACAATTCCTCAACATGATCACCAATGTCGCTGACAGTTCGTCAAATGGGCGTTCGGTCTGAAAGTTATCAGCTTTTCCGTTCCAGGGGCCTGATTGGTTTCGTGTGCGAACCAACCCAGCCATTATCCAAATGCTTCCAAAACACAGGAAAAGCATACCAAAAGTTACGTCTCATCAAGAGGAATCCAACAAAGTCGATGACACGTCAATCGGACGTTCGGAGCTTGAGATGTAAGCGTTTCCGCTCCGAGGGCCTGGTTGGTTTCATGTACGAACCAACCCGGCTGAACCCAAAGTACTCTGAAACCTTGATTATAATATAATGAAATGAACGCCTCGATCCGAGGATCGCTACACAACTAACGGTGCGTCGATCGGAGGTCCGTAGACCATGTTATGGGCAATAGACCGAAAAAGTCTGGTGTTAGGGGGTTCGGGCCCGGTCCAACCTGGCTCGGCACCCCTTGGGTCGGCCCGAAACGGGTCCGGCCCACTTGGGCGTGGCCCGGCCCTTCCTGGGCGTGGCCCGGCCTGGTGGTCCGGCCGAGCGGCTCGGCCCAGTGTGCTGGCGCTGGCCATGCGGCTTCGCAAAGGGGCGCCACCCCCCCTAAACGAAACTGCGACCCCACGTGGGGGCCACCACGTTCCAACGGACGCAGCCGAGTGCCACGTCCCACCTCCCTCGGTCCCGCGCGGTCACTGGACCAGCGGCCTGCCGCCCCGGCTTCAGCCGCAGTGGCCCTTCTCGGCAGCGCGCTGGGCGCCGCCGCCTCCGGCCGCCGGCGCCGCCGTGCCGGTGAGGCGCGCCGACGGTATTTTTCACTGACCACCGGACGAGTTCCGGTGGTCAGTTCTGCCTGTCATCTTCCCCAACGGCCCTCCCGGGACCGGTTCTTCACTGCGAAAACCTCAAAACACCCTTGAGTCCTGCTTCGTTATCGCCCACCGATCCGCACACCAATAACGAAGAAACGGTGGGTTTGGACTTGTGCGTTGGTCCACACCCACCGTGTTAGCGGTTCAAATGGATTCTGACAATTTTTAAACAAATGTCGAGGATATAAATCACATATATTTAATTAAACCAAAACCCCTACCTCAAGCGTCGTCGAGCGAGGGTCCGTCGCGGAATTGCACGTCATAGAAGAAAGAACGTCATAGAAGAAGCATCGTGGAAGAAGCGTCACCGAAGGAGGATCATCGTGTCGCAGAGAAAGGATTCGTTGGCATCACGTCGCCGATCTCCATGGATCCTGTATTCTTTTCGACCTTTGTTTGAGGTCGGCGTTCTTCGCGTTCTTCGCGTTCTTCGCGTTCTTCGCGTTCTTCGCGTTCTTCGCGAGGAGGAAGAACTTCATAAACTTGAGAGAATTCTCCCAAGCCTCTCACAACCCAACATCTTTAATAAAATAAGAGTTGTCTTATTTTATTAACACGCAAGCCAACAATTTAAACTTCAAAAGAAAAGAAACAATCAATTAATTGAATTAATTGAGGAGTTTAAACAGCCCAATTAATGAGGCGTTTATTATCCAGAATAAACGCAAGGGTTGACTTTATTAAAAAGGGGGGTGCAGGTGCGTTACATAATTAAAGGAGGGGGTTTAGGAAGAAAAGAAACGGTGGGGATCGTGTGGGCCCCACCTCACAAATATCCTACCAAGTGGGTAAGATATTGTGGGTCCCACATAATCCACTTAACTGAGGTTAAGAGAAATAAAATAAAAATCGGTTGCACCACTTTTATTTTATTCCTTAACTTAACCCCAAAAAATAAAAAACCACACCCGAGCAAACGCAACTCTGGAAAAGGTGTTTCTAAACAATAACCGGCGCTACGATTCCATCGGTACCCTTGGAATTCGATTCCGAGCACCGGTTAAAAAGTTAGAAAAACCATCTCGTTCATTCACTGAATGTACCCGAGCTAAACTTCAGAAAATGATTCCAGGCACACCGGTCCTCGGAATCAGGTGTCGTCAGAAACTGCGTTCTTGTAAAATCTCAATGAAATTAAGAAAAAAATTTCCCTTGAATTTTACGGGTCTTTACATTACTCCCACCTCAGGGATTTACGTCCCTGTAAAGCCCTCACACAAACTAGGGATACAAAAGCGGTACTGAGCATGCATCTGAGCCTTCCGCTCCCATGTGCTCACCTGGAGGATCTCGTACTGCCAGAAAAATCTCACCCGAGAAATCAACCATCCTCGTAGGATATGATCCTGTCATTCCTCGATCCCCAGTGGAACCTCCGTGAGGGTCACCCCATTGCCCATGTCCAGCTCCTCGTGGTCAGTGAAATGTGAAGGGTCGAGCTCGTATCTCATCAGTTGAGAGACATGGAAGTCGTCGTGCACCTGGTGCAACTGAGGTGTGTGGGTCAAGCGGTAAACCACTTCGCCTACCCTACTGAGGACCTAGAAAGGTCAGTTGAACCTTGGAGTTAACTTGTCATCTCCACCACATCTCCGTAACTCACGTTGAGGTGAGACCCGTAGGAAAAAGTGGTCTCCATCCTCGAACTCTAGTGGTCTTCACCTCCAGTCAGCACAAGACTTTTTCCGGTTCTAAGCTGTCCTCATCCGCTCTTGGATGACTTGGACCTTTCTGGTCCTACAAGAGCTGCTGTGATTTCTTCTTTGTCGATAAGAGAAATCTGGTGTCATCCCCTGGATGAACCACGTTCTTCGCCTAATACAGTCAATCCTGACATGGAAGATACTAATTTATACCAAGGATGATGTCGTAAGGCCTCACTGCTATTACCAAGAGATCCAACCATTACTCTCCCCTCCAAGGGTTGAGTCACATTGTCAGCATCAGTGTGTGGTCATTGGGTCTCCTCCAGTAGGTATCTCAAAGTGAGGGTCACGTCAACAGTTTTTAAACCGAAACCTCTTAGTAACAACAAAAAGAGAGGACAGGAAGGTAAACGCCACAAGAACGGTGTCTTTTATCACTACAGCTCAAAGTAAAAAGACACAAAGAAACTGCAACAAACATCAACCAATCTTGAAGAAAAAAAACAAAAGTTTCCAGGTCTGGAGCTAGTCCCTCTCCTTTCCATATGCTCCCAGAGCTCCACGATCGTAGGCCTCAGCTTCCTGGAGCTGAGCTCTCCCACGTCCACCTGTTTCCTGCGGTTGGGGTGGACCTTCTGGTGGTGGTGGTGGAAATACCTCGAAGCGCCGACCACCTCCAGCTGCACGGCCAACTCCCATGCCACGGTCTCCTACTCCATGCGGTCCGCCTCAATCAAACCTCGGCCTCTGCGTGGGAGGTACTTCGTTCATCTTCTGGTCATCTGTATAGCGAGTTGGAGATTCATGAGCCATGTGACCAACCCCACCACAGGAGTAACACTATCCGCGCATGGTAAGTCGTTCTCCACCCCGGGTGCCTCGCAAAACGATCCTCTGTCATGCGGTCGACCACCAGTAGGTCTAGTCCTCTTAGGCCTCTGCGTCATCTGTCTACTGCCCGCTACAGAAGACTATGCCGCATGCCGGCTAGTGGTGGGTCCTGCTGCTGGAGACTGCTCATCAAGGAAACTCACCACTAAGAGGGATCGCTCCAACACCGATGTCTTTGTCGGAATGCTGTGAGAAACAACTGAAGATCTTATTTCCATCCTGATACCCTACTCAAAGGTTCGGGCCCTGAAGAATGGGTCCCGTACCATGTCCCTGTAATAGCGTGAGAGATCGGTAAACCTCGCCGTGTACTGGGCTACTGTCATGCTGCCCTGCCGTAGCTGTAGTAGCTCCTGGATGCGCACCGCACAGAGGGTGGCTGGGACGAACTCTGAGCGGAAAAGGATCTCAAGGTCCATCCAAAGGAAAGATGCCTCATCGTGCACATGAAGAATCAAGTTCCACCATCTGCCTGCTGCCGCGTGCAGGAGGCTCGCTACGAGGATCACCCTGAGGTCTGCTGGTGTCCTCACTAACCTGAAAACTCGTACAACTACCTCCAGCCAATCCTCGGCTACCTGAGGGTCCATATCCCCACAGAACCTGGGTGGTCGATGACACTAAAACTCATGCAGTGCACTAAGTTGACGTGCACCATCAGCGGCTAGGGCTGGCAGCATCGGTGGCTCGGTGGGTACAGGTTCCGTCGGTGCCTCTCCTATCAAAGGACCTTGTACCGAGGCCTCATCGCTCAGTGGGCTGTCGTCACGTTCAATGCTCAGAACCCTAGTTGGCTGCCATCATGGGGCCATATTGAAAAGAAACAGTTGTGACATGGTCAGAATAGTATACCTGGTGAGCTGACACAAGTAATCACAAAGAAAACATGAAACACACATGCAATCAATGTTTTCGTGCATTAAGTCGGAAATCAGAAGTCAGGATCCTGGTGTACGGATACGTCGGCCGCCGCACCAACACTGGACTCCCTGGACTGATAACCACACTCAATACTCCTAACACCATTGCTTCACATAGAAAAATATTAGATTCCCGAGTTCTGCGGTAGAACCGAACTCCTCTAATACCAATTTGTTACGACCCGTCCTCAGGGCCCGTGCCGTGACTACCCCAAGCCCACCTTCCATAGGCTAGGGGATGGCGACTAGCACCCAAAGTGAAAATCCCGATAACTGGGAAGGCATTTCCTTTATAAAAGTAAACAAACACCACAGAGCAACAAGCAGAAGTAAACACTAAGTAAAAATTGGGTACAATAGTAAGTGCGGAAAGTAAGTGGGCCAGAATACAAACCCAAACTGAAAGTAAAGTACAACTAAAAAGGGAGTATAACAACTGAAAAGTAAAGTCGCTACGACGAGCCGTCCACTGATACTCCCACCTGATGGGTGGGTAGAAATATCCTCCTCAGCTCCTCGGGTCCAGTCGTCTGCTCCGTTGTACGTCCCGCCCAGTGGTCCACCTCTTGGTATCGACTGCTCCAAAAGCCTCAACCACGATCAGCGCTGTCCGTCGTCTGCAACCAACTCAACGTAGTGCGGGCATAGCCCGCGTAGGGGTGAGTAAAAGCTACTCAGTAGGGACCCCAAGACCCCCGAAGGTCTCCTAGAATCCACAAAGGATAATTCACAAAGGAAAGAGACAATCACGAAGTAACATCAGAAACTGCTTAGGTATATGCCCATACATATACCTAAGTCATCAATTCTCGTTCGGCTCCAACGTCCGAGCTCAAGTACAACCCAGTCCACACATGAAATCACAACCCGATCTAGACAAGAAAGCATAATGTAATCCACACATGATATAAATTCAATCTTATCGAAGATAAGGATTGAAAGATAAGATTCAACTCACACAGGTAACCTCTACTTAGGAATATGCCCATAAATATACCCAAGTTATCATGTAAGCCATCTCAATCATGAGGAAACACAAGATCAAAGACTCAGCTCAACCAGGATTTTATTCTTGATGTCAAAACCATGGCTATTGGAGAACTCCTCCTCTATCGAGCACAGTGGGCCTACTGCTACAACCATGCATGCCCCACTAACCTTGGACTACTGTAGTACTCCACCTGTTTAGTACTGTGGGCCTGCTGGTACAACCAAGTGATTCCCACCATGGGTCTGCCGCTACAACCAAGCGATCCCCCTCCTAGGCTCCAGAGGTACTCCTTATGTTGAGTACCGCAGGTTTGCCGCTACAACCAAGCGCTCCTCCGCTGTGGGTCTGCCGCTACAACCAAGCGCTCCCCCTTATAGCCTCCAGAGGTACTCCTTCTGTTGAGTACCATGGGTCTGCTGCTACAACCAAGCGCTCCTCCGCCGTGGGTCTGCTGCTACAACCAAGCGCTCCCCCTTATAGCCTCCAGAGGTACTCCTTCTGTTGAGTAGCGCGGGTCTGCCGCTACAACCAAGCGCTCCACCGCCGTGGGTCTGCTGCTACAACCAAGCGCTCTGCACTAGGATATCCGAAACACACCGAGTTGATCGATCAACAGTCGTCAAGTCTCAGCTAGCTCTAGGGCTTCCGTAAACATCTTTCTTGTTCTGGGAGGGCCCACTCCATGATCCAAGAGGTCAATACTCCATGTATCACAAAGTTCCACAAAGAAGTAACTCAAAGTACCGCCTCGTCATAGGGGTCTCAACGCAACAGACGTCGCATTAGTCGGACGCCCGGTCTGTGAGTTACTAGCCTTTTCATCCTAGGGGCCAGGTTTGTTTCCTTTGCGAACCAACCCGGTCGTATCTCGACTGTACCCCAAACTCTCATAGGGTATACTCATAGGGACTGTTCCTCAACGTGATCCCCAATGCTGCTGATGGTTTTTCAAACCGACGTCAGGTCTGAAAGTTATCAGCTTTTCCGTTCCAGGGGCCTGGTTGGTTTCGTGTGCGAACCAACCTGGCCATTATCCAACTGCATCCAAAACTCAGGTGAAGCATGCCAAGAGTTCCGTCTCATCAATAGGAATCCAACAAAGTCGATGGCATTTCAATCGGAGGTCCGAAGCTTGAGATATAAGTGTTTTCGCTCCGAGGGCCCGGATGGTTTCGTGTACGAACCAACCCGGCCGAACCCAAATTACTCCGAAACGTTGAGTATAATATACCGAAATGACCATCTCGATCCAAGGATCACTATGCAACTGATGGTGTGTCGATCAGAGGTCCATATCCCATGTTATGGGAAACAGACCGGAAAAGTCCGGTATTAGGGGGTTCAGGCCCGGTCCGACGTAGCCCGGTACCCCATGGGTCGGCCTGAAACGGGGCGACTTGACCCGGTTCCGGGTCAGGTCCGCTTGGGCGCGGCCCGGCCCGGCTGGGGCGTGGCCTGACCAGATGGTTCGGCCGGGCGGCTCGGCGCGCAGGAGCTGGCCAAGCGGCCTCGCATAGGGGCGCCGCCCCCCTGAACGAAACCACGGCCCCGCGTGGGGGTCGCCCCTTTCCAACGGACGCATCCGAGCACCGCGTCCCGCCTCCCTCGGTCTCACTCGGTCATAGGAACAATGACCCTTCTCGGCAGCGATGCACGACGGCGGTATTTTCCGCGGACCACCGGACGAGCTCGGGTGGACAGTTTTGCCTGTCGTCTTTGCCAACGGCCATCCCGGGACCGGTTCTTCACTACGAAGACCTCAAAACACCCTTGTGGCCTGCTTCATTGTCGCCCGCCGATCTGCACACCAAGAACGAAGAAACGGTGGGTTCGGACTTGTTCGTTGGTCCGCACCCCCCGCGTTAGCGGTTTAAACGGCTTCTGAAAATTTTTAAACACATGCCAAGGATATAAATCACATCGATTTAATGAAACAAAAACCCCTACCTCAAGCGTCATCGAGGGATGGTCCGTCGCAGAATTGCACGTCACGGAAGAAGGAACATCATGGAAGAAGCATCGTGGAAGAAGCATCGTGGAAGGAGGATCATCGCGTCACAGAGAAAGGATTCATCAGGGTCGCATCGTCGATCTCTAAGGATACGGCGTTCTATTCGACCTTCGTCGGTGGTCGGCGTTCTTCGTGTTCTTCGTGTTCTTCGCATTCTTCGTGAGGAGGTAGAACTTCAAGAACCCGAGAGAATTCTCCCCAGCCTCTCACAACCCAACATATTTAATAAAATATGAGTTGTCTTATTTTATTAACACACAAGACAACGATTTGAACTTCAAAAGAAAAGAAACAATCAATTAATTTAATTAATTGAGGAGTTTAAACCGCCCAATTAATGAGGCGTTTATTATCCAGAATAAATGCAAGGGATGACTTTTTTAAAAGGGGGGTGTAGGTGCGTTACTTAATTAAATGAGGGGGTTTAGGAAGAAAAGAAACGGTGGGGCTCATGTGGGCCCCACCTCACAAATATCCTACCAAGTGGGTAGGATATTGTGGGTCCCACATCATCCACTTAACTTAGGTTAAGAAAAATAAAATAAAAAACGGTTACACCACTTTTATTTTATTCCTTAACTTAACCCCAAAATATTAAAAACCACACCCGAGCAAACCCAACTCCGGAAAAGGTGTTTCTAAACAATTGCCGGCACTGCGATTCCATCGGTGCCCTAGGAATTCGATTCAGAGCACCGGTTCAAAAGTTAGAAAAACCCGCTCGATCTTTCACTGAATGTACCTGAGCTAAATTTCAGAAAATAATTCCGGGCACACCGGGACTCGGAATTAGGTGCCGTCAGAAACTGCATTCTTGTAAAATCCCAAAGCAATTAAGGAAAAAAAGTACCATGAATTTTACGGGTCTTTAAATATAATTTTCTTGTTAATGTTTTAGGCACTAAAAAAGTGATAATATCGTTCGTGGATGTGTGAACTATCGCCTTCAAAAATAAATGTGATTCCTCATATATCAAAAAAACAATATTTATAAGTATATATAAATAATTTATATGTTATTTATGATATAATTATCATTACTGAAATATAAATGTTACTTACCTTCTTTCCACAATGATCAATGAAAAATGTTATAATTACTCATGTGTATGTGTGACCTACCGTCTCCCTGATCGTAACATTGGTTAAATTTTAACAACCATATTTCATGGTTTTAAATAAAAGTATAATTCATGTATAAATATTATAATTATTGCATGATTATTTTTTTATCCCCAAATTGGTTCTACATGATGGTACCCTGAGCCGGTTGGCCACATGCCCTCAAGTTCACCTCTATGTTTGCCAGAAGTTGTCTACTAGTAGTTAGGGTCTAATATATAATATGTGGAGACTATACCATATTTATAAAAGATTTATAACAGAATAAATTATTAATAAATATCCAAAAGTTTTATCCAATAGCATGTATAATTCCACAAACAATACCTACCTGTATCACATGAGAGACTGAAATAATAAAACAATATCAAACAAAAGAATTAAATATTTAATGACATATATTGGTCAAGTGGTAATATGAAAAACCAAAATAAAGGCAAACATAAAACTCCAAGACCTGTTCCAAAACAATTTTCAGTTCCCTCATCCATGCTCGATACAAACTCAACCATCCAATATATCAATCTTTCCTTTATCATGTCCTCAAAACATGAAGTCTATTCGGGTATTAATTTTATAGACTTTGGAGTGTGTGAGTACACCTCAATAAGACACCCCAACCACATCCAAAACAATATCTTGTTAATAAATTTGTATGTGGTTGTTTAATGAATAAAATATAATTTAATAAATTACGTATTTACCTATTCAATCATTCATTATTAAACAACATAAATTCTCAGATTCATGAAGGCAACTGAACCAATAATACCTTCATCGACCCATACTGGAGTCTGAACCCTATATATCAAAATCTCATAGGATTACACTTTTTAAATACCTCGACCCTAGTATCTTGTAGGCAGTGCCTTACATTATTATATTAGTACTATGAACAAGTGATTGAATCATAACATAATGAATAGTTCAGTATCTTCAAAAAAATAGATATAAACATAATTTTTAAATTAAAATATGAAATGAAATAAAATACAGTAACTTCATCGAATAGACTCTAATTATCATAGCCTATCCCTAACTTTCACTCATAATAAACATCTTGGCATCATGAGAAAAAATAATACACATGAAAGGGGTGATCTATGATGCTCAGTAAGGGAAATTTGTTTAGCAAAAGCTGTAAATTTTGAAAATAATAAAAGGTTAATATAAAACTACACATGTCATTGAAAAATAAAAGTGAACATATTATGCAAGAAATAATATCTGAAAAAATAATTCCACATAAATAATCATATGGGAATAAAAACATAAACATGAATATTTTAATCATTTAATAATCACATGGAGTATAAATAAGTAATACTATAATAATTGATTGTATAATAAAGTAAATAATAAATATACTATCAAGGATTTGGCTAAGACAATATACATAATCTTGTATGTCATTAGGAAATACCAAAATTAGTATGTCAATTGGGTCCTTCTAACACATCGAGGGGCTACAGTAGGCCCTAGCTGACACTTACTAACTAGAATTCATTACACAAATAATTTGGGTGAAGATAATAAACATATTAATTCATATTGAAACTATAATATTATATTTAAATGATATCCCCAATCAGTAAACATAATAAAAAACTATTTAGAGTAATATGGTGAATGGAATTAAGATAATACATGCCCTGTGAAAATATTCATAAACCATTAAATAAATTATTGTATATGGTATCCAAATATATCAATATAAATTTTGATATATATTCAATATATTTCATTTTATATTGATGAAAATATATTAATAAAATCATTGAGAAAATCTTTAGAGAAATACAATTTTACTTTAGAAAGAAGAGTACTTTTAGAAAAACATTTGTATATCTCAAAAAAAAAAATATAAAAATTTATATGACATAGAATAAATGGTAATGAAATTATATATTATGAATATTAAATGAATATTAATACTAAATTTTTATAATAAAGTTAAAATATGATAATAAGTGTTTAAGAATCATTATAAATGATCCACTTCAATGTGGTTTAACAGAAAATATAAATATGTTTTCTATGTGAAAAATGATTAATTTTTATATAAAAAGATGAATGAACTAATAGAGATATTCATGATAAATATATAGATTTTATAAAAGATTTTTTTTATTAAAATACATTATGGAGTGTTTTTTATAAGTGGTAATAAATTTGTGAGATCCCTATAACTAGGCATGTTTATCTTGAGGAATTAAAAAAGGAACCTTATAAAATAGGAATTTAATATAATATAAATAATAATTGAGAAAGGTATACATATTTGGAACAAATAAATAAAAATTTAAGAGGATATTCCAAGAAAAACTAATAAATAAATTTGGGTAAATAGAGATAAATCGCCAAAAAAATGAGTTTCAGGAAGAAAACGTTACCTTTTATCCCAAAGTGTTCTTCACCTATACTTAATGTAATGTCTAAGGAAATTAGAATTAAGAATAATTTAATTGAGATTCTATTAAAAAATTAATTAATTTTAGTAAATTTATTATGGTTTTCAATGACCTTTTGATGAGTCATATGATTTGTTTTATTCTTCCATGAGTTTTTATTTCCCTATGTTTCATGATTGATTCACTTGTATACACATATAAAAGAACACACAAAATGGAAAAAAATTATAGATAATTTAATTTTTATGATATAAATGAACATAAAAATTATTAAATGGTGGTTTATTTAATTCATTCATCATACGTGGATGATTCATTAGATAAAATATTAATGATTATTATTTTGATTATTTTTGGAATTTTTTCAATCAACATGCATTAGTTCAATTATATTAATTTATATTATGAAAATATAATGTTTATATAACACCAGATAAGTTGTAATACATTTATTATAATCTTTATTAACCATAAATGTGGTTTTATGTCTATAATTGAAGGAAATATTATAAAAAAAACATTGTCTATGAAGGTGGTGAATCGACACCTCACAAGCGATGTTTTCATGTTCAGAACAAAAATATAAGAGTAGATAATTAATGTTGGATATACCTTTTAAATAATAAAATTATAGTATATCTATGATACATGAGTTATCATGTATCTTTCAATAGGCTAGTTTAAGTATGGATAAGGAATGAAAATAAATTGAAATAGTTAGAGAGAATGTTTTACATTTTGAGTGTCTACTCCTTGATAACCACCTTTAGGGGCATCAAAATGGACTTTTGGTGACACCAGAATGATAAAACTGTGGTGAAGAGGATTGAGGGAGGAATTTTGTAGAATTTATTAATTTTCCAAAGCATACATGTATTGATGAAAATAGGTTGTATTTGGTGGTATTTATTGTGAAGGAGAGGTGTGTTTTCATGATTATTTTATTCCTTAGTTAATAATTTTGGTTCAAGACTCTAAATATGATTTATTACCATGAATAAATATTACAAAGAGAAAAGTATATTTTGAGATTTTGGATATTATATAATCAATGAATCATGGTATAGTGTATTTAATATATTGTATTATATTTTTTAAATTACAATATTTAAGCACCAAGAAAAAATTTAACAATTTTTGAAAAATCCAAAAAATTTACCACCCGTTTTTTTTACATATGGAATTAAAAAAGACATAACTTTATGAAAATAATTTTAAAAATATGAGAAATATAATTTATAATTAAAATTAATATTTTTTCAAAAAATACAAATTTTAATATTATATCTAATTTTAGAACAGATTGTAAAATTAATTAAAGTCACATAAAATTATCTTCTTATTAGTATATAATAAAATATTGATTTATGAATATGTTTTGTGAAATTAAATTTTTTTTTCAAAACATTATATTAATTATATTATGATAAATAAATATTGACGCTTTACAAAAATATCAACATTTACATTACCAATTTTAAATAAATTATTTAATTATTCTATGACATAATTATTTTATATTTCCATTTATAAGATATATATATTATATGAATAATTTAATTAGGGTTTTTACTATTTTGTGGGCCAGATTACTATTCTAAATGGTTGTATTACTATTCCAATAGTGATGTCAATAATTTTTATTATATCATTGTCTAAAAAATTGTCTTGGATGTGACAAAAGCAATCGAAGATGTTAAATTTAAAATAGAGTTACTATAAAACCAATGAGTGATACATTCTCTATTCTATCAAAAAATTTATCCTCAAAATATACATATTTTCACCTCAAAAAATAATTTGGCTGTTCTTCATCATAATTTCCTCTAGCTCCCATGTCGCCTATTTAATTTTATAATTTTTATATTTTCCCTTTACCAGCCAATTCATCTAATTCATCACCACCATTTATATTTTATAATGAATCTGGATAAGCTCTTCAAAGCAATATAAATCATGTTTAAATTATATTCTTTTATAATTGGAAACATGAGTTGGGACTGGCAAGTACATCCTTAGAAAAGAGTTGTGAAAAACATCAAGTACTTTAGATATCCTTGGTGGAATTTCCCAACAGTAATATATAAATCATATTACCTCCGGAATTTCAAAAGTCCCATTGTACATACAACTATTTTCCCCTTCCTTATCAATACTTACGACACCCTTCAATGGAGATAATTTTAAATGAAATGATCTCCCTCTAGAAACTCCAAATATTGTCTCAGGTTGTGATCATAACCCATTATCGTATTTTGAGCTCCTTTAGATATGTGATTGAATTGTATTTACCTATTTTTTTTGTATCTTTCACATTTTCTGGACCTACAATATTTATTTCACCGACTAAATTCCAACTAGTTGGTCTATAAAATATCTTTCCATGTCAACATTAATGTGGTTCCATCTGAATAATGAAATATAAAAAATTGTTGTAGGAAACCTGTACCAAAGTTGTATACTGATCCCAAATACCATGAAATTCAGGTGATAATGATATCATCTTTTCTTCTAAGGATTGTATCATCCTTTTATACTTCTCGTCAGTTTGAGGGTGATAAGAAGTTATCAAATGATGCTCTATATCAAAATCCATCATCAAAATTTCCATAATTTCAATGTAAATCATATATCATGATCATACACAATTGAATGATGTTCTCCATGAATTATTAAAAATTCATTAATGTAGATTTCTTCAATTATATCTACAGAAAAATACTCCATTATGGTGAGGAAATGTGTAGATTTGGTAAGTCGATCAATAATTATCCATATAACATCATTTATTCTTAGAGTAATTGGTAATCCAATGAAATAATCCACCATAACATTATACCATTTCCATGTAGGAATAGTTTTAGGTTGCATGAGTCCTCTAGGATGTTTTCTTTCATCCTTAATAACATGATAAACAAATCACGTTGGCACATAATCAGAAATTTCCTTCTTCATTTTATCCCACAAAAAATGTTCCATCCAATATCTATACATATTAGTGCTACCAGGGGGTACAAATAAATTTAAGCTAGGTTTATCATCCCATAATTCACTTTCTAGATAGAATATAAAGAGATTAGAAGGCCTTGTTTCAAATTTCATGTTTGTATCATCATATAAGATGTATAGAAATTTTCCACCACTCACAACATTAATTTTTTTCGAATATTCCCAACATTTACATGAGTAATTTTAAATATTTACAATAAATATATCTGGAAAACTATTTGAAAAATTATTGAAGTTTCTCCATCTTAGATAATTCCAATATCTATCTTTTATAGATCTATGTACATTAGATCCATTTCAATCCTCATTATATTCATAATGTATGATAATTCATAATAAATGCATTTACAACCTTATTTTCATTTCCCAGGTGGTAGTGTATTAAAAAATCATATCCCTTCATTAGATTGATCTATCACATAATATTAATTTATAGTTATTTTGGTGAGAAGATATATTTCAAACTCTTGTGATCCGTATATATCACACATATTTCACCATAGAAATATTGTCTTCATGTCGTTAAATAAAATATTACTACTTCAAACCGATGATAATGGATTTGATAGTTCTATTCATGAGTTTTTAACAAAATGATTCATATGAAATAACTCCATCATTCTTCATAAGCATAGAACAAAGACTATTATTTAATGTATCACTATAAATCACAAATCCACTATTTCTCGATGGTTGTTTCTAAATCATATAATTATCTAATTTCATTTTCAATTAATTAATGAATCTTTAAATTCATTTTTTCAAATAAATCGAACCCCTTTACGAGTAATTTTGGTTAAAAGGTTATGTAATATGGAATAATTTCATATGATACATCAATGGTAACAAATTTATCTAATGAAACTATGTACATTAGATATGAGCATTTTTATAGGCCCTTCCCAGACTACATTTTTCTTCAAATGATCTATATAAATTTCATCAATAGAGACAATATGGATTTGAAAAGAAACAGTTTTAATCTAAGAATTTACATTTCCTAAGAATCCCATACAAATCCGTTCTTCTAAGAGTCTCAAGAAAAATATAAAAGTGGTTCTCATGGTCCTTGTATATTTTGGAGTACACAAATATATAATAAATAAATTCATAAAATTATAAATATATTACTTCAATACACTGTTCAATATATTTATAAAAATAGAGAGTGCATTATTAAATCCAAATATTATTTCTATAAACTCATATTGACCATACCTTGTTTCAAACATTGTCAAAAGAATTTATTCCTTCTTCACATGAAATTGATGATATCGATCGTTCTTTTAAAAATATTGAGATCCATAATGTTGGTCAAATAATTCATCATTGTGAGGTATGGGATACTTGTTTTTTATTGTAATTCTATTGATCACCCTTTAGTCAATGTGTCACCTCATTGAACCATATATATTCATAATGAAAAAATTAGTTTCTCCGCTTGTTGAAACTAGAAGGTGTTTAAATCCTTTATACCTTAATCACATTAGTTATTTTATAAACTATACTAACTCCATATAGCCAATTACATAAGAAGTATTTGATATATGTCTTTAATTAGGGATACAATTAATAGAAAAATACATTTACCCCTATAGGGGATGTAAATGTATATACATTGTAAATATATTATTGAATTCATTCACAATAGGCACATGCAAAAAATGAATATCTCATTTTTCATCAATTTGTTTTATCTTCTCTTCCTTTCTAATAATATCATCCAGAAGATATACTAGATATGGATCCAGATATTACTATAATGATGAATTCTTCCGTCTAAAGATGTGAAATTCCACATCATTATCATTATTTATAAGATCATTAAATTCTCTATAAATTTAATCATTATACATTAAAAGAAAATTCATAAAAAGGATTAATTTACAATAAACCATAGGAATGATAATAAAATAAGAAATTTTTTAATGTTTATTTGTCATAATTACAACATTTTGATGCATATTGTTTGTAATAAATATTCCATGAAGAGTATTTCTTGATAACTCCCTTGTTAATTTGAATTGATAATATACATATTTTATACAAAACTGAGATGATATAAAAGAATTAGATGATATAGAATAAATTAATCTTTATCTATATTTGTGGAGATGTTTAATGTGCCTAAAAAACATCATTAGAATCTTCAAACTCATTTTTAGTGGATTTATATGTATATCCTTGTTCCCTTTCATATTTTGGAATGTTACACTGATGTCCAGTAAATTTGTGTGCAAAGTGTCCCATCTCCTTACAGATGAAGCATGAAACATTTCCTACCTCTTTCTTACCCTTGAAATCATCGGCCCATGGCCCTTTTTCACACCTGAAACAAACTCTCATTCTCAATAAGCATGTCTCATGATGTTTATTTCCACATTTATTAAATATATTTAATTCCATTCTTCCCTTCTTCACATAATTTTACATCATTTTACAAAGTATTCCACATCCCACTTATTATAATTCTTCCAACTAAAGAAATATGTCTTGGAAAATTATTCCACCATATTGATGGAATATGATAATATTTAATCATACATTGATAATGTTTGGGAGAATATTAATATTCATAGATTTTATTTATGTCACTCAATGAAATGGCCATTCATTCTCCAAGTATTTCATATGTAGTTCGCAGCATTTCATACTAACCTTGTAATGTTAGATTCATACCTGGATATATATTCATCCTCTTTATATCTAAGACCGAATATTTCTTCTCCATAATCACTCACTATTTATGAGGGAAATAATTCTCTAAGAAAATTTCCTTAAAATCCTCCCACTCGTTATTTTGAATTCCTTCATACTACTTTGTGTTTTTAATTAATTACCACCAATGATTGGAATATCCCAATGGATTATAACCTTCAATAATGTACTTATCCCTTATATTACTCCCCAAAGTTAGATCTATCTTTTTTATAGAACATATCCATTGTTCAACTGAAAATAGGATTATATTCCCACTGAATGATGGAGGTTTTGTTGATTGATGTAATCATACGTTATTGCACCACATTATAGATCTAGATGCTCCATATGAGTAATATTATTTTTAATAAACTATGTTTCTTGTTCTAGTATACTTATATTATCTTTATCTCTATTTATAGTTTTGTTTCAGATGTCAATTTCTAACATAGGAGGGAAATCCCAACATGGAATATGTGTGTTGATATTTTTTCTAATCCTTCCACTAAGGACCGTTTAAAATTAAAGGCATAGAGTAGATAAGATTTTGAAATTCTAGAAATAGTGTACCATATAATGAATAAATAATCTAAAAATCATAATCTTGGATAAGTTAAGAATATTCTAATAGTTAGTTATTGGATTATATTTCCCTAATATTTGTTTTCCTATATCTTGTTTCCAAATATTTAACAAAATATTCTCTGATACAAACTATAATGTCCCCAAACCTAGAAGTATAGAGTAAGTGCCATAATTTATTACATAGGTTCAATGAAATAAATATTAAATCTTAATGAACCAAGTATTTTAGTAGCTTCAAAAAACCAAATACAAACATATGTATTGCATTCCAACATGAAATAGAATACAATATAGTAACTTCTTTGAAAATAATCTACTTCTCATAGCTTATACCTGCATGTCAGTCATAATATCCAACATGTCATCCTAGGTAAAAAATAAAACATGAGTGAATGAATAATGCATTAAATTATAATCATACCATCATGGAATTAACCAAGAAAACATACAATATCGAGTAAAAAATTGTCCAATACTAAAATTAATTTTTCACATGAGACCTACGGATGCATCGAGGGGATATACTTTCCCCCACCCAACACATACTAAGTTTAATTAATTATTTATATAAATGCTGTGAATAATAGTCCACATATACATTCATATTGATAATATCATATGATATATAAATAATATCATCAATCAGTAAACATAATCATAATCTATCCAGAGTAATTTTTGTGAATGGATTCATGATAGTATATCCCTTGTAAAAATAAATATATTAAATTCCACAAAATATGGTATATATTAACATAGAAGATAATTATTAGTTATTAATCACAAAAAATATAGGATATTTGAAATAGATAAAAATACTCCTATTAAACTAGGGAGAAACTTTTGGTAGAAAGACCCTTTTAATTTGGAAAGAATGTTCTTTTGAAAAATAAATTGTTCTTGAAATTAAAACTATATTGTAAAATAGTATATTCCAAAAAAGAAAAACAAATTAAATTTTATGTTAGAAATATTAAAAAATTCACATAATTAATTTTTTATACTAATGTGAAAAAATGTAAAAAGTGCGATAAAAAAACATTAAAAGTGAGTAGATTTAGTGTAGTTTGAGGGAAATTATAATTGAGTATATATTTTGGAAAAATGAATAATTGTTTCATAAAATAATAAAGGTAATGAGGCTGTGTTTGATGATAAAAATATATGGTTTAAAACAATTTTTTATTGATTAAAATTTCTTATGGAGTGTACTTGATAATGTGTAAGAAATTGGGAATTTCCTTTAATCAGGCATGCTTATCAACATGAATTAAAATGGTAACCTTAAAAAAAATTAAGTTCCCATCAAATATAGAATAATTGAGTATGGTAAATATGTTTGAAATATAAACTCATAATTTAGGGGGAGAAAATATGAATAATTAATAATTACACTGTGGTAAAGTTAATGAGTGCATAACCCGAAGGAAAAATGGAGGCTCTAGAAGAATCCCTTTCCGTATGTCTAAAAGTGTTTTGTATTTGGACTTAATGTCATGTGTAATAAAATTATATAAATTAAAATTTTATTTCAAAATAACATTAACAATTATTTGATTTATTATAATTTCATTATGTTCAATTTTTTCTATTTTGATGAGTTATGAGATTCAATTTCGTCATCCAGGATTTTTCGTTTTACTGGTATTCATGATATATTCAATTATTTACAATATAGAAGATCATGTAAGATGAGAATATTTATAATTAATTAAAATAATATGTTATTACTAAAATTATATAAGATTGGATGGTCTTATATATAATTGTTTTTTCAGAAACTGTGATTATACATTAGAGAAAACAGTAATGATAACCATTTATATTATTTTGGAATTTGTTTCGATCATCACACTTTAGTTTTATTTTATTAATTAATATATTGTATATATAGTTATTCTAGAAAAATATATAATCTATAATGAACTAATTTTACTAATTTATAACCATAAAAATTGTTTTATGACCAGCGTTGAAGGTGGTATTAGAAAACAAAAAACCATTGTCCATGATGTCGGTGAATCAACACCTCACATACAATGCTTTCATTTTTAGAAAAAAAGGGAATATGAGAAAATTGATGTTTGATATACCATTAATATAATAAAATTAATTTATATATATGATATTGGAGCTATCATGTTTCTTTTAATTGGGATGTGAGGGGAGGATAAGAATATAATGTAAATTGAAGGAGATAGAGAGAGAGTGAAAGGGGTTTACCTATTGATATTCTCATCCATTATCACATTATTAATGGACATGGAAATGGTATTTGGTGAGAAAAAAATTATTATAACCTGGGAGTGCTTTTTTGTCACGACCCGTCCTCGGGGCCCGTGTCGTGACTACCCCAAGCCCTCCTTCCATAGGCCAAGGGTTGGAGACTAGCACCAAGGCGTAAATCCCGGTAAAAGGGAAGGAATTTCCTTTGTAAAGTAAACAAGTCCCACATAGTAAGAAAGCGGAAAAAGTAAACACTAATTAAAAGCTGGTACAAGAGTGAAGTGCGGAAAAGTAAGTGGGCCAGTATACAAACCCAAACTGAAAGTAAAGTACAACTCGAAAGGGAAAACAGTAACAGAAATGTAAAGCCGCAACGCCGAGATGCCCACTGGAAATCCCACCTGAAGGGTGGGTACAGATAGCTCCACTGCTCCTCGGGTCCCACCATCCGCTCTGAGTATGTCCCGCCCAGTGGTCCACCTCCAGGTACCGTCCTTCTCTGCAAACCTCAACCACGATCAACGTTGTCCGTCGTCTGCAACCAACACAACGTAGTGCGGGCATAGCCCGTACGGGGGTGAGTATAAGCTACTCAGTATGGACCCCGATTCCCCCGGAGGTCTCCCAAAATCCAAAAAGGATAAACCAAAAAGTAAAGATAAAATCACGAAGTAACAACCGACACTGCTTAGGTATATGCCCATACATATACCTAAGTCATCAATTCCAATACCATCCAACCTCCGAGCCCAAGTACAACCCAGTCCACACAGGAAAGCATACGTATTCCACACAGGAAAGCAAAACGTAATCCACATAGGATAGCATAACACAATCCACATGGGAAAGTAAATAGGATTCAGATCACACAGGTAAACTTCTTTGAAAGACGATAGAGATGATCACTGATCCATCTAAGTCGTCGGACCCACAAAGGATCGAGAGGTACTAACCCCCGTAATGACCTACACAGGATCGGTAGGAAACTAAACCCCGCAAAGACCCACACAGGATCGGACCCACACAGGATCTGTAGGCGCTGGCTCACACAGAACCGATGAACGCTTACCCACACAGGATCAGACCCACACAGGATCGGTAGCACTGATCCACATAGGATTGCTGAGTGCTGTAGTCGTCTCCGTCGAATCCACTGAGGATCTATGTACTGTTGTCGTCGTCAAAGTAGTAGTCGCAGCCAGCTCTAGGGTTCCCGCACACAAAAAGCTCGTTTGGGAGGGTCTGCTCCACGAGCCGAGAGGCTGATACATCTACTGACACATAGTCCAGAGTTGATGTATCCAAAAGTTATGTATCGTCAATAGGAACTCAATGTCGCAGACGGCGCGTCAATCGGATGCCCAGTCTGAGAGTTATTAGTTTTTTCGTCCTAAGGGCCCAGTTGGTTTTTAAGGAAAAACCTACCCGACCATACTCCACCTATGTCCAAACCTTGGGCGGATTAAGCCAAAAGATTCGTCTCACTTAGAGGAATTCAACAAAGTCGACGGCACGTCAATCGGACGTATGAAGCTCAAGATATGAGCGTTTTCGCTCCGAGGGCCCGGTTGGTTTCGTGTAAGAAACCAAACTGGATGTACCCAAAGTATTCCGAAACCTTGAATGTGATATACCGAAACGACCGTCTCGTTCCAAGGATTGTGTTTCCACAGACGGCATGTTGATCGGAGGTCCATAGCCCGAGTTATGGGCAATTGAACCCAAACGGTCCGAAAATGGGGTTTCGGGCCCGGACCAACCCAGCCCGAGATCCCCCCGGTTGGCCCGAACCGGTTCGGCCTGGCCCGGCTGGGCACGGCCCAGCCTGGAGCGGCCCGACTCGGTCAGCGCGGCCCAGCCTGGGCGCGGCCCGGCCTGGCGGACCAGCCAGGCGGCCGGCCCGGCTGGGCACAGCGCGCCCAGCGCGCTAGGCAGCTCGGCCAGTGGCCGAGCTACTTCGGCAAGGGGGATGGGGGCACCTTCCCCCTGGTGAAACCACGACCCCCAATTAAGGGGGCCTTTTTGCATAGTCGGCCTGTGGAATTAATTCCCCCGGCTCCCCTTTGTCTGGCCGACCCGCACCGGCCGACCGGTTCTGCCGACCAGGACCGGCGACGGCCGGTCCTTCCTCCATCGCCAACACCGGCGACCCAGAACCGGCCACCAGTCACCCTGCTCCGCCGCAACCCAGCTCTGGCCGCGACATCTTCGGTTTTCTTCGACGCGGCGCGACAGCATCGCATCCTTGTTCAACTTCACGACGCGGCGCGACGGCGCTGCAAAGTACTTGCCGTGCGATTTCCGCGTGGTGCGACGGCACCACACCATTCCGTCCAAACCACAAAGTATCCACAAGGATAAAGAGGAGGGTCGGCCATGTTTGTGCGGTCCGGACCCCTCTTGTTAAACAATAACATTTAGTCAAATATCCACGAAGATCGACAAACTTGAATCATGAATGGAATTAATTAAATAAAATAAATCCCCTACCTCGGTTTCAAGAACGGTGCACGTCAACGAGCCGCGGAAGATGAGCGTCACTGAGGTCGGGCATCGCGGAAAACGAATGTCGATTCTGTTGTCATCGAGGTGCGTCCGAAGAGAAAACGTCGTTGGAGAAGTTCTCTGCGTTCTTCGGTGGAGATGTACTTCGTTGAAGAACGGTGTTCTTCATCGGAGTCCGAGGTGTTCTTCACGTTCTTCGTCGAAGATGTTCTTCGTTGGAGATGAAGAAGATATTCACGCTTCCCAAAACCTCTCAACGACAAAACTCTAACAACAAAATAAAATAAGCTCCTTTCTTATTTTATTGACACAACAAGCCTTTTGAAATTCTAGGGTTTGAATTTAAAAAACTAACATTAAACTCACAACATTAAATCCATATGTTTGATAAACTTAAGTTATCCACATTAATGGTGAGTTGAGGGGGGTTTAAAGGATATGAAGGGGTGGGGTTCATGTGGGCCCCACCACCCTCATAAACTCCCAAGGGAGGTTGGGTGGTTACCCAACTTTCATCCGAAGGATTAAACGCTTAGAGTAAAAATAAAAATTGTAGAATAATTATAAAATAAACTTCCACAATTTTTATCATCAACTCTCGTGAAAACGCAACACCGGAACAGGTGTTCCTAAGAAATTATCGGTGCTGCGGTTCCATCAGTGCCCTCAGAATTCGATTCCGGGCACCAGTTCAAAAGTTAGAAATTCCCGCTCGTTCGTTCACTAAACGTACCCGAGATAAACTTTATATAGAAATTACGGGCACTCCGGGCCTCGAAATCAAGTGCCGTCTGAAACCACGTTCTTGTAAAATTCCAAAGAAAATTAAGAAAAAAAATTCCCTTGAATTTTATGGGTCTTTACATTACTCCCACCTCCGGGATTTACGTCCCCGTAATGATACATCATAACTAGGGAAACAAATGAGGGTACTGAGCACGCATCTGAGCCTCCCGCTCCCAAGTGCTCTCCTGGAGGTTCCCGTGATGCCATCTGATGCGCACTAGAGGAATCGACTATCCACATATGACCCACTCCTATCGATCCTCGATCTCCACCGGGACCTCCGCAAAAGTCTCCCCATCATCAATCTCTAGATCCCCATGGTCAATGATGTGTGTCGGTTCGTGCACGTATCTCCTAAGCTAAGATACGTGGACGACGTCGTGCACCCGGTGCAACTGAGGTGGTAGAGCCAAGCGATAAGCCACATCACCAATCCTACTGAGGACCTGTAATGGTCCGATGAAGCGTGGAGACAACTTGCCGCCTCAGCCAAATCTTTGTAATCCACGTCGAGGTGAGACACAAAAAAATTGTGGTCGCCATCCTCAAACTCTAGTGGCCTCCGCCTCCTATCGGCATAAGACTTCTGCCGGCTTTGAACTATCCTCATCCGGTCCTGGATGACCTGGACCTTCTCTGTCGTGGCCTGGACCATCTCCGGTCCCACAAGTGCTGACTCCCCAGGGTCTGTCTAGCACAAAGGAGATCTGAAAGGTCTGCCATACAACGCCTCGTATGGTGCCATCCTGATGGTGGAGTGGTATCTGTTGTTGTACGAGAACTCCACCAAGGGTAGGTGGTCCTCCCAACTGCGACCAAAGTCGAGGACGCATGCGCGGAGCATGTCCTCGAGAGTCTTAATGGTCCTCTCCATATGACAATCCATCTGAGGGTGAAAGGTTGTGCTCAGACGTAGCTGCGTCCCAAACACCTCCTGCAATCCCTTCCATAGCTGGGAAGTAAAGAGAGCATCTCGATCGGAGACGATAGATAATGGGACTCCATGAATCCGCACAATCTCCTGAACGTAAAGACGTCCCATGCTCTCCACTGAGCCCTGCTCTCTGATGGGTAAGAAGTGAACCGACTTGGTGAGTCGGTCGACAATCACCCAAATGGAGTCGTGACCTCTGGAATTGTGTGGAAGTCCATTCACCAAGTCAATAGATAAGCCATCCAACTTCCACTCCAGAACCTCCAAGGGCTGTACCAAGCCTACTAGTACCTGGTTCTCTGCCTTCACCTCCTGGCAGGTGAGGCATCGAGAAATGAAATCTGCCATAGCCTTCTTCATGCCCGGCCACCAATACTGTCATCTGAGATCCTGGTACATCTTCACCACTCCAGGATATACCGTCAAAGGGGAAGTGTGAAACTCTCTTAGCACCTCCTCTTGTAAAGCAACTGGCACCAAGGTACGTCCTCTGAAAAGGACGTCATGCTCTACTCCAAAAGAAAAACCATTATGTGCATGTCCTGAGGATATATGTGCACACCGCGTCTCACAGTCAGCGTCCCCACATTGTGCCTCTCTGACCCGCTGCAGTAGTGGAGGAGTCACTATGAGAGACTTGTGGAAGGCTGCTCCATCTCTATCCACGAAGGATATCTGCAAAGAGGCTAGCTTCTCTTTCGCCTCCTCAAGTAGCTGAATGCCCGTCCTCCTACTGAGAGAATCGGCTACCACGTTCCCCTTCCCAGGAGTATAGACTATCTCAAAGTCATAGTCCTGGAGTAACTCGAGCCATCACCATTGTCTTAGATTCAGATCATTCTGAGAGAAGATGTATCTGAGACTCTGATGGTCAGAAAGGACTGTAAAACGCTCGCCCATCAGATAGTGTCGCCATGTCTTTAGAGCGAAGACCACTACTGCTAACTCCAGGTCAGGGGTAGCATAGTTCTACTCATGCGGCCTCAACTGACGTGATCCATAGGCGATCACCGCCCGCTCCTACATCAGGACACATCCGAGTCCGGTCCCTGATGCATCGCAGTAGACTATGTACCCTACTCCCTCCTCAGGAAACCTCAAGATAGGTGCGCTGGTCAATCTCTGTCTCAGCTCCTAGAAGCTCTGCTGACATCTATCTGACCACATGAAGGGTTTCCACTTCTTCGTCAAAGCTGAGAGTGGTGCCGCAACTCTAGAGAAGTCTAGCACAAATCTCCGGTAGTATCCAGCTAGTCCCAAGAAACTCTGCACCTCCGTCACGCTCCTGGGTGGCTCCCAAGCTAGCACTGCCTTGATCTTCGCAGGATCCACTGCAACTCCCGCCTCAGAGATGACGTGTCCCAAGAAGTGGACCTCGCGTATCCAGAACTGACACTTCGAGATCATACCATAAAGCTGGTGCTCTCGAAGTGTGTCTAGTACAACCCGTAAGTGGTAGGCGTGATCCTCCTCAGTCAACGAGTAAATCAAAATGTCATTGATGAAGACCACGAAAAATCGATCGAGGTATGGCTGAAAGATCATGTTCATGAGGGCCATGAACACTGCTGGAGCATTAGTTATGCCAAAGGGAATAACCAAGAACTCATAGTGGCCATACCGAAACCTGAAGACCGTCTTCTGCATGTCCTCGTCTCGAACTCTGAGCTGGTGATAGCCTGACCTGAGGTCTATCTTCGAGAACCACCATGCTGCCTTGAGCTGATCGAAGAGGTCATCAATCCTCGGTAGCGGATACTTGTTCCTCACTGTCACCTGGTTTAGGCGACGATAGTCGACACACAGTCTCAAGCTCTCGTCCTCCTTCTTGGCGAACAATATCGAGGAAGCCCAAGGTGAAACACTGGGTCGGATGAATCCCTTGCCCTGCAAGTCCTCCAACTATACCCGCAGCTCTCGAAACTCGATGGGGGCCATCCGATATGCTGGAGTTGATAATGAGGTTTCCCCGAGTACAGTTCAATATAAAAGTCTACCTCTCTGCGAGGAGGAAGCCCTGGAACGTCGTCGGGAAAGACGTCCGCATACTGATCCGCCACTGCAGGAAAACCAGGACTCTGCACGTCAACTTCTCCTAGGATGAGGCTAGCCAACTGATGAGTGATGGGCTATCCTCTCTTTTGTGGAAGTCCATCATGTGCTGCGAAGGCTCCCTTCTCGCCGGTGAAGGTGAACCTGCTCCCGTCGGTGCGTACACATCGCACCTTGCGCCTAATACAGTCAATCCGTGCATGGAATGTAGACAACCAATCCACGCCCAAGATGACGTCGTAAGGCCTCGACGCTGCTACAAGAAGATCCCAGCCGAAGCTCTCGCCTCCTAGAGTAATCTCACACTACCGGAACTAGTGCATAATCGTTGAGTCTGCTCCCGCAGGAGTCTCTAGCCGTAAGGATCGAGCCAACGGCTCTGTCGGAATCTCCAAGCTCCGAACAAGGGAAACAGCTATGAAAGAGTGACTCGCTCATGTGTCTATAAGAACTGCATTAAGGGTGGAATATACACATATCATACCTTGAATCATCTCGGGCGCGCCATGGTCATAGGCCTCCGCTGCCTGGAGCTATGCCTGTCTCTGCCCGCCAGCTCCCTGTGGTCGGGGTGGACCTCCTGGTGGTGGTGGTGGTAGAGCTTCAAAGCGTCTCCCACCACCTGCTGCTCAGCCAGCTCCTCTGCCTCATCCGCCTCCTCCCTTCGTACCACCACGGTCGACCCTCTGCCTCTACCTCAGTGGTCCCTCAACCGTCTGCTGCTCCTCGGCATGGCTGGTCGGGCAATCCCGAGCCATGTGGCCCTACCCACCGCATAAGTAGCATTGCCTGCCTCTCAAAAGACTGGCTCTGTGCTGTGTGCCCCACATTGCTGAGCCAGTGTCCTGAGGTCTTCTGCCTGAGGGTCTGGTCTGCCTAGACCCATGTGTCATCCGTCAATTGCCTGCTGCAGAAGACTCTGCTACGTGCCGCCCTGCGGTGGGTCTCAGAGCTGGTGTAGACTCAGCAAGAAAACTCTCGATCAAAAGGGATCGCTCCGGTACTCCTATCTGAGTCGGAATGCTAAGGGAGATCAGCAATTCCATGATCTCATGTCTCAATCCCTGCTCAAAGGTCCGGGCCTGGAAGATTGGGTCTTGTACCATGCCTGTAGAGTAGCGCGAGAGATCTGTAAATCTCGCCGAGTACTGGACGACCGTCATGCTGCCCCGCCGCAGCTGAAGAAGCTCCTGAATGTGCACCGCATGGAGGGTGGCTGGGACGAACTCTGAGTGGAAGAGGCTCTCAATGTCCGTCCAGAGAAGAGATGCCTCATCATGCACCTAGAGCATCAAGCTCCACCTTCTTCCTGCTGCTGCGTGCAGTAGGCTCGCTGTGAGGATCACCATGAGGTCTGCTTGTGTCCTCACTAACCTGGAAACTCTCACCACTACCTCCAGCTAGTCCTCGGCTACCTGGGGGTTCGTCTCCCCGTGGAACCTGGGCGGTCGCTAGCGCTGGAACTAATGCAGTGCACTGAGGTGATGTGCATCGTCAGTAGCTGGTGCTGGAAGCATCGGTGGCTCGGTGGGTAGAGCTACCGCCGGTGCCACTGCTGAAAAAGGGCCCTCCACCGAGGCCTCGTCGCTCGGTGGGCTATCGTCACGCTCGACTCTCATAACCCTAGCTGGCTGCCGTCGTGGGGCCATCCTGAAAATGAAACAGGTGCGCCACGGTCAGAACTGTATACCTGGTGAGCTGATACAAAGTAATCACAAAGAAAACATGAAACACACATGCAATCAACATTTTCGTGCATTAAGTCGGAAATCAGAAGTCAGTGTCCTGGTGTACGGATATGTCGGCCTCCGCACCAACACTGGACTCCCTGGACTGATAACCACACTCGATACGCTAAACTCTATTGCTTTACATAGAAAAAGATCAGAGTCCCAAGTTCTGCGGTAGAACTGAAATCCTCTGATACCAATTTGTCACGAACCGTCCTCGGGGCCCGTGTCGGGACTACCCCAAGCCCGCCTTCCATAGGAGAGGGGCTGGAGACTAGCACCAAGGCGTAAATCCCGGTAAAAGGGAAGGCAATGCCTTTGTAAGGTAAACAAGTACCACAGAGTAAGCAAGCGGAAAAAGTAAACACTAAGTAAAAGCTGGTACAAGATTGAAGTGCGGAAAAGTAAGTGGGACAGTATACAAACCCAAACTAAAAGTAAAGTACAACTCGAAAGGGAAAACAACAACAGAAATGTAAAGTCGCAACGCCGAGCTGCCCACTGGAAATCCCACCTGAAGGGTGGGTATAGATAGCTCCACTGCTCCTCAGGTCCCGCCGTCAGCTCCGAGTATGTCCCGTCCAGTGGTCCACCTCCGGGTACCGTCCTTCTCTGCAAGCCTCAACCACGATCAACGTTGTCCGTCGTCTGCAACCAACACAACGTAGTGCGGGCATAGCCCGTGCAGGGGTGAGTATAAGCTACTCAGTAGGGACCCCGAGACACCCGAAGGTCTCCCAAAATCCACAAAGGATAAACCAAAAAGGAAAGATACAATCACGAAGTAAAAACCGACACTGCTTTGGTATATGCCCATACATATACCTAAGTCATCAATTCCAATACGCTCCAACCTCCGAGCCCAAATACAACCCAGTCCACACAGGAAAGCATACGTATTCCACACAGGAAAGAAAAATGTAATCCACACAGGATAGCACAACACAATCCACATAGGAAAGTAAACGGGATTCATCTCACACAGGTAAACTTCTTCGAAAGATGATAGAGATGATCACTGATCCATCTATGTCATCGGACCCACAAAGGATCGATAGGTACTAACCCCCGCAATGACCCACACAAGATCGGTAGGAAACTAACCCCTGCAAAGACCCACACAGGATCGGACCCACACATGATCTGTAGGCGCTGGCTCACACAGAACTGCTGAGCGCTGACCCACACCGGATCGGACCCACACAGGATCGGTAGCACTGATCCACATAGGATCGCTGAGTGATGCAGTCATCGCCGTCGAATCCACTGAGGATATATGTACAGTCGTCGTCGTCACAGTAGCAGTCGCAACCAGCTCTAGGGTTCCTGCACATAGCAAGCTCGTTCGGGAGGGTCCGCTCCACAACCCGAGAGGCTGATACATCAACTGACACATAGTCTAGAGTTGATGTATCCAAAAGTTCTGTATCGTCAACAGGAACTCAACGTCGCAGACGGCGCGTCAATCGGACGCCCGGTCTGAGAGTTATTGGCCTTTTCGTCCTAGGGGCCCGGTTGGTTTTTAAGGCAAAACCAACCTGACCATACTCCACCTGCATCCAATCCTCGGGCAGAGTAAGCCAAAAGATTCTTCTCACTTAGAAGAATTCAACAAAGTCGACGGCACGTCAATCGGACGTCTGAAGCTCAAGATATGAGCGTTTCCGCTGCGAGGGACCGGTTGGTTTCGTTTACGAACCAACCCGGCCATACCCAAAGTATTCCGAAACCTTGAGTGTGATATACCAAAACGACCGTCTCGTTCCAAGGATCTTGTCTCCACTTACGGCGTGTCGATCGGAGGTCCTTACCCCAAGTTATGGTCAATTGAACCCAAACGGTCCGAAAATGGGGGTCTCGGGCCCGGCCCGAGACCCCCCCCCCCCGGTTGGCCCGAATCGGGCGACCCGCCCTGGGTCCGGGACGGCTTGGCCCAGAAGGGCACGGCCCGGCCCGGCCAACGCAGCCCGGCCCGGTCAGCGCGGCGTGGCCTGGCGGACTGGCCAGGCGGCCGGCCCGGCTGGGCACAGCGCGCTGGCCAGCTCGGCCAGTGGCCGAGTCGTTTCGGCAAGGGGGGGGGGGGGGCGCCTGCCCCCCTGGTGAAACAGCGGCCCCCGAATTAAGGGAGCCGTTTTTCATAGCCGGCCGGGGGAATTAATTCCCCCGGCTCCCCTTTGTCCGGTCGGCCCTCACCGGCCGGTCGGTTCTGCCGACAAGGACTAGCGACGGCTGGTCCTTTCTCCATCGCTAACCCCGGCGGCCCGGAACCGGCCGCCGGTCACCCTGCTCCGCCGCGGCCCAGAACTGGCCACGACTTGATTTGTCCGGCGCGGTGCGATGACACCGCGCCCCTCCGCTGCGGCCCCGCTCCGGCAGCGGCATCTTTGGTTTTCTTCGACGCAGCGTGATGGCGTCACGTCCTTGTTCAAATTCACGGCACGGCGCGACGGCCCCGCGAAGTACTTTCCATGCGATTTCCGCATGGTGCGACGCCACCACGCCATTCTGTCCAAACCACAAAGTTTCAACAAGGATAAAGAGGTGGGTCGGCCTTGTTTGTGCGGTCTGGTCCCCTCTCGTTAAATGATAACATTTAGTCTAATATCCACGATGATCGACAAACTAGAATAATGAACAAAATTAATTAAATAAAATAAATCCCCTACCTCGGTTTCAAGAACGGTGCACATCAACGAGCCGCGGAAGATGAGCGCCGCTGAGGTCGGGCATCATGGAAAACGAACGTCGATTCCATTGTTGTTGAGGTGCGTCCGAAGAGAAAACGTCATTGGAGAAGTTCTCCGCGTTCTTCGGCGGAGATGTTCTTAGTTGAAGAATGGTGTTCTTCGTTGGAGTCTGAGGTGTTCTTCACGTTCTTCGTCGAAGATTTTTTTCGTTGGAGATGAAGAATATCTTCACGCTTCCCAAAACCTCTCAAAGACAAAACTCTAACAACAAAATAAAATAAGCTCCTTTCTTATTTTATTAACACAATAAGCCTTTTGAAATTCAAGGGTTTGAATTTCAAAAACATACATTAAACTCACAACATTAAATCCATAAGTTTGATAAACTTATGTTATCCAAATTAATGGTGAGTTGAAGGGGTGGGGTTTGTGTGGGCCCCACAACCCTCATAACCTCCTAAGGGAGGTTGGGTGGTTACCCAACTTCCATCCAAAGGATTAAACACTTAGAGTAAAAATAAAAATTGTAGAATAATTATAAAATAAACTTCCACAATTTTTATCATCAACTCTCGTGAAAACGCAACTCTGGGACAGGTGTTCCTAAGCAATTACCGGCACTGCGGTTCCATCGGTGCCCTCGGAGTTCGATTCCGGGCACCGGTTCAAAAGTTAGAAATTCCCGCTTGTTCGTTCACTGAACATACCCGAGCTAATATTCGGATAGAAATTCCGGGCACTTCGGGCCTCAAAATCAAGTGTCGTCTGAAACCGCGTTCTTGTAAAATTCCAAAGAAAATTAAGAAACAGAATTCCCTTGAATTTTACGGGTCTTTACATTTTTGGTAATGGAATTTGGAATAATATTATCATGATCCATGTTTCTGAATGTGTGAGGAAACTTGGTGGTGATGGGTGGTATTTATAGTGTAGGAGATAAGTGTTTTGGACAATTTTAATTAATGGTTTATTATTTTGGGTCAACAGTATGATTGGATTTGCATTCCATGAAATAATATAGTAAATATAGAGATGACATTAATGATTATTGTGCATACATAAATAATGAATCAAGAAATATAGTACCGAAAACATTTTTTAATATACATTAAACTATTATATTTCGTTATTTAATGAAAACACAACTATATTAGAAAAGTTCCAAAAACTAAAAATTACCATTTTTAGGCATCTATAATTCAAAATTGGTCTCTATTTTAGGAAAATAATATACATAATATGTTAAATGTAATTTTTAATTAAAATAAATAGTTATTCAACAAAATATCAATTTTAAAATTTCAAATGATTTTATTAGATTTGGGAAAATTAATTAAGGACTCATATAATCATCGGAGAAAAAATATTAATTTATGAATCTATTTTGTGACATTAATTTGTTTTTAAAACATTATATTACTATTTATTCTATAGATTACTATTTACAATTAATATAAATACCAATACATAATTTATCATTTATAAAATATTTATTTACTTTTTCAATGATATAAATATATTATATTTTCATTGACAAGATACCAATATTTTTTGTATACAATCATAGGGGAGGTTCCTATTCTTTTTTCTGGATTAGTATTCCTAATGGTAATGTTATAATTCTAATAGTAATGTTAATATTTTAATATGTATCATGGTTATAAAAATTTTGTTATACGCAACATAAGTTATCGAAGATATCAAATTTAAATGATATATAGAATAAAATCATTAGGTGTTACACATTTATCATTTCATTTAAATTTAATATTATTGACATATAGAACCACAATCCAGTTCCATCATTTTCGGCCAAGAAACCAATATATAGAACCCCACGGGATTTGGAATCATCAGTCAGTGTCCCAACACTCATTTAATAGTAAATCATATTTTGGATTTTAAAGCCCAAGTTTGTGTCCCACACTCTAATGTCAATCAATCACACATTGGATTTTAAAGTGACATTCTATTTCTCAAATATTTATATCAATAAATCACAAATTTAGTTTTGATGAATCAGTTCAAGTCTCACATATGACTATTTACAATTTCAAAATATCACATATATCATAGTTTCAAATATAACAAAATTTCACATACATCATGTTTATGCATCATTTACAATCTAATCCATCATTTTCATAAAGTGTACATTTTCAAATTATACAAGAACAAGGTTCATCACATTAATTAAAAATGATTAATTTGAAAATTATCTATTAAACCATTTAAGGACATTTAAAAATAGATACCATTAACACACATTAGGTTGAATAAACAATAAATTAATTATAATTAACCAATAAATTTCACATCCCATTAATATAAAAATTACACAATCCCATAAATTGACTACTTTATTATCCCCACTAATCAATCAATTCATAAATACATTAATTAATCTATTTACCAGTTAATTAATCAAATTCAAGATGGAATTTCTAAAAATGCAATAACGATTTTGAAATTCCATTCACATGATTATAATCATGATATGGGATTTTAATTTTAGAAAACCTACATCATGATCTTTGGTGAGAATTCACTGAATATGAATCCCCAAATTGAAGTAGAATTTTCAATTGTAGGATGAAGAAAGAGATCTAGAACCAATGAAAGATCCACGATCAAATAGGTTACGATTTATCAAAATAATGATCAAAACAATATACATTAGGTAATAATACACTCCCCATGATTTAGAAATATGGATGAGAGAGAGTGAAATCTATATGGTAAATTTATTTCATGACAGGAGAGGGGCATATCTATCAATCAGATCATAAATTCCTTAAGAACATAGTGTGCAGGCTTTGAAATACCCATTTTAACCACAAAAAACAATAGAGAACTTCTTAGGTTAAGAAATTATGAATGAAGGTGAAATATAAGGGGCTCTAGAAAATTTAAAATAATTTTTCTGGTTATTAATCTCAACATACATAGTTTCTTTGGACTGGGTGTGTATTTTCCCAAAAACATGCACCATAACTGTTTGCATCACATAGGGGTCTCATGGTTACTACTATGAGGGTTAATAGTTTGAAACCCCACATAATAATATTTTAATTAATATTTATTTGGGATTGCATGGATTTTTGGGATAGGTCACACGGATTGAGAATGTCATGTAGTAGCTATGCACTGCCCAAAAAGAACTGGAAACAAGTATCAAAATTCACCAATAATATACCCAAAATAAAACTTTAATAAGTTATACCAAAATAAGCATAAAAATTACCGAAAATAATCAAAAGACATCTCCAAAATATGTTGTGATATAACTATATCTCCACATTATTATAGACCAGTATAAATATGTAATCCTAAGCATCTGTCAGATTCATTGATAAAAATATCAGGCCATGGATCCCACACATCTTCATTATCTTCTATGTTCCACCCTAAAAACACCCCTACTAAAACAATACTCAAACCAATGGCCCAATCATCCAAAAAATAGATTGTCACTGTAATCTACAAAACATATTAGATGATCTTCATAGGATACCTTAATCTCAAGCTCAACATCATCAACATTAATCACATGAGAAAGGGAAGAGGCCATACAGTTTTATCCACAACACATGAAAAACATCATGCATAACATTGTACATCTATTTTAATAGGCAATTGGTATGGAACCAACATGATTGTCTACACATCCTCAAGTGGTCCAACATATCAGGGCACCAAACTGCCCTACCTCTGAATCCTATAGGGATCTAATATTGGTGATAACCAAAATAACTCACCATCACACACTATAAACTCATGGGGTCTTCAATATCTATATGTATTTGAATTTTGTGTACATTGATACATAGACATAAATTTTGGAATCATATGATCTTACATTGACTTATCATTAATAAAACTCATTAAAATAAAATTTAAATCACCTACCTCCATCCAATATAGAGGATAACTGCATGAAATACAATAAAAAACCTCATATGTTGTCATCTAAAAAGGTTAATGGTGACTATTTTTAAGGAGAATTCATCAAGTTCCATATTATTCTAATAAGACCCACCATTTTTTGAATGAATTTGTATTATATATTCTAAAACATGGATACTATGTTATGAATATAATTATGTCTATTGGTGCAATGATATACAAAGGAATACCTTTGTACCAAGAACCACCTTGAAGTCCTTCAAGAAGTGTGAAGTTAAACATGAGTATCTATATGAAATTTTACTTCGTGGAACTACATGTAGGAAGACTATATCCTGAATATAAAAGTACCCCAATCGATCCACATACAAGACTCCATGATAAGAATGATATTTTCTACTATTGTATATCCAGAGACAATCACCCTAATAGAATTATTATTTCGAGGTGACCTTGGGATACCCGCCACAAATTATATTGTAACTTTATCCATATTCCATTATGGAATGGGGAATGACTATAGTAGACCACTGGATCATTGATGCTAAGCCATCACATGTTTACAGGTGTAGTATTGTGTCACAAACCTTTAAATCTATATTTTCATGTTCGACCACCAATATATTCAACATAATCCACAATACATATTTGTTAAACTAGGGTGCACAGACCAATTCCAGGAATGGAATTCACATGTCATCTCATATCGTATATACATTGGAACAACAACATAAATAATGACATAGATTATCGCATCCTCATACATGTTCTAGTCTGATTGTGGTGACACACCTTCAAGACATTCCCTCAAGGATAAACACTCTATATCCCCATATAATTCATATCCATAATATAGATTAAAAGTATGTATTACAATGATATTGATACAAGAATCATGTGATCCTGACCCTATAAAACAACAACATGAATCTCAGCTAATAAATTAATAATCATCCACTTAGTACTAGAATCCTGAGTGTAGAGACCCAAAGCCTAACGTACATTGACATTACATTACATTTTCGGAAATCTTAGTACATAACAAAAAATACACACAGAAGGATCGTAATAGTTTAGTGTCTTTAGAAACTCAGAACGTAATCTTCTAATCGTGGTGAAAGATCTCCAATATCTCCCATAAAGATCTTACCTTTTTTTTACCTAAAACCTTTCTTTATATCCTGGGGAAAAGAAATCATAAAAGGGTGAGCTCAAATGCTCAGTAAGGGTAAACAAAAGAAATATAAATCTCATCGTATACACAAGCACATAACTTTTGGAAATATTAACCTGCAAAAGAGATCATAATTTCATAACATGGGATAAATCATAGTAGTGAAATGAAATCCCAATAATAATAACTTAAAACATGAAACATTGTGGAATACACACATAATCATAGAGAATCATTTCTTGTTAGTCAAGACTCATTTCCAAGACTATCTTAGTGGACAAAGTCCCTTTCTGAATCGAGTAACCCTCGTTTCAGTCCTGTTTCACTGAACCGGTATAACCTACCATTCCAGCCATGTCTATCTCATGAGATATAAAATCTTTACCCAATGCATTGGAGGGAGATATAGGTCCCACCCATCTCATAATGATACCATTCTTATGTGTGCCACATAATCATAAAACATACATCATAGCGTAACCCATGTAAAAAAATGGGATTCTTAAACAACATGACATCATAAAACAATTCATATAAGATAAAAGATTTCATAAAAATATTTCCATCACAACATAATCAAATCCATTTAATAATAGGGATAAAAACAATACCCTTTATTATCTTAGATGGAAAATAATTTTGATTAAAAACTTGAACTCCATTCTTGAGGAAAATATCATTTCTTCTTCAAAAACATTTTTCCTTTCTTAACATGTCATACAAATTTAAACTAAAAGAAGTTGATTAAAAATAAACTTGAAAACTTGTAAAGGATGCTTATTTGAAATAATGTTTTAAAAATCCATTCATGCCGTATAAATTAAAAAAAAACATTCTTATCGTACTTTTGCCGGAAAAGTCAAAAAGAACCTCGTACGAAAAACGACAAAAGATTCCTTTCATATCTTTTACTAAAAACTCACCGAAGGGTAAAATTGGATTTAATCAATTGTAGGTGGATTGAAATAATATTACATATTTATGAAACATGGATGTGGATGATAAAATACACCCTAGTAAATACTTACGAATAAACAATCTCGGATAAAAATGAGATTGTGATATTTCCCTTACCTTAGGTCCGACTTGCTTTGTAAGTGTCTGAACCTCCTGTATAATGATTTAAATCATGTTATTGACTTATTAAAGAATCATATTCATTGTTATGATATCATATATGGTTCACTTATGACATTATATTACCCGTTCTTTCGTAAATTCCATGTTAAAGAAGCGTTTTGGGTAAAATCGTTTCATTTATCGTAGGTGTTTTGACTTGTTGTTCTTGACATTATTATTACTTATATCATGATTTACTTACTTCCAGAATATAAAATATGATTTATATATCATATATATTCAGTATATATATATATAATATATAGATAAATGAAATGAAAAACACCGTTCATGGAGACGGTAGTCCGTACGTACGCATGAACGCTGTTTTCCTTTCCTTATTGTCTTGAATGTAAGTAAATAGATGACATACATATATATATATATACATAAATACAGTAGCTTTATAATGTCATATATTTCATTATTATTTCTTATATATACTTTATAATCATTCTTAAATGGTTAACATGGGGAATGAATCTCATCGTGTCGTGGAGACGGTAGTCCGTACGTACGCACGAGCGATGATATCATTTCCATAAATATTGAATTGAATTGGAGTGGATTATAAAATATATCATAATCAATATGATGTTTTAATAACTATGTATAGTTATTCTTTACACCATTATACCCATCCATGTAAGGTGGTGGTGGAAAATAGATTACACCACGGCGTGGAGACGGTATTCCGTACGTACGCACGCGCGGTGACTTCTTTTTCCGTAGGATGGATAGATGGTGAAATAGGGTTGTTTCATACTTAAAATAAAATATCAGTATATGATTGATACTGATGTTATTACTTCATAATGAAACAACCTAAGAAGAAGAAGTGGAAGAAGAAATAAAGATGAAAGAATTGGTAACGGTAATTACCTCTTCTTTGAAGCGCCTCTTTGAGACCTCCTATTAGGGCACTAAAATTGGTCTTTGAGGAAGACCAGAACCACTAGGATGTTTCTAGGGAAGTGGAGAATAGATTTTGGCAGGGGTTGGCCGAGCTTGAGTGCTCAAATTGGTGTGAGGAGGAGGGGGAGGAGGTGTCCTTTTATAAGGGAGGAGAGGGGTACCTTAGGAATACCTCAAAATATTGTTTTATATTAAAGTCAAAATCGGTTTATAATGGTTCCAAAGGGTCTTATTTCGGAGCTAAAGTGGGGATGGGTCAAAATCCTATCAACCAGTAAGATTTAGACAAGTTTAGGGTATTATTTTAACCTTATCAATTAGATTTAACTCTAAGTTAAATAATTTAACTTTTACTGTGTCTTTTTGTTTTCTTTCACTATATGTTTAATACACTTACTATAACATGCCAAAAGAACCCCAAATTGTTTATTATTAATATATATATCCTTATATAAGTCATTTGGCCGAACTTTATATTTCTAGGAATAAAATAACAATTAATAATATAATATTTGATTTAAAAACTATTTTGTGTCAATTTTGACACTATTTGATATATGATTTTTGTGAAAGTCATAACCGAATTATATGTTCGAACCAAGTTGATTAAATCAACACTAATATATCATAGTAACCTATAAAATTAGTGTAATTCATAAAAAGTCTCAAATTACATTCATTTGAGCATTTATAACATCAATTATGTTAATATTTCCTTAAAAGGGTAATTACTGCATCATCGTTGTGTCATAAACAAATTAATTTATTTAAAGTCTAAAAATTATAAATAAAATATCATTTTGTAGGAAATCTTTTTATATTTCTAATTAATATTTACAATCGAATTTATCTTATGTAAAACCCTATATTAAAAATGTTTTAGTAAATATACTTTGATTTTAACTCTTTTAACTCTTCTTTGAATTAAATAATAATAAATGTCCTAATCTAATCCATGTGGGCCTAAATGATAATATTTTACACTTAAGGTTGTTTTTGGTCGAGATAAACTTGTCCAATAGGATTAGGACATGTGTTAGGGTAATATTAATATCATTTTTACCCTTAATTACCCTATTTATTTTTAACCGTGGTAAATAAAAGTAAAAAGTTACTATTCACCAAAAATTATTTTCATCTCATTGAACCACATTTTACTTACTGACATCAACCGTGTCTCTCGGATTTTTGAAATTCCATTCAGAGAAGCGGTAAAATTAAGTTTTTTGAAAAATTCAGTTTTTTAACTACCACTTAGTAGTTTCAGTATTCATCAAAAATTGAAGGTTTTCAGAAAAATGCCAAAATTTCATCATAAGCTATATTTCATATTCCAAATTCAAAAATGAAGTCTATTTTACCAAATTCATAACATAGAAGTTGCATTAATTAATTTTATAATTAAATCCCGTTGTTAAAACAAATAGCGTGTTTTTAAGAAACAATGTCTGTCAAAAGATTGACACTTGTTTATGTTTGGTTTAAATGTGAAATTACATTTAATGACCAACATTGTATTAAATTGTAAAAAATATTCTAAATATACTTTAAAACCACTCAAATTAATAATTTATCACTATTAATTATTTCGATTAAAAAATTTGTTTTTAATTAAAATTTAGTAATTTTCACTATTCATCATAATATGAAAGTTATCCGAAATGTACCAAAATTTCACCTTAGGCTAAATTCGATACTCCGAATCCAAAAATGAAATCCATTTTGAAAAATAAAATTTACAAAATTTCAAAAAGTGGTTATTACTATTCATAACGGCTAGTTTTAATAACATTTTAATAGCATATCGCTGTTTAGTGAAACTCGTTATTGCGTACTACACACGCTATCGAGGAAGGTCGCGATTGCGTGTAATGAAAGGCAAGTCAAGGATGCGTGTTGTGCAAGATCCTTTTGGTGTAGCGTACAACACAAGACATTAGTGAAATAAAAAGAATATTTTTCATAAAATCTCGGGCTGTTACATTCTACCCCCATTAAAATGAATTTCTCCCTCGAAATTCGTCGGGGTTATAAATGGTTTACTATTCGAAAGATTCTTTTATAGAAACCCACATCGTAAAAAGGAATACCAAAACTTGGCTTTAAAAACTAAAGTATGAAATGTAACGATTACCCAAATAAACTAATCACTGGGTTTCCACATAGGTGAAAATATGGATATAGAAGAGAAATCTAACCATCATGTTCTGATGGAGAGTGGTAGAGAACGTGGCTATGGAAAAGCCAGAAATCACAAAGCCATAAATTTGTGACGATCTAAGGTACCATCTGATTCATCAGATATAAGAGCACTAGGACAACATTTTTGGTTTTCAAGATCCTTTCCCTAAAGTTGAAGAGTTTGAATTAGAATAAATACTTACTTTATTTTGGTACAATCTCACTGTTTTTTGTGCCTTTAACAATTTCCACTTCATCTCTTAAATAAATGAAGTTGAATTTGTTATTCGTGAAGTGTTAGCAGATCATGTGATAGAATGACAGGTCATTCCATCTATCTCAAAAGGTTAGCAAAATTTATATACATAAGTCGATCTATAGTGAGATTAATCATATATGGTTCCTAAAATGGACTTATAATTCATATATCATACTGCTTAATATAATAAAACTAGTTTCTACTAAACAGGGACTTCCTGTAGGCCAGTGGTAGGCGATAAAGGCCAGTCGCACTTCGGTTGTGGGTTCGATTCCTATAGCCTTGTCCGACGCGATGGGTTGTCGCCCATCCTGCAGGTTGTCCTTTTTCTAAAACTATATTACTATAACATCCCATCAATAATATCGAAAAAAAAACTTCTATCCTTAAACAATACTTACTTATTCCAACATAATCCATTCCAATCTTTAGGCTTACCCATAATACTGCAGTCCACTCTCATAATATAGTGAAAACAATTACCAGAGATTTAATACCATCGTTGATCCCCATAAGATATGTCTTGTTGGTCACATTCTAAACATTCAAAGTCCTTAATCATGTATTCTCTTGAATACCCATTGAACCTTAGTGAAAACTTGAATGCAGTTAAAAGTTAACACTTTCCACATACCAAAATCCTCAAAATTCTATATACTCAAACCATGATATCACTTAGTCCTTATATCAATCATGAGCTCATGAATACTGTAACATTTCATTTTCTCGTTTTCCCTTCATTATGCGCATATCATCTTATTTCCAAAAAATATCTCAATCACTTTGAATACCACATTAGACCAATACATAAATACTTTACAATACAACATTATTTAGGAATCACATTACATAAACACTTAATCATTCCACCACATCGTTATTATATTCAACATTGCCAATGGTGATCGCATGTGACTTACCTTTGTCCTTTGCCTTAAGCGGTTGCTCATGTCGATCATCACTAACCCTTGGATTAGGGCATTTATTAGCATAATGCCCCATTCCCTTGCACTTGAAGCATTGAAGTGTTGGTGGTGCGTTCTGTGCAGTGTTTGCTTTATTCACATCATTAGAATCCCTTTTTCCATTACTTCGACACTCAGCTGCTCGATGACCTTATTTTCCACACTTAAAACATTTTCTAGTCCCTTTAAGACAATCTCTACCATGCTTCTTTCCACACTTTGTGCATAAGGAAACATTCATTTTCTTTTCACCATTATTATGAGATTTCTCCTTGAACTCCATCTTTCGTTTCTTGTCAAAACCATGAGATGGATATGTAACACCAACTTCTATTTCTACCTTGATAGCACAACGCATGATTTCTTCATAGCTACTAAAGTCTCTTATAGCTAATGCCCTTCGAAGACTTGGTTTTAAGCCACTGAAAAATCGATCAACTTTACATTCAGGTTGGATGATAATGCCAGATGCATACCTTGCAAGTCTTGTAAAATTTTCTTCGTATATACCAACAGATTCATCATCCTTTTGCTTTATTTCAAGAAACTCCTTCTCCATCTTTGTTCGAAGAATACGAGGGAAGTACTTATTGAAAAATAAGTTCTTGAACTCGTCACATTCCATGGATTCAATTTCATCTCTTTGCCTCGTATTCTTGATAAGATTCCACCATTGATCAGCTTCACCTTCCAAATGATATACTGCTAAGATGAATTTATCATGCCCAGAACATTGAAGAACTGAAAATATCTTTTCAGTGGTACTGATCCATTGTTCAGCAACAAGTGGATCGGAAGTCACACTGAAAAAAGTTAGACGTTGCCTCATGAATGACTCAATAGAATATTGTTCCCTTCTCTGCTCATTTGGAAGTCCAGAATGATTCATAGCTTGTGTAAGTATAGCAATAAAATTTTGCACTCCATCTCCCATAACATTTGTTTTTTCAGGAGGACAATCATTGCATTGTCCATTTCATTGATCAACACGGTTCCTTCGGGTTCCAACCATCGTCTAAAACCCAAAAAGAATATTGTGAGAGGAAAAAATCATGCTAGGGAAAACAACATAATAAAGGGGGAGTACCTTCAATATCTAACATATTAGGTTTAAATCTATGATCGTCAGCGTAGTTCTAGTACTATAACCTATATGTATACTTAACCTTAGGGACATCCCAAGACATACCGTAGAAATATCTCTAGGGACCTCACTAAAGTTCTCGCATCCTAGTTTCAAAAGGTTGACTAAACCTTTCCTCTGATACCAACTGTAGAGACCTGAAGTCTAATGTACATTGACATTACATTACATTTGTGGAATACTTAGTACATAACAAAAAATACACACACAAGGATCGTAATAGTTTAGTGTCTTTGGAAACTCGGAACGTAATCTTCTAATCGTGGTGAAAGATCTCCAATATCTCCCATAAAGATATTCCCTTTTTTTTACCTAAAACCTTTCTTTATATCCTGGGGAAAAGAAAACATAAAAGGGTGAGCTCAAATGCTCAGTAAGGGTAAACAAAAGAAATATAAATCTCATCGTATACACAAGCACATAACTTTTGGAAATATTAACCTGCAAAAGAGATCATAATTTCATAACATGGGATAAATCATAGTAGTGAAATGAAATCCCAATAATCATAACTTAAAACATGAAACATTGTGTCATACACACATAATAATAGAGAATCATTTCTTGTTAGTCAAGACTCATTGCCAAGACTATCTTAGTGGATAAAGTCCCTTTCTGAATCGAGTAACCCTCGTTTCAGTCCTGTTTCACTGAACCGGTATAACCTACCATTCCAGCCATGCCTATCTAATGAGATATAAAATCTTTACCCAATGCATTTGAGGGAGATATAGGTTCCACCCATCTCATAATGATACCATTCTTATGTGTGCCACATAATCATAAAACATACATCATAGCGTAACCCATGTAAAAAAAATGGGATTCTTAAACAACATGACATCATAAAACAATTCATATAAGATAAAAGATTTCATAAAAATATTTCCATCACAACATAATCAAATCCATGTAATAATAGGGATAAAAACAATACCCTTTATTATCTTAGATGTAAAATAATTTTGATTAAAAACTTGAACTCCATTCTTGAGGAAAATATCATTTCTTCTTCAAAAACATTTTTCCTTTCTTAACATGTCATACAACATTAAACTAAAAGAAGTTGATTAAAAATAAACTTGAAAACTTGTAAAGGAATATTCTTTGAAATAATGTTTTAAAAATACATTCATGCCGTATAAATTAAAAAAAACATTCTTATCGTACTTTTGCCGGAAAAGTCAAAAAGAACCTCGTACGAAAAATGACAAAAGATTCCTTTCATATCTTTTACTAAAAACTCACCAAAGGGTAAAATTGGATTTAAACAATTGTAGGTGGATTGAAATAATATTACATATTTATGAAACATGGATGTGGATGATAAAATACACCCTAGTAAATACTTACGAATAAACAATCTCGGATAAAAATGAGATTGTGATATTTCCCTTACCTTAGGTCCGACTTGCTTTGTAAGTGTCTGAACCTCCTGTATAATTATTTAAATCATGTTATTGACTTATTACAGAATCATATTCATTGTTATGATATCATATATGGTTCACTTATGACATTATATTACCTGTTCTTTCGTAAATTCCATGTTAAAGAAGCGTTTTGGGTAAAATCGTTTCATTTATCGTAGGTGTTTTGACTTGTTATTCTTGACATTATTATTACTTATATCATGATTTACTTACTTCCAGAATATAAAATATGATTTATATATCAAATATATTAAGTATATATATATATATAATAGATAGATAAATGAAATGAAAAACACCGTTCATGGAGACGGTAGTCCGTACGTACGCATGAACGCTGTTTTCCTTTCCTTATTGTCTTCAATGTAAGTAAGTAGATGACATACATATATATATATATATACATAAATCCAGTAGCTTTATAATGTCATATATTTCATTATTATTTCTTATATATACTTTATAATCATTCTTAAATGGTTAACATGGAGAATGAATCTCATCGTGTCGTGGAGACGGTAGTCCGTACGTACGCACGAGCGATGATATCATTTCCATAAATATTGAATTGAATTGGAGTGGATTATACAATATATCAGAATCAATATGATGTTTTAATAACTATGTATAGTTATTCTTTACACCATTATACCCATCCATGTAAGGTGGTGGTGGAAAATAGATTACACCACGGCGTGGAGACGGTATTCCGTACGTACGCACGCGCGGTGACTTCTTTTTCCGTAGGATGGATAGATGGTGAAATAGGGTTGTTTCATACATAAAATAACATATCAGTATATGAGTGATACTGATGTTATTACTTCATAATGAAACAACCTAAGAAGAAGAAGTGGAAGAAGAAATAAAGATGAAAGAATTGGTAACGGTAATTACCTCTTCTTTGAAGCGCCTCTTTGAGACCTCCTCTTAGGGCACTAAAATTGGTCTTTGAGGAAGACCAGAACCTCTAGGATGTTTCTAGGGAAGTGTAGAAGAGATTTTGGCAGGGGTTGGCTGAGCTTGAGTGCTCAAATTGGTGTGAGGAGGAGGGGGAGGAGGTGTCCTTTTATAAGGGAGGAGAGGGGCACCTTAGGAATACCTCAAAATATTATTTTATATTATGGTCAAAATCGGTTTATAATGGTTACAAAGGGTCTTATTTCGTAGCTAAAGTGGGTATGGGTCAAAATCCTATCAACCAATAATATTTAGACAAGTTTAGGGTATTATTTTAACCTTATCAATTAGATTTAACTCTAAGTTAAATAATTTAACTTTTACTGTGTCTTTTTGTTTTCTTTCACTATATGTTTAATACACTTACTATAACATGCCAAACGAATCCCAAATTGTTTATTATTAATATATATATCCTTATCTAAGTCATTTGGCCGAACTTTAGATTTTTAGGAATAAAATAACAATTAATAATATAATATTTGATTTAAAAACTATTTTGTGTCAATTTTGACACTATTTGATATATGATTTTTGTGAAAGTCATAACAGAATTATATGTTCAAACCAAGTTGATTAAATCAACACTAATATATCATAGTAACCTAGAAAATTAGTGGAATTCATAAAAAGTCTCAAATTACATTCATTTGAGTATTTATAACATCAATTATGGTAATATTTCCTTAAAAGGGTAATTACTACATCATCGTTGTGTCATAAATAAATTAATTTATTTAAAGTCTAAAATTATAAATAAAATATAATTATGTAGGAAATCGTTTTATCTTTCTAAGGAATATTTACAATCGAATTTATCTTATGTAAAACCCTATATTAAAAATGTTTTATTAAGTATATTTTGATTTTAACTCTTTTAACTCTTCTTTGAATTAAATAATAATAAATGTCCTAATCTAATCCAAGTGGGACTAAATGATAATATTTTACACTTAAGGTTGTTTTTGGTCGAGATAAACTTGTCCAATAGGATTAGGACATGTGTTAGGGTAATATTAATATCATTTTTACCCTTAATTACCCTATTTACTTTTAACCGTGTTAAATAAAAGTAAAAAGTTACTATTCACCAAAACTTATTTTCATCTCATTGAACCACATTTTACTTACTGACATCAACCGTGTCTCTCGGATTTTTAAAATTCCATTCACAGAAGCGGTAAAATTAAGTTTTATGAAAAATTCAGTTTTTTAACTACCACTTAGTAGTTTCACTATTCATCAAAAATTGAAGGTTTTCATAAAAATGCGAAAATTTCATCCAAAGCTATATTTCATATTCCAAATTCAAAAATGAAGTCTATTTTACCAAATTCATAACATAGAAGTTGCATTAATTAATTTTATAATTAAATCCCGTTGTTAAAACAAATAGCGTGTTTTTAAGAAACAATATCTATCAAAAGATTGACACTTGTTTATGTCTGGTTTAAATGTGAAATTACATTTAATGACCAACATTGTATTAAATTGTAAAAATATATTCAAAATATACTTTAAAACCACTAAAATTAATAATTTATCACTATTAATTATTTCGATTAAAAAAGTTGTTTTTAATTAAAATTTATTAATTTTCACTATTCATCATAATATGAAAGTTATCCAAAATGTACCAAAATTTCACCTTAGGCTAAATTCGATACTCCGAATCCAAAAATGAAATCCATTTTGAAAAATAAAATTTACAAAATTTCAAAAAGTGGTTATTACTATTCATAACGGCTAGTTTTAATAACATTTTAATAGCATATCGCTGTTTAGTGAAACTCGTTATTGCGTACTACACACGCTATCGAGGAAGGTCGCGATTGCGTGTAATGCAAGGCAAGTCAAGGATGCGTGTTGTGCAAGCTCCTTTTGGTGTAGCGTATAACACAAGACATTAGTGAAATAAAAAGAATATTTTTCATAAAATCTCGGGCTGTTACATTCTACCCCCCATAAAATGAATTTCGCCCTCGAAATTCGTCGGGGTTATAAATGGTTTACTATTCGAAAGTTTCTTTAATAGAAACCCACATTGTAAAAAGGAATACCAAAACTTGGCTTTAAAAACTAAAGTATGAAATGTAACGATTACCCAAATAAACTAATCACTGGGTTTCCACATAGGTGAAAATATGGATATGGAAGAGAAATCTAACCATCATGTTCTGATGGAGAGTGGTAGAGAACATGGCTATGGAAAATCCAGCAATCACAAAGCCATAAATTTGTGACGATCTAAGGTACCATCTGATTCATCAGATATAAGAGCACTAGGACAACATTTTTTGTTTTCAAGATCGTTTCCCTAAAGTTGAAGAGTTTGAATTAGAATAAATACTTACTTTATTTTGGTACAATCTCACTGTTGTTTGTGCCTTTAACAATTTCCACTTCATCTCTTAAATAAATGAAGTTGAATTTGTTATTCGTGAAGTGTTAGCAGATCATGTGATAGAATGACAGGTCATTCCATCTGTCTCAAAAGGTTAGCAAAATTTATATACATAAGTCGATCTATAGTGAGATTAATCATATATGGTTCCTAAAATGGACTTATAATTCATATATCATACTGCTTAATATAATAAAACTAGTTTCTACAAAACATGGACTTCCTGTAGGCCAGTGGTAGGCGATAAAGGCCAGTCGCACTTCGGTTGTGGGTTCGATTCCTACAGCCTTGTCCGACGCGATGGGCTGTCGCCCGTCCTGCAGGTTGTCCTTTTTCTAAAACTATATTACTATAACATCCCATCAATAATATCGAAAAAAAACTTCTATCCTTAAACAATACTAACTTATTCCAACATAATCCATTCCAATATTTAGGCTTACCCATAATACTGCAGTCCACTCTCATAATATAGTGAAAACAATTACCAGAGATTTAATACCATCGTTGATCCCCATAAGATATGTCTTGTTGGTCACATTCTAAACATTCAATGTCCTTAATCATGTATTCTCTTGAATACCCATTGAACCTTAGTGAAAAATTGAATGCAGTTAAAAGTTAACACTTTCCACATACCAAAATCCTCAAAATTCTATATACTCAAACCATGATATCACTTAGTCCTTATATCAATCATGAGCTCATGAATACTGTTAAACATTTCATTTTCTCGTTTTCCCTTCATTATGCGCATATCATCTTATTTCCAAAAAATATCTCAATCACTTTGAATACCACATTAGACCAATACATAAATACTTTACGATACAACATTATTTTGGAATCACATTACATAAACACTTAATCATTCCACCACATCGTTATCATATTCAACATTGCCAATGGTGATCGCATGTGACTTCCCTTTGTCCTTTGCCTTAAGCGGTTGCTCATGTTGATCATCACTAACCCTTGGATTAGGGCATTTATTAGCATAATTCCCCATTTCCTTGCACTTGAAGCATTGAAGTGTTGGTGGTGAGTTCTCTGCAGTGTTTGCTTTATTCACATCATTAGAATCCCTTTTTCCATTACTTCGACACTCAGCTTCTCGATGACCTTCTTTTCCACACTTAAAACATTTTCTAGTCCCTTTAAGACAATCTCCACCATGCTTCTTTCCACACTTTGTGAATAAGGAAGCATTCATCTTCTTTTCACCATTATTCTGAGATTTCTCCTTGAACTCCATCTTTCGTTTCTTGTCAAAACCATGAGATGGATATGTAACACCAACTTCCATTTCTACCTTGATATCACAACGCATGATTTCTTCATTGCTACTGAAGTCTCTTATAGCTAATGCCCTTCGAAGACTTGGTTTTAAGCCACTGAAAAATAGATCAACTTTACTTTCAGGTTGGATGATAATGCCAGATGCATACCTTTCAAGTCTTGTAAAATTTTCTTCGTATATACCAACAGATTCATCATCCTTTTGCTTTAGTTCAAGAAACTCCTTCTCCATCTTTGTTCGGAGAATACGAGGGAAGTACTTATTGAAAAATAAGTTCTTGAACTCGTCCCATTCCATGGATTCAATTTCATCTCTTTGCCTCGTATTCTTGATAGGATTCCACCATTGATCATCTTCACCTTCCAAACGATATACTGCTAAGATGACTTTATCATGCTCAGAACATTGAAGAACTGAAAATATCTTTTCAGTGGTACTGATCCATTGTTCAGCAACAAGTGGATCGGAAGTCCCACTGAAAGAAGGTGGACGTTGCCTCATGAAGGACTCAATAGAATATTGTTCCCTTCTCTGCTCATTTGGAAGTCCAGAATGATTCATAGCTTGTGTAAGTATAGCAATAAGATTTTGCACTCCATCTCCCATAACATTTGTTTGTTCATGAGGACAATCATTGCATTGTCCATTGCATTGATCAACACGGTTCCTTCGGGTTCCAACCATCGTCTAAAACCCAAAAAGAATAGTGTGAGAGGAAAAAATCATGCTAGGGAAAACAACATAATAAAGGGGGAGTACCTTCAATATCTAACATATTAGGTTTAATTCTATGATCGTTAGCATAGTTCTAGTACTATAACCTATACGTATACTTAACCTTAGGGACATCCCTAGACATATCGTAGAAATACCTCTAGGGACCTCACTAAAGTTCTCGCATCCTAGTTTCCAAAGGTTGACTAAACCTTTCCTCTGATACCAACTGTAGAGACCCGAAGCCTAACATACATTGACATTACATTACATTTGCGGAATACTTAGTACATAACAAAAAATACACACACAAGGATCGTAATAGTTTAGGGTCTTTGGAAACTCGGAACGTAATCTTCTAATCGTGGTGAAAGATCTCCAATATCTCCCATAGAGATCTTCCCTTTTTTTACCTAAAACCTTTCTTTATATCCTGGGGAAAAGAAATCATAAAAGGGTGAGCTGAAATGCTCAGCAAGGGTAAACAAAAGAAATATAAATCTCATCGTATACACAAGCACATAACTTTTGGAAATATTAACCTGGAAAAGAGATCATAATTTCATAACATGGGATAAATCATAGTAGTGAAATGAAATCCCAATAATCATAACTTAAAACATGAAACATTGTGTCATACACACATAATAATAGAGAATCATTTATTGTTAGTCAAGACTCATTGCCAAGATTATCTTAGTGGACAAAGTCCCTTTCTGAATCGAGTAACCCTCATTTCAGTCCTGTTTCACTGAACCGGTATAACCTAACATTCCAGCCATGTCTATCTCAGGAGATATAAAATCTTTACCCAATGCATTGGAGGGAGATATAGGTCCCACCTATCTCATAATGATACTATTCTTATATGTTCCACATAATCATAAAACATACATCATAGCGTAACCCATGTAAAAAAAATGGGATTCTTAAACAACATGACATCATAAAACAATTCATATAAGATAAAAGATTTCATAAAAATATTTCCATCACAACATAATCAAATCCATGTAATAATAGGGATAAAAACAATACCCTTTATTATCTTAGATGGAAAATAATTTTGATTAAAAACTTGAACTCCATTCTTGAGTAAAATATCATTTCTTCTTCAAAAACATTTTTCCTTTCTTAACATGTCATACAACTTTAAACTAAAAGAAGTTGATTAAAAATAAACTTGAAAACTTGTAAAGGAAGCTTCTTTGAAATAATGTTTTAAAAATCCATTCATGCCGTATAAATTAAAAAAAAACATTCTTATCGTACTTTTGCCGGAAAAGTCAAAAAGAACCTCGTACGAAAAACGACAAAAGATTCCTTTCATATCTTTTACTAAAAACTCACCGAAAGGGAAAAATTGGATTTAAACAATTGTAGGTGGATTGAAATAATATTAAATATTTATGAAACATGGATGTGGATGATAAAATACACCCCAGTAAATACTTACGAATAAACAATCTTGGATAAAAATGAGATTGTGATATTTCCCTTACCTTAGGTCTAACTTGCTTTGTAAGTGTCTGAACCTCCTGTATAATGATTTAAAACATGTTATTGACTTATTATAGAATCATATTCATTGTTATTATATCATATATGGTTCACTTATGACATTATATTACCCGTTCTTTCGTAAATTCCATGTTAAAGAAGCGTTTTGGGTAAAATCATTTCATTTATCGTAGGTGTTTTGACTTGTTGTTCTTGACATTATTATTACTTATATCATGATTTAATTACTTCCAGAATATAAAATATGATTTATATATCATATATATTCAGTATATATATATATATAATAGATAGATAAATGAAATGAAAAACACCGTTCATGGAGACGGTAGTCCGTACGTACGCATGAAAGCTGTTTTCCTTTCCTTATTGTCTTGAATGTAAGTAAGTAGATGACATACATATATATATATACATAAATCCAGTAGCTTTATAATGTCATATATTTCATTATTATTTCTTATATATACTTTATAATCATTCTTAAATGGTTAACATGGAGAATGAATCTCATCGTGTCGTGGAGACGGTAGTCCGTACGTACGCACGAGCGATGATATCATTTCCATAAATATTGAATTGAATTGGAGTGGATTATACAGTATATTAGAATCAATATGATGTTTTAATAACTATGTATAGTTATTCTTTACACCATTATACCCATCCATGTAAGGTGGTGGTGGAAAATAGATTACACCACGGCGTGGAGACGGTATTCCGTACGTACGCACGCGCGGTGACTTCTTTTTCCGTAGGATGGATAGATGGTGAAATAGGGTTGTTTCATACTTAAAATAACATATCAGTATATGAGTGATACTGATGTTATTACTTCATAATGAAACAACCTAAGAAGAAGAAGTGGAAGAAGAAATAAGGATGAAAGAATTGGTAACGGTAATTACCTCTTCTTTGAAGCGCCTCTTTGAGACCTCATCTTAGGGCACTAAAATTGGTCTTTGAGGAAGACCAGAACCTCTAGGATGTTTCTAGGGAAGTGTAGAAGATATTTTGTCAGGGGTTGGCCGAGATTGAGTGCTCAAATTGGTGTGAGGAGGAGGGGGAGGAGGTGTCCTTTTATAAGGGAGGAGAGGGGCACCTTAGGAATACCTCAAAATATTATTTTATATTAAAGTCAAAATCAGTTTATAATGGTTCCAAAGGGTCTTATTTCGGAGCTAAAGTGGGGATGGGTCAAAATCCTATCAACCAATAAGATTTAGACAAGTTTAGGGTATTATTTTAACCTTATCAATTATATTTAACTCTAAGTTAAATAATTTAACTTTTACTGTGTCTTTTTGTTTTCTTTCACTATATGTTTAATACACTTACTATAACATGCCAAACGAACCCCAAATTGTTTATTATTAATATATATATCCTTATCTAAGTCATTCGGCCGAACTTTAGATTTTTAGGAATAAAATAACAATTAATAATATAATATTTGTCAATTTTGACACTATTTGATATATGATTTTTGTGAAAGTCGTAACAGAATTATATGTTCGAACCAAGTTGATTAAATCAACAAAAATATATCATAGTAACCTAGAAAATTAGTGTAATTCATAAAGAGTCTCAAATTACATTCATTTGAGCATTTATAACATCAATTATGTTAATATTTCCTTAAAAGGGTAATTACTGCATCATCGTTGTGTCATAAATAAATTAATTTATTTAAAGTCTAAAAATTATAAATAAAATATCATTATGTAGGAAATCGTTTTAGATTTCTAATTAATATTTACAATCGAATTTATCTTATGTAAAACCATATATTAAAAATGTTTTAGTAAATATACTTTGATTTTAACTCTTTTAACTCTTCTTTGAATTAAATAATAATAAATGTCCTAATCTAATCCAAGTGGGCCTAAATGATAATATTTTACACTTAAGGTTGTTTTTGGTCGAGATAAACTTGTCCAATAGGATTAGGATATCTGTTAGGGTAATATTAATATCATTTTTACCCTTAATTACCCTATTTACTTTTAACCGTGGTAAATAAAAGTAAAAAGTTACTATTCACCAAAAATTATTTTCATCTCATTGAACCACATTTTACTTACTGACATCAACCGTGTCTCTCGGATTTTTGAAATTTCATTCACAGAAGCGGTAAAATTACGTTTTATGAAAAATTCAGTTTTTTAACTACCACTTAGTAGTTTCACTATTCATCAAAAATTGAAGGTTTTCAGAAAAATGCCAAAATTTCATCTAAGCTATATTTCATATTCCAAATTCAAAAATGAAGTCTATTTTACCAAATTCATAACATAGAAGTTTCATTAATTAATTTTATAATCAAATCCCGTTGTTAAAACAAATAGCGTGTTTTTAAGAAACAATATCTATCAAAAGATTGACACTTGTTTATGTCTGGTTTAAATGTGAAATTACATTTAATGACCTACATTGTATTAAATTGTAAAAATATATTCTAAATATACTTTAAAACCACTCAAATTAATAATTTATCACTATTAATTATTTCGATTAAAAAATTTGTTTTTAATTAAAATTTAGTAATTTTCACTATTCATCATAATATGAAAGTTATCTGAAATGTACCAAAATTTCACCTTAGGCTAAATTCGATACTCCTAATCCAAAAATGAAATCCATTTTGAAAAATAAAATTTACAAAATTTCAAAAAGTGGTTATTACTATTCATAACGGCTAGTTTTAATAACATTTTAATAGCATATCGTTGTTTAGTGAAACTCGTTATTGCGTACTACACACGCTGTCGAGGAAGGTCGCGATTGCGTGTAATGCAAGGAAAGTCAAAGATGCGTGTTGTGCAAGCTCCTTTTGGTTTAGCATACAACACAAGACATTAGTGAAATAAAAAGAATATTTTTCATAAAATCTCGGGCTGTTACACTGAGATGCTTGAGACTGAGTTTTCCTACTCAATATGTCAAAAACACTATTTCCCTTTATAGGTGTACATGATATGATAGTGTAAGAAGATTTCATATTCTCAAATCATGTCTAAAACTAGAGATTCAAATATCAATGTGTAAATATAAACATTAAGATATTGTGATCGGTATACATTGAAAACTTATATCCTAATATATAATTCCTCCAACACTTAATGTCATGAACAACTACAACTGACCTATGTTCATGTGTTGGATTGTTACATTAATTTGAACTCAAATATCATGACATATTTTTCATAATTGGGTCTTCTTTCATTAAAATTTATCAAATATTGATCCCTGATGAACCACAAAATAATTTATACTATTCCCTCAACTCGAGAAGGGAAAAATAGTTGTTCTCAAAGGATTCTTAAACTAATAGGAAGCATTATTATATGATATATAAAATTAAATCATTACTCCATTCGTGGATAAACCTAAATGAAGTTAATGAATGTGAGAAAAATAATGGATGAACCCTAATAAAAGCCTACAAATGTTAGAAATCTACAGATCTAACAAAACACTATTTAGATGCTCCTAAGAAACCACTAACTGCACCATCTCTAGGACCACTAACACACCATCCTTTATAATGTTATGAACCGTGAAATTTACCTAATAGATCTATAATTGACACATATAAAGCATGGTTTATAGGGGATTCCCTCTCATTGTACTCAAGCTGATGTCATGATATTGGCAATGATAATCATGAGTTTTGGAGTACACCAATATGTAAACCTCAAACACAACAAACATCCAATATAGGTATGGGTGGAATATTTTTTTCACCATGTCCATAAATACTATTAGATAATTAATTATCTCGAATGAAATCACAATGAACTTATAGAGGCCATACCTGATTTTGAACGATGTTTGCAGTATATTAGATGGTCAAATGGTCAGCTGATGATACCCCGTTCTCATGTCAATCTTGGAGAAAATACAATATCCTCTAAACTAGTCAAATAGATCATCTATATGAAAAAGAAGAAATGGTTTCATGACTATCATCCAGTTTTACATCCAATAATCCACACATAAGCTCAATTTCCTATCATCCTTATTTCCATCAAAATTGAGAACCCTATAGTGACGTACATGGATAGATAAAACCATTATCCAATCACTTTTTTTGTTGGGCCTTATGATAATGTAGATATATTGGTGACATTCTAAATGGTTTAATCCAAATTGGGTCAGCTCCATACATGAACATAACTATAAAAACAAAATATCTCTTAATCGGATCCTAGATAGGACAATAGGAAACACATCCTGAAACTATACTACTACAAGTGGAAAGACATAACTCTTTAAACCCCTATAATAATGGAAATCTTATAAGTATGGGTGGTGATCTTCACCAGTAGTTGATGAACTATTCCTGGAAAAAACTTCCTAGATATCCCACTATCCACAATGAACATAAATGTCACCGGCAAGAGTCATAATCATCAATCTACTTTAGTAATAATCTTTGTCGTCTTAGTATGCTACCCACCCGCCCATACAAAAAATAATGTCAAAGACATAAATATAATGTATGTAAATATCCAAACTAAAATGGTATTCCCCATCATCGATAGAACACTCTTTGTATGGACAGATGTCCCTCAACTGCACTCCTAATGGTGTATTGATTTTCATAACCCCACCCACAAACTCAACCATCAGACGTCAACCATAAAAATGATGGGAATATATAAAGGAATGTGTGCCATAAATATCAAATGTGGACATTGAAATCATATAATATATATGAAAATAACCACTTTGTATAAATACTATATCCAAGCTATCTGTAATTGTAGGAAAAACGGCATGAAAATATTCTACCCCTCTTCCCAGTGCTCTAGTTGGAGTCCCCCGAAATACAACACTCTATTGATATATGAAATAATTCATAAAATTACCACATCCACTTAATCGGAAATCACATGAAATATAATTAATACTTTTACACTCATAAGGGATAGATTACCCCTACCAACACGTTGATTCTTCCACATCTTCTATCATTTCCCTTCTTCTGTGTATTTTGGTAGAACCACTAAAATGGTCCCATCATGCCATATGCTCAACTATCTATTGATGTATGGGGTATCTATAAACAATTGTGAACCATCCTTCCTCACTAGTAGAAGATCACTTCTGTAGTGTTATGTGTAACTGATGTTTTCCCCTAGACTATATACTTCCCACTATTCTTGATAACATTATAATACTCATAATTCTTAAACTCTGAAGATGCACCAGTAGGTCATCTATTAGAAACCACCGGCATCTCACAAGATTCCTCATTCATGTTCTCCTCAGAAATGAGAATCTTATTCCACACATGTGAAAACGTTTTTTCTCGAAATACACTAACATGAGACCCAATATAACATTTAAGACCATCCTAATACATCTTCTCCAATATTACCTCATCTCCTTTCTAAGTCATAATAATTTACTAAAAATAACTAATGTTTCCAAAATATTATATCATAGATAGACTCCCCTAGTTCAGCCTCATGAACTCTTTTAATCTCTCCTTCTTGAGAATCTCATTATAAAGGTACTCCATGAAAGTATCCAAAAACTATTTCCACTCCAAATTATCCAAATTCGAATCCTAATTCTAGATATTCCACTGTATATTCTCTTTATCATGTAATAAATAATCATCCATTATAACTCACTTCTCAAAATGAGTCTTTAGGTGGTTAAGGATCCTATGATAGAATAAATCCATAACCAAGCAACCTCGGATACACTCTCTAGAGTAAAATTTATAGGGATCCTCAATTAGAACTCATGATTCATGTTGGAAATGTCCTGAACAATCCAACTTGGGACTCATTCTATAAATTACAAAAAGTGATAAATTTTATCTAGGAAATTCTCAGCGGTTTTCTCACCCTATAATATTGGATCCTTAGGTTCCAGTTCAAGAGGATTAATTCCATCCATATTATCCTGTCATCCTATCAACAAGTGTCATCGTGGAGGAATATCACTAAAATTCCAAAAAACATGTCTTAGGGCATAGAAAAAAACATTAAAAAAATTTATATTTCATAAAAATCCATATCAAGTCATCCCCAATATCCTAACACATTGTCAAAATCAATGTCGTATCACTACCCTTAGCCATCCTCATTCAGGACATGGATCACCACGGTTAGCACATTTTTAAAACTCATTCTTCCATTTATACACCCATTTATCCTTTTTCATTTAAAATATTCAACACTATTTAAATATATCAACTTCATATTAGGAATATTTTTTTAGTTAAAATAAATATGAAAATAAAAACAATTCAAATTCAATAATTTTCCTAGAACCTAATTCTTCATGCTTTCCAAAAAATTAAGCAAGTCATAATAAATCTTGAGTGTGTAGGATGATGCACATAAACAAAACACTTGTACTATATGTACCATGAGTAAAACATCAAAAAATATCAGAAATAATAACATCACATAAAAAGTTCACCACTCAAAGTTAAATAATATTTAACATCAACAACACACATCAACAACATCAAACTCACCCTCGATACCTGGATTACCCCCTACATGGGTTACCTACTCCCATGAACCATATCATGACCATTGACCAACTCACTATAGTTTCATATATACCATTACAAAATAGTACTAAAAAATGAAATGGAAACATCTTTATGATTCCAATTTTTGACATCCTGACCTGGGTGCCACATGCAGTTTCCATAAGCAAGTTAGTTACATGACTCCAAGCACACCTCATCATATTTTAGTGGTTTCGGGATAGCCATGAGGTATATTATATAACATGAGGATACTATACACTTTTTATCAATGATTCACAACTATAGAAATAAATAATCAATAGCCAAAAGATATTTCCAATAACCTATATAATTTGAAAACCAATACTTCCAGTATCACATGATAAACCAAAATAATAAAAATGATATCAAAATAAAGCAAAATACGTATCATTATATATATGTTTATAGTGTAAATATGAAAAACAAAAATAATTACACAGTAACAACTCTGATGCGGGTCTTGAAACCATTTATGGTTCCCTCATCCATGCTTCATCCCATACCATCCATCAAACATAAGACTTGTTCCCTTTTCCTATCAAGAAAACATGATGTCAATCTTGGTATCAATTAGTTATATTGAGTATAGTGTGAGTAAATCACTGCATTCCCACACAAAAGGTGTCTAAATAAATATAGTCAATAATTGTGTATGGTGTTGTAAATATATTAAAGTACAGGTGGATTAATTAGTAGCTTACATATTATATTATTCTTTATTTAACCATATAAATTATGAGGTTCTTAAAGAAACCCAAACCAGAAATACCTACATTGGCATGTGTTCGAGTCTTAATAACATAATTCAATATCTCATGGGATTACAATTCCAATTTTTTAATATGACCAAATGTAACCATAGTCCAATGCCAACATTTTGTGCCTATAATCCCATGTCTAGAATACCATGGGATTTTGATGTATCCATCCATGAACCCCAATCCATTTATTTCTCAATAATATATTGAATTTTGTAGAATTAGTCTGAGTCCCATACTTATATCAATTAATCACATATGGGATTTGAAATATTAATCTATTACCCACACACATATATCCAAAATATCACATAAGCGCTTTTGAATCAAAAGTCCATGTCCCTCACATATATATAACATATATCACAATATAACTTATACCACATGTTCACATAAACCAATGTTAAGAATCATTAACCTTCATATCAAAAAATCTCATTAAGGTATACCTTTTCAATGTATTCAATAAAATGGATTATCATTTTAGTTAATATAGATTAATATTAAAATTCACCATTTACCCATTTATCATAATTTCATCATTGAATCCATTAAACCCATTTAGGATGACTCAACCATCCCTTAAATCCCATTAATAAATCATCATAACTTCATATTAATCAACCAATTACAGAATCCCATTATTTGACTAATTATATAACCCAATTAATCAATTGATTCACAAATCCAATTATTAATTAATTAAAAAATTAATTAATCCAATTCCAGATGAAATTCCTAAACATAATACTGATATTTCAAAATTCCGTGTAGATGAAAATAATAAATTCTATGTGATTTGATATTTGAACAACCTACGAGATGATATTTAAAGGATCTTTTCCAAACATTAATCCCCAAATTGATGTGTAATGCTAACTTTCACAACAAGGAATGATACCTAGAAGCAAAACATTCATCCAAGATCAAATGGATTATGATCTATCAAGAACTACATATAAAAATTATATAATGAGTAATAATACTCTCCTTTTGATATGAAAAAAGTTAAAGTAGTGATATAAATCTAGAGGGGAATATATTTCATACCAGTAGAGGTGAATATACATTAATAATATCATTTATTTATCATGAATAGAGTTTATTGGGACATGGAATCTGCTCTAGAACCTCAACAAAAAAAGTGATAATTTCTTAGGTCGAGTAGGGGATAATTAAGTTGAAAATTGGAGGTCTCATGAAATTTAAAATTATTTTTTGAGGGATTAAATTATCCACACATGGTTTCCTGTGATAGGGTTCATAGTTTTCTAATTCATGCCCAATAATCGAGCACTTCACATAGTAGGTACTGTAGAGTGTACTTTAGCAGGTACTGTTTGGCACTGTGCAGCTGGGAATATGCCCCCATTTGGGTCTTCAGGTCACCGATTTGGTACCCAAGTCCTTTAAGGCCTTTGGACCACCTAGGAATTTGGGTCAGTAAGGCCATCGGGCCACCTCAAGGCCTTCGAGCCACCTTAAGTGTAGATGAAAACTAGATGACCTACGAGGAACAAGCTCTACAAGGAGGATGAGCAAGGAGCTTTCACTACAGCATAAAATAAACATATTACAAGAATGAGAGGGTATGACACCTGCTATCAGAGAAGCCTGTTCATGCACGAGAATTCCTAGCCAAACAACCATGTGATGTTAGAGAGCTGATTTCACGATAAAGATGCTGGGGAGGAGCAGTTTCAAGTAGTTAGTCTGGGTTGTATGTAATATTTAAATCTTAAGAGAAAATTAATGCCTCTAAGGCATATGAACCATGTAATACTTACGCCTATGGGCCTTTTAAGGGTTCCACCTCACCCCTTGAAAGATGGAATATCAAAAATCAATACAAAAATGAAGGCCTTTGGGTCATTGGATGGAGCACTTCACATAGGGGTTAAAGAGTTATTACTAAGGGGTTGAATGTTTTTAAAACCCATCCAAAAACAATGTAATTTCCTTTTGTTTTGTATTTCACAATTAATTGGGGTAGGGTGCATGGTTTGGTAAAACCATGTCCCAACCATGCAAAATTCAAAATCTATAAAATATTCTGATAATTCTCTCATAATCTCCAAAAAGTTAATACAAGACCAGATATACTGAAATAAGTGTAAAAGAGAACCTTAATATTATAGTTAGAAATATATATAAATGGTTTGGTTCTTAAATTATTATTTTTTGAATTATTAAAGGATAAACTTGTTTACATTAGTGGACACACCAATGTCAGTTTTGACACATAAGCCGAATATGGTCTAGGTATCCCACATAAATCTAATTTATTAAGTAATCATATATATCATGTCTATATGTTAAATGAAATTAATATTATGCATTGAAAATGTTATGGTGAATTTAAATAATAATCATAAGATTATAATTCTGGATGATAAAGAATAAATGTGGAAAATCATACAAAAGGTAAGGGTTTTTCTTTCCTCACTTTTATTTATGTAAGTTATATGCCATATTCACCACATATTTTTATATGATGTGTATATAAATCTAATTAATGTATTTTAATATTATAATAATTAAATTTTAATATTTTAATATTAATTTTATGAACTCTCTTTCATGGGGTTTACACCTTCAATGTCACCAAATCGGTATCTAATTTTTATCTCAGTTTTCCTTATTTCAGATTAAGTCTCAAATGTTGATATTTTTAGATCAATCTCTAAATAGATTTCAATAAATTTACTATACTTTATTTATGTGATTATAATAAAAAAATTTCCTTTATTTTCTTCTCATTATTTTATTTTTAGGTCAAATGAATGTTTTTTTGGAAAAATCATCTATTTTGTCCAAAATTCTTTTTCATCAAAAACCATGTTTTGTACAATTTAATATCTAGATTGATTATGATAATTTGAAATATGTTGTTATGGAACCTATTTAATACAAAATGGTTAATATTGTTTTAAATATATTTTTATAGAAAACATTTCATTTGAATGGTTTAACCATATTTCAATGAGATTGTCATATAACCCATTTATATTTCTTGAGATTACCATGTTTCAATGAGATTTTTATGGAACCAATTTATTTTCCATGGGTTATCCATTTTCATTGTGACTGTTATAGAACCTATTTCATTTACACATGTTAAACATGTTCTTTAATGTATCAATGTTTTTATAATGATGTGTCTTGAAATGAATTCTCTAATTTTTATTCATTATATAATTATTAGACATTATAAAATACTGGTGCACCCATATGGTTCCATGTGAGCCCATTATAACTTATATGATTGGTGCATCCAGATTGCATAAAAAATCACTTATAGACTATAAGATAGGTGCCCCTATATTTTTATTCAATGAATTCTATAAAGATTATGTTATGTAGATAATTATATTTGATGTTATCAATATAGTTATTTTAAATTTTAATGGTTTTGTATTGTTATCCTAGGAAACTATTGGGAGTATATTATATTATGTTCCATGTTACCAAAAAATTGTATCTATTAATTCTAGGGGTTTATGATGTTTTATATGATCAATATTTCTATCCCAGGCCACATGATTATTGATTACTATGAAATTTTTCCTTTGTTAATAGAATATGTTTTGTTTTCATGGTGGATGATCAATGTATTGATGGGTATGAATATTCATATTGTACAATAATGAATTTTTTTAATTTCATCTTACAGTAATTCTCTTTTTATGCTCACTCTTGACATTCAGTTATTAATTCATATGATTACCCTTATAGGGAATTTGAGGTCACCCTTCTTATGTTCTGTTTTCCTATGTTATAAATAATAAGGTTCAAAGATTTATTTATATAAATGATTTCATCAGTATCATTTTGATGACTTAATGTGAAATAAGATAAGCGGTGTAAAATTGGAAAAATTATCATTTAACATCTTGGGTGTTTTTCATATCAGAGATTTCCTAATTTTGTAAAACTATAAACCTAAAATTTCATTATTAATATCAGTGATTCATGTTTTTCATTTGATAATTTATGTTTTGTATGAAAATATTTTGATTGTAGATATCAACATCAACGTTGGAAATATAATGTTCATCATTTCATCACAAGTTCTAGGAGTGTAGGTCCTGGGATGTTATAGCTTTGGTTATAGGATTATAATTAATGAGGAAATTATGTTTATTGGGAACTCGATGCATTCAGTTTTGTTTTAAAGTTTATTAATACATATTCTTACACATACTCTATATTCTACTTTATATAAAATTTTGATGATATGTGGAACATGTTTACTATATCATGTTTTCACTCTATTTTTCCATGGTAAATTATTATTATTTTTGAATAAATTACATTCCATCATGATTTATGGAAAAGTATTATTATTTAATTTTATTTTTAAATTTATGTATCTTATCCCCATGTTCTTTAATACTCTTACGATCATACCCTTGATGAAATTTTGATAGTCATTCCCTTACTACGCATTTAACCTCATCGCTTTCTGGTTTTCCCATCACCGGGTTATGAAGATGTGAATGTATTTTGTGAAGCTCATAATAGATATTAGTGTATTTAAATTAGGTGGAAATGTTTACATATTTAATAAAAAAATTAGATATAACTGGTCCTTAATGAAAATAAACCATTCACTCATGGTATTATGAGATTATTCTGTGAGATATAAATTTTTTCTTATGGAAGCATGAAAAATAATGATGTGATTATATTAGGTGTCTTTAGTGGGTAGCATATTTATAATTATTTTAGTAATTATTTTGGATCCTAATTAAAGATCATTAGTGAAAACCGTAGGGGTATGTCCTAGGGATAATTCAATGGTTAGGATAAGATTCAAGTATTTTGGTAAAATAAATATTATGTGGTTCTAACAGAAATCACATCCTTATCTAGAAAATAAAATTTGACGCCATATTTTGGAGAGATATACCTAGGGGTAATAATCAAAAAATCATGTTGGGTATGAACTCAATAGTACCATGGTGTATGAAAATCAAGTCTTACTAAGCATCATTTTTTAAATTCATGGGAGATATACACTATTTTATCACATTCAAATTATAAACAACAGTAAAGATTTATATCTTAGATTAATTGAATGATTAAGTTGGGATGTATAAGATATATATTATTAAAGAATCATAGGTTAACATAATATTAATAATGTTTGAACTAAAGGAACTATAGGATGACTTGTTGATAAAGGAAAATGGGTTTAATGTAGGATCACTTTTATTTTACTGATAATAATGATTCTATCTTATTATTAACATTTCCTAAATCATTTCAACCCTTTTTGTTTTTTAAATTCATAGATATATAAGGAACCATTGTCTTTAGCGGAAATGTATATATTACCTCAGTGAAAAAAAATCAAAATAGGAGTTAGAGTGAGATTCTATATGATTATTCGAATACAACTGTAGTGAAATTTGATTAATAATATTGACATATATTAGTTACAAAAAACACTAAATAAGATAACAAAGTTGATTAATTTATGTTGAAGGTATGGAAATATTTAATAAAGAATATTTATATTCATTTTTGTCTTAAATGAATGATGGATTGAAAATTGAATTTCCTCAAGGAGATTGAAATATGCTTTATTTGTGAAATAATGTGTAATCATGGATCAAATTATCAAGAAAAATGAAGTTTTTATTCATCATGATTGAATGAAATAGAGATAATCAAAAGGTGCCACTAAAAATTTCAATGAATTATATATAAGGAACATAGGAATTGTCTATGTCAACTTCATAATACCTGGAACATCCATCAAAGAAGAAAAAATTTTCTATGTATAAACTACTCTCAAAGTGGATCTTGATATATGAGGTATACCTACCCTCTAATGTAAAGTTTTAAATTTATCAATTGAATGTTATTATAGGAACTATAGTATATAATGGATGTTTTTTATGATCATTAAATCACCACCACAATTATTTCATTATTGAATAAATCTTCCAGGGAAATGATTATTCTATTATAAGTTGTGGTTTATAGGAATGTTCTATATAGAATAATTAACATCCTAAATTTATATAAATTTAATGATATTTTGGGAATTTATTTTTCTCTCTAGAGAGATGGATTTTTTTGTAATAAGGAAATCACATTTCATTTCATCCTTTGATCATCGATCAATGAAAAGATGATTAAAGATGAATTAATAGCTGAAATGATTGGCTAAAAATAATAATAATGGATATTAATTTTAGAAGGGAATATATATGTTGACACATTTTATATGGTTTTGTTTCACTTGAAATTATTTATAGAATCCCAGTTTTTTAGATTCTATTAGATATTTTCAATAGTTTGTAATGACTAAAATTGTGATGTGACAATATATATCATTGGGGTTCAAATGTAACACCATGGATTTAAGAGAATTTTTTTACAATAATTATTACTATTATTTCTCTATAATATTAATATATTTAATAATTGACTATGGATATGGCTATATAATATACCCAGAAGGTAAAAAACACTATATTCACTTAAAATGGAACATTACAAGGAAGGTAAATTAAGTATAATTTAACATACAACGATTTATTACATAACACAGATGATTAATTCTAATAAATATACATATACTAAAATTGGAAATTTATTTTATTGAAAATTATCTTTAGATGAAACAACTCACTTGGAATACTATGACCATTAAGAATCACCAATAGTATAACAAAAAATTCAATGTTTTTATTTTCAACCCCACATTCATTTATAAAAGAAATTATGTCAAAAAAAATAGTATTAAATATTAACTTTTAAATTAAATGTTTCTAATGTATTTTCAATTCACCCTTTTAAAATCATTGATAATTTCGAATGATCAATTTTAATGATTCGTTTTCAAGGGAAATTGTTTCATATATTTTTCACTTTCCCTGTTTGAAACTGTTATGACCAGTTTATAGATCTCGTATATGATGTTCCTTTATAAAAATTAATAATAAATACATTACATAAATTTTTGGAAGAAATATATTTTCAATGTGACCATTTCTTCTTATTTTATTTCAATGACAAAATCATTTTCGAAAACACACATTTCTGATTTCTAAAAAAATTAATTTTTATCTATAAAGGAATTATTTTTTCAGAAATTATTTTTAATGATACATATTCTCATTCTGGTTATGAAATAATTTATTGGTGTTATTTAATTTTTTTTCCAAGCATTTACATGCCTGAGATCAATTTTGTGATACCATACGAATTATTTTGGAAACTTTTTTTATCTTCATGGGATCATTATGATGTGTTGAATGAAAATAATTTTCATTTCAATTATATTCCATGATATGATCATTAAGTCATGTCCTTTAACAAACATATGTATGGATGATGATAGTTGGGTTCCCATATCAACCTCAAATACATCCGTTACTATTTTTTTCTTCACGAGGTAATTATTTTGAGTGAAAACATAGAACTTATTAGTTATGTTCACATGAATAATCATAAAAATGAAGTTGAATATATATTTTCACAAGATTATGAATGAACATGATCCTGAATTTCTCTCTTCACAATATTAAATTTTAACATGATTCAAATTATGTTTGTTAAAAATATTAATCATGGATGTGATATATATTTTGTATTTTCACAATATTTAGTGTGAAATTGATGTGGTTAGTCATGCTTACAAGGTTATTAATACCTATTCATATTAAAATTAATTATTTATATGTTATATGTTTATGTAATGATCCATGTAAAAAGTATATTATGTCATGTTTCTGGACACTATTTACATTGTTTATATAGTTCTTTTGGAGATTACAAGACCATACATCATGAATTTTGGATAAGTCATGATGTTATCTATTATTTTTTAATAATATATTTTTAAATATTTCATGTTGGCTCATATTCATTTGATCTATCCCTTGATGACACATTGAAAGGAGTTTCCTATCTTTTTGTTTGAGAAAACCCAATTCTTATGTTTCCATTTCCCACATAATGCGGATGTTATTATATAATGAGGTTTTTAGAGGGGACCCTGTTATGTTTTTTTTACCTATAGATTATTGAATATTTTAATAGAATAAATCATCTATTTAACTACTACTAATAGACATAAAAAATTAATTACTTGGATTGAGAGATTATATTTTTCTATTTAATGTTTATAAAATTTAAATGATGTAAAAATTGATTTTCATAACAAGGATTTAAAAAAAATGTCCCAATAAAAACTAATTAATACAATTTTGAATAATTTATCCCTTTTGTTAAACAAGGATAACACATTAAAAGAAACCAGGTGTTATCTTTTCATTATAACATTGACTAATGGGTTTATATATCCTATAGACCCATATTTAGACATACTACTTACTAAATTCCAAAATTGAATACCTATTTAAATGGTAAAATTTATCCAAAATCCACAAAAAATTGTGGAAAAACACATAGTGTTGTGAATTCCTTGAAAGGAAATGAATAAGATTCTATAAAAAAATCTATGGTACCACTCTATTCAAATTTATAAAATTCCCATTGAGCAAGATTAAATGAACTATGGCTCAGTTGACATCGTTAAGGACACTGTCAAAAATTGTAATGAAATAAGAAGAATGCCAATAGGGGGGCCAGAAACAAGTGATAAAGTATATTTACTAAAAATTCCACAAAACCCACTAAAAACCTATATAGCCAAGGAGGAACCAAGGGGAATGGAATGAAATAATTTTTTCCATCCCACATGCAACCCTAAAATAATAAATCAAAATGGATTTAGTTCCCAAATTGTTTTTAAACCTGTATAGAAATTTCAAAATATGATCCATATGTTAAAATATTGAACCACTTGAGAAGGGGAAACCCTTCCCATTCCCCAAAAAAATAATGACATTATACTATCTTCATTGTGTAAATGGGATAAAATTGTTTCTTTGTTTAATCTCAACCACACATCCTTCATCAGATTCTCTCTTCATCCCTTAGAGAATACAATTAACACATATAAGTATCTATAAAAACCATTTATAGACTTTCAAATTCATCAAACCTAGGTATAATTTCTAGTTATCTAAATTCACCTCTAACTATGATATGTAATTAAATTTCCTAAGCAAAATAATGCCTCAAAATGATTTTTATCATTATATAGATGATCCACCTTATTCTAAGAACTGTTATTCCTATGTACTAATGAATGGAATTAATGTTGAATAGTAATGGAGAAAAACACTTAAGGGAGATATTTTAAAAATAATATTATTAAGTTTGAGTAATATAAATTAGTTGAATCAAGAAATAAGGACTTAGGAAAATCCTCCTCTTTATTATAGATTCATTCATGATTTCTTAAATAAGATTACACATAATAAAGAAAATATTATCTACATGTATAGAAAAATTGGGAATTAGGTACATCGCATAACAACATAAAATACAGAAAACATCACCTTTATTTAAAACCACCATAACATGATCATTTCATTCTTTAATAATTAAAATTTCATGGGATAACCTAGAGATTCATAGAAAAAATGGATGCGCTATAAATCCCAATATTGTAATAAAAATTAAATAACATAAACTAGTAAATGTTATACGATATGAATAAAAAGGATTCATAAAATGGGTGATGTCCATAAACATTAATAATGAGGCATGATATAGCCTGAAAATACTAAATTCAATGTGGAAATGTGGAAACATGGGAAATTATGGCAACAACTTAAAACACAATATTATAAACATTGGTCAAGATAAATTTGAATAAAACCTAATTGATAAGGTGACGCAATGGATTAGGTTTAGTCAATATTCCATTGAATGACCTCTATTATTATTAATACATTAAAAAACACATTGGAGAGATATATAATTCAAAGCGCAACCATCACATTTATTTCATTCTCAAGATAATGTGTCCCTCGTATATCAACCAATAATGATTCATTCAACATCCTATTTTATTCTATGATCAAGGAGTGTAAAATAAATACATGTATGTCCCAAAAAAATAATTACATTAGCATAATAGAGAACACCATTGGCTGGAAATGTGTATAGATATTTACTACACAATTGTTTGGAATGGAAAATCATTGTGAAATTTTGGTAGCAAGAAAACATTATTTAATTATGCCTAAATTGTTATGATGAAAGAGAAATGGACATCTAATAATTTCTAATGAAATGAAAAGTTAAAGGGATATGAAAAAATATATCCAATCCATATGAATTGGAAAGAAAAGTAATAAGATATTGAAGAATCTTTAATAAGAAAGAGAATTAATGGATCCCCTACCATGAGAATGTGAGATAAAATTCCTAGGATGAGATTCATTAGAGGTTGGTCACACTTTAGGAGGACTTTAAGAAGGGGAGGGTAATGTAAACTCGTGTTGTAAAGATTTATAATGAGGATAAGTTAGAGTTTTTTTGGGTATAAATAGTAAATGAGTGGGGAATTATTTATCATTTATCAAACATAAGGTCTATACTCTATATAATAAGACAACAAAAACCAAAAATCATATCATGTTTTTTTGTGTCACACCCCAACCATGGATATTCATTTATTTTATTCTTCTAATTATATTTGATCTTTTCGATTGACGTTCAGGTTGACCCCCATTTTAAAATTTTGAATTTTGGAAGAACCAGAAGAATGTTTTTCTTATATATAGTTTGTGTGGATGGTTTTGGGAAATTGTGCTCCATTCCCAGGTAATTGTGTGGCCTCTGTTGGGTGTCCATTAGTGAGGAGAATGGGTTTTGCATGGTTTCAGAAACCGTGCAGAAACTATGTGGTTTGGTTTTGGAAATCGACATAGTAGTATTTTATAGTTGGAACACAATTTGGAAACAGAGTAGGTAGTCCATGCAGGGTGTCCCTCCTTTCCCAAATCTCAAGTACAATTGGTGCATGGTCTGGTAAACCTTATGGCCAAACTGTGAAATTGGACCAAACATTCAAAACATTAAAATACCTAATATACACTCCTACCTTTTATACCTTAATCATACCCCCTCTATATTCTTCATTTTAAGGCGCACTAAGGGGTCCCAAAACCCATTTATTCATGGATCCTCCTCTTTTATTGATCCATCCTTGTAGTTATAAAGTGATTGTTTTGGGTTTTTTGTGGAGTCAATAAGGTATTCCTTGTGCATTATCCATTCCTTCATACTTGGGGGAGATTGTTGAGTCAATAAGGTTTCTTATGGCTTTATCATTCCTTATTTTTTTTGAAAATCACAAACACCTTATCTCAAGGAAAATTTTATTTTACCCTGTGTTTTACTTCTATAAGGAAAATTTTCTTTCCCCAAGGAAATTTATCCTTTCCATGTTTTTTATTGTTCATTATCATGTCTAACTGTAAAATTTGGTTTCATTTCTAAATCCTCGGAATCATATAATAATTAGATAAAGGGAATTATATTTTCAAACTCTGAATTCAGACTCTGAATTCTCTAAATTTAGGCTCCAAACTCTTCGGAGTTCTGACTTCAAGTTCTATGAATTTAGACTCCGAAATCTTCTGAGTTATGAATCCAAGATCTCTAAATTCAGACTCCGAACTATTCTATGTTCTGAATCTGAGTTCCCTGAATTTATACACCGAACTCTTATGATTTTAGACTCATAATTCTAATAAATTTAGACTCCAAATTTTGTGCATTAAGACTCCGAATTCGAATGAATTCTGACTAGACTCTTTGTGAGTTCTGACTCTAAATTCCAATGAATTTAGACTCCAAAATTTGTAAGTTTTGACTCTGAATTCTCATGAACTATGACTCCAAACATTGAAAGTTCAGGTTCTGAATTCATGTGAATCCAGATTCCAAATTTCTTTGAAATTCAAACACTAGAATTCCATAGATATAAGGTTCCAGATTCCTTAGAAAATAGAATCTGAATATCCTCTTATTATAGACACTGAATGTGTTTTTGTTTAGACTCCCAAATTTTTTTCTTACACTCTAAATAATTGATTTTGGTTATGTAACCATATTTTTTCTTACACTTGTTTTTGTTATAAAACAATGTGACTCATTCAGTTACTAACTAAACATTGTTTGAGTGACACATGTACAGGTCCCTCCGAAATTCAAAGAAAAATATGACCGTTGGAAGAGGGAGCCGACCGTTGGGGTTGTGCCTATAAATAGGATCTCATTTGATAGATTTCGACACCATTCTATGACTCTAGATATTACATACTATCGATGTGATTTATATAGAGGGAATCTCATTTCTTAGTTTATATTTAACACCTTGTTCAGATTTTCTTTGTGCGACTCCAAATGTTGCTGATTACATTTGAGGACTTTTGGGGATAGGAAGTCAGAGGTGCCGACTACCTTGAAGTTGAGGGATTCTTTGCTGAGGAAGATAGAGGTGTCGACTACCTTGAAGTTGAGGGATTTTAGTGATAGCAAGATAGACTCTGATCTTCATATCGAGGGCTTACCCTGGTGTGGGTAAGACATATATTCTTGAAAGTATAAATCAAGGGACCTTTATCCAAGGTTGTTGGATACCCTTTTCTTTGGGTTAAAAGACTTACTACTTGTTAATTGTTTTTTAGAATTTTTCCACTGAATTTTGATTTTTTAGGAAATTAAAACTATCTTATACTTCCTAAAATTTGTATGCTCCGATTCAATAAGATTCTATACGCTTTATGGTAGAATTTTTATCTTTGTAAACTTTTATTATGTTTCATTTTCCAGAACGATATTTTCGTAATCACTTTCTTGGAATCATATTTCCTTAATCTAGCAAGTGTATAGAACTAGAGGTTTTGTGAATTACCATGTTTAAACTTTTTGAACATAACCATATTTAAATGTTCCAAATGGATTTTTTAAAGTATACAATTCACCCCCCTCTTGTATATTGGGCATAATTAGATACTTTATTCAGTATCTATAATATTTCTATTCTACATTTGGTATTATAGAGTATATCTTACTCACATACCATCTCAACAGTTAGTATCTGAGGTTTGTGACCTTATACACTTAGCCAATTCAACAATTGGTATCAGATCAGGTCTCTGAAATACCTATATTCACATTCCCATTTTCCTTGCCTAGTTTTAAATGTTCTATATTTTTCCATGCATAGGAATATTTTCCTTGATTCGGAACTTTTTCTATTAAAATGTTTTTTTGGAAATATTTTTCTTTAAGATGACAGTAGTCAATGTTGGTTCCGTATACAATCTCAATCCAACAAGACCGCCTATTTTTTATGGGAATGATTACGAATATTGAAGAGATCGCATGAAGACTTTTATTATCAATACTTGAGTTGATAATTTTTTTATGCATACTAGAGGATATAAAATCCCTAAAAAAGAAGGTAGTACATTCACCAATCAAGAAAATCATGAATACCAACTAAATTATAAGGTACACAATAAATTTAATTGTTCTATGACTAGAAATATATATACCCAAATTTCATCTTCTGAAGCAGCATATTGTATTTGGATGAAACTTGAAGTTAATCACTTTGGAACATCTAAAGTCATTGAAACTAGAAAATCCATGGTCAGAGCTGAATATCATGGTTTCTGATTTCCTTATGGAAGACCCATATGTAAGGTGAAACAATGATTCATGACTATTGCTAATAGTTTGCAATATAAGGGTGAGAAAGATTACATGATGAAGCTCTTGTTGATAAGATTATAGACATCATGCCCAATGAGTGGGTATCCAAGAGGACTATTATTGATTAGAACAGAAAGGTTACTCAGATTTCTCTTGATAAACTTTATGGATCTCTTTTTCAACATGTGACTAGAATGAAGAGAGATGTTGATAAAATTAAGAAGAAGATTGGGAATGACAATGTTTATTTTACAACAAATTACGATAAGATTAAATCCAAGACTCCTGAGAGAGTTACAAAATCAAAATCTAAGAAGATTGTTATTCAATTCGAATCTAGTTGAAGTGAATTTTCAAAAAATGAATTAGAAAATCTTGCTCAGAGAATGAAAAAGATTGTTGGACATAAGAACATTCAATCAAAATATAATAAGAATGAAAGGAAAGATAAGAAATAATCTGAAGTCAATTGTTAGTAATGAAAGAGATCTGGACATATAAGGCCTGATTGTACTATGATTAAGAGAAAAGAAAGAAAGTAAAATCATTCTGAGAGAAACATAAAGAAATACTCCAAGGCTAATGATAAGAAATTCTTGAAAGCTAATGTCACCTGGAGTTCCAGTGGTGGTGAATCTTCAGATGAATCATCAGATTACGAATCTTTTAGATTGAAAAATCTTGGTCTAATAGCCAGAATATATATTGACAATCATTGCTTGATGGAAAAGGTACACAATGCTGAATCCATAACCAATTTTTCTTTAAATGAAATTTATAGTAATGATAAATATTATGAATCTTTGAATGAAGAATATTCTTGTGATGAAGATAATAGTTTATCTACCTATGAAAAAGTCTCTAGGTTTTCTATGCTTTTTGAGATTGAAAATTCAAAACTCATGAAAAATATTGATAAGTAAAATTATTGGAATACTATTCTTACTAAGGAAATATCAGATCCTCATAATGATCTTGATAAGAAAATTCTTGATTTTGAAAGTATTTCAAAAAATCTTGAGGAAGTAAATTCTGAGAAGAATAAACGTTATAAGGATCTATAAGACACAATTTCTAAGAAAAATGTTTTTGAGCCTAACTCTAGTTCCAAATCAAATGTTTTAGAAGAAAAGAACCTAGTTATCAAACTGAAATCCGAAATTTTATCCTTGAGAATGTTTTTTTCAAAATTTACCTTAGGTAAGGAAAATTTTGATAAGATGTATTCTCAAATCTGACCTCTAACGAATAATTCTAGTTTTGGATATACTAGTTCTAAACTGATTTTTAGTTACAATTATTTCATTCCTCAACGTGCTTCATTCTGTACTAATTGTTAGTGCGGTGGGAATTGGGAAAAATTGTTCCTTAAACAATACTCAGTATTTAGTATTTCATAATGTCTATTTTTCTAGGAAAATGTGGGTGCCTAAAATATTGCATTCGGAAATTCCTGGATCCAAGAAATTTTGGGTTCCGAAATTCTAACTCTTTAGTTTTCATGAAAATAGAGAAAGTACCACCAGCAATACTTGGTACATGGATAGTGGATGTTCCCAACAAATGACTGGTAACAAAAACTACTTTGAAAATATTATCAAGATGAATTGAGGGAAAGTAACTTTCTAAGATAATGCTAAGGGAGAAAGTATTGGTATTTGTAACATCATTCTTCTTGAAAAAATATTGATATGAAATGTTTTGTTTGTTAAAGTTATTAAGAAAAATCTCATTAGCATAAGCCAATTATGTGATGAAGGTTACCTTTTGAATATTAGGAATGAAAAGTTCCTAGTACAGAATTCCAAGGAAGATTTTATTCATTCTACCCACATGCAAGAGAATGTATACACACTAAACTTAGAAGACCTTAGGTTCCAAAATGTACCTTTCCATGGTGCAATTGAAGAACATTATATGTTTTGGCATAGAAGGTTAGGTCACTATAATCTTAAGAACCTATGAAAACTCTCAAAGAAAAGGTTATTTAAGGATATAACAGAGTTTAGATTTGATTTTTCAAATGTTTGGGATCCTTGTTAATATGGTAAGCAGTAGAAATCTAGTTTTTAATCAATCAGTGAAGTCTAAACTATTGATGCATTATAATTAGTGCATGTTTATATTTTTAGTCCAACATAAACTGGGATAATTAGTGGAATGTATTATGTATTTGTTTAAGTTAATGATTACACTAGATTTACGTGGGTCTATATTCTAGGAAAGAAATCTAAAGATTTTTCTTATTTCAAAAGTTTTTGATCCCCTGTTAAAAATGAGAAAAACCCTGCATTGAAAAATATTCATAGTGATCATGGTGGAGAATTTGAAAATTCTGATTTCGAAACATTTTGTATTAGAAAATACATTACTCACAATTTCTCAGCACGAAGAACTCCTCAACAAAATGGTGTTGTTGAAAGAAGAAATATAATTCATCAAGAGATAACAAGAAACATGTTGAGTGAATATTCTATAGCAAAACATGTTTGGGATGAATCTATAAGTACTACTTACTATTCTATAAATCGAGTTTTAATTAGACCTTTTCATAATAAAACCCCTTATGAGTTATGGAATGGTAGAAAACATAGACTTTCCTACATCAAAGTTTTTTGATGCAAGGTATTCATCCTGAATACTAAAGATATTCTACATAAATTCTCACCAAAATCTAATAGAGGAATTTAATTATGCTACTCCACAACTTCTAAGGATTATAGAGTTTTTAATAAAAATACTTGCACTGTTGAAGAAACAGTACATGGCATATTTGATAAAACTGATCCTTTTCTTTTTAAACAACCCCAACCTACTTCTTTGGATTTGTTTTCAAAAACTGATTATAAACCCTTGATATAAGATCCTTCTGATAACAAAAATTCCCAAGAAAATGTTTTTGATGCATTTACCCTAGAATATTTCATACCCTATGTTGATGAACAGGTTTCACAAAACCCAAATCATGTGTTTCTTATGAACCATCCTACTGATAGTATCATTGGGTATGAGAATCAACCTATAAGGACTAGATTTTCCTCAAGAAATAATGTGGAAATCTAGCATTTCATTCCCAATTAGAAAAAAAAATTACCGATGAATCTTTAGGTGATGATCATTGGATAAAAGAGATGCAAGATGAAGTAAATGAATTCGAAAGGAATAATGTCTGGACCTTGGTTGAAAGGCCTAAGGAAAATTCTCTTATTGGAGTTAAATGGGTCTTCAAAAATAAGTGTGATGAAAATGGAATCATAGTTATAAATAAAGCTAGGTTGGTTGTTAAAGGATATATTCAACAAGAAGGTATAGACTATGAAGAAACCTATTCTCCAGTAGCTAGACTTGAATCTATTCTTATCTTACTAGCCTTTATAGCATTCTACAATTTCATAATTTTTCAAATGGATGCGAAATGATCTTTCTATAATGGTTATGTTAAATAGGATGTTTTATTGAACAACCTCCCATTTTTGAATATTGAAAAACATCTTGATCATGTTTTTAGACTTACCAAAGCATTGTATAGACTTAAGCAATCCATTCGAGCCTGGTATGATAGACTTACAAAATTTTTGCTTAAAAATTATTACACTAAGAGAAATGAAGATCCAACCCTTTTTATAACGAATGAAAAGAAAATTGTTTTTAATGTTCAAATTTATGTTGATGACATTATATTTGGCTCAACTCAACAATCTTTAACTAATTCCTTTACTGAACTAATTATAATATGAGTTTGAAATGTGTATGATGGGTGAGGTTACATTTTTCCATGGTTTTCAAATTTCTTAAAAACCAGAAGGAAACTATATATCCCAACATAATTATATTAATGATCTTCTTAAAAAGTATGGATATGACAACACGAAGAGTATAAGTACTCTAATCGGTACCTCAAATACACATTACCTCGATGAAGCTGGGAAACCAGTAGATCCAACATCTTTTAGAAGTATGATAGGAAGATTACTTTACTTGACAGTTAGTCATCCCGACTTAATGTTTTCAGTATTCTTATGTGCAAGATATCAATCTAATCCTAAAAAATATCATTTAAAGGCATTGAAAAGAATTTTTTGCTACTTAATGGGAACCATGGATTTAGGACTCTTTTATACTTCTGTAAATGATTTTGTTTTAAATAGTTTTTTAGATGCTGACTTTGGTGGATGTAAAATGGATAGAAAGAGTACACCCAGAACTTTCCAATTCAAAAGGAGATTCAATAAATCAGGGTCATGCAAGAAGCAACACTCAGTAGCACTTTCTACTACTGAAGATGAATATGTAGCAGCTGGAAGTTGTTGAGATCAAGTGTTGGAGATTCAACACACACTCACAGACTATGGTATGAGTTTAACCAAAACACAAATTTTGTTTGATAATACAAGTTCCATTACCCTTTGTAAAAATCCTTCACATCACTCTCGTGGAAAACAAATAGATATTAGTTATCACATTCTTAGGGCTCACAAGAAAAAAAGAGATATCATTCTTCAATTTATCGGAACGCAATATCAACTTGCTAATATTTTCAAAAAATATTTACCCTTAAATAGATTTGAATACATTAAAAAAAATTTAGGAATGATAACCATAATGTCATATTCCTTGTTGACTTTTTTTTGAAACCAATAATAAACTCCTTTACATAGGGGGAGTATATTTTCTTGTTAGTTTTTCATGTTTTTTTTAATGAGAATTTTAGTAGTCTAAAATTTTCATACTCTAAATTTTCGTAAGGAATATTTTCGTACTAAAATTCTAGCAATGAATATTTTTGTACATGAAATTTTCATAATGAAGATTTTAGTACTAAAATTTTTGTAATAAATATTTTTGTATTAGAGGTTTTTGTAATCAAATTTTTTTAATCTATAGTTATTCAAGAAGAATATTACCTATTACGAATAATATTCCTGGTAATCTGAAAGGTATGTTTTCTTTCTTATGTTTTTGTAATCATCATTAACTTGAAGGTATTTTATTTTGTGTTTTAAAATGTTTGGATTCTCATTTCCTTAAATCTGAATGTTTTACCTAAAAACCCTCATTAGATCGGATTCTATCAAGATTTCATTGCATCTATCATATCAATAGTTAGATCTAATCAGAAATATTTTTAGTCATTGTATCGAGTTTGGAAGATTAATCTTCACTTATAACACCTATATAAAGGACTCTCGAAGGGTGGTCCCACATCGGATTTCAAGCCTTTGAGTGACGCAGCTCTACCCCCTTTCAAAATCTCGTTCTGAACCTCTTAAATCTTGCTCAAATCTGAATGTCATTTGATGTTCCTTCTCAAGAGTAGTGAACTGTCAAGTCGATTTTGTATTGGCATATTTACATAGAGAGGTTGGTGCATCTGAATTTCTTTGACAAGTACAATTCCATTATATCGAATAACATTAGGATTAATGGATGGGAAAGTGTTTGTATATCAATTCCAGGAGCTCAAGATGTAGTATATCTGGATCTGCTTGTGGAATTCTATGAATATGTGAGATTTTTTAAAGAAGAATAGGGGATTAAATTTTCTTTCAAAAACTATGGAAAACATATGCCCTTTCATACACCAAGGCTGCTAGCATGGTGGGATTTTCTTATGAAGGGGAATCTGAATTCTGTTCCCAAAAATTGCCGAATGTACATGGAAGTTTGGTCATGATTAAGGCTATGGAGTGTCTTGGAATTTCAGATGTCAACACTCCGAAAATTGCTCATTTGTCTACAAATAATCAGATCCTTGAATAGTGGGTTAATGGTTTTATCATTCCTAGAAAAAGTGATAAGGACACCTTGAAAAAGAGCAACATGAACATCATTGATTTTCTACTGAATCCAAGGAAGATAAAATTGATGAAGAATATTCTCCTTACAATATAGAATATCAAGAATGGAAACCTGAAGGCTCAAATTCTAATGTATCTGACTATTCTTTCCACGCTGATTGTTTAGTGTTTGGAGTATTTCAAAATCCCTTGCAGTTCCAAGAAGAGGAATTATAAAGTAATGTTAGTAAGTGATGATAAATTGATGGGAATGAATATTGGTTTCTCCAAAAATTCCAAGGAATTATATGACTTACCTAAGGAAGAGGCTAAAACTGTTTTGAATGAACAAGAAGTTCATAAACCATCGAAAATGATGAAAGAAGAGAATGTTGAAAGAAGTATAAGGTTGAGGGAAAACACCAAAAGATAATATATCCCAATACACACATCCAAAACCTATGAAACAAAAATCCTATATAGGTGAGGTTGTAACCAATGGGAGGAAAGAAAAGAAAAATCAGAAGGAAAGAGTGGCACAGTTTGGTTTGGATCCTGAGGAGCCCAAGGCTTTGAAAGAGAAGATATCAGATGAGCATGAGAAGCAAGCCCAGGAAAAGAAGAAAAAGAAAATCATATTTGAGACTAATATTGTGCAATCCCTTCTGAGGGATACTAAAATAGCATCGGAGAATATTCCGGTTCCAGAATCTTTCCTGGTAGAACCCTTACCTGAGACTCTGGGGAAGAAGTTTATGACTCTGGAAAAAGAGCAAGAATAAGCTGTTAAAGAGAAAGAAGCTATAAAAGGAGTAGAAGAATAATGTGAAAGAGGTGGTGATACAAAATATTTGATTAATCAAGTGGATGGATTTCATGAGATGGAATGTGCATCTGAGAAATTTTCAATCTAGACCTCTCATGCCGGATCATCAAATATAGCTACTCCTGGGTTAGATGAAAAAGATGAAGATGAAGTGAACATGTTTTGTGAGGAATAAAGTTATAATCGTCGTTTTATTCATCCTGAAGATGCTAAGGTAGAAGCTGAGAATGAGAAAATAGATGATGATGGAATTGTTCAGCTGTCTGAAAATGACCATGAGTCTCCAGATGAGGAATCTATTCTGAGAAATGAGAAGGGGAAACAAGTGATTGTGGATAAACCTACCAAAGTTGTTTTAAAGAAAAAGGAAGCTGGTGGATCTTTGAAAATGATGCTTCTCAAGATAGGGAAAGAGCCCTCACCATGAAAAGTCTCGGATTCAGAATCATCATCCCTAGGACATGATTTCTTCATTCAATCACTGAATAAGTTTGTTGAAACTATTATAATCTTTCCAAGCATTGACTCGAGATGTCAGATGCTCTAACACATCTTGAATCAAAAATCAGATTCAGTATCATTGGTGTTGGATAGGTATGTAAAGCTTGAGGGTGATATAAAGAACTTCTTCATTAACTACGATGCCCACAGAAAATCTTGTAAGAATGTGATTAAATGTTCAAATAAAATAGTTGATGTTTTGAGAGTGCTTGATGAGTTTCAACATATAGTTAAGGATGCTATTGATATTGAAGATAGATATATCATGTTTCTCATTACTATATTTGAGGAAAAGCTAACCCTTGAGCTGAATACTCGGATTGTAGAGGTAAAGGATCTGAATGGGAATCTATATTCTATTTCCCAAAGTTGGAAGAGGTAAAGTAATATTCGGATTGAGATCAAAGAGAATCTATTTAAGAAAGATAAGTTATTGAAAGCTTAGGCAGAGGCTCTGAAGGATTAAGAATAGAAGATCAAAGCTTTAGAGAAGAAACCATGGGATCTGGGTCAGATCCTAATGCAAGCAGAAGAAAGATCACAAGGTAATCAAAAATCCCAAAACCATAGTGAAGAAATTGATACCCAAGGAGGTGGAAGGAAAATAGATCCAATCCGATCTTTTGTTGTATTCATTCCTTGTACAAATTCTTCCTATCTTATTGAAATTTTGGTTTCTCGTTTGTTTGGTTTCTTTGTACTAATATTGCAGGTACTATAATTTTTTTTCCATTCCATTAAATTATTTTTGAAAATCAAAAAGGGGGAGAAAGGGAAAAAGAATACTAATAAAATAAGAGATATCTCGATGTAAGGGGGAGTTCATCTAAGGGGGAGTTTTCATTAAAAAGATTTTCATACTCAATATAATGAAAAATTTCATTCCATAAATCTAGAATATGATACTTAGAGCTCCAAAGCCTAAGGGAGAGTTAGTCCTATTCATCATTGACCATTTGTAAAGGGAGATAAGTTTTATTTGAATGTCTAGAAAAATATTGTCTAAGACCTTTTAATATTTCTCGTAAGGATGTTTGTGCTTTCCAAAAAGTGGGAGATTGTTGAGTCAATAAGGTTTTCCTTATAACTTTTATATTCCTTCATACTTGTGGGAGATTGTTGAGTCAATATGGTTTCCTTATGACATTATCATTCCTTCTTGTTATGAAAATCACAAACACCTTATCTCAAGGAAAATATCATTTTGCCATGCATTTTACTTATATAAGGAAAATTTTCCTTTCCCATGGAAATTTATCCTTACCATGATTTTCATTTTTCATTATCTTGTCTAAGTGTAATATACGGTTTCATACCTAAAACCTCGGAATCATATAAAACTTAGATAAAGAGAATTCGGTTTCCTGACTCCTAATTCATACTCTGAATTCTCTAAATTCAAACTCTGAACTCCTCTGTGTTATGACTCCGAGTTATTTGAATTTAGACTCCGAACTCTTCTTAGTACTGAATCCGAGTTCTCTGAATTCAGACTCTGAACTCTTCAGAGTTCTGAATCCGAGTTCTCTGAATTCAGACTCCAAACTCTTCTATGTTTAGACCCCGAATTATAATGAATTTAGACTCATAATTTTGTGAGTTCAGACTCCGAATTCTAAGTAATTCTGACTACAAACCTTTTGATTTCTGACTCCAAATTCCAATGAATTCGGACTCTGAACATTGTATGTTCTGACTCCGAATTCTCATGAACTAGGACTCCGAACTTTGTATGTTTAGGTTCTGAATTCTTGTGAACCCATATTCCGAATTTCCTTGAAATTTAGATTTTGGTATTCCATAGAGTATAGGTTCCAAATTCCATAGAAAACAGAATCTGAAAATCATTGTATTATAGAAACCAAATGTGTTATTGGTTAGACTCTGAACATTTATTTTCTTGCACTCCGAATAATAGATTTTGGTTTTGTAAGCATATTTTTTCTTACACATGTTTTTGTAAAAAACGATATAGTGCGTTCAGTTACTAACTAGCAGTTGTTTGAATGACACGTGTACATGTCCCTCTGAAATTCAAGGAAAAATATGACTATTGGAAGCGGGAGCCAACCGTTGGTGTTGATCCTATAAATAGGAGCTCATTTGAAAGATCTTGACACCGTTCTATGACTATATAGATTACATGCTATTGAAGTGATTTCTAGAGAGAGACACTAATTGCATTGTGCATATTGAACACCTTGTTCATATTTTCTTCATGTGACTCCAAATGTTGCTGACTAAATTCAAGGACTTCTGGGGATAGTAAGAAAGAGGTTCTGACTACCTTGAAGTTGAGGGCTTCCTTGCTGAGGAAGACAGAGGTGCTGACTACCTTGGTGTTGAGGGCTTGTAGGGATAGAAAGAAAGACTCTGATCTTCATATTGAGGGATTTCCCTAGTGTGGGTAAGACAGACTTTCTTGAAATTATAAATCAAGGGACCTTTATCCCAGGATGTTGGATAACCTTCTCTTAGTGTTAAAATACTTACTACTTGTTGCTTGTTTTGTTACAAGTTTTCCACTGCATTCTGATTGTTGAAGAAAGTATAAATATCTTCTGCTTCCTTATACTTGTATTCATTGATTCGGTAAGATTATATAAGCGTTAAGGTAGAATATTTATCTTTGTAAACTTTTATTAAGTTTCATTTTCCAGAATCATCTTTTTGGAATCACTTTCTTGGAATCATATTTCCCTAATCTAGAAAGTGTATAGAACTAGAGGTTTTTGGAATTACCTTGTTTGACCATGTTAAACATAACCGTTTTTAAAAGTTACAAAGGAATTTTTTAAAGTATAAAATTCACCCCACTCAACCCCCTATTGTATATTGAGTTTCATTAGATACTTTATTCAATATCTATATTATTTCGATCCTACATTTTGTATTATAGAGTATATCATACTCACATACCATCTCAGCATTTTTGTCTATTTTTCATGTTTTCACTTATCCCATCTTGAGATACTGGTTCTTCTTGGTGGTTTCTCCATTTTAATAAATTCTAGGGTTAGGGATAGCTAATTTTATTCAATTTATTGGATGTTATAGTGTGAGGATCTTGTATCCGTCCTGGTTCTTCCTTTTCATGATGTTTTATTGCATCTACACCCTACTAAGGTAGGTGTTTCCATAATTTTATTCTCCGATTAATTCCATATATTCGTGTAGATGTTTAAATAATATGAAAATTTGATTCACGGTCTTGTGGTGTATTTAAATTTTTTTATAGTGTTTCATGTAAGAAAAAAAAATGGATGTAATTTTATATGATTTTAGTAAATATTTTATAATTTTATTCACATATAGTTTTTTGTAAAATAATAATTGATCCTTTAAAATAAAATTTAACACTTTTGGTGATGTTTGTCCAAAAAAACATTTTAATTAATAATTTTGATTTATATTCAGGTTTGTTGTGTCATTTTGGATGCCTCTTCATGGATTGGGAAAATGGGATAAATTGTTTTTAGTTGTGTTTCCAATTTTTAAATTCTTATTATTTACTTTGAATTTTTGTGTTTTATTACGTGGGTTTTATGGAATGTGAAATTCTTGAAATTGGATCATAAATATTTTTTCATAGAAACATTAAATGTTACATTGGATGTTGGTACAACCATGGGTTCATAGAGTGCACACAAGGATGAACGTCCAAATGATGATGGAATTGATACTGAAACTACCTACGACTATTGGTTTTTTACTATAAGGTTTCTAATATTTTCTTCCTAATTATTTTATGAAATGGTTCCGTAATTCCCAAATAATATAAAAGTGGTTCTTTAATGGCATTTGAATGTGGGGCCTGTATAGCCTCTTGAGAAAATAGTGGTTACTAAATGGTACAAAATCATGTTTTGTATATTTGGTTGTTTTGTGAAATATCATCTTATTTTGAAATAGTGATCAATGTGGAATTGTTCTTGGAATGTGAAATCACATTTAGAAAGTGCTCGTGGAAGTGGTGTTTCACATTTTTTTATAAATGGTTTGGAATTTTTTTTGGTAAATTCATTTTTATGTGTAATTTCATATCCCCATTTGACAAATTATTATGTTTTTTAACGAATTGGTTAATATTTATATAATGTGATGACCTGGTTAGAAACATTGATAATGTGATGTTTAGTCATCACTCATATAGATGATTTACCAGAATGAGTTATCATGTAGGTGGTGTATGTTTTTTGGTTATGAAAGTGTGGGGGTGGAAAGTATAGTGAGTCACACAAGATAGGGACTCCTACTTTCACAGTATTATATTACCATGGTTTTCCAAGAAATATTTTATAGAGTTGGGTGATAGTTTCTTATCAACCATCATTTTATGGTTTGGTATCCTTGAGATGTATTAGAGGCCATGTGGGTTGTGGCACTGGTGATGTGAGTTTAGTTTATGTAGTTGGATATTGAATTTAAAGGTACACCATACACTGATAATTGAGTTTGACTCATGTAAGTCCAATAATTTATCTTGGGATGTTTATTAATTCCCATGGTTACCTTTTGTATTTTCATTTTTATAGTGTGCCTCATTTTGTTTCTTTAATATACTACACATATATTCTTATTATAGATTTTTATTGTTTTTTGGGATCTGGTTTGGGTTCTATTCATGAAATGGTAAACTATTTGAAAATGAAAATATAGTGTTCATTGTTTTGAAAGAGGGATTACTATATTTTCTTCTCAAAATGTGAAAAACATACTTATTTTGTATAAGAATTTCAAACTATTATTCGTAGATGATTTTGGGGATTGAAAATGTATGGAGTATATGGTGATTGCCTTAGGAGCTATTAAGATCAAAGCCTACATTTTTCCATTCAGTTCAGCAAACCCAATTTTTTACAGGTTCATGTTATTTGTTTGTATGTCGGTTGTTATATATGTTTTTTATTATGATTGAGGGTGAAAAAAATTTCACATGTTGATCATGGTATCATGGTTTGGTCTTAGTCTTGTTTGATATTTCAGTTTTTTTTCATCTAGTTATGTTTTTACCAAGACTAATTTGTACAATTTTTTTATGATCAGTTGTTATCTTTTGATGTTTTTCCAGTTTATTTTATTTTTATATTTTTTAATTGGGATATATTAATTCTTCATTTAATTATATTGGTTTCCTGACACATGTTTCCAACCCATGGGTATCGAGTATTCCTTTCGAGTTATGTCTTAGACAAGGTCAGATGTTGGGTTGGACGGTATAATGGCTTGGTCCATGGAAAAATCATATCATAGTAGGTGCTTTCTTATTTAGGGTGTCAGGTAGTTGTAGGATAGGACTATGGGTATTCCTAAGGTTGGTATTATAAGAGAGCCTTTAACTCTTTCTCTCTCTAATCATTGAGTTTCTAGTGGTTGTCCAGGGTTTTAGACTTTTGTTCTTGTTTTGGATTGAGGAATTACAATAGAGGTGAGCTGATGTCTTGTTGTGATATAACATAGATTAGTGACCCATGTAGATTTCAAGTGCATGGTTTCTATTCTTCATAGTGTTATTACATACTTGGGGTAAGGCCCACTACCATGTCACTAAGTTAGGAATATGACCTAGTTCCTCATTCATGTGGTTTGGTGCGAGTTATGTCTTGTTTTGGTCTTGGTTTATTTGAGTAGTCTTTTAAAATGGAAATTTTTTTTGAAATGGAATTTATTATTTACATGGTCATCTATTGGAAAAATGGGTATTAATAGAATGTATTTTGGATTGAAAATTATGTGAATTCATGGGTTCTGATACACAAATAGTAAACGTGAACCTTGGTACTCTAAATGGTATTTTTCATATAAGTGGGTATGTGTGAGAAGTGTGTGTTTGGACATATGGATGGAAATGGATGGAAACATTTCAGATAGTTCCTAGGATGCTGTTAATGAATGTTTGATATCAACTCCTTGGACTTATTTCTCAAAAGTTATTTTTAATGTGGAAAATTATTTCAGAAATCGGGTTTTTTTTGGAATGTGAGTTTTGTTTTGTGAAAGATGGACTTGGAAGTGAAATGTTTTGAATTAATATTAAATGGTTATTTTTAAAAGATTAATTTTTTGTTGTGCTTAATTTTTTTATAGTGAGTCACTTTTTAGCCTGATATGGCGTTTTGGCTATTTTTTGGTTGAATGTTGATTTTAAGATATTTGTCTTGAGGTTTTTCAAAATATGCCTACCACAATGTCCAAAAATTATCCAATGTGTCCGGCCTAGTTTCTAGATCATATAGATTGTTTCCTATACTTACTAGTGATCTATAATTGTTTTATTTATAGGATTTTATTAAATAAGTTGATAGTCTGATTTTATCATTTGGAACTTGTAGAACTATTAGAGTTTTTTCTATTCTAGGGTTGTTTGAGGGTCCATCATTGGATTAATTTGAGAAGTTTTCCTCACAATTGATTCATGTTGGGATGATGTGTGATGTTTTTATGTCCATAATTTCCCTATGGTTTATACCTAAGAAGTATATGACTATGAAAATTTAAGATATTATGATTATTCCAAAAGGTCATCTGATAATGGATGCCTATGTTGAAAACATCAAGTAGATAGTTTCTTTTTATTTCGAGGTAATATCACTGGATATATTAGAAAACTCTATATTTATTGGGGTTTTTCATCTAGAGATCAAGTAGAGAGTCCTCTCTTATAAGGATCATTATTTTGAGAAGTTTGTGTATTAAGAATTCATAGTGGAGTTGGTTTCCAGAGATCAAGATAGAAATATAGTATATTTTGTTGCCTGTGAAGGATCCCCATTTGGTGATAGGAGTGTGACAGAGGAACCCATTATTATGGAATCTTCATTGTTGGTTCAGGTTTCTTGTTCTTCAGACAATTTTCTTTATGTTCCACTTGTGTGGCTGGTTCGTGCATTCAATTCCATCTTGTTGTAATCTTCCAAAAATGTGTCATAATTGTGACCATTTGGGTCATCAGGAGAATTTTTTCCAGAATATTTCAATCAATATGATTTCATTATTAGAGTATTATATTACATTATTTTTAGGTAATTGATCCATCTGTTATTAGGGCTCCAGCCACAGGACTCAGAGTAAAGCTTTCATATAGTCAGAAGTTACCTAGGATATTTAAAACCATGTCCCGATTTTTGTCTCACTTGCTTGGGTGAAGACATTTAATGATTATTTTTTTCTTTCATGAGTTCATATATTCATTTTAAATTTATGAAAACCCTTTTTTGTAATAATATATGTAGTTGGGTTAATCTAAATGTGGCTCTTTGAATCATTTTTTTCATTTAGTTTTCTTAGCCCACGTGTGTGTTGCTTTCTATTTTAGTTTCTAGCAGTGTTTATTTGGAGATTTTTTAGTTTTGGGGAGATAATGTATTCTATTTTGTTTTACTGTTTAATTTGATTTTATTTTCATGGTTTTATCCTCTTATGAGGATTTCATTCACTAGCATGTTAAATTATCATTGCCGATATTTCTGTTGTTTATCTAGTGCTGTGAAGTTAGATGAGATTCGTGTTGGGAGTTCCCACAATAGATGGACTAGAATAGAGAGTGTGGAATTCATGTTTAGGTGTCATTGTGTTGATATGTGAAAAGGTAATCTTTCTATTTGAATTATAGTAATGGGGAGAACCAGTTCGTATTGTCACCTCATTCATGTTATATGGTTTCATCTTGATAGGCCAGGTGTGACTAGTAAAGTGAAAGGTCTTCCCGAAGTTCATAGATTTTTTATCAAGTTTGACCAGTCATGGAGCTGAGTTTGGGATATCTCTAGGAATGGTGACTTTTTGGGGGAAAAGTTCCTTTTGTGGGGAGAATTTTCACAACCCGACCTTGGATATTCTTTAACTTTACTATTTTCACATCTTGGTTCTTTTTGGTTGAGGTTCGCGTTAATCCTCCATTTTAAATTTTTAATATCTGGGGACCCCGGGAATATTTTTTTTTCCATTGCACGGTTTGGAAGAATGATTTGGGGAAACTATATTCTCTAGAAAGGTAATAGCATGACCTGTGTTTGGTGTTAGATAGTGAGGTGCATAGTTTTCACACGACATGGGAAATCATACAAAAAATGTGATGTTTAAATCTTTAACTAGGTTGAGGATTTTTAAATTATAAACACACATTTTGGAGTACCATGGGGCCATCCCATGTGTGTTTCCATCCATTATTGTAGCTCACTCATGGTTGGAACACAATTTGGGAAATTGTGCGGTCAAACCATGAAATCAACCCATACTTTTAAAAAATTATAATCTCTAAGATACCATCTTCCATTTTTATCACAAAATTACACACCCCATAATTTATCATTTTAGTGCATAATGGGGCCCCAACCCACCTTCTTCTTAGATCCCCCTCCTCAATTGTTCCATCCTTGATGTTCTAAAGTGATTTTTAGTGTTTTTTTTCATTTTTGTTTCATTTATCTCCTCCCCTCCTGTGATCATGGTCTTTCATGGTGGTTTCATATTTTATCTAACCCTATGGGTTAGGGTTGGATAATTTTGGCTGATTTCAAATATGTTGGGGTGTGGGGATCTTGTCTCGGGCTTGGTTCTTCCTTCTCTTGATGTATTATTGCATATGCACCCCATTAAGGTTGGAGTTTCCATTTTTCTCATTTCTCATTCATTCCACTAATGCATGTGGATTATTAAATAATATGAATATGGGATTCAAATTCTTGTGGTGTATTTATTTGGATTAATATGCTATTTTAATTTTAAATATATTTTGTGGAAGTCATTTTACTAGGGTTTATTTCAATATACCTCATTATTATGAACATAATGTGTTTTATAAAATATCAATTTCTCCTCAAAAATGAAATTGAACACCTGTGATGACTATTGATCTTGGATAATTTTAGAGAAATATTATGGTTTATATTAGTGTATAGTGTGTAGTATTAGAAGCTAGTTTATGGATTTTGATGTTAGGTAAAATGTTTTAGAAATGTTTTTTTTTTATTTTTTTACTCTTGTTAATGACATTAAATTAGTGTCATTAGTTCTATTGGTTTTATTGAATGTGAATTCGTGAAATCTGATATTTAATGGTTTCATGCACATGTGTAATGTACCATTGGATGTTGGACCATAAATGGGTGCATGAATTGCACATGTATATGGGCTTCCAACTGATGATGTAATTGAATATGATACTCTCCTTGAGTTTTGGTTTTTTCCAAGAATGATTCTCATATTCTCTTATTCCTTTTTTATAAAATGATTTATTGTTCCCAAATATCATAAAAGTTTTTCATAAAAGTTATTTGAATGTTCTACCTATATAGCCTCCTGAGAAATTATTTGTTTTTAAGTGGTACGAAATATAGTTTTGTATATTTGGTTGTTTTTTGAATTTTCTTCATGGTTTTAATATACTGTTGAAAGTGGAATTTGTTTTGAATTGTAATGTTTCATTTAGAATGTTCTCATGGAAGTGGTGTTTCAAATTGTTCTTTAAATGGTTTGTAAATGATTTTTGGTAAATGCATTTGGATGTCTAAAATTAAAGGTATGTTTGGAAAACTAGCATGTTTTTAAGGAATGGTTGAATGTTTATATGAAGTAATGACCAAGTAGGATCCGTCGATAATGTGATTATTAATGGGAACCCATATAGAGGATTTAACTATAGTGGTTATCTTGTAGGTGGTTTCTGTGCTTGGGTAGTCAAGGGTGGTGGTGGAAAGTAGGGTGAGTCCAACGTGCAAGTGCCTGCATCTTACATAGTTTGTTATTACCATTGGTTTCCCATGAATCATTTATATTGTTGAGTGTCTGTTTTTTAACAACATTGAATAGATTTTTTTGGTACCCCATGGAATTCTTTGAGGCCAGAGGGTTTGTGCCACTGGTGAGTTTAGTTTAGAGAAACTAGTTAGTTATTGACATTGGAGCTACCCCATATGTCAATTGGTGAGTCTGACTCATGTATGTCTAGGAATTTCTCTATGTATGTTTAGGAATTCCTTTGGTTACCGTTAATATTTTATTTTTTATATTCTGCCACATTTGGCTACATTATTACACTTGTAGTATATTTTTAGTATAGATTGGTATTTATTTTGTGGGGCTTTGGGTTTGGTACTATTCCTGAAATGGTAAATTATATAAAAAGTGGAAATATGATATCCATTGTTTTGAAAAATGAATATAATGATTGATTTTCAAAATGAGAAAAACCAAGATTTGTATACTTGTATTTCAAACTAGTGTTAATGGACCATTTTTTGGAAAGAAAATTTATAGATTTTGTGGTGATTTCTTACTAAGGTGTTAAGCTTACACCCTCCATGTTTCATTTGGTGTCGGTACACCAAATTTGTTTTATAGGTTCAGGTTCTTGGTTCATGTGCTCATTATTTGAGTAGTACGGTATTTTGGTTGGGGGTGACCAAGAGTTCACACCGATATCATGTAAGTGTGGTTCGGTCTCAGTCTTTTTTTTAGTTTGAGTTTTTTTTATTCAGTTATATTTGTACCTAGATTAGTTTGTATATTTAATTATGATTAAATGTTAACTTTTTCTTTTTTTTCACATTATTTTAGGATGATGTTTGGTTATTAGGATGAACTCATTCCCCCTTGTGTTATATTTGATACCCATCTCTATTTTCCAGCTCATGGGGATTGGTAACACCCTTTGTGCCATTTCTTGGACCAGGTCAGATGTCAGGTTGGATGGAATCATGACTTTATTAGTTAAAGTATTCCCTTATTTTCCACCAAAAGGGGGTGTATTTAATTATTTTAAAATCATAAGGATCTAAATTAATAAAATAATTCCCATTTTTACATGTAAGTGACTCATAATCTTAAAGAAATGATTTTAAAATCATAAAATATATCAATTATTTTGGAGGATTCATAATGGTTTTATAAAATGAATAAAATAAATATAAAATAAAATGAATTTCAATGAAAAAATAGATTTCATTGGTGATACAAATTATATTATTTATGTTATCACTTTTAGGTCATTATGATGTTATAATATACAACACACATTTACATGGTATTTAATTATTCCTCGAAAATTGGACTATCCTAGAGTATTAGGAAAAGTTCACTGTTGGATAATTTTGAAATTTTTAGATTAAAAATATTATACATTTAATTAATTTTTTTTTAAAATATTTGAATTCTCAAAAATAAAATAACAATAGTCATGTACTGAGAAATACTAATTTTTTGACAATATCAATTTTCAAACCCTTATAAAAAATATATTTGACATCATAAAATGATATGATCATTTCATTTTAATATAAATTATTTAATGAAAATATTGTACTAGAATAAAATTTAATTTAAATATCAAATAGATCATCAAAATAAAAGTGTTAATTAGAATCAAATACTAATTAAAATTATAATTTTTTTTATTGTACAAAAAAATATCAATTATATAGTAGAAAATAAATAACCATAATTATATTGAAAATATTATAAATATTCTCTCTATTATTGTCTTGATACATGATCCTTTAATACACCATCAATCACTATATTGGTAATGTGTTCGATAGTGGGACTTTTATGGGGTGGTTTATCTTATATGGTTTGTATATGATGTTAATAAGTTTAAACATACTATAAAAAAATTTGAATCATGCTTAAGTTGTTTGTTTTTATCATGGTTTTAGTCAATATAAAATCCTATAGATTCCACATCCTTGTAAAATCTGATAAATGGTATTCATACAGTATGATTCAACTGGTTGAGGCCAACAATTCATTTTTCTATGTCAATTAAGGTTTTTAAAATACTAAATTTATTTTAGGTATTTGATCACGGTTCAATAGTTATGTTATCAATGGTAATAATTATTGACCTTCATTTAAAAATTATAGGATATAAAAAAAATTCATGTGTTTTAGAAAACCATATGATATAATGTGACATTGAATTAAACCACTTGGGGGATTTAATTTGATAATGTTGATGTCATTATAGGACTACCCCTATTAAAATATGAATTATGGGATATGATTTCCATTCTACCATCACTATTTTAAATCGTTTATATTATTTTTAAAATGATAGTTTGATAAAAAACCATTTTCGGATAAATAACCATTAAATGAATTATTTAAATATTTATGATCAATTGATTGCAGGTTGTTAAAAAAAATGAAAAACTCATTTGCCCAACCATTATCTAGAGATTTATATTTTTTGAATCACATATTTGATTATTCATGGAAAAAGTAATTATGTAAAATTTCAACACAAGATAAATATAAATGATTATCCCACTAATGATAGTATTTTATAGTTTGATGGAATATTTCATTAGATTCTGTGGTTAAGGCCTTATCTCATAGAATATTTTATCCACACTGTTACATTTATTTTCAATAATATTTCAAAATGTTTTTGGTATGTTTTTAGATATATAGGTGATTCATAGTTAATTAATATTGATTCACATTAGTTCACTATATGTCACCACTGAACTATTTTCATTTTAATTGTGATGATTGTTGACTTGATCATCATGTCAATGGCTTATATCAATGTTGGAACATTATTTTGAAAGTAGAAGAGAATGAAATGTTTTCCATAGAACTATATAATTATTTTGGAATGATGATTTTTTATGTGATGATAATGTGGTGAGATTTGAATTATATTATATACTTTTTATATTTCAGTAAACACTTAGTTAAAAAATGGGTCCCACCATGGAATATAAGGAGGCAAGAATGAGACTTTGATGGAGAAAATAAAACATATGAGACAACCCAGAAATGGGGATCTATGGAGGTTGGATAGATTCAAGATTTGTTCTCATAGAAGGAAATGTGGTATGATGTATAGGATTATAGGAGCACTCAAGTGAGGGTGTGTACTGTAGTGTTCCATTGAGATAACATGGCTCGACACGATCTGTGAGGTGTGCATTTCATTTTTCTTTTAGTGTTGATCCCCTGGTACCACATTAAACCAGTAGTAGAATGATACATATTGTTAAGAAGTACCCAAATTTATGGTATCCAAATATATAAAAAAATTTATTTTACTATTGTATCTCCAATATTAGACATACATATGTAACATTTAGTTTTCGATCAAGTTTATTTCAACTATTCATTAGAGTTAGTGAGTGTCTTCTTCTTCAAACCCACATCTGATCACCCCAATACACTTTTGTACTAGATAAACCTCTAATGATCGAACAAATTCTACCATGATAATTATGATATAAATTTTTTAGCATTCTAATCCACTTTAATTATTTATATTCGTTCCAATAAATAAGGAACATAAAGAATGCACTTTGGCTGATGGAAAACAACATTTAGTGTTTAATTTCTAGTAGCTCAAGTTCTTGGAAGGATTCATGATTTTAAAAAAAGTAATCATGTTATCTTGTCATATTCAAATTAGTTAATCTCATATAAGAGTTTACACCAAAAAATTTGGATTATTATATTTTTGGATGATCAAAAGACTTATATATTTTAATAAATATGTGACATGAAATATATTTTGGAGGCCTATGTGATGTAGAAAAAGTGGAGAGATGAGGTGGTTCAAGGATTTATTATATATCATAAAATTATGTATATTAAAACCCGAGATAAGTAGCAGCATATTTTGGGAGGATCTCGTTTTTGGAGAAAACAAATCATCGAGAACATAACCATTTCATGAAGTTTGTTGAGATACTAACATGCATCCCTATTGTGTGAAGATAAAGAAGAATCTCATACCCTTCTAACATGTAAAGAATTTAAATAGCGTTTTCATGAAAAAATGATAATCTAATATGATATCCTTATGTGAATCAATTAGAGATTTTGTACTTACACTCTTACTCAATGAAAAACATGAATAGTGGTGCATGCTTTCCCAATACATATGTTAGTATAAAACGTGAGACATTCATGCCATTTTTAAACACATACAGACATAAAGATGAATTAGAGAACCCAAGAAAAACATATTGTGGAACTTTTTATCTTGAATAAATGATATTGAGTTACCAAAAACAAAAATATTAGACAACTCATAATATAATAAAGATCTACACTTTGTTTAGATGTTTATTCACTCTAATATAAAATCACCAATATAATATTATTTATTAGTTATAATGGATGAAATAAAGGACATGGTATATCTCTAAAAATGATACATGATGTTTATTATACAACATCCCATTGTGTTATCACAACCCACATTGGCCTACTCTAGAATCTTCACAACAATCTTCTGATCCCGAATCATAAAATAGACATATCATACTCCAATCTATAATTAGTATAAATTATAATTTCTTTATGAATTTATCCACTTTAGGACGATCTTTTTATATTCATGCATGTACTTAATAAATCAATATTTCTTACTTACTTTTTCAGGTACTATTGAGAGGCTTCTGGTCCTTCTCTATAAATTTAGATAACCTGTATATAATTAGTACCCTTAGTGAAACTATGCCAGTGTAGATATTTATTCTTCTTTTGATAACAAACCAGAATATTAATATGTATGAAGTAAGTGTTGAAAACTCATCAATTATTAATTTACACTAGAATAGATTTCATAATGTCTTCTAGCATGTTATTTTACTTTCAATTAACTTCATGCTTGGATTTTATGGGCTTCTGAAGTAATAACCCTAGAACATGTAATGCTACCAATTTTGTTTTATGTTTACACATTTATGTTTTATTCATATTATTTGTTGGTTTATATTCATGTATTATTGAGAAAGTATGCATTCATGAAAATTATTTCTCACAACAGTATGTACACACATTCCAATTGTTAACAACATTCATCCAATAAAATAACATATGCTCGGATAATTATTTATATATGTTAATACACTATTTATTATTCACATAACATAGTTACTATATGATCATCTATTCACGATTCTTGAAGTTCATTGTGAGTTGGGATATCAGGCGAAGTAGAATAAATTTGAGAAAGGGTATATGTTATGCTTTTCAATTTATTCATGAAAACCCTCAGTGTTTTCTTCACATGTTAGGAAGCTATATGATTCATATTCTTTACATAATAAATATGATTAATGGTATCTCTCTAGGATATCTAATATACCGAGATTCATAAAGAAATATTTTATTTAAAAAATGAGAGACTCTCAAAATATATTTCTAATTATCATGGGATGAATGCTTCTATATTTATAGGTATAGTATCAACTCCTTAGACTACATCATCCGTCCAATATTTAATTCCATTTTTTGGCCTCTGAATAACATGTCATGTAAAATATCATACCCCAAATCTTATGGCATCAACCCTAATGTTATTCTAAATCACATTTAGGTGGAATCATCACATGCTTCCTCATTTTGAATGTTGAACCATTCGATGAATATTAGCTACATAGAATGCCGATTATAACTCTATTTTATTTGGTCGAAGATCATTTTTCATGTTACTTATTATATTCATAGTGTGGCACACATGCAATGTGATTTTGGTTTTCATAATATTGATTTCATAATGAAGAAGGTATTCTTGGTATGATTATCATAGGTTCACCCAAAACACATACATTTTGGTTTTCTTTGAGAAATCTTCAAAGAATAAGATACCCAGTGTCACCATTGAAGGACTGAGACCATATTGAACATGTGGAAAATGTTATGTCCATATTATTAAGGTTGAAGTGATAATATTTATATCACTTTTGTCCCATACTATACTATAGAATGTTTATGTTATTCTTAATAATAGATTATGTGTTTCTATTGGTTCAAAAAGGTAATAGGGGGTCAACACCCATATACACATGATCATCACTCTTCACAGTCCACACTCACCCTCGCTAGACAACTAGCACGTAGACATATGTGCTCTCACCTAAGAACTAATATAGGCCTATTCACCACCCCACTATTCCTCATGTCAGCACTCTTCTTACCTCCATCCTACTATCATGAATTCCCATTAATGGGATGGTTCCCACATGGGTTTTTCTTATATATGTGGTCAAGCTAGCCTCATAGGATTCCTTGGATGGCCACATTTTTAAAACTATGTGCTCGTTGTAATAAAGATATTAATATAATTACTATTGAATATAAATATATATATATATACAATCCCACATTGATCTACTATTTCAAAAAATACTATTTCCAAACTAAATTTACAGTTTCATGGATTCCATTTCATTCTCTATTATTTTAATACAAGGTGATGCCATTGAAACAAGTATATGACATGAATATTAGTTAAAAAATCATCCAAATTCCAAGGATAATTTTCCAAGGGTAAAATTCAATTACATAATGTGAATCGATCAAAAATAACTAAGCATATCACCTTTTTATAACAAGTTAACAAACACCTATTGAAATATCCATGAAAGAAAATTAAATACCAGTCCTAATAATCTATATAATAATATTTTCTTCAATATCTCTTTTATATTTAAAAACCAATATGTGTGATAGAAAATTACCCTCCTTATTTTAAAAAAATTATGGGTACATGGAGGATTGTCGTCACATTATTATTCTAAATACACGATCTTAGTCTATATATTATATTTTTTGAAAACATATAAGAGAGTGATGATCACACAAGGATTTCTAAGAAAAGATTCATATGATAAATAAATCTAAATCTATGTGGGATTACATTATTTTGAAAATAAAATAGATTCTTCCAATGATTTTTATGATGTCTATAATATTCCATTATTGTGAAATCATGCTCAAAGATTTTCAACTGTCATATACAATGCTGTAAGTAATTAGATTTATTGTTAAAATTTTAAATCCTATAAAGAGTTTGACAGACACATCATAATCTTTGGGTGGAAAATATATAATTCCCATTTGTCTTAGTTGATCCTCTGAAAATCAATCCCCATTAATTTATATGATTAATAGATTTTAGAATTAGGATTGAAAGTGTGATTGATATTACTTAAAATCCAATTTTATAAACATGTTTAGATGTTAAAAATTTCCAATATGGTGATGATTTTATAAATTCAACTCATCAATTCTCTACTAAATGGATACATAATTATTATTAAATTCATTTCATGTTGGTGAAAATACCATATATATATATATATAATTTGTAATTAGGAGGCACCTTCTTGACCATTAGGAGTAACACACTAAATGACACTACCTCTCAACATAATCCATTCATTTTTCTAGATATCAATATAGGATAATTCATTCAGAATCATATATCTATACTGAGTGACATGTACTTTATTATCTTATATATTCCCATGAATTTATTATTTGTACCAAATTTAATTTTTCATTTTTATAATTTGAACACATTTTTATTTTTCTTCTCTTCTTCATAAAACATCATTTTATTTTCACAATTTTCATATAAATTATCTATTATATAAAATTCTAACTCAGTTATTTCATTAACTTTTTCACCATATAATGTGTATCTATCTGTTTCATATTATCGCATCTTGGAAACATAATTCATATAAAGACATTCACCTTATTATCCATTGTATGATGATAAAGATACATCAATTTCCCAACTGATATAATTTTTGATATTCTTCTTTGTGTACTTAATTTTTTGTCTTATATTAGCCATTTTTTATTTTAGTTGGTTTTCCCTTAGCATTGACTCATTATTTAATAAACTCATTTACAATGATTTTCATCATTGTAAATTAATAGGAAAAATGTACAAATTGATTAAAACTAAATAACATTAACGATTTCTTTCCTTTTACACTAATGTATTTGTTGGATATCCTTGTAAATGAGGACATAAATTAATTGTAGTCCTCTTCAGCTTCCTTATCATCCACATAAATTTATTTTGGTTAATATTAAACTCTAATATACTTTATATTACTGAATTAATCATCATGTTATCATTCCATTTCATCATATAAAATTATATTTCTCTAATTTCATATTCTATGATAATTTTATGATGTTCATCGAGTGATATATCTTTTCTATATTCCGAGGAAGACACATTTGAAATTAATATATCATGAATGTTTCTCATCAATAATATAAAAATGGTTTAATTATATATCTTTTTTCAAATACCAATGATGATACTAATAATATACTATTACACTTATAATGTATTCAGAAACACTTTCATCATCACCCATTTTTATATCTTAAAATTATTTTTTAGGATTTGGATCATAGTTTCATTAAATTTAATTTTTCCTTATCAATACATATAAATTTATTGTAGATTCCCATAGAGTTTTGTATGCACATAAATATATTCTTATCTTTTTATGATAATTCTAATAAGATTTTTTTTAATTTTCTATCCATCTCATGGATTATTTGTCTTCAAATGTCATAAGATAATTTTTAATGTATTGTGGAAATACCATTTCATATGTATGTCTCACTTCTATCCCAAGTGATAGAAGGTATGTTATCATCCTATTTTTTTTATCCATGATAGTTATAACCATTACGAATATGAGAAACTCTATTTTTTCTAACAGTATATTCTATATTCTTATTTTTTAATGGAATATTTAGAGGTAAATATTTCTATGATTCCAATTGTATTTCCTTGAATAAAGGTGTATATCTCTTAGTTGGATCTTAGATAAGGATTAATACTTTATTTGATTCATGGATAGAAGTCCCTAGTGTTGGTCTTACAGTAGACCAGTTTGGATTCTGGTAACAGTTAAGTATGTATTATAAAGAATATTCATTATTGATTCAAGAGAGATAAAATATGATTATGTATCAACCATTTTAATTAATAAAAAATATTATAGTGGAGAATCCCTGATTGAGGTAATAACCGATTGAATAGAGTGTTGGTGTTTGTATTGGACCTTGAAAATATCTATGTTTTCTACTTGTTATTTAAAACATTATTCAAGTTGAGGCTGAGAGAAACCAGAATAGTGGTCCAATGCTTTAACTGACCACAAATGATGAATTGAAAAAGCAGATATTTTTAAAAATAAAAGGGATAAATGATTTAACCCTTACACCTCTTAGTGATCTCACTTATATTAGGTCTCAATATAATGAAAGCAGAGTTATGAGTGTGGATTATAAAAAATGGGGAGATGGCCTTTACAGATAATTAGAGAGAATAATAAACTCTTAAAGCACCTTCCCTACACACATGGTTTAAATTAAGTGGATATGGAATTTTCCAATTTAGTACAATTTCAATTAGGTGGAGAATAATTAAATTAATGAATGAAATTTAGAAGAAATAAAATGGGAGATATTGGTATTCTTTTTTCTGTATGTTTTATTATTTATTTCCAAAAATTAGTATAGTTATAAATGTAATAAAACCAGGGAAATTTCATGTAGGATTGTTTTAGTATCCACCGAATGAATGAAGTATAATTACTACCATTGTGAATTCATAAAAAAAGATAATAAATGTGATGACTATTTGAGTTGAATATCTTTTTGGATAATAAAATGTTTTAATAGAGGTATTTTATCACTATAAAAACAATTTTAGAATGGCTAGAAGGTGCTAGCTAATCGTATGATATTAATAAATGTAAAGTAAAATTGGAATGGGATATTGAAGGGAATACATCCATGTTATTGTAGAGATAAATGATGCATGTTTTTAATGATTAAAAACTCTTGGATAAAAGATATACAAGAATTAATGAGGAATTGAAATCATTTGAAGGAAAATCAAAAAAAATCTAATAACTTATAAGTGTATATATAATCCACTATTCTACTTGAAATTTAGGTAAATGGTTTGCATAAGTACCTTTTAATGAAACTGAGAAAAAATTACAAGATGCGTAATCATGATTCCACTCCATGTGACCATCATTTTATTATGTATACATGAATCCATTTATATGTAATAATAATATAAGAAACATATTAAAAATCACTTCGTTAGCTGTATAAATGGAATTATTCTTTTTATTAAAATGTTATGTCATGTTTTACCATCATTCAACTACTCTGAGTGAGGATCATTTGGTTAAACTAGGCTTACCAATGGATAATTTTTCTATCATCCTATCTATCATGAAATTGTTAATTTTTATTATTTTTACAACAACAAAAAAAAGGATATTTTAGATTTACTATATGGATAATAATTTTAGTTTTATGATTCTAGAAATGATGTAATGTGTTCTAAACATAAAAATTATCTAAACAAGTTTGTGATTCATGTAATAATACTATGTGAGTTAATCATAAAACCTGTGTGTTGGAAGATCAATGATAAATGTTTTTATATGCTGCCAAAACATGTATTTAAAAAAAAATATCTACCGATAAATGATTCTTGTATTTAGATATTGAATTAGTAAAAAATATTTTTTATTTATTATTCTACATTTAATTAAAGTAAGGGATGATATATATTTCTATGTACATCATAGTCTATATTTATATTGATTTCATGATGAATAAGAAAAGTAATAAACTAAGGACCACTATAATTGCATTATGGGATTCTATATTTTAAAAATATTGGGATAATATTTATATTTAGATTTTATGATTTGATCTTAAGGAAGAAGGACCCTAAGAATATGGAAAAAATAAAAGAACAAATCATTAATGCATGAGAGGGTTATTGAATATAGATAATTCGTTAATATACATTAAGTTTAGAAAGTTAATGAAAAACAAATTGAGTTGAGAAAGTGTTAAAAACATTAAAAAATGATATTTGAGACCATTAGATATTTTTTACGAATGATAATGTTTATTAAATAAATCTTATATCTTATTAAAATTTAAATAAATGAATGATAAACCAACAAATAAGTGTGTGGACACATAGAAAAAAAATTATTATATAAAATATATAGATAAAGTGTAGTTGATGTGTCCACAATTATTGAGAAATTTGGAGGGATAAATTATCTCTTAAGGATTAAGAATTATTTTGAGTAGCTGAGTGAATTCAAATTAAAATTCTCATTGATGTAGAAGAAAGAGATTTCAAGGATGATTAAAATCATTACATTATCTTCTCCTTGAAGAAGAATCTATAAATAGGTAAGAGTAATATGGGATACTAGGACTATGAGTAATAGATATATAGGATCTAGTGAATTTTGGGTTCTTATAATATTTATTGGAGAGTTATCAATGAAAAGATACATACACTCTTAAAGTAGTGCTATTAATATAGATCATGTTTCTTCCATGATTTTTGAATGAATAAAATGCGGTGGATGGTTATTTTTGAAGAATAAGATCAATTTTTGTGGGTTCAGTAACATCACTAGTCAGTATTTGTGATCATATTAAATAATACTAATGTAAAAGAAGATTGGATGATGTAATTCTAGTTTGAAAGATATTTAATGCATTATAAAAATACCATCAATTACCTCATATAGATGAGGTTTTGGTCACGTTAATAATATTTTGAACCCCTCACAAGTTTATTATTGTGGGAGAGTTGGTTAAGTTAACAAAACCCCTCTTGTAATATAAATTTGTAAAATTTATCTAGTTAAACATCAATAATGAAGATAACTTCACGTATATTAAAGAGTATGTGTCCCACAACAGGTTTGAACAGTATAAAACACCAAATTATTTAAATTCCTATATTACATTCATAAATTTGTTGAATGTGCGTTGGATAGACAAAATTATATGATATTGGGTTTTAACATCCCATATAGGTTTAAACTGCTAATGCGGGATTTTATAAGAAAATAATATTTTGAATTTATGGATAATTTCATTACACATGAATAAATATGATATTGGTGTGTCATTAAAATATTACTAGGAAACACTTAATCAATAATTCATTCACATTAATCATTTTTATTATCAATCTATATAGATATGTGTGTTTCTATTAAGGTTTTAGTTTTTTCATTTCAGGTTATATAAATGTTATCATGTGGTTTTGGATGACAATGATAGGTTATATTAATGGTTCTAAAATAATAATATTATAATTATGATGGAATGGGTTATAAATGACCTGTGATTAGCTATTGGGTTTTTTTAAAGTTAATATTTCCTTTATTAGATAATTTCAAGAAGAACGACAATAATTTATGTCGGTCATCTATAGAGGTGGATGTGTTTTACTTTGAGATAGAGGCATAGATGTGTTGTTATCATTGATGGAAACTCGAAACAATTTCAAGAGGATATTATTTTCATTTTTAATAATAGAATATTAGACCATTCACATTATAAGGAAATAGTAATCTATTAAATAAAACATTGATAAAACAATTACAAATATAGTCATCTAGGGTAACTAATGAAATTTGGTTGTCACACATCGTAATAAAAAATTTTATATATATACTTTTCCGATCTAAAAATCATTTAAATATTTTATATATGGTGTGAGGAAAAATAATTCTCTTAAAGGAGGAAACTTGTTATGGAATCATTTTAGTGTTAACCTCTATGGTTTATTATTTTTCATCATTCCAGGAAATAGATGATCCACGATTTGGAAAAAAATTATTTAGTAGGAAATCATTAGTATATATGTTTCATGTGAGACTGTTATTTGTTTTTGGAATTTATTATAATTAGTCATGAGTTAATAATTATTATAATACAAGTAAATCCATGGAAGGAAATACGAAGATACGTAACTATAAGAGTCTATATTTTCATTATATTTTATATTTCTAGTTTTCATGGTGGATGGAACTCTAGACTAAAATGATATGAATATGGGGGTTGTTTTTTAATTTTAATGATAATTCTATATAGTCCTACTAGTTGGATTTGTTTTTCATATTTAGGAAAATGTTATTTAATGGTGGGGGATGATGTATTTCCTCTGGTATTATCCCTAGTGAAGACAAAAGTCATTATTGAAATTCAATGTCATGAACCTCAAAATGGGAAAATAATTTTTTTCCATGGTTAATGATCTATTTTTTATCATTATGTTTTTCAAATGATATTCTATTTACATAATGTTTGAATTGAAGTTATATTCTATGATTGTAGAATTTTATGGGATATTTAATATTTTTGAATGAATATACCATTACAATATTCGAATGAATTTTTATATACCATAGATATATGCATGAATATAATTTTTAATAACGTGATCACTTATATAGTAAGGGGGTTTAATAAGGAGGGAATTAAATAATATTCCAAGGAATCAGTTCTTAGTCTAAGACATAACATTTATTTTAAATAATTACTTATTTTGAAATATCCACCATTATAATTACCTCATTAAGATAATCAACAATTATTTTCTCTTTATTCATAAATATAAACACTAGATTTAGGGAGTGTGTCGAGATTATAAATTTAGTTCTATGATAAGACTAAACCATCAATAATCGATTTTGAAGAATGAATGAATTAAACTAACAATATTTTCATCATGATCTTGGGATTTTTTATATTTAATTAAATTATTATTTAGGTTAAATTTATTTAATATTTATTATATTATAATTTTCCTAATAGAAATGAATTAAATAATTATATTTTTCAATTATAAATATCTTTTTACTCAAAATTGCATGTCATTGGAAATGAAATGTAACGATTTACATTCTAGTTGATCAGTACATATCATTATACTTATATTTTATCTTTATCTCATTATCAAAATCTCTAATATTCCAAATTTTCAAATGAATGAAACTATAAAAAGTGATATTGGCCATTATATGTCTAGTGAATGGTTTGAAGGGTAATGAAAATATGGAAATGGGTCGATATCCATAAATGTTTTTTGGTATAAAAATAATTGATGACAATAGATGTTTGGTTAATATGAAGAAGCAATGATAGTGTTAGAACATTTTAGTATGCTAATGGTTATAAGATGAAAAATTTATCTTCGAGTTAGTTATGGTTCATCGTTGATGTAAAATGGTGTAAGACTTCATGTACTATCAAGGTCACTATGATGATTATGGGTAGTAGAGTAGATGGCCATAAAAGGATGGGTGGATGTGTTGGGGCTAATAAATGAATGAATATTATTAGTGGAATGAGGTATAGTTGTTGAACATGGTGTATTTTTGGCTTCGAAAGCGTAGGAATGAAAACCTACCAATATCATATGTAGTGGTTCGATTAAATATCAGTTATTTTTTTCTATATGGAGGCTAGGGTATCCTTGGAAGTTAGATATCATGTAGCATATGAAAACATATCTCACACCTTATTCATCCATTATTGTGGGACAAGGATGATATATATAATTAAATAAAAGTTAATTTTTAGAGGAATATGATACATTGTGACTAAACTATACACAGATGACTGAGTGATAATGTGTACTTTTCATATTTTTCCATGAGCATTGCACATTACGTACATGTGGAAGAATGTCTGGAATGACCCATATATATTTTTGATTGACTACCTTAAATATACATGGATGTTAACTATATTATATTTCATATCTATTGTGGTTCATGAATTTTTGCATTGGAATATAGGCATGGCTACTAGTTGAGCTTCACCCACTATGTATATATAGTTAACAATACATTTTACTGGTAAAATTTTTGGTGTACTAGCTTTTCATAGTTGTATTGAAAATGTTCCCCACACACAGTATATATTATGAAAAATCACCATATAAATATATTTATCTCACACGATAAAATTGAGTTAGTGAATACCTGATAACACAATGATGATCACATGTCGTGTCTAAAAAAATTAAATGTTGTGTAATTTTCATTTCATAGTGTTTTTTATCTTATAAGCTATGTGTCAGAATTAGCCAAATGGATAGTCCATTCTATGTAATTTCAATGTTAAACATGATACATCTTCCCAGTTCATAATTAGTTGTTTTAATGGATTTAGTTGTAGTTGGAATTTTTTAGATTCATTAAGATGATGACAATGTCTCACAAAGACACATAGATAACACATTGGGTTGGTAATCACCTTGTCGTACAAAGATACTGACAAATGGGCCATCATTAAAATTATTGGAGTCATTATACATTAATTATAACACAGAGGGGTTCATACTAATAGAGTTTAGGTAATACCTTGGATGAAAAAATATTTCACATAATAAAGAGTTGGTCTCCAATGGGATCCAATACCCTACTGAAATAATATGTACTTATAAAGAAGGATCATTCAACGGAATGTAACATAATTTAATGTGATATAATATCATATGACATGGTATTTTTTTAAATATGACATACATTTGGTGTATGAATTATTTTAATTCCATTGGGAAAATAATATATATATATATATATATATATCATGTGAAGTCTTCTTCGGTGTTTCATATTTTATGAAATAGATTATTTGTAATTTAATAAATCATTATGAAGGATTTATTTGGAACTACTATGAATCACATAAATCAATTTTATGTTATGAAGTTAAAATTCAATGAAAATTTATAAACAATCTATCATTAAAATGCATTGGAGTGTTAATGGATGATGGTAATATTTTATGTAATAAAATGGATTATAACTTTTCTTATGAATATAATGAGTACTTTCTTGGATCAGGGAGATCCCCATTACAACTATAATGTATTTTAAGAATTTATATTAGAAAATGTCTGATTCTATTATAATATTTTGGCATATTCACTATCCCTCAATATTGTTCCCTCTTTCATCTTCCTCTTCAATATGAGATAATAATATATCATGGTTGTTCCAATGATTCTTGATAATGTGTTATGATGATTTGGTGAACATAATTATACACATTATAGGTAAGAACTATTTGGTTATTACTTGGTTACCTTCATCAAACACCAAAGGATGTCCAAAGAAGCAATATAACATGTTGTCAAGTATATAATAAGAAATTATATCTCAAAAAGTTTATGTTTTCAAAGAATTTTTTTATTGGTTTTTATGGGTTTCATACATTTCAACTGATTTTATTAATCATTTGTCATTATTAATTATCCATTTAAAGGAATAAAATAAAAGGAAATAGAGTAATTATATTCCACAAAAATGTTACGTATGATTGGTGACGATCTACGGTCATGACCCGTCCCTCAGGGCCCGTGTTGTGACTACCCCAATCCCGCCTTCTATAGGCCAAGGGCTAGCGACTATCACCAAAGGTGTAATTCCCTAAAACAGGGAAGGCATTTCCTTTATAACCTGTATTGACACACAGTAGAGCACAATTCTGGATACAAAACACTAGGTAAAACTGTATAAAAAAAGAGTGCTGGATCTAAAAAGAGATAGAAATACAAGCCCAACTGTAAAGTAAAAGAAACTGAATGTACAATAGAAGAAATAAAAAATGGCCACTGGGTCGTCCTCTAAGATTCCTACCTAATGGGTAGGTACAGATTGCCTCATCAACACTTCTTCTTCATCCTTCTCCACTGTGTACCATCACTTTTTGTGGTCCACCTACGGGCACAGTCCAGTCTGATTACTCTCAACCTCAATCAGTTCTTTCCATCGTCTACATCAAACAAAACAATGTGCGGGCATAGCCCATGCATGGGTGAGTATAATGATACTCAGTAGGGACCCCGAGACCCTCATGGTCACAAAAAATCAAGAAAAGATAAACCAAAAGGTATGAAATCAATAGATAACCTTACATAGGTATATTACCATACATATACCTAAGTTATCTAGTGATCTATCTCATTCATGAGGAAATCACAAAAAATAACATGTTAGCTCAACTAGGATTTTATTCACATTAACAAAACCTCGGCTACTGGAGAACTCCTGCTCAACCGGGTACAGTGGGCATGCCGCATCACAAAGAGGCGCTTCCCACTAACCATGGACTACTGAGGTACTCCACTTGTCGAGTATCATGGGTCTACTACATCACACAGAGGCACTCCACACCATGGGTCTACCACCACACTTAGGCTCTCCCCCTCACAGCCTACAAAGGTACTCCTACGGTCGAGTACCATGGGTCTGCGGCATCACCATGCACACTCCTCCCCCATGGGTTTGCCACCACAACCAGGCACTCCCTACTAGACCATTAGAGTCACTCTGAGTCAAATAGTCGGCAGTCATCAAGTTTCATCGAGCTACTAGGTTCCCACCCAAAATCATGCTCATCTCCATAATATCTGCTCCACAAGCTACCAGTCGATGCTCCAATAATCCCTAAGTCCCATGAAGATGTATCTCAAAGGTCCTCCATGTCATAGGGGTCCCAATGTAATAGACGGTCAGTCAATCAGACACTCGGTCTGTGACTTTTATCATTTTATTCCTAGTGGCCCGGTTGGATTCCAACATGATTCAACCTGATGGTTTCTCAATTATTCTCCAAACTCCAGTGGGGTATACTCAAAGGGACCTTCATTCTCCAAGATTACCAGCGCCGCTGACGGTTCGTCAAATGGTTGTCCAGTGACAATGATATGGCCAAATGAAAGTAAAGGGTTGTAGTAGGCACGATTCCGGTTCGACTCGGTCAGACCGCCCCAGTTCAGGTCATCCTAGCCCGTTGGGTGAGCCAGCTCGTTGGGTTCGTAATGGCCCGATGGGCCCATCCCTACTGGCCTCGAGGGGAAACAGATAGACGAGAGGGCGCGGACTGGCCATGAGGGCGTGGTACGGCCACAAGTTGGCTTAAGGGCAGTTCGGCCCAGAGGGTGCCATGGGGGCGCGGGCTGGTTCGGCCACGACACCTCGAGAAGCTTGGGTGGCCGGCTCAGCCGATGCGCCGTGAGGGGCGCGGGAGGCCGCCTGACTGGGGAGGCGCGAGGGGCACGGGAGGCCGGTGTGGCAGGGGCGACGCGAGGGGCGCGGGAGGTCGGCTCAGCCAGGGCGCCATGAGGGGCGCGAGAGGCCGGATCGGCTGGGGCACTGGGAGGGGTTCATGATGCCCGCTTCTCCAGGGCAATGCGAGGGGTGCGAGAGGCCATCTCAGCTGGGGTGGCGCAAGTGGCGTGGGAGGTCAGCTCGACTGGTGCGCCGTGAGGGATGCGGGAGGTCAGCTCGGCCGGTGCGACATGAGGGAGAGGGTTTGGCCGAGGGCATGGTCGGTCGACGGCTGGCGTGGTAGGGGCAGCTCAGAGGACGACGGGCGTGAGGGTGGTTTGACCGGGACGACGGAGCGTCACGGGGGCGGCGTGGGTCAAAGAGACCGCAGGTGGTGAAGTCATTTCCTTTGTCACCTTTTTCTCCATCAAAACTTGTGTCGCCTTCCTCCGTTTCGAAGAACACCTTGAATAAACACAAATGTAATATAATTGATGGGCCTTGTTTGTTTTCCCCGCACAGTCCACATTAGGGCGGTGGCATGAGGTTCACTAAGAACATGAACAAGAACAGGCATGGAAGATATTTTCAATTCCCATAATCCCTCGTTAATTTCTATTCCCAACCCCGCATGGAAAAAGGGGGGAGAACATGGGAATTTTTAATCAAGTAGAACTAAACTCCTACCTTGTTTGTTGTTTATCAATGTTGGTGCGAGAAGGCAGATGCCGATTCGTTGTAGACGAACATGTCCTACATCGAAGGAGGTTCAATGGAATAAAGTTGAAGTCTAGGTCATTCTTCATCGGTGGAGAATTATTCTTCGGTAGATGAAGTTATTCTTTGGATAAAATTATTTATCCCACGTTCTCTCCTCTCCAAATTCCACCCAATTTCAAAGTGAACCCCAAAATAATAGATAAAGAATACTCTTATTTTTGTTGGAAAAAAAATTCAAAAAGTATAATTAATCACTTTCTTGGCAAATTAAATCACATCTGTGTTGGAACAATAAAGTTGGAGGAGGTCAAGAGGATCTCCCTCATTTATTAGGTAGTCAAGAGTTTTTCCTCTCTTAGCATTATTAGGAGGGTCGGGTGGTCCCCTCTCCCAAATTCAAATTTGGAGGTTTTGAATTCTCTGGTGGTCCCCACCACAATTAAACATGAAGAGGAGGTTTATCTCTATAGTGGTCCCCACCACCATAAACTCTCATGGTAGGTTATGGTGTGGTAGTCCCCAACTACAACTTCCACATGGGTAGTTACAATAGATAAAATAAAATATAACATGTGATTATTTTATTTTATTATTTCTACGAAAAACCCAAAAAACTAAATTTCACCTTCGACCAACTGTCATCAAGGTGGGAGTCTCCTTAAGCGAATATCAGCTCAGGAAGTTCAATAGTGCCCTCAGATTTCAATTCCAATCAACGGTTCAAAAGTTAGAAAACCCTTCTTGCACGTCTACTAAACGTACACCAAATAAAGTTATGAAATTCATTTCGGGAACTCTGGGCCTCAAAATCATGCACCGTCAATTTTTGTGAACTCGTAAAATTCCCATATATTTAAAAATAATTACATGGAAATTCTGGGTCTTTACATTTTCCCCACATCAGGATTTACTTAACTATAATCCACAACTCAAAACGAAGGGATCATGTGGGGGTACTAAGCATGCATCAGAGCCTTCCACTACCATGTGCTCCCCTGGAGGTTCCCGTGCTGCTAGTGAACGCACACCAGAGGTATCAACCGTCCGTGAAGGACCTTCTACAATTGATCCTCAATCTCTACTATAACCTCTAAAAAAGTCACCTCATTGTCGACGTCCAACTCGCCATGGTCGATGATGTGAGAATGGTCGTGCACGTATCTAGTCAGCTGGGATACGTGGAAGGCGTCGTGCACCGAATGAAACTGAGCTGCAAGAGCTAAGTGGTATGCCACCTCGCCAACTCTGCTAAGGACCTGAAAAAGTCCAATGAACCTCTAAGATAACTTGCCACCTCGACCAAATCTCCCCAAACCTCATCAAGGTGAGACTTGTAGAAAGACGTGGTCGCCATCCTCGAACTCTAGAGGTCTCTGTATCCTCTTAGCGTATGACTTCTGTCTGCTATGTGCAGTCTTCTTATACTCTGGGATGATCTGCACCTTCTTTGTGGTAGCCCGTACCATCTCTGGTCCCACTATGGTTGACTCCCCTAGGTCAGTCCATCATAAGGGTGATCTGTAGGTTCTCCTGAAAAACGCCTCAAAAGGTGCCATCCCTATGGTGGAGTGATAAATTTTGTTGTATATAAACTCCATCATAGGTAAGTGGTACTCCCAGCTATGAACGATGTCAAAGACATAAACGTGGAGCATTTCCACAAGGGTGTGTGTGTTCCACTCAGTCTGACCATCCGTTTGATGATGGAAGGCAATGCTCAATCGAACTCTGTCACGAAAGCCTCTTGCAACCCCTTCCATAGCCGATAAGTGAAACATGTATCATGATCGAAGACAATCATCTGAGGAACACCATTTAGAAACACAATTATCTGCACATAGAGGCGTCTCATGATCTCTATTGAACACTTCTCTCTGATCTGTAGGAAGTGGGCCAACTTGGTCAGTCGGTCGACGGTCTCCAAAATCGAGTCATGACCTCTGGATGTATGTGGATGTCATATAATGAAGTCCATGGATATCCCATCCCAAATCCACTCTGAGACCTCTAAAGGTTGAACCAAGCCTATTGGTACCTGATTCTCTGTCTTCACTTGCTGACAAGTCAGGCACTGAGAGACAAACTCTGCTACACCCTTCTTCATTCGCGGCCACCAGTGTTGTCGTCGGAGATCCTGGTACATCTTCTCAACTCATGGATGTACCTATAGAGGGGATATGTAGAACTACCTCACCAATTATTCCGGAAGTGACACTGGTACCATAGTACGTCCTTTGAAGAGGATGACATGCTCCCTACCTTCAGAAAATCATTCAGGTTCATACCCTGTGGATATCTGAGCAAGTCGAGTCTCGCAGTCAGTGTCCCCATGTCGTGCCTCCCTGACTCATTGATGATGTGGGGGAGTGACTGTAAGCGTCTGATGAAATTTATCTCCATATCTATCCATAAATGATATCTTCATAGCGGCCAACTACTCTGTTGCCTCCCCTAGCAGCTATATACCAGATGTCTTGCTGAGTGTATCACCAAAAATGGTCCCCTTCCCAGAAGTATAGACTATCTCAATGTCATAGTCCTGTAGGATATCAAGAAAAAATCATTGTCTCAGGTTCTGGTCCATCTGAGAGAATATATACCAGAAACTCTTGTGATCATAGTGCACGGTAAAACGCTCACCCATCAGATAATGTCGTCACATCATCATGGTAAAGACCACAACTGCTAACTCCAAGTCATGGGTAGTTTAGTTCTGCTCGTGTTGTCTCACCTGCCATGAATATTATGTGATCACTACTCTCTCCTGCATTAGGAAATATCCGTGTCTAGTCCATGATGTGTCTTAGTAGACTATGTACCCAACGCATTCCTCTAGAAGCCTCAAGATAGGGGCACTATTCAGCCTCTGCCTCAGCTTCTGAAAGCTCTTCTGGAATTTCTCTGACCAAACTAACGGTTTCCACTTCTTCAGCAAGGCTAATAGTGGTGCTATAACTCTGGAGATATCCGGAACTAACCTTAGGTAATAACTAGCCAAACCCAGAAAACTCCATACCTCTGTCACACACTTAGGTGGCTCCAAAGAAAGTACTGCCTCGAACGTCGCTAGATCCATTGTTATTCTAGCCTCTAAGATGACATGTCCAAGAAAGTAGACCTCTCGTATCCAGAACTAGAACTTAGAGAGCTTACCACAAAGATGGTGCTCTCGAAATGTGTCCAGTACTACCTACAAATGATAGGCATTCACCTCTTCAGTAGCTGAGTAGATAAGAATGTCATCAATGAAGGCTACGACAAAGGGATTGAGGTATGGCTGAAAGATCCTGTTCAAGAGTACCATGAACACTGATGGAATTTAGGTTATGCTGAATGCATAACCATGAACATGTAGTGGTCGTACAAAAATTTTAATTTCATCTTCTTCACATCCTCGTCTCGATCTCTGAGCTAGTGATATCCTGATCTGATGTCTATCATCAAGAACCACTGTGCTCGTTTAAACTGATCAAAGAGGTCGTAAATCATTAAGATTGGGTACTTGTTTTTCAAGGTCACCTGTTTCAGGTGTCGATAGTCAACACAAATCCTCAAGCACCGATCCTCCTTCTTGGATAATAGAATCGGGGATGCCTAGGGAGAAACACTTGGCCGGATGAATCCCTTCCCCTGCAAGGCCTATAGCTCTACCCAAAGCTCACGAAGCTCCACAGGAGCCATCCGATATGCTGGTGTAGAAATCGGTGTTTTCCCAGGGTATAAGTCAATGTAAAAGTCTACCTCTCAGTGAGGGGGTAGACCTAGGAAATAATCAGGGAAAACATCCACATACTGGTCCTTCACTATTGGATAGCTCGGAATTTCTACATAAATAGCTTTGAGGGCAAGGATAGCCAACTGATGAGTGATTGACAAAACTCTCCTTCGAGCAAGTCCATCCTATGCTACAAAGACTCCCTTCTCACTGGTGAAGGTAAAACTGGTCCCACCTGTGTGAACACGCCGCACATTGTGCCTAATACAGTAAATTTGATCATGGACTATAGATAACCAGTCCATACCCAAGATTACATCCTAAAGCCTCGATGCCACTACTAGGAGATCCCAGCTGAAGCTCTCGCCTCCTAGAGTAAGCTCACACTACTAGAACCAGTGCATAATCATCGAATCCACTCTAGTAAGAGTCTCTAGCAGTAAGGATCGAGCCAACGACTCTGTCAATATCCCTGAGCTCCGAACGAGGGTCGTTGCAATGAAAGTGTGACTCGAACCTGTGCCTATAAGTATTGTAGCTAAGGTGAAGTTGAAAAATATCGTAAATTGAATCATCTCCAGAGCCCCATGACCGTATGACTCCGATTCCTGGAGCTGAGCCCTCCCCTATCCACATACTCCCTATGGTCGGGGTGGACCTTCTATTGTTAGTGGTGGTTACATCTCAAATCGATGTGCACCACCAGCTACATGGTTAGCTCCTCTGCCACGTCTTCCTGCTCCCTGCGGACTGCCTTAATCAAATCTATATCTTTGCCAGGGCGGTCCTTCAACCATATGTTGATCATCCAAATGGCGGTTCAGGTAGTCACGAGCCATGTGAACTTGACCGCCACAAGCATAACACTGCCAGCTCCCGGCATGTTTGTATCCTCTTCAGTTGTCCCACATAACCGATCCTGAGTCATGCGATTGTCCAGCAGTAGATCTGGTCCTCTTGGACCTCTTTGACATCTGTCTGCTGCCAGCTGTAGATGACTCCACTACCTATCGACTGGTGGTGGATTTTTCTGGTGGTGACTGCTCAGCAAGAAAACTCTCCACCAAGAGGGCTCTCTCTAACACCCCCACCTACGTCAAGATGTTGAGTGACACCATCGAAGCTATAATCATATGTCTGATCCCATGCTCGAAGTTCTGGGCATTAAAGAATGGGTCCCGAACCATATCGGTGGAGTAACATGAGAGGTCTATGAACCTCACTGAGTAATGAGCTACAATCATGCTGCCCTACTGTAGATGAAGTATCTCCTGAATGTGCACTGCGCGAAGAGTCATTGGGACAAACTCTACCTGGAATAGGCTCTTGAAGTCTTCCCAGAGAAGCATCACCTCATCATGAACCTAGAGCATCAAGATCCACCATTTGTACGCTCCAACCTATAGAAGGATGGCAGCAAGAATCACCATGAGATCAGCTGGTATCCCTACCAGTCACAAAATCTCACCACAACCTCTAGACAATCCTCAGCTGCCTGTGGGTTCGTCTCTCCCCTGAACCTAGGTGGCCTATGGCACTGGAACTTGTGCAATGCACTCAAGTAGCGTGCACTGTCTGCAGCTGGGGCTGGTGGCATCGGTGACCCAACAGGGAGTGGTACGACTAGTGACTCCACTGGAAAATGGCCCTGAATCATGGCCTCATCGCTCGGTGGGCTATCAGTGCATACAAATCTTAGAATTCTAGCTGGCTGTCTATGTGTAGGAATCCTGAAAAGAAAAACATGTCCGATATGTTTAAAAGTTATACCTGGTGAGCTGACTTAGTTGATATGACTTAAGAAAAACTTTTGAAAACACACCTTCAATCAGTATTTTCGTGCACTGAGTCGGAAATCAGATGCCAGGTTACTGGTGTACAGATATGTCGGCTGCTTCACCAACACTGGACTCCCTGAACTGAAAACTACACTCACTAAACACAACACTATTTCTTCATAGAAAATATCAGAGTCCTACGTTCTGCGGTAGAACCAACTCCTCTGATACCAATTTGTCACTACCCGTCCCCTGGGGACCATGCCTTGAATACCCCAAGCCCGCCTTCCATAGGCTAGGTTTAACACCCCAAGCTTCTACGGTACGCTTCTCTTTGAATAATGCGATAGCATGTGTTGTACGCAACATCGAGGTCAAACACACCACAACCAATCAAACTAGCCGTTATGAATAGTAATACCTACTTTTTGAAATTATATATATTTTATATTTCAAAATGGACTTCATTTTTGGATTCAGAATATCGAAATTATCCTAAGTTGAATTTTTGGTATTTTTCTGAGAACTTCCATTTTTTATGAACAGTGAAAAATACTTAAAAACAACTTTTTTAATCAAAATAATTTATAGTGATAAATTATATTATTGAGTCATTTTAAAGTATAATTAGAATATATTTTTACAATTTTATCCAATGGTGTTCATTAGAATTAATTTTACTTTGAAATTAGACATAAACAATTATCAATCTTTTGATATATATTGTTTCTTAAAAACACGCTATCTGTTGTGACATCGGGAATTAATTATAAAATTAATTAATTCAACTTATATGTTTGGAATTTTGTAAAATAGACATCATTTTTGAATTTATAATATCAATTATAGCTTAGGGTGAAATTTTGGCATTGTTCTGAAAAACTTCAATTTTTGATGAATAGTGAAACTACTAAGTGGTAGTTAAAAAACTGAATTTTTCATAAAACTTAATATTACCGCTTTTCTGAATGGAATTTCGAAAATCCGAGAGACACAGTTAATATCAAGAAGTAAAATGTGGTTCAATGAGATGAAAATAATTTTTGGTGAATAGTAACTTTTTACTTTTATTTACCACGGTTAAAAGTAAATAGGGTAATTAAGGGTAAAAATGATATTAATATTACCCTAACACATGTCCTAATTCTATTGGACAAGTGTATCTCGACCAAAACAGCCTTAGAAATAAAATATTATCATTCAGGTCCACTTGGATTAGATTTGGACATTTATTATTATTTAATTCAAAGAAGAGTTAAAAGAATTAAAAATAAAGTTTATTTACTAAAACATTTTTTATATAGGGTTATTCATAAGATAAATTCGATTGTAAATATTCATTAGAAATATAACAAGATTTCCTACATAAGGATATTTTATTTATAATTTTTAGACTTTAAATAATTTAATTTACTTAAGACACAATGATGATGCAGTAATTACCATAATAGTGAAAAATTAAAATAAATGATATTATAAATACACAAATAAATATAATTTGAGACTTTTTAGGAATTACACTAATTTTCTAGGTTAATATGACATGTTAGGATTGATTCAATTAACTTTGTTCGAAGTAATAATTCTGTTATGATTTTTTTAAAAATATATTATTGAATAGTGTCCAAATTGACATAAAAGAGTTTTTAAAATAAATATTATATTGTTAATTGATATTAAATTCCTAAAAATCTATTTTTCGCCCAAGATACTTATATCATGATAGGTGCATCGTTAATGGACCACTTGGGGGGTCTCTTGTATGTATATGGTAAGTTTATTAACCATATAATATAAAAATACAAAGAGACATTGTAAAAGTGAAACGAATTAACTTAGAGTTAATACTTAATGATAAGGTTAATATAATTACCTAAACCTGTCTAAATTCTATTAGTTGAGTGGATTCTGACCTATACTCATCTTAAAATTTAAATAATCAACTTTGGAGCCATTAGAAACCGAATATTAATTTATTATAAATTAATATTTCTAGCTTTTCCAAAGGTGCCCCTCACCCCTCTTATAAAAGGGCACTCATCCTTCTCATTTCTTCGCATCTTCAAAGCCTTTTGGTTCGGCCAAACTCTTCCCCAATACTCTCGCAACTTCTCTCACTACAACCTAGAGGCCTTAGTTTGACCAGAAAGCCAACCTATAGAGCCCTTTTGATCAAATCAAAAGGAAGAACTCGAAGAAGAGGTAATGTTTTCACCACCCCTTTTCAAGTTCCTTTTTTCTTCCACTTATTCTTTCTTTGTTATTATCATTCTAAAATAATAACTCCAGTATCTTATATATACTGTTATGTTATTATAAATATGGTACAACCATATTCATTATTCTATCCACCCTTTGAATAACATGTCACCATACGTGCGTACGTACGGCTTAGCGTCTCCACGTCGTGGTGTAATTGTTATTCAATATATTATTATTTGGATGGGTATAATAATGATGTGTAACTCATGTAAATAATAAATATAACATGTTAATGATTCTGTATATATGATATACCATCCATTTATATATTATTTTAATATCAAAAGAATGATATTGTCGCTCGTGCATACGTACGGACTACCGTCTCCACGAACGCGATAAGATTTATTGTTCATCGTATCCATTAAAGTATAATTATCATTTGATGATTTAAAAATGATGTTTAAGGACTTGATATCATTCTGGATATGAATAATATACAACCTATCCATAACAAACATGGCTTATGTAACAAAACATATAAAATAAAACGAGTAAGTTAACACCCAAAACGACGATAATTCTAAGATATTATTAACAAATCAATGTTAAAAGATCATATATGATATCATATTAATATATATTATTCTTTTATAATTTAATAACAATTATTTAGCCATTATACAAGAGATTAACCTACCCCAACCATGGAAAAGTACAAGGTAAGGGTTATTTCACAATCTCTTCATTATCCGAGGTTGTTTATACTTAATAATCTACTGGGATCTCTTTATCATCCACATCCATGTTTCTTAAAAATGTATTTCAAAACATTTTTACTATTTACAAGAATATGGGTTAAAGTCATTTATACCCTTGTTTTACTTTTTATAAGAGGTTTATAAAGGAATCATTCCATCATTTTCCAAACAAGGTTCTTTTTAACCTTTTCAACAAAATTAAGGTAAGAATGTTTTTTTAACTTATACGGCGGGTGCGGTAATTTTCCGCTATTATAAAATCGTCGAATCTTCCATTAAAAGCTTATAAGAATATTTTCAAATAAAATTTTTTATTATATGATTTCAAAAATAGAAAGAGTTGTTTCTCTAAAAAGAGTTTTGATTTCATTTATGTCAACATCCTTTGATGGATTTTACGCTTATTTGAAGTTGATTTATTATGATACAAAACATCTATATTGTATTGAAGTTTTTGTGATATTTTTGACTGTGGATGTGCTATTTTTATACCATTCATAGTTTATGATGAAAGTATTGACATTTCGTATGCTAGTTTTAATACGAATGTTTATGTTATGTTTAAACATTTTCATATGGGAATGCATTGGACTTAATATGTGACGGGTGGAGCCCGTTATAGCTCCTTGATGCATCGATAGGTCTCATGAGACAAAATAGTGTCTTGGCACAAGGCCTTGGCAAAATCTTATTTGTAGTCTTAGCATGAGGCCTTCTCTATGTGGTTATGATAGTCTGGCATTATGCATTCCATCATTATGAAAGTTGTTATTGATATTGTATGTGATTATTCGATTAGTAGAATATCCATGTGAATAAGTAAATGGAAATATTTCATTTTACTTTTTCCATACTATGTTGAAGTTCAAGTTTAAAAGGCTTTTGTTTTAGTTATACATTTCCTTAAATGTTTATGCTTATTTTTGAAAGTTTCCACTATATTTTTATCCTTACTGGGCATTTGAGCTCACCCATTTTCTATGTTTTATTTTTCCCAGGATGTGAAGAAGTAAGTTATGAATGACCTGCAGGGATAGTATCTGGGGATATGAGTGTGGAATATAGTGACTATGTTTTTTTAGTAGTTTTTCACTTTATGATGTAATGTAAAACTTTATAAATATATCTAGTGTTTCCAAGGCTACTAAACCAATCGTTCTTTCGAGATTTGATCTTTCATGTGGTCATGCCAATGTTATGTAATAATGCACCGACTCTAGGTAACTGGGGTCGGGGCGTTACAGTTGGTATCAGAGGAAGATTAGTACAAACCTTGGAAGCTAGATTTAGATAAACTCTGATTAGAGCACGTAGACCTAAGATTAACTTTGAGGATTTGTATCCTAAGATGAACTTTGAGGATCAGTATAGAAGAACTTCCTATAATTTTGGTATTGTAGAGATTTTGTGAGTTTTCTGAGCAATACATCCCTATCTGGATACGAGCTGGTAGAGGCGGCTCTGGCACAGATGTACCTAGGGGTAAAACCCGAAAACACCGCTTTGAGCTTGACTTGAACGGGAACTGGTGCACGACAACAGGCCTTGCTGCACTCTTGGTTACGACACTCCCGGGGGATATGCATAGGATAAATCTCATTTTCTTTACAAATCATTATGAAGGGTTTATGAGTATATACTTCCTCAATGAAAACATTTTTATGATTATGGATTATATCCATAAATAGTTCAATTTATGTTAAGTGTTTTATAAGTATGGGATTATGTATTTTGATTCATAAACTGATCTAGTTTATGCCATTGTTTAGAAATGGAACCTAGTGGAAGAAATGGAAATCGTATCAATGCACGCACTCCATGTAGGGATTTCCCTCCTGCTCAAGATAATTATAGTGGAGATGGTGATGCAACTGGTGCCGATCAGCTAATCACCATACTGGGACAAGTTACTCAAGTTATGAATAATGACCTTATCCGTATGAAGCACCCTGATCCGCAGCGTGGAGGATCAATGTTTGATCGATTCATGAGGCAACAACCACCAACGTTCAATGGGAGTACAAATCCCTTAGTAGCTGAGCAATGGATATTTTCCCCAGAGAAAATATTTCAGGGTTTGGGGAGTAATGAAAGGGAAAAAGTTATCATGGCAGTTTACTGCCTCACTATAGATGATGATCAATGGTGGTCATTGATTCCAAATATGAAGGAAGATGATGAAGTATCAAATATGGAATGGAGGGAGTTCAAAGATCTGTTTTTAGAAAAATACTTTCCTTGCGACCATCGAGCGGATATGGAAAGGCAATTTCTGAGTCTCAGACAGAAGGAGGACAAGAATGTCACAATGTATGAGGCTAACTTTACAAGGTTAGCAAGGTATGCTAGTGATTATATAGGTAACCCGTGAAGTAAGATTGATCGTTTCATTGATGGGTTAAAACCATTTCTCCGTCGATCATTAGTCTCACAATCCTTCTCGTCATACGAAGACATTGTCTCATGTGCTATCAAGACCGAAAAGGAATTCTCTAAGTCTTATGACTTTAAAGCAAAGCAAGAGAAGAAGAGGCCTGATGATCAATCTGGGAATGGAAATAAGGGGAAGAATGGAAAGGTTGAATATCCATCCTGTGGTAAATGTGGGAAGAAACACCCCGGTACTTGCTTGAAAGGAATGGGCGTCTGTTACAAATGTGGTGAAAAAGTCCACCAAGCTCGTGATTGCAAAGGGAAGAAGGAATCTACCAATGTTCAGTGCTACAATTTCAGAGAGATGGGGCATTATGCAAATGAATGTCCTAAGCGTCAGAAGAACTTACCTCAAAAAAGGCCAAGGGATCAAGGCCAGGCTTATGCTATCACTACTGCTGAGGTAGAAGCTCCGAAAGACGTGGTGGCAGGTAATTTAATGGTTTCCTCAAGTTTAGAAAATGCATTATTTCATTCTGGATCATCGCATTGTTTCATATCTTCCCGGTTTTCTAAGAAAATTAGATATTTCCAATTTGATTTAACAAGGGAGTTGTCAGTTAAAACTCCTAAGGGAAGTATCATTGCAACAATGTTTTGTTAATCAGTCCCCATTAGAGCACATAAATGTTATTTACCTGCTGATCTCATCGTCATACCTATGATCGAGTTTGATATAATCCTCGGTATGGACTGGATTTCGGACTATGATGCGATGATTTATTGTAAGAAGAAAGAGGTTACGATTCTTGATGATAATGATAAGGAACACCTTATCTTTAGATCAGAATCGTCACCACATAATTCTTATTTAGATCCACCCCCAGTAGCTCCACTAAATTCAATTATTGGGGAGGAAGAGAATGAAATAATTGTCGGTGAGGAAAGGAATGTTCAAATAGAGGATGTACCTGTTGTGAAAGAATTTGTAGATGTATTTCTGGAAGATTTACCTGGACATCCTCCAGAACAAGAAGTTTAGTTTTCCATTGATTTAATTCCTAGATCAAGGCTTATATCAAAGATCCCTTATAGAATGGCCACTGTAGAATTAGTTGAACTAAAGAAACAACTAGAGGAATTGAGTAATAAGGGATTTAATCTCCCTAGTGTTTCTCCTTGGGGAGCCCCTGTTCTTTTTGTTAAAAAGAAAGATGGATCTATGAGGTTATGTATCGACTACAGGGAGATCAATGCTATAACAATAAAGAACAAATACCCCCTACCACGCATTGATGATTTATTTTACCAACTGCATGGAGCTCAATACTTTTCAAAGATTGACCATCGATCTAGATACCATCAGTTGTGTTTGAAGAAGGAAGACATTCCGAAGACAACATTTCGAACCAGGTACGGGCATTACAAGTTTAATGTAATGCCTTTTGGATTGACTAATGCACCCTCTGTATTCATGGATCTGATGAATATAGTTTTCAAGGAGTATCTTGATGAATTTTTGGTGGTATTTATTGATGATATCTTGGTATACTCCAAAAGCTATGAAGATCATGAAAATCACTTGCACATTGTCCTGAAGACTCTGAGAAGACATGAATTATATGGGAAGTTTAGCAAGTGTGAATTTTGGCTTCAGGAGATTTCTTTTCTTGTACATATTGTCTCTAAAGATGGAATCTCTGTTGATCCTTCTAAGACCAAGGCGATCCAAGAATTCCCAGCACCTACGAGTATAACTGAGGTACATAGTTTTATTGGTTTGGAAGGTTATTATCAACGTTTCGTCCAGAATTTTGACCGATTGGATAACCCATTAATGAAGCTCACACGTAAAGGGGTTAAATTTGTTTGGAAAAAAGAGTGTGAAGAATGTTTCGAAGAACTGAAGAGAAGATTAGTCAATGATCCTATATTGACTCTACCATCGGGGAATGATGGGTTCATTATTTATAGTGATGCATCGAAGAAAGGACTTGGTTGTGTCCATATGCAGAATGATAGAGTTATTTCCTATGCATCACGACAGTTGAAAATTAATGAACAAAACTATCCTACTCATGATGTCGAGTTAGCAGCTGTGATCTTTTCTTTGAAGATATGGAGGAACTACCTCTATGGTGAAAAATGTGATATTTATACTAATCACAAGAGTTTGAAATATATTTTCTCACAAAAAGAACTCAACACGAGGCAAAAGAGATGGCTTGAATTACTCAAGGATTATTATTGTACGATACACTACCACATGGGGAAAGCAAACAAAGTGGCAGATGCTTTGAGCAGAAAAGACCATGGTGGTTTGAACGTGATGAGAATTGAAAGGGATCCAATTTTGATGGATCTAGTGAAGATGGACATGGGAATAGCCAGGGAAGGTGAAACATCAATTCTTTTTCAAATGGTTTCCAAACCATATTTACTAGAAAGGATTAAGAGTTCTCAGACCGATGATGAAGAATTTCAAAAGAAGATTAAAGCTGTGAATGATGGGAGACTGAGAGACTTTGTGTATGAAGATGGAATTTTGAAATTTGGGAAGAGACTTTGTGTTCCCGATATACCTGATCTAAAAAGGGAATTGCTGGATGATGCTCATAGTTCCAATTTCTATATACACCTTGGAAGAACCAAAATGTTTAGAGATTTGAAGGAACATTTTTTGGTGGGACAACATGAAGAGGGAGATTGCTGATTTTGTGTCAAGATGTATGGTTTGTCAACAACTGAAAGCTAGAAGGCAACAACCTGGAGGAGTCATGCAACCTCTTCCCATACCGGAGTGGAAATGGGAAAATATTACGATGGACTTTGTCATGGGGATACCAAAGACTCCTAGAAGGAATGATGCAATATGGGTTATTGTTGATCGTCTTACCAAGTTAGCACATTTTTGTGCTATAAGAGAAGATCTACCCCTGGAACGTCTAACAAGACTATATATTAATGAAGTTGTGAGACTTCATGGAGTACCCCTATCGATTGTTTCTAATCGTGATCCCTGTTTTACTTCAAGATTCTAGAAAAGTCTTCAGAAATCCTTGGATACTGAACTTCATTTGAGCACTGCTTACCACCCTCAGACAGACGGACAATCAGAACGGACTATTCAAACCTTAGAAGACATGTTGAGATCTTGCTCACTTGACTTTCAGGGTATGTGGGATCAATATTTACCTCTGGTAGAATTTTCATATAACAATAGCTTCCATTCGAGTATTCATATGGCACCATATGAAACGTTATACGGAAATAAATTTCGTACACCAACCTGTTGGGAAGACGTTGGTGAAAGAAAACTTGTAGGCCCAGAACTGGGGGAGGAAACGGTGGAAAAGGTGAAGGTAATCCAAAATCACATCAAAGCAGCTCAAAGTAGGCCGAAGATCTATGCCGATAATCGAAGGAAGGATTTGGAATTTCAAGTAGGTGATCATGTTTTCCTGAAGGTATCTCCATGGAAGGGAGTCATACGTTTTGGTAAGAAAGGTAAATTGAGTCCCAGGTACATCGGACCCTTCGAAATTCTAGAACGAATTGGGGCAGTAGCTTACCGATTGATAAAGCCGCCAAGTCTCTCCAAAGTTCATGATGTGTTCCACGTATCTCTGTTGAGGAAATACATGCCTGACCCAACGCATGTACTCACCTATGAAGAATTAGAACTTGAATCCAATCTATCTTATTGTGAAGAGCCTGTCAGGATTCTTGATACAAGAGAACAAGTACTGAGAAACCGGACGACGCGTCTGGTAAAAGTTTTATGGAGAAACCATAAGATGGAAGATGCAACGTGGGAACCCGAGGAACTTATGATGAAGAACCACCTGAGTCTTTTCATGTGATAACTATTCTTGAAATTTCGAGGATGAAATTATTTGAAGGAGGGGAGAATGTAACACCCCAAACTTCTACAGTACGCTTCTCTATGAATAATGCGATAGCGTGTGTTGTACGCAACATCGAGTTCTAACACAACACAACCAATCAAACTAGCCGTTATGAATAGTAATAACTACATTTTGAAATTATATATGTTTTATATTTCAAAATGGACTTCATTTTTGGATTCAGAATATCGAAATTATCCTAAGTTGAATTTTTGGTATTTTTCTGATAACTTCCAATTTTTATGAACAGTGAAAAATACTTAAAAACAACTTTTTTAATCAAAATAATTTATAGTGATAAATTATATTATTGAGCGGTTTTAAAGTATAATTAGAATATATTTTTACAATTTTATCCAATGGTGTTCATTATAATTAATTTTACTTTGAAATTAGACATAAACAAATATCAATCTTTTGATATATATTGTTTCTTAAAAACACGCTATTTGTTGTGACAGCGGGAATGAATTATAAAATTAATTAATTCAACATATATGTTAGGAATTTTGTAAAATAGACATCATTTTTGAATTAGGAATATCATTTATAGCTTAGGGTGAAATTTTGGCATTGTTCTGAAAAACTTTAATTTTTGATAAATAGTGAAACTACTAAGTGGTAGTTAAAAAACTGAATTTGTCATAAAACTTAACTTTACCGCTTTTGTTAAAGGAATTTTGAAAATCCGAGATACATGGTTAATATGAAGAAGTAAAATGTGGTTCAATGAGATGAAAATAATTTTTGGTGAATAGTAACTTTTTACTTTTATTTACCATGGTTAAGAGTAAATAGGGTAATTAAGGGTAAAAATGATATTAATATTACCCTAACACATGTCCTAATTCTATTGGACAAGTTTATCTCGACCAAAACAACCTTAGGAATAAAATATTATCATTTAGGTCCACTTGGATTAGATTAGGACATTTATTATTATTTAATTCAAAGAAGAGTTAAAAGAATTAAAATCAAAGTGTATTTACTAAAACATTTTTAATATAGGGTTATACATAAGATAAATTCGATTGTAAATATTCATTAGAAAGATAACAAGATTTCCTACATTAGGATATTTTATTTATAATTTTTAGACTTTAAATAATTTAATTTACTTATGACACAATGATGATGCAGTAATTACCATAATAGTGAAACATTAAAATAAATGATATTATACATACACAAATAAATATACTTTGAGACTTTTTAGGAATTAAACTAATTTTATAGGTTAATATGAAATGTTAGGATTGATTAAATTAACTTTGTTCGAAGTAATAATTCTTTTATGATTTTTACAAAAATAAATTATTGAATACTGTCAAAATTGACATTAAAGAGTTTTTAAAACAAATATTATATTATTAATTGATAATAAATTCCTAAAAATCTACATTTCGGAAAAGAGACTTATATTATGATAGGTTCATCATTAATGGACCACTTGGGGGTCTCTTGTATGTATATGGTAAGTTTATTAACCATATAATATAAAAATAAAAAGAGACATTGTAAAAGTGAAACTAATTAACTTAGAGTTAATACTTAAAGATAAGGTTAATATAATGACCCAAACCTGTCTAAATTCTATTGGTTGAGTGTTTTTCGACCTATCCCCACCTTAATATTTAAATAATCAACTTTGGAGCCATTATAAACCGAATATGAATTTATTATAAATTAATATTTCTAGCTTTTCCAAAGGTGCCCCTCACCCCTCTTATAAAAGGGAACTCCTCCTTCTCATTTCTCCACACCTTAAAAGCCTTTTGGTTCGTCCAAACTCTGCCCAAATACTCTCAAAACTTCCCTAAATACAACCTAGAGGCCTTATTTTGATCATAATGCCAACCTAAGGATCCCTTTTTATCAAATCAAAAGGAAGAACTCGAAGAAGAGGTAATGTTTTCATCACCCCTTTTCAAGTTCCTTTCTTCTTCCACTTCTTATTTCTTTGTTATTACCATTCTAAAATAATAACTCCAGTATCTTATATATAATTTGATGTTATTATAAATATGGTACAGCCATATTCATTATTCTATCCACCCTTTGAATAACACGTCACCATACGTGCGTACGTACGACTTACCGTCTCCACGTCGTGGTGTAATTGTTATTCAATATATTATTATTTGGATGAGTATAATAATGATGTGTAACTCATGTAAATAATAAATATAACATGTTAGTGATTCTTTATATTGTTAGTGATTCTTCATTTATATTGTCGCCTGTGCGTACGTACGGACTACCGTCTCCATGAACGCGATAAGATTCATTCTCCATCGTATCCATTAAAGTATAATTATAATTTGATAATTTAAAAATGATGTTTAAGGACTTGATATCATTCTGGATATGAATAAGATACAACCTATCCATAAAAAACACGATGTATGTAACAAAACATATAAAAGAAAATGAGTAAGTTAACACCCGAAACGACGATAATTCTAAGATATTATTAACAAATCAATGTTAAAAGATCATATATGATATCATATTAATATATATGATTCTTTTATAATTTAATAACAATTATTTCACCATTATACAGGAGGTTAACCTACCCCAACCAAGGAAAAGTACAAGGTAAGGGTTATTTCACAATCTCTTCATTATCCGAGGTTGTTTATATGTAATAATCTACTGGGATCTCTTTATCATCCACATCCATGTTTCTTAAAAATGTATTTCAAAACATTTTTACTATTTAAAATAATATGGGTTAAAGTCATTTATACCCTTGTTTGACTTTTTATAAGAGGTTTATAATGGAATCTTTCCGTCATTTTCCAAACAAGGTGCTTTTTAACCTTTTTGACAAAATTAAGGTAAGAATTTTTTTTTAACTTATACGGTGGGTGCGGTAATTTTCTGCTGTTATAAAATCATCGAAGCTTCCATTACAAGCTTATAAGAATATTTTCAAAGAAAATGTTTTATTAAATGATTTCAAAAATAGAAAGCGATATTTCTCTAAAAAGAGTTTTGATTTCATTTATGTCAACATCCTTTGATGGATTTTACGCTTATTTGAAGTTGATTTATTATGATTCAAAACTTCTATATTGTATTGAAGGTTTTGTGATATGTTTGACTGTGGATGTGATATTTTTATACCATTCATAGTTTATGATGAAAGTATTGACATTTCGTATGCTAGTTTTAATACGAATGTTTATGTTATGTTTAAACCTTTTCATATGGGAACGCATTGGACTTAATATGTGACGGGTGGAGCCCGCTATAGCTCCTCGATGCATCGGTAGGTCTAATGAGAAAAACTAGTGTCTTGGAACAAGGCCTTGGCAAAATCTTATTTGTAGTCTTGGCATGAGGCCTTGGCTATGTGGTTATGATAGTCTGACATTATGAATTCCATCATTATGATAGTGGATATTGATATTGCATGTGATTATTTGATTAGTAGAATATCCATGTGAATAAGTACATGGATTTATTTCATTTTACTTTTTCTATACTATGTTGAAGTTCAAGTTTAAAAGGCTTTTGTTTTAGTTATACATTGACTTAAATGTTTATTCTTATTTTTGAAAGTTTCCACAATATTGTTATCCTTACTGAGCATTTGAGCTCACCCCTTTTTGATGTTTTATTTTTCCCATGATGTGAAGAAGTAATTTATGAATGACTTGTAGGGATAGTATCTGGGGATATGAGTGTGGAATATTGAGACTATGTTGTTGTAGTAGTTTTTCACTTTATTATGTAATGTAAAACATTATGAATATATCTAGTGTTTCCAAGGCTACAAAACCAATCGGTCTTTCGAGATTTGATCTTTCTTGTGATCATGCCAATGTTATGTAATAATGCACTGACTCTAGGTAACTGGGGTCAGGGCGTTACACTATTGGCTGGAAACTAGCACCAAATGCATAATTCCCAAAAACTGGGAAGGCATTGCCTTTATAACCTATATACACACAATGTTGGATTCAAAACACAGGGTAAAACTATATAACAAAAGATTGATGGAAGTAAAAAGGTCCATAAATACAAGCCGAACTGTCAATTATAAGAAACTAAAAGTACAAATGATGAAATGAAAAACTACCATTTGGTCGTTCTCTGAGGTTCCTAGTTGCAGGGTAGGTATAGATCACATATTCATCACTATAGGTCTTTCCGTCGCGTTTGTGTACCATCACTTCATATGGTCCACCTCCATGTACCATCCAGTCCTAGTACTCTCAGCCTCGATCAACGTTGTCTGTCATCTGCATCCAACAAAACAAGGTGCATGCCTAGCCCATGCAGGGGTGAGTATAACGATTCTCAGTAGGGACCCTAAGACCCTCACGGTCCAAAAAAATCCATCACGGATAAACCAAAATGTATTAAATCAAAAGATAACCTTACATAGTTATTTTCCCATACATATATAGAAGTTATCAAGTGATCCATCTCAATCATGAGGAAAACACAGAAAAAACTGACTCAAATCAACCAAGATTTTATTCAAATTAACGAATCCTTGGTTTCTAGAGAACTCCTACTAAATCGAGTATAGTGGGCCTGCCACGTCACACAGAGGAACTTCCCACTAACCTCAGACTGCTTAGGTACTCTTCATATCTAGTACCGTAGGTCTGCTGCATCACACAGAAGAGCTCCCCACCGTGGGTCTACCGCTTGACCTAGGTTCTCCCCCTCATAACCAGTATAGGTACTCCTCCTATCGAGTACCATGGGTCTGACACATCACTAAGTGCACTCCTCCACTGTGGGTCTACCTCCACAACCAAGAGCTCCCCACTGGGCTAGTCGAGTCACTTTTTGTCAAACTGTCACCAGTCATCAAGTCTAAGAAATCTACTAGGTTCCCACAAAAAACTCACTCGTGTCCATAAGATCCTCTCCACAAGATACAGGTCGATGCCCCAACTCTCCCGAAGTCCCATGATGAACTATCTCAAACGTCTTCAATGTCATAAGGGTCTCAACGCAATTGAGAGTGTGTGAATCGGATGCCCAGTCTGTGAGTTATTTGTCTTTTAGTCCCTGGGACCTGGTTGGATTCGTGAACGATCTGACCTGACAATTTATCAATTATTCATGAATCTCTAGTGGGGTATACTCAAAGGGAATATTACGCTCCTATATTACCAATGTTGCTAACGGTTCGTCAAACGGATGTCTGGTGACAAAGATATGGCCAAAAGAAAGTAAAGGGTCATAGTGGGTTGGGGTCAGGTCCAACCCAGTGAGACAAACCCAGCCAGACCCAGTCTGGGCTGACCCAGTTTGGTTTGATGCAGCCCGTTGGGTGGGCCAGCCCACTGGATTCGGCCCGATCCACTAGGACCAACCCAACAGGCCACGAGGTGCGGTGGAGAGCTAAGAGGGTGCAGACCGACTGCGAGGGCGTGATCCGTCCGCGAGTCGGCGTGAGGGTGGTTCGGCCCAAAGGGTGCCGCGAGGGAGCGGGCCGGTTCGGCCAGGGTACCACGAGGGACGCGGGAGGCCGGCTCGGCTGGGGCACCGTGAGGTTGCGGGTTTGGACGGCTGCTCAGGAGGCCGGTGGCTGGCGCATCAAGTGCGGCTCGGAGGCTGGTGGATGGAGTGACGAGTAGGCGTGGGGCCGGTTTGGCCCGGAGGGTGCTGTGAGGCCGGGGCCGGATCAGCCGACGGACGACATGACCAGAGCGGCACATCCCGGCTCGGGGTGGTTCGGTCGGAAGCGCAGAGAGCGTGTGGGTGGTTCTGCCGGGGCACCAGAGTGTCGTGGGGGAAGCTCGGGGCGCGGAGGCCGCATGTGGCACGACTGTTGCCTTCGTTTCCATCGCCGCCTTCAACACCGGTGTCACCTTCCTTCGTTTCGAAGAACACTGCAAATCAACACAAGGGTTATGGAGAGGATGTGCCATGTTAGTTTGGCCCGCACTCTCCGCATGTTGGCAGTAGCATGAGGTTCACCTAAATCATAAAAAATAACGAGCATGGAAGATATTTTCAATTCCCATTATCCCTCGTTAATTTCTATTCCCAACCCCACATATAAAAAAGGGTAGAACATGGGAAGTGATAATCAAATTGCATTAAACCCCTACCTTGTTCAATGTTCGTCGAAAATGGCTCGATAAGGTGGACTTCAATTCATTGTAGACGAACACATCCTATGTTGAAGGATTTTCCAAGGAAGAAAGTTGAAGTCGAGGTCGTTCTTCATCGGTGGAGCATTCTTCGTCGGGAGATGAAATTCTTCATTGGAGAAATATATTTCTCCCATGCTCTCTCTTCTCCCAGTTCCACCCAATTTCCATGTAATCCCATAAATAATAGATTAAGAAAACTATTATTTTGTTGGAAAAAAAAATCAAAAATTATAATTAATCACTTGGTTGGCACTTTAAATGGCATGTGTGTTGGCATAATAAATGTAGAGGAGGTCAACAGGCTATCTCTCATTTATGAAAGAGTTGAGAGGTTTTCCTCTCCCTCCTTTATTAGGGGGTTTGGGTGGTCCCTAATCCCAAATTCAAATTTCAAGGGATTGAAATCTCAGGTGTTCCCCACCACAATTTAACATGAAGAGGAGTTTTTGGCCTCAGTTGGTCCCCAACAACATAACCTCTCATGGTAGCTTAAGGTGTGGTGTTACCCACCACCAACATCAACATTTGTAGTTAAAACAGATAAAATAAAATAAAAAATGTGTTTATTTAATTTTATTATTTCCACGAAAAACCTAAAAAACTAACTTTCATCCTTGACCAACTACCGTCAAGGTGAGAGTCTCCTTAAACGAATATCATCATTTTGAGTTCAACAGTGCCCTCATATTTGAACTACGAGCACCAAATCTGAAGTAAGAAAAAATCCCTAGCACGTTTACTGAAACAACCTGAAATAATGTTCAGAAATTCATTCTGGGCACTCCTAGCCACTAAATCATGCGCCATCAATTTTTGTAGACTCAAAAAATTCCAATATATTTGAAAAAAAATTACATGGAAATTCCGGTTCATTACATGTATGATTTTAAACACAGGTGATCCAGTATTGTTGCAAAGTTTATCATAACCCAAAGACATGTATATGTTGAGTGATTTTACATGATCATATAGATATTTTGTTCAATGTGTTCAAATAAATAACGGTTTCCACTACACTAGGAAGGGGTATCAGATCATTACCATGTATTTTCATTTATGAAACCATTAAAAAAAAGTTTTGAAATCATAATTATTTTCTTAATATGTTCCATAAAATACATTTCATTAATTTATTTCATGATATTGGACTAATTAATATGATATGGGATATAGAAATTAGTGACACAATGTTTTTTTATTATGCATAGTGTTCAATATTCGGATATCATATTTTATGATATAGTTTTGACACATGTTTAAAATAGAGCATCATATAGCCATTATGATATCTATGTGACGGGTAAAATATGACTACCCTTAACATAAGCTGTGAAAATATTATTATTCAAAAAGTAATTATGATTGAATCTTAATAGATTAAGTGTAATGAACCCATCATTATTTCCCTCAAACATGGCACCCGACCTAGTCCTTCACATACCCAATGGGAAATCTTGATCCCCATGGGCTGGAAAAAATCACCTGGTCATTGAACAACAAACTAGAGGGAGTTATTTCACCCAACCTAGGAAAACTCATGGAATATATATACACACACAATAATAAGGAACAACCAAATAAAATAAAAATATGAAATAACTATAAGAAGATAGTGTAAACAAAAACAACTATCAAAGTAGAAAAAAAATCCAAGGCACAAGTCTGGCTGCAAAAGAAAAAAATAAAACATGTACTCAAAGTGATAGTGTTGATGAACTCCCACCATTTCACCAGTAGAAACCCAACATAGAAGTCATAAATACTAGCCACCTAACTTTGAAACCTTACCATTCCCAACATTAGAGACATCAATGGGTCCTCACACCATTAAGGTGGTGTACAAGGTGTGACATAATAGGCTCAATAGGATCCCACCTAGGAATTCTATAAAAATACTATGTACAACTATTATTGTATTCTCAATTAAAATAAACCATTTATTAATAAGAAGTAAATATGTTTCATTGAAAACATGGTAAACATTACCCTTTTTCGTAGTTCTAAAAAAATAGATATATCAATTTCAATGAACATTTTCTATATCATATTTCCCAAAAATTAGCATTTATATCTAGGCAACAATAGTTCAATCCCATACATTCAAAACAACAACAGAAACAACGGGGGTATGAAAACACTAAGGAATACAAAATGTCATTAAATAGAATACTCATACCACAATCAATCATGTTCCCTATCCCGATCTTATAACACATTCCTAGGAAGTAGAGGAATACCCCAAGAGTAACCCACCCCCCATCAATGTCAATATAATTACCATAGAACAATATTCTTATATAATTGAGGAAAACCCATGAAAAAACCAAGTGATAATCCCAACTAATTGATGAAAGATTGAAGATGTAAAATCCACTAAAGTACCTAAGGCAACCCATGTAAAATATTCATAATTCATTCCAATGAATGGAAAACCATTTCCAAACCATTTCCTAAATAAATTTCAATGCTTTGAAAACATCCCTTTCTTTTCCATTTTTCAAAAACGAGGCATAATCCTTTTAAAAAAACACTTTTCAACACACACAAAACAATCATACCAAGTACATGTCTAAATCAGTTTATAAACTAGGAACAATAAGGTTCATCAACCTAAGCTAGAGACAGATCCACAAACCTCAGAACTTAGGTCGCAGACAACCAAAATGAGTTCCACTGACAATAAAATCCCAAAGATGCCAATCAGGGACCTTGAATCCAATCCATATATTACAATTAATTCTATTTTGAAATCAAGTGGTTTCAAATAAAGATTAAATATAACATACCTCAAAAAAACATCTGACGGACCACAAAAAAATAATAGAAAGCCCTCCTGAAAAATATCACACCATAGATCATAAAGAGGACATGAAGATACATCAACAAATACCACTAGATATAATAATTCAATTTAAGGGTGTTATCATGATCAATGGAAATGAATAAGTAGAATGATAACTCACCTAGAGATATGCACCACTACTGCAACAATGATTGTAAGACGTATGGATCATTCAATATGGAATAGCCTACCCAAAATTAACTAGAGAGGAACATTGAGTTGAGTGAAAGGTTGAACTAGTGGTAGAATGGACAACCAAATACTGAATGGTACCCTAAAACATCAATTATTGTGGAATTATGATATGTGTAGTCCCTTTAAACATATTGAAAAACATGGTGATCATGTATGTCGAAATATCCCAAAGCATGGATTAAAAGCCATCATTTAAATAACTCACAAAATTTAAACCCTCTTCACGACTTGTAACCTTTCCTGGAATAGATAATTCTCATAAAATTCACCCAGTAATTTTTACATGGCATGTAACAAACTGACATGCAGTGAAATCCTCCAACATCCTGTGGAAACCACAAGTTAAAGCTAAGAGAGAAAAGAAATTTGTGAAAACACCACCAAAGTTATCATCCTAATTTGAAAGAGGGAATACCACAATGAGGTTAAATATGTACCTTAAAAATAGTAATGAGATGTTACAACCTACCCTCCATAAAGACAATATGTCCCCAAGAAGTCATGTGGAAGATGTAATCTATAGAAAAGGATGAGGCCATTGCTCCCTCATCAACTTCATATGTTTACAAGTATCCTGCGAACAAGATCAATGTTTCTATAGAACTGTGACAATCATAATCAACTTCCCATAATTGAAAATCACTTGGGGGTCCACAACAACAACTGGTTTCTCCAAAATAGGAAAAACATTCTCAAACTCAATTTATTCCTGACTATAAATATGAATGGGATCTGGATAATAATTCACCAACTGATACATGTAGAAAAAATTCATGAATACATATCAACTGAACAAGAAATGATAATTGATAAGAAACCTTCCTAATATGCATAGTGATATTATACAGTCTAATGTATCTTAGAGAAAACATTCCTCGTTTTCCATTATGACAATGACACTACCAAGGAGAAACATTCATGGAAACCGAATCACCAATGGAAAACTCAAAAGGATAACCCTATCAATCTGCATACAATTTCTATCAACTCTGGGTTGTAACCATATATCGATGTAGTTACATAATTTTTGATTTCATCTCCTAAAACAAAATTGGTCAATCTAAAGATACATCACCCACCTGATACCAACAAAGATGTGATCTGATCATGCAACCATAGAACGTTTCAATGGAATCCTTTCGGATTGAACACTGATATCAATTGTTATAATCAATCCCAACTAATCCTACATGGCATCATGAGATCCACGAGAATCCAAGACATAGGCATAATGCATATCCTCCAATATCTTAATTACAAACATCATCTGACTATCTATCTGTGGGTGGTATATTGTGCTCAATCTGACCAGAGTTCCCATTACCTATTAGAAACTCCTTGAGAACCTAGAGGTAATCCCAATATCTCTCTCAGAAACAATGGTAGATAGAATCCCATTTATTCTCAAAATTTTATGAGAATACAACATACCTAGATATTCATCTTTAGTGGTATCCTTGATCAGAATTAAATGTGTAAACATTAATAAATTATCAATAACTACATATATTGTATTTCTCCTTTAAGGAGTCTTTTGTAATCCAACCGTAATGTCATTGAATTTTTTTCCCATTTCCAAAATAGTACTAGAAGAGTATAAAGAAAACCATAGGGTTTTTAGTGTTCTACCTTTATCAATTGTTAGGTGTAACATCAGGACACATAATCTGAAATTTAATGATTTTTACCCAGCCACCAAAATCATCACCTCATATCATAATACATATTTTTAGTGTCTATATGAATTTCCCATGAAGAGATATGATAATAAAAAAAGACTAAAATCCTCAGAGATTTTGGGAAAAAAACCCTTTTTCTATAGTGGATCATGCAAAAAAAAGAGTCAACCAGAAATAGTCACCCAAAAATATGTCTATTGTGAATTTTATTAAACCCATCATCTAGATGATAACTCTACAAAATAGACTCCATAAGAGATGTTGAAAACCGAACACTGGTTACAAGGATACCTATGAAAACCTCATAATTATCTTGGTGAAACTAAGTGAAATTTCATATAAGGTTCCACTCCTCATTTGATTCTAGATAAACCTGTAATAGTACTTTACTACAATGATCATTTGCAATGAAATTCCCCATCCTCAAGGTATATATAATATTAAATTGAAAATTTGGAATGTACTCTACCCATCACCTATATATAATATTAATGAATTTTTAAGAAAATATATAACTCAAACTCTTATAATTATAATAGACTATAAAATTCTCCCCAAAAAGATAGTTCTGCTAGTAGATAGGAACATGCATAACAACAGAAAACTATAAATCATGAGTGGGGTAACAATATTCTTGAATTCATAGATGATGATACTTGTAAGTTAAAAATGTTAATACTAAATAAACATGAATAAAAAATGATTTCATGAAGCATCAGAAAACACCATGTGCCCCTTAAAAGAATCAGGTATGACCAGAATACGATCTGACGTGAGAAGTCATTTCAATTCATTGAATGAAAACTAACACTTTTCAATCCATGAGAATTTAACCACATTCTAGGTAAGAGTAGCGATATTTTTTTCAATTTTATAGAAATACTTATCATAGTACCAGTTGTATCAAGAAAGGCCATGAATGATCCATATCTCAAATATAGTCAATAGTAATATCCAAGATAAGAAAATCTTTAACTTCTCAGGATCATCTGATAATAAATGTTCATAAATTAAATGTCCAAATAAATTTACTTCTTTAATCAAGAATCTAAATTTCAAATTAATTTCATACAATAATAAATTTCTCATAATTTTTTGAACCATACTCAGATTTTGACCATGATCTTTCTCAGTTTTGAATAAACCATAATATCATCCAAGAACACTACGATTCTTGTGTTAAGATATTGTTGGAATATCTGATTCATCAAAACCATAAACACTAAATGAGAATTTTTCAAACAGAATAGAATCAAATGATATTCATAATGGCCATACCTTGTCCTATAACTGGTCATCGGTACATTAGACTCTGAATCTCTGGTTTGATGTCAACCTTATAAAAAATCAATCGTTGAAAATGAAATTTCTCCTTTAACTAATCAAAATATCATCCACAAGAGGAAAAAGGATACATGTTTTTAACTATTACCCAGTTCAAATTCTGATAGTCCACATAAAATAGAAGTTAACTGTCACCCTTCTTCCCAAAGAGTACATGGAAAACCCAAGAATAAGTACTAAGAAAAAATAAATATTTTCCAATAGGACATATAAATGAATCATATGATCTATTAGCTTTATTAGTTCATACGATAAGATGGTATTTATAAGTATTGCGTACATAGCACCATGTAAATCTTAAATTGTACCACTCTCTAGAAGATTATTGGAGTAATCATCTCGAAAAATTTCAATAATGTCCCAAACACCAACAGAATGATCAAAAATAAAAAAATCTAATCAAGCTCAATCACAATGGAAAGCAATAAACTATTATGTTATAGGTGGGAAAGTCATATATGGTCCGACCTCGAGTCCCACTCCCCATGAAACACAAGAGATCTCATATGAATTGTATGAAATAATACATGCCAATGATAACAATCATCCTCAGCTCGATGAGAGACTATCCAATCTATACTGATGATGACATCAAATAGATCCTAATTGAGAGTGAGTAAATCAATGACCAACTATATATTATTTATTGATAAATAACAAGGACACCGAAACCCCTGCACTTTTATCTTACCAAGATTTGTTACTAAATCTATTTCAAAGGATATATATTTCATTGGAAGATTAATCCTATCCAAAAAACAAGAATATATAAACAAGTTGGAGGAACCAATTACAAATAAAGTAATTTCTAAAGAATATTTAAGGAAGCCTATACCCATCACTATTTCTGGAACTACATAGACATCCTATAAACACTCATTTTATGCATGAAATATATTCACTTCATACACCTGTGTTTGGATCCCTATATTCTATGAAACTTCTTACTAACCAGCAATATCCTTTGCATTCAAAAAACTCCGATCATTATGAGGTGTAGTAATTTCCTGAAGAAGGTGCTATATGTGACCAATGGGTCAACAAGAGTTTCACATCTATAGAAGAATCAGATAAGAAAACCATGTGTTTCCAATATTTCTACACTGATAGTAATTCAATGGAACACCACTATTTTAGTAGACAATGTAGAGGAGGCTTACTACTGAGAACCACCTCCACCACTTTTGTGATGATCCTACAACTTCATCTTCTTCCAATTCATTCCCCTAATGCTACCACAAGATGGAATAACAGAGGATAAAAATACAATCATTCCTACTATATTCAGCTATGACATCATAGCACTATGTACCATCACTGTATATGATGAAATCATCAACATAAATTCATATGATCTGATATCTAGTTGAAAACCTTAAAGGTACTTATAATTATTTAACTTTTCACTCTTCCCCGCAGTTGGATAGAAATGGGCATTCTCAGTGAACCAATTATTGTACGCTAACATAAAACACTCTCCCTACTATAATGAAAATAACTAATGATACATTTCCAACAAAAATGAATATGGAAAAATCATCTGGACAATTTGGGTCCTAAAGCCCTTCCAATCTCATCAGACATTTCTATGTATCTTGACTGAAGAATACCACCATCGGTTACCGAATCCCTCGATCCAGACACTAAACATTTCACCATAATATTCTCAGGGGTCACCGGAAAGTTGATGATTTCACTTATCATGTCTAGCTAGTCGTTTATATCATGAGGTTCCTTCCTTCGTTTAATGGATGTTGGATTATAATAAAAGAGTTCCCACGATCGATCTCTCTCTACTCCATCATTAGGTTTTAGCTCAAAAACTACACCATAAACCCTTGGTGTGTTCTAATCAACAAAACAGACCGAATGTACTATAGTATCACAGAGATTCTGATCTATTAGTGGATTCCCCTAAGGAGAATCAACTTCACCCTCCTGAGGAACTCATGGAAGACATATTTGAGTCACACTACTGCACACCAAAAACAAAAAAAACAATCATACAATAACATAAATATCAGTCCAAAATGGAAACCCCATAAGTAGAAACGAGAATAATAAAACCAACAATAGAAACACATATCTAATTTTTCCATAGAAAATTGTGTCTTGCCTTGATAAGATTTGGCTAGAAACATATCAAAAAATACCTCTCATGTTTTAAAAATCCTATATCCATTCTAACATATTTCCAAAAGAAAGAAGTCTTCGGGGCATACCTCATTGGATAACATTTTTAACAAACTGACTATAGTTTCCCTAAAACCTAGAACTCAGCCTGATCTTTCACATACCTGAAGGGAGTTACTAATCCGCACTAGCTAGCAATAAGAACTCAGCCACAAAATAGAAAACCAGTGGGAATGATTTCACCCAACCTGAAAAATGCATTGATTATTTATATACACCTAATAGGAAGGAGAAATAAAAGAAAATAAATATATTCCATAATTTAATGAAGATTGTGAAAAAAATTGTAAAAGTATCCGAAAACCACAAGAGGAATGTCCAAATACAAAGTACCAAAACCAAAAAATAAACTACTCCAATTGATAGTGTGGACACAATGCCACCATATATCCACCAGCTACCCTCCTTAGCTAACAATAAATATTGGCACCTCAATATAGATTCTTTCCTTTACATATATTGGACGATATAAATTATTCTACAAATCACTGAGGAGGTGTGTAGAGTGTGGGATAACTAGATAAATATTATCCCACCGAGTTGTTACGTAAAAATTAATTGTATAACAATTATTGTATGTTAATTTCAAATTAAACATGGAATGATAAGTAGTAAATTACAATCATTGAAAACATAGTAAACATACACTTTTTTCAGTGTTTTAAAAAAATGCAGGTTTATAAATTTCAAAGAACATTTTCCAAATATTAAGTTATAATAATTAGCATGTATTTTAGGGCTACAATACTTTCATGGAACAAATACAAAACATCCATATGAATTTCCCAATAATCATAACACCAAAGAATGTTACAGGTTAGTCCATTGATTACTCATAACCTAATCAATCAAGTTCACAATTCCTATAATAGATCAAAATCCTAGGATGAAAATAATTACCCCTTAACAAAACCACCCAAAAATATCAATATCTGTCTCATATAACAACAAAATAAGTAAAAATACGAAATAACCATGATAAATTGACCAGTTAATGAAAATCCATTAACGATGGCTACAAAATAAACCTTTCACCTAAGTACACAAGGTAAACCATATGATACGTTTCCAATTCGTTTCAATGCATTAATAATAATTTCAAAACCATTTCAAAAATCCATTTAAATGATTTGAAAATATCCCTTTACATTCAATTTATCAATAATCAGGGAAGAACCATTTTTCATTAAATACTATTTTCAATAAAAAACAATCATGAAAATTCCATGTGTATATTATTTTATAATGAATTAATAATAATTTGTATCAACATAGGTGAGAGATGGAGCCCCCTACCTAAAAACATAGGTCACAGTGCCTGTAATGGGATCCACTGACATATAAAACCACGACATCAACGAAGGATTAATAATCCCATTGGCATCTCAAGATTAATCTTAATTAGAAGAAAAGGGGTTCAAAATAAATATGAAATATGACATATCATAAGAATAAACACATTCAAAACTATAACTGAAAAAAGAACAACCTCCCCAATGCCAGAAGTCTAGAATAAGACATGATAAAAAATCAAAATAGACTACAATATCTAATAACAGAACCCAAGGGAGATACCTCTATCATTGTTAATAAAGAAGATTAAAGATTACTCACTATGAGAGACACACGACAATCGAAATGAGGATAAAAAACTGAACAGAAAGATTGGGAAGGAAAAGTGTCTCTAAAAATCATCAGAGAGGAACATTAGGTTGAGTGAAAAGAAGAATTGGTGGCTAAATAGGCACCCAAAACAGAACAGATCCATAAAATTTCCATGCTCGGAGAATTACACGATGTGTAATCCATTAAAATGTATTCAAATATATGATGTTAAAGTATGCTGAAAAATCCATTGAATGAGATTAAAAACAATCACTCAAGTAACTCATCATGTTTAAAACCTCTTCACATATTGTATTCTTTTACAGTGTGGACCCTTCTCATGACATGCTCTCAATAAAGATTATATTATGTGTAACCTAGTTATATATTATGATATTCTCCTACAACGTACTGAAACTGAAAGTTGAAGATGAAATTACAACAAATCTTTTACATCACCAACATTGGTATCCTCTCAATTCAAAAGATGAAAAACCAAGATTATGTAAAAGATATACCAAACAAACCAGTAATTGGATGTCACATTAAATTTTAAAACTAATTTATCATATTATATTACTCTTCTTAAATTGATAAATACATTTTGAATTATAATTATTGTTATTTTTAAAATACATATTTGAATATAATTACGTAATATTTATGAATGGTTTATTAAATGAAATAAATGATATTTCATGATATTTAATTATTTATAAATTTTTATTACGGGTTAAATAATTATAATGTGTTAATAATTAATTATTTATTTTTTTAACCATATATTAAAAACATATTCATAATATTATGTTTTAATAATAGAACACCATTTAAATTATTTTTTGTGACAAATAATTGTAGTAAAAAAATGTTTATACAAAAAATGAAATCATAAATTTTATAGGTTTTTTTAAAATACATCAATTTAGAATAATAAAAATGTATGTATTTAAAAAATATAATTATTCGTAATGGTTAATTTGAATTGTGAAAAATAAAAAGAAATTATTTTTAAATACATAATCCATATCACAATGAGTTTTGATAAATTATTAGACTAACATCCAAAAAATATTTCCATGTGATATTTCGTTCATTTGGATGTATAAATAAATTAACATATAAAACAAAAATTAGTTATTATATAATATCATTTAATTAAATTATGTTTCCTATAGTAAATAATTTTATGGATTTAATATTTGGAATAAATATAAGTTTTCTATATTTAGGAGATTGTGTAATTTTTATATTATGTTATTTAGTGTATATAATTGTTTATTTCTAAAGTATTCACAATTTTTGTATCATGTAAAATTAATGATTAATTCTAAATACTATATATTCACTTTTTAATTGATATATATAATTTCTATTTTTTTATTTTTCCCATTAAATAGTTTTTTTGGTCAAGGACATATTATAAAATATTCATTGCTTCCATGGAATGATAAAAGAAGATTTTGGTTTCATCAACATTAATTTTAGTTTTCTATTAATATAATTATGATGAATTTAGTTGTGACATATATTATATACATATTTCGATGAAGAATAATGATCAACTTAATTCAATCTTCAGTTATGTATCCCATGGTAGGGGGATTTTAGGTCGCAGTACCCAATTTTCTAAGAGTCATATACTAAGATCTAGAAAGGTGGGGTTTTTCTATATTTGGATTTTATCATACATATATAGAGATTCTGGATATAATAAAATTAAAAACATTAAACAAATAATTCATATACCTTAATTATATTATTTATTGGGAAAAAGGTTAATATTTTTTGATTATATTATATAGTGATCAACCCAAAATGTTGGTTGGGTATTGTGATTCACATTAATATGATTTGAATATATTTATTTATTGAATTAGATAAGTATTCCAAGAAAAAATATTTATAATCATGGATACATGAATGGATTACCATGAGATAGGGGGTGAGATTAAAAAAACATAAAAATTTGAAGTGCAGGATTCCTTGAAATAAAAATAGATTTATTTGCCTCAATCATTCAACTAGATAAGTCCTTCCATAAAATGGTGCCTATGGATTATCTTATGTATGTTATGGTGGAAACCAATATCCCTAAGATATAGGTAAACAAATTTGGTGGTGATATTGAAGATAAAAATATTTTATATTCTTAAAGAGTTGGGATTACAAAATATTATATTTGAGGTTGTTTATATGATGGATTATGAAATGTATTTTCACTCTATTATCCATGAGTCATATATTAATTGAGTGTTATGATGTTTTACCTATATTAATAAGTTATTAATGGAATATATAATGTACCCATTGTTTAGTTATTTTTTATTTTTGATCTTGTAATAAATATTTTTCATTTAAAAGAAATTATCATTTCAATGGGAGACTATTTTATAAAATCCATTATTCAATATTCAAAATATATGGTGCTCATTATATAAAATATGAATTTGATGATTATTGAATCATCATTATTAAGCTTAAATTGAGAATACTATTATATAAAGAAAAAAATAAATGATAGTGATTTCCTTGACTTGTTTCTAATACATATGACGGAATATAATATAGGTAGTAAAATTCTATGTGATGGATGAAATTAGTCTGATGAAATTGGATAGAAATAGAGTTACTAAAAAGATATAATTAAATATTAAAAAATGCTAGAATTTCTACATGAAGTCTCTACACTCATGATTGATTTTTTAAAATTCATGTTATAAAAGGGACATGAGGCCATGGACTTATAAAAATCACTAAAATTGAAAAATATGAATAACATGATCCTATGATGTTTTACAATTAGAAGTAAATTTTTTGAAGTAGGATGGTGTAATGAACTACAAACACAAGTCATTTGATCATTGTGATAGGATATTTCAATGACCAAGAATGTTTGGGATTGACTGTTAGAGTTTATTTGGAAAAGGAGTTCATTCTATAATCATTTTTGAAAATGATCCAATGCATTATTATGATTTTAAACATGAATGTGGTCAAAAAATTTTACATGTTCCCCAATATATATTAAGGATAATTTATTTAGACATGTGAGGACCTTCACCATGTGCCCTCATGATTTCACAAAAAAGAAAAGGTAAAAATAATCACTAGGGTGATAAGAAAAGAAGTCATAGAGTGTACAATATACTGAATAATGAAATGAAAATAATTGAAGGATAATTATTTTATTTTGGAAAAAATCAATTATATATGGAAATGATTAGATACATTATGGTTTTTAAGAGAATATTTGTAGAGTACCCCATATGTATTAATGTTATTGAGACAAATCTTCTATTATGACGTGTATATGACTCAATAATATTGTTTTACATGTGTCATATATATATAGGAGTGAAGTGGTAATATAGTAGTATGTGTTTATATGTAATTTTTTTTCTCAATATTCTGAATCATGGTGTTTATACCAAAATTTATTTGACACAACAAAGGTGATAATATATTTTAGAATAAAAAAAGGATTATGTTTTTGCATTCTTTTTCACCTGTTATATGATTATAAGCATTCTTACAAAATTATATACTTGATAATTATCATATTATTAATTCAATACCCAATGTTTTGACTAATAAAAATTCTATAACAATATTAAAAAGGTTATAATGAAAAAATTTGTTTTATATATAATTTTTTTTTATAAAAGAAATTAGGGAATATAGTTGCACTACCCTTTTTGGAATATTTGTTAAAATGATAGTTTCAGAAAATTTAACACCCTAATAATTAGGAATATATTAATAATTATATAAACTTGATTTCTTTGAATGGTTTTGTTATATGAATCACATAGTTTTGGGAAACCACATTTTATAATTATATTATTATTATTATTTACATAAGATTATTATAATCCATTTTATAAAATAGTGGGTATTAATATAATTAAAAAAATTATTAATTATATATGATGTATTACTAGATATAACATTTTTAATAAATTATTAGTAAATAATCACTCATTTGTTTGGATTGTCATTTTATTCATATAATATATGTTCTCTTTAAAAATGATTTTTATTAAATTATATTGGAAAATATTATGATATATTTAAAAAAATAGAAAATTAAATTTTAAAAATGAAAATAATTTTTTAAATCATTAATTCAAAGCTAACATATGGTGAAATTTTGTAATTTTTGGTAAAATATTAATTTTTCAATAAATTGTAGAAAACTACAAATATTTAAAACTATAACTTATTTATAATAAATCATAAAAAATAAATTTCCTATTATTCTTTAAATTTGATGAAAAATTATTATATTTTTTCATAAATTTGATGTAATCCTATTAAAGGCATTTAAATTATATTTTTACCATATTATATTATATGTTTATCATTAGGCTTAAAATTGAAATTTATCTTAAAATAGTTTTAATGAGAATAATGTTTCTCCATCTTAGGTAATTAAATTAACTCATAATAAAAAATTATTAAAGTTATATTTATATATTATGCATATATTTTTGTGAAAATAAATTCATATAATAATTATTCGTATTCATATAGTTAAAATAAGATAGTCTTTTCCTTAAAGAATTAATTTTATCAAAATATCACTTTTCATCATTCTTATGGGTATGATTGAAATTAAATTCATAAAAATCAAATAATTAAACTTGATGACATTATCTCCATAGTTTAAAAAACCAATATTTGTACTATATAATAAATCCAACATAATGTTTTCCACAATTAAGATTAAATATAGTAAAAAATATTTACCATTGTCAAAAATTTAAGTCATTAAAAGTGAGTAACCATTGAGGATTAGACATGAAATTTTTAAAACAATGTTTTTTTTTGTGTTAGATGAGTTCCATGGTCATATATATATAATTATTTTTTATTTTTCAATTTTGGAGGCATTTTTCTGGGTAGTGACTTCATATTGTTGAATTGTTTTGGTTACATTGAAAAATGTCACTCCTCACGAATTATAAAACAGAACCATACCCTATTAATCCTTAACTATTAATATATTTGTCCAGACCAAATAATACAAATATATCCACAACATATTTATCAACATTATATATCTTCATATATTCCCAAAGTACCAATCATAGGTTCCTTTATAAGAGATCCGAAGTATGTGCATCTAAGAGAAGGTAATCTTCCTCACCAAGCTCTTTTTTATCTTTACAGAGATACTTTTTTATACCATGATCCTTTTTTATGGAATACTATTTATCCATATCTTCTTCTATCAAATGGGAAACAAAATCATTGTTTGAGTGTATGATAGACAACCACCACATGAACTAATGTAATTAATTTTTAATCACCATATAACATGGATATTGATGATGATTCATTTTTTATTAATAAATATAATTTTTAATATTTTAATAATTCATGAAATATTATATATATAAATGTTTCTTAGCTTTCGATCCGTAGAAAAATGACAACATCATTCATGGGTATGGTGAACTGCCACCTCATGAAATGATGTGATTACTTCTTCTATTACCCCATAACATGGATGATATATGTAAGAGTATCTAATCAATGAATGTGATATTTTGTATTTTATGATCATTATGGAAATATAAAAAAACATACCATATTATATTCACGATCATTAAAAATTGAAATGTTACACATGGCTATATGTGATCGACCAACTCCATAATTATTACGTTGTTCTTTATCATATTCATAAATCTTTGTTATTAATAAATGTTTAATTTATGTAAATAAATGAAAATATGAAGTAGTTATTATTATAGAGATTATATAATAGAATCCACTTTGACTAATTTCATCACACCAATGACATTTTGAAATTATGAACTGAGCATCATCAAAAAACCCAAAATAGATATATCTGATTATTTGATTAAATATGTAATTAATATAAATTCTGTAAATTGTTGGATTATATGGAATTAAACTAGGACAAAATTATTATAAAAATAACTAATTTATGTACTATTATTATATATCTATTAAAATAAATACACAACAGTGTAAGGACTCATGCTAAGGTCTTTATCTAAAAAATTCCTTCTATAAGATATCTGCTCTTTTATACACCTAATTTCATTTAAAATATATATATATAATTTGTAATTACATATATTATCATGAATCATTACTAATTTTTGTTATATTATGTTATAATTCAGATTCTGAATTCGTAGAATAAATTATTCAAATCATAGCAAATGGTACATATTTTTTGTTTTAATATCTTTTTAATCGGGAATATTTATGCTTGAATTACTATTGTGAGGAATTATTTGAGTGTGTTCTAATAAAACACATTAAATTTATTCTTCTCTGGTTATTTATGAATTTTCATTGTAATAGTATCATTTTACTCACATTGTAAATTAATATTATTAAAGATATTTTATTATGAAAATATATCATAATTTCCATCAATAGTAAAAAATCAATATAAATACATATCCATGTATTCTAAAAATATTATCATGAATGTTTGTAAAATTAAAATAATATTTATAAATGATATTTTTACCTATGATTTATTTTTTTCAAAATGATTTGAACGGAATCTTATTTTCATTTTCAAAATAAATCACTTTTTATTATTTCTTCCAATAATGTGAACGGAATGTTTATTTAAAGTCATAATGCATGTACAAAAATTACTTCCACCATTAATACTCAAATCATTGAATATTTAATAATAAGTTTAATTTTTTATTTTTAAATAATGTTTTCTAAATAATATTTTGTTTATTTTAATGATTTGGAGAAGTGATTTTAATGTTAAAAGGTTATTTTTTCTTAAGAATTAGTCCAAGTAATCCATTAAAGTCATTTTATCAAAAAAATATTCATTATGGATTTCTTGTAAAATCCTAATATATGGTTTTATCATATAGTAATATATTCTTATTAAATACATTTAAGGGTTAATATATTACTTATTTTCATCATTCAAATCTTCTATTATAAAATATATCCTGATTATGAAAATATAAAATATTATGCAACCCATTTCATTCCAAGTGTAATTCTTAATATTATGATTTATGATTGATTACCTTTTAGTTGAAAAATTAATAATGTACATGTTATTTTTAGTGTTCCTGAATATATATCTAATGCATTAGGTTTCATTTTTTGTTTCATGATAATTCAAGTATGATATTACTGAGTAAACATAAACAATTATGGGACTTAGTTTAGAATTTATCCATGACTAATGATTATGTCATGATATTTTGTTACTAAAATTTAGAATTTACACTTTTTAATATCATGTTAAATGATTCTATAACATTTAATTTTCTATCTTGATCTTATGAAAAGTAGTTATTTATGTTATCACCCCACATGACTACCATTAATCCTTATCTTTTAGGATATCATGTTACACATTTGAATCAAACATTATGATACCTTATCATTTTTATTTCTATACTAAGATTCAAAGAACACTAATTATATTAACAGATTCTCCGATTTATCTCATGATGTTTTAGTTAATTTAAATGATTTAGGATCTCAATATGAAGAATAAGAAAGTTGTTATATTTTAGTATCACCTTGAAGTATTATGAATATTTTCATTAGAAAATAATTTGGACTGATGATCTTAGGGTAAAAATTAATATATTTTAATGTTAAAATTCATGTAATAATATATATTATATTATGTGATCAGTATAACTGATATCAGTAAAAGGTATACATATTTTAAGGATTCAGACTAAAATAAATTAGTTATAACCTATGGAATATGTATATGGAAAATGAAGAGTATGAAAAAAATATCCTTGATTTTTTCTAAAGTATAGAGTGAGGGGATTCTATGAAATTACATCCACATATTGACTGTAAATGTTGGTGTGGCTCAGAGACATTACTACCAGTGGGTTATAATTATAATAAGGGTACATTGAATGGGACATGGTTATCACCATGTTTATGAAATCAAGCAATCCTCCACATTTGGTCTTACATCTTAAATGGATATTCTTTAGAGATTAACATGACTTTTTATAAACCATTAGAAAGGACATGAAAAACAATTTGGTAATATAACCAAAAAGGAAACACTATATTGTATAACTATGATTTGAAATATAAATTCTCAAAATTCTAAATAAAAGTATCTTTTATATGTTATTCTATATATGATTATAATTTTACCCTTTATATGTCAATTAATTGTTGAAATTTATTTTATTTTTCTAATAGTTACTAAATATATATATACAATAAAGCATTAAAATGACCAATACAACTAAAAATGTTATGATTTCCCTAATGATATTCTAAACATAATGGTAATGGATATTAGGAATCTTTTCATCATGAACAATTAGATATCACGAATTATTATTATCAAAGGGAACACGGTTTAATTTTCAAGTGCTTAATATAAGAAAAATATGTCAAATAATTGATGTTAAAATGTAAAGGATATTAAAGAAAATATGATTCATTTTCATACATTTAAAATTTTTTAGAAGAGATGACATGGAATATCCCCTAATGGAATTGGAATATTTTTTATGTGTGGTAAATAAGGAAAAATAATAATAATATATTTTCCTATAATAAATGAAGAGTCTTTTTAACAAGACATGGGTAAATGAAATTCATCTCTCTGAACCTTTAATAGTGCAATGTCATATATATGGAGAAAATAGTCACTATCAATAACAATTCCCCAATCTATGGAATAATTCATAATGTCTAATTTTATAAAAATCATTGAAGTGGGATTATTGATGTTTTTATTTATTTTAATTAATTAATAGATATGTTAATGTATTTTTTTTAAAATAATGTTATGGTTATAAGAATAATGACCCATCTTAGGATTATCTAGATGTTGTTTTTCATAATATATTTTCTCGAGTATATTGAGTGGTACTAATTATCTATAATTGTGATATAATGTAATGCGATACTTAATAGGAAATAGATGATTCAGGAAAAAATAATCATTGAAATGTCTATGATGCTAAGTTAATAATAATGAAATAAAATAATTTTTTTTGAAAATAAAGGGCTATATAGAAAAATAATAATCTTAGAAATAGCTGATTTGATGAAAAATGGTATTTTGGAAGATTTTGAACAAATTGTTGAGAATAATATAGGTTCTAGGTTAATTATAAATTTGAATATCAGTTTTTCTTAAAAAAAATTTAGAAAATGTGAAACCAGTGCACTGGGTGACTTCCTATTTCATCTAGTAAGGTTGTGTGTCATGAACACACAAACAAATTATGATAAGAGTACAATGAATACTACATTCCTATATAAAGCTACAATTATTATCTGTTTTCCCTAAACAAATTAGTGGATAAGTAATATTTTTCTAGGAAACAATTTAAAGGATAAAATCCTATTTCATTTTATCGATTTTGACCTGAATAATAATATTTGGGAAATGATTAATTAGAATGATATATATATATAACCGTAAGGTTTAACATAAAGGAATATTTGGAATGAATGATATATATTTTTAGAGATGCACCTTTATGGATATGAAATGACCATTGAGGAAAAAACCAACTTTCATATTGATGTTATTGATGTTACTAGGGATATGTATTACTTTATTTAATGGATGATTTATGTGAAACCTTTGGTTATATTATGCGATTATAATGTTTAATATGTTAATATTAATTTTTGGTATTATCTGATGTTGTACTAAGAATTTTATAGTTAATAAATAGAGGGAAAATATATTGTTACTATTTTATGCATATCAGGTTCTATTAAAATATTATTATAGTTCATTTGGAATATAAAAATAATTATATCAGATATTCTTTTTTTGTAAGGGGTAACATTAATGTTGATCAAAGAAGAACCAAATAATGAAATTGGGATTATAATATAAAAATATACCATGTATATATTCATGTTATTCCAATCATAATTATAAAATTTACAATTAAATCAAGGGAAATGATCATGAAACCAAAAAATTCTATGAACATCATACATCATGAATAAATGGTCATTAACTCATAACAAATTTATGGTTGTGTAGTCAATATATTTTTGTTGATAATGAAATTTCATTGGATTAGTGATATCTCTCACTCTCTATAATTATTTATGTTTATCTTCCATGTTAATATTTTGGCATCCCACTTTTGATCTACCACGTTGAAAAAAAATTTGTGATAACATTTCTATTTATCTTTCCCTCTTTTTATGTTGAAGTTTTATGAACACATTCTATGATCCAAGAACATAATAAATGTATTATTATATTTAAAACTATTTATTAATGTGATTAATATCAAATTCGGAGGAGAAAATTTATTTAGGTGGGTGAATTTATCATCCTAAATATTTAAAATATATTAATCTCTAAATTAATTTTTTTTATTTGAGAACATGAATTACAAACAACATTGATTTTTAAAAAATAATAATGTACTACTAATTTATAATATTTTTATACATAACCATTATATCCTAGTCATCAAACATCTGGGTATAAATATATTTTTCAACTTTATGAAAAAAAGTTATTGTTCCAACTAAATATATTTTTTTCTGATAAATTCTTATTAAACAACCAATAATTTTTAGTAAAGTCATTTTATTATTCAAAATTTATTTTTCTTGAAAAAAATATATTACAATTTTCAGTCAATATTATAGTTAATTTATATAATATTTAGAAAATGTAATTGAATAAATTTTTATAATTTTTTAAATCAACTTATTATAATTAAAATAATGTGATATTTTTTGTTTTTTTAAGAATATTTAATTTCCATTTAATAGTTTAGAATATTGATTTTTGAAAACTAACATTTTAGTTTCAATATATAAATAATTTAAATGTACAATTATTATATTAATTTGATTTAAAATTTTTAAATATATCAATTATTAATATTTAATTTGAATAATTTAAATTATATCATCATTATTCTAGATTTTTATATAATTTTATTCTTATGGTTAAAAAATATTTTATTAAGGTCCATAATGATTCCCCATTTTAATTATATCAAATAATTCATAACTAGGAAATATTTAAATGCATTTTATAGATTATGTTAATATTTTTATGAACATAAATTAATATAATTGATTATTTCTGCTCTTAATATTAATATAAGATAATCATTTCAATAAAATTGCATTTTTTTGAAAACAAGTTTTCAATGTGCTTATATGTTTTATTTTAAATTATGATATTATAAATAAATGAATTGAATTTTAAGAAATATATTCTATATTTTGAATCATAATAATTTATGATATATATTTAGTTTAACAAAAATGCCACTCCAATGTTCTTATAAGTTCTACAAATTATTGAATAGTTTTTCTATATTCACAAAAATTCCACTCCACCTCAATTAAAAAATGGAATCCCCTCCATGGAAAAGTTTACACCACTAAACCCATTTGGATCAACCAAAACCTTGAAATAAAACTCCAAAACCCCCATATAAACATTTGAGAGAATATGTTATTAACAAGAAAAAATCCTTTTGGGCCTTAATATGGGATCCAAATGAGGTTCTTCTATAAATATTAATTATCATCACAAAACCCCTTATTTCAAACATATTCTTTTCCTACCACAAACCATTTTTTAAACATAATAATATAATATAAAAGTTTTATTATATATAATAAAAGTTTCTAATATTTATGAGATAATATTTATCCATTTCCACTTCCATAAAATTATATATGAAATAATATTTCATGTGTACGGTAGACTATTGCCACGCTAACAGATGTAAATAATTTTCCATCAATGGCATTCATTGATAGGCCTGATGATTGATTAAATATTTATATATGATATTGGAGATTAATTTTTTATTCTCTAAAAGTAATATATCATATAATTTATTAAATTAGAATACATTGAAAAATGTTAACATCATTCATGTTTACCACAGATTTATACCTCATAAAATGATGACATTCCTTTTATTATTACCAAATAAAATGGATGGTATATGTTGTTTATTTAAAGAAATAATTTAATTTCTATGTTATTATTATAGTTTTTGGAAGATAAAACAATATCTACCCTCTCTCTATCATTTTATTTGAAAAATGGAAACATTACACATGCATACATATAACCTTGCATCTCAATGATTGTAAAATAGTTTGTATTTCATTACCATACATAGATTATTATTCTTAAATGTATAATTTTGGATTGAAGATTAAAATTATATAATTATTATAATTTTTTAGGTGAATGAAAAATGTTCCCTTTTACCACGTTGAATACCACAATTCCCTTTTGATATTATAAATTGTGCATTCTCAAAAAAAAGATGTGAACATAATTGATTATGTAATTAAAATTTTTATTTAAATAAATTAATTAAATTGTTAATGTAAATGGTTTTAAAACTAGAAAAATTAATTTTGAAGAATTATTTTTTAATTATTTTAGTATACATAATATTAATGACATAAATTAAAAATCATCGATATTATTAAAGGGATTTATCTAAAATAAACCATTATTGTGACACAAGTTCTTTTATACTTATAATTTCATATAATGACTCATTTAAATCAACTTTTTGTATTATTTAATTAATTTTTAATACTTCATGATATTTTATGTTATAATTAATCTACTTTCTTCAAAGGAGTTATGATTCAAAATTTTACAATGTTTTATGGGTTTATGCTTTAATATCATTTTAATTGACATTATTTCTGTAAGAATTTCCATAGTATTAAATTATTAAAAAATTCCAAGTAAATATCATTAATTTTTTTAATATTTTATCTCATGAAATATTCAAGTCAAATTAAATTTTACCTCCTGTTAGTACGTGAAATGATTGAGAAAATGATTTTAAGAAAATCTGAATTAATTTATCTCTTTGGATAAATATCCATTTTATTCCACATAAATATTTTTTAAAATATTTTCTCAGACATTTTAACATTATTTAATATATTAATTAAATTCATTTTACAAATATTTTTTAATTTTAAAAATTAATTGATCTGAATATTCATTCTTTTTTTCTAAATAAGGAACATTTTAAACTTTCTATAATAGTTTGAATGAAATGGTTATTTTAGCATATGATGCTTGTATAGAATTACCCACCATCATAAAAAATAATCTATTTTAATATTACATTATATGTTTCCATTATTTTAAAGATCATGTTTTATAATAATTTGGGAATTTTAGGTTTTTTAGATGCGATTTGAAATTGAAAATGTTGTTTTTTAATATATATTCCATGTAATATTTTAAAATAATTTCCATCACCTTTGAAATCATTCATATTTATATAGTTATTGTAAATTATAAATATATTTCTAGCACATATTTAGCTATATTACACTCTGTTTAAGTAATTTAGAAATACATTCCTTTTTTGATATCTTATATTCCATCATTATGTAATTTATTTTTATTATTAACTGATTAAATATTATGAAACCCATTTTATTTAATGGGTAATTCATATTTTTATGATTTATGAATGATTAAATTTTTATCGTATATATATTCATAAACATATTATTATTGGGAAACCTATAATTACTCTAATTTATTACGTAATATTTGTTGTCTCATGTGATGTTATATTTGGGAATAAAGATTAAACCTAATCCATTATGGAACATTTTACACCATAGGATATTGTATAGGATATTGGCCTTGACTCAATATTATATCAATTTATATGTTTCTTCAACATTTCATATGATCCAATGAGCTTATGATACCATTTTCACTATATAATAACTTTGTCATTACTATTGATCCTTCTCATTTATGATAACAAGTTATAACTTTCAATCACATGTTATATGTCATTGTCTTAATTTTTCCTTTAATTGGATTTTAGACCACCCATTATTTATTTGTATTCTATAGGTTTTACCATTATTTTTTTGCACCTTGAATGGATTTATTATCTAATTGTAGAGAATAAATAAGTGTTTTATTTTATCAATACATTGATGTATTAAGTACCTAGTATTCAAAATATAGAAAGATTCATTATATTATGGAAGTAACTAATAAATGTTTTTATTAAGAATCATGTAATAATAAATATAAATTTATTGGGTTAAAATATATAATGTTAAAACAATATAATACCCTATATAATAAGGAAACAATATTTTACTGGTTATGTTTTTTAACCAAATGAAAATATGTTTTATTTCCATATTTAGATTTTGTTTATGTTTTATAGAATGATATTTTGAACAAAATATAATATATAATACACTATTTTCACAATGTTAGGAAATCGATAATTTAAAATTTAATATGTAAATGATTTTATCACCGGATTTTCAATGTTAATTTCACTAAAAATCATAAATATATTAGGGTATTTAGATAACTTAGAATGTAAAGAGTAACATTTTTTTATTGTTAAAAATATAGTGAATATTCATATAATAAATTAGTTGAATTTTTTTTGTAAAGAGATTATGATGCGTTGTTAAATATTTTGATGAAATGATTTATTTCTAGTTTTTCAGGGAAGATAATGATTTTATTTGATAACTTTATAGTAGTCAAAAGAACTTATTTACATTGTTCCTATAGACATTGTGATGCTATGAAATATTAGTTTTTCTAAAGTGTTCATAATTATAATACTATTCGTATGTATCACCATTATACAAATTAATATTACTCATAAATTTTAATCTGAATGGAGTTTAGTGGGAATGTATTATAATATGGGAATCTAGGTATATTGCATCAATTACAGAGTGTTAATTAGTTTTAAAAACACATAAAGGTGTAGTAAAAAAAACCTTGTTCTGAAATTCATTCATATATATTCTATTAGACATGAGATTACATATGATATTGATGAAATATTCTTTAAATAATTTCTAAATATAAAAATTATCATGTAACAAAATAATAAATATACATAATATCATTATTTAATGTTGGATTCATATATATAATGATATAAATCTCATAAAGACAATTGAAAATTGAACTATAAATATATGCCATTTACATAACTAAAATATATTTTTTCATACATAATTATAGGCTATGAAAAAATATAAGGCTAAATTTTTTTTCCAAATAAATAGTACAAATAGTGATTTTGAAAAAAAAATCGAAGAACTGTAATGTATATAAAATTGCATTCCCAACAATATGTCTTTTCAATTCTGGGGGTCTATATTTAATTTTTAATCCTAATATTTTACATTAACGAGAGTCCTATCAAGATAACCATAAAAAATATATACATTTAATATGTAATCTATGAATTCGTTAGGAAAGATTACATATATTTTTAATTATGTCAATAAACAGTACATCTCATAAAAAAAATTATTTGAGATCCAAAAAAATTACAGTCTTTGGAAAATTGTTATAACGATTTATTATTTAAAATTAATTTTTAAATAACATTTTCATAAGTCTTTACTCATTACATCCTCAAACTCGTATTCCTTGATGTAATATATGGGGGAAATTATGAATCATAGGATGGAGTGTTATAAAATTATCAATAATGGAAAAACATATCAATGGGTCATCGAGGATAAAACCATTAGAAATTAAGAAAAAATAAAGAGGTGAGAAATACTATATTTAAAATAACATGGGTTCCAATAAGATGATAATACATATGGATAAAATAATATAGGTCATGGTATATATATATAAAACCTAAAAAAGGACAAACATGAAATCTACATACACCCAGAATAAGAATTTCAAAACATGAGATAATAATATGGAGTCAATGGAGATAATATTGGGATTTGACACAAAAACAATATTAGTTAATCCATTATATGATAAAAATATATATGCATAGTCAAATAGAAAATAAGGCTTTCAACATTAAAAAAAGTAACCATGTCCTTACAAGTGTTTACAAAATTTCTTTCTATTACCACATCATATCACATACTAACACACACAATTTTGATGAATACTAACTATAATCAATTCCACTCAATGATTCATGAACATAGTTAACAACCATAATTTAGACAAAAAAATAATTATACAAAAATTAGATTAAATATTTATCCATAGTATTCTAGTGATATATAATTCATATCTCACCCATCATATAATGGAAAACTATTTATATGTGTGTCATAAGAACATGAAAACATTCATAGTCCTAGCACAAAATACATAACATATGTCAATGAAATAGGTTTTCCATCATTCATAATAATTCTTCAGAAAAATCTTTTTGACAAATAAAAAGGTCGAATCTATTTAAAAATATTTCTAAAGAGTTCTAAGAATGCATGAAGATATCAATTTAATGGAAAAACAATTTAAAAGAGAATGATAAAAATAGATTAAATTATGAATAAAATTATGCATTTATTCATTAGTAAATATTATTTTAAAATATGAATAATTTATAAATACTTTTTTTAAATGATGATAAAATAAAAAATTACCTGGGAAGTAAAAGAAAATCATGGAAATAAAAAATCAATAATAAAACCTTATAAAATAACTATATAATATAACCTCGAAGAAAATATTAGAAATACCCCATTGATACTTTTTAATGAAACTAAAAGTCATTATAAAATTAATATAATAAATAAAATAAGTACAAATTATAAATTCTATAAAAGCATTGAATACATATGGACATTTGGGAGAAACATTGCGTGCTGAGAAGAAACAATTTCTCTAAACCATTTATTGTAATAATTTATGTTTAATTTTTTTAACATAAGTGAGATTAATATTTAAGGAAAAATTTAAAAATGAAAATAACTATTGGAGAAGAAAATATATAGGGTATTATAGTACAATAACATATAATTTTACTTTATTTATCTTTATTTATAAACAATGTCCATTTAAAATTGTGATATGAAAAAAACTCTATTCCAAGGTTGAATTTGGATTAAAATGTCCTTCAATAATAAATCATTAAATATAATTAATTGAATAAAAATTGTGACAAAATATGTCAAATATTTTTTATAAATACCATATAAATGAATATATATATACATAATATAATATGAATCAAATACAAAAGATGTGTAATTGATATCAAATATGATTTCATCTGAATTTTTTTGGATGAACAGCTCTAAGTCAATGAATAATTAATTTAGGGTTATATTCATATGTATAATACATGTATTCAGATTAATTTCAAATAATACCTTTCATTTATAATTCATTATTACCCACATATTAATTTTCCATTCTTAATTTTATTATTTTGGAGTTAATATTATCATTTTCTTAGATGAGCATGATTCAGTTTGTTGGTTTCAGTCCATTCTAAATAATCATTAGATAATCACATTAGTAATTTATATACATAAGTTTCATATTTTTTATATTGTTTTTATGTCTCATTATGATTTCATTTAAAATAAAAAAACATAAGACATGGAATTCTTACAAATATTTTTTAATGATTTTATAATGAAAAATTGAATTCATTGTATCAGTGCGTATCATTTTTCATATTAACACAATATAATTATTTAAGCATATAAAATAATTAATTATTATATAATATTACAATTATTTACATGTATTTAATTATAAATGATGTCAACATCATGTCATTATTAATGTAGGTTTTAAAACATACCCAAACAACAACACATTATAAGGATTTTATGTGTATGAACCTGAAATTGTATAATAAAAATTGTAATTAAAAAAATTAACTATTATAATAAAAAATTATTAATGTGATCATTAATATTAATGATGATATTTATAATTATGATAGGAACTAATATTTAAGGATGGTAACATATATATTATGAATACTTTATTCTTCCCTTCAAGAGTCACCTCGAAATATAGGATTTTACACTCATTCTAGTGACTAGAGTCCCCCTATTATGGGAAAGTATATTTAGGGATATAACTTTAGTTTCTATTTATAATAAAACAAAATTAATTTAGGGTATTTAGGGGCATAGTTTTTGAGTTTTATTTGTCATCTTTAGTGGTATTTTTCTAAATACCCATTTCATCATATATGAGAAGTGTCATTTTTTACATGGAACGATGTTCCAAAGTGGTAACATAATAGAGATATGATAATTTTTTGTAAATAATTTCCCCATACACTATTTCATAGATTTTCTTATATGAAAATTTTAATATTACCCCTCATTTTAACAATTTTAAACTCATTATATCAATATCATGGTATTTAAATATTTTCTAGCTAATATAATTTACTCATAAATCCTAAATTGACCTTATAAAAATAATTTGATAATTTTGGTTAAAAATATTAATTTATATTTAATTTATATTGCAGATAAAAATTTATATTAATATAATGATACATTACGAATACAAAGTACTTTTTTTTAAAATATGTTTTCCTTTATAAAAATGATTTTTTTGTTACTTTTTACCAATATGTAATCATAAGAATATTTGTATTTTTTTAATATATATATATATATATCTCATTTTTTTGAAGAAATTTAATGTTATATTTGTTTAGTTTATTTAAATAAATATAGCCAATGTATATATAAGTAATTCTTTGTAATATGAGTAATTTTGACATTAAATGATTTTAATCACAAGCCAATAATTATTTTCTTATTCAAATGTAAATTTTATCAGTCAATTTTTATTAATATATTTCATTTAATTTCATAAACCAATAAAATGATTCCAAAAAAATAATAATATATAACAATTAAAAATTCACAATTTATATATAAATCCTTGTGTGTTTTAATTTTCATTTTATTAATTCATGAATGATTAATTATATGTCAATTTCATTACTTTAAATTTGTCGAAAATAATTAAATATAATTAATGTATATGTTGGAAAATTATATAAGAAATGACTCTATGTTTAATAACCATATATATAACATCCATGTGATTAATAGATATATGTTTAATATTCATATTGCATTCCCATATATAAATATACAAACATTTCTGAAATGATTCATCATATTTTTTAATTCCTATTTGAATATATTTATAATGTTGAAAATATGTTTTATTCTAACTATATTTATCATTGTGTTTAAATGATCTTGTTGAATATTCAATATAATGAGTATATCAACCCTTAGAGTTGTCTTTTTTAATTATTATTTATTTTATTCAGTAGTTTAACAAATTTTGTTTCATTTACATATCTCATAATATAATCTATTTTATATTATTATATTCCTCAACATGAAATAAATACATTTACATTATTTTTCTATTATATGTGCATCACAACCTACCAAACACATTATTTATTTATTGATAAATACACACTAAAATTATGGGGTGTTATTTATGGATGTATCCTATGTCAACAAGAAAAGTCACCCTTACTGATCCAGTATAAGCTTTAAAGGAGTCTCTTTATTAAAATAGTTTCGAAAGTATTTTGGGGGAGTAAGAATATAATTTTTTTTTAATGGTTTCAATCCAAAAATCATAATAAATATGTGGTTGAAAATAGTAGTAAAATTCCATGGAACTTCAATATAATTGATATCCCAGAAATAAATAAATAGTTTCAAATAAATGAGAATGGAAAGCATGTAATATTATATTCAAACCACCACATGAGTCAAAATACTATAAATGATTACTCACATCCATGAATATTAATATTAATCATTAACCAATAACCTCATTTCCTATGTCAAAAAAATATAACATGGATTTGAATGTAACATACACATGACTAAAATAACCGATAAATATTTTTCTCATGAATAAGAAAAACAATGAATTAAAAAATTTTAACATCTCTATATGACTAATTGTCATGAAACACATCCAATAATAATCATAAATTGATTGAAGTTATCAATAAATGATCAATGATCAGAACATGGGGGATAATATAATATAAAATAAAAATAAAAAAACATAGTAGTTCGCATTCAGCATGTGATCAGATATTCCTAGTTTGATTTCACAAAAGAGTATATGAAGTTTCATTAATAAAATATTTCATTAATGGTAGTTTGAGTATATTTATAAACTTATCATTTTAAAATTAAATTAATAAAAATCATGAAGAAGAAACATTACGTTCTGAATATAAATCGAATTTTCAAAAATGAAACAAATTCCTAATTGAAAACCATGATCTCAAGAACAATGAAAAAAATATTAATTAAAATATCATTTTATTCTGGTGTTAAATTAAATATTTCTAACATTAATTTATTCAAAATAATTTTTAAAATAGTGTATTTAAATGTTTTTTGGAAACCACTATTCCATTTTTCAATCTTTTAAATTACTCATAAAAAATACCATTAAAAATGTATTGAAAATTATGCCTTATAATAAATGAATAATGTAAATATTTATTCAGAAGAATCAATTTTATAGTCAAATTAACAATAATTAAATTCCCAAAAATGATAAGGGTTCCTTAAATAATAAAATAACAACACTTATATGAAGTAAAATAAGCCATGGAAATACTATAGGTAATTCCATAAGTAAATGAATAGATGTTAGGGTGTAGTACATAATCCCTAACATGAGTTGGCCGATGATAATTATAAATTGAAATAAACTCTTAGTCTTACATTACATCCAATAAAATGATGTTTTATATAAACTATCTTAAACTTATATTGGGAATAGAAAATATGAAACTTCTCTATTAGTCTAAAAGGGTAACTTTATGTTACAATTAGATCTCTCTATCTAATAAAATATGTAAACATTTTATGGAATAAAATAAATCTATAAAATAATTTCTTAGGTTCCCATGTCATGGTTAATGTATAGGTTAGGATTTAGATAAAAAATATGGTCATCAATGTTATCAAACACAAAAATATTATTTATCATAACCCCTAAACCCACATTCCTTAAACACCCTCTTTCTATATCATACTACATGAAATAATAATTTAATTTAACTCTTTTCAGGTGGTATAAAATTATATAATATAAATTACCTTAATGGTCTCACCAAAAGCATGTACAATGATAAAAATAGAAATTTATATAATAATAAAAGTGTGGATTAAAAAAATAATTAGTTATTATAGAAAACCATCCATGTCACACACCATGGAATATTTGTTCTAACTAACATAAATGTGGACATTCAAGTCATTCATGGAATGTCATAATAAAGAATATTCTTTATGAATTTTTTTTAACAATTGTAAAAAAATTTACCCCTTCATGAGCCACATTATAAACAAAGAATCAAATAAATTAAATAGGGTCCTCAAAAGGGGTTATTTCTTTCAGAAATTAAACAATTAGAAACCATTAATAGATTACAAAAACCATTTTATAAAGACACTCATAGATATTTACACAAACATTAAAAAAACAATTTTTTTTAAAATGAATTTATAAAAATCCATTGATGATCTACTATACCACATTTACAAATAATTATAAACATTTTGTAAAAATTTTATATCATCACAAAGAGATAGAAATTGATATAAATTAAACATATATACACTAGAAATTTAATGAAATCAAAGAATCCTAATACAAAAAATACCAACCACTTCAAACCAAAAACTATAAAATCATATTGACTACAATGCTTAGAGAACATAAACATAAAAAACCTCACAATCAAATGTTAAAAACAAATACACTGTGAATATACATATAATGAAGACTAAATTCATCACAAACATTGAATAAGGTTCAATAATAATGATAATTCCTTAGGAATGGGATAGGGTAGAAGTGAATAATGAAAATAATGGCCTATCATTGAAGAACTGCTTGAAATCATGATGTGGAAACCACAATCCAAGGGGAGCATAGATAAATATCATATGGATCTTTTAGTGGTTAGGAAATGTGCAAGATAAAAAAAATGGAGAGAAATCAATTAAACTTTTATAGATATAGAATTGAAAAGTTAAATAATATTATAGCAGCTAATGGGAAATCCATGATGTGACCTACCATATCATAACATGAAACGATTCCATGAAATAACCATGGGCTGAAAATGTTGGATAAAATAACTATATGAGAAACCCTCATTATTGCATGACCATCCCATGGGATGTGCTTAACAACATAGAACATGGAAGGGACACATGTCTTGGGTAATGATCCCACTGCATGGATTATGTCATCATGCAACCTCCCCTATCTCGGTAAAGCACCTTTCCATAATGAAAAAAATAGAAAATAAAAAAGTATGGATCATAGTGCTACCCACCCCTCATGGATCAAACCCAACATGTTTATAACCAGTGGTCTACCAACACACTCATTTCTATGTGACATACTACAGATAGATATATAAAACTAATTTAACCAAAAAACATATCCAATTTCTGAATTTTATTATATATATATATATTATATTGAATACCACAATGACATGGGTTTGTAACAATTGTCCCCAAATTACCATTTTTACACCTAAAAATCATCCAAATTGTAGTAATTAAATTCTAACACCCTAAGTAAATAAAGAACGTGGAATTTTCATATTTATTAATATTTTTTCATTAAATGTTAATATTAAATTAAATTCTATTCTATGATCTATATTGAACTTGATACGCAACATTGGGTTTCTTGGAAATCGTACATTGCACAAAACATTGACTCATACTGAAAAATACTAATATAATATTATTATTTTAAATAGTAGTTAACACATAGTCATTGTGTTTGAATGAATGAACAAAAATAAAAAAAATATGATTACACAATGTTTGTTAAATGTTTTAAATTTAACCAATTAATGTTTCAGACTGAAAATGTGAATGAATACAGTTTTAAACATAAATACTATAATATTCTTTAAAAGGTTGATTTATCACCATTTGATGGAGAACCATTTTAAAATTTAGTTCGTGACACTTTTATATATTCCATTTGAAAAAATAAACTTCTTATTTAGATTAGAGACATAAAAATTTTCTTTGGGTAAATTTTTGGAGTTTTTCAGATAAAGTACATTTGTAATGAATAGTGAAAAATGCTGTATTTTAATTCAAAATTGCATTTTAATATAATTTATTTATGTAGATGGATTATATTTTTAAATGTATTTAAAGAGTAATTAAATAATATATTTAACATTTAATACAATTTCGGACATTAGAAGTAATTTTACTTTAAATTGGATACAAACAAGTGTCAATCTTTTGATAGTATTATTTCATAAAAACACAGTTTTTGTTTTGACCATGAAAATTTATTTTAAATTAATTTCTGCAACTACTGTGTTTTGAATTTGAAAAACTGGATTCCATATTTGGATTCATGCGGTCCAAAATTATAAATAAGTAACTTTTCTTTTTATTCATTATGAATAGTAACATCAGTAAATATTTTATTTATCATGGTTAAAAGGTATATATTGAAAATAAGAGTAATAAAATAATATTATAATAATAATAAATTACACTAACATGTGTCCTAATCATATTGGATCATACATGTCGACCATGGGAATATTTGGGTCGATTTTGGGACCCTAAGGAGCCACTTGTAAGTGAAAATGAGACTTTATAAAAATTAATTTAAAGTTAAGGAAAATGTAACTGAAACATTTGTCTCTTCGTAAAACAATTTTTATAATGGTTTATATAAGTAATTTTTTCGACTATAAATAATCATTATAAAGATAATACTATTTTATAAATCATAATATTTTATTTATAAATTTTATACATTATATAAATAAATTTAATTATGACATAATGTCGATGCAGTAATTTCTTCATTAATTAATGATTTAAATAAATGATATTGTAAATATTAAAATAAATTTATTTTGAAACTGTTCATGCCATAAATTAATTTTCTAGATTATTATGACCTATTATATTTGAAATAATGAATATTTTTCAAAATAATCATGTTTTTATAGATTTTTTAAAAGTCTTGATATGAATAGTTTATAAATTGACATAATTAATTTTTTTAAAACGATAATATTTTATTAAATGATAAAATTATCCCAAAAATAAAATATTCAGAAAACTAACTTATATGATGTTAAAAATGTCATTAATGATCCATTTTGGGTATCTTTTCATTTTATGATAAATATATTAACCATATATTATGAATAAATAAGAGGATATTGTAAAAGTTAAAGAAGTTAACCAAGGGTTAAATAAAAAAGATAAGGATTAAAGAAATATACAAAAAAGGTACAATTATTATTAGATAATTTTATTTCGACTTATATTCACCATATCATTGAATTATATAAGTTTGTGACTTTTTGAAATAGAAAATCATTTTAGAATAAAATATACTTTCAAACATTCTTAAAGAACCCCTCCTCCCTCTTACAAAAGGCCACCACTTCTAACCCATTACTCGCACCTCTCAAGCCCCATTTATTATCCAGAATATGATCCAAGAATCTCTCAACATCCCTCTATTCCTACTAAAAACCTTACTTTAGTCAGAATGCACTTCAATAAATCCTTTTGGTTCAAACAAAATGGAGTTACCCGATTTAAAGGTAATATATATTCTCTCAAGGTCTTTTCTATTATTTTCCATCTTCAACACCCAAACTATAATTATTCCATTCATTTATAACAAAAATAGTATGATAAATATACTATGATTTCATTATGAGGATTATTCTAACTACTCATCAACACATCTCCATCTAATGGATAATAACAAACTGTTTATGTGGACGACGATCTACTACCTCATGAAACGATGATTGTTCAATTATCTCCTACAAACTTTCATGGTGGTAATTATGATGGAACTGTATTTATATGTGATATATATTCTATTTATATTTTCTCTATTCTTATGTATTTTTTTAGCACTCCTTTATGGATTCCATAATGAGTAAATATGATAATTTCATTTGGGGAATTACAGACTACAGCTCCCTCAAAGTGATATGACTCATTCATGCCATAGATGGAATGTATAAAGGATAAAGCTAATGAAATTATATATGATATTATAATGTAATTTTAATATACCTATTTATCATTAAGTTTTCATATAACTAAATAAGAAATATAAGTTAAAGTAACGTTCATGTGTACATACGCCTTACCGTCTCCATGAACGGTGCATTTAATTGTTTATCTCAAAATGTTAGGTACTGTTATAAATACACACACATATATATAAAGGATATATATGACATATATTATATCTAAATCATGAATATAATTATGGAGATAATATACTTTTGATCAAATATATAACTTGTAATTATATGAAATTCAATTTTGACTCATGTACCAAATTTTGACAAAACGACTCTTATTAACTTAAATGATTACATAATGTTTATAACATGTTGATAAGTGATATAAAAGGTATAATAAACTTGAAAAATGTTATTAAGAAGTTATAAATTGACTTTAGTTTATTATTCTGGAGATTAATAAATGAACGGGTCGGGTCAGACATTAGTTAAGGGAACTTCTTAACCCAATTTCCATTCATTGGGATAAACTTCTACTTCTTGATTATGTTGTGATATTATTATATGGGAAATAAATTTTGTTATAATAACATGTATTTATACTTATTTTATGTGCAGTTATAGTTAATACATATAATCAACCTATTTTATTTACCAAATGATCTATGTAAGGGAATCTTTCACAATCCTCTTTCAGTCAAAGACTTCTTTTATGTAATGTCTTTTAATTTCCATTTTCTTATGTTTTGATATCTTCTTCTATATATTTACATCTATACATTTTATATACATGTGATTGGATACATTTTTATCTCTCATCAACTCATTTTATGAATTTTTATGTGACACCATTTGACTACCAAAAATTCATAAGATAACTTCTTAACCCAGTTTCCATTCTTTGTGTTAAACATATACTTCTTGACTATGTTGGGATATGAAGATGTGTGAATGAAATCTGATTGTTTTACACTTAATTACCACTTATATTTTCTGTATTAATTTTTTTCACACATAATTATTTCCTCGAATTATCCTTAAACTAATGATACACACATTGTAAGGGACTATCTATAAATCTTCTTTCATTGAGGCATAACTTGATATTGGTCACCTTTATTATCCTATATGGTGAATGTACCACAATTTTGACATTTTATATCACGAATTTCCAAAATCTCATGATATTTATAGTTTTATTTGATGTTATTCTTTAATGATCTTTTTAAAATAGTTTCTCAAGTGTTAAATGATTCTACAACTAAAACATCATTTTAGAATTTTTAAAGATGTAATCTTCTAAATCATTCTCTTTAATTTCCATGCTTTAAAAATGATTTTAAGGATTTATTTATATGTATATTAGTATTTTAATGTTTAAAATCCTTTCAAAAGATTCAATTTGGTATGGGACACTTTGATTCAATACCTTTCCTTTTGAATGTATTAAAAGAACTAATTATGTAACTTATATATTGTTTTTGTAATTTGGAAATTTTTTATTTTCTTTTTGATTTTGTTATGTGTTATGATTATTTTATGTTTCTTGGGAACTGTTTATGTATATAGGTGGTTTCGTAACAAAACTAGGGCAGGTGATCCCGAAATAGATCTCTAAATCATTCGGTAACATGAAAGAGATAAACGTTAATGTTTCTCCTAATATATTTAGGTAATATACGGTGTTGGGTATTCCAAGTGTAACTCCCTACGTAGATGTGAAAGATACAATGTAAGTATGTTATGAATTCCACAAGTTACCTTTATGTTTTATGATTTTTATGTGTTATTCATAAATCTCACGATTTCATGAGGTGTGTTAAGGAGCTTATGTTTTGTACGTATTGATGGACTAATGATTTCTTTCTTTATTTTATAAACCTTACTGAACTTTTTATTCTCATCACGTGTTTTTGAAACGTTTTTCACAGTGTATATGTCAGGGTAAGAGAAATGAATAATTCAAGAAGATTTACATCATGAAAATAATTTTTGGTTTTTTTCAACAGTTTTTATTTTCTCTGAAAATTGTTACTTATTAGAAGTGTCTACATTGTAATATTTGAGTTGTTATTATATAATTCTGGCCTAATTCTGTAAAATTATAAGACTGAAAAGATCCTCAATGTTAATTATTAACTTATTTAAATATTATGTAATGTTTATGTGCAGGTCCTTACAGCTAGTATCAGAGGAAAATTTAGAAAACATTAGGGATTTGGAGTTTTTGACAGACACATGGTTAGTCTTTATGTTTTCTCTTTATGTTAAATCCTAATTTTGTATGTTTTTTATATCAAGTAATGTCATTTACTAATGGAAGGAGGAGGATCTCAAATGACATTCCTATATCTTTCTAATTGCTTTCTTTCCATAATTATTACAATGTCATGTCCAGAAGATTCTGAAACATTTTTCATCATACAACTCACTTGCATGCAATTGATTGAGATATCAAACACCTCCACTATCTCTCTATACCATCGTGGATCATGGGTTTTATTTAATCAAATCATATCTTCTCAATATTGTCATATTTTAAAGAAAGATAAATATTATCGAGGAATTTTACAATATTTTACCTTATCATAAGATTTTTAAGCACATTATGAATTTGAAAAAGGTGATGAAGAAGGAGACAATTGCGCAACCTATTTATATTTTCATTTAAAATAAAGCACCGTGGCACATACTTATGATATTTTAAAAGGACAATTGAATGAAATTGTTATCATATTTTTTGAAATTATTTGTCATACATGATTATTTTCGGAAACTATTTTTCTACAAACACCCATATGGCCCAAGTTGTACAAGGTGTATTTGTATAAAGGATGAAAATGATTTTTATGGATCTCTAAATCAATGTTGCAGGGCAGTAACCTTCTACCGACATGAACCTGATGACGATGAAACTAGGTGGACAAGATGATTAAGGTTAGATGTTATTTCTTTAGGAATAGTATAAGGCCCCAGCCTTAAACCTTACTTAATCTTGAGTTATTACAATATTACACATTGAGGATCCTTTCAGGTTTAGAGTTTTAGAGAATTATATCATAAAACTTGCATTACATTCCACATTTAAAAAAAGTGGTTACATAAAAGATAGTATTCATTTTTTCCCATCAACGGAATCATATTTAAAAATAAAACATGGATTCTTTATTGAAACTTCCTTGACACTATCATCATATCATGTACCTTTCCCTTGACCTGTGAAAAACATTTCAAAAAAACGTGGGATGAGCATAAAAAGATCAGTAAAGGTTATAAAAATATGGGAAAGAAACATGAGTTCATATATACATAAGAATGAAATCATACTTCACCCATAAAACATAAGCACTTTAACATACCTAGTCAAAACATGAATAAATCATAGAAATCATAAGACAAAAAGGTAACTTGATACATTCATAACATTCTTACATAAGGAGTAACCCTCTTGGTTACGTTTGGAATACCCACCACAGTATATTCCCTAAATATCTTTGAAGAAACCATAATGTTTCACTCCTTCACGTTACCCAATGCATTGGAGAGCTATATCGGGCTCACCCGCCCTTAGTTTGTCACGAAACCACCCATATTCATAACAATTCCCAAGAACCATAACATAATATTATCACATAAAACATGCATAAAGGAAACATAACATTGCCACCTTTCAATAACAAGATATCAATACAACACATTGATATAAAAACATTATAAAAAAAATTTCAATACCAAAATAAAAGAAAATTAAAACATGGTATTTATTTTTCCTTTTAAAAAGATGGTATGTCTTGTAGAGGAATCTGAAACTCAAATAATGGTCACGGCGGCAGAGAAGTCATTGCCGCCGCATACGTATGAAAAAAACATTCCCTTTTGATGTTTAGTAAATGCTTCATAGAAAAAAGATTCCTTTCGAATTAATGTAAAAGTCAAAGGGGTTTATACACCGTATAAAATAAGGTTGTGTATAAAACAAAATATGCCTCAATGAATAGAGATTGAGACGAAGTCCCATACAAAGACGGTATCCTTGGATTAAGGATAAATCAAATACATAATTATGTGTGACAAATGAATACACCAAATATAAGTGGATATTAAGTGTAAAAAAATCAGAGGACATTCACACATATTCATATTAGGACATGTTCATGGAGTACAAGTTTTTCCCAAAGAATAAAAATTGGGTTAAGAAGTTCCCTTGCAAAAATTTGACAGCCTAACAGCGTCACTTCAAAATTCAGAAAAAGGTTGATGAGAGATAAAAAGGGTATATCATCACTTGGACATGAAATTTATATCAATAATGATATAGAAGAACATATCCCAACATAATAGTATGTGAATTAAAAGACATAACAAAAGAAGTCTTTCAAAAAGAGGAGGGTGAAAGGTTCCCTTACTGACATGGGTATCTTTCGAAATATACACCCCATGAAAGAAGGAAAATACAACATTGATGTAAATTCTCATAAATAAAATTATATTACAAAATGAGTAAAATAATTGGCAGTACATACACCACTCAAATGAAATTGTGTCCAATGTAGCATAAATCTCATAGGAATAAAAGTGAGATTAAATATCCCTTTCGAAAACTTGGCAGCCTAACGGCGCCACTTAAAACCTCCAAAAATGGATTGATGAGGTAAAATAGGGTCTCTCATAATATTAAAATAAAATTTACAGCAAGAGGAATATAAAATAACATCCCCCATCATAACCAATAGGAGCTAAAAAGAATTAACATAAAGGAGTGTACATAAAAAGAAAGAGAGAGGTTAGATCTCTTAGGAAGATTCGACAGCGTAACGATGCCACTCAAAACTTCCAAAATGGATTGATGAGAGAGAATAGGGTCTCTCATAATAGGAACATAAAAATTACATTAAGAGTAATATAAAATAATATCCCAATAACATGAAATATGAGCTTTAAAAGGAATGACAAAAAGGAGTGTACTTAAAAAGAAAGAGAGGAGTAGGATCCCTTACCTCAAGTCCGACTTGTCTTGTCCGTTTCTTTATATTCCTGAATAATAAACTTTGGTCAATTTATAATTGCCTAAGTACCTCCTTTAAAGATTGTTATTCAGTTCATATCACATATTATAATTTTATAATAATTGTTTAATAATGTTAGTTCATATCAGACGTTTTTGCCGATGTTTGGTACATGAGTCAAAAATGAACTTGTTTGAAAAATGATTGCCCATGTAGTTATAAGTAAATAATTTTCAGAATATTATTAATTAATAAAATATCATATATATCCATTACATATTCATTTTATACTATTCCATATCATTTGGAGATAAAAAATGAAAAGCACCGTTCATGGAGACGGTAGGCCGTACGTACGCATGAACTCTACTTTCATTTTTCTGTCATATTAATGGAATTAAAAATAAATGATATATATATATATATTATAATTCCAGTATAAAATATATGTTATATAGGTCACATATTTTTATTAATTTAATTCTTTATACATTCCATGTATTGCATGTACGAGTCACATCACTTGAGGGGGAAGTAGTCCACACTTCCTCATTTGAAATTATCGCATTTACACAACATGAAAAGAATAAAGGTATGTTTAAAATATAAAATATAGAAGAATATAGTAAACCTAAATACCATATATATCATATATAAAATACAATGACATCATAATGGCCACCTTTAAAGGTGTTAAAATAATATTGAACAATCATCGTTTTGTGAGGCAGAAAATCGCCAACCACAGAAACAGTATGTTCTTTAACCATTAGACGAAGGTGTGTGTATGTGTAGCTCGAATACATCTTATAAAAACATCCTAGTATATTTAAGAGACTTGATTTGTTACTAATTAAATGATCAAAAAGATTATAGGGGGTTGGAGAAACAAAATAAAACAAAAGGACTCAAGTGAAGACATTACCTTAAAATCAGGTAACTCCCTTTGGTTTGAGTTCAAAGGCTTCCTTGGGAGGACTTCTGCCAAAAGTGAGGCTTCAAAGAGTTAGAGAGGGATGTGGAGAGACAAAATGGGCAGGGGTTGGCCGAGCCAAAGGCTTTTGAAGTGTGGGTAAGGAGGTAGAGGTGGGGTCTTTTATAAGAGGAGAGGAGGGGCACTCTTGGAATGTAAAGAAATGTTGCTTTATTTTAGAATGAGTTTCGGATTTTAATGGTCCCAAATTAATTTTTTTCTAGGATAAGGTGATAATGGTTCGAAATACACCCATACAATAGGTTTTGGACATGTTTAGGTCTTATATTTGACATTATCTTTCTATTTTATTTAAATCGTTAAATAATGAGGTCATCGCTGCATCATAATGATGTCATAAATAATTTAATTTATTTAATGTCTAAAAATTATAAAAAAAATACTATGATGTAGTAAATCAATATAGCTTTCCAATTAATATTTATTTTCAAAACTCTTGCTTGTATAACCCCATGTAAAAATTGATTTAGGTAAACAACTCATGTTTGTGTCATTTTAATTTTAACATTAAATAAAAAGGTATTTATGTCATTTTCCAACTGAAGTGGCTCCATGGGGTCCCCAAGTTGACCCATGGATTGTCTTGGTCGGCCATGACTCATCAAATTAGGGTAGGACATGTGTATAGGTCATTTCATTTTATTATAACATTATTCTTACCTTAAACTACACTAATTACCTCTAATCGCGATTAAAAACTTAATAAGTTACTATTCACCAAAAAAATATTTCAATCCCATTGAACCAAATATTACTTCTTAATGAAAACCATCTATGTCTGATTTTTTAAATTCAATACACAAAGATGGAAAAATTTCATTTAAACGGAAAATCAGTTTTTATAAGTACCACTTAGTGGTTTCACTATTCATCAAAAATTGACGTTTTTCAGAAAATTACCAAAAATTCACCCTAAACTATATTTGATATTCCAAATTCAAAAATGATATATATTTTAAAAAATTCAAAACATATAAGTTTCATTAATTAATTTAATAATTAATTCCTGCTGTCAAAACAGATAGCGTGTTTTTATGAAACAAAATGTATCAAAAGATTGACGCTAGTTTAAGTCCGATTTCAAAGTGAAATTAATTCCAACGACCACTATTGGATTAAATGGTAAAAATATATTCTGATTTCATTTTAAAACCAATTAAAAAGATAATCTAATCATATATATAAATTATATTAGAAATAGGTTTTGAATTATTATACATCATTTTTCACTATTCATTAAAAATTGAAGTTTTTCGGAAAAATACCAAAAATTTACACAAAGTAAATTTTGATGGCCCGATTCTAAAAAAGAATTTTATTTAGTCAAATATAACACATAAAATTTTCAAAAAGTAGATTTAAAAGTGGTTCTCCATCAAAAGGCGGTTAATCAACCTTTTAAAGAATATTATAATGTTTACGCTTAAAATTGGATTCATTCGCATTTTTAATCCTCTAACATTTATTGTAAAAAGTAAATATATTTTACAAACATATATAATCATTTTGTAGTTAGTTTTATTCATTCTCTCCCTCACAATAGCTAGGTGTTAACTACCATTTAAAATAATATCATTTTATTATTAGAGTGCAACGTAAGATTCCCAAGAAACTCATTGTTGCATATTGGGTACGCCAATGAGCATAGCATCCCCTTTAAAGTAATATTAATATTTTATTCAAAAATATGGATAAATATAAAAATTTCATATTCTTTATTTACCTGGGGTGTTACATCATTCCCCCCTTTTAGGAATTGCATCCTCGCAATTTTAAAATTGAGCTTGGAAACATCCTTGAAAGTCCCACATCGGAACAATAGTCGGTAAAACAATCACTTTAAAATAAAGAAAGATAAGTACAGAGGTCACCCAAGTTAACCCATACTAGGATTCCATGTAGGAAAACATGGACATGGAGGAGAAAACATAGGGTCATGTTCTGATGGAGAGTGATATAAAACATGTTTAGGAGAATGTTAACCACAAGAAAATCACAAACTTGTGATGGGTTAAATGGTATTCGATTCCCCAGTAGGAAAAGTTAATAGACAACATTTTTGTTTTAAGTTACTTTTTATTGAGGAATTTATTCATAAGGAAACATAATCACTTATCATGTTGACTTTTACCTTTTATTATATTCCTTACACAAACTCATATTTTCTCCAAAAGACGCGTATTTAGGAAGACTTGTTCACATTAAGAGTACTATAATCAACTTCTAGAGAATCACCTAATCCAAAAAAGAGAACTATATACATCCCATGTCTTTAGACTTTAACCAAAACCAAAACCAAAAAGGTTAGTACAAGATCAAATAATCCAGAAAAGGATAACCCTTTATAAAAAGAAAATCTATTCTTAATCTCCAAAATTTTTCCAACAAAACCCAAAGTTCAACGAGGACCATTCGATAAAAAATGTGTCCATAAAATTCTTCAAAGTAAACCAAACTAAGATTAAAACCCAAATATTTGAAGGATTTAGTCACATAGTCTTCCAATTTAAATTGTAACATTTATCTCCAAACAACATCAGTTTCTCTTAATGTCTCGTATTGAAAAGTAATCAACCTAATCACATATCCTCCATGATAGGTTAATAAATTTCCATAGATAACCCAAAATCAACTTACTCTTAATTCATAAAATAATCTAACTAAAAAGAATCTGTCAAACTAACCAGGGACTTCACGTAGTCCCGTGGTAGGTGATAAATACCAGTCGCACTTTGGTTGTGGGTTCGATTCCCACAGCTTTGTCCGACGCGACGGGTTGTCACACGGTCTGTGTGTTGTCCTTATTATAAAACTCCAAAAATAACCCTAACATGTTTTAACCTCAATAGTTTCTTTATACCTCTCATTTTCATCCAAATTCATTACAATATCAACATCTTAATTCTTTAAGTCTTATTTCACCACCATTAGATAAAATAAAACAATTCCCAAAATGAATAACATCATACCTTGATCATGGAGTCCACTCGGTTTCATCGTCATCTTGCTCATGTGGGTAGAAGTCCCATGAATTACAACAATGATTTAGAGATCATTCAAAATCATTTTCTTCCTCCATCCAAATACACCTTGTACAACATGGGTCATATGGGTGTTCATAGAAGAACAGTTTTGTAAAATAATCATGTGTGACATATAATTCCAAAACATCTCATAAAACATGATTTCTATAAAATAGTCGGATAGAATTTGAGTTGAAACTTTCTATTATTGGTCCTTTTAAAATACCATAAGTATGTGTTGAGAGACTATATTTTAAAAGAAAATATAAATAGGTTGTGCAAGGGTATCCTTCCTCAGCACCATTTTTAAAATCATAATATGCTTCAAATTCTTGTGATAAGGTAAAATATTTGAAAATACCTTGATACTATTTACCTTTCTTGAAAATATGAGAATATTGTGAAAATAGTATTTGTCTAAAAACAACCCATGATCCACGATGACAACGAGGTATAGTGGAGGTGTTTGATATCTCAAACAACTGCTTGCGAGTGAGTTGTATGCTAGAAAAAGTTTCACAATCATCTGTACATGACTTTACAATAATTATTGAAAGCATGTCATCAGGAAGAGATATGAATGTTGTTTGAGATCCTTCTCCTTCCATTCGTAACTGACTTTACTTGACCTAAAAAAGTTATAAAACAAGGATTTAACTAAAATAATAGATATAGGGACTAATCATGTGTCTTACAAAAACTCATAGTCCCTAAAGTTGTCTAAACCGACCTTTGATACCAACTATAAGGCCCAAGCCTTAAAATTTAATTAATCTTGAGTTATTACAAGATTACACATTGAGGATATTTTCAGGTTTAGAGTTTTAGAGAATTAGATCATAAAACTTGCATTACATTCTTCATTTAAACAAAGTGGTTACATAAAAGATAGTATTCATTTTTTCCCATCAACGGAAACAAATTTAAAAATAAAACATGGATTCTTTCTTGAAACTTCCTTGACACTATCATCATATTATGTACCTTTCCCTTGACCTGTGAAAAACATTTCAAAAAAACATGGGATGAGCATTAAAATCTCAGTAAGGGTTATAAAAATATGTAAAAGAAACATGAGTTCATATATACATAAGAATAAAATCATACTTCACCCATAAAACATAAGCACTTTAACATACCTCATCAAAACATGAATAAATCATAGAAATCATAAGACATAAAGGTAACTTGAGGCATTCATAACATTCTTACGTAGGGAGTAACCCTCTTGGTTACATTTGGAATACCCACCACAGTATATTCCGTAAATCTCTTCGGAGAAACCATAACGTTTCACTCCTTCGTGTTACCCAATGCATTGGAGAGCTATATCGGGCTCACCCACCCTTAATTTATCACATAACCACCCATATTCATAACAATTCGCAAGAACCATAACATAATCTTATCACATAAAACATGCATAAAGGAAACATAACATTTCCACCTTTCAGTAACAGGATATCAATACAACACATTGATATAAAAACATTATGAAAAACATTTTCAATACCAAAATAAAATAAAATTAAAACATGGTATTTATTTTTCCTTTTAAAAAGAAGGTATGGCTTGTATAGGAATCCAAAACTCAAATAATGGTCATGGTGGTGGAGAAGGCGTTGTCTCCGTATACGTATGAAAAAAAAATTCCCTTTTGTCGTTTAGTAAACGCATCGTAGAAAAAAGATTCCTTTCGAATAAACGTAAAAGTCAAATGGGTTTATACACCGTATAAAAGAAGGTTGTGTATAAAACAAAATATGCCTCAATGAATGGAGATTGAGATGAAGTCCCATACAAAGATGATATCCTTGGATTAAGGATAAATCAATTACATAATTATGTGTGACAAACGAATACACCAAATATAAGTGGATATTAAGTGTAAAACAATCATAGGACATTCAAACATATTCATAGTATGACATATTAAAGGAGTACAAGTTTATCCCAATGAATCAAAATTGGGTTAAGAAGTTCCCTTGCAAAAATTCGACAGCCTAACGGCGTCACTTAAAAATTCTGAAAAAGAGTTGATGAGAGATAAAAAGGGTATCTCATCACTTGTACATAAAATTTAAATCAATAAGGATATATAAGAACATATCCCAACATAATAGTAAGTGAATTAAAAGACATAACAAAAGAAGTCTTTTAAAAAGAGGAGGGTGAAAGGTTCCCATACCGACATGGGTATCTTTCGAAATATACACCCTGTGAAAGAATGAAAATAAAACATTGATGTAAACTCTCATAAATGAAATTATATTACACAATGAGTAAAATAATTTTCAATAAATACACCACTCAAAGGAAATTGTGGACAATGTAGCATAAATCTCACAGGAATAAAAGTGAGATGAAAAAACCCTTACGAAAACTCGGCAGCCTAACGACGCCACTTAAAACTTTCAAAAATGGATTGATGAGGTCAAATAGGGGCTCTAATCATATTACAATAAAATTTACAGAAAGAGGAATATAAAATAACATCCCAAATCATAACAAAGAGGATCTTAAAAGAAGTAACATAAAAGAGAGTACTTAAAAATAAAGAGAGAGGTTAGATCACTTACGAAAATTCGGCAGCCTAACGGCGCCACTCAAAACTTCCAAAATTGATTGATGAGATAGAATAGGGTCTCTCATAGTATGAACATAAAAATTACAGTAATAGTAATATAAAATAATATCCCAATAACAATAAAGATGATCTTTAAAAGGAATGACATAAAGGAGTGTACTTAAAAAGAAAGAGAGGAGTAGGATCCCTTACCTCAAGTCCGACTTGTCTTGTTCGTTTCTTTATATTCCTAAATAATAAAATTTGGTAAATTTATAATTTCCTAGGCACCTACTTTAAATATTATTATTCAGTTAATATCCCATATTATAATGTTATAATAATTGTTTAATAATGTTAGTTTATATCAGACGTTTTTGCTGATGTTTGGTACATGAGTCAAAAATGAACTTGTTCGAAAAATGATTTCCCATGTAGTTATAAGTAAATAATATCCAGAATAGTATTAATGATTAAAATATCATATATATCCAGTACATATTCATTTTATACTATTCTATATCATTTGGAGATAAAAAACAAAAAGCACCGTTCATGGAGACGGTAGGCCGTACGTACGCATGAACGCTACTTTCATTTTTTTTGTCGTGTTAATGGAATTAAAAATAAATGATATATATATATATATTATAATTACAGTATAATATATACGTTATATAGGTCAAATATGTTCATTAATTTCATTCTGAATACATTCCATGTATTGCATGTACGAGTCACATCACTTGAGGGGGCGGTAGTCCACACTTCCTCATATGAAATTATCGCATTTAAACAACATGAAAATAATAAACGTATGTTTTAAATATAAAATAAATAAGCATATAATAAACATAAATACCATATATATCATATATAAAATACAGTGACATCATAATGTCCATCTTTAAAGGTGTTAAAAGAATATTTTACAATCATCGTTTCGTGAGGCAGAAAATCACCAACCACAGAAACAGTATGTTCTTTAAACATTAGATGAAGGTGTGTGTAAGTGTAGCTCGAATACTTTGTATAAAAACATCCTAGTATATTTAAGATAATGTAGTTTTTACAAAAGAAATGAAAAAAAAGATTTTAGGGGGTTGGAGAAGCAAAATAAAACAAAAGGACTCAAGTGAAGACATTACCTTAAAATCGGGTAACTCCCTTTGGTTTGAGCTCAAAGGCTTCCTTGGGAAGACTTATACCCAAAGTGAGGCTTCAAGGAGTTATATAGGGATGTGTAGAGACAAAATGGGAAGGGTTTGGCCAAGTCAAAGGCTTTGGATGTGTGGGTATGGAGGTAGAGTTGGGGGCCTTTAATAAGAGGAGAGGAGGGGCACTCTTGGAAAGTAAAGAAAAGTTACTTTATTTTTGAATGATTGTCGGATTTTAATGGTCCCACATTGATGTGTTTCGAGGATAAGGTGATAAGGGTTCTAAATCCACCCATGCAATAGGGTTTGGACATGTGTAGGACTTAGATTTTACATTATCTTTCTATTTTATTTAAATCGTTAAATAATGAGGTCATCGCTCAATCATCATGATGTCATAAATAATTTAATTTATTTAATGTATAAAAATTATAAATAAACTACTATGATGTAGGAAATCTATTTAGCTTTACAATGAATATTTATAGTCAAAAATCTGACTTGTATAACCCCATGTAAAAAAAAGTTAGTTAAACAACTCATGTTTGTGTCATTTTAATTTTAACATTAAATAAAAAGGTTTTTATGTCATTTTCAAGCCAAAGTGGATCCATGGGGTCCCCATGTTGACCCATGGATTTTCTCGGTCAGCCATGACTCATCCAATGAGGGTAGGACATGTGTATAGGTCATTTCATTTTATTAAAACATTATTCTTACCTTAAACTACACTAATTACCTCTAATCGCGATTAAAAACTTAATAAGTTACTATTCACCGAAAAGTTATTTTAATCCCATTGAACCACATTTTACTTATTAATGACAACCATGTATGTCAGATTTTTGAAATTCAAAACACAATGATGGCAAAATTTCTTTTAAATGGAATATCAGTTTTTTATAAGTACCACTTAGTGGTTTCACTATTCATCAAAAATTGATGTTTTTCAAAAAATTACCAAAAATTCACCCTAAGCTATATTTGATATTCCGAATTCAAAAATGATGTCTATTTTAAAAAATTCAAAACATATAAGTTGCATTAATTAATTTAATAATTAATTCCCGCTGTCAAAACAAATAGCGTGTTTTTATGAAACAAAATGTATCAAAAGATTGACACTAGTTTAAGTCCGATTTCAAAGTGAAATTAATTACAACGACCCCTATTGGATTAAATGCTAAAAATATATTATAATTTCACTTTAAAACCAATTAAAAAGGTAATATAATCATATGAATAAATTATATTAAAAAGATGTTTTGAATTAAAATACAACATTTTTCACTATTTATTAAAAATTGAACATTTTCGGAAAAATACCAAAAATTTACACAAAGTAAATTTTTATGCCCCGATTCTAAAAAAGAATTTTATTTAGTCATATATAACACATAAAATTGTCAAAAAGTGGATTTAAAAGAGGTTCGCCATCAAAAGTCGGTTAATCGACCCTTTAAAAAATATTAGAATGTTTACGCTTAAAATTGGATTCATTCGCATTTTTAATCCTATAACATTTATTATAAAAAGTAAAAATATTTGAAAAACATATATTATCAATTTTTAGTTATTTCTATTCATTCCCGCCATCACAACAGCTAGGCGTTAACTACCATTTAAAATAATATTATTTTATTATTAGAGTGCAACGTAAGATTCCGAAGAAACTCGTTGTTGCATATTGGGTATGCCATCGAGAATAGCATCACCTTTAAAGTAATATTAATATTTTATTCAAAAATATGGATAAATATAAAAATTTCATGTTCTTTATTTACCCGGGGTGTTACAAATAGTGTTATTTTATAGAGGTTAAAAAATGACTATATATATAAGACTTCATGAATGGTGATATTGATGTCATTATGAGTTGTATGAAAATGAAAGTTATAATACAAACATTGAGGTTAAATCATGTTAGAGTTATTTTTGAGTTTTATAAAAAGGGAAAACCATCAAGATGGTTAACAACTTTTCATGTCTGGAAAGGCCATCAGAATTAAACCCACAACTAAAGGGCGACAAGGGCGCATCACCTACCACTCGACTATGTGAAGTCTCTGGTTAATATGACTTATTTATTTTAGTTAAATGATTTAATTGGTATAGAATTAGTTAATTTTGGGATCTTATGTTTTACCCTATTGGTATCCTTAGTATAGTAAAACGACTTGAGGATTAAGTGATAATGGTTATTTTGGAATACATTTTCTCTTTTTGGAAACTATATGTGTAAAAAAAAGAATGCAATAGGATTTAATATAATGAGTAATGGTGGAATTTTATTTTGGAAAATAATTGTTTTTATTTTTGACATATATTTATTTGGGTTATTTATGTAAATAATTAACCTATCATAGTGAATATGTGATTAGGTTAATTACACTTCATTGTGATGCTTTAAGAGTAGTCGATGTTATTTTAAGATAAATGTTAAGATTTAATATGGAAGACTATGTGATTAAATGTAACATCTGAAGTAAATAAAGAAATAATACATTTTCATTTTTATTAGTTTTTGTAAATTAAATTTTAATTTTACTTTAAAGGGGTTGATATGTTTGATGGCGTACCTGATACGCTATAATGTGGTTCTTTCAAATCATACGTTGCACACTAATAATATAATATTATTATTTTAAATGTTAGTTAACTCCTAACCATTGTATTTTCAGGAATTAATAGAACTAACTCAATATTGTTATACATTTTTTTAAAATTTTTAACATTTACAAATATAATTTAGAGTCTTAAAATGTGAATGAATCAAATTTTATGCATAAATACACTAATATTAATTTAAAGTTTATTTATCACCTTTTGATGGAAAACCCTCTTTAAATATAGTTTTGGTCACTTTTATATGTTCTATTTTACAAAATAAAAATCTTTTTTATATTCGGGACATCAAAATTTTCTTTGGGTATATTTTTGGTATTTTTCTGATAAAATTCATTTTTATGAATTTTGAAAAATACTGTATTTTAATTGAAAAGTACCTTTTTAATCTAATTTATATAAATGGTTATATTATCTTTATAATTGGTTTTATGGTGTAATTACATTATATTTTCACCAATTAATACAATTTTGGTCATTTTTATTAATTTCACTTTGAAATTGGATATAAACAGGTGTCAATCTTTTGATAGTTATTGTATCTTAAAAACATGCAATTTGTTTTGACAACGAGAATTAATTTTAAATTAAATAATGAAACTTCTATGTTCGTAATTCAGTAAATTAGACATCATTTTTGAATTCAGCATATCGAATATAGCTTAGGCATAATATTTTGTGTTTTTTTGAAAAACATCAGTTTTTAATGAATAGTGAAACAACAGAGTAGTAGTTAAAAAACAGACCTTTTCATTTAAATAAAATTTTACCACTTCTATGAATTTAATATAAAAAATCCAACATAAAATGGTTTTTATTAGTAAGTTAAATGTTGTTCTATAAGATAAGAATAATTTTTGGTGAATAGTAACTTTTGACTTATTTGCCACGGTTAAAGTTAAATATGGTAACTAGTGGTGAATAGAATATTATAATAATACAAAATTACCTTAACACTTGTCCTAACCTTATTGGTTGAGTCATTTCTGAATATTGGAATATTTGGATGGATTTTGGAACCCCATGGAGCCACATAAGATCGATAATGACAATTCATTTTAAATTACTAAAAGTAAAGGAAAAATGACATAAAAAAATATATTTTTGTAATTAAAATTTTACACTGTGTTATATAAGCCATATTTTTAAATATAAATTTTTATTTTAAAGAAATAAATATTTCATACATCATGGTATTTTTCTAATAATTTTTATAAATAAATAAATAATATTATATATGACACAATAATGATGTAGTATTTACCTCATTAATAAATGATTTAAATAAATAAGATTATAAATATGAAAACAATATCCAAAACCTTTCCAATTATTATTGGATTATTTTATTTAAGCCATTAGTCATCTTATCATTGATGTTAATTGGTTTTGTACCTTTAGAAACCGAATATCATTAAATAATAAAATAATATTTTCACACTTTCCTAAAGAGCCCCTCCTACCCCATATAAAAATAACTCACTTATAACTCATTCCTCACACCACTCAAGCCCCATGTCTCGTCCCAACCCTGCCCAAATAATATCTCAAGATCCCTCTCTTCCACCTAGAAGTTATACCATAGTCAGAAGTCACTTCAAAAAGTCTTTTGGGTTCAAACCAATTGGAGTTACACAAATTAAAGGTAACAATTTCTCTTAACTTCTTTTATATTATTTTACCTCTCTAACCCCTAAACTATTTTTATTACTCTCGTTTATAACAAAACCAGTGTCCTTAATATACTAAGATATTTTAATGACAAGGATTCTAACTACACTTACACATACCTCCATCAAATGGGTGAACAACATACTGTTTCTATGGATGGAAAACTAACGCCTCATGAAATGATGATTGTTCGGTTATCTCCTACCACCTCTCATGATAGATATTATGATGGTACTATATTTATATATGATTTATATTTTTTATGTTTTATTTTATTTTTTTTTGTTTTAAATTTATATCCAAGCTTTATGGTTTCCATTATGAGTAAACATGATAATTTCATTTGAGGAAGTGCAAACTACCGCCCCCTCAAAGTGATATGACTCGTTCATTCCTCATGAAGAATGTATAAAGGGTAGAGATAATGAAATTATATATGATATTATACTGGAATAAAAATATAATTATGTAAAATTATGTTTTAATTACATTACAATATGAAATAAAAATGGAAGTACTGTTCATGTGTACGTACGGCTTACCGTCTCCATGAACAGTGCATTTCATTTTTTATCTCCAAATGTTATTTACTATTATAAATACATGTATATACTGGATTTATATGATATATATGATAACCAAATCATGAATATGATTATGGATATATTGAAATTTTTACCACATGAACAAAATATAATTATAAGAAGTCCATTTTTGACTCAAGTACCAAATATAAAAAAATGACCATTATTAACTTGAATGTTTACATAATTTTTATAACATGTTAATAATTGGTATAAAAGGAATAATAAACTTGAAAAATTTAGATAAGAATTTATAAATTTACTTTAGTTTATTATTCAGGAGATTAAATAACAAATGTGTCAAGTCAGACACAAGGTAAGGGACTTCATCTCGATCTCCTTACATTGAGGCATATTTTGGTTTATACACGACTTTATTTTATACGGTTTATAAACATATCTGACTTTTCATTTCATTCAAATGGAATTTTTTCTATGAGGGGATTTACTAAATGACAAAAAAAGTATCTTTCTTTTTAACATAAGTTGTGACAATGACCTTTCTGCCACCGTAACTTTTATTTGATCTTTCACTTCCTTAACAAGCCATAATGTTTTTAAAAGGAAAATAAATACCATATACACTTTTACGTATTTTGGTATTGAAAATGCTTTTAAAAATGGATATGTTATGTCAATATATTAAAATGATATATTGTGATTGAAATGTGGAAATGTTGTTTTTCCTTTATTATTTTTTCATATGTTATGAATATGTTATGGTTCTTGGGAATTGTTTACGTATACATGTGGTTCCGTGATAAGCCAAGGCCGGGTAAGCCTGAGATGGATCTCCAATTTATTAAGTAATGTGACGGAGGTAAAAATTAATTTTTCTTCTAAGATATTTTGGGAATATATTATGATGGGTATTCCAAATGTGACTCCCTACGTAGCTATCAAATCTACAACATAATTATGTTATGGATTCCACAAGTTACCTTTATGATTCATGATTACTATGTGTTATTCAAAAATATTATGTTTTCATGAGGTATGTAAAAGTGTTTATGTTTTGAATGTATTGATGGACTAATGATTTTATTCTATATTTTATAACCCTTACTGAGCTTTTTATGCTCATAACATGTATTGAAATGTTTTTCATAGGAGTTAAAGATGAATAGAGTCAAGGATGTGATCAAGGAAAAGTAATGTTGTCTAAAACGTGGAACTAGACATGAATCTTTTTTTCAAAGAGTTTTTATTTTGTGAAAAAATAGAAACTGAGTAGAAGTGTCTACTTTGTATTTTTTAGATGTAATGTAATAGTTATGGAATAATTCTATAAAACTCTAAATCTGAAGACATCCTCAATGTTAATTATTCATTTAATTCAATATTATGTAATGTCTAAGGTTGGGTCCTTATAGTTGTTATCATAGGTCGGTTTATACAACATTACAGGTTAGAATATAGTTAAATTAATATCCAAAAATTATTTTTAGTTTATTTTTTGATTGAAATGATATATCATTAAAAAAAATTACCATGTTTCTTTACCTAAGATATTTCAATGTTCATAATGGTTTTCTACTGGGGAAACATGGTAGTAATGTTGGGATGAAATTAGGTGGAAGACAACCTTCCAAATATGAAACTTGAGATGGTCAGAATTAGTAATGACCAGTTTGTTGCAGTGATGGAAGAATTGACTCAGTCTATAAATAGTGGAGGTATCCATGCACGAGATAATCTAGATCAACCACAGAAGAACATGTTAGTAGTGGAGTATTTCATGAGGCAACATCCACCATCATTCAGAGGATCAACTGACCTTGTTCTAGCAGAAGGGTGGGTTAATGCACTGGAGAAAATATTTCAAGTCATGGGGTATTCAGAACATCAAAAGCTTAGTATTGATGTTTACCGTTTTGAAGGTGAAAATGATCAGTGGTGGTCTATGGTGAAAATATGAGGGATAGTGAAGAGATTGATGCTCTTGATTAAGATGGATTCAAATGTAAGATTCATGAGAAATATTTTCCTAATGTGGTTTGTCTTAGGATGGAAAATCAATTCTGGGAATTGAGGTAGGAGGATAACTCAGTAGCTACTTATGAAGAAAAATTCACTCGACTGGCAAGGTATGATCCAAATTTCATATGAGATCGTTATAATAAAATCATCAGTTTTTACTCAGTATTAAAGCCAAAGTATCGAATGGATTTAGCTTATTTTGAGTTAAAAAGTTATGAATAACTTTTTTTTTATATGGAGAATGTGGAAATGGATTTTTGTGATGATCAGGTGTTCATTGAAAAAACAATATAATCGGAGGTCAAGGTGGAAGGAAAAAGGGAAGAACTCATCAAAAAAGTTTTATGGTAAGAAACTTATGTTTTCAGTTTGTAAAAATTTTGGTAAAAATCATGATAGGGAAGGTCTTTTGAATTCCAGTAAGTGCTACCAATGTAGTAAAATGGGACATAACGCTCATAATTGCACTGACAAAGAACAAGGTAATGGTTAGACAAAATATGATTTATAGTCAGTAAAATGATTTTAGTGCAATGAAATGGGTCATTATGAAAATGATTGTCAAATTAAGAACTCATCTAAGGGAAAGGATTAAGACTATAAGCATAAAGGGCGGTGAGATACTTTGAAACTACTTTAGTAGATGTTGGGCCATCGAATGAAGTAATATCAGGTACACTGTTTATTTGTTCAGATTATGATAATGTGTTGTTTGATTCAGGCTCTACACACTCTTTTAGTTTTGAAAAGTTTTCTTAAAAATTGGAATTCCATCTAAAGATATGAATATATAACTTATGGTAAAAACACTTAGAAGAAATGTTGAGTCAAAAAGAAAACATAAGAATATTCATGTCATTGTGTGCGGGAAGAATCTACCTACAAACCTTATTGTTTTACCTCTATTAGAGTTTGATGTTATTTTGGGTATGGATTGGTTTTCATTTATCATGCTAAGATTGACTGCAGAGCTAAAGATGTTTATTTTCAGAAATATTATCAGTTTGTGTACAAGAATGAACCCTTTATTTTGATAAAAAATCAGTAAGATGAGAAACTATTAAAAGATGGAAATGATTATTACATTTCACAAATTTTTGAAAATAAAGTATCTATTGAGATTAATGATGTGCCAGTTGTAAATGAGTACCTTAATGTTTTTCCTGATGAGTTTTCTGGTATTATACCTGATTAGGAAGTTGAATTTACTATTGACTTAGTTTCTAATGCTAAGCCAATTTCAAAACATACTTATCGAATGGCTCAAATTAAACATTTAGAGTTAAAGAAGCAATTGTAGGAGTTATCAGATAAAGGTTTCATTCAAACTAGAACATCACCATGGGGTTCTACTATCTTATTTTCTAAAAATAAAGATGGTTAAATGAGACTCTTCATAGGTTATAGTGCATTTAATAACATCACTATTATGAACAAGTATCCTTTTTCTCCTATCATTGATTTGTTTGATCAACTTCAGTGAGCTCAGTATTTTTAGAAGATTGATTCGAGGTTGGGGTACCATCAGTTGAAAGTAAAGGAAGCTTATATTCCAAAGTCCATGTTTCGTACTAGATATGGCCATTATGAATTTGTAGTTAGTCCTTTTGGGTCAAATAATGCACCTTCTCTATTCATGGATCTTATGAATCGAATTTTTGGTGACTTCTTTGATACGTTTATGGATGTGTTCATTGATGATATTTTGGTTTATTCTAAAAGCAAAGAATAGCATGAAATTCATTTATGGGATGTCTTAAAAACCTTAAAATAAAAGAAATTGTATTGAAAATTGAGAAAGTATGAGATTTGGTTACAACAATTTTCATTACATGGTCACATTGTTTCAAAAAATGGCATAATTTTTTATCATACTAAAACAAGAGTTTTTTAAGAAAGGCAAAGACCCACAAATATAACTACGATCCATATTTTTCTGGGTTTGGAAGGTTATTACTGGAGGTTTGTTGAAAATTTTTCATTGTTATCTAGACAATTTACTAAGTTAACAAAAAAAGGTGTTAAGTTTATTAGGATAAAATAATTTGATGATTGTTTTCATGAATTTAATGTAAGATTGCTAAATGCTCTAGTCTTGGCACTGCCTTCCAAAAACGGTGAGTTTTTTATCTATAGGGATGATTAGTTGAAAGGACATGGTTGTTTCCTTATGCAGAATGATTATGTAATTTCTTATGCTTCACGTTAGTTGACACCTCGTGAGTTAAATTACCCTAACCATGATTTAGAATTTTCTACTATTTTTACTTTAAAAATTTGAGGCATCATTTGTATGGAGTAAAATGTGAAATATATATTGACTAAAATTGTTTAATGTGTATATTCACTCAAAAATAATTGAACATGAGAGAGAGGAGATGGCTCTAATTAATCATGGATTTTGATTGCATGATCCTTTACTATTTGGAAAAGGCCAAATTGTGGATGATGCTTTAAGTCAGAAAAGTATTTTTACATTAACCATGTTATGTTTGGAATGAGATCCTTTGGTTTTTGATTTGATGAACTTTGGGGTAGAAGTTTTTGGCACAATAAATTCTCTTATTTTGTTTCTTATGTAAGTAAAATCATCTCTATCAGATATAATTAATCCAAAGTAGAAGGAAGACAACGAGTTACAGAAAAAAGTAGAGTTGGGTTAGAAGGGTATGTTGCCTGATTTTTGTGTTGATAATGATTGTTTTTTGAGGACTGGTAAAATATTATTCATGCCTTGTGATTAATAGTTGAAGAATGAGTTGTTATGTGAAGCGCATGGTTCCCCATTTTCAGTTTATCCTGATGTACATAGATGTATAGAGATCTTCGGACGTACTACAGGTGGGATGGAATGAAAAGGGATATTGATGATATTACTGTGAAGTGTTTGAATTTACAGCAGGTTAAAGCAGAGTGGCAGTAACCAAAAGGTATACATCAGTATTTAAAATTTGTAGAGTGGAAATGGGAAAATATATCCATGTACATCATTTTGGGATTACCGAAGACATCTCGAGGCAATAATGCAATCTAGGTTACTATTGATTGAATGACTAAGTCTGCTCATTTCCTTCCTATTCGAGATACGATGTCTCTAGATCAACTTTCTCAATTTCATGTTTATGAGATAGTCGGGTGGCATGGTGTTCCCCTATATATTGTACCTGATCATGATCCCATATTTACATCTAACTTTTGGAAAGGCCTTCCGAAGTTGTTTGCTACTATATAAAATTTTGGTACATCTTTTATTACCCCATTAGATGGGCAGTCAGAATGAACAATTTATACCATAGTGGATATGTTACATGCTTGTTAACTAGATTACCAGGAAAGTATGGACTAACTTCATTCCTTCTTTGAATTTTCATATAATAACGGTTTTCATTCGAGTATACATATGGCTCTATTTGGGGCATTATATTGAAAGCATTGTCGAAATCAAACTTTTTTGGATGAAATAGGTGAAAGGAAGATGGTGGGACCAAAATTAGTAGAAGTGATGGCATAAAAGGGACACATAATATAGAAGAACAAGAGAACAGTTCAGAGTAGGCAAAAAAGTTATGCAGATAACTAGAGGATGGATCTCTCTTTTGAGGTAGGTGATTATGTCTTTCTCAATGTTTCTCCATGAAAAAGTGTGATAGGTTTTGATAAGAAGGGAATGTTGAGTCTATGTTTCATTAGTCCTTATGAAATCCTAGAGAAAGTTGGTTTAGTTGCATACAGAGAGGCTTTACCTCCATTTTTATCCCATGTACGCAATATTTTTTGGGTTTCGATATTAAGAAATTATATGCCAGATCCATTTCAAGTTTTGAGCCCAGAGAAAGTTCAGTTGTAAGAGAATCTCTATTATGTGGAACAACCAGTCCTGATTCTTGACCATAGAGAAAAGTGTTGCCTAATTAAGTAATTCACTAGGTAATGGTTTAGTGGAAAAACCATATGGTTGAAGAGGCAACGTGTGAATCTGAAAATGCTATGATGGATAAATAGCCCCATTTATTTGATATGTGAGTTAAAATTGAGAGGAAGAAATTTCCAGAAGGGGGGAAGGATGTAACATCGCAATAAATAAAGAAATAATACATTTTTATTTTTATTAATTTTGGTAAATTAAATAGTAATTTTACTTTAAAGGGGTTTCTTTGTTCGATGGCGTACCCGATACACAAAACAGGTTTCTTTGAAATCTTATGTTGCCACTCATAATATAATTTTATTATTTTAAATAGAAGTTATCACCAATACATTGTATTTTTAGGAATGAATATAACATACTACAATATTATTAGAAATTTTTTTTAAATTGTTTTTATTTTTCCCATTAAATTAAGAGGCCTAAAATGTTAATAAATCCTATTTTAAGCATAAATACTCTAATATTTTTTAAAAGGGTGATTTTACACATTTTGATGGTGAACCCTCTTTAAAAATACATTTTTTCACTTTTATATGTTCTATTTGACAAAATAAAATTCTTTTTTAGATTCGGGACATCAATGTTTACTTTAGGTAAATTTTTGGTATTTTTCTAATAAAATTCATTTTTTTATGAATAGTAAGAAATACTGTATTTTAATTCAAAAGTGAATTTTATTATAAATTATTTATATGGTTAGATTATCTTTTTAATTGGGTTTAAAGTTTAATTAGATTATATTTTTACCTAGTAATTTAATGTTGGTCATATAGATTAATTTTACTTTATAATTGGACATAGAAAAGTGTCAATCTTTTAATAGTTATTGTTTATTAAAAACATGATATTTTTTTCACAATGAAAATTAATATTAAATTAAATAAAGAAACATTTGTGTTTTGAATTTGGTAAAACAGAAATTAATTTTGAATTTATAATATCAAATATATCATAGGCTCAATTTTAGGTATTTTTCTGAAAAACATCAATTTTTTATGAATAGTGAAACCACTTAATAGAAGTTTAAAAACTAAATTTTTCATTTAAATAAATTTTTACCGCTTCTGTGAATTGAATTCCTAAAATCCTATGTAAATGGTTGTTATTAGTAATTAAAATTTGGTTCAATATAATGAAAATAAGTATTGGTGAATAGTAACATTTACCTTTTATTTACCCTAGTTAAAGGTAAATAGGGTAATTCAAGGTAAAGTGAATATTATAATAATAAAAAGTGACCTTGAAACTTGTTCTAACCTTATTGGATGAGTAATTTAGGACCATGGAAATCTTTGGGTTGAATTTCGGACACCATGGATCCACTAAACGTGATAATGACACTTTATTTTAAATAATATAATGTAAAGGCAAAAATGACAAACAGAATTATTTTTGTAAATTAATTTTTACATGGGGTTATATAAGTCAAATTTTTTACAATAAATTTCAATTGGATAGATGAAAAGATTTCCAACATTATGTTTTTTTTTTAATTTTTAGACATCAAATAAATTAAAATTTTTATGACACAATAATGATGAAGTATTTATCTCATTAATAACTGATTTAAATAAATAAGATTATAAATTTTAAAAAAATATCAAAAACATGACCAATTCCTATTACATGATTTTATTTCGACCATTATTCATATTATCATATACTTTAATTAGTTTTTTACCTTTATAAACAGAATATTGTTATACAATAAAACAGTATTTTCACACTCTCATAAACTAACCCCATGTACAAATAGCCCTCACTTATAACTTATTCCACACACCTCTCAATCCCCATATAAAGACCTAACCCTACCCAAATAATCACTCAATATCCCTCTCTTCCACCTGGAAGCCTTAAATTAGGCATAAGCCACTTCAAGAAGTCATTTTTGTTCAATCCAATGGGAGTTACCCAAATTAAAGGTAACAATTTCTCTTAACTTCTTTTCTTTTATTTCACTCTCATACCCCTAAAATCTTCTTATTCTATTATTTTATAAGAAAACCAGTATCCTAAATATACTAGGATGTTTTATGAGAATGATTCAAACTACACTTATAGACACCTCCATCTAATGGGTGAAGAACATACTGTTTATATGGATGGAAAACTAACACCTCACGAAGTGATGATTGTTCAATTATCTTATACTACCTTTCATGGTGATAATTAATGTTCAACTATATTTATATATGATATATATTATGATTATTTTTTCTTTATTCTTCGATTTTTTTCGTTTTTATCCTACCTTTATGGTTTTATAATGGGTAAATTTGATAATTTCATCTAAGGCAGTTCGGACTACCGCCCCCTCAAAGTGATGTGACTCGTTCATTCATTACGTAAAACATATAAATGGTAGAGTTAATAAAATTATATATGATATTATACTATAATTATAATATACTTATGAATCATTTTTTTCCTTCCATTACAAAATGAAATAGAAATGGAAGTAGCATTCATCCGTATGTACGGCTTTCCGTCTCCATGAACGGTGCATTTCATTTCATATATCCAAATGTTATGTACTATTATTAGTAAATGTATATAATGAATATATATGATATATATGATATCTTAATAATTAATATCATTATGTATATAATGAACTTTTTACCACATGTACAACTTGTAATTATAAAAAGTCCATTTTTTACGCAAGTACCAAATATCAAAAAAATGGATATTATTAACTTAAATGATAACATAATGTTTATGAAATTGTAATACATGATATAAAAGGAATAATAAACTTGATAAAGGTTATTAATCAAGTATAAATTAACTTTAGTTTTTTATTTAGTAGAATAAAAATTTAATGGGTCATGTCGGACATGAGATAAGGGACTTCGTCTCAATCTCTATTCATTGAGGCATATTTTGTTTCATACATGCCATTCTTTTATACGATGTATAAAAACCTTTGAATTATCATTTTATCCAAATGGAATATTTTTCTATGGGGAATTTTACAAAATGAAAAAAATGAATGTTTCATTTTAATGTAAGCGGTGACAACGCATTTTCTTCCGCCACAAGTATTATTTTATCTTTGGCTTCCTCAACAAGATGCAATGTTTTAAAAAGGAAAATAAATACAATATAATCTATTATGTATTTTGGTATCAAAAATGGTTTTGATAATGCATTAGTTATGTCAATATATATAAATGATATATTGTGATTGAAATGTGGAAATGTTATCTTTCCTTTATGATTGTTTCATATGTTATGAATATGTTATAGTTCTTTGGGATTATTTACATATATTTGTGGTTTTGTGATAAAACTAGGGCAGGTGAGCCTGAGATAGATCTCCAATGCATTGAGAAACGTGATAGAGGTAAATGTGAATGTTTTTTCTAAGATATTTATGGAATATACTGTGATAGGTATTTCAAATGCGACTCCCTACGTAGCTATGAAATCTACAACGTAAGTATGACATGAATGCCACAAGTTAACTTTTTTATTTGTGATTACTCTGTCTTATTCTTTAATTTTATGTTTGAATGATGTATGTAAAAGAGTTTATATTTTTTGTGCATTGATGGACTAATGATTTCGTTATTTATTTTATAACCAATACTGAGCTTTTTTTGCTCAACCCAAATTTTGAAATACTTTTCACCGGACTTGAAGATGAATATGGTCAAGGATGTGATCAAGGAAAGTTCATGTTGTCTAAAACGTGGAACTAGACATGACACTATTTTTAAAGCATTTTTATTTTTTGAAAAAATGGAAACTAAGTAGAAGTGTCTACTTTGAATTTTTGAGATGTAATGTAATCATTATGGCTTAATTCTCTAAAACTATAAACCTGAAGAGATCCTCAATGTAAATTATTAATTTAATTCAATATTATGTAAATTTTAAGGCTTTGTCCTTATGTTAAATTTATTTGAGTTTTGGGATTCAATCTTAATTTGGTTAATATTGAAGGATTTTAAGGACAATTGATCATTGAATGGTCTTTGTTCATCTTTGGGTATGGTTTGTTCAGTTTTTTAGATTAATAAAAGTATTTCATTTTATAAAGGATTTTCCTTTCGGGGATTATCTGATCTTGTTATAACAATTTTTGTTTGGGTTAATTTCTATAGACATGGGAAATATATAGTTATTTTTTTGGATTATGTGATTCTCTAGAAGTTGATTCAAGCACTTCAGATGTGACCATGTCATCTTCAATACTCATCATTCAGAGAAAATTTGATTTTGTGGTGAAAATTTGATTAATGGATGATTAAACTAATTTTCAAGTATGTAAATTTCCTTATGATCTAAGTATAGGAAGTAAAAAAGATCTTTAACTCTAAAAAAAGTAACATAAAACAAAAAACATTGTCTGTTCACTTTTCATCCCAGGAAATAAAAATCCGTTTAAACTATCACAATTTTGTGGTTTTATAGTGGTTAAATTTTTTCTGATATTGTTTTCTTTCACTCTCCATCAGATCATGATGATTAGTTTGTCTTCCACATCCATGTTTTCTTACATGGAATCCTAGTTTGGGTTATCTCAGGTGACATTTTTTTTCTCTTTATTTCATTTAAGGTGGTAGTTTTATTGACTCTATTTCTTATGTGGGACTTTCAATGATGTTTCAAATCCCAATTTTACAATTCCAAGGACATAATTTCCAAAAGGGGGAAGGATGTAACAACCAAGGTAAATAAATAATGTTACATTTTCATATTTATTAATATTTTTTAATTAAATATTAATTTTAATTTAAAGGGGATTCTATGTTCGATGTCTAACCCGATACAAAATGATGGGTTTCTTTGAAATCTTATGTTTCACACAACGTTGAGTCATACTAAAATATAATAATATAATATTATTATTTTAATTAGTAGTTAACACATAGCCATTGTATTGGAAGGAATGAACATATCTAACTTAAATAATATTACACATGTTTTTTAAATGATTTTCATTTTTCCAATAAAAGATTGAGGCTTAAAATGTGAGTGATTTAAATTTTATACATAAATACTCTAATATTTATTAAAAGGTTGATCTAACACCTTTGAAAAGAGAACCCTTTTTAATTCAATATTTTTAAACTTTTATATATTTTATTGGACAAAAAATCTACTTATTTAGAATTGGGACATCAAAAATTACTTTGGGTAAAATTTTGGTATTTTTCTGATAAAGTTCATTTTTAATGAATAGTGAAAAATACCACATTTTAATTCCAAACTAACTTTTAATATAATTTATGTATATGGATACATTATCATTTTAATTGGGTATAAAGTGTAATTTGATTATATTTTGACTATTTAATCTAATATTGGTCATTGGAAATAATTTCACTTTGAAAATGGACATAAACAAGTGTCAATCTTTTGATAGTTATTATTTCTTAAAAGAACATTTTTTGTTTTGACGACATAACACAGTTTTTGTTTTGGAAATGGGAATTAATTTTATATTAATTTCTGCAACTTCTATGTTTTGAATTTAGAAAATATATTCCATATTTAGAATTAGGAGCTCCATAGTTTATAAATAGATAACTTTTCTATTTAGACATTATGAATAGTAACTTCAGTAAATATTTTATTTGCTATGGTTAAAAGGTAAATCTAGTAAATAAGGGTAAAAAATTAATATTATAATAATAATAAAATATCATAACATGTTTCATAATCTTATTGACTGATACATGTCAAACCATGGTCAACCATGGGTAGATTTTGGGACCCCATTGAGCCACTTGAAAGTGAAAATGACACTTTATAAAAATTAATTTATAGTTAATAAAATGTAAAAAAAAAATTATCTCGTACAGTACATGAACCTCAGCCCGGTTGGTGAGGAATTGGCAGGTGTATCCAAGATACCCGAGATCAAATCTGGGTGTAGGTGAGTTTTCGGGGGTATTGTAGCAGTATTGTAGTAGTACTGTAGCAGGAACTGTTCGTTACTGTAATAGCCATAACTATTCATCCATATGCGCCTTTGGTCCACCGGTTTGGTCCTCGGGTCCTGTAAGGCTTTTCGGTCACCCAAGGCCTCAGGATAGTTGTTTCTCAAGGCCTTCGGGCCACCATAAGTCCTTAGGGCCACCCAAGGCCTTCAGGCCCCATGAATGAAGAATTAATAGTCGGACTACAAGGGACATAGATTTAGATAAGGATTTCAAGCAAGCACATTAACTGAAGTATAGAAAACTGGAATTGGAAGGATGAGAGGTTATGGATTTTCCATCGGTACCATGAATGTGTATCTTTGCATAGGACAACTATCCGACAATCCCTGTGAAGATGGAATATTGATTTCATGACATATGCTGGGGAGGAGGAGTTCCATGTTATCTTGTCTGAGTGATTCCCTGTAAGACCTACGAGTCATGTAATTGTCTCTAAGCCTTCGGTCCTGGTAAGGGTTTATCCTCACACCCTGAAACGTGGATTATCAAAAAATAATAATAAAAAATTAATGCCTTCGGGCCATTCCGACAACATATATCTGTTATAAAAACAATTTTTATAATGGGTTATATAATTTATAGGATTATGATATTAAGATTCCTTCCATTGATTATTGTATACTTTTAAATAATATGAATATGTGATATAATGCTTGTGGTGTATTTATTTGTCTTTATATGTTTCTTTCATTTAAAATAATTGTTGATGTGATTTTATTGGGGTTTATTTCAATATAACTCAACGTTATGCACACAATGTGTCTTCTAAAATTTCTATTTCCCCTTAAAAATGAAATTGAATGTTTGTGGGGAATTTTGATCTTGGATACTTTTAGAGAATTATTTTGGTTTATATTCGAGTATTTTGTGTAGTATTGGATGCTACTTTATGGATTTAGAAATTGGGTAAAATGTTTTTGGAAGGTTTCTTGATTTTTAAATTCTTGTTAATGACCTTCAATTAGTGTCAATAGTTCTGTTGGTTTTATTGAATGTGATGTTCTTGAAAATTTATTTTGAATGTTTTCATGGAAAATGGAATGTACCATTAGATGTTTCACAATCAATGGGTGTATGAATTGCACAGATATATAGGATTGAAAATGATGATGGCATTGAATATGATACTCTCTTTGAGTTTAAGGTTTTTCAAAGAATGGTTATCATATTATCTTCTGCTTTTTTTATGAAATGATTCATTTTTCTCAAATAACATAAATATGGTTCCTAAATGGTATTTTAATGTAGTGCATATATATCCCATTGAGAAATGGTTGGTTTCTAAGTGGTACAAAATCTGATTTGGCATCTTTGGTTGTTTTGTGAATTTGCATTGTGGTTTTGAAGTACTATTGAATGTGGAATTTTTATTTGATTGTAAAGGCTCATTTGAAAAGTCCTCATGGAATTTGGGTTTCACATTGTCTATTAAATAGTTTATAAATGATTTTTGGAAAATGCATTTGGTTGTCTAAAGTTAAAGGTATGTTTGAAAAACTACCATGTTTTTTATTGAATGGTTGAATGTTTATATGAAGTAATGACCTAGTAGGGTCCTTTGACAATGTTATTTGTAATGGTAACCCATATATAATAATTAACTATAATGGTTATCATGTAGGTGGTATCCGTTATTGGGTATTCAAGGGTGGTGGAAGAAGGTAAGGTGAGTCATGCGTGCAAGTGTCTTCAACATTCCTAGTATATTATTTCCATGGGATTGCTAGGAATCATTTATATGGTCGACTGTCAGTTTCTTATCAACCCTGAATATATTTTTTTGGTAACCCATTGATGTCTTTGAGGCCTAGGAGTTTGTGATACTAGTCACTCTAGTTTAGAGTATCTAGTTGGTTATTGACATTGGAGCTACCCCATATGTCGACAGGTGAGTCTGACTCAAGTATGTCCAAGAATTTATCAATGTATGTTTAGGAATTCATTTGGTTATGTATCGTATGATTCTTTTTTATATTATAAAACATTTGGTTTCTTTATTAAACATATTTTATATTTTTAGAATAAATTTGTATTTATTAGGATGGACATTGAGTTGGGTACTATTCATGAAATGTTAAATTATATAAAAAATGGAAAAATGATATCCATTTTTTTGAAAAAGGAAGACAATGATTGTTTATCAAAATGAAAAAAACCATCTCTTGTATATATTTATTTCAATCTAGTGTAAATGGAAAAAACATTTTGGAAAGAAAATGTATTGAATTTTTTGGTGGTTTCTTTCAAAGCTATTAAGGTTACACCCAACCTATTCCATTGTGTGTTAGAAGACCTAATCAATTTTACAGGTTCAGGTTCCGGGTTTAGGTGCTTGTTATTGGAGTAGTTTCGTATTTTGGTTGGGGTGACGAAATTGTCACACAAATATCATGTAAGTGTGGTTCAGTCTCATTCTTGTTTTCAGTTGTAGTTTTGTTTTCATTTAGTTATATTTGTACCTAGATTTGACTGTATATTTATTTATGATTACATGTTATAATTTTTTCACTTTATAATAGGTTGATCTTTATTTTTTGGGATGAAATAATTCCCCCTTGTATTGTATTTGATACCCTTCACCAGTTTCCTGCTCATAGGGATCTGGAACACCCTTTGTGCCGTGTCTTGGACAGGTTCAGATGTCTGGTTGGATGGAATCATGACATTATTAAATAAATGTTTCCCATATTTTCCTCAAAAAGAAATTTTATGTAATTATTTTAAAATCATATGGATCTAAATTAATAAAATAATACTAGTATTTACATGGATGTGATTCATACTCTTAAATAATTGATTTTAAATTCATAGAATATATTAAATGTTTTGAAGGATTCATAAAGGCTTTATAAATTTAATAAAATAAATATAAAATAAAATTAATTTAAAATAAAAATAGATTTGGTTGGTGATACACTTAATATTTTTTATTTTATCACTTATTGGTCAGTATGACGTCATAATACACACCGCATTTGTATATGGTATTTAATAATTAACTGAAATTTGACTGTCTTACAGTATTATGAAAAGTTCACTATTAGATAATTTTGGAATTTTTATTTTAAAAATAATATATATGTAATGAAAAAAATTTCAATTATTTGAATCCTCACTTATAAAATATTAATAGACATCAATTTAAAAATACCGATTGTTTTTAACAATAATAGTTTTCAAACCCTTATAAAAAATATATTTGACTTCATAAAAATGATATGATCATTTCATTTTAATATAAAATATCTAATTAAAATATTTTATTAGAATAAAATTTATTTTAAATATCCATTATATCATAAAAAATGCTAATTGGAATGAAATACTAATGATAATTTCAATTTTTTAATGTACAAAAAAATATTAATTATCAAGTAGAAAATAAATAACCATACATATATTTGAAATAATATACATATTCATGTTTTTATGGTCTCGATTCATGATCCTTTAAAACATCATCCTACACCATATGGGTACGTTGATCGATAGTGAGACTTTTATGGGGTGGTTTGTCATACATGGTTTGTTTTGTGATATTAATGAGCATGAACATATCACAAAATGGTTTGAATCATGCTTAATATGTTGAATTTTATCAGGGTTTTGGTCAAGGTAAAATTATATAGTTTCCATATCCCTTGTAATCTCCGATAAATGGGTTTCATAGTGTATGATTTTACATTTTAAGGCCAATAATTCCTTTTTTTCGTGTCCATTGAGGTTTTCAAAACACTAAAATTATATTAAGTATTTGATCATTTTTCAATGGCTGTGTTATAAATGGTAATAATTATTAAACATCATTTAGAAATGATAGGATATAATAAATCAAAAGCATTTCATGTGTTTTAGATAACCAGAGGATATAATATGACATTGAATTAATCCACATGGGGGATTTTATTTAACAATGTTCAGGTCATTACAGGACCATACCTTTAAAAATATGATTTATGGGCTAATATTTACATTCTCCCATCACTATTTTAAATCATTGAAATTATTTTTATAATGATAGAGTTACTATAAAACCATTTTTGGGTAAATAACCTTTCAATGAATTATATAAATATTTATGATCAACTGAGTGCAGGTTGTTAAAAAAATATTGAAATCCCATTTGGAAAACCACTATCTAAAGATTTATTTTTTTGAATCGATTATTTGTTTATTCATGGTTAAATTTCTTATGTAAAATTTCCACACATGATAAATATAAATGGTTATCTCATTAATGATTGGATTTTATTTTTTGATGGAATATTTCATAAAAAAGTCTAGTTCATGCCTTATCTCATAGAATATTTTATGCTTACTATTACATTTATTTTCAATAATATTTCATAATGTTTTTGGTATTTTTTTAGACATAGTTGTGATTCTTAGTGGATTGATATTGATTCACATTAGTGCACTATATGTCACTATTGAACTATTTACATTGGAATTGTGATTATTGTTCACTTGATCATCATGTCAATGTCTTGTATCAATGGTGGAGCATTATTTTGACAATAGCGGAGAATGTAATTTTGTCCATAGAACTATATAATTATTTTGTCATGATGATTTTTTAAATTATGAAGATGTGGTGGGATTTTAATTATATTATATACTTTTTATATTTCAGTGATCACATAGTAAAAAATGGGGCTCACCATGGAACCTAAAGAGGCAAGCATGAGACTATAATAGTGAAAATAAATCATGGAAGACCTCCCAAAAATGGGGATCCATGTAGGTAGCATGGAGTCAAGAGTTGTGATCATATGAGTGAATGTGGGCTAGTTTATAGGCCTATAGAAGCACTCAGGTGAGAGTGTATACTATAGTTTACCATTTGGATAACTTGGCTCGGCATGACCTGTGAGGTGTGAATTGCATTTTTAATTTACTGTTGATCCCCCTATACCACATTTTACTAGTAGTATAATGATATATATTGTTAATAACTACCCAACATTATTCTAGCACAATGTAGGAAAAATTGTATTTGACTATTGTACATCCAATATTATACAGACATATGTAACATTCACTACGCGATCAAGTTTATTTCAACCCTTCAATGATGTTATTGAGTTTTTTCTTCCTCAAACCCACATCTGATAACACCAATACACTTTTTTACTAGATAAAACTCTAATGATCGAACCAAGGCTACCATGCTATTTATAAGATCAAAATTTGGATAATGCTAATCCATATTAATTATATATATTCATTTCAAAAAATAAGGAACATAAAGAACGCACTTTGGCTGACTGAAACTAGAATTTAAATTATAATTTCTTGTGGAAGAATTTTTTGAAGAATTATAGATTTAGAATAAGAAATCATGTTATCTTGTCATATTCACATGATTTAAACTCATAAAAGAGTTTACACCATAAAATTAAAAGTATTATATTTTTGGTTGATCAAAATATTTAGATATTTTAATATATATATATATATATATATGACATGAAATATATTTTAGAGGCCTAGGTGATGTAAGAAATGTGGAGATCATAGGTGGTTCAAAGATTAATTACCAGTATTCAAATTCAGAATATTACAACCTGAGAGAAGTAGCAGAATATTTTGAGAAGATCTCGTATTTGGAGAATTCAGATCATCGAGAACATAACCATTTCATGAAGTCCATTGAGATACTACGAAGCATCCCCCATGTGTGAAGATAAAGAAAAATCCTATAGCCTTATGACATGCGAAGCATGTACATAGTGGTTTCATGAAAAAATGATAATCTTCGATGATATCCTTCTTTGAATCAATTTGAGATTTTTTACATACTCTCTTACTCAATAAAGAAAATGAATTGTTGTGTACGCATGCACAATACAAATATAAGTATAAAACGTGACACATTCATGTGATTTTCAAACATATACAGACATAACGATGATTTTGAGAACCCAAGAAAAACATATTGTGAAACTCTTAATCTTTAATAATTGATATTGAGTTTCTAAAAACTAAATATTGGATAACACATAATATAACAATGATATACTCTTTGTTTTGTTGTTTATTCCCTCTAATATAGATTCACCATTATAATATTTTTTATAAAATAAAATTGAATAATGAAATGAAATAGTATCTCTCCAAAAATGATACAAGAGGTCCATTATACATCATCCCATTGCATTATCATAATCCACACTGGTCTACTCTAGAATCTGCACTACAATCTTGTTACCCCGAATCATAAAATAGACATATCATACTAAAAACTATAACTGATATACATTATAATTTCTTTATAAATTGATCGACTTTAGGATATCCTTTTTATCTTCATGCGGGCAATTAATAAATCTATTTTGATTATTTACTTATTCTTATACCTTTGAGAAGCTTTTGGTCCTGCTCTATAAATTTTGATAACATGAATCTAATTAGGTGCCTTAGTGAAACTATGCATGAGTAGATATTTATCTGTCTTCTGATAATGAACCAAGATATTTATATATATGAAATAATTGTTAAAAAATACATCTATTATTATTTTAAACTAGAATAAATTGCATAATGTCTTATCATATATTCTTTAATTCTCAATTAACGTCATGAATAGATTTTATGGGATTCTTAAGTAATAAACCTAGAACATGTATTGCTACCAATTATATTTTATGTTTACAAATTCATGTTTTATACTTATTATATCTTGGTTGATATTTATGTATTATAGATAATGTATACATTCATGCAAAATATTTCTTGCAACATTGTGTACACACATTCCAACAGTTATCAACCTTCATTCAAGAAAATAGTGTATGCACAAATCACTATTTATTCATACTAATTCCCTATTCATTCATCACATAACAAAGTGAAATTATGATCATCTATTCATGATGCCTTAAGATCATTGTGAGTAGGGATATCATGAGAACATGAATAAATTTGGGAAAGGGTATCCATTAAGATTCTCAAATAGTTCATGAAAACCCTTAGTGTTTTCTTCACAAGTTAGGACGTTATAGGATTCTATTTCTTCACGTAATAAATAGGATTCAAGGTATCTCTCAAGCCTCTATAATAAACTGAGTTTCAAAAAGAACTTTTTTATTTTAAAAATGAGATACTCTTAAAATATATTTAGACTTATCGTGGAATTAATTCTTCGATATTTATAGGTGTAGGATCAATTCCTTACACTACATCATCTCTCCACTATTTAATTCCATGTTTTTTCATATGGATGATATGTCATGTAAGAAATAATACCACAAAACGTATATCATCAAACAATTAGTTATTCTACCCCACATGTAGTTTAAAAAATCATGCTTTCTCATTTTGAATCATGAACCATTCGGCGAATATTAGCTACATAAATTTCCAACTGTAACACTGTTTTATTTGGATGATGATGATTTTGAATCTTGTTGTTTTCATAATACTGATTTCATAATTAAAATGGTATTAATGGTATGATTATCATAGGTTCATCATATACACCTACATATTGGCTTTCTTTGTGAAAAGATGAAATAATAAGTCACTCAATGTCTAAATTAAAGGACTGAGACCATCTTGACCAAGCGGAAAATGTTATGTCCATATTTCTAATGATGAAGAGATAGTATCTATATCCCTTTTGTTCCATAATATAAAAGATAAATGATATGTTTTTCATAATAATAGATCATGTTTTTCTATTGGTTCGAGAAGTAAACATGGGATCAACACCCATATACACATGCACATCACTCTTCACAGTCCATACCGACCCGCGCTACACAACTAGCACCTAGACCTATGTGCTCTCACTTGAGAACTACAATGAGCCTATTCACCAAAACACTATTCCTCATTTTGGCACTCTTTTTACCTCCATCGTACATCCATGTATTCCAATTAATGGGATGACACCCTCATGGATTTTTCTTATATATGTGGTCAATATAGCCTCTTTGGTTTCCATGGTTATCCCCATTTTTTAAACTATTTTCTCGTTGTAATGAAGATATTAATATAATTAATATTGAATATATATATACCTACAATCCCACCTTGATATACGATTCCAATAAATAATATCTCCAAACAAAATTTATAGTTTCATGGATTCCATTTCATTCTCAATTATTTTAAAACAAGGTGATGCCATTGAAACAAGTATATGACATGAGGATCAGTTAAAAAATAATCAAAATTCCCAGGATAATTTTCCATGAGTAAAATCCAATTACATAATGTGAATCCATAAAAAATCTCTAAGAATCTCAACTTTTTCTAACAACTTAACAAACACATATTGACAAATGAATGAAAACAAATGAAATACTGGTCCCAATAATCTCAATAATAATATTGTGGACATTATATCTTTTATATGTATAAACCAATATGTGTGATAGAAAATTATCCTCCTTATTTTAAGAAATTAAGATATGTAGGTGGAGGATTATCATCACATTATTATTCTAAAAAAATGATCTTCGTCTAATATTATATTTTTTGAAAACATATAATAGTGTGATGACCACACATGGTTTTCTGAGAAAGATTCAATAGATAATTAACTCTAAATCTATGTGGGATTACATTGTTTTGAAAATTGAAGAAATGTATTAAAGGATTTATATGATGTCTATAAAATTCCATTCATGTGAAATCATGATCATAAATTTTAATCTATCATATACAAAGCTGTCTGTAATTAGATTTGTTGTTAAATTTTAAACCATATAAAGACTTCGACAAAAACATCATAATAATTAGGTGGAAAAGATATATTTCCCATTTTTCTTAGTTAGTCCTCCAAAAATCACTCCCCATGAATTGATTTGATTAATAAATTTTATAATTTGTCATGAAAGTGTGATTGATATCCTTAACATACAATTTTATAATGTTTTTTGGATGTTCAACATTTAATATGTGGTGATGATTTTATAAATTCTTCTCACAAATTCCCCCCTAATTGTATGCATAATTATTCTTAAATTCATTTCATGTTACTAAAAAATAACATATATATAAATATATGTAATTGAGAATTAGGAAGCACCTTCTTTTTCTTTAGGAGTAACAGTCAAGATGACACTACATCTCAACATAATCCATTCCTTTATCCAAACATCATTATAGGATAATTCATTTAGAATAATATATCTATGTTGAGTCACAAATAATTTATTATCTTTTATATTATCATGAATTTCTTATTTGTTCCAAATTTCATTTTTTATTTTTGTCATTTGAACACATTTTCAGTTTAACTTTCTTCTTCTAATACATAATTTTATTTTCAGGATTTTCTAATAGATTATCTTTTATATAACACTATAACTTATTTATTTCTTTACCTTTTTCACTATCAAATGTGTATCTAGCTATTTCATTTTATCATATCTTGGACACCTAATTCCTAGACGGTCATTTGGGTTATTATGCACTGTATGATGATAATGATACATCAATTTTCCAACTAGTCTAATTTTTTATATTCTCCATTGGGTACTTATTTTTTTGTCTTACAATCACCATTTTTTATTTTAGTTGGTTTTCCCTTAGTGTTGACTCATTGAAACTTATTATCATTCTTGTAAATTCATAAGAAAAATTTATAGACAGATTAAAACTAAATAACAGTAATGGTTTCTATCATTTTACTACATTTAATTTGTAGCATATCATTTTAAATACAGAAATCATGTAATTATAGTCCTCTTTAGCTTTCTTATCATCCACATAAATTTATTTTGGTTCATATTGAACTCTATAATACATTTTATTATTGATTTAATCATTATTTTATCCTTCTATTTCATCATAAAAAAAAATTCCTTAATTTTAAATGATATGAGATTTTTTTTATCATCTAGTGATATATGAAGAATCAGTGATAGTGTAAAAAAAATTTAGTATGTTAATGGTTATTAGACGAAAAAGGATTCTTCGAGTTAGCTTTTGTTGAACATTGATGTTAAATGGTGTAAGATTTCATGGCATATCTAGGTCACAATGATGATTATGGGTAGTAGATTAGACAGACATAAAAGTATGGGTGGACGTTTTGGTGGTGAGAAAGTAAGGAATTTTATTAGTTGAATGATGTATAGTGGTTTAACAGGGTGTATTTCAGGCTCCAAAAGATTAGAGATGAAATCCTACCAATATCATATGTAGTGGTTCAATTAAATGTCATTTATTATTTTCTATATAAAGGCTAGCGTATCAATGAAAGTTAAATATTATGTATCATGTGAATTCATATCTCACATCATCTTCCTCTTTTATTGTAGGAAAATGATGATATATATAATTAGAAAATGGAAACGTGTAGAGTAATAAGATACACTATGATTGAACTATAGACACATGACTGAGTGAGCAAGAGTACTTTTCATATTTTTCCATGATCATTGCACATTATGTAGGATTGGGAGAATTTCTATAATGAATTATATATATTTATGACTGGATTCCTAAAAATATACATGGATATAGAATTTATTAGATTTCAAATCTACTGGGGTTCATGACTTTAAGCATTGGAATATAGGTATGGCTACCCGTTGAGCTTCACCTACTTTGTATATATAGTTAAAATTACATTTTACTTTTGAAATTATTTTTGTACTATCTTTTCACACTTGTATTGAAAATTTACCCCAAACATAGTATATGTTAAGAAAAATCACCATATACATATATTTTTCCCACATGATAAAATTGAGTTGGTGAATAACCGATGAAAAAATGATGATCATGTGTCATGTCTTATAAAATTAAAGGATGTTTAATTTCAATTTCATAGTGTTTTTAAGTTATAACATAGGAGTCAGAATTAGCCAAATGGATAACCCCTTCTATGTAATTTCAATGTTATACATGATACATCTTCATAGTTCATCATTAGGTGTTTTACTGGATTTATTTGTAGTCGAATTTTTATAGATTCATTGAGATGATGAAAACATCTCAGAATGACACAAATGAAACATTGGGATGGTAACTACCTAGTGGTAGAAAGATACTAAAAATGGGCCCTCATTAAAATTATAAGAGTCATTATACATTAATTATAACATAGAGGGGTTTTTACTGATATAGTGTAGGTAAAACATTGGTTGAAAAATATTTCACATAATAAATAGTGGGTACTCTATGGGATCCAATACCCTAATGAAATAATATCTACATTTTATGGTGGATTATTGAAAGGAATATGAAATAAATTAATTAGATATCATATCATATTTAATGGTAGGTTTTACTATATTACACAAATTTGGTATATAGATTATTTTAATTCTGTTGTGAAAATAGTATTATATTATATAATTATATACTATGATGTCATTCTGGGTGTGTCATATTTGATGACATAGATTATTTTTAATTCAATAAATCTTTAGGAAGGATTTATTTAGAACTACTATGAATCACATAGAACAATTTTATGTTAATAATTTATCATTGAATGATATCTTACAAATAATCTATCATTAAAACTCATGGGAGTGTTAATTGCTACTAGAAATATTTTATGTAATAAAATGGATTACTAGTGTTCTTATGAATATAATGAGTATGTTATTGGATCATGTTTGGTCCACAAAACTCATATAAATTAATTTATGAATTTGTATTAGAAATTTTTTGATTCTGCTATAATCTTTTTGTAGATTCACTCTCCATGTATATTACTCCCTCTTCCATCTTCCTTTTCAATATGAGATAATACATATCATGGTGGTTCCAATGATTCTAGATAATGTTTTTTGATAATTTGGTTAACATAGTGATGAAAATTATATTGAAGAACCATTTCGTTATTACATCGTTACCTTCATCAAGCACAACAGGATGTCAAAAGAAGCAATATACCATGTTGTCGAGTATACATTAAGAAATTATAACTTATATGGTTGCTATTTTAAAATAATGGTTTTCACAGTTTATATGGTTTTCATACATTTCAAATGATTTTATTAATCATTTTTAATTATTAATATTATATTTAAAGGAATCAAATAAATGGAAATAGTGTAATCATATTACATGGAACTATTATGTATGATTAGTGATGAAGTACAATTTTAAACATAGGGGATCCAGTATTGCTACAATGTTTATCATAACCCAAAGAGAGATAGATGTTGAGTGGTTTGACATGATCATATGGATGTTTTGTTCGATGTGTTCAAATGAAGTAGGGTATTCACTACACAAGGAATGAGTATCATATCCTTGTCATGTATTTTTATTTATTAAAAAATTATAAAAAAATGTTTTGGAATCATAATGATCTTCATAATATATACCTTAAAATACATTTCAAAAATTTAGTTAATGAGATTGGACTAATTAATATGATATGGGAAATAGAAATTAGTGGCACAAGATCAATCTTATATTTTGTTATTATTCACAGTGTTCGATATTCTAATATCAAATTTGATGATACTGTTGTGACACTAGTTTAAAATAGAGCCTCATATCACCAGGGTGATATAGATGTGAGGGGTAATATATGACTTGTAATGGCCTGAGTTTGGGGGGGGGGGGGGGTGGGGGTCCATTACATTGTAAAAACCTGATGTAGTGTGTTGTGGGTGTTATGGGAAAGTTATCAAGGCTTCTCGGTGAAGTTTTGACCCCTAACGATAGGCCTTCTAGTAGCATTATCCTACCGGTAGTAGGCCTATCGGTAGTAGGCCTACCAGTAGCTTGGTCTACCGGTAGACGCAGCCTATCGGTAGCTCCGAATACCGGTAGCTCGGTCTACCGGTAGCTGCAGCCTACCGGTAGCTCCGCCTATCGGTAGCTCTGTCTATCGGTAGCTCGGTCTACAGGTAGCTGCAGCCTACCGGTAGCTCGGTCTATCGGTAGTTCTGCCTACTGGTAGCTTGGTCTACCAGTAGATACAGCCTATCGGTAGCTCGGTGTACAGCTAGCTGCAGCCTACAGGTAGCTCGGTCTACCGGTAGCAGCAGCCAACCGGTAACTCTATCTACCGATAGCTCGGTCTACCGGTAGCTCTGTCTACTGATAGCTGTAGCCTACCGGTAGCTCTACATACCTGTAGCTCAGTCTATCGGTAGCTCAGTCTACCGGTAGCTCGGCTAACCGGTAGACCTAGCCCCCATGGGTTTTCCAGTATCAGCTCCTCGCAAGTTGGGTTTTAAACCCTATTTTGACCCCTTTATAGCCCAGTAACGGCCATTAATGGTTTTTAATTAAATTTTTGACGAGGTGTGCGTCGGTTTGAACCGCCCCTAAAGGCGGGGACCTTTATGATGTGTGGGGTCGCATGGTCAATCCACGACCCCGCTCCTTACGTAGATTCGCGTTCTTTATCTCAACCGTCCCTGGTCTTTATAAACTAAAGGGTTCTCACTAGGTTTCTTTTTCTCGATCACCCTCCCATCGTTTCGTCTGCTCATGCTTGAGTTCCTGAGGCCACACCCCTGCAAATCGTGCATCCCATGTTACTGGCACGTGAAGTGTGAAGATAAACGTTGATCATTGATCAATCAGGTAGGGTTTCACCTTTGTCTCTCCTTTTTGTGTAACATGCGGGGTGGGTATGCTTTTGTTTCTGTATAATTGGATGAAGCAAACTTTAATGAATATAATAAACGGATTCTAAAGAATGAAGGGGAGGGGTGTGATCAATGATGCTCTGATTAATGATTTTTTAATTGTGTGGGCATCGGCCTATAAAAAATAAAGTCCGTTTGTGGTCTTTGTCTGTGAACTAATGAACCCTTACCTTTGGTGATGTTTAAAAGGCTTGTATCGTGATTATGATCCTCTGCTGTGTAAATGAATTTGGTTAATTACGTATATTCGGATAAATAAATTGAAAGCACCAGGATCAACCCTTTCTCTGAAAACCACTACTGGAAAACTAACCTTTACCAACGGTTTGGAACCGTTGGTATAGGCCTCCAAACCGTTGGTATAGCCTATACCAACGGTTTGGAGAACCGTAGCCAAGTAAGCCGTTGGGATAGGTCTATACCAACGGTTTTCCAAAAACCGTTGGTATAGACCTATACCAACGGTTTTGGGAACCGTTGGTATAGGTAATATGAAATCTATACCAACGGTAATGGAACCGTTGGTATATAAATTCAAAAAATAAAACATCCGCTGGGATTTGATCCCAGGACCCCTCGTTTATAATCTAACCACTTAACCACTAAGCTAACATCACTTTTGTAATCATAATTTCATAAATATATATATGTATTATCATAATTATATTAAATTTTGATTTATATAATGTTCTCGGTTAGTGGATCTGGAAAAAGTAAAGAACCTATCCCAACGGTTTTCAAAACCGTTGGGATAGCCCTATCCCAACGGTTTTCAAAACCGTTGGGATAGTTTCTGGTTGGGTGTAATGTTGTTGGTCGACTGTTGAATTTTTTTGATGCTTTTTCCCAACGGTTCTCCTAAACCGTTGGGAAAGGGGTGGGAAAGGGGGGTCTTTCCCAACGGTTCTCCCAAACCGTTGGGAAAGGGGGGGTCTTTCCCAACGGTTTGGGAGAACCGTTGGGAAAGGGGTGGGAAAGGGGGTCTTTCCCAACGGTTCTCCCAAACCGTTGGGAAAGACCCCCCCTTTCCCAACGGTTCTCCCAAACCGTTGGGAAAGGGTGTATATAAGTGTTGGGAAAGATCTGATTTCCAGTAGTGAACCCCGACTAAAGCACATCGAAATTGAAATCATAGAGTGTGTTAAATCTTTTAAATCTGAAAATACCGGCATGGGAATGCTTTGTGTTTGTGGTAGTGGTTTTGTTGTTTCCATTCATGGGCCGATTGCTGGGTGATGTGGGTGGGGATAAGATCATATGATGTTGAGAAACCATTGACTCCGGGAATTTGGGGTACACGAGGCTATCTCTCGGGGTTACCTTTTCTTCCATTACTTCGAGGGATCTCACTAACCCCTTTGGTTGCAGAAGGTGTAGGAAACATCTTGGGGTTTTCCTTGGTTCCTGTACTTTGAGGGGCCTCTTATCTTCATTGTTGTTATGGCTTTACAAGAGAATCTGTGTGAACGTTTACATTGATGTTTGAATGAGCTTTCCCCTTGGCTTGTGCTTATGCTTGCTAGTTGCCCAAGTAGGTGCAGAAACTTATTTAAACATTATTACTGAACATATAAACCAGGATGGAAAAAATGGGTTTTGGTTTGGTGTGAGTTGTGACTTGGACATGGTATTGATTGTGTTCTTTAGGCTGGATAAAGAAAAACCCAGACTGGGTGAGTGCTTGCTACCTATACATATACTTGTAGTTTTTGTGTTTCTTATTCGCGCCCCACTCAAGTTGAGAACTTAGTTCCGAAAACCCCCATTTCACGGGGGAGGGTGTTTTTCCCAACACTTATATTAGTGGCTGGTTATTAGCTCCTTTCTGATCCTTTTCCCAGATATCCCATGTATCTACGGGCAGGTTGTGATGGCCTGAATTCCATTATTAGCCCAAGAACCTTTGGACAGGGTGGTGTGGTGGTTGGCCCATGTGTGTGTGGGTCAGTGGTTTCCCAAGTGTCTTCGGGATGTGGCCCAGGTGTCTTTAGGCGTGGCAATAGATCTTCTAGCCCATGTGTCTTCGGGTGTGGCGGTGGTTGTTCTGGCCTTGGTGTTTGCAGGCGTGGTTACATGTGACAGTTGTGGCCCTGGTGTTTGCGGGCGGGGTTTGACAGTGGGACTGCATGAGGATATGGCCCAGGTGTGTGCGGGCGGGTGTGGTAGTGGGACTGCGGTGAGTATGGCGGGATTGGTTCGATGCGTAGGATGACTTCAATAATCAGTGAGAATGTGGCGCAGGGTACCCAAACAACGATGTTCTTCTATTATACATTATTTTCTTGAGTTATTTGGCGAGTGTGGTCGGTGAGTGGGATGGATGAACTCTTTGATAGTGTTTGGTTGTCTGTTACTCACGGAACATTAGTACTTCTCTCCACTTGTACACGAGAGCTTTAGGTTTTTCCCTACTGAGTATACTTGTAAGCTCACCCTATGTATATAAAACTATTTTCAGGTTTCCAGGAGGACTTCAGGGATCGTACAGGACAGTACTAGCTAGGACCTTGGGGCAGTTTCTGTTTTCCTTTTTCTTTCATTTGGTAATTTATATTTTGAGTTCTTGTATCATGTATCTTTTAATATTGAACATGCATATGGGAATGGTTTACTTTTGGCTTTAATTTTCTTTCATTTTTGGTGTTGTTGGGTTTGATCATCTTATTTTTCGATCCTATAAAACATAAAGGGTAATTCCTTTCATTTGTGTGTTATTTCCATACCCTTGGTTCTAATCACCACTCTGGGACCTATAGAAGGCAGGTTTCGGGGGTAATTATCTCTCCTTCAACTTAAAGAAGGAATGGCTTAGAAATCTGTTGACCCTTCCCTCCTTCTGGTTAAGGCGAGTCATGACAGAATGGTATCAGATGGAGGTTGAGAGATTGGATGGATTATGGAGTTAGGCACAGTAAGGATTGCATGGGATAGTAGGGCAACAATGTTGGGTGACCGTGGTGCGTGAATTAGGCCAGGGAAGACCGGCTAGGACACGATATTTTAGGGCCCCCTGTGATCCGATGCAAGGACTCTGGACCTTCCGAACGACCAAGTGAGGCCATGCTGATTGAAGGGTAGAGACCCAAGGAAAGGTACATGCATCATAATGACTTGTGTTCTCGTGTTTCATTGGTGGTTTGGGAATTGTAATAAAAAAATTTAAGAATTTTTTTTAAGAACATTATTTTGCACTACATGGGCTTAGGCATTCCTTGTTTACCTTGCAGCTCTGGCACCTGGGATGTGACCAAATGTGGTTCAGGAGATCGAGGCCCAAGAGACTACCTTGGCCGATCGACAGAGAGTTGATCGAGAGGAGGAGGATGACCAGTGGCAGAAGACACTGCGGGCCTTCCAGCGACATACCCTCTAGAAGTATGAGGGCTGCACTTCTGACATGAAGACGAAGAGCTGGCTAGAGGAGCTGGTGATAGCATTCGGCTTGATTCGGGCCCCGACCGAGTACTGGGTTCCTCTAGCCGTCAGCTAGATACAGGGAGCGGTGAGTCAGTGGTGGACACTTTACCTGGGGGAGAGGAGAGAGTTTGAGGTTGCATGGGCTGATTTCGAGAAGGATTTTCGGGCAAAATTCATATCTTCTACGATGAAAGTGGAGAAGAGGCATGAGTTAATTTCCCTCCAGTAGGGGAGTATGTCAGTAAGGGTGCAGGGGATCATGTTCAAGGACATACTATGTTTTTCTTCGGTCCTCTTTCCAGTCGAGGATCCTCGAGAAAGACGTTTATAGGAGGCACTCTGACCCTCCCTCTAGTACACTGTTACCCCATTCACGTTGCCGACATACTTGGAGGTCCAGAAGAAGGAAGAGGTGTGGGAGAGGATGCACATGTAGGGTGGAGTGTCGAGAGAGGGTATTCACCTAGGCCCGTCAAAGGGAAAGGCTTTCAGCACTAGACGTTCAACATCGAGACCCTTTAGGTTCCGACCAGCAGGGAGCAGGCCGCATCAGTTCCAGTTCTGGTCCCCCGGTCCTTGCCCTTTCCCTTCGGGCCCAAGATCGTGGTGCTTCGTCTATGGGAGCCATGGACATCTCCAGAATCAGTGACCAGACTGATTACAGTACGGTGGTGGTGGAAAGTCCCAACACCCACCCCAGCAGCAGCTTCCAACTAATTCCTTTATGCAGCAGCAGCAGGGGCAGCGAGCTCCCGCTCCTCCGAGAGAAGACGTTGTAGGAGGAGGCCGACCTCAGGGTGCTCCTCAGGGAACTTGTAACACCCCGAGATTTTATGAAAAATATTTTTTTTAATTTCATTAATGTCTTGTGTTGTATGATACACCAAAATGAGCTTTCACAACATGCATCCCTGACTTGGATTGCATTACATGCAATCGCGACCTTCCAAGATAGCATGTGTTGTACGCAATACCGAGTTTCACTAAACAACAATATGTTATATAAACTAGCTGTTATGAATTGTAATACCCAATTTTTGAAATTTTATAAATTCTATCATTCAAAATGGACTTCATTTTTGGATTCATAATATCAAAATTAGCCTAGGGTGAATTTTTGGTATTTTTCTGAAAACATGCAATTTTTGATGAATAGTGAAAACACTTGGTTACTATTCAAAAATAGACTTTTTATTTAAATAATTATTTATTTTATCTAAATTTATTTTAAGTAAAAATTTATACATAATACCTATATAAGTTCAATTTAAGTCATTGGAGTCATTTTATAATAATTTTAGATATATAAAAATTTTATTGAACTTTTCACCGTCTTTTACCCACCTCCTAGGAGAATTTGCAAATTCACATAAAACATAATTTTACCGTTTCTGTGAGTGGAATTTAAAAAATCTGAGAGACACGGTTAATATCAAGTACTAAAATGTGGTTCAATGAGATGAAAATAATTTTTGGTGAATAGAAACTTTTTACTTTTTTTACCACGGTTAAAAGTAAAAAGGGTAATTAAGGTTAAAAAGGATATTATTATTACCCTAACACATGTTTTAATTCTATTGGATATGTGTAATTCAACCACAAACAACCTTAGGAATAAAATATGACCCTTTAGGCCCACTTGGATTATATTAGGACATTTATTATTAATTTATTTAAAGAAGGGTTAAAATAGTTAAAATCAAAGTTTAATAAATAAATCATTTTTAATATAGGGTTATACATAAGATAAATTAGACTATAAATATTAATTTGAAAGATAAAATTATTTCCTACATAATGGAAGTTTATTTATAATTTTTTGAGTTTAAATAATATAATTTATTTATGACACAATGATGATTCAATAATTATATTATTAATGAAATATTGACATAATTGATGTTATAAATACCGAAATAAATGTAATTTGAGACTTTTTATGTATTAAAATAATTTTATATGTTAATATGACATGTTAGTATTGATTTAATTAACTTTTTTCGAACTAATATTTCTGTTATGATTTTCACAAAAATCAATTACCAAATAGTGTCAAAATTGACATAAAATAGTTTTTAAAACAAATATTATATTATTAATTGTTATTTTTATTCCTAAAAATCTAAGTTTAGGCCAAATGACTTAGATGAGGTTATATATATTAATAATAAACAACTTGGGGTTCATTTGGTTTGTTATAGTATGTTTATTAACCTTATACTGTAAGAAAACAAGAAGACACTGTAAAAGTTAAATTATATATCTTAAAGTTAAATATAAACTTGTATAAATTCTATAGTATTAGAGTATTTATACCCATACCCACCTTATCTTTGAAATAAATCAATTTGGATCTATTAAAAACCGAATATGACTTTATAATAAAATAATATTTTTAGTTTTTCCAAAGGTGCCCCTCTCCTCTCGTATAAAAGAGCACCTCCTCCCTCTCTTCCTCACACCACTTTGAGCGTTCATGATTGGCCAACCCCTGCCAAATTCACTTTTCCATTTGCCTAGAAACATCCTAGAGGTCCTAGTATTCTTCAAAGACCAATTTTAGTGCCCTAAAAGGAGGTCTGAAAGAGGCGCTTCAAAGAAGAGGTAATATCGGTTACCGATTCTTTCAACTTTATTTCTTCTTCCACTTATTCTTCTTTAGTTGTTTCACTATGAAGTAATAACATAAGTATAACTCATATAATGATATGTTATTATATGTATGAAACAACCCTATTTCATGATCTATCGATCCTATGGAAAATGAAATCACCGCGTGTGCGTACGTACGGAATACCGTCTCCACGCTGTGGTGTAATCTATTTTCCACCACCACCTTACTTGGATGGGTATAATGGTGTAAAGAATAAATATATATGATTATTGTAAAGTGATATTGATTCTGAAATATTATACATACACTTCAATGAAATTCCACGATCATGGTAATGATATCATCGCACGTGCGTACGTACAGACTACCGTCTCCACGACGCGACGAGATTCATTCTCCATGTTAATCCTTCATGAATGATTATAAAGTATATATAATAAGTAATAATGAAATATATGACATAATAATAATACTTTATTTATGTGTATATATATGTATGTCATCTACTTAATTTCATTCAATTCAATAAGGAAACGAAAGCAGCATTCATGCGTACATACGACCTACCGTCTCCATTAACGGTGTATTTCATTCCATTTAATTGGTCTATCATATATATATGTATATAATTAAATATATATTATATATATATCATGTTTTACATTTTAGAATTTTGTTAATCAGGATAAAAGTAATAATATCAAGAACAACAAGTCCAAACACGTACGATAAATAAAACAATTTAACCCAAAACACTGCTTTATCATGGAACTTACAAAATAATGGGTAATATAAAGTCATAAGTGAACAATATATGATATCATAACAATGAATATGATTCTGTAATAAGTCATTGACATTATTTAAATCATTATACAGGAGTTTTGGAAACGTATGAAGCAAATCGGACCGAAGGTAAGGGATAATGTTGCAATCTCAATTGTTTTCTATCCGAGATTGCTTATACCTAAGTATTTACTAGGGTAATATTTATCATCCATGTCCAAGTTTTATAAAAATGTTTTCATGTATGTTTAAAGTCATTTTTGTACATTTTTTACTTTTACTACGTTGTATGTAAGGAATCTTTTTTTAATTACCATACGAGGTACTTTTTGACATTTCCAAAAAAAGTACGAGAAGAATGTTATTTTTAACTTATACGACATGAACAGATTTTTACGGTTTCATAACGCCTCATTTTCATGAAGATTACTGTACAAGATTTTATGAAAATTTTCAACAAAATACTTTTATTTTAAAATTACATGGCATTTTGTGAAAAGAAAATGATTTTGAAGAAGAAAGGATATTTTCCTCGTGAATTCATTTCAATTATTTTATCAAAAGAATTTTCCATCTAAGAAGACATTATTTCATATGTGTAGGTTTAATGTTTAATGTCTCTATGATTTATATGGTTTCACTTTTCTTATGATGAAATTTCCATTTGTTTTATATGGATTATGAGATGATGGGATGATGTTTATGAAACACATTTTATTCTTTAGGTTATGATGAATGTTTTATGTATATTTTATGGCACAAGTAAGAATTATTTAATTATGAGATGGGTGGGACCTATATCTCCCTCCAATACATTGGGTAAATATTTATATCTCATGAGATAGACATGGCTGGAACGGTAAGTTAATCTGGTTCAGTGTTACAGGATATAAACGAGGAGTGAACTCGATTCAGAAAGGGACTTTGTCCACTAAGATGGTCTTGGCAGCAATTCCTTGGCTTCTATGGAAATCATAACATGTGCTTAATGGTTGCCACAATTACATGTTTTATTCCCATGCTATTTTATCATGATTTATGTTCCCTTATGATATATGACTTACGTACTTCCAAGATTCATGTCTTTGCTCAAGATTTTGATGTTTAGATTTTATGTTCAAGTTTTTGCATTAAAATATTTATGGACTGTTTTATGTTCTCTATTTTTACCCTTACTGGGCATTTTAGCTCACCCCTTTAATGTTTTCTTTTCCCTAGGATATAAAGAAAGGTTTTAGGTATGAAAAAAAGGGGAAGATCTGTCACGAACCAGCCCGGGTCGACCCTGAACCGGTCACCCGAGCCGGTCCGCGGCAAGTCCCGAGGGGCGTTCCCGATCCCCTCGGGATGGCAACAAGTGTCGGGCATCAAAATTTAGCAGGTGGGAACGATTTCAGCCCAAACAAAAGTAAATAGAACAGAATATATAAACACTAACAGTGGAAAATAAATAAAAGCCACAGGACCACGTACCTCCATGTGACCTCTCAGGTCACCACCCAACTAGAGAGCAACCTCGCTCCAACACTGAGGGACTCAAAACAGAAGACCTGAGCAAGGGAAGACCTGCAACTGAAATGATAATATAGGCATGAGCATTAAAAATGCTCAGTAGGTAAGCCAAAGTAAACCACTGAATCCAAATGTTTCCTTTCCCAGGCAATCCATTGACACAGGTTTGAAAAATACAATTATAAAATAGATTTTTCACATTTAAAAATAAACAACATGTTTTCCCCATTTGAAAACCCAACGCACACTATAAATCACTTCCAAAACCATTTCCTGTTTTTATTAACAAAACCAAATACGGATAATACTACGACTGTGCTAACAAGAAACAGGTAAACAGTACAGGCTGAAGGCAAACCAGTGAAACAGAAAGTAACCAAGTAATGCAAGATGATAGTAGTGCAAAAGGACACAAGTAACACTATAAGCTGTAAAGAATAACTGAAAGTAAACAATCAAGGTGAACAAGTAACCATGGGTGATCCTAAACATCCCTAGAAAACCCCTGGACGTACTCGGGTTCAGACTACCTGCCGGCGTGGTACTCCATAGTCAATAACCAACTGGCCGCCCTAATAGCCAACCAGTGGCACATCCCTCCTGGCCTGTCCACAACTCCAGGGGGTACTAACCCGTCTAATCAGGGTTAGAAAGCAACCGTCACTCGATAATCTACAAGACTCCCAGGAACCCATGGTGGTTTTAGTAACACTGTGTAAGTGGGAGGCCCACGCACGCGTGACTCATCTCACCGCACTTGCCAACCCCTTACACGGACATCGCTACACGACAACACTCGAAGGGAAGTCCCCCTGTAGAGATGCCCTCACAAGTATGTATATGTATATATCTATATGTATAATCACTTCACATTTAATAAAGTGCCAACCGGGACTTCACGTCATTTGATTATCAAAACAACTTTACAAAATACCTAGAGTTGTCAAGCGAGAACTTGGTTTCACAAAAACAAACAGCTTTACACGAGTATTTCACAGTATCATTTTAAATAACTCTAAACACTGTTTTTGTATTAAGTAAAGGGCCAAACGGGCATATCTTCGTAGATTTCTTTTTAAACAAGTTCGATGTGTCTCAAAAAGAGGCGAAAACATTTTGAAACCAAGAACCATTTAGAAAAGTCGAGATTTCGAGAAAATAAAAAAAAAATTGTAACAATTTCAAACACCATCTTCATTTGAGGGCACATCCATGTGTGCACCTGGTGCACCCATGGATGTGTCGACATCCAATGGTGCGCCAAACCTGCAAAAGGGGCACGACAATACTTCCAAATGATACTAAATTTCATAAAACTAACCAACACAGGATAATACAATCCAAGAATGATTCTTTCTTTCCAAAAAGGAAACACCGCTCAAGACAACCAATGATAATATAAGAGAACATAAGCATTTAGTTCAACGTTAGCTGGCAACGCCTAAACAGGTGCACTATATAAACAATAAAAAGTGCAGGACAATCTCTAGTGCACAACTACCTTGGCATAAAATATAATTGCCTCAAACTTAACTTTCGATTAAAAACTATATTTTTTTCAAAACACCAAAATAAGCTGCGCAAGGATATCGTAAACACGCGAATCATGGAATAAAATTTATTTAAAACAATTCAAGCATCAGCAGAGTACCTCGGAAAGGAAACAGTTGAATTCGCCTACCTCAAACATAGAGCGGACGCGACGAAAACCCAGCAGAAAGTAGAACGAATCCCTGCGGACTAACTACGTACGCTGAACAGTGAAAAAGTACACGTCACTCAACCTGCGACAGAAAAAAATGATTAATTCTAATTAAGTAAAAACACCAAGATGGGATAAAAAGGAAAATAAATAAATAAATAAACAAACAAATAAGCAAATCAATGAATATATAGATAAATAATAACATAATAGTAATAACAATCATAATAATAATAATGTGAAAATAATAAGGGTGATAACAATAACATCATAATAATAATAACACAATATAACAATAATATTCGCATAGCAATAATGATAATAATGATAATAACAATAACATGATAATAATATGATAATAATATTAAAGTAATAATTTAATAATAATAGTAACAATAATAATATAACATAATCATAATATATTAATAATATAATAATGATAATAATATAAAAAAATGTTAACATAATAATATTAATAATAACAATATAATAACAATAGCATAATAATAATAATAATTTAATAATAATAATAATAATAATAACATAATATAATAATAGTAATAATAATAATAATTTAATAATAATAAGAAGAATAACATAATATAATGATAATAATAATAATAATAATAAAATTCCAACATAGAAATCATAATATTTAAAACGCCGGGTGAACACACTGTCACCCGGGCTGAACGCACGGTCACCGCTAACGATGCGGTGACCACGCACCGGCGTGCAACCACCAATCGCAATCAATCTTCGAAAAAATTTAAATCGGGACCAAGAGAGGAGAAAAATTACGGATGTCCGCGGTCGGGGTGTGACAAGATCTTTATGGGAAATGTTGAAGATCTTTCACAACGATTAAAAGATTATTTTCCAAGATTCTGGAGACACTAAACTATTACGGTCCTTGTGTGTCTGTTTTTGTTATGTTCTAATTATTCTGAAAAAGTAATGTAATTTCAATTTACGTCATACTTTGGGTCTCTACAGTTGGTATCAGAGGAAAGGTTTATTCAACCTTTGGAAACTAGGATGCGAGAACTTTAGTGAGATCCCTAGTGATATTTCTAAGGTATGTCTAGGGATATCCCAAAGGTTAAGTATAAGTATAGGTTATAGTCCTAGAATTACGGTAACGATCTTAGAATTAAACATAAGATGTTAGATATTGAAGTTACTCCCCCTTTATTATGTTGTTTTCTCTAGCATGATTTTTGCCTCTCAAACTATTCTTTTTGGGTTTTAGACGATGGCTGGAACCCGAAGGAACCATGTTGATCAATGTAATGGAAAATGCAATGATTGTCCTCATGTACAAACAAATGTTATGGGAGATGGAGTGAAAAATCTTATTGCAATACTTACACAGGCTATGAATCATTCTGGACTTCCAAATGAGCAGAGAAGGGAACAATATTCTATTGAGTCCTTCATGAGGCAACGTCCACCTTCTTTTAGTGGGTCTTCTGATCCACTTGTTGCTGAACAATGGATCAGTACCACTGAAAAGATGTTTTCCATTCTTCAATGTTCTGAACATGATAAAGTCATCTTAGCAGTATATCATTTGGAAGGTGAATATGATCAATGGTGGAATATTATCAATAATACGAGGCCAATAGATGAAATTGAGTCCATGTAATGGGACGAGTTCAAGAAATTATTTTTCAATAAGTACTTCCCTTGGCCTCTTCGCGTGGGGATTCTGGTGTCTCCATGGTATTCCCTGCGTCGGCCTTCTCAGAGGTGGAGGCCTGTATCAGGTGGACCCTGGTTTCCCGTTTTGGTTCTACGAAACCTCCCATGGTTGTCTTCCAGTGTTTTGTTTCCTCTTGGGGTCTTCAGCTTCTAGTGCGGATCTCGCACGTGCACAAAAATTCGTTCTGTTTGTTCCTTGCTTCAGAGGAAGACTTCGTGTCCACTTAGTGTAAAGCTCCAAGATCCCATAGTAGATTGAGCTTCAGCCTATCCCATTTGTCCATGGAATTTCACAGGGGTAAGGAAATCTCGAGCACTTCTATTCGGATCAATCTTCCCGGGCTCCCCCTTCCCTTCCAGAATAGGGGGTTCCTCAAAGCGATTGGAGACTCATTGGGCGGATTCCTTTGTGCTGACGACAGGACGACGTGTGGTGTGGATGCATCCACGACCTGCCTATGCGTAGATATGGATCTCTCTCTACCAATCCCGGATCGGCTCTCCCTCCATGTGCAAGATGGTCCCTCTTGGGATCAGACTATCTCCTACCCGGTTTTCCTAAGGTTCTGATCCTTTTGCATGCTACAGGGTCATTCCCTCCAGGTTTTCAAACGATCCCGGCACAAGCAGTCTCACCCCCTTGCTGATGATAGGCCCTAGAAGCCTCCTCTCGGTGCTAGTGTTCACCCTATTGCTTCCCTAGCTGCGGATGATCCCCCTGTTGACAGGATGGGGGAGGTGCTTCCCGCTATCACAGTAAGAGATGAGGTTGGATTTCCACCGCCTTGTGGAGTCATGTTCTATTGTCTGGACATGGTCTCATTCTTTTTTAGGGCTGTGTGTACCTTCCTGGACGACATCATCCCTCTTCCTCTGCTCCTCACAGGGCTGTACCAGGATCCTTCTCTAGGGGGTGGCCGAAGAACAGGAATACCATCATCTTTGGCTTGTTGTATTTTCAGTCTCCTTCTACGTTAACTGCTTGCTCTTCGGTGGCTCCTGTCTTGTTGGCTTTGCATTCCCTCCCTCAGTGAGCTTTTCACTGGGGAGAGAATTCCTTGGACGTGGCCCCATTCCAGGATTTTTCCCACGAGAGCTCTCCGGAATCACTGGGTCCCGAACCCCTGCTTCTCCTGGAGGAAGGCTCCCTCTGCCCCTGCCTCGGGGGGTAGGGGAGAAGGCCCAGAGCCATGTCTACTGCTAGTACAAGGGTCATCTCTCTTACCACCCCCACGGAGGTCTCAACCTCGGTTACCTCGATGCCCCCAAAGGCTGGTGGAGCCTACACCCGTTCTCGTTCAAGGAACCAATAGAAGCAGAAGCAGTCTTCTTCCCACATTGACAGGGCCTTGAATTCTGGGGCCAATGCCGGAATGTTGTTTGGTAAATGATTCCTATGATCTTTTAGAATTCTTGTGGCATTGGAGCCTGGGATAAGGCGGACTTCCTCGCCAATGAAATTAGATCTCATAAGGCCTCTGTGGTTGCCGTCTTGGAGCATAAACAGAGCCCTGCCAAAATCAAAGATCTCTCCAGGAGGATTAACCTGAACGGGTGTATTCATGAAGATCCCACTAATAGAAACATTGGGATTCTTTGGCATAGGAGCCTCTCAGTGGACCTAGTCCAGGCCAGCAAACAGTTCATTACTATGAGGGTGGTGGTAGGCAGCATGTCTTTTTTCATCTTCTTCATTTATGGTAGTTGTGATGCCCTTCAATGACAATCCTTATGGAGTGACCTGAACTCCTTTGAATCGGACAACGTCCATTGGATTGTCGGGGGGGATTTTAACGCGGTTACTTCCTCAGAGAAGAGGATGTGCCACATCCCCTTCCAGAGGAGCATGTGCCTGGACTTTGTACACTTCATGGCTGGGAAAGGCCTCTTTGATCTTGGATTCTTGGGCGACCGATTCACATGGTGCAACAATCTGAGAGGAAGGAACCGTTCATGCAATCGTTTGGATCGTTGTTTAGCCAACATGCAAGCCATCTCCCTATTCGCTGACACTAAGTTAAGGCACCTCACTAGCAGTCTATCCGACCACTCCCCTATTATGGTTTCCCTATCCTCAGGGCAGGACCAGTCCGCAAGGTTCTGATACCAGCACCACTGGGATAGTCTTCCGGGGTTCCACGACCTGGTGTCTGACTCCTGGGCCGAGCCTGCCCAGGGTTCTTCGTGGATGGTGGTCTGCAACAAGCTTCAAAGGCTCAAGACTAGGCACCAACCGTGGGCGGACTCGTCATATCCGGCTGACAGTGACATCACGGGCGGCATGCAGGACGTGGATAACCTGGAACAAAGCCTGGAAGAGGTCTGGGATGATAGGGTGTTTGACGATATCTCCAACAAGAAGAGAACCCTGGAGGATATGCTGCTCATACAGGAATGAATGGAGAGGGAAAATTCGAGAATTAAGTGGCTCAGGGAGGGATACCGGAATACGACGTTCTTCTATGCCTGTATCAAGGGGAAGAAACAGATGGTGAATCTTAACATTCTTTTGGAGGATGGCACGTACACTGATAATAGAGATACGGTGGGGGCCTTGGCTCTATCCTCCATGCAAGGCATCCTCACTGGTCCTAATCCCTGCCTACCATCTGGCTACCTGGTGGAGGATGGGGGATTTTTTGATGTGATTCCAAACCAGCTCTCAGCCCTGCAAAATGATGAGCTGAGCTCCATCCCAGATGATAAGAAGATTTAGGGGGGCATGCTGAGCCTCGACCCTAAAAGGGCACCAGGCCCTGATGGATTCCCAGGTTCATTTTACAGAGCAACATGGGAAGTCATCAATACTGATGTTGCTTCTACTGTTCGGGACTTCTTCCGGGGGGCCATCTTCCCAGGGTTGTCTGTGCTAGAACTGTGGTCCTTCTTTCCAAGATCAAGATTCCCTCCTCCATTAATCACTTCAGGCTGGTGAGCCTGTGCAATTTCTGGTATAAGATTTTTTCCAGCCTTATCAATGTGAGGTTTTCCCCCCACATTCCTCGGTGGATGTCGCTTAAACAACATGGGTTCGTGAGGGGTCGGTTGATTCAGGGGTCCATCGCCCTGGACCAAGAGATCATCAGAGACATTAACTTCAAGTCTCGAGGCTCCAACTTCGCCAACAAGATGGAAATGAACTGAGCGTTTGACCGGGTTGAGTGGGGGTTCATCAACAAGGCGCTGACAAATATGGGGTTCTCTTCATGGAATGTGGACATAACCTTCAGATGTTTCAGCTCACCCTGATTAGTGATCACTTTTATGGGGAAAGCGTGTGGGTTATTCAAGGCTAGCTGTGGTCTGAGGAAGGGTGATCCCCTTTACCCAAACCTTTTTATTTTGTCAAAGGATGTACTCAGTCTTCTATTACACAAGGGTATCACTGGAGGAGAGGTATTGGTTTACCTAAAAAAAATGAGAGCTCCCATGGTCTCACACTTGATGTTTGCGGATGACACCTTTATTTTCACGAATGATTTCATGCGGTCCATTAGTGGAATCAACAGGATCTTGCAAGAGTACTGTCACCTGAGAGGGCAAGTTATTAACAAGGAAAAGAGTAACTTCTACATCTCCAATAGATGCTCTGCCACCTGGATCCCTTTTATTCACCGTAGCCTGGACATGCATAGGGGTCATTCCTGATGGAGTACCTGGGCACCCCCATATCCCCAGGAAGTATTCGCGTATGTGATTTTGATGCCATCATCAACATAATTACAGACCACATTCTCAACTGTAATAACATCTACCTTTCGTTTGGGGGCATGATTTCTCTTGTTAAAAGTGTGTTCCTTGCCACACCCGTCCAAGCTCTTTCGTCCATCAAAGTCCCAGAGAGAATTATTTCTAAGATTGACAAGATCCTAGCGGGCTTTATCTGGGACCCGCGTTTGGACGGAAGGCGCCACTAGGCTTCCTGGCACAGAGTTGCGAGACCAGCTAGAGAGGGCAGCATCAATGTTCGCCGGCGTGAGGAAACTCCTCTCTGTATGCAAGCGAAGCTTGCGTGAGAAGTTCTGCAACAAGACACTCTTTGGGGGTTCACCATGAACAGTTCCATTTCTGGTCCTGAGGCTCGGACCACTGGCCAAGAATCGCCGTTTTGGTATTTTATCTCTCCTCTTATCACCACCTTGAAACCCCACTCCAGATGGCTTATAGGGAGGGGGAAATCTCTTTCTGGCACCACAACAGGGTCGGGACGGTTCTTGGATACCCTGGATGCCCAGCCCCCTCGATCTCCTCCAGAGATGCTAGCTCCAACCCGACGTTCATCGCCGCGGTTCTGGACAAGGACCAGCAAAACATATTCAATATCATTGATCTCAACACTGATCTGGATAGATGTGTTTTCTCTCCCTCTTCCTCGGGGGCCTTCTCCTCAAGAGATTTTCAGCGTACTATGGCTACCCCAGTTCTGATCAACCCGTGGGATGAGATCCTCTGGTCCAAAGGCAATCCCACTAAAATGAACTTTCTTTCCTGGAGACTTAGGCACAAATCCATTCCAACTGAGGAGAACATCAAAGCATGCGGCATCCCACTGTCTTCATGATGTCATTGTTTCACGGCCCACCGGGAGGAGAGTACGGAACACCTATTTTTTGAAGGAGTCTGGGCAAGGGAAGTGTGGGAGTATTTTGGTGAGTTTATTGTTGTTAATGATAAACTCTTGGCTGGTCTTCCATTCCTCGATCAATGGCTCCATGGTGCGAGGGAGAGGGGTCCAAAGCAGAAGGTGCGTGCTGCGGTCTTCCACGCCGGTTGCTGGACGATCTGGCATGTAAGGAACAGGGCCAGACATGGAAGGATCTACGCCTCGAGCCAATGTTTCATTCACAGAACCAAATTCCTTCTTCTGTATATGACCCAATCCGTTGGCAACTGGGAGGATGCGCCTACTCTTAGAAGGCTTCGAGCCAGCAACAATCCTACTACTCCGGGGAGCAGGGCGACGGTAGGTAACTGGGTATGTTGGACACCGCCAAGCAGGGGGCTCAAACTTAACACCGATGGGTCGTGCAACAGGGGGCTTATACGAGGAGGAGGGGTGATGCGTAACCCCTAGGGTTCGGTCATCATAGCGTTCTCTGCACGCTTGGGCCATGGGACTTCACTCCAGGCAGAGGCCAAGGCGATGTTTGCTAGCCTCCTCCTATGCCATCAAATGATGATATTCTTATCGATGGTGGAAAATGACTCCCAAATTCTCCACAACGCCATTCGAGGCAATGGTACCATCCAATGGTCTATCCTTTACCTCATTCGAATCTGCAGGGGCATGATTGGCACAAATACTAGTGTGGCCCACACGTGGCGAGAAGGGAACAAGGTCGCGAACCACCTTGCCTCCCTTGATGTTGTAGGTTCAGATCCCATTTGTATCCACAACCTGTCCACCATGAAAGCAGAGGGAGCCAATCTGGTCTAAGGGGATGCCCAAGGACTACACTACTTTCGTCCTCCTTAGGTCCCTTGTCCGGGGCTTTTGGGCCTTTCCTTCTTGAATAAAAATTTACTCGATGATGATGATGCCCTAATCCATGGGTTAATGATGATCGACATGATCAACCACTTAAGGAAAAGGACAAAGGGAAGTCACATGTGATCACTGTTGGCGATGTTGAATATGAAAATGATGTGGTGGAATGATTAAGTGTTTATGTAATGGGATTCCAAAATAATGTTGTATATAGTATCGTGTAATATTGTAATAATTATGTATTGGTCTATTGTGGTTTTTAATAATTTTATGGTACCAGTAACCATGGAAAGTGATTGATATATTTTTGAAAGATGATGATATGCACATAATGAAGGGATAAAGAGAAAATGAAATGTTTGACATGAGCTCATAACTGATATAAGAAAATTGTTATATCATGTTTTGAGTATATAGAATTTTGGGGTTTTGGTATGTGGAAAGAATTAACTTTTCACAGCACACATGTTTTCACGAAGATTCAATGGGTATTAATTTTTCAAGAGAATACATGATTAAGGCCTTCGAATGTTTGGAATGTGACCAACAAGGCATATCTTATGATATATGGGGATCAATGATGGTATTAACATGCTTGTTATATGAAATCTATGGTAATCGTTTTCACTATAATATGAGAGTGGACTGCATTATTATGGATAATCCTAAATATTGGAATGGATTATCTTGGACATAAGTTAGTATTGCTTAAGGATAAAAGTTTTTTCGATATTGTTTATGGGATGTTATAGTAATGTAGTTTTAGAAAAAGGACAACCTGCAGGATGGGCGACAACCCATCATGTCGGACAAGGCTGTGTGAATTGAACAAACAACCAAAGTGTGATTGGCCGTTATCGCATACCACTGGCCTACAAGAAGACCCTGGTTAGTAGAAACTAGTTTTAATTTATTAAGTGGCATGATATATGAATTATAAGATCATTTTTGGAATCATATATGATTAACCTCACCATTGATGGACTTATGTATATTTGATAACTTTTGCTAACCTTTTGTTTGAAACAAATGGAATGACCCATCATTCTATCACATGATCTGTTAACCCTTGATGAATAACAATTTCAACTTCATTTCATTAAGACATGAAGTGGAAATTGTTCAATGCACGAAAAACAGTGAGATTGTACCAAAATAAAGTAAGTATTTATTCTAATTCAAATTCTTCAAAATTAAGGAAATGGTCTTGAAAACCAAAAATGTTTTCCTAGTGCCCTTATATCTGATGAATCAGCTGGTACCATAGATCATCACAAATTTATGGATTTGTGATTGTTGGCTTTTTCATATCCATGTTCTCTACCACTCTCTATCAGAACATGACGGTTAGATTTCTCTTCCATATACATATTTTCACCTATGTTCTCCTATGTGGAAACCCAGTGATTAGTTAATTTGGGTAACCGTTATGTTTCATACATTAGTTTTTAAAGCCATGTTTTGGTATTCCTTTTTACGATGTGTGTTTATATTACAGAATCTTTCGAGTAGTAAACCATTTATAACCCCGACGAATGTCGAGGGCGAAATTCATTTTAAGGGTGTAGAATGTAACACCCATAGATTTTATGAAAAATATTCCTTTTAATTTCATTAATGTCTTTTGTTGTACGTTACACCAAAAGGAGCTTGCACAACACGCATCCCTGACATGGCTTTCATTACACGCAATCACGACCTTCCACGATAGCGTGTGTTGTAAGCAATACTGAGTTTCGCTAAACAACAATATGTTATATAAACTAGCCATTATGAATAGTAATACCCAATTTTTGAAATTTTATAAATTTTATCTTTCCAAAGGGAATTCATTTTTGGATTCAGAATATTGAAATTAGCCTAGGTTGAATTTTTGGTATTTTTCTGAAAACTTTCAATTTTTGAAGAATAGTGAAAACACCGGGTTACTAATCAAAAACCGACTTTTTATTTAAATAATTATTTATTTTATTTAAATTTATTTTATGTCAAAATTAATACATAATACCTATATAAGTTCAATTTAAGTCATTGGATTCATTTTATAATAAGTTTAGATATATAAAAATTTTATTGAACTTTTTACCGCCTTTTACCCACCTCCTAGGAAAATTTACAAATTCACATAAAACATAATTTTACCGCTTCTGTGAGTGGAATTTCGAAAATCCGAGAGACACGGTTAATATAAAGGATTAAAATGTGGTTCAATGAGATGAATTTTTTTTTGGTGAATAGTAACTTTTTACTTTTTTACCATGGTTAATAGTAAATAGGGTAATTAAGGATAAAGATGATATTATTATTACCTTAACACATGTCCTAATTCTATTGGATAAGTTTAATTCGACCAAAAACAACTTTAGGAATAAAATATGTCCATTTTGGCCCACTTGGATTAGATTTGGACATTTATTATTAATTTATTTAAAGAAGTGTTAAAATAGTTAAAAACAATGTTTAATGACTAAATCATTTTTAATATAGGGTAATACATAAGATAAATTCGACTATAAATATTCATTAGAAAGATAAAATGATTTTCTACATAATGGTATTTTATTTTTAATTTTTAGACTTTAAATATTTTATGTTATTTATGACACAATGATGATGCGGTAATTATATTATTAATGAAATATTGATATAATCGATGTTATAAATACCCAAATAAATGTAATTTGAGACTTTTTATGAATTAAAATAATTTCTATGTTAATATGAAATGTTAGTATTTATTTAATTAACTTTTTTCGAACTAATATTTCTGTTATAAGTTTCACAAAAATAAATTACCAAATAGTGTCAACATTGACATAAAATAGTTTTTAAAACAAATATTATATTATTAATTGTCATTTTATTCCTAAAAATATAAGGTTCGGCAAAATGACTTAGATAAGGTTATATATATTAATAATAAACAACTTGGGGTTCTTTTGGCTTGTTATAGTATTTTTATTAACCTTATAGTGTAAGAAAACAAGAAGACACGGTAAAAGTTAAATTATCTAACTTAAAGTTAAATCTAAATGATAAGGTTAAAATAGAAATCTAAACTTGTCTAAATTATATTGTATGAGAGGATTTAGATCCATCCACACATTATATTCGAAAAAAATCAATTTGGAGCTATTAATAACCGAATATAACTTTATAATAAAATAATATTTTGAGTTTTTCTAAAGGTGCCCATCTCCTCTCATATAAAAGGGAACCTCCTCCCTCTCTTCCTCACACCACGTTGAGCCTTCAATCTCTTCCAAACCCTGCCAAATTCTCTTTTCAATTTACCTAGAAACATCCTAGAGGTCCTGGTCTTCTTCAAAGACCAATTTTAGTGCCCTAAAAGGAGGTCTCAAAGAGGCGCTTCAAAGAAGAGGTAATGTCCATTACCAATTCTTTCAACTTTATTTCTTCTTCCACTTATTCTTCTTTAGTTGTTTCATTATGAAGTAATAACATCAGTATCACTCATATACTGATATGTTATTATAATTATGAAACAACCCTATTTAACCATATATCCATCCTACGGAAAATGAAATCACCGCGCGTGCGTACGTACAAAATACCGTCTCCACGCCGTGGTGTAATCTATTTTCCACCACCACCTTACTTGGATGGGTATAATGGTGTAAAGAATAAATATATATGATTATTTTAAAGTGATATTTATTATGAAATATTATACATACACTTCAATGAAATTCCACGATCATGGGAATGATATCATCGCTCGTGCGTACGTACGGACTACCGTCTCCACGACGCGATGAGATTCATTCTCTATGTTAACCATTCATGAATGATTATAAAGTATATATAATAAGTAATCATGAAATATATGACATAATAACAATACTGTATTTATGTGTATATATATTTATGTCATCTACTTAATTTCATTCAATTCAATAAGGAAACGAAAACACCGTTCATGCGTACGTACGGCCTACCGTCTCCATGAACGGTGTATTTCATTTAATTTAACCGATCAATCACATATATATGTATATACTGAAATATATATTATATATAAATCATGTTTTACATTATGTAATTAATTAAATCAGTATATAAGTAATAATATAAATAACAACAAGTCCAAACACGTACGATACATAAAACGATTTAACCCAAAACGGTGGTTTACCCTGGAACTTACAAAATAACGGGTAATATAAAGTCATAAGTGAACAATATATGATATCATAAAAATGAATATGATTCTGTAATAAGTCAATGACATTATTTAAATCATTACACAGGAGGTTCGGAAACGTACGAAGCATATTGGACCTAAGGTAAGGGATAATGTTGCAATCTCAATTGTTTTCTATCCGAGATTTCTTATACGTAAGTATTTACTAGGGTAATATTTATCATCCATGTCCAAGTTTTATAAAAATGTTTTCATGTATGTTTAAAGTCCTTTTTCCCATTTTTTACTTTTACTACATGGTATGTAAGGTAACTTTTTTTAATTACCATACGAGGTACTTTTTCACTTTTCCATCAAAAGTACGAGAAGAATGTTATTTTTAACTTATACGGAATGAACGGATTTTTACGGTTTCATAACGCCTCATTTTCATGAATCTTACTCTATAAGATTTTATGAAAATTTTCAACAAAATAATTTTATTTTGAAATTTCATGGCATTTTGTGAAAAGAAAATTATTTTGAAGAAGAAAGGATATTTTCCTCAAGAATTCATTTCAAATTTTTTATCAAAACCATTTTACATCTAAGATGATATTATTTCATATGTGTATGTTTCAAATTTAATGTCTCTATGATTTATATGGTTTAACTTTTCTTATGATGAAATGTCCATTTGTTTTATATGAATTATGAGATGATGGGATGACGTTTATGAAACCCATTTTATTCTTTGGGTTATGATGAATGTTTTAAGTTTATTTTGTGGCACAAGTAAGAATTATTTTATTATGAGATGGGTTGGACCTAGATCTCTCTACAATTCACTGGGTAAAGATTTATATCTCATGAGATTGACATGGCTGGAATGGTAAGTTAATCTGGTTCAGTGTTACAGGACTGAAACGAGGAGTGAACCCGATTCAAAAAGGGACTTTGTCCACTAATATGGTCTTCGCAACAATGCCTTGGCAACTATAGAAATCATAACATGTGCTTAATGGTTACCACGATTACATGTTTTATTCCCATTCTATTTTATCATGATTGATGATCCCTTATGATATATTCCTTACGTACTTCCAAGATTAATGTCTTCGCTCAAGATTTTAAGGTTTAAATTTTATGTTCAAGGTTTTTCATTCAAATGTTTATGGATTGTTTTATGTTCACTATGTTTACCCTTACTGGGCATTTGAGCTCACCCTTTTTATGTTTTCTTTTCCCCAGGATATAAAGACAGGTTTTAGGTATAAAAAAAAGGGAATATCTTTATGGGAAATATTGAAGATCTTTCACCACGATTGGAAGATTATATTCCATGTTTCCCAAGACACTAAACTATTACGGTCCTTCTGTGTCTTTTTTTGTTATGTACTAAGTATTCAGAAAATGTAATGTAATGTCCATGTACATCAAGCTTTGTGTCTCTACAGACCTCGAGAAGGGCGTGGTCGGGGAGGTGGCCGAAAGCTGAGGGGCAGAGAAGCTGGGTGTGGAATGTTGCAAGCTGCGGAGGCAGTAGTTCAAGCAGGGTCAGAGGTCATCCAAGGTATGATTAGTTTTTTTATCACCCTTTCTTATGCCTTGTTCGATAATAGAGCTTTGCACTCATTTGTTGTACCCAGTCTAGACCATGAATTGGATCTAGATGCTGAGATACTTCTAGGGCCCCTGGTGCTGAGCACACCAGTAGGAGGTCAGACCGACTTGTTATATGTTTTTCGAGGATGAAGACTGATGATAGGGCCACATCATTCGGTCAGGGATCTACTATTGCTACAAATACAGCCATACGATGTCATCCTAGACAATGACGGGCTATTCTCTGTGAGTGTCGTCATCGACTACTTTCGAGGAAGGGTTCTGTTCTCAGACTTGGGCGACCGATGTGCTACTTTCACCGGCGAGTGGAGCAGTACGAAGGGCAGAAGGAAGGAAAAACCCCTCCTCCCATTGTTATCTGAGCTGTCAGTAGGGTCAATGGATGCTGATATGATGGAGGAGCCAGGAATCATCAGTGAGTTTATGGACGTCTTTCCTGAGGAGGTAAAGACTCTACCCCCTCGACGTGATATCGAGTTTGGGATAGATGTGTAGCCTGGTGCTCGTCCCATTTCGATGGCTCCTTACTGGATGGCACCTTCGGAGCTACGAGAGTTGCGGATTCAGATTGATGATCTGATGAAGAGGGGTTATGTTCGACCAAGTGTGTCACCGTGGGGTTCTCCAGTCTTGTTCTCAAAGAAGGAAGATGATGGTCTCATGTTGTGCATAGACTACAAGAGGCTAAATCAGGTAACGATCAAGAATCGCTACCCTCTTACGAGGATAGATGATCTTTTTGACCACCTGAATGGCACATGATAGTTCTCGAAGATCGATCTGTTGTCTGGGTATCACCAGTTGAGGGTGAAAGAGGGCAACATCCTGAAGACGGTCTTCTGGTGCAGATATGGACACATCGAGTTCGTAGTCATGCCTTTTGGTGTTACGAACGCCCCGGATGTGTTCATGGGGATTATCAACTATATCTTTCAGGAGTACCTGGATCTATTCATAGTTGTGTTCATTGAAGAAATACTGATCTATTCTATATCAGAGCAGGACCACGCAGAGCACCTGAGGACGGTTTTGGGGGTCCTCTGACAGCACCAGCTCTATGGGAAGTTGAAAAAATGAAAGTTCTGGACACTATAAGTGAACTTCCTTGGGCACATAGTATCCAAAGAGGGGGTATCTATGGACCCAACAAAGGTTGAGGCGGTTTTTTCTTGGGCAGCGCCCAAGAATGTGGCAGAGGTTCGTAGTTTCCTCGGGCTGGAGGGTTACTATCAAAGGTTCGTACCCAACTTCTCCTGAGTTGTAGCCCCTTTGACAGTATTGACCAAGATGGATCTGGTTTTCGTGTGGAGTGAGCAATGTGATGTAGCTTTCGGCTATCTGAATGATAATTTGGTTAGTGCCCTAGTGCTGACACTACCAGAAGAAGGGGCAGTGTATGATGTGTTCTGTGATGCTTCAGGGCAAGGCCTCAGATTTGTGTTGATGCAGCGACAAGGGGTGATCTCTTATGGGTCTAGGAAGCTATTCCCCCATGAGATTAATTATTCCACCCACAACCTAGAGCTTGAAAAAGTTTTTTTTGCGCTAATGTTATGGCTCCATTACCTCATCGGAGAGCGCTTTGTGGTCTTCACGGATCACAAAAGTTTGATGTATGTCTTCTCCTAGCGGGACCTAAACTTGTGGCAGTGAAGGTGGGAGGTGTTACTCTAGGATTACGACTTCGAGATTTCCTACACTTCAGGGAAGGGGAATGTAGTGGCCGATGATTTGAGTAGGAGGTCACAAAAGGATGCAGTCCGAGAGTTGGCAGACTCTTGGAAGGTGATGGAGGAGTTGGCTGCCTTGCACCTGGATGTGAGGACAGATGGTGGTAGAGGTTTCCTGTATCAGATGACAGTGTAGTCTTCTCTATTACAACAAGTGGAAGAGTCTCTATGGGGAGACCCAGAGTGCAATGCGATGCATGACCGAGTTGACCAGAGAAGTGCTCCGGAAGGGTGGAAAGAGGATGGTCAGAACCGGATGCATTTCTGAGGAAAGATTTTTGTTCCATAGGCGATGAGTGGAAAGTTTCATAGTTAGTTCCACAAATCACCCCTAGAAGTGAAGCCGGGAGTTTCCAAGATGTACCAGGGCTTGAAGAGACAGTTCTAGTGTCCCAGAGTAAAGCGAATTATGGCAGAGTTTGTGGCCAAGTGCCTAGTGTGTCAGAAGGTGAAGGCTGATCACCGAGTTCCAGGCGGCCTACTACAGTCTCTAGATGTTCCTGAGTGGAAGTGGGAGGAAATCTTGATGGATTTCGTCACGAGACTACCTAGTGTTTAAGTGGTATGCAACGCCATCTGGGTAGTAGTGGACTGGTTGATGAAATCGTCTCACTTTTTAGAGATTAAGGAGTCGAGTGCATTGGACGCTTTGGCACGAAGATACGTGAATGAGGTGGTGCGGTTGCATGGATTTATGAGGTCCATATTCTCGGATAGGGATGCACGGTTTACCTCACGAGTCTGGAGAGGATTGAAGCAGGCTTTTGGCACCCAACTACGTCTTAGAACTGCTTTCCATCCCCATACAGATGGACAGACAGATCACACCATCCAGACATTTGAGGATATGCTGCGGGCATTTGTTCTAGACTCAGGAGGATCATGGGTGCGACACTTGCCTCTGGTAGAGTTTCCATACAGTAATAGCTATCACTCTACCTTTGGTATGGCCCCATTCGAAGCCTTGTACGGGAGCCCATGTCGCTCACCTATGTGTTGGACCGAAGTCGGAGAGGAGGGAATCCATGGCCCGGAGGTGGTGCAAAGAACGACGGAGAAGGTTCAGCTTACACAGGAAAGGATGAAGGAGGCCCGGGACTACAGAAGTCGTATTCAGATAGTAGGAGAAGACCATTGGAGTTTGAGGTCGGGGACCACGTATTATGAAATTTCTCCCCTCGGCGTGGGCAGTGGAGGATCGGCAAGGGGATTAAGCTTTCTCCTGGTTTCATCAGACCCTTCGAAGTGTTGTGGCGGGTCAGCAATGTGGCTTTTCAGCAAGTGTTACCACTGCCTCTACTGAGGATACATAAAGTCTTCCTTGTGTCCCACCTCCATTGGTATCTTCATGAAGATTCACACATCCTCAGCTGGGGAGAGCTGGACGTTGAGGATGATGTGACCTTTGTGGAAAGACCAGTGAAGATCGAGGATCGCAAAGAGAAGGTTCTCTGTGGGTGAACCATTCCATTGGTTAATGTGTTATGGAGACATGGTGGGATTGAGGAGAGTATGTGGGAGAGGGAAAAATAGATGCATGCCCAGAACCTAGAGTTGTTTTGAGCTTTGTGTTGTTCTATTTATACTTGTTTTAGTGGAGCGTTTTACCTTGTAGGCTATGAAATAAGTGGTTTTTCCTTCCTCTCTGAATGTGTGTGAATAGTCCTGGCTATAGGGAGGGAAGGATCTGACCCCTAATCAAGACGCATTAAGGTGGATGCGATTAAATGCATGCGGGAGAGTCAGTGCCGCCCAGAGAGGATAGTATCTTGACATGGTGGAAGAGACTCCCCAACCCACGTGATTAGGCAGTTTGACATGGTATGTTTCTTGGTTTTTAAGGGGAAGTTGTTTTTAGTTACTAATGGGGTTCGCTCCTGAGAGGTATCTTTCGAGGTGGCTGTTTAGACCCTTTCTTTCCTTCTGGTTGTTTTGATTCTCAAGGGCGAGAATAGTTTGAGAGGTATCTAATGTATTGGCCCGGGATGGGGGGGTCCATTAATTTGTAAAAACCTGAAGTTGGGTGTTCTGGGTAGTCTTGGAAAGTTATCAAGGCTTCTCGATGAGGTTTTGACCCCTAACGGTAGGCCTACCGGTAGCCTTAGCCTACCAGTAACAGGCCTACTCGTAGCTCGGTCTACCGGTAGCCGCAGCCTACCGGTAGATCTGCCTACCGGTAGCTCGGTCTACCGGTAGCTGCTGCCTACCTATAAGTCCTCCTACTGGTAGCTCTGTCTACCGGTTTGTCGGTCTACTAGTAGCTTAATCCTACCGGTAGGTCGGTCTACCAGTTGCTCTATCTACCGGTAGCTCGGGCTACCGGTATCTGCAGCCTATAAGTAGCTCGGTCTACCAGTAGCTTTGTCTACCGGTAGCAGCAGCCTACTGGTAACTCTGTCTACCGATATCTCGGTCTACTGGTAGCACTGTCTACCGATAGCTACAGCCTACCGGTAGCTCTACCAACCTGTAGCTCGGTCTACCAGTGGACCTAGCCCCCACAGGTTTTCCAGTAGCGCCTCCTCACAAATTGGGTTTTAAACCCTATTTTGACCCCTTTAAATCCCAGTAACGCCCATTAATGGAATTTAATTAAATTTTTGATGAGGTGTTCATCGGTGTGAACCACCCCTAATGGTGGGGACCATTATGACATGTGGGGCCACGTGGTCAACCCACGACCCCGCTCCTTACGCGGTTTCACATTATTTATCTCAACCATCCCTAGTCCTTATAAACTAAAGGGTTCTCCCTAGGTTTCTTTTTCTCGATCACCCTCCCATCGTTTCGTCTTCTCATTCTTGAGTTCCCAAGGGCCCACCCCTACAAATCGTGCATCCCCTGTTACTGGCGCGTGAAGCGTGAAGATAAACTTCGGTCGTTGATCAATTAGGTAGGGTTTCACCTTCGTCTATCCTTTCTGTGTAACATGTGGGGTGGGTATTCTTTTATTTCTATAGAATAGGATGAACCAAAATTTAATGAAAATAATAAACAGATTCTAAAGAATGATGGGGAAAAGTGTGATCGATGATGCTGTGATTAATGATTTCTAAATTGTGCGGGCTTAGGCCTACTAAAAATCAAGGCCGTTGGTGGTCTTTTTCTATGAACTAACAAAACCATACCTCTGGTGATGTTTAAAAGGCTTGTATCGTGATTATGAACCTCTGCTGTGTAAATGAATTTGGTTAATTACGTATATTTGGATAACTAAATTGAAAGCACCAGGATCAACCCATTATGTGACTCCCCCAGCTAAAGCACACCGAAATTGAAATCATGTAGTGTGTTAAATATTTTAAATCTGAAAATACTTGCATGAACCTGCATTGTGTTGGTGGTAGTGGTTTGGTTGTTTCCGATCACGGGCCGATTGCTGGGTTATGTGGGTGGGGATGGGATCCTCTGTTGTTGAGAAACTGTCGGCTCTTGGAATTTGGGGGACACGTGGTAGTGTCTCAGGGTTACCTTTTTATTCCATTAATTTGAGGGATCTCACTATTCCATTTGGTTTCATAAGGTGTAGGCAACATCTTGGGATTTTCCTTGGTTCCAGTACTTTGAGGGGCATCTTATCTCATATGTTGTTGTGGATTTACAAGAGAACCGGGTGTGAACGTTTAAGTTGATGTTTGACTGAGCTTTTCCCTTGTCTTATTCTTATGCTTCCTAGTTTCCCAAGTAGGTGAAGAAACTTATTTAAACATTATTACTGAACATGTAAACAAGGATGGGAAAAATGGGTTTTGGTTTTGTGTGAGTTGTGACTTGGACATGGTACTGATTGTGTTCTTTAGGCTGGCACAATGAAAACCTAAACTCGGTGAGTGCTTGCTACCTATACATATACTTGTAGTTTTTGTGTTTCTTATTCACACCCCACCCATGATGAGAACTTAGTGCCGAACACCCCCATTTCACGGGGGAGGGTGTTTTTCCCAACACTTCTATTAGTGGCTGGTTATTAGCTCCTTTCTGCTCCCTTTCTCGGATAGCCCAAGTATCTTTAGGAAGTTTGTGATGGCCTGAAGTCGATTATTAGCCCAAGAACCATCGGGCAAGGTGGTGTGGTGGTTTTTCCAGGTGTGTGCAGTCAGGTGGTTTCCCAAGTGTCTTCGAGATGAGACATAGGTGTCTTCGGGCGTGGAATTAGATCTTCTAGCCCAGGTGTCTTCGGTCGTGGAAGTGGTTGTTCTAGCCTATGTGTTTGCAGGCATGGTTACGTGTGATAGTTGTGGCACAGGTGTTTGCGGGCGGGGTTTGGCATTGGGACCGCATGATGATATGGCCCCGGTGTGTGTGGGCGGGTGTGGCTGTGGGACTGGGTTGAGAATGGTGGGATTGGTTCGATGCGTAGGATGACTTCAATAACCAATGGGAAAGTGGCGCGGGGTACCCAAACATCGATGTGATTTTATTATACATTACTTTCTTGCATTATTTGGTGAGTGTGGCGGGTGAGTGGGATGGATGAACTCCTTGATAGTGTTTGGTTTTCTATTTCTCATGGGACTTTAGTACATCTCCCCACCAGTGCACGAGAGCTTTAGGTTTTTCCCTTATGAGTATACTTGTATCCTCACCCTACGTATATAAAACTATTTTCATGTTTCCAGGAGGACATCAGAGATCGTGTGGGACCGTACTAGCTTAGACATTAGGGTAGTTGATGTTGTCATTTTTCTTTGTTTTGGTACTCTATCTTTGGATTTCTTGTATCATGTATCTTTTAATTTTGAACATGCATGTGGGAATGGTTTACTTTTGGCTTTACTTTTCTTTCAGTTTTGGAGTTGTTGGGTTTCATCATCTTATTTCCCAGTCATATAAAACAAAAAGGGTAATGCCTTCCATTTTTTGTGATTTCTATACCCTTGGTGCTAGTTACCACTCTGGGACCTATAGAAGGTGGGTTTTGAGAGTCATTATCTATCCTTCAACTTAAATAAGGAAGGGCTTCACAATCTTCTGACCCTTCCCTATTTCTGGTTAAGGCGGGTCATGACATGACTCCCCTTAACATAAGCTGTGAAAATACTATCAGTCAAAAAATAATTATGATTGAATTTAAATATATTACTGGTAATGAATGAATCATGGTTTCCCTGAAACCTGGCACTCGACCTAATCATTCACATACCCAAAGGGAAATCTTGATCCCCATGGGCTGGAAAAAATCACCTCGGCATGGAAGAACAAACTAGAGGGAATGATTTCACCCAACATAAGAAAACAAATATAATATATTTATATATACACAACAAGAAGGAATAACTAAATCCAATAAATATATGCAATAACTATAAGAAGACAGCATAAACAAAAAAACTATCAAAGTATAAAAAAACTCCAAGACAAAATTCTAACAAAAACGAAACAAAATCAAACATCAACTCCTTGTGATAGTATGGATGAACTCCCACCATGTGACCACTAGAAACCCAAATTAGCAGACATAAATAATATCCAAATAACTATGAATCCTTTATTTATCCTACATTGAAGACATAAATTTTTCCTCACACCATTGAAGAGGTGTTCAAGGTGTGTGATAATAGGCTCAATAGGATCCCACCAAGGAATTATAAAAAAATTCAATGTATAAAAATTCTTGTTTGTTCAATTAAAATAAAGCATGTATTGATAAGAAGTAAATAAGATTCATTTAAAACATGGTAAATGTTCACATTTTTGGTATTTTTAAAAAATTATATATATATCAATTTCAAAGATCATTTTCTATATCATATATCACAAAAATTAGCATTTATATCAATGCTACAATAGTTTGATCCCATACATTTAAAACAAAAATACAAACAACATGGGTATCAAAACACCAGGGAATACTAAATTTCATTTCATAGACTACTCATACCAAAATCAATCATGTCCCCTATCCCGATCCTAGAATACAGTCCTAGGAAGTATAGGAATAACCCATGAGTAACCCACACACAACAATGTCAATATCTGTACCGTAGATAAATAGGACAAAGAAATAGAGGACAACCCCATGAGAAAACCTCTCGATAATCACAAATAATGAATGATAGAGTAAAGATAATCCATCCACAAAAGTACCAAAGTTAAACAATGTACAATTTTCACAATTCATTCCAATGAATTGAAAACCATTTCTTGAATCCATTTCAATGCTTTGAAAATATCCGTTTCTATTCCATTTATCAACAACCAGGCATAAACCTTTTTTTTTGAAAAATGTTTTTCAACACCAAAAAAATCATACCAATTCCATGTGTAAATCAGTTTATAAAGTATGAACAATAATTTTCATCAACATAAGCTAGATACAGAACCACCTACCTCAAAAATTAGGTCGCACGCACCGAATATGATATTATCTGATAAGAAAATCCCAAATATGTTAATCCAATCCCTAGAATCCAATCCCTATGTTATGATTTATAATATTTATAAAACAAGTGTTTTGACAGAAAGAGGAAATACCATATACCTCATAAAAAACATATGTTTCACCACAAAAAATAAATTAAATTCCTAAAGAAAAATATCACATCATTGATAATGAAGATAACATGAAGAAACATAAACAAAGACCACTATATTTGATAATTCAACTAAAGGTTATTATCATGATCAATGGAAATAATGAAGTGGAATGATCCCTGACCTGGAGAGATGCACCACAACTGGAACAAGGATTGAAAACTGAATTGATCAATCAAGAAGGAATAATGTCCCCAAAATTCACTAGATAGAAACATTGGGTTTAGTGAAAAGTAGAACTATTTTTAGAATGGACACCCTAACCCTAAATGGTGCCCTAGAATTTCCCATCATGATGAATTATGATATTTTAATTCTCTTTACACATATTGAAATCCATGTTGATCATGTATATAAAAATATCCCAAACCTCATATTAAAACCGACCATTTAATTATCTCACAACATTTAAAACCATTTCACATCTTGTGACCATTAATGTCATAAACCATTCTCATAACATTCACCCTGTAATTTTTACACGACGTGTAACCAAGTAACATGTAGTGAAATCCTCCTATAGTAATAAATAACCACTAGTTAAAGCTAAGAGAAAAATAAAAATGTGAATTCAACATCAAATGTATCATCCTAAATTGAATAAGGGAATATCATAATGAGGTTAAATATGTACCTTACAATATAGTAATGAGATGTTACAACCTACCCACCGTAAATATTATTTTTCCTCAAGAAGAAATGTGGAAGATGTAATCCCTATAAAAAGATGAGTCCATTGCTCCCACATCAAGTACAAATGTTCTCAAGAATTCAGTGATTATGATCCTTGTTTTAATAGAACTATAACCATCACAATCAAATTTCCATGCAAGATAATCACTTGGGAGTCAACAATGACAACTGGTTTATCCATAAAAAAATCATTCCCAAACTCAATTTTGTCCCAAATCTAAATGTTAGTGGGATCAGGATGATAATTCCTCAGCTGAGACATGTAGAAAAAAATTCATGAATACCTATCCACTGAAAAAGAAATTCTAACAGATAAGAAAACAACATGACCTTCTTAGTGACCTTATATGGTCCAATGTATCTCAAATAAAACATTCCCTGTTTTTAATTCTAATAGTGACCCAACCAAGGAGAAAATTTCATGGAATCCCATTCACAAATAGAAAACATCAAAGGAAGACTTTGGAAATATTCTTACAATTTCTATCAAATCTAAGTTGTAACCATATGTTGATGTAGTTCCATAATCTTTGATGTAATATCCTAAACCAAAATTGGCCAATCTAAAGTCACTTATCCCACATGATACCATCAATGACATGATCTTCTCGTGAAACCATACAATGTTTCAATGGAATCTATTCTAATGAATACTCATAACTATTATTATAAAAAATTCTAAAATATCATATATGACATCCCAATATCCACCAAAATCCATGACATATTCATAAAAAATATCCTCCAATATAATAATTATAGACTACATCTGACTGCCTATCTGTGGATGGTATGCGGTGATCAATTTGACATGAGTTCCCATTCCCTATTAGAATCTCCTTGGGAACCTAGAGTTAAACCTAGGATCTCTCCTCGAAACAATTGTATACAGACTCCCATGTATCCTCACAATTTTATTTGCATACAACTTACCTAGAGATTCATATTTAGTAGTATCCTTAATCAGAATTAAATGTGTAGACATCGATAACTGATCAATAACTACTTAGACTGCATTCCTCCTGTTAAGAGTCTATTTTAATCCATCCCTAATGTCACAGATACCTTATCCCATTTCCAAACTAGTACCAGAAGAGGATAAAGAAAACCATAGGGTTTGTAGTGCTCTGCCTTTATCCATTGGTAGGTTAACCTTGGGACACTTATTCTGAAATGTCATGCTTTATACTTAGCTACCAAAATCATCACCTCATGCCATAATACATATACCTAGTGTCAATATGAATGGCCCATAAATAGATATGACAATCAAAAATAACTAAACTCCTCACATATTTTGGAATAAGAACCCTATTTCCATAGTTGAGCATGCCATATAAAGAGAAAGACCACCGTAAATAGTCACCCACCATAACACCTATTGTGAATTTTACAAAACTCATCATCCAGATGCTAACTATAAAAAATAGACTCCATGAAAGATGATGAAAACTGAACACATGTAATAATCAAACTTGAAACAACCTCTTACATAACTAATTTCAACTAAGTGATATTTTAAATAAGGTTGCAATCCTCATTTGATTCTAGATAAACCAATAATAATACTTTTCTACTGAGATCATTTGCAATGAAATTTGCCTTCCTCAAGGTATATGTAATATTAAAGTCAATCATTTGAAGGTATTCTACCCATAAACTTTATCTAATATTTAATTAGTTGTATGAAAATATATAACTCAAACTCTTATAATCAGAAAAGAATATAAACCACTCCTCCAAAAGATTGTTCTGATAACACATAGGAACGTGCATTACAATAAAAAAATCAAAATCATGTGTGGGGAAAAAATTATCTTGAGGTCATCGATGATGATAGCTATAAGATACCACATGGTAATGCTACATAAACATGCCTCACAAATGAGTTCATGAAGCATAAAAAAACACCATGCACCCCTTATAAGTATCAGGTAAGATTGGAATATGATCTGATGTCATAAGTCCTTTCAATTCATTGAATGAAAACTAACACAATTCATTCTAGGAAAATTTAATGACATTCTAGGTAAGAGTAGTGAGATTTTATTCCATTTTAGATAAATTCTTATCAAAATGCCAGTTGTATCTAGAAATACCAAGGAATATGCATATCTCAAATACATTCTATGGTAATTTCCATGATAAGACAAAAACTAACTTCTCAGGATCAACTGATAATACATGTTCAGAAATTACATGTCTAAATACATTTACATCTTTAATATAGAAACTACATTTCGAATTCATTCCATGAAATCATAGAGTTCCCATAATTTTGTGAACCATACTCAGATGGTGCTCGGAATCTTTCTAATATTTTAAATAAACAAGAATATAATCCTAGAACACTACCATGCATGTGTTAAGATATTGATGGAATATCAGATTGATCAAAACCATAAAAACTAAATGAGAATTAGTAAAAAATAATGGAATAAAATGATTTTCATAATGGCCATACCTTCTCCTGAAACTTCTCTTTGATACATCAGACTCTCAAACTCTGATTTGATGATAACATGAATGAATATCAATCATTGAAAATGACATTTCCCCTATTAATTAATCAAAACATCATCCACAAGAGGAAAATGATACATATTCTTATCTGTTACCCCTTTAAAATTTCGATAGTCCACATACTATAGGTGTTTACCATCTTCTTTCTCAACAATGAGTATAGGGGAAACCTAAGAATAAATAATAAGGTGAAAAACAACATTTTCCAATATTTCATCTAACTGAATCAAATGCTCATTCAGCTACATTTGACCCATACGATAAGAATATATTGATATGTAATACATACCAATTACCATGTTAATCGTAAACTCTACCTCTCTATCTAGGGGGAGAATGGAGAAATTTTATTGAAAAATGTTAGGAAACTCTTGAACATCAATGGAATTATCAACAATAGAGGAAATGTAATTAGGCTCAATCACAACAGAAAACAATAAACTCTTATGTTCAAGGTGGGATAGTCCTGTATGGCCCGACCTCGAGTCCCACTCCCCATGAAACACAAGAGATCTCAAATAAATTATATGAAATAAAACTTTCCAATGATAAAAATCATCCTCAGCTCGATGAGAGACTATCCAATCTGTACCGATGATTACATAAAATATATCCTGATTATGAATGAGTAAATCCAAGACCAAATCTATTATATATATTGATAAATAACAAGGAAACCAAAACCCCTACACTTTTCTTTTTCCAATATTTTTTACTAAATTCATTTTGAATGAAATATATTTCATAGGATGATTAATCCTATCCCAAAAACATGAATATATAAACAAGTGGGATGAAACAATATCATATAAAGTAATTTATAAATAATATTTAATAAATATTGTACCAATATATATTATTGTACCTATAAAATCTTCCTACAAACACTCATGTAATTCATGAAATATATTCACTCCTTCAGCCAATGGCTAGAGACTTGTAGTCCATGATTATTCTTACTACACCACAATATCCTTTGGAGTCAACAAACCCTGATCATTCTGAGGTGTTTTCATTTCCTAAAAAAGGTGATATAAGTGACCAATGTGTCCACATTAGATTCACATCTACAGAAGAATGAAACAATAAAAACATGTTTTTCCAACATTTCCACAATGATAGTAATTCAAAAGAACACTACTAGTTTTTGTAGATGATGTAGAGGAGGCTAGCTGCTGAGAACCACCTCCACAGCTTCTGTGATTGTCCTATAACTTCATCTTCTTCACATTAATTCCACTAAAGCAGCCACAAGATGCAATACAAGAGGTGGAAAATCCAACCATTCCTACCATATTCATCTATTCCAACATATCCCTATCTACCATCTAGGTATATGGAGAAATCATCAACATAAACACCTAGTATCTAATATCTAGTTGAAAACCCTCAAGGTACTTATAATCCTTTATGTTTTCAATATTCACCACATTGGGATAAAAATGTTCAATCACAGTGAACTGATTACTGTATGATAACAAAAAACACTCTCTCTACTAAAAATAAAATAACTAACGATGCCATTCCAACATAAACGAATATAGAAAAATCTTCTAGAATAACTTGGTCTTGAAGCCCTTCCAATCTAATCTGGCATGTCTATCGATCATCACCAAATAATCACACCATCGGATATCAAATCCCTCAATCCTAAAACTGCACGTTTAACCATAATATTCTATGGTCTCACAAAAAAGTTGATGATTTGATCGATCATGTCCAGCTAGTCCTTTTCCTCATGAGGTTCCTTCATCCTTTTAATTGATGGGGGATTCTCATAGAAGAGTTACCATGATCGATCTCATTCTACTCAATATTCTGGTTGTACCTCAAAAACTATTCCTGAAACACATTGTGTGATCTGATCAACATAACATAACGAATGTACTATAGTATCATAGATATTATGATCTATTATTGGATTCCCATATAGACCATCAGCTTCACCCTCCTAAATGGAGTTACCAATCCCCTCTGGCTGGTAACAAGCACCGGGGCATCAAATAGAAAACCAGTGGGAATGATTTCACCCTACCTGAAATAGCACATGGAATATTTATATACATTGAATAGGAAGGAGAAATAAAATAAAATAAATATATTCCATAATTGAAATAAGAAAGTAAAAAAATTGTAAAATTATCTGAAAACCCTAAGCGGCTAGTCCAAATACAATGTACCAAAACCAAAAAACTTATCCAATTGATAGTGTGGATGCACTCCCACCATCTCACCACCAACTACCCAACTAAGCTAATATGAAACATTGTCACCTCACTGTAGCACCTTCCCTTTTCATTTATTAGAAGATATAAATGGGTATACACCCCATTAAAGAGCTGTTTATGGTGTGGGATAACAGGAACAATATGATCCCACTGAGTTGTTGCATAACAATTAACAATATAAAAATTCTAGTATGTTCATTTCAAATAAAACATGGAATCATAGGTAGTAAATTAGTTTATTTCAAAACATAGTAAACAATCCAATTATTCAAATTTATAAAAAATGTATATTTATAAATTTAAAAGAACATTTTCTATATATTCAGTCAGAATAATTAGCATGTTTATTAAGGCTCACATATTTACCTGGAATAAATACAAAACATAAATAAGAATTTCACAGTAATCACAACACCATGAAATATTTTAGGTCATCTCACTGCCTACTCATAACCCAATCAATCAAGTTCACTATTCTAATAATAGAACATAATCCTTGGATAAAAAATAATACCCCATGATTAAACCACCCAAAATATCAATATCAGTCCCCTAGAACGACAAACCAAGGAAAAAGAGAAACTACCCATGAGAAAACAAGTAGATAATGACAATCAATTAACAATGGCTTCAAGATAAACCTTCCACCTAAGTACCCTTATTATCCCTTATGATAAGTTCATAATTCATTACAATTCATTAATAATAATTTCAAAACCATTTCAAAAATCCATTTAAATGATTTGAAAATATCCCTTTCCTTTCAATTTATCATCAATCAAGGAATAAAGAAATTTCATTAAAAAATATTTTTAAAAATATAAAATCATGAAAATTCCAGGTGTAAATTATTTTATAATGAATTAACAACAATTTGTATCAACATAGGCTAGATATGGAGCCCCATTCCTCAAAACATAGGTCGAAATTCATATAATGGGATCCACAAACAAATACACCCGTGATGTTACTGAAGGCATTATAATCCAATCCACATCTCGAGATTAATCATATTTAGAAAACAATGGCTTCGACATAAAGATGAAATATGAAATATCAAAAGAACAAAAACCCACCAAATTATAACTGACAAAGGAAAAACCTCCACCATTCCATTGATCTAGAATAGGACATGATGAAACATCAACATAGACAACAATATCTGATAACACAACCCAAGGGAGATACCTCTATCATTCGTAATGAAGAAGATGAAAGATCACTCACGAGAAGAGACACATCACAACTGAAATGAGTATTAAACACTGAATAAATTGATTAGTATGGGACCGTGCCTCTATAAATCATTAGAGAGGTATATTGGGATGATTGAAAAAGAGAACTATTTTCCAAATAGACACCCAAAACAAGAACGGTGCCTTGAAATTTCCAATCTCTGAGAATTACATGAGGTGTAATAAATTAAAATGTTTTGAAATCCAGGTTGTTCAAGTATACTAAAAAAATCCATTGATTCATATTAAAAATTCCCAATCAAGTAACTCATCATGTTAAAATGCACTTCACATATTGTATTATTTTACAGTACCCACCCTTATCACAACATTCACTCAATAATGCTTATATGAAGTGTAACCTACATACACATTCTGAAATCCTCCTACATCCTACAGAAAATACAAGGTAATGCTGAGATTCCAAAAAATCAGTAACATCACCATCATATGTATCCTCTCAATTCGAAAGAGGAAAAACCAAGATGAGGAAAAATTCATTCCAAGTAAACCGGTAATGGGATGTCCCATTAAGTATTAAAACTAATTTATCATATTATATTACTCTTCTTATCACTACAAAATATTTCACTTTTTCCAACGAGGGAATATCTGTTGGTAAAAGTGTATTTTATATTGGTAAAAAATTTTACCAACATATATGTCCCTATCACTAAACAGTCGGTAAAAACTCTGTCGCTAAAGGTTTTTGCGACAGATAAAATTGTTCTTTTATAATTACAATAATACCAATAGATAATATATATGTAGGTAAAGTTTTTAGCAATATGTTTTATTGAAAAATTATTCTTTTGGTAATAATATTATCAATATATAATATTTTTTATAAATTACATTTGAATGAAAATTATAAATTTTCATTTCTAATATGATTTTATATTATATTTATTAATTTATCATATTATTAAATAGAAGATGATTTTCAAACATGTTAAAAAAATTATTTATATTAATAATGAAATTTAGTACAAAAACAAAGGTCCTAAACCTGACCCCCCAAAAAGATCCACCCCCCATATCCATGTCATTCCAGCGAGCCAACTCCAACACCATGGATTAGCCGACGAGTTAGCAAAATCACTCCAAGCCATCTCTACCCAGCGAGTCAGCTCCAACACTCCAGGCCAGCTCCATCGAGCGAGTTAACTACCACACTCCAGGTCAGGGACTAGCACTAGGGACCATCCAATGTGTCATCTATATCCAACTAGTCATCTCCAACATTCCATGCTAACTCCAACACCAAGGACCATCCATTGAGTTAGCTCTGACACTTAATCCACAATCTATTTCTCTTAAACAACAGTTGTCGTTTTCTTGGTTCACACCAAAGGTTGGAAGTATCTATTCATATCCACTCAGGAACATGTCCCCTTTAATGTACTTTTGGATGAAAATAGTTCACCTACAATCTAACACTGACATCAAGAAGATCCAAAGGGTTAAACATGTTTGAAATTAAAATAGCACAACAAATAAGAAAATTGAATATTGAGTCAAACATAATTAATAATCTCATTTATTTTTTACCTATTTCATAAAACATCATACATACCAAACTCATACCGAACAAAAATATGTTCAGTAGTTTTAAAAAAATATATCAATAAAAAAGAGAACTAAAAAGAGAATGTTACTTACTAAAAAAGAGATCAAAATCCATGAATCAAGCATATGGAGAAAAAATGAAGCCTGCAGTACATAAAAAAATTAGTTCTGGCCTTACCAAACAAACCAAGACTAAAGAATAAACGATGAATAAGGTATTTGGAGAAAAGAATGCATCATTATGTATATAAAAACCTCAGTTAGTGACTAAAGCAGATGTGTAGTGAGGCCTTGTACGTGATTTCTGAATACTAAACAGGCTTCTGAAAATATGGAGCTCATGAATTATAGAGAAAAACATATGCATCCAGTAATATATAGAAACTGAGGCCTTAAAATATCTATAGATTAAAGAAAACTCAAATACACACAATGTATCACATTAAGAAATATGTTGTATGTATAAGTACTATAACAAAAAATGAATCCATGACTCAAAAAGATGGAGGTTGATGATACGAGAAAACTAAATTCATGATACATGTCCATGATTCAACTATTACGATATTTGAATGAATTAATGTAGTACAATTATTAATTTTTACTAAGATAATAGAAAATTGGTGTTAGTAATTGGAACAAGGAAACTAAAGAAAATGTTCCCTGAGTTTTGATGTTTTCCAAGCCGGATAGAGATAATAAGACATGTTCGCCACAAGAATTATACTATGAATATTTGGATTTTAGGCCTATATATTTTTATAATCTTATTTATTGGAAGATATGAAAAATTTCGGAAACAAGACTAAGTTAAATCATAAGAATAATTAACATTATTTCTGGTATTGATTCATTATACTATGAAACGTGGAAGATTGGCTTTTCACTATATGTAAGTTGTAAATATTTTAAAAAATAAATCTAAAGATATGAACATTAAACTCAATTTAGTTATCTCTATTCTGCTTTTAGAAGTTATAAAATAGTTGGTTTGGTTAAAACTGTTCAGAATTTTCAATAATTGAAATAACCAACCAATGGTTTTTTAATAGCTGACCCTACTACTTTGGAAACCCAAAACGAAACAACCAAAAAATATTTTAAATGATTAAATTTTTTTGTTTTGAAATAACCAAAATAACCTTCATTTGAAACAGTATTTCATTTTGTAAAAAAATGAAAAGTACCAGTGTCCAACATTGCAGGCTTCCTCTCCAAATTCCTATCACCAACTGTATTCCAAATGCCCAACCAATAGCATTCCAAATGACTAGTAACAGTAGCACAACACCCTCAAATGTCCAGTACCATAGCTAATATAGATTAAAACTCCAAATAATAAATTCCAAATGCAAAAACATGACTAATCAATAGTGTATTTACAAAACATAAAATACAATAAATATGCACCTTCCTATGATTTATAATGACCAGACTCCAAATAAGAAATTACAAATGAAAAAACATGACTAATAAATAATGCATTTACAAAACTTCATATACCATAAATATGTGTGTCAAATCCAAAGATAAATGATTTGTCAATGTTATATTTTTCCCATTTGATAATTCATTGAAACACTTATTTTTATCTCTAAAACAAAATTAAAAATCCACATGTCCTCAAAATTAAACCACCTTAATTAAAAGGAATCACATAAAAAATTCCCAACGAACTGGATGCGAATATACAAAATACTAACCTATGGTGAGCCTATGGAACTGAAATATATCCACTACACAAGTAATGTCTAGAGAACACCCAAATATGCATACAAATAAATGACATTTAAAATCTATGCATTCCTACATTTAAGAGGTACATGTAAAATATGATAGGATATCATACCACAAATATGAACAAAGATTCGAAAATTCCTATGTACGCCTGATGTTATTGTATTTCAAGTAATCATACAAAGGATCTGCATCAATGAAAAATGACCTAACGAGAGGGGAAAAGCATAAAAAATACATTCAGCTAGAAAATAAAGTGTTTTGGAAGAAATCTACATAAAATTTCATTAATATACTGTATACAGATAAAATAATTCAAACCATACCCAGATGAAATATATGACATTTTTTATTTATACATGGGAATTTTTGAATAACATAAATCGAGAATTTAATTTATACAGAATTATGTTTCAATAATTGAAACGGTATGCAAATTAAATATGAAAATGAATCTTTATGAAAATGAAACTTTTAAAAATGAAACTATATGCATAATGATTTATTCATTTAGACAGCACAATATGTAAATGATATATGTGTACATTTTCAAATGAATTATAGAACAAAATTATTCATACAGTTTTAAAATGAATTAATGAAACCATTTCAGATTAAGGAATAATATGATATGTGAAGGCAATTTACTCATATATACATAGTTAACTCATATATGTATACAGTTAGAAACGATCCACATCATTCCTCTACATCATAAGCAGTTAACTCATACACAGTTTATTTTCGTTATGGTTTAACCAATTACTTATATGGAATTGGGTATAAATTATAATTTAATATATGAGACTACTTAGTGAGATTACCTAGTAAAGTATCATGAGATCCACATCATTAATTTAAATTATCATTCCACATTATTCATGTACAATATATGAATACATTTTATATATATGTGCATATTTTTTATTCTTACGAGTTACGCATTTCGTTTCCTAAAGAATTATAACAGAATTTATCAACATATTTATGAAAATGAATTATGAAATTGATACCATATGAAAATACATTATAGACTGTTTAAACAATTTCCCTCTAATAGAATACAAACACTTGGATATATACTACAAAAACGTCAATTAAAATATGGATGAGAATTGACTAACTGGATATAACCATGTAATAATACTGTACAATTAAAAATATGGGATTCACTTCACTGAGTTCACATTGAAAAACATATGCTATTTTTTGATATCATTTTACTCCATGACCTTTGATTGACATGCTACAAACAAATTCCTCGCAGAGACAGAACATGATTTTGATTAATAGATCTTTGGAAAAAGAGAGCATGTCCAAACTTATTTCACAAAATACACTTCAATATTGTAGGAAATTAAAAAAAAGTCAATATTGATCAATTCTAGATGAAAATGAAACTTGAATAGACCACTATTTTCTTGAAATTTATTGGTTCCCTAGTAGTAATATCTTTTTATGGTTGACTGAAACCCAATTCTTTTTGTTTCATTTTCTTTATTAACTAATAATTACTCTTCCATTGTTTGTTCTTTCAATAATTCACCGTTCTATAATTTTTTATTTATCTTGTCACATGTTAATGCATGGTTGGGGTTTTAAAAGTTACATCTAATTTTTCATTGATTTACATTCTATGTTGTCTTGAGCAATTGCACAAGTGGGGTACTAGTGTTAACTTAAGTTTTGATTGAAAATTTTATATAAATTATGGATACAAAATATGTTTTATATTTTTAATATTATAATAAGTTTAATTTATTAATTTTAAATAAAATCCATTGTTATTTTTCATTTATTAATTTTGATAACTTTAAAATCACATTGTAAAATGACTTGATAAACAATTAAACTCTTATTTTAATTTAAATGAATCATGTTTAATAAATTTTATTTAATTGAAAGGTATATGAATTAGAAAAAAGTTTTAAATTTATTTTATTAGATCTTCTCGGAGTGCTGCAGTGGAAATGATTTTGGAACCATCTTTTCAAAAACCGTTCATGACTTCAATTTATTGTTTGAAATTAGAGTTGATGTGATGCATTAAGGATATTATTGGATAAATTCAGGATCTCCTGTCATCTAACATAGAAAGTGAATATGGATTTAGAAAAAATGTTTTAGAAATTATCATTTTATGTGTTCTGATTGAACAAATAAAATTTAATATTCATTTTACAATAATAAAAGTCATGATGAATATACGAGTCCTAAAGTTTTTCATCTTGAAATAATGAAGTTTCTACCAAAAATCAAATGGATGGTCTGAGTGTCATTACAAGTGCATTTTGTTATAGTAAACTGTAAAATAGTCTCTTATGTTCTTGTGGAAAACCATATTATTTTTTTAATAACATGGATTCCACTACATAGTGGTTATGGAAAAATACAATACCAACATACCTAGATAAAAGAGAAACATCGAATCACATTTTCTAGTAGAGAAACCATTTAAACTAGAAGGTATTAAAACTTAAACCATCATCTCCTTCCAGTGGTACTCACTAGTACATCTTAGAACATAAGGAAATTAAGAATCATGACTTTCAAGTGTTCAGGGAACAAAAGGATATTATTTAAAGATTCTTTTGACAAAATTATTCTATGTAATGTTTCTCAAAAAAATTATTGAAGCATAACTCATTATTTGGATATTGTAATTTTTAGGCATGTTAATGATTCTCACAAGGATCAAATGTGGTCATATCCAACTAATCATTTGTTAAGGACAAGTATATAAGAGAGTTGAAATAAAAGAGTACACCATTATTGAATTCTTTCCAAATACACATCGATCACTAATGGAAAAAACATCTAACTAATAAGTATGTAATTATAAGTGTAGATAACCACTAGTTTTTATTCATTCCCTTCAATGTAAACCTGCAAGGACTAATATATGGTTTATCATTTCTATAGTACTATTTAACTTGAAAACTTGGTTATTAATAATTTCACAAAATATTCAACACTTAGAATGTAGAGATATGAAAAAACACACAAAAATAATATTCAAATTAGTTTTTTAAACATATGTGCTAAAACTAATCCACCATTCCATCCACATCATGAACACTGAGAGAATGAAGATGGGATTCAATGTAAATGGTGAAACCCATCCAACAGTGGCATATTACTTCAATTCGATGAGAACCATCAGCAGCTCCTCCTCACTGGATTTATATAATGTGTAGGACATTAATTTGGTAGAGTATTCGTTCATTGAGACACCCAATTGATGTCATCAAAAGTTAGAAATGGAGTAATTGGATCAAAGATGATCCAAAAAGGTGTAGGTGATAAAATCACCAAAAAAATCTAGATTATGCAATTAGAATACTAAAAACACAAAACAAATTAGACAAGAAAAATTATTTAATCTAAATTTTGAAGAAACCCTAACTAGAAATCAATTCAAAAATTTTATTACCATGATTTCAAGTGCTTAAAACTTGAAGAAAATGAATACATGCCTGTAGACTCAAACATTGACCAATTGCATGGGAAATGGGTTTCAGTCCATGCTCTTCCTAACATCTCGGAATTATAGATGAAACAGAAAAAAATCTGTCGAAAATCGGTGGAGGAAGTTGTAGTGGAAGCAGTGGAGAATCGAGGTTGTGGATGTTGATATGGGTGATGGTGAAGAACTGGGCATGTGAGTGTATCGTATGCTGGAAGAGGTGGCTGGTGTGGAGACATTGCTGACGAAGAATCCAAGAGAGGGGAGGTGTGGCCGTGTAGGGAAAACACGAATGGGTTTACTGGTTATTTTTATTTTATTTTTCGTTTTTACTTTTTGTTAATGTTTTTTAAAACTCATCCTGGTAAAATATATCTAAGATATAATTTTAATTTGTTTCATATAAAATATATCATAAATGAAATTTAAAATTTATGATAAATATTTTTTAAGATCATATTGTTAATGTGTGCATAAGTTTTAGCAATTAAATTAAAAAATTTTCTTATAATATTTTTCTTTTGTTTATATAAAAAAAATTAATTAACACCTAATTGGAATTAACCATGATTTTTAATTTTAAATAATTTATTTGGAGTGAATAAATACTAACATGTTTATATGTAGAAAAAAACTATTTATAATAGTAATTAATAATAATAATAATATTTGTTTGTAAAAAATTTGTTGGTGTTAATATGATAATGTGACAAATAAAATTGTTGCTACAATATTTGTTGGTATTAAACAATTAATAAAAACTAATATATTAGTCGGTAAAAGTAAATGTTGGTTTTTAAATTGACTATCAACAAAACATAGTATCTATTGGAATTGCTCATTTTTTTCCAAGAAATATATTATCTGTCAATGAATTTCTGTTGGTATAAGTCTTTTTTTTTTGTAGTGTATGTTCATAAAATCATTTTTGAATTATAATTACTTTTTTTTAAAATTCATATATGAATAGATTTATATAATAATTATGAATGGTTAATGAAATGAATAATTGATATTTCATGATATTTAGTAATTTCTAAATTATTATTACAAGTTAAATAATTGCAATGTCTTTATAATTAATTTATTAATTTTTTAAATAATTTATTAAATAAAAACTTATAAAATTATGCTTTAATAATATAATACCATTTAAATTATGTGTCGTGGTTAATAATTTCAGTAAAACAATTATATGAAATTTGAAATCATAAATTTAATAGGTTTTTTTTAGAACAAATCAATTTAGAATAATAATAATTGTTTATATTTTAAAAAATTAATTATTTATAATGGTTAATTAGAATTGTTAAAGACTAAAGGAAATTATATTGAAATACATAATACATATCAAAATGAGTTTTGATAAATTATTATATTAGCATCCAAAAAATATTACCAAGTGATTTTTAGTTCTTTCAGATATATATCTAAATGAATATATAAAAAAAAAGTTATATTATGTATTATCATTTACTTAAATTAAGTTTCATATAGTCAACAATTCGATGGATATAATATTTGGAATAAAAATAAATTATTTATATATATGAGATCGAGTAATATTTATATTATGTTACTAAGTGTTTATAATTGTTTATTTGTGAATTATTCAAAAATTTTGTACCATGTTAAATTCAAGATTCAATTAAAATTTATTATATTAACTTTTTAATTGATATATATAAATTTTATTTTTGTATTTTTCCCAATAAATATTTTATGTGATCAATGACATGTTATAAAATGTTCATAACTTCCATGGAATGATAAAAGATGATTTGGGTTTCATATACATCATGTTCAGTTTTCTATTAACATAAATCGGTTGAATCTAGCTGTGACATATATTCTATACATATTTTAACAAATAATAATGAAAAAATTAATTCTATCTGGAGTTATATATCCTATGGAAGAGGGATTTTAAGTCGCATTACCCATTTGCTTATAGGCATACCCAAGATCTAGAACTGTGGGGTTTTATTATATTTGGATTTTATTCTCACTTCTATGGAGATTATGGATTTAATAAAACTAAAAACATAAAACAAATAAATCACATTCCTTAATTTTATTATCTATTTGAATAGGGGTTAATATTTTTTCTTATATTATATAGTGATAACACAAAATATGGTTTGGGTATAGTGTTTCTCGTTAATATGATTTGAATATATTTATTTATTGAATTGGATAATGATTTCAACACTAAATATTTAGAATCATGGATACATGAATGGATTACCATGATATAAAGGGTTATATTAAAACAACATAAAAATTTGAAGTGCTAGATTCCATCTAATGAAAACGATTTATTTGCCTCAATCATTCAACTAGATAGGTCATTCCATAAAAGGGTGCCTATGGATTTTCTTTTGTATGGTATGGTTAAAATCAATATCATTAAGAGATAGGTATCCAAATTTAGTTTTGATTTTGAAGATAAAAAAATTTTAGATTATTAATGAGTTAGGATTAGAAAATAATATATTTGGGGTTGTATATATGTTGGATTGTGAAATGTGTTTTCACTCTATTATACATGATTTATATATTATATGTGTGGGATGATGTTGTATGTAAATGACTATGTTTTGAATGGAATAAAAAATTGTACCCATTGTTTGGTTATTTTTCTTTTTCGTCCTCTAGTCATGATTATTAGTTTAAATGAAATTATCATATACATGGGAGTCTATTTTATACAATCATTATTCAATATTCAAAAAATATGATGCACATTTGGTAAAACGGGAATTGGATGATTATTAAATCATCATTGTTGACCCTAAAATTGAGACCACTATTATATAAATAAAAAATATATGAGAGTGATTTTCTTGACTTGTTTCTCATATATATGATTAAATGTAATATAGGTAGTAAAATTCTATTTGATGGATGAAATTAGCTGAAGAAACATTCTAGAAAAAGAATTAATAAATTATATATTTTAATATTAAAAAATTCTAAATTATCCACATGAAGTCTCTACTATCATGATCGATATTGTACAATTCATGTTATAAAAGGGACATGAGACCATAGATTCATAAAAACACTAAAATTCGGAAATTTGAATAACATGGACCTAGGATTTTTTATATTTAGAAGTAAATTTTTTGATTTACGATGGTTTAATGAACTTAAACCCCAACTCATTTGATAATTTTTATTGGTTGTGTCAATGACCATGAATGTTTGCGTTTGACTCTTAGAGTTTATTTGGACAATGAGTTCATTCTATAACCATTTTTAAAATGGATCCAATACATAATTTTTAAGTTAAACATGAATGGGGTCAGAAATGTTTACATGTTCCCCAATATATGTTACGGACAATAGAGTTTTACCAGTAAGGACCTCGACCATGTGCCATCATGATTTCACAAAATAAAAAAGTTAAACCTAATCACTAGAGTGGTAAAAAAATAATTTATAAAGAGTACAATATATAGAATATTGAAATGAAAATTATGGAAGGATAATTATTTCATTTTGTAAAAAATCAATTATAGATGGAAATGTTTAGATACATTAAGGTTTTAACAAAACATTGTGGAGAGTTCCCCATATGTATTAATGTTATTGAAAAAATTCATCTATTATAATGTGTATATGTTTCAATAATATGGTTTTACATGTGTCATATATATATAGGAATGAATTCATAATTTAGTAGTAGATGTTTATATATAATAGTATTCATTAATATTTTGAATCGTGGGGTTTAAACAGAAATTTATTTGAAATAAAAAAGAGGATAATTTTTTTAGAATAAAATAAGTGTTATGTTTTTTCCATAATTTTCACATCTTATATGATTATAAGTGTTCTTACAAAAAAATATAAATTATAATTATGATATGATTAATTCAATATGAAATGTTTTTACTAATAAAAATGGTGTATCAATATTGAACATGTGATAAGGAAAAAATTAGATATATATATATATATATATATATTAATGTTTTGATAAAAGAAATTAGGGAATATAGTTTCACCACCCTTTGTGGAATATTTTTTAAAATGATAGTTTTAGTAAATGTAACACCCTAATAATTAGAAATATATTAATAATTATATAAATTTAATTACTTTTCTAGGTTGTGTTATATGAATCACATCGTTTTTGAAACTACATTATATTATGATATTATTAGTATTATATACAAAATATTATAATAATCCATATACAAAACTAGTGGGTATTAATATAATTTAAAAAGTTTTAATTATATATAAAGTATTACTAGATATAATATTTTTTATAAATTCTTAGTAAATAATCTCTCATTTTTTTGGATTGTCATTTTATTCATATAAAATATTTTCACTTCAAAAATGATTTTTATTATTTTTTATTGGAAAATATTATAATATATTTCAAAAACATTAGAAAATTAATTTCAAAATATGAAAAAAAACATGAATTTAAAGCTAACAACGTGATATATTTTTGGAATTTTTTGTAAACTATATAATTTTCAGGACATAGTTGAAAACAAAAAATATTTAAAACTATAACTTATTTATAATAAATTATAAAATATCAAATTTTCATTATTCATTCAATTTAATATAAAATTACGATCAATTATAATCAATATTATGCAATCTAATAAACAACATTTATATTATATTTTTTCAATATTTTATTTTATGTTTATTCTTAGGTTTAAAATTGATTTTTATCATAAAATAGTTTTAATGAGCATAATGTTTCTCCATATTAGGTAAATAAAATAACACATAATGAAAAATAATTAATGCTATATGTCTATATTTTACATATATTTTTGTGAAAATAAATTCATGTAATAATTATTCATGTCCATATAGTTCGCATAAGAGAGTCTTTTCCATAGAGAATTCATTTTTCCAAAATATCACTCTTCATTGTGCTTAAGGATTTTATTTGAAATTAAATTAATAAGCATCCAAAAAATTTAATTCGATGAAATTAACTTCATAGTATAAATAAACAAAATTTCTAATATATAAAAAACCCAACATAATCCTTTTTCATAATGATGATTATATATTGTAAAAAAAATTACCATGTTTAAAAATTTAAATTATTAAAAGTGACTAACCATTGAGGTTTAGACGTGGAATTTACAAAAAACAATGTTTTTTAGTGTTAGCGGTGTTCCTTGGTATTATATATAAATTTACTATTTATTTTAAAATTTTGGGGGAATTCTTCTTGTTAGTAAGATATTATTGTTGAATTGTTTTTGATACTTAGTAAAATTTCACACCTCCCAAATTATTAAAGGGAACCATACCCTATTAATCCACAACTATGAATCCAACTATCAAGAAAAAAACTATAAATATATTTGCAACATATTTATCCACATTATATATCATTATCTACTCCTAAAACATCAACCTTTGGGTACTTTATAAGAGATCTGATGTAGGTTCATCTAAGAGAAGGTAATCGTCTTCAACAAGATCCTTTTTTTATTTCATTGTTTCCAACAATAAATTATGTATTATGAAATATATTATAATAAATCCAATATATCATATATATTAATATTTTATGATGTTTATGGAATCTTATTTATCCATATCCTCTTTCGTCAAATGGGAAACAAAATCAATGTTTGTGTGTATGACAACCAAAAACCACAAGAACTAATGGAATTCATTTTTATTCATTGTATAACATGGATATTGATAATGATTCACTTTTTATTTATACATTTTATTTTTAATATTTTAATAATTCCTGAAATATGATATATAAAAATGTTTCTTACCTTTCAATCCATACAAAAATAATAACCTCATTCATATGTATGGCAGACTGCCACCTCAAGAAATGTTTTGATTACATCTTCTATTTCCCCATCACATGGATGGTATAGGTAAGAGTATCGAATTAATGAATGAGATATTATTTATTTTTTGATCATTATGGAAAAATAAAACAACACTTACCATATTTTCTTTTAGATCAATAAAAATTGAAATGTTACACATGTCTATACATGACTGACCAGCTCGAAAATTAACACGTATTTCTTTATTCGTAATCATAATTAATGGTTATTTATAAAAGATTAATTTGTGTAAATAAATGAAAACATGATGTAATTATTATTATAGAGATGATGTAATAGTAAACAGTTTGACCATTGTCAGCACACTAATGACATTTTGAAATTATGAACTAAGCGTCATCCAAACACCCATCGTAGACTTATCTGATCATGTGATTAAATATGTGATTAATTTAAATTTGGTAAATTGTTTTTTTAAAAGTAATTAAATAAGAAAAAAATTATTATTAAAATATCTTATTGATGTAATATTATTATATAGCAGTTAAAAGAAATACACAATAGTGTATGGTCTCATGCTAAGGGCTTTATCTAAAAAAATCTTTCTATGAGACGAATGTTCTTTTATAGTCCTAATTTATTTTAATAGTTATAAATAAATAATCTTTACTTATATTATCAAGAATCCTTAATAATTTGTGATATTTTCTGTTATAATTCATCTTCTAAATTCATATAATAATTTATTCAAAACATTGTAGAGGGTTATGGGTTTTTTTCAATTTCATTTTAATCGGGGTAATTATGCTAAAATATCTATTGTCAGAAATTATTTGAGTGTGTTATAATAAAACTCATTAAATTTTTTCTTCTCTAGTTATTTATGAATTTTATTTTTAATAGTATCATTTTAATCTTGTTAAAAATTAATATTATTAAAATTTGTTTTGAAAATAAATCTTAATTTCCCTATACAGTCTAAAATCCATCTAGAAACATATCCATGTATTCTAAAAATAATTTCATAAATATTGGTAACATTAAAATCTTGTTTATAAAATATATTTTTACCCATGATTGATTTTTTTCCAAATGGGTTTAAAAAGTTTCTTATTTTCATTTTACAAATGAATCACATTTTACATTTTTCCAATAATGTGAATGGAATGTTTATTTTTACTCATAATACATATAAAAAAATTCATTCCGCCAATAACACTAAACTCATTGAAGATTTATTTATAAGTTTAATTTTTAATTTGTAAATAATGTTTTTTTGAAGAATATTTGGTTATTTTTTAGATTTTGAAGAAGTGATATCAATGTTAAAAGGATATTTTTTCTTAGGAATTATTCCATGTAATCCATTAAAGTTATTTTATCAACAACCAAGATAATTTTTATTATAGATTTCATATAAATTCCTGACATATGTATTTATCATATACTATTATATTCATATTAAATACTATTAAGGGATAATATATTCCTTATTTTCATCATTCAAATCCTCTATTCTTAAATTTATTCTGATTATGATATGAAACAATATTGTGCATCCCATTTAATTACATCGGTTATTTTTAATACTACAATTTATGATTGATTTCATTTTAGTTGAACAAATAATAATGAAAATGTTATTTTTGGTGTTCTTGATTATATTTCTAATGAATTGGGTAGTATTTTATGTTTCATGAGACGTAATGTTTGAGATTATGGAGTAAATATAAACTATTATGGAACTTTGAAAACTATTTATCCATGACTAATGTCTATTTCATGATTTTATGTTACTAGAACATATAATTGAATCTTTTTTAGGCCATGTTATATGCATCTATAACATTTAATTTTCTATCATGATCTTATGATCACTTATTATTTATGTTATCACCCCACTTGATTACCCTTGATACATATCTTTTTGATATAATGTTACAAATTTTAATCTAACATTATGTTACCTTATAATTTTAATTTCTATACTAGGATTCATAGCTAAATAATTATGTCACTGTATTCCCCTAGTTATCTCATGATGTTTTAGTTTATTTTAATGATTTAGGAGCACTCTGTGGAGAATAAAAAAAGATATATTTTAGTATGACTTTGATTTATTATGAATATTTTCTTTCTAAATAAATTAGTAATGAGGATATTTTGGTTAAATTAATATATTTCAATGATAAAATTCTTTTAATGATATATAGTATATGATGGGGTCCCAATAATTGATATCAATAAAATGTGTACATATTTTTAAGGATTATGACTAAAAAAATTAGTGATAACCTTAGTGATAGGTGTATGGATAAGGGATATTGTGAAAATAATATCTTTGATTGTATCAAAATTATAGAGTGAGTGGATTCAATGATATTACATCCATCTCTGGATATTAAAAGTTGGTGTGGCTCAGATACATTTCTAACAATGGGTAATAATTATGATAAGGTTAAATTGAATGGGACATGATTATCACAGAGTTTATGAAAGCAAGAAATGCTCCACATTTGGTTTAACTTTTTTCAAGGGATATGCTTTGGATAATAACAATACTTATTATGAACCATTATGAAGGACATGAAAAATAATAGGTAATATAACTTAAAAGGAAACACTACATTATATAACTATGATTTCAAATAAAGGGACTCAATAGTTGGAATAACAGTTTCTTTTATATGTTATTGTATATATGTTTATAATTTTCGCTTTTATATGTTAATGAATTATCTAAATTTATATTATTTTCTTAATAGTTAATAAAAAGTTGTACTAAAAGCAATAAAATACCCAATATAACTAAAAATGTTAGGATTTCTCTAATGATATATTGATCATAATAGTAATGGATATTAGAAATCTTTTCATCATTAAAAATTAGATATCATGAATTATGATTTTCAATGGGAACATAGTTTAACTTTTAAGTGCTTCGTGTAGAAAAAATATGGCATATCATTGATTTTAAAATATAAAGGATAGTGAAGAAAATATGATTCATTTACCTACATTTTACAATTTTGGGAAGAGATGTTATGGAATATTCCCTAATGGAATGGGAATATTTTTTTGTGTGTGGAAAATAAGGAAAAATATATAGTTCACTATAATAAATTTAGGGTCTTGTTAATAAGACATAGGTAAATGAAATTCATCTTTATGAACCTTTAACAGTGAAATTTCATATATTTGGGGAAAATGGTCACTATCAATGTCAATTACATAATCAATGGATTAATTAATAATGTCCTATTTTATGACAACCATCGAAGTGGGATGATTGATCATTTTATTTGTTTCAATTAATTAATCGAGATGTTAATATATTTTTTGAAATGATATTATGGTTATAAGAATAATGATGAATCTAAATATTCTCTAGATGTAGTTTTTATAATTGTTTTTCCAGAATATGATGAGTTTTACTAATTATCTAGAATTGTGATATATTGTAATGATATAATTCATGTAAAATAGATCATTGAGGAAAAAGAATCATTTAAATTTCCATAATGTTGAGTTTATAACAGTGAAAAAAAATTATTTTTTTTGTGGAAATGAAAGGGTTATACAGAAAAACATTAATGTTAGAAAACGGTGATTTGATGACAAATGATATTTTTGAAGATTTTGAACATATTCTTTGGAATATTATAGGATCAATGTTAATTATAAATGAAAATATTTATTTTTCATCCATATTTTTAGGAAAAAGGGAAACCAGTGGACTGGGTTACTTCCCATTTCATCTAGTAAGGTTTTGTGGCATGACCACACAAACAGAGTACGATAAGGGTACAATGCACACTACTAACCTATAGATAGTTATAGTTAGTCAGTGTTTTTTCCTAAAAAATTTAGTTGATAAGTAATATTTTTCTATGAAACATTTTATTGGATAAAATAATTTTTTTTATATATTTTGACATGATTAATAATATTTGGAAAATTTTTAATTAGGTTGATATAAATTTTACGTTTAACGTAAAGGATTATTTGGAATGAGTGATATTTTTTTACTGATGTACCATTATGGATATGAAATGACAATTTAGGTAAAAACTATCTTTCACATTGATGTTATTGATGTTACTTAGGATATGTGTTACTCTATTTAATGAATGATCTACATAAAACCATGGTTATCTTCTGGGATATTGAAGAATAATATGTTAATATTCATTTTTGGTATTATCTGACATTGTACTAACCATTTCGGTTTTAATAAAGAGGGGGGGGGGATATATTGTTACTATTTTATGGATCTAATGTTCTATTAAAACTTAATTATAGTGCATCAGGAATATAAAAGTAATTATATCAGATATTCTTTTTTAGTATGAGGTGACATTTATGTTGATCAAAGTACAAAAAAATGATAAAATTGTGTTTATGATATATTAATATACCACATATATATTCAGGTTATTCATACCATAATTGTAAAATATACCATTAAATCAAGGGAAACTATATTGGAAAGAAAAAAATTCCATAAACATCATATATGATGAATAGATTATAGTTAACTCATCAATGATTTATGGTTTTTCATTCAATACCTTGATGTTGATCATTAAATTTCTTTAGATTAGTGATCTCTCTCAATCTCTATAATTATTTATGGTTCTCTTCCATGTTAATATTTTCACATATCACTATTGATCTACTATGTTGAAACAAATTTATGTGATAAAATTTTTATTTCCTTTTCTCTCTTGTTAAGATGATGTTTTATGAAAACATTTTATGATCCAAGAATTTATGAAATGTATTTTAAGATTTTAAACTATTTATTTTTGAGTTTGAGATAAAATTATGAGGAGAAAAGTTTTTTTGTGGGGGGAGAATTTATCAACCTAAAAATTTAGAATATATTAATATTTAAATTTATAATATTTTTTTCAGAACATGATTTACAAACAACATTGAGTTTTAAAAAATAATAATGTACTATTAGTGCATAATATTTTTATACAGAACCATTATAGCCTAGCTATTAAACTGGTGGGTATAAATATAATTAACAACTTTTTGAAATAAAATTAAAGGTTTTATTCAATATTTTTTATGATAAATTCTTATTAAACAACCAATCATTTTTAGTAAAGTCATTTTATAATTCAAAATATTGTTTTCTTCAAATTTATTTATATTTTATGAGTAAATATGATAATTAATTTATTTATGATTTATAAAATGTAATTTATTATATTTTTATAATTTATTAAACCAAATTATTATAATTAAAATATTGTGATATTTTATTCTGAAAATATTTATTTTCCATTAAATAGTTAAGAATATTGATTTTTATAAAACATCCATTTTTTTTAATAAATTAAATTATTTAAATGTCCAATTTTAATATTAATTTGATTTAAAATTTTTAAATATATTAATTATTAATATTTAATGCGAATAATTTCAATTATATCATCATTATTATATATTTTAATATAATTTTATTCTTAGGATTACAAAAATAATTTTTTCTTATTTTTTAAAGTCAATAATGTTTCACCATTTTAGTTAAATCAAATAATTCATAATGAGAAAATATTTAAATGAATTTTATAGATTATATAAATATTTTTATTAACTTCAATTAATATATTGATTATTTTTATTCTTACTATTAATATAAGATAATATTTTCCATCAAAATTCATTTTTTGGAAGACCACTTTTTAATGTGCATATAGTTTTTATTTTAAATTATGTTATTCCATATCAATGAATTGAATTTTAAGAAATAGATTATATATTTTGAATCATAATAATTTATGATATATTGTTAGTTCAACATTATTTTTATTCATAATGAATATTGAAAAAATTAAAAATGTAATTGGGGTAAAATATTAAAACCGAAAATGGGATTAACCATTGAGGTAAAGAGAATTACTAGTATAAAAAATGTATAATATTTTGATGAGAGGTTTACATTAAAATTATATCTCCTCTAATACTTTATTTATCAATTTTGGAAGAACTTAAACTATGAGTGACTACCCATTTTTGAATAGTTTTTTTATATTCACAGAAATTCCACTCCACCTAAATTATAAAATGGCATCCCCACCCTGGAAATGTTAACACCACTAAACCCATTTCGATCAAACAAAATCATGAAATAAAACTCCAAAACATCCATATACACATTTGAGAGAATATAGTATTACTAAAATGAAATACTTTTGAACATTAATAATGGATCCAAAGGGGGTTCTTCTAAAAATGATAATTATCTTCACCAAGCCCCTTCTTTAATACTTTTTTTCCCAGCATCAATCATGTATTAAAAATAATAATATTATATATAAAAAAAATTTCATATATTTTTGAAATACTATTTATCCATTTACACTTCCATAAAATGGTATATGAAATAATATTTAAAGTGTACGGTGGACTATTGCCTCGCAAACCGATGTAAATTTTTTTCCTTCAATGAAATTCATATATAGTCTTCATGATTGATTAAATATTTATATTTGATATTGGAGATTCATTTTTATTTCTGAAAAATTAATATATCATATAATTTCTTACATTAGAATACAATGAAAAATGTTAACGTCTTTCATGTGTACGAAAAACTTCTACCTTACAAAATGATGCCACTGTTTTATTATTACCAAATCATATGGATAATATATATTATCTATTTAAAGAAGTAATATTATTGTTATATTATTATTATACATTTTGGACGATAAAACAATACATACCCTCTCTCCACCATTTTCATTGATTAATGGAAACACTGCACATGAATATATATAACTGGGCATCTCAATGATATTAACATAGTTCATATTTCATAACCATACATAGATAATTATTTTTAAATGTATAATTTTGGATTTATGATTATAATTATTTAATAATTACTATTTTTTTGGGATTTAACAATCACCCATTTTACCATGGTGAATACCACAATTCCCTTTTGAAATTATGAACTAGGCATTCTCAAAACAAAAGATGCGAACATAACTGACTATGTAATTAAACACGTCATTTAATTAAATGAATTAAATTGATAATGTTTAAGAGATTAAAACTAGAATTGTTTTAAAAAACATATTTTATATTATTTTATTATACATAAGATAAATGATATTAATTGAAAATTCTAGACACAATTTAAGGGATTTATCTCAAATAATCCTTTTTTCGGAACATGTTCTTTTATGCTAATAATTTCATATAATGGTTAATTTACATCCTATTTATGTATTATTTATTGAAGTATTAATAATTAATGATATTTTATGTTATAATTCATCTACTTTATTCAATAGAGTTATGATTCAAAAGTTTCCAATGTTATAATAGATTATGCTTTAATCTCATTTTAATTGAGATTATTTATGTATGAATTTCTATATAATGAAATTATAAATAAAATCTGTAGTAAATATCATTAATTTTTTTTCATATTTTAATTCATGAAAAATTCATGCTAAATTTATTCTTTCCTCCAGTTGGTATATGAAATGATTGATATTATGTTTTTATGAAAATATGAATTCATTTACCTCTTTGGTTAAATATCCATTTTCTTCCATATAAATATTCAATATAATATTTTCATAAACATTTTTAAATTAAATAATATATTTATTAAAGACATATTACAAATGTTTTTCCTCTTAAATTGATTGATCTGAATATTCATTCCAATTCCAAAGGAGTAACGTTTTTAACATTTTATAATAGTTTGAATAAAATGGATATTTTAACATATTATCCATGTATGAAATTACCTAAATTCATTAAAACTCATATATTTTAATATTACATTATATGTTTCTATTATTTTAATGATATTTTTTATAATATGTTTGGAATTTTAGGTTTTTAGATATGATTTCAAAGAGAAAATGTTATTTTTTTAATAAATATTCCATGTAATATTTTAAATACATTTCCATAACCCATGAAATCATTTATAATTATATATTTATTGTAAATTATGACTATATTTCCCTCACATATAAATCTAGATTACACTCCTTTTATCTAATGGAAAAATAAATTATTTTTTGATCTCTTAAATTCCATCATTATGAAATTTATTTTTATTATTCATTGAGTAAATATTATGAAACCCATTTCATTTCATGGGTAATTTTTTTTTATGAATGAATAAATTTCTTTCATATATATAACCATAAACATTTTATGTTTAGGAAACCTAGACTTACTACAATTTATTCCAAATATTTTGTAGTCTCATCTGATGTTGTGTTTGGGAATAGGGAGTAAACCAAATCCATTATGGCACTTCTTACGCCATATGATATTTTATAGGCACTTGGATATAACTCAATATTATATCAAGTTATATTTTTATTAAACATTTCTTATGATCCGATGAGATTATTAATCCATTTTCACTATATAATGAACCATGTCATGACTGTTGAGCCTTCTCTTTTATGAAAAAAAGATATACATTTGACACACATGTTATGTGTCATTTTCTTAATTTTTACCTTAATTGGTTTTTAGATCACCCATTTTTTATATGTATTCCATAGGTTTCATCATTATTTTTTTGTTTTTTAATGGATATAATGTCTAATTATAGAGAAAAATTAAATGTTTTATTTTGTTATAACATTAATGTATTAAGAACATTGCCTTCAAAATAAACCAAGATTCATTATATTATGGTTGTAACTAATAAATGTTTTTGTTAAGAATCATGTAATAATATGTACAAATTTATTGGGACACAATATTTAATGTTAAAAAAATATAATACCATATATAATAAGAAAACAACATTTTATTGGTTATGTTTATCCACCAAATGAAAATAATTCTTATTTTCATATTGAATTTTTTTTATGTTCTATATAATTATATTTTCAATAGAATATAGTAAATAATAAAATATTATGAGAATATTAAGAAATTGATAATTTAAAATTTTATATGTAAATTATATTATCACTTGATGTTCATAGTTATTTTTACTAAATATCAAAATGATATTAGGGTATTTCGATAAATGAGAATGTAAAGAGTAACATTTAGTTACTGTTAAAACTATAATAAAAATTCATATAATAAATTATTTTAAATTTTTTGGTAAACTTTTTATGATGAGTTATTAAATATTTTGATGAAATGATTTATTTCTAGTGTTTCAATGAAGATAATAATTTTCTTAGATGTCTTTGTAGTGGTCAAAAAACATATTTACATTGTAATAATAAACATTGTGATGTTATGAATTTAGAGTTTTTAAGTGTTAATAATTATAATACAATTCCTACAACTCCCCATTATTCAAATTAATATTACACATAAATATTACTATGAATAGATTATAGTGGGATGGTATTATAATATGGGCATATTGGGATATTACTGCAACTAAAGATTTTTAATTAGTTTAAAAAACACATAAATTCTTAGTAGATAAAGTCTTGTTTTCAAATTCATTCATATATATTCTATTACACATGAGATTACATATGATTTTATAAAATGTTCTTAAAATAATTTCTATATATAAAACATATCATGTAACAAAATAATAAATATACATATTATCATTATTTAATGATGGATTCATATATATAATGATATACGTTTCATAAAGCCGAATTAAAATTGAACTATAAATGTATCCCAATGAAATAACTAAAATTTATTTTTTCATAGATAATTATTGGTTATGAATAAATATAAGGCTAAAATTTGTTTTATTTTTTTACCAAATTAATAGTTAATAATGATTTTGAAAAAAATGGAAGACCTGTATTGTATATGATACAGTATTCCCAAAAATATGTATTTTCAATACTGGGGGTGTATGTTTTATTTTTAATCATTATAACTAACATTTACGAGTGTCCTGCTATGATAACCATAAATGATCTAATCATATAATATGTCATCTATGAATTCATAAGGATCTAATGCATATATTTTTAATCATGTCAACAAACCATACATCTCATAAATAAATAAGTAATATGAGATACAATAATATTACAGTATTTAGAGAATTTTAATAAAAAATTCTTATTTAATATTATTTTTAAATAACATTAAAAATAATTTTTACACATGAAATCTTCCAACTCATATTACTTGATGTAATATCTTGGTAGAATTATGAATAATAGGATGGAGTGTTCTGAAATTATCATTAAAGGAAAAACATTTTAACGACCCATCGAGGATAAAACAATCAAAAATTAAGAAAAAATGAATAGGTGGGAAATATGATATTTAAAATAACATGGCTTCCATTAATATAATCATAAATATGGAAAAATAGTATAGATCATGGTATACATATATATAACCAAAAAAGGATAAACATGAAAACATATATACACCATGAAGTAGGAATTTCAAAACATGAGATAATAATATGGAGTCTAGGGGATACTCTAAGGATTTGATAACAAAAACAATATTAGGTAATCCATTATATAATAAACGTATATATCTATAGTCATATAGAAAACAAGTAAATGAACCTTACAAAAACTAATCAAGTCCTTACAAGTGTTTAAAACATTTCTACCTATAGCCACATCATATCACATATTATAACACACAATTTTGAACATTACTAACAATAATAAATTCCTATCAATTTGTCATGAACAAAGCTAACAACCATAATTCTAACAGGAAAATAATTATACCAAAAGATATATAAGGTCTATCCATTGTACTATAGTGATATATAATTCATGTATCACCCATATAATAAAGGAATACTATATATATGTGTATTATAAGAACATGAAAACAATTATGGTTCTAGTACAAAATAATTAACATATGTCAATGAAATGGGTTTACCATTAATCATAATAATTCTTCAAAAAAATAATTTTGATTAATAAAAATGATGATTATATTTAAAAATATGTCTAATGAATTATAAGAATACATGAAGATATCAATTTAAAATGAAAAAAAGTTATAAGAGAATGTCAGAAATGAGTTAAATTATGAATAAATTTATCCATTTATTCATTGGTAAATCTTATTTTGAGAAATAAATAGTTTATACAGATATTTTTTAAATAATGATGATAAAATAAAAAATTACTTAGGAATACTAGGAAATCGTGGAAAATAAAATTCAGAAATAAAACCTAATAAAATAATTATATAATGTAACCTTGATGAAAATTTTAAAAACAACCCATTCAGACATTTTAATGAAACTAAATTTTGGTATAAAATGGATTTATTAAATAATATATGTACAAATTAGAAAATGTTTAAAATCATTGAAAAAATATGGACATTTGGGAGAAACATTTTGGACTGAGAAGAAAAATATTGTCGGCTCCATTTACTATTATCATTTTTTTGTTATTTTTTTAACATAAGTGAGATGAAATTTTAAGACAAAATGTAAACCCAAAAATAACTATTGGAGAAGCAAATATATTGGGTATTATATTCAAAAAACATATAATTTTCACTAAGTTATCGTTATTCAAAAAAAATATCGATTTGAAAGTGAGACATGGAGACAAAACAATATGACATGGTTGAATTGCGATTAAAATGTACTTCAATAATAAATCATTAAATATAATAAATAGAATAAAAATTGTGACAAAATCGGTCAAATAATTTTTATATATACCATAAAAGTTAATATATATATAATATGAATCAAATATAAAAGAAGTGTAATTGATATCAAATATGATTTCTTCATATTTTTTTGGTATTAAAAATTCTAAGTCACTGAATAATTTATTTAGGGTTTTTATTCTTATGTATAATAAATTTATTTATATTAATTTCACTCAATACCTTTAATTTTTAATTCGTTATCACCCACAAATTAATTTTACATTCTTAATATTATTATTTGGGAGTTAAAATTACCATTTTCTTGGATGAACATGCATCAGTTTGTTGGTTTCATTCCATACTAAATGATCATTATGTGATCAAATTAATAATTTATATACATAAGTTTCATATTTTTTATATAGTTATTTAGTATCATTATGATTTCATGGAAAATAGAGAAAAATTAGACATGGAATTATTACAAAGAAATCATAGAGATTATATAATGGAAAAATTAATTGATTGTATCAGTGCGTATCAATTTTCATATTAACACACTATAATTTTTTAAACATATAAAATTACTAATTATTATATAATATTACATTAATTTAAGTGGTCTAAATTATTCATGATTTAATCATCATATCATCATTTCTGCAGGTTTTAAAACAGACCCAAACAAGAACACATTATAAGGATTTTATGTGTAAGAACATGATGTTGTATAATAAAAACTTCAATTAAAAAAATTTACTATTATAAAAAAAATTATTATCATGATAATTAATATGAAATAGGATATTTATAAATACGATAAGTATATTAAATTATGGTGGGTAAAATATTTATTTTGAATACATGAATCTTTCTTTCTAGAGTCACCTAGAAATATATATGATTTTAGACTCATTACAGTGACGAGAGTACCTCAATCGTGGGAGGGTATTTTTAGGGAAATAATTTTAGTTTCTGAATACAAAAAAAAAATTAATGTAGGGTATTGAGGGTCGAAGTTGATGTGTTTTATTGGTCATCTTGAGTGGTATTTTTCTAAATACCCATTTCATAATATATGAGAAATGACTTTTTTGACAAGGAAAATGATCCAAAGTGGAAACATAGTAGAGATATAATAATTTATGTAAATAATTTCCCCATACACTATTTTATATATTATCCTATATGAAATTTCTAATATTACCCCTCAGTTTTACACTTTTAAATACATTTTATGAAAATCATGGTTGTTTAATATTAACCCAGCTAACATAATTTTTTGTCCAAATAATAAATTGACCTTATAAAAATAATTTGGTAATTTTGATTCAAAATGTAAAATCCATTTCATTTTATTTATTTTTATTGGAGATAAAAAGTTATATTATTATAATGATACTTTATCAACACATAGTACTTTTTTTTAAAATATCTTTTCCTTCATAAAAATGATTTTTTTTATTATTCCTTACCAATATAAAATCATAAGAATATTAGTATTATTTATGAATTTATATATATACATATCATTTCATTGAAAAAAATAAAAATATATTTGTTAAATTTATTAAAATTAATATACCCAACCTATATATAAGCAATTATTTGTAATATGAGTAATTTCAACATTAAAAGATTTTAATCACATGATGATAATTATTTTTCTATTCCAAAGTACATTTAATCAATCAATTTTTATTAATATATTTAATTTAACTTCAAAACCAATACAAGGATTTCTAAAATATAATAATATATAAGCATTAAAAATTCATAATTTATATATAAGTCATTGTATTTTTTTATTTATATTTTATTAATTCATGCTTTATTAATTATATCCCAGATGCATTACTTTCAATTTGTTGAAAATAATTAAGAAAAATTAATGTATAAATTGGATAATGATATAAGAGTGACTATATTATTAATAACCATATATTTAACATCCATAAGTCCAAGGGATATATGTATAATCTTCATATTACATTCCAACATATAAACATACTAACATATCTAAAATGATTCATCATATTTATTAATACCTATTTGAATATGTTTATAATTTTGAAAATATGTTGTATTATACCTATATTTATCATTTTTTTAAATGATCTCGTTGAATGTTCAAGATAATGAAGATATCAAACCATAGAGATGTATTATTCACTTACTATTTATTTTATTCAGTAGTTTCACTAATTTTTTTTCATTTAAAAATATCATAATATATTCTATTTTCTATTATAATATTCCTCAACATGAAATAAATACATTGAAATTTATTTCTATGACATGTGAATCACAAGACATCAAAATAATTACTTTTTTATAGTGAAATACACAGTAAAATCTTGGGGTGTTATATACGGAGGCATCCCATGTCAACTAGAAATGTCATTTGTACTGATCCAATATAAGCTATGAATGAGTATCCTTATTGAAATAGTTTTGAAAATATTTTTGGGAAGTAAATGTAGAAAATTTATGGGAATGGTTTCACTCTACAAAACATAACAAATAAGTTGTTTAAAGTACTGGTAAACTTCTATTGAACCGCAATATAATTGACATCCATGAAAGAAATATATAGTTTCAAATTAATGAGAATGCAAAGAATAAGATATTAAATTCAAACAACCACATGAGTGAAAATACTATAAATGATTACTCACATATATGGATATTAACATTAATCATTAACCAATATTCTCATTACCTATGCTAGAAGAAAAAATATAATATGAATCTGAATGAAACATAAACATGACTAAAAAACCGATATATTTTTTTCTAATAAATATGGAAACTGGAAATTAAAAAAAATTAACATCTCTATATGACTCGTATTCATCCTCCACATCCCATCATAACCATAAATTGAATGAAGTTATCAATAAATTATCTACAATCTGAACTTGGGGTACTATATACTACATTAGGAAAAGAAAATCACATAATAGTTTGCATTTAACATGTGATCTTATAGTCCTAGTATGATTTCACAAAAGTAAAATATGATTTTTTATTCATAAAATATTTCATTAATTGTAGTTTGAATATATTTATAAAATATCATTTATTTAAATGTAATTAAAAAACTCAAAAAAAACATTACATTCAGAATATAAATCGCTTTTTGAAAAACAAAAAAAAAATTCTAATTAAGAACCATAATATCATGGACAATGAAAAATAATATTAATTAAAATATCATTTAAATATCATTTTATTATGGGTTTAAAATAAATATTTCCATCATGAATTTATTATAAATAATTTTTAAAATAGTGGATATCACTATTTTTGAAAACCTCCATTTCATTTTTCAATATTTTAAAATATTCATTAAAAATATCCATTTTTAATAAATTGAAATTTCATCCATATAATAATTGAATAATGTAAATATTTAATCTGAAGCATCATTTAAATAGTCAAAATAATAATAAATAAAATCCCAAATATGATAAGGGTTTCACAAAGCAAAAATATCAACAAGTATATATAAAAAATGTAACAATGGAAATACTATAGGAAATACCTTAAGTCAATGAATAGATGTCATGGTGTACTACATAATCCCTAACATGAGTTGGCCCATGATAATTAAAAATTTGAATAATCTCTTAGTATTATATTACATCTAAAAAATGAAGTTTTAAATATATTATCTTAGATTTATAATGCTAATACAAAATATGTAACCGCTATATTAGTCTAAAAGGGTAATTTTAGGTTTCAATTAGATCTCATTATCTAATAAGATAAGTAAAAAAATTATAGAATAAAATAAATCTATAAAATAATTTCTGAGGATACCATGTCATGGATGAAGCATAGTTGAGGATTCAGATATTAAAAATGGTCATTAATATTATAAAAAACATAAATATTAATTATCAAAACACTTAAACCCAATTCCCTGAAACACCCCTTTCTATATCATACAACATGAAATAATAATTTAATTCATTTTTTTTGGTGATATAAAATTCTATAATATACATTACATTAATGGTCTCACAAGAAGCATGTACAACCATAAAAAACAAAATTTATAAAATAATTAATTGGGGATTAAAATCAAGAGTAAGTAGTTATTATATAAAACAATACATGTCAAAAACCATGGAATAATATTTCTAACTAATATAAAAATGGGAATTCATGTCATTCATGGAAAGTTAGGATAAAGAATATTCGTTATGGAAAAAAAAAATTATTAATTTTAAACCAATTTTTTCCTTATTCATGAGCCACATTATAAAAATAGAGTCACATAAATTAAATTAGGCCCTCAAAAGGGGTTATTTACTTTAGAAATGAATCAATGAGAAAATACATTGAATATTACCAGCCATATTTTCTAATGATCCTCACAGTTATTTAGAAAATCATTAGTAAAAAAATTCAGTTTAAAATAAATTTATAATAATCCATTGAAGATCCACAATATGAAATTTATAAATAATTATAAACATTTTATAAACCCTCTATATCACCACTCAATGAGATAAATTGATATAAATTAAACTTATAAATACCATAATTTTATTAAATAAAAAATTCCGTATATAAAAAATCCCCACCACTTCCTAAAAGATACAATAATAGAACATTGACTTCAATATTGAAAGAAAAGAAACCTAAAAACCTCACAATCAAATTTTAATGAAAAGTACGCTATGAATATACACATAATGGGGACTAAATTCTTCACAAACAATGAATAGGGTTCAATAATAATGATAATCCCTTAGTAATGGGAGAGGTGAGAAGTGAAGAAGAAAAATAATGTCCTATCAATGAATAACTTCTAGAAATCATGATGTGGACACCCCAACCAAATGGGAGCATAGATAAATATCATGGGTATATTCCATTGGTTATGAAACGTGAGAGATAAAAGAAAAGTGTGCCGAAATTTTTAAAATTTTATAGGTATATAATTGAAAAATTAAATAATATTATAGTAGTGAATAATAAATCCATGATGTGACCTAACATATTATAACATGAAATGATTCAAAGAAAAAACCATGGGCTCAAAACAGTGGAAAAAATCACTATATGAGAATCCATAATTACTGCATGGCCATCCCATGAGAAGTCCCCAACAACATAGAACATGGAAGTTACACAAGTCTAGGGAAATGATCCCATGGATGGGATCATGTAATCATGTAACCCCCTTTATCTAGTCAAAACACCTTTCCAAAATTAAAAATTAAAAATAAATAAAGTACACATAATATTGTTATCCACCCTCATGGAACAAAAACATCAAGATTATAAGTAGTGGTCCACTGACACACTCATTTTTAAGAGACATACTATAGATAGAGGTATAGAACTAATTTATTTAAAAAAAATCCAATTTTTTATTTCTCATAAAAAAAATAATATTGAATACCACAATGACATGGGTTTGTAACAATTCTCCACAAATTACAATTTTTTACACCTAAAAATCATTAAAATAATAGTAATTAAAATGTAACATTTTGGTAAATAAAGAACGTGACATTTTCATATTTGTTAATATTTTTCAATTAAAATTTAATTTTACTTTAAAGAGGATTCTATGTTCCATGTCATACCCGATACGCAACAATGGGTTTCTTTGAAATCTTAAATTGCACACAACATTGAGTCATACTGAAAAATAATAATATAATAGTTTTATTTTATATAGAAGTTAAAACATAGCCTTTTTATTGGAGGTAATGAATAGAACTAACTAAAATATTATTACACATATTTTTAAAATTATTTAAATTTATCCAATAAATTTCAGAGGCGTAAAATGTGAATGAGTCCAATTTTAACCATAAATACTCTAATATTCTTTAAAAGGCTGACTTACTGCCTTTTGAGGGGAAAACATTTTTAAATGAAGTATTTTACACTTTTATATTTTTAATTTGAAAAAATAAACTTCTTATTTACAATTGGTGCATCAAAATTTACTTTGGGTAAAATTTTGGTATTTTTCTAGTAATGTTCATTTTTAATGAATAGTAAAAATACTGCATTTTAATTCACAACTACATTTTAAAATAATTTAATTATATTGATATATTGTCTTTTTAATAGGTTTTAATGTGTAATTATATTATATTTTTACCATTTCATCAAATATTATTCATTGTAAGTAACATTAAATTGAAATTGGACATAAACAAGTGTATATATTTTGATAGTTATTATTTCTTAAAAATGGGTTTTTTTTGTTTTGACAACGAAAATTTATTTTTAATTAAAATTTTCATCTTTTGTGTTTTGACTTTGGAAAAATCGAATCCATATTTGGAATCATGAGGTCCAAATTGTGTAAATAGCAAACTTTTACTTTTAGAAATTATGAATAGTAACATTAGTAAATATTTTATTTACCATGGTTGAAAGGTAAATCTGGTAAATAAGGGTAAAAAAATAATATTATAATAATAATAAATTACACTAACATATATCTTAATCCTATTTTATGATATAATTCTGACCAAGGGAATCCTTGGGTCATTTTTGGGACCCCATGGAACCACTTGTAACTGAAATTGACACATAATAGAAATTAATTTAAAGATAAGGAAAATGTAAAAGAAACATATATACCTTAGTAAAACATATTTTATAATGAGTTATATAATTGATATTTTCTAAAATAAATATTCCTTATTTATATAAATTTATTTCTTAAATCATTATATTTTATTTATAAATTTTATACATTAAATAAATAAATTTAGTTATGACATAATGGGGTGGAGTAATTGGTTCATTAATTAAGGATTCAAATAAATGATACTATAAATATTAAAATACATTTATTTTGAAACTTTTTATTCCATAAAATAATTTAATATAATATTATGCCTTTTTATATTTTAGTTAATTATGATTTTTCAAAAGAATCATGTTTTTATATATTTTTTAAATGTCTTGATATGAATAGTTTATAAATTGACATAAATGAGTTTTTTAAACAAATTTAAATTTATTTAAATGATAAAATATTCCTAAAAATAAAATATTCGTCCAAATTACATGTATGGTGTTAAATTTATTTTTAATGATCCATTTTGGGTTTATTTTCATTTTATATTAAATATATTATCCAAATAATATGAATATATAAGAGGACAAGGTAAAAGTTAAATATGTTAACAACGGGTTAAATAGAAAAGATAAGGATTAAAAAATATAAAAAACCTATAAAATTAATATTGGATGATTTTATTTCAACATATATGAACCATATCATGGAATTCAATATGTTTCTGACTTTTTGATACTGAAAATCATTTTATAATAAAATAATACTTTTAAACTTTCCTAGATAGAACATCCTCACTCTTATTAAAGACCACCACCTCTATCCCATTACTCATACCTCTAAATCCCCTTGGATTATCCAATTTATACTCTAAGAATCACCCAAAATCCCTATATTACCCCTATAAGCCGTAAAATAGATAGAAAGCACACCTGGAACGCTTTTTGGTTCAAACCAAAGGGAGTTACCCGATTAAAAGGTAACATATTCTCATATGTTTTATTTTCTTTTATTTTCCTTATCCAACCCCCTAAAATCTAATTATTACATTATTTTATAAAAAAAAGTTATATTCAATATACTAGGATTTTGTTATGAGGGGGATTCTAACTACACATCCACATACCTCCAACTAATGGATACGAACATATTGTTTATGTGGACGACGATCTACTGCCTCACGAAACGATGATTATTCAATTTTATCCTACAACCTCTCATGCTTCAAATTATTATGGACCTATATTTATATGTGATATATATTATATTTTTATTGTCTATATGCTTCTATATTTTTCATTTATATCATACCTTTATGGATTCCATAGTGGATAAATATAATAATTTCATTTGAGGAATTGTGGACTACCGCCTCTAAAAGTGATATGACTCGTTAATGCCATACATGAAATGTATAAAGGATGATGTAATGAACTTATACATGATGTTATACTGGAATTATAATATACCTATTCATCATTAAATTTTCATTCCATTAAATATGAAATAGAAATGAAACTATCGTTCATGTGTACATACGGCTTGCAGTCTCCATGAACCGTGCATTTCATTTCTTATCTACAAATTTTATGTACTGTTATAAATACAAACATATATATATATATATATATATAATGGAGGTATATGATATATATGATATCGAAATCATTAATATTATTATGGTTATAATTGGATTTTTATCACAAGGACAACTTGTAATTATAAGAAGTTCAAATTTTACTCAAGTACCAAATTTCTACAAAATGACCGTTATTAACTTAAATGATAAAGTAATGTTTATAACATGGTGATAAGTCATATAAAAAGAATAATAAATTTGAAATAGGTTATGATGCAATTATAAATTAACTTTAGTTTATTATTTAGGAGAATAAACAACAAACAAGTCAAGTCGAACTAGAGGTAAGGGAACATCTTAAACCAATTTCTATTCAATGGGATATATTTCTACTTCATGATTATACCACGCTATGATTATGGGAGAAATAAATTTTTTTATGATATCTAGTATTTAAAATTCTTTTATGTGTACTTATAGTGAATACAGGTAATTGATCATTTTTATTTACCAAATTGTCTTTGTAAGGGAACCTTCCACCATCCTTTTTCAATTAATGACTTCTTTTATGTCATGCCTTTTAATTTCAATTTTCATATGTTTCAATATATTCTCCTGTATTCTTATTTCTATAAATTTTATTTACAAGTTATGATATAACTTTATCTCTCTCATCATCTAATTTTTGGAAATTTTATGTGACATTGTTATGCTGTCGAATTTTCGTAAGAGAACTTCTCAACAAATATACATTCTTTGGGTCAAACATCTACTTCATGACTATGTTATTCTATGAATATTTCTGAATGACCTATGATTTTTTTACACTTAATTCCCACTTTTATTTGTATTATTTATATTTATAACACATAATTATACAATCGATTTATCCTTAATCTAATGATACCATCTTTGTAAACGACTACATCTCAATAATCCTTTAATGAGGTATATCTTGATATTGTGCACCTTTATTATCTTATAAAGTGTATATATAAACATTTTGAAATTTTATATCATGTATTTAAAAAATATCATGATATTTATTATTTTAATTGGTTTTATTCTTTAATGATAATTATTCCGTAGTTTCTCAAGTGGTAAAGGATTATTTAACTAAAAAATCGTTTTTAATGATTTAAAGATTTAATCTTCTAAATCCTTCTCTTTCATGTCCATGTTTTAGAAATGATTTTATTGATTTAGTTATATTCACATGAGTGTTTTAAAGTATAAAAAACATTCAAAATTTTCAATATGGTATGGGATACTTTGATTTAAATCACTTCCTTTTGAATTTTTTAAACCAACAGATTATGTAAATGATATATCATGATTTCAATGTATAAATGTTCTCTTTCAATTATGATTTTGTTATGTGTTATGATTATGTTGTGGTAGTTGGGAAATTTTTACTTATATTGGTGGTTACATGATAATTCTAGGGTAGGTGAGATCAATATAGATCTTCAATTCATTGGGTAATGTGATAGAGGAAAATGTTAATGTTTCTCCTAATAGATTTAGGTAATATACTGTGATGGGTATTGCAAGTGTAAATACCTACATATCTATGATAACTACAATGTAATTATGTAACGGATGACACATGTTACCTTTATAAATTAACATTTCTATGTGTTATTCATAAATATTATGATTTCATGAGGTGTGTTAAGGATCTTATGATTTGTATGTATTGATGGACTAATGATTTATTTATTTATTTTATAACCCTTACTGGGCATTTTTTGCTCATAAAAAGTTTATGAAATGTATTTCACATGGTATAACGCAATTTATTGGAGATGAAGAATTCATGAATATTTTTATCAAGAAAATAATTATTTTTTTCATTTAAGAGTTTATTTTTTTGTAAAAAATGGGTAATGAGTAGATGTGTCTACATTCTAATATTTGAGATGTAATGAAATAGTTATGGCCTAATTCTTTTAATCTATAAGCCTTAAAAGATCCCCAATGTGAAATTATTCGCTTGATTTTTTTTATTATGTAATGTTTAGGGCAAGGTCCATAGATTTGGTATCAGAGGTCGACTTAGAAAACATCAGGGATTTGGAGTTTTTGTTAGACACATGGTTAGTCGCTATGATTTCTCTTTAGGTTAAATTATTATTTTTTAACATTCTCATATCATGTAAAGTCTTTTATTAATTGATAGAGGAGGATCTCAAAAGACATTACAATCTCTTCCTAATGAATTTCCTACAATAATTATTAAAAATTCATGTCCATAAAATTATGAAACATTTTTTAACCTAAAACTCACTTGAAAGAAATTATTTAAGATATCAACCACCTACACAATATATCGATACCATCATGGATAATGGGTTTTATTTAATCAAATAATATTTTCAGAATATTCTCATATATTCATGAATGTTAAATATTATCTAGGCATTTCAAAATATTATACCATATCATATGATTTTGAAGCTTATTATGATTTTGAAAAAGGTGCTGAATAAGGATCCCCTTGTGCAACCTATTTTTATTTGATTTTAAAATATACTATCTCAGCACATACATATGGTATTTTAAAAGGACCATTGAATGATTGTTTTATCAAATGATTTGAAATATACATCGGTCATTATTATTTTCTGAAACTATTTTTCTACAAACACCAATATGACCCAAGTTGTATAAGGTTTATTTTGATGAAAGAGGAAAATGATTTCTAAGGATCTCTAAATCATTGTTTCAATGAATGGACCTTCTACCTATTTGAACAAGATGACTATGAAACCAAGTGGACACCATGAATAAGGTAAAATGTTATTTCTTCAGGAATAATGTTATTTTATAGAGGCTAAAAAATGGCAATATATATATAGGACTTCATGAATTATGATATTGAGGTTATTATGAGTTGGGAATAAAATGAGAGGTATAAGATAACCATGGAGGTTAAATCAACTTAGGGTTATTTTTTAGTTTTATAAAAAGGAACAGGACACAAGATGAGTGTCAACATGTCGCATCCTCCAGGCCTGTAAAAATTGAACCCACAACGGAAGGGCGACAAGGGTGCATAACCTACCACTGCCCTAAGTGATTTCCCTCATCATTATTACTTTTCCTTTTTTAGTTAAATGATTTAATATATCAATAATAAGTTTATTTTGGGAACTTAATTGTATCAAATGGATATCCTTAGAATAGGATAATGATTTGGGATGATAATGGTTATTTTGGAAGACATTTTCTCTTTTTAGAAACTATATGTGTAAGGAAAATAGAATACAATGGGATTTCATTTGAGGAGTAATGGTGCAATTTTTTTTGAAAGAATCTATGTTTTTATTTTGTTTATAATCTGATTTGGGTTATTTTGGGAAATGATTTTCCTATCATAGATAATATGTTATTTAGTTAAATACAATTCATTATGAGACTCTAAGTGTAGTCGATGTTATTTGGATATAAATGCTAAGATATAATATGGAAGACTATGAGATTAAATTCATCTGCGTTTTGGGTTTCATTATTTATTTGGATTATATTGAAGTTTTTTAAGGACAATTGTTTATTGAATGGTCTTTGTTGAATTTTGGGAATTGTTTGTTCAATTTTGGAGATTAAAAGTAGTATTTGTTTTATAAAGGATTATCCTTTTGCAGATTACCTAATCTTGTAAAAACCATTTTGGTTATGGTTAATGTCCAAAGATAGGGGAACTATATAGTTTTATTTTCAGATTTTGTGATCATTTAGAAGTTGATTCATGAACTTCATATGTGACTAAGTCCTCTTGAATACACATAATTTCGAGAAAAGATGATTTTTTGGAAAAAATTTAGTTAAAGGATGAAAACAATAATTTTCAAGTATATTTCCCTATGATCTTCGTCTAGTTAGTAATAAAATTCTTCAACTCTATGAAAAGGAACATAAAACAAAAACATTGTCTATTCATTTTTCCTACCATGAAATCACGGACCATTTAACATATCCCAATTTTAAGGTTTTCTGGTGGTTAACTTTCTCCTAATAATGTTTTCTATCACTCTCCATTAGAAAATAAGGGTTAGTTTTTTTTCATATCCATGTTTTCTTACATGGAATCCTAGTATGGTTTATCTTGGATGACCTTTGTACTTATCATTATTTCTTTTAATGTGGTAGTTTTATTGAATCATTTACTAATGTGAGACATTTAATGAAGTTTCCAAGCCCAGTTTTAAAATAGTGATGACGCAATTTCCAAAAGAGGGGGAGGATGTACCATCCTAGACAAATAAATTCCATGAAATTGTTTTATTTACCAATATTTGCGAATTAAATATTAATTTTAATTTAAATGGGATTGTATGTTTGATGTCATACCCAATACACAATGACGAGATTCTTTAAAATATTATGTGGTACACAACGTTGAGTCATACTAAAACATGATAATATAAAATTATTATTTTAAATAGTAGTTAATGCATAGCCATTTTATTGGTGGGAATGAACAAAACTAACTAAAATATGATTAAAAATGTTTTTTAAACGATTTAAATATATCCAATAAAAGTCAGAGGCATAAAATATGAATGAATCCAATCATAAGCATAAATACTTTAATAAACTTTAAAAGGACAATCTATCGACTTTTGTAAGAGAATCCTTTTTAAATAATATTTTTGACACATTTATATATTCTATATATCAAAATAAACTTATTATTTAGAATCAGGACATCCTAATTTACTTTGGGTAAAATTGTAATATTTATTTGTTAGTGTTCATTTTTTAATGAAATGTGAAAAATACAGAATTTTAATTCAAAAGTGTCTTTTAATATTATTTAATTAGATGGTTAAATATTTATTTTAGATGGTTTTAAAGTTTAATTAGATCATATTTTTATAATTTAATCCAACTTTTTCATCCGAAATAATTTCACTTTGAAATTGGACATAAACAAATATCAATCTTTTGATAGATATTATTTTTTAAAAAACACAATTTTTTGTTTTGACAACAATAATTAATATTAAATTATTTTCTGCAGCTTCTATGTTTTTATTTTGAAAAATTGGATTCCATATTTGGAATCACGAGGTCAAAATTTTGTAAATAGGCAACTTTTATATTTAGACAATATGAATAGTAACTTCTGTAAATATTTTATTTACCATGGTTAAAAGATAAATCTTGTAAGTATGGGACAAAAAATAATATTATAATAATACTAAAATACCATAACATGTGTACCAATCATATTGGCTGATAAATTTCCCACCATGGGTATCCTTGGGTCGATTTTGGGACCCTATAGAGCCACATGTAAGTGAAAATGACACTTTATAAAAATTAATTTAATGTTAAGAAAAATAAAACATAAACATATATCTCATCCTAAAACAATTTTTATAATGGGTTATATAAGTGATATTTTCGACTATAAATAGTCATTAGAAATCTAAAAATATTTCCTAAATAGTAGAATTTTATTTATAATTTTATGCATTAAAAAATTTAATTATGGCACAATGGTGATGCAGAAATTGCTTCATTAATTAAGGATTCAAAGAAATGGAAATATAAATATTAAATTAATTTTATTTTGAAACTCTTTTATTACATAAAATAATTTTATTGATTATTATGACTACTTATCATTGAATTAAGGAATATTTTTCAAAATAACCAAGTTGTAATATATTTTTTAAAAGTCCTGATATGAATTGTTTGTAAATTGACCTAAATGTGTTTTTTTTAAATAAATATTTTATTAAATGGTAAAATAATCCTAAAAATATACGATTTGTCCAAATGACATATATGATGTTAAAAATGTCATTAATGATCGTTTTTGGGTTGTTTGTAATTTTATAGTAAATATATTATCCGTATATTATTAATATATAAGAGGACATGATAAAATTAAAATTAGTTAAAAAATCCCTATATTACTACAATAATCCTTACCTATTTCAGAAATTACTTCATGAATTCCATTTGGTTCAATCCATTGAGAGTTACCCGATTTAAAGGTAACACATTCTCTTATGTTCTTTTCAATTATTTTTCTTTCTCCAACCCCGTAAACTCTCTTTATTTCATTATTTGATAACAACACCTATATCTTAAATATAATAGGGTATTTTTATAACGGTGATTCGAACTATAGATACACACACCTCCATTTAATGCATACGAACATATTGTTTCTATGGAAGGCGAACTACTACTACATCAATAGATGATTGTTGAATTATCTCCTACTGCCTCTCATGATGTCCATAATAATGGAACTATATTTATATGTGATATATATTATATTTATATTTTCTCTATTATTATTTAATTTTCATTAATAGCATACCTTTATGGTTTTTATAATGGGTAAATACGATAATTTCATTTGAGTAAGTGAAGACTACCACCCCTCAAAGTGATATGACTCATTCATTCCATACATAGAACATATAAAGGATAGAATTGATGAAATTATATATGATATTATAATGGAATTATAATATACCTTTTTATCATTAATATTTCATTCCATTAAATATTAACTAGAAATGAAAGTTGCGTTCATGCGTAAGTACGACTTACCGTCTCCATGAATGGTGCATTTCAATTCTTATCTCCAACTATTATGTAATGTTATAAATACATATGTATATTTACAAAAGATTTATGGTATATATGATATCTAAATAATGATTATAATTATCAATATAATATAATTTTTACCACATTGACAACTTGTAATTATAAGAAGTTCATTTTTGACTCTTGTACCAAATATCGAGAAAATGAACATAATTAACATAAATGATTATGTAATGTTTGTAACATAGTGATAATAGATATAAAAGAAATAATAAACTTTAAAAAGGTTCTAAATAATGTATAAATTAAATTAATTTTTTTATTCGGGAGATTAAAGAAAGAACAAGCCAAGTCGGGCATGATGTAAGGGAACTTCTTAACCCAATTTCTATTCATTAGGATAAACGTATACTTTTTGATTATTTCGTGTGATGATTATGTGAGAAATAATTTTTTTTATCATATCTTGTTTTTATACTTCATTTATGGGAACTTATAAAGAATAAACATAATTGATCTATTTTATTTACAAAATAATCTTTGTAAGGGAACCATTCACCACCCTCTTTCAGTCAAAGACTTATTTTATGTTATTTATTTTAATTTCCATTTTCATATGTTTCTATATGTTATTATATATACTTATTTCTATCAATTTTATAAAAAAGATACGAGAGACCCTTTTCTCTCTCATCAACTCTTTTTCGGAATCTTTAAGTGACACCGTTAGGCTGCCGAAATTTCGTAAGAAAACTTATTAACCTAATTTACATTCCTTGGGTTAAACTTATATATATTCACTATGTTTTGCTATGAATATGTGTGAACGACCACTTATTATTTTACACTTAATTTCCACTTATATAGGGTGTATTTATATTTGTCACACATAATTATTTCATTGAATTATCCATTATATAATGACACAATCATTGAAAGGGAATACGTCTCAATTAACTTTCATTGATTATTATATTGATATTGTGAAACTTTATTATCCTATAAGGTGTATATAAAACTCTTTTGACATTTTATATCATGAATTTATATATTATCATGATATTTATATTATTCATTGATTTTATTCTTTAAAGATTTTTAATCAAGATTTTATCAAGTGGTAATGGATTCTTTAACTAAAACATCATTTTAAATGATTTAAATTTTCATACTTCTAAATCCTTATCTTTAATTTCCATGTTTTTAAAAATATTAGAAGGATTTATTTATATGGAAATGATTGTTTAAATGTGTAAAATTCTTTAAAAAAGTTTCATTGTGGTTTAAGACAATTTGATTCAAAACTATTTCATTCCAGTGTTTTAATTGAACTAATTATGTCAATGATATATTGTTATTGAAATGTGGAAATGTTTTACTTCCTTTATTATTTTGTTATATTTTTTTATTATGTCATGGTTCTTAGGCACTATTACAAATACTGGTGGTTCTGTGATGGGTATTCCAAGTGTAACACCCTACATAGCTATAAAATCTACAATGTAGGTATGTTATGGATTCCAAAAGTTACATATATAATATATAATTTCTATGAGTTATTTATAAATCTTATTAATTAAATATGTGTTTTAAAGAGATTGTGTTTTTAATGTATTTATGGGCTAAGGATTTCATTCTTTATTTTATATCCCTTATTGAGATTTTTATGTTCATCCCATGTTTCTGAAATGTTTTTCACAGGGTATACGGTAGGGTAAGAGAAAGGAATAATTCATCAAGATTTACATCAAGAAAATAATTCTTGTTTTTTTAAGAGTGTATATTTTTTTGGTTAAAAATTGACACTGTGAATATTTTATTTCATTTTTAAAATTTGAGTTATAATGAAATATATATTGCCTAATTATATAAAACTATAATCTTATAATGATCTTAAATGTGAATTGTTAAATTAATTTAATATTATGTAATGTTTAAGGTCGGGTCCTTACATAAAATCCCAAACAAACACATCCCAACAGAAAAGATGATGGTTCGATTATACTCTTATGATTCTAATGTGAATAAACCAGTAGACCAATAACTAAATTATTAAATTTTAAGGGAATGGGATCCTCAACCCTTACCTAATATACCCATAACTAATAAAATTTAAAAATAAATGGAACAGAACTTCGGGATCATAGAGGAATTATATAGGTCACCATAAAATTAATAATTCATCTAAATTTTTTAGAGTAGTAGCAACAACCACTACAAAAAATTACGGAACCAAACCCCAACATGTGAGGATATAAAATAATTTTAAATTATAACTCAATATATATGATGATAAAACACACCCTCTAATTATAATGGAATTCATTATGTATAGAATAAATTTCTAATCAACTTAGTTAAAAATGATCTCAAACGTCTACCACATGTTCTTCTCATATTATACCCTTTATAGAAATATCATTATTAATACCTTCATAAACTATAGTAATGGAGATATAATAATCGGTGAGATTAGATGATAAGTAAGGTTAAAGATTGTATGAATTAATAAATGATGTAAAATTGTTATAAGTTATGCATAATGTTATGATAAATTATTTAAACATAAGAAAACATGTCAGAAAATTCACAGACTATAAATCACGAGTCATGGTATATGTCTTTCTCATAAAAAAACAATGTGAGTAAAATCATTAACAATATACCTTGAAAAATTAATGAACATCATAATCATAATACAAATGTTCTTGGGAATGATAAAATCATATAAAATAATTTCATTTTTCATATATTACTACCTAGAATATCATATTATAGGTGATAAAATGTCGTAGTTTATCTAGTCCACTCCTTATTAAGTTTTATATTTTCTCCTTAGATATAATTGTATACCCAATTTATTTAAGGGGTATATTTTTATTGTACCACCCATAACATAATTTAATACTTATATATGTGTTCCACATGATCGTAAAAAAATTATGATTTTATTATAGGTTATTTATCACATGGGAATGAAATATATTTGTTGAAAACAATCTCAAAACATTATTTTCACAAGACATCCAGATAAATAACTTTTGTTGTATCCAAAGTGAATATCCCTAGTAAACAATAAAAATCCTTCAAGGATATTTTCATATTTATAGAATCTTTTATAAAATTATTAGAAAATTGGTTTTTAATGAAAAATAATAATTAAATTGTATAGGTTCTCTTTAAAAAATTAAGAATATATTGAATATTAAGATAAAAAATAATTATAATACCATTAAAACATGAAATTTAATATGAATTATAAGGAAATAAAAATATTTAATTAATTTTTTTATGTTTTATACATAAAAGAATCATTCATTTCACGTATTTCTAATGAAACACAATAATGTATTGTTAGTAAAGAATTTGAGAATATTGATTTTAATAATTTACATGTTATGTTAATAGTAATTAATATATATAAATATTTCAAAAAAACAATAATTTCTATATATTATTTTAAGAACATGGTCATAGAGGATAATGATTCCCATGGTAAAGAAAAAATAATGTCTAAATATTATTATAAACCTTATTTTCAATGGAATATTGAAACCATTGCGGAGGTATTTATTTGAATACATATAAAACAATATAAATTATTTGAATAATAAATTATATTTGTTTTAATATAAAAAACAAACAATTCCCACTATAATCATTAAATAAAAACAATCGTGATAAAATGTGTGATTTTAACATATATTATTTCGTCATGTTTTGAATTGTATCGTATGTGATATACCATCAGGTAATGTAATTTTTTATTTAATATATATATATATATATATTTCAATATTATTATCACAATTATCTCATAATACACCATTACATTATAATTATTAATTATGAATTGAGAAAAATTAATGATCAAAATTGATATTTTGGTGTAGATTGTTTGATTATCAATGAATGTTTTGGAAATGAAATTCATATAGATGGTATTTCTACATGGTTATAGAATATTATTCATGTCATAATATCATATTTTATTTTTATATAATATATTGTAAACATCCATGTATGGAGGTGATGAGTTAGAAATTTATCACTTGGTGTTGGTGATAGTCTAAACGTACACATATATGATGTTTCCATTTTTCAATGGATGGAATGAAATGAATGTAAATAATATTTTACACTTAATCAAAAATAATTATATTTTAAATATGTTATATATTATTTATATACACCTATGTCACCAACCATGAGAGAAAGTGATAAAAAATAAAATGCATCTCTTCTAAGTGGTGATGGTCATCACATATGCATGATTTATGTTTTCAGTTTCATTTAGATAAAATAAAGGTAAGTAAGGATTTACATATCAAAATAATTAAAGTATAAAAAAAATTATGAAATTTTAATTTTTAATCATTATTAGAATATATTATTGCGAGTATTATAAGAATGAAATGAATAGAATTGAAAAACGACTGATAAGATATGTTTATTTGACTCTTGTGGAAATTTCCTCGGTGAAATGGATTAATCCACAAGATGGGATAAAATTATGATAAATTGGCATAGAAAAAATGTGTCAGATTTTTGGGGTTGAATTCGGTCATATTTTGGTGGAATTGAGTGGATTATTGTTTTAGGATTACTAGGGTGCCGAAGGAATTCATTAAAAGTAATTAGAGTGAAATTTTCATAAAAAGGGTTCTCTATTAAAAAAATGTTGATAGATAAATAAGCAATAATGTTAATTTTGAAATTTTTTAATTGTCATTTAGATAAAAACCATGCCGAGAAAAAAAAATTACATTTTTTATAGGGTTTATCCTTATTTAGTCTTTTTATGCTAATTAACATTACCCTAAGATACTCATTTTTAACCTCAGTAAAATAATTTATGGGTAAAAATAAAATTTACCTTAATTGGTAATTTTGAAATTAATATTCATAAAATAATGTCAATTTTATAATATTATAATTTCAAATTTTATATAAATTTTTTTCAAAAACAATAATTTTTTATAAATATGATGAGTTTTTCAGAAAAAATATTACTTATTATAAAAAATTATAACCATTTATTTATAAATTAAACATTATATTTTTTATCAATTAAAATAAATTATTAAATACATATATAATTATGAAAAAATCATAAATTTTAATACTATTCTTATATCATAATGTATTATTATATTTCAAGGTATTTGTGAAAATTACATTAGGAACTAATAACCTAAAACTCCACACATTTACAAGAAATAAAAATAATTCATCCTATATAAACATTCTTATGATGAAACCATAAAATGACGTTATTTTTTTCAAATCAATATTTGAAATATATAATATGTATATTTAACAAAAAATATACACCATAGAATAAAAATAATGTTTTTGGGAAAAAAATATTTATCACCAAATCATTAAATTAACATTCATTATAGTTACTTAATTATTGTTTGGATTATATTAATTTATCCTCCCTAGAATTTCTTGAATACTTTTTATTGATATCCTAATAATATGATAGTATTATTTATAATATATTATTTTTTAAAAATAAATCATGTTAATATATTTTTATCAATATTTGGGTATCATTATTGTTTATAATATTTTATTTGGTTTTAACATTTTATTTTCATAATTTATTAATTTAATCCTTACATATTTAGGGTACACTGATGTTCTATTTTGTTAATTATTTCATATGATATAAGATATTTAAAGCATCAGAATTATTAAAGTGATATATATTATAGTATCATGTGGAGCTATATTGTATATCATTAAATGAACATTCAAATATATATTCCATTAGTATAATAGGAATAAATGAGGTCACATTACAGTCACATAATCCTTGGGTTATGTTAATAATTATTTATATATGTGTTTTAACCAGAAAATTTTCTATGTTAGGGTAGATATTCTTCAAAACATTATAACATTTATTTAAAAAATCCTCCTAATTTTTATCAAACACAAATTTGTACACTATATTTATAGACACTGAATTAAAAATATTTGTATAATAAACTATACACTTCCAAAAACATTATTCTTGGATCACATAGTGTACATGATAGATGTTTTGTGGATGTTATTAGTGGTAAGATATTTTTATGATATAGTCAAAAATTCTAACAGAACTAATGTATCTATGTATTACATTAAACTTATTTCCAAATATCGTAACATTCTTAGAATGTGATATTTAGAAGAAAAACATTTCAATAACACCATGCTCTATTTCTCACCATTGATTGTGAGAAAAAATATTCTATGAACCTTGAGATACATTGATGTACTATTAAATGGATTTGAATTTCTTGTTAATTTCCTCATCCTGGAAGTGTAATAATAGCTTAAACTAACTATTGTCAGTCCAACTTTTTAGATTTTTTTATCATATATTAAAAAAAGGATTCATTAGGTTCCATTTCAATTATATAATGAATTATATTTTTTATGAAAATTCTGGTAATTAATTTATTTTTCAAATCACATTTGAAATTCCTTGAGTAATGACATGAAATATTTTCTATTATTTGAATTATCCCCACTAAATTACGATAAATCAAGGAATGATTTTTTGTACTAATGATCATCATAAAACACAATTCTTGATTAATGCTTCTCCATAATTTGATGATATTTCATGGATATCAATTAATATAAATTATGAGGGGTATTCTATGAAATATTAAAACATACTTAATATATATTCTAGAAAGATTGTCATTTGAGTTATCATATCTCAAAGAAATTAAATGGAATAACATCATAATGTAACTAACAATAACTGAAATAGCATGATTACATTAAAATGTCTTGTGGAATTATAAAATGAGATCCAAGGTGATGTTTTCCCTTTTCAATATAATCATTGTTAATGATTTAATCATTTAATTTGACTTCGTAAATTAAACATTAACTTCATGACATTTGGGAAAATGATATATATGCTCTACAATAGTCATGTTCCTATTTTGTTTACAAAAAATTGTATTTAAATTCTCTATACCAATTTATACTTCCTGGATAGGTAGAAAATGTAAATCTATGTTCTTCATCAAAAATCAACTTCTTCAATTCTGGTAATATATTAGAAGATATTATGTTCCCAATTCTATTTATTCTATTATGTTCAAGTTTTATGCATATAACTTTCATTTCCATATATTATGGTTCCATATCATCCTTTAATGTCAGTTTATTCTAAAAATGGATGGATAGTTGAATATTCATTTGAGAATTTTTGTATTTATACCATTCCAACATGATTTCAAGGACTATCTTATAGAAATACATATGTATTGTATCTTTTAGAATCCATATTATAGACCATCTACAATGATCATTGTAAAGCACAGTGTCAACCACCATTTCTCTCTCTCTTCCATGAGTAGTCATGGTTATTAATCAACCACACCCATATTTATTGGAGTATATTAAACACTCGAAATGTAAATATATCCATTGAGATATTTCATTTAGTATATATATAGAATCATTTCATATAAAAATATTGAATCTATATTTTTAAATAAATGTCATGTCTTCTATATCCAAAAAATATCACTTATGAATCAAATATTATCACAATCCCTTTTCCATTATATGGTACCACAGTCATAGGTGTACGAACCAAAATATTCATCAATATCATGAAATTTTAATCACTTTCAACTATCTGATTAAACATGTTTCGATTTTATGTTTTCATTGTTAATGGATTTTTTAACAATGATACATTTCTAAAAAATTATTGATAGTATACATCCAATCGAAGAAAACAATTGATATTATTCACATTGGTCAGTCTTCGAAATTATAGCATAAAATCCATATATTAAAGATCCATTAATATAACCTTTATTGGAATTATATAACCAAATAATGATATATTTCATCAATTGATTTTCCATTTTCCAAATTTCAATAATATTTTTTTCTTTCCTATCTACATTAAACCCAATCCTTAAAATATATTCATGTATTTTTTGACTCATTAAATATATAAGAATATATTATATAAATACTATAAAATAATAGTCATGGGGTTTTGTAAATACTTAGTTCATTAGACCCATGTACATAAATGTGAAGTGTTATTTCAAAATGGAATTATTAATAATTCAAATTTTAAACCGATAAAAAGAAACATTTTTCTAAATATCACCAATTTTGATGTATAATTATTGATATATATATTGATGGTAAATCATTAAAAATTATTATTTTCATTTTTATTGATTAAACAATTAATTAATATAGTGAAGAAGAATCTTGTTTTGATAGAGATGTTATATTCCAAATACTCAATGAAATGATGCATCATTTCATAATAATTATAAAAAAATGAATGGGCTAATCCCATGGTGATGTATTAGGTAATGTGGACCCCTTTTTCATAGTCCCTTGAGTTTTCATATTTAATTCTTAAAAATAAATTTTGGAGTTCCTATAAAGAGTCATTGAAATATTTCTATCACAAGGTATGTGTTATATAGAATGTTCAAACTCGTCATATTGGGGAGGTCTCATTAAATATTCCAGAAATAAATTGAAAAAATATTTAAAAACAGGCATATTCCCATTTTTTGTTTCTCTATAACAATTTTTTCTAGATACACTTCATGGGAATGTATTATTCCATATATAATTCATATAATATCTGTTTTGATGTTTATATTTAATATAACACTAATAGATGAAAATACATTCCATAATTATATTAATTGTTACTTATCTTCATGGATAATTGATATGTCCTTTACATAGATAGATATAATCATTTACTAAAGTCACATAAAATCCAATTATATATAGATTAATAATATTTGAAATAATAAAATTCACACATAATACAGTTTTATAAGACTTATAGAATTCATATTTTATCATCATACCACTTGGAGGATAAACATATAGTTCAATATCAAATCATTAATGTGGATACATGATACCCTAAAAACAGTCCAGATATAAAATAGTTGGTAAACCATGATTAAAAAAAATCATTTAGATTTTATGAGTTGATGATAACTATAAGTTTCAAAAATTATCCATTATAACGTATATAAATAGTTATAATTTCATAATCCTTACCTTTCACTATGATATTATGAAGTGTTATATGTCATTTAACTTAAATAAACCTTGGATTAATGCACTGATTAACCTAATGCATATACTATATACAATTGTATCATTAGAGTTTGTGCGGTTCCTTTGGTTGATCTTTTATATAACAATTGGTCGACCGTTTCATGTCACATTGAATTTTATTAACTAAGTGAAATTCATTCCCATAATTGATGCATTTAGCTCTTCCCTTAATCTAATTTTCCATTTATTCTTCCCACATTTTAAGCATAAAGGGTGATTATGGTTCATTAATGTACATGTTTTATTATTTTAATTTAATTTAAAATTTTATTTACATCCTACCCCTAAAAGAAGATAATAACTAAAGTCTCCCCAATCCATATTTTTTAGAGGTCATCCAAAAATTTATTTATTGAAATTAAATTCAATTATCGTCAACAACTTTTAAAGACATAACCCTATTGTACTAAAAAAGTGATAAATTTTTTATAATGGTATAGGATTATACTAGAAGCATACCACTCATGTAGGGAAGTATATTATTAATAGGTTCCAATGGATCAAACATCATTCAACTATAGTTACAGTAATTACCACTCTATTTTACTACAAAGAAATTTGGTATGTAACTATTTATAAGCACCTTCTTAAAATCATCCAAGTTCATAGAGTGAATATTATCCTCCTTCCATGCATTCTTGATTCGATTCCACAATTGATCTATATCATCTTCTAAATGATCCAGAATTTAAAAAATCCATCTCATTACAAATTCACTAGGTAATGGAATATATCATTTATATATAATTATTCATTTTCATTTCAATCTATGGATAAAATGACCAACTACTATTAGGTGGATGATTTTGGATAATTGAATCAACATAAAGTTAATATTTAATTGGTTTTTCCAATATATCCACATTTTTTACATTATTATTTATATCCTTAGAATATTGTGTAGGATTTTTCTTGAGGTTTTTCACCTAAGCTGCAATAACATTTGGTTTCTCATTTAGAAAATAACTGAATTACCTTTTATTCCAATGGTCAAATCTATTCCAAAATGGTTCTAAAATAAATGTCTTCTTAGTTGGGAAAATTTCTAAAATTAAAATAACACAGTTAAAAGAGAAAACACATAAATAATAAGTATAATGTAACATAAAAAATTATACGTTTAAATATTAATTTTCAATTTTCATTATATATTATTATTCTTACCAAAATATATTCAAAAAATTAATAATGGTTCATAAAGGAATTTTTTTATTTAAATTAAATCCCCAAAGAATATCAAACTGGTTGTGTAGTTGGGCCCCATTATAATGCACTGAGTGCAGATCAAGATACTACTCAGCTATAATTTTTCTGGTTTATTATTCCATGGATCATCTATTCTAAATCGTCCATCAACTTATTTTAATCTAGAAACACAATTTATTATTCGGAAAACAAATACTGTATATATTTTAGTAATTTTCTAAAATTTATGTCATTTTCAATTATCTAACTGGATATCCCTTATGATTTTAAATCAATATTGAAAAAAATAAACTATTAATGTAAATTAATAAGTATAATCCCCCAAAATAACTAAACAAATCCCCAAAAATTAATTAACCATTATCTTATACCTACTCGTGACAACAAAGAAATAATATATATTCACATGCCTCTAGTTTATCCAATAAATCATTAAGCCAAATGAAAATACACACACCATAATTATAATTCTTTAGTTTCATTTGTGACTTGATACCTAAATAACCAATTAAAGATGAAACATCAAAATATTCCAAAAAAATTATATAATACACTTTCATGGAATTACCTAAATAATATGTCACATCATAACCTATAGTAATGGAAACATAATGTACCCAACTCAATATAACAATTTTGATAGAAAATAACATGGTACCTTTTAAGAATAAAACTCATCCATAAAGAATCATATAAAAACCCCTACATAGTGGAAATCATGGTCTAACTATAAAAAGTATTTTTATTATAGAATTTGTATATTTTATGGTCATTCATCTTAGATATCTTAGTATGCACCCAAGTTATACCATATGAATCCTATAAGAAATTTTTTTTTGACATGTATAATTCCACATAACAAAATTTAAAGGTAAATCCAAACATCGAGGTATGAGAACAACCAAAAATATTAGAGACTTATCTAAATTAAAGATAGACAAGGAAAATAATGATTATTACCATATATAACACCCAAAAATTCATAAATTCCCTAAAAGTATATTTAACAACAATTAAACACCAATAGTTATGTGAATTGGATATAGATACTAGAATAATTTTCATAGAAACATTCTAATAAGAAACCTGGTAAGTTACAAATTAGCTAATACATTGACTAAAAAGATACATTTCTCCCTCTCATGAGACAGTATTTCTTAATACTATATGTGAAAAAGATATACTGAAAACTATATAGTGAAAATGGGTTATAACTTATGATGTGAAATGATATAAAATGTATTGACCCTAAAACATGGATCAATGTGTGAGATGAGTTAAAACTAGAAGATTTACTGTTAAATTCTATGATGAATTACCCTTGTGGTCATCCTAAGAGACAAGATTTCTAAATTACATTGAGGCCATTATCGGTGGAATATTTAAATATCAAAAGAATTATGACCCACTAATCCACACCAAACATCTCAAAAATAAAATATATTTTTATTATATCCATGTGATCTAATGAACAATTTTCCCAAAGAAGATCACAATAAAAACACTAATATCTAAAAATCACTACATTTGAAATGAATCTGTGACAAAATTTTATAAAATTCTAAAAACATTTTAATGAAAATTATCTTCCATTATAAAAGTAAAAAATCCACTTCACCACATTAAATCACTATTTTCATACTAAGATTATATTAATATATTATTCTAGAATCTATAGTTAAATCAAACACATTATAAAACATATATGGGTTTTGAAAAATAATTTATGATTATACCATCACAAAAAGTATGAAAATTAAACACCACATGAAATTTTCCTATTTAAACGAAGAACCAAACACTTATCAAACTAAAACATCCCATAAAGTGTATTTTAAGAAAATTATAAATACAATTATAAATATCATTAATACAAATAAAACCCCAAATTTATCTATTTCTAATTGATAGAAAAAACATTAGAAACCATTTATGAAAAAATTAGGTCCCATAAAAAATAATATCATGGACACATAACTATATAATATTTGGATACTTTTACTTCAAATTCAATGAAAATTTTATAAATTCTTATGAAAATATTTTAGATTGAATAGAATGATATCAACATTGTTTTATAAGTCAACCACACGAACTGAGCAGATCCTGTTCCTTTAATCCCAATATATATATATATATAAACAAGTAATTGATATAAAACAATTGAGATTAAAACAACATAAATATAATCATACTTGATATTAATATTCATTATTCAATCACAATGATCTAGGGATTCAAATGTCTGATCATTAATGGTTGTAATTTCAACATAATACTTACATAAATCATGATTTTAAATATTCATAGTCTCTGTACTATGAAGCAAGGCCTAAATAACATGTGGGAACCCTGATAATATTTTATATTGATGTCTAATGGGATAACCTGATATGTAATCCTTTTAAATGCACCATAATTCCTAATAAAAATTCTCAATTTCTAGAGGCTGAAAACTTAAACTATGGAATCAAAAGTGAAAACTAGTTGGAATGATTTCTCCATTAAATCCTAAGAAACATACAGTTCATATTTTTTAGAATAAAATATGTTTTTTTATATAATGGATTTATATGAAAGGGAAATAACCATTTTTAATTAAATGAAATAAAAGTCAAGAAATAAGAAAGGAAAACATCCATATAAGATACAATCTAAAGAATTGATTATAATCAACATTGAAAATTACACAATAATAAACAACTGACATGTTGATACTGTGAAAAAAAAATACATCAGAGATCTAAATATACAAGAATATTGGTGGAGTTTGATGATAAAAAATGTTTCATTGATAATAATAAAAATTCATCCACCACTCAAATATTTACCCATGATACACAGTCACTCACCATGTAACATCCCAAAAATTCCTTGTATTTTTTTAATTATTATCTATTATTATGAGTCTGAAAAAATTGAATGTGCATGATTCTGAGGCCTGGTGTGTCCGAAATGAATTTCTTAACAATTTTTAATGTTTATTGAGTAAACGCGTGGGAAAAATTTTCTATCTTTTAATCTGATGCTCAGATTAAAAATATGAGGGCATTGTTGAATCCACTGTGTTTGGATTCACTAAAATAAAGCTTCACCTCGGCCGTAGATGGTCGGGAGAAAATTTTATATTTTGGAAATTATAGAATAATATAATTAAATAACATAACATGCTATATTATTTATTTTTCTCCAGTGGATGAGCGGTGATTGTGGGAATCGATGACCTGTCAATCCAATTAATGTCTTGACTCATCAACTCTGTGACTCTACCATTTTAAATTAAAATAGGTTCATAAATTCATTTAATGAACATTATTATTTCCTCAATGCATTACACACATATTCCCATCCTATATAAATGGAGCTCAAGGTGGAGTTTCATCACAACTTCTTCAAGTGAGGGAAATCTGGTAAAGTCCATGGGCAACATCCACTAATAAAGGATGGATGCTTGGGCAGCAATGATACGGGATGAATGAACGCTGAAGATCCCATCAAACGTTGATGCTCCTCCCACCCCAATCGCGACACCTCCAATAGATCTCGAGGTAGGGGGAGTTACATAATTTAAGAAGTTACCTCGATTCATTTCCTCGTTGTTGAATTTTTTGGTGGTTGTTGTCAAGGATTTGAATGTGGATTAATTATTAATGATTAATTGAATAATCTTCCCCTTGTTATAATGTTATGGTGGAGGGCGCGTGCCAAACAAACAAGTCTCAGACCCTCCAACGATTCATTCATATTGTGTTCTATAGGGGACAATACTCACAATCATCAAAATATGGAATCTAGGGGCCATACAGTGACAACGAAATCTCAGGGAGTCTGTACATGTGAGAAAAAGGGAAAACGGAGCTCCGTAGAATTGCTAGAGCCCGCAGAAGAAGCGATGGTGTAGCACTAGTGCAGTGGCACTGGAGACCTGCATCAGGGAACGAGGGTGGCAACCAGCAACTACCGACCACGGTGGAAAAGCAGCACTGCTCGATGCCACGGTGGTCGGACGGGCGGTTGGTAGTAGCTGACCATGAAGGTATAGGCGGTGAACTGTCACGCGTCGTATTGATGGAATCTGCACCTTGAAGATGTGGAAAAGATAAGGGGACCCGTGTCCCATGGATCCCACGGACCACGTGATTGTTCCATGTGGAACCGATGTTTAAAGGTGGCCAAATGGCTCATTTGAGCCATTCGTCCAGAAGACTGTGCAGCCCATGCAGGGTGCACCAATAGGCCGAGCTGCATCACCCGGCAGGATGGGAAGGGCCTGTCTGCTGCCAGCGGACCACGTCCTCCCCGGCCCTGCATAACCAGGGTAGGCTTGGTTGGTCCGTGGCCCAGTGGTAAAAGCCCTCCATGGCCCAGTCTTCACCCGTTAGGGCTAGACCTAGATCGGGTCAGGTCGACCCAAACCGGGTTAGGTCGGCCTAGGTTGAACCGAACCCGAACCTCTCTCGGGCCTAGTTACACATAAGTGAACGTATCTTGCAAACTAGACGTCCATTTGACGAAATGTTTGTGGTGATGGGATCTATGGATTGAGACGGTACATTTTACATACTCTGTGAGTGTTTTGGTATGGTTTATGTTTCGCTAGGTAGGATCGACTCTGAATCTAATCTGGGCCTCAGCACTAAAAAGATTATAACTTATAGAAGAGCATTCAGTTGATGTGACGTTTATTGCATTGGAACCCTTATGAAATGACAGATCATTAGGTTACTTCTTCATGGAATTTCATACTAGTTGAAATATGATTGATGGATTAAGGGGAAGATATCCCAAAATAAAGCGTACTATGAGAGGGAATCATGTGGCGGAAATTGAGGTAGTGGTTGGAGATAGATCATACAGAGGTTAGTACAGAGCGATCCTTTATGGGTCAGTTGCTAGAAATCCTGTTTGGATCAGTAGTATGCAACCCATCACGGACTAAACATAGAGTGGCCCATTGTAAATCAGGGTCATGATGATCCAGTGTAAGTCAGATCATGTGTGGGTCAGCGCTCGACAATCATGTGTGGGACAACACTTATCTTTCCCGTGTGGGTCAGCTCTTGTGTGGGTCAAGGATCATCGAACTTGTATGAGTTAGAGCATACCAATCCTATGTGAGTCAGATCTTGTGTGTATCTTAGGGGGGTAGTCCTTATCGACTCCAAGAGGTTCAGATCCAGTGTGGGTCTTACGGGGGTTAGTACCTACCAATCTTGTGTGGGTCAAACTCCGCATGATCAACAAGAGTGCCTCTCGACTGAATAAGATGATATAGCTTCTCAACTAATCATATATACATTTGTTCTTTACTTATACATGGTTTTAGATGTTCCTATTGCTTTGTTCTTTGTGATTGAAATCATCCTTTTGGGATTTCAATTGTGGAATTATGAGAGACTTTCAGGGGTCTTAGGGTCCCTACTAGGTATTTTTATACTCACCACTTCATGGGCTTCGCCGCATAGTGTTGTGTCTTTTGCAGATGAAGAGAAGATTGGTTGAGACTTGAGGTATCCTAGACCAAGTGGTACACAGATGAGACTAGTTGACATGGAGAGTAGTGGAGACAAGTTGTACCTACTAGTTAGGTAGGATCCTCGGTGGATAATTCCAGGAGATGTTTTCTATTTTTTAGTTCTAGTTATACCATTTAGTTGGGATGGTATTTCGTCCCCTATTACTTTCAATGCACACCATTAAACTGAAATTTTACTTTGTGGTTGCATCTTGTAATTTTCTTGAGTAGTGTGTTTGTATAGGTTTAAAGAAACTGCTTTCCCATTTTTGGGATACACCTTTTCGGAGCTAGTCATTAACCTCTGGCCTAAGAAAGGTGGACTTGGTATAGTCACGGAGCAGGCCCCAGGGGACAGTTCATGACCAAGTGGTATCAGAGGAGTTAATTCTATTGAAGAACTATAACACTAATCACTTAAATGGAGAAATAGTGTTACATGTATTGATTATGGTTTTCAATTTGGGGAGTCTAGTGTTGGTGCGAAAGCTGACGTATCCATACATCAGAACCCTAAATTCAGATTTCTGACTAGGTGCATGAAAACACTAATTGCGTGTGTTATGAAAATGTTTTTACCATGATATATTTTGAGCCTCCTCACCAGGTATAACTTATTTACTGTGGAACACCTGTTTCTTTTTAGGATGCCTCTACGTAGACAGCCATCTAGGATTCCTATGATAGTACATAATGATGGCCCACTGAGCGACGAGGCTTTGGTTTAGGACCCTCTTACTGTGTAACCAACTTCAGGTGGTGCACCAGCAGCACCACCACTTATTGGGAAGCAGATTCTACCAGCCCCACCAGCAGATTGTGCATGAAAAATGAGCACATTGCACAAGTTCCAGAGACATATTCTTCGGAGGTTTCGAGGTGAGAAAGATACCAAGGTAACTGAGGACTGGTCAGAGGATCTGTCTAGTGTTTTTCACATGGTTGAGACACCAACAGAGCATATGGTTATCGTATATGCTAGAATTTTCTAGGAAACATCAGGGAGATGGTGGATCCTGACGCTCCAGACACATGATGAGGTGACCCTCCCCTAGATGGACTTTGAAAGCCTCATCAGGGAGGAGTTCATTCTAGTGACACTATGATCAATTCTTATTCTGGATCTCCTGCACTTACAGCAGGGTTTCCTGATAGTACCTCAGTACTCAGCGAGATTTACTGACCTGTCGTGCTACTCCATCGACATGGTAAGAGACCCATTCATCAAGTCCCGAACCTTTGAGCAGGGTATTTGGAAAGAGATCAGAGCATCGATGGTATATATGAATATACAAATGCAAGATGGAGTGCTCAAGTGAGCATTGATGGTAGAGAGCTGCATAGCCGAGTAGGAAATGACTGTGAGATCCACCACCAGATGACAGGTAGTCGAATAATCTGTAAGCGGATATAGATAGATGACTCAGAGGACCAAGAAGGCCAAAACCACCGATGGTTGACCCCGAGACACAGGTTCAAAGGTGTGTAGCTCGCAAGGATGAGAAGGTCATCTTGGAGGAAAGTTGTTCTTTACGTCTGGTAGGCATGCCCACATGGATCGCGACTACCGATCCGCCATACTAATTATCAGAAAATGTTTTAGGAACTACCAAGGAAGAGGCATAGATTCGAGTGAGGAGGTCCGTAGGGCAGAAAACGAGGTAGAGGAGGAGGTCGTACGACATGTGGTGGGTGGAAAATAGAGGTTCTACCGCCACCACCACTAATAGGTTCACCTCAACCATAGAGAGAAGGTGGACTGGGGCGAGAATAGCTACAGGTAGCCGAGGCCTATGACCACGGTGCTCCAGAGATGTTTAGATGTACGATCTGTGTCGATTCCATCCTTGATGTTGTACTTATAGACACAGGTGCCAATCACTGTTTCATTCCCACATCACTTGTTTAGACCTTGAATATTTCAATGGAGTCGTTGGCTTGATCCACTATTAGAGACTCATTTGGGAGAATATTCGATGATTACACCCTGGTGCAGGAAGTTTGAGCTCACTCTTAGAGGTGAGAGCTTTGGTTGGGATCTCCTAGTAGTAGTCACGAGGTCATAAGATGTCATCTTGGGCATGGACTAGTTATCCTCAATCCATGCACAGATTTAATATTTTAGGCATAATTTGAAATGTTTACATGGGGATGGGATCAAGTTTTCCCTCACTGGTGAGAAGAAAACCATTGCATCACAAGATGGTCTTTCTCATAGGAGGGTGTAGCAGATCAGTCATCAGTTGGCTAGACTCACCTTTAGAGTAGTTGACATGAGGAGACCGATTTATCCAATAGTGGTGGACCAGTATGCTGATGTCTTCCTTAATGAAGTTCCTAGACTACCTCCTCCCAGAGAGGAAGACTTTCACATTGACCTATACCCATGGACGACATTGATATATACACCTGTATATCCGATGGGACCCAAGGAGCTTTGTGAGATGAGGGTACAACTGGTGGACTTATAGGGAAAGGGGATTATAAGGCCCAATGTTTCTCCATGGGTATCCCCAATAATTTTCACCAAGAAGGAGGATGGGAGATTGAGGCATGGTGTGGAATATCGGCACCTAAACCAGGTGACCATGAAAAATAAGTATCGACTACTGAGGATCGATGATCTCTTTGACCATATGAAGAGATATCGTTGATTTTAGAAGGTAGTCCCCAGATCAAGATATTATCATCTCGGTGTACATGATGAGGACATACCAAAGACATCTTTCAGATGTCTATATGTCCATTACAAGTTCTTTTTTATGCCTTTCGGCATGAACAACACTTCGGAACTATTCATGGGGATCATAAATAGGATCTTTCATCCATTCCTCGATTTCTTTGTGATGGTCTTCATGGACGACATCTTTATATACTCAGTGTCAGAGGAGGAGCGTGCCCCACACATTCAGATTGTGCTAGATACACATAGAGATCCCCACATTTATGGCATGCTCTCAAAGTCAAAGTTCTAGATATCAGATGTCCACATCCTGGGGAACGTAATCTCAGAGGCTGGAGTCATAGTGGATATGGAAAATATAGAGGCAGTTCTTGCTTGGTAAACACCTAGGAGTGTGACTAAAATGGGGAGTTTCCATAGATTGGTTGGGTACTTCCAATGATTTGTACCTGACTTCTCCAAATTATTTGATCCCTTGTCCACCTTGATGAAGAAGGGGAAACCATTATTGTGGAAAAATAAGTGCCAATATATTTTCCATAAGCTGAGGTAGAGCCTGACGAGTTCTCCCATGTTGATTCCACCTGAAGAGGGTGTTGGTTGTGTAGTTTGCTATGATCCATCAGGGACCAGACTGGGTTTTGTCCTAATGTAGGAGTTAGTGGTGATCGCCTATGGATCACAACAGTTGAGACAGCATGAGAAGAACTATACTACTCGTGATCTACAGTTTTCAATAGTGGGATTTTCACCAAAGATGTGGTGACACTACTGGATGAGTGAACAATTTTCTATTTACTCTGATCACAAAAGTGTCATGTATATCATCTCACAGAAGTACCTGAGCCTAAGACAATAATTATGGCTAGAGTTCCTCTAAGACTATGACTTTGAGATAGTCTAATATCATGGGAAGGAGAACATATTATCAGATGCACTCAGCAGGAGGTCTATCATATAGTTTCTAAGTGAGGAGACATAATAGCTAGTCATGTTGCAGATATCCTTTATGGATACAGATGGAGCATATTACCTCCAGTGTATGACTTTCACTCCCCCACTTCATCATCGAGCCTGGGAGGCATAGCTTGGGTACCCATACTGTGAGTCCCGATGTGTTCATATATCCTCCAGACAGAATCTTGATTGATGTCATAAAGGTGGAGAGAAAGTAGTCCTCTTCAGAAGATGCCCTATTGTATCAGGGATGAATCGAGAGGATGTGTTGATGGAGTTCCAAACATCCCCTTTGGTGGTATATATAGGAGTAGAGAATATATACCTAGACCTCTGGCATCTGTACTGGTGTCCTGTGATGAAGAAAGCAGTTGCAGAGTTTGTATCATGATGCCTTGCTTTTCATCAAGTGAAGGCCAAGAATCAGGCACCAATGAGCTTAGCTCATCCACTGGAGGTACCATAGTGGATGTGGGATGTTATCACCATGGACTTCGTGACCAGGCTACCACGTATGTCCATGGGCCATGATTCCATCTAGGTGATCGCTGACTGACTCCACATGTCCTCCCACTTCCTACCCATCTAATACTAGGGATCAGTAGAGGAATTACGAAGCCTCTACATGTAAGAGATAATGTTACATCATGGAGTCTCGTCGATGATCATCTCAGATCGCAACAAATTTTTTACATCCTGCTTGTGGAAGGGATTGCAAGAGGCGTTCAAAACTCAGTTACGCTTGAGCACCGTGTTTCACCCTTAGAAAGAAGGTTAGATAGACCAAACCATATAGACACTTGAGGACATGCTTCACGCTTGTGTCATCAATTGTGGATGCAAATGGGAGGACACCCTTCCACTGGTGTAGTTTTCATTCAACAATAGTTATAACTCCACTATCTGTATGGAACCTTTTGAGGCCTTGTACATGCGACCATGTAGATCACCATATTATTTGAAAGACCTAGGGGAGTCCGCACTTATGAGTCCAGAGTTGGTACATGCTACCACAGAGAAGGTTTAGGTCCTATAGGAGTGGATGAAGACTACACAGAGCTAGAAAAAGTCTTATGCCGACAGGAGATGGAGACCTATGGTGTTTGATGGGCGAGACCATGTCTTTCTACAGGGCTCACCCGGAGAAGAATTACAGAGGTTTGGAAAGGGAAGCAAGTTATCTCCAAGGTTCATCTGACCTTTCTAGACCCTCAGCAGCGTAAGAAAGGTTGCGTACCATCTAGATCTTCCCCCACATATGAAACAGGTGCATAATGTATTCCATGTGTCCCAGATAAGGAGTTATGTGCATGATCAATCACATGTTATCGACTTGGGCAGGCAGAACATTGAAGATGGGGAGAAATTTATAGAGTTATTGTTGGAGATAGAGAATCTATAAGAGAGTGTCCTTCATGGGTTATCGATTACTATGGTGCGAGTTCATTGACAAAATGGGAATCTCTATGGTATCAAATGGGATCGGGAGGCTCAGATGCGTGCTCAGTACCCCCATTTGTTCCCCTGGTTTTGTTGTAGCTTTTAGGGATGATAATCCTTAAGGCATGGAAAATGTAATGACCTGAAAATTTCATTAGTTTTTTTCTAATTACTAGGGATTATTATGATTCAATGAAAATTAAAGGCATGTGATTCTGAGGCCTTGTTTTCACGAAATGATTTTTTGTAATTTTTTTAAGGTACGTTCAGTAAACGCGTGGGGGGCATTTTCTATCTATTAAACATAATATTGGATTAAAAATACAGGGGCACTGTTGAATCTGCATCAATAGGATTTTATTAAGGGGAGCATCACTTCAACTATAGTAGGTTGGGATAAAAAATTAAATTTTGGACTTTACAGAAAAAAATAATAAAATAACATTACAAGTTATTTTATTTCTTTTTCACCAGCGGATGAGCAGTAGTGGTTGGGACCAGTGACTTGTCAATCCAATCAATGGCTTGACACATCATCTGTGTGACTCCATCATTATAAATTAAAATATGTTCATTAATTCATTTAATGAACCTCATTATTTCCATTAGTCGTTACTCACCTTTCCCTATCCTATTTAAATGGAGATCAGGGTGGGGTTTTGGAACCACTTCTTTAAGTGAGGAATATTTGGTGAAGTCATGTAGAAACATTCACTGACGGAGGACGAAATATCAAGCGACAACGATACGGGATCAACGAATGCTGACAAATCCACCCCATGTGGATGATCCTCCATCCACAAACGTGATACATCTAATGGATCTCGAGGTAGGGGTTGTTATTTAATTCATGAATATCCATCAATTCATTCCCTCGATCATGAATTTGTGGGTGGTTATTGCGTGGTATTTGAATGGGTTAATTTATTAAAAATAAAATGAATAATCTCCTGCTATTTATAATGCTAATGCAGAGGGCGTGTTCTAAACAAACAAGGCCCAGACACTCCGCCGCATCGTTCTTGTTTCGTTCATGGGTGGAAAATTCTTCAACTAATCAGAATCTAGAATCCGAGAGACTCGTAGAGAGTAAGGCATCATGTGGAGCACATAGACATGAGAAAAAGTGAAAATGGAGCTCCAAATAATTGTCGGAGCCCTACGAAAGAGTCACTGGTGTGGAACCAGTGCTGGAGGACAAGGTCGGCGGCTTGAAACCACCAGTCGTGGTGGAAGAGCGGTTCTGCTCAGCAGCACGGTGGTTAGACAGGCGTCCAGTTGTGGCTAGACACGGAGGGGGATGCGTTGTGCTATTGCGTGCCTCATTTAAGGAAAGTGCAGCTCGAAGTCGTGGTGAAGGCAGGGGGCATGCATCCTACGGGTCCTGTGGACCACGGGGCAGTGCCACATGGCGCTGCTATTTGAAGGGGTCAAATGACATTTTGACCTGTTATGTAGGTGGCCGCGCACCAGCAGGCCAGGCTACATTGCCCAGCCAGCCGCGCCCAGCTGGTGGGCCAGGCCAGACCAGGGCCTAGGCCTAGTCGGTCCGACCGGGTTGGACCAGACTCAGAACCCTCTCGGGCCCGGTTACGTATAAGTGACCATATATTTTGAACCAGAAGTATATTTGATGAACCATCTACAGTATCGGGATCCTTTGAGTGAGAGAGTCATTCTGAGATAGCCAATTAGTGGTTTGGATAATGTAAGAGTATGGACGGGTTGGGTTGACTTTCAATCCAACCAGGCCCTTGGAACTAAAATTCCAATAACTTATAAGCTGGGCGTCGAGATGACACACCGTCTATTGCATTGGAACCCTTATGAAAAGACGGATTAGTAGGTCACTTCTTCATGGAATATCATGATGGTTGAAATATGACATATTTCTTGACTTGCGGTTCTCCCAAAATCAAGTGTACTATGAGCGGGAATCCAACAGCTTGTAGTGAGGTGAAGGTTGGAGACAAATCATTTTGAGGTTAGTAACAAGTGTTCCTGTGTGGGTCAGCACCTATAAATCTTGTGTAAATCAACTGTAAATAGCCCAATGATGACCAACCTTAGAGTGGCCCATTGTGGATCAGCACCATACTGATCAAATGTGTGCGTCATCCTATGTGGGTTAGAGTTAAACTATCTTTTATGGGTCAGCATATACCATTCCTGTGTGGGTGAGATCCTGTGTGGGTCAGTGCTCTGCGATCCTATATGGTTCAGTGCATATTGATCTTGTGTGGGTCAGATTCTATGTGAGTCTTGCGGGGTTTAGTAGCAAATGAATCCAGGTGGGTCGTATCTTGTGTGGGACTTTCAGGGGTTGGAATCTACTGATCCTATGTGGGTCAGACTCTGTATGGCCAGTAGTAGTGCCTCTTTATAAAATATGATGATCTATCTTCTTGACTAATCATATGTACTTTTTTGATTTACTTATACTTGGTTTGAGCTGTGTCTATTTCACTGTGCATTGTGATTGAGATCATGATTTGTGGTTATCTTTTTGGAAATTCTGAAAGGCCTCTGGGTGTCTACAGGTCACTACTGGGTATTTTTATTCTCACCCTTGCACTGGCTTCACCCGCACCTTGTTTTGTCTCATACAAACAACATGTAGCATGGCTAATACTTGATTAAGGACCAGACAGTAAACATAGGATATTGGATGATATGAATAGTAGTGGAGACGAGTTGTACCTAGTCTTTAGGTAGGATCCTCTGTGTACAATTCCAAGAGTTGTTTTCTATTTTTTGGTTGTAGTTTTACCTTTAATTTGGGCATATATTCCGTCTTATTTTACTTCCAGAACACACCTTTACTATTTTAGTTTTACTTCATGGTTTCATCTTTTTGTGTTCATGGCTGTGTGTTTGTTCATTTTTAAAGGTAATGCCTTCCCATTATATGGATAGGCCTTTCCGATACCAAACACCAACTCCTGGGAAATGGAATGTGGTGATGGGGTATCACGGCATGGGCCCTAGGGGACGGATCGTGACACACCAAATCCCAAGTAATTTCTTTGTGAACCCAATTGATCACCAACTGATTCAAGATTTGAATCCAATATAAAGAAAACATTTTTTAAATATCATTAAATAAGTATTTTTCTAAATGAATTCAATCCACAATTTCATGTAGAAAATGTTTAACACATTTTTGAACTATATAATTCAAAATATTTGAAAACAAACAAACTATTGATCCATTTAAAAAAACTATTGGAATCTCCCAATTTTCTAAAAAGTTGTCAAATGTAATCCATATAATAAAGTAAAGTTGAAAATAAAAAATGAGAAACATAATGTAACGATTTCTAATTAAAATGACTAGAATCATTAGAAATTAAATATTTTCCATAAAATAAAAAAAAATAGGATGATGGAAAAAATTTCATTAAAATCCCATTGATAGTAATATTGGTCAATGAATATGCATAAAATTAATTTTCATAGTTTCTAATAGGTAATGAGCCGTGTGAATACCAAATAAGGATTAACTTCTATCCTCATGTTGCATTTAAAAAGGAAAAGGTTTTATATTAACTCTCTTCATCACATTGAGTCACAAAATTCTTTAATGAGCTCTCTATTTCTTATTAGGACACTTTTAGTTTGAATTATATCTCTAAATCTAGTTGGGTTAGTAGAAATTTTCATTTCCTAACCATTATATATCAATTTTTTATTTTTGTTCCCATGATATTTTCAATGTAAAGGTAAAAAATAAACTATAAAAAATTCCAATCACGTACATAATTTTATTTATATCCTAAAAGGATGGATTTTTTTCAAATTATATACCATTACAGCGGTCACTCTACGGGTGAAAAATCTTCAATATATCAGTTTATAAAATTCCAATAATGTCTTTAAAATAAAAAATGATAGTCAAACTATAAAACTATAATTTCCCCAAAAAAGGAATTATTTTTCTAACTAGATTCAAAATGAGACCTAAAGACTTTCATAGAGAAGAAATGTTACCTAATATCCCCTATAAAGAACACTTATTAATAGTTAGAACCCAAATAATTCCTCGTATATAAGTTACATTTGATCCAAAAATATATCTTAACCTAAAAAACACATACATCACAACATACATCATTTTGAAATCATATAAGGATAAAAATATTAATTTGACAGCGAAAACATTTTCTAAAGTGCATCATCTTCATTTTAACAATTAATTAGAATACAAAAAATATTATTTAAGATGAACTACTAAAAAATCATGTATGATCTTCTTTATGAACTATAGAAATCATCTAAATTATTTTAAAAACCCTATATGAAATCACATATGGATATACTATGATAAGAAAATAATATCGAAATATTATGAATTTTATGAAAACTATAAATAAATTATTCACATAAATAACCTACCACTCTCATTTAGAACAACATGAAAATTGTCCCCTTTGATAAAAGAGGCACAATTTCTTGTTAAAATTAACTATTAACACTATAAACAACCAAATTAGTCTTATATGACCCATCCAAAACATGAAATTCATCACATATTTTGATTACAGTTGAATGAATATGGGAAGTATTTGGAGAATGGAAGTGGGGATAAGGGAAGTCAAAAAAGTGTTTCATAATCTAGATAGTTTTCTTGACTGAAAATTACTTTTTTTATTATAAAACACTTTTAAGGAAAAAGTGAAAAACCAAGAAGTACATCAAAAAACAAAACACCCAACGTAGAGAAAACCCATAACAAACTACAGGATCTACCCCTCCCAAGCAGTTATACTCCATGACTACAAGACTTCACCAAGCTGGACCCTTTAGCAAGCAGTCCTATGCAAAAATGCACGGGCATGAAACCAATGGCACGCCATATACTCTCTAGCATCCAAATCCAAATGGCCCGTCCAAGTGAAGACTTTATGCTCTGATCCCCTTCTGATGCAAATCCAAGTAGATTGCTAGAAACAAAGCAACAAACATCGCAATAGCACCGAGAAAAAAGGAATCCAGAAACAGGCACAACACGTACAAAAAACCTTTCATTAAAAGAAATAAATACAAAAACTTAACCAAATTCATTAAATATTAACTTTATTTTACCTGAGACCATCTCCCTAAACAATTTCCATAAAATTAATGAAATATGAGTGGAAGCCGCATCCTTATAAAGATCCTCTACTCGGATGGTCATCTTGTCCCAAGTCTGAATATAATAATCAAGATTTATCTTCCCAATATTGAAGACCCCAACTAATATCGAGTCCTGTTTGTCTATCCAAGAATATTTTTCCTCATTAAGGTAATTCCTTAGCGGTCTCCCCATCAATTTTTAGAATTCTTCTTCAGTTGCATTAAGATACTAAACTTGTTCCGCCAGTTCTTCTTCAAGGATCATGAGAAAATCCAAGGATTTTCCATCCAAAACACATGTCTTGACGTGTTTGTCCAGCTATTTTCCTTTCACTTTCTTTGCTGGCCATGTCTCCATAAGAAGAGGTAAGTATGGATAATCATTCTTCCCCTTATGACTTCCCTTCTTCCCTTCCAAGGATGTCATGACCTGAACACCATCCGTTTCCTAAACCGTATCGTTAGAATCTTTCAAAATTCCCTCTCCATAATGCAGCTCATCATGAACCTCCATAAAACTCAATTCTTGAGGCTATAAGTCTGAGATCTCTTTATCAACACATTCCCATGTCAGACCCCCTCCAAATCAAGACCTATGTCATCAACTGTAAGTCAATGAAAACTATTTCAATCATGGACATTCATTTTGGGACTTTCCAAAATCACTCTTCATGTTGCCTTCACCCAGCCCTTACTGCCTTTATTAGTGGTAAAACCCCTTGATTTGTTTCCCTCAACAACAAGGTAAAACTCAACTTCCCCATATAGATTGGTCACTTCCACCGCATCCTTAGAAGGAAATGTAGTTCCATTGCCTGGGCTCTTTGGTGTAGAAGATGGCAGACCCACTCCTGCATTAGTAGATGACCCAGTGCCTACTAACCCCCCGCAATTCTGTGAACCCAAAGGAACAGAACCCAACTGCTGGTCGTGATTATAAAAGACACCACTCTGGGAAGGTTTCTTAAGCCGCACATCCAGACCCCGCATGGGTCCTCTATCAGTACCCTTACCACTACCAACCAAAGTCGAATCCATCTCTTGTGTTTTGTTCCACCTAGATCGAGGTTCACCATCTGCTCCTTCAACAAATAACATGCCTCTTTTCCCTTGACTCACGGACCCATCAACACCACTAGTTCCATCCCCATGCTGCCTCGACCCATGTCTGCAGTCCCTCGCGTAGTGGCCTAACCACATCCAAACAGAGCAAAAATCTACCCAAGAATCATACACAACTTGCAGTGTATAACGGTATTCCTCTCCGATAGTGATCCAGATAAAATATGGGGGCTCTCGAGATACATCAACCATGACACACACCCTTGGATTGACCAGATGAAACATAGATTTGGTGCGACTATCAAGATATATAATCCTACCGGCAAGATTACCCACCATACTAATAATCGATCGATTCTGAAATGGAAGAGGTAGATTATGAAAACTCACCTATATTGCTGCCGAAGGGAAGTCCTGTTTCATGTGCAAGACATTAGTCCATCTGTGTAGACAAATTCTGGACCCGTTGCAGTAGTGAGGTGCACACAACCACGACTTGATCAAGTCTTCCTCCGACATGAAGCACACCATAAGGTTTTTATTGTCAAAAAACCCACAGTATCCCTTTCCTAGAGAATCCACAATTCGAAGATGAATTTATCGAATGAATCCAGTGATGGACTTCTCTGTGATAAATAAGAAATCAATGTTTGGTTGAGCAATGTCGAATCTTCGTAGAACTTCGCAAGGGACAACTGTAGGTTAGGGTTTCCCTTGTACAAATCGGGGACCTTCGGGTGTTGAGAACATTTCAGAAATGCAGGGAGCATCTCGAGTTTGGAAAGGGGAAAAAAGGACAGCTCTGAGGGTCCCTCCCCCACGGATGGGGGAAATCACTCATGAATCTTCCCCATGTCATTATCCGTAATATATATAGGAGAAAATGGGATTAAATCCCCAAAAATAGAATGCGGTAACATCTATAAAATTATAAAACGTAAATCCAGGCACAGACATGTCACCTCAAGACAAACCTTATTACCACAAGACATGTTGATGAGTATGAAATGTGGATTACTTCACCTGGGTGTTTCATGAATGTATAATGCCTAGCCACAACATGGGAACCTTCTTCATTACCCCTATGAAACATGACATAGCCACAAATCCTCCTTTGAGACAAGATCCTACTTCCTGGGTATATACCTAACATAGCCATCTCAATATAAATAATACCCCTTCATCATTTGAAAATAAATAATATGAATGGACACCATTCCTAAAATGAATCAAAAATCAAGACATGACCACCTAAAATATAGAATTTTATATCACTTAACACACTGATCTGGATGTGATAAACCAATTTCATAATTCTAAATATTACAAATAATTTTTTGGATATTTTTAAACACATGAACACATAAAATTTTAAAAGACTCAATAAATTTAAAAATATTAAAAAAATTATATAATAAGAAATTCCATAGTTATGTGCTGGCTTCAAATGTCAAATTCAACATCTTAAAAAATATCTAAGAGAGTATTTCATTTTTCATTTAAAATAATGATTTTACTTCTCCTATATATATTTAGGTTCCTAGGTTATTTCCTAAAAACTATGATTATTCCACAAAAATTTAACTATATTGGTAGCCCTTTATGGAGTAATTTATTTCCATGCACCAATATTTCAAGTGATTGTTCCACATAAGAGATATTTTCTTCTATTGGTAATACATCTGAGTTCAATACATGTTATGTTTCTACTATGCAATCCATCAACATGGAACAAACCATGAAATAAAGAAAGGTTTTTTGATTTCTCCAGATAATATGCTATCTTACCCAAAAAATTGAGGTTTTCAATGGGAATATAATATTTGGGTATCATATTTCCCTATTTATAGAATTTAATTATCCTTTTCCATAGGGATATTCAAAAGAATATCATGATTTCTACTTCAAACATCAAATCATGTTGATCATTTTCTGTATATATCGTCTATAAGCTATGTATTTATTTAATGATATGATAGATTATAGTTATCACCAATAATATTTCTTGATCACAATAACATCATAGAAGCTTACAAATTCAAAATTGACCCTAACGAATTGAAGTTATTAACCTATTATAATAAAGAGCCTTGTATATTTTTCTTCAAATTCGAGAAGGGACACTATTATTTTATTATAAATATACCATGTGAAGGAATTAATGCATATATACATTAAAATAAATAAAATTTAATATTATCAATACATATAGTTTATAAATATTCATTTCATGTTGAACATTGTTTTGAGGATGATAAGCTCTTCTAATGTTCTTCTCTATACCCTATGCTTTTTAGAGAGATATAATGAATAATTATGTAAACATAACATCATTATATAATATAATTAAAATTAAAAATATATACATAATTACAACATAATTTATATATTTCACATAATTATTATCTAGTTATAAATTCATTGGAATTTAAAAAAACTATAAAAACATTTCAATTCAATACACCACAAAAAAATTGAATTATATCAATTATAAGTCTTTTAATGTCCCCTAAAAACCCTTGATGTTGTTATTTCATTTCCTAATTTGTATAGGTAATGGTTTCATCATAACCTCATATTTCATATGTTTATCATTCACTTTTTGGAATACTAATACCTGTGATATATACACGATAATATCCCTCTTCAAGATGGCACATAAAATGTAATATTTTATATATCTATACATATTCGTGATTCTAGTACTTCTATTGAATTTTGATCTATGTGAATCTTACCAAAGATCCCCATTTATCATTGACATATATGGGACACGTATCATAGTTTCAAATCATATAAATCCATTTCTATATGGGTGGATCTCTAAAATATTTCCTATATTTTATTACAACATGAAATCATTACTCTCTTTTACATTGATTCTCAAATGGATTTATATATTTTTGACCCACCATTTACCAAATATAGGATTTCATCAATTCATTTATTATTTCTAGGAGAATCATTTAGAAAAACATTTGTATTATATCTCCATTAATCCTCACAATTATAAGGTCACATTATAATTCCTTCTTTGAAAATAAACCACCATTTTCCTTCCAATGATGCTTTTTTTATGTTATCATAGTTCATGATATACTCAAACCATGCCCATTATATTTTCTAGCTATTATTTAAACAATTTATACATTATTATCATAAGATTATTCTATATATAATAATATTCAGCATAGTGACAATAACTCCAAATAATTAAAACACATATTACCTCCAAAATTTCCAAACCATGAATCAGATAATTTTCCAATTAAAACATTAATTGGTGGGAGGAAGAATCCACCACCATGTTATTTTGATTATGGAATCATTTTAAGAAATTATTTTATATATCATTGTTTATAAAATATCCTTCTCCACTATTGGTTAATGAAAGTAAATGTGCTATAGCCAAAATATTCAGAAGGACTTTCAAGATATCATTATAAACATCTTTCCCAAGGATATTCAATTTATTTTATAATAAACTATTTTGAAAATTTAATAATCATGATAAAATTCTAAAAAAACATATAACTTATGTATGACTTTCAAGAAATTTATGAATCTCTTATTAAAATATTGGAAGAGGCCATTATTGAATCATCTACCCCTTTTAAGGGAACATAAATATTAAACTTATATTGATTACATGAACAAAGAAGATATATTTTTTATTTCCCAAACTTTTAGCTGTAAAATATAACATGTTTTTCTCATGTTGTAAGGTATATAAAAATGTTCTCATTTTATCATTATGTTTTATCATTATATCATAATAAAATCATATTTCAACAAAAAAGACTATTCAAATTTATCACGATAATCTCTAGAGACTATATATATAAAATTTATACTGTTAAATTGTTAATTTGTAAGGCCAAAATGAATTACTATGAATTCAAAGTGATTATACCTCATAAAAATAATTTTTTTCACTACATCTTCAATATTTTCCATGTGATGAAAATATCTTGATTAAAGATGTAACATCAAGAAGTATATATTGAGTCTTTTTTTATGAAATAAATCATTAAATATATTTAATATGATTCTTTTATATAATATTTATGTTATGTTTATGATAATGATATCATATCCACACATATCAAACCCTATTATTGATAGAGAATTGGAGAACCCCAAAAATAAGAACATTGAATTATAAAACATTGTGTAAAATGCCATGAAGAATTACATTCATTTCATCCAACCCAAAGGGGTAAGTAATTTGATGACTGTTAAATATATTCGTTGGACCATTTATAAACTAAATTTAAATCATAACCTCATGTTCTAAGGGAATATGAGACAGTAATTTTTGAAATGCATTATTATATTAATAGAAATATAACATGTATTTAATATTGAGTTAATAACCAATCAATTAATCCATGTATCAATAATTATTAATTATAAATACTGATCTTACAATGAGTTTTATGATTTTGGATAAACATAACACACACATAAATGTTATATTTTGTTATGATTGTTTATATGAAATGGTATCTCCCTATTCCCAGAATGATATGAGATATTTTTAAGGAAATCCAATACATTCCTAATATCACATTAATTTTTACATTGGGGAGAATAATTATATGTACAATATGTTTTATACCATAAAACCCAATTAAAGAATTATTATATACCATTGAGTCAGTAATTTCACCATAAAGTGTTTTCACCGATGAAATTTAAAAATAATTTATTACCACTGATGTTGGGGGGATTATAAATTATTGATAAATTTTTTTTGAAATATCATTATTAATTATACTTATAATACCAATTAAGGTCATCATCTACTGAACATATTATCATAGACTCACATCATGAAATATACTAACAAGAGAGTGAAAATAACATGACATGTTCATTGTTTTAGTAGAAAAAACTACTCCTAAATGGGATACATTATGCACCCCAATAATATATTAATCCACAATATAAAGAGGCAGTAATAATCTTGTATCATTCTAGACCAATCAATATAGTGTCTCATTATTTTCCTACTTCAAAATTCTCAATGAAACAACCAAATTTCCTCCATAATATATAATTAAAATATATATTTATCTTCTCCCACTCCGTGTAATATCAATATTTATTTATAATAATATTCCTGTAACAAAGAACTCAATGAATATAATATACACTTCTATGAAATCTCCATGATCATCAATATCATATAATTTGTTTTTGAACTACCTATATTCAAACTCACACTAGATCCGTAATGAACCATGTTAGTATATTTCCTTGAATTGACATGAATTAATGTTTCATCCATAATTTGTAAATATAATATTCAGTCTTATTCTTATCTCTTTGAGATAGAGTAGTATCATGTTAGCAATTTCCTTTATGTTCTCTCACAAAAAAAATCTCATTATTAATTTCTGAATTATTATAGTTTTTTTATTTATATATTTTCCTTCATGAGATCTTCATCTATATTAGTTCATAGTTATTTAAAGCAACATGTATCAGTAGATTCTCATCTTTCAATCACAACCATATTAAGGCACATTATTTATCTCAATATTTTCATACATAGGTCCCCATTTTTGTAATAAACCCAACCAATTATTAATAAGATTCACATATTCAAATTGGAAAAAATCATATAATTTATTTTATTTATAAAATATCATTTTAACTAATAATTCTCAATAATTATCTTAACATAATATTAAAACAAGATCCTCCCAATATCCTATTTTGGTGAGTCTAAAAACCATGCACCATGGTCCTAAAATCGTTTCATCATTAATAATCTGCTTGTCTATAGAATAATTACAGTACTAGACTTCAATTATTTGATAAAAAATACACGTGACAACAAAATATTTATGACAACTCAATATTTTTTTCCTAAAATAATTAATATATATGAAATTTGGGATGTGTAGTAATTCCCATCATCATTATATCCCTAATATGAAATTAATGTTCAACATTATATATTATCTCATAGAATAGAGAACAGTATATCAACACAACACTATATTAATATGAATAGTGAGTATTAATAGACAAGATATTATCTAAAATCACTTGTTGAATAGTTTAAAGATACTATATTAACATTATAATAGCACAACATCATCAAAAAAACTTTCTTGAAATAATATATATAGTATAAAAAATCATAACTAGGTTCGATACCCTTCTAATATTTTATTTACAAAAAACATGAAATTTCATATATATATAATAAATTATTTTTAATAATTATTTGAGTTTTTATGAATTTGATTATATATATATTATATTAAGAATTTATGATCAACTTAATGTTAATTGATTTTGAATTCATCATAATATAGAATTTTGGAATAATTATATTTTCGAAAAAGTAAAATATCAAATTAATTATGTAATATATCATATATGATTATCAACATCATATCCATTGACGAATACTCATGGTGACAAAAAATCCATACATAATGATAAAATGTCATCTATTTTAATAAAAAATATTATTTAATTTTAAAATATAACATATTCTACAAACTAAAATTCATTGTACATAAATTCATTATGAAATGAAGAAAGGTATTATAAGATCAGCACATATCTCTTAATTTTTATAATTTTCTTTCTAAAAAAGAGTCATATGAACTGGTACTATCATACATTGGGATAGTATTACACCCCACATTTATAATTGACACACAATATACCAAATTTAAAGAGCACAATCAACTAAACAAAAAATATCTTTGACTAACCTCGAGGAATTATCATACACAAAAAATATCTAAGAGAGTCTAAAAAACAATTAATAAAACCTATAACTCAATATAACAAAATTGTAATCATCACTCTTTTGGATGATTTATCAATACCTCCAGGTTAGGAAAACCTTCAATCCTTACATCTTCAATAAATTACATGTCAAATAAATACAAAAAAAAATTAAACAATTATATATTTTTTTTCCTAAATTCAAATGTTACTCTAACATTAATATCAATAGAATAAATTTTCAATCCGAAAAATGTTTCTCTGTCTTGAATATATCTGAGTATGAAATGAAAGTAAAGACATCAATAATTATTTGTTATATAACATTGATGCATAAGTATCCATGTTTTTTATAATTTTGTTGGACATATTTTTTACATCATTTCATCAAATAATCCCCATTTATTTAAAAATATTTAAATCCACTTATGGTAACCTAAATCAAACCATTATTATTTATTGGAAATATCATAATTTCTTTATGTGAATATTATTTTTTGATATCACTATGACTCCGCATTATTTTAAATAAATGAAAATTAGTAAAAATAATTATCTAAAAATAAAAAATACATATTCACTCATATTATTTGGAAAATTATGTATATATTAAAAAAGTGGGAGAAGGATGGGACCCCACATTTCATAGAATTTAGAATTAATTTAGTCATGTTTAAGTCTACATGTGAATGTATGTTATATGATGTGATTGAGATAAAACACTAAAATGCAAGAAATTCATAAACTAGTCCAACAAGTGATATCATTATCGATTTATCAATTTTGACACATAACACATAGACTATTAATGAAAAAATGACATGCACATATCTCAAAAAACTAATCAAACTATTTATATAAAGGTGTTATAACATCTAGTTCATCCCGTTACGATTACCAAGAAACAATATAAATTTAATAATATATTTGGATAATTAAAATAAAATGGATAAATATTTTTTATACTAATTTTTTCATATTTAAAGTCATTTATAGTAATTATTGATTCAATGTATCATGATATTTGGATGTCATTAATTAACATTATCCCACCTAAATGGATTCACTAGCGTTATTATTCAATCTAGTACCATGAATATTCATTAAAGGAAATCATATTTCTTCATAACTTATATAACACTCAATATATCCCCTTTTCATTAGATCATTTAATTCTGTACTGGTATATATATAAATGAATAAAATGGAATAATGAGGGAACTCTTAATTTATTAATTGCAACAAAAATTCTAATAGGCTTTCATCAAACAATTCTAATAGGTTTTCATCGACCAATTCTTCTCATTATTTACCATAAGTGAATGTGAATACTTTTTGATTCCCTTTATCCTAGTATTAAAATTCACAGGGCGTAAGCTTCCATTTTCAATAAGGAATTATTATTTTTTTTATAGTAGTTCGCAAATTTATGAACAATGACATCATTATATGTTTCCAAGAACTATGTTGTGAACATATCCAAATTTTGAGGCTTCCATGTAAGTATTGATTTTTTTTCAATTAATGTAATTGAAATGATAATTTAAAATTATCAATATCTTACAGAGATGTATGGTAAATATATATACATTTGATGGCCTGTTATATAGTAAACTACTTTTTAGACTAATGATATGAGTTATTATAAAGATAGAATATAGGAAGAGATTTTTTTAATTTATATTTATTATTTAATATTATTATTTAAAAGAAATTTCTAAATGGGGGAAACAATACATACTATTATTTTTTGAGTGTTTTGGAATCATAGGTGTTTTTACTCTTGAAAATAATATTTTTGTTATAGGATGAATATTGTAAAAAACAATCCAAAATATGGGATTAGGTTTTTCCAAACTACTTATTGAATATATATGGATTATTGAATATGTGTATTGGTGCAATAAATCCCCAAGAATTCATCTGAAATAACTAGAGTTTAGTAAAAGGAATACTATAAATTGAGTGTTTTATTTATGACTTTTAAATGAAGTGTGTTATACTCCACTGAAATAAAACATTTCATTTTTGATAGAATCTATTTTAGTAAAAATATAAAAAGAATAAAATAGATTGGGAGACCATAAAACAATCCATTAGTGTGTAACACATTTTTATACCAGTTATGAAATTTCCATTTCTGTGAGATATTCCACTATAATATAAAATACATCATCCCCATGAGTGTTTTTCTTTTAATGTGTATGAAATTCCATAAGTGTACAGAAAACTATCTTTTAACCTAATACATTTCATTAGAATATACAATAATGAAAATATTGTATTATATTTGATGGTATTCCTTTGATAATTTGATTTCTATAAAATTTTATAATTAAAAAATTTAATATTAAGAGAAAATATAATCTTGAAAATGCTACAAATTATTATCAGATTTTAAAACATCATGCTTAAAATACGATTGATGAATATTTATGTGAGTATCAATAAATTGAAATCACTATACATATATTTTTGATATTTTTAATGATATGTAACATAAAATTTAGAAGATAATCGATGCATTTATTTTATGTGAATAATCTCCTAATTGAATTTTTATAATGTTTTTTCGATGAAGTTGAGTGATTGTGATGTTTATATAATGAATTGACATAGATCATGAAGGGATTATAAGTTATTTTCATGTGTTTATTGTCTAACAAATAATTTATTTTCTTTGTGCAATGATATTATTCCCAATATCATTATCGAACTTAAGAATATGAGTTGGGTGTTTTTTTAGTTGAATGAAGACGATGAATACAACTAGAGTTCATAAAATTCATTAATTTTGACATATTTTTTTATAAATATAGTTGATGAGTTTTATCAATGATATGTGTTTACAAATTAAATATAATTTTCAATTTTATTGTATTGGTGATACTATAGAAAATATATATAGTTAATTAATGTTCTCAATATTATAAAATCATGGTTCATTATTTTTTGGCTATATGAATGAGAAATTTAGGAGGATCATGTTATATGATTATATTGTTGGAGTTCTCAATTATTTTGAGATAGAAATGATATTTATAAATAAATCTAATTTATTAAATTTATGGTTTGTTCAAATATTAAGAGATATCGATAGAAGATTATGTGTTCTTAGTGAGATTTTTGATTTACTGAATATTGAAATATTGAGTGAAATATTGAGCCTAAATCCATACCTGAATGCCGATAAAAATATGCAATATTATTTTTGTAGTAACTAGGAACAAAAAGAGTTAGTGATCTATTTAAGGAGAATAAGTGAAAAAATCTACTTATCCCTAGTGAAAAAAATAAATGAAACAATATTCTATGACTAAACTAATTAGATATTGAGTAATTGATTATAATATGTATCAATGAGAGAAGAAGGATACATATCCAATGAGTAATTCATGGAATAATAAATGTGAGTTCTGAAGTATTTTAGATGTTGATACGACTTTGATATTCAAATATATAATGTTATTTTCAATAAAAATAGATTTTATTGTGATGGTAAACTACTAATATTCTTGTTTGTGTTATACATTTGCGTGACATATTGATGTAGTTTTATCATGTATGAATATCATAATCTTGGAAAGAAAAGATCAACAAAAGAATAAGGATTTATTTCTAAATATGGAACATAATATATAGTTGTAATGTGGTTCATATAGTGAGATGGTTGAAGTAGTAACATAATGAGAATCCAAAATTATAGTAATGTGGAAATCCATGATTGTAATCATGTAGTTATATCATCAATTAATAAGTGGTAGTGTTGAGTAACCTATCACTGAAAGTAGTATCTCTTTCTAGAATAACAGAAAAAATTAAATGTTTAGTGCATTCTATTTTAACTTCTGCAAATGATGAGAGGCTGTGAGAATATATATAGTGGTTTAAGACAATAATATGTCTATGTGGATGAATTCACATGGGATTTTAATGAAAATTAAACCCCAAATTAACCCCCACAGTGTCTTCAATATATAATTACTCATTTTAATTATAATCCAATTATTTAATATTTAATATGATATATCCATGAAGTTACCATGTATAGATATTATAAATTCTAAGAATGTATTTTGTGCCACTAATTTGGATGGAAAGAGTTATCTTTGATGGTGGGACACGACGCTACCCAACATACTATCACAAGTCATAATATTTAGAGATGTTGAATTTTGTGGATTTCACCATTTAATTAAGATACTTATATGATTCGTAAGGAATGAAAAGTATGAACTTCAATAAACTATTCAAAATTTACATTCTAAAGTCCTCTACATGAATTTAATTTTAGTTATAATAATATAAGAAACATAAGTAAAATTATTATACAAATATTAATGAAATATAAATGTAAATTATTTGAAACTATAAATTTATAGTATCTATCATAAGGAATTTGAACTAAACTATGACAAAAAAATGATGAATATTTCATAAGAGTTAATGAAATTTTAAGCAATATTTGACGATTTTGGGAGAATAGTGATGTTTATTTCATTATTAAAAAAATTAATTAGAGACCTTTTTTATAGATTTAATCAAATTATTTCATCTTTTTTTGGATATGGAGAATCATTACATGGATGTAATACATAATCTTCAAATTGATTATGAAATGTAGAAAAATCAAACTTCCATGCAGAATGAAAAAGATGAGATTATCATTGAGACTATAAAAAATCCTTGAATTTGAAATAAATAAATTATATTATCAATTTATTTAGAAAATGAAGAAGATATTATAGATTTTAATATATTTATTTCACTTACTTAATAGTGGATAAATATGTTCAAGTGGAAAGTTAGTGATTTTATACTACCATGGTATTATAATTTAAATGGAACTATACTTTCTACAATAAATTTCCTATAATAAAATACCAATAGATCTTAATCTAATTAATAATATATGAACAAACCATAGAAGATATTATTTTGATAGAATGTATGGAATTTAATGAGAAATAATGACAAGTCATAATTATAAAGTTGTACATAACAATTTATCATTGATTTTCTAGATCATTATGTAAGGGGAATACATACCTTAAGTTGTGATGATAAAAAAGGGGAGTTAGCAGAGATAGAATACCTACAAAAGTATGAGATTCATACTTTCTTTGACAAATATAACTATATAATATGTTAAAGAGAAAAATTGTAAAATAAATGAAAAACTTAAATAAAGGTAATGAGGAGTTTGTCAAGAGTGTAGTGAGAAAAATTTAATAGATCAAGATATTTAAATTGAAGGTGGATTAAAAAGAGAATATGATGGGAAATCTTCAATCACTGGTTGGGTAAGAGGAAGATAAGTTTAAGACAAAATAAATATGTGTAAAATCCTAGAATAATTATAAAAATATAAAATGTGTTTTCTAATATGTTTTGGTAATGGATGAATATTCTTAAAACGATGACTAAACGGGTCCCAAAAAATATATTTATTATGAAACAACTAAATATGAATGTAAATATTTAATTTTTGAAAGTTTAAATTTCAAAAATATGTTTGAATTAGTTTCTTCCATATAGAAATATTAAATACAATATTAGAAATTTATGTCATGTGGGAATATGTTGAGAATTAAATGTTTCCTAGGTTAATGGATGATCGGGTCTCAAAATTAGAACAAAACATTTTGGGGTAGATATAAAAACAATTATTATGATTAATGTTCAAATATTATTTCAATTCTAATGGAAGGGATGCACAAAAATATACATTTTATGGAATAACACACCATTGCATGTGAAGAGTTTTGAATAAACATGAAATGTTGTGAGTATATGTGTAAAAAATCTCATATATGAAATATTCATAAAATATTTCCACCCAAAATAGGTTTGGATGTGTGAAATATGTCTTTTGATGATGTGTAAAATAATATCACAGGGATGGATAATTCGTTACTATGATAATTATATAAGGTACCTATGTTGTGAAAGGGAAGTTATTTCATTAACGAATTATAGGAAGTCATATATGATGATACTAAAACATGTTCATGTGGAAAAATCATGAAATATTAGCAAATAAACTAGGGTTCTTGACAGTTTAAACAGATCTGTTCAGAAATATCTTAGAAAATTGAGATTTTAAGAATAGTGATAATGTTAAATGAAATATTCTTTCTTCACAAGAAAAGAATGAAGTGTATAAGAATTAATCCATTACTACTTACATAAAAATTAATGAAAACCTATATGGATGGTGTGTGTATATTGTCCATGGATTAAGATTCATTATTACAATACCACTTTCCCAGAAAAATATATAATAAAACCATATATATAGAAAGTAATGTTAGACATCCTTAATTAATATGGGGAAGAAAAAATCTATAAAAATGGAATTTGATCAGGTGAGAAAATAAATCCATCAATATATGAAGATTATACTAGAAAAGGGACATCGAAAAATATAATAATATTTAGCCTAAAAAAATTAGGAAAAATGGATAAAATAAACTGATCATCCATGAATTTACTATTAAAAAAAATTAAAAAGTCACTTTCTTATTCTATTTTATTTGTTTATTTACATACATGAATTTAATTGAAGGATGTGTATCATATTTTGTAATGGTGGGTATATTATACACTATAAAATGACATATTCCTTTATGGAATGTCTCCACTACTACAATTATAAAGTGGGTGACCGCATCCTTCTAGAGGAAGCTAATATGTATGAAAGATATCAAAATATCATCAAGTAGTGAATCTATAATTCATAAATAGGATATGTGATCTATAAAATTAGATATTGAAATCACACATTCCTCTCTCAATTTTTAATAAATCCAATATATTTTTATTCAGGGGTTGTTAGGATATTATATAGATGAGATAAAGGGGGAGTTAAAATCCATTTACAACAATCATTTGAATAGATATATTGAAATAAGCGTTGGTTATTAATATTAAAGAGATATATTGGTGTTCGACCATAAAATTGATAAATTGTGAATTAAATCAAATAATGTAATTTCTTAAGGGAAAAGTAATGAATTTTTCATATCCATCTTTATTTCATCATCAGGATTTCAAAATATGGCTTATATTTGAATAACTAATGGTTCTTTATAGAAAAATTTGTTTTAGCATCCTTCTATTAATATTTTTGAGCATATTCTATGATTATAAAGAAAGGGAGGGATGATTTTATTTTGTTGCTAAAATATAACCCTATATTCCATCCAATTTGTAAACAATTTTCGAGATATGAATAGATATCAATGATACGTATTCACATAGTTAGCACATCTATCCATTAGTGATCACATAGTTTCATATAATTTCTATTTTAGGCATCGCAACCTCATGGTTCTTACCCTAGGTTAATTACTCCAATTTCTAGTGAAATGGCCTCATGATAAGGTACTGTTCATCCCATATTACTAGGAATAAGTTATCATCCCAAATTCCTAAATTGAGAATTAGATATTGTCCATTGGAACACCACAATAAGTAAGTTAGTTATGTAATACTCAATAATACCTTATGGATCACATGAAAACACTATATCCAATAATAACTCTATCTATGTTATCTTATGGGTTTCATGTTTGAATCATTTCTTTGATAGAATGTATATTCCATAGAATATTTCGACCGAACTCACATGGTGTTGTGATTTTATCAAAATTAATGACATGTGTCTTCTTAGTAATGTAAATTTAGATGGAATTAAAATTATTTCTACATTATTGAGTTATTCGTTTTGAGAAATATAGTCTTGATAGGATTTCCCAGATAAAAATAATCTAAATGTGATTTTAGATGGGTGTTTTTCAATGAGTGTTTTGATTTATCATGTTGAGTTGAAATCGCATTCTATTGGGTTAGCTAGTGTGCCACCCTTTGGATAATTCACTATGGTGGAGCCTATGTATTTAGAGTCCATGATTAAGTGATGGTGGTTATTCAAAATTTATGATGTCAAAGATCCTATATTAATATGTTTCACATAGGGATTATCTATATTATATATATAGGGAAAACATCATGCCTTTATGGATATATAATAGTTTAAATTGTGAGGTTACACTATTTATGTGATGGATCTTTCGATGGTGGGGTGACCTAGTCTTAAGGAGAATCCCTTATTGTCTTTCCAAGGTGGAGTTTGGTTGCTCAAAGTGGTATCTCATAAATGATGGTCCTACCTTATTTTAAATTTTGATAAACCATAGATAGATGCATGTCATGGTGTCTATAATCATCAAAGAGAGGATCCCACTATTGGTAACCATTCGAAAGGATTGGAAACCCCTTTGGTGAGGTGTAGAGCATATCATGGGTTCTAGACGACATATGTTCGGTGCAATATAATGTATTCCACATCATGTTTCACGTATTCATGAACCACTACACTAAAACCTTAGATGGTAGTTTTTCTATTATCTTTATTTTTTTAGAAAATTTACCCCATCCATCCCCCTCACATGATGATAGAGTAAGGTAAATTAAGTGAGTGTCTTTATCTCCCAATTTCTTAATTTACCCTCAAAATAAGTTTTATTATTGGAGGTTTACCCTCGATGAATCAAGGTTAATCCTTTCTACTTCTATCCAAATTTTTTTCATCATTTTTTGCTCTATGAATTGGTTGAGGTGAGAAACTATTACTGGAAATTTAAAAAAATCATGGAAGAATTAATATGTTATGTTAATTATTTATCTGGATATAGCTAGAGAATATTCCATGATGAAGAATTCAATTTGTTTCACACCATTTTGATTAAGCTAAATCACCATGTGGATTTATTTATGATTATTTAAAAATTATATGATATTTTCCATTGAATATGAAATTTAATTTATGATTTTTTGTGGCTTAGGAAAGGGTGGCTTTCTGATGCCAAACAATCACCAATGATCAATGTCTATATTATATGTTATAGATGATTGATTTTTTAGTAAATTTTTACTAAATTAATTGATTTTCCAAAAAAATTCTAAACCTTTATAAATGTGTGAAATATTTAATTTCAAATTTTTATATATTATTATATAGAAATGTTTCCAAATATAGTTTTCCATTATATTATACGAGCTTATAAAATCTTCACTAAATATGTTATAAATCCTTTAATCTATGATAACTCAATGTGATAGATATGTGGTCATATTAATATCTCTATTATTTTATATGAATTCCATATATTAGGAATGATATATAGGAGAATTATAGTAAGGTAATTTAATATTAATGAAAGTAAATATTTTTTTAAATAAAAATGTACTAAATGGGTTTAATTAATGTTACAAGTTCCATAAAATACACTTAAACATTAGTTTGTGTTTTGGATACTAACAAACATAAACATGATTATAAATCTGAGCTCAAATGATCATGGATACTATAATGGAATAATAAAATTAATTGTGTATGCATAATGACAAAAACTGTAGGTGCCTTCGTGATCCATGAGTATAGTGTTAAGTAATGGATATGGAATGATTGGACCATGTAGGATATTTACTATTTTTTATATTTCCAAAATATATTTTCCTTAGAGAGATGAGTGAGGGGAATGTGTCCCTCCACATATCAGATGTAGATTTTAAGGTTGGTGTACCTTCAGTAGATTGATTATTGATTTGTTGAGAAAAGTAACTCAGTGTCAACTTATAAATAGAGTTGGGTTGTTTTATATATCTTTAGAAAAATTATAGTGTGGCATGTATTATGGTGTTTGTGATGTTGTAACATGGTTATGATTACAATAATGTATACTACTTTGTCTGAGTGATGGTATTGGGCCATTGAGATGTGAATATGGTAATGGAGCCCTAGTGGGGTTTCTAGATATTCATGTACTTAGGGGACCTCAAAGGGTTTCCCAATCATATGATGAACCATGTAAGGGATTATGGGAATGTGAGTTTTGATAATGTTTGGGGTAACATAAAAAAAAATCATTTGAATAATACTAATATCACTATTGTGATGATGATAGTTAATGTCACGACCCGTCCCCTAGGGCACATGCCGTGACTACCCAAAACCTGCCTTCTATAGGCCAGGGGATGGCAACTAGAACCGAATGTGTATTGCATAAAACTGGGAATGCATTGCCTTCATAACTTGTAACACACAAAACCAACCACACAACAAGATACTAACTCAAGTAAACTGAATAGTAAACAGATTGAGTATAGTAAATAAAATGGGGCCAGAATACAAGCCCAACTGGAAAGTACATGAAAAAAAGGAAAGTATAAGATGAATGATATGTGAAAAGTAGATCTTGGATCATCAACCAAGAATCCTACCTGAATGGTAGTTATAGGTCACGAATAGTCCTGTTTATGGTTTTCCTCGTCTAACGTCCACCTCCGAGATACCTCCAGTCCTGGTACTCTCGTCCTCAGTCATCATTGTCTATTGTCTACAAAAAACATAACAACGTACAAGCTTATCCCAGGCAGGGGCAAGTATAAAGATACTAAGTAGGGACCTCGAGACCCTCAAGCTATCACAAAATCCACAGGGGATAAACCACAAAGAATGAAGTCAATAGAAAACCCTACTTAGGTATATGCCCATACATATACCTAACTTATCATGTATGCCCATCTGAATCATTAGGAAAACACAGAGTCCAACTCAAAGACCCAAGATCAACTCTTACATAATGGAAGAATTACTATGAGGGTAAGTACCACATAGGTACTCCACACAAAAGAATACCACCAAGGTATTACCACAAAGGAAAGTACCACATAGGTATGGACTCATCTCACACCAGGTATAACTTAGGTACAGTAGTAGAGATGATTATATGTAACTACAGAATCATATTACTCTGTTAAGAGGAAGACCCATGAAGGTTCACTAATCATCATCAATCCAACATACGATCTCTAGGTGCTAACCCACACAGGATCGCTCGGTGCTGGCCCACACAGGGTCGCTCTGGGCTGACCCACATAGGATCTCTCGGTGTTGACCACACAGGATCGCTAGGTGTTGACCCACAAAAAATTGATAGGCACTGACCCACACAAGATCGCTCGGGTATTCCCTCATGGAATCCTAGAGCAGTTTTATGTGGGACCCTCAATCGCAGACCTAGGAAGGATCTCTTCCTCAAGTCACAGCCAGGTACTGGGATCTCGCACTAGGCTTACTCGTCCCCAGGAGGGTCCACTCCTCATGTCACTGGTCGATACACCAAATTTCATAAAGTCTCACACATAAGTATCTCACAGGACTGCTACTTCATAGGGGTCTCAACTCAATAGACGATGCGTCAATCGGACGCCTGGTCTGTGAGTTATTATCCTTTTAGTCCCAAGGGCCTGATTGGACTCGTGCTCTATCCAACCCAAACATTTCCCATAATCATCTAAAAAATTAGAGGGATATACTCAAAGGGACTGTCTCGCTCCAAGGTTTCCAGTGTCGATGACGGTTAGTCAAATAGACAACTGGTGCCAATGTTATGGTCAAAAGAGAGTAAATGGGTCGTAGTGGGTCTGGGTCCTGTCCGACCAGGTCTGACAGACCTGGCCCGGCCCGCACAGGGTGGCCTAGCCTAGCAATGGCGTGGTGGCCGCGAAGTCCATGAGGGGCCGTGGGGGCCACAACAGGTGCGGAGGCCGCATGGGGGCCGTGGAGGGTCGCAGAGCGGCGTGGTAGGTCGCGGGGCAGCGCGGTGGGGCGACATGGATGGGCCGCGGGGCGGTGCGGCGAGTCCGCGGGGAGGCATGGAGGGGCCTCAGGACAGCGCAGAAATGCCGCAGGGGCGGCACAGAGAGACCGATGGGCGGTGTGGCGGGCTGCGAGGCATTGCGGCAAGGCCACTGGGCGGCGCGACAGTCTGCGGGACGATGTGGCGAGGACGGTCGCGGGGCTGCCATAGGGAGGCATATTCCATGGGGCGGTGCCATTGTACTGTCACCTTATTTTCGGTTGGCGGTGGTGTCGGCCTCCATTCTCGAGTTCCATCAGTGCCAAATGCCAGCACCGGTTGCCGTCACCATCACAAAGAAAAAACCAAAAGAAGAATGACAGAGGCGTCCAGCCAAGTTTGTTTGGCATGCACCCTTCGCGTTAGAGCGATATATAGAATCTCACAAAAACCTTGAATCTAGAACGTAAAATTCAAAAATTTCATACGAATTGTTGGTCAAATCATTTTGGTTGATCTACATTCCCCTTTCTTTCCTAGAATGAGGAATTTAATCAATAAATTACAAGAATTCAATAACAACCCCTACCTCATTCGTTTGTCGATTGTACATGTCTGAGATAGTTTGGCGTTTGTCAATCCCACGTCAAGTCTCCTCCAACAGTGATGGTGAGGAGAGGAAAAGATGAAGTCAGTGACGATGGTGTTTCCTTGATCATTGGTTCATCGTCATTGGAGATTCTTCAAAGGATTTTGGAGAAAAGTTTGTTACAGGAGAATAGTTCTTCATTGGCATTCTTCATTGGAGGATGTGTTACTCCATGTTCTCCCAAGCTCCCACCTTTTCCAATTATTAATTTCCCCCATCCAACCAAAAAATAAATGGGAATCCAATATAATAGAATATGTTGTCTAATTTAAAATTGGCACAAAAAAGGTTATCTTAATTAATTAGAGGATATTTGGATTAATTAAATAAAGGCGAGAGTTGGCATAATTAAATTAGGGAGTTGAGATATTTTCATTTCCCTAATTAGGGGTTTGGGTGGTCCCCACCACAAAGATTTGAATTGGGGGTTTTACATGCTTCGGTGGTCCCTACCACCAAGCATTCAATTTTTAAGATATAACTACTCTGGTCCACACCTCTAAAATATTCACATGTGGGAGGTTTGTTTAGGGGGTACATGCCTTTAAACCATCCACATGGAATTTTTCGACAAAAATAAAATAAATTTTAATTTTAATTTATTTTTATTTCCACGAAAAACACAAATTCTATCTTTCACCCTCGAACTACTGTGGTTATAGTGAAGGTACACTTAAGAGATTACTGGCGCTGCAAGTTAAATGGTGCCCTTGGATTTTAATTCCATGTACCAGTTCAAAAGTTACAAAATACTACTTGCACGTTTACTAAACGTACCCAAAACAAAAGTTCAGAAATTCATTCTGGGCACTTCGGGCCTCAGAATCATGTGCCGTCAATTTTTGAGGACTCATAAATTCCAATTTAAATAAAAAAATACAAGGAAATTCTAGGTATTTTCATTCTCCCCACCCCCTCAAGGTTTTATTTCCCCATAAGACATAACTCAAAACTAGGTAAACAATTGCGGGTATTGAGCAAGAATCTAAGCCTCCCGTTCCCATGCCCTCTCATGGAGGTTCTCATACTGCCAACGAACACACACTAGATGTATCGACCGCCCACATAGGACCTTCACCTATCGATTCTCAATCTCATCTAGAACCTCTGTAAAAGACTCCCCATCGTTGACATCCACCTCTCCATGGTCGATGATGTGAGAAGGGTCTTGCACATATCTCCTCAGCTGGGATACGTGGAAGACGTCGTTCACCCGTTTCAACTGAGGTGGAAGAGCTAAGTGGTAATTCACATCACCAAATCAACAGAAGATATGAAAGGCTCCAATGAACCTCGGAGACAACTTTCCACCTCAACCAAATATTTTCAATCCTCATCGAGGTGAGACCCAAAGAAAGATGTGGTCACCATCCTCAAACTACAGAGGTATCTGTCTCTTGTCGACATAAGTCGTGTGCCTGCTATGTGCAGTCTTTAACTGCTTCTGGATGATCTGCACCTTCTATATGGTAGCTCGAACCATCTCTGGTCCCATGAGTTCTGACTCCCCTAGGTCAGTCCAGCACAAAGGTGATCTGCAATGTGGCTAGCTGCTCTGACGCGTCACCTAGCATCAGTATACCAGATCTCCAACTGAGGGCATATGCTAAAAAATTCCCCTTCCCAGGAGTATAGACTATCTCGAAGTCATCGTCCTGGAAGAATTGAATCCATCGTTGTTGTCTCAGGTTTAGGTCTTTCTAAGAGAAGATATACTTGAGACTCTTGTGATCAGAGTACACTGTAAAACGCTCGCACATCATGTCATTTCACCACATCTTCAAGGTGAAGACCACTACTGCTAACTCTAGGTCATGGGTAGCAGAGTTCTGCTCATGTTGTATTAGATTTTTAGAACCATATGTTATCACTAAGCACTCTTGCATTAGGACACATCTGAGTCTGGTCCCTGATGTGTCGCAGTAGACTACGTACCCAACGCCCTCCTCGGGAAGCCTCAAGATAGGGGGTACTAGTCATCCTCTGCTTCAGCTCCTGAAAACCCTGATGGAATCTCTCCGACCACAAGAAGGTTTTCCCATTCTTTGTCAACGATGATAGAGATTCTACAACTCTGGGGAAATATGGCACAAATATTCGGTAGTAGATGGCCAAAACCAAAAAACTTCATTCCTCCGTGACACTCCTGGGTGGCTCCAAAGCTAGTACCACCTCAATCTTTACGGGATCCACTACAACTCCTACCTCTAAGATGATGTGTCCCAAAAAGTGAACCTCTCGAATCCAGAACTCACACTTCAAGAGCATACAATAAAGATGGTTCTCTTGGAGTGTGTCCAGTACTACCTATAAATGATTGGAATGCTCCTCCTCAGTAGTCGAGTAGTTAAAAATGTCATTAGTGAATACGACTAACAAAGAAATCAATGTATGGATGAAAGATCGTGTTCAGGAGTCCCATGAACCCTACTGGAGCGTGAGTTATGACAAAGGGAATAACCAAGAACTCATAGTGGTTGTACCGTCATCTAAAAGTCGTCTTCTTCACATCCTCATCACATACTCTAAGCTGGTGAAAGCCTGGTATAAGGTCTATCTTCAAGAACCATCGTTCTCTCTTCAAATGATCAAAGGGGTCGTCAATCCTCGGAAGTGGGTACTTTATCTTCACAGTCACCTGGTTCAGGTGCCGATAGTCAACACAAAGTCTCAAGCTCCCATCTGCCTTATTGAAGAACAAAATCGGGGCCGCCCAAGGAGAAACACTGGGATGAATGAATCTCTTTCACTAAAAGTCCTCCAATTGTACATGCAGCTCACGAAGCTCCATAAGAGCATTCTGATACACTGGTGTAGATATCAATGCCATCTCAGGGTACAAGTAAATTTAAAATCCCACCTCTCTGTGAGGATGTAGACCCATAACATCATCAGGGAATACATATGTGTACTGGTCCACCACTATAGGATAGCTCAGACACAACACTCCAACCGCTCCAAGGGTAAGGCTATCCAACTGATTAGTGATCAGCTGCACTCTCCTCGAGGAAAGTACATCATGTTCTACAAAGGCTCCCTTCTCGCCGGTGAGGGTAAAATTGGTCCCATCCATGCAGACACACCGCACTTTGAAAAATATATTCAATCTGATCAAGGAATTTAGATAACTAGTCCACACCCAAGATGACATCATAAGTCCTCGATGATGCTACTAAGGGATCCAAGCCAGAGCTCTCACCTCCTAGTGTAAGCTCGCACCACTGGTAGAAGTGCGTAATCGTCGAATCCTCTAATGTAAGAGTCTCAAGACATAAATATCAAACCAACGGCTCCATCAGAATCGTTGAGCTCCAAACGAGGGAAGTGGAAATAAAATAAAGACTCGCACTTGTGTCCATAAGTACTACAAATATGGTGGTATTGACACAGATCATACCTTGTATAATCTCTAGAGTGACATTATTGTAATCCTCAATTTTATGGATCTGAACTCACCCATGTACTCCTTCTCCCTATGGTCGCGGTGGACCACTTGGTGGTGGTGGCGATAACATCTTGAATCATCGTCCACTGATAGCTGATCATCCAGATCCTCTTCCATGTCCACCTTCTCCTTGAGGACCTCCTCGGTCGAACCTTTGTCTCTACTTGGGTAGTCCTTCGACCATCTGTTGATCATCCGTATGGAAGGTCGGAGAGTTAAGATCCATGTGACCCTACCTGCCACATACATAACCCTTCCTACTCCTGGAATGACTAGATCTGCCTCATGTGCCCCACATAAATGACCCTGAATCCTACAGTCGTCCATCTATAGGTCTAGTCCTCTTATACCTCGGTGACATCTGTCTACCGCCAGCTGTAGATGACTCTTCTGTGTGACGACTGGTAGTGGGTATCGCTACTAGTAACTTCTCTGGAAGGAAACTATCTACTAGAAGCGATCTCTCTGACACCCCCACCTGTGTTGGGATGCTATGTGAGTTCATCGAAGCCCTCATCTATGGCCTGAGTCCCTCCTCGAAGGTATTGGCCCTGAAGAATGGGTCTCGCACCGTATCAGTTGAGTAGCATGAGAGGTCGGTTAACCTCACTGAGTAATGAGTCGTAGGCATGCTGCCCTACTACAGATGAAGTAGCTTCTGTATGCGCACTGTGTGAAGAGTCGCTGGGAAAAACTCTGCCCGAAATAGGCTCTCAAAGTCTTCCCAGAGAAGTGTAACCTCATAATGATCATGTAACATCATGCTCCACCATCTTATTGTTTCTTCCTGTAGAATACTGGTGACATGGATCACCATGAGATCGGAAGGTGTCCCTACCAGTCATGGGACTCTCAATTCGGCCCCCAGCCAATCCTCAGTTGCATTCAGGTTCGTCTCTCCCCTATACCTGTTGGAATCTAGCACTGGAACTCACAAAACGTGCTCAAGTGGTGTGCACTGTCTGCTTCTAGGGATGGTGGAATCAGTGGTCCAAGGGATAATGGTACCACCGGTGCCTCTGCTAGTGCCTCAATTGGAAGAGGGCCCTGCACCGAGGCCTCGTTGCTTGGTGGGCTATCCGTGAGTACTACTCTCAGAACCCTAGCTGGCTGTCTTTGTGGAGGAATCCTGTAAAGAAACAGGTGTTCCATGGTCAATATGTTATACCTGATGAGCCGACTCAAAGAGTTCACAAAGAATAATCCTGAAAACACACATGCAATCAGTGTTTTCATGCACAGGGTCAGAAATCAGAAGTCAGGGTCCTAGTGTATGGATATGTCGGTCGTGCGCACCAACACTGGATTTCCTAAACTGATAACCACACTCACTACACTTAACACTATTTTCGTTAAAAAGATTAGAGTCTTATGTTATATGGTAGAAACGACTCCTCTAATACCAATTTGTCACGACCCGTCCCCCGAGGCATGTGCTGTGACTACCCCAATCCCACCATCCATAGGCCAGAGGCTAGCGACTAGCACAGAAGGCATATTCCCTAAAACTGGGATGGCATGGCTTTTATAACATGAAACAAACACAACCAAGCACACAGAATGATATGAACACAAGTAACTAAATAGTAATGAGAGTGAATATAGTAAGTAAAAGTGGGCCAAAATACAAACCCAAATGGAATGTACTAGGAAAACTGGAAATTACAAGACGCCTGATAGGTAAAAATAAGCTCATAGATCATCCACCACGAAAACTATATGAAGGTTATTTACATATCATGAACGGCCATCTCTGCGGTTCGCCTCATCTAATGTCCACCTCCAAGCTACCTACAGTCCCCGTACTCTCATCCTCAATCAGCACTGTATGTGGTCTACACCAAACACAACAGGGTGCGGGCATAGCCCATGCAGGGGTGAGTATAACGATAATCATTAGGGATCCTGAGACCCTCAAGGTTTCACAAATTCCACATAGGATAAACCATAATTCATGAAGTCAACAAAAAACCCTATATAGGTATCTGCCCCTACATATACCTAAGTTATCAAATATTACCATCTGAATCATGAGGAAAACACAGAGTCCAACTCGAAAGGCCAAGCATAACTGTTCCATAAAGGAAAGAGTATTGTGAGGGTGAGTACCACATAGGTATGCCACACAGAAGAATACCAACAAGGTATTACCATAATGGAAAGTACCACAAAGGTTCAGCCTCAGCTCACACAAGGTATAACTTAGATACTATAGTACAGATGATTAGATGTAACTAATGTATCATCTTAATTTGTTAAGTGGAAGACCCATGAAGGATCACTAATCATCATCAGTCCCACTTAGGATCTCTAGTTGATGACCCGCATAGGATCGCTCTGTACTGACCCCCACAGGATTGCTCGGTGCTGACCCACATAGGATCACTCAGTGTTGACCCACACAGGATCTCCAGGTGCTAACCCACATAGGATCGCTAGGTGCTGACCCATGCCAGATTGCATGGGTAGTCTCGCATGGAATCCTTGAGTAGTTCCATGTGGTACCATCAATAGAATACCCAAGAAGGATCTCTTCCTCAAGTCATATCCAATTATTGGGTTCCCGCACTAGGCTTGCTCGTCTCCAAGAGGGTCCAATCCTCCAACCAATGGTTGATAATACAATTTCCATAAAATATCACAAATAATATTCTCAATACACCACCACATCACAGAGGTCTCACCACAATAGATGGTGCATCAATCAGACGCCCGGTCTGTGAGTTATTATCCTTTTAGTCCCGAGGGCCCAGATAGATTCGTGCTTGATCCAACCTGACTATTTCCCAACATTATCCAAAACTTCAATGGGATATAATCAAATATACCATCTCACTCCATGGTTTCCAGCATTGCTGAAAGTTCTAAAAACAGATGTATGGTGCCAAAGTTATTTCCAAAATAGCATAAATGTGTCGTAGTGGGTTCGGGTACGGTCCGACCCGGTCGGACCGACCTGATTTGGGTTGACCCAGTCTGGCAGCGATGTGGTGGTTGTGAGGACCACAGAGGCCCGCGGGGTACACAAAGGCTATGAGGGGAGTAGAGTCCATAGAGGGCCGCATGGTGGGGGGTGTAGCGAGGCCACTGAGCATCACAGTGGGTCATGGGGCGGTGCGGCACGGCGGGGCCTTGGGCTGCAGGGTGGCACGGCGGGGCCGCGGGGCGGCGTGGCGTGCTGCGGGGTGATGTGAAGAGGCCACAGGGTGGTGCGATGTTCCTTGGGGGGACACAAATGGTAGAGGCTGTGGGGCGGTAGTGGCCATGGGGCAGCACCGTTGAGCCGTCACCTTCGTCATGACTAGCGGTGGTGTTGACTGTCGTTCTCGAGTTCCATCGGTGCCAAAGGCTGGCACCGGTCGTCATCACCTTCATGAAAAACACACCAAGATAAGAACAACGGAGGGGTCGTGCCACATGTTTTTGTCCCTCACCCTCCGCATTAGAGTGGTAGAAAGCGGCTCAACAAAAATCTTGAATCAAGAACATCAAATTCAACAATTTCATACAAATCGTGGATTAACTCATTTTGGTTGATCCACATTCACCATGATTTCCATGAACAAGGAATTTAGTCATGAAATTAAAAGAATTCAATAACAACCCCTACCTCGTTCATTTGACGATTGACTGTGGTTGAGACGGTTTGGTGTTTGTTGATCCCACAACAAGTCTACTCCAACAATATTGGTGAGGAGAGGAAAAGATGAAGTAGGTGACGACGGCGTTTCCTCGATCGTTGGTTCGTCATCGTCGGAGATCCTTCGACGGAGTTTGGAGAAATGTTCATCGAAGAATAAGAGTTCATTATTGGAATTATTCGTTTGAGGATGTGTTCCTCCATGTTCTACCAAGATCCCACCTTTTCCAATGATTAATTTCCCCCAACCCATCAAAAAAGAAAGGGTAACCAATATAATAGAATATGTTTTCTAATTTAAAATTGGCACAAAATAGGTTAGCTTAATTAATTAGAGGAGGGTTGGATTAATTAATTAAAGGGGAGAGTTGTTATAATTTAATTTGGGAGTTGAGAGGTTTTTTTCCATAATGAGGGGTTCAAGTTGTCCCCACAACCAAGCATTGAATTGGGGGTTTTACTAGCTCGTGTGGTCCCCACCACCGAGCATTCAATTTGGAGGATATAACTCCTATGGTCCCCACCACCACAATATTCACATGTTGTTGGTTTTAGTTCAGGTGTTCCAAATCATCAAACTATACACATGGAAGGTTTGAACATAAACAAAATAAATTTTTTTTTAATTTATTTCTATTTCCATGAAAGACCCAAATTCAATCATTCTCCCTCAACCTACTGCGGTCGAGGTGATGGTCCCCTTAAGTGAATACTAGCGTTACGAGTTCAACGGTGCCCTCCAATTTCAATTCTGAGCACCGGTTCAAAAGTTACAAAATCCCTCTTGCACGTTTACTGAAGGTACCAGAAAAAAAGTTCAAAAATTAATTCTGGGCACTCCGGGCCTCGGAATCACGCACCGTCAATTATTGTAGACTCGTTAAATTCCTTTTTAATTATAGAAAATTTACATGGAAATTCTGGGTCATTAAAATTAATTACTATGAGTGGTTGACACGTACTACCAATAAAACTTTTAAATAAGAGAAAACTTTTATATTTTGATATTTTTGAAATTTTATTAGAGGGATTTCGTACCACAAATATTTCATTTCTAAATGACTTGTGTTTTATGTAATTCTGGGGTTTCCACTTACATTCCATTGATTATGGGTAACACATAATTAAATAGCTTGTGATATCCAAATGGATTCGTTTTATACACATATCTTAATAGAAATCCATGAACAATTTATTATGATTTAGTTGCCACACTTATCTAATTATAATTAGATAGAAAATCCCCTTGAATTTAGTATGATGGTTCTTAATTTATAATGTCTTGGGAAATCCATTTGGATTTGGATATATCTATACAAATTTATAATTCCTTGGTGAAGTCCTCTTGTATGTATCATTAAGTCCAATGATTATGTGATTCTTCATAATGTAATTAGGAAATAGTTGCAGATTATGATATTGTTTGATTGCATAATATTGTTTCATAGAATTTGTGATTTTACCAAAAACTTTAAAGTTTATGGTTCTATTTTGGTGGGAATGTTCATGTGACATGGTCAACTACACCCCAACCATAGTCGAAGAAGGAATAGTTGATCCTGAGAATCCTGTTTGAGGATAAAGGTTAATCATGGTAGATTATTTATGCATATATACATTATTTATTTATTAGACTAATAATTTTAATGTTCAAAAAATATATTTATGGGTTTGGAATGGTACCCATAAGTGGTTCCATACTTAGGTGAACTGAAAACCTTCATGAATGGACATAGAAATTGGGTACCAAAGAAAACATCATTGACTATTGGTTTGGGTGGTGTTGTCGCCCTATATTGTGTTATAGATTAATATAGCTTAAATGATATTGGGGATTTGGATGAGGTGAGTCTCATGGTTGAATGTATTTTTATATATATATATTCCATCTTTTATTAGTCTTATATATGTAATTCTCTCTATGGGGAATCTGTTTTTGTATGCTTTTATGACCAAGAGTATTCATGGTTGCTTTTTTCACATATTCATTTGATATATAATAACTGTGTATATTATTTCCCCATACATTGATAATTTATTATTGTTGATATTTCATTATTATACTTACACTATTTCTGACTCTAAAATATGGTTATAGTCTCACCGCTATAACAAACTAGACCACATAGGAAAGGTAGCCTCTATCATATAAGGAGGATTGCCAAATGTTTTATTTTCTCTCTCACTATGACATGAACTAGTGTTCTAGGTCTATGATGTTAAATTAACATTTTAATACCAATCTTACGACTTTCATTCATGTGGAATCGACTAATTTATTTGGAAAAAAATACTTATGATATGTGAAGGGTCACAACCTTATTATCTGTTATATATAATCTTATCCACAGACTAATGTGGGACTGATGTTTTGATAATAGTTCCAACACTTGAAATAGTCTATTTATGTCCAGATCATGAATTTTTAAATAGAAGGTCAATGAATCCAAAATTCAATATCAATTGTTTGAGGTGTTTGATAAAAATATTATTAAACATGAACGAAATGAATGATTTCTATGAACCATAAAAAAAGGCATTCATAGTTTTTGAGTGGGTAATAGGTGTACCTACAACAATTATATATCATTATATGCATTAAATATAGTGATTTCAAAAGATAACCATTTTTTAATTTTTTTGGTAGTTGAAATATATTATTTTTATTTTCCCATGCATTTGGGCATCAGTTTTTATAATTTCTATTATCCATATATTTGAATTTTGGATCTGAGGGTGGTGTTTCAGTTTAGAACTTATTATCACCCGTTGAAATGGCTAACTTTTATACCTATCTTTGATAATCATGAACATGATAACCAGCCCTTATGCAATTGAAATATTTTCTTGTTACTTTATGGAAATTTTCAAATTGCTTCCTCTGACATTTTTCAAATATATAAGTGTGAATTTTTGGTTCTCCATATAATATTTAATATATAGTTCTAGGAAACCCCACTCATCATTTCTTGTCCCCATGTCAATGATAATAATATCAGACTTTGGTTTCTAGACATACCTTCTACGCACATCATAAAAAATTATGAAAAGTAGTTTCATTTATCAGTTCTGTCTTTTAGTATAGTGGTTTATGTCCCCCATGGAGATGAGAAATATTTATTTTAGGTATATTAACAATACCATAGTGGTACCTTTCGATCTAGAAAAATGTATTCATCGTCCATTTTCTTAAAATAATTATATTTTTTTACCCATTTTATTGGTTAGTGTTTGCAGAATATTTTTAATGGGTAATATTTTTCATAAACACCTCTTATTAACCAGTGTTATATACTACCTTTAACTTAGTGTTCCTTGTCAAAGTACATAATTAGAATTATTTCATTCAAAATGGTAAACATCCATTATTATATTTTCACATTCAAATTATTGAATAAAATTAATTACATTTTCTACTCTATTAATTTGCTTCTCATAAATTGGTTGATCAGAACACCCACTATAGGTTTTATATATTTGATACATTAATATATCAATAGAGAAATTTTCCTTATTTTTTGAGTTATAATAATGTACATGGTTGATGTAATTTTTCATAACCAGAGATAAGCTAGCAATGAATGAATTTATTGTATCTAAAGTCATATTAGTTTCCTTATTTGGAAAAACATTGCACTCTTTAATGATCACGTTGTCAATATAACATCTTATTGTGTTGTTTATTCAAAAAAATAAAAATGATAAAAAAAATTAATAACGAATAATAATATGATAATTAATCATCATTACATATTACCCTATGACATTAAAATTTTACCTAATGAAATTAATATTTTCTTATAGATTTATTTTAGTTTCATGCACTTATACTTCTTAACAAAATACCCAAAGATAATTAATCCCAAATGACATACAGACTGAGATAAACTAATAACTACCACAATATATTTTTTATTATTTTTTATAATATAATCCTTACATTTCTCTGATAAAAATATAATATAAGAACCCTATGATTAGTGTGATTTTAGATTTTGTAAATAAATTGTTTATTTCATTTTATTGGATAATCATCTCCCATAAACTTCTTTTCTCATTATTTACTCATTGAAACAATATTATACGTAATATTCATGGGAAATGAAAAATAGATAAAGGAGAAGGATAGAATTCTTAGAAACAAAAAACCATATCAATGATTCATATTGTATTACAATATAATCATGTTTTAAATCACAAATATAAGCTAAATGCTAAATTAAAAAACCTGATTTCATAAGAGTTAATCATAAAGAATGATAGAAAAACTAGTCAATTAAATGTGGACTAACAACCATTATATGAACATGGTAAAAAAATACATATACCATAAAATAATAAAAGTAAAATATGAGTTAATAATCACGATATATATGGTGTAACATAACATTGTGGCACAAATATAAGAATAAGTGAACCATGATTTTGGGAACATAGATGTCAATAATGATTTCTATGAATATTTCTGTAAAAATAGCTATCCAAACTAATTCCCACACATATATTTGTGAAAATACATAAGAACAATATGTTTTATGAAAAAATATTTTGTATTCTGTTAACCATAATTATTCCCACATAATACATTATAAATATAACAAACTTTATTCATGTTTATGTATTGTAGTTATAGACATAGCTAACCACAATCATGGATATGATCAAAATCATTATCTTATATGATATAAAACATTACCCACATAATTATAGGGATATATAATTCTAATAAATCTATTAACATAAATAAAATCAATAAATATGTGTGTTGAGTAAACAAAAAAACATTAATATTTCCCTAGTAGCATAGTAAACCAATTAAACTAACAAAATTTTCAATAGAGTCATCATAAGTCACAAAGAAATTATATAGATAAATAATAAATGTAATTTTGTTAAAACATATCCATAGTGAAACATAAGAAAAATTATATTACATATATAATAATTGAAGATACAATACAAGGGAAATCAAATATTTCTAGGAAAACTAAGGTGAAATTTCATTTAATTTTTCGAGAACACATATTTTATAAAGTAATAATTTATAAAATAAATCATTGAACAGAAATAAAATTTTATGTAATAATTACTTTGAAAAATCCCTAATATATAGAAGGGTAGCTTCCGAAATAAAACTAATTAAATTTACCCGAGAATGTAACCATATAGAAAAGGTTCAAAAAATGATAATCACACTCATATAAATAATGTAACTATCAATAATTAAATTTTATTAATGAAAAAAAGGATTACGTCTGTGGGTATTCATAAAATAATATGATAAATTTGGTCATAGTGTAGAAAGATATCCATTAAAATATAAGAGATAAATATAGATCTTCAAAGAAGAATCTTATCTTTTAAATTGGGACCAAAATGGATTTGAAATTATAGTAAGATATGTAAAACCAAAAAGTGACCATAGGGGAAGAAATAAGTTTTCATTGAGATAGAAATATCATATAAATAATCCTAATATATCTTTATTTAGAGATATTCTATAATTAAAAATTCCCTTGGAAAAGGTACCCATACAAGTACAATAACTTATAAATTAAAATCCATTGACTGATAAAACCTAAAATTTAAAAATATATAATAATAATAAATATCTAATTATTATGTAATATATCTAATATATATCATAAAAACCATATAAATAAAAATAGATTCACAATGAAAAACATGTCTTAAAGAAGGGAAATTTACATGAAAACCCCTATAATAGACATTCAATTGGTATGACTAACTATAACACCCAAAAATAATAAATCGAGGCTAATTTTTAATTTATAAAATAACCATATTCATATTTACTTTATATAATGCAATTAAATTATATTTTTTTATTTCTAACACAGTTATTGATTATTTTTACAATTAATATATGGTTGTTAGCTATCATTTTATTCAATACTGGATTCATTTTGGCAGTTCAAATACTATTTCCTTGATCATGGATAAATAACCCTCATATGATTTTTGAAAATTATTCATATATTTTTTATATAGTAAAGTATTCAAATAGTCATTTGATGGGTGTTACATAAATGGTTCGCAAAAAACACTAAAAATATTTCATTCAAAATTATTATTTAATTATCAAAAGTAAGGAATTTATTATTAAATATACGTTATAATATTACCAATCAAGAATTAATAATATATATATATAATCATTAAATATTATATAATATTACAGTTAATTATATTTCCATATTAGATAATGATATAAATACTATAACATCGTTCATCTAGGCTGTAAAATTTACCCAAAAGAGCATGTTATGAATACTGAACACGAATGTTTATGTTATTTGATTTTAATAAAATTTATTTTAAAGAATAAAAATAGATTTTTTAAAAATATTAATGAGTTAAATTATATTTAATAATAGTTTGATAAAAATTCGTATAATATTGTTTCAAAATTGGATATTACCGTCGTTAATGACATAAATATCCTCTTAGATAGAGTCTTAGAAATGTATAATTTATTAACACATATTATGTCTAGAGGATCCCTAATGAAGAATTGGATTATTATTGATTGAATTTCAGATATGATTAAAGAGTAGAATGGCAGTATGGTGTGGGTTGAGGTGAATATAGATACAATCCATTTATTGGGAGATGGAGTGATATTTTCCCAAAACACATCCTATAATGTGTAAGGAATGCATTTTTATATTGAATATAAATCCAAAGTGAAAATATAAGTAATATAAAAAATTATTATGTGTTAAATTCCCTAATAATCTCAAGTAGTTATAAATTTTTTATTATATATTATTCATGTAGTCCATAGTAAAACCCCTTTACTACGAATTTCCATTACATTATTAAGTTATTTCTAAACTTTTGTACTCATTTTTATAACTAAAATTCAAATTTACCTCACTATATATCTTTTAGAATAATTTTTAAAATAAGAGATACATTTTAATTGATTCAATTTTCAATGTAAATGATTAATTATATAAATTAATGGATTCATAATGTATAAAAATAAAATTTAAAAAATAGTATTTATAATTAAAAAAAGAATTAATTCATATTAATTTCTAAGTGATAGTTATTTGATGGCAGAAATATATATATAAATATATATATTAATTATATTAATAAATAAATAAATAATAATTATCTAACACCCTAATATTTGAATAAAATATTTCTCTTGAAATAATTTACTTTTTTCGGTAACTTGTGTTGCATGAAACATCGAATTTCAATGAACCGCATGAAATTATAAAAATATTTTGTTTCCATTATCACCTAGACTTTATATTAATGAGAATGAGTAGTAGTAAATATATTATGAAAATTATAAGGTATATTCATTTATAAAACAAATTGATTAATTATCCAATAACTAAAATATAAAATAAACATAAATTTAAATCAAAAGTGATGCTCTTTAAAAAAATTATTTTATACATGCAATGAAAATTATATAAATATATTTAACTATTCATGATGATTTATTTATTTATTTTTATATATTATTTACATTATGAAATTTTAAAAAAAAATATTTTTCTATGGATGGGATAAGAATAAATTCTGTTTTATGTTTAAAATGTATTTTTTCCCTAAAAGGTAGTTTTTGTCACATTTTACACTCCTAATTTATAATTATCTTCTTCCAATTATTGATAATTAATGAGTTAATATTAACTAAATATTTATATTAAGAAGTTATAAATTTGATAATTAAGTCGTTATATTTTTTGGTCAATATGAATAGTAACATTGGAAAAGATTAATTACCTCAGAAAACTCTAAAATGTGTTAATCTAGATAAAAAGGATGCAATATTTCCATAATTTATAATATTTTTTTATTAGATGAATTAAATTCTTAATTTAACACCTAAGGTCAAAATCGCTTTGTTTAATGGAAACTTGTCCATTAAAAGGATTTCGATATTATTAAAATCAATGAAGGTGACACAATTTCACTATTATGTTTAATATGTACAATATTATTTATATGTATTTAAATAGAGGATATATTTAACTATAAATATACTTTTTAATAAGAAATAATTATATAAAACCTGAAAAACTATTTTCAAATTTTTATGGAAAATTAATAAATATAAATGCATACCCAACACTGATGTTGTAATTATTAAAATAATTGAAAAAAATATGATAATAATAAAATTATAAGAAAAATAATTTGATATAATTTATATCAAACAAAATATTTTCAGATTAATTGGATATATTGTTAATATAATAAAATTGTTTCTTAAAATTTTTCATGTTTTCTTACTGTTTTATATGTCAAACTAATGAATATATACAAAATTGACAATAATAAAATTTTATCAAAATTACAATTTATTAAATTATATAAATATAATTACAATGCTTTAAAAATAAAATATAATTAAAATATTTTTTATTTATCCTCAAATTAGAATCTTATAAGGAAAAATTAGAACCTTTTAATATTAAAACATTTGTTAGGATAATTGAAATTAAAATATGTTAACATAAAGTTAATCAATATGAAAACGTTTAAAATGAAACCAAAAAATGTCTAAATCAATTGGATATTGAAATTAAAATATTATATTTTCATATAATCTAATACATGGTTATTTGGTGGAATATTGAAAGAATTTGAATATATTATAATTTAATATTTTATGAAATTCTAAAATATATTTTTACATAAATTATTCAAGGGAACAACCTTATTAACTCGTGTAGACAAATTTAATCCTTCTATATCGACCATCCCAAACCAATTTATTTTATAAACATACCTAGACACATTATAGGGTTTTTTATTTCCAAAATTCCAACCATATTTCTCTTTGGTAGAGATGTAAATGGGTTATTTTGAAGAATATGTAATCTATCTAATCTATCACTTTCTTTTTCAACTTTTATTATCCTCTTCTAAATATATTTTATTCAACATAAAATAAAAAATTAAACTTAATAAATATGAATATATATTATTATTATGATGATTATACAATTATACACCTTCTTTAGAGTCAAACAAAAATTGAAATTTCCACTTATACCTAAGTACCGAGTACAATCCGCACGTAGATATACAATCATTTTTTCATCATAGTCTTTTATTGATGGGTATTATGATGAGTTTAATTAATATATATAATATATATGATATAATAATGATTATAAAAGTTTCATTATTATTTACCATTCATTCATTACATCAGTTGAAAAATGGAAGCATCTTCATTCTTATGTACGACCTACTATCTCAAGGAATGGTATATTTCATTTTTCTATCTACTCATGTTATGAATTATTATAAATAAATATATATTAAATATATGTCATCATTATATCATTATTAATTTTTTTGGAATGAAAAATTCCTTGATCAAATTATAAATATTGGGACTTCCTTATCGAAACATGCTTGAGGAATGATGCAGTTATCACGCTGAAAATGGATTCTCGTAGAAAATTACTAATAAATGAGTGATATAATATTGTAAATAAATAATAAATTTTATGATATTTTTATGGTTATGGTAATATTTTATAATAAATCCATATTTATTATACATAAGGTTTCAACATGAATGAGGAAATGAGAGACATGTGGTAAGGCTTTGTTACACAATCTAATTATAATTCATGATTGTTATGTTTATGAAATCAATGGGGATTGTTTATTTTCCACATACATGTATAAAAAACGTTTTGGTGTTTTTAATTGTTATCATATAATTATTTAATTTAATTTTTACTCTTGTTTTATCTTTTTACAAAATAATTTGAATGGAATTTTTGTTTTTGTTTTTTTAATGGGGTTCTTTGTGAAATTTATGACAAAAATATTGAAAGAATATTTTTACAACTAATTTGGAATTAGTTAATTTTACAGTCATCATGAGGCCTTAATTATTTGAAGCTTCTAATACAATCTTATAATTTTATTTTCTATGAAAACAATTTCCATTGTAATTGAATAGATTTTAAGAAAATGATTTAAAAATAAAAAAGATATTTTCTAAAAAAATTATTTGAGGGAATTTTTTAAAAACACATTACATCTATGATAAAATTATTTGTTGTTACTTATGTTTCTTTGGGGATGTGATCGATTTTCTATAATTTATTTATAACTTATGTTTATTATGGAATTATTTTTATGAATCATGTTTATTTTACATGCGTTCTGATTTTATTATTGTTTTATGAAATAGATTTATTTCATAAGTTCTGATAAAATGAATAATGTTTCTTCTTGTGAAAGAAATTTGTATTATTTTAGTTATGTTATTTCTATGACCAATACCGCCCTCAAATTCATTGTCTAAAGATTTATATGTAATGATATAGACCTGAATAGACAAGGAAGTGAACAGGGTCCAGTAATATACATTGTTATTTATGGAAATTTTTTGTGTAAACCTTGTCTACTATTATTTTTTGCGGAGTGAACCCATTCCACTATTATGTCCTTAGAAAAGATCATTAGAAATAGAGGAATTAATTTTATACACTTTTTTTCATGTTACAATTCCATGAATTATGCCAATGTTATTTTTTCATAGCTCATGTACCTTTATGATTTATTTCAATGAACTAACCTGAATTATTTCACAATTAATGACTTGGATAACTGATATGAATGGTATAATTTCTAAATTTCATGCTGATGTTATTATTCTCGTATACTCATGTTATGATTGATATCATTCTTGTGTAACCTTATTTTTGAATCAAATCCCACCCTTTTCATATGTTTAATTTCCCAAGGATATGAGGAAAGTTATTAAGTATGATAGGACTAAAAATAGACTTATATATGATGAAATTTGATAATGATGATATATATTATTTATAAACTAGTTTTTTTGATTCCATGTTTCCAAATACACTTGAACTAAATTGTTTGGTTTGGATTTATTCTGTTATTTTAAGAATATTCATCTATTTCAATGTAATATATATGTCTGAAAAGTGTGGTACATTATAGTTGGTATCAAAAAACAATTTAGTTAGACTTTGGAAACTAGGATGAGAAAACCTTAGTAATAAACCTAATGATAAATCAATGTTTTGGTTTCAGTACTATAGTTTTTTATTTTTTTATCAATAAAAAATGAAAAAACATATTATGTTATATATTGAAATTTTATTAGTAATTTAAATGGAATATGTTTCTTTCCCATGACTATTAGGGTTTCTCAAACTATTCTTTTAGTAATTATTCAATAGTTGTAACATGAAGAAACCATGTTAATATTGAATATGAAAGGAATTGTTTTAATTTTACTCTAGATAAACTGAATGCTATTGGAGATGGAATGGAAAATCCAATTGATATGCTCACACAACAATATCAATCAATTAATCATGATTTATTTACAATTGAGGAAAGGAGGGAAAAAATTATATTGATTCCTTCATGTGTTTTCGTCAAAATTATTTTAGGGTGGTATTAAAATCTAATAGTGGTAAAGAAATAAATTAGTACCACAAAAAATATATTTCTTATTCTACAATGTTCATAACATGATATATTCATTGTAGTGGTCCAGCTATTTTAAGGTAAAGAAGATAAATGGTGGAATGCTATCAAGATTATATGGAAATTGTTTGGAAATGAATTCATAGATTCAAAAGAGTTCATGTACTTATTTTTATACGACTAATTTTCTTATATTAATCATATGAAAATTTAGATTGAATTAAATGAGTTAATTAAAAATGATGATGAATATATTGGAAATAAATAATCGAATTTTACAAGACTTGTGGGGTATGATTCAATAATTACCATGATACCTTAATGTAAGTTTTATCAATTATTTAGTCCCTTAATACCAAGTACCAAATTTGTGTTATCTGTAACAGACATCGGTTTCTATGATGAAATCATCCAATATTCTATAAAGGTAAAAATGGTGTTTTGATGTAATGAATTTATCTCTCGGATTAGATTACAAGATAAATAAGGGATTCAAGGTAAAATATAAAAATCATGGAGAAAGGATATGAGGTTTTCATTAATCATAATTCATGGAATGAATCATTAAGGAAATTTTCATAGTATGACTAGAAAATGTTTTAAATATTGGAAAAAAGGTCATTCAAAAATTAACAGCCAATGTGATGGGAAAAAGTTATTTAATGATGGGAATAGGAAAGAATCTCCATAGAATACACCATAAACACTAAATTTCATAATGTGTAAGTAGAATATGAATTTTTTAAAAAGTTACCAGGTCCAATGGTTAATGATAATTTTTAACATAAACAACCACAAAATCCCAAAATCAATGGGAAATGTCATGCAATCACTATTGGCGTTGTTGAGTAAGAAAAAATGCAGTGAAAAGTATATGCCCCATACATTAAAAAATAATTATATTCTTATTTGACTATGGATCCACCCACTACATTAATTCTATTAAATTTTATAAGGGTATCAATTTATCAACTAAAAAATTATATGTTAAATCATATTTGCAAACTACTAATATAAAATTGGAAGAATATCAATTTTATAATTCCTCTCCAGTTGATGGTCATAGAAAATTTCATCCAAAAAATAATTTTATTCTTATTTTAGTTCAATTTGATGTGATTCTTTTTATATAATTGCATTATCTATATGGAGCTCATATCAATTTCAAATTATGTAATGTAACATTTCATGTTTTGAATGATCCTATATTAATTTATCTATGCATGGATAAATATGAAATTCCATTTGAAATTAATTTTATATTATATTTACTAATTTTTGTAATGGAAGGTTACCGATATAATATTTGGGAGAAACTCATCATTAATGATACACCTATTATAAAAGTGTTTGTTAATATATTTTCATAAGAATTGTTAAAAATTCAACAAAATCATGATTATGACTTTTCAATATAACTCATAGGTACTAAAATTCATATTTCAACGATTCCTTATAGAATTTTCATAATTGAGTTGAAATAATTAAAGAATAAACTCGGGGGAAATATTTATAAGCGATTTATTAATAAATTTGCGTCACCATGGGGTGAAATTATTTGTATTTTTAAGAAGAATTATTGATAAATATGACTCTGTATTGATTATCGAGAACATAACGAGATTACAATCAAGAAAATGTACCCACTCACTCATATTAATGAGATATTTGATCAAGTATGTGTATCTATATACATTTTAATGATTTATTTTCATTCTAGATATCCTAAATTGAGGTTTAAGAAGGATGATATACCCAAGATATATGTTTTGTATATGTTATGGACATGTTGAATTTAGTCATACTTTTGTGTCTTACTAATGACCTCAATATTTTTATGGACATAATGTATAGAGTCTTTAGATACTATATGGATAACTTTTTGAATGTCCTTATAGATGATATTATTGTATACCCAAATAGAAACAATGTGTATAAATATTGCTTACATATAGTTTTGAGGAACCAATGGTAGGATGATATTTATTTAAAATATAGAACGTTTGTATTTGGTCTTCAGAATATTTTTTTTAAATCATGTAATCTAAATTAACAATATATGAGTAAATCATTAAAAGACTAATGTTTTTAATAAATGACGTAGACCAACCATAATACATGAAATACATATATTTCTTGAGTTTTCCAGATATTTTCAGCATTCTCAAATATATTTCATCTGATTATATAATCCACTTTCTAGGATGAATTCGAATGGAGTTATTTTCACATGTATATAGAAATGTCAAGAAAATATCAAGGAACATAATAGAATGTCATTTGGAACACTTGTGCTTATATTATCCTACAATGGATAGGGGTATATAATATAGAGTGATGCATTTAATAAGGGATTGGGATGGGTTATCGTGCTAAATTATGTAGTTATAGGTTTTTCCTCATGACAATTGAAGTTTCATGAAAATAATTAAAAAAATCATGACATTCAGTTAGCTATGGTAATGCATTCCATAAAGATATAGAGGCATTATTTTTAGGGAGAAAATTTTGTTATATATACAAATAAAAAAATCATGAAGTATATATTTTAAAAAGTAATTGAATTTATGATAAATAATATGGTTGATATTGAATATTTATTATTACTACATAATATATTATCACCTTATAAAGTGAACAATGTGTAATATTCTTCGATTTGAATGGAAAATGAAATCATATCTATGATGAGGATCCAAAAAGACCCAATATTCCATTATCTGAAAAGGATGGATTGATAAATATTGACTTAAGGGGAGAAATTTTTCTTTCCCAAATAAATGATCAAATATCTATAAAGGTTAATAATAAGGAGGTAATGAAAGAAGATATAGACCATCAATATATGGTGATAAATTTTTATGAGATCAAAACTGATTATAATTAAACAATAAGGTTCATGAATTATGCTTATATCGCTATCATACTAAATATAAAGAATGATCAATTAGATGAGGTTCATAGTTCATCATTAACTACTTAGATAGGAAGCTTAAATATGTATATAGACCTGAAAGAGCATTTCTTATAGGATGAAATAAATAGAGATATTGTATAGTATTTTTCAAAATTATTAAAAATATTAATGTTAAATTTGAGGGATAAGTGTGTAAAGTTATGTTAAAACAAATATCCATATGTGAATCAAAATGGGAAAACATTACCATAATTTTTTTCATCAAACTCTCGTAAAAATATAATTTTCCTAATGACGCATGGGTTATAGTTTATCACCATACATAGTTAACACACATAATTTCACATAGACAAGATTTAGATCTTGATAAAATTTCTTGGATATAAGTTAAAGAATTGGTAATATTACATGGTGTACCACATTACATTGTATTTGATCGAGATATGTGGTTTACCTATTTGTTATATAGATGTATTCATCAGGATTTGGATATAGTGTTATGCTTTACAACTATGTGTGATCTTAAATCCAAGGCTTACTCTGATAGGTCCATTAAAACACTAAATTTCATGTTAATAGACTTCAATATGTATTTTAATAGTGGTTGGGATCAACACCATACTTTTGTAGAATTTTGTTATGAAACTATATTTCACGCCATCATTTAAATGTCTCCATATGATGTTTTTGAGGGTAATAAGTGCATCAATATAACATTATAGAATGTGGTTTGGGAAATAAATCTATTGGTACATGGTCACATTGATGAAATTTAAATTAATTATATATCCATTAATCGTCACATAAGAGTATCTGAGAGTCAACAAAAAATAAATGCAGTAAGTTGATGGGATTATCAAGACTTTACAGTGCGTGATAATGAAATTAGACGAATATCTCCCTAGATTGGAGAGATAATAATTTTAATGAATGTAAAACAAACCCCAATTTATACCTATCATTTTGAATTTTTCTATGGTATTGGGAAAATAGCTTTGAAATTGGATATTACACTGAATCACTATCATGTTTATGATGGGTTCCCGGTATATCTCTTGAGGAAGTACATACAAGATACTTCACATGTACTAAAATCAAATATCATACCAATAGGAAAATATAATTATTATAATGAATATTTTTATAGTTATTCTAGATCATTGATTGAATGTTCTGTGAAAAAATACCACTCTCTTGGATAATGTTTTATTTTGAAGGAACCATTTTGAAAAACATATATACGAACCTGAGGATGTGATGAGGTAGATATATCCTTGTTTGTTTAAATCAATGTATTTAATTTCAATGTAAAACACATAATATTGGGTTATAATGTAAAATAATGATATTTATTATGAAATATTTCCCCTTTAATTATTTTATTTCATTGGTAACTTGTGTTTCACACAACATTGAATTTAAATAAACCACATATGAATATAAAAAATATGATTCCATTATCACATAGACATTAGATTATAGAGAGATATAATTAAAAACTAAACAAAAACTATATGTTTTTTGTATATTTCAAAAATGAATTCAATTTTTATCAAATTATTATAATTAAAAAAATATTATTTTAAAATAAATGTGTTGTTTTTCTATTAAAATATTTTTTACATGAAATTAAATTTATGTTAATAAATTATATAATAATGGTGAATAATTTTAAAAAAATTTATATATTATTTACCCGATCAATATGTTTTATAATTGAAACATTATTTTTCTAATCTATGATACTAAAAAATCTAATTATAAGATAAAAAATGTATTTTTACCAAAAACCATCTTTTTCACATTTTACGAACATTATTTGAAATTAATATATACCATTAATATGTATTTAATTAGATAAAATTATTTATTTATTTATAATTAATAAGATTTAATTTTTTAATTAGACCACTTTTATTTTTGGATAATATGAATAGTATCTATAGTAAAAGTCATTACCTCGATAAAGGGTAAAACGAGATAATTTGGATTAGAAATAAGTGACATGGCTATAATTTTTAATTATATTTCTTATTTGGTGAATTTAATTCAAAAAATCAACATTTATGATTCAAAATTAAATTCTTTAATGGATAATTTTTCATTAGAATGAGTTAAGTATTAATAATACCAAATAAAGGGAAAAAATGTCACACTTCTTTTTCAAATAAGTAAAATAAAATTAAAATATGGTTTAAAAGAGGTCATTTTATTCAATATAAAGTTTTTTTTTAAAAAAATCGCTATCCACATCATTATAATTTAATTTTAATATTTTTTGAAATGTTAATTACGATTGTTTTTTAAATAATATTGATGTAGTATTTATTTAGTTAATAAAAAATAAAATAAATGATATTAAAAATACTAAATGTAACGAAATGTTAGAAATCTAAGGTGAGACATGAATAATATACATTAATTTTCCATGTTAGGAATATAAAAAAATTGTTTTAGTTTTTATTATTTTGTTGATGTTTTTTGGAAAAATAAATAAATTGTATCAAAAAGGAAAACAATGATATTTTATCAAAATAATAATTTATTAAATTAATAAAAAAATTTAAAATAAATAAAAAATACTTTTTTATTGTTTTATCATATAAAATTTCTTTAATTTTCTATTTATGTTAAAATAAATATCTTATCAGTAAAAATTAAATACTATTCGTATTAAAATATGTGTTACCATTATTAAAATTCAAATTAAGTCCACTAAGTGTTAATCAAAATGATAATGTTTAATATAATATCAAATCCTTTTAAAATTATATGAGTTGATGATATTAAAATATTATTTTTTGTTATCCTATAAACCATAGATATCTTTTATCATTTGGATAGAAAATGAATTTTCTAATTTCATTCTTTTGATAAATTCTAAAAGTTCCCCCTTCTAAATAATAAAAAGGAACCTCATCAAAAACTTATTTAAATCAATTTTATCCTTTTATATCAAACATATTATTCCAATTTATCTTTAAAATTTCTGTAGTAACATTATATTTGGTTCTTTTTTTCCTAAAATACAATGCTTAGATCCCTTTAGTGGATATCCAATGGAGTTGTTCGGATGAAGAATCAATCTCACTAATTGATCGATTTCATTTTATACCCTTGTTAACCTCCTCTAAATATATTTTATTTAACACAAAATAATTTATTAAGAAACCTGCATACTATTTAATATTATTTTGGTTAGGAAAAAATCATTATATACCATAATTCTCATAAAAAAAATGAAAGTGCCACTCCTGCATACGTACGGCTTACCATCTCCACAAAGAGAAATAAATAATTTTTCATCACCCAAATTTATGGATAGGTATAATGATGTTCTTAACGAATATATATGATATATATATAATATAATTACTATTCTAAAAGATTAATTATTATTCACATTTATATTATTCCATCAATTTAAAAATTGATACAATATTCATATTTATTTACACCCCATCATTTCCATAAATGGTAAATTTAATTTTTCTATATGTATTTTTCTAAGGATAATAAATTTTTATATAATGAATAAATATATTTTTTATACAATTATTAACAATTTTTATTGATTATTTTATCATAAAAGAATAATGTATCCTGACTTCCAAACAAAAACATGATCAAAAAACATGATGTGATCACACAAAACAATGATTTTAATAACAAAATACTAACAAATGGGTGATAAAATTTTATTAATAAATAATTCATGGTATGATAGATATATTTTATTTTAATAAAATAATTATAAATATTTATTTATTATAATTTTTTATGAATGATACTGTATAAAAGATAGACTTTTGGTAACAGTTTATTTCACAATCTCATTATTATTCATGATTACTTATGAATATGTCTCCATTGGGGATTAGTTTTCATTGATTCACATGTTTTAAAAAAAATCATTTTTTTACAATTCTCTTAAAATTATTTAATATAAATTTTACCCATGTATAAATATTTTACAATACAACATTAATGAAATATTATTTTTCATTTTATGAACATGGTAGTTTTTGATTTTTATGAAAAAATATTGAATTAATGTTTATTTAATTTATTTGGAATGAGTGTTCCTTTAAAACATCACATAAAATTTATTATATCAATATTATTATACAATATTTCATGTTTTTTTAATCTAAATATTTTCCTTTGTGATTATGTAGATTTTATGAATATTTTTTAAAAATTAATATGATATTTTCCTAAAAAAATAATTGATGTTTATTTTAAAATTCAATTTTCATATAAGATAATGAAACTTTTTTTACTTATTATTTAATATAGATATGATCCATGGAAAATTCCTATGGATTTATTATGATTATTATGGAATTATATTTATGAAACCATTTTATTTTACATGGGTAATTATTTGATGAATGTTTAATGAAACCCATTTATTTTCATGGGGTTTGATATAATGATTGATTTCTAGTATTTTGATACACATACGTATGATTTTCATTATGTGATGGTAGAGAATGATATCTACCTAAAATCCCATTGGTAAGGTAATATATCTCTTGGGATATACATTACATTATTTGGACATGAACGTAGTTTAGTAATGGATTTTCCTACTATGATATTATTGGGAGTGAACCATGACTACTATGATGGGTTGGGTAGTGAACCAATTACAATATGATAGTCCTACTAAATATCTTGGAGTAATAAGGAAATTACTTTCTATTGTTATGTTTATGTAACTCTTATATGTCTCATTCTAATTTTATTCTTTCATTGCTCATGTTACTTTAAAATTCATGTCTTATGAACTATAATGATTTATTTCATGATTCTATATTTTGATCATTGATATTTACGGTATAATTTTTTAATTTTATATGGATATTAAAAATTTTATTAAGTATGATATGCCTAAAATGGATTTAGTTATGAAGATATTAGTGGAATATGATATGCATATATTATGAAATCATAGTTTATGAATCCACATTTCCCCAAAAACTGGAATTTTATGTTTCTGGTGTAGATTAGTTATATGATGTATTTAATATTAATAATTCATGAAGTAATAAATATTTATGAAAAGTATTGAATGTTACAAAATATTTCATCAAAAAGATTTTTTTGAATTGATATATTTAATTTTTCAATTTGATAATTCATATCACATTGAAAAATAGTTCATTGAGAAATAGGTTTTTTAAAATTAATATATTTCATCTTAAGATGTTTCCATGATTATGTTTCCATTGAGTTCATTCTTGTGGTCAAAGAAGTTTCCCCAACTTTGGGGGAATGCTTAGAGCCATTTTGGGGTTTTGGGTCAAGAAAAAGAGAAAAAGGTGTTCCTAGGAATGTTGCATGGTTTTTTTTACAATTAGGGAATACCATGTTTTAATCCTATATAATCATGAGAATGAGAATATTTGATATAGTTGCATCCATAAGGTTTGTGTAAAAATTGGAAAACCGTGTGGACCAATAAACTTTATAATTTTACAAAAATATAATTACAAGAATTTAAACCCCAACTTGTGTTTCTCCTCTATTCCACTACATGAAACCCAATTTAAGAGTTTGGATGACCCAGTCTTCCCAAGGGATATTGTCCCTAGATTTTTGACAGTTTAGATCATAGTTGGTTTCATATAGATGCCCCAAGTAAGTCTTATACCCCTCTTACTTCTCTTTTCTGGATAAGGGTTTGTAGTTCTCCCACTTTCAACTGAAGTTGTAAAACCTACTTTTTCCCATAGATCCTATGTTAATTATTAAAAAGGATTCTAAATCAAGATCCAACGCTACGACAATGAGTGTGTTCATCATCGGATTTGCGGTAGGTTGTCTACAATATTATTTCATATATTTATTATTGAATTTTTCATGGATATTTATGTTCTTGTTTAAACATGTTTGTATTGTTGATCCCATTGGATGGTTTTCTAAGAAGGGGTGTCTACACAAACAATTGAACCCCTCATAATCCATGTGGGAAGTGTAGAGGATTACTTGACCATTTTAGGGACACCCATGGGGTGCACCGACATTACAGACGAAGAGAGGGGTAGGGTTAAGTGAAGGGCTTCCATGTAATGATTTAGAACCCATGAAGAGCATGTTATAATGGTTGGTTATATTGTAAAATGGATTATGATAGCTGTTACTTTGGTGTTAATGGAATAATATGTTTTTGGGAATAAAATTAAAATTGGTGAATTGGGTCGAATGAGATTATGTCGTTTTTTAATAAACATTGGTTAGAAATTCCAAAGTTGATTAGTTAATATTATATGGTAATCTTTTAATTGGTTATTGGAATGAAAAATGGATGAATATCTTGATTGGGTAAATACATGGAAATCATTTGGTATTCCTAAAGGGTTTAATCTTATAAAGTGATTGTGCCCTGTGAGACAATAATTGTACACGAAGTGAATAAGTGGGTATATGCTTGTGAAATAATAAATTTGGTAGATGTGTTAATATATTGTAATTGATTAATATTGTCTAGGACATAGGGGTTTTTGAATACATATAACAGGTCAAGGAACATGAATGTACATTTAGCTAAATGGATATGAATTGTAATTAGGGAATGTGTTAATTGCTTATGGGATAGTATTAATTCCCATATTGGTTATATTTTGTGGTGTTTTCCAATGGAATTGGTTATGTTTGGTTGTAATAGAATGGTTTGAGTGATTGAATAAATAAGAATTTGAACATGTCTTGGTAGAGTGGGGTATCTACATGGGGCTCTACGCACATGGGTTAAGTTAGACAAAGGCTCTAAAAGTCCACCCCAATAATACATGGGTTGGGAAAGGGGATGGGGGCTCTTTTCCCCTAACATTTTCATTCCACCCTAATAGATGCTTCGAGGTGAAGAAATTTTATTGATGTGATATGTCTATCTATAGTGAGATATGGACATGACTTATTTTCTCTTTTCATTGTGATTTATTTCCTTATACCCTTGTGTAGAAGATATATGTGCCTTTCCCATGATGCATGTGATTATAATGGAATAATTAACAAAGATGGTGTATTCAATGAAATTGGTAAAAAGGATAAGAATGAACAAAAAATGAACATTGTTAACTAATGGAACCTGAACTATCCCTTGTTTACTTACAATTAATTTTTTACTTACATGCACTATTTATTAGACTGTATTTTTCATAGACACCATTGGTTGTCGCCTACTGAGTTTTGTACTCACACCCTGCTCATGCTATCGTTTGGTACCTAAGAATATCTCTTGGTTATAGGTTAGGACCAGAGAAAATGCACTACACAAGGACATTGAGTTGGTCTTGGGATGTATATGAAGAAGGATCTATACATAGAGTTATGAAAATTTTTGGGGATTTGGCCATTTATCTTATTTTTTCATTTTGGTCACATTTTACAACTAGTATGTCATGACAATTTTAATGTTAAATTATGGGTTGTACAATAATAACCCTAGTTTTTATTATACACATAAACATGATTTATTACATAAAATATTCACTTGGTACAACATAGAAGATCTATAGGTATAGTGTCTTTAGGGATTAGAAACATTACATAATGACCAAAAATATGAAACACAATATCTTTATTTAAAACATCCTTTACATAACCACTACATTCCCTTGTATGTATCATTTCATGAGATAACCTGGAGACATGCCTCAAAAAAGGATAAGATATAAATCCCAGTAAGGGGGTAAACAAGGAATAACATGAATAATGGGCTCTTTATGGGGATAATCTTCTGGATGAGGCCATCACTTCCATTGTCTATATAAATTGGAATTGTTAACGTTATACTAATCTTGTGATCACTATTCAACGGCTACATTAAAAATTGTCATAATTCATAACAGTATGTTAAAATCCAAAAACCTTAAACCAATTAAGTGCATATGTTATATATACATATTACATAATAAGACATTTAATTAGATAAAGATGAATTTTCATTAATATAAGTTTTTGTTGTTACAATCGTCCCCCCTTAAGAAATATCTCCCTAGAAATTTCCCTTTCCTATACTAAAATAGATGTTGGTAACTCTTCTTAATCACTTCCTCTGATTCCTACATTTCCACTTTAAACATGTGGTTTCTCCACAATACCTTGATGGGGGGCATTATCTTATTTCGTAGAACATTTTCTTCTATGGTCTTTGATCTTCACAAGATTTTATTCATAAGAGAGGTCATTCTCTGATGGCACCACCTCTCGAGATAGTACAAGTTATGGGTTAGGTATGTACTTCCTCAAGAGTGATATATTGAATACATCATGTACTTGAGTTAGGTTCCTTGGGAGTTCTAGTCAATATACTACTACTCTAATGTGATCAACGATCGAAAAAGTCCCAATGTACCTTGGGCTAAGATTTACCTTCTTCCCAAATCCCATAACTCTCTTCTATAGTGATATGCAAAGGAATATAATTCCTTTTATAGAAAACACTATTAATGCTCAATGATTATCAGCATAGCTCTGTTTTTCAACTCTGAACGGCTTTAATGTGCTGCTGGATGATCTTAACCTTCTCCACCATTTCATCGACCATTTTTGGTTCTGGGAGTTTTCCCATTCCAATGTCATCCAAAAATGGTGATGTTCTATAACTCTTCCTATACAGGGTTTCATAAGGCTCCATTTCGATTCTTTAGTGGAAACTATTTTTGTATGAGAACTCAACCAAAAGAAAATGTTGATCTCATACTCCTTTGAAGTCCATTGATCATGCCCTCAACATGTTCTCAATTATTTGGATAGTCTGCTCAGATTTTCCATTAGTTTGAGGATGATATGTTGTACTGAAGTTCAGCTCAGTATCTAGAGCTTGTTGTATACTCCTCCAAAACAAAGAAGTGAATCCTAGATCTTGATCAGATACAATTGATAGTGGTACTCTATGCATCCTTATCACGTCTTAGATGAATATCTGTGCCAATTGATCTTATGAGAAATCCTCCCGAATTGCATTGAAGTGTACAGTCTTTGTAGGACGATCCACAACAACCTAGATAGAATTGTGTCCTTTGGATGTATTTGGAAGGCAGTTGACAAATTCCATGGTGATTTTCTCCCATTTCCATGTTGATATGGGTAATATTTGAATCGTCTCCTTAGACATCTGCGTCTCATTCTTCACTTGATGAAATAGCAATCACTTTTATGTATACTCAGTGATATCCTTCATCATGTTATCCCACCAATAATACACTTGGAGATCTCGATATAACAATATGTTTCTAGGGTGAATAGAGAAATTTGAACTGTGAGAATCATCCAAATGTTCATTCATGAACTCCATATTTTATGGAACAGATAATATTGTAACAAATCACACAATTCCGTCTTCATTATCATTTTACTTCAAGGAGTTCACTTTTTGGAAAGGATCCACATTCTTCTGAATTCCTACATCATCCTTTTGAGAATCCTTTAACCATTCCATAAGAGAAGGTTGAGAAATAATTTGTGAAAAGATTTATTATGTTCCCTGCTTTATGATTACCATGTCTATATTCATCAAATATAAGATGAGTGTATACTTTCAAATTCTCATTAATGATATAATCACTAGGTCCTTTCTACACAAAGAATATTCCACCTTGTTCTCTTTCCTAGGGTAGTAATGGATTGAGTAATCACAGTCTTTGATCAGCTCTACCCATCTTCATTGGTTCAAGTTAAACTATTTTAGTGTGAATATATACTTGAGGATTTTGTGATCCATGTATATTTCACACACCTCCCCAAATAGTAAATGCCAGCAAATTTTCGAAGTGATGGTCACTATAGCCAACTAAAGTTCATGTGTTGGATATATTTTCTCTTGAACTTTCAATTTCTTGGAAGCATATGCAATTAATTTTTCATTTTTCATCCACAATCAACCCATTCCCTACTTCAAAGCATCACTGAATACAAAAAAAAATCTCCACTTGTGGGTAGTGTGAGAATGGGCACAATGATATGCCTCATTATCAATAGCTTGAATCTCTATTTTCATTCACCACTCCAAACAACCATTACTCCCTTCCAAGTTATCATAGTAATATGATTGGACAATCGTGAAAAATTTCTCACAAATCGACAATAATAACTACCTAACCCCAGGATTCTACAGATATTTGTTACCAATGTTGGACTTGGACATCCCTCAATTGCAGCTTTATTGGAGGGATCCATAGATATCTCATGTATGGTTATGATATGACCCAAGAATAATACCTCCTTCAAGAATAACTCACACTTTTTTTTACTTTTCATAGAGATTATCCTTTCGCAAGGTCTCTAGTGTAGTTCATAAATGCTCTCCGTGATACTCATTGGTTTTGGAGTATAATAGAATATCTATATATAGACTACCAAAAATATTTTTAGGTAGTCTTTAGAGACTATATTCATCATGTCCATGAAGTTTTAATAAGAATTAGTGAGTCTGAAAGGCATTACTATGAATTAATAGTGCTTGTATCTTGTGTGAAAAGCAATCTTGGGGATATCCTCCTTCTTCACCCTTACATGGTAATATCCTGACTAGAAATCCACCATGGTGAAGTATTATGCTCCATGTATTTTTTTAAAGGAAGAGGATACTTGTACTTTTCGTGATTTTGTTGAACTCACGATAATCAATACAAAAGAACATTCACCTATCTTTATTCTTAACAAAGAGGACTAGTGCACCCCTTGGTGAAGTACTTGGGAGTATAAACCCTTTATCTAGATTAACATATAGTTGTCTCTTAATTTCCTCAATATCCACATTATCCATTATATATGGAGTATTGGATATGGGAAATTCCCTAAGTAAAACATCAATTGGGAATTCAACAACTCTACTTGGAGGAAGACCATGCAATTTGTCGAGAAATACTTCCATGAATTCCATCACAATAGGCATGTCTTCCAGGATGGTTTATTCCTTATACTCAATCACCTGAGCCAGATACGGATCTATATAGAGAAATAATATCCATTCTTAAGATTATGGGGCTAATTAAGATTCATCTTCCACCTTTCACTTGTACATGATCAGATGTCGATTCCCCATATGAAGAGTGATTTCCCTCTCATGGAAATTAATGTTGGATCTCTATAAGGAAATCCAATCCATGATAATAATTGAATAAAATTCTACCAATGGGTGTGGGATAAGGTTCAACAAGATGTTCAATCCACAAATTATTACAAGGGGTGATTTATATTCGTGGGATGTGATGATTTCCCCATTTTCCGTACTCACGGGCATCTTTACTTCAACGATATGTGGTGGTTTGGGATTTTTCTTCAATACATTATGGATATAAAAGAATGCATAAAACTAGAATAAAAATGTATGTTAACAATTCTTAAATTATTAACCAGTTTACCTATCACCAATTCATTATCGAGATTCACTATGGTGGTGGTGATGGAAAAAGCTATCCCTTGCTACCATGGTGGTTGTTGGTTGCCTCTGAAAACCCTTATATTAGGGAATAGATTTTCTAGGTGACCTGGTTCTTTGAAGTTGAATCAATGAACAACACGTTGAGAATCTAATGGAGTGTTCTTTTCCTCAGTTGCAATAGTGGGTTTCTCTTGTGTGGAAATTAATCGCCAGGTTCCCTTCTCTTCAACACCTAATGCATTTTCGCGTCCCCTTCAGGATTTTTTTGGGGTGATTCTTTCCACAATATTGGCAAGTGGGGTGCCAAATTCTCAAATCTTTATCGGGTTTATCCATTGAACAACCGTAATTAATGTAAAAATTATGATTCTTAATTCCTTGATACCACTGAGATTCACTGATCTCAATTTTATCCTTGAGGGAACATCAGACAATTTCCTCATAGCTATTGAAGTCATGGATCACGAAGGATTCTCATATGCTAGGTTTTAGCCCTCCAAAGAAGAATCCAACCTTCTATTCAAGGGTAACGACAATGCCAGAGGCGTATCATGAAATCCTTGTGAAAATTTCCTTGTACGCTCTGATGTATTTGTTGTCTTTTTTTATGTCAAGGAATTACCTTTCCATCATAAGTCGGAGGGTGCGGGGAAAATATTTTTTGAAATACAATTTCAAGAAATCCTTCTATTACAATGCCTAGATCTCATCCTTAGCCCCCTTATTTTTTTATTAATGTCCACAATTTATTGGATTCACTCTCCATATGATAGGTATCTAGAAAAACTATCTTGCCTTCTAAACATTGAAGGGTAGAGAAGATATTTTTAATTTATTTGTTCCATTGTTCGAAAATTGAGGGATCAAATGATCCATTAAAAGTAGGAGGCCTTTGTCACACGAAGAACTTTATTGTGACTAGTTCTTTCTTTGGGGGGGGGGGGGTTGAACGTTCCAATAGACCAATGATTCTATTAAAATATTTAATTAACACCGAGATTATAGTGACAAAGTTTTCAATTCCCACTCCCAATGGATTGGTCATCTCATTAGAAAAGTCATCTAATTGATCTTCATATCAGTTGTTAGCCCGAGTCATACTATTGCTGGCATTGGCTGGAATACAAAAATGTTAGGGGTAATACATAATGGGTAATCCATGGAAAAAAACAGATGATATATAAATTACTTTTATTTCCTTAACATAGTAATCTGTAGGTTTCAATCAATGTTATCCATGATGTACTTCCCAACAATTATTTTTAGTGGAATATTTTTATTACCTTTACAATGGTTTATACTATGATTGAGAATTTACCAAATCATATCCCTCGGGAGTGCCATAACTAAGAGTGCATCAAGACCCATTATCATGTACGAGGATACCCTAGGCCATGTCTAAAACTCCTTGTCAGAGTTTTCACTCTTAGGTATATTTGTGCTAGAGCTACCTTCACCTTTATGTATAAAAACATGGATTTATTTTATTGATAAACCCCTAACTCAATACTTACCATATTTTAGTGATATTTTTTATACTTATTTTTATATCCAACGATCCACTAGGGTTTTCAAATCCTAATCACAAAAATAACTAAACATGTCCTCTAATAACAACTATAAAAAACCTTCTTTTTATTACACACTTAAACATGATTTCTTACAAAAAATATTCACTTTATACCAAATAGAATATTGAGAGGTCTAGTGTATTTGGGGCTTAGGAACATTACATAATGACTTAAAACATGAAACACAACATATTTATTGAAATAGTTTTTACTTGACAACTACATTCCCTCATCATTAGCATTTCATGGGATAACCTAAGGACATGAATAAGAAATGGGTGAGATATAAATATTAGTTAGGGATTAAACTAGGTATAAGATGAATAATACAATACATGTTAGTAAATTGGCATATCAATTGTTTATAATACAAACATGAAAATAAAGGCCTGATATAGTATGAATATCATTACATAGAAATGTGTCAACAACACTTAACATGGTATTAGCATAAGCCAAATCTCATTTCATATGGAGCATTATTAATTCCTAATTTCACTTGATTTATCATGACTAAACAATAATTTCACTTTATGTATCCTGAAACTAATTTTTACCCAATAAATTGGAGTGCTATCAGGATGCACCCTTCTTAATAATTTCATTTCATACAAAAGTGTGCCACAAAAATCATACAACACGGATTCATTAAACACCATTATTTAATCCAAGATAAAGGAATGTGGAATTGAATCATGAAACTCCATAATAATTAAGAAAATGTTCATAATATTATATACCCTTGATATATAAATGGGTATGGTATTCACTATACAAAGACTTTGTCTTGGAAAATCGTGGTGCAATTTCGGTAGCATAACAGCATGACATAAGATTTCATAAAAATAGTTGATAAGAGAGAAAGGGGTATCTAATCATATTTAAATGAAATGGACAGTAATGGGGTTCATATTGATACATTTCCAAACACATGGAATGTTAATTATATTTATAATATAAAATAATTTTTTGAATGTAATTAAGAAGAGGGAAATTCCTTACCGAATTTTAGCATTGTAGCAAGTGTACATGGGAGCCATTAATGAGATAGAAAGGGGTCTCTAGTCATTTATAAATAAGTAGGGAAGTATGGGGGAGGTGAAAAATCATACCCCCGAATTTATAATTGAAAAAAAAATGACATAACAATATTAAGAAACGTGGATAAAATGAGAAAGGAAGAAATCACTTAATTGGAAGTGTGATGCCAATAGCATGGGAGAGGCTTCTTGGGATCTTCGGGTGCCTTGAGAGGATTATTGAGAGAAAAGGAAATATGTTGTTCAAGATCCAAAGGCTTTTAGTAAAGATAATGTGGGTTCTTGGGTGGGTTTTATGTAGGAAAATGGAGGGAATTTTATATTATTTAGGTTTTTAACACGACACATTAAACTAATCAAAACCACAGTCTGGCCAATTGGGTTTTCCCATTATTTTTTCCAAAGAGGAGTTTAAAACATTATTTAATAAGTCCAATGTCCTAAAATCTTAAAATATAAGGCATGCTTATGTATAGGTGAGTGACACTCTTAAGAAAATAAATTTTAAAGGTTAAAATGTGTTCTATGTCTAGGAATGTCCAGTAAATATTTTTAAAAACTAAGAAAAAAAAACCTAAAATCACATTATTTTAATGGAAAAACATATATTGGCATAACAACCCATTTATAGTATTTTATTACTTCACTATTGGGTCATTATTATGTTATAAAACACTTTATATAATAAAACCATATTTAATTTATACCGAAAAAATTGATAGTCTCAGAAAAATACGAAAAATTCACCATTGGATAATTTTCACAATATGCTTCCCAAAATAATATTCATTTTATCTAAATAATTTTCTAAATATTTTAATTTTTACTTTTAAAATATGAACTGGCATATATTTAAAATTCATGGGTTTTGTCAAAAACATCTATCAAACCATAATATTAATTAAAAAATAATTTATATTTTATATAAAGTAATTTAGAAATAATATATTGTTAAAATTTTATTTAATAAAAAAATACATTAATTCATCCAAATATATTTATTAGTTTAATATTAACAAAAAAAATCTATTTTTATTTAAAAACTATTAAAAAACTGACAACACTAAAATAAATGAATTTTATCTATAAAAAAATAATGTACACAATCATAGTGCTAGGGTAATGCTACATAACCCCTTATAACAGCCACATAAGTCTATAGGGTAAGGTGTGTGATGGTGACAAACTCTTGGGGAAGCACATGTGAAATCTCTTGGGTGGTAATCTCTATCAACTTCTACTTATCCCGTAGGAGGTTCTGTTTGAGAATAACGTGTTAAATCCCCCCTTGGGCTTGGTCTAGAGTGAAGCCCATTGACACCACATAATTTCAAAGCATAAAAAATGGGATTCATATAGATAAATTATACTATATGTGTCCATCACATCATTTTTCTGAGTAAATTGTATTTATTAAGGTCCAATATTTATACGAATCATGTGATCACTGTTAAATGACTATATTAGAAACAGTTACAATTCTTAATAATATATTAATATCCAAAAACATAAAACCATGGAAGTGAATATATTATATAACCATCTTACATCATATGAAATTTAATTAGATCTAGATGAATTTTTATTAATAAGAGTTTTGGTCATTACATGTACCTAGTTGGGAGATATTTGGCTGGTATGTTTTTTTGTCGTTTCATATTTTTCCTGATATTTATATTGTGTTATATTTTGTATTACTCTGGTAAATAGGATATATTCTACCCACGTGACTCATTAGACCCTCATTGAAGGTCAGGGACCTGTAGTATATTGGGAAGTGTGCTTGAGGTAATGTGACAACACTTCTTGAGGAACCAGTTTACTGGATCCCAGGTCAGGGACAAAACAAAGTGGTATTGGAGGAGATATTTTAACTTTATTACTATTTTTGGATGGTAGAATAGATATTATGATAGTGTCGTTGCATGGTAATGATCTCCTTCCTATAAGTAGATAACCCATGTATGGGGGAAAACCAAAGTCACCTCAGGTGAGAATTTTTATTCTTAATGAGTTTTGTTATAGTTAAATGTTATTTGACCATTGGGTGATGAAAAAGTTGTGTGATTTGACATATTTGTGATATTTTTCTCATTTTTGGAATTGGATGAGGTTGTGCATTCATACATAATTTAATGAACCTAAATATATCGATGGAATGCATCATTATAGGCTCACATAGAGGATGGGTGTGCGGTATACAGATTAGAATGAATTTTACATAAAAGATAAATTTGAAGAAAAATATTCATAATAATGGTAATCCATGAGGGTTAATGAAAAGAAATAGAATGAATAGTAATGGAATATCGTGTGTAAAAAATTTAGTGACCGGGTTAAAAATTTTTGTTCTTATAAATTGTAATGGTTCATTATTTTTCCTAAAGCAGAAATGATGTGACAAGGTGTTGATGAAAGACATGGTATTATGTAAATTTTTTCCCCATGTTGACAATTCCCTATTGTATCTATGGTAGAGTGTAATGTTATAAGTATGATGATGACCATTCAGATTAGAATGAATTTTAATTATTTGGTTGACCATTATATGTTTGTTTTGGAGTAGTAATAGTGGACTAGTTTGAGAATTTGGATTTGGATTGTGAGGCCTTGTCAGAAATGATATGGCATGGGTGGTGTTTTTAGGGAACCCTTGCAAGGGTTGTGGACTTTGGGTTGTAG